>CM040436.1:56312232-58712232 GCA_022702705.1 Papilionanthe hookeriana x Papilionanthe teres
AGAGAGAGGGAGATGGAGGGGATGAGAGGGAGAGAGAGAGGGAGAAAGAGATGGAATGAGAGTGACTTAGAGAGAGGGATATAGAGAAGGACATGAGAGAGAGTGTTGTGTGGGGGTTAGAGGAGAAGAAAGAGTAAGAAGGGAGAGGGAATAGGTATCAATAGAAGCGATAGTAAAACCTAGCAAGAGAGGGAGGGAGTGGAAAAGAGAGGGAGAGAGGGAGTAGTACGAGTGTTCAAATGAGGAGAATGAGTGAGGGAGAAAGAGAGAGCGATAGAGAAATCGAGACAGAAGAAAGGTGAGGGAAGATAGAACAAAAGGAAAAGGAGGAGCAAGAGAGAAAGAGGAGAGGGAGATATTAAGTAGAAATGGAGCTAAAGAGGTTGAGAGAGAGTGCTTGAGAGAGAGTGAGAGATTGTATGAGTGGGTGAGATGGAGAGACAAGAGTGAGCTACATAAGGAGAACTAGAGATGGAAAGATTGAGGAAGTGAGAAAGATAGAGAAAGAGAGAGTGAGACCGATAAAGAGATAAGTGTGAGAGAGTCAAACAGATCTTGAGGAAAAAGAATATAAGAGAGGAGGAGAGTGAGGGACAAGAGAGAAAAAAATATTAACCGGACGGAAAGGGGAGAGAGTTTGAGAGGGGAGGGAGAGAAAAGAGAGACTGAGAGTGAGAGAATGAAAGAGAGAGTGAGGGAGGGAGCAGGAGAGACATATAGATAGAGAGAGATAGAGTAAGGAAAGAGAGTAAGACATAGAGGTGACAAAGAGAGGGAGGGAGAGAGGGAGAGAGGGAGGGAAAGAGGGAGGGAGAAGTTTAAGCGAAAGTGAGAAATAATGAGAGAGAAGAGAAAAGATTGAGAAAGATAAATGTTGGAGAGGGATAGAGTGTGTGAGGGATGTGGAGAGGGTGAGAAAGAGAGATATAGAGGGGGAGTGAGAGAGATTGAAGAGTGAAAGATTGATATAGAGATAGATTGTGAGAGAGAAATAGAGAGAGAAATGAGATTGAGAAAAAATAAAGCAATAGATGGTTAATGAGAGAGACAGACGGAAGGAGAGCAAGAGAGAGTTAGTGAGAGACAAAGGGAAGGAGAGCAAGTGAATGATTGAGAAAGTGATCAAAAAAGAGAGATTGAGAGAGCGAGCGGAGGATGTAGAGATAGAGGGAGAGAATGGAAGGGAGAGTGTGAGAGACAGTGTGAAAGAGGGAGGGGAGATAGAGAAAGAGGCAGACATAAAGAGGGGAGGAAAGTGAGAGAGGGAGGAAGAGTGTTGGGCATATATGTAGGCAACGACTAAAAAGAATGAAAGAGAAGAGAAACACATAAAAGACGGATTAAGGCAGAGAGAGAAAGAGAAAGCTAAAGGGACATATTAAGAGTGATATGGAGATGAAGAGACAAACTGGGAGAGAAACAACGTAAGAGGGAACATGATGAAGAGAGACAGAGAGAGAGTGTGTGTGTGTGAGTGCGAGTAATGGAACAGAGAATAATAAAAGAGAGAGAAAGAAATATAGAGAATAAATAATGAAAAATAGAGAGAGGGAGGGAGCGAGAGGGATTGAAGAGAGAGGGAATGAGAGAGGAAGAGAGATGGAGAGAAGAATAGAGAGAGAAGAGTGTGCGAAGGAAGATATAGCTAGAGAGAGTGAGCTAGAGGAAAAGAGGGAGAGAGAATAAGAGAATGAGTGAGAGCGAGAGAGAGGGAGTGAGAGAGGGAAATAAAGGGGATGAGAGGGAGAGAGAGAAAGAGGAAGGGAGGGAGGGTGAGTGATTGAGAGGGTGGAGGGGGCGGGATGCAAGAGAGAGAGTGTGTAGGGGATAAAGCAGGAGAAAGAGTGAGAAGAGAGAGGGAATATGTAGCAATAGAATTAATAGTAAAAGTGTGCAAGAGAGAGTGTGGGAAAGATTGGGAGAGAGTAGTAAGAGTGAGTGAAATTGATGAGAAAGAGAGGGAGGAAGAAACTGAGAGAGAGAGCAACAAAGAAATCGTGAGAGAAGGGAGATGAGGGAAGAGAGAACAAGAGGAAAAGGAGGAGGATCAAAGATGGTGAGGGAGGGAAAGAGGTAGAGAAAGTGAGAGTGCATGTGTGAGAGAGAGAGGAACAAAAGAGAGTGTGAGAGATAGTGGGAGGGGAAAAGAGAGTCTGAGACAGAAAGAGCATGTTGTTATGGGGGATAGATAGAGAGAAAGAGTAAGAGGAGATGAGAATAAAGTAATTATATAAAATCACTAGAGAGGTAGAGAGAGATTAGAGAGTCAGAAGGAGAGAGGGAGAGAGTGAGCATGGGATTTAAATTGAATAAAGAGATAGAGTGACTAAGAAATAGAGAAAAAAATAGAGAGAGAAGTGAGGGTAAGGGAATGAAGTGCCAGAAAGAGATAGAGATTGAGAAAATGAGAGAGAGTGCGAGAGAGAAGAAGAGAGTACAGAAGAGCAAAAGTAAAAGAAGACAAGTAGAGAGGGGATGTGAGAAAGGGAGAGTAATAAGGTATTAGATGGAGAGTGAGTGAGAGAATTGATAGATAAATTGGTAGATGTGTAGAGAGAAAGAGATAGGAAAATGAGATGGAGGGGAAGAGAGAAAATAAATTAACGAGAAAGAAATGCAGTGTGGGAGAGAGAGCTAGAGATTGAGAAAGAGATAAGAGAAAGATATAGAATAGAGGGAGATGTGTGAGAAATATTGGTAAGGGGAGAGATGGAGCGAGAGGGGGAGAGGGAGATAGAGTGGGGATAAACAGAGATAAAGAGTAAGAGGAGAAGAGAATAGAGTAGCATAATAGAGTAAGAGGGATAGGAAGAGATAGAATAAATAGTTAGAAAGGTAGAGAAATGGAGTAAGAGTGAGATTTGAATTGAATGAAGGGAGAGATGGACCACGAAATAGAGACAAAAGAGCGAAAAGAGAGAGTAAGGGAAGAAAGAGCAAGAGAAAGGAAGGTAGAGAGAGAAGAAGAGAAAAAGAAAGGACAAGAGCGAAAGAGGAGTTAGAGTGAGGTGGTGTGAAAAGTGTAGTAATGAATGGTTAGATTGATAAAAAATGAGAGAATAGTTTGATAAATTGCTTGACTGGGAGAAAGATAGAGATAGGAGCATGAGATAGAGGGAGGGGGAGAGAAAATAAATTAGTGAGAATGAAATGGAGATGAGGGAAAAGACAGTGAGAGAGATCGAGAAAGAGCTCTTAAGAGATTGAGATAGAGAAAGTGTGTGAATATATTAATTTGAGGGAAAGTTAGAGAGGGGAGAGAGGAAGAGTGAAAGTGAAATTGAAAAGAGAGAGAACTAGGGAGAAAGGAATAGAAGAGAGAAAGAGAGAGTGGAAGGGATGGAAGCTATAATGAAGTAGAGAGAGTGGAGGGTAGAGGGGGAGAAAGAGTGATGGAGAGAGTGACAGGGATGGAGAGCGAGAGAAAATGATGGACTAAGTGAGAGAAAGAGAGAGAATAAAGGGAAACATAAGAGAGAACAAAAGACCGAGAAAGAAAGATATAATAGAGAGTATTAGAGAGAGCATTAGTGGTAAAGAAAAAGAAATAGAGAGTTAGAGGGAGGTCATAAAAAAGATTGAAGAGTGAGAGCAAGTGAATGAGTAAGAGTGTGAGAGAGAAATAGAGAGTTCTTGAAGTAGTGCATGTGTGTATGAGAGAGAGAGAGAGAGGAAGAGAAGAGAGTGTGAGACATAGTGGGAGCGGAAGAGAAAGTGCTAGAGAGGGAGAGGATGTTAGAGTGGAGAATAGATTGAGAGAAAGAGTAAGAGGAGAGGAGAATAGAGTAATATAAGAGAGTAAGAGAGAAAGGGAGAGTGAGAGAATAAAGAGTGAGATGGAGAGAGAGGGAGGGAGTAAGCCTGAGATTTAAGTTGAATAAAGAGAAAGAGGGACCAAGAACTAGAGACAAAAATAGAGAGAAAAGTGAGGGTAAGGGAATGAAAAGCAAGGGAGAGGGAGACAGAAGAGAATGAGAGAGATGTGGTAATGATAAAGAAATGTAGAGTGTAGAAAAAGAGAGAGAGAGATCGAAAATGAGAGAAGGAAAAAAATAAGGAAAAGAGAGAGATGTGTAATAGATAGTGGGAGGGGAGGAGAGAGCGAGATAAAGTGGAGATTAGAGTAACATAATAGAGGAAGAGAGAGAATAGAGTGTGAGAAAGTTTAAGAGGAGAGGAGATTAGAGTAACATAATAGAGGAAGAGAGAGAATAGAGAGTGAGAAAGGGAGAGGAAGGGAGTAAAAGTGAGATTTAAATTGAACAAAGGTAGACGGGGACAAAGAATATAGAGACAAAAATAGAGAGAAGAGAGTAACAGAAGAAAGAGCAAGAGAGAGGGAAGGAGAGAGAGAATGGGAGAAGAAGATAGAAAGGAAGAACAAGAGCGAAAGAGGACTGGGAGAGAGGATGTGTGAGAAAGTTATAGTAATGAAGGGTTAGATTGAGAGAGGGTGAGAGAATAGATAGATAATTTGGTAGATTGAGAGAGTAGTAAGTGTGAGTGAAATTGAAAAGATATAGAACTAGGGAAGAGAGGGAGAGAGTAGTAAGTGTGAGTGAAATTGTGGAAAAAGAGGGGTGGATGAAAGAGAGAGTGCAATAGAGAAAATGAGAGAGAATAAAGGTCAGGGAAGAGAGAGAGAGAGAGGAACATCAAGAGAGAAAGCAAAGCAGGGAAAGTGAGAGAGGAAGAGAGAGTGCATTTGAGAGAGAGAGGGGAAGAGAAAAGAGTGTGAGAGATAGTGGGAGAGGGAGAGAGAGAGAACAAGAAAGGGATAGTGAGATAGAGTGTGGTATAGATGGAGAGAAAGAGTAAGAGGAGAGAAGAATAGAGTAACATAAAAGAGTTAAGAGTGAGAGGGAGAGAGAGAGAATAGAGAGTGAGAAAGAGAGAGATTAAAATTTAAATTAAACAAAAAAGATTGAGGGACCATGAAATAAAAACAGAATTAGAGAGAATGAGAGAGAGTGCAAGAGAGAAGAAGAGAGAACGGAAGAGCTAAAGTGAAAGAGGAGCAGGAGAAAGGGGGCATGAGAAAGAGAGAGTAATAGAAGGTTAGATTAAGAGAAAGTGAGGGAATTCATAGATAAATTGGTAGATATATAGAGAGATAGAGATAGGAACATGAGATAGATTGGGAGAGAGAAAATAAAATAATGATAAAGAAATGTAGAGTGTAGAAAAAGAGAGAGAGAGAGATCGAGAAAAAGAGAAGGAAAAAAATAAAGAATAGAGAGAGATGTGTGAGAGATAGTGGGAGGGGAAGAGAGAGCGAGATAGAGTGGAGATTAGAGTAACATAATAGAGGAAGAGAGAGAATAGAGTTTGAGAAAGTTTAAAAGGAGGGAGATTAGAGTAACATAATAGAGGAAGAGAGAGAATAGAGAGTGAGAAAGGGAGAGGATGGGAGTAAAAGTGAGATTTAAGTTGAACAAAGGGAGCTAGGGACAAAGAAATGAAGACAAAAATAGAGAGAAGAGAGTAAGAGAAGAAAGAGCAAGAGAGAGGGAAGGAGAGAGAGAATGCGAAAGAAGAAGATAGAAAGGAAGAGCAAGAGAGAAAAAAGACTAGGAGAGAGGTGGTGTGAGAAAGTTAAAGTAATGAAGGTTAGATTGACAGAGGGTGAGAGAATAGATAGATAATTTGGTAGATAGAGAGAGTAGTAAGTGCGAGTGAAATTAAAAAGATATAGAACTAGGGAAGAGAGGGAGAGGGTAGTAAGTATGAGTGAAATTGAGGAAAAAGTGGGGTGGATGAAAGAGAGAGTGCAAGAGAGAAAATGAGAGAGAATAAAATTGAGGGAAGCGAGAGAGAGAGAGAAACATCGAGAGAGAAAGCGAGGTAGGGAAAGTGAGAGAGGAAGAGAGAGTGCATGTGAGAGAGAGAGAGGGGAAGAGAAGAGAGTGTGAGAGATAGTGGGAGAGGGAGAGAGAGAGAACAAGAAAGGGAGAGTGAGATAGAGTGTGGTATAGACGGAGAGAAAGAGTAAGAGGAAAGAAGAATAGAGTAACATAAAAGAGTTAAGAGTGAGAGGGAGAGAGAGAATAGAGAGTGAGAAAGAGAGAGAGTGAAATTTAAATTAAACAAAAAAGATTGAGGGACCATGAAATAAAAACAGAAATAGAGAGAATGAGAGAGAGTGCAAGAGAGAAGAAGAGAAAACGTAAGAGCTAAAGTGAAAGAGGAGCAGGAGAGAGGGGCGTGAAAATGATAGAGTAATAGAGGGTTAGATTGAGAGAAAGTGAGGGAATTGATACATAAATTGGTAGATATATAGAGAGATAGAGATAGGAACATGAGATAGATTCAGAGAGAGAAAACAAAATAATGATAAAGAAATGTAGAGTGTAGAAAAAGAGAGAGAGAGATCGAGAATGAGAGAAGGGAAAAAATAAGGAATAGTGAGAGATGTGTAAGAGATAGTGGGAGGGGAGGAGAGAGCGAGATAGAGTGGCGATTAGAGTAACATAATAGAGAAATAGAGAGAATAGAGTGTGAGAAAGTTTAAGAGGAGAGGAGATTAGTGTAACATAATAGATGAAGAGAGAAAATAGAGAGTGAGAAAGGGAGAGGAAGGGAGTAAAAGTGAGATTTAAATTGAACAAAGGGAGACAGGGACAAAGAAATAAAGACAAAAATAGAGAGAAGTGAGTAAGAGAAGAAAGAGCAAGAGAGAGGGAAGGAGAGAGAGAATGCGAAAGAAGAAGATAGAAAGGAAGATCAAGAGGAAAAGAGGACTGGGAGAGAGGTGGTGTGAGAAAGTGATAGTAATGAAGGGTTAGATTGAGAGAGGGTGAGAGAATAGATAGATAATTTGGTAGATAGAGAGAGTAGTGAGTGTGAGTGAAATTGAAAGATATAGAGCTAGGGAAGAGAGGGAGAGAGTAGTAAGTTTGAGTGAATTGAGGAAAAAGTGGGGAGGATGAAAGAGAGAGTGCAATAGAGAAAATGAGAGAATAAAGGTGAGGGAAGAGAGAGAGAGAGAGAAACATCAAGAGAGAAAGTGAGGCAGGGAAAGTGAGAGAGGAAGAGAGAGTGCATGTGAGAGAGAGAGCGGAAGAGAACAGAGTGTGAGAGATAGTGGGAGAGGGAGAGAGAGAACAAAAAAGGGAGTGTGAGATAGAGTGTGGTATAGATGGAGAAAAATAGTAAGAGGAAAGAAGAATAGAGTAACATAAAAGAGTTAAGAGTGAGAGGGAGAGAGAGAAAATAGAGAGTGAGAAAGAGAGTGAGTGAAATTTAAATTAAACAAAAAAAGTTGAGGGACCAGGAAATAAAAACAAAAATAGAGAGAATGAGAGAGAGTGCAAGAGAGAAGAAGAGAAAATGGAAGAGCTAAAGTGAAAGAGGAGCAGGAGAGAGAGGCGTGAGAAAGATAGAGTAATAGAGGGTTAGATTGAGAGAAAGTGAGGGAATTGATAGATAAATTGGTAGATATATAGAGAGATAGGGATAGGAACATGAGATAGATTGGGAGAGAGAAAACCAAATAATGATAAAGAAATGTTGAGTGTAGAAAAAGAGAGAGATCAAGAATGAGAGAAGGGAAAAACTAAAGAATAGAGACAGATGTGTGAGAGATAGTAGGAGGGGAAGAGAGAGCGAGATAGAGTGGAGATTAGAGTAACATATAGAGGAAGAGAGAGAATAAAGTGTGATAAAGTTTAAGAGGAGAGGAGATTAGAGTAACATAATAGAGGAAGAGAGAGAATAGAGAGTGAGAAAGGGAGAAGAAGGGAGTAAAAGTGAGATTTAAATTGAACAAAGGGAGACAGGGACAAAGAAGTAGAGACAAAAATAGAGAGAAGAGAGTAACAGAAGATAGAGCAAGAGCGAGGGAAGGAGAGAGAGAATGCGAGAGAAGAAGATAGAAAGGAAGAGCAAGAGTGAAAGAGGACTGGGAGAGAGGTGGTTTGAGAAAGTGATAGTAATGAAGTGTTAGATTAAGAGAGGGTGAGAGAATAGATAGATAATTTGGTAGATAGGGAGATAAGGAGAGTGTGTGAAAGAGAGTGAAAAGGTGAGAGTTAGAGGGATAAAGGATGATGTAGCTAGAAGGCAGCGGGGATGGAAAGGGAGAGAGATAGAGAGAGAAAGTAAGAGAGATAGAAATTATGAGAAATATTGAGAGTGAGAGAGAGTAGGAGAGAGGGAGAGATAGAGGCAAGAGAGCTAGAATAGGGAGGGAGATGTCGAGAGATAGAGAATAGGGCGAGAGTTGACAGGGAAAGAAAGAAAGAAAGCAAGAGAAATTGAGGAAGAGAGATAAAAAGAAAAGAAGAATGCTGGAGAGAGCTAGAGATGTAGTGAGAATGACATTATGAGAGGGATGTACATGGAGGGAGGGAGAGAGTGAGCAAAAGATGGAGGAGATGGAGAGAAAGGGGAGAGAGAGGGTGATAAAGTGTGTGGGTGAGAGAGAGAGAGGGAGATAGAAAGAGAAAGTGAGTCATAGATATTGAGAAGAGAGCACGAGAGAAACAATGACAAAGTAAGAGAAAGCTAAAGAGAAAAGAAGAGCAAGAGGGTGGGGTAGATAGAAGTAGAGGGAGAGAGGGGGAAGGGGAGAGAGGGACGAGAGAGATAAAATAGAGAAAAGAGCAAGAGGGTTGAGACAAATGAGAAAGAAAGAGAAGAGAGAGTTAAACTGAGTGAGAGTGAGGGAGAGCTAGAAAGATAGAGGAGATGCAGGAGCAAAGGGGAAGATGGAGAGGGAGAGGGAAATAAAGTGGTAGAAAGAATGAGAAAGAGGCAGACAAAGAAAAAGATAATAAGAGGAAGAGAGATGAGAGATTAATATCAAGAGAGGACTTGATAGAGAAAAAAGTAGGAGAAAAGGAGAGACAGAGAGGGGGATAGAAATAGAGAAGAGCAAGAGAGGGAGGGGATAGGGAGATAAAGAAGAGTGGGAGGGAGAGAGTGGGAGAGGGAAGATAGACAACTAGAGAGGGACAGTGAGCTAGAATGAGTAATAGAGGGAGTGAGAGAGGGAGAGGGAGAGAAAGGGAGATAAAGACTGTGAGAGGTGTAGGGAGATGGAGGTAGAGTGAGGGAGTAGAAGCAAAAGAGAGGTGGGAGAGAGAGAGGGTGGGATTGTGAGGGAGCGAAAATAAACAAGTGAATGATAGAGAGATTGAGCACGAGAGGAAAGGTGTGGGAGTGGGAGAGAGTGAGAGAGAGTGATTGAGGGAGAGAAAGTGAGATAAATATGGTGAGAGGAGGGATATGAAGGGAGAGTGAGGGAGTAGATGCAAAAGAGATATTGGGGGAGAGAGAGACAACGGGAGAGTGAGGGAGAGAGAGGGAGGTTGTTGGAGTGGGAGAGAGTTAGAGAGAGTGATGTTGTGAGGGAGAGGGAGAGAGAGGGAAAGAGAGTGAACATGAGAGAGGGAGACGGAGAAAGATAACAGAGAAGAGAGATTGAGTGAGCAGCGGAGAGAGATGGAAACAAAGAGGAAGGGAGATGAAGAGCAAAAGAGATAGAGCTAGTGAGGAGGAGAGAGCGGAAGAGATAGAGAGTTCATGCCATCTCTATATAAATTTCTCACTCCCTCTGTTTCACTCTTTCTTCTTCCTTCACTCCTTCTCTTCCCCCTTTCTCTAAAGCTCCCCCTATCCTTAATAAACACTCTCTTGCTCACTCTCCTCTCTCTCACCCTCTCTCTTGTTCTATCTCTCTATCCCTATCTCTCACTTTCTCTCACTTCTTCACTTACACTTTCTTTGTTCTCTATCTCACTTTTTCTGAAGCTCTTTATTATGTTCTTGTCTCTCTCCTTTCCTCTCTACCTCTTTCGCTCTCTTTCTTTCCCACTCTCTCTACCTCTCGCTTACTCCCTCTCTTACTCTCTCTCTCTCTATCACTCCTTCACACGACTCCCATTCTTGATCTCCCTCTCTTTTACTTTCTCTCTTGCTCCATCTTATGATCCCTTATCCTTTCACTTCATTACTCTCACTGTCTCTCTCTACCACTTCACTATCTCCCTCTCTCACTCTTCTCTTGCTTGTTGTTCTCTCTCATTCTCTCCCTTTCTCACTCTCTTGCTTACTCTCTCCACACAGTCTCTTCCATTTTTATACCTCTGTTGGTTTTTTAGCTCTCCTTAGATCTCTCCCTCGAGAGTGAGCATGAGAGCCAGTTAACTAGAAATAGAGAGATAAAGGGTGGGAGTGATAGGAATTGAGGAGATAGCCAGAGGGAGAAAGAGAGAAAGAGCAAGACAGAAATAGAGAAGAAGAGAAACTCAAGGAAGAAAGAGCAAAAGATTGAGAGTGAGAGGTAGAGAGAGGGAGATATTGAGGAAGATATGGAGAGAGATGGAGGGCGAGAGGGAGAGAGAGAAATGAAAGGCGAGAGAGAGATAATGAGAGGGAGGGAAGAAAAGACTGAGTGATGGATAGAGAGAAAGAGTGAGAGAAATAGAGATTGATTGTGTGATGGAGAGAAAGGGAGACAAGGAGAGGGAGAGGGAGGGAGGGAGGGAAGGAAGCAAGAGACAAGCGGGAGAGGGAGAGAAAGATTGATGGGAGAGAGAAGAGAGAATATGATGAGTGAGAGTGGGTGATACTGAGTGAACATAGAGTTAGAAAGGTTGAAGGATAGAGGGAGAGTGAGAAAGAAACTGAAGAGAGAGAAAGAGGAAGTGAGAAAGGGAGACAGTGTGAGAGACAAATAGAGAGAAGAGAGTGTGATAGAATAGTGAGCGTGAGAGAGGGAGGGAACGAGCAAGGGAGCAAGAAAGAGAGAGATATGGAGAGAGGGAGAGAGAGGGGATAATGGTAGTGAAAGAGGGAGGGAGAGCCAGAGAGTGGTAGTGAGGGATAATTGGAGGGTCAAAAGTGAGAGACAGAAGAGACAATGAGATAAATAGATAAAGAGAGATGGAGGTAGTGAGGGAAAAAGAAAGACAGATGGAGGATGTGAGAGAGTTTAAACAGTGAGTAGAAAAGATAAAGTGAGAAAGAGTGAGAAGAGAGGCTGTGGGAAGATTGAGAGAGTATGTGAATGAGGGGTAAAGAGGGGGCAAGAACAAGAGAACTATGAGATAGAGGGAGCAAGAGAGAGGGTTACAAAGAGGTGATAGAGAGGGAGGGAGGGAGAGGTGGAAGAAAGTGAGAGGGAGGAATGGAAGAAAGAGAGGATCAAATGAGAGAGAGTGAGACAAAAGAGAGAAAACAGAGCGGCAATGGAGAGTGTGAAAGAGAGTGTAAGATAGAAAAAGGGAATTGAGAGTGAGAGAAAGAGTGAGGGGCAGAGAGGATAATAGAGAAGAGGATGGAGAGTGAAGAGAGAAAGATAGAGCAAAGGAAAGAGAGGAGAGATTGAAAGAACAAGATTGTAAGAAGAGTTAGATAGAGAGAAAGAAATGGAGCTAAAGAGAGAGATGGAGGGGATGAGAAGAAAAGAGAGGGAGGAAGGGATGGAGGGAGAGTGAGTTGGAGGGATATGGAGGGAGGGGTGTAAGAGAGAGAGTGTGTGGGGGACAGAAGAGGAGAAAGAGTGAGAAGTGCGAGTGAATAAGTAGAAATAGAAGAGATATCAAGAGAGGAAGAGAGAGTGGGAAAGAGTGGGAGACATGGAGTATAAGCGACTAAAATTGAGGAGAAAGAGAGGGGAAAAAGAGAGATAACTATAGAGAAATTGAGAGAGAAGAGTGGTATGGGAAAAGAGAAGAAGAGGAAAAGGAAGAGCAAGTGAGAAATTGTAGAAGGAGATAATAAGGAGAGTGAGAGTGAGTTAGTGAGATAGAGTAAAACAAATTGGGAGAGTGAGAGATTGTGAGAGGAGAGAATATATAGAAAGGATTGTAAGATAGAGCAAGAGAGAAAGAAAGATGGCGAGGGAGTGAGAGAGAGAAGCAAGAGAAAGAGGAGAGAGGGAAGATGAAAAAAGAACGAAATGGAGGGCAATGGAAGAGAATGTAAGATAGGGCAATAAAGAGAGCTAAATAGATTGAGAGAGAGAAAAAGTGAGAGAAGATATGAGGTTGAAAGAAAGGGAGGGAGCTGTGGGAGGTTGTGATGAAGACTGCAAGGGGATGCAGAGTGAGAGGGAGAGAGCAACATAGTAGAGACCTAAAGAGAGATTGAAATAGAAAGCAAGTGAAAGAGAGTGAGAGAGCAAGAATATCAAAGAGAAAGAGAAGGGGGTTAGTGTTAAAATGATACATGAAGAAAAAGAGAATAAGAGAATGATAGCAAGCGATAGATAGATAACAAAAAAGAAGAGCGGGAGAGAGGGAGGAGGAGGGAATGCTAGAATGAGAGAAAGAAAGAGACAGAGAAAAATAGTTGAGAGGGGAGGGAGGGAGTGTGAGAAAGTCGTTGAGGAATAATGAGAAGGAGATGAGCGGAGTAAGATAGAGAAATGAGAGAGCGATTGAGAAAGAGAGGGAAGGAAGGAGAGCGAGAGAGAGGGTGACGGATGGAGGGAGCGAAAGAGTCAGTAAAGAGAGCGAAGGGAGAGTGATTGAAGTTATAGCAAGAGATAGACAAAGAGAGCAAGAGGGAGCAAGCAAGAGATAAAGAGTGATGAAATAGAGGGCGAGAGAGAGTGAGAAAGAGCAAGAGAGGGAGTGAAGAAAGGGATTGTAGAGTGAGTGGGAGGGATGAAGAGAGGGTGAGATAGAAATATAGAGACAAAGGAGGTAGAGAGAGAGAGATAGAGGCAATATGGATGTAGTGAAAGGGCCAGAGGGAGATTAAAAGAGAGATTAAATTAATGAAAGAGGGAGACAGGAAGGGAGGAAGAGAGTGAGAGATGGTTATGGAGAAGAGTGAGTAAAGTGATAAGAGGGAGTGATAAAAATATAGCAAGGGTGTTTGTGTGTGAGAGAGAAATAGAGAAACAAAAAGTGATAAAGTATAAATAGAGAAAAAATTGAGAAAGGGAAAGTGTCAAAAGGAGAGAAATAGATGGAGGGAGTGAGAGAGATTGAAGAGAGTGAGTAAGGAAGATAGGGTGAAAGAAAAGTGGGAGTGAGTGAGGAAGATAGGGTGAAAGAAAAGAGAGTGATGGAAGATATAGAGAGAAAGTGAGAGTCAGGGAGAGAATGATGATTAGTTGGAGAGAGAGGGGGGATGAATTGGAGCAGAGTCTGAGGGAGAGAGGAAGAGAGTGTGTGAGATGGGAAAGAGAGAGTAGGAGAGGGAGAGAGCTAGAGGGATGGAAGCAAGAGAGAGGGGGAGAGAGGGAGAGAAAGATTGAGAGGAGAGAGAGAGGAGAACGAGCAATTGAAGTTAGATTTAGTAAGAAAGAGTGAACATGGAGCAGTAAGAGAGAGAGTGAGGGAGTAAGAGTGTGAGTGAAACTTATGAGAGAAGAGAGAAAGGGAGGGAGAGTGAGAGAGATATAGAGTGAAGAGAGAGTGAGGGAAGATTAAGAATGAGAGAAGGAGAGATTGAGCGAGCGAGAGAGGGTGCAAGAGAGAGGGAGATACGGAGAGGAGGAGAAAGAGAGGGATGAAGGGAGTGAAAGTGAGAGGGAGAGCAAGAGAGAGGCAGTGAGGGATAAAGGGAGCATCAAAAGAGGAAGACAGAAGCGGGCAAGAGAGAGATAAAAAGAGGTGGAATAGAGAGTGAGAGGGAGGGAGAGAGTGAGTGAGAAAGAGAGATAGAAGGAGGTTGTGATATGGTTTAACGAGAGAGCAGGAAAGTGAAAGCAAGAGAGTGAAAGGGAGATAGAAAAAAAAGAGAGACTAAGGGAAGATCAAGTAAGAGTGAGTGAGGAGTAAGAAGTGAGGGAGAACAGGAGAATGTTGAGAGAGAGAGAGAGAGAGGGAGCAAGATAAAGGGAGACAGAGATGGATAAAGGGAGGGAAAGAAGGGAGAAAAAAAAAGAGAGGGATGAAAGCAAGAGAGAGAGGAGAAATAGTAGGGGATAGAGTAAGAGAAAAGTAAGAGAAAAGAGAGAAGAGAGAGGAATTAAGGAGAGTGTAAAAGAAAGTATAAGATAAAAAAAGAGAATAGAGAGTAAGGAGAGAAAGAAATTAATAGAAAAGGACATAGAAAGTGAAGAAAAAATAATGGAGTGAGGGAGAGGAGAGAGTGAGAGAGAAAAAATTTTTGATGGAGAATGAGAATGGAACTAAGGAGGGTGAGAGGGAGAGAGAGTGTATGAGTGTGTGAGACGGAGAAAGAAGTGTGAGCAACATAAGGGAGACCTAAAAAGTGCAAGATTGAGGGAGGGAGAAAGATAATGGGAGAGAGTGAACCAGTATAGAGAATAAGTGTGAGAGTAAAAGAGATCTGTAGAGAGAGGAAAATAAATTGAGAAAGATAAGGGGTTGTAAGAAAGGATGGAGATAGAGGGATAGGAGAGACAAAAGATATTAACAACATGGGAACGGATAGAGAGTGTGATGGATGTAAGGAGGGAGAGAAAAGAGATATAAAGAGTGAGTGAATGAAAGGGAGAGTGAGGGAGGGAGAAAGAAATAAATAACATAGAGAGAGATAGAGTGAAAACAAGAGTATGTAAAAGAGAGTGAGAGAAAAGGGAGTCAGAGGAGGGAGAGAGAGGGAGAGAGGGAGGTGTGAGAGAAAGTGAGAAATAATGAGAGAGAAGAGAGAAGGATTGGAGAGAAAAAAGTTGGAAAGTGAGAAATAGAGTGTTTGTGAGGGATAAGGGGAAGAAAGGTCGAGCAAAGAGAGAAGAGAGAGTGATAGAAGAGAGAGAGAGAGAGAGAGAGAGAGAGAGAGAAGAGCAAGAGATCAAGAAAGAAAGATACATTAGAGAGTGAGAGATAAAGGTAGAGAGTGAGAAAGAGATAGATAGAGAGGGGTAGTGAGAGAGATTGAAGTGCGAAAGATTGAGACAAAAAGAGAGATTGTGAGAGATAAATTTAGTAAATAGTGAGAAAAATAGAGGAAGAGGGGGTTAATGTGAGGGACAGAGGAAAGGAGAGCAAGAGAATGTGTGACATAGAGATCGTGAGAGAGAGATTTAGAGAGAGGATAGCGAGGGAGATGCATATGTAGAGGGAGTAAGTAGATGGGAGAGATTGAGAGAGTGTGTGAGAGAGTGGGGAGATAGAAAGAGGGAGACAAAGTGGAGGGAAAGAGAGAGGGAGAGAAGAGGGAGACAGAGGAGGGAGAGAGAGAGGGAGAGAGGGAGGTGTGAGAGAAAGTGAGAAATAATTAGAGAAAAGAGAGAATGATTGAGAGAGAAAAAAGTTGGAAAGTGAGAAAGAGAGTGTTTGTGAGGGATATGGGGGAGAAAGATCGAGCAAAAAGAGAGGAGAGAGTGATAGAAGAGAGAGAGTGTGTGTGAGAAGAGCAAGAGAGCAAGAAAGAAAGATACAATAGAGTGTGAGAGATAAAGGTAGAGAGTGAGAAAGAGATAGATAGAGAAGGGGAGTGAGAGAGATTGAAGTGCGAAAAATTGAGACAAAGAGAGAGATTGTGAGAGATAGATAGAGTAAAGGAGACCAAGAGAATGTGTGACATAGAGATCGTGAGAGAGATTTAGAGAGAGGATAGCTAGGGAGATGCATACGTAGAGGGAGAGAGTGGATGGGAGAGATTGAGAGAGTGTGTGAAAGAGAGAGTGGGGAGATAAAAAGAGGGAGACAAAGAGGAAAGGAGGAAAATGAGAGAGGGAGAGAGTGGGGGATATTTGGAGAGAAAGGTTGAAAGGAATGAGAGGGAAGAGAGAGAAAGAAAAGAGAGATTATGAGAGAAAGAAGGAATAGAGAATGAGAAAAAGAGAGAGATATATACTTGCTTCCATTCCTCCCTCCCTCTCTCCCTCTCACTTTCTCTCTCTCACACACTCTCTCCCTCTCTTCCTCTCTTCCTCTCATTCTATTCTAACTCATCTGCCTCTCTCCCCCACTAAATCTCATTCTCTACCCCCACTATCCCTCGCTCTCATTTCTCTCTATATCTTCCATCTCTCTCTCTTTTTTGTCACTCTCTCTTCCTCTCTCACTTCCACTCTCTTCAATCCACCTCACGACCTCCCTTTATCTCTTTTATTCTCACTCTCTACTACTCTCACACTTTTCTCTATTCATGCTTTATCACTTTTTCTTTCTATATTACTAACTTTCTTTCCCACTCATACACGTACTCTTGCACACTTTAATCACTCTCTCTGATCACTTTACTCACTTTTTCTGTCCAAACATCTATCACTCTCTTCCTCCCCCTCTCTTTCTCTTTCATTAAACTCTCTCTATCGCCATCTCCCCTCCCACTACCTTCATATCCCCTCTAGATATCTCTCTCTCTACCTCTCACTCACAATCTTTTTCTCTATCTTCCCTGAGTCCCACTTCCATCTATATTTCTATCTCATCCTCACTCCTCTCCTCCCGCTCACTCTTCAATCACTATAATCACTTCCTCCCTTGCTCTCTCTCTCTCTTACTCTCTATTCATCTCTCTTTATTGTTTCTTGCTCTCTTTTGCCCCTCTTTATCTCTCTCTTTTGCTCATTCTACTATGACTCTCTTCTCTCTTTACTTTCTCTCTCCCTCAATCTCTCACTCTCTCCCTCACTCCCTCCCTCACTCTCTCTCTTAGTTTCTTTCACATCTTTCTTTCTCCCCTCATAACCATCGCATTATTTATTATTTTTTATCATATATCTCACTTTACCTCTTGATCCCTCCCTCATTCGATCCCCACATCCCTCTATTTTGCTCTCTCCTTATCTTACTCCTCTCTCTTCCTCTCTCTTCCTCTCTCCCTCTCCATCTCCTTCTCTCCTTCTTACTTATTCCCTCCCTCTCCCAACCTCTCATTTTTTCTATCGCTCATTATCATTCCCTCTCTCTTGCTCTCTCCTCTCTCACTTTCTCTTTTCTCTATATCTCTCTCTCATCGTCTCCCATTCCCTCACTCAAACTCATCCTCTCCCTCCCACTTCCTTCCTTCCCACTCTCTATGTAAATTTCTCTCCCTCTATCTCCCTCACTCCCTTTCCATCACCCTCTCTCCTTCTTTCCTTCTCACACATTCTCTTAATCTCCCTCCCAATTTAAAACTTGATCACTATCTTTTTTCTCTCTCTTCCACTTTCGCTTCCTATTTGTCTCTCTCTTAAATCTTTTTTTCTCTCTCTCGCTCTCTCACTCCATCTTGCCCATCAAATTCTCTTACTCTCTCCATCTATCCCCCTTTCTAACTCTCTCTCTTGCTCTTCCCTTTATCTCTTTCTTTTTCGCTCTCTTCCTTTCTCACTATGTCTCAATCTCTATTATCTTTCACTCTCTGGCTCTCTCTTGCTCTATTTGTCTCTCTTTACTCATTCTTTATCTCCATATATCCATCACTCCTTTTCAGTCACTCCCGTCTCCCTCACTCTCTTTAATTTCACACTCTCTCTTACTCCTTCAATCCATTCTCTCTCTTTCTCTTTTACACTCACCTTTTCTCTCCCTCCCTCTCTCCCTCACTCGCCCTCCCTAACTCTCTCTTGTTCCATCTTCGTTCTCTCTCTTGCTCGTTTTCTCTTACTCTCTCTTCACCCATTCTCTCTCTTCACTTCACTCACTCCAACTCCCTCTCTTTATCTGTTTCACACATTCTATTCTCTCTCCCACTTTCTTTTGCCATCTCGCTCTTATTTTTTATTCTAAATCAACTTCTCTCTTTCCCTTCTCACTCTTTCTCTTCCTCTATCGCCACACTCTCTTTCTCTATTTCTCTCACTTCCCTCCTTCCTCTCTCTTTCTCACGCTCTCTCCAACTTTTCCATCTTGCCCTTCCTCTCTCTCCATCTCTCCCATTCAGTCTCTCATTCTCTAATTATTCTCCATATATCTCTCCCATACTCTCTTCCTTCGTCGCTTCCTTCCTCTCTCTTTCTCAATATTTGTTCTCTTTCTTTCTTTTTTTTTTGCACACACTTCTCTAAATCTTTCTCCAATGTTTCTCTCTCACTCTTCCTACCTCACAAACACTTGCACACAATATCTCTCTTTGCTCAATCTTTCTCTCCCACTATCCATCACACCTACTCTCTCTCGTGCACTCCAACTTTTATCTCTCTGAATATTTCTCTCTTCTCTCTCATTGCTTCACAAGTCCTCTCACACTTCTGTCTCCCTCTCTCCCTTCCGCTCTCTGCCTCCTCTATCTCTCACTCTCTTTTCCTTACTCTTGTTTTCACCTATCTTCCTCTATCTACATATCTCTCTTGTGCTCAAACTTTTATCTCTCTTGATCCCTCTCTCTCATTGCTTTTCATATTCTCTCACACTTCTGTTTCCCTCTCCCTCCCCCTAACTGCCTCCTCTATCTCTCACTCTATATTTCTTACTCTTGTTCTCACTCTCTCATTCTCTAACTATATATCTCTTCCTTTTGTTCCCTTCCTGACTACACCTTCTCTCCCTTCCCAATCTCTTAATAGATTTTTTTCTCTCTTGTCCCACTCTCTTTCACTTTCTTATATCCTTTTCTCTTCCTCACTCTCATTTCTTTCATCTCTCTAGATCTCTTTTGCTCTCTCACTCTTGTTCTCCTTATTGATCTCACTCTCTCCCTCTATCATTCTCACTCCATCATTCTTGCCCTATCTAGGTCTCCCTTATGCAGGTCACTCTTTTCTCTCCATCTCATAGACTCATACACTCTCTCACTCCCTCTCAATCTTTTTCGCTCTCACCCTCTTTAGCTCCATTTCTTGCTATCTATCTCACTATTACTTACTCTCTTGTTCTTTCTCGCTCACTCTCTCCTCTCTTTCCCTCTCTCCATCTTTCTCTTTTTTCTCTCTATCCTCTTCTTTATTATTCTCTCTCCCTCTCTCTCTTTCTCATTCTCTACTCTCTTTTTTTATCTTATACTCTCTTTTATACTCTCATTTGTTGCTCTCTTATCTCTCTTTCCTCTAACTCTTTCTCTCATTCTCTCTTCCACTTTCTCTCTCCTCTCTCTTACTTTCATCCCTCCCTCTCTCTTTCCCTCTCTCCTCTCTCTACCTCCCTTCCTCCCTCGCCCTGCCTATCTCCCTCTGTCTCTCTCTCTATTGCTCCCCCTCACTCACCATTCTCCTGCTCTTGCGCTATCTTTACCCCTCACTCTCTTTACTCGATCATTCCAAAGCCTCACTTATCACCAATTTTCCCTTTGACTCTCTCAATTTCTCTATCCTACTCTCTATAAACACTTTCACTTCCTCCTATCTCTCATTCTCCCTCACTACCTCCATATCTCTCTCACTCTCTATTCCACCTCTCTTTATCTCTCTCATTATCTCCTCTGTCTCTCACTTTCTACCCTCCCATTATCCCTCACTACCACTCTCTCACTCTCCCTCCCTCTTTCACTCCTTAATCCCTCTATCTCTCTAGCTCTTCTTATTTATCTCCTTGATGCCCGCTCTCTCCCTCACTCGCTCTCTCCCTTTCTCACTCTCTCTTTTCCCTCACACTATCTTTTCTCTATTTGTCTCTCACACTCTCTCCCTTTCTCGATTCCTCTTTCTCTCCCTTCAATTTCACTCTTACTCTCACTACCTCTTTATTTTTAGCTCTATGATCTCTCTTTCACACACTCTCACTTCTGCGCCTCTTGCTTCCCTTTCTCCACTCAATCTCTCTTCCTCTTTCCCCTATCACTTGCTTCCTACTTTCCCTCCCTCTCTCCCTCTCTCAATCTCTCTTTCTCTCTCTCTCAGAAACACTCTCTATCCCTCTCTCGCACTCTTCTGGTTCATCTCGCACTCTCTCTCCCACAAAATCTCATTCTCTACCCACTCTCTCCGTTTTATCACTCCCTCTTCCTCTCTCTTAAATCTCACTCTCACTCTTACTCCCCCACTCCCTCTCTCTTGCTCACTCCATGCTCACTATCTCTCACTTACTCTCTCTTCAATTTCTCACTCTCCTCTCTTTCAGGTTTACTCTCTCTCACCTACACTCTCCCTTTCTCGCTCCCTCTTTCTCTCTCTTTGGTTTCACTCTGACTCTTACTCCCTCCTTCCCTCTCTCTTTCTCACTCCATGTTCAATCTCTGTCACTAAGTCTCTCTTTTATTACTCCTCCTCTCTTTCGTTGCTCCCTCTCCTCTCTATCCTCTCAGCCTTTCTCCCCCTTTTCCCCTCTCTCTTGTATCCTTCCCTCCTTGCCTCTCTCTCCCTCTCTCACTCTCTCTTTCTCTCTTGTACACACTCTCTCTCTCCCTCTCACTCTTCCAATTCATCCCCACTCTCTCTCCCACTAAATCTCATTCTCTACCCCTCTCCCTCACTCTCAATTCCTTTCCATATCTTCCATCACTCTCTTCTCTCACACCCCTCTTCCTCTCTCACTCCAATTATCTTCAATCTCACTCACTCCCTCCCTCTATCACTCTCTTTCTCAATCTCTTCCTCTCTCAATTTTTTCTCTATTTCTCTGTCTCACTCTCTTTCTCGCACACATGCATGCTCCTGCTCTCTTTAATCACTTCCTCTTATGACTGTACTCACTCTTTCTCTCCAACCATCTTCACTCTCTTCCTCTCTCCCTCTATTCCATTAATTAAGTCTCCCTCCCTCTATCGTCTTCTCGCCCTCCAACTATCACCATATGCTTTTTATATCTCCCTCTCTCTAGCTCTCACTCACTATCTTTTACTCTATCTTCATTCCCTCTCTTGCTCTCTCTCTCTCTCCCATTCTTTATTTCATATATCGTTATTGTTTTCTTGCTCACTTTCGCGCCCTCTCTCTCTCATGCTCTTTCTTCTATCACCTCTTTTCTCTCTCTTTACTCACTCTTTCTCTCCCTCTATCTCACAATCTCTTTCTCACTCTGCCTCCCTCACACTTTGAGTCTCTCGGTTTCTCTCACATCTTGCTCTCTCCTCTCTATCCATCTCATTATTTCTTTTTTTCTCTCATAGATCTCTCTTTCCTCCTCGATCCCTCTCTCTTTCAATCCCCACTTCCCTCTCTTTCTCACACTCTATCTATTGTACTCCTCTCTCTCACTCCCCTTCTCGCTCACTCTCTCTTGTTCTATCTTTCAGCACTCTCTATTTCTCTCTCACACGCTCTCTTCTTCTCTTGCTCTCTCTCTCTCTTCAACCTTTCTCATGGCCTCCATCTATCTCTCACACACTATTATATCTGTTTTTCTTAGCTTTTGCTCCCTGTTATGTTTCCCTTTATTCTCTTTCTTTCTCTCACTCTATTCCTCACTCTCTCACTCTTCCACTCTCCTTACTCTTTCTTTCAATCCTTTATCATCTCTCTCTTAATTTTTATCTCTCTTTTCCTCTTCTCCCTCATTATTTTTCACATTCTCTCACACATCTCTTCCTCTTTCCTTCTCCCTCACACACTCCCTCCCTCCCTCTCAACTTCTCTCTCCATATATCTCACTCTCTTTACCTTACTCTTCTTCTCACTCTCCCACTTTCTTCATATATCCTTTTCTGTGACTCTCTGACTCTCTTGCTCTTTATTCTTTATCTCCCTCTCTCTTTTCATCTCTCACTCTCTACCTCTCACTCACTAACTTTTGTTTTATCTTCCTTGAGTTTCATCTCTGTCTTTATTTCTACCTTACCCTCCCCCTCCCTCTCTTCCTCCAGCTCACTATTCCCTCTATTGCTCACTCTCTCACTCTCTATTTCATCTCTCTTTATTGTTCCTTTGCTCTCTTTTGCCCCCGCTCTGTCTCTCTCTTGCTCTTTATTCTAACTCCCTCTTTTCTCTCTCTTTTACTCACTCTTCTTATCCCTCTATTTCTCATGTCTCACACACTCTCCCTCCCTCACACACTCTTAATTGCTCTCACATCTTGCTCTCTCCCCTCATATCCATGTCATTATTTATAATTTTCTCACATACAACTCCCTTTCCTCATCGATCCTTGTCTTTTAATCGCTTCTTCCCTCTCTTTCTCACTCTTTCTCTATCTCACACCTCTCTCTCTCTCCTCTTGCACTCACTCATTCACTCCCTCTTCCATCCTCTAATTATCTCTTTCACCCACTCATTCCCTCTCTGTTGCTCCCTCTTCTCTCACTTTCACATTCCCCTACTCGCTCACTCTCTCTCCCTCACTCTATTTTTTTCTCACACTGACTCCCTTTTGTGCTCTCTTTTCCTCTCTCTTCAGTTTCACTCTCACTCTTACTCCCTCACTTCATCTCACTTACTCTCTCTTCAATTGCTCTCTCTCCTCTCTCTCTCCTCTCAATCTTTCTGTCCCTCTCTCCCCTCTCTCCCTCTCTCTTGCTTCTTTCCTTTCAACTCTCCCTCATTTTCTCTCACTCTCACTTTCTCCTCCTCTCTCTCTCTTCTAATTCACCCCCTCTCTCTCACTCTCATTTTCTCTCTATATCTTCCATCACAGTCTCTTCTCTCTCTCTTTCTCTTCCTCTTTCACTTCCACTCTCTTCAATCTCTATCACTCCCTCCCTCTATCTTTCTCTTTCTCACTCTCTCCCTCTCTAGCTCTTTTCTCTATTTACGTTTTATCACTTTTCTTTCTCTATTTCTCTCTCTCTATCTCTCTCAAACACACTCTCTTGCTCTCTTTTATCACTCTCTTATCACTTTACTCACTCTTTCTCTCCAACCATCTCTCACTATTTCTTCCCTCGCTCTCTCCCAATTTCATTCATTCATCCTCTCTCTCTCTCTCTACCGCCCTCTTGTCTCTATATTTACATCTCAACCTCTCTCCTTCTTCTTTCCCTCCCGCTCACTCTTTAATCCCTATCTTCACTCCTTCTCTTGCTCTCTCTAACTTTCTATTTTATCTCTCTTTATTTTTTTTGCTCTATTTTGTTATCCCGTCTCTCTTGCTCTTTCTTCTATCACCCTCTGCTTTCTCTTTACTCACTCTTTTACTCCCTCTATCTCTCTCTCACTCTCCCTCTCTAACACTCTCCCTTAGTAAATCTCACATCTCGTTCTCTCCCTTCATAACCATCTTATTATTTCTTATTTTCTTTCAAAGATCTTTCTTTATTCCTTAACCACTTCCTCTTTCATAATGGGGGGAGAGAGTGAGAGAGATTATATAAGGGATAGAGGAAGAGGAGTGATGGAAGGGAGAGTACTGAGAGAGAGAACAAAGAGCCAAAAAGATAGAGAGGGAGAGAGGGACTCAAAGCGAGAGTGAAATTTAAGAGTGAGAGAAAGGGAGAGGGAGATTGAGAGAAAGCAAAGAGAATTGAAAGTGAGGGAAATGAGAGTAAGAGAGAGGGAGTGAGCGAGAAGGAAGCAGAGAATGAGAGGGATGGAGAGAGAGTGGGTGAGTGCGTGAAAGATGAGAGAGAGAAGAGAGAGTAGAGAGAGGAGAGAGGGAGTGTCAGAGGGAATGAAAGAGGGAGGGACTGATGGGGAAAAGAGAAGTGTTAGAAGTAATGAGAAGGTGATGAAAGAGGGAGACAAAGAAATGAGAGTAATTGAGAAAGAGAGCACAGGAAAGAGAGTGAGAGAGAGGGTGAGGGATGGAGGGACAAAAAGAATGAATATAGAGAGTAAAGGGAGAACAATTGAAAGTATAGCAAGTGATAGAGAGAGCGAGAAAGCAAGAGAGAGCAAGCAAACGATAAAGATAGATGAAATAGAGGGTGAGAGAAGAGACGGAGTGAATTAGAAAGTGAGAGATAGAGAGCTTGATGAGTGAGTGGGAGGGAGGGGGAGCAAGAAAGAAGTGGGAGTCAGTGAAGATCGAGCAAAATATAGTGTGTGAGAGGCAGAGAAAGGATGATGTAGGGGAGATATGCAAAGAAAGTGCGGGTGAGAGGGAGATAAAATGAGTGAAGCAATGAAAGAGGCAGAGAGCGAGGGTTGGTTACAAAGAAAAAGTGGGTAAGGAGATAAGGAAGAGTAATTAAATGAGAGAGCAATAGCGAAAGAAAATAGAGGGAGATGGAGAGGGATAAAGGGAGGGAGAGAATAGAAAGAATGAGTGAGGGAGGGATGGATTCAAAAGAGCGAGAGAGACGAGAGAGAGTGAGGAATATAAAGAGAGAAATGTAAGAGGAAAGAGAGACGAAAGAGCATCAAAAGTGAGTGCAAAAGAGAGAGAGTGAGAGAAAATAATAGAGAATGAGATAGAGAGAGAGTGAGAGAAAAATGGAGCGAGTGAGGGAAAGGAGAGAGTGAGAATGAAAAATCAAGATGCTAAGAGAGAGTAAGAGAGCGAGAAATGGAGTATAGACCGTGAGAAGGAGAATGATTGAGAGAGAGTAAGAAGCTGTATGAGTGTGTCATGGTGAGAGAAGAGTGAGCAATATAAGGGAGCCTAGTGAGGGCAAGATTAAGGAGTGATAAAGATAGAAGGAGAGTGTGATACAAATAATGAGAAAAAGTGAGAGAGTCAAAGAGATCTAGGGAGAAAGTGAAAAGAAAGTGAGAGAGAGGGGAATATAAGAGAAGGAGGGAGGGAGAGTGAGGGATAAGTGCAAAAAATGATATCAACACTGGGATGGGAGAGAAGAGGGAGACAGAGAGTGAGAGAATGAATGAGAGAGTGACGGAGGGGGCAAGATAGAGTGTGAAGAATAGTAAGGAAAGAGAGTGAGAGATAGGGGTGACAGAGGGAGAGAAGGTAAGAGAAAGAGAGAGGGAGAATGAGTGGGGGAGAGAAAAAGAGCGAGAGCGTGAGAGAAAGTGAGAAATAATGAGAGAGAAGAGAGAAGGATTGAGAAAGATAAAGTTGGAAATCGAGAGACAGAGTGTGTGTTTCAGGGATAGGGGAGAAAAGGATTGAGCAAAGAAAAAAGAGAGAGTGATTGAAGAGATAACAACAGAGAGAAGAGAAAGAGTGCAGGGATAGCGGAGAAAAGGATTGAGCAAGGAAAAATGAGAGAGTGATTGAAGAGATAGAAAGAGAGAGAAAAGCAAGAGTGCTAAAAAAATATAGGATAGAGAGAGAAAGTGAGAGGCAGATAGTGAGAAAGTGAGAGAGAGAGGGGGTGGAGATATTGAAGAGTGAAATATTGAGACAGAAATATATTGTAAGAGACAAATAAAGAGAGAAAGAGATTGTGAATTAGTAGAGCAAGAGAGGGTTAGTGAGATGGATAGAGGAAAGGAGAGCAAGAGAAAGTGTGAAAAAGAGATCGAGAGAGAGTATAAGAGAAAGAGAATGAAGGGGAAGCAGAGGTAGAGGGAGAGAGTGGAAGGGAGAGAGTGAGAGAGTGTATGAAAGAGAAATGGGGGAAAGAGAAAGAGGGAGACATAAAGAAGGAATGAGGACAGAGAGCCAGAGAGAGAAACTTTGGAATATATGGAGAGGATGGGTGAAAAGAATGAGTGAGAAGAGAGAGAAATAAAAGACGGATTAGGAGAGAGAAATAATAGAGAATGAGATAGATAGAGGGACAAGCCAAGAGAGGGATAGAAACTGAGATGAAGAGAGTGACTGAGATTGAGAGAGAGTGAGTGAGAGAGTGTATGAGTGTGTGTGAGAGCTCGAGAGAGAGTGTGTGAGTGAGATAGAGAGAGAAGGGTGAGATTCATAAGGGAGATAAAGAGAGGGCAAGAATGAGGGAGTGAGAAAGATAGAGGGAGATAGAGAGTGATAAACCGAACGAGAATGGGAGATTTATAGATAATGAGGAAAAGAAAATGATAGACAGAAGAGGATCTAACAGTGGGAATGAGAGAGAGGGACATAGAGAAAAAGAGATATTTAGAGAGTGGTAAGAGAGAGAGAGAGAGAGAGGGAGAGAGCGAGGGAGATAGAGAAGAGATAGATAGAGCTATAGAATGAGAGAGATAATGAGCAAGGACCATGAAAGATATATATAGAGAGAGAGGGAGAGAGTGAAAATAAGAGTAAGGAAAAGAGAGTGAGAGATAAGGGTGAGACAAAGGGAGCGGGAGAGTTAAAGAGAGAAGTAGGAAGAGAATGAGAGAGGGAAAAAGTGAGAAATAATGAGAGAGAGAAGCAAGAGGGATTGCCAAAGACAAAAGTTGGAGAGAGAGTGTGTGTGTGAGGGATAGGGACAGGGAAAGGGAGATGACATAGTCACAAAAGAGAGATCAAGAGAGAGAAGAGCAACAAAGCAAGAAAGAAAGAATGGAGAGTGAGAGAATAGAGCGAGGGAGTGAGAGATATTTAAGTGTGAGGGATTGACATTGAAAGAGAGAAAGTTAGAAATAGAAAGAAACGAGAGTGGGGTAAAATAGGTTAGGAAAAGGAGATTGAGAGGGAGATAGGGAGGGAGAGCAAAAGAATTATTGGGAGAGAGAGATCAAGAGAGGGAGCAAGAAAGATCAAGAGGGAGAGAAGGAGAGAGTGTGTGAAAGAGAGTGAAAAGATGAGAGTGACAGAGATAAAGGATGTGCTACAAGGCAATAGGGACGAAAAGGGAGAGATAGAGAGAAGAGTGAGCTAGAGAGAGAAAGTGAGAGAGAGAAATTATGAGAAATATTGAGATTGAGAGAGAGAGTAGGAGAGAGGGAGAGATAGAGGGCAACAGAGCTAGAATAGGGAGAGAGAAGTTGAGCAATAGAGAAGAGAGTGAGAGTTGACAGGGAAAGAAAGAAAGAAAGCAAGAGAAGTTGAGGAAGAGAGATAAAAAGAAAAGAAGAATGAGAGAGAAAGCTGGAGATGTAGTGAGAGAGACATTATGAGAGGGATGTACAAGGAGGGAGGGAGAGAGTGAGCAATAGATGGAGGAGATGGAGAGAAAGGGGAGAGAGAGAGAGGGTGATAAAATGTGTGGGTGAGAGAGAGAGGGAAATAGAAAGAGAAAGTGAGTCAGAGATATTGAGAAGAGAGCAAGAGAGAATGAGAGAGAATGGCAAGGTAGAGAGAAAGCTAAACAAAAAAGAAGAGCAAGAGGGAGGGGTAGAGGGAAGTAGATGGAGAGAGGGGTAAGGAGAGAGAGGGGCAAGAGAGATAAAATATAGAAAAGAGCAAGAGCGTTGAAACAAATGAGAAAGAAAGAGAAGAGAGAGTTAAACAGAGTGAGAGTGAGGGAGAGATAGAAAGAGAGAGGAGATGCAGGAGCAAGGGAGAAGATGGAGAGTGAGAGGGAAATAAAGAGGTAGAAAGAATGAGGAAGAGGCAGACGAGAAAAAGATAATAAGAGGAAGAGAGAGAAGATATTAATATCAAGAGAGAGTTTGATCGAGAAAAAAGTAGGAGAAAAGGAGAGAGGGAGAGGGAGATATGAAAAGAGAAGGGCAAGAGAGCGAAAGTATAGATAGAGAAGAGCGAGAGGGAGAGAGTGGGAGAGAGAAGATAGACAACTAGAGAGGGACAGTGAGCTAGAATGAGTAATAGAGGGATTGAGAGAGGGAGAGGGAGAGAAAGGGAGATAAAGACTGTGAGAGGTGTAGGGAGATGGAGGTAGAGTGAGGGAGTAGAAGCAAAAAATAGGTGGGGGAGAGAGAGAGGGTGGGAGAGTGAGGGAGTAGAAATAAAGAAGAGAGTGACAGAGAGATAGGGAGTGAGAGGAAGGGTGTGGGAGAGGGAGAGAGTGAGAGAGAGTGATTGAGGGAGAGAAAGTGAGGTAAAGATTGTGAGAGGAGGGATATGAAGGGTAAGTGAGGGAGCAGATGCAAAAGAGATATTAGGGGAGAGAGAGACAGCGGAAGAGTGAGGGAGAGAGAGAGAGCAAGAGGGAAGTTGTTGGAGTGGGAGAGAATTAGAGAGAGTGATGTTGAGAGGGAGAGGGAGAGAGAGGGAAAAAGATTGAAAGCATGAGAGTGGGAGAAGGAGAACAATAACAAAGGAGAGAGATAGAGCAAGCAGCGGAGAGAGATGAAAGAGAGAGGAAGGGAGATGAAGAGCAAAAGAGATAGAGCTAGCGAGGGAGAGAGAGCGGAAGGATAGAGAGTTTATGCCATCTCTATATAAATTTCTCACTCCCTCCCTCTGTTTCACTCTCTCTTCTTCCTTCACTCTTTCTCTTCCCCCTTTCTCTAAAGCTCCCCCTATCCTTAAAAGACACTCTCTTGCTCACTTTTCTCTCTCTCACCCTCTCTCACACACTCACTCTCCCTCTCTCTTGTTCTATCTCTCTGATTCTCTTCTCTATATCTCTATCCCTATCTCTCACTTTCTCTCACTTCTTCACTTACACTTTCTTCGTTCTCTATCTCAATTTTTATCAAGCTCTTTATTATGTTCTTATCTCTCTCCTTTCCTCTCCACCTCTTTTACTCTCTTGCTTTCCCACTCTCTCCACCTCTCGCTTACTCCCTCTCTTACTCTCCTCTCTCTCCCTCTGTCATTCCTTCACACGACTCCCATTCTCGATCTCCCTCTCTTTTACTTTCTCTCTTGCTCCATCTAATGATCCCTTATCCTTTCACTTCATTACTCTCACTCTCTCTCTACCACTTCACTGCCTCCCTCTCTCACTCTTCTCTTGCTTGTTGTTCTCTCTCATTCTCTCCCTTTCTCACTCCTTGCTTGCTCTCTCCACACACAGTCTCTCCCATTTTTTAACTCTGTTGGTTTTTTAGCTCTCTTTAGATCTCTCCCTCGAGAGTGAGCAAGAGAGCGAGTGAACTAGAAACAGAGAGATAAAGGGGGGAGTGATAGGAATTGAGAAGAGAGTCAGAGGGAGAAAGAGAGAAAGAGCAAGACAGAAATAGAGAAGAAGAGAAAATCAGAGAAGAAAGAGCAAAAGATTGAGAGTGAGAGGTAGAGAGAGGGAGATATTGAGGAAGATATGGAGAGAGATGGAGGGAGAGAAGGAGAGAGATAAATGAAAGGCGAGTGAGAGATAATGAGAGGGAGGGAAGAAGGGACTGAGCGATGGGTAGAGAGAATGAGTGAGTAAAGAGATAGATGAGAGTGATTAAAGAGACCAAGAAAGAGAGTGTGTGAGAGAGAAAGAGAGGGAGAGATAAAAAGAAAAAAAATGATAAGTCATAAATATTGAGAAGAACGAGAGAGGGAGAGAGAGATGACAAAGAGAGAGAAAGATAGAGGGAGTGAGAGAGATTAAAGATTGGGTGTGACAAAGGACGTGAGAGAAAGAGAGAAGAGAGAGCGAGCAAGAGTGAGGGAGGGGGTAGAGAATGAGATTTTGTGGAAGAGAGAGCGGGAATGAACTGAAAGAGTGAGAGAGATAGAGAGTGATTGTGTGTGAGGGAGAGAAAGGGAGACAGAGAGAAGGAGAGGGAGGGAGGGAGGGAAGGAAGCAAGTGACAGGGTTGAGAGGGAGAGAGGGAGAGAAAGATTGTTGGGATAAGTGAGAGTGGGTGATACTGAGTGAACATAAATGTAGAAAGATTGAAGGATAGAGAGAGAGTGAGAGTGAAATTAAAGAGAGAGAAAGAGAAAGCGAGAAAGGGAGACAGTGTGAGAGACAAATAGAGAGAAAGAGTGTGAGGGAATAGAGAGCATGAGAGAAGGAGGGAGTGAGCAAGAGAGCGAGGGAGCAAGAAAGAGAGAGATATGGATAGAGGGAGAGAGAGGGGGATTAAGGGAGTGAAAGAGGGAGGGAGAGCTAGAGAGGGGTAGTGAGGGAAATTGGAGGGTCGAAAGTGAGAGACAGAAGAGAAAATGAGATAGAGAGACAAAGAGACATGGAGATAGTGAGGGAAAAAGAGAGACAGATGGAGGATGTGAGAGTTTAAACAGTGAGTAGAAAAGAGAAAGTGAGAGAGAGTAGAAGAGAGGTTGTGGGAAGATTGAGAGAGTATGTGAATGAGGGGTAAAGTGGGGGGAGAACAAGAGAATTATGAGATAGAGGGAGCAAGAGAGAGGGTTACAAAGACGGTGATAGAGAGGGAAGGAGGGAGAGATGGAAGAAAGAGAGAGGTAGGGATGGATGAAAGAGAGGATATAATGAGAGGGAGTAAGAGGAAAGAGAGAAAAGAAAGCAACAATGGAGAGTGTGAAAGAGAGTGCAAGATAGAAAAGGAATTGAGAGTGAGAGAAAGAGTGAAGGGGAGAGAGGATAATAGAGAAGAGGATAGACAGTGAAGAGAGAAAGATAGAGCGAAGGAAAGAGAGGAGAGATTGAGAGAACAAGATTGTAAGAAGAGTTAGATAGAGAGAAAGAAATGGAGCTAAAGAGGGAGATGGAGGGGATGAGACGAAAAGAGAGGGAGGAAGGGATGGAGGGAGAGTGAGTTAGAGGGAGGGATATGGAGGGAGGGGTGTGAGAGAGAGAGAGAGTGTGTGTGTGGGGGACAGAAGAGGAGAAAGAGTGAGAAGTATGAGTGAATAAGTAGCAATAGAAGAGATAGTAAGAGAGAGGAAGAGAGAGTGAGAAAGAGAGGGAGAGAAGGAGTAAGGGCGAGTGAAATTGAATAGAAAGAGAAGGGGGAAAAGAGAGATAACAATAGGTAAATCGAGAGAGAAGAGAGGTATGTGAAGAGAGAACAAGAGGAAAAGGAAGAGCAAGTGAGAAAGAGAAGGATATAATAAGGAGAGTGAGAGAGTGAGTTAGAGAGAGGGAGTGAAATAAATAGGGAGAGTCAGATAGATATTATGAGAGAAGAAGAGAATATATAGAGAGAGATTGTAAGATAGAGCAAGAGAGAAAGAAAGATGGCAAGGGAGTGAGAGAGAGAGAGGAGCAAGAGAAAGAGGAAAGAGGGAGGAATAAAAAAAGAAGGAAATGGAGAGCAATGGAAGAAAATGTAAAATAGGGCAATAAAGAGAGCTCAATAGATTGAGAGAGAGAAAAAGTGAGAGAAGGTATGAGGTTGAAAGAATGGGAGGGAGTGGTGGGAGGTTGTGATTAAGACTGCAAGGGGATGCAGAGTGAGAGGGAGAGAGCAACATTGTAGGGACTATAGAGAGAATGAAAGAGAGAGGAAGTAAGAGAGAGTGAGAGAGCAAGAATATTAAAGAGAAATAGAGGGGGGTTAGAGTTAAAATGATACATGAAGAAAAAGAGAATAAGAGAATGATAGAAAGCGATAGATAGATAGCAAAAAAGAAGAGCAGGAGGGAGGGAGGGAGGAGGGAATGCAAGAATGAGAGAAGAAAAGAGACAAAGAAAAATAGTCGATGGTGGAGGGAGGGAGTGTGAGAAAGTAGTTGAGGAATAAGGAGAAGGAGATGAGGGGATTAAGAGAGATAAATGAGAGAACGATTGAGAAAGAGAGGGAAGGAAGGAGAGCGAGAGAGAGGGTGAGGGATGGAAGGAGCGAAAGAGTGAGTAAGAGAGGGAAGGGAGTGTAATTAAAGTAATAGCAAAAGATACACAAAAAGAGCAAGAGGAAGCAAGCAAGAGATCAAGAGTGATGAAATAGAGGGTGAAGAGAGAGTGAGAGAGAGCAAGAGAGAGAGTGAAGAAAGGGATTGTAGAGTGAGTGGGAGGGATGGAGAGATGGTGACACAAAAATATAGAGAGAAAGGAGACTCAAGTTAGATAGAGTAAGAGGTAGAGAGAGAGATAGAGGCAATATGGATGTAGTTGGAAGGCCAGAGGGTGATTAAGAAAGAGAGATTGAATTAATGAAAGAGGGAGAGAGGAAGTGAGGAAGAGAGTGAGAGATGGTTAGGGAGAAGAGTGAGTAAAGTGATAAGAGAGAGTGATAAAAGATAGCAAGGTTCTTTGTGTGTGAGAGAGAAAGAGAGAGAAATAGAGAAACAAAATGTGATAAAGTGAGAGTAAGGGAGATAGGGTGAAAGAAAGGTGGGAGTAAGGGAGATAGGGTGAAAGAAAGGTGGGAGTGATGGAAGATATAGAGAGAATGTGAGATTCAGGAGAGAATGGGAGAGAATGATGATTAGTGGGAGAGAGAGGGGGGATGAATTGGAGCAGAGTGGGTGGGAGAGAGGAAGAGAGTGTGTGAGACAGAGAATGAGAGAGTAGGAGAGGGAGAGAGCTGGAGGGAAGGAAGCAAGAGAGAGGGGGAGAGAGGGAGAGAAAGATTGAGAGGAGAGAGAGGAGAGCGAGCAATTGAAGTTAGATTAAGTAAGAAAGAGTGAACATGGAGCAGGTAAGAGAGAGAGTGAGCGAGTAAGAGTGTGGTGAAACTAATGAGAGAAGAGAGAAAGGGAGAGAGAGTGTGAGAGAGATATAGAGTGAAGAGAGAGTGAGGGAAGATTAAGCATGCGAGAAGGAGAGGGTGAGCGAGCAAGTAAGGGTGCAAGAGAGAGGGAGATACGGAGAGGAGGAGAAAGAGAGGGATGAAGGGAGTGAAAGTGAGAGGCAGTGACGGATAAAGGGAGCATCAAAAGAGGGAGACAAAAGTGACCAAGAGAGAGATAAAAAGAGGTGGAATAAAGAGTGAGAGGGAGGGAGAGAGTGTGGGAGAAAGTGAGATAGAAGTAGGTAATGATAGGGTTTAAAGTGAGAGTGGGAAAGAGAAAGCACGAGAGAGTGAAAGGGTGATAGAAAGAGAAGAGAGACCAAGGGAAGATCAAGTAAGAGTGAGTGAGGAGTAAGAAGTGAGGGAAAACAAGAGAATGTTGAGAGAGAGAGAGTGGGAACAAGGGAGAGAGGGAGACAGAGCTGGATAAAGGGAGGGAAAGAAGGGAGAGAAAAAAAGAGGGAGGGATGAAAGCAAGAGAGAAAGGAGAAATAGTAGGGGATAAAGTAAGAGAAAAGAGAGAAGAGAGAGCAACAAAGGAGAGTGTAAAAGAAAGTATAAGATGAAAAAAGAGAATAGAGAATGAGGAGAGAATGAAATTAATAGAGGACATAGAATGTCAAGAAAAATAATTGAGTGAGAGGAGAGAGTGAGAGAGAAAGAAAAAATTGTGATGGAGAGTGAGAATGGAACTAAGGAGGGTGAGAGGGAGAGAGAGTGAATGCTTGTGTGAGACGGAGAAAGAAGAGTGAGCAACATAAGGGAGACATAAAAAGTGCAAGATTGAGGGAGGGATAAAGATAATGGGAGAGAGTGAGACCAGTATAGAGAATAAGTGTGAGACTGAAAGAGATCTAGGGAGAGAGGAAAATAAATTGAGATAGAGAAGGGGATGTAAGAAAGGATGGAGATAGAGGCACAAAAGAGACAAAAAATATTAACTGTGTGGGAACGGATAGAGAGTGTGAGGGATGTAAGAAGGCAGAGAAAAGAGATATAAAGAGTGCAGGAATGAAAGGGAGAGTGAGGGAGGGAGCAAGAAATAAATAACATAGAGAGAGATAGAATGAAAACAAAAGTGTGTAAAAGAGAGTGAGTGAAAAGGGAGACAGGGGAGGGGGAGAGATAGGGAGAGAGGAAGGTGTGAGAGAAAGTGAGAAATAATGAGAAAGAAGAAAGAAGGATTGAGAGAGAAAAAAGTTGGAAAATGAGAAATAGAGTGTTTGTGAGGGATAAGGGGGAGAAAGATCAAGCAAAGAGAGAAGAAAGAGTGATAGAGAAGAGAGAGAGAGAGAGAGAGAGAGAGAGAGAGAGAGAGAAGAGCAAGTGAGCAAGAAAGAAAGATACAATAGAGATTGAGAAAGAGATAGATAGAGAGGGGGAGTAAGAGATATTGTGAGAAAGATTGAGACAAAGAGAGACATTGTGAGAGATAAATAGAGTAAATAGTGAGACGAAATAGAGGAAGAGAGGGTTAATTTGAGGGATAGAGAAGAGGAGAGCAAGAGAATGTGTGACATAGAGATCGTGAGAGAGAAATTTAGAGAAAGGATAGTGAGGGAGATGCATAGGTAGAGGGAGAGAGTGGATGGGAGAGATTGAGAGAGTGTGTGAAAGAGAGAGTGAGGAAATAGAAAGAGGGAGACAAAGAGGAAAGGAGGAAAATGGGAGAGGGAGAGAGTGGGGGATATCTAGAGATAAAGGGTGAAAGGAATGAAAGAGAAGAGAGAGAAAGAAAAGAGAGATTATGAGAGAAAAACGGAATAGAGAATGAGAAAAAGAGAGGGATAATTTAAGAGTGAATGTGATATAGAGATGAAAAGAGGGATTGGGAGAGAAAGGGCGAGAGACAAAACAAAAGGAAGAGAGTGTGTGTGTGCGTGTGAGTGAGAGTGATGGAAGAGAGAATAATAGAGGAGAGAGAAAGAAGATAAATAATAAATAGTTTTAAAAATAGATAGAGAGGGAGTGAGTGAGATTGAAGAGAGAGGGAACGACAGAAGAAGGGAGAGGGAGAGAGAAGTAAAGAGAGGAGAGTATGAAGGAAGATTGAGCAAATGAGAGTGAGCTAAAAGAAAAGAGGAAGATAAAATAAGAGGAGAGAGAGAGAGGGAGATGGAGGGGATGAGAGGGAGAGAGAGGGAGATGGAGGGGATGAGAGGGTGACTTAGAGAGAGGGATATAGAGAAGGACACAAGTGAGAGTCGTGTGTGGGGGATAGAGGAGGAGAAAGAGTACGAAGGGAGAGGGAATAGGTATAAAAAAAAGAAATAGTAAGACCTGGCAAGAGAGGGAGGGAGTGGGAAAGAGAGGGAGAGAGGGAGTAAGAGCGTGTGAAATTAAGGAGAAAGAGAAGGGGAGAAAGAGAGAGTGATAGAGAAATCAAGACGGATGAAAGGTGAGGGAAGATAGAACAAAAGGAAAAGGAGGAGCAAGAGAGAAAGAGGAGAGGGAGATAATAAGTAAGAGAGAGTGAGATAGAGAGCGAGAAATGGAGCTAAAGAGGTTGAGAGAGAGTGTGCTTGAGAGAGAGTGCTTGAGAGAGAGTGAGAGATTGTATGAGTGGGTGAGATAGAGAGACAAGAGTGAACTACATAAGGAGACCTAGAGATGGAATGATTGAGGAAGTGAGAAAGATAGAGAAAGAGAGAGTACGACCGATAAAGAGATAAGTGTGAGAGAGTCAAACGTATCTTGAGAAAAAAGAATATAAGAGAGGAGAGTGAGGGACAAGAGAGAAAAAGATATTAACCGGACGGGAAGCGGAGAGTGTGTGAGAGAGGATGGGAGAGAAAAGAGAGACTGAGAGTGAGAGAATGAAAAAGAGAGTGAGGGAGGGACCAAGAGAGACATATAAATAGAGAGAGATAGAGTAAGGAAAGAGTGTAAGAAATAGGGGTGACAAAGAGAGGGAGGGAGGGAGGGAGGGAGAGAGGGAGAGAGGGAAAGAGAGAAGTTTAAGCAAAAGTGAGAAATAATGAGAGAAAAGAGAGAAGGATTAAGAAAGATAAAAGTTGGAGAGCGATAAAGTGCGTGAGGGATGGGGATAGAGTGAGAAAGAGAGATATAGAGGGGGAGTGAGACAGATTAAAGACTAAAAGAATGATATAGAGAGAGATTATGAGAGAGAAATAGAGAGAGAAATGAGATTGAGAAAAAATAGAACAAGAGATGGTTAATGAGAAAGACAAAGGGAAGGAGAGCAAGAGAGGGTTAGTGAGAGAGACAAAGGGAAGGAGAGCAAGAGAATGAGTGAGAAAGTGATCAAAAGAGAGAGATTGAGAGAGTAAGCGGAGGATGTAGAGGTAGAGGGAGAGAATGGAAGGGAGGGTGTGAGAGAGAGTGTGAAAGAGGGTGGGGAGATAAAGAAAGAGGCAGACATAAAGAGGGAAGGAGGAAAGTGAGAGAGGGAGGATGAGAGTTGGGGATATATGTAGGCAACGACTGAAAAGAATGAGAGAGAAGAGAAACAAATAAAAGAAAGATTAAGACAGAGAGAGAAAGAGAAAGATAGGACACATTAAGAGAGAGAGTGATATGGAGATGAAGAGACAAACTGGGAGAGAAACAGCGTAAGAGGGAACAAGATGAACAGAGACAGAGAGAGTGTGTGTGTGAGTGAGAGTAATGGAACAGAGAATAATAAAAGAGAGAGAAAGAAATATAGAGAATAAATAATAAAAAATAGAGAGAGGGAGGGAGCGAGAGAGATTAAAGAGAGAGGGAACGAGAGAGGAAGAGAGATGGAGAGAAGAATAGATACAGAAGGGTGTGTGTAGGAAGATATAGCTAGAGAGAGTGAGCTAGAGGAAAAGAAGGAGAGAGAATAAGAGAATGAGTGATAGAGGGAGAGAGAGGGAGGGAGAGATTAAGTGAGCAAGTGATAGAGGGAAATAGAGGGGATGAGAGGGAAAGAGAGAAAGAGGAAGGGAGGGAGGGTGAGTGATTGAGAGGGTGGAGGGCGACGGGATGAAGAGAGAGTGTGTGGGGGATAAAGGAGGAGAAAGAGTGAGAAGAGAGACAGAGGAAGAAACTGAGAAGAGAGAGAGAGCAATACAAAAATCGAGAGAGAAGGGAGATGAGGGAAGAGAGAACAAGAGGGAAAAGGCAGACAATCAGAGATGGTGTGGGAGGGAAAGAGGGAGAGAAAGAGCGAGTGCATGTGTGGGAGAGAGAGGATGAGAAGAGAGTGTGAGAGAGTGGGAGGGGAAAAGAGAGTGTGAGAGAGGAAGAGCATGTTGGTGTGGGGGATAGATGGAGAGAGAGTAAGAGGAGATGAGAATAAAGTAATTATATAAGAGCAAGAGAGTGGGAGAGAGAGAGAGAATAGAGAGGGAGCGAGTGAGCGAGTGAGTATGTGATTTAAATTGAATAAAGAAAAAAATAGAGAGAGAAGTGAGGGTAAGGGAATGAAGTGCAAGAAAGAGAGAGATTGAGAAAATGAGAGAGAAAAATATTGGCAAGGAGATAGAGGGAGCGAGAGGGGGAGAGGGAGATAAAGTGGGGGATAGACAGAGATAAAGAGTAAGAGGAGAAGAGAATAGAGTAGCATAAGGGAGTAAGAGGGATGGGAAGAGATAGAATAAAGTGTTAGAAATGGAGTAAGAGTGAGATTTGAATTGAATGAAGGGAGAGAAGGACTATGAAATAGATACAAAAGAGTGAAAAAAGAGAGTAAGAGAAGAAAGAGCAAGAGAAAGGAAGGCTGAGAGAGAAGAGAAAAAGGAAGGATAAGAGCAAAAGAGGAGTGGAAGAGAGGTGGTGTAAGAAGTGTAGTAATGAATGGTTAGATTGAGAGAAAATGAGAGAATAGTTTGATAAATTGCTTGACTAGGAGAAATATAGAGATGGGAGCATGAGATAGAGGGAGGGGAGAGAAAATAAATTAGTGAGAATGAAATGGAGATGAGGGAAAAGACAGTGAGAGAGATCGAGAAAGAGAGCTTAAGAGATTGAGATAAAGAAAGTGTGTGAATATATGGATTTGAGGGAAAGTTAGAGAGGGGGAGGGAGGAGGAGTGAAAGTGAAATTGAAAAGAGGATAACTAGGGAGAAAGGAATAGAAGAGAGAAAGAGAGAGTGGAAGGGATGGAAGCAATAAAGAGGGAGAGAGAGAGTGGAGTGTAGAGTGGGAGAAAGAGTGATGGAGAGAGTGAGAGAGAGGGAGAGCGAGAGAAAATGATGGACTGAGTGAGAGAAAGAGAGAGAATAATAGACCGAGAAAGAGAGATATAATATAGAGTATTAGAGAGAGTATTAGTGGTAAAGAAAAAGAAATAGAGAGTTAGAGGGAGGTCATAAGAAAGATTGAATAGTGAGAGAGCAACAGAAGGAGAAAGTGTGTAAGAGAGAATTAGAGAGTGCTTGAAGTAGTGCATGTTAGAGTGGCGAATAGATTGGGAGATAGAGAGGAAGGGAAGAGATTGTGAGAAATAGTGGGAGCGGAAAAGAAAGTGTGAGTGAGGGAGAGCATGTTAGAGTGGAGAATAGATTGAGAGAAAGAGTAAGAGGAGAGGGGAATAGAGTAATATAAGAGAGTAAGAGAGAAAGCGAGAGTGAGAGAATAAAGTGTGAGATGGTGAGAGAGCGAGGGAGAAAGCATGAGATTTAAGTTAAATAAAGAGACTAAGGGACCAAGAAATAGCGACAGGAATAGAGAGAAAAGTGAGGGTAAGGGAATGAAAAGCAAGGGAGAGGGAGACAGAGAGAGAATTAGAGAGCGATGAGAGAGAGAAGAAGAGAGAACGAAAAATCAAGAGGGAAAGAGGAGCAGGAGAGAGGGGATACGAGAAAGAGAGAGTAATAAAGTGTTATATGGAGAGATAGTGAGACAATAGATTGATAAATTGGCAGATACAGTGAGAGAAATAGATAGGAACATGAGATGGAGGGGGAGCGACAAAATAACATAGCGAGAAAGAAATGCAGAGTGTGGGAAGAGAGAGCGAGAGAGACCGAGAAAGAGAGAAAAGGAAAATTGAGAATAGAGGGAGGTGTGTGAGAAATATTGGTGGGGGAGAGAGGGAGTGAGAGGAGAGAGCACAATAGAGTGGGAGATAGACAGAGAAAAGAGTAAGAGGAAAAGAGAATAGAGTAACATAAGAGAGTAAGAGAGTGAAAAGAGAGAATAGAGAGTAAGAAAGTGAGAGGATTAGAGAAAGAATGAGATTTAAGTTGAATAAAATTAGAGACGAACCAAGAATGGGGAAAAAAGTGTGAAAAGAGAGAGTGAGGGAAGAAAGAGCAAGAGAGAGGGGAGGAGAGAGAAATGAGAGAGAGCATGAGAGAGGAGAAGAGATAAAGGAAGAACAACAGCGAAAGAGGAGAGGGAGAGAAGTGGTGTGAGAAGAGATAGTAATGAAGGGTTGGATTAAGAGAAAGTGAGAGAACAGATTGATAAATTGGTTGACAGAGAGAAAGATAGAGATTGGACCATTAGATTTAGGGAAGAGAGAAAAAATAGTAGAATGAAATGTAGTGTAAGGGAAATGACAGCGACAGAGATCGAGAAAGAGAGCTTATTAGATTGAGATAGAGAAAGTGTGAGAATGTGTTGGTTTGAGAGAAAGGGAGAGAGGGGGAGGGAGGAAGAGTGAAAGTGAAATTGAAGAGAGCTCAAGAGAGAAAGAGAGAGTGGGAGGGATGGAAGCAAAAGAGAGGAGAAGAGAGAGAGAGTGGGGGATAGAGGGAGAGAAAGAGTGAGGGAGTGAGTGGGAGAGAGGGTGAGCGCGCAAGAGAGTGGGTGATTGAGTGAGAGAAAGAGAGAGAATAAAGTTTAACATAAGTGAGAGCAAAAGACTAAGAAAGAGCAATATAATAGAGAGTGTTAGAGAGAGCATTAGTAGTAAAGAAATGGAAATAGAGAGATAGAGGGAGGTCGTAAGGAAGATTGAAGAGAGAGAGGGACAAAGAGAGGGACAAAGAGTGTAAGAGAGAAATAGTGAGTGCTGGAAGATAGAAAAAGGGAGATTGAACGAGAAGGGGAGAGAGAGGTAGAGGAAAAGAATGGATGATAAAGAGTGAGAGAGAGGAGTTGTAAAGGGTGATATGGAGTAGACGAAGAGAGGGAGAGAAAGTGCGATATAGAGAGAAAGAGGAAAGTTTGAGGGAGAGAGTGAATGAGGAATGGGGACAGAGGAGAGAGAGTGGGAGGATGGACGAAGCGAAATAATGAGAGACGAGCGAGCAACTGTTCAGAGAGTAAATGAGAGAGAGATATTAAAGAGTGAGAAAGAGAAATGAAGGAAGTGAGCTAAGTTGAAGACAGGGATGGAGCGACAAAAGGACAGAGAGAGTGATAGGGAAATTAGAAGAGAAGAGAGTGAAAGAAAGAGGGAGATGAAGATAGAGAGGTAGAGTGAGTGGGATAGAGAGCGAGACATAGAGAGATAGAGAAAAAAGGGTGAGAAAGAGCAGGAGTAAGAGTGAGAAAGAAATTTAATAGAGAAAAAAGGAGAGTAAAAGGGAAAGGGAAGAGATATTGAAGAATGAGAGAGGAAGTGAGAAGGAGTAAAAGAAAGCAAGAGATAATGTTTGTGGGGATAGTTGATGAGGAAAAATCAGAGAAGAGAGACCGTCACAATACAAAGTAAGAGAAAGACAATAAACAGTGAGAAAGAGAGAGAGAGGGACTGAAAGAGATTTAAGTGAGAGGGAGTGATGAAGGGAGAGAGAAGAGAGTGGGGGAAGATAGATCAAGAAGGTATAAGTGAGATGGACAGAGGGAGGGTGAAGATGAGAATGAATGAGAGAGAGAGTGAGAGAGAGGGAGAGAAAGTTTAGGGAAATTGCGTGGGAGGGATAGAGGGAGAGAAAGAGACAGACCATGTGTGGGAGAGAGGGGGACAAGTGAGAGAGAGGGGGGAGGAGAGTGAGAGAAAGTAGGAGAGAGTAGGGAATAGAGAAAGAGAGAGTGAGAGGAGAGAGAAAGGAATGATGAAGAAAAAAATGAGTAAGAGAGAGTAGAGACTGAGAAAGAGGGAGGGAGGGAGTAAGTGACAATGAAATTGAATAGAAAGTGGGAGCATAAAAGAGAAAGAGAAAGAGTAAGGAAAGTGAGCAAAAGAGATGAGCAGGAGGGACAATGAGAGGGGCAATAAAACTTAGAAGAACGAGAGATAATGAGGAGAGGAGGTTAATAAGTGGGATAAAGGGACCGATAAATAGGGAGGTTGAAAGATACTTTGAGAGAGGGTATATATATACCTATAAATTATAAGATAGGTCTATAGAGAAAGAGAGGGAGGGAGGGAGGGAGTGTAAGAATGAGAGCGTGGGAGAGGGAGTAAAAGGGATAGATATGAGAAAAAGAAAGAGGAAAGAGGGAGGAAAAAAAACAAGAAGGAAATGTAGAATATGGAAGAGACAGAAAGAGAGCAAGGAAGGGAAATGAAATGATTTGAGAGAGAGATAAAGTGAGAGAAGGTAAGAAGTTTGAATGAGAAAGGAGGGAGGATTTCTTGAAGAGCAAGGGTAGAGAGAATGATAGAGAAAAAGAGAGACAAGGAGAGAACGTGGCAGAGAGAGAGGATGGAAGGTAGAGGAGGTTGAATAGGGGTGGGAGAGGGGGAGAGAGAGGGAGAAAGAAAGAGGAGGTAGTTAGAACACATTCAAGCGAGAGAGAGTGTGTAAGTGAGAGAGAGAGAGAGAGTTTGGAGCAAGGAAAAAATGAGAGAGGGGGAAGTTAGAGAGAAATGTGTTCATGAATGTTAGGGGAGTGAGGGAGTGTGAGAGACACAAGAAGTGAGTCCGAGGAAGAGAAAGAGAGTGAGAAAAAGAAAGAGAGAATGAAAGAGAGAGAGGAAGTGGGGGGTAGATAAAGAAAATGAGTGAGAGGAAGGGAAAATGAAAGAGATAATGGAGAGTGTGATAGAGACAAAGTAAGGGAGTAGGTCCCTATATCTCTCTTTTTCCTTCTCTTTACCACTCATGCTCTCTCTCGCACTCCTTATTCTATCTCTCTTTCTTGTTCTTTTGTTCTCTTTTTTGTTGCTCTTTATACGTGCTCTTTCTCCCACTCTATCCCTCACTCTCTCACTCTTCCTCTCTACATACTTCTCTCTCTTTCAATCCCACACTCAGCTTTCTATCTCTACCTCTTTTCTCTCTCATTATTTCTAACCTTCTCTCACACGTCTATTCCTCTCCCCCTCCCTCTTTCACTCTTCCTCCTTCTCTCCTTCTCTCTCCGCATTCTTACTCTCTTTACCTTACTCTTCTTCTCACTCTCTTATACTTTCTTTAGATATCTTTCTCTCTCACTCCCTCTCTCACTCTTTTCTCTTTATTAGCTATCTCCCTCCCCTCCCTCTCACTCCATATCTCCCTCTATATCTCTCTCTTTCAAACTTGCACTTAATATCTTTTGCTCTATCTTGCACGAGTCTATCTTCTCTCTCTTTGTTTTCCTTTGCTCCCTCTCACTCTCTCCCTCCTGCTCACTCTTTAATCCCTATCTTCACTCCCTCTCTTGCTCTCTCTCCCTATTTTATCTCTTTTTGTTGTTTCTTTGCTGACTTTTTCCCCCTCTCTGTCTCTCTCTTGCTCTTTCTTCTATCCCCCTCTCTTCTCTCACTTTACTCACCCTTTCTCTCTCTATATCTCTTGCTCTCTCTCTCTCATAATCTCCCTTCCTCACATACTCTCTCAATCACATCTTGCTCTCTCCCTCATATCCATCTCCTTATTTATTATTTTCCCTCATACATCTCACTTTCCTCCTCGATCCCTCCCTCTTTCAATCCCTCCTTACCTCTCTTTCTCCCTCTCTCCCTATCTTACTCCTCTCTCTATCTCTCTCCTCTTGCATTAACTCATTCACTCTCTCTCCCTCCCTATCATTTCTCTATCACTCTCTCTCAATCCCTCTTTCTTTTTCTCTTATAGTACTTTCTTTTTTTTACTTGCTCATGCTCTCCCTCTATCGCGTTCTCTATTCCCTCACTCCCTCTTCACTCTATTTCTCACTCACACTCTCTCCCTTTCTTGCTCCCTCTTTCTCTCTATTCAATTTCTCTCTCACTCTTACTCCCTCACTCCCTCTCACTTTCTCTCTCCTTGGTCACTCTCTCTCACTTACTCACCCTTCGATTGCTTACTCTCCTCCCTCTCCTGTCAATCTTTCTCTCCCTCTCTCCCTCTCTCTCTTGCTTCCATCCCTCCCTCTCCCTCCCTCTCTCCCTCTCACTTTCTCTCTCTCACACACTCTCTCCTTCTCTCCCTCTCTCCCTCTCATTCTATTCTTACTCATCTGCCTCTCTCCCCCACTAAATCTCATTCACTACCCCACTCTCCCTCGCTCTCATTTCTCTCTATATCTTCCATCGCTCTCTCTTTTCTATCACCCTCTCTTTCTATCTCACTCCCACTCTCTTCAATCTCCCTAACTCCCTCCCTCTATCTCATTCATTCTCACTCTCTACTACTGTCACACTTTTTCTATATTTATGTTTTATGACTTTTTCTTTCTATATTACTATCTTTCTTTCCCTCTCATACACGTACTCTTGCACTCTTTTATCGCTCTCTCTGATCACTATACTCAATTTTTCTACCCAACCATCAGTCACTCTCTTCCTCCCCCTCTCTTCCTCTTTCATTAATTAGTCTCTCTCTCTCTATCGCCATCTCATTTTTTCTATCGCCATTCTCCATATCTCTCTCTCATCGTCTCCCATTCCCTCACCCAAACTCCTCTCCCTCCCACTTGCCTCCTTCCCACTCTCTATATGTAAATCTTTCTCCCTCTTTCTCCCTCTCTCTCCCTCACTCCCTTTCCATCTCCCACTCTCCTACTTTCCTTCTCACACATTCTCTTAATATCCCTCCCAATCTCAAATTTTCTCACTGTCTTTTGCTATCTCTTCCACTTTCACTTCCTATTTTTCTCTCTCTTAAATCTTATTTTCTCTCTCTCGCTCTCTCGCTCCCTCTTGCCCATCAATTTCTCTTACTCTCTCCATCTATCCCCCTTTCTAACTCTCTCTCTCTTACTTTTGCCCTCTCTCTTTATTTTTTGCTCTCTTCCTTTCTCATTGTCTCACTCTCTATTATGTTTCTTTCTTTCACTCTCTGGCTCTCTCTTTCTCTATTTCTCTCTCTTTACTTATTCTTTATCTCCATATATCCGTCACTCCTTTTCAATCTCGCCCGTCTTTGCTCCCTCACTCTCTTCAATTTCACACTCTCTCTTACTCCTTCAATTGCTTCTCTCTCTTTCTCTTTTACAATCCCACCCATTCTCTCTCTCCCTCTCTCCCTCACTCGCCCTCTCTAACTCTCACTTTTTCCATCTTCGTTCTCTCTCTTGCTCCTTTTCTCTCACTCTCTCTTCATCCACTCTCTCTCTATTCAGCTTCACTCTCACTCCTACTCATCTCTTTATATGTTTCACACACTATTCTCTCTCCCACTTTTTATTGTCATCTCGCTTTTATTATTTATTCTAAATCAAATTCTCTCTTTCCCTTCTCACTCTTTCTCTTCCTTTATCCCCCACTCTCTTTCTCTATTTCTCTCACTTCCCTCCTTCCTCTCTCTCTTTCTCACGCTCTCTCCAACTTTTCCATCTTGCCCTCCGTCTCGCTCCATCTCTCTCATTCTCTCTCTCCCATTCTCTAATTATTCCTCCCTCACTCCCTCTTTCTATACCTTCCTTCGCCTTCCTTCTCTCCCTATATCTCTCTCATAATCTCTTCCTCCTTCGCTCCTTTCCTCTCTCTTTCTCAATATTTTTTCTCTTTCTGTCTCTTTTTTTGCTCACACTTCTCTAACTCTTTCTCCAATGTTTCTTTCGCTCTCTCCCTACCTCACAAACTTTCACACACAATATCTCTCTTTGCTCAATCTTCTCTCCCACTATCCCTCACACGTACTCTTTCTCATGCGCTCTAACTTTTATCTCTCTGAATCCCTCTCTCTTCTCTCTCATTGCTTCAGAAGTTCTCTCACACTTCTGTCTCCCTCTCTCCCTTCCTCTCTCTGCCTCCTCTATCTCTCAGTCACTTTTCCTTTCTCTTTTTCTCACCTCTCTTCCTCTATCAACATATCTCACTTGTGCTCAAACTTTTATCTCTCGATCCCTCTCTCTCATTGCTTCTCATAATCTCTCACACTTCTGTCTCTGTCTCCCTCCCCTTAACTGCCTCCTTTATCTCTCACACTCTTTTCCTTACTCTTGTTCTCACTCTCTCACTCTCTCACTCTCTAACTATATATCTCTCTGCATTTGTTCCCTTCCTAACCACACGTTTTCTCCCTTCCCAATCTCCTAATAGATTATTTCTCTTTTGTCCCTCTCTCTTCCTTTTTTTATATCCCTTTCTCTCCCTCAACCTCATTTCTTTCATCTCTTTAGATCTCTTTTGCTCTCTCACTCTTGTTCCTTATCGCTCTCAATCTCTCCCTCTATCATTCTCACTCCATCATTCTTGCCCTATCTAGGTCTCCCTTATGCAGGTCACTCTTCTCTCTCCATCTCATACACTCATACACTCTCTCTCAATCTTTCTTGTTATCTATCTCACTCTCACTTACTCTCTTGTTCTTTCTTGCTCACTCTCTCCTCTCTTTCCCTCCTTGTGTCTTTCTCTTTTTTATCTCTATCCTCTTTTTTATTATTCTCTCTCCCTCTCTTTCTTTCTCATTGTCTACTCTCTTTTTATCTTATACTCTCTTTTATACTTTGATTAGTTGCTCTCTCATCTCTCTTTCCTCTTACTCTTTCTCTCATTCTCTACTCTACTTTCTCTCTCCTCTCTCTTACTTTCATCCCTCCCTCTCTCTTTTTGCCTCTCTTCTCTCCCTACCTCCCTCCCTCCCTCCCTCCCTCGCCCTCCATATCTCCCTCTGTCTTCCTCTCTATTGCTCCCCCTCTCTCTCGCACCATTCTCCTGCTCTTGCGCTATCTTTACCCCACTCACTTTACTCGATCTTTCCACAGCCTCACTTCACACCATTTTTTCCTTTCACTCTCTCTCACTTTCTCTATCCTACTCTCTTTAAACTCTTTCATTTCTTCCTATCTCTCTTGCTCCCTCACTACCTCCATCTCTCTCTCACTCTCTATTCTATCTTTCTTTGTCTCTCTCATCATCTCCTCTGTCTCTCACTTTCGACCCTCCCATTATCCCTCGCTACCACTCTCTCACTCTCCCTCCCTCTCCTTAATCCCTCTTTCTCTCCAGCTCTCCTCATCTCCCTCCTTCATGCCCGCTCTCTCCCTCGCTCGCTCGCTCCCTCACTTGCTCTCTCCCTTTCTCACTCTCTCTTTTCTCTCACACTCTCACCCTTTCTCGATCCCTCTTTCTCTCCCTTCAATTTAACTCTCATTTCCTCTCTATTTTTAGCTCTATGATCACTCTTTCAAACACTCTCACTTCTGTGCCTCTTGCTTCCCTTTCTCCACTAAATCTCTTTTCCTCTCTCCCCTTTTACTTGCTTCCTTCTTTCCCTCCCTCTCTGTCTCCCTCTCTCAGAGTCTCTCTCTCTCTCTCTCTCTCTCTCTCTCTCTCAGACACACTCTCTATCTCCCTCTCTCGTACTCTTATGGTTCATCTCGCACTCTCTCTCTCTCTCTCTCTATCTCTCTCTCTCAGACACACTCTCTATCTCCCTCTCTCGCACTCTTATGGTTCATCTTGCACTCTCTCTCCCACAAAATCTCATTCTCTACCCACTCTCTCCCTTTTCTCACTCCCTCTTCTTCTCTCTTAAATCTCACTCTCACTCTTACTCCCTCTCTCTTGCTCACTCCATGTTCGCTATCTCTCACTTACTCTCTCTTCAATTTCTCACTCTCCTCTCTTTCAGTTTTACTCTCTCTCACTTACACTCTCCCTTTCTAGCTCCCTCTTCCTCTCTCTTTGGTTTCACTCTGACTCTTACTCCCTCCTTCCCTCTCTCTTTCTCACTCCATGTTCAATCTCTGTCACTACGTCTCCCTTTTCTTGCTCCCTCTCCTCCCTATCCTCTTAATCTTTCTCCCCCTTTCCCCCTCTTTCTTGCATCCTTCCCTCCTTGCCTCTCTCTCCCTCTCTCAGTCTCTCTTCCCTCTTGCACACACTCTCCCTCTCTCCCTCTCACTCTTCCAATTTATCCCCACTCTCTCTCCCACTAAATCTTATTCTCTACCCCCATCTTCCTCACTCTCAATTCTTCTCTATATCTTCCATCACTCTCTCTTCTCTCACACCCCTCTTCCTCTCTCACTCCCATTGTCTTCAATCTCACTCAATCCCTCCCTCTATCACTCTCTTTCTCAATCTCTTCCTCTCTCAGTTATATCTCTATTTATGCTTTTATCACTTTTTCCTTCTCTATTTCTCTGTCTCACTCTCTTTCTCGCACACATGCACACTCTTGCTCTCTTTTATCACTTCCTCTTATGACTGTACGCGCTCTTTCTCTTAAACCATCTTCACTCTCTTCCTCCCTCCCTCCCTCCCTCTTTCCATCTTCCATTAATTCAGTCTCCCTCCCTCTATCATCTTCTCGCCCAACAACTATTACCATATGCTTTTTATATCTCCCTCTCTCTAGCTCTCACTCACTATCTTTTATTCTATCTTCCCAGAGTCTCTCTTTGCTCTATATTTCGGTCTCAACCTCTCTCCTATGTCTCCAACTCACTCTTCATTCTCTATCTTCACTCCCTCTCTTGTTCTCTTTCTCTCTCACTCTTTATTTCATATATCGTTATTGTTTTCTTGCTCTCTTTGGCCCCCTCTCCTCTCTCTTGCTCTTTCTTCTATCACCTCTTTTCCCTCTATTTACTCACTTTTTATCTCCCTCTATCTCTCACTCTCTTTCTCACTCTCCCTCCCTCACACTCACTCTCTTGGTTTCTCTCACATCTTGCTCTCTCCACTCTATCCATCTCATTATTTCTTTTTTACTCTCATAGATCTCTCTTTTCTTCTCGATCCCTCTATCTTTCAATCCCCAGTTCCCTCTCTTTCTCACTCTCTCCTTATTGTACACCTCTCTCTCACTCCCCTTCTCGCTCACCACTCTTGTTCTGTCTTTCAGCACTCTGTACTTCTCTCTCACACGCTCTCTTCCTCTCTTGCTCTCTTTCTCTTCATTCTTTCTCACGGCCTTCATCAATCTCTCTATTTCTTTCTGTTTACCGCATGTGCTCTCTCGCACACACTATTATATCTCTTTTTCTCAGACTTTTGCTCTCTGTTATGCTGCCCTTTATTCTCTTTCTTTCTCTCACTCTATCCCTCACTCTCTCACTCTCCCTCTCTGCCTACTTCTCTCTCTTTCAATCCCTTTATCATCTCTCTTTATTTTTATTTCTTTTTTCCTCTTCTCCCTATCATTATTTCTCACAATCTCTCGCACATATCTTCCTCTCTCCTTCTCCCTCGCTCACTCCCTCCCTCCCTCTCTCCTTCTCTCTCCATATATCTCACTTTCTTTTCCTTACTCTTTTCTCAAACTCTCTCACTTTCTTCATTTATCCTTTTCTGTCACTCCCTGACTCTCTTGCTCTTTATTCTTTATCTCCCTCTCTTCTTCTCTCCCTCTTTTTATCTCCCTCTTTCTACCTTTCACTCACTATCTTTTGTTCTATCTTCCTTGAGTTTCATCTCTGTCTCTATTTCTACCTTACCCTCCCCCTCCCTCTCTCCCTCCAGCTCACTATTCAATCCCTATCATCACTCCCTCTATTGCTCACTCTCTCACTCTCTATTTCATCTCTCTTTATGGTTTCTTTGCTCTCTTTTGCCCCCTTCTCTGTCTCTCTATTGCACTTTATTCTAACTCCCACTCTTCCCTCTCTTTACTCACTCTTCTTGTCCCTCTATTTCTCATTGTCTCACACACTCTCCCTCCCTCACACACTCTTAATTGCTCTCCCATCTTGCTCTCTCCCTTCATATCCATGTCATTATTTATTATTTTCTCACAGACAACTCCCTTTTCTTCTAAATCCCTGTCTTTAAATCGCTCCTTCCCTCTCTTTCTCACTCTTTCTCTATCTTACACCTCTCTCTCTCTCTCATCTTGCACTCACTCATTCACTCCCTCTCCCACCCACCCTCTAATTATCACTTTCACCAACTCATTCCCTCTTTGTTGCTCCCTCTTCTCTCACTTTCACATTTCCTTACTCGCTCACTCTCTCTTCCCTCACTTTATTTTTTTCTCAAACTCACTCCCTTTTTTGCTCTCTTCCTCTCTCTTCAATTTTACTCACACTCTTACTCCCTCACTTCATCTCAGTTACTCTCTCTTCACTTGCTCACACTCCTCACACTCCTCACTCTCTCTCCTCTCAATCTTTCTCTCCCTCTCTCCCCCTATCTCTCTCTCTCTTGCTTCTTTCCTTTCCACTCTCTCCCTCATTTTCTCTCACTCACACTGTCTCCTTCTCACTCTCTTCTAATTAACCCACCTCTCTCTCACTCTCATTTTCTCTCTATATCTTCCATCACACTCTCCTCTCTCTCTCTCTTTCTCTTCCTCTTTCACTACCACTCTCTTCAATCTCTATCACTCCCTCCCTCTATCTATCTCTTTCTTACTCTCTCCCTCTCTACCTCTTTTCTTATTTATGCTTTATCAGTTTTCTTTTTCTATTTCTCTCTCTCTGTCCATCTCAAACACACTCTCTTGCTCTCTTTTATCACTCTCTTATCACTTTTCTCACTCTTTCTCTCCAATCATATTTCACTATTTCCTCCCTCGCCCTCTCCCGATTTGATTCTTTCATCCTCTCTCTCTCTACTGCCCTCTTGTCTCTATATTTACATCTCAAGCTCTCTCCTTCTTTCCCTTCCGCTCACTCTTCAATCCCTATTTTCACTCCTTCTCTTGCTCTCTCTAACTTTCTATTTTATCTCTCTTTTCTTTTTGCTCTCTTTTGCCATCCTTTTGTCTCTTTCTCTTTCTTCTATCACCCTCTCTTCTTTCTCTTTACTCACTCTTTCACTCCCTCTATCTCTCTCTCGCTCTCCCTCACTCACACACTCTCTCTCAATAAATCTCACATCTCACTCTCTCCCTTCATAACCATCTCCTTATTTCTTATGTTATCTCATAGATCTTTTTTTCTTCCTTGATCTCTTTTTCATAATGAGGGGGGAGAGAGTGTGAGAGAGATTGTGTAAGGGATATAGGTAGAGGAGTGATGGAAGGGAGAGTACTGAGAGAGAGAACAAAGAGCCAAAAAGATAGAGAGGGAGAGAGGGAGAGAGGGAGTCAAAGCGAGAGTGAAATTGAAGAGTGAGAGAAAGGGAGAGGGAGATTGAGAGAAAACAAAGAGAATTGAAAGTGAGGGAAGTGAGAGCAAGAGAGAGGGAGTGAGCAAGAGGGAAGCAGAGAATGAGAGGGATGGAGAGAGAGTGGGTGAGTGCGTGAAAGATGAGAGAGAGGAGAGAGAGTAGATAGAGAAGAGAGGGAGCGACGAAGGGAGTAAAAGAGGGAGGGACTAAGGGGGAAAAGAGATGTGTGAGAAGTAATGAGAAGGAGATGAGGAAAGGGAGAGAGAAATGAGAGTAATTGAGAAAGAGAGGGTAAGATGGAGAGCGAGAGAGAGGGTGAGGGATGGAGGGACAAAAAGAGTGAATATATAGAGGAAAGGGAGAACAATTGAAAGTATAGCAAGAGATAGAGAGAGAGAGCAAGCAAGTGATAAAGATGGATGAAATAAAGGGCGAGAGAGAGAGACAGAGTGAATTAGAAAGGGAGAGATAGAGCGAGCTTGAGAGTGAGTGGGAGGGAGGGAGAGCGAGAAAGAAGTGGGACTTAGAGAAGATCGAGCAAAATATAGTGAGTGAGAGTTAGTGAGAGGATGATGTAGGGGAGATATGCAAAGAAAGTGTGGGTGAGAGGGAGATAAAATGAGTGAATTAATGAAAGAGGCAGAGAGTGAGGGTTGGTTACAGAGAAAAAGTGGGTGAGGAGAAAGAAAAGAGAGGGAGATGGAGAGGGATGAAGGGAGGGAGAGAATAGAAAGAATGGGTGAGGGAGGGATGAATTTAACAGAGCGAGAGAGGAGAGAGAGTGTGAGGAATATAAAGAGAGAAATGTAAGAGGAAAGAGAGACGAAAGAGCATCAAAAGTGAGTGCAAGAGAGAGAGTGAGAGAAAATAATAGAAAATGAGATAGAGAGAGAGTGATAGAAAAATGGAGCGAGTGAGGGAGAGGAGAGGGTGAGAATGAAAAATCAAGATGCTAAGAGAGATTAAGATAGAGAGCTTTAAATGGAGCTAGAGACTGTGAGAAGGAGAATGATTGAGAGAGAGTAAAAGGGTGTATAAGTGTGACATGGTGAGAGAAGAGTGAGAAACATAAGGAAACCTAGTGAGGGCAAGATTATAGAGTGAGAAAGATAGAAGGAGAGTGTGATACAAATAATGAAAACAAGAGAGAAAGCCAAAGAGATCTAGAGAGAAAGAGAAAAAGAAAGTGAGAGAGAGGGGAATATAAGAGAAGGAGGGAAGGAGAGTGAGGGATAAGTGCAAAAAATGATATCAACACTAGGTTGGGAGAGAAGAGAGAGACAGAGAGTGAGAGAATGAATGAGAGAGTGAGGGAGGGAGCAAGAGAGAAATATTGATAGAGAACGATAGAGTGTGAACAATAGTAAGGAAAGAGAGTGAGAGATAGGGGTGACAGAGGGAGATAGGGTCAGAGAAAGAGAGAGGGAGAGTGAGAGGGAGAAAGAAAAAGAGCAAGAGCATGAGAGAAAGTAAGAAATAATGAGAGAGAAGAGAGAAGGATTGAGAAAGATAAAAGTTGGAGATCGAGAGATAAAGTGTGTGTGTCAGGGATAGGGGAGGAAAGGATTGAGCAAAGAAAAAAGAGTGATTGAAGAGATAGCAAGAGAGAAAAGAGCAAGAGTACGGGGATAGGGGAGAAAATGATTGAGCAAAGAAAAAAGAGAGAGTGATTGAAAAGATAGCAAGAGAGAGAAGAGCAAGAGTGCGAGAAAAAAGATATAATAGAGAGAGAAAGAGAGAGGCAGAGAGTAAGAAAGTGAGAGATAGAGTGAGGGGGTTAGAGATATTGAAGGGTGAAAGATTGAGAGAGAAATATATTGTAAGAGGCAAATAAAGAGAGAAAAAAGATTGTGAATAAGTAGAGCAAGGGAGGGTTAGTGAGAGGGATAAAGGAAAGGAGAGCAATAGAAACTGTGAAAAAGAGATCGAGAGAGAGATTAAGAGAAAGAGAATGAGGGGGATGCAGAGAGGGAGAGAGTGAGAGAGTGTGTGAAAGAGAAATGGGGGGAAAGATAAAGAGGGAGACATAAAGAGGGAATGAGGACAGAGAGTGGGAGAGAGAAACTTTGGAATATATGGAGAAGATGGGTGAAAAGAAAGAGTGAGAAGATAGAGAAACAAAAGACGGATTATGAGAGAGAAATAATAGATAATGAGATAGATAGAGGGACAAGTTAAGAGAGGGACAGAGACTGAGATGAAGAGAGTGACTGAGATTGAGAGAGAGTGAGTGAGAGAGTGTATGATTGTGTGTGAGAGCTCGAGAGAGAGAGAGTGTGGGTGAGATGGAGAGAAGGGTGAGATACATAAGGGAGACAAAGAGAGGCAAGAATGAGGGAGTGAGAATGATAGAGGGAGAGAGAGAGCGATAAAGCGAATGTGAGTGGGTGAATAAAAGTGATTTACAGATAAAGAGGAAAAGAAAATGATAGACAGAAGAGGATATAACAATGGGAATGAGAGAGAAGGACAGTAGAGAAAAAGAGATATTTGGAGAGTGGGAAGGGAGAGAGAGTGTGAGAGAGGGAGGGAGCGAGGGAGATAGAGAAGAGATAGATAGAGCTAGAGAATGAGAGAGATAGTGAACAAGAAGCATGAGAGATATATAAAGAGAGAGGGAGAGAGTGAAAATAAGAGTAAGGAAAAGAGAGTGAGAGATAAGGGTGAGACAGAGGGAGCGAGAAGTTAAAGAGGGAATGTAGAAGAGAAAGAGAGGGAAAAGTGAGAAATAATGAGATAGAGAAGTGAGAGGGATTGCAGGAGACAAAAGTTAGAGAGAGAGAGTGTGTGTAAGGGATAGGGACAAGGAAAGGGAGATGACATAATCACAGAAGGGAGATCAAGAGAGGAAGGGAGGAAGAGTGAGTAAAGGGATAAGAGGGAGTGATAAAAGAGAGCAAGGGTGTTTGGGTCGGAGAGAGAAAGCGAGAGAATAGAGAAACAAAAAGTGATAAAGTATAAATACATAAAAAATCAAGAAAGGGAAAGTCTCAAAAAGATAGAAATAGAGGAAGGGAGTGAGAGAGATTGAAGAGAGTGAGTGAGGATGATAGGGTGAAAGAAAAGTGGGAGTGAGTGAGGAAGATAGGGTGAAAGAAAAGAGAGAGTGATGGAAGATATAAAGAGAAAGTGAGAGTCAGGAGAGAGTGGGAGAGAATGATGATTAGTGGGAGAGAGAGGGGGATGAATTTGAGCAGAGTGGGTGAGAGAAATGAAGAGAGTGTGTGAGACTGATAAAGAGAGAGTAGGAGAGGGAGAGAGCTGGAGGGAAGGAAGCAAGAGAGAGAGGGGGAGAGAGATTAAGAGGAGAGAGAGGAAAGAGAAGAGAGCGAGCAACTAAAGTTAGATTAAGTAAGAAAGAGTGAACATGGAGTAGGTAAGAGAGAGAGTGCGAGAGTAAGAGTGTGAGTGAAACTAATGAGAGAAGAGAGAAAGGGAGAGAGTGTGAGAGAGATATAGAGTGAAGAGAGAGTGAGGGAAGTTTAAGCATGAGAGAAGGAGAGAGTGGGCGAGCAAGAGAGGGTGCAAGAGAGAGGGAGATACGGAGAGGAGAAATAGAGGGATGAAGGGAGTGAAAGTGTGAGGGAAAGCAAGAGAGAGGAATTAAGGGATAAAGGGAGCATCAAAAGAGGGAGACAGAAGTGAGCAAGAGAGATAAAAAGTGTTGGAATAGAGAGTGAGAAGGAGGGAGAGAGTGAGTGAGAAAGAGAAGAAGAAGGAGGTAGTGATAGGGTTTAAAGAGAGTGCTGGAAAGAGAAAGCACGAGAGAGTGAAAGGGAGAGAGAAAGAGAAGAGAGACTAAGGGAAGATCAAGTAAGAGTGAGTGAGGAGTAAGATGTGAAGGAGAACAGGAGAATGTTGAGAGAGAGAGAGAGGCAGCAAGGGAGAGAGGGAGCAAGAGAGAGGGAGACAGAGATGGATAAAGGGAGGGAAAGAAGGGAGAGAAAAAAAGAGGGAGGGATGAAAGCAAGAGAGAGGAGAAATAGTAGGGGATAGCGTAAGCGAAAATTAAGAGAAAATAGAGCAATGAGAGCAACAAAGGAGAGTCTAAAAGAAAGTATAAGATGAAAAAGAGAATAGAGAGTGAGGAGAGAAAGAAATTAATAGAGGACATAGAAAGTGAAGAAAAATTAATGGAGTGAGGGAGAGGAGAGAGTGAGAGAAAGAAAAAATTGTGATGGAGAGAGAATGGAACTAAGGAGAGTGAGAGGGAGAGAGAGTGTTTGAGTGTGTGAGATGAAGAAAGCAGAGTGAGCAACATAAGGGAGACCTAAAAAGTGCAAGATTGAGGCAGGGAGAAAGATAATGGGAGAGAGTGAAATCAGTATAGAGAATACGTGTGAGAGTGAAAGAAATCTAGAGAGAGACAGAGGGAAGGAGAGCAAGAGAGGGTTAGTGAGAGAGACAAAGGGAAGGAGAGTAAGAGAATGAGTGAAAAAGTGATCAAAAGAGAGAGATTGAGAGAGCGAGCCGAGAATGTAGAGATAGAGGGAGTGAATGGAAGGGAGAGTGTGAGAGAGAGTGTGAAAGAGGGAGGGGAGATAGAGAAAGAGACAGACATAAAGAGGGAAGGAGGAAAGTTAGAGAGGGAGGAAGAGAGTTGGGGGTATATGTAGGCAACTACTGAAAAGATTGAAAGAGAAGATAAAAAAATAAAGAAAAATTAAGATAGAGAGAGAAAGAGAAAGATAGAGGGACACGTTAAGAGGAGTGATATGGTGATGAAGAGACAAACTGGGAGAGAAACAACTTAAGAGGGAACAAGATGAAGAGAGACAAAGAGAGTGTGTGTGTTTGAGTGAGAGTAATGGAATAGAGAATAATAAAAGAGAGAAAGAAATATAGAGAATAAATAATGAAAATTAGAGAGAGGGAGGGAGCGAGAGAGATTGAAGAGAGAGTGAACGAGAGAGGAAGAGAGATGGAGAGAAGTATCGAGAGAGAAGAGTATGCGTAGGAAGATATAGCTAGAGAGAGTGAACTAGTGGAAAAGAGGGAGAGAGAATAAGAGAATGAGTGAGAGAGAGCGAGAGAAGGAGGGAGAGATTAAGTGAGAGGGAAATAAAGGGTATGAGCGGGAGAGAGAGAAAGAAGGAGGGAGGGTGAGTGATTGAGACGGTGGAGGGGTGCGGGATGCAAGAGAGAGTGTGTGGGGGATAAAGGAGGAGAAAGAGTGATAAGAGAGAGGGAATATGTAGCAATAGAAGAGATAGTAAAAGTGTGCAAGAGAGAGTACAAGAAAGATCGGGAGAGAGTAGTAAGAGTGAGTGAAATTGATGAGAAAGAGATGGAGGAAGAAACTGAGTGAGAGAGCAATAAAGAATCGAGAGAAAAGGGAGATGAGGGAAGAGATAAAATGAGCAAAAAGAAGAGAATCAGAGATGGTGAGGGAGGGAAAGAGGGAGAGAAAGAGAGAGTACATGTGAGAGAGAGAGAGAGAGAGAGAGGAAGAGAAGAGAGTGTGAGAGAGGAAGAGCATGTTGGTGTGGGGGATAGATGATGAGAAAGAGTAAGAGGAGATGAGAATAAAGTAATTATATAAGAGCAAGAGAGAGGGAGAGAGAAAATATAGAGTGAGAAGGAGAGAGGGAGCGAGTGAGCGTGAGATTTAAATTGCTAAAAGAGACAGAGTGACTAAGAAATAGAAAAAAAAATAGATAGAGAACTGAGGGTAAGGGAATGAAGTGCAAGAAAGAGAGCGAGATAGAGAAAATGAGAGAGAGTGTGAGAGAGAAAAAGAGAGAATAGAAGAGTGAAAGAAGACAGAGAGAGGGGATGTGAGAAAGAGAGAGTAATAAGGTAATAGATGGCGAGTAAGTGAGAGAATAGATAGATAAATTGGTAGATATGTTGAGAGAAAGAGATAGGAAAATGAGATGGAAGGGACGAGAGAAAATAAAATAACGAGAAAGAAATGTAAAGTGTGGGAGAGAGAGCTAGAGATTGAGAAAGAGATACGAGAAAGATATAGAATAGAGAGAGATGTGTGAGAAATATTGGTAAGGGGAGAGAGGGAGCAAGAGGGGGAGAGGGAGATAGAGTGGGAGATAAACAGAGATAGAGTGGGAGATAAACAGAGAATAGAATAGCATAAGAATAAAGTGTTAGAAAGGGAGAGAATGCAGTAAGAGTGAGATTTGAATTGACTGAAGGGAGAGAAGGACCATGAAATAGAGACAAAAGAGCGAAAAAAAGAGAGTAAGGGAAGAACAAACAAGAGAAAGGAAGGCTGAGAGAGAAGAAGAGAAAAAGGAAGGATAAGAGCAAAAGAGGAGTGGGAGAGGGTGGTGTAAGAAGTGTGGTAATGAATGGTTAGATTGAGAGAAAATGAAAGAATAGTTTGATAAATTGCTTGACTGGGAGAAATATAGATATAGGAGCATGAGATAGAGGGAGGGGAGAGAAAATAAATTAGTGAGAATGAAATGGAGATGAGGGAAAAGACCGTGAGAGAGATAGAGAAAAAGAGCTTAAGAGATTGAGAAAGAGAAAGTGTGTGAATATATGGATTTGAGGGAAAGTTAGAGAGGGGGAGGGAGGAAGAGTGAAAGTGAAATTGAAAAGAGAGCGAACTAGGGAGAAAGGAATAGAAGAGAGAAAGAGAGAGTGGAAGGGATGGAAGCAATAAAGAGGAGAGAGAGAGTGGAGGGTAGAGGGGGAGAAAGAGTGATGGAGAGAGTGAGAGAGAGGGAGAGCGAGAGAAAATGATGGATTGAGTGAGAGAAAGAGAGAATAATGGGCAACATAAGAGAGAACAAAAGACCGAGAATGAAAGATGTAATAGAGAGTATTAGAGAGAGCATTAGTGGTAAAGAAAAAGAAATAAAGAGTTAGAGGGAGGTCACAAGAAAGATTGAAGAGTGAGAGAGCAAGAAAAGGAGAAAGAGTGTGAGAGAGAAATAGAGAGTCCTTGAAGTAGTGTATGTGTGTATGAGATAGAGAGAGAGAGGAAGAGAAAAGAGTGTGAGAGATAGTGGGAGCGGAAGAGAAAGTGTAGAGAGGGAGAGCATGTTAGAGTGGAAAATAGATTGAGAGAAAGAGTAAGAGGAGAGGAGAATAGAGTAATATAAGCGAGTAAGAGAGAAAGGGAGAAATAGAGAGTGCTTAAAGTAGTGCATGTGTGTATGAGAGAGAGAAAGAGAGAGAGGAAGAGAAAAGAGTGTGGAGCGGAAGATAAAGTGTCAGAGAGGGAGAGCATGTTAGAGTGGAGAATAGATTGAGAGAAAGAGTAAGAGGAGAGGAGAATAGAGTAATATAAGCGAGTAAGAGAGATAAGGAGAGTGAGAGAATAAAGAGTGAAATGGAGAGAGAGGGAGGGAGTAAGCATGAGATTTAAGTTGAATAAAGAGACAGAGAGACCAAGAACTAGAGACAGGAATAGAGAGAAAAGTAAGGTTAACGAAATGAAAAGCAAGGGAGAGGGAGACAGAGAGAGAATGAGAAAGATGCGACAGAGAAGAAGAGAGAACGAAAGATCAAGTGAGAATGTGGAGCAGGAGAGAGGGGATGCGAGAAAGAGAGTAATAAAGTGTTTATGGAGAGATAGTTAGATAATAGATGGATAAATTGGCAGATATAGAGAGAGCAAGAGATAGGAACATGAGATGGAGGGGGAGAGACAAAATAAAATAGCGAGAAAGAAATGCAGAGTGTGGGAAGAGAGAGTGAGAGAGATCGAGAAAGAGAGAAAAGGAAAATAGAGAATAGAGGGAGGTGTGTGAGAAATATTGGTAGGGGTGGAGGGAGTAAGAGGGGGAGAGCAAGATAGAGTGGGGGATAGACAGAGAGAAAGAGTATGAGGAAAAGAGAATAGAGTAACATAAGAGAGTAAGAGAGTGAGGAAGAGAGAATAGAGAGAGTAAGAAAGGGAGAGGAATGGAGAAAGAATGAGATTTAAGTTGAATAAAAGGAGAGACGAAACAAGAATAGAGAAAAAAGAGTGAAAAGAGAGTAAGCGAAGAAAGAGCAAGAAAGAGGGAAGGAGAGAGAGAAAATGAGAGAGAGCATAAGAGAGAAGAAGAGATAAAGGAAGAACAAGAGCGAAAGAGGAGTGGGAGAGAAGTGGTGTGAGAAGTGATAGTAATGAAGGGTTGGATTAAGAGAAAGTGAGCGAACAGATTGATAAATTGGTTGACAGACAAAAGATAGAGATTGGAGCGTTAGATTTAGGGGAAGAGAGGAAAAATAGTTGGAATGAAATGGAGTGTAAGGGAAATGACAGCGACAACAATCAAAAAAGAGTAAGAGAGAGTAGAGACCAAGAAAGAGAGAGGGAGGGAGTAAGTGACAATGAAATTGAATAGAAAGTGGGAGCATAAAAGAGAGAGAAAGAGAAAGAGTAAAGAAAATGAGCAAAAGAGATGAGCAAGAGGGACAATGAGAGAGGCAATAAGATATAGAAGAACGAGAGATAAAGAAAAGAGGAGGTTAATAAGTGGGAGAAAGGGACATATAAATAGGGAGACTGAGAGATATTTTGAGAGAGGGTATATATATATATAGAAAAAGAGAGACAGAAAGAAAGCAAGGAAGGGAAATGAAAGGATTTAGAGAGAGATAAAGTGAGAGAAGGTAAGAAGTTTGAATGAAAGAAGGGAGGATGTCTTGAAAAGCTAGGGTAGAGAGAATGATAGAGAAAAAAAGTGACAAGGAGAGAACATTGCAGAGGGAGAGGATGGGAGGGAGAGGAGGTTGAATAGTGGTGGGAGAGGGGCCGAGAGAGGGAGAAAGAAAGAGGAGGTAGTTAGAACACATTCAAATGAGAGAGTGTGTGTAAGTGAGAGAGAGAGAGATTAGAGCAAGGAAAAAAGGAGAGAGAGGGAAGTTAGAGAGAGAAAATGTGTTCATGAAGGTTAGGGGGAGTCAGGGAGTGTGGGAAACATAGGAAGTGAGTCCGAGGAAGAGAAAGAGCGTGAGGAAAGAAAGAGAGAATGAAAGAGAGAGAGGAAGTGGGGGATAGATAAAGAAAATGAGTGAGAGGAAGGGAAAGTGAAAGAGATAATGGAGAGTGTGATAGAGATAAAGTAAGGGAGTAGGTCCCTCTATCTCTCTTTTTCTTTCTCTTTACCACTCATGCTCTCTCTCGCACGCCTTATTCTATCTCTCTTTCTCGTTCTTTTGCTCTCTTTTTGTTGCTCTTTATTCGTGCTCTTTCTCTCACTTTATCCCTCGCTCTCTCACTCTCCCTCTCTACCTACTTTTTTCTTTTTCAATTCCACACTCAGCTTTCTATCTCTACCTCTGACCTAAGGAAAAAATGTTACGATTTTCAAGCCAATTTTATATTGATTTTGATGATATTACACTTTAAAGAATGATATTTTTGGTGTATTTCTGCAGGTATGTTGATTTATGGACAATGAAGCGAAAATATGCAAAAAGGAGCGATTTTGAAGCAAAAAGGACCAAAATTGTGAAAGTTTGATCTAGGGTGCCGACGGCGACTTCGATGGCGCTGACGGCGTGTTTTTCCTGAGAGTTCAAAATATATTACAAGGGAGCCCGCCGACGGCGAGATCGAAGCCGCCGACAGAGGGGCTTATTCAGAAGGGGTCCAAGGCTAAGTATTCTAGAAGGCCGCCTACGGCGAGATCGAGGCCGCCGACGGCGGGATCGAACGTTCTTTCACGAGGTGCATTGAATGTGGACGATTTTTTAAGGGATGCTTGGAAAACTCTTGGAGACTCTTCATTTACTTTATAAGGAACAATTTGGGGCAAAAAAAAGGGTCCACTAGCGTCCAATTGGTTCCACTAGCGTCCAATAGGTTCCACTAGCGTCCAATTGAGTCCACTAGCGTCCAATTGGTTCCACTAGCGTCCATTTGTGTCCACCATGTGTCATTCTAATCCATTAGAGAGTCAAGTGTGTGAGTCTAGTGAGACCATATAGAGTTTAGATTGTTAGTCAATGAGTTCAGATAGTGAAGTTTGTGAGGAATTCTTAAAGAGATTGTAAGAGTGGAAGATAAGTAAGAGATCTCTTCCTCATTGTCGTTTCGAAAGAGAATCGTGTGTACTGTAAAGAAAGGAAGAGATTCAAAGGAACTTCAAGGAGTTTGCTTGGGGAGAAATTTAAGATAAGTTGTATTTATATGAAATCCAAGTTTTATCGTATCCTCTCCATGAATTCTGAGTAGTTTTTCTGTCTTTCTCCTTATTTTGATATTTTTGTGAAATGGTAAATTGAATTAGTGTGCCAAGAAAAGTTTAAAAGAAGTTGTGATAATCTTTTACTAAGATCTTAATTTACTTTCAATCTGGCCAATTAATTAGTTAAAATATGTTGAGTTTAAAAACTATAATAAGGATTACATCCGAGATTCAGATAGATCAAAATCCTTGGAAATAGGGTGCAAATAAATAGGGAAATAATATTCATCGGGCATAGAATTGGAGATTTTAGAGTGACAGGCTAAAATCCTTAATTCGATCCTATCGTTTGGGTGCTGAAGTGTAGATGTTAGCCCTCAGGCGAGGGGAACATGGGAGCTCCAAAGTGAGAGCCGATATCCTCCCAGCCTAGCCACAGATTCAGTAACCAAGCATAGGATTAGTCAATGTTCTTTATGCCTGGACCAAAGGGTAAAGAATATGTATGCTCCTATTTGGCACAACACCGTTTTAAACTAATTCAAATTATCCATTTCACTTAAATTTCTTAACAAAGGAGAAAGATTCTTGCTTATATATTTGAACTTCGCTTTATTAGTAGAATTAGTTACCTGTTAGTAGAACTAGTTTATTTAAAACTTCGTATTATTGTCGATTGCATATTAGTGACAGATAGGCAATTTTGATTTACAAGTTATGATTCTGAATTGGCTTCTATAATCCTAGCTTGTAGCCTCTAAAATATTCCCTATGGGATCGATATCCAGGACTCCACTAGAACTCTGTTTTACTTGAGTGATACGTATACTTGCTTTGATTAGTAACTCTGCGATAAAAGAATATATTATTTACTTGTTACAAAAATAAAAATTACGCAACGCACGACTGCGCGGTTCAACCTCTTCTCTCTCTCATTATTTCTAACCTTCTCTGACATGTCTATTCCTCTCCCCCTCCCACTTTCACTCCATTCCTCCTTCTCTCCTCTCTCCATATTCTCACTCTCTTTACCTTACTCTTCTTCTCACTCTCTTATACTTTCTTAAGATATCTTTCTCTCTCACTCCCTCTATTACTTTTTTGCTCTTTATTATCTATCTCCCTCCCCTCCCTCTCACTCCATATCTCCCTTTATATCTCTCTCTTCAAAACTTGCACTCACTTTCTTTTGCTCTATCTTGCATGAGTCTCTCTTCTCTCTCTTTGTTTTCCTTTGCCGCCTCTCACTCTCTCCCTCCTGCTCACTCTTCAATCCCTATCTTCACTCCCTCTCATGCTCTCCCTCCCCATTTCATCTATTTTTGTTCTTTCTTTGCTAATTTTTGCCCCCACTCTGTCTCTCTCTTGCTCTTTCTTCTATCTCCCTCTCTTCTCTCACTTTACTCACTCTTTCTATCTCTATATCTCTTGCTCTCTCTCTCTCACACTCTCCCTCCCTCACAACACTCTCTCAATCACATCTTGCTCTCTCCCCCATATCCATCTCCTTATTTATTATTTTCCCTCATACATCTCTCTTTCCTCCTCGATCCCTCCCTCTTTCAATCCCTCCTTACCTCTCTTTCTGCCTCTATCCCTATCTTACTCCTCTCTATCTCTCTTCTCTTGCATTAACTTATTCACTCTTTCTCCCTCCCTATCGTTTCTCTATCACTCTCTCTCAATCTCTCTTTCTTTCTCTATTCTAGCACTTCCTTTTTTTTACTTGCTCATTCTCTCCCTCTATCGCGTTCTCTACTCCCTCACTCCCTCTTCACTCTATTTCTCACTCACACTCTCTCCCTTTCTTGCTCCCTCTTTCTCTCTATTCAATTTCACTCTCACTCTTACTCCCTCACTCTCTCTCTCTTTCTCGCTCCTTGGTCACTCTCTCTCACTTACCCTTCGATTTCTTGCTCTTCTCCCTCTCCTCTCAATCATTCTCTCCCTCTCTCCCCCTCTCTCTCCCCCTCTCTCTTGCTCCCTCCCTCTCTCCCTCCCTCTCACTCCATATCTCCCTCTATATCTCTCTCTTTCAAACTTGCACTTAATATCTTTTGCTATATCTTGCATGAGTCTCCCTTCTCTCTCTTTGTTTTCCTTTGCTCCCTCTCACTCTCTCCCTCCTGCTCACTCTTTAATCCCCATCTTCACTCCCTCTCTTGCTCTCTCTCCCTATTTCATCTCTTTTTGTTATTTCTTTGCTGACTTTTTTCCCCTCTCTGTCTCTCTCATGCTCTTTCTTCTATCTCCCTCTCTTCTCTCACTTTACTCACTCTTTCTCTCTCTATATCTCTTGCTCTCTCTCTCTCACAATCTCCCTCCCTCACATACTCTCTCAATCACATCTTGCTCTCTCCCCCATATCCATCTCCTTATTTATTATTTTCCCTCTTACATCTCTCTTTCCTTCTCGATCCCTCCCTCTTTCAATCCCTCCTTACCTCTCTTTCTCCCTCTCTCCCTATTTTACTCCTCTCTCTATCTCTCTCCTCTTGCATTAACTCATTCACTCTCTCTCCCTCCCTATCATTTCTCTATCACTCTCTCTCAATCCCTCTTTCATTCTCTCTTATAGCACTTTCTTTTTTTTACTTGCTCATTCTCTCCCTCTATCACGTTCTCTATTCCCCCACTCCCTCTTCACTCTATTTCTCACTCAGACTCTCTCCCTTTCTTGCTCCCTCTTTCTCTCTATTCAATTTCACTCTCACACTTACTCCCTCACTCCCTGTCACTTTCTCGCTCCTTGGTCACTTTCTCTCACTTACTCACCCTTTGATTGCTTGCTCTCCTCCCTCTCCTCCCAATCATTCTCTCCCTCTCTCCCCCTCTCTCTTGCTTCCATCTCTCCCTCTCCCTCCCTCTCCCCCTCTCACCTTCTCTCTCTCACACACTCTCTCCTTCTCTCCCTCTCATTCTATTCTAACTCATCTGCCTCTCTCCCCAACTAAATCTCATTCTCTACCCCACTCTCCCTCGCTCTCATTTCTCTCTATATCTTCCATCGCTCTCTTTTTTGTCACCCTCTCTTCCTCTCTCACTCCCACTCGCTTCAATCTCCCTCACTCCCTGTTGTGAATCAAATCAAGACAGGATTGTGGGGATTGATGTTCTAATAAGAAAACCTGAGGTGCTATGCAAAAAATGAAATTAATTGGTGGAAATTCGTATGAAATGCATGAAACAAAATAAGAAATTCGTCCCAAGACTAGAACAAACTGAAATATGGTAGGATACAACCTGGCGGTGAAATGGATAGAGATAAACCTCGACCCAATGCTCAACGCAAACAAGAATGTCGGTATGAGACCGTCACCCTATGCTTGATGTGAGGAAAGAACCTTGGTACAATAGTAGACTCCACAAACGGGGTGAAAATCCGCTTGATAAGTCAGGGAAGAACTCCTTGGCCGATGGCCAAGAGTCCGGTTGGAATCCCAGGGAAAACCAAAGGAAAAACCCAAAAGTTGTTTTGCCAAAAGACTAAAAATCCCTTTCTCATTTCAAATAAGGCCTATATATAGGCCAAAGCTTACACGCAAAAGAAAAGAGAAGATAAAATATTTTCTAAAACAAATTTTAAAAAAACTAGTTCAAGTTGGCATGCAAGCCATTATTAAATCAAATAAAAGAAGAAATATCCAGCCATAATAATATGACTCCTTTATCCTTGGGCTTGGATTAAGTTGAGAAATCTTGGTGGCTCTTTCTCCTTAGATCTCCAAGAATTGGCTTGAGTCCAAGCCCCCCGAACTAATCCATTAAGAGCTTTCTTTAACCCCTTTGCACGACATCTAGTAATTGGCCCACATGGAACTTGAATTAAATCTTCTCTTGAGGTCGTGTCATCGCCATCCATGTTATCATTTACATCATTCCCCTCCTCTTAAAAAGGATTTGTCCTCAAATCAATAGCTGCATCAAAAGGACTTAAATCAGTAACATTGAAAGTTGCACTCACATTATACTTACCTGGTAGATCCAGCTTGTAGGCATTGTCATTGATACGTTCAAGTACTTGGAAAGGACCATCTCCCCTTGGAAGAAGTTTGGAATGCCTTTGTTCTGGAAATCTTTCCTTTCTCATGTGTAGCCAGACCCAATCTCTAGGTTCGAATATCATTTTGTGACGCCCCTTGTTGGCAAATTTTTCGTATTGCTTTGTCCTTTGTTCAATATTGTGTCGTGCCTTTTCATGTATCTGCTTTAAAAACTCAGCCTTTTTCTTACCATCCTAGTTAACATTCTCAGAAAACAGGTGATGGAATTAAATCAAATGGCGTTGAAGGATTAAAACTATAAACAATTTCAAAAGGAGAAAATTTAGTAGCAGAATGAACAGCCCTATTATAAGCAAACTCAACGTGTGGTAAACAATCTTCCCATGTTTTGATATTCTTCTTTATGATTGCCCTTAACAAAGTAGACAAAAGTCCTATTTACTACTTCAGTTTGACCATCGGTTTGTCGCATCCCTCTATCTCTCTCATTCTCACTCTCTACTACTGTCACACTTTTCTCTATTTATGCTTTATGACTTTTTCTTTTTATATTACTATCTTTGTTTTCCTCTCATACACGTACTCTTGCACAGTTTCATCACTCTCTCTGATCACTTTACTCACTTTTTCTGCCCAACCATCTGTCAAACTCTTCCTCCCCCTCTTCCTCTTTCATTAATTAGTCTCTCTCTCTCTCTTTATCGCCATCTCTCCCTCCCGCTATCTCCATATCACCTCTAGATATCCCTCTCTCTACCTCTCACTCACAATTTTTTTCACTATATCCCTGAGTCCCTACTCCATCTATATTTCTGTCTCATCCTCACTCCTCTCCTCCCGCTCACTCTTCAATCCCTATCTTCACTTCCTCCCTTGATCTCTCTCTCTCTTACTCTCTATTCATCTCTCTTTGATGTTTCTTGCTCTCTTTTGCCCCCTCTTTATCTCTCTTTTGCTCATTATTCTATGACTCTCTTCTCTCTCTTTACTCTCTCTCCCTCAAGAGCTCACTCTCTCCCTCACTCCCTCCCTCACAATCTCTCTTAGTTTCTCTCACATCATGCTTTATCCCGTCATAACCATCTCATTATTTATTATTTTTATCATATATCTCACTTTACCCCTTGATCCCTCCCTCTTTCAATCCCCACATCCCTCTGTTTTGCTCTCCCTATCTTACTCCTCTCTCTTCCTCTCTCCCTCTCCATCTCCCTCTCTGCTTCTCACTTATTCACTCCCTCTCCCACACTCTCATTTTTTCTATCGCTCTCTATCATTCCCTCTCTCTTTCTCTCTCTTATCTCACTTTCTCTTTTCTTTATATCTCTCTCTCATCCTCTCCCATTCCATCACTCAAACTCATCCTCTCTCTCACACTTCCCTCCTACCCACTCTCTCTATGTAAATTTCTCTTCCTCTCTCTCCCTCACTCCCTTTTCATCACCCTCTCTCCTTCTTTCCTACTCACACATTCTCTTAATCTCCCTCCCAATCTCAAACTTGCTCACTATCTTTTGCTCTCTCTTCCACTTTCACTTCCCATTTGTCTCTCTCTTAAATCTTTTTTCTCTCTCTCGCTCTCTCACTCCCTCATGCCCATCAATTTCTCTTACTCTCTCCATCTATCCCCCTCTTTAACACTCTCTCTTACTCTTGCCCTTTATCTCTTTCTTTTTCACTCTCTTCCTTTCTCACTATGTCTCACTCTCTTTTATGTTTCTTTCTTTCACTCTCTGGCTCTCTCTTGCTCTATTTCTCTCTCTTTACTCATTCTTTATCTCCATATATCCATCACTCCTTTTCAGTCTCTCCCGTCTTTGCTCCCTCACTCTCTTTAATTTCACACTCTCTCTCTTACACCTTCAATCCTTCTCTCTCTTTCTCTTTTACACTCTCACCCTTTCTCTCTCTCCCTCTCTCCCTCACTCGCCCTCCCTAACTCTCTCTTGTTCCATCTTCGTTCTCTCTTGCTCCTTTTCTCTTACTCTCTCTTCACTCACTCGCTCTCACTCTCTTCAGCTTCACTCTCACTCCTACTCCCTCTCTTTATCTGTTTCACACACTTTATTCTCTCAACCACTTTTTATTGCCATTTCGCTCTTATTCTTTATTCTAAATCAACTTCTCTCTTTCCCTTCTCACTCTTTCTCTTCCACTATCCCTCCATTCTCTTTCTCTATTTCTCTCACTTCCCTCCTTGCTCCCTCTCTTTCTCACGCTCTTTCCAACTTTTCCATCTTGCCCTGCCTCTCTCATTCTCTCTCTCATTCTCTCTCTCATTCTCTTGTTATTCCTCCCTCACTCCCTCTTTCTATACCTTCCCTCGCCTTCCTTCTCTCTCTATATCTCTCTCATACTCTCTTCCTCCTTCCCTCCCTTCCTCTCTCTTACTCAATATTTGTTCTCTTTATTTCTCTTTTTTTGTTGACACTTCTCTACTCTTTCTCCAATGTTTCTCTCTCACTCTCCCTACCTCAAAACATTCACACATAATATCTCTCTTTGCTCAATCTTTCTCTCCCACTATCCCACACACGCACTCTCTCTCATGCGCTCCAAATTTTATCACTCTGAATCCCTCTCTCTTCTCTCTCATTGCTTCACAAGTTCTCTCACACTTCTGTCTCCCTCTCTCCCTTCCTCTCTCTGCCTCCTCTATCTCTCACTCTCTTTTCCTTACTCTTGTTCTCACCTATCTTCCTCTATCTACATATCTCTCTTGTGTTCAAACTTTTATCTCTCCCGATCCCTCTCTCTCTCATTGCTTCTCATATTCTCTCACACTTCTGCCTCCCTCTCCCTCCCCCAAACTGCCTCCTCTATCTCTCAGTCTCTTTTCGTTACTCTTATTCTCACTCTCTCATTCTCTAACTATATATCTCTCTCCTTTTGTTCCCTTCCTGACCACACTTTCTCTCCCTTCCCAATCTCCTAATAGTTTTTTTTCTCTCTTGTCCCTCGCTCTTTCCCTTTCTTATATCATTTTCTCTCCCTCACTCTCATTTCATTCATCTCTCTAGATCTCTTTTGCTCTCTCACTCTTGTTCTCCTTATCGCTCTCACTCTCTCCCTCTATCATTCTCACTCCATCATTCTTGCCCTATCTAGGTCTCCCTTATGTAGGTCACTCTTCTCTCTCTATCTCATACACTCATACACTCTCTCACTCTCTCTCAATCTTTCTCGCTCTCACTTTGTTTACCTACATTTCTTGCTATCTATCTCAGTCTTACTTACTCTCTTGTTCTTTCTCACTCACTCTCTGCTCTGTTTCCCTCTCTCCATCTTTCTCTTTTTCTCTCTATCCTCTTCTTTATTATTCTCTCTCCCTCTCTCTCTCTTTCTAGTTTTCTACTCTCGTTTTTTTATCTTATACTCTCTTTTATACTCTTATTTGTTGCTCTCTTATCTCTCTTTCCTCTTACTTTTTCTCTCATTCTCTCCTCCACTTTCTCTCTCCTCTCTCTTACTCCCTCCCTCTCTCTTTCCCTCTCTTCTCTCTCTACCTCCCTCCCTCTCTCACCCTCCCTGTCTCGCTCTATCTCCCTCTCTTTTGCTCATTCTCTCTCTCTTACCATTCTCCTGCTCTTAAGCTATCATTACCCTTCACACATTTTACTCGATCTTCGCGTTGCCTCACTTCTCGCCTTTTTCCCTTTTACTCTCTCTCACTTTCTCTATCCACTCTCTTTAAACCCTTTCACTTTCTCCTATATCTCTTTCTCCCTCACTACCTCCATCTCTCTCTCACTCTCGATTCCACCTCTCTTTGTCTCTCTCATTATTTCCTCTGTCTCTCACTTTTGACCCTCCCATTATCCCTCAATACCACTCTCTCACTCTCCCTCCCCCTTTCGCTCCTTAATCCCTCTCTCTCTCCAGCTCTCCTTATCTCCCTCCTTCATGCCCGCTCTTTCCCTTGCTCGCTCTCTCCCTTTCTCACACTCTCTATTCCTTCACACTCTCTTCTCTCTATTTGTCTCTCTCACACTCTCTCTTTCTTGATCCCTCTTTCTCTCCCTTCAATTTTACTCTCACTCTCACTCCATCTCTATTTTTAGCTCTATGATCACTCTTTCACACACTCTCACTTTTGCGCCTCTTGCTTTCCTTTCTCCACTCAATCTCTCTTCCTCTCTCACCTGTCACTTTCTTCCTTCTTTCCCTCTGTCTCTCTCCCTCTCTCATTCTATCTCTCTCTCAGACACACTCTCTATCCCTCTCTCGCACTCTTCTGGTTCATCTAGCACTCTCTCTCCCACAAAATCTCATTCTCTACCCACTCTCTCCCTTTTATCAGTCCCTCTTCCTCTCTCTTAAATCTCACTCTCACTCTTACTCCCCCACTCCCTCTCTCTTGCTCACTCCATGTTCACTATCAGTCACTTACTCTCTCTTCGATTTCTCACTCTCCTCTCTTTCAGTTTTACTCTCTCTCACTTACACTCTCCCTTTCTCGCTCCCTCTTCCTCTCTCTTTGGTTTCACTCTGACTCTTACTTCCTCCTTACCTCTCTCTTTCTCACACCATGTTCAATCTCTATCACTAAGTCTCTCTTTTACTGCTCCCTCTCCTATCTATCCTCTCAATCTTTCTTCCTCTATCCCCCTCTCTCTTGCATCCTTCCCTCCTTGCCTTTCTCTCCCTCTCTCGCTCTCTCTTTCTTTCTCGCACACACTCTCCCTCTCTCCTTCCCATTCTTCTAATTCATCCCCACTCTCTCTCCCACTAAATCTCATTTTCTACCCCCTCTCCCTCACTCTCAATTCCTCTCTATATCTTCCATCACTCTCTCTTCTCTCACACCCTCTTCCTCTCTCACTCCCATTCTCTTTAATCTCACTCACTCCCTCCTCTATCACTCTCTTTCTCAATCTCTTCCTCTCTCAGTTTTTTCTCTATTTATGCTTTTATCACATTTTCCTTCTATATTTTTCTGTCTTACTCTCTTTCTCGCACACATGCACACTTATGCTCTCTTTTATCACTTCCTCTTATGACTGTACTCGCTCTTTCTCTCCAACCATCTTCACTATCTCCCTCCCTCCCTCCCTCTTTCCATCTTCCATTAATCCAGTCTCCCACCCTGAATCATCTTCTCGCCCTCCAACTATCACCATATGCTTTTTATATCTCCCTCTCTCTAGCTCTAACTCACAATCTTTTACTCTATCATCCCAGAGTCTCTCTTTGCTCTATATTTTGGTATCAACCTCTCTCTTCTGTCTGTCGCTCGCTCTTCATTCTGTATCTTCACTCCCTCTCTTGCTCTCTCTCTCTTCCTCTCTCTCTCTTTATTTCATATATCGTTATTGTTTTCTTGCTCTCTTTCGCCCCCTCTCTCTCTTGCTCTTTCTTCTATCACCTTTTTTCTCTCTCTTTACTCACTCTTTCTCTCCCTCTATCTCTCACTCTCTTTCTCACTCTCCCTCTCTCACACTCTCAGTCTCTCGGTTTCTCTCACATCTTGCTCTCTCCTCTCTATCCATCTCATTATTTCTTTTTTTCTCTCATAGATCTCTCTATCCTCCTCCATCCCTGTCTCTCTTTCAATCACCACTTCCGTCTCTTTCTCACACTCTCTCTATTGTACTTCTCTCTCTCACTCCCCTTCTCGCTCACTCTCTCTTGTTCCATCTTTCAGCACTCTCTATTTCTCTCTCACACGCTCTCTTCCTCTCTTATTCTCTCTCTCTTTAATTTGTCTCACTACCTTCCTCCTTTCTATTTCTTTCTGTTTACCGCATGTGCACTCTTTCACACACTATTATATCTTTTTCTCTCAGCGTTTTGCATTCTGTTATGTTGCCCTTTATTCTTTTTCTTTCTATCACTCTATCCCTCACTTTCTCAATCTCCCTCTCCCTACTTCTCTCTCATAAATCCTTTTATCATCTCTCTTTATTTTTATCTCTCTTTTCCTCTTCTCCCACTCATTATTTCTCACATTCTCTCACACATCTCTTCCTCTCTCCTTCTCCCTCGCTCATCCCTCCCTCCCTCTCTCCTTCTCTTTCCATCTCTTTACCTTACTCTTCTTCTCACACTATCCCACTTTTATCATATATCCTTTTCTGTAACTTCCTGACTCTCTTAGTCTTTATTCTTTATCTCCCTCTCTTCCTCCCACTCTCTTTTTGTCTCCCTCTCTCTACCTATCACTCACTATCTTTTGTTCTATCTTCCTTGAGTCTGATCTCTGTCTTTATTTTTACCTTATCCTCCCCTCCCTCCCTCCCTCCAGCTCACTATTCAATCCCTATCATCACTCCCTCTATTGCTCACTCTCTCACTCTCTATTTCATCTCTCTTAATTGTTTCTTTGCTCTCTTTTGCCCCCTCTCTGTCTCTCTTGCTCTTTATTCTATCTCCATCTCTTCTCTCTCTTTACTTACTCTTCTTATCCCTCTATTTCTCACTGTCTCACACACTCTCTCCCCCTCACACACTCTTAATTGTAGAGTGAGGGAGTAGAAGCAAAAAAGAGGTGGGGGAGAGACAGAGGGTGGGAGAGTGAGGGAGTGGAAATAAAGAAGAGAGTGACAGAGAGATAGGGAGTGAGAGGAAGGGTGTGGGAGAGGGAGAGAGTGAGAGAGAGTGATTGAGGGAGAGATAGTGAGGTAAAGATTGTGAGAGGAGGGATATGAAGGGTGAGTGAGGGAGTAGATGTAAAAGAGATATTGGGGGAGAGAGAGACAGCGGAAGAGTGAGGGAGAGAGAGAGAGAGCAAGAGGGAAGTTGTTGGAGTGGGAGAGAGTTAGAGAGAGTGATGTTGAGAGGAAGAGGGAGAGAGAGGGAAAGAGATTGAAAGCATGAGACTGGGAGACGGAGAAAAATAACAGAGGAGAGAGATAGAGCAAGCAGCAGAGAGAGATGAAAGAGAGAGGAAGGGAGATGAAGAGCAAAAGAGATAGAGCTAGCGAGGGAGAGAGAGCGGAAGAGATAGAGAGTTCATGCCATCTCTATATAAATTTCTCACTCCCTCCCTCTGTTTCACTCTCTCTTCTTCCTTCACTCTTTCTCTTCCCCCTTTCTCTAAAGCTCCCCCTATCCTTAAAAGACGCTCTCTTGCTCACTTTTCTCTCTCTCACCCTCTCTCGCACACTCACTCTCCCTTTCTTTTGTTCTATCTCTCTAATTATCTTCTCTATATCTCTATCCCTATCTCTCACTTTCTCTCACTTCTTCACTTACACTTTCTTCGTTCTATATCTCACTTTTTATCAAGCTCTTTATTATGTTCTTATCTCTCTCCTTTCCTCTCCACCTCTTTTCCTCTCTTGCTTTCCCACTCTCTCTACCTCTCGCTTACTCCCTCTCATACTCTCCTCTCTCTCCCTCTGTCACTCCTTCACACGACTCCCATTCTCGATCTCCCTCTCTTTTACTTTCTCTCTTGCTCCATCTTATGATCCCTTATCCTTTCACTTCATTACTCTCACTCTCTCTCTACCACTTCACTGCCTCCTTCTCTCACTCTTCTCTTGCTTGTTGTTCTCCCTCGTTCTCTCCCTTTCTCACTCCTTGCTTGTTATCTCCACACATAGTCTCTCCCATATTTTTAACTCTGTTGGTTTTTTTGCTCTCTTTAGATCTCTCCCTCGAGAGTGAGCAAGAGAGCAAGTGAACTAGAAACAGAGAGATAAAGGGGGGAGTGATAGGAATTGAGGAGAGAGTCAGAGGGAGAAAGAGAGAAAGAGCAAGACAAAAATAGAGAAGAAGAGAAAATCAGGGAAAGAGCAAAAGATTGAGAGTGAGAGGTAGAGAGAGGGAGATATTGAGGAAGACATGGAGAGAGATGGAGGGCAAGAAGGAGAGAGAAATGAAAGGCGAGAGAGAGATAAAAAGAGGGAGGGAAGAAGGTACTGAGCGATGGTTAGAGAGAAAGAGTAAGTAAAGAGATAGATGAGAGTGATAAAAGAGACCAAGAAAGAGAGTTTGTGAGAGAGAAAGAGTGGGAGAGAAAAAAGAAAAAAAAGTGATAAGTCATAAATATTAAGAAGAATGAGAGAGGGAGAAAGAGATGAGAAAGAGAGAGAAAGATAGAGGGAGTGAGAGAGATTAAAGATTGGGTATGACAAAGGACGTGAGAGAAAGAGAGAAGAGAGAGTGAAAGAAGATATAGAGAGAGTGAGCAAGAGTGAGGGAGGGGGTAGAGAATGAGATTTTGTGGAAGAGAGAGCGGGAATGAACTGAAAGAGTGAGAGAGATAGAGAGTGATTGTGTGTGAGGGAGAGAAAGGGAGACAGAGAGAGGGAGAGGGAGGGAGGGAGGGAAGGAAGCAAGTGAAAGGGGAGAGAGGGAGGGAGGGAGGGAAGGAAGCAAGTGAAAGGGGAGAGAGGGAGAGAAAGATTGTTGGGATAAGTGAGAGTGGGTGATGCTGAGTGAACATAAATCTAGAAATATTGAAGGATAGAGGGAGAGTGAGAGTGAAATTGAAGAGAGAGAAAGAGAAAGAGAGAAAGGGAGACGGTGTGAGAGACAAATAGAGAGAAAGAGTGTGAGGGAATAGAGAGCATGAGAGAGGGAGGGACTGAGCAAGCGAGCGAGGGAGCAAGAAAGAGAGAGACATGGAGAGGGGGATGAAGGGAGTGAAAGAGGGAGGGAGAGCCAGAGAGGGGTAGTGAGGGAAATTGGAGGGTCGAAAGTGAGAGATAGAAGACACAATGAGATAAAGAGACAAAGAGACATGGAGATAGTGAGGAAAAAAGAGAGACAAATGGAGGTGTGAGAGAGTTTAAACAGTGAGTAGAAAAGAGAAAGTGAGAGAGAGTGAGAAGAGAGGCTGTGGGAAGATTGAGAGAGTATGTGAATGAGGGGTAAAGTGGGGGGAGAACAAGAGAATTAGGAGATAGAGGGAGCAAGAGAGAGGGTTACAAAGAGGGTGATAAAGAGGGAGGGAGGGAGAGATGGAAGAAAGATAGAGGGAGGGATGGAAGAAAGAGAGGATATAATGAGATGGGGTAAGAGGAAAAAGAGAAAAGAGAGCAACAATGGAGAGTGTAAGATAGAAAAGGAATTGAGAGTGAGAGAAAGAGTGAGGGGGGAGAGAGGATAATAGAGAAGAGGATAGAGAGTGAAGAGAAAAAGATAGAGCGAAGGAAAGAGAGGAGAGATTGAGAGAACAAGATTGTAAGAAGAGTTAGTTAGAGAGAATGAAATGGAGCTAAAGAGGAAGATGGAGGGGATGAGAGGAAAGGAGAGGGAGGAGGGGATTGAGGGAGAGTGAGTTAGAGGGAGGGATATGGAGGGAGGGGTGTGAGAGAGTGAGAGAGTGGTGGGAGGTTGATATGGAGGGAGTGGTGGGAGGTTGTGATGGAGACTGCAAGGGGAAGCAGAGTGAGAGGGAGAGAGCAACATAGTAGTGACCTAAAGAGAGAATGAAAGAGAGAGCAAGTGAGAGAGAGTGGGAGAGCAAGAATATTAAAGAGAAAGAGAGGGGGGTTATAGTTAAAATGATACATAAAGAAAAAGAGAATAAGAGAATGATAGAAAGCAATAGATAGATAGATAACAAAAAAGAAGAGCGGGAGGGAGGGAGGCAGGAGGGAATGCTAGAATGAGAGAAGGAAAGAGACAAAGAAAAATAGTTAATGGGGGAGGGAGGGAGTGTGAGAAAGTAGTTGAGGAATAAGGAGAAGGAGATGAGGGTATTAAGAGAGAGAAATGAGAGAACGATTGAGAAAGAGAGGGAAGGAAGGAGAGCGAGAGAGAGGGTGAGGGAAGGAAGGAGCGAAAGAGTGAGTAAAGAGAGGGAAGGGAGAGTAATTAAAGTTATAGCAAGAGATACACAAAAAGAGCAAGAGGAAGCAAGCAAGAGATCAAGAGTGATGAAATAGAGGGCGAGAGAGTGAAGAAAGGGATTGTAGAGTGAGTGGGAGGGATGGAGAGATGGTGACACAGAAATATAGAGAGAAAGGAGTCTCAAGTTAGATAGAGTAAAAGATAGTGAGTAAGAGGTAGAGAGAGAGATAGAGGCAATATGGATGTAGTGGGAGGGCCAGAGGGTGATTAAGAGAGAGAGATTGATTAATGAAAGAGGGAGAGAGGAAGGGAGGAAGAGAGTGAGAGATGGTTAGGGAGAAGAGTGAGTAAAGTGATAAGAGAGAGTGATAAAAGAGAGCAAGGTTGTTTGTGTGTGTGAGAGAAAGAGAGAGAAATAGAGTAACAAAATGTGATAAAGTATAAATAGAGAAAAAAACCGAGAAAGGGAAAGTGTCAAAAAGAGAGAAATAGAGGGTAGGAGTGAGAGATTGAAGAGAGTGAGTGAGGAAGATAGGGTGAAAGAAAAGTGGGAGTAAGGGAGATAGGGTGAAAGAAAGAGAGAGTGATGGAAGATATAGAGAGAAAGTGAGAGTCAGGGAGAGAATGATGATTAGTGGGAGAGAGAGGGGGGATGAATTGGAGCAAAGTGGGTGGGAGAGAGGAAGAGAGTGTGTGAGACGGAGAAAGAGAGAGTAGGAGAGGGAGAGAGCTGGAGGGAAGGAAGCAAGAGAGAGGGGGAGAGATGGAGAGAAAGATTGAGAGGAGAGAGAGGAGAGCGAGCAATTGAAGTTAGAATAAGTAAGAAAGAGTGAACATGGAGCAGGTAAGAGAGAGAGTGAGGGAGTAAGAGTGTGAGTAAAACTAATGAGAGAAGAGAGAAATGGAGACAGAGTGTGAGAGAGATATAGAGTGAAGAGAGAGTGAGGGAAGATTAAGCATGCGAGAAGGAGAGAGTGAGCGAGCAAGAGAGGGTGCAAGAGAGAGGGAGATACGGAGAGGAGGAGAAAGAGTGGGATGAAGGGAGTGAAAGTGAGAGGCAGAGTAAGAGAGAGGCAGTGAGGGATAAAGGGAGCATCATAAGAGGGAGACATAAGCAAGAAAGAGAGAGATAAAAAGAGGTGGAATAGAGAGTGAGAGGGAGGGAGAGAGTGAGTGAGAGAGTGAGATAAAAGAAGGTAGTGATAGGGCTTAAAGAGAGAGCGGGAAAGAGAAAGCACGAGAGAGTGAAAGGGTGATAGAAAGAGAAGAGAGACCAAGGGACTAAGAGTGAGTGAGGAGTAATAAGTGAGGGAAAACAAGAGAATGTTGAGAGAGAGACAGTGGGAGCAAGGGAGAGAGGGAGCAAGAGAGAGGGAGGCAGAGATGGATAAAGGGAGGGAAAGAAGGGAGAGAAAAAAAGAGGGAGGGACGAAAGCAAGAGAGAAAGGAGAAATAGTAGGGGATAAAGTAAGAGAAAAGTAAGATAAAAGTAAGAGAAAAGAGAGAAGAGAGAGCAACAAAGTAGAGTGTAAAAGAAAGTATAAGATAAAAAAAGAGAATAGATAATGAGGAGAGAAAGAAATTAATAGAGGACATAGAATGTCAAGAAAAAATAATTGAGGGAGAGGAGAGAGTGAGAATGGAACTAAGGAGGGTGAGAGGGAGAGAGAGTGTATGCTTGTGTGAGACGGAGAAAGAAGAGTGAGCAACATAAGGGAGACCTAAAAAGTGAAAGATTGAGAGAGGGAGAAAGATAATGGGAGAGAGTGAGACCAGTATAGAGAATAAGTGTGAGAGTGAAAGAGATCTAGGGAGAGAGGAAAATAAATTGAGATAGAGAAGGGGATGTAAGAAAGGATGGAGATAGAGGGACAAAAGAGACAAAATATATTAACAGTGTGGGAACGGATAGAGAGTGTGAGGGATGTAAGAAGGCAGAGAAAAGAGATATAAAGAGTGCATGAATGAAAGGGAGAGTGGGGGAGGGAGCAAGAAATAAATAACATAGAGAGAGATAGAATGAAAACAAGAGTATGTAAAAGAGAGTGTGTGAAAAGTGAGACAGGGGAGGGGGAGAGAGAGGGAGAGAGGAAGGTGTGAGAGAAAGTGATAAATAATGAGAGAGAAGAAAGAAGGATTGAGAGAGAAAAAAGTTGGAAAGTGAGGAATAGAGTGTTTGTGAGGGATAAGGGGGAGAAAGATCAAGCAAAGAGAGAAGAAAGAGTGATAGAAGAGAGAGAGAGAGAGAGAAGAGCAAGAGAGCAAGAATGAAAGATACAATACATATTAAGAAAGAGATAGATAGAGAGGGGGAGTAAGAGAGATTGAAGTGAGAAAGATTGAGACAAAGAGAGAGATTGTGAGAGATAAATAGAGTAAATAGTGAGACGAAATAGAGGAAGAGAGGGTTAATGTGAGGGATAGAGAAGAGGAAAGCAAGAGAATGTGTGACATAGAGATTGTGAGAGAGAGATTTAGAGAAGGGATAGTGAGGGAGATGCATAGGTAGAGGGAGAGAGTGGATGGAAGAGATTGAGAGAGTGTGTGAAAGAGAGAGTGAAGAGATAGAATGAGGGAGATAGAGGAAAGTAGGGAAATGGAGAGGGAGAGAGTGGGGGATATCTAGAGATAAAGGGTGAAAGGAATGAGAGAGAAGAGAGAGAAAGAAAAGAGAAATTATGAGAGAGAAAAAAGGAATAGAGAATGAGAAAAAGAGAGGGATAATTTAAGAGTAAGTGTGATATAGAGATGAAAAGAGGGACTGAGAGAGAAAGGGTGAGAGATAAAGCAAAAGGAAGAGAGAGAGTGTGTGCGTGTGAGTGACAGTAATGGAAGAGAGAATAATAGAGGAGAGAGAAAGAAGATAAATAATAAATAGTTTAAAAAATAGATAGAGTGGGAGTGAGTGAGATTGAAGAGCGAGGGAACGACAGAAGAAGGGAGAGGAAGAGAGAAGTAAAGAGAGGAGAGTATGAAGGAAGATTGAGCAAATGAGAGTGAGCTAAAAGAAAAGAGGAAGATAAAATAAGAGGAGTGAGAGAGAGAGAGGGAGATGGAGGGGATGAGAGGGAGAGAGAGGGAGATAGAGAGGGAAGGAGGGTGACTTAGAGAGAGGGATATAGAGAAGGACACAAGAGAGAGTCGTGTGTGGGGGATAGAGGAGGAGAGAGAGTACGAAGGGAGAGGGAATAGGTATCAATAAAAGAAATAGTAAGACCTGGCAAGAGAGGGAGGGAGTGGGAAAGAGAGGGAGAGAGGGAATAAGAGTGTGTGAAATTAAGGAAAAAGAGAGGGTGAGAAAGAGAGAGCGATAGAGAAATCAAGGCGGATGAAAGGTGAGGGAAGATAGAACAAAAGGAAATGGAGGAGCAAGAGAGAAAGAGGAGAGGGAGATAATAAGTAAGAGAGAGTGAGATAGAGAGCGAGAAATGGAGCTAAAGAGGTTGAGAGAGAGTGCTTGAGAGAGAGTGAGAGATTGTATGAGTGGGTGAGATGGAGAGACAAGAGTGAGCTACATAAGGAGACCTAGAGATGGAATGATTGAGGAAGTGAGAAAGATAGAGAAAAAGAGAGTGAGACCGATAAAGAGATAAGTGTGAGAGAGTCAAACGTATCTTGAGAAAAAAGAATATAAGAGAGGAGGAGAGTTAGGGACAAGAGAGAAAAAGATATTAAACGGACGGGAAGCGGAGAGAGTGTGAGAGAGGAAGGGAGAGAAAAGAGAGACTGAGAGTGAGAGAATGAAAAAGAGAATGAGGGAGGGACCAAGAGAGACATATAAATAGAGAGAGATAGAGTAAGGAAAGAGTGTAAGAAATAGGGGTGACAAAGAGAGGGAGGGAGAGAGGGAGAGAGGGAGAGAGAGAAGTTTAAGCAAAAGTGAGAAATAATGAGAGAAAAGAGAGAAGGATTAAGAAAGATAAAAGTTGGAGAGCGATAAAGTGTGTGAGGGATGGGGATAGAGTGAGAAAGAGAGATATAGAGGGGGAGTGAGATAGATTAAAGACTAAAAGATTGATATAGAGAGATATTGTGAGAGAGAAATAGAGAGAGAAATGAGATTGAGAAAAAATAAAACAAGAGATGGTTAATGAGAAAGACAAAGGGAAGGAAAGCAAGAGAGGGTTAGTGAGAGAGACAAAGGGAAGGAGAGCAAGAGAATGAGTGAGAAAGTGATCAAAAGAGAGAGATTGAGAGAGTAAGCGGAGGATGTAGAGATAGAGGGAGAGAATGGAAGGGAGAGTGTGAGAGAGTGTGAAAGAGGGAGGGGAGATAAAGAAAGAGGCAGACATAAAGAGGGAAGGAGGAAAGTGAGAGAGGGAGGATGAGAGTTGGGGACATATGTAGGCAAAGATTGAAAAGAATGAGAGAGAAGAGATACAAATAAAAGAGATTAAGACAGAGTGAGAAAGAGAAAGATAGAAGGACACATTAAGAGAGAGAGTGATATGGAGATGAAGAGACAAACTGGGAGAGAAACAGCGTAAGAGGGAACGAGATGAACAGAGACAAAGAGAGAGTGTGTGTGTGAGTGAGATTAATGGAACAGAGAATAATAAAAGAGAGAGAGAAAGAAATATAGAGAATAAATAATAAAAGATAGAGAAAGGGAGAAAGCGAGAGAGATTAAAGAGAGAGGGAACGAGAGAGGAAGAGAGATGGAGAGAATAATAGATAGAGAAGGGTGTGTGTAGGAAGATATAGCTAGAGAGAGTGAGCTAGAGGAAAAGAGGGAGAGAGAATAAGAGAATGAGTGATAGAGAGAGAGAGGGAGGGAGAGATTAAGTGAGCAAGTGATAGAGGGAAAGAGAGGGGATGAGAGGGAGAGAGAGAAAGAGGAAGGGAGGGAGGGTGAGTGATTGAGAGGGTGGAGGGCGACAGGATGAAGAGAGAGTGTGTGGGGGATAAAGGAGGAGAAAGAGTGAGAAGAGAGAGAGGAAGAAACTGAGAAGAGAGAGAGAGCAAAAAAGAAACCGAGAGTGAAGGGAGATGAGGGAAGAGAGAACAAGAGGAAAAGGCAGAGAATCAAAGATGGTGTGGGAGGGAAACAGGGAGAGAAAGAGCAAGTGCATGTGTGTGAGAGAGAGAGAGGAAGAGAAGAGAGTGTGAGAGATAGTGGGAGGGGAAAAGAGAGTGTGAGAGAGGAAGTGCATGTTGGTGTGGGGGATAGATGGAGAGAGAGTAAGAGGAGATGAGAATAAAGTAATTATATAAGAGCAAGAGAGTAGGAGAGAGAGAATAGAGAGTCAGAAGGAGAGAGAGCGAGTGAGCGAGTGAGTATGTGATTTAAATTGAATAAAGAGACAGAGTGACTAAGAAATAGAGAAAAAATAGAGAGAGAAGTGAGCGTAAGGGAATGAAGTGCAAGAAAGAGAGAGATTGAGAAAATGAGAGAAAAATATTGGCAAGTAGATAGAGGGAGCGAGAGGGGGAGAGGGAGATAGAGTGGGGGATAGGCAGAGATAAAGAATAAGAGGTGAAGAGAATAGAGTAGCATAAGGGAGTAAGAGAGATGGGAAGAGATAGAATAAAGGGTAAGAAATGGAGAGAAATGGAGTAATAGTGAGATTTGAATTGAATGAAGGGAGAGAAGGACAATGAAACAGAGATAAAAGAGCGAAAAAAGAGAGTAAGGGAAGAAAGAGCAAGAGAAAGGAAGGTTGAGAGAGAAAAGAGAAAAATGAAGGATAAGAGCAAAAGCGGAGTGGGAGAGAGGTGGTGTAAGAAGTGTAGTAATGAATGTTAGATTGAGAGAAAATGAGAGAATAGTTTGATAAATTGCTTGATTTGGAGAAATATAGATATAGGAGCATGAGATAGAGGGAGGGGAGAGAAAATAAATTAGTGAGAATGAAATGGAGACGAGGGAAAAGACAGTAAGGGAGATCGAGAAAGAGAGCTTAAGAGATTGAGATAAAGAAAGTGTGTGAATATATGGATTTGAGGGAAAGTAAGAGAGGGGGAGGGAGGAAGAGTGAAAGTGAAATTGAAAAGAGAGAGAACTAGGGAGAAAGGAATAGAAGAGAGAAACAGAGAGTGGAAGGGATGGAAGCAATAAAGAGGGAGAGAGAGAGTGGAGGGTAGAGGGGGAGAAAGAGTGATGGAGAGAGTGAGAGAGAGGGAGAGCGAGAGAAAATGATGGACTGAGTGAGAGAAAGAGAGAGAATAAAATGCAACATATGAGAGAATAATAGACCGAGAAAGAGAGATATAATATAGAGTATTAGAGAGAGTATTAGTGGTAAAGAAAAAGAAATAGAGAGTTAGAGGGAGGTCATAAGAAAGATTGAAGAGTGAGAGAGCAACAGAAGGAGAAAGTGTGTGAGAGAGAATTAGAGAGTGCTTGAAGTAGTGCATGTTAGAGTGGAGAATTGATTGGGAGATAGAGAGGAAGGGAAGAGAGTGTGAGAAATAGTGGGAGCGGAAGAGAAAGTGTGAGAGAGGGAAAGCATGTTAGAGTACAAAATAGATTGAGAGAAAGAGTAAGAGGAGAGGGGAATAGAGTAATATAAGAGAGTAAGAGAGAAAGCGAGAGTGAGAGAATAAAGTGTGAGATGGTGAGAGAACGAGGGAGTAAGCATGAGATTTAAGTTAAATAAAGAGACTAAGGGACGAAGAACTAGCGACAAGAATAGAGAGAAAAGTGAGGGTAAGGGAATGAAAAGCAAGGGAGAGGGAGACAGAGAGAGAATTAGAGAGAGATGAGAGAGAGAAGTAGATAGAATGAAAGATCAAGAGGGAAAGAGGAGGAGGAGAGAGGGGATGCGAGAAAGAGAGAGTAATAAAGTGTTATATGGAGAGATAGTGAGACAATAGATCGATAAATTGGTAGATACAGTGAGAGAAATAGATAGGAACATGAGATGGAGGGGGAGAGACAAAATAAAATAGCGAGAAAGAAATGCTGAGTGTGGGAAGAGAGAGCGAGAGAGACCGAGAAAGAGAGAAAAGGAAAATTGAGAATAGAGGGAGGTATGTGAGAAATATTGGTGGGGGAGAGGGAGTGAGAGGAGAGAGCACAATAGAGTGGGGGATAGACAGAGAAAAGAGTAAGAGGAAAAGAGAATAGAGTAACATAAGAGAGTAAGAGAGTGAAAAAAAGAGAATAGAGGGAGTAAGAAAGGGAGAGGATTAGAGAAAGAATGAGATTTAAGTTGAATAAAATTAGAGACGAACCAAGAATGGATAAAAAAGTGTGAAAAGAGAGAGTAAGGGAAGAAAGAGCAAGAGAGAGGGAAGGAGAGAGAAATGAGAGAGAGCATGATAGAGGAGAAGAGATAAAGGAAGAACAACAGTGAAAGAGGAGAGGGGGAGGTTGGATTAAGAGAAAGTGAGAGAACAAATTGATAAATTGGTTGACAGAGAGAAAGATAGAGATTGGAGCATTAGATTTAGGGAAGAGAGAAAAAATAGTAGAATGAAATGTATTGTAAGGGAAATGAAAGCGACAGAGATCGAGAAAGAGAGCTTATGGGATTGAGATAGAGAAAGTGCGAGAACGTGTTGGTTTGAGAGAAAGGGAGAGAGGGGGAGGGAGGAAGAGTGAAAGTGAAATTGAAGAGAGCTCAAGAGAGAAAGAGATAGTGGGAGGGATGGAAGAAAAAGAGAGGAGAAGAGAGAGAGCGGGGGATAGAGGGAGAGAAAGAGTGAGGGAGTGAGTGGGAGAGAGGGTGAGCGCGTGAGAGAGTGGGTGGTTGAGTGAGAGAAAGAGAGAGAATAATGTTTAACATAAGAAAGAACAAAAGACTGAGAAAGAGCAATATAATAGAGAGTGTTAGAGAGAGCATTAGTAGTAAAGAAATGGAAATAGAGAGATAGAGGGAGGTTGTAAGGAAGATTGAAGAGAGAGAGGGACAAAGAGAGGGAAAAATAGAGAGTGTAAGAGAGAAATAGAGAGTGCTGGAAGAAAAAACAAGGGAGATTAAGTGAGAAGGGGAGAGAGAGGTAGAGGAAAAGAATGGATGATAAAGAGTGAGAGAGAGGAGTTGTAAAGGGAGATATGGAGTAGACGAAGAGAGGGAGAGAAAGTGCGATATAGAGAGAAAGAGGAAAGTTTGAGGGAGAGAGTGAATGAGAAAGGGGGACAGAGGAGAGAGAGTAGGAGGATGGACGAAGCGAAATAATGAGAGACGAGCGAGAAACTGTTCAGAGAGTAAATGAGAGAGAGATAACAAAGACTGAGAAAGAGAAATGAAGGGAGTGAGCTAAGTTGAAGACAGGAATGGAGCGACAAAAGGACAGAGGGAGTGATAGGGAAATTAGAAGAGAAGAGAGTGAAAGAAAGAGGGAGATGAAGATAGAGAGGTAGAGTGAGTGGGATAGAGATCGAGACATAGAGAGATAGAGAAAAAAGTGTGAGAAAGAGCGGGAGTAAGAGTGAGAATGAAATTTAATTGAGAAAAAAGGAGAGTAAAAGGGAAAGGGAAGAGATATCAGAATAGGAGAGGAAGTGAGAGGGAGTAAAGGAAAGCAAGAGATAATGTTTGTGGGGATAGTGGATGAGGAAAATCAGAGGAGAGAGACCATCAGAATACAAAGTAAGAGAGAGACAATAAACAGTGAGAAAGAGAGAGAGAGGGAGTGAAAGAGATTTAAGTGAGAGGGAGTCATGAAGGGAGAGAGAAGAGAGTGGGGGAAGATAGAGCAAGAAGGAATGAGTGAGATGGATAGAGGGACGGTGAAGATGAGAAAGAATGAGAGAGAGAGTGAGAGAGAGGGAGAGAAAGTTGAGGGGAATTGCGTGGGACGGATAGAGGGAGAGAAAGAGACAGACCATGTGTGGGAGAGATGGGGACAAGTGAGAGAGAGGGGAAGGAGAGTGAGAGAAAGTAGGAGAGAGTAGGGAATAGAGAAAGAGAGAGTGAGAGGAGAGAGAAAGGAATGATGAAGAAAAAAATGAGTAAGAGAGAGTAGAGACTGAGAAAGAGGGAGGGAGGGAGTAAGTGACAATGAAATTGAATAGAAAGTGAGAGCATAAAAGAGAGAGAAAGAGAAAGAGTAAGGAAAGTGAGCAAAAGAGATGAGCAGGAGGGATAATGAGAGGGGCAATAAGACTTAGAAGAACGAGAGATAATGAGGAGAGGAGGTTAATAAGTAGGATAAAGGGAACGATAAATAGGGAGGTTGAGAGATACTTTGAGAGAGGGTATATATATATACCTATAAATTATAAGATAGGTCTACAGAGAAAGAGAGAGAGGGAGGGAGGGAGTGTAAGAATGAGAGAGCGTGGGAGAGGGAGTAAGAGGGATAGATATGAGAAAAAGAAAGAGGAAAGAGGGAGGAAAAAAAGCAAGAAGGAAATGTAGAATATGGAAGAGACAAAAAGAGAGCAAGGAAGGGAAATGAAATGATTTGAGAGAGAATTAAAGTGAGAGAAGGTAAGAAGTTTGAATGAGAAAGGAGGGAGGATTTCTTGAAGAGCAAGGGTAGAGAGAATGATAGAGAAAAAGAGAGACAAGGAGAGAACGTGGCAGAGAGAGGATGGGAGGTAGAGGAGGTTGAATAGGGGTGGGAGAGGGGCCGAGAGAGGGAGAAAGAAAGAGGAGGTAGTTAGAACACATTCAGGAGAGAGATAGTGTGTAAGTGTGTGAGAGAGAGAGTTTGGAGCAAGGAAAAAACGAGAGAGGGGGAAGTTAGAGAGAGAAAATGTGTTCATGGAAGTTAGGGGAGTGAGGGAGTGTGAGAGACACAAGAAGTGAGTCTGAGGAAGAGAAAGAGAGTGAGGAAAAGAAAGAGAGAATGAAAGAGAGTGAGGAAATGGGGGATAGATAAAGAAAATGAGTGAGAGGAAGGGAATGTGAAAGAGATAATGGAGAGTGTGATAGAGATAAAGTAAGGGAGTAGGTCCCTGTATCTCTCTTTTTCCTTCTCTTTACCACTCATGCTCTCTCTAGCACTCCTTATTCTATCTCTATTTCTTGTTCTTTTGCTCTCTTTTTTGTTGTTGTTTATTCGTGCTCTTTCTCTCACTCTATCCCTTACTCTCTCACTCTCCCTCTCTACATACTTCTCTCTCTTTCAATCCCACACTCAGATTTCTATCTCTACCTCTTTTCTCTCTCATTATTTCTAACCTTCTCTCACACGTCTATTCCTCTCACCCACCCTCTTTCGCTCACTCCCTTCCTCCTTCTCTCCCTCTCTCTCCGTATTCTTACTCTCTTTACCTTGCTCTTCTTCTCACTCTCTTATACTTTCTTTAGATATCTTTCTCTCTCACTCCCTCTCTCACTCTTTGCTCTTTATTAGCTATGTCCCTCCCCTCCCTCTCACTCCATATCTCCCTCTATATCTCTCTCTTTCAAACTTGCACTTAATATCTTTTGCTCTATCTTGCATGAGTCTCCCTTCTCTCTCTTTGTTTTCCTTTGCTCCCTCTCACTCTCTCCCTCCTGCTCACTCTTTAATCCCTATCTTCACTCCCTCTCTTGCTCTCTCTCCCTATTTCATCTCTTTTTGTTGTTTCTTTGCTTACTTTTTTCCCCTCTCTGTCTCTCTCATGCTCTTTCTTCTATCTCCCTCTCTTCTCTCACTTTACTCACTCTTTCTCTCTCTATATCTCTTCCTCTCTCTCTCACAATCTCCCTCCCTCACATACTCTCTCAATCACATCTTGCTCTCTCCCCCATATCCATCTCCTTATTTATTATTTTCCCTCTTACATCTCTCTTTCCTCCTCGATCCCTCCCGCTTTCAATCCCTCCTTACCTCTCTTTCTCCCTCTCTCCCTATTTTACTCCTCTCTCTATCTCTCTCCTCTTGCATTAACTCATTCACTCTCTCTCCCTCCCTATCATTTCTCTATCACTCTCTCTCAATCCCTCTTTCATTCTCTCTTATAGCACTTTCTTTTTTTTACTTGCTCATTCTCTCCCTCTATCGCGTTCTCTATTCCCTCACTCCCTCTTCACTCTATTTCTCACTCAGACTCTCTCCCTTTCTTGCTCCCTCTTTCTCTCTATTCAATTTCACTCTCACACTTACTCCCTCACTCCCTGTCACTTTCTCGCTCCTTGGTCACTTTCTCTCACTTACTCACCCTTCGATTGCTTGCTCTCCTCCCTCTCCTCTCAGTCATTCTCTCCCTCTCCCCCCCTCTCTCTTGCTTCCATCCCTCCCTCTCCCTCCCTCTCCCCCTCTCACCTTCTCTCTCTCACACACTCTCTCCTTCTCTCCCTCTCATTCTATTCTCCCTCCCTCTCCCCCACTAAATCTCATTCTCTACCCCACTCTCCCTCGCTCTCATATCTCTCTATATCTTCCATCGCTCTCTCTTTTCTATCACCCTCTCTTCCTCTCTCACACCCACTATCTTCAATCTCCCTAACTCCCTCCCTCCATCTCTCTCATTCTCACTCTCTACTACTGTCACACTTTTCTCTATTTATGTTTTATGACTTTTTCTATCTATATTACTATCTTTCTTTCCCTCTCATACACGTACTCTTGCACTCTTTTATCGCTCTCTCTGATCACTATACTCAATTTTTCTGTCCAATCATCAGTCACTCTCTTCCTCCCCCTCTCTTCCTCTTTCATTAATTAGTCTCTCTCTCTCTCTATCGCCATCTCATTTTTTCTATCGCCATTCTCCATATCTTTCTCTCATCGTCTCCCATTCGCTCACCCAAACTCATCCTCTCCCTCCCACTTCCCTCCATCCCACACTCTATATGTAAATTTCTCTCCCTCTCTCTCCCTCTCTCTCCCTCACTCCCTTTCCATCTCCCTCTCTCCTTCTTTCCTTATCACACATTCTCTTAATATCCCTCCCAATCTCAAATCTTATCAATTTCTTTTGCTCTCTCTTCCACTTTCACTTCCTATTTTTCTCTCTCTTAAATCTTATTTTCTCTCTCTCGCTCTCTCACTCCCTCTTGCCCATCAATTTCTCTTACTCTCTCCATCTATCCACCTTTTAACTCTCTCTCTCTCTTACTCTTGCCCTCTATCTCTTTATTTTTTTCTCTCTTCCTTTCTCATTGTCTCACTCTCTATTATGTTTCTTTCTTTCACTCTCTGGCTCTCTCTTGCTCTATTTCTCTCTCTTTACTCAATCTTTATCTCCATATATCCATCACTCCTTTTCAATCTCGCCCATCTTTGCTCCCTCACTCTCTTCAATTTCACACTCTCTCTTACTCCTTCAATTGCTTCTATCTCTTTCTCTTTTACACTCCCACCCATTCTCTCTCTCCCTCTCTCCCTCACTCGCCCTCCCTAACTCTCACTTTTTCCATCTTCGTTCTCTCTCTTGCTCCTTTTCTCTCACTCTCTCTTCACCCACTCTCTCTCTATTCAGCTTCACTCTCACTCCTACTCCCTCTCTTTATTTGTTTCACACACTATTCTCTCTCCCACTTTTTATTGCCATCTCTCTTTTATTATATATTCTAAATCAAATTCTCTCTTTCCCTTCTCACTCTTCTCTTCCTTTATCCCCCCACTCTCTTTCTCTATTTCTCTCACTTCCCTCCTTCCTCTCTCTCTTTCTCACGCTCTCTCCAACTTTTCCATCTTGCCCTCCCTCTCCCTCCATCTCTCTCATTCTCTCTCTCTCATTCTCTAATTATTCCTCCCTCACTCCCTCTTTCTATACCTTCCCTCACCTTCCTTCTATCCCTATATCTCTCATAATCTCTTCCTCCTTCGCTCCTTTCCTCTCTCTTTCTCAATATTTTTTCTCTTTCTGTCTCTTTTTTTGCTCACACTTCTCTAACTCTTTCTCCAATGTTTCTTTAGCACTCTCCCTACCTCACAAACATTCACACACAATATCTCTCTTTGCTCAATCTTCTCTCCCACTATCCCTCACACGTACTCATTCTCGTGCGCTCTAACTTTTATCTCTCTGAATCCCTCTCTCTTCTCTCTCATTGCTTCAGAAGTTCTCTCACACTTCTGTCTCCCTCTCTCCCTTCCTCTCTCTGCCTCCTCTATCTCTCAGTCTCTTTTCCTTTCTCTTGTTCTCACCTCTCTTCCTCTATCAACATATCTCTCTTGTGCTCAAACTTTTATCTCTCTTGATCCCTCTCTCTCATTGCTTCTCATATTCTCTCACACTTCTGTCTCTATCTCCCTCCCCTTGACTGCCTCCTTTATCTCTCACACTCTTTTCCTTACTCTTATTCTGTCTCCCTCTCTCCCTTCCTCTCTCTGCCTCCTCTATCTCTCAGTCTCTTTTCCTTTCTCTTGTTCTCACCTCTCTTCCTCTATCAACATATCTCTCTTGTGCTCAAACTTTTATCTCTCTTGATCCCTCTCTCTCATTGCTTCTCATATTCTCTCACACTTCTGTCTCTGTCTCCCTCCCCTTGACTGCCTCCTTTATCTCTCACACTCTTTTCCTTACTCTTATTCTCACTCTCTCACTCTCTAACTATATATCTATCTGCTTTTGTTCCCTTCCTAACCACACATTTTCTCCCTTCCCAATCTCCTAATAGATTTTTTCTCTCTTGTCCCTCTCTCTTTCCTTTTCACATATCCCTTTCTTTCCCTAACCCTCATTTCTTTCATCTCTTTAGATCTCTTTTTCTCTCTCACTCTTGTTCTCCTGATAGCTCTTAATCTCTCCCTCTATCATTCTCACTCCATCATTCATGCCCTATCTAGGTCTCCCTTATGCAGGTCACTCTTCTCTCTCCATCTCATACACTCATACACTCTCTCACTCTCTCTCAATCTTTCTTGCTATCTATCTCACTCTGACTTACTCTCTTGTTCTTTCTTGCTCACTCTCTCCTCTCTTTCCCTCTCTCCGTCTTTCTCTTTTTTATCTCTATCCTCTTTTTTATTATTCTCTCTCCCTCTCTCTCTCTTTCTCATTCTCTACTCTCTTTTTATCTTATACTCTCTTTTATACTCTGATTTGTTGCTCTCCTATCTCTCTTTCCTCTTACTCTTTCTCTCATTCTCTACTCTACTTTCTCTCTCCTCTCTCTTACTTTCATCCCTCCCTCTCTTCTCCCCCTACCTCCCTCCCTCCCTCGCCCTCCCTATCTCCCTCTGTCTTCCTCTCTATTGCTCCCCCTCTCTCTTGCACCATTCTCCTGCTCTTGTGTTATCTTTACCCCTCACTCACTTTACTCGATCTTCCCACAGCCTCACTTCTCACCATTTTTTCCTTTCACTCTCTCTCACTTTCTCTATCCTACTCTCTTTAAACCCTTTCACTTCTTCCTATCTCTCTTTGTCCCTCACTACCTACATCTCTCTCTCACTCTCTATTCTATCTCTCTTTATCTCTCTCATCATCTCCTCTGTCTCTCACTTTTGACCCTCCCATTATCCCTCACTACCACTCTCTCACTCTCTCTCCCTCTTTCTCTCCTTAATCCCTCTCTCTCTCTCTCCAGCTCTCCTCATCTCCCTCCTTCATGCCCGCTCTCTCCCTCGCTCACTTTCTCCCTCGCTCGCTCTCTCTTTTCCCTCACACTCTCTCCCTTTCTCGATCCCTCTTTCTCTCCCTTCAATTTCACTCTCACTCTCATTCTCACTCCCTCTCTATTTTTAGCTCTATGATCACTCTTTCACACACTCTCACTTCTGTGCCTCTTGCTTAACTTTCTCCACCAAATCTCTTTTCCTCTCTCCCCTTTTACTTGCTTCCTTCTTTCCCTCCCTCTCTCTCCCTCTTTCAATCTCTCTCTCTCTCTCTCTCTCTCTCTCTCTCTCTCTCTCTTTCTCAGACACACTCTATTTCTCTCTCGCACTCTTCTGGTTCATCTCGCACTCTCTCTCCCACAAAATCTCATTCTCTACCCACTCTCTCCCTTTTCTCACTCCCTCTTCTTCTCTCTTAAATCTCACTCTCACTCTTACTCCCTCTCTCTTCCTCACTCCATGTTCACTATCTCTCACTTAGTCTCTCTTCAATTTCTCACTCTCCTCTTTTTCAGTTTTACTCTCTCTCACTTACACTCTCCCTTTCTCGCTTCCTCTTCCTCTCTCTTTGGTTTCACTCTGACTCTTACTCCCTCGTTCCCTCTCTCTTTCTCACTCCATGTTCAATCTCCGTCACTAAGTCTCCCTTTTCTTGCTCCCTCTCCTCTCAATCCTCTTAATCTTTCTCCCCCTTTCCCCCTCTTTCTTGCATCCTTCCCTCCTTGCCTCTCTCTCCCTCTCTCACTCTCTCTTCCCTCTTGTACACACTCTCCCTCTCTCCCTCTCACTCTTCCAATTCATTCCCACTCTCTCCCACTATATCTCATTCTCTACCCCATCTTTCTCACTCTCAATTCCTCTCTATATCTTCCATCACTCTCTCTTCTCTCGCACCCATCTTCCTCTCTCACTTCCATTGTCTTCAATCTCAGTCAATCCCTCCCTCTATCACTCTCTTTCTCATTCTCTTCCTCTCAGTTATTTCTCTATTTATGCTTTTATCACTTTTTCCTTCTCTATTTCTCTGTCTCACTCTCTTTCTCGCACACATGCACACTCTTGCTCTCTTTTATCACTTCCTCTTACGACTGTACTCGCTCTTTCTCTCAAACCATCTTCACTCTTTTCCTCCCTCCCTCCCTCTATCCATCTTCCATTAATTCAGTCTCCCTCCCTCTATCGTCTTCTCGCCTGACAACTATTACCATATGCTTTTTATATCTCCCTCTCTCTAGCTCTCACTCACTATCTTTTATTCTATCTTCCCAGAGTCTCTCTATGCTCTATATTTTGGTCTCAACCTCTCTCCTATTGTCTCCCGCTCACTCTTCATTCTCTATCTTCACTCCCTCTCTTGCTCTCTTTCTCTCTCACTCTTTATTTCATATATCGTTATTGTTTTCTTGCTCTCTTTCGCCCCCCTCTCTCTCTCTTTCTCTTCCTTCTATCTCCTCGTTTCCCTCTATTTACTCACTTTTTCTCTCCCTCTATCTCTCACTCTCTTTCTCACTCTCCCTCCCTCACACTCCCAGTCTCTTGCTTTCTCTCACATCTTGCTCTCTCCTCTCTATCCATCTCATTATTTCTTTTTTACTCTCATAGATCTCTCTTTTATTCTCGATCCCTCTCTCTTTCAATCTCCAGTTCCCTCTCTTTCTCACTCTCTCCTTATTGTACTCCTCTCTCTCACTCCCCTTCTCGCTCACTCTCTCTTGCTCTATCTTTCAGCACTCTCTATTTCTCTCTCACACGCTCTCTTCCTCTCTTACTCTCTCTCTCTCTCTTCAATCTTTCTCACGGCCTCCATCTATCTCTCTATTTCTTTCTGTTTACTGCATGTGCTCTCTCGCATACACTATTATATCTCTTTTTCTTAGCCTTTTGCTCTCTGTTATGCTGCCCTTTATTCTCTTTCTTTCTCTCACTCTATCCCTCACTCTCTCACTCTCCCTCTCTCCCTACTTTTCTCTCTTTCAATCCCTTTATCATCTCTCTTTATTTTTATCTCTCTTTTCCTCTTCTCCCTCTCATTATTTCTCACATTCTCTCACACATATCTTCCTCTCTCCTTCTCCCTCGCTCACTTCCTCCCTCCCTCTCTCCTTCTCTCTCCATATATCTCACTCTCTTTTCCTTACTCTTCTTATCAAACTCTCCCACTTTCTTCATATATCCTTTTCTGTCACTCGCTGACTCTCTTGCCCTTTATTCTTTATCTCCCTCTCTTCCTCTCTCCCTCTTTTTATCTCCCTCTCTCTACCTTTCACTCACTATCTTTTGTTCTATCTTCCTTGAGTTTCATCTGTCTCAATTTCTACCTTACCCTCCCCCTCCCTCTCTCCCTCCAGCTCACTATTCAATCCAAATCATCACTCCCTCTATTGCTCACTCTCTCACTCTCTATATCATCTCTCTTTATTGTTTCTTTGCTCTCTTTTGCCCCCTCTCTGTCTCTCTATTGCACTTTATTCTAACTCCCTCTCTTCTCTCTCTTCACTCATTCTTCTTGTCCCTCTATTTCTCACTGTCTCACACACTCTCCCTCCCTCACACACTCTTAATTGCTCTCTCATCTTGCTCTCTCCCTTCATATCCATGTCATTATATATTATTTTCTCACAAACAACTCCCTTTTCTTCTAAATCCTTGTCTTTAAATTGCTCATTCCCTCTCTCTCTCTCCTCTTGCACTCACTCATTCACTCCCTCTCCCACCCTCTAATTATCACTTTCACCCACTCATTCCCTCTTTATTGCTCCCTCTTCTCTCACTTTCACATTTCCCTACTCGCTCACTCTCTCTTCCCTCACTTTATTTTTTTCTCAAACTCACTCCCTTTTTTGCTCTCTTCCTCTCTCTTCAGTTTCACTCACACACTTACTCCCTCACTTCATCTCAGTTATTCTCTCTTCAATTGCTCACACTCCTCTCTCTCTCCTCTCAATCTTTCTCTCCCTCTCTCCCCTTTCTCTCTATCTCTTGCTTCTTTCCTTTCCACTCTCCCTCATTTTCTCTCACTCACACTGTCTCCTTCTTACTCTCTTCTAATTAACCTCCCTCTCTCTCACTCTCATTTTCTCTTTATATCTTCCATCACACTCTCTTCTCTCTCTCTTTCTCTTCCTCTTTCACTACCACACTCTTCAATCTCTATCACTCCCTCCCTCTATCTATCTCTTTCTTACTCTCTCCCTCTCTAGCTCTTTTCTTATTTATGATTTATCAGTTTTCTTTCTCTATTTTATCTCTCTCTCTCTCTGTCCCTCTCAAACACACTCTCTTGCTCTCTTTTATCACTCTCTTATCACTTTTCTCACTCTTTCTCCCCAACCATATTTCACTATTTCCTCCCTCGCCCACTCCCGATTTCATTCTTTCACCCTCTCTCTCTACTGCCCTCTTGTCTCTATATTTACATCTCAAGCTCTCTCCTTCTTTCCCTCCCGCTCACTCTTCAATCCCTATTATCACTCCTTCTCTTGCTCTCTCTAACTTTCTATTTTATCTCTCTTTTTTTGCTCTCTTTTGTCATCCTTTTGTCTCTCTCTAGCTCTTTCTTCTATCACCCTCTCTTCTTTCTCTTTACTCACTCTTTCACTCCCTCTATCTCTCTCTCGCTCTCCCTCACACACTCTCTCTCAGTAAATCTCACATCTCTCTTTCTCCCTTCATAACCATCTCCTTATTTCTTATTTTATATCATAGATCTTTCTTTCTTCCTTGATCACTTTTTCATAATGAGGGGGGAAAGAGTGTGAGAGAGATTGTGTAAGGGATAGAGGTAGAGGAGTGATGGAAGGGAGAGTACTGAGAGAGAGAACAAAGAGCCAAAAAGATAGAGAGGGAGAGAGGGAGTCAAAGGGAGAGTGAAATTGAAGAGTGAGAGAAAGGGAGAGGGAGATTGAGAGAAAACAAAAAGAATTGAAAGTGAGGGAAGTGAGAGCAAGAGAGAGGGAGTGAGCGAGAGGGAAGCAGAGAATGAGAGGGATGGAGAGAGAGTGGGTGAGTGCGTGAAAGATGAGAGAGAGGAGAGAGAGTAGAGAGAGAAGAGAGGGAGCAACGAAGGGAGTAAAAGAGGGAGGGACTAAGGGGGAAAAGAGAAGTGTGAGAAGTAATGAGAAGGAGATGAGGGGAGGGAGAGAGAAATGAGAGTAATTGAGAAAGAGAGGGCAAGAAGGAGAGCGAGAAGAGGGTGAGGGATGGAGGGACAAAAAGAGTGAATATAGAGAGGAAAGGGAGAACAATTGAAAGTATAGCAAGAGATAGACAGAGAGAGAGCAAGAGAGAACAAGCAAGTGATAAAGATGGACGAAATAGAGATTGAGAGAGAGTGAGACAGAGTGAATTAGAAAGGGAGAGATAGAGAGAGCTTGAGAGTGAGTGGGAGGGAGGGAGAGCAAGAAAGAAGTGGGACTTAGAGAAGATTGTGCAAAATATAGTGAGTGAGAGTTAGAGAGAGGATGATGTAGGGGAGATATGCAAAGAAAGTGTGGGTGAGAGGGCGATAAAATGAGTGAAGTAATGAAAGAGGCAGAGTGTGAGGGTTGGTTACAGAGAAAAAGTGGGTGAGGAGAAAGAAAAGAGAGGGAGATGGAGAGGGATAAAGGGAGGAGAGAATAGAAAGAATGAGTGAGGGAGGGATGGATTTAACAGAGCGAGAGAGGAGAGACAGTGTGAGGAATATAAAGAGAGAAATGTAAGAGGAAAGAGAGACGAAAGAGCATCAAAAGTGAGTGCAAGAGAGAGAGAGAAAATAATAGAGAATGAGATAGAGAGAGAGTGAGAGAAAAATGGAGTGAGTGAGGGTTTGGAGAGAGTGAGAATGAAAAATCAAGATGCTAAGAGAGAGTAAGATGGAGAGCTTGAAATGGAGCTAGAGATTGTGAGAAGGAGAATGATTGAGAGAGAGTAAAAGGGTGTATGAGTGTGACATGGTGAGAGAAGAGTGAGAAACATAAGGAAACCTAGTGAGGCCAAGATTAAGAGTGAGAAAGATAGAAGGAGAGTGTGATACAAATAATGAGAATAAGAGAGAAAGCCAAAGAGATCTTGAGAGAAAGAGAAAGAGAAAGTGAGAGCGAGAGAGGGGAATACAAGAGAAGGAGGGAAGGAGAGTGAGGGATAAGTGCAAAAAATGATATCAACAATAGGATGGGAGAGAAGAGAGATACAGAGAATGAGAGAATGAATGAGAGAGTGAGGGAGGGAGCAAGAGAGAAATATTGATAGAGAACGATAGAGTGTGAACAATAGTAAGGAAAGAGAGTGAGAGATAGGGGTGACAGAGGGAGATAGGGTCAGAGAAAGAGAGAGGGAAAGTGAGAGGGAGAAAGAAAAAGAGCGAGAGCGTGAGAGAAAGTAAGAAATAATGAGAGAGAAGAGAGAAGGATTGAGAAAGATAAAAGTTGGAGATCGAGAGATAGAGTGTGTGTGTCAGGGATAGGGGAGAAAAGGATTGAACAAAGAAAAAAGAGAGAGTGATTGAAGAGATAGCAAGAGATAAAAGAGCAGGAGTGTGGGGATAGGGGAGAAAAGGATTGAGCAAAGAAAAAAGAGAGAGTGATTGAAAAGATAGCAAGAGAGAGAAGAGCAAGAGTGCGAGAAAAAAGATAGAATAGAGAGAGGCAGAGAGTGAGAAAGTGAGAGATAGAGTGAGGGGGTGAGAGATATTGAAGGGTGAAAGATTGAGCGAGAAATATATTGTAAGAGCCAAATAAAGAGAGAAAAAATATTGTGAATAAGTAGAGCAAGGGTGGGTTAGTGAGAGGGATAAAGGAAAGGAGAGCAATAGAAACTGTGCAAAAGAGATCGAGAGAGAGATTTAGAGAAAGAGAATGAGGGGGATGCAGAGAGGGAGAGAGTGAGAGAGTGTGTGAAAGAGAAATGGGGGAAAGAGAGAGGGAGACATAAAGAGGGAATGAGGACAGAGAGTGGGAGAGAGAAACTTTGGAATATATGGAGAAGATGGGTGAAAAGAAAGAGTGAGAAGATAGAGAAACAAAAGACGGATTAGGAGAGAGAAATAATAGATAATGAGATAGATAGAGGGACAAGTTAAGAGAGGGACAAAGACTGAGATGAAGGGAGTGACTGAGATTGAGAGAGTGAGTGAGAGAGTGTATGAGTGTGTGTGAGAGCTTGAGAGAGAGTGTGAGTGAGATGGAGAGAAGGGTGAGATACATAAGGGAGACAAAGAGAGGGCAAGAATGAGGGAGTGAGAATGATAGAGGGAGAGAGAGAGTGATAAAGCGAATGTGAGTGGGTGAATAAAAGTGATTTACAGATAATGAGGAAAAGAAAATGATAGACAGAAGAGGATATAACAATTGGAATGAGAGAGAGGGACAATAGAGCAAAAGAGATATTTGGAGAGTGGGAAGGGAGAGAGAGTGTGAGAGAGGGAGGGAGCGAGGGAGATAGAGAAGAGATAGATAGAGCTAGAGAATGAGAGACATAGTGAGCAAGGAGCATGAGAGATATATATAGAGAGAGGGAAAGAGTGAAAATAAGAGTAAGGAAAAGAGAGTGAGAGATAAGGGTGAGACAGAGGGAGCGAGAAGTTAAAGAGGGAATGAGGAAGAGAAAGAGAGGGAAAAGTGAGAAATAATGAGATAGAGAAGCGAGAGGGATTGCGAGAGACAAAAGTTAGAGAGAGAGAGTGTGTGTGTGAGGGATAGGGACAAGGAAAGGGAGATGACATAATCACAGAAGAGAGATTAAGAGAGAGAAGAGCAACAGAGCAAGAAAGAACGAATAGAGACTGAGAGAGAATAGAGTGAGGTAGTGAGAGATATTTAAGTGTGAGGGATGACATTAAGAGAGAGAAAGTTAGATAGAAATAGAAAGAAACGAGAGTGAGGTAAAATAGGTTAGGAAAAGGAGAGTGAGAGGGAGATAGGCAGGGAGAGCAAAAGAATTAGTGGGAGAGAGAGATATCAAGAGAGGGAGCAAGAAAGATCGAGAGGGAGAGAAGGAGATGGTGTGTGAAAGAGAGTGAAAAGGTGAGAATGAGAGAGATAAAGGATGATGTAGCTAGAAGGCAGCAGGGATGGAAAGGGAGAGAGATAGGGAGAAGAGTGAGCTAGATAGAGAAAGTGAGAGAGAGAGAGAAATTATGAGAAATACTAAGAGTGAGAGAGAGAGGAGAGAGGGAGAGATAGAGGACAAGATAGCTAGAATAGGGAGAGAGATGTCGAGAGAAAGAGAAGAGAGCGAGAGTTGACAAGGAAAGAAAGAAAGCAAGAGAAATTGAGGAAGAGAGATAAAAAGAAAAGAAGAATGAGGGAGAGTGATGTTGTGAGATAGACATTATGAGAGGGATGTACAGGGAGGGAGGGAGGGAGAGAGCAAAAGATGGAGGAGATGGAGAGAAAGGGGAGAGAGAGGGTGATAAAGTGTGTGGGTGAGAGAGAGGGGGAGATAGAAAGAGAAAGTGAGTTGGAGAGATTGAGAAGAGAGCAAGAAAGAATGAGAGAGAAAGACAAAGTAAGAGAGAAAGCTAAAGAGAAAAGAAGAGTAAGAGGGAGGGGCAGAGAGAAGTAGAGGGAGAGAGGGGCAAGAGAGATAAAATAGAGAAAAGAGTAAGAAAGTTAAGACAAATGAGAAAGAAAGACAAGAGAGAGTTAAACAGAGTGAGAGTGAGGAGAGATAGAATGAGAGAGATGCAGGAGCAAAGGGGAAGATGGAGAGGGAAATAAAGTGGTAAAAAAATGAGAAAGAGGCAGACGAAGAAAAATATAATAAGAGGAAGAGAGAGTAAAGTGGTAAAAAAATGGGAAAGCGGCAGACGAAGAAAAATATAATAAGAGGAAGAGAGAGAAGAGATTAATATCAAGAGAGAACTTGATAGAGAAAAAAGTAGGAGAAAAGGAGAGAGGGATAGGGAGATAGAAATAGAGAAGAGAAAGAGAGGTAGGGGATAGGGAGATAGAGAAGAGTGAGAGGGAGAGAGTGGGAGAGAGAAGATAGACAACTAGAGAGGGTCAGTGAGCTAGAACGAGTAATAGAGGGAGTGAGAGAGGGAGAGGGAGAAAAAGGGAGATAAAGACTGTAAGAGGTGTAGGGAGATGGAGGTAGAGTGAGGGAGTAAGCAAAAGAGAGGTGGGGGAGAGAGAGGGTGGGAGAGTGAGGGAGCGTAAATAAAGAAGAGAGTGATAGTGAGATAGGGAGTGAGAGGAACGGTGTAGGAGTGGGAGAGTGTGAGAGAGAGTGATTGAAGGAGAGAAAGTGAGATAAAGATTGTGAGAGGAGGGATATGAAGTAGAGTGAGGGAGTAGATGTAAAAGAGATATTGGGGGAGAGAGAGACAGCGGGAGAGTGAGGGAGAGAGAGGGAGCGAGAGGGAGGTTGTTGGAGTGGGAGAGAGTTAGAGAGAGTGATGTTGTGAGGGAGAGGGAGAGAGAGAAGGAAGAGAGTGAAAGCATGAGAGAGGGAGATGGAGAAAGATAACGGAGGAGAGAGATAGAGCGAGCAGCGGAGAGAGATGGAAAGAGAGAGGAAGGGAGATGAAAAGTAAAAGAGATAGAGCTAGTGAGGGAGAGAGAGCGGAAGAGATAGAGAGTTCATGCCATCTCTATATAAATTTCTCACTCCCTTTGTTTCACTCTCTCTTCTTCCTTCACTCTTCCTCTTCCCCCTTTCTCTAAAGCTCCCCCACTCCTTAAAAGACACTCTCTTGCTCACTCTCCTCTCTCACACACTCACTCTCCCTCTCTCTTGTTTTATCTCTCTGATTCTCTTCTCTATCTCCCTATCCCTATCTCTCACTTTCTCTCAATTCTTCACTTACACATTCTTCGTTCTCTATCTCACTTTTTCTCAAGCTCTTTATTATGTTCTTATCTCTCTCCTTTCCTCTCTACCTCTTTCCCTCTCTTTCTTTCCCACTCTCTACCTCTCACTTACTCCCTCTCTTACTCTCCTCTCTTCTCCCTCTATCACTCCTTCACAAGACTCCAATTCTCGATCTCCCTCTCTTTTACTTTCTCTTTTGCTCCATCTTTTGATCTCTTATCCTTTCACTTCACTGCTCTCACACATTCTCTTTCTACCACTTCACTGTCTTCCTCTCTCACTCTTCTCTTACTTGTCCTCTTTCATTCTCTCCCATTTTTATACCTCTGTTGGTTTTTGAGCTCTCCATAGATCTCCCCCTCGAGAGTGAACAAGAGAGCGAGTGAACTAGAAACAGAGAGATAGAGGGAGGGAGTGATAGGAATTGAGGAGAGAGCCAGAGGGAGAAAGAGAGAAAGAGCAAGACAGAAATAGAGATGAAGAGAGACTCAGGGAAGAAAGAATAAAAGATTGAGAGTGAGAGGTAGAGAGAGGGAGATATAGAGGAAGATATGGAGAGAGATGGAGGGCATGAGGGAGAGAGAGAAATGAAAGGCGAGAGAGAGATAAAGAGAGGGAGGGAACAAGAGACTGAGTGATGGTTAGAGAGAAAGAGTGAGTAAAGAGATAGACGAGAGTGATAAAAGAGAACAAGATAGAGAGAAGGAGAGAGATTCATAAAAAATTGAGAAGAACGAGAAAAGGAGAGATGAGAAAAAGAGAAAAATAGAAAAAAAAGTGATAAGTCATAAATATTGAGAAGAACGAGAAACGGAGAGACGAGAAAGAAACATAAAGAGAGAGGGAGTGAGAGAGATTGAAGAGTAGTTGTGACAAAGGAGGTGAGAGAAAGAGATAAGAGAGAGTGAAAGAAGATATAGAGAGAGCGAGCAAGAATGAGAGAGGGGGTAGAGAATGAGACTTTGTGGGAGATAGAGCGGAATGAACTGAAAGAGTGAGAGAGATAGAGAGTGATTGTGTGTGAGGGAGAAAAAGGGAGGCAGAGAGAGGGAGAGGGAGGGAGGAAGGGAAGGAAGCAAGTGATAAGCGGAGAGAGAGAGAAAGATTGATGGGAGACAAAAGTGAGAGTATCATAAGAGAGAGTGGGTGATACTGAGTGAACATAGAGCTAGAAAGATTGAAGGATAGAGGGAGAGTGAGTGAAATTGAAGAGAGAGAAAGAGAAAGCGAAAAAGGGAGACAATGTGAGAGACAAATAGAGAGAAGAGAGTTTGAGGGAATAGAGAGCTGAGAGGGAGGGAGCGAGCGAGCGAACAAGGGAGCAAGAGAGAGATATGGAGAGAGGGAGAGAGAGGGGGATTAAGGGAGTGAAAGAGGGAGGGACAGCCAGAGAGTGGTAGTGAGGGATAATTGGAGGGTTAAAAGTGAGAGACAGAAGAGATAATGAGATAGAGAGATAAAGTGAGATGGAAATTGTGAGGGAAAAAGAGACAGATGGAGGATGTGAGAGAGTTTAAATAGTGAGTAGAAAAGAGAAAGTGAGAGAGAGTGAGAAGAGAGGATGTGGGAAGATTGAGAAAGTATGTGAATGGGGGATAAAGTGGGGGGAGAACAAGAGAATTATGAGATAGAGTGATCAAGAGAGAGCTTTACAAAGAGGGTGATAGAGAGGTAGGGAGGGAGAGATGGAAGAAAGAGAGAGGGGGGGATGGAAGAAAGAGAAGATATAATGAGAGAGAGTAAGAGGAAAGAGAGAAAGAGCAACAATGGAGAGTGTGAAAGAGAGTGTAAGATAGAAAAAGGAATTGAGAGTGAGAGAAAGAGTGAGGAGGAGAGAGGATAATAGAAAAGAGGATAAAGAGTGAAGAGAGAAAGATAGAGCGAAGGAAAAAGAGGAGGGATTGAGAGAACAAGATTGTAAGAAGCGTTAGATAGAGAGAAAGAAATGGAGCTCAAGAGGGAGATGGAGGGGATGAGAGGAAAAGAGAGGGAGGAAGGAATGGAGGGAGTGAGTTAGAGGGAGGGATAAGGAGGGAGGGGTGAGAGAGAGAAAGAGTGTGTGTGTGGGGCACAGAAGAGGAGAAAGAGTGCGAAGTGCAAGTGAACAAGTAAAAATAGAAGAGATAGTAAGAGAGAGGAAAAGAAAGTGGGAAAGAGAGGGAGAGAGGGAGTAAGAGCGAGTGAAATTAAGGAGAAAGAGAAGGGGAAAAAAGAGAGATAAGAATAGAGAAATCGAGAGAGAAGAGATGTATGGGAAGAGAGAACAAGAGGAAAAGGAAGAGCAAGTGAGAAAGAGAAGAAGGAGATAATAAAGAGAGTGAGAGAGATATTGTGAGAGAAGGAGAGAAATATAGAGAGAGATTGTAAGATAGAGCAAGAGAGAGAAAGATGGCGACGGAGTGATAGCGATAGAGAAGCAGAAGAAAGAGGAGAGAGGGAGGAATAAAACAAGAAGGAAATGGAGAGTAATGGAAGAGAATGTATGATAGGGAAATAAAGAGCTAAATAGATTGAGAGAGAGAAAAAATGAGAAGGTATGAGGTTGAAAGAAAGGGAGGGAGCGGTGGGAGGTTGTGATGGAGACTGCAAGGGGATGCAGAGAGAAAGAAGAGAGTAAGAGGGAGAGAGCAACATAGTAGGGACCTAAAGAGAGAATGAAAGAGAGAGTAAGTAAGAGAGAGTGAGAGAGCACGAATATTAAAGAGAAAGAGAGGGGGATTAGAGTTAAAATGATACATGAAGAAAAAGAGAATAAGAGAATGATAGAAAGCGCTGGATAGATAACAAAAAAGAAGAGCGGGAGGGAGGGAGGAGGAGGAATGCTAGAATGAGAGAAGGAAAGAGACAGAAAATACTTGAGGGGGGGAGGGAGGGAGTGTGAGAAAGTAGTTGAGGACTAATGAGAAGGAGATGAGGGGAGTAAGAGAGAGAAATGAGAGAGCGAATGAGAAAGAGAGGGAAGGAAGGAGAGCGAGAGAGATAGTGAGGGATGGAGGGAGCGAAAGAGTGAGTAATGAGAGGGAAGGGAGAGTGATTGAATTTATAGCAATAAACAGACAAAGAGAGCAAGAGGGAACAAGCAAGAGATAAAGAGTGATGAAATAGAAGGCGAGAGAGAGCGAGAGAGAGCAATAGAGGAAGTGAAGAAAGGGATTGTAGAGTGAGTGGGAGGGATGGAGAGAGGGTGAGACATAAATATAGAGAGAAAGGAGACTCAATTTAGATAGAGTAAATGATAGCGAGTGAGAGGTGGATAGAGATAAAGGCAATATGGATGTAATGGGAGGGCCAGATGGCAATTAAGAGAGATTGAATTATGAAAGAGGGAGAGAGGAAGGGAGGAAGAGAGTGAGAGATGGTTAGGAAGAAGAGGGAGTGATAAAAGAGAGCAAGGGTGTTTGTGTGGGAGAGAGAAAGTGAGAGAATAGAGAAACAAAAAGTGATAAAGTATAAATAGAGAAAAAATCGAGAAAGGGAAAGTCTAAAAAAGATAGAAATAGAGGAAGGGAGAGAGAGATTGAAGAGAGTGAGTGAGGAAGATAGGGTGAAAGAAAAGTGGGAGTGAGTGAGGAAGATAGGGTGAAAGAAAAGAGAGAGTGATGGAAGATATAGAGAGAAAGTGAGAGTCAGAGAGAGAGTGGGAGAGAATGATATTTAGTGGGAGAGAGAGGGGGATGAATTTGAGCAGAGTGGGTGGGAGAGAGGAAGAGAGTGTGTGAGACAGATAAAGAGAGAGTAGGAGAGGGAGAGAGTTGGAGGGAAGGAAGCAAGAGAGAGGGGGAGAGAGATTAAGAGGAGAGAGAGAGAGAGAAGAGAGCGAGCAACTAAAGTTAGATTAAGTAAGAAAGAGTGAACATGGAGCAGGTAAGAGAGAGAGTGAGAGAGTAAGAGTGTGAGTGAAATTAATGAGAGAAGAGAGAGAGGGAGAGAGTGTGGGAGTGATATAGAGTGAAGAGAGAGTGAGGGAAGATTAAGCATGAGAGAAGGAGAGAGTAGGTGAGCAAGAGAGGGTGCAAGAGAGAGGGAGATACGGAGAGGAGAAATAGAGGGATGAAGGGAGTGAAAGTGTGAGGGAGAGCAAGAGAGAGGAATTGAGGGATAAAGGGAGCATCAAAAGAGGGAGACAGAAGTGAGCAAGAGAGATAAAAAGAGTTGGAATAGAGAGTGAGAGGGAGGGAGAGAGTGAGTGAGAAAGAGAAGATAGAAGGAGGTAGGGATAGGTTTTAAAGGGAGTGCGGGAAAGAGAAAGCACGAGAGAGTGAAAGGGAGTGAGAAAGAGAAGAGAGACTAAGGGAAGATCAAGTAAGAGTGAGTGAGGAGGAAGATGTGAGGGAGAACAGGAGAATGTTGTGAGAGAGAGAGAGGCAGCAAGGGAGAGAGGGAGTAAGAGAGAGGGAGAGAGATGGAAAAAGGAAGGGAAAGAAGGGAGAGAAGAAAAGAGGGAGGGATGAAAGCAAGAGAGAGAGGAGAAATAGTAGGGGATAGCGTAAGAGAAAAGAAAGAAGAGAGAGCAACAAAGGAGAGTCTAAAAGAAAGTATAAGATAAAAAAAGAGAATAGAGAGTGAGGAGAGAAAAAAATTAATAGAGGACATAGAAAGTGAAGAAAAAAATGGAGTGAGGGAGAGGAGTGAGTGAGAGAGAAAGAAAAAATTCTGATAGAGAGTGAGAATGGAACTAAGGAGAGTGAGAGGGAGAGAGAGTGTTTGAGTGTGTGAGATGGAGAAAGAAAAGTGGGCAACATAAGGGAGACCTAAAAAGTGCAAGATTGAGGGAGGGAGAAGATAATGGGAGAGAGTGAGACCAGTATAGAGAATACGTGTGAGAGTGAAAGAAATCTTGAGAGAGACAGAGGGAAGGAGAGCAAGAGAGGGCTAGTGAGAGAGACAAAGGGAAGGAGAGTAAGAGAATGAGTGAAAAAGTGATCAAAAGAGAGAGATTGAGAGAGTGAGCCGAGAATGTAGAGATAGAGGGAGAGAATGGAAGGGAGAGTGTGAGAGAGAGTGTGAAAGAGGGAGAGGAGATTGAGAAAGAGATAGACATAAAGAGGGAAGGAGGAAAGTGAGAGAGGGAGGAAGAGAGTTGGGGGTGTATGTAGGCAACTACTAAAAATAATGAAAGAGAAGATAAAAAAATAAAAGACAAATTAAGATAGAGAGAGAAAGCGAAAGATAGAGGGACAGGTTAAGAGTAAGAGTGATATGGAGATGAAGAGACAAATTGGGAGAGAAACAACGTAAGAGGGAACAAGATGAAGAGAGACATAGAGAGTGTGTGAGTGTGAGTGAGAGTAATGGAACAGAGAATAATAAAAGAGAGAGAAAGAAATATAGAGAATAAATAATGAAAAATAGAGAAAGGGAGGGAGCGAGAGAGATTGAAGAGAGAGGGAACGAGAGAGGAAGAGAGATGGAGAGAAGAATCGAGAGAGAAGAGTGTGCGTAGAAAGATATAGCTAGAGAGAGTGAAACTAGTGGAAAAGAGGGAGAGAGAATAAGAGAATGACTGAGAGAGAGCGAGAGGAGGGAGAGATTAAGTGAGCAAGTGAGAGAGGGAAATAAAGGGGATGAGAGGGAGAGAGAGAGAAAGAGGGAGGGAGGGTGAGTGATTGAGAGGGTGGAGGGGTGCGCGATGCAGGAGAGAGTGTGTGGGGGATAAAGGAGGAGAAAGAGTGAGAAGAGAGAGAGAATATGTAGCAATAGAAGAGATAGTAAAAGTGTGCAAGAGAGAGTACGAGAAAGATCGGGAGAGAGTAGTAAGAGTGAGTGAAATTGATGAGAAAGAGATGGAGGAAGAAACTGAGTGAGAGAGCAATAAAGAAATCGAGAGAGAAGGGAAATGAGGGAAGAGAGAACATGAGGAAAATGAAGAGAATCAGAGATAGTGAGGGAGGGAAAGAGGGAGAGAAAGAGAGAGTGCATGTGAGAGATAGAGAGAGAGAGGAAGAGAATAGAGTGTGAGAGATAGTGGGAGGGAAAACAGAGTGTGAGAGAGGTAGAGCATGTTGGTGTGGGGGATAGATGATGAGAAAGAGTAAGAGGAGATGAAAATAAAGTAATTATATAAAAGCAAGAGAGAGGGAGAGAGAGAATAGAGAGTGAGAAGGAGAGAGGGAGCGAGTGAACGTGAGATTTAAATTGATAAAAGAGACAGAGTGACTAAGAAATAGAAAAAAAAAATAGATAGAGAACTGAGGGTGAGGAAATGAAGTGCAAGAAAGAGAGAGAGTAGAGAAAATGAGAGAGAGCGCGAGAGAGAAGAAGAGAGAACAGAAGAGTGAAAGAGGACAAAGAGAGAGGGGATGTGAGAAAGAGAGAGTAATAAGGTAATAGATGGAGAGTGAGTGAGAGAATAGATAGATAAATTGGTTGATATATAGAGAGAAAGAGATAGGAAAATGAGATGGAGGGGAAGAGAGAAAATAAAATAACGAGAAAGAAATGTAAAGTGTGGGAGAGAGAGCTAGAGATTGAGAAAGAGATAAGAGAAAGATATAGAATAGAGAGAGATGTGTGAGAAATATTGGTAAGGGGAGAGAGGGACTAAGAGGGGGAGAGGGAGATAGAGTGGGGGATAGACAGAGATAAAGTGTAAGAGGAGAAGAGAATAGAATAGCATAAGAGAGTAAGAGGGATAAAAAGAGATAGAATAAAGTGTTAGAAAGGGAGAGAATGGAGTAAGAGTGAGATTTGAATTGAATGAAGGGAGACAAGGACCATGAAATAGAGACAAAAGAGAGAAAAAAGAGAGTAAGGGAATAACGAACAAGAGAAAGGAAGGCTGAGAGAGAAGAAGAGAAAAAGGAAGGATAAGAGCAAAAGAGGAGTGGGAGAGGGTGATGTAAGAAGTGTAGTAATGAATGGTTAGATTGAGAGAAAATGAGAGAATAGTTTGATAAATTGCTTGACTGGGAGAAATATAGATATAGGAGCATGAGATAGAGGGAGGGGAGAGAAAATAAATTAGTGAGAATGAAATGGAGATGAGGGAAAAGACAGTGAGAGAGATCGAGAAAGAGAGCTTAAGAGATTGAGAAAGAGAAAGTGTGTGAATATATGGATTTGAGGGAAAGTTAGAGAGGGGGAGGGAGGAAGAGTGAAAGTGAAATTGAAAAGAGAGAGAACTAGGGAGGAAGGAATAAAAGAGAGAGAGAGAGAGAGAGTGGAAGGGATGGAAGCAATAAAGAGGGAGAGAGAGATTGGAGGGTAGAGGGGGAGAAAGAGTGATGGAGAGTGTGAGAGAGAGGGAGAGCGAGAGAAAATGATGGACTGAGTGAGAGAAAGAGAGAATAATGGGCAACATAAGAGAGAACAAAAGACCGAGAAAGAGAGATATAATAGAGAGTACTAGAGAGAGCATTAGTGGTAAAGAAAAAGAAATAGAGAGTTAGAGGGAGGTCACAAGAAAGATTGAAGAGTGAGAGAGCAAGAAAAGGAGAAAGAGTGTGAGAGAGAAATAAAGAGTCCTCGAAGTAGTGTATGTGTGTATGAGAGAGAGAGAGAGAGAGGAAGAGAAAAGAGTGTGAGAGATAGTGGGAGCGGAAGATAAAGTGTGAGAGAGGGAGAGCATGTTAGAGTGGAGAATAGATTGAGAGAAAGAGTAAGAGGAGAGGAGAATAGAGTAATATAAGCGAGTAAGAGAGATAGGGAGAGTGAGAGAATAAAGAGTGAAATGGAGAGAGAGGGAGGGAGTAAGCATGAGATTTTAAGTTGAATAAAGAGATAGAGAGACCAAGAACTAGAGACAGGAATAGAGACAAAAGTGAGGTTAAGGAAATGAAAAGCAAGGGACAGGGAGACAGAGAGAGAATGAGAAAGATACGAGAGAGAAGAAGAGAGAACGAAAGATCAAGTGGGAAAGTGGAGCAGGAGAGAGGGGATGCGAGAAAGAGAGTAATAAAGTGTTTATGGAGAGATAGTGAGACAATAGATGGATAAATTGGCAGATACAGAGAGAGCAAGAGATAGGAACATGAGATGGAGGGAAGAGACAAAATAAAATAGCGAGAAAGAAATGCAGAGTGTGGGAAAAGAGAGCGAGAGAGATCGAGAAAGATAGAAAAGGAAAATAGAGAATAGAGGGAGGTGTGTGAGAAATATTGGTAGGGGTGAGAGTGAGTGAGAGGTGGAGAGCAAGATAGAGTGGGGGATAGACAGAGAGAAAGAGTATGAGGAAAAGAGAATAGAGTAACATAAGAGAGTAAGAGAGTGAGGAAGAGAGAATAGAGAGAGCAAGAAAGGGAGAGGAATGGAGAAAGAATGAGATTTAAGTTGAATAAAAGGAGAGACGAAACAAGAATAGAGAAAAAAAGAGTGAACAGAGAGTAAGGGAAGAAAGAGCAAGAAAGAGGGAAGGAGAGAGAGAAAATGAGAGAGAGCATGAGAGAGAAGAAGAGATAAAGGAAGAACAAGAGCGAAAGAGGAGCGGGAGAGAAGTGGTGTGAGAAGCGATAGTAATGAAGGGTTGGAATAAGAGAAAGTGAGTGAATAGATTGATAAATTGGTTGACAGAGGAACGATAGAGATTGGAGCGTTAGATTTAGGGGAAGAGAGGAAAAATAGTTGGAATGAAATGGAGTGTAAGGGAAATGACAGCGACAAAGATCGAGAAAGAGTAAGAAAGAGTAGAGACCGAGAAAGAGAGAGGGAGGGAGTAAGTGACAATGAAATTTAATTGAAAGTGGAAGCATAAAAGAGAGAGAAAGAAAAAGAGTAAAGAAAATGAGCAAAAGAGATGAGCAGGAGGGAAAATGAGAGAGGTAATAAGATATATAAGAATGAGAGATAAAGAGAAGAGGAGGTTAATAAGTGGGAGAAAGGGACGATAAATAGGGAGACTGAGAGATATTTTGAGAGAGGGTATATATATATAGAGTAAAAGAGAGACAAAGAAAGCAAGGAAGGGAAATGAAAGGATTTAAGAGAGATAAAGTGAGAGAAGGTAAGAAGTTTGAATGAAAGGAGGGAGGACATCTTGAAAAGCAAGGGTAGAGAGAATGATAGAGAAAAAAAGTGACAAGGAGAGAACATTGCAGAGGGAGAGGATGGGAGAGAGAGGAGGTTGAATAGGGGTGGGAGAGGGGGCGAGAGAGGGAGAAAGAAAGAGGAGGTAGTTAGAACACATTCAAACTAGAGAGAGTGTGTAAGTGAGAGAGAGATTGGAGCAAGGAAAAAAGGAGAGAGAGGGAAGTTAGAGAGAGAAAATGTGTTCATGAAGGTTAGGGGGAGTGAGGGAGTGTGGGAAACATAGGAAGTGAGTCCAAGGAAGAGAAAGAGAGTGAGGAAAGAAAGAGAGAATGAAAGAGAGAGAGGAAGTGGTGGATAGATAAAGAAAATGAGTGAGAGGAAGGAAAAGTGAAAGAGATAATGGAGAGTGTGATAGAGATAAAGTAAGTGAGTAGGTCCCTCTATCTCTCTTTTTCTTTCTCTTTACCACTCATGCTCTCTCTCGCACGCCTTATTCTATCTCTCTTTCTCATTCTTTTGCTCTCTTTTTGTTGCTCTTTATTCTTGCTCTTTCTCTCACTTTATCCCTCGCTCTCTCACTCTCCCTCTCTACCTTCTTTTCTCTCTTTCAATCCCACACTCAGCTTTCTATCTCTACCTCTGACCCAAGGAAAAAATGTTAAGATTTTCATGCCTATTTTATATTGATTTTGATGATATTGTACTTTAAAGAATGGTATTTTTGGTGTATTTCAGCAGGCATATTGATTTATGGACAATGAAGCGAAAATATGCAAAAAGGAGTGATTTTGAAGCAAAAAGGACCAAAATTGTGAAAGTTTGATCTAGGGTGCCAACGGCGACGTCGATGGCGCCGATGCCGTGTTTTTCCCGAGAGTTCAAAATATATTACAAGGGAGCCCGCCGACGGTGAGATCGAGGCCGCCGACAGCGGGGCTTATTCAGAAGGGGTCCAAGGCTAAGTATTCTAGAAGGCCGCCGACGGCTAGATCGAGGCCGCCGATGACGGGATCGACGGTTCTTTAACGGAGTGCATTGAATGTGGAAGATTTTTGCAAGGATGCTTGGAAAACTCTTGGAGACTCTTTATTTACTTTAAAAGGAACAATTTGGGGCCAAAAAAAGGGTTCACTAGCATCCAATTGGTTCCACTAGCGTCCAATAGGTTCCGCTAGCATCCAATTGAGTCCACTAGCGTCCAATTGGTTCCACTAGCGTCCATTTGTGTCCACCATGTGTCATTCTAATCCATTAGAGAGTTAAGTGTGTGAGTCTAGTGAGACCATATAGAGATTAGATTGTTAGTCAATGAGTTCAGATAGTGAAATTTGTGAGGAATTCTTCGAGAGATTGTAAGAGTGGAAGATAAGTGAGAGATCTCTTCTTCATTGCCGTTTTGAAGGAGAATTCTACGTACTGTAAAGAAAGGAAGAGATTCAGAGGAACTTCAAGGAGTTTGCTTGGGGAGGAATATAAGATAAGTTGTATTTATTTACTTTAATTTTTAGAACTTTGCTTTTATATATGAAATCCAAGTTTTATCGTATCCTCTCCATGAATTCTGAGTAGTTTTTCTGTCTTTCTCCTTGTTTTGATATTTTTGTCAAATGGTAAATTGAATTAGTGTGCCAAGAAAAGTTTAAAAGAAGTTGTGATAATCTTTTACTTAAATCTTAATTTACTTTCAATTTGGCCAATTGATTAGTTAAAATATGTTGAGTTTAACAACTATACTAAGGATTACATCTGAGATTCAGGGAGATCAAAATCCTTGGAGGTAGGGTGCAAATAAATAGGGAAATAATATTCATCGGGCATAGAATTGGAGATTTTAGAGTGACGGGCTAAAATCCTCAATTCAGTCCTATCGTTTGGGTGCTGAAGTGTAGATGTTAGCCCTCATGCGAGGGAATGTGGGAGCTCCAAAGTGAGAGCCGGTATCCTGCCAGCCTAGCCGCAGATTCAGTAACCAAGCATAGGATTAGTCAATGTTCTTTATGCCTGGACCAAAGGGTAAAGAATATGTATGCTCCTATTTGGCACAACACCGTTTTAAACTAATTCAAATTATCCATTTCACTTAAATTTCTTAACAAAGGAGAAAGATTTTTGCTTATGTATTTGAACTTCGCTTTATTAGTAGAATTAGTTACCTGTTAGTAGAACTAGTTTATTTAAAACTTCGTATTATTGTCGATTGCATATCAGTTACAGATATGTAATTTTGATTTACAAGTTGTGATTCTGAATTGGCTTCTATAATCCTAGTTCATAGCCTCTAAAATATTCCCTGTGGGATCGATATCCAGGACTCCACTGGAGCCCTGTTTTACTTGAGCAATACATATACTTGCGTTAATTAGTAACTCTACAATAAAAGAATATATTATTTACTTGTTACAAAATAAAAATTACGCAAAGCGCGACGACGCTGTTCAACCTCTTCTCTCTCTCATTATTTCTAACCTTCTCTCACACGTCTATTCCTCTCCCCCTCCCACTTTCACTCCATTGCTCCTTCTCTCCTCTCTCCATATTCTCACTCTCTTTACCTTACTCTTCTTCTCACTCTCTTATACTTTCTTTATATATCTTTCTCTCTCACTCCCTCTCTCACTCTTTTGCTCTTTATTATCTATCTTCCTCCCCTCCCTCTCACACCATATCTCCCTCTATATCTCTCTCTTCAAAACTTGCACTCACTTTCTTTTGCTCTATCTTGCATGAGTCTCTCTTCTCTCTCTTTGTTTTCCTTTGCCCCCTCTCACTCTGTCCCTCCTGCTCACTCTTCAATCCCTATCTTCACTCCCTCTCTTGCTCTCCCTCCCTATTTCATCTCTTTTTGTTCTTTCTTTGCTAATTTTTGCCCCCACTCTGTCTCTCTCTTGCTTTTTCTTCTATCTCCCTCTCTTCTCTCACTTTACTCACTCTTTCTCTCTCTATATCTCTTTCTCTCTCAATCTCACACTCTCCCTCCCTCACAACACTCTCTCAATCACATCTTGCTCTCTCCCCATATCCATCTCCTTATTTATTATTTTCCCTCATACATCTCTCTTTCCTCCTCGATCCCTCCCTCTTTCAATCCCTCCTTACCCCTCTTTCTCCCTCTCTCCCTATCTTACTCCTCTCTCTATCTATCTCCTCTTGCATTAACTTATTCACTCTCTCTCCCTCCCTATTGTTTCTCTATCACTCTCTCTCAATCCCTCTTTCTTTCTCTCTTCTAGCACTTTCTTTTTTTTTTTACTTGCTCATTCTCTCCCTCTGTCGCGTTCTCTATTCCCTCACTCCCTCTTCACTCTATTTCTCACTCACACTCTCTCCCTTTCTTGTTCCCTCTTTCTCTCTATTCAATTTCACTCTCACTCTTACTCCCTCACTCCCTCTCTCTTTCTCGCTCCTTGGTCACTCTCTCTCACTTACTTAACCTTCGATTGCTTGCTCTCCTCCCTCTCCTCTCAATCATTCTCTCCCTCTCTCCCCCTCTCTCTTGCTTCCATCCCTACCTCTCCCTCCCTCTCTCCCTCTCACTTTCTCTCTCTCACACACTCTCTCCTTCTCTCCCTCTCATTCTATTCTAACCCATCTGCCTCTGTCCCCCACTAAATCTCATTCTCTACCCCACTCTCCCTCGCTCTCATTTCTCTCTATACCCTCCATCGCTCTCTCTTTTCTGTCACCCTCTCTTCCTCTCTCACTCCCACTCTCTTCAATCTCCCTCACTCCCTGATGTGAATCAAATCAAGACAGGATCGTGGGGATTGATGTTCTAATAAGAAAACCTGAGGTGCTATGCAAAAAATGAAATTAATTGGTGGAAATTCGTATAAAATGCATGAAACAAAACAAGAAATTCGTCCCAAGACTAGAACAGACTGAAATATGGTAGGATACAACCTGGCAGTGAAATGGATGGAGATAAACCTCGACCTAACGCTCAACGCAAACAAGAATGTTGGTATGAGACCTTCACCCTATGCTTGACGTGAGGAAAGAATCTTGGTACAATGGTAGACGCCACAAACGGGGTGAAAATCCGTTTGATAAGTCAGGGAAGAAATCCTTGGGCGATGACCAAGTGTCCGGTTGGAATCCCAGGGAAAACCAAAGAAAAAACCCAAAATCTGTTTTGCCAAAAGACAAAAAATCCCTTTCTCATTTCAAATAAGGCCTATATATAGGGCAATGCTTACATGCAAAAGAAAAGAGAAGATAAAATATCTTCTAAAACAAATTTAAATAATACTACTTCCAGTTGGCATGCAAGCCATTATTAAATCAAATAAAAGAAGAAATATCCAACCATAATAATATGACTCCTTTATCCTTGGGCTTGGATTAAGTTGAGAAATCTTGATGGCTCTTTCTCCTTAGATCTCCAAGAATTGGCTTGAGTCCAAGCCTCCCGAACTAATCCATTACGAGCTTTCTTTAACCCCTTTGTACGACATCTAGTAATTGGCCCACATGGAACTTGAATTAAATCTTCTCTTGAGGTCGTGTCATCGCCATCCATGCTATCATTTACATCATTCCCCACCTCTTGAAAAGGATTTGTCCTCAAATCAATAGCTGCATCAAAAGGACTTAAATCAGTAACATTGAAAGTGGCACTCACATTATACTTACCTGGTAGATCCAGCTTGTAGGCATTGCCATTGATACGTTCAAGTACTTGAAAAGGACCATCTCCCCTTGGAAGCAGTTTGGAATGCCTTTGTTTTGGAAATCTTTCCTTTCTCATGTGTAGCCAGACCTAATCTCCAGGTTCTATGATCATTTTGTGACGCCCCTTGTTAGCATATTTTTCGTATTACTTTATCCTTTGTTCAATATTGTGTCGTGCCTTTTCATGTATCTACTTTACAAACTCAGCCTTTTTCGTACCATCCAAGTTAACATGCTCAGAAATAGGTAATGGAATTAAATCAAATGGCGCTAAAGGATTAAATCCATAAACAATTTCAAAAGGAGAAAATTTAGTAGCAGAATGAACAGCCCTATTATAAGCAAACTCAACGTGTGGTAAACAATCTTCCCATGTTTTGATATTCTTCTTTATGATTGCCCTTAACAAAGTAGACAAAGTCCTATTTACTAATTGAGTTTGACCATCGGTTTGTGTCGTCCCTCTATTTCTCTCATTCTCACTCTTTACTACTGTCACACTTTTCTCTATTTATGCTTTATGACTTTTTCTTTCTATATTACTATCTTTCTTTTCCTCTCATACACGTACTCTTGCACTCTTTTATCACTCTCTCTGATCACTTTACTCACTTTTTCTGTCCAACCATCTGTCACACTCTTCCTCTCCCTCTTCCTCTTTCATTAATTAGTCTCTCTCTCTCTCTTTATCGCCATCTCTCCCTCCCTCTATCTCCATATCCCCTCTAGATATCCCTCTCTCTACCTCTCACTCACAGTCTTTTTCACTATCTTCCCTGAGTCCCTCCTCCATCTATATTTCTGTCTCATCCTCACTCCTCTCCTCCCGCTCAATCTTCACTTCCTCCCTTGATCTCTCTCTCTTACTCTCTATTCATCTCTCTTTGATGTTTCTTGCTCTCTTTTGCCCCCTCTTTATCTCTCCCTTTTGCTCATTATTCTATGACTCTCTTCTCTCTCTTTACTCTCTCTCTCCCTTAAGAGCTCACTCTCTCCCTCACTCCCTCCCTCACACTCTCTCTTAGTTTCTCTCACATCATGCTTTATCCCCTCATAACCATCTCATTATTTATTATTTTTATCATATATCTCACTTTACCCCTTGATCTCTCCCTCTTTCAATCCCGACATCCCTCTGTTTCTCCTCTCTCTCCCTCTCTCCCTCTCCCTCTCCCTCTTTCCTTCTCACTTATTCACTCCCTCTCCCACCCTCTCATTTTTTCTATCGCTCTGTATCATTCTCTCTCTCTTGCTCTCTCTTCTCTCACTTTTTCATTTCTCTATATCTCTCTCTCATCCTCTCCCATTCCATCACTCAAACTCATCCACTCCCTCACACTTCCCTCCTACCCACTCTCTCTATGTAAATTTCTCTTCCTCTCTCTCCCTCACTCCCTTTCCATCACCCTCTCTCCTTCTTTCCTTCTCACACATTCTCTTAATCTCCCTCCCAATCTCAAACTTGCTCACTATCTTTTGCTTTCTCTTCCACTTTCACTTCCCATTTGTCTCTCTCTTAAATCTTTTTTTTTCTCTCTCTCTCTCTCACTCCCTCATGCCCATCAATTTCTCTTACTCTCTCCATCTATCCCCTTTTTAACTCTCTCTCTCACTCTTGCCCTTTATCTCTTTCTTTTTCGCTCTCTTCCTTTCTCACTATGTCTCACTCTCTATTATGTTTCTTTCTTTCACTCTCTGGCTCTCTCTTGCTCTATTTCTCTCTCTTTACTCATTGTTTATCTTCATATATCCATCACTCCTTTTTAGTCTCTCCCGTCTTTGCTCCCTCACTCTCTTTAATTTCACACTCTCTCTTACTCCTTCAATCACTTCTCTCTCTTTCTCTTTTACACTCTCACTCTTTCTCTCTCTCCCTCACTCGCCCTCCCTATCTCTCTCTTGTTCCATCTTCGTTCTCTCTCTTGCTCCTTTTCTCTTACTCTCTCTTCACTAACTCACTCACACTCTCTTCAGCTTCACTCTCACTCCTACTCCCTCTCTTTATCTGTTTCACACACTTTATTCTCTAAACCACTTTTTATTGCCATTTCGCTCTTATTCTTTATTCTAAATCAACTTCTCTCTTTCCCTTCTCACTCTTTCTCTTCCTCTATCCCCCCATTCTCTTTCTCTATTTCTCTCACTTCCCTCCTTCCTCTCTCTCTTTCTCACGCTCTTTCCAACTTTTCCATCTTGCCCTCCCTCTCTCTCCATCTCTCTCATTCTCTCTCTCATTCTCTAGTTATTCCTCCCTCACTCCCTCTTTCTATACCTTCCCTCGCCTTCCTTCTCTCCCTATATCTCTCTCATACTCTCTTCCTCTTTCCCTCCCTTCCTCTCTCTTTCTCAATATTTGTTCTCTTTATTTCTCTTTTTTTGTTCACACTTCTCTAACTCTTTCTCTAATGTTTCTCTCTCACTCTCCCTACCTCACAAACATTCACACAATATCTCTATTTGCTCAATCTTTCTCTCTCACTATCCCACACACGTACTCTCTCTCGTGCGCTCCAACTTTTATCTCTCTGAATCCCTCTCTCTTCTCTCTCATTGCTTTACAAGTTCTCTCACACTTCTGTCTCCCTCTCTCCCTTCCTCTATCTGCCTCCTCTATCTCTCACTCTCTTTTCCTTAATATTGTTCTCACCTATCTTCCTCTATCTACATATCTCTCTTGTGCTCAAACTTTTATCTCTCCCGATCCCTCTCTCTCATTGCTTCTCATATTCTCTCACACTTCTTTCTCCCTCTCCCTCCCCCAAACTGCCTCCTCTATCTCTCAGTCTCTTTTCCTTACTCTTGTTCTCACTCTCTCATTCTCTAACTATATATCTCTCTCTTTTTGTTCCCTTCCAGACCACACTTTCTCTCCCTTCCAAATCTCCTAATAGTTTTTTCTCTCTTGTTCCTCGTTCTTTCCCTTTCTTATATCATTTTCTTTCCCTCACTCTCATTTCATTCATCTCTCTAGATCTCTTTTGCTCTCTCACTCTTGTTCTCTTTATCGCTCTCACTCTCTCCCTCTATCATTCTCACTCCATAATTCTTGCCCTATCTATGTCTCCCCTATGTAGGTCACTCTTCTCTCTCTATCTCATACACTCATACACTCTCTCACAATCTCTTAATCTTTCTCGCTCTCACCCTCTTTACCTACATTTCTTGTTATCTATCTCAGTCTTACTCTCTTGTTCTTTCTCGCTCACTCTCTCCTCTGTTTCCCTCTCTCCATCTTTCTCTTTTTTCTCTCTATCCTCTTCTTTTTTATTCTCTCCCTCTCTCTCTCTTTCTCGTTTTCTACTCTCTTTTTTTTTGTCTTATACTCTCTTTTATACTTTTATTTGTTGCTCTCTTATCTCTCTTTCCTCTTACTTTTTCTCTCATTCTCTCCTCCACTTTCTCTCTCCTCTCTCTTACTCCCTCCCTCTCTCTTTCCCTCTCTTCTCTCTCTACCTCCCTCCCTCCGTCACCCTCCCTGTCTCGCTCTATCTCCCTCTCTATTGCTCCTCCTCTCTCTCTTACCATTCTCCTGCTCTTAAGCTATCATTACCCCTCACTCATTTTACTCGATCTTTGCACAGCCCCACTTCTCGCCTTTTTCCCTTTCACTCTCTCTCACATCTTCTATCCACTCTCTTTAAACCCTTTCACTTTCTCCTACATCTCTTTCTCCCTCACTACCTCCATCTTTCTCTCACTCTCTATTCCACCTCTCTTTATCTCTCTCATTATCTCCTCTGTCTCTCACTTTCGACCCTCCCATTATCCCTCAATACCACTCTCTCACTCTCCCTCCCTCTTTCGCTCCTTAATCCCTCTCTCTCTCTCCAGCTCTCCTTATCTCCCTCCTTCATGCCCGCTCTTTCCCTCGCTCGCTCTCTCCCTGTCTCACACTCTCTTTTCCTTCATACTCTCTTCTCTCTATTTGTCTCCACACACTCTCTCTTTCTTGATCCCTCTTTCTCTCCCTTTAATTTCACTCTCACTCTCACTCCATCTCTATTTTTAGCTCTATGATCACTCTTTCACACACTCTCACTTTTGCGCCTCTTGCTTCCCTTTCTCCACTCAATCTCTCTTCCTCTCTCCCGTGCACTTGCTTCCTTCTTTCTCTCCCTCTCTCTCCCTCTCTAAATCTCTCTCTCTCTCTCTCAGTCACACTCTCTATCCCTCTCTTGCGATCTTTTGCTTCATCTCGCACTCTCTCTCCAACAAAATCTCAACTCTCTCCCTTTTCTCACTCCCTCTTCCTCTCTCTTAAATCTCAGTCTCACTCTTACTCCCCCACTCCCTCTCTCTAGCTCACTCCATGCTCACTATCTCTCACTTACTTTCTCTTCAATTTTTCACTCTCCTCTCTTTCAGTTTTACTCTCTCTCACTTACACTCTCCCTTTCTCGCTCCCTCTTCCTCTCTCTTTGGTTTCACTCTGACTCTTACTCCCTCCTTACCTCTCTCTTTCTCACTCCATGTTCAATCTCTATCACTAAGTCTCTCTTTTACTGCTCCCTCTCCTATCTATCCTCTCAATCTTTCTCCCCCTATTCCCATCTCTCTTGCATCCTTCCCTCCTTGCCTCTCTCTCCCTCTCTCACTCTCTCTTTCTTTCTTGCACACACTCTCCCTCTCTCCCTCTCACTCTTCCAATTCATCCCCACTCTCTCTCCCACTAAATCTCATTTTCTACCCCCTCTCCCTCACTCTCAATTCCTCTCTATATCTTCCATCACTCTCTCTTCTCTCACACCGTCTTCCTCTCTCACTCACTCCCTCCTCTATCACTCTCTTTCTTAATCTCTTCCTCTCTCAGTTTTTTCTCTATTTATGCTTTTATCACATTTTCCTTCTCTATTTCTCTGTCTCACTCTCTTTCTCGCACACATGCACACTCTTTCTCCCTTTTATCACTTCCTCTTATAACTGTACTCGCTCTTTCTCTCCAACCATCTTCACTATCTTCCTCCCTCCCTCCCTCTTTCCATCTTCCATTAATCCAGTCTCCCACCCTCAATCGTCTTCTCACCCTCCAACTATCACCATATGCTTTTTATATCTCCCTCTCTCTAGCTATCACTCACAATCTTTTACATTATCTTCCCAGAGTCTCTCTTTGCTCTATATTTTGGTATCAACCTCTCTCTTCTGTCTGTCACTCGCTCTTCATTCTCTATCTTCACTCCCTCTCTTGCTCTCTCTCTTTCGTCCCCTCTCTCTCTCTTTATTTCATATATCGTTATTGTTTTCTTGCTCTCTTTCACTCCCTCTCTCTCTTGGTCTTTCTTCTATCACCTCTTTTCTCTCTCTTTACTCACTCTTTCTCTCCCTCTATCTCTCATTCTCTTTCTCCCTCTCCCTCTCTCGCACTCTCAGTCTCTCGGTTTCTCTCACATCTTGCTCTCTCCTCTCTATCCATCTCATTATTTATTTTTTTCTCTCATAGATCTCTTTTTCCTCCTCCGTCCCTCTCTCTCTTTCAATCCCCACTTCCGTCTCTTTCTCACTCTCTCCCTATTGTACTTCTCTCTCTCACTCCCCTTCTCACTCACACTCTCTTGTTCTATCTTTCAGCACTCTCTATTTCTCTCACACACGCTCTCTTCCTCTCTTATTCTCTCTCGCTTTAATTTGTCTCACGGCCTTCCTCCTCTCTATTTCTTTCTGTTTACTGCATGTGCACTCTTTCACACACTATTATATCTCTTTTTCTCAGCGTTTTGCATTCTGTTATGTTGCCCTTTATTCTTTTTCTTTCTCTCACTCTATCCCTCACTTTCTCACTCTTCCTCTCTCCCTACTTCTCTCTCTTAAATCCTTTTATCATATCTCTCTCTTTATTTTTATCTCACTTTTCCTCTTCTCCCTCTCATTATTTCTCACATTCTCTAACACATCTCTTCCTCTCTCCTTCTCCCTCACTCACTCCCTCCCTCCCTCTCTCCTTCTCTCTCCATCTCTTTACCTTACTCTTCTTCTCACACTATCCCACTTTTATCATATATCCTTTTCTGTAACTTCCTGACTCTCTTAGTGTTTATTCTTTATCTCCCTCTCTTCCTCCCACTCTCTTTTTGTCTCCCTCCCTCTACCTATCACTCACTATCTTTTTTTCTATCTTCCTTGAGTCTGATCTCTATCTCTATTTTTACATTATCCTCCCCTCCCTCCCTCCCTCCAGCTCACTATTCAATCCCTATCATCACTCCCTCTATTGCTCACTCTCTCACTCTTTATTTCATCTCTCTTAATTGTTTCTTTGCTCTCTTTTGCCCCCTCTCTATCTCGCTTGCTCTTTATTCTATCTCCCTCTCTTCTCTCTCTTTACTTACTCTTCTTATCCCTCTATTTCTCACTGTCTCACACACTCTTAATTGCTCAAATCTTTCTCTCTCCCCTCATATCCATGTCATTTTTTATTATTTTCTCCCATGCAACTCCCTTTCCTCCTCGATCCCTATCTTTCAATCGCTCCTTTCCTCTCTTTCTTACTCTTTCTCTATCTCACACCTCCCTCTCTCTCTCTCTTGCACTCACTCATTCACTCCCTCTCCCACCCTCTAATTATCTCCTTCACCCACTCATTCTCACTCTGTTTTTCCCTCTTCTCTCACTTTCACATTTCCCTACTCGCTCACTCTCTCTTCCCTCACTCTATTTTTTCTCACACACCCTTTTGTGCTCTCTCTTCCTCTCTCTTCAGTTTGACTCTCACTCTTACTCCCTCACTTCATCTCACTTACTCTCTCTTCAATTGCTCACACTCCTCTCTCTCTCCTCTTAATCTTTCTCTCCCTCTCTCTTGCTTCTTTCCTTCCCACTCTCTCCCTCATTTTCTCTCACTCACACTTTCTCCTTCTCACTCTCTTCTAATTCACCTCCCCTCTCTTTCACTCTCATTTTCTCTCTATATCTTCCATCACACTCTCTTCTCTCTCTCTTTCTCTTCCTCTTTCACTTCCACTCTCTTCAATCTCTATCACTCCCTCCCTCTATCTTTCTCTTTCTCACTCTCTCCCTCTAGCTCTTTTTCTATTTACGCTTTATCACTTTTCTTTCTCTATTTCTCTCTCTCTGTCCCTCTCAAACACACTCTCTTGCTCTCATTTATCACTCTCTTATCACTTTACTCACTCTTTCTCTCCAACCATCTCTCACTATTTCCTCCCTCACTCTCTCCCGATTTCATTCTTTCATCCTCTCTCTCTTTACCGCCCTCTTGTCTCTATATTTATATCTCGACCTCTCTCCTTCTTTCCCTCCTGCTCACTCTTCAATCTCTATCTTTGCTCCTTTTGCTCTCTCTAACTTTCTATTTTATCTCTTTATTTTTTGCTCTCTTTTGCCATCCCTTTGTCTCTCTCATTACTCACTTTTTCACTCCCTCTCTCTCTCTCTCACTCTCCCTCCCTCACACACTCTCTCTCAGTAAATCTCACATCTCACTCTCTCCCTTCATAACCATCTCATTATTTCTTATTTTCTCTCATAGATCTTTCTTTCTTCCTTGATCCCTTCCTCTGTCAAACCCACTTCCCTTTCTTTCTCACTCTCTTCCTATCTTACTGCTCTCTCTCTTCCTCCCCCTTGTTTTCTCTATCGCTCTCTCTCATTCCCTCTATCTAGTTCTCTCTTCTCTCACTTTCTCATTTCTCTAATTCTCACTCACACTTCCTCTCTCATTCTACCTCTGTCTCTTAATCTTTCCCTCTCATTCTCTTACTCTCACTTCCCTCCCTCCCACTCTCTCCATCTCAATCACTCTATCTTAATCTCTCTCCCTCTCTTATTCTTTCCTTCTCACTCGTTCTCTTGATCGCTCTCCTATCTCAATCTAGCTCACAATCTTTTGTTCTCTTTTCCTCCCTTGCTTCCTATATCTTTCTCTTTTAAATCCTTCATTCTCACTCTTCCTCTCTCACTCCCTCTCTCTTCAATCTCTATCACTCTCGCCCTCTATCTCACCCTTTTTTACCCTTTGTCTCACTATTGCCCTCTATCTCTCTTTTTTGCCTCACCCTTTCTCACTACTTCTCACTCTTTTTATGTTTCATTATCTTGCTCTCCAGCTCTCTCTCAGTCTCTTTTCTCTCTTTAATCACTCTTTATCTCCCTATATCTATCACTCTAAGTCTCACTCCCTTCCTCTCATTCTCTCTCCCTTCTCTCTCTTTCTCGCCCCTCTTCTCTCTCATACTTTTTACATTCTCTCCTTCCCTCCCTCCCTCCCTCCCACCTTATGTTTCTCCCTTTTTTTTCTCTAGCTCTCTCTCTTGACCTCACTTTCCTCATTCACTATTCTTTCTCTATTTCTCTCTTGCTTTGTCACTCTCTCCCTTCCTCGCTCCCCTAAACTTTAGTTTCACAATCAATTACTTCCTCACTCGCTTCTCTCTCTCTCTTGCACTCTCTCTCCCTTTCTCTCTCCCTCTCTCTTGCTCCATCTATCATTCTCTCTCTTGCTCCATTTCTCTTACCCTCTTTTGACCCAATCTATCTTCAGCTTCACTCTCACTCCTACTCCCTCTCTCTCTATCTCTTTCACACTGCCTATATCTCTCTCATACTCTCTTCTTATTTCTCTCCCTTCCTCTCTCTTTCTCACTATATTTATCTCTATTTCTCTTTTATTGCTCACAATTCTCTAACTCTTTATCTAATGTTTCTCTCTCACTCTCTCTTCCTCTCACAGACACACATAATCTCTTGCTTTGCTTAATCTTTCTGTACCTTTATCCTAAAATGTACTCTCTCTCTCTAGCGCTACAACTTTTATCTCTCTCAGTCCATGTCTCATCTCTCTTATTGTTTCTCACATTCACTAGCACTTCCCTCTCTTTCTCTCTCCCTCCCTCTTTCCACCTCCTTTATCTCTCACTCTCTTTTCCTTACTCTTGGTCTCACTCTCTGCCTCTCCATCTATATATCTCTCTCTCGCTCCCTCCATCATTGTCTCTTTCATTCTCACTCTCTCAATCTCTCTCTTCTGTTCCTCCCTCCCTCACTCACACTTTCACTCCCTTCCCACCCCCCTAATATCTTTATTTTGTTTCTTATCACTGTCTCTTTCTCTTTTTTATATCTTGTTCTCTTCCTCACTCTCATTTCCTCTTTCTCCCTAGTCTCTTTCACTTTCTCACTCTTATGCTTTTTATCGATCTCACTCTCTCCCTCTATCATTCTAACTTAAATCATTCACTTACTCTTGCTCGATCTTCTTACTCCCTCTCCCTTTGACTCTCTCTTTCTCTCTCTCCCTCTCTATTAATTTCTCATACATCTTTCTCTATTCCCATGCTCTCTCTCACTCTCTCTATTTATTTCTCTCCCTCTCACTCCCTCTCTCTCCTCATTCTCACTCTTATTTTCTTGCTCATTTTCTCTCTTGCTTCCACTCTCTTCCTCACTCTCTTTTGCTCTCTCTCCACTTACTCTCTTCTCTCTCTGTCTGTATCTTTCTCTCCCTCCCACCTAATCTCTCCCTTTCTCTCTCCTTCCCTGTATTATATCTTCTTCTGTCTCTCACTCTCTCTTTTCTCTTTCTTTCTCAAGATCTCTCTCTCTCAATCTCTCTTTATCGCTCTTCTGTTTATCACTATCTTTCTCCCTCTATATTGCTCACTCCCGCTTTTATGCTCTCTCAAAGTCTACCTTATTTCACTCCCTTTTGTCTCTCCCTCTTTCTCAGATACACACACTTTTTTTTCATTTTCCCTCTCCCTCCTTTATTCCACTCTCTCTCTCCTTAGCTTCCTTTCTCCCTCTCACTCTCCTTAGCTTCCTTTCTCCCTCTCTCTCAATCGTCCTAGCTTGCCTTCTTGCTATTTCTCTTTCTCCTCTCTCTCTCTTACTCAGTCTCTCTCTTATGTGTCTTTCTTCTATCCCTCTCGCTATTTTTTTCTCTCCAAATCACTCACTTGCTCTCCCTTTGTCTATCACACTCCCTCCCTCTCACTATCTCGCTCTCTCTCTCTTTTCCTACCCACCCTCCCATCTCTTTCTCTTTATCTCTAATTCATTATCTTCTCTCCTCTCCTTCTTGACTCACCCTTCTTGACTCACCCTTCTCTCTCTCTCTCTCTCTCTCTCTCTCTCTCTCTCCTCTCTCTCTCTCTCTCTCTCTCTCTCTCTCGCTTTGTATTTCTCTCCCTCTATGACTCATCCTCTCGCTCTCCTTCTTTCTCTCTCTCTCTCTCTCTGTCACTTGCTCTCTCCTTCCTGCTCTCATAAGGTTCTTATTTTGTCACACTTCTCTCCTTATCTCTCACGCTTGTGCTTTATCTCCCCCACTTTATTTCTCTCTTTCCAACCCCCTCTCTATCTCTCTCTCTCGTCCTCTACACTCCATTACTTTCTGCATCCCTTTCTCTTGACCACATATCTTCTCTTACTTTTTATCTCTCAATAGCTATAGCTTCTGTTCTTGCTCTTCCACACTTTCTCTTTTCTCCTCCATTTCTTGTTACAATTTTTCTCTCTCCTCTCCCTCCTTTGCTCCATTCACACTATTTCTCACATGTTCTTCCACTTCTTTCCCTCTCTCTCTTCCTCTCTCACCCTCTTTAACACCATCCCTCCCTCTCTCCCTCCCCTTTCTATCACAACTAAGCTCTATCTCTTCCATTTCTTGTCACTCTCTTACACACTCTCTCGCTCTCTCTCCCCTTCTCGTTCTCTCCCTTTATTTTTAGTTTCACTTTACTCTCACTCTCTCTCCAAACTTTTTTCTCTCAATTCACTCTCACACTCTCTCTTCCTTTCTAGCTCTCTCCCTCATCAATTTCACTCTCCCTCCCACAATCTCATCCCTATACATTCTCCCACGTTCTATTGCTCTATCTCAATCTCTTTAGCTCCCTATTTTCATGTCTATCGCTCTTTCTTTGCATGCTATCCCATTTCTTCTCACTATTTTAATCTTTCTCGCTCTCTCAATCTCCCTCTCTTACTATAGTCATATTTCTCTCCAAGCCTCTTTGTGCCACTTCACTTTCTCTCTTGTTCTACCTTTCCCTGATCTGTGTTTCATTCCCATTCTCATTGTCTCTCTTGCTCCTTCGCTTTTCTCTCTGCCTTATTCTTTCTTCTTTCATTCTCTTTTTTGCTCCCTCTCTCTATTCAATTTCATTCTCACTCTTACTCCCTTCCTCCCTCTCTTTATCACTCTCTAATCTCTCTCTCTCTTACTCTTTTTTATCACTCTTCTCTCTCTCCTCTCATTCTCTCTTCCTCTAAATCCTAATCTCTCTTGTTCTCTCTGCTTCCCCCCCTCTCTCACTTATCACCCTCTCTCACACACCCAACCTCTCTCTCTCTCCCACACATTTTCCCTCAACCTTTCCATCTATCTGTCATGCTATCTCTCTCTCTCTTTTAATTTTCCTCTTCATCCTCTCTCTCTCTCCCACTCAGTCACTTCCTCTTCCTTTGTCTTCCCTCACTTTCTTCTCTCTCCCTCCAACCATCACTCACTCTCACATAAATCTCTCTCACTCCCTCTCTCCTTATCTCATTCTTTGATGTTCTCTCTTACTTTGTATTCTATTGGTGTCTCTTATCTTATTTTTCCTCACCCACTATCCCCTTCAACCATTCTCTCTTACTCCCTTTCTTGCTTTCTTTCACTCCCTCTCACTTCCTCTCTCTTCCCTCAATATCTTTCCCTCACCTTTTCTCTCTCCTTCTCTCCCTATTAAATTTCATCCTCACTCTTACTCCCTACATCACCCTCTTTTCTCTATCGCTCTCTCACTCACTATCTCTCCCCAACACTCTCTCTCCCAAACACTCTCTCCCGAACGAGAGGGAGGGAGAGGAGAAAGAGAGTGTGTTTGAGAGAGAGTGTGTGTGAAAGAAAGAAAAAGAGAACACCGACAGAGAGAGCTTTAGAGAAGGAGATAGAGAATAAAGTGAGCAAAAGAAGAGAGGTGAGAGAGATATTTGGAGTGGGAAAGAGAGTGAGAGGGAGAATAAGAGAGAAAAAGTGTGAGAAGAGGGAAAGAGATAGTGGAGAGCAATTAAAGTGAAAGAAAGAGAGAAAAAGAGAGGAAGATAGAGAAAGGAGAGAGAGAAATAGGGAGGGAGGAATAGATAGAGGAAAAGTGAGATAAGTTGTAGAAAGAGAGAGATGAAGAGAATGGATGGAGTTAGAGGGAGCTAGGAATTGGACAAGAAGGTGAACAAGAAAAAGAGCTTGAGAGAAAAATATAGAAAAAGAAAGAGAGTAAAATAGGTAGTGGGAGAGAGAGGTAGAGGATTAACTAATAAGAGAGTGAGAGAAGGAACAAGAGAAAGAAAGAGAGAGACATTAAGGGATATGGAGCGACTGAGGGAGAGAGAGAATAAGATAGTGAGGGGTGGAAGCAATGACAGAGAAGATGGAAGAGAGCGAGAAAAGAGAGGGATTGTGAGAGAGAGGGAGACAAAGGAGAGAGAGTGAGGGATAGATGAAGACAAAGAGAAAGCAAACAAAAAAGAGAGCGCGTCAAAGGAGACAACAAGAGAGAGTAAAAAAAAGATAGAATGGAGTGTAAGAGGGAGAGTGAGAGCAAGAAAGATAGAGAAGAATTGAGTTAAATTTAAGATAAAGTGTGTGAGTGCATGAAAGGAAGAGAGGGAGAGAAATATAGAGAGAGAGCAAGTTAGTGAAGATAAAGCAAAAGTATATAAGAGAGTGAGAGAAGAGAGAGCAAGAGAGAGAGAGAGAGAGAGATAGGGAAGGGGAGAACAAGAGGGATGGAGAGAGAGTGGGTGAGTGAGTGTAAGAGAAGAGAGAGGAGAGAGAGAAGAGAGGGAAAAGAGAGAAAGTGAAAGAGGGAGGGATTGAGGCGGAAGAGAGAAGTGCGAGAGAAAATGAGAAATAAAGAGAATGATACGATGGGAGGATGAGAGAAATTAGAGAGGAATTGAGAAACTGAGGGAAGGAAGGAGAGTGAGAGAGAAGACGAGGGATGGACACACAGAAATAGTGAGTATAGAGAGGTAAGAGAGAGTGATTAAAGATATAACAAGAGATAGACACAGAGCGATTAAGCAAACGATAAAGAGACATGAAAAAGAGGGTGCGGGAGAGATAGAAATAGAGTAGAAAGAGAGAGATTGAGGGAGTGAGAGAGAAAAGGGACTCAAAAAAGATTGGACAAAATATTGTGAGTGAAAGGTAGAAAGAGAACGATGTTGAGGGAGATATGCAGAGAGGGAGAGGATGAGAGGGAGATAAAGAAAAGAAAGTGAGGTTGGTTGGAGAGAAAAAGTGGGTAAAGAGATAAGGAGAGTGATAAAAGAGAAAGCAAGAGAGAGTGTGTGTGCGATAGATAGAACAATAGAGAAAGAAAAGTGATAAAACATATAAAAAAGAGTGAGAGAGGGAGAGAGTGAGAAGGAGAGAGATGGAGAGAAGGGGTGTTAGAGATTGAAGAGAGTGGAAGTGAGAGAGGTAAAGGGAGTTTGAAAGAAAAGAGGGTCAGGGAAGATATAGAAAGGGGGTGAGCGTGAGGGAGGAGGGGGTAGAACATGAGATCAAAAAAGTGCGGGATGAAGAGAAAGTGAGTGAGTGAGAGAGAGGGAGAGAGTGTGTGTGAGAGAGCGAGAGTGGAAGAGAGAGGAAGGGAGGCAAGGATGCAATAGAGTGGAGGAGAGAGGGGGATAAAGATTGAAAAAAGAGAGAGAAGAGAGCGCAACAAAATGATGATTAAGTGAGAGAGAGTGAACACGAAGCAAGAAAGAGAGTGGAAAGAGGCATTAAGAGTTGAAGTGAAATGGAAGATAGAGCAAGAGGGAGTGAGAAAGGGAGAGAATGTTAGAGAGAAATAACGGAAGAGTGAGGGAAGAGAGAGCATGAGAGAGGGAGACAGTGAACAAGCGAGATAAGGAGCAAGAGAGAGATAAGGAGACAGGAGAAAGAGAGAGATGTAGGGAATGAAACAGGGAGGTAGAGTGAAAGAGAGGTAATGAGGGATAAAAAGTGTCAAAAGAGAGAAAGATTGAAGAGAGAGTGAGAGATAGATAGAGAGATCAGGAGAGGTGAAACAGAGGGTGAGAGAGAGAGAGGGATGGAGTGGGTGAGAAAGAGAGATAGTGGGAGGGAGAGATGGATTAAGGAGAGAGTAGTAAACAAAAAGTTACAGAGAGCGAAAAGGAAATAGAGAGAGAAGAGGGACTAAGGAAATATTGGGTAAGAGAGAGTGAGTGAAAGGTAAGGAGATAGAGAGAATAAAAGAATCTTAAGGGAGAGAGAGAGCAAGAGAGGGAGGGAGACGAAAAGGGAGAAGAGAGGGAGATGGGGAAGGAGAGGGAAGAACATAGGAAGCAAGAAATGAACGAAGAAAGGGTGAGAAAAGTGAAAAAGATAGTAGGAGGGATGGAAGCAATATAGAGGGAGAGAGAGAGTGAGGAAAAGAGGGAGAGAAAGAGTGAGATGAAAGCGAGAAGAGAGAGCAACAATGAAGAGAGCATAAGATAGAAAAAGAGAATGAATGCAAGAAAGATAGGCGAGGGAGAGAGAACAATAGAGATGGGGATGGAGTAAGAAGAGAGAAAGATGTAACAACAAAGATAGCGGATGTAGTGCAAGAGAAAGTGAAAAATGATAAGAGAATGAGATAGGAATCGAGATATGGCGCTTTAGAAGGTGAAGGGAGAGAGGTTTAGAGAGAATGAGAGGGTGTATGAGTGTGTGATAGAGAGAGGAGGGAGAGCTACATAGTGATAAAGTTAATGAGAGTGGCAGAATGACAGATGTCTATAGAGAAAGAGGAAATGACAGTGAGAGATATGAGGATGAGATGGAGAGAGAGGGAAGCAAGTGAGTGAGAAAGAGAGATAGAGGGAGCGAAGGTGGAAGTTGGATTAAAGAGAGAGCAAAATAGAGAAAGTGATAGAGAGTGAAAAGGAAATAGGGAGAGAAGAGAGACTGAGGGAAGATTGATTAAGAGATAGTGAGTGAGAGGTAAAAGGATAGGGAGGATAGATAAATGGTGGAGTGAGAGAGATAGCAAGAGAGACAGGGGAGAGGGAGACAGATAGGGTGATGGGGAAGGAGCGGGGGGAAGGAGGAAGTAAAGAGAAGGATGAAGGGAGAGTGAGAGAAAGAGATGGTGAGAGTGATGGAAGTAATAAAGTGAGAGAGAGAGAGTGAGGGATAGAGAGAGAAAGAGAGATGAATGAGAGAAGAGAAAGTAACAATGAAGAGTGAAAAAGGTAGAAAAGAGAAGATAGTGCAAAAAAAGAGAGAGCGACGGATAGGGAGGAAGGAAGAGAGAATAGTAGAGATCGGGATAGAGAGAGAAGGGAGAAAGAAGAATCAATAGAGACAGAATGGAGTGTGAGAGAAAGAGCAATATAACAAGAGAGAGCGAGATAGAGATCAAGAAACGGAGTTTAAGCAGGTGAGAGGAGAGCGATTGAGAGAGTGAGAGTGAGAGTGTATCAGAGTGTGTGAGAGCTCGAGAGATAGAAAGTGAGATAGAGAGAGAGAAGAGCGAGATACTTAAGGGTGGCCCAGAGAGGGCAAGCATGAGGGAGTAAGAATGATAGAGGAAGAGAGTGCTAAACAGAATGAGAGTGGTGGAATGAAAGAGACCTGTAGAGGAAAAGAGTGTGAGAGAAAGAAGGCGATATAAGGAAGAGTGTGAGAGAGAGGGACAAGAGAGAAAAAGAGCTTTTAGAACAGTGGGAAGGGAGAGAAAGTGTGAGACAGGGAGGTAGGGAGCCAGAGAAGAGAAGATAGAGAACTAGAGAATGCGAAAGGTAGTGAGCGATGGAGCAAGAATTTGGGGCAGAGGGATGGAGTGAGAACAAGAGTAAGGAAAGAAGCGTGAGAGAGATAAGGGTGAGGCAGAGGGAGTGAGAGAGTTAAAAAGGGATAGAGGAAGGGAGAGTGAAAGACTGAGAAAGTGTGAAACAATGAGAGACGAGATAGAGGGACTGAGAGAGACAAAAATTGGAGAGAGAGAGTGTGTGTAGGGGATAGGGATAAATAAAGAGAGATGACAGAGTACAGAAGAGAGATCAAGACAGAGAAGAGAAAAAGAGCAAGAAAGAAAGAATAGAGAGTGAGAGAGAGATGGAGCGAGGGACTGAGAGATATCTAAGAGTGGGGGATTGAGACAAAGAGAGAGATAGATGAAAAGAGAGAGGAAAATAGAGTAAGAAACAGTGAGTGAGAGGGAGAGGGAAGGAGAGCAAGAGATTGAGTGAGTGAGAGAGAGAGAGAAAGATTGAGAGAGATTAAAAGGGAGGGGGAAAGAGTGAGAGGGAGAGAGTGTGTGAAAGAGAGGAGATTAAAGTAAGGGTAGAACGGAGGGAGGGAGAGAAGTGAGAGAAAGAGACAATGGGAGGGATGGAAGCAATAGAGAGGGAGACAGAGAGTGTGGGGGATAGAGGGAGAGAAAGAGTGAGATGAAAGAAAGATGAGAGAGCAAAAATGAAGATAGCAAAAGAGATCAAAAGATAGAGAAAGTGAATCGAATGCAAGAAAGAGAGAGTGAGGGATAGAGATCAAGAGAGAGAGAAGATAGAAAGAAGCAATGGAGAGAAAGGATGAAGTACGAGAGAAGGAGCCAGTTTGTAAGAGAGTGCAATATAGAGATACAGAAAAGGAGCTCAAGAAGGTGAGAGGAAAGGGTGAGCAACATAAGGGAGGCCTAGAGTGGACAAGAATGAGCATGTGAGAAAGATAGAGGGAGAGAGTGATAAAGAGAACGATCGTGGGAGAATGAAAGGGATATTTTGAGAAAGAGGAAAAGATAGTGTGAGAGAGAAGAGGATAGAAGAGAGGCAATTAGAGAGAGGGACAAGAGAGAAAAAGAGCTATTAGGAGAGTGGGAAGGAGAGAAAGTGTGAGGGAAGGAGGTAGGGAGACAGAGAAGAGAGAGATAGAGTGCTAGAGAATGAGAAAGGTAGTGAATGATGGAGCAAGAGAGATATATTGGGAGAGGAGGGTAGAGTGAGAACAAAAATAAAGAAAAGAGAGTGAAATAGATAGGGGTGCAACATAGGTAGTGAGAGAGTTAAAGAGGGAAGGAGGAAGGGAGAGCGAGAAATTGAGATAATAAGAGAGAGAGGGAGAAGAGAGAAGGACTGAGAGAAACAAAATTTGGAGAGAGAGTGTGTGAGGGATAAGGACAAGGAAAGAGAGATGACGGAGTGACAGAGGAGAGATATGAGAGAGAAGAGCTAGAGAGCAAGAAAGAAAGAATAGAGCGAGAGAGATTGAGCAGGGCATGGGAGATATTTAAAAGTGAGTGATTGAGACAGAGAGATGGATAGATTGATAGAAATAGAGAGAAAAGAGAGTGAGGAAAAATAGAGTAAGAAAAGGTGAGTGAGAGGGAGAGAGGCAAGAAAACAAGAGAGAGAGCAAGAATGATCGGGAGGGAGAGGGAGAGAGTGAGAGAGAGAGAATGTGTGAAAGAGAGACGTGATGGAGAAGGAAGGAGGTAAGCGAGAAAGAGAGGGAGAGAGAGAGATGGAGGCAGTGAGGGAGAAAGAGAGATAGGAGAAAGTGAGAGATTTTAAAGAGAGTAGGAACGAGAAAGTGAGAGAGTGAAAGGGAGAGGGAGTGAGAAGAAAGGATGTGTTAATATCATGTAAGAGTGAGTGAGGGAGAGGTAAAGAGAGGGCAAGAATAGGAGAATGGTGAGAGATAGATGGAGCAAGAGAGAGGAAGATAAAGAGGGAGATGGGGAGGGAGAGGGAAGATGGGAGGGAGGGAGGGAGAGAAGAGAAGGAAAGAGAGAGGGAGTGATGAAGTAAGGAGAGAGGAAGGAGATAGAGTTGAGGATAGAATAAGAGAAAGAGTAAATGGACTAAGAGAAAAGAGAGGAACAAAGGAGAGTGTAACAGTGGGTATAAGATAGAAAATGAGTGAGAGTGAGATTGTGATAAAAAGTGGGAGAGCGAATAAAGGGTTTAAAAGAGATAAAGAGAGGGAGTAGCGTGAGAGTGAAGCTAAAGAGAGAGAGTGGGTGAAGAGAGAGTAGGAGAAAGGGAGCAAGGGAGAGAATGATAGATGAAGCAAGAGAGAGTTAGGGAGGAAGAATGAGAGACAGAGGGAGAGAGAAAGGGATAGAGTGCAAGAGAGAAAGAGAGAGGGAAGCGAGTGAGAGAGTAAGAGTGTGAGTAAACTTAAATAGTGAGGGAGCGAGGAGGGGAGAGGAAATAGAGAAAGAATAGAGATTGTGAAAAGAGAGGTCGTAAGAGAGGGAGCTAGAGAGAAAAAAAAATAAGGCGTAGGAAGGGAGGGAGGGAGAGGGAGGGAGGGAGAGGGAGTAATAATAATGAGAGTGAAGGGGGGTTGAGAGAGAGAATAGAGACAGAATGAGAGGAAGGAAGAGAGAGTTATAGAGTGATGGATACAGAGAGATCAAGAGTGAGAAAAGAGAGATAAAAGAGAGCAAAAGAGAGCCAGAGAGAGAGATAATGAAACTTAGTAGAGACTAAGACATAGTGAGAAAAGAAGAGAGAGAGAAAGGGAGAGATAGAGGGCAAGAGTAAGGGAGAGAGTGCGAAAGGGGGAGATAGAGGGAAAGAGTGAGAAAGGGGAGTTAGGAGAGAGAGTTATAAAGGGAGAGAGAAAGAAAGATTTAAGTGAGAGAGATAGGAAGCGATAGAGGAAGAGAAAGCAAAAGACGGTAAGCAAGATTTAGATAGAGATGGAGATTAAGAAATGAGTGAGAAGAAAAAAGGAGAGAGATGGAGAGGGAGACAGGGAGAGAGGGAGAAAGAGATTGAGATAGAGAGAGTGGGAGATGGGGATATATAGAGAGCTCGATGGAGATTGAGAGAGATGGAAGGCAGGAGGGAGTTAGAGAGAGGGAGGGAGAAAGAGACTTAGCAATGGTTGGAGAGAAAGAATGAGTGGATAGATAAGAGAAAGTGATAAAAGAGATCAAGTGAGAGTGTGTGAGAGAGAAAAGAGAGAGGGAGAGAGCGAAAGAGAAAGAAAAAGTGATAAGTTGTAAATAAAGAAATGGATGAGAGAGGAAGAGAGTGAAAAAGAGAGAAAAGATGGAGGGAGTGAGAATGTTTGAAGCATGGAAGTGAGAGTGGAAGAGAGAGTGAAGGAAGATAAAGAGAGAGTGAGCAAGAAGGAGAGAGAGGGGTAGAGAATGATATTTTGTGGGAAGTAGTGGATGAACCGGAAGAGTGTGAGAGTGGGAGAGAGATAGTGTGTATAAGAGAGAGAAAGAGTGTGAGAGAGGGAGATAAAGGAAAAGAGGGATGAAAGCAAGAGATAGGGGAGAGAGGGAGAGAGAGGGAGGGAGGAGAGAGAGAAGAGAGGAACATCAATGAGAGTGGGTGATAAAGAGTGAACATAGACCCAGAAAGAGATGGGGAGAGAGAGAGTAAGAGTGAGGGTGAACTGAAGAGAGAGAAAGAGAAAGCAAGAACGAGAGAGTTGAGAGACAAATAAAGTGAAGAGAGCGTGAGAGAAAAGAAAAAAAATAGAGAAAGTGAGTAGAGTGCAACAAAAGAGAGAGTGAGGGATAGAGATCAAGAGAGAGAGAAGAGGGAAGAAGCAGCAATGGAGAGAGAGGATGGAGTGCGAGAGAAGGAGCAATCACACTTTCTCCTCTATCCCTCACTGCGTCTTTCTCTAATGCCTCCCTCCCTCCCTCTCAATCACTCTCCCTTCCTCCCTTCCCTGCTCTCACTTTTTCCCTCTCTCTCTCATTCATTCTCTATTCTCCCTCCCTCTTTTCCTCTAGCTCCTATTTCTTACTCTATCTTCCTTCACTTTTTTCTTCCATCTCTACTTACCTCATTCTCTCTACCTCTGTCACTCACTCACTTCAATCTCTTCACTCCCTCCCTCTATCTACTTTTCACTCTTTTTTCCTTATCTTTCTTTCTCTTCTATTACTCTCTTTTCCATTTTCCATTACATTTACTCACACATATGCACTCCCTATAGCTTTCTCTTAATCTATATCTCGCTCTCTCTCAAAATCCCAATTTCACTATAAAACTCTCACTCTTAATCAGTCTATCTCCTTTCTCATTCTTTTTTACTTCTCTCTCCTTATCTCTCTTATGCTGCTCTCTCTTCTCTCTCTCTCCTTTCACTCTTTCTCTCCATATGTCCCCACTCTCTCTCCCTCTCTCTCACTTACCTCATTCCCTCTCCCTCACCTCTATTTTACGTATTCTCTCCCTCCCGATCATTCTTGCTCGCTCTCTCTCTCTCGATTTCTTGCCTCTCTTCCTCTCACTCACCTTTTCTTACTCTATTTTTCCTAACTCTCTTTTCTCTCTATTTCTATCAATCAATCTATCTCTCTGTCTCAATCACTCACTCTTATCTCCCACGCCCTGCTCTATCAGTATCGCTCTAATCTTTCTTTCTTGCTCTTTAGTTTTTCTCTCATATCTCTCTTCTGTCACTCCGTCATCTCTCTTTCCTTGTCCTTATCCCTCACACACTCTCTCTCCAAATTTTGTTTCTCTCAGCCCTTCTCTCTTCTCTCTCTCATTGTTTCTCACTTTCTCCCTCTTTCTCTCTCCCTTCCTCCTTCCCTCTTTAACTCTCTCACTCCCTCTGTCGTACCCCATATATACTCTTCTCTCCCTCACATACACTCTTCTCTCCCAATATATCTCTCTTGCTCCATCGTTCACTACCTTCCTCATTCTCTAGCACTCTATCTCTCTCTTCTCTGTCTTCCTACCTCCCTCACTCACACTTTCTCTCCCTTCTCACCTTCTATCTTTATCACTCTCTCTCCCTCTATCTTTCTCACTCGCTCATTCTTGCTCTCTCTAGGCCTTCCTTATGTTGCTGACCCTTCCCTCTCACCTTCTTAAGCTTCTTTTCTTGATCTCTATCTGGCACTCTCTTACCAACTTGCTTCATCTCTTGCACATCATCCTCTCTCTTGATTGCTTCTTCTTCTACCTTCTCTCTCTCTTGCTCTTTATCCCTGCTCTATCACTTTCTCTATGTTTTTCTCTCTTTTGCTCTCTTCATTGTTGCTCTCTTATCTCTCTTTCATCTCACTCTTTCTCACCCTCTATCCCCACTCTCTCTCTCTCCTTCTCTATTGCTTCCATCCCTCTCATTCTCTCTTTCTCTCACTTCTCTCCATCCCTCCCTTCTACCCTTACTTCCATCTCCCTCACTCTTTTACACACTCTCTCCCTCTCACTCTTTACCCCTCCCTCTTAATCTTTCTCGCTCTCTCTCTCAATCTCTCTCTCACTCATTCTCTTGCTCTCCTTCTCTCTCTCCCTCTCACTCACCTTTTCTTGCTCTATTTTTGTCTCTCTTGTCTATCTATCTATCTCTCTCTTTGTCTCAATCCCCCACTTTTAGATATCTCTCAGTCCCTCTCTCTATCTCTCTCTCACTCTCTATTCTTTATTTCTTGCTCTTTTTCTCTTCTCTCTCATGATCTCTCTTATGCCACTCTGTCATCTTTCTTTCTTTATCCCTATCCCTCACACACACACTCTCTCTCCAACATTTACTCTCTCAGTCCCTCTATCTCGTCTGTCATTGATTCTCACTTACTCCCTCTTTCACTCTCCCTTCCTCTGTCCCTCTTTAAATCTCTCACTCCATCTGCCACACCCTTATCTCTCTCATTCATCTTTCCTTACTCTTGTTCTCACTCCCTCCCCCACTCCTAATATATCTCTCTTGCTCCATCGCTCACTACCTCTCGCATTCTCTAGTTCTCTATCTTTCACTTCTCTGACTCCCTACCTCCCTGACTCACACTTTCTCTCCCTTCCCAATTTCCTAATAGCTCTTTTCCCCTCTTGCATCTCTCTCTCACACTCTCCCTTATATCGTCTTCTCTCTCTCACTCTCTTTTCCTCTACAGTTCTCTTTCATTCCACCACTTTCAATCTCTTTAGCACTCTCTCTCTCCCTCTATTCTTCTTACTCCCTCATTATTGCCCTCTCTGGGCCACCCTAAAGTAGCTCACCCTTTTCTCTCTATCTCACTCACTCTCTCTCGAGCTCTCACACACACTGATACACTCTCATACACACTCTCTCCCAATCTCTCTCCCTCTCACTTTCTTATGCTCCATCTCTTGATCCCTATCTCTTTCTCTCTCGCTATATTGCTCTTTCTCTCACACTCCATTTTCTCTCTATTGCTTATTCTTTCTCTCTTCTCTCTTTATGGCAATCTCTACTATTCTCTCTTTCTTCCCTCTCTCTTGCTCTCTCTTGCACTATTTTCTCTCTTCATTGTTTCTTTGTCTTCTCTCATTCATCTCTCTTTCTCTCCCTCTATCCCCCACTCTCTCTCCCTCTTTATTGCTTCCATCACTCCCACCATCTCTTTCTCTCACTTCTTTCGCTCCATCCTTCTACCTTTACTTCCTCCCTCCCGCTCCTTCGCCGTCACCCTCTCTGTTTCCCACTCCCCTCTCTCTTGCTATCTCTCTCTCCCACCATTTATCTATCCTACCTATCTCTTTACCTCTCACTCACTATCTCTTAATCAATCTTTCCTCAGTCTCTCTTCTCTCCCTATATCCTTTTCACTCTCTATCACTTTCTCTATTTTGCTCTTTCTTTAATTGATCTCACTCCCGCTCTCTATCTCTCTTTCTCGCTCACTTGCTTCCCTCTCTTTCCATCTCATCCTCATATCTCTCACTCTCATTTAATCTTTCTTTATAGACATCTTTCATTCTACCACTTTCATTAACTTTATCACACTCTCTCTTCCTCCATCTTGCTCATTCCCTCATTCTTGCCCTCTCTAGAACTCCCTTATGTGACTCTCCCTCCTCTCTCAATCACACACTCATACACCCTCTCATTCTCTCTCAACCTCTCTCCATTCACCCTCTAAAGCTCCTTTTCTCGATCCCTATCTCATTCTCTTATCATTTTTCTTTTTCTCTTGCACTCCATCTGCTATCTCTGTTTCTGCATCTTTCTCTCTTCTATCTATATCCCCATCTCTATTATTCTCTCTCCCTCGCTCTCTCTCCCTAAGTCTACCTTTCCTGCACTCTATTCTCTTTTTCTATCTTATGCTCTCTTTTGCTATCATCATTGTTACTCTCTCTTCTCTCTTTCATCTCACTCTTTCTCTCCCACTTTCCCCCACTCTCTCTCTCCCTCTCTATTGCTTCCATCCCTACTACTATCTTTTTCTCTCTCTTCTCTCCCTTTCTTCATGCATCCATTGTTTCCTCCATTCTTCCCTCTCCTTCTCCATCTCCTTCTCTTCACCCTCTCCATCTCCCTCCCTCTCTTGCTCTCTCTCTCTCTCCCTTGTGATTCTTCTATTCTCCTTATCTCTTTACCTCTCACTCACTCTCTCTTACTCAATTTTTCCTCAGTCTTATATCTCTCTGTTTCCTTTTCACTCTCTGTGACTTTCTGTTTACTACTCTCTTTAATCTATCTCAATCCCTCCCACTCTCTCTTTCTCACTCACTCTGTCCCTCTCTCTCTCACACCCTCTATTCCACCTCTCCTTATCTCTCTCTATCTCTCTCTCACTCTCTCTTTTAACTTTCTCTCTTTTGACACTTTTTATCCCTCATTACCTCTCTTTCACACAACCACCTAGTTTTACTCCCTACTTCCCTATCTTTCTCCTGTCTCCTTATCTCTCTTTTGCTCCTTATCTCGCTCGTTCACTCTCTCCCTCTATCATTCTCTCTCTTCCCTCGCTCTTCCATTGTTTCTCTCTAACATTCTCTCCCTTTCTCACTCCCTCTTGCTCTATCTTCCATTTCACTTACTCTTAATGTTGTTTCTTGCTCCCTGTTTGCTCTCTCTCACTTATCATTTTGTTGCGCTTTCTTCTCTCTCCTTTCAATCTTATCCCCCTCATTCCACCACTCTATTGCATACTTGCCTTTATTCCTCTCTCTTCCACTCTTGCTCTCATACACACACTCTCTCCCTCTCTCTCTCTCACTCACTTTCTCTTCATCCCCCTCATTTTTGATCTCATGTTCTACCCAATCTTGCCCTCTTGCTCACTCTCTTTCTATATCTTCCCTCACTCTCTTTTCTTTCATACTCCCTCCACCTCTCTCACTTTCACTCTCTTCAATCTCTAACACCCCTTCTCTCCATCTCTCTCCTTCTCACTCTCTCCCTCTCTCACTCTTTTCTCTATGTTTTGTTAGTTTTCTTTTTCTATTGTTCTATCTACCACACACACACTCTCTCTTGCTCTCTCTTTTATCACTCTCCATATCTCTTTACCCACTTTTTCTCTCCAACCAACCCTCACTCTATGCCCTATAATTACTTCACTCTCTTTCTCTATTTCCTTCTCATACTCCCCCTCTCTGCATATCTCCCTCAACATCGTTCTCTCTCTACCTTTCACTCACTATATTTTGCTCAATATTCTCTTAGTCCCTCTTCTCTCTAACACCCTCCCTCTATCTCTCTCTTTCTACTCTCTTTCTCTCTCCCTCACCTTCTATTTCATCTCTCTTTATTGCTTGCTTACTCTCTCTATGTCTATCTCTTGCTATATCTTCAATCAATCTCTCTTACCTCTCTTTACTCACTCTTTCTGTGCCTCCATACCTCGCCTTCTCTCTCACTCTGCTTCCTTCCCTCTATTTCCCAATTGCTCTCTAACTTCTCTCTCATCCTCCAAATGTCTCATTCTCATTATTTCTCATTTTTCTCGCACTTCACTCTTCCCCCTCAATCCCTCCCTCTTTCACTCTCTCTTTCCCCTCTCTTCTCTCTCTCTCTCCGCTCTCTCTTCTCCTACACTCACTCACCCATTCTCTCTATCCCTCTTGTTCTCCCCTTCCCTCTCTCTCACTCTCTTTTTCTTGCTCTCTCTCCCTCTCTTTTCTCTGTGTTTCTCATTCACTCTCCCTATCCATTTCTCTCTCTCCCTCTCTTCAATTTCACTCTCACTCTGACACCCTCCCTCAATCTCTCTCTTTTTTACTCTTTTTTCTTGCTCTCCCTCCCATCCCTTATCTCCTCTATTTTTTATACACTCTCACTCTCACACTCTCTCCCCCTCATTATCTTGCTCTCCCTTACTTTTGCTTTATCTTCCCTCGCTCTCTCTCTATATTGCTCTCCCTCTCTTCCTTTCATACACTCACACACTTTCTGTTAAATTTAACTTAATTCTTCTCTATTTCTCTTGCTCTCGCTCTCCCTCTTACACTCCATTCTATCTCTTTTTTCACTCTCTCTCTCTCTTTTGTTGTCTCCTTTGACGTGCTCTCTTTTTTGTTTGCTTTCTCATTCTCTTCATTTGTCCCTCACTCTCTTTCTCGCTATCTCTCCTTTGTCTCCCTCTCTCTCATAATCCCTCTCTTCTCACTCTCTTCCATCCTCTCTGTCATTGTTTCTGACTTTTATCGCTTTTCCCTCTCCCTCTCTCACTCGTCTCCCTTAATGTCTCTCTCTTTCTTTCTCTTGTTCCATTTCTCACTCTATCTTTAATTCATCCTCTACCTCTCTCCCACTACTTTACTCTCTTTTTTTTTCTCTCAAGCTCTTTCTCTTGTTCACCCTCTTATTCCCTTCCTAGCTCCCTCTAACTGCCACCTTTCTCTTCTTCTCTCTCTTTCTACATCTCCTTATCCTTATCTCACTTGTCCTCTATCTCTTCCTCCCTCCCTATGTCTCTCTCTCCTTCTTTCTCTATCTTCCTCTCTTTTTCTCTCATTCTTTCACTTTAATTGTTCTCCCCTATCTCTTTCCCTCTTCTCTCACTTTTTCTCTCTTATTCTCCCTCTCACTCTCTTTCCCATTCCAAATCTCTCTCACCTTTCTTCTTTTGCTCACTTTATTCTCTATCTCCTTTTCTAAAGCTCCCTCCGCCAGTGTTCTCTCTTTCTTTCTTTAACACAGTCTCTCTCCCAAACACTCTCTCTTTCTCCTCTCCCTCCCTCTCCATACCCCTCCCTCTCTCCCTCCCCTCCTCTATCTCTCTTTGACTCTCTTTATCTCACACTTGTTCTCTCTCTCTCTTCTCCCTCGCTCTAACTCTCTCCTCACTCCCTTATTTGCTCTCTCACATTCTCCCTCTATCTTTATCTCTCTCTATCCCTAACTTCTCTCACTCGCTCTCTTTTTCCTTCCTCCTCTCTTTCTCTCTCTCCTCCTACCCTCCCCCCATCCACCTATCTCTCTTCTCAACTCTTCCCTTCTCTCTCACTCTCTCCCTCTCTCTTTAGTGCTTTCTTGCTCCATCTCAGTCATTCTCTAATTCTTACTCACACTTTCTCAACCTCTCTTTCCCTCCCTCCGTTCCTCCCTCTCACATCCCATCTTTATCACCCTCTCCCTCTCCCTCTCCCTCTCATTCTCTCTAGTTCTTTTTCTCACTATCTCACGTTCTCTCTCGCTCTCTTCTCACATTCTATCTTCTATTACTCTCTCTGTAATGCCTTCTAATCTCTCATCTTTTTCTCCCTCTCTTATTTACCTTTCTCTTCTTCACACCTTCACTCCCTCTCTCCCTCTCTTTTACTCCCCTACCTCCTCTTACTCTCTCGTTTATTCTCCCTCCATGTCTCTCTTTCTTTCTGTCTTTCTCCTTTCCCTCTCTCTCAAGTTTTCTATTGCTCTCTCTCTCTCTCTCTCTCTCTTCCTCCCTCTCTTTATCCTCATTTTCACTCACTCTTACTACCCTCTCCTTCTCTTTCTCACACTCTCTCTTGCTCGCTCTTACTATCTCTTCTATTACTACCTATTCCCTCTCTCTTCTCACTTTTTCTTCTCCTCTATCCCCCAAAAAATCTCTCTCTCATTCCTCCTTCCCTCTTCCTTCTCAATCGCCAACTCTCCTTCCCTTTCTCTCCCTCCGATCCCCTCCATCTCCCTCTCTCACTTACTCACTCTCTCCCTCTCTCACTCATTCTCTCATTCTTTCTCCCACTTTTCCTATAGCTCGCTTTCTCTTGTTATATTTTCCTTCACAGTACCTTATGTCTCTATTTTTCTCCATCTCTCTTCCTCTCTTGTTCTCTCTCTCGTCAATCTCTCTCACTCCCTCCCTCTCTCTATTTTTCACTATCTATTCTCGATATTTCTTGCTCTCTCTTCTATTATTCTCTCTTCCATTTCTTTCACTCACATACACATGCTCTCTCTTCTATTGTTCTCTCTTTCAGTACTCTCGTACACACACACACTTATCCTTGTTTCTTCTCTCGCTCTCTCTCCCAGTCCCTCTCTTCATCTCTATATCTCTCTCACTCTTAACCTGTCCCTCTATCTTAATCATTCTCTATTCTTTCTCTCTCCTAATTACTCTTTTATTTGTCTCTTTCCTCACTTATTCCTTTCACCCTTTCTCTCCATATATACCCGACTCTCTCTCTCTCTCACTTTCATCCTTTCATCTTTATGTCTCCCTCTTTCAATCTCTCCCCTCTCTCTTTCAAACACTCTCTCACTCTCTCCTTTCCACTCTCTCTACCTCTACATACCCCTAGCTTTGCCTCTCTCTCAATCTCTCTCTCTCCCAATCTCTCTCACACTCTTTCTCTTGCTCTCATTCCCGCTGTCCCTTCTGACCCTCTCTTTGAAGGATTCACCTCTCTTCTCATTCTCTCACTTTTCCTACCCATCATACCATCTCTCTCTCTTTCTCCCTCATTCAATATTTTCTCTCCTTCCCTCCCTCTCTATCCTCTTTTCTCTCTCTCTTTTTCTTTGTCTCCACTTTCACTCTCTCTCGCTAGCTCTTCCTCTCGCTGCCTTTCTTGCTTTCATTCTCTCTTTCTCCCTCTTTCTCTCTCAGTCACGTGCTCTCTCCTTTCTGCTCTCACTAGGCTCTTATTTTATCGCTCTTCTCTCCTATCTCTCACATTTATGCTCTATCTCCCCATTTATTTCTCCCTCTCCCACCCCCTCTCACTCCCTCTCTCCCCAACCACCTCTCCAAGTCCTTCCCTTTTTGTCTCTATATCTCTCTCTCCCTCCCTCCTGCACTCCATCACTTCCTGCATCCATTTCTGTTAACCTCATATCTTCTCCTATTTTTGCTCCCTTAAAATCTTTAGCACCCTTTCTTGCTCTTACAAACTCTCTCTTTCATCCTCAATTTCTTATTACCATTTTTCTCTCTCTCCTTTTTTTCTTACTCTTACCTCTCTTTCTCTGTTGCTCTCTTTTCTCTCCCACCCCCTCATCACTGTCTCACTATTTCTCACATTCTCTTACACTTCTCCTCTCTCTTCCTTCCTCTCTCCCTCTTTCACACCCTCCCTCCCTGTTCCCTTCCCTCTCTTCCACACATAAGCTTTATCTCTTTCTCTCTTTTGTTCACTCTCACACACAATCTCTTACTCTCTCTCCTCTTCTCGTTCCCTCCATATATCTTCAATTTCACTCTCACTCTTACTCTCTCCCTCTCCCTCTCTCTCCAGACTCCTTTTTATCTCGAATTCTCTCTCACACTCTTTTTCCTTTCTAACCCTCTCTCTCTCTTCAGTTTCACCCTCCTTTCGTCTCCCTCCCTCTATCTCATCCCCATACATGCTCCCACGTTCTATCTCTCTTCTTAATTTATTTAGCTCCCTTCTTTGATCTTTATCACTCCTTATTTTCTTGCTCTCCTATCTCTTCTCACCATTTTAATCTTTTTCACTCTCTCTACTTATTTATTCTCCTCTCTTCTCCCAACCTCACTCTCTATCTCCAAATCTATCGATATATCTATCTACTCTGATGCTCTCTCTTACTTTCCTCATACATTTCTCTTGTAGACTTTTTGTGCCTCTCCTCTTTCTCTCTTGTTCTTCCATTCTCCCTTATCTATTTTATTCCCCCTCTTATTGTTTCTCTTGCTCTGCAAACAAACAGTGAGAAAGAGAGAGGTAGGTAACAAATGAGGAAGAGAGAGTGAGAGAGATATAGGGAGAGGAGAGTGAGGTGAGATAGAGAAAGAGAGAGTGAGCAAGAGGGACAAAGGGAGGGACAATAAGAGAATGGGAGAGAGAATGAGAGAGAGAGAGATGGAGAGAGGGAGAGCCAAGGAAGGCAAGTGGAGAGAGCGTGAGAGAGATAGGGAGGGATGTGAGAGAAATAGTGAAAGAGAGAGTTGGGAGATAGAGGAAGAGATTGAGTGAGAAGAGTAAGAGAGAAGGTCAGAGAGAATAGAGAGTGAGACTAAGATAATGGCAGAAAAAGGAAGAGAGAATAGAGATTGTGAAAGAGATAAAGTGAAAAAGTAAGAGTGAATGTGAAGCTGAAGAAAGAGAGTAGGGGAAGAGAGAGTAAGAGAAAGGGTGCAAGAGATAACAATAGATGGAGCAAGTGTGAGTTTTGTGAATGAGGGAGTGTGAGAGGGAGAGGGAGAGAGAAAGTAAGAGAGAGATAAGAGAGAAATAAAGAGAGAAGAGAGTGAGGTTTTAAGTGTGAGAGTGAAATAGAAGAGAGCAATGGACCAAAGAAGGGAGTGAGTGACAAAACGAGAAAGAAATAAAAAATGAATAGAGAGAGGTAGAGGGACTGATTGAGTGAGTAAAGAGAAGTGAGGGTGATAGAAGAAAGAGCAAGAGAGATAGAGAGAGGGCAAAAGAGCGCAAGAAAAAAATAAAAAGAGATGAAGTAGAGAGTTAGAGAGAGAGAGCAAGAGAAGGAGTGAAGATAGGGATTGAAGAGTGAGCGGGAGGGAGAGAAGAAGAGAGGTTGAGATGTAAATATAGAGACAAGAGGGCGGTAGAGAGAGAGGCTGAATGAAATAAATAAGGAGAGAGCGAGGGAGGATGATAGTGAGAGGGAGGGAGAGAGGAAGGAGAAGAGAGAGAGAAGATATAATAGGGAGTGTGAGAGAGAGCACGAGTGGTAAAGAAAAAATAATAGAGAGATAGAGGGAAGCCGTGAGAAAGATTGAAGAGAGAGAGGCAAAGAGAGGGAGAGAGTGTGTAAGAGAGAAATAAAGAGTATTGGAAGATAGAGAAAGGGAGAGTGAGAGAAGGGGAGAGAGAGGGAGAGCAAGACAATGGATGAGAGAGTGAGAGAGAGAGGAATTGTCAAGGAGAGAGGGTGAGAGAGATAGAGGAATGCATGAGTGACAGAGGGAGAGAGGGTAGGGAGAGAGATGAGAGAGAGCGGGCGGATATACTAAGAGTGCGATAATAAAAAGTGAGCAAAGAGGGGGCACCATATAAAAAGTATGTGAGAGAGATAACAAATAGTGAGAAAGATAGAAGAGAGTGAGCTGAGTTGAAAAGAGGGAGGGAGCTGGAGAGAGAGAATGAGAGATAAATTAGGAGAGAAGAGAGTGGAGAAAGAGGGAGATGGAGATAGAGAGGTAGAGTGAGGGGGAGAGAGAGTGAGTGAGAGAGGGATAGAGAAAAGAGGGTGACGTAGGGAGTAAGAGTGAGGATGAAATTTAATGGGGAGAGAAGGAGAGAGAAAAGGAGAGGAAGAGATATTGAGAGAAGAGAGAGGAAGTGAGAGGGAGTAATAGATAATGGTTGTGGGGGATAGTGGGTGAGAAAATAAGATAAGAGGCAGCAAAAGAATACAAAGTAAGAGACAACATTAAAGAGTGAGATAGGGAGAGAGGGAGTGAGAGAGATTTAAGTGAGAGGGAGTGATGGTGGGAGAGAGAGAGAAAAGAGTAAGGGAAAGACAGAGGAAGAGGAAGTGAGTGAGTGGGGGAGAGAGAGAGGTTGAAAAGGAAAATGAAAAGAGAGAGAGATAGCAGGATAGATAGATGAAGAGAGAATGAGAGGACAAGTGAGAGAGAGGTGGAAGCAGAGAGAGAGCAAGAGAGAGTAGGGGATAGAGGAAGAGAGAGAAGAGTGATAAAAAAAGCGTAAGAGAGAGATTAGAGAGTGAGAAAGAGAGGGAGGGAAGGAGTAGAGTGAGAATGAAATTGAATAAAGAGAGGGAGCAAAAAAGAGAAAGAAAGAAGAAAGACTACGGACGAGAGAAAAGCGATGGAGCAAGAGAGACAATGAAAGAGGGAATGAGACATAGATCAGGAAAAGGTAGAACAAGAGAGAAAGTGAAGTGGCACAAAGAGGCTTGGAGAGAAATATGACTAAAGTAAGAGAGAGCATGAATGTGGATGGATATATCGATAGATATGGAGAAAGAGAGGGAGATTGAGAGAGTGAGAAATATTAAAATAGCAAGAAGAAATGGGATAGCATGCAAAGAAACAGTGATAGATATCAAGAAAGGGAGCTAAAGAGATTGAGATAGAGCAATAGAACATGGGAGAATGTGTAGGGATGAGATTGTGGGAAGGAGAGTGAAACTGACGAGGGAGAGAGCTGGAAAGGAAGACAGAGTGTGAAATTAAGAGAAAAAAGTTTGAAGAGAGAGTCAGAGTCAGAGTGAAATCGAAGAGAAAGGGAGGGAATGAGAAGGGGAGAGAGTGCGAGGGAGTGTGTAAGAGAGTGACAAGAAATTGAAGAGATAGAGCTTAGTTGTGATAGAAAGGGGAGGGAGAGAGATAGGGAGGGTGTGAAAGAGGGTGAGGGAGGACGAGAGAGAGGGAGAGAAGTGAATAAAATGTAAGAAATAGTGCGAATGGAGTGAAGGAGGGAGAGGAGAGAGAAAAATGGTAACAACAAATAGAGGAGAAAAGAGAAAGTGGGGAAGAACAAGATGGGAGCTATAGCTATTGAGAGATATAAAGTGAGAGAAGATATGAGGTTGAGAGAAAGGGATACAGAAAGTAATGGAGTGTAAGAGGGTGAGAGACAAAGATCGAGAGACAAAGGGAAGGGCATGGAGAGATGGTTAGGGAGAGAGTGGGAGGTTTATAGACTTTTAAATTTTTTAATTTTATTTCTATGTATTTCTTTTAAAGTTACAAATTTAATATTTAATTTACTAAATGTAGAAATAAAGCAGTACTAAAATAATGAGTGATGTAAATAATAATAAGCAAACAACTTTCTTCCTTTCAATTAATCCAAGACTTTTTAGATAATGTAATATTCGTGGAGAATATAAATTTATGGTATCGTGCCAAATAGAAGCATTCCTATTCTTTACCTTCGCTCGATAGTATAAAGAACATTGGCTAATCTATAGATCAGGTCTGGATGTATTGTTAGTAGAATGGGTTATTCTAGGCTCACTCTACTAGATGTCCAAGGGTGGCTATGATCGGCCCTACTAGTGACCGGTTCCCTTTCTATAAACCAAATTAAAAGAATTTAGTCTGTCACTCTAAAAACTTATTAATTCTACTCCCATTGAATAATATTTTCTATTTATTTGCACTTCACCTTGAATAACCTGCACAAGGCCTTCGACTACCCAAGGATTCATGTGATATCTACTAGTTAAGAATTCATCTTCTTTTAGGTCTCAAAATTCTTCAGTAGATTTTAACAACTTAAATAGCCAATTTAAATAGTAAATTAAGATCCGGTATTAATATCATCACAATATTTAAACATATTTAGTTTTTAATTCTCCAACAAATTTTATATTATCTTATTTATCTTTTCATAATTGAAAGGAGAAAGTAAAGTAACTACTCAGAACACATTGAATTTAAATAACAAAACATATAAATAAAACTTTGAATCAAATTACAAATACTTATTCAACTCGAGTGTTTCTCCAACTGAACCTCTGATTCCTTCTAACTCCAAAGCGAAATAGACTTCAAAAGCACCAACTCTTCCAAACTCTCAATACAAACTCTAAATAAAAGAAACTCACTAATTTATGAAAGAAAGTAAACTAAAAGTATGGCCCTATATTTAAAATTATCTCTCTGTTTGGGGGGGCTCTTTTCTGTAGAAATGACCACCTATTTATAGGCTTCAAGGGTTGCCTAAAGCATCTCTTCAAAATGTGTCCAAGTTCAATGAATCTTCTATAAACTGTCTGGCGCCTAGGCGCCGGACTCTGCGTCCAGTTCTTCGCACCTCTTCACTTTGGATCGCACCTCTTCGCGATCCAAACCGTTTCCAAGCGTCTAGATACAATGTATCACATGTCCTATAATCCAGGAACAACTGCCAATCTTCTAGAAGGTCCAATAACCGCTCTAACTGTCAAAATAACTACCCAAAGTAGTTACAAAATCGTAACTGTTTTGGTATCGAGCTTAGGCGCCGGATTCTGGCGCTTAGGCGCCGGATTCTGGCGCTTAGGCGCCAGACTCATTATTTTGGCAATTTTGCATTTTGGCTCCATTTTTGCTCATTTTTGCTCCCTTTTTTATCCGTTTTCCTTCTTGAACATTTTTGCATCACCTATATCCAAAAACACAAAAATACCTTTCATTAAAGCATAATATCCTTAAAAATTTAATAAAAATCAAGGCATAAAAATAGGTATTTTTTTATGGATCAAGAAGAGAGAGCCAGAGTAAGAGAGAGAGAGAGAGGAGAAAGAGAAATATCAAGAAGGCAAGTTAGGATGATTGAGAGTGAGGGAGAAAAGAAACTAAGGAGAGTGAGAGGGAGCAGGAACTAAAGATAGAGTGAGGGTGGAATTAGGAGGGAGAGGGAAAATGAAAAAAAAAGAGGAGATAGAGAAAAAAAGAGTGTGTATCTAAGAAAGAGGGAGAGACAAAAGCGATCAAAATAAGGGAGACCTCGAGAGAGCATAAAAGCGGGCGTGAGCAATATAGAGGGAGGAAGATAGTGATAAATAGAATAGTGATAAAGTGAGATTAGATAGAGAAAGAGAAAAGAGAGAGTGAGAGAATGAAGAATATATAATACACAGAAGGAGAGAGAAAGGAAGAGAATAGGTGGGAGTGAGAGAAAGCAACAGACAGAGAAAGAAAGAGATACATGGAGAGACAAAAGAGTAAGTGGACAGAGAGCAAAAGAGAGCGAGGAAGAGAGTGGGAGTGAGAGAGAGAATGAGGAGAGAGAGGGAGAAATAGGGAGAGTGAGAGAGAGCGTGGTAATAGAGAATGATGTGTGAGAAATTGTTAGAGGGAGAGAGAAAGAGAGAGTCAAAGAGAGAGGGAGTGAGAAGATTGAGCATGAGTAAGTGAATGAGGGAGTAAGAATGATAAAGAGAGAGTGAGAGAAATAAAGAGCATAAGAGTGAGAGAGTGAAAGAGATCTAGAGAGAAAGTGGAAAAGAGAGTGAAGGAGAGAAGAGGATATATGAAAGGGAAAGAGAGAGTGACAAGAGACAAAATAAAGATACTAAGAGGGTGGGAAGGGAGAGAAAGTGTGTGAGGGAGGGAGGAACGGAAGAGTGAGATAGGAAGTGAGAGAATGAAAGAGACAGTGATGGAGGGAGCAAGAGAGATATATAGATGGAGAGGGAAAGAGTGAGACCAAGTGTAAGGAAAAGAGATTGAGAGATAAAGGAGGTAGAGAGAGGGAGGGAGGGAGAAAGAGAGAAGTGTTAGTAAATGTGAGAAACAATAAGAGAGATGAGACAGGTCTGAGAGAGATAAAAGTTGTAGTACTAGAGAGAGAGTGCGTGTTAGGATAGGGGTACAGAAAGATTGAGCAAAACAAGAGATTGTGTGTGTCTGTGAGAGGGAGTGAGAGTGAGAGAGAAACATTAGATAAAGAGTTAGAGAATTGTGAGCAATAAAAGAGAAACAAGAGATAACAAATAGTGAGAAAGAGAGAGGAAGGGAGCGAAAAGGAAGAGAGTATGAGAGAGATATAGGCAGTGTGAAAGAGATAAAGAGAGGGAGTAGGAGTGAGAATGAAGCTGAAGATAGATTGGGTGAAAAGAGAGTAAGAGAAAAGGAGCAAGAGAGAGAATGATAAATGGACCACGAGAGAGGGAGAGAGAGTGCAAGAGAGAGAGAGAGAAGCGAGTGAAGGAGTAAGTGACAGTGAAACTAAAGTGTAGGGGAGCGAGGAGGGTAGAGAGTGACAAAGCAAGAGAGAAATAGAGAAAGAACAGTGAGTGAGGAAAGTGAGGTCAAGAGAGGGAGCTGGAGAAATAAGAAGGGAGAAACATAAGGTGGGAGGGAGGGAGGGAGAGAAAGTAAAAAAGCATTGAGAGAGAAGAGGGGTGAGAGAGAGAGAGAAGGGAGAGAGAATGAGAGGAAGGGAGAGAGACTTAGAATGATGGATATTGTGAGATAAAGAGTGATTAAAGAGAGAGAAAAGAGAGCGAGAGAGAGCTGGAGAGCGAGAGAAAGAAACATAAAAAGAGTGAGATGTAGTGAGAAAGGGTGAGGCGAAAAGAGAGTTAGATGGTAATTGTGAGGCAGAGAGTGAAAATGGGCGAGAAAGTGAGTGTGAGTGAGAGAGAATGAAGTGAGAGGGAGTGAGAGAGGAAGAGTGAGAAAGAAAAATTTAAGAGAGAAAAAGATAGGAAGCAAGAGAGGAAGAGAGAACAAATGATTGTGAGCTAGATTGAGATAGGGAGGGAAATTAAGAGAACGAGTAAGAAGGAAAGAATGAGAGAGGGAGAGAGATTAAGATAGAGAGATTGAGATGGTGAGAGTGGGATGGAGGGAAGTGAGAGGGAGATAATGAGAGGGAAAGAATGAGAGAAGAAGGTGAGAGAGAATTAGAGAAATGAGAAGTGAGAGATGAGAGAACTAGATAGAGGGAATGAGAGAGAGCGATAGAGAAAATGAGGGGGAGGGAGAGAGAGATCAGTAAGATAGGGAGAGAGCAAGAAAGGGAAGTGGGATTGAAAGAGGAAGGGATCAAGGAATACAGAAAGATCTATGAGAGAAAATAAAAAAAATAATGAGATAGATATGAAGGGAGAGAGTGTGAGGGTGGGAGAGTGAGAGAGCGATAGAGGGAGAGTGAGAAAGAGACAGAGGGAGTGAATGAGTGAGTAAAGAGAGAAGAGAGGGTGATGGAAGAAAGAGCAAGTGAGAGATAGAGAGAGGGCAAAAGAGCGCAAGAAAAAAATAAAAAGAGATGAAATAAAGAGTTAGAGCGAGATCTAGAGGAGTGAAGATTGGGATTGAAGAGTGAGCGGGAGGGAGAGAGAGAAGTTGAGATGTAAATATAGAGACAAGAGGGCGGTAGAGAGAGAGACTGAATGAAACAAATAGCGAGAGAGTGAGGGAGGATGATAGAGAGAGATGGTTGGAGAGAATGAGTGAGTAAAGTGATAAGAGCAATAAAAGAGAGCAAGACATTGGATTTGAGAGGGACAGTGAGAGAGAAAAAGAGAAAGAAAAGTGATAAAGCGTAAATAGAGAAAAGAGCTAGAGATGGAAAGAGTGAGAAAGAGAAAGATAGAGGGAGGGAGTAAGAGAGATTGAAGAGAGTTGGAGTGGAAGAGGAAGAGAGAGTGAGAGAGAAGTGAGTGTGATGGAAGATATAGAGAGAAAATGAGAGTGAGAGAGAGAGAGAGGGGTGATGAATTAGAAGAGATTGAGAAGGAAGTGTGAGTGAGAGAAAGAGAGAGAAAAAGAGGGAGAGAGAGGGAGGGAAGGAAGCAAGAGAGAGGGCGAGAGGGGGAGAGAGGGAGAGAAAGATTGAGAGGAGAGAGAGGAGTATCAACAATTGAAGAGAGAGTAAGTGAGAGGAAGTGAGGGAGTAAGAGTGAGAGTGAAACTGAAGAGATTGGAAGAGAAAGCACAGAAGAGAGAGGGTGTGAGAAAGAAATAGAGTGAAGAGACAGTGAGCGAGCAGGGAAATGTGAAAGTGAGAGAAGAGGGAGCAACAAAGAGGGAATGAGCAGGTGAAAGAGATAATTAGAGGGTGGGAGAGGGAGTGAATGAGTGAGTGCAAGAGGAGAGAGAGGTGTGAGTCAGACAAAGAGGGAGAAAGAGAAGGAAGGAGCAATTAAAATACAGTGGGATCGAGGTTGAAAGGGAGTTGTATATGAGAAAAGAATAAATAATTACATGGATATGAGGGGAGAGAGCAAGATGTGAGAGCAATTGAGAGTGTGTGAGGGAGGGAGAGTGTGTGAGAGAGTGAAAAAAAGAGGGATAGAAAGGTGATTAAAGAGAGAGAGGAGAGGGAGATAGAAAAAAGAGCAAGAGAGAGACATAGAGGGGCTAAAAGAGAGCAAAGAAACAACAAAGAGAGATGAAATAGAGAGGAGAGTGAACAATATAGGGAGTGATGATTGGGATTGAATAGTGAGTTGGACGAAGAGAGGGAGGGAGGGTAAGGTATAAATAGAGATAGAGTTGAGACTCAGGGAAGATAAAGTAAAAGATAGTTAGTGAAAGGAAGAGAGAGGGAGATAAAAAGAGAGTGGGAGGAAGAGATGGAGATAGAAAATAAAGAGCAAGAGAGTCAGGGAGTGACATAAAAGCATATATAAACAAAATGGGAGTGTGAGAAGAAGAGTAAGGTAAATAGAATGAGATATATGGAGAGAGAAGGTGAAAGGAAGGGAGGGAGTGAGCAAGGGAGAAGAGAGAGGAAGAGATGTGTGAGAGAAGGTGAGAAATAATGAGAGGCGGAAGGTGAGAGAAGAAGAGTGAGAGAGAGTGAGGGATAGAGTGAGAGAAAGAAAGGGAATAAAGAGCAACATAACAGAGAGCAAAAGAATGAGAAAAAGAGATATAATAGAGTGAGAGAGAGAGCACATGAGGTAAAGATAAATAAATAGAGATATAGAGGGAGGCCATGAGAATGATTGAAGAGAGAGAGAGAGAGAAAGAGAGGAAGAGGGCATGTGTGAGAGAAATAGAAAGTGCTGAAAAATAGAACACGAGAGAGTGAGCGAGAAGGGGAGTGAGAGAGAGGAGTAAAATAGGGAGAGAGTGAGAAAGAGAGGGAAGTGGGGATTGAAAGACAGAGGGATCAAGGAGGAAAAAGATCTGTGAGAGAAAAAAAATAAATAATGAGATGGATATGAGATGAGAGAGCAAGATTTGAGACAGAGAGTGTGAGGGAGGGAGAGTGAGAAAGAGAGTGATAGATTGAGGGAGAGAAAGAGTGAGTAAAGACGAAGAAAAGAGGGTGATAGAAGAAAGAGCAAGAGAGAGAGACGGGGCAAAAGAGAGCAAGAAAACAATAATTATATATGAAATAAAGAGTGAGTGAGAGAGAGAGAGCAAGAGAGGGAGTAAAGATAGAGAATGAAGAGTGAGCGGGAGACAGAGGAGAGAGGTTAAGACCTAAATATAAAGTGAAGAGAGACTCTCGGAAGATAGAGTAAAAGATAGTGAGTGAGAGCTAGAGAGAGGGAGATATAAAGGACATATGGAGATAGTGGGAAGGGAGAGAGACTGAATTAATGGAAGAGTGAAAAAGGAAGGGAGGGAGGAAGAGAGTGAAGATGGTTGGAGAGAAAGAGCTAGTAAAGTGATAAGAGAAAGTGATAAAAGAGAGCAAGAGTGTGCATGTGTGCGAGAAAGAGAGAGAGACAAAGAAATAGAGAAGGAAAAAGTGATAAAAGCATAAATAGAGAAAGGATCGAGAGAGGGAGAGTTTGAGAAAGAGAGAGATTAAGGGATAGAGTGAGTGAGATTGAAGAGAATGGGAGTGAAAGAGGAAGAGGGGGTGTGAGAGAAGAGAAATTGATGGAAGATATAGAGAGGTAGTGTGAGTGAGAGGGTAGAGAATGAGATTTAGTGGGAGAGAGAATGGGGATGAATTGGAAGAGTGTGAGAGGGAGAGTGTGTGCAAGAGAGAAAGAGAGAGTGAGAGAGTGAGAGAGAGGCAAGGAGGGAAGGATGCACGAGAGAGGGGGAAAGGGTGAGAAAGATTGAGGATAGAGAGGAGAGGGAGCAATAAAGAGAGACATAGTGACAGAGATTGAACATGGAGCGAGAAAGAGAGAGGGAAGGAGGGAGTAAGAGTCAGAGTGAAACCAAAAAAATAGAAAGATGGTACGAGAAAGGGAGAGTGTAAGTGAGAGGGAGTAAAATTGAAAAGAGAGGAGAGTGAGCAATCGAGGAGGGAGTAAGTGAGAGATAGTGAACATGGAGTGAGCAAGAAAGAGGGAGTCAGGGAGTAAGAGTCACAGAGAAATTTAAGAGAGAGGAGGAGGGAATGAGAAAGGGAGAGAGTTGGTAGAGAATGAAATTTTCTGGGTGAGAGAGTGGGAGATGAACCAGAAGAGTGTGAGAGAGGGAGAGAGAGTGTGTCTGAGAGAGAGAAATAGAGAGTGAGAGAGTGAGAGAGAGGGAGGGAAAGAAGGAAGCAAGTGACAGGAGAGAGAGGAAGAGAGATTGAAAGGAGAGAGAGAGAAGTAAAAGGCGCAGAAGTGAGAGTGTGTGAAAGAGTGATTATTAATCTAAAAAGAGAGAGTAAGAATGAGAGTGAAATTGAAGAGAGAGAAAAAGGGATCGAGAAAGGGGGAGAGAGTAAGACAAATAAAGAGAAGACAGTGTGAGGGAAAAGTCAGAGTGAGAGAGGGAGAGAGCGAGTGAGGGAGAGAGGGGGCATGAAGGAGGGAGATAAGGAGCTGGAGAGAGAGAGGGATTAAGGAGCGAAAGAGGGAGGGAGAGTGAGAGAGTGGTATTGAGGGATAATGTGAAGGTCGAAAGTGAGAGACAGAGGAGATAATGAGAGAGAGATAAAGAGAGGTGGAATAGATGATGAGAGAGAGATGGAGGTAGTGAGGGAGAAAGAGAGATAGGAGGAAGTGAATGGAGTTAAAGAGAGTAGGATAGAGAAAGTGAGAGAGAGTGAAAGGGAGAAATAGTGAGAAGTGAGGCTGTAGGAAGATCGAGTAAAGTGACTGAGGGGTAAAAACAGTGTAAGAACAGGAGAATGGAGAGAGAGAGAGGGAGCTAGAGAGCGGGAGACAGAAGGAGATAAGGAGGGTAAAGTGAGGGAGGGAGGGAGGTAGGGAGAGAAGAGAGGGAAAGAGAGAAGGAGGGATGAAAGTAACAAGAGGAGAGAGAGTGGAGGATAGAATGAGAGAAATAGTAAGAGGAAAGAGAGATAAGAGAGCAACAATGGAGAGTGTAAAAGAGAGTATAAGAAAAAAAGAGAGCAGAGAATGAGAAAGAGAGAGAGATGGAGAGAGAATAATAGAGAACAAGCTAGAGAGAAAAGAGAGAAAGATGGAGCGAGGGAGAGAGAGAGGAGAGAGTGAGCAAGAAAGAACAAGAGAGTAAGTGAGAGTGAGATAGATAGCAAGAAATGGAACTAAAGAGGGTAAGAGCAAAAAAGATTGAGAGAGTGTGAGAGTGTATGAGTGTATGAGATGGAGAGAGAAGAGTGACCTGCATAAGGGAGACCTAGATAGAGCAAGAATGATGGAGTGAGAATGATAGAGGGAGTGAGTGAGAGAAATAAGGATAAGAAGTGTGAGAGAGAAAAATAGATCTAGAGAGAAGAATGAAATGAGTGTGAGGGCGAGAAAATGATTTAAGAAAGGGAAAGAGAGAGGGACAAGAGAAAAAAACTCTATTAGGAGATTGGGAAGGGAGAGAAAGTGTGAGTGAGGGAGGGAAGAAAAGGAGAGAGATACATAGTTAGAGAATGAGAGAGTGAGAACAAGAATAAGGAAAAGAGAGTGAGTGATAGAGGAAGCAGATAAGGGGAGTGAGAGAGGGAGACAGAAGTGTGAGAGAATATGAGAAGCAATGAGAGAGAAGAGAGAGGGATTGAGAGAAATAAAAGTTGGAGTGCAAGAGAGGGATATAAATAGAGAAACAGAGGTAAGAACAAGAGTAAGGAAAAGAGAGTGAGAGATAGAGGAGCCTCATACAGGGAGGGAGAGAGGGAGACAGAAGTGTGAGAGAACTTGAGAAGCAATGAGAAAGAAGAGAGAGCAATTGAGAGAGATAAAAGCTGGAGCGCACGAGAGAGATTAAGTGTGCAGGATAGTGGGAGAGAAAGATTGCGTAAAGAGAGATATTATGTGTGAGTCTGTGTGAGAAAAGAGTGAGAGAGTAACATTGGAGAGAGAGTTAGAGAAGTGTGAGCAAAAAAAGAGAAAGAAAGAGAGAGGAAGGGAGCGAAGGAGGAAGAGAGTATGAGAGAGATATAGGGAGAGAAGGATAGAAAAAGGGAGTGAGGGAGGGATAATAAGAGAATGAGAGAGTGATGGAAAGAGAGGGAGGGCTAAGAAGGGAAAGTTGGAGAGAGCGTGAGAAAGAGAGAGAGGGAGGGAAGTGAGGGAAATAGAGAAAGAGAGTGGGGGATAGAGGAAGAGAAAGAGCGAGAAGGGTGAGAGAGAAGTTGAGTGAGAATAAAGAATGAGATAGCAAGGAGGGAAGAGAGAGAATAGAGTGTGTGCAACGGATAAAGAGAGAGAGTAGGAGTGAGAGTGAAGTTGAAGAGAGAGAAAGAGTGGGTAAAGAGAGAGAGTAAGGGAAAAGGAGCAAGAGAGAGAATGAAGATGGAGCAAGAGAGAGTTAGGGAGGGCTAGTGAGAGAGAGAGAGGGAGAGAGAGAAAGAGAGAGAAGTGATTGAAGGAGTAAGAGAGAGAATGAAATTAAAGAGAGTGAGGGAGCACGGATGGAAGAGAGTGAAAAATGTGATGGATATATGGACATAAAGAATGAGTAAAGAGAGAGAAATAGAGCAAGAGAAAGCCAGTGAGCGAGAGAAAGAAACATAATAGAGAGTAAGACATAGTGAGAAAGGAAGAGAGAGAAAAAAAAGAGATAACAGGTAAGAGTAAGGGAGAGAGTTAGAAAGGGCGAATAGATGGAGAGAGTAAAAAAAATTGATGAGCAGAGGGAGTGAGAGAGTGAGAGAGAGAAAAAAGATTTAAGAAAGAGACAAATAGGAAGCGAGAGAGGAAGAGAGAGAAAAAGATAGCGAGCAAGTTGGGGATTGGGAGGTAGATTAAGAGAATGTGTGAGAAGGAAATAATGAGAGAGGGAGATGGAGAGGGAGAGAGGAGGAGAGAGGGGGAGAAATTGAATTAGAGAGAGTGGGAAGGAGGGAAGTGGGAAGGAGAGGATGAGCTTGAGTGAGGGAATGGGAGAGGAAGAGTGAGAGAGATATAAAGAAAAGAGAAAGTGAGAGAAGAGAGCAAGAGAGAGGGAATGATAGAGAGCGATAGAAAAAATGAGAGGGTGGGAGAGGGAGTTAATAAGTGAGAAGGAGAGAGGGAGATGGAGAGGAAGAGAGGAGTAAGATAGGGAGAGAGCAAAACAGAGAGGAAGTAAGGATTGAAAGAGGGAGGGATTAAGGGGTAAAGTGAGATATATGATAAAAATAATAAATAATGAGATGGTTATGAGGGGAGAGAGCAAGATGTGATAGAAACTAAGAGAGAGCATGAGGGAGGGAGTGAGAGATAGAGGGAGAGAAAAAGAGAGTAAAGAGAGAGAAGACAGGGTCATAGAAGAAAGAGAAAAAGTTTGTGATAAAGAGGGGGTAAAAGAGAGTAAGAAAACAATAAAGAGAGATGAAATAGAGTGTAAGAGAGAGAGAGAGAACAATGAAGGAAGTGAAGATAGGGACTGAAGAGTGAGCGGGAGGGAGGAGTGAGGATGAGACAGAAACAAATGGAGGGAGATCTAGAGGGGATATGGAGATAGTGGGAGGGAGAGATGGCGATAGAGAGAGATAGAGAGACTAATTAATGAAAGAAGAAGAGAGTGATAGATGGTTGGGCAGAAAAAGTGAGTAAATTAATAAGAGAGAGTGATAAAAGAGCGCCAGAGTAGTGTATGAGAGGGAAGATAAGTGATAAAGCATAAAGGGAGAAAACTGTGAGAGTGGTAGAGAGTGAGAATGAGAGAGATAGAGGGAGGGAGGGAGTGGGAGAGGAAGAGAGTGTTAGAGAAAAGTGAGAGCGATGGAAGATAAAGAGAGTAAGTGAGAGCGAGGGAGAGTGGGGTAGAGAATGAGATTTAGTGGGGGAGAGAGGCACATGAATTAGAATAGAATGAGATGAGGAGAGGAAGTGTGCGTGAGAGAGAAAGTGAGAGGGAGAGAGGGAGAGGGAGGGATGGAAGAAAGATGAGTGGGAGAGAGAGGGAGAGAAAGATTGAGAGGTGAGGGAGGAGAGCAAGCAATAAAAGAGACAGTAAGGGAGAGAGAATGACCATGGAGCGAAAAAGAGAGAGGGAATAAGAGTTATAGTGAAATTGAATAGAGAGAAAAAGGGAACAAGAAAGGCAGAGAGTGTGAGAGAGAAATAGAGTGAAGAGGGAGTGAGGGAATAGAGAATGCGAGAGAGGGAGAGAATGAGCAGGCAAAAAAAAGTGAAGGTGCTAGAAGAGAGAAAGAAAGAGGGATTGAGACAACGATAAAAAAATGATAAGAAGGGAGAGGGAGTGAATGAGTTAGTGCAAGAGGAGAAAGAGATAGGGAGAGTGAGATAGGGAGAGAGGGAGAAAGAAAGGTAAGGAGGGATTGAAAGAGGGAGGGATCAAGGAGAAAAGAGAGATGTATGAGGGATAATAATAAATAAGGAGATGGATATGAGGGGAGAGAGCAAGATGCGAGAGCATTTGAGAGAGTGTGAGGGAGGTAAAGTGAGGGAGACAGAGAGAGAGCAAGAGATATCGAGTGAGAAAGAGTGAGTAAAGAGAGATTAGAGATGGAGATAGAGGAAAGAGCAAGAGAGAGACAAAGAGGGGGCAAAAGTCTGCAAAGAAACAATAAAAAGAGATGAAATAAGGAGAGAGAGAGTAAGAGAGGGAGTGGAGATAGGGATTAAGGAGTGAGCTGGAGGGAGAGAATAGAGGTGATAAAAGAAAATAAAGAGAGAGAAGAGAGACTCATGCAAGATAGAGCAAAAGATAGTGAGTGCGAGTTTGAAAGAGAGATATATAGTGAGATATTGAGTGAGAGGGAGGGGAGGGAGATAAATAATAAAGAGCAAGAGAGTTAGAGAGGGAGGGAGAGAGAAAGATATATAAAGAAAGTATAAGAGAGTAAGAAGAAGAGTAAGGTAAAGAGAGTGAGAATACGGAGAGAGAAGGAGAGGAGGAAGGGAGTGAAAGAGGGAGGGGAGATGAATAGATGTGTGACAAAAGGTGAGAAATGATGAGAGAGAGAAGAGGTAGAGATAGAAAGACAGTGAGGAGTAGGGAGAGAGGGAGAGTGAGAGTGTGAGGGATAGAGTGGGAGAAAGAACATGAATGAACAAAAAAGAGAGCAAAAGAATGAGAAAGAGAGCTAGAATAGGGAGTGCGGGAGAGAGCATGAGTGGTAAAGAGAAAGAAAAAGAGATATAGAGGGTCCTACTCCCTCTCTTTATATCTATCAAACTCTCCATTATCTCTTTCACTTTCTCTTCCTCTTACTCGTTCTCTTTATCCATCCCCCACTTCCTCTCTGTCTTCCATTCTCTCTTTCTTTTCCTCACTTTCTCTCTTCCTCATACTCACTTCTTTTGTCTCTCACACTCCCTCACTCCCTCTAAATTTCATGATCTCATTTTCTCTCTCTAACTTCCCCCTTTCTCCTTTTCCCTTGCTCTAATCTCTCTCTCCATCACTTGCACACTTTCTCTCTTGCCTGAATGCATTCTAACTACCTCCTCTTTCTTTCTCCCACTCTCGCCCCCTCTCCCACCCCTTTTCAACCTCCTCTCCCTCCCATCCTCTCTCTCTCTGCCACACTCTCTCCTTATCTCTCTTTTTCCCTATCATTCTCTCTATCCCCTTGCTCTTCATGACGTCCTCCCTCCTTTTCATTCAAACATCATACCTTCGCTCACTTTTGTCTCTCAAATCCTTTCATTTCCCTTCCTTGCTCTCTTTTTGCTTCTTCCCTATTCTACATTTCCTTCTTGTGTTTTTTCCTCCATCTCTCTTTCTTTTTCTCCTATCTCTATCTCTTACTCCCTCACCCACACTCTCTCATTCTCACTCTCCCTCCCTCTCTCTCTCTTCCTCTATGGACCTATCTTATAATTTATAGGTATATATATATATGTACCCTCTCTCAAAATATCTCTCAATCTCCCAATTTATTTGTCCCTTTCTCCCACTTATTATCCTCCTCTCCTCTTTCTCTCTTGTTCTTCTAAGTCTTATTGCCCCTCTCATTGTCCCTCCTGCTCCTTTTTTTCTCTCTTTCCTTACTCTTTCCTCTTTCTCTCTCTTTTATGATTCCTTTTTCTATTCAATTTCATTGTCACTTACTCCCTCCCTCTCTCTTTCTCGGTCTCTATTCTCTCTTTTACTCTTTATTTTCTTCATCATTATTCTCTCTCTCCTATCGGTCTCTGTTTCTCTATTCCCTACTCTCTCCTACTCTCTATAGCTCTCCTCCCCCATCTCTCTCACTTTTCCCCTCTCTCCCACACATGGTCTCTCTCGTTCTCTTCTGTCCCTATGTCTCACTCTCTCTAATTCATTCTCATCTTCACCCTCCCTCTCTCCATCTCACTCATTTCTTCTTGCTCTATCTTCCCCCACACTCTTCTCTCTCCCTCTCTCTCCCTTCATCACTCCCTCTCACTTAAATCTCTCTCACTCTCACTCTCTCTCTTTCTCACTGTTTATTGTCTCTCTCTTACTTTGTATTCTGATGGTCTCTCTTCTCTGATTTTCCTCACCCACTATCACCACAAACATTCTCTCTTGCTCCCTCTCTTGCTTTCTTTCACTCCCTCTCACTTCCTCTCTCATTCCTCAATATCTCTTCCCTTTCCATTTTACTCTCCTTCTCTCTCTATTAAATTTCATTCTCACTCTTACACCCTCCCTTTCTCACCCTTCTTTCTCTGCTCTCTTTCTCTCGCTCTCTCTCCCACTTACTCTACCTCTCTATCTTCATCTCCCTCTTTCTTTCACTCTCTTCTCGCCCAATTTCCCTCTCACTTTCTCTCTCCTTCTGTCGCTCCCTCCCTCTCTTCAACTTACTTCACTCCCTTCTTTTCTCTTTCTCACTCTTTGTTATCTCTCTCATTTACTCTCTGTATTGTTGCTCGCTCTTCTCTCATTACTTTGCTTCGTCCATCCTCCCACTCTCTCTCCTCTGTCACCCTCCCTCATTCCCTCTCTCACTCAAAATTTCCTCTTTCTCTCTCTATCGCACTTTCTCTCCCTCTCTCCCTCCACTCTCTCTATCTTCCTTTACAACTCCTCTCTCTCACTCTTTATCATACATTCTTTTGCTCTACCTCTCTTTTCCTTTCTCGCTCAATTTCCCTTGTTCTATCTTTCAGCACTCTCTATTTCTCTCTCACACTCTTTGTCCCTCTCTTTCTCCCTCTCTCTCTTCAATCTTTCTTACGACCTCCCTCTATCTCTCTATTTCTTTTTCTTTACTACTAATGCTCTCTCTAACACTCTCTATTATATTGCTCTTTCTCAATTCTTTGTTCTCTCTTATGTTAACCTTTATTCTCTCTCTTTCTCTCACTCAATCACCCACCCTCTCTCGCTCTCCCTTTCTCCCACTCACTCCCTCACTCTTTCTCTCCCTCTATCCCCCACTCTTTCTCTCCCTCTCTATTGCTTCCATCCCTCCCACTCTTTCTTTCTCTTTTGAGCTCTTTTCAATTTGACTTTCACTCTTCCTCACCTCTCCCTCTCTCCTATTTTCTCAAACCCACACACTCTCAAACTTTCTCTATGTCAACCCATAAGCTCTCTTTCTCAATCTCTATCGCTGTCATTTCCGTCACTCTCCATTTCATTCTCACTATTTTTTTTCACTCTTCCCCTAAATCTTACGCTCCAATCTCTATCTTTCTCTCTGTCAACCAATTTATCAATTTGTTCTCTCGCTTTCTCTTAATCCAACCCTTCATTAATATCACTTCTCATACCACTTCTCTCTCGCTCCTCTTTCGCTCTTGTTCTTCCTTTATCTCTTCTTCTCTCTTGTGCTCTCTCTCATTTTCTTTTTCTCTCTCTCTCTCCTTCCTCTCTCTTGCTCTTTCTTCCCTTAATCTCTTTTTTAGCTCTTTTTTCTCTATTTCTTGGTCTGTCTCTCCTTTTATTCAATTTAAATCTCATTCTTTCTCCATTCCTCTCCCTTTCTTACTCTCTATTCTCTCTTCCTCTCTCTATTACTCTCTTATGTTACTATATTCTCATCTCCTCTTACTCTTTCTCTCTGTCTATCCGCCACTCTATCTTGCTCTCCCCTTCTCACACCCTCTCTCCCCTACCAATATTTTACACACACCTCCCTTTATTCTCTATCTTCCTTTACTCTCTTTCTTGATCTCTCTCTCTCTCTCTTCCCACGCTGTGTAATTCTTTCTCGCTATTTTATTTTGTCTCTCCCCCTCCATCGCATGTTCCTATCTCTTTCTCTCTCAGTATCTGCCAATTTATTCATCTATTCTCTTACTCTCTCTCAATCTAACACTTTATTACTCTCTCTTTCTCGCATCCCCTCTCTCCTGCTCCTCTTTCCCTCTTGCTCTTCCGTTCTCCCTTCTTCTCTCTCGCATCTCTCTCATTCTCTCTGTGTCTCCCTCTCTCTTCCTTTTCATTCCCTTACCCTCACTTTTCTCTCTATTCTTGTCTCTATTTCTTGGTCCCTCTGTCTCTTTATTCAACTTAAATCTCACGCTTACTCCCTCCCTCTCTCCTTCTCACTCTTTATTCTCTCACTCTCCCTTTCTTTCTTACTCTCTTATATTACTCTATTCTCCTCTCCTCTTACTCTTTCTCTCAATCTATCCCCCACTCTAACATGCTCTCCCTCTCTCACATTTTCTCTTCCGCTCCCAGTATCTCTCACACTCTCTTCTCCTCCTCTCTCTCTCTCATACACACATGCACTCACTTCGAGCACTCTATTTTTTTCTAACACTCTTTCTCCCTCTCTTGCTCTCTCACTCTTCAGTCATTCTTATGACCTCCCGCTAACTCTCTATTTCTTTTTCTTTACCACTAATGCTCTCTCTAACACTCTCTATTATATCTCTCTTTCTTGATCTTTTGTTCTCTCTTATGTTGCCATTTATTCTCTCTCTTTCTCTCACTCAATCCATCATTCTCTCTCGCTCTCCCTCTCTCCCACTCTCTCCATCACTCTTTCTCCCCCTCTACCCCCCACTCTCTCTCTCCCTGTCTATTGCTTCCATCCCTCCCACTCACTCTTTCTCTATTCTATTCCTTTCTCCCTAGTTCTCTCTCTTTTCAATTTCACTGTACTCTTCCTCCCTCCCCCTCTCTCCCTTTCTCTCAAACACATACATTCTCACACTTTCTCTATCTCAATCTCTTAAGCTCTCTTTCTCAATCTCTCTCACTGTCTGTCCCTCATCTCCATTTCATTCTCACTACTTTATTTTCTCTCCCCTTCCCTCTATCTCATGCTCTTATCTCTATCTTTCTCCTAGTCAACCAATTTATCAGTCTATTCTCTCATTTTCTCTCAATCTAACCCTTCATTACTACACTTCTCACACCACCTCTCTTCCGCTCCTCTTTCACTCTTGTCCTTCCTTTTTCTCTTCTTCTCTCTCGTGCTCTCTCTCAATTTTTCTCTCTCCCTTCCTCTCTCTTGCTCTTTCTTCTCTCTTTTCTTTTGTCTCTATTTCTTGGTCCTTCTCTCCCTTCATTCAATTCAAATCTCACTCTTACTCCATTCCTCTCCCCTTCTAAATCTTTATTCTCTCTCTTCCTATCCCTCTTACTCTCTTATGCTACTCTATTCTCCTCTCCTCTTACTCTTTATCTCTGTATATCCCCCACTCTATCTCCCTCTCCCCCTCTCGCTCATCTATCCCCTACCAATATTTCTCACACATCTCCCTCTATTCTCTATCTTTCTCTTATCTCTTTCTCAATCTCTCTCACTCTCTCTTCCCACACTTTGCATTTCTTTCTCACTATTTTATTATCTCTCTTCCCCTCCATCTCATTTTCCTCTCTTTCTCTCTATGTATCTACCAATTTATCTATCTATTCTCTCACACACTCTCCATCTAGCACCTTATTACTCTCTCTTTCTCACATCCCCTCTCTCCTGCTCCTCTTTCACTCTTGCTCTTTCGTTCTCTCTGCTTCTCTCTCGTACTCTCTCTCATTTTCTCTATCTCTTCCTCTTTCATGCTCTTCATTCCCTTACCCTCACTTCTCTCTCAATTTGTGTCTCTATTTCTTGGTCACTGTCACTTTATTCAATTTAAATCTCATGCTCACTCCCTCCCTCTCTCCTTCTCACTCTCTATTCTCTCTCTCCGTCTCTCTTGCTCTCTTATAATTATCTCCTTTTTCTTTTTCTCTCCATCTATAACCCACACCAACATGCTCTTCCTCTCTCACTCTCTTTTCTCCTCCCACTATCTCTCACACTCTCTTCTCTTCCTCTCTCTCTCTCTCTCTCAAATGCACTCTCTCTTTCTCTCCCTCTTTCCCTCCCACACCTCTGTTTCTCTTCCGTTTCCTCTTGCTCTCTCTTCTCTCATCTCCCTTCTCTCTCGATTTCTTTATTGCTCTCTCTCTCACTTTCTTCCTCCCTCTCTTTATCATCAATTTCACTCACTCTTACTACTCTCTCCCACTCTTTCTCACACTCGCTTTTACACACTTTTACTATCCCTTCTATTGCTACATTATCCCTCTCTCTTCTCACTCTTTCTCCTCCTTCATCTCCCACACACTCTCTCTCTTGCATCCCGGCCCCTCTACCCTCTCAATCACTCACCCTCCCTCCCTTCCTCTTTCTCTCTCTCCCTCGCATCCCCTTTATTTCCCTCTCTCACTTACTCACTCAATCTCTCCCTCCCTCTCTCTCTCACTCATTCTCTTATTCTCTCTCCCACTTTTCCTCTTAGCTCACTCTCTCTAGCTATATCTTCCTATGCACTCTCTTCTCTCTCTATTTTTCTCTCCATCTCTCTTCCTTTCTCGTTCCCTCTCTCTTCAATCTCTCTCACTCCCTCCCTCTCTCTATTTTTCATTATTTATTCTTTATCTTTATTTTTCTCTCTTTTATTATTCTCTGTTCTGTTACTCACACATACACACACACACTCTCTCTCTCTCTCTCTCTGTCTTGCTTCATCCTGCTCCCTCTCACGCTCTTTCTCTCCCAGTCTGTCTCTTCATCTCCATATCACTCTCACTCTTAACGTGTCCACCTATCTTTATCTTTATTTATTCTTTCTCTCTCTCTCTCCTAATATGTCTTTTATTTGTTTCCCTTCTCCTTCATTCTTTTCAGTCTTTGCCTCCATATATCCCTAACTCTCTGCCTCCCTCTTTCACTTTCCTCCTTCCCTCTTTATGTCTGCCTCTTTCTCTATCTCCCCTCCCTCTTTCACACTCTCTCTCACTCTCTCCCTCTATCTCTACATCCTCTCTCTCTCTCTCAATCTCTCTCTTTTGATCACTTTCTCACTCATTCTCTTGCTCTCCTTACCTTTGTCTCTCTCACTAACCCTCTCTAGCTCTCATTCTCTCTGTCCCTCTCATTAGCCATCTCTTGCTTTATTTTTTCTCAATCTATTTTCTCTCTCTATTTCTCTCCCACAATCTCTCTCTATATCAATCTTTCACTCTTCAATCTCTCTCACTCTCTATATCTCTCTCTTTCTCACTCCCTCCCCATCCCTTACACTCTCTATCGCTCTCCAACTTTTATCTTTCTCAATCCTTCTCTCTTCTCTCTCTCGTTATTTCTCACTTTCGCTTAAACTTCTCTCTCACTCTCTCTCCCTCTCTTCATCCCTCTCTTTGTCACCCCTATCTCTCACTCTCTTTCCGTACTCTATCTCTATCTATCTATATTTCTCTCTTGCTCCCTCCCTCTCTCTTTCATTCTCTCACTCTCAATTTCTCTCTTCTCTTCATCCCTCTCTCACACTCCCTCCTCTTCCCACCCGGTTAATATATTTTTTCTCTCTTGTCCCTCACTCTCCTTACCTCTTATATTTTTTTCTCTCAAGATCTCTTTGAATCTCTCACTCTTATCTCTTAATCGGTCTCACTCTCTCCCACTCTATCTTTCTCACTTCCTCAATTTTTCCATTTCTAGGTCTCCTTATGTAGCTCACTCTTGTCTCTCCATCTCACACACTCATACAATCTCTCATACTCTCTCAATCACTCTCCCTCTCACCCTCTTTGGCTCAATTTCTTGCTCTCTATCTCACTCTCTCTTACATATTATCTCCCTCTCCTCTTTCTCCATTGCTCTTCCTTTTCTTTTTGTTCTATCTTCCCTTACCTCTCTTCCGTCTCGATTTCTCCATCGGTCTCTCTCTTTCTCCCCCCTCTCTTTCTCCTCAATTTCACACACTCTTACTCCCTCTCTCCCTCTTTTTCCCACTACCTCTCTTGCTAGGTCTTACTATCTCTTCTATTGATACATATTCCCTCTCCCTTCTCACTCTTTGTCCTCCACTATCCCCACACACATCTCTCTCTCGCGTCCCTCTGTGTATCCCTCTCTCTAAGTCACTCTCCTTCCCTCACTTTCTCCCTCTCTCTCCCTCCCTCTCATCCCCTCCATCTCCCTCTCTCTCACTCCTCTTATTTTATCTTCGTCTTTTTTTAGCTCACTCTCTCTTGCTCAATCTTTCTTCAGACTCTCCTCTCTTTACTTCTCTCTCCCTCTCCCTTCTACTCTCGTTCCATCTCTCTTCAATCTCTCTCACTCCATCTCTATCTATTTTTTAATTATTTATTATCTATCTTTCCTTCCTCTTCCATTACTCTCACTCACATGCACACACATTCTCTCTTCCTCTTGCTTTGTCTCTCGCTCTTTCTCTCCCAGACCCTCTTTTCATCTCTATATCACACTCACTCTTAAATTATCCCTCTCTTTTTCTCATTCTCTATTCTCTCTCTCTCTCTCTCATAATCTCTCTTTTATTTCTCTGTCGTCTCTGTCATTCCTTTCACCCTTTCTCTCCAAATATCCCCCACTCTCTCCCTCTCCCATTTTCCTCCTTTCCACCTTGTCTCCCTCTTTCTATCTCCCCACTCTCCCTTTCGCACACTCTCTCAATGTCTCCCATCCACTCTCTCCCTCTACGTCTGCATCTCCCTCGCTATCCTTTCTCTAAATCTCTCACTCACGATCTCTATATCACACATTCTCTTGCTCTCCTTTTCTCTGTCCCTCTCACTAACCCTCTCTTCCTCTATTTTTTCTCTCTATTTACTCTATTCATCTCTCACAATCTCTCTCCCTATCTCAATCTTTCACACTTCAATCTCTCTCACTCCCTCCCTCTATCTATCTCTTTCTCACTCTCTACCTTTATCTCTCACTCTCTATTGTATCTTTCTTTCTCGCTCTCTTGCTCTTCTCTCTCTCGCTCTCTCTTCTATCACTCTTTCATCACTCTTTGCTCAATCTTTCTCCTTATCCTACACAAACACTCTATTTCTCACTTTCCAACTTTTTTCTCTCTCAATCCTTCTCTTTTGTCTCTCTCATTATTTCTCACTTTCGCTCACACCTCCCTCTCTCCCTCTCTCTCTCCCTCCTCTGTCTCCCTTATCTCTCACTCTCTTTTTCTTACTCGTTTTCACTCTATCTCTCTCTATGTATATATCTTTCTTGCTCCCTCCGTCACTCTGCCTTTCATTCTCAAACTTTTTATATCTCTTTTCTCTCTCTCCCTACCTCCCTCACACTCTCTATCAGTTCCCACCTTGTTAATATTTTTTATCTCTCCTGTCCCTCTATCTCCATCCCTTTCTTATATCCCCTTCTCTATCTCAATTTATTTTCCTCTTTCTCTCTAGATCTCTTTCACTCTCTCATACTTATTCTCTATACTGGTCTCACTCTCTCCCATTATCTTTCTCACTCCCTCAATCTTGCACTCTTTAGGTCTCCCTTATGTAGCTCACTGCTCTCTGTCCATCTCACACCTCATACACTCTCTCTCCTACTCACCATCTTTAGTTCCATTTCTCACTCTCCATTACAATTTTTTTCTCTCTCACTCTCTCCTCTCCCTCTTTCCCTTCATTTTTCTTTCTTCACCTTCTATGCCCTTCTCTATTAATTTCTCTCTCTTCTCGCTCTCTATTCTCTTTTTCTATATTACACATTCTTTTACACTCTCCTTTGTTGCTCTCTCTTCTCTATTTTCTCTTACTTTTCTCTTACTCTTGCCCCTACTCTCTCTCCCCTCTCTCTTGCTTTCATCTCTCCCTCTTTTTTTCTCCCTTCTCTCCCTCCCTTTATCCATCTTCGTCTCCCTCTCTCTTGCTCCCTCTCTCCCTTGCTCCCTCTCTCTCTCAACATTCTCCTATTCTACCTCACTTCTTAATCCTCACTCTTACTTGATCTTCACTAAGTCTCTCTTCTCTTTCTCTCTTCCTTTCACTCTCTCTTGCTTTCTCTTTTCCGCTCTCTCTTTAAACTCTATCACTACTTCTTTCTGTCTCTCTTTCTCACTCACTCTCTCCTTCCCTCTCACTCTCTATTCCACATATTTTTATCTCTCTTGCTCTCTTCTGTCTTCCTCTTTTGATGCTCTCTTTATCCATCATTGCCTCTCTTTTGCTCTCCCTCTCTCTTTCACTCCCTTCATCCCTCTCTTTCTCCTCCTCTCCATTTCTCCCTCTCTCTTGCACCCTCTCTTGCTCACTCACTCTCTCATTCTTTCACCCTCTCTCTTCCCTTACTCTCCCTTCACTCTATTTCTCTCTCACACTCTCTCTCATTCTCTTCTCTCTTTAGATTCGCTCCACTCTTCTTTTTTGTTATCTATCTATCGCTCTCTCATTCTCTTATTCTCTTTTTTTCATGTATCATTTTAACTCTAACCCCCCTCTCTTTCTCTTTAATTTTCTTGCTCTGTCTCTCACACACTTGCTCTCTCTTGCCCTCTCACACTCTTCTTTCTCTCTGCATCCCCTTGCAGTCTCCATCACAACCTCCCACCGCTCCCTCCCTTTCTTTCAACCTCATACCATCTCTCACTTTCTCTCTCTAAATCTTTTTAGCTCTCTTTATTGCTCTATCTTACATTCTCTTCCTTTGCTCTTTATTTCCTTCTTGCTTTATTCCTCCCTCTCTTCTCTTTCTCTTGCTTCTATTCTCTCTCTCACTCCCTCTGCATCTTTCTTTCTCTCTTGCTCTATCTTACTATCTCTCTCTATATATTCTCTCTTTTTCTCAAAATATCTCTCTCACTCTCCTTAATTGTTTCACTCCCTCACTCTAACTCACTCTCTCACCCACCTTATTATCTCTCTCTTCTCTTTCTCACTTGCTCTTCCTTTTCCTCTTGTTCACTCTTCCCATACCCCTCTTCTTTCTCGATTTCTCTATTGTTATCTCTCTTTATTCTCCCTCTCTTTCTCCTCAATTTCACTCAATCTTACTCCCTCTCTCCCTCTCTTTCCCACTCTCTCTTACTCTCTCTTACTATCTCTTGTATTGCTACATATTCCCTTGCTCTTCTCACTCTTTCTCCTCTTCTGTCCCCCACACACACACACTCTCTCTCTTAAATTCCTCCCTCCATATCCCTCCCTCTAACTCACTCTCCCTCCATCCCTTCCTCCTCTCTTTCCCTCTCATCCCCTCCATCTCCCTCTCTCACTTGCTCACACTTTCTCTCCCTCTCTCCATCTCTTATCCCACTTATTATCTCTCCCTTGTTTCTTCTAGCTCACTCTCTCTTGCTCTATCTTCCTTTACATGCTCTTCTCTATTTATTTCTCTCTCCCTCTCTCTTCCAATCTCGTCCCCTGTCTCTTCAATGTCTCTCACTCCCTCCCTCTCTCTATGTTTTACTATTTATTCTCTATCTTTCTTACGCTCTCTACTATTATTCTCTCTTGTGTTACTCTCACTCACACACACTCACACACTCTCTCTCTTCTGCTTTCTCCATTTCTTGCACTTTCTCTTTCAGTCCCCTTCATCTTTACATCACTCTCACTCTTAATTCGTCCCTCTCTCTTTCCAATTCTCTAATTTTTTTCCTTCTCTCCTAATCTTACTTTTAATTCTCTCTCTTCTATCTCATTCCTTACAGCCTTTCTCTTCTGATATTCCCCACAATCTTCCTCCCTCTTTCCCTTCTTTATGTCTCCCTCTTCTCTCTCTCCCTCTCTGTTTCACACACTCTCTCACTCTCTCTCTTACACTCTCCCTCCACGTCTGCATGTCCCTCACTCCCTTTGTCTCTCTACATCTCTCTCTCAATCTTTTCGCACTCATTCTCTTGCTCTCCTTCCCTTTGTCCCTCTCACAAACACCCCTTTCTCTACTTTTTCTCAATCTCTTTACTCTCCCTAGTTGTCTCACACAATCTCTCTGTTTTGTCTCAATCTTTCACTCATCAATATCTCCCACTCCCTCTCTTTCGTAGTCTCCAACTCTCTCTCTAACTCTCTATTCTATTATTCTTTCTCGCCCTCTTTCTGTCTCTTTTGTTACTCTCTCTTCTCCCATTAGTCAATCTTTCTCTCTCCTTTCCCTCACACACTATCTCTCTCTCTCCAACTTTTTTTATATCTCAATCTTTCTCTCTTCTCTCTCTCACTATTTCTCACATTCTTTCACACTTCCCTCTCTCCCTCCCTCCCTCTATCTCCCTTATCTCCCATTATCTCTTTCATAATCTTGTTCTCACTCCATTCCTCTTTATCTATTTATCTATGTTGCTCCCTCCCTAACTCTCTTTTTCATTCTCTCACTCTTTATCTCTCTCTTCTCTCCCTCCCTCCTTCCCTGAAACTCTCAGTCCCTTCCAACCCTTTGAATATTTTTTTTCTCTCCTGTCCCTCTCTCTTATTCCTTCTATTATATCCTGTTCTCTCTCTCTCTCTCTCTCTCTCTCTCTTCCTCTTTCTCTCTAGATCTCATTCACTCTCTTACACTTGCGCTTTTTATCGGTCTCATCCTCTCCCTCTTTCTCACTCCCTCAATCTATCCCACTCTAGGTCTCCCTAATGTAGCTCACTCTTCTTTCTCAATCTCACACACTCATGCACTCTCACTCTCTCTCAATCTCTCTCCCCTCACTCTTTTTAGCTCCATTTCCCACCCTATATCTAAATCTCTTTTACCTTTTTGGTTCATCTTCTCTTACTCACTCTTCACCCTCCCTCGCTCGATTTTTTCTCTCTTCTCTGTATGCCATTCTTTATTATTTTTTCTTAGTCTCTGTCTTTCTCACGCTCTATTCTCTTTTTCTATTTTATAATTATTTACACTGTTTTGTTGCTCTCGCTTGTCTCTTCTCTCTTACATTTCTCTCACGTTATCCGCTACTCTCTCCTCTCTCTCTTGCTTCCATCCCTCCCTCTCACGTTCTCTTACTTCTCTCCCTCCCACCCTCCCTCAATCTCCCTTTATCCTTATCTGTCTCCCTCTCTCTCTCAACATTCTTCCGTTCTCCCTCACTTTTTAACCCTCACTCACTCTTGCTCGATCTTCCCTCGGTCTCTCTTGTCAATCTCTCTTCCTTTCACTCTCTTCTTTTCTCTTTCCTACACTCTCTTAAACCCTCTCACTACCTCCTTCTATCTCTCTCACTCATTCTCTCCATCTTTCTCTCTTTGACTCTCTATTCCACCTTTTTTTATCGCTCTCAAATCTTACTCAGTCCCATCATATCCATTTCATTATTTCTTTTTATATCTCATAAATCCCTCGATCGCTCCCTATTTCAATCCCTCCTTCCCTTTCTTTCTCCCTCTATCCTTCTAACTCATTCACTCCCTCTCACTCCCTCTCATTTTCTTTATCCTCTCTCCGATTCCCTCTTTCTTGCTCTGTCTCTCGCTTTCACTTTTCGCTATTTCTCTCTCACTCGCACTCTCCCATTCTCTCGCTCTCTTTCTCATCCATTCTTTCTAATTCTCTCCCTCCGCTACCCTCTCTCTCACTCTATCTTAATCTCTCTCCCTCTCTCCCTCTCCATCTCCCTCTCATCTTTTCTCATTCTCACTCCACTTACTCTCCCTCCCTATCTCTTTTTGTTCACAATCTTTTGAGCTCTTTTCCTCTCTCTCTCTTGTAAATCTTTCTTGCTCTCTCTCACCAACTCAGTCCCTCACTCTCTCCAATTTCTATCCTCTCCTTCTATCTCTCTCTTTCTCAACCTCTCCCTTACTATTTCCCTTTATCAATCTCTTTTTCACTCTCTCCATTTCTCTCTAAGTCTCTCACTTTCTATTATGTTCCTCTCACTTGCTCTCTAGCTCTCACTTACTCTATTTTCTCTTTCTTTACTCACTCTTTATCTTCCTATCTCCATTACTCTAACTCTCTTCCACTTTCTGATTCTCTTTCTCAATCTCTCTTCTCTTTTATTGTTTATTACTTTCTTTCCTTCCCTCCCACTTTTCCTCCCTCTCTCCTTATTTCACTCACTTTTTCTTTCTTTAGCTCCCTCTCTCTTTCCCTCTCTTTTCTCCTCTCTATTCTTACTCTATTTCTCTTTGGCTTTATCTCTCCTCCCTAACTCGCTCCCTCACTCTCTGCAACTCCACTCTCACTGTTACCCCCTCACATACCTCTCTCTCTATCTCTCTCTCTCTCTCTTTCTCTCTTCTTTTCTCTCTTTCACTTTCCCTCCCTAAATCTCTCTCTTGTTCCATCTATCATTCTCACTCTTGCTCATTTTCTCTTACTGTCTCTTCACTCACTCTCTCTCTTTAGCTTACCTCTCACTTCTACTCCCTCTCTTTATCTGTTTCACACTCTCTATTCTCTCATCTAATTTCTATCACTATCTTGTTCGCACACTTTATTCTCTCTAAACTCCACTTTCCCATCCCAGCTCTACCTCTCTCTCCATCATTCTCTCTCTCATTCTCTTATTCTCCCTCTCACTCTTATGTTCACTCTCTCTTTCTCTATCTTCCCTCATTCTCCTTCTCTCTTTATTTCTCTCTCAGTCTCACTTCCTTCTTTGCTCCCTTCCTCTCTCTCTCCAACTGTTCGTTCTCTCTTTCTTTCTCCTTTATTGTACATAGTTCACTAACTTTCCAAATGGTTTCTCTTCCTCTCACACACACAATCTCTTTCTTTCCTCAGTCTTTCTCTTTCCTATCCCTCACACACACTCTCCCTCTCTCTTCTCTCTTTCCTAACTTTTAACCCTCTCAATCCCTCTCTCTTCTCTCTCATTATCTCTCTATTTCTCTCACACTTCTCTCTCTTTCTCTCTCCCTATCTCCCTCCCTCTCTCCCTCTCTCTCTCCCTCTTTCTCTCTATCTCCTCTATCTCTCACTCTCTTTTCTTACTCTTGTTCTCACTGTCTCCCTCTCTAGCAATATATCTCTCTTGATCCCTCCCTCACTCTCTCTTTCATATTCTCACTCCTCTCTTCTCTTCCTCCGTCCCTCACTCACACTCTCTCTCCCTTCTCACTCGCCTAATATCTTGTTTTCTCTGTTATCCTTCTCTCTCTCACTCTATTTTCCAATTTTCCTCTAGATTGTTCTCTTTATCGCTCTTACTATCTCCCTCTATCATTCTCACTCACACATTCGTGCGCTATCTAGGTCTCCCTTATGTAGCTCACTCTTCTCTCTCTATCTCACACACTCAAACACTCTCATTCTCTCTCCATCGCACCCTCTTTAGCTGTATTTCTTTCTCTTTATCGAACTCTCACTTACAATCTTATTCTCTTAATCTCTCCTCTCTTTCATTTGCTCCATCTTTCTCTCTTCACTCTCTATCCTCTTCTCTGTTATCCTCTCTCCCCTCACTCTTTTTCTCACTCGCAATCCCCTTTTTTATCTTATACTCTCTTTCACACTCTCCAATGTTGCTCTATTTTCTCTCTTTTCTCTTACTCTCTCTCATTATATCCTCTCTTTCTTCCATCCCTCTCTCTCTTTCTTCCATCTCTCCCCCCTCCCTTCCTCTCCCTCCCTATCTCCCTCTTTGTATCCCTCTCTCTTGCTCCCTCTATCTCATAATTCTCTTGCTCTTCCTCCCACTCTACCCCTCATTCACATACTCTCACTCGATCTTCCCACAGACTTTCTTCTCACTCTCTCTCACTTTCTCTTTTCTACTCACTCTTTAAACTCTCTCACATCCTCCATCTATCTCTATACTTCTCTCACTACCTCCATCTCTCTTTATCTCTCTATCTCATTATCTCTTCTGTCTCTCACTTTTGACCCTCCAATTATCCCTCGCTACCACTCTCTGGCTCTCCCTCCCTCTTTCACTCCCTTAATCCCCATCTCTCTCCCTCTCTCCATATCTCTCTCTTTCTTGCTCCCTCGCTCGCTCCCTCCCTCCCTCCCTCCCTCTCTCACGCTCTCTATTCCCTCACACTCTCTTCTCTCTATTTGTCTCTCACACTGTCTCCCTTTCTCGCTTCCTCTTTCCCTCTCTTCAGTTTCACTCTTACACTCCCTCTATCCCTCACTCTTTCAAGCTCTATGCTCACTCAGTCTCACCCACTCTCACTTATGATGCTCTCTTTTCTCTTCCCTCAATCTTTCTCTCTCTCTCTCCCCTTGTCTCTTGCTTCCTTCCCTCCCTCCCTCCCTCTCCCTCTCTCTGTCTCCCTTTCTCTCCCTCACACACAATCACTCTCTCTTTCTCTCTCTCTTTCGGTTCATTCCCTCTCTCTCCCACAATCTAATTCTCTACCCCGTCTCTCCCTCTTGCTCGCTCTCTCTATATCTTCTCTCACTCTCTCTTCTCTCTTTCTCTCACCTCCTCTGTCACACCCACTCTTCAATCTCTCTCACACACTCTCTCTTTTCTCTCTTTCTCATCTCTCCCTCTCTCGTTCTCTTCAATATTTATGACTTATCACTTTTTTTTCTCTTTTGCTCTCTCCCTCTCTTTCTCTCTCACACACTCTCTTTCTTGGTCTCTTTTATCACTCCCTTCTATCTCTTTACACACTCTTTCTCTCTAACCATTGCTCAGTCTCTTCTTCCCTCTCTCTCTCTCTCTCACCATTCATTTCTCTCTCTCCCTCTCGCCCTCCATCTCTCTCCATATCTTCCTCTATATCTCCCTTGCTCTACCTCTCACTCCCAATCTTTTGCTCTTTCTTCCTTGAGCCTCTCTTCTTCTTTATTTATGTCTCGCTCTTTCTCTCTTTCTCCCTCTGGCTCTCTCCTCAATACCTATCACTCCCTCCCTTTATCTCTCTGTTTCTATTTCACTCGCTCTCTTGCTCAATCTCGAAGAAGAGATCTAAGGAGAGCTAGCAAAACCAACAGAGGTATACAAATGGGAGAGACTACATGTGTGAGAGAGCAAACAAGAGAGTGAGAAAAGGAAAGAATGAGAGAGAACAACGAGCAAGAGAAGAGTGAGAGATGGAGACAATGAAGTGGTAGAGAGACAGAGAGAGTGAGAGTAATGAAGTGAAAAGATAAGAGATCATAACATGAGCAAGAGAGAGCGAGATCGAAAATGGGAGTGAGTGTGAGGGAGTGACAGAGGGAGAGAGAGAGAGGATAATAAGAGAGAAGGAGTAAGCGAGAGTTAGAGAGAGTGAGAAGGAAAGAGAGGGAAAGAGGTAGAGAGGAAAAGAGAGAGAGAAGAACATAATAAAGAGCTTAAGAAAAAGTGAGATAGAAAGTGAAGAAAGTGTAAGTGAAGAAGTGAGAGAAAGAGAGAGATAGGAATAGAGAGATAGAGAAGAGAGTCAGAGGGATAAAATAAGAGAGAGGGAGAGTGAGTGTGTGAGAGAGGGTGAGAGAGAGGAGAGTGAGAAAGAGAGTGTCTTTGAAGGATAGGGGGAGCTTTATAGAAGGGGAAAGATAAAGAGTGAAGGAAGAAGAGAGAGTGACACAGAGTGAGTGTGAAATTGATATAGAGATGGCATGAACTCTCTATCTCTTCCTCTCTCTCTCCCTCATTGGTTCTATCTCTTTTTCTCTCCATCTCCCTTCCTCTCTCTTTCCATCTCTCTCCACTGCTCGCTCTATCTCTCTCCTCTATTATCTTTCTCCCTCTCCCACTCTCATGCTTTCTCTCTCTCCCTTTCCCTCTCCCTCACAACATCACACTCTCTCATTCTCTCCCACTCCAACACCCTCCCTTTTGCTCCCTTTCTCTCCCTCACTCTCCTGCCGTTTCTCTCCCCCACACTCTCTTTTGTTTCTACTCCCTTACTCTCCCTTCATGTCCCTCCTCTCACAATCTTTATCCCACTTTCTCTTCCTTATTCAATCACTCTCTCTCACTCTCTCCCACTCCCTGACCCTTCCTCTCGCTCCCTATCTCTCCGTCACTCTCTTATTTATTTCCTCTCCCTCACTCTCCCACCCTCTCTCTCTCCCCCACCCTCTCTTTTGCTTTTACTTCCTCACTCTCCCTCCATCTCCCTACACCTCTCACAATCTTTATCTCCCTTTATCTCCCTCTCCCTCTCCCTCTCCCACTCCCTCTATTACTCATTCTAGCTCACTGTCCCTCTCTAGTTGTCTATCTTCTCTCTCCCACTCTCTCCCTCACTCTTCTTTATCTACCTATCCCCTCCCTCTCTTGCTCTTCTCTATTTCTATCTCTCTCTCCCTCTCTCTCCTTTTCTCCTACTTTTTTCTCTATCAGGTTCTCTTTTTTTCTCATTTATCTCAACCCTCTTGCTTTGTTCTCTATTTTATCTCTCTTGCCCCTCTCTCCCCTTACCCCTCTCTCCCTCTACTTCTTTCTGCCTCTCCCTCTTGCTCTTATTTTCTCTTTATTTTTCTCTCTTACTTTGTCATTCTTTCTCATTCTCTCTTGCTCCTTTCTCAATCTCTCTTACTCACTTTCTCTTTCTATCTCCCTCTCTCTCTCTCACCCACACACTTTATCACCCTCTCTCTCCCCTTTATCTCCATCTCCTACATCTTTAGCTCACTCTCTCCCTCCATCCCTGTACCTCCCTCTCATAATGTCTATCTCACTATATCTCCAGTTCTCGTTCTCATTCTCATTCTTCTTTTCTTTTTATCTCTCTTCCTCAATTTCTCTTACTCTCTTCCTTTCTTTCTCTGTCAAATCTCGTTCTCTTCTCTATCACTCCACATCTCTCTCCCTCTTCTAGCTCTCTCGCCCTCTATCTCTCCCTCTCTCCTACTCTCTCTCTCACTCTCAATATTTCTCATAATTTACTTCTCTAACTTTCTCTCTCAATTTCACTCTTCTCTCTCTATCTCTCTCCCTTTTCGTCCCTTCCACCTTCTAGCTACATCATCCTTTATCTCTCACTCTCACCTTTTCACTCTCTTTCACACACTCTCTCCTTCTCTCCCTCTCGATCTTTTCATCTCTCCCCCTCCCACTAATTCTCTTGCTCTCCCACCCTATCTCCCTCTTTCTCTCCTTTTCTTACTCTATTTTTCCTCACTCTCTTTTCTCTCTATTTCTATCTAACTTTATCTTTCTCTATGTCAATCCCTCACTCTTAAATATCTCTCACTCCCTCGCTCTATTCTCTCTCTCTCTATTCTTTCTTTCTTGCCATGTTGCTCTTCTGTGTCTTGATCTCTCTTCTGTGACTATGTCATCTCCCGTTCTTTGTCCCTATCCCTCACACACACACTCTCTCCAACTTTTGTCTCTCGCAATCCCTCTCGTTTCTCTCTCTCATTATATCTCACTTTTTTCCTCTTTCTCTTTCCATCCTCCTTCCCTCTTCAACTCTCTTGCTTCCTCTGTCTCACTCTTATCTCTCATTCTCTCCCTCTCTCTTTATATGTGTCACATGCTCCCTCGCTCACTATCTCTCTCATTCTCTAGTTCTATCTATCTCTTCTCTCTCTCCCTCTACCAATGCATCCCCGTCACTCTCTATCTTTTTGGATCTCTCTCTCTCAGTCATTCTCTTGCTCTCCATTCCGCTATCCCTCTCACCAACCATATCTTGCACTATTCTTTTCTAAATCTCTTTTCTCTCTCTATTTAGCTATCATAATCTCTCTCTGTCTCAGTCTTTCACTCTTCAATCTCTCTCACTCCCTCTCTCTATCTCTCTCTTTGTTACTTTCTATCTCTCTCTTTCTAACTCTCTACCTCTCTCTCGCTCACTCTTTCCTTCTCTTCCGCTATCTCTTCCCCCATTCTCTCTTTTGTCCATTTTTCTCTCATACTCTTCCTTTCTTTCTCCCTCTTCCACTCTCTTCAATTTTATTATCACTCTGACTCCCTCAATTCCTCTCTCTTTCTCGCTCCATGTTCACTCTTTCTCAGACACACTCTCATCTCTCTCTCCACTCATTCTTTCCCTCTCTCTCCCACTCTCTTGCTTTTTTTCTTCCTCCCTCTCTCGCTCTCTCTTCTTTCTCTCTCACACACTCTCCCCCTCACTTCCTCTCACTCTCTGCCAATTCATCCCCTCTCTCTCCCACTATTCTCACTCTCCATCCCCCACTCTCTCTCACTCCTCTTCTCTCTCACTCTCACTTCCTCTCTCACTCCCACTCTCTTCCATTCTTCTGACTCCCTTCGTCAATCTCTTTCTTTTTCACTCTCTCCCTCTTCACTATTTTTCTCTCACTCCTCTCCCTCCTTCGCTCCATTCTCACTATTTCTCACATTTTCTTACACTTCTCCCTCTCTCTCTCTTGTTTGCTCTCTCCCTCTTTCACAACCTCCCTCACTCTCTCCCTCCCTTTTCTATAACACATAAACTCTATCTCTTCAATTTCTTGTTCACTCTCTCACACACACACACACTCTCTCCCCCTTCTCATTCCAAACATTTCTCTTCAATTTCACTTTGACTGTCACTCTCTCTCCAAACTTTTTTTCTCTCAATGTCACAATCACACTCTCTCTTCCTTTCAAGCTCTCTCTCTCTCATCAATTTCACTCTCCTTCCCTCTCACGCCCTCTATCTCATCCCTATATACATTCTCTCACTCTTTATTGCTCTATCTCAATCTCTTCAGCTCCCTTTCTTGATCTCTATCGCTCTTTCTTTGCATTTTATCCCTTTTCTTCTCACTATTTTAATCTTTCTCACTTTCTCAATCTCCCTCACTTTCTCCATATCTATTGATATATCTATCTACTTTTATTCTCCCTCTTATTTTACTCATATATTTCTCTCCATGCCTCTTTGTGCCACTTCAGTTTCTCTCTCTTGTTCTTCCTTTCCCCGAACTCTATCTCGTTCCCCCACTCATTATCTCTCTTGCTCCTTCTCTTTTGTTATCTTTCCTCACTCTTTCTTCTTTCTTTCTCTTTTTTGCTCCCTCTCTCTATTCAATTTCATTCTCACTCTTACTCCCTCCCTCCCTCCCCTTCTCACTCTCTATTCTCTCTCTTACTTTTTCATTTTTTAATCATTATCACTCTCTCTTCCTCTCACTCTCCCTTCCTCTGTCCCCTACTCACTCTTGCTCTCTCTTTGCTTTCCCCACTCTCTCTTTTGTCCCCCTCTCTCACACAAATGCTCTCTTTTTCTCTCCCTTTATTCCTCTCATGCACCTCCCCTCAATCTTTCCATCTCTCTCACTCATTCATTCCCCTCTTCACCCTCCCTCCCTCTCACTCACTCCTTTCTCTAACATCCCCCACTCTACACTCTCTCCCTCTCTCTCTCTCCCTCCATTACTCGCTCTCACTTAAATTTCTCTCTCTCTCTCTCTCTTTCTCACTTATTGTTGTATGTCCTAACTTTGTAATATGCTGGTCTCTGTTCTCAATTTTTTTATCACTCACTATCCCCCACAAACATTCTCAATTGCTCCCTCTCTTGTTTTCTTGCACTCCCTCTCACTTCCTCTCTCTTCCCATAATATTTCTTCTTTCTCCCTTTCTCTCTCATTTCTCTATTAAATTGTACTCTCACTCTTACTCCCTCTCTTTTCAACCCACTTTTCTTGCTCTCACTTTGATTACTCTCTTTTCCATTACACTCAATTACACAAACTCCCTTTCTCTTTCTCTTACTCTCTCTTGCTCTCTTCTCTTCAATCTCACTCTTCTTCTCATATCACTCTCAATCTTACGCTATCCCTCTCCATTGTCATTCTTTGTTCCTTCTCTCTTCTTCTCTCTCTTTTATTTCTCTCTCTCCTTTCACTTTTTGTCTTACGCTATCCCCCACTCTCTCTCTCCCTCTCTCTCACTCAAATCCCTCCTTATCTCTATGTCTCTCTCTCACTTATCTTTTTCACACACACTCTACTTTACTCTCTCACTCTCTCCCTCTACCTCTCGATCCTTCTTCCTCTCTCTCTCTCACTCATTCTCTTGCTCTCCTTCCCTCACTCCTCACTCATCTTTTCTTACTTTATTTTTCCTCACTCTCATTTCTCTCTATTTCTATCTAAAAAGGAAGAGAGATTAATAGAGGAGAGAGTAATAAAGATAGAGAATAAACAGTGAAAAATAAAAGGAAGGAGGGAGTGAGAGAGATTGAAGAGAGAGGGAATGAGAGAGGAAGAGAGAAAGAGAGAGAAATAGTGTGAAAATAGTGTGTGAAGAAAGATAGAGCAAGAGAGAGTGAGTTAGATAAAATGAGGGAGAGAGAACAAGAGAATGAGTGAGAGAGGGGGAGAGATAGAGTGAGCAGTGAGGGAGGGATACGGAGGGGATGAGAGGGAAAGAGAGAGGGAGGCAAGGATGGGTGAGATATTGAAAGGGAAGAGGGAGGGAGGGATGCGAGAGAGAGTGTGCGTGCGGGGGATAGAGGAGTGAGAACGAACAGTGAGAAGTGTAGTGAGTGAGAACGAACAGTGAGAAGTTGAGAGAGTAAGGAACAAGATTGAAAGACAGGGAGGAACATGATTGAGAGAAAGAAGCATTAATGGAGCAGTATTTATCTCTTTCTATCACTTTCTATTCCATCTCTCTTTTTCTCTTCCTCTCTCTTGCTCCATCTATCTTTCACCATTCTCCCATTCTTTCCCTCTCTTTACCTGTAACTCACTTACTCTACTCGATCTTTTCATAGTCTTTTTCACTCTCTCACTTTCGTGTTCCTACTCTCTCTTTAAACTTCTCACTTCTTCCTATCTCTCTTTCTCCCTCACTACCTACATCAATCTCACTCTCTATTTCGCCTCTGTTTGTCTATCTCTCTCACCATCTATTCTATCTCTCACTTTTGACCCTCCCATTATCCTTCACTTCCTCTCTCTCTCCCACTTTCACTCCCTTAATCTCTCTCCCTCCCACTCTACTTATCTCTCTCTTTTTTGCTCCCTCTCTACCTCTCTCACACTCTCTGTGCTCCCACGCTCTCATCTCTATTTGTCTCTCACACTCTCTCCCTTTCACGCTCCCTCTTTCTCTCTCTTTAGTTTCACCCTCACTCTTACTCCTTCTCTCCCCATCTCTTTCTCGCTCTATGTTCACTCTCTTTCACCTACTCTCACTTATGTTCCTCTATCTTCTCTCTCTCCTCTAAATCTTTCTCTCCCTCTCTCCCTTTTCCCTTGCTTTCATCCTTTCCTCCCTCTCTCTCTCACTCTATCTTCCACTCTCCTAGACACACTCTCTCCCACCCTCACACTCTTCGGGTTCATCCACCACTCTCTCCCCCACAAAATATTATTCTCCAGCCCCTTCTCTCCCTCTCGCTCACTCTCTTTATATCTTCCTTCACTCGCTCTTATTTCTCATTCTCTCTTCCTCTCTCACTCCCACACTTCAACCTCTCTCACTCCCTCCCTCTTTCTCTACCTTTTTCACTCTCTCCCTCTCTGGTCCTTTTCTCTATTTACACCTTATCACTTTTCTTTATCTTTCACTCTCTTCCTCTCTCTTTGTCTCTCACGCTCTCTTGATCTCTTTTATCACTTTCTCTTATCATTCTACTCACTCTTTCTCTCCAACCATCACTCAGTCACTTTCTCCCTCCCTCTCTCTATCTCCCTCTCGCCTTCCATCTCTCTCAATCTCCATCTCACCCTCTATCTCTCTCCATATCTCCCTCTATATCTAGCTCTCTCTAGCTCTCACTCCCTATATTTTGTTCTATCTTCTCTGAGTCTCCTTTCGATCCCTATTTTGGTCTCACTCTCACTCTCTTTCTTCCTCCCGCTCTCTCTTCAATCCTTATCCTCCCTCCCTCTATCACTCAATTTCTAGTTCATTCTCTCTCTTGTTTTCTCTTTCATTCTGTATTTTATCTCTCTTATTTGCTAGCTCTCTTTGTCTCTCTCTATCCTCTCTCTTGCTCATTCAATCACCCACTCTTCTCTCTATTTACTCACTCTTCTCTTACTCTCCCTCCGTCCCACTCTTAATTGCTCTCACATCTAGCTCTCTCATCCCCATCTCATTATTTCATATTTTTCCTCACACATCCCTCTCTCTGTCCCACCCTACTTTGCTCCCTCCTTCGCTATCATTCTCCCTTACTCCCAATATCTCTCCTCTCTCTCCTCTTGTGCTCACTCAATCTCTCTCTTCCTCCCTCTCTTTTGTCCATCGTATTCTTCCATTCACTCTCTCTTGCTCTCTTCTCTCACTTTCTCTTCTCTCTTTTTCTCTCGCACTCTCCCTCCAACTTCTTACCCTCTCTCTCCCTCACCATCTCCCTCTCTCCATCTCTCTTTCCCTCTCCATCTCCCTCTCTCCATCTCTCATTCTCACTCATTCTCTTAATCTCACTTCCATCTCCATCTTACTCACTATATTTTCCTTCAGCTTCCTCTCTCTTGCTCTTCAATCTTTCATGCTCTGTCCCTCTCTCACACCCTCTATCTCTTCAATATCTCACTCTCTCCCTCTATGTCCCATATTCTCTCTCTCCTTTACTCTTGCCCTCTATCTCTCTCTTTCTCACTCTCACCCTTTTGTTACTATGTTTCTTACTCTCTATTATGTTTCTTTATCTCCTACTCTCTTGCTCTCTCTTGTTATCTATTTTCTCTCTTTACACATGCTTTGTATTCTCTTTCTCTCTCTGTCCCTTTCTCACTGGCTCTCACTATATATTATGTTTCTCTCTATCTCACTTTTTGCTCGGTCTTCTTATTTTTTTATCTCTTTACCTCCTTATATCAATAACTAAATCCCACACTAACTTCCTCTCATTCTCACTCTTTTCTTTCCCACCGCCTCTTCTTTCTTATTGTTTATTACTTCCTCCCTCCCTCCCTCCCTCCCATCCTCATTACTTTTCTCCTTTTTCATCTCTCTATTTGCCTCACTCTTGCCTTCTCTTACCTCACTCTCAATTTTTTTCTCTATTTCTCTCTCTTCTTATCTCTTTCTCCCTTCCTGGCTCCATCACACTCTTTAATTTCACTCTCACTCTTACTCCCTCACTCTCTTCTCTCTCTCTTTCTCTCTTGAACTCTCTCACCCTTTTTCTCTCCCTCTCTCTCGCTCACTACTGCTCTATCCCCCATGCACACTCTCTCTCGCATCCCTCCTTCTTTCCTCTCAATCACTCACCCTCCCTCCCTTCCTCCGTCTCTCCTTCTCATCCTCTCCACCTTCCTCTTTCACTAGCTCACTCTATTTCTCCCTCCCTCTCTCTTACTCATTCTCTTATTCTCTCTCCCTCTTTTTCTCTAGTTCACTCTCTCTTACTTTATCTTCTATCACTCTCTCTTCTCTCTCTATTTTTTCTGTCTCTCTTCCTTTCTAGTTCCCACTCTCTTGGATCTCTCTCACTCCCTCCCTCTCTCTATTATTCACTATTTAATCTCTATCTTTCTTTATCTCTCTTCATTTTTCTATCTTCCGTTACTCTCACTCAAACACAATCTCTTTCTTCCTCTTGTTCCCTCACTCGCTCTTTTTCTCACAATCCCTCACTTCATCTCTATATCACTTTCACTCTTAAATTGTCCCTCTATCTTTCTTATTCTCTATTTTTTCTCTCTCTCCTAATCGGTCTCTATTTTCTCTCTTCTCTATCATTCATTTCTCCTTTTTTCTCCATATATCCCCAACACTATCTCTCCCTCTCTCACTTTCCTTCCCTCTTTATGTCTCCCACATTTTATATTTCCCGTCTCTCTCTTTCACACACTTCTCTCTACCTCTACCTCTGCATCCCCCTCACTCTCTCTCTTTCTTGATCTCTCTCTCACTAATTCTCTTGCTCTCCATCCCTCTATCCCTACCACCAACCCTCTCTTGCACTATTTTTCCTAAATCTCTTTTCTCTCTCTATTTGACTCTCATAATCTCACTCTCATTTTTTCACTCATAAATCTCTCTCACTTCCTCTCTATATCTCTCTTTTTCTTAATCTCTACCTCTCTCTCACTCACTCTTTCCTTCTCCTCCAGTCTCTCCTCCCTCACTCTCACATCTGTCTTTTTCTCTCACTCTCTTCTTTTCTTGCTCCATCTTCCTCTCTCTTCAATTTCACTCTCACTCTTACTTCCTCATTGCCTCTCACTTTCTCGCTCCATGTTTACTCCCTCTCACAGACTCTCTCTTCTGTTACTCCCTCTCCTCTCTCTCCACTCGTTCTTTCTCTCCCTCTCTCACCCACTCTCTTGCTTCCTTCCCTCCGTCTCTCTCCCTCTCTCTTCTTTTTCTCTCACACACTCTTCCCCTCTCTTCATCTCACTCTCTTTCAATTCATCTCCTCTCTCTCCCACTAATTCTCATTCTCTACCCCCTCCTCACTCTCTCTCATTCTCTCTTCTCTCACTCTCTGTTCCTCTCTCACTCCTACAGTCTTCCATCCTTCTGACTCCCTTTGTCAATCTCTCTCTTTCTCACTCTCTCCTATGCTTTTATCACTTTTTGTCTCTCTATTGCTTTCTTTCACTCCCTCTCACTTCCTCTTTCTTCCCACAATACCTCTTCTCTCGCTCTTTCTCTCTCCTTCTCTCTATTAAATTTCACTCACTTTTCCTCTCTTTCTCTCCCACGTTTTTTATCCCTTTCTCTCTCGCTCTCACTCTCTCCCCCTCACTTTACCTCTCTATCTCCATCGCCCTCTTTCTCTCACTGACTTATCTCCCAATTTCTCTCTCATTATCTCTATCTCCTTCTGTCGCTCCCTCTCTTCAACTTAGCTCACTCCCTTCTCTCTTTCTCACCCTTTATTATCTCTCTCCCACTTACTCTCTGTACTGCTGCTCTCACTTCTCTCACTATTTCTTCTCATCCATCCTCCCACTCTCTCTTTTCTCTCCCTCCCTCTCTCACTTAAGCTTTCCCCTATCTCTCCCTCTCTCCCTCTCCCTCTCTCCCCATACAACTCCTCTCTCTCACTTTTTATCATCCAATTTTTTTCTCTCCCTCTCCCTCCCTATTTCCTTCACTCTCCCTTCCACTGTCTTCCAACACTACTATTTCTCTTACACACTCTCTCGCCCTCACTTGTTCCTTCTCTCTCTTTAATCATTCTCATGACCTCCATCATCTCTTTATTTCTTCCTCTGCCACTGATGTTGTCTTTCACACTCTCTATTATATCTCTCTTTCTCAATTTTTTTCTCTCCCTCACTCTTTCCCACTCTAACTCCCAATTCTCTATTTCAATCCACTCTCAGCTCTTTCTTTCTCTCTATCTACCTTTCTATCTCTCATTATTTCTCACCTTCTCTCACACATCTTTTTTTCTCTCCCCCTCCCTCTTTCACTCACGCCCTCCCTTTCTACTTCTCTCTCAGTATATCTCACTCTATTTACCTTACCCTTCTTCTCACTCTCTCCCACTTCCCTTAAATATCTTTCCCTCTCTCTCACTCAATCTCTTGCTCTATATCTCTTAATTCCCTCTTGCTTCGTCTCTTTCTCAGATTCCTCTCATCTCATCTTCATTCTAGCACTTTCATCGCTTTCTTATTGTTTCTCACTTTATACTACATTTCTCTCCCAATCTCCCTTCCTCCCTATTTGACTCCCTTCCTCCCCTTTTTTCTCTTGTCTATTCCCTCACACACACTCTCTGTCTCACTTCTCTCACTCTCTCTCTTGCTTACTATTTCCTCACTCTCTTTTCTCTCTATTTCTCTCTTGCACTCTGTCTCCCTTTCTTTCTCTTCTCAATCTCATTAGTTTCACTCTCACTCTTACTTTCTTCCTTTCTCTCTTTCCTCATGATTACTCCCAGGCTCTCTATCTTTCTCTCGTGCTTTCTCTCTCATATTCTCCCTTCCTCATTCTCTCTTCAATTTCACTGTCACTCTTCCTTCCCCCCTCTCCCTTTCTCTCAAAGCCATACATTTTCACACTTTCTTAGCTCAATCTCTTAAGCTCTCTTTCTCAATATCTCTCACTCTCTTTTCTCACACTCTCCATTTCTTTCCTGCTATTTTATTTTCTCTTTCCCACTCTATCTCATATTCTAATCTCTATCTTTCGCTGACTACTAGTTTATCTATCTCTTCTCTCGCTCTCTCCCAATATAACCATTTATTACTCTCTCCTGCTCACGCTCTCTCTCTCCTACTCCTCTTTCACTATTTCTCTTTCATTCTCTCTTCTTCTCACTTGAACATTCCTCTCATTCTATCTCTCTCCCTCCCTCTCTCTTGCACTTCCTTCCTCTACCTTTTTTCTCTATAATTTTATCTCTATTTCTTGGTCCATTTATTCTTTTAATTAGTTTAATTCTCACTCTTACTCCCTCCCTCTCTGTTTCTCACTCTGTAGTCTCTCTCTCCCCCGCTCTCTTTTACTCTGTTATGTTACTCTGTTCTCCTCTCCTCTTACTCTTTCTCTCTGTGTATCCCCCTTTATCTTGCTTTCCCTCTCTCGCTCTCTGTTCCCCCCTTTCACTGTCTCTCACACTCACTTCTCTCCCCCTCTCTCTAACACACATGCACTCTCTAATCTCTTGCTCTTTGCCTTCCTCACTTTCTCTCTTGCTCTTCCTTTTTCTATTGTTCTCTCTTCCCTCACCTCTCTTCCCTTTTGATTTATCTATTGCTCACTATTTATTCTCTATCATTATTTCTCTCTCTTCTATTGTTCTCTCTTCCATTACTCTCACTCACACACACTCTCTCTCTCTTCCTCTTGTTCTCTCTATCGCACTTTCCTCCCAGTCTCTTTCTTCATCCTTATAACACTCTAACTCATAACCTATCCCTATATCTTAATCATTCTGTATTCATTCTCTCTCCACCAATCTGTCTTTTATTTGTCCCTCTTCTCTCCCATTCATTTCACCATTTCTCTCTATATATCCCCAACTCTCTCTCCCCCTCTCTCACTTTCCTCCTTCCCTCTTTATGTCTCCCTATTTCTCTCTCCCCCTCTCTCCTTCACACACTTTCTTACTTCTCCCACTACGTCTGCATCCCCTTACTCTTTCTCTCATTGTCTCTCTCACTCATTCTCTTGCTCTCCTTCCCTCTGCCCTTCTCACTAAACCTCTCTTACTCTATTATTTATGATATTCTTTTCTCTCCCTATATGCCTCTTACAATCTATCTCTATCTCAATCTTTCACTCTTAAATCCCTCTCACTACCTCTCTCTATCTCTCTCTTTCTCTCTCGTCTCTCTCTCTCTAACTCTCTATTCTATCTTTCTTTCTCACTCACTTGCTCTTCATTCTCATGCTCTCTCTTCATTCACTCTCTCTTCTCTCTTTGCTCAATCTTTTTCTACCCTTCCCTCACACACACACTATCTCTCACTCTACAACTTCTATCATTCACAATCCTTCTCTCTTATCTCTCTCTTTATTTCTCAATTTCTCTCAGACATCTCTCTATTATTCTCTCCCTTTCTTTTTCATCCTAATCTCTCATTGTCTTTCCTTACACATATTCTCACTCTATCCCTCTCTATCTATATATCTCTCTTGCTTCCTCCCTTAATCTATATTTCATTCTCTCACTCTCTGTATATCTGTTTTCTCCCTTCATCCCTCCCTTACACTCTCTCTCCCTTCCCACCTTGTTAATATCTTTTTTCTTTGTTGTCCCTCACTCTCATTTCCTCTCTTACATTCTTTATTTTCCTCTTTCTTTCCAAATCTCTTTGACTCTTCCACTCTTGTTCTGTTTATCAGGTCTCACTCTCCCGTCTATCTTTCTCACTCCCTAAAACTTGCCCTATCTAGTCCTTTCTTATGTAGCTCACTCTCTCTCTATAGCTCACACACTCACACACTCGCTCACTCTCTTCAATCACCCTCCTTCTCACCCACTTTAGCTCCATTTCTCGCTCTCCATCTCACTTTCTCTTACCATCTTATTCTTTCTCTCCCACTCTCTCATCTCTCCTCCCTCCATTTTAACTCTTTTCTCTATTCCATTATCTATTATTTTCTCTCAATCTCTCTCTTTCTTAATCTCTATTCTCTTCTTTTATCTTATACTCTCTTTTACACTCCTTTCTCTCCTCTCTTTCCTTTTACATTTCTATCACTCAATTCCCTAATCTCTCTCCTTTCTCTCCCTCTTGCTTCCAAGCATCCCTCTCTCATTCTCTCTACTCTCTCCCTCCCTCCCTTTATCCCTGTCCATCTCCCTTCCTCTCTAGGTTGCTCTCTATCTTATCATTCTCCTATTATCCCTCTCTTTTTACCCCTCACTCGCTTACTTTTACTTGATATTCCCTCAGTCTCTCTTCTCTCTCTCCCTTTCACTGTCCCTTCCTTTCTCATTCGTGCTCTCTTTAAACCATACCACTACCTCCTCTTATCTCGATTTCTCACTACATCTTCCCCCACTCTCACTCTCTATTCCATGTCTTTTCATCACTTTCTTAATCTCTCCTCTGTCTCTTTTCTTATGCTCCATCGCTCCCGCTTTGTCTCTCTTCAGTTGCACTAACACTCTTAATGCCTCATTCTCTCTTATACTGCTCTATTTCCTCTCTATCCTCTCAATCTTGCTCTCTCTCCACTAGCTCGCTTCCATGTCTCACTCCCTCACGCTCTTCTTTCTCTTTCTCACACTCTCCCCCTCTCTTTCTCACTCTCTTCCAATTCAACCCCCCGTCTCTCTCCCACTAAATCTCATTCCCTACGCCCTCTCTCCCTTTCTCTCACCCTCTTTATTTCTTCCTTCACTCTCTCTTCTCCCTCACTCACTCTCCCTCTATTAAATTTTACATTCACAATTACATCTCTTTCTCACCCTCTTTTTTCTATCTCTCAGTCTCTCTCTTTCCCCCTCACTCCACCTCTATATCTCCATCTGCCTTATTCTCTCACTCTCTTTTCTTCCAATTTCTCTATCCCTCTATTTAACTTAGCTCAATCCCTTCTTCTCTCTTTCTCACTTTTTTTAACTCTCTCACTTACTCTTTGTACTGCTGCTCCCTCTTCTCTCACTATTGTTATTTGTCCATCCTCCTACTCTCTCCCCTCCCCCCTCCCTCTCTCACTCACACTTTCCCATATCTCTCTCTATCTTTGTCGCACTTTCTCCCCCTCTCACTTTCCCATATCTCTCTCTATCTTTGTCGCACTTTCTCCCCCTCTCACTTTTCAACTCCTCTCTCTTACACTTTATCATCCATTCTCTTCCTCTCCCTCTCTTTCCTTCTTACTCTCTCTTTCTCTATCTTCGAGCATCCTCTATTTCTCTTTCATAAACTCTCTCTCCCTCTCTTGCTCCCTCTCTCTCAATCTTTCCCACGGCCTCCCTCTTTATCTCTATTTCTTTCTCTCAATCTTTCTCACGGCCTCCCTCTTTATCTCTATTTCTTTCTCTTTACCACTCATGCTTTCTGTATTATATCTCCCTCCCTTTCTCTCTCATCTATTTATCTTCATTTCACACTCTCTCTCTTCATCTCACTCTCTATTTCCTCACTCTATTCTCTCTTTCTCTCTAGCACTTTATTTCCCTTTCTTTTTCTTCAATTTCACTCACACTCTTACTTTCTTCTCCTCTCTTTCCTCACTATATATATATGTATATATGTGTGTGTGTGTGTGTGTGTGTGTGTGTGTGTGTGTAAGAGAGATGAAGCGAGTGAGGGAAGGAAACAAGAGAGAGGGAGAGCCAAGAATGGAAAGTGGGAGAGAGTGTGAGAAAGAGAGATGAAGCGAGTGAGGGTAAGAGTGAGAGTGACGTTAAAGAGAGTGAGGGAGCGAGGAGGGAGAGAGTGACAAAGTGAGAGAGAAATAGAGGAAAAAATATAGAGTGAGCAAAGAGAGTCCAAGAGAGAGGGACAGAGAAAAAAGAGAGCAAAAAAAGGACAGAAGGATAAAGGGAGGGAGGGAAGGAGAGAAAGTAAAAAACAATGAGGGAGAAGAGGATGAGAGAGAGAAAATGAGAGGAAGGGAGAGAGAGTTGGAGTGATGGATATAAGGAGATAAAGAATGAGTAAAGACAGAGAAATGAGAGAAGAGAGAGAGCTAGAGAGGTAAAGAACGGAGCATGATAGAGAGTGAGACGTAATGAGAAAGGGAGAGAGCGAGAAAGAGAGAGATAGAGGGCAAGAGTGAGAAAGAGGGAGATGGATTGAGAGAGTTAGAGGGACTGGACAGAGAGAGGGAGTGAGACAGGGAGAGAAAGAAAGAAAGTTTTAAGAGAGAGATAACAAGCGATAGAGAGTGAACATGCTCTCTCTCTCACTTTTAAGAGAAAGATAGTGAGCAAGACTGAGATAGAGAGCGAGATTAAGAGAACGAGTGAGAAGGAAAGAAAGAGAGAAGGAGATGGATAGGGAGAGATATTGAGATAGAGAGTGGGAGGGAGGGATGCGAGAGGGTGAGAATGAGGGAGAAAGTATGAGAGAGAGATAGGAAGATGAAGAGCGAGAGAGAAATAGTGAAAAGAGAAAGAGAGATGAATTGAGAGACCTATAGAGAAAATAAGAGGGAGGGAGAGGAAGTCAACGAGTGAGCTCAATAGAAGTGAGAGAGAGCAGTAAGATAGGGGAGAGCAAGAAAGAGTGGGAAGTAGGGATTGAAAGAGGGAGGGAGAGGAGGAAAGACAGATCTATAAGAGAAAATAAAAAATAATGAGATGGATATGAGTGAATAGAGTAATGTCTAAGAGAAACTGAGAGAGTGTGTGAGGGAGAGTGAGAGAGAGTGAAAGATAGAGAGAGAGAAAAGGTGAGTAAAGAGAGAGAACAGAGGGTGATATAAGAAAGAGCAAGAAAGAGACAATGAAGGGGCAAAAGAGAGCAAGAAAACCATAAAGAGAGTTGAGATAGAGAGTGAGAGGGATCGAGCAAGAGAGGGATTGATGAGTGAAAGGGAGGGAGAGGAGTGAGGATGAGATAGAAATATAGAGTGAAGAGAGAATTAAGGAAGATAGAGTTAAAGATAGTGAGTAAGAGGTAGAGAGAGGGATATATAAATGGGATATGAAGATAGCAAGAAGGCTAGAGGACGATAGAGAGAGGGGCTGAGTTAATGAAAGAGGGAGGGAGAGAGGGAGGGAGGAAGAGAGTGAGAGATGGTTATAGTGAAAGAGTGAGTAAATTGATTAGAGAGAGTAATAAAAGAGAGCAAGAGTGTGTGAGAGAGAGAAAAAGAAAGAGAGATATAGAGAGAGAAAAATTGATAAAACATAAATAGAGAAAAGAGAGAGGGGGATAGTGAGAAAGAGAGAGATAGAGGGCGAGAGTGAGAGAGGAAGGTAGGTGAGAGAAGAGAGTGATAAAAGATATAGATAGAAAGTGAGAGTGAGGGAGAGAGGGGGTAGAGAATGAGATTTAGTTGGATAGTGAGGGAGGATGAACATGAGAGAGTGTGAGGGAGAGAGTGTGTGTGAGAGAAAGAGAGAGCAAGAGAGAGAGAGAGGGAGGGAGGAAGGAAGCAAGAGAGAGGGAAGAAAGGGAGAGAAAGATTGAGAGGAGAGCGAGCAATCAAAGATATAGTAAGTGAGAGAGAGTGAGCATGGAGCGAGAATGAGAGAGGGGGTGAGGGAGTAAGAGTGAGAGTGAAACTAAAATGAGAGGAAGAAGGAGGAAGAAAGGGAGATAGAGCGAGAGAAAAAAGGTGAAGAGAGAGTGTGAGAAGAGAGAACATGAGAGAGGGAGAGAGCGAGCGAGTAGAGAAAAGTGAAAGTGAGAAAAGAGAGAGCAAGAGAGGGATAATGAGAGAGTGAGAGAGAGATAGAGAAAATGAAGGGGGGAAGAGGATGTGAATAAGTGACTGTAAGAGGAGAGGGAGAGAGGAGTGAGATAGGGAGAGAGGCAGAAATAGATGGAAGGATGGATTGAAAGAGGGAGAGATAGAGGGTGAAAGAGAGATGTATGAGGAAAAATAACAAATAATGAGATAGATATAAGTGGACATTACAAGGTGTGAGAGGAATTAAGAGAGAGTATGTGAGGGAGGGAGAGAAAGAGTGAGTAAAGTCAGAAAAGAGAGGGAGATGGAAGAATGAGCAAGGGAGACAGAGAGGAGGCAAAAGAAAACAAAGAAACATCAAAGAGAGATGAAATTAAGTGCGAGGGAGTAAAGCTAGTAGGCATTGAAGAGTGAGAGGGAGGGAGAGAGGGTAAGGCAGAGATAGAGAGAGAAGAGAGACTCAGGGAAGATAGAACAAAAGATAGTGAGTGAGAGGTTGAGAGAGGGAGATATGGAGAGATATGGAGAGATATGGAGCGAGAGAGTGAGCAAGGTAGTGTGAGAAAATGATATATAGACAAAGTGGGGAGAGTGAGAGTGAGATGTCTGGAGAGAGAAGGAGAGAACCAGGGAGGGAGTAGAAGAGAGAGGAAGGAGTGAGGAAGAGATGTGTGAGAGAAGGTGAGAAATAATGAGCGAGAAAGAAGAATAGAGAGAGAGATAGAGAGAGCTAAGGGTGGGATTGAAAGTGAGAGTAGGGAGAGAGGGAGAGGGAGTGTGTGAGGGAAAGAGTGAGAGAAAGAGAGAGAATGGAGGGCAACACAAGAGAGAGACCTACTTCCTCTCTTTATCTTTTTCACACTCTCTATTCTCTCTTCCACTTTATCTCTCCTCTCACTCTTTCTCTTTATCTATCCCCCACTCCTTCCTTCTCTTTCATTCTGTCTTTCTTTTCCTCAGTCTCTCTTCTTGTGTCTCTCACACTCCCTCACTTTCTCTAACTTTCACTAACTCACTTTCTCAAACTAACTTCCCCCTCTCTCCTTTTTCCTTAGCTATTACCTCTCTTTCTTTTCCTCACTCTCTTTCTCTTCCTCACTCTCACTCGCCCACTTTCTCTCTCTCATGAACACGTTCTAACTTCCCCCTCTTCCTCCCTTCCTCGCTCTCATTGCCATGCTATCTCCCTCTCCCCCTTTTCTCAATCTCTATGCCCCTTGCTCTCCATGTTGTCCTCCTACTTTTCTTTCAACCTCATACCTTCTTTCACATTTTATCTCTCTCAATCTCTTTAGTTCCCTTCCTAGCTCTCTTTTTTGTCTCTTCCCTTGCTCTACATATCCTTCATGTTTTTCTTCCTTTCTCTCTTCTCTTTTTCTTTCTTCTATCTCTCTCTCTCACTCCCTCTCCCACAATCACTTCTTTTGATTTTCCCTCCCTCTCCCTCTTCCTCTCTTGAACTATCTCATAATCTATATGTATATATATATATTCTCTCCCTCTCTCAAAATATCGCTGTCTCCCTATTTATTTTTCTCCCTCTCTCTCAATTATTATCTTCCTCTCCTCTTTCTTTCTCATTCTGCCTTCCCCCTTCTCTGTCTCGTTCCCACTCTCATTATCTCTATTTTGCTCTTTTTCCTTAGTCTTCTTTCTTTCTCTCTCTTTTTTGCTCCCTCTCTCCATTCACTTTCATTATCACTCTTACACTCTCCCTCTCTCGATTTCTCGCACTTTATTCCCTCTCGCTTTTACTCTTTCTTTTATTGATCACCTTCTCACTCTCCTTTCACTCTCTCTTTCTCTATCCCCTACTCTCTCTTGCTCTCATTCTCTCTCCTTCCACCTCTTTGTCATTTGTCCCCCTCTCTCACACACCCAGTCTCTCTCTTGCTCTTCCTCTATCCATCCCATGCACTTCCCCTCAACCTTTCCATCTCTTTCTCCCTCATTCATTCTCTTCTTCACCCTCCCTCTCTCCTTCTCACAAACTCCCTCTTGTACTATCTTCCCCCACTCTCTTTGATCCATATTTCTCTCTCCCTCTCTCTCTCCCTCCATCACTCCCGCTCACTTAAATCTCTCTCATTCCTCTCTCTCTTTCTCACTCTTTGTTTTCTCTTTCTTACTTTGTATTCCTCACAAACATTCTCTCTTGCTCCTTCTCTTGCTTTCTTTCACTCCATCTCACTTCCTCTCTCTTCCCTCAATATATCTTCCCTCTCTCTTTCTCACTCCTATCTATTAAATTTCACACTCTCTCTTACTCACTTTCTTTCTCACCCTCTTTTGTCTATCTCTCTCTCGCTCTCCTCCCCTCGCTGTACTTCACTATCACCGTCTCCCTCTTTCTATCACTCTATTCTCTTCCAATTTCTCTCTCACTCTCAATCTCCTTTTGTCGCTCCCTCCCTCTCTTCAACATATCTCACTGCTTTCTTCTCTCTTTATTACTCTTTGTTATCTCCCTCTCACTTACTCTCTATAATGCTGCTTCATCTTCTTTCACTGTTTCTCTTCATCCATCCTCCTACTCTCTCTCCCGTCTCTCCCTTCCCTCCCTCCCTTCTCACCCATGGTTTCCTCTATCTCTCTCTCTCACCCTTCTCTCCCTCTCTCAGTCCTTCATTCTCCCTCTCTCACTTTATAACTCCTCTCTCTTACTCTATATCATCCATTCTTTTGCTTTCCCTTGTTCTCCCCTTCTTACTCACTCTCTAGTGCTCTATCATCCAGCACTCCTTATTTCTCTCTAGCACTATCTCTCCCTCTTCAATCATTTTCAGACCTCCCTCTATCTTTGTATTTCTTTCTCTTTATGACTCATGCTCTCTCCCACGCTTTCTATTATATCCCTTTTTCTCAGCCTTTTGCTCTCTCTTAGGTTGCCTTTTATTCTCTCTTTCTCTCACTCTCTCTTGCTCTCCATCTCTCCCACTCTCTCCCTCTATCGCCCACTTCCTCTCTATTGCTACCATCCCTCCCAACTTCTGGATGGATAGAGAAAGTACGAGATTTTGTGTCAGAAAATGGGAAGAAGAGAGAAAGGGATGAAGAGAGGTGAGAGAGAGAAATAGAAGGGAAAGTGTTAGAGAAGAGTGAGCAATAATAGAGAAAGAGAAAGCAAATAAACAATGAGAAAGAGAGAGGAAGGGAGAATATATGGAAGAGAGTGAGAGAAATATAGAGAGAGAAGGAAAGTGAGGGAAGATAGAGAAAGAGAGAGTGACCAAGATGGAGAATAAGAGAATGATGGAGAGAATGAGGGAGAACAATGAAGAGTGAGAAGAGAGAGAGAGGGAGAGCCAGGGAGGACAAGTGGAGAGAGTGTAAGAGAGAGAGGAATGGAGGGAAGTGAGAGAAATAGAGAACTAGAAAGTGTGGGGTAGAGGAAGAGAAGGAGTAAGAAGAGTAAGAGAGATGGTGAGAGAGAATATCGAGTGAGAGTAAGATAACAATAGAAAGAGGAAGAGAGAATAAAGATTGTGAAAGATAAAGTGAGAGTGAGAGTGAAGTTGAAGAAAACGAGTGGAGGAAAAGAGAGTAAAAGAAAGAGAGCAAGAGAGAATGATAGATGGACCAAGAGAGAGTGTTTGGGGAGGGAGGGAGTTTGAGAGAGATGGAGAAGAAGAGAGAAAGGGTGAGATAGAGCAAAAGAGAAAGAGAGAGATGAGATTGAGGGTGTAAGAGTGAGGATGGGAGCCAAGAAGGGAGAGAGATAAAAAAGATAGTGAAATAAAGAAAGAATAGAGTATGAGGCAAGAGAGTGATAGAAAGAGAAACATAGAGCAAAATAAAGAGGGAGGGAAGCAATAAGTAATATGACAGAATAGTGGGTGAGAAAGGAAAGAGATTGAGAATGAGAGAGAGATTAAGTGATGGATATAGAGAGATAAAGAGAGAAAAAAAGGGAGGAAGAGAGAGAAACATAATGGAGAGTGAGAGAAATAGTGAGAAATGGAGAGAGGGAGAAAGAGAGAGAGGGATAAAGCAAAAGAGTTAGGAGATAACAAGAGAGAGCAAGAAAGTGAGAGAGAGAAAAAGAATAGAGAGTGAGGAACATAGTAAGAAAGGGAGAGAGTGAGAAAGAGAGAGATAGAGGGTAAGAGTAAGGGAGAGATTGCAAACAAGGGAGATGGAGGGAGAGAGCAAGAGATCGAAGAGAAAGTGTGAGAGAGAGAGAGGGAGCATGAAAGAATTAATATGGAGAGAGAGGAAGCGAGAGAGGAAAAGATATTGAGTTAGATGGAGATAGGGAACGAGATGGAGGGAGGTGGAAAGGGGGAGAGAGAGGGGGAGGGAGAGGGGAGAGAGCTTAAGATAGAGAGAGTTGGAGGGTTAGAAGTGGGATGGAGAGAGGAAGAGAGAAAGTATGAAAGAGAGTGAGAGAGAAATAGAGAAGAAAATGTGAGAGAAGAGAGAGAAAGATAGAGGAATGTGAGAGAGCGATGAAGAAAATGAGAGGGACGGAGGGAGATTGATTAAGTGTAAGAGGAGAAAGAGAAGATAGATAGGGATTAAGGAAGAAAGAGAGGGAAAGAGGGAGTGAAGAAGGGAGGGATTGCGATAGGGAGGGAGAATGAGTGAGAAGGAGAAAAGGAGAAAGGGAGATGTAGAGGGAGTGAGGGAGAGAGATTGAGGTAGAGATAGTGGGAGGGAGAGTAGCGGAGGGAGAGAATGAGAGAGAGGATTATAGAGAGAGAGAAGGGAGAGGAGAGAGAAATAAAGAAAATTGAAAGTTAGAGAAGAGATAGAGAAAATGAGAAGGAGAGAGAGGGCGTGAATGAGTGAGTGCCAAAGGAGAGAGAGAGGGAGGGAGAAAGAGAGGGAGGGAGGGATTGAAAGAGAAAGGTGTCGAGGAGGAAAGAGAGATATATGAAAGAAAATAATAAATAATGAGATGGATATAAGAGGAGAGAGCAAGTTGTGAGAGCAATTGAGAGATAGTGTGTAAGGGAGGGAGTGTGAGAGAGTGTGAGTAATAGATGGAGAGAAAGAGTGAGTAAAGAGAGAAGAGAGGGAGATAGAAGTAAGATCACAAGAGAGAGACAGAGAGGGGGCAAAAGAAAGCAAACAAACAACAAAGACATAAAAATAGAAAGTGAAAGAGAAAGAAAGAGATGGAGTGATGATAGGAACTGAAGAGTGAGCGATGGGTGAGAGGGTAAGGTAGAAATCAAGAGAGGAGAGAGACTCATGGTAGATAGTGCAATGAACAGTGGGTGAGACTGAATTAATGAAAGAGTGAGAGAGGAAGGGAGGACGAGAGTGAGAAATGATTTGAAAGAAAGAGTTAGTAAAGTGATAAGAGAAAGATAAAAGAGGGCAAGATAGAGTGTATTAAAGAGAGAAAGAAGAGAGCAATCGAGAAAGAAAATGTAATAAAGCAAAAATAGAGAAAAGATCGAGAGAAAGAGAGTGAGAAAGAGAGAGATAGATGTAGGAGTGCAGAGATGGAAGAGTGTGAGAGTGAAAGAGAAAGAGAGAGAAAGAGAGAAGATAGACTAAAGGAAGATATAGAGAGAGTAAGAGAGAAGGAGAGAGGGGGTAGAGAATATGATATAGTGGGAGAGAGGGGGATGAATTGAAATAGAGTGAGAGGGAGAGAGGGGTGAGTGTGTGAGACAGAGAAAGATAGCGAGAAAGGGAGAGAGAGGGAGGGAAGGAATGAAGTGAGTGGGGAGAGAGAGAGAAAGATTGAGATGAGAGAGTGCAATAGAAGAGAAGTGACAGAGAGTGAACATGGAGTAAGAAAGAGAGTGAATAAGAGAGTAAGTGTGAGAGTGAAATTGAATAGATACGAAAAGGGAGTGAGAAATGGAGAGTGTGTGAGAGAGAAATGGAGCGAAGAGAGGATGAGGGAAGAGAGAGTAGGAGAGAAGGAGAGGTTAGCAAGCGAGAGAGGGAGCAAGAGACAGGGAAATAAGGAGAGTAGGAGAAAGAGAGGAATTAATTGAGTGAAAGAGGGAGGAAGAGCGAGAGGGTAGCAGTGAGGGATAAAGTGAGTGTGAAAGGAGACAGATGGAAGTTAGAGTGAGAGAGAGATGAAAATAACTGAAACAAAGAAGAAGAGAGTGAGTACAAAAGAGAGATAAAAAGAGGTAGTGAGAGGGTTTTAAGAGAGAGTGAGAAGAGAGATTGAGGGAACATTGAGTAAGAGCAAGTTAGTGAGGGTTAGAAAGTGAAGGAGAAGAGGAGAATGTTGAGAGAGAGAGGGAGACAGAGAGGGATAATGGGAGGGAGAGGAAAAGAGGGAGAGAAGAGATAGAATGAGAGTGGGAGGGATGGAAGTAAGAGAAAGATCGAGCAAAGAGAGAAGAGAGTGATAGAAGAGAGAGAGAGAGAGAAGAGTATGAGAGCAAGAAAGAAAGATACAATAGAGAGTGAGAGATAAAGGTAGAGAGTGAGAAAGAGATAGATAGAGAATGGGAGTGAGAGAGATTGAAGTGCGAAAGATTGAGACAAAGAGAGAGATTGTGAGAGATAAATAGAGTAAATAGTGAGAAAAAAATAGAGGAAGAGAGGGTTAATGTGAGGGACAGAGGAAAGGTGACCAAGAGAATGTGTGACATAGAGATCTCGAGAGAGAGATTTAGAGAGAGGATAGCTAGGGAGATGCATACGTAGAGAGAGAGTGGATGGGAGAGATTGAGAGAGTGTGTGAAAGAGAGAGTGGGGAGATAGAACGAGGGAGACAAAAAGGAAAGGAGGAAAATGGGAGAGGGAGAGAGTGGGGGATATCTGGAGAGAGGGTGAAAGGAATGAGAGAGGAGAGAGAGAAAGAAAAGAGAGATTATGAGAGAAAAAAGGAATAGAGAATAAGAAAAAGAGAGGGATAATTTAAGAGTGAGTGTGATATAGAGATGAAAAGAGGGACTGAGAGAAAAAGGGCGAGAGACAAAGCAAAAGGAAGAGAGAGTGTGTGTGCGTGTGAGTGAGAGTAATAAAAGAGAGAATAATATAAGAGAGAGAAAGAAAGATAGATAATAAATAGTTTAAAAAATAGATAGAGAGGGAGTGAGTGAGATTGAAGAGAGAGGGAACGACAGAAGAAGGGAGAGGAAGAGGAAGAGAAAGAGTAAGAATGGAGAGGGAATAGGTATAAATAAAAGAAATAGTAAGACCTAGCAAGAGAGGGAGGGAGTGGGAAAGAGAGGGAGAGAGGGAGTAAGAGTGTGTGAAATTGAGGAGAAAGAGGGGAGAAAGAGAGAGCGATAGAGAAATCGAGACAAATGAACGGTGAGGGATGATAGAACAAAAAGAAAAGGTGGAGCAAGAGAGAAAGAGGAGAGGGAGATAATAAGTAAGAGGGAGTGAGATAGAGAGCGAGAAATGGAGCTAAAGAGGTTGAGAGAGAGTGCTTGAGAGAGAGTGCTTGAGAGAGAGTGAGAGATTGTATGAGTGGGTGAGACGGAGAGACAAGGGTGAGCTACATAATGAGACCTAGAGATGGAATGATTGAGGAAGAGAGAAAGATAGAGAAAGAGAGAGTGAGACCGATAAAGAGATGAGTGTGAGAGAGTCAAACAGATCTTGAGAAAAAAGAATATAAGAGAAGAGGAGAGTGAGGGACAAGAGAGAAAAAGATTTTAAACGGACGGGAAGCGGAGAGAGTGTGAGAGAGGGAGGGAGAGAAAAGAGAGACTGAGAGTGAGAGAATGAAAGAGAGAGTGAGGGAGGGAGCAAGAGAGACATAAATAGAGAGAGATAGAGTAAGGAAAGAGAGTAAGAAATAGGGGTGACAAAGAGAGGGAGGGAGAGAGGGAGAGAGGGAGAGAGATAAGTTTAAGCAAAAGTGAGAAATAATGAGAGAAAAGAGAGAAGGATTAAGAAAGATAAAAGTTGGAGAGCGATAAAGTGTGTGAGGGTGGGGATAGAGTGAGAAAGAGAGATATACAGGGGCAGTGAGACAGATTGAAGACTAAAAGATTGATATAAAGAGAGATTGTGAAAGAGAAATGAGATTGAGAAAAAATAGAACAAGAGATGATTAATGAGAGAGAGAGGGAAGGAGAGCAAGAGAGGGTTAGTGAGAGACAAAGGGAAAGAGAGCAAGAGAATGAGTGAGAAAGTGATCAAAAGAGAGAGATTGAGAGAACAAGCGAAGGATGTAGATATAGAGGGAGAGAATGGAAGGGAGAGTGTGAGAGAGTGTGAAAGAGGGAGGGGAGATAAAGAAAGAGGAAGACATAAAGTGGGAAGGAGGAAATTGAGAGAGGGTGGATGAGAGTTGGGGATATATGTAGGCAACGCCTGAAAAGAATGAGAGAGAAGAGAAACAAATAAAAGACAGATTAAGACAGAGAGAGAAAGAGAGAGATAGAAGGACACGTTAAGAGAGAGAGTGATATGGAGATGAAGAGACAAACTGGGAGAGAAACAGCGTAAGTGAACAGAGACAGAGAGAGAGTGTGTGTGTGAGTGAGAGTAATGGAACAGAGAATAATAAAAGAAAGAGAAAGAAATATAGAGATTAAATAATGAAAAATAGAGAGAGGGAGGGAGCGAGAGAGATTGAAGAGGGAAGGAACGAGAGAGGAAGAGAGATGGAGAGAATAATAGATAGAGAAGGGTGTGTGTAGGAAGTTATAGCTAGAGAGAGTGAGCTAGATGAAAAGAGGGAGAGAGAATAAGAGAATGAGTGATAGAGAGAGAGGGAGGGAGAGATTAAGTGAGCAAGTGGGAGAGAGAGAAAGAGGAAGGGAGGGAGGGTGAGTGATTGAGAGGGTGGAGGGTGGCGGGATGAAGAGAGAGTGTGGGGGATAAAGAAGGAGAAAGAGTGAGAAGAGAGAGAGAGGAAGAAACAGAGAGAGAGAGAGAGCAATAAAGAAATCGAGAGAGAAGGGAGATAGGGGAAGAGAGAACAAGAGGAAAAGGCAGAGAATCAGAGATGGTGAGAGATGGAAAGAGGGAGAGAAAGAGCGAGTGCATGTGAGAGAGAGAGAGAGAGAGGAAGAGAAGAGAGTGTGAGAGATAGTGGGAAGGGATAAGAGAGTGTGAGAGAGGAAGAGCATGTTGGTGTGGGGGATAGATGGAGAGAAAGAGTAAGAGGAGATGAGAATAAAGTAAATATATAAGAGCAGGAGAGTCGGAGAGAGAGAGAATAGAGAGTGAGAAGGAGAGAGGGAGCGAGTGAGCGAGTGAGTATGTGATTTAAATTGAATAAAGGGACAAAGTGACTAAGAAATAGAGAAAAAACTAGAGAGAGAAGTGAGGGTAAGGGAATGAAGTGCAAGAAAGTGAGAGATTGATAAAATGAGAGAGAGAAATATTGGTAAGGAGATAGAGGGAGCGAGAGGGAGAGAGGGAGATAGAGTGGGGGATAGACAGAGATAAAGAGTAAGAGGAGAAGAGATTAGAGCAGCATAAGGTAGTAAGAGGGATGGGAAGAGATAGAATAAAGGGTTAGAAATGGAGAGAAATGGAGTAAGAGTGAGATTTGAATTGAATGAAGGGAAACAAGGACCATGAAATAGAGACAAAAGAGCGAAAAGAGAGAGTAAGGGAAGAAAGAGCAAGATAAATGAAGGGAGAGAGAGAAGAAGAGAAAAAGGAAGGACAAGAGCGAAAGAGGAGTGGGAGAGAGGTGGTGTGAGAAGTGTAGTAATGAATGGTTAAATTGAGAGAAAATGAGAAAATAGTTTGATAAATTGCTTGACAGGGAGAATGATAGAGATAGGAGCATGAGATAGAGGGAGAGGGAGATAAAATAAATTAGTGAGAATGAAATGGAGATGAGGGAAAAGACAATGAGACAGATCGAGAAAGAGAGCTTAAGAGATATATACCCTCTCTCAAAATAACTCTCAGTCTCCCTATTTATTTGTCCCTTTATCCCACTTATTAAACTTCTCTCCTCTTTATCTCTCGTTCTTCTAAGCCTTATTTCCCCTCTCATTGTCCCTCATGCTCATCTCTTTTGCTCACTTTCCTTACTCTTTCTCTTTCTCTCTCTTTTATGCTCCCACTTTCTATTCAATTTCATTGTCACTTCCTCCCTCTCTCTTTCTCGGTCTCTACTCTCTCTCTTACTCTTTCTTTTCTTTATCATTCCTTTCTCTGTCCTCTCACTCTCTCTTTCTCTATTCTCTACTCTCTCCTACTTTCTCGCTCTCCTTCCCCTTCTCTCTCACATGTCCCCCTCTCTCCCACGCACTTCCCGTCAACTTTCTCTCCCTCTCTCTCACTCTCTCTCTCATTCATTCTCATCTTCACTCTCTCTCTCTGTCCATCTCACTATTTCCTTCTTGCTCTATCTTCCCCTACTCTCTTCTCTCTCCCTCTCTCTTCCCTTCATCACTCCCTCTCTCTCCTTTCATCACTCCCTCTCACTTAAATCTCTTTCACTCCCTCTCTCTCTTTCTCAATGTTATTTTCTCTCTTTTACTTTGTATTCAAATGGTCTCTCTTCTCTAATTTTCCTCACACACTATCCCCACAAACATTATCTATTGTTTTCTTTCACTCCCTCTCACTTCCTCTCTCATTCCTCAATATCTCTTCCCTGTCCCTTTTACACTCCTTTCTCTATTAAATTTCATTGTCACTCTTACTCCCGCTCTTTCTCACCTTTTTTCTCTATCTCTCTTTCTCTCGCTCTCTATCCCACTCACTCTACCTCTTTATCTTCATCTCCCTCTTTCTTTCACTCTTTGCTCTTCCAATTTCCCTCTCACTCTCTCTGTCCTTTTGTCGCTCCCTCCCTGTCATCGACTTAGCTTACTCCCTTCTTTTCTCTATCTCACTCTTTGTTATCTCTCTCTCATTTACTCTCTGAACAGTTGCTCGTTCATCTCTCATTATTTTGCTTCGTCCATCCTCCCACTCTCTCTCTTCTGTCTCCCTTCCTCATTCCCTCTCTCAGTCAAACTTTCCTCTTTCTCTCTCTATCGCACTTTCTCTCCCTCTCTTCCTCTACTCCATATGTCCCTTTACAACTCCTCTCTCACTCTTTATCATCTACCTCTCTCTCCCCTTCTCGCTCAATCTCCCTTGTTCTATCTTCCAGCACTCTCTATTTCTCTCTCACTCTGTCCCTCTCTTTCTCCCTCTCTCTCTCTTCAATCATTCTTACGACCTCCCTCTATCTCTCTCTTTCCCTTTCTTTACTACTATTGCTCTCTCTAACAGTCTATTGTATTGCTCTTTCTCAGTCTTTTGTTCTCTCTTATGTTAACCTTTATTCTCTCTCTTTCTCTCACTCAATCACCCACTCTCTCTCGCGCTCTCCCTCTCTCCCACTCACTCCCTCACTCTTTCTCTCCCTCTATCCCCCACACTCTCTCTTCTCCTCTCTTTTGCTTCCATCCCTCCCACTCTCTCTCTTTCTCTCTTGAGCTCTTTTCAATTTCACTTTTCACTCTTCCTCCCTCCCTCTCTCTCCCTTTCTCTCAAATCCACACATTCTCACACTTTCTCTATCTCAATCCATAAGCTCTCTTTCTCGATCTCTGTCGCTGTCATTTCCCTTACACTCCATTTCATTCCAACTATTTTTCCTCTCTTCCCCTAACTCTAACGCTCCAATCTCTATCTTTCTCTCTGTCAACCAATTTATTAATCTGTTCTCTCACTCTCTCTTAATCTAACCCTTCATTACTATCACTTCTCACACCACTTCTCTCCCGCTCCTTTTTCGCTCTTGTTTTTCCTTTATCTCTTATTCTATCTCATGCTCTATCTCGTTTTCTCTCTTTCCTCTTCCCTCCCTCTTGTTATTTCTTCCCTTACTCTCTCTCTTCACTCTTTTTCTTCTATTTCTTGGTTCATATCTGCTTTTATTCAACTTAAATCTCATTCTTTGTCCATTCCTCTCCCTTTTTTACTCTCTTTATTCTCTATTATTAACTCTCTTACTCTCTTATGTTACTCTATTCACTTTTCCTCTTACTCTTTCTCTCTGTCTATCCCCCACTCTATCTTGCTCTCCCCTCTCACTCCCTTTCACCCCTACCAAGATTTCTCACACACCTCTCTCTTTCTCGATCTATCTCGCTCTCTCTTCCCACACTCTGCATTTCTTTCTCGCTATTTTATTTTGTCTCTTCCCCTCCATTTCATGTTCCTATCTCTTTCTCTCTCTGTATCTGCCAATCTATCCATCTATTATCTCACTATCTCTCCATACAACACTTTATTACTCTCTCTTTCTCGCATCCCCTCACTCATGCTCCTCTTTCCCTCTTGATCTTTCATTCTCTCTTCTTCTCTCTCTCATCTCTCTCTCATTTTCTCTCTGTCTCCCTCTCAATTGCTTTTCATTCCCTTACCCTCACTTTTTTCTTTATCCTGTCGCTAGTTTTTGGTCCCTCTGTTTTTATTCAACTTAAATCTCATGCTTACTTTCTCCCTCTCTCTCCATCTCACTCTTTATTCTCTTACTCTCCCTTTCTCTCTTACTCTCTTATATCACTCTATTCTCCTCTTCTCTTACTCTTTCTCTCAATCTATTCTCCACTCTAACATGCTCTCCCTCTCTCACACTTTCTCTTCCATTTGCACTATCTCTCAGACTCTCTTCTCTTCCTCTCTCTCTCTCTCTCCCATGCACACGTGCACTACTTCCAGCTCTCTCTATTTCAGTCTCACACTCTTTCTCCTTCTCTTGCCTCTCACTCTTCAATCTTTCTTATGACCTCCCTCTAACTCTCTATTTTTTTTCTTTACCACTAATGCTCTCTCTAATACTCTCATTATATCTCTCTTTCTCGGTCTTTTGTTCTCATATTTTGCCCTTTATTCTCTCTCGTTCTCTCTCTCAGTCCATCATTTTCTCTCGCTCTCACTCTCTCCATCACTCTTTCTCCCCCTCTACCCTCCACTCTCTCTCTCCCTCTTTATTGCTTACATCTCTTCCACTCTCTCTTTCTCTCTTCTATTCCTTTTTCCCTAGTTCTCTCTCTTTTCAATTTCACTTTCACTCTTCCTCCCTCCCTCTTTCTAACTTTTCCTCCAATCCATATATTCACACACTTTCTCTATCTCAATCTCTTAAGCTCTCTTTCTCGATCTCTCTCACTGCCTTTTCCCTCATCTCCATTTCATTCTCACTAATTTATTTTCTCCCCCACTCCCTCTATCTCATGCTCTTATCTCTATCTTTCTCCCAGTCAAGCAATTTATCAAACTATTCTCTCATATTATCTCAATCTAACCATTCATTACTAGACTTCTCACACCACCTCTCTCCCACTCCTCTTTCGCTCTTGTTCGTCCTTTTTCTCTTCTTCTCTCTCTCCCTTCCTTTCTCTTGCTCTTTCTTCCCTTACTCTCTCTTTTAGCTCTTTTGTCTCTATTCGTGGTCCTTCTCTCCCTTCATTAAATTCAAATCTCACTTTACTCCATTTCTCTCCCTTTCTAACTCTTTATTCTATCTCTTCCTATCCATCTTGCTCTCTTATGCTACTCTATTCTCTTCTCCTCTTACTCTTTATCTTTGTCTATTCCCCACTCTATCTCCCTCTCCCCCTCTCGCTCCCTCTCTCCCTTTACCAATATTTCTCACACATCTCCCTCTATTCTATATCTTTCTCTTATCTCTTTCTTAATTTCTATCTCTCTCTCCCACACTTCGCATTTCTTTCTCGTTATTTTATTTTCTCTCTTCCCCTCCATCTCATTTTCCTATCTCTTTATCTATCTATTCTCTCACTCATTCTCCATCTAATACCTTATTACTCTCTCTTTCTCACATCCCCTCTCTCCTTGTCTTCTTTTACTTTTGCTCTTCCGTTCTCTCTTCTTCTCTCTCGCACTCTCTCTCATTTTCTCTATCTCTCTCTCTTTCTTGCACTTCATTCCCTTACCCTCACTTCCCTCTCTATTTTTTCTCTATTTCCTAAACACTTTGTCTCTTTATTCAATTTAAATCTCACGCTCACTCACTTCCTCTCTTCTTATCACTCTGTATTCTCTCTCCCTACCTCTCTCTTGCTCTTATATAATTACTTTATTCTCATCTCCTCTTACACTTTCTCTCCATCTATCCCCCACACCAACATGCTCTTCCTCTCTCACACTCTCTTTTCCCCTCCCACTATCTCTCACACTCTCTTCTCTTCCTCTCTCTCTCTCTCTCTCTCACATGCACTCTCTCTTTCTCTCCCTCTTTCCCTCCCTCACGATCTCTAATTCTTTTCCTTCTCCTCTTATTCTCTCTTCCCTCATCTCCCTTCTTTCTCGATTTCTTTATTGCTCTCTCTTTCAGTTTCATCCTCCCTCTCTTTCTCATCAATTTCACTCACTCTTACTACTCTCTCTCAATCTTTCTCGCACTCTCTCTTGTACACTTTTACTATCTCTTCTATTGTTACATATTCCCTCTCTCTTCTCACTCTTTCTCCTGCTTTATCCCCCACACTCTCTCTCTTGCATCCCGCCCACCTCCACCCTCTCAATCACTCACCCTCCCACCCTTCCTCTTTCTCTCTCCCCCTCTCATCCCCTTTATTTCCCTGTTCACTTGCTCATTAATCTCTCCCTCCCTCTCTCTCTCTCACTCACTATCTTATTCTCTCTCCCTCTTTTCCTCTAGCTCACTCTCTCTAGCTATATCTTCCTACGCACGCTCTTCTCTCTCTATTCTTCTCTCCATCTCTCTTCCTCTCTCACTCCCTCCCTCCCTATATTTTTTTATTTATTCTCTATATTTTTTTCTCTCTATTTTATTATTCTCTGTTCTATTTCTCTCTCTCACACACACTCTTTCTCTCTCTCTCTCCCTCTCTTCATCTTGTTCCCACTTACGCTGTTTCTCTCTCAGTTTGTCTCTTCATCTCCATATCACTCTCACTCTTAACGTGTCCCTCTATCTTTCTCTTTCTCTCTCTGTCTTAATCTGTCTTTTATTTGTTTCTCTTATCTTATTTTTCAATCATTGCCTACATATATCCCCAACTCTCTTCCTCCTTCTCTCACTTTCCTCCTTCTCGCTTTATGTCTGCCTCTTTCTCTATCTCCCCTCCTTTCACACACTCTCTCACACTCTTCCTTCCATTCTCTCCCTCTGTCTCTACATCCTCCGCTCGCTCTCTCATTCTCTCTCTTTTGATCACTTTCTCACTCATTCTCTTGCTCTCCTTCCTTTTATCTCTCTCACTAACCCTCTCTTGCTCTCCTTCCCTCTGTCTCTCTCATTAACCATCTCTTGCTCCATTTTTTCTCAATCTCATTTCTCTCTCTATTTCTCTATCACAATCTCTCTCTATATAAATCTTTCACTCTTCAATTTCTCTCACTCCCCCTCTATATCTCTCTTTCTCACTCTCTCCCCATCCCTCACACACTCTATCACTCTCCAACTTTTATCTTTCTCAATCCTTCTCTCTTCTCTCTCATTATTTCTCACTTCGCTTAAACTTCTCTCTCACCCTCTTTCCCTCTCTCCTTCCCTCTCTTTGTCACCCCTATTTCTCACTCTTTTTCTTTACTCTATCTCTGTCTATCTATATGTCTCTCTTGCTCCCTCCCTCACTCTCTCTTTCATTCTCTCACTCTCAGTCTCTCTTTTCTCTCCCTCCCTCTCTCACACTCTCTCCCCTTCCCGTCCGGTTAATATTTTTTTCTCTCTTGTCCCTTACTCTCCTCCTCTCTTATATTTTTTTTCTCAAGATCCGTTTAACTCTCTAAAACTTATCTCTTTATCGATCTCACTCTCTCTTTCTCTATCTTTCTCACTTCCTAAATCTTTCCATCTCTAGGTCTCCTTATGTAGCTCACTCTTGTCTCTCCATCTCACCCACTTATACAATTTGTCACTCTCTCTCAACCTCTTTAGCTCCATTTCTCGCTCTCTATCTCACTCTCTCTTACTTATTATCTCCCTCTCCTCTTTCTCTCTTGCTCCTCCTTTTCCTTTTGTTCTATCTTCCCTCACCTTTCTTCCGTCTCGATTTCCCTATCGCTCTCTCTTTCTCCCCCTCTCTTTCTCCTTAATTTCACACACTCTTACTACCTCTCTCCCTCTCCTTCCCACTCCCTCCCTCTTTTGCTAGGTCTTATTATCTCTTCTATTGATACCTATTCCCTCTCCCTTCTTACTCTTTCTCCTCCTTTATCACCCACACACAACTCTCTCTCGTGTCCTTATCTATATCCCTCTCTCTAAGTCACTCTCCTTCCCTCTCTTTCTCCCTCTCTCTCTCCCTCTCATCCCCTCCATCTCCCTCTCTCTCTCACTCCTCTTATTTTATCTTCCTCTTTTCTTTTAGCTCACTCTCTTTTGCTTAATCTTCCTTCATACTCTCCTCTCTTTACTTCTCTCTCCCTCTCCCTCTTCTCTCACTCTTTCTCTCTTCAATCTCACCCAATCTCTCTCTATCTATTTTTTTAAACTATTTATTATCTATGTTTTTTTCTCTCTCTTCTAGTATTCTCTCTTCCATTACTCTCAATCACACGCACACACTCTCTCTTCCTCTTGCTTTGTCTCTCGCCCTTTCTCTCTCAGTCCCTCTTTTCATCTCTATATCACACTCACTCTTAAATTATCCCTCTCTTTTTCTCATTCTTTCTTCCTTCTTTCTCTCATAATCTCTCTTTTCTTTCTCTCTCTTCTATCTCATTCCTTTCACCCTTTCTCTCCAAATATCCCCCACTCTCTCCCTCTCCCATTTTCCTCCTTTCCTCTTTGTGTCCCTCTTTCTATCTCCCCACACTCTCTTTCACACACTCTCTCAATCTCTCCCATCCACTCTCTCCCACTATGTATGCATCTCCCTAGCTATCCTCTCTCTAAATCTCTCTCTCACGATCTCTATGTCACACGTTCTCTTGGTCTCCTTTCCTTTGTCCCTCACAGTAACCCTCTCTTCCTTTAATTCTTCTCACTATTTACTCTATTTATCTCTCACATTCTCTCTATTTGTCTCAATGTTTCGCACTTCAATCTCTCTCACTCCCCTTCTCTATCTATCTCTTTCTCACTCTCTACCTTTATCTCTCACTCTCTATTGTATCTTTCTTTTTGCTCTTGCTCTTCTCTCTCTCTCTCTCTCTTCTCTCTTTGCTCGATCTTTCTCCCCCTTATCCCTCACAAACACTATTTCTCACTTTCCAACTTTTTTCTCTCAATCCTTCTCTCTTTTCTCTCATTATTTCTCACTTTGTCTCACACCTCCCTCTCTCCCTCTCTCTCTCCCTCCTCTGTCTCCCTTTTCTCTCTCCCTCTCTCTTTCTCCACTTTGTCTCCCTCTTTCTATCTCCCCACTCTCTCTTTCACACACTCTCTCAATCTCTCCCATCCACTTTTTTCCTCTACGTATGCATCTCTCTCGCTATCCTCTCTCTAAATCTCTCTCTCACGATCTCTATGTCACACATTCTCTTGCTCTCCTTTCCTCTATCCATCACATTAACCCCTTCTTCCTCTATTTTTTCTCACTATTTACTCAATTTATCTCTCACAATCTCTCCCTTTTCTCAATCTTTCGCACTTCAATCTCTCTCACTCCCTCTCTCTATCTATCTATTTCTCACTCTCTACCTTTATCTCTCACTCTCTATTGTATCTTTCTTTCTTGCTCTCTTGCTCTTCTCTCTCTCTCTTTCTCTCTTCTATCACTCTCTCTTCTCTATTTTCTCGACCTTTCTCCCCCTTATCCCTCACAAACACTCTATTTCTCACTTTCCAACTTTTTTTTCTCTTAAATCTTCTCTCTTCTCTCCCATTATTTCTCACTTTCTCTCATACCTCCCTCTCTCCCTCTCTCTCTCCCTCCTCAGTCTCCTTTTTCTCTCATTCTCTTTTACATACTCTTGTTTTCACTCTATCTCTCTCTATGTTATTTATTTCTTGCTCCCTCCCTCACTCTCCCTTTCATTCACTCACTCTTTATATCTCATTTCTCTCCCTCTTTACATCCCTCACACTCTCTATCCGTTCCCACGCTGTTAATATCTTTTGTCTCTCCTATCCCTCTTTCTCCATCCATTCTTACATCCCATTCTCTATCTCAATTTATTTTCCTCTCTCTCTAGATCTCTTTCACTCTCACACTTATTCTCTTATTGTTTCAATCTCTCCCATTATCTTTCTCCCTCCCTCAATCTTGCACTTTTTAGGTCTCCCTTCTGTTGCTCACTCTTCTTTCTCCGTCTCACACACTCATACACTCTCTCTCCCTCTCACCTCCTTAGTTCCATTCTCACTCCTTGTCAAATTTTTTTCTTTCTCTCTCACTCTCTCCTCTCCCTCACTCCATTATTTTTTCTTCACTTTCTATGTCCTTCTCTATTAATTTCTTTCTCTCCTTACTCTCTATTCTCTTTTTTTATCTTATTCTTTTTTTTACACTCTCCTTTATTGCTCTCTCTTCTCTCTTTTCTCTTACATTTCTCTTACTCTATCCCCTAATATTTATCCTCTCTCTTTTGCTTTCCTCCCTCTCTCTTTTTTTCTCCCTTCTTTCCCTCCCTCTATCCATCTCTGTCTCCCTTTATCTTGCTCCCCCCCTCTCTCTCTCTCTCAACATTCTCCTGTTCTCCCTCACTTCTTTCTCCTCACTCACTCTTACTTGATCTTCCCTTAGTCTCTCTTCTTTTTCTCTCTCCCTTTCACTCTCTGGCTTTCTCTTTCTTTCTCTCTCTTTAAACCCTATCACAACCTCCTTCTATCTCTCTTTCTCACTCACTCTCTCCCTCCCTCTCACTCTCTATTCAACCTCTTTTTATCTCTCTCTTGCCCGCTTCAGTCTCCTACTTTTGATGCTCCCTTTATCCCTCACTGCCTCTCTCTTGCTCTTCCTCTCACTTTCACTCCCTTCATCTCTCTTTTTCTACTCCTCTCCGTATCTCCCTCTCTCTTACACCTCTCTCGCTCGCTCAATCTCTCCTTCTCTCATGCTTAATCTTCCCTCACTCTCTCTTCACTCTATATCTCTCTCACACTCTCTCCCTTTCTCTCTTCTCTCATTAGTTTCACTCTTACTCCCTCACTCTCTCTCTTACCTACTCCATGTTCACTCTTTCTTACTTAATCTAACTTCAATTGCTCGCTCTCCTCTCTCTCCTCTCAATCTTTCTCTCCCTCTCTCCCCCTCTATCTTGCTTCCTTCCCTCCAGCTCTCTCCCTCTCCTACTCTCTCTTTCCCTATCTCACACACTCTCTTCCTCTCTCCCACAGACTGCTCCAATTCATCCCCCCTCTCTCTCCAACTAATCATCATTCTCTCCCACTCTCTCCCTGACTCTCACTTTCTCTCTATATCTTCCATCTCTCTCTCTTTTCTTTCACCCTATCTTCCTCACTCACTCCCACTTTTCTTTCACCCCTATCTTCCTCACTCTCTCTCTTCAATCTCTCTCATTCACTCCCTCTAATTCTCTCCTTTTGACACTTTCCCTTTCTCAGTTTTTTCTCTATTTATACTTTATCACTTTTTGTTTCTTTATTTCTCTCTCACACACAAACACCCTTGCTCTCTTTTATCACTCATTCTTATCACTTTACTCACTCTTCTCCCTAACCATCTCTCACTCTCTTCCTTCCTTCCTCTCTCCCTCTTTCATTAATTTAATCTCTCTCTCTTAATCTCCCTCAGGCCGTTCCACTACATTCATATTGCCTCTACCTCTCTCTCTCTCTCTACCTCCTTTCTCTCTATTTTCTGTCTCACCCTCTCTTCATCCCTCCCACTCACTCTCCAATCCCTTTCTTCAATCCCTCTCTTGCTCTTTCTCACTCTCTCTCGTCCTCTATTTCATCGCTCTTTATCTCTTGCTTGCTCCCTCTTTCTCTCTTTGTCTATTTCTTGCTATCACTTCAATCACTCTCCCTTCCCTCTCTTTACTCACTCTTTCGCTCCCTCCATCCCTCACCCTCTCTCTCGCTCTCCTTCCTTCCCTCTCTTTCTCAATCGCTCTCTCATTTCTCTCTCTTACTCCCCTCATCTCCTTCTCGTTATTCCTCAACTACTTTCTCACACTCCCTCCCTCCCCCTCAACCATTTTTCTCTGTCTCTTTCTTTCTCTCATTCTAGCATTCCCTCCTCCTTCCTCCCTCCTATTCATCTTTTTTGTTATTCTACCATTTTTCTCAATCTTTCTCTCCAACCGTCATCACTCTCTTCCTCCCTCCCTCCATCTTTCCCTCTTCCATTAATTCAGTCTCTCTCCCACTATCGTCCTCTTGCCCTCCCACTATCCTTATATGCCCTTCATGTCTCCCTCTGTCTTGCTCTCACTCACTATCTTTTACTCTATCTTCCCAGAGTCTCTCTACACTCTATATTTAGGTCTCAACCTCTCTTCTTTGTCTCCCGCTCACTCTTCATTCTCTGTCTTCACTCCCTCTCTTGCTCTCTCTCTCTCTCTCTCACTCTTTATTTCATATATCATTATTGTTTTCTTGCTTTCTTTTGCCCCTCTCTCTCTTGCTCGTTCATCTATCACCTCTTTTCTCTCTCTTTACACACTCTTTCTCTCCCTCTATCTGTCACACTCTTTCTCACTCCATCTCCCTCACACTCTCAGTCTCTCGGTTTCTCTCACATCTTGCGCTCTCCTCTCATATCCATCTCATTATTTCTTTTTTCCTCTCATAGACCTCTCTTTCCTCCTCGATCTCTCTCACTTTAAATCCTCATTTCCCTCTCTTTCTCACTCTCTTCCTATTTTACTCCTCTTTCTCACTCCCCTTCTCGCTCACTCTCTCTTGTTCTATCTTTCAGCACTCTCAATTTCTCTCTCACGTGCTCTCATCCTCTCTTGCTCTCTCTCTCTCTTCAATCTTTCTCACAGCCTCCCTCCATCTCTCTATTTCTTTCTCTTTGCCGCATGTGCTCTCTCTTACACACTATAATATCTCTTTTTCTCAGCCTTTTGCTCTCTATTATGTTGCCATTTATTCTCTTTCTTTCTGTCACTCTATCCCTCACTCTCTCTCACTCTAACTCTCTCCCTACTCTCTCTTTCAATCCTTTTATCATCTCTCTCTCTAATTTTATCTCTCTTTGCCTCTTCTCCCTCTCATTATTTCTCACCTTCTCTCACACATCTCTTACTCTCTCCTTCTCCCTTGCTCACCCCTCCCTCCCTCTCTCCTTCTCTCTCCATATATCTCACTCTCTTTACCTTACTCTTCTTCTCACACTCCCACTTTCTTTATATATCCTTTTCTGTCACTCCCTGACTCTCTTGCTCTTTATTCTCTATCTCCCTCTCTTCCTCCCTCTCTCTCTTTATCTCCCTCTGTCTACCTCTGGCTCACTATCTTTTGTTCTATCTTCCTTGAGTCTCGCCTGTGTCTCTATTTCTACCTTACCTTCCCTCCCTCTCTCCCTCCATTTCACTGTTCAATCTCTATCATCACTCCCTCTATTGCTCACCCTCCCACTCTCTAATTCATCTCTCTTTATTGTTTCCTTGCTCTCTTTTTCCCCTTTGCTATCTCTCTCTTGCTCTTTATTCTATCTTCCTCTCTTCTCTCTCTCTACTCACTCTTCTTATCCCTCTATTTCTCACTCACTCACACACTCTCAATTGCTCTTACATCTTGCTCTCTCCCCTCATATCCATGTCATTATTTATTATTTTCTTACATACAACTCCCTTTCCTCCTCGATCCCTCTATCTTTTAATCGCTCCTTCCCTCTCTTTCTTCCTCTTTCTCTATGTCACACCTCTCTCTCTCTCCTCTTACAGTCACTCATTCACTCCCTCTCCCAACCTCTAATTATCTCTTTCACCCACTCATTCCCTCTCTGTTGCTCCCTCTTCTCTCACTTTCACATTTCCCTACTCGCTCACCTCTCTTCCCTCACTCTATTTTTTTCTCACACTCTCTCTCTTTTGTGATATCTCTTCCTCTTTCTTCAGTTTCACTCTCACTCTTACTCCCTCACTTCATCTCACTTACTCTCTCTTCAATTACTCACACTCCTCTCTCTCCTTTCAATCTTTCTCTCCCTCTCTCCCTCTCTCTTGCTCCTTACCTCCCTCTCTCTCCATATTTTTCCCTCTCTTTTGCCCCCTCTCTATCTCTCCTTCTCTCTTGTTCTTACATCTATAACCCTGTCTTCTCTCTCTTTACTCACACTTTCTCTCCCTCTATCTGCAACTCTTTCTCTTATTCTCCCTTCCCCCTCTCTCTATTGCTCTCAAATCACACTCTCAACCCTTATTTCCATGTCACAATTTTTTATTTTCTCTCACACATCTCTTTCTCCTCCTTTGTCCCTCCTTCTGTCTCTTTCCCCCTTTCTACTTATCTATCTCCTCTTGCATTCACTCACTCAATCTCCCTCTCTCCCTTTTATTATCTCCATCGCTATCTCTCAGTCCTTTTCTCTTGTTCTCTCTTCTCTCACTTTTACTTTTCTCTATTTCTCTCTCAATCTCCCTCTCCCTTCCTCTCACTCTCTCTCCCTCATACTTTCTATCTCATTCTCTTCCTCTACTACCCTCCCTCCACTTTCTTTATCTCAATCTCTCCCCCTCTTATGTTATACATCTCCCCATCTCCTTTTGTCCTTCTCGCACATTCTCTTACTCTCCCTCCCTATCTAAATCCCTCCTTCTTTTAATCCCACCTTCCCTCTCTTTCTCCCATTATCTCTAACTCTCTCACCTTTAACTCACTCACTCAGTCTCCCTCCCTCCCTCTCACTTTCTCCATCGCTCTCTCATTGCCTCTCTCTTCTCTCACTTTCTCTTCTCTCTATTTCCCTCTTACTCTCCCTCATCCTTTATCTTTCCCTCACTCCCTCCCACTTCTCACCCTCCCACTCTCTCTTTCTCAATCTCTCTCCATCTCTCTCGGTCTCCATCTCCCTCTCTCCATCTCTCTTTCTCACTCATTCTCTTAATGTCTCTCCCTGTCTCTATCTTGTTCACTATCTTTTTCTCCCTCGCTTCCTCTCTTTCCCTCTTAAATATTTCATGCTCTCTCTCTCAGTCACTCCATCTCTCTTTATTATGTTTCATTCTCCCTCTATCTCTCCATTCTCACTCTCTCATTTGCCCTGTATCTCTCTCTCTTTCTCCATCTCTCCCTTTCTTACTATATCTTTTACTCTCCATTATGTTTCTCTCTCTCGCTCTCTTGCTCTCACTTGATATTTTTTTCTTTTTACTCTTGCCCTCTATCTCTATCTTTCTCCCACTCTCCCCTTCTCACTATGTCTCACACTCTCTATTATGTTTCTCTCTCTCTCTCTCACTCGCTTGCTCTCTCTTTTTGTGTATCTCTCTTTACCTCTCTAGGTCCATCTCTCAATTTCTTTGTTCCTTCCTTTATTCTATATCTCTTCCTTCTCACCCCCTCTTCTCTCATTTTGTTTATTACTTCCCCTCCCGCCCTCCTTATTTCTCTATAGATTCCTCTCTCTTGCCCTCTCTTATCTCACTTTCTATTCTTTCTCTATTTTTCTCTCTTTTTGTATCTCTCTGTCCCTTCCTGGCTCCCTCAACCTCTTCAATTTCACTCTCTTACTCCCTCACTCACTTCTCCCTCTCTTTATCTCTTGTTATCTCTCAATCTTTCTCCCTCTCTCTCCCTCTCACTCCCTCCCTAACTCTCTCTTTTGCTGCATCTATCATTCCCTCACACACACTCTCTCTTCGATGTCTCCCTCCCACTCACCCTCACACTCTCTCCCTTCCCACTTTTCTAATATCTATTTCTCTCACTTTCCCTCTCTCTCATTCCCTCTCTTATAGCCTCCTCTCTCTCTCACACTCTTTTACTCTTTCTCTATTGATCTCTTTTGTTCTCCCTCTCTCATTCTCTTTATCTCTCTCTCTCTCTCTCTCTTACACACAATCTCTTTCCATCTCACTTCAGGGCAAGAATGAGGGAGTAAGAAAGTGAGAGTGACAAAGAGAATGAAAGTTGGGGAATGAAAGAGAGCTGTAGAGTAAAAGATAGTGAGAGAGAGAAGATGATATAAGGGAGAAAGTGAGACAGAGGCACAAGAGAGAAAAAGAGCTATTATGAGAGAGGAAAGGGAGAGAAAGTGTGAGGGAGGGAGGTAGGGAGACAAAGAAGAAAGAGATAGGAACTGGAGAATTACAGAGGTAGTGAACGATGGAGCAAGAGAGATATATTTGGAGTGGGGGAGGGAATGGAAACAAGAGTAAAGAAAAGAGAGTAATATAGATATGAGTGACACTAAGGGAGAGAGAGAGTTAAGGAGGGACAAAGGAAGGTAGAGTGAAAGAGGGAGAAAGTGAGAAACAATGAGAGAGAAAGAAAAAAAGAGGGACTGAGAGAGATAAAAATTAGAGAGAGTGTGTCTGTGTGTGAGGGATAGGGATAAAGAAAGAGAGATGATGGAGTGACAAAAAAGAAATCATGAGAGAGAAGAACAAAAGAGCAAGAAGGAAAGAATAGAGAGAGAGATAGAGCAAGGGAGAGAGATTCTAAGAGTGAGGGATTGAGACAAAGAGAGAGATAGATAGATAGAAATAGAGAGAAAAGAGAGAGGAAAATAGAGTAAGAAAAGGTGAGTTAGTGTGAGAGAGGGAAGGAGAACAAGTGAATGAGGGAGAGATTGAGAGAGAGAGCAAGGAAGATCAAGAGGAAGATGGAAAGAGTGAGGGAGATGGAAGTAAGGGTAGAAGGGAGGGAGGGAGAGAAGTGTGAGAAAAAGATAGCGGGAGGGATGGAAGCAATAGAGAGGGAGAGAGAGAGAGTGAGGGATAGAGGGAGAGAAAGAGTTTGATGAAAGAGAGATGAGAGAGCAACAATGAAGAGAGGAAAAGAGAGCAAAAGATAGAGAGGGAGAGTAGAGTGCAAGAAAGAGAGAGCGATGGATAGAGAGCAAGGGAAAAGAAGATAGAAAGAAGAAGCAATGAAGTGAGAGGATGGAGTGCGAGAGAAGGTGCAAGATGGTAAGAGAGAGTGAGATGGAGATCAAGAAAACGAGCTTAAGAAGGTGAGAGGGAGAAAGATTGAGAGAGATTGTTAGAGATTGTAAGAGTGTGTGAGAGCTCGAGTGAGAGAGACGGAGATGGAGAGAGAAGGGTGAGTAACATAAGGGAGGCATAGAGGGGGTAAGAATGAGGTAGTGAGAAAGATAGAGGGAGAGAGAGTGATAAAGAGAACGAGAGTGGGAGAATGAAAGAGATTTATAGAGAAAGCGGAAAAGATAGTGAGAGAGAGAAGAGGATGAATTCGAGAGAGAGACAAGAGAGAAAAAGAGCAATTAGGAGAGTGGGAATGGAGATAAAGTGTGACGGAGGGAGGTAGGGAGATAGAGAAGAGAGAGATAGAGTGCTAGAAAATGAGAGAGGTGGTGAGCAATGGATCAAGAGAGATATATAGAGAGAGAGGGAGAGATTGAGAACAAGAGTAGGGAAGAGTGTGAGAGAGATAGGGGTGAGACAGAGGGATTGAGAGAGAGTTAAAGAGGGAAGTAGAAAGAGAGAGAGAAGATTGGACTGAAAGACAAAAGTTGGAGAGAGAGAGTGTGTGTGTGCGCGATATTGAGAAAGTGAGATGACGGAGTGATAGAAGAGAAATATGAGAGAAAAGAGCAAAAGAGCAAGAAAGAAAGAATAGAGCGAGGGCATGGGAGATATTTAAGAGTGAGTGATTGAGATGGAGAGATAAGTAGATTGACAGAAATAGAGAGGAAAGAGAGTGAGGAAAATAAGAGTAAGAAAAGGAGAGTGAGAGGGAGAGAGGGAAGAAATGGAAAGAGTGAGCAATAGAAGAGAGATGAGGAGAGAGAAGTAGCAAAGAATGAGAAAGGAGAGGGAGGTAATAAGAGTGTGAGTGATATAGAGATGAATGTGGGATTGAGAGAGAGAAAGCGAGAGAGGGAGTAAGAGAAAGAGATCGGGAGTCCATGTGTGAGAGTGTGTGTAATGTAAAATGGAAAATAAAGTAATAGAAGTAAGAGAAAGAAAGGTAAGGAATAAAGATTGAAAAATAGAGAGAGGGAGTAAGAAAAATTGAAGAAAGGGAGTGACAAAGGTGGAGAGTGAGGTAAGTAGAGATAGAAGAAAGAGTGAATGAAGATAAAGCAAGCGATAGTGAGCTAGAGGAAAAGAGGGAGGGAAAATAGGAGAATGAGTGAGAGAGAGAGGGATAGAGTGAGAGCAAGGAAAGGAGGGAGGGCGAGTGATTTAGTGGGAGGGAGGGAGGCATGAGAGAAAGAGGCAGAGGGGATAGAGTAGTAAGAGTGAGTGCTCCTTCTCTTGAACTCCATCCTCTATTAATTCTTCCTTCTCTCTTTTCTCTCCCTTGATCTCTATCCCTCGCTCTCTCCTTCTTATACTCTATTCTCTGTCTATCTTTTTCTTTTTTCTCTCACACTCTTCTCTCTATTTGTCTCTCACAGTCTCTCCCTTTTTTGTTCCCTCTTTTTCTCTCTTTAGTTACCCTCACTCTTACTCCCACTCTCCCCTTCTCTTTTTCGTTCTAAGTTAACTCACTGTCACCCACTCTCACTTATATTGCTCTCTCTTCTCTGTCTCCTCTTAATCTTTCTCCCCCTTTTCCCCCTGTCTCTTACTTTCATCCTTCCCTACTCTCTTTTCCCTCTCTCACTCTCTCTTTCTTTCTCTTATACATACTATCTCTCTCCCACTCTCACACTCTTCCGGTTTATCCACTACTCTTCCCCACAAAATATCATTGCCTACCCCACTCTTGCCCTCTCACTCACTCTTTCTATATCTTCCTTTCCTCTCTCTTCTCTCCAACTCTCTCTTCATCTCTCACTACCATTCCTTAATCTCTCTTTTATCACTTTCTCTTATCTATCCACTCACTCTTTCTCACAAACCATCACAGTCTCTTTCTCCCTCCCTCTCTCTAACTCCATCCTGACTTCCATCTCTCTTAATCTCCAACTCGCCTTCAATCTCTCTCCGTCTCTCACTCTCTCTTTCTCAATCTCTCTCTCCCTCTCTCCTTTTTTCTTCGCACTCATTCTCTTAATCTCCCTCCGTATCTCGATCTTGCTCACTGTCTTTTTCTCTCTCTTCCTCTCTCGCTTTATACCTCTCTCTTCAAATCATTCTTTCTTTCTCTCCCCCCTCACTCCCTCTCTCTATTCAATCTCTCTCACTCTCTCCCTTACTCTTGCCCTCTATGGCTCACTCTCTCACTCTTTGGCTCTCTCTTGCTCTCCTTTAGCTCTCTTTACTCACACTTGATCTCTCTGCATCCATCACTCTAACCTCTCCCTTTCTCTCATTCTTTCTCTCTTCTCCATCTCACCCCCTTCACTCTCATTATTTATTACTTTCTCTACTTCCCTCCCTCCCTCCCTCCTTATTTTTCTCTCTGTTTCTCTCTAGTTCCCTCTCTCCCACACTCCCTTTCAACAATCTCTATTCTTTCTCCCGCTTTTCCACTCTCTCCCCTCCTCGTCAATATTTAATTTTACGCTTACTCTTACTCTCTCACTCACTTCCCTCTCTCTTTCTCTCTTGCACTCTCTCCCTTTATCTCTCCCTCTCTCTCTCACTCTCCATCCCTAACTGTCTCTCGTGCTCCATCTATCATTCTCATTCTTACTCCCTTTCTCCTACACTCCTTCACCCACTCTCCCTCTCTTCAAGTTCACTCTCACTCCTACTCCCTCCCTTTATCTCTTTTACAACCTCCATTCTCTGTTCCACTTTCTATCGCAATCTCACTCTCTCTCTTTATTCTCACTCAACCTCTCTCTTACTCTTTGCACTATATCTCTTCCTCTATCACACCGCTCATTCTCTATTTCTCTCACTTCCCTCCTTCCTCTCTCATTTTCTCTTGCTCTCTCCCACTTTTCCTTCTTGGCTCTCCCTCTTTGCATCACTCTCTCTCATTCTCTCTTTCATTATCTTATTCTCTATCCCTCACTCTCTCTCTATCTTCCCTCACTCTCCCTATATCTCCATCACACACTCTTCCTCAACTCCCTTCCTCTATCTTTCTTAATGTTTGTTTCTTGCTTTCTCTTTTATTGCTCACACTTCTCTAATTCTTTCTCTAATGTTTCTCTCTCAGACACACATAACATCTCTCTTTTTGCTCAATCTTTCTCTCCATCTATCTCTCATACGTACTCTCTCTCTCTCTCTCGTACTCCAACGTTTATCTCTCTCAATCCCTCTCTTCTCACTCACTATTTTTGACATTCTCTCACACTTGTCTCTCTCTCTCTCCCCCTCTCTCCCCTCTCTCTGCCTCCTCTATCAATCACTCTTATTTCCTTACACTTGTTATCACTCTCTCCCTCTCAATATATATATCTCTCTTTCTCCCTCCCTCACTATCTCCTTCATTCTTTTGTTATCTTTCTCTCTCATCTCTTCCTTCTTACCTCACTAACACTTTCTCTCCCTTCCCACCCTCATTATATCATTTTTGCTCTCTTGTCCCTCTCTCTTTCACTCTCCCACTCTCATTCTCTTTAACCCTCTCACTTTCTCCATCTATCATTCTTACACCCTCATTCTTGCCCTCTGTAGGTCTACCTTTTGTAGCTCACTCTTCTCTCTCCATCTCAAAAACTCATGCACTATCTCACTCTCAATCTCTATTGACCTCACCCTGATAGCTTCTTTTCTTGTACTCTATCTCACTCTCTTACTATCTTGTTCTTTCTTGCTCACTATCTCCTCTCTCTCCATCGCTTCTTCATTATCTCTTCACTCTCATTCTCTTCTTTATTATTCTCTTCCCTCTCTCTCTCTCATTTTTATTCTCTTTTTCAATCTTATACCCTCAATTTTACTCTCCTTTTTTGCTCTCTTTTCTCTCTTTCTATTTACTCTTTCTCTTATTCTATCCTCCACTCTGTCTCTCTCCATCCCTCCATCCCACTCCCCTCTCTTTTCTCTCTTCTCTCCCTCCATCTCTCCCTCTCTCTCCCTCCCTTTCTCCCTCTTTATCTTCCTCTTTCTTGCTCCATCTATCTCTCACCATTCTCTTGTTCTTGCCCTCTCTTTACCCAACACTCACTTACTCTTACTTGATCTTCCCACAGCCATTCTTCTAACTCTCTCTTCCTTTCACACTCTCTCACTTTCTCGTTCCTTTTCTCTTTAACCCCTCCCACTTCTTCCTATTTCTCTTTCTCCCTCACTGCCTCCATCTCTGTCTCAATCTCTATTCCACCTCTCATTCTCTATCTCCCTCACTATCTCTTCTATCTCTCCTTTTGGGCCTCATGTTATCCTTCACATCCTCTCTCTTAATTCCACTCTCGCTCTCCCACTCTACTTATCTCTCTCTTTCTTTGTCCCTCTCTACCTCTCTCACGCTCTCTCTTCTCTCACACTCTCTTCTCTCTATTTTTCTCACACTCTCTCCCTTTCACGCTCCCTCTTTCTCTCTCTTTAGTTTCGCCCTCACTTCTACTCCCACTCTCTCCATCTCTTTCTCGCTATATGTTTACTCTCTGTCACGCACTCTCACTTATGTTCCTCTCTCTTCTCTTTCTCCTCTCAATCTTTCTTTCCATCTCTGCCTTGTCTCTTGCTTTCGTGCCTCTCTTTTCTGTCCCTTGCTCTCCCTCTCTCACTCTGTTATTTGTCTCTTAGACACACTATTTCTCTCCCACTCTTACACTCTTTGGGTTCATCCACTACTCTCTCCTTCCCCATAAAATATCATTCTCTACCCCCCTTACTCCCTCTTTCTCTCTCTTTTTCACTCTCTCCCTCTCTTGTCCCTTTCTCTATCGCTTTTCTTTCTCTATTGCTCTCCCTCTCTCTCTCTTTATCTCTCACACTCTCTCTTGCTCTATTTTATCACTTTCTCTTATCTTTCTACTCACTCTTTCTTTCCAACCATCGCTAGGTCTCTTTCTCCCTCCCTCTCTCTATCTCCCTCTCGCCTTCCATCTCTCTCAATCTCCATCTCACCTTCTATCTCTCTCCATATCTCCCTCTATATCTACCTCTCTCTACCTCTCACTCCCTATATTTTGCTCTCTATCTTCTCTAAGTCTCTTTTCTCTCCCTATTTTTGTCTCACTCTCACTCCTTTTCACCCTCCTGCTCTCTCTTCAATCCCTATCACTCCCTCCCTCTATCACTCTATTTCTAGTTCCCTCACGCTCTTATTATCTCTCTTACCATATGTTTCATCTCTATTTATCATTTGCTAGCCTAGCTTTCTCTTGGTCTCTCTCTGTCCTCTCTCTTGCTCCTTCAATACCCTCTTTTCTCTCTATTTCTCAATTTCGCTTACTCTCCCTCCGTCCCTCTCTCACTTTTTCACATCTCCATCTCATTTTTTTAATATTTTTCCTCACACATCCCTTTCTCCTCTGTCCCACCCTCCTTCACTCCCTCCTTCCCTATCTTTCTCCCTTACTCCCAATATCTCTCCTCTCTCTCCTCTTGCACTCACTCAATCTCTCTCTCTCTCTCTCTTCTTGTGTTGTCTTCTCCCACTTTCTCTTCTCTCTATTTCTCTCTCACTCTCCCTCTCTCCCTCCAACTTCTCACCCTCCCACTCTCTCTATCTCAATCTCTCTCCCTCTCTCTCCCTGTCCATCTCCCTATCTCCATCTCTCATTCTCACTCCTCTTAATCTCGCTCTCTATCTCCATCTTACTTACTATGTTTTCCCTCACCTTCCTCTCTCTCCATCTTAAATCTTTCATGCTCTCTCTCCATCTCTCACACCTTCTCTCTCTTCAATCTCTCACTCTCTCCCTCTATGTCCCCTGTTCTCTCTCTCCCTTACTCTTGCCCTTTATCTCTCTCTTTATCACTCTCACCCTTTCTTACTATATTTCTTACTCTCTATTATGTTTCTCTCTCTCCCACTCTCTTGCTATCTTTTCTCTCTCTTTACTCATGCCTTGTAGCTCTCTCTTTCTCCCTTTCTCCCTTTCTCACTATGTCTCTCACTCTATACTATGTTTCTCTCATCTCACTCTTTTGCTCAGTCTTCCTCTTTTTTTTTCTCTTTATCTCCTTATATCCATCACTAAATCCCAGACTAACTTCATCTCATTCTCTATTTTTTTTTCCACCCCTCTTCTCTCTTATTGTTTATCACTTCCCCTCCCTTCCTCCTTATTACTCTCTCTGTTTATCTCTCTATTTCCCTCTCACTTTCCTTCTCTTACCTCATTCTCTATTATTTCTCTATTTCTCTCTCTTCTTGTCTCTCTCTCCCTTCCTGGCTCCCTCACACTCTTCAATTGCACTTTCACTCTTACTACCTCGCTCACCTCTCTTTCTTTCCCTCTTGCTCTCTCTTACCCTTTCCTCCCCCTCTCTCTCGCTCACTCCTCTATCCCCCACGCACACTCTCTCTCGCATCCCTCCCTCCTTCTTCCCACTCAATCACTCACCCTCCCTCCCTTTCCCTCTCTCTCCTTCTCATCCCCTCTATCTCCCTCTTTCACTTGCTCAGTCTATTTCTCCCTCCCTCCCTTTTACTCATTCCTTTATTCTCTTCCCTCATTTCCTTTAGCTCACTCTCTCTTGCTTTATCTTTCTTCACACTCTCTTTTTTTCTCTATTATTCTCCATCAATCTTCCTTTCTCGTTCCCACTCTCTTCATTCTCTTTCACTCCCTCCCTCTCTCTCTCAATTTTTTACTATTTATTCTCTATCTTTCATGCTCTCTCTTCTCTTATTCTATCTTTCATTACTCTCATTGACACACACTTTCTCTCATCCTCTTGTTCCCTCACTTGTTCTATTTCTCATAGTGCCTCTCTTCATCTCTATATCACTTTCACTCTTAACATGTCCCTCTATCTTTCTCATTCTCTATTCTTTCTCTCTCTCTTACTCTGTCTTTATTTGTCTTTCTTCTCTATCATTCATTTCTCCCTTTTTCTCCATATTTCCCTAACTCTCTCTCTCTCTCTCTCACTTTCCTTCCCTTTTTATGTCTCCCTCTTTTCTCTCTTCGTCTCTCTCTTTCACACACACTCTCTCTCTCCCTCTACCAATGCATCCCGATCTCTCTCTCTTTCTGGATCTCTCTCAGTCATTCTCTTGCTCTCCATCCCTCTGTCCCTCTTGCCAACCCTCTCTTGCACTATTTTTTTAAATCTCTTTTCTCTCTCTAATTTTTCTCTCATGATCTCTCTCTGTCTCAGTCTTTCACTCTTCAATCCTTCTCACTCCCTCTCTCTATCTCTCTCTTTTTTACTCTCTACCTGTCTCTCTCGCTCACTCTTTCCTTCGTTTCTGCTCTCTTTTCCCCAACTCTCTCTTTTGTCTATTTATCTCTCACACACTCTTCCTTTCTTGCTCCCTCTTCCTCTCTCTTTAATTTCTTTCTCACTCTTACTCCCTCATTTCCTCTCTCTTTCTCGCTCCAAGTTCACTCTGTGTCACACACTCTCTCTTCTACTGCTCTCTCTCCTCTCTCTCCACTCATTCTTTCTCTCCCTCTCTCACCCACTCTCTCGCTTCCTTCCCTCCCTCTCTCCCTCTCTTTTTTCTCTCTCACACACTCTCCTCCTCTCTTCCAATTCATCCCCTCTCTCTCCCAATAATTCTCATTCTCTACCCCCTCTCTCTCACTCTCTCTTCCTCTCTCACTCCCACTCTCTTCCATCCTTCTGGCTCCCTTCTTCATTCTCTTTCTTTCTCACTCTCTCTCTGTCACTATTTTCTCCTTTTATGCTTTTATCACTTTCTATTTCTCTATTGCTTTCTTTCACTCCCTCTCACTTTCTCTCTCTTCCCACAATATCTCTTCACTCTGTCTTTCTCTCTCTCTCTATTAAATTTCACTCACTCGTCCTCTCTTTCTCTCCCTCTTTTTCTGTACCTTTCTCTGTCTCGCTCTCTCTCCCCTCACTCTACCTCTCTATCTCCATCTTCCTTTTTCCCTCACTCTCTTATCTCCTAATTTCTCTCTCATTCTCTGTCTCCTATCGCTCCCTCCCTCTCTTCAACTTAGCTCACTTCCTTCTTCTCTTTTCTCACTCTCTCTTCACTTTTTCTCTGTACTGGTGCTCTCGCTTCTCTCACTATTTCCCTTCTCCATCCTCCCACTCTCTCTCTTCTCTCTTCCCTCCCTCCTTCAATCTGCCACTTAAGCTTTTCTTTTTCCCTCTCTCCCTCTTTCCATCTCCCTCTCTCCCTTATTCCCTCTCTCTCTCTCCCCAAACAACACATCTCTCTCACTCTTTACCAACCACTCTTTTGCTCTCCCTTTCTCTCTTCCTCTCCATCTCGTTCACTCTCCCTTGCTCTATCTTCCAACACTGTTATTTCTCTTTCATACTCTCTCTCGCTCTCTTGCTCCCCCTCTCTCTCTCTTCAATCTTTCTCATGGCCTCCCTCAACTCTATTTCTTCCTCAATACCACTCATGTTGTCTCACACACTCTGTATTATATCTCTCTTTCAGAGTTTATCTCTCTGTTATGTTGCTCTTTATTCTCACGTGCTCTCTCACTCCATCCCTCACTCTTTCCCACTCTCCCTCTCTCCATACTATCTCTTTCAATCCCAATCTCAGCTCTCTCTTTCTCTCTCTTCCTTTTCTATCTCTCATTATTTCTCACCTTCTCTCACACATCTCTTCCTCTCTCCCCCTACCTCTTTCACTCCCACCCTCCCTCTCTCCTTCTCTCTCAGTATATCTCACTCTGTTTACCTTATCCTTCTTCTCACTCTGTCCCACTTCCTTTATATATCTTTCCCTATCTCCCTCACTGAATCTCTTGCTCTTTATCTCTTAATTCTCTCTTGCTTCCTCACTTTCTCTGATTCCTTTCATCTCTTCTTCAATCTAACACTTTCTTCACTTTCTCATTGTTTCTCACTTTATACTACATTTCTCTCACAAGCACCCTCCCTCCCTATTTGACTCCCTACCTCCCTCTTTCTCTCTCAACTATTTCTCTCACACGCACTTTATCCGTCTCTCTCTGTCTCACTCTCTCTCTTGCTCTCTTTTTTCTCACACACTCTTCTCACTATTTGTCTCTCGCACTTTATCTCCCTTTCTTTCTCTTCTCTTTCTCTTTAATTTCACACACTCTTACCTTCTCCCTCCCTCTCTTTCCTTATGATTACTCTCACCCTCTCTCTCTTTCTCTCTCATGCTTTCTCTCTTCCTTTCTCCTTTCCTCATTCACTCTTGAATTTCACTGTCACTTTTCCTCCCCCTCTCTCCCTCTCTCAAAGTCATACATTCTCACCCTTTCTTAGCTCAATCCCTTAAGCTCTCTTTCTCAATCTTTCTCACTCTATTTTTCCGCACACCCCATTTTGTTCCCACTTTTTATTTTCTTTCTCTCCCACTCTATATCATGTTCTAATCTCTATCCTTCTCTACTTACAATTTTATCTATCTATTCTCTCACTCTCTCTCAATTATAACCCTTTATTACTCTCTCCTTCTCACGCCCCTCTCTCCTACTTCTCTGTCACTATTGTTTTTTCACTCTCTCTTCTTCTGTCTTGCACTCTCTCTCATTCTATCTCTCTCCCTCCTTCACTCTTCCACTTCCTTCTCCTACCCTCACTTTTCTCAATATTTTTGTCTCTATTTCTTGGTCTCTTTGTCCCTTTAGTTAGTTTAATTCTCACTCTCACTCCCTCCCTCTCTATTTCTCACTCTTTATTCTCTCTCTCCCACTCTCTCCTACTCTCTTATGTTACTCTGTTCTCCTCTCCTCTTACTCTTTCTCTCTGACTATCCCCCACTCTATATTGCATTCCCTCTCTCACTCTCCCGCTGCCACTCCCACTCCCCCTCCCACTATCTCTCACTCTCTCTTCTCTTCACTCTCTCTTATTTTCATCCCTACCTCTCTCTTTCCCTCTCTTCTCTCCCTACCTCCCTCCCTCCCTCACCCTCCCTATATCCCTCTGTTTCCCTCTATCTTGCTCCCTCTCTCTCTTTCTCACCATTCTCCTTTTCTTGTGCTGTCTTTACCCCTCACTCACTTTACGCGATCTTCCCACAACCTCACTTCTCACTATTTCTCCCTTTCACTTTCTCTCACTTTCTCTATCCTACTCTCTTTAAACCCTTTCACTTCCTCACTATTTCTCCCTTTCACTTTCTCTCACTTCTGCGCCTCTTGCTTCCCTCTCTCCTCTCAATTTCTTTTCCTTTGTCCACTGTCACTTGCTTCCTTCTTTCCCTCCCTCTCTCTCCTTCTCTAAATCTCTCTCTCTCTCTCTCTGACACACTCTCTCTCCCTCTCTCAGACTCTTCTGGTTCATCTCCCACTCTCTCGCCCACAAAATCAAATTCTCTACCCACTCTCTCCCTTTCTCACTCCCTCTTCCTCTCTCTTAAATTTTACTCTCACTCTTACTCCCCCACTCCCTCTCTCTTACTCCCCCACTCCCTCTCTCTTACTCACTCCATGTTCACTATCTCTCACTTACTCTCTCTTCAATTGCTCACTCTCCTCTCTTTAAGTTTCACTCTCTCTCACTTACACTCTACCTTTCTCGCTCCCTCTTCCTCTCTCTTTGGTTTCACTCTAACTCTTATTCCTTCCCACTCTATTTCTCACTCCATGTTCAATCTCTATCACTAAGTCTTTCTCCCCCTTTCCCTCTCTCTCTTGCATCCTTCCTTCCTTGCCTCTCCCTCCCTCACTCACTCTCTTTCTCTCTTGCATACACTCTCCCTGTCTCCCTCTCACTCTCTTCTAATTCATCCCCACTCTCTCTCCTAATAAATCTCATTCTCTACCCCCTCTCCCTCACTCTCAATTCCTCTCTATATCCCATCACTCTCTCTTCTCTCACACCCCTCGCCCTCTCTCGATCCCATTCTCTTCAATCTTACTCACTCCCTCCATCTATATCTCTCTTTCTCAATCTCTTTCTCTCTCGATATTTTCTCTATTATGCTTTTATCACTTTATCCTTCTCTATTTCTCTGTCTCACTCTCTTTCAAGCACACATGCACACCTTGCTCTCTTTTATCACTTTCCCTTATCACTACACTCAGTCTTTCTCTCCAACCATCTTCACTCTCTTCCTCGCTCCCTCCATCTTTCCCTCTTCCATTAATTCAGTCTCTCTCCCTCTATCGTCCTCTCACCCTCCCACTATCTCCGTATGCCCTTTATATCTCCCTCTGTCTTGCTCTCACTCACTATCTTTTACACTATCTTTCCAGAGTCTCTCTACACTCTATATTTAAGTCTCAACCTCTCTTCTTTGTCTCCCGCTCACTCTTCTTTCTCTGTCTTCACTCCCTCTCTTTCTCTCTCTTTCTCTCTCACTCTTTATTTCATATATCATTATTGTTTTCTTGCTTTATTTTGGACCCTCTCTCTCTTGATCTTTCATCTATCACCCCATTTCTCTCTCTTTACACACTCTTTCCTCTCCCTCTATCTCTCAGTCTCTTTCTCAGTCTCCCTCCCTCACACTCTCAGTGTCTCGGTTTCTCTCAAATCTTGCTCTCTCCTCTCATATCCATCTCATTATTTCTTTTTTTTCTCTCATAGATCTCTATTTCCTCCTCGATCTCTCTCACTTTCAAGCCCCACTTCCCTCTCTTTCTCACTCTCTCTTGATATTACTCCTCTCTCACTGCCCTTCTCGCTCACTCTCTCTTGTTCTATCTTTCAGCACTCTCAATTTCTCTCTCACACGCTCTCGTCCTCTCTTGCTCTCTCTCTCTCTTCAATCTTTCTCACGGCCTCCCTCTATCTCTCTATTTCTTTCTCTTTGCCGCATGTGCTCTCTCTTACACACTATTATATCTCTTTTTCTCAGCCTTTTGCTCTCTATATGTTGCCATTTATTCTCTTTCATTCTTTCACTTTATCCCTCACTCTCTCGCTATCCCTCTCTCCCTAATCTCTCTTTCAATCCCGTTATCATCTCTCTCTCTCTATTTTTTCTCTCTTTGCCTTTTCTCACTCTCATTTTTTCTCACCTTCTCTCACACGTCTCTTACTCTCTCATTCTCCCATGCTCACCCCTCCCTCCCTCTCTCCTTCTCTCTCCATATATCTCACTCTCTTTAACTTACTCTTCTTCTCACACTCCCACTTTCTTTATATATCCTTTTCTGTCACTCCCTGACTCTCTTGCTCTTTATTCTCTATCTCCCTCTCTTCCTCCCTCTCTCTTTTTATCTCCCTCTCTCTACCTCTGACTCACTATCTTTTGTTCTATCTTCCTTGAGTCTCACCTGTGTCTCTATTTCTACCTTACCCTCCCTCCCTCTCTCCCTCCATTTCACTATTCAATCCCTATCATCACTCCCTCTATTGCTCACTCTCTCACTCTCTATTTCATCTCTCTTTATTGTTTCTTTGCTCTCTTTTTCCCCTTTTCAATCTCTCTGTTGCTCTTTATTCTTTCTCCCTCTCTTCTCTCTCTTTACTCACTCTTCTTATCCCTCTATTTCTCATTCTCTCACACACTCTCAATTGCTCTTACATCTTGCTCTCTCCCCTCATATCCATGTCATTATTTATTATTTTCTCACATACAACTCCCTTTCCTCCTCGATCCCTTTATCTTTCAATCGCTCCTTCCCTCTCTTTCTTCCTCTTTCTCTATCTCACACCTCTCTCTCTCTCCTCTTACAGTCACTCATTCACTCCCACTCCTAACCTCTAATTATCTCTTTCACCCACTCATTCCCTCTCTGTTGCTCCCTCTTCTCTCACTTTCACATTTCCCTACTCGCTCACTCTCTCTTCCCTCCCTCTATTTTTTTCTCACACTCTCTCCCTTTTGTGCTCTCTCTTCCTCTCTCTTTAGTTTCACTCTCACTCTTACTCCCTCACTTCATCTCACTTACTCTCTCTTCAATTGTTCACACTCCTCTCTCTCCTTTCAATCTCTCTCCCCCTCTCTCCCTTTCCCTCCCTCTCTCTAGCTCCTTCCCTCCCTTTCTCTCCCTCTTTTTCCCTCTCTTTTGCCTCCTCTCTATCTCTCTCTCTCTCTTGTTCTTACATCTATAACCCTCTTTTCTCTTTCTTTACTCACCCTTTCTCTCCCTCTATCTGCAACTCTTTCTCTTATTCTCCCTTCCCCCTCTCTCTATTGCTCTCACATCACACTCTCAACCCTTATTTCCATCTCAAAATTTTTTATTTTCTCTCACACATCTCTTTCTCCTCCTTTGTCCCCCCATCTGTCTCTTTTCCCCTTTCTACTTATCTCTCTCCTCTCTCTCCTCTTGCACTGACTCACTCAATCTCCCTCTCTCCCTTTTATTATCTCCATCGCTATCTCTCAGTCCCTCTCTCTTGCTCTCTCTTCTCTCACTTTTACTTTTCTCTATTTCTCTCTCAATCTCCCTCTCCCTTCCTCTCACTCTCTCTCCCTCATGCTTTCTATCTCATTCTCTTCCTCTACTACCCTCCCTCCACTTTCTTTATCTCAATCTCTCTCCCTCTCTTGCTCTACATCTCCCTATCTCGTTTTGTCCTTCTCACACATTCTCTTACTCTCCCTCCCTATATAAACCCCTCCTTTCACTCCCACCTTCCCTCTCTTTCTCCCATTGTCTCTAACTCTCTCACCTTACACTCACTCAGTCTCCCTCCCTCCCTCTCACTTTCTCCATCGCTCTCTCATTGTCTCTCTTCTCTCACTTTCTCTTCTGTCTATTTCCCTCTTACTCTCCCGCATCCTTTATCTTTCCCTCACTCCCTCCCACTTCTCACCCTCCCACTCTCTCTTTCTCAATCTCTCTCCATCTTCTCTGTCTCCATGTCCCTCTCTCCATCTCTCTTTCTCACTCATTCTCTTAATGTCTCTCCCTGTCTCTATCATGTTCACTATCTTTTTCTCTCTCGTCCCTCTCTTTCCCTATTAAATATTTCATGCTCTCTCTCTCACTCACTCCATCTCTCTTTATTATGTTTCATTCTCCCTCTATCTCTCCATTCTCACTCTCTCATTTGCCCTCTATCTCTCTCTCTTTCTCATTCTCTCCCTTTCTTACTATATCTTTTACTCTCCATTATGTTTCTCTCTCTCGCTCTCTTGCTCTCATTTGATATTTTTCTCTCTTTACTCTTGCCCTCTATCTCTATCTTTCTCCCACTCTCCCTTTCTCACTATGTCTCACACTCTCTATTATGTTTCTCTTTCTCTCACTCTCTTGCTCTCTCTAGTTGTCTATCTCTTTTTACCTCTCTAGGGCCATCTCTCAATTTCTTTGTTCCTTCCTTTATTCTATATCTCTTCCTTCTCACCCCCTCTTCTCTCATTTTGTTTATTACTTCCCCTCCCGCCCACCTTATTTCTCTCTAGATTCCTCTCTCGTGCCCTCTCTTATCTCACTTTCTATTCTTTCTCTATTTTTCTCTCTTTTTGTATCTCTCTCTCCCTTCCTGGCTCCCTCAACCTCTTCAATTTCACTCTCTTACTCCCTCACTCACTTCTCCCTCTCTTTATCTCTTGTTATCTCTCAATCTTTCTCTCTCTCTCCCTCTCTCTCCCTCTCACTCCCTCCCTAACTCTCTCTTTTGCTCCATCTATCATTCCCTCACACACACTCTCTCTTCCATGTCTCCCTCCCTCTCACCCTCACACTCTCTCCCTTCCCACTTTTCTAATATCAATTTCTCTCACTTTCCCTCTCTCTCATTCCCTCTCTTATAGCCTCCTCTTTCTCTCACTCTCATTTCCTCTTTCTCTATAGTTCTCTTTCGTTCTCTCACTCTCATTCTCTTTATCTCTCTCTCTCTCTCTCTCTCTTAGACACAATCTCTTTCCATCTCACTCTCAGAGCAAGAATGAGGGGGTAAGAAAGAGAGAGTGATAAAGAGAACGAAAGTTGGTGAATGAAAGAGAGCTGTAGAGTAAAAGATAGTGAGAGAGAGAAGATGGTATAAGGGAGAGAGTGAGCAGAGGGACAAAAGAGAAAAAGAGCTATTATGAGAGAGGAAAGGGAGATAAAGTGTGAGGGAGGGGGATAGGGAGACAGAGAAGAAAGAGATAGGAACTGGAGAATTAGAGAGGTAGTGAACGATGGAGCAAGAGAGATACATTTGGAGTGGGGGAGGGAGTGGAAATAAGAGTAAGGAAAAGAGAGTGAGATAGATATGAGTGACACAGAGGGAGAAAGAGAGTTAAGGAGGGACAGAGGAAGGTAGATTGAAAGAGGTAGATTGTGCGAAACAATGAGAAAGAGAAAAAGAGAGGGACTGAGAGAGATAAAAATTAGAGAGAGTGTGTGTGTCAGGGATAGGGATAAAGAAAGAGAGATGACGGAGTGACAGAAGAGAGATCATGAGAGAGAAGAACAAAAGAGCAAGAAAGAAAGAATATAGAGTGAGAGAGAGAGATAGAGCAAGGGAGAGAGACATCTAAGGGTAAGGAATTGAGACAACGAGAGAGATAGATAGAAATAGAGAGAAAAGAGAGAGGAAAATAGAGTAAGAAAAGGTGAGTGAGTGTGAGAGAGGGAAGGAGAACAAGTGAATGAGGGAGAGAGAGATTGAGAGAGAGAAAGGAAGATCAAGAGGAAGATGGAAACCGTGAGGGAGATGGAAGTAAGGGTAAAAGGGAGGGAGGGAGAGAAGTGTGAGAAAAAGATAGCGGGAGGGATGGAAGTAATAGAGAGGGAGAGAGAGAGAGAGTGAGGGATAGAGTGAGAGAAAGAGTTAGATGAAAGGGAGATGAGAGAGCAACAATGAAGAGAGCAAAAGAGAGCAAAAGATATAGAGAGAGAATAGAGTGCAAGAAAGAGAGAGCGATGGATAGAGAGCAAGGGACAAAGAAGATAGAAAGAAGAAGCAATGAAGTGAGAGGATGGAGTGCGAGAGAAAGAGCAAGATGGTAAGAGAGAGAGAGACGGAGATCAAGAAAACGAGCTTCAGAAGGTGAGAGGGAGAAAGATTGAGAGAGATTGTTAGAGATTGTAAGAGTGTGTGTGAGAGCTCGAGTGAGAGAGACTGAGATGGAGAGAGAAGGGTGAGAACATAAGGGAGGCCTAGAGGGGGTAAGAATGAGGGAGTGAGAAGATAGAGGAGAGAGAGATTGATAAAGAGAACGAGAGTGGGAGAATGAAAGAGATTTATAGAGAAAGCGGAAAAGATAGTGAGAGAGAGAAGAGGATGAATTCGAGAGATAAATAAGAGAGAAAAAGAGCAATTAGGAGAGTGGGAATGGAGAGAAAGTGTGACGGAGGGAGGTATGGAGATACAGAAGAGAGAGATAGAGTACTAGAAAATGAGAGAGGTAGTGAGCGATGGATCAAGAGAGATATAGGGAGAGAGGGAGAGATTGAGAACAAGAGTAAGGAAGAGTGTGAGAGAGATAGGGGTGAGACAGAGGGTTTGAGAGAGTTAAAGAGGGAAGTAGGAAGAGAGAGAGAACGAGAGACAAAGTGAGAAAAAATGTGAGAGAGAAGAGAGGACTGAAAGACAAAAGTTGGAGAGAGAGTGTGTGTGTGTGTGCGCGCGCGATATGGGGAAAGTGAGATGACGGAGTGATAGAAGAGAAATATGAGAGAAAAAAGCAAAAGAACAATAAAGAAAGAATAGAGCGAGGGCATGAGAGACATTTAAGAGTGAGTGATTGAGATGGAGAGATAAGTAGATTGACAGAAATAGAGAGGAAAGAGAGTGAGGAAAAATAGAGTAAGAAAAGGAGAGTGAAAGGGAGAGAGGGAAGAAATGGAGAGAGTGAGCAATAGAAGAGAGATGAGGAGAGAGAAGTAACAAAGAATGTGAAAGGAGAGGGAGGTAATAAGAGTGTGAGTGATATAGAGATGACGGTGGGATTGAGAGAGAGACAGCGAGAGAGGGAGTAAGAGAAAGTGATCGGGAGTCCATGTGTGTGAGTGTGTGTAATGGAAAATGGAAAAGAAAGTAATAGAAGTAAGAGAAAGAAAGGTAAGGAATAAAGAATGAAAAATAGAGAGAGGGAGTAAGAAAAATTGAAGAGAGGGAGTGACAAAGGTAGAGAGTGAGGTAAGTAGAGATAGAAGAATAAGTGAATGAAGATAAAGCAAGAGATAGTGAGCTAGAGAAAAGAGGGAGGGAAAATAGGAGAATGAGTGAGAGAGAGAGGGATAGTGTGAGATCAAGGAAAGGAGGGAGGGCGAGTGATTTAGTGGGAGGGAGAGAGGCATGAGAGAAAGAGGCAGTGGGGGATAGAGTAGTAAGAGTGAGTGCTCCTTCTCTCGAACTCCATCCTCTATTAATGCTTCCTTCTCTCTTTTCTCTCCCTTGATCTCTATCCCTCGCTCTCTCCTTCTTATACTCTATTCTCTGTCTATCTTTTTTCTTTTCTCTCACACTCTTCTCTCTATTTGTCTCTCACAGTCTCCCCCTTTTTTGTTCCCTCTTTTTCTCTCTTTAGTTACCCTCACTCTTACTCCCTCTCTCCTCGTCTTTTTTTTGCTCTATGTTAACTCGCTGTCACCACTCTCACTTATGTTGCTCTCTCTTCTCTGTCTCTCAATCTTTCTCTCCCTCTATCCCCTGTCTCTTACTTTCATCCTTCCCTCCTCTCTCTTGCCTCTCTCACTCTCTCTTTCTCTCTCTTATACGTACTATCTCTCTCCCACTCTCACACTCTTCTAATTCATCCACTACTCTCCCCCACAAAATATCATTGTCTACCCCACTCTCGCCCTCTCACTCACTCTTTCTATATCTTCCTTCACTCTCTCTTCTCTCCAACTCTCTCTTCATCTCTCAATACCATTCTTCAATCTCTCTCACTCCCTCTATCTTTCTCACTTTTATCACTTTCTCTTATCTATCCACTCACTCTTTCTCAAAAATCATCACTCAGTCTCTTTCTCCCTTCCTCTCTCTAACTCCATCCTGCCTTCCATCTCTCTTAATCTCCATCTCGCCTTCAATCTCTCTCCATCTCTCACTCTCTCTTTCTCAATCTCTCTCTCCCGCTCTCTCTCCAAATCCCTCTCTCCTTTTTTCTTTCGCACTCATTCTCTTAATCTCCCTCCGTATCTCCATCTTGCTCACTGTCTTTTGCTCTCTCTTCCTCTCTCGCTTCATATCTCTCTCTTCAAATCTTTCTTTCTTTCTCTCCCTCCCTCACTCACTCTCTCTATTCAATCTCTCTCACTCTCTCCCTTACTCTTGCCCTCTATATCTCCCTTTCGCACTCTCTCCCTTTCTCACTATGTCTCACATATCTCTCTCTACTATGTTTTATTCTCTCGCTCTTTGGCTCTCTCTTGCTCTCTTTTAGCTCTTTTTACTCACACTTGATCTCTCTGCATCCATCACTCTAACCTCTCCCTTTCTCTCATTCTTTCTTGCTTCTCCCTCTCACCCCCTTCACTCTCATTATTTGTTACTTTCTCTCCTTCCCTCCCTCCCTCCTTATTTTTCTCTCTGTTTCTCTCTAGTTCCCTCTCTCCCACACTCTCTTTCAACAATCTCTATTCTTTCTCCCGCTTTTCCACTCTCTCCCTTCCTCCTCACTATTTAATTTTACGCTTACTCTTACTCTCTCACTCACTTCCCTCTCTCTTTCTCTCTTGCACTCTCTCCCTTTCTCTCTCCCACTATCTCTCCACTCTCCCTCCTTAACTCTCTCTCGTGCTCCATCTATCATTCTCTTTCTTACTCCCTTTCTCCTACACTCTCTTCACCCACTCTCCCTCTCTTCAGCTTCACTCTCACTCCTACTCCCTCTCTTTATCTCTTTCACAACCTCTATTCTCTGTTCCACTGTCTATCGCAATCTCACTCTCACTCTTTATTCTCACTCAACCTCTCTCTTACTCTTTTCACTATATCTCTTACTCTATCCCACACGCTCATTCTCTATTTCTCTTACTTCCCTCCTTCCTCTCTCTTTTTCTCTTGCTCTCTCCCACTTTTCCTTCTTGGCTCTCCCTCTCTGCATCACTCTCTCTCATTCTCTCTTTCTTTATCTTATTCTCTATCCCTCAATCTCTCTTTCTCTATCTTCCCTCACTCTCCCTATATCTCCATCATACACTCTTCCTCGTACACTCCCTTCCTCTATCTTTCTTACTGTTTGTTTCTTGCTTTCTCTTTTATTGCTCACACTTCTCTAATTCTTTCTCTAATGTTTCTCTCTTAGACACACATAAAATCTCTCTTTTTGCTCAATCTTTCTCTCCCTCTATCTCTCATACGTACTCTCTCTCTCTCTCCTACTACAATGTTTATCTCTCTCAATCCCTCTCTTCTCACTCAATATTTCTGACATTCTCTCACACTTTTCTCTCTCTCTTTCTCTCCCTCTATCTCCCCCTCTCTCTACCTCCTCTATTTCGCACTCTTATTTCCTTACACTTGTTATCACTCTCTCCCTCTCAATATATATATCTCTCTTTCTCCCTCCCTCACTATCTCCATCATTCTTTTTCTATCTATCTCTCTCATCTCTTCCTTCTTACCTCACTCACACTTTCTCTCCCTTCCCACCCTCCTTATATCATTTCTGCTCTCTTGTCCCTCTCTCTTTCACTCTCCCACTCTCATTCTCTTTATCCCTCTCACTTTCTCCATCTATCATTCTTACACCCTCATTCTTGCCCTCTCTAGGTCTACCTTTCGTAGGTCACTCTTCTCTTTCCATCTCAAAAACTTATGCACTATCTCACTGTCAATCTCTATCGATCTCACCCTGATAGCTTCATTCCTTGTTATCTATCTCACTCTTTCTTACTATCTGGTTCTTTCTTGCTCACTATCTCCTCTCTCTCCATCGCTTCTTCATTTTCTCTTCACTGTCATTCTCTTCTTTATTATTCTCTTCCCTCTCTCTCTCTCTCTCATTTTTATTCTCTTTTTTAATCTTATACCATCTATTTCACTCTCCTTTTTTGCTCTCTTTTCTCTCTTTCTATTTACTCTTTCTCTTATTCTATCCTCCACTCTTTCTCTCTCCATCCCTCCCTCCCACTCCCTTTCTCTTTCCTCTCTTCTCTCCCTCCATCCCTCCCTCTCTCTCCCTCCCTATCTCCCTCTTTATCTTCCTCTCTCTTGCTCCATCTATCTCTCACCATTCTCCTGTTCTTGCCCTCTCTTTACCAAACACTCACTTACTCTTACTTGATCTTCCCACAGCCATTCTTCTAACTCTCTCTCCCTTTCACACTCTCTCACTTTCTCGTTCCTACTCTCTTTAACCCCTCCCACTTCTTCCTATCTTTCTTTCTCCCTCACTGCCTCCATCTCTGTCTCAATCTTTATTCCACCTCTCATTCTCTATCTCCCTCACTATCTCTTCTATCTCTCCTTTTGGCCCTCCTGTTATCCTTCACTTCCTCTCTCTCACTCTACCTCCCACTTTCGCTCTCTTAATTCCTCTCTCACTCTCCCACACTACTTATCTCTCTCTTTCTTGGACCCTCTCTACCTCTCTCACGCTCTCTCTTCTCTCACACTCTTCTCTCTATTTTTCTCACACTCTCTACCTTTCACACTCCCTCTTTCTCTCTCTTCAGTTTCGCCCTCACTTCTACTCCCACTCTCTCCGTCTCTTTCTAGCTATATGTTCACTCTCTGTCACCAACTCTCACTTATGTTCCTCTCTCTTCTCTTTCTCCTCTCAATCTTTCTCTCCCTCTCCTCCTATCTCTTGCTTTCGTGCCTCTATTTTCTGTCTCTTGCTTTCCCTCTCTCACTTTGTTATTCTGTCTCTTAGACACACTATCTCTCTCCCACTCTTACACTCTTTGGTTTCATCCTCTACTCTCTCCTTCCCCAAAAAATATCATTCTCTACCCCCTTACTCCCTCTTTCTCTCTCTTTTTCACTCTCTCCCTCTCTTGTCCCTTTCTCTATCGCTTTTCTTTCTCTATTGCTCTCTCTCTCTCTTTCTCTCTCACACTCTCTCTTGCTCTATTTTATCACTTTCTCTTATCTTTCTACTCACTCTTTCTTTCCAACCATCGCTAGGTCTCTTTCTCCCTCCCTCTCTCTCTCCCTCTCGCCTTCCATCTCTCTCAATCTCCATCTCACCTTCTATCTCTCTCCATATATCCCTCTATATCTACCTCTCTCTACCTCTCACTTCCTATATTTTGCTCTCTATCTTCTCTAAGTCTCTTTTCTCTCCCTGTTTTTGTCTCACTCTCACTCCTTTTCACCCTCCTACTCTCTCTTCAATCCCTATCACTCCCTCCCTCTATCACTTTATTTCTAGTTCCCTCACTCTCTTGCTATCTCTCTGACCATGTGTTTCATCTCTATTTATCATTTGCTAGCCTAGCTCTCTCTTGGTCTCTCTCTGTCCTCTCTTTTGCTCGTTCTTTGATACCCTCTCTTCTCTCTATTTACTCACACTTTTTTGTCCCACTATCTCTTAATCTCGCTTACTCTCCCTCCGTCCCTCTCTCACTTGCTTCACATCTCACTCACACCACTCATCTCCATCTCATTTTTTTAATATTTTTTGTCACACATCTCTTTCTCCTCTGTCCCACCCTCCTTCACTCCCTCCTTCCCTTCATTCTCCCTTACTCCCAATATCTCTCCTCTCTCTCCTCTTGCACTCACTCAATCTCTCTCTCTTCTTGCGTTGTCTTCTCCCACTTTCTTTTCTCTATTTCTCTCTCTCCCTCTCTCCCTCCAACTTCTCACCCTACCACTCTCTCTATCTCAATCTCTCTCCATCTCTCTTCCTGTCCATCTCCCTCTCTCCATCTCTCATTCTCACTCCTCTTAATCTCGCTCTCTATCTCCATCTTACTCACTATGTTTTCCCTCACCTTCCTCTCTCTCCATCTTAAATCTTACATGCTCTCTCTCCGTCTCTCACAACCTCTCTCTCTCTCTCTTCAATCTATCGCACTCTCCCTCTATGTCCCCTTTCTCTCTCTCCCTTACTCTTGCCCTCTATCTCTTTGTTTATCACTCTCACCCATTTTTGCTATGTTTCGTACTCTCTATTATGTTTCTCTCTCTCCCACTCTCTTCCTCTCTCTTGCTATCTTTTCTCTCTCTTTACTCATGCCTTGTAGCTCTCTCTTTCTCCCTTTCTCACTATGTCTCTCACTCTATACTATGTTTCTCTCATCTCACTCTTTTGCTCAGTCTTCCTCTTTTTTTTTCTCTTTATCTCCTTATATCCATCACTAAATCCCACACTAACTTCATCTCATTCTCTATCTCTTTTTTTTCCACCCCTCTTCTCTCTTATTGTTTATCACTTCCCCTCCCTTCCTCCTTATTACTCTCTCTGTTTATCTCTCTATTTCCCTCTCACATTCCTTCTCTTACCTCATTCTCTATTATTTCTCTATTTCTCTCCCTTCCTGGCTCTCTCTCCCTTCCTGGCTCTCTCACACTCTTCAATTGCACTTTCACTCTTACTCCCTCGCTCTCCTCTCTTTCTCTCTCTCTTGCTCTCTCTCACCCTTTCCTCCCCCTCTCTCTCGCTCACTCCTGCTCTATCCCCCACGCACACTCGCTCTCGCATCCCTCCCTCCTTCTTCCCTCTCAATGACTCACCCTCCCTCCCTTACCCTATCTCTCCCTCTCATCCCCTCCAACTCCCTCTTTCACTTGCTCAGTCTATTTCTCCCTCCCTCCCTTTTACTCATTCGTTTATTCTCTTCCCTCATTTTCTCTAGCTCACTCTCTATTGCTTTATTTTCCATCACACTCTCTTTTTTTTCTCTATTATTCTCCATCAATCTTCCTTTCTCATTCCCACTCTCTTCAATCTCCTTCACTCCCTCCCTCTCTCTCTCTCAATTTTTTACTATTTATTCTCTATCTTTCATGCTCTCTCTTCTCTTATTCTATCTTTCATTACTCTCATTGACACACGCTTTCTCTCATCCTCTTGTTCCCTCACTTGTTCTATTTCTCATAGTGCCTCTCTTCATCTCTATATCACTTTCACTCTTAATATGTCCCTCTATCTTTCTCATTCTCTATTCTTTCTCTCTCTTACTCTGTCTTTATTTGTCTTTCTTCTCTATCATTCATTTCTCCCATTTTCTCCATATTTTCCTAACTCTCTCTCTCTCTCTCTCTCACACTTTCCTTCCCTTTTTATGTCTCCCTCTTTTTCTCTCTTTCATCTCTCTCTTTCACACACACACTCTCTCTCCCTCTACCAATGCATCCCGATCTCTCTCTCTTTCTGGATCTCTCTCAGTCATTCTCTTGCTCTCCATCCCTCTGTCCCTCTTGCCAACCCTCTCTTGCACTATTTTTTTAAATCTCTTTTCTCTCTCTATTTTTTCTCTTGATATCTCTCTGTCTCAGTCTTTCACTCTTCAATCTCTCTCACTCCCTCTCTCTATCTCTCTCTTTTTTACTCTCTACCTCTCTCTCTTGCTCACTCTTTCCTTCTCTTCTGCTCTCTCTTCCCCAACTCTCTCTTTTGTCTATTTATCTCTCACACTCTCTTCCTTTCTTGCTTCCTCTTCCTCTCTCTTTAATTTCATTCTCACTCTTACTCCCTCATTTCTTCTCTCTTTCTCGCTCCATATTCACTCTATGTCACACACTCTCTCTTATACTGCTCTCTCTCCTTTCTTTCCACTCATTCTTTCTCTCCCTCTCTCGCCCACTCTCTTGCTTCCTTCCCTCCTTCCCTCCCTGTCTTTTTTCTCTCTCACACACTCTCCTCCTCTCTTCCAATTCATCCCCTCTCTCCCAATAATTCTCTTTCTCTACCCCCTCTCTCTCTCACTCTCTCTTCTCTCTCACTCTCTCTTCCTCTCTCACTCCCACTCTCTTCCTTCCTTTTGGATCCCTTCGTCATTCTCTTTCTTTCTCACACTCTCTCTCTGTACTATTTTCTCCTTTTATGCTTTTATCACATTCTATTTCTCTATTGCTTTCTTTCACTCCCTCTCACTTCCTCTCTCTTCCTACAATATCTCTTCACTCTGTCTTTCTCTCTCTATTAAATTTCACTCACTCTTCCTCTCTTTCTCTCCCTCTTTTTCTGTACCTTTCTCTCCCTCGCTCTCTCTCCCCTCACTCTACCTCTCTATCTCCATCTCCCTTTTTCCCTCACACTCTTACTTCCAATTTCTCTCTCATTCTCTCTCTCCTTCTATCGCTCCCTCCCTCTCTTCAACTTAGCTCACTACCTTCTTCTCTTTTTCTCAATCTCTCTTCACTTTCTCTCTGTACTAGTGCTCTTGCTTCTCTCACTATTTCCCTTCGTCCATCCTCCTACTCTCTCTTCTCTCTCCCCTCCCTCCTTCCCTCTGTCACTTAAGCTTTTCTTTTTCCCTCTCTCCCACTTTCCATCTCCCTCTCTCTCTCTCTCTCCCTAAACAGCTCATCTCTCTCTCTTTATCAACCACTCTTTTGCTCTCCCTTTCTCTCTCCCTCTCCATCTCGTTCACTCTCCCTTGCTCTATCTTCCAACACTAATATTTCTCTTTCATACTCTCTCTCGCTCTCTTCCTCCCCCCTCTCTCTCTTCAATCCTTCTCATGGCCTCCCTCAACTTTATTTCTTCCTCGATACCACTCATGTTGTCTCACACACTCTGTATTTATCTCTCTTTCTCAGTTTTTTGCTCTCTGTTATGTTGCTATTTATTCTCACGCTCTCTCTCACTCCATTCCTCACTCTTTCCCACTCTCCCTCTCTCCATACTATCTCTTTCAATCCCAATCTCAGCTCTCTCTTTCTCTCTCTTCCTTTTCTATCTCTCATTATTTCTCACCTTCTCTCACACATCTCTTCCTCTCTCGCCCTCCTCTTTCACTCCCACCCTCCCTCTTTGCTTCTCTCTCAGTATATCTCACTCTGTTTACCTTATCCTTCTTCTCACTCTTTCCCACATCCTTTATATATCTTTACCAATCTCCCTCACTGAATCTCTTGCTCTTTATCTCTTAATTCTCTCTTGCTTCCTCACTTCCTCTGATTCCTTTCATCTCTTCTTCAATCTAACACTTTCTTCACTTTCTCATTGTTTCTCACTTTATACTACATTTCTCTCACAAGCACCCTCCCTCCCTATTTGACTCCCTACCTCCCTCTTTCTCTCTCATCTATTTCTCTCACATGCACTTTATCCGTCACTCTCTGTCTCACTCTCTCTCTTGCTCTCTTTTTCCTCACACACTCTTCTCTCTATTTGTCTCTCGCACTCTGTCTCCCTTTCTTTCTCTTCTCTTTCTCTTTAATTTCACTCACTCTTACCTTCTCCCTCCCTCTCTTTCCTCATGATTACTCTCACCCTCTCTCTCTTTCTCTTTCATGCTTTCTCTCTTCCTTTCTCCTTTCCTCATTCACTCTTCAATTTCACTGTCACTTTTCCTCCCCCTCTCTCCCTTTCTCTCAAGGCCATACTTTCTCACCCTTTCTTAGCTCAATCGCTTAAGCTCTCTTTCTCAATCTCTCTCACTCTATTTTTCCACACACCCCATTGCGTTCCCGCTTTTTATTTTCTGTCTCTCCCACTTTATATCATGTTCTAATCTCTATCCTTCTCTACTTACAATTTTATCTATCTATTCTCTCACTCTCTCTCAATTATATCCCTTTATTACTCTCTCGTTCTCACGCCTCCGCTCTCCTACTTCTCTGTCACTATTGTTTTTTCACTCTCTCTTCTTCTGTCTTACACTCTCTCTCATTCTATCTCTCTCCCTCCTTCACTCTTCCACTTCCTTCTCCTTCCCTCTCTTTTCTCAATATTTTTGTCTCTATTTCTTGGTCTTTTTGTCCCTTTAGTTAGTTTAATTCTCACTCTCACTCCCTCCCTCTCTATTTCTCACTCTTTATTCTCTCTCTCTCCCACTCTCTCCTACTCTCTTATGTTACTCTGTTCTCCTCTCCTCTTACTCTTTCTCTTTGACTATCCCCCACTCTATATTGCATTCCCTCTCTCACTCTCCAGCTGCCACTCCCACTCCCCCTCCCACTATCTCTCACGCTCTCTTCTCTCCTCCTCTCTCTAAAACACATATGTACTCTCATCTCTCCCTCTATGCCTTCATCACTTTCTCTCTTGCTATTCCTTTTCCTCTTGTTTTCTCTTCCCTCACCTCTCTTCCCTTTTGATTTCTCTATAGCTCACTATTTATTCTCTATCATTCTTTTTCTCTCTTCTATTATTCTCTCTTTCATTACTCTCACTCGCACACACACTCTCTCTTCCTCTAGTTCTCTCTGTCGCTCTTTCTCACCCAGTCCCTAACTTCAGGAGGGGACAGAGTGAAAAAGAGTGATGGATATATAGAGATAAAGAGTGAGTAATGAGAGAGAAAGAGAGTAAGAGAGAGCCAGAGAGTGAGAGAAAGAAACATAATAGAGAGTGAGACATTGTGAGAATGGAAGAGAGCTAGAAAGAGAGATAAAAGGCAAGGTTAGGGAGGGAATGAGAAAGGGGGAGATAGATGGATAGAGTAAGAGAGTTTGATGAGCGAAAGGGAGTGAGAGACTGAGAGAGAGAAAGAAAGATTTAAGAGAGAGACAAATAGGAAGTGATAAAGGAAGAGAGAGCAAAAGATAGTGAGAAAGATTGAGATTAGGTGGGAGATTAAGAGAATAAGTGAAAAGGAATGAAGGAGAGAAGGGGATGGAAAAGGAGAGAGGAAGAGAGAGGGAGAGAGATTGACATGGGGAGAGAGGAAGGAGAGAAGCGGGTGGGAAATGATGAGTTTGAGTGAGAGAATGGGAGAGGAAGAGTGAGAGAGATATTGATAAAAGATAAAGTGAGAGAAGAGGGAGTAAGAGAGAGGGAATGAGAGAAAGTGATAGAAAAAATGAGAGGCTGGGAGAGGGAGTGAATAAGTGAGAAGGATAGAGGGACATGCAGAGGGAGAGAGGAAGAGAGAGGAGTAAGATAGGGAGAGAGCGAAACAAAGAGGGAAGTGGGGATTAAAAGAGGGAGGGATCAAGGGGTAAAGTGAGATCTATGATAAAAAGTAATAAATAATGAGATGGTTATGAGGGGAGAGTGCAATATGTGAGAGAAACTAAGAGAGAGGGTGAGGGAGGGAGTGAGAGAGAGAGTGAGAGATAAAGGGAGAGAAAGTGAGAGTAAAGAGAGAGAAGAGAGGGTCAGAAGAAAGAACACAAGAGAGATAAAGGGAGGGAGCAAAAGAGAGCATGAAAACAAAAAAAAGAGAGATGAAATAGATAGTAAGAGAGAGAGAGGAAATGTGGAAGTGAAGATAAGGATTGAAGAGTGAGTGGGAGGAGAGAAGGAGTGAGGATTAGACACAAATATAGATGGAAGAGGGACTCAGGGAAGATAGAGTAAAAGATTGTGAGTGAGAAGTAGAGAGAGGGAGATCTAGAGGGGATATGGAGATAGCGGGAGGGAGAGATGGTGATAGAGAGAGACTAATTAATGAAAGAGGAAGAGAGGGGGAGGAAGAAGTGACAGATGGTTGGAGAGAAAAAGTGAGTAAAGTGATAAGTGAGAGTGATAAAAGAGTGCAAGGGTGCGTATATGAGAGGGAAAAAAAGATCGAAATATAGAAAGAATAAGTGATAAATCATAAATAGAGAAAAGAGTGAGAGTGGGACAGAGTGAGAATGAGAGAGTTAGAGGGAGGAAGCAATCTTTCTCTCCCACTCTATCCCTCATTATCTCGTTCTCCCTCTCTCGTACTTTGCTCTCTTTCAATCCCACTCTCAGCTATCTTTTAGTCTTTCTATCTCTACCTCTTCTCCCTCTATATCTCTCTCTTTCTACCTCTCACTCATTATCTTTTGCTCTATACTGCCTGAGTATCTCTTCTCTCTCTATGTTTGCCTTACCCCCTCTCACTCCCTCCCTGCCGCTCACTCTTCAGTCCCTATCTTCACTCCCTCTCTTGTTCTCTCTCCCTATTTCATCTCTCTTATTGTTTCTTTGTTGACTTTTGTCCCCTCACTGTCTCTCTCTTTCTCTTTCCTCTATCTTCCTCTCCTATCGCTCTTTACTCACTCTTTCAATCCTTATATCTCTTGCTCTCTCTCTCTCACTCTATCTCCCTCATACACACTCTCTCAAATGCTCTCACATTTTGCTCTCTCCCCTCATATCCATCTCCTTATTTATTATTTTCCCTCATACATCTCTCTTTCCTCGTTGATCCTTACCTCTTTCAATCTCTCCTTACCTCTCTTTCTCCCTCTCTCCCTTCTCACACCTCTGTCTCTCTCTCCTCTTGCACTCACTCATTCACTCCTTTTTCCTTCCTATATTTTCTTGATCACTATCTCTCAATTCCTCTTTCTTTCTCTCTTCTATCATTTTCACTTTTCTCTACCTGCTCATTCTCTCCCTCTCTAGTGCTCTCTTTTCCCTCACTAACTCTTCACTCTATTTCTCTCTCACACTCTCTCCCTTTCTTGGTCCCTCTTCCTCTCTCTTCAATTTCACTCTCACTCTTACTCCCTCACTACCTCTCTCTTCTCGCTCCACGATCACTCTCTTTCACTTCTCTCTCTTCGATTGCTTGCTATCCTCTCTCTCTCTCCTCTCAATCTTTCTCTCCCTCTCTCCCCCTCTCTCTTGCTTCCATCCCTCCCTCTCTCTCTCTTTCTCTCCCACGCACACTGCCTCCCTCTCTCCATCTCATTCTATTCTAATTCATCTGCCTCTCTTCCCTACTAAATCTTATTCTCCACCACCACTCTCCCTCGCTATAACTTTCTCTCTACATCTTCCATCGCTCTTGGTTCTCTCTCACTCTACTTCCTCTCTCACTCCCCCTCTCTTCATCCTCACTCACTTCCTCCCTCTATCTCTCTCGTTCTCACTCCCTCCCACTCTCGATCTATTCTCTATATATGCTTTATCACTTATTCTTTCTATATTGCGATCTTTTTTTCCCTCTCATATACGCACCCTTGCACTCTTTTATCACTCTCACTTATCACTTTACTCACTTTTTCTCTCCAACCATCTGTCATTTCTTCCTCCCCCTCTCTTCCTCTTTCATTAATTAGTCTCTCTCTATCACCTCTCTCCCTCCCGCTATCTCCATATCCCCTCTAGATCTCCCTCTCTCTACCTCTCACTCACAATCTTTTACTCTATCTTCCCTGAGTCCCTGTTCCATCTATATTTGTGTCTAATCCTCACTCCTCTCCTCCCGCTCACTCTTCAATCCTTATCTTCACTTCCACCCTTCCTCTCTCTCTCTCTCTTACTCTCTATTTGATCTCTCTTTATTGTTTTCATGATCTCTTTCGCTCCCTCTCTATATCTCTCTTGTGCTCATTCTTCTATGACCCTCTCTTCTCTCTCTTTACTCTAACTTTCTCTACCTTTATCTCTCACTCTCTCTCACTACCTCCCTCACCCTCTCTCTTAGTTTCTCTCACATCTTGCTCTCTCCCCTCATAACAGTCTCATTATTTATTATTTTTTATCATAGATCTCACTTTACCCCTTGATCCCTCCCTCTTTCAATCCCCACTTCCCTCTCTGTTTTGCTCTCTCCCTATTTTACTCTTTTCTCTTCCTCTCTCCCTCTGGATCTCCCTCTCTCCTTCTCACTTATTTACTCCCTCTCCCACCCTCTCATTTTTTCTATCGCTCTCTCTCATTCCCTCTCTCTTACTCCCTCTTCTCTCACTTTCTCTTTTATCAATATCTCTCTCTCATCCTCTCCCATTCTCTCACTCAAACTCATCCTCTTCCTACCACTTCTCTCCTTCCTCTCTCCCTATGTCAATCTCTCTCCCTCTCTCTTCCTCTTTACCTTTCCATCTCCCTCTCCCCTTCTTTTCTTCTCACTCATTCTCTTAATCTCCCTCCGAATCTCAATCTTGCTCACTATCTTTTGCTCTCTCTTCCTCTCTCGCTTCCTATTTTTCTCTCTCTTAAATCTTTCTTTCTCTCTCTCACTCTCTCACTCCCTCTCGCTCATCAATCTCTCTTACTCTCTCCATCTATCTCCCCCTTTCTCACTCTCTCCCTTACCTTACCTTTTATCTCTCTCTTTCTATCTATCTTCCTTTTTCACAATGTCTCACTCTCTATTATGTTTCTTTCTCTCACTCTTTGGCTCTCTCTTACTCTCTTTCTCTCTCTTTACTCACTCTTTATCTCTATATATCCATCAATCTTCTTCACTCTCTCCCCTCCTGAAGTTAGGGACTTTATGAGAAAGAGCGACAGAGAGAACTAAAGGAAGAGAGAGTGTGTGCGTGTGAGTGAGAGTAATGAAAGAGAGAATAATAGAAGAGAGAAAAAGAATGATAAAGAAGAAATAGTGAGCAATAAAGAAATCAAAAGGGAAGAGAGGTTAGGGAAGAGAGAACAAGAGGAAAAGTAAGAGCAAGAGAGAGAGAAGAAGGCATAGAGGGAGAGATGAGAGTGCATTTGTGTGTTAGAGAGAGGAGGAGAGAAGAGAGTGTGAGAGATAGTGGGAGGGGGAGTGGGAGTGGGAGAGGGAGAGTGAGAGAGGGAAAGAATATATAGTGGGGGATAGACAGAGAGAAAGAGTAAGAGGAGAGGAGAATAAAGTACATAAGAGAGTAGGAGAGAGTGGGAGAGAGAGAATAAAGAGTGAAAAATAGAGAGGGAGGGAGTGAGATTGAGAATTAAACTAAATGAAGGAACTAAGAGACCACGAAATAGAGACAAAAATATAGAGAAAAGTGATGTTAGTAGAAGGAAGTGGAAGAGTGAGGGAGGGAGAGAGATAGAATGAGAGAAAGTGCAAGACAGAAGAAGAGAGAATGAAACAACAATAGTGACAGAGGAGTATGAGAGAGGGGGCGTGATAAGGAGAGAGTAATAAAGGGTTATATTGAGAGAGAGTGAGAGAATAGATAGATAAATTTGTAAGTAGAGAAGGATAGATATTAGAACATGATATAGAGCGGGAGAGAAAGAAAATAAAAAGTGGGAATGAAATGGGGTGTGTGGAAAAAGAGAGTGAGAGAGATTGAGAAAGAGAGCATAAGAGATTGAGCTAAGAAAGGGTGAGAATGTATAACTTTGAGAGAAAGGGAGAGAAGGGGAGGAAGAGTGACAGTGAAATTGAAAAGAGAATGAGGAAAGGAGAAGGGAAGAAAGAAAGCACGAGAGAGAAAGAGAGAGAGTGTGAGAGTAATCATGAGGAAAGAGAGGGAGGGAGAAGGTAAGAGTGAGTGAAATTAAAGATAAAGACAAGAGAAAGAAAGGGAGAGAGTGCGAGAGACAAATAGAGAGAAGAGTGAGGAAAAAGAGAGAAAGAGAGAGAGTGTGAGACAGAGAGAGACGGAAAAAGTACGTGTGAGAGAAATAGATGAGAGAGAAAGAGGGAGGGAGGGAGCTTGTGAGAGAGATGTAGTATAAAGTGAGAAACAATGACAAAGCGAAGAAAGTGTTAGATTGAAGAAAAGATGAAAAGAATCAGAGAAAGTGAGGAAGCGAGAGAGAATTAAGAGATAAAGATCAAGAGATTTAGTGAGGGAGAGACAGGGAAAGATATATAAAGGAAGTGGGACAGAGTAAGAAGAAGGGTAAGGTAACAAAGTGAGATATACTGAGAGAGAAGGAGAGAGGGTGGGTTGGAGTGAGAGAGGGACGTGGAGAGAGGAAGAGATGTGTGAGAGAATGTAAGAAATAATGAGAGATAGAAAAGGCAGAGAGAGAAAGAGAGAGCTGAGATTGGGATTGAAAGAGAGATTATGGAGAGAGGGAGGGTGGGAAAGAGTGTGGGATGGAGTGAGAGAGAGCGTGAGAATAAAAGCAACAGAACAGAGGCAAAAAGCTGAGAAAGAGAGATATAATAGAGAGTGTGAGAGACAACATGAGTGGTAGTGAGGAAGAAATAGAGAGTTGAAGGAGGCCATGAGAAAGATTGAAGAGAGAGAGGAGCAAGAGAGAGAGAGTGCGTGTGAAAGAGAAATAGTAGTGTTGGAAGATAGAGCAAGGGAAGTGAACGAGATGCAGAGGGAAAGGGAGAGCAAAAGACTGGTTGATAAAGAGTGAGAGAGATGAGTTGTATGGGGAGAGAGAGAGGGAATAAGGGAGAGAGGGATAAAGAAAAGCTTAAGTGAAAGAGTGAAGGAGGGAGGAGAGAGAGACTAGAGAGAGCGGGAGGATGGACCAAGATAAATAGTGAGAGAAGCGAGAGCACCAGTACAGAGAGTAAGTGAAGAGAGAGTGAGAATGAGAGAAAAAGGGAGTTAGCTAAGTTGAAGAGAGGGAGGGAGCGATAGAAGGAGAGAGAGAATGAGAGAGATATTGAGAGATAAGAGAGTGAGGAAAAAAAGGGAGATGGAGATAGAGAGGTAGCATTATGGGGAGAGAGACGAGAGAGAGAAAGGGACAGAAAAAGCGGGAGAGAAAGAGAGGAAGAGTGAGTGAAAATTAATAGAGAGGAGGGGAGAGAAAGAGAGAGTGAAGAGATATTGTGGGAAGAGAGAGGAAGTGAGAGGGAGTGAAAGAAAGCAATAGAGAAATAGAAAGTGATAAAAGCATAAAAGGAGAAAATAGCGACAGAGAGAGAGATTGAGAAAGAAAGAGATTGATGAAGGGAGCCAGAAGGATGGAAGAGAGTGGGAGTGAGAGATGAAGGGAGAGTGAGAGAGAAGAGAGAGTGAGAGAGAGAGGGGGAAAGAAGGAGAGAGATTAGAACATGATATAGAGTGGGAGAGAAAGAAAATAAAAAGTGGGAACAAAATGGGGTGTGTGGAAAAATAGAGTGAGAGAGATTGAGAAAGAGAGCTTAAGGGATTGAGCTAAGAAAGGGTGAGAATGTATGGCTTTGAGAGAAAGGGAGAGAGGGGGAGGAAAAGTGACAGTGAAATTGAAGAGTGAATGAGGAAAGGAGAAAGGAAGAGAGAAAGCATGAGAGAGAAAGAGAGAGAGGGTGAGAGTAATCATAAGGAAAGAGAGGGAGGGAGAAGCTATGAGTGTGTGAAATTAAAGAGAAAGAGAAGAGAAAGAAAGAAGATAAAGTGCGAGAGACAAATAGTGAGAAGAGTGTGTGAGAAAAAAGAGAGCAAGAGAGAGAGTGAGACAGAGAGAGACGGATAAAGTGCGTCTGAGAGAAATAGTTGAGAGAGAAAGAGGGAGGTAGGGAGTCCAATAGAAAGGGAGGGTGCTTGTGAGAGAAATGTAGTATAAAGTGAGAAATAATGAGAAAGTGAAGAAAGTGTTAGATTGAAGACGAGATGAAAGGAATCAGAGAAAGTGAGGAAGCAAGAGTGAATTAAGAGATAAAGAGCAAGAGATTCATTGAGGGAGATAGGGAAAGATATATAAAGGAAGTGGGACAGAGTGAGAAGAAGGATAAGGTAAACAGTGTGAGATATACTGAGAGAGAAGGAGAGAAGGAGGGTGGGAGTGAAAGAGGTAGGGGGAGAGGAAGAGATGTGTGAGAGAAGGTGAGAAATAATGAGAGATAGAAAATAAAGAGAGAGAAAGAGAGAGCTGAGATTGGGATTGAAAGAGATAGTATGGAGAGAGGGAGAGTGCGAAAGTGTGAGGGATGGAGTGAGAGAGCACGTGAGAATAAAGAGCAACATAACAGAGAGCAAAAAACTGAGAAAGATAGATATAATACAGAGTGTGTGAGACAACATGAGTGGTATTGAGGAAGAAATAGAGTTGAGGGAGGCCATGAGAAAGATTGAAGAGAGAGAGAGGGGGAGCAAGAGAGCGAGAGAGAGTATGAAAGAGAAATAATAGTGTTGGAAGATAGAGCAAGGGAGAGTGAACGAGATGGAGAGGAAGAGAGAAAGGGAGAGCAAAAGAGTGGTTGATAAAGAGTGAGAGAGATATGTTGTTTGGAGAGAGAGAGAGAGAGGGAAAGAGGGAGAGAGGGAAAAAGAAAAGCTTAAGTGGCAGAGGGAAGAAGGGAGGGAAGAAAGAAGAGAGAGAGTGGGACGATGGACGAAGGGAAATAGTGAGAGAAGCGAGAGCACCAGTACAGAGAGAAAGTGAAGAGAGAGTGAGAAAAAGAGAAGAAGGAAGTGAGCTAAGTTGAAGAGAGGGAGGGAGCGATAGAAGGAGATAGAGAATGAGAGAGAAATTAGGAGATAAGAGAGTGAGGGAAAAAGGAAGATGGAGATAGAGAGGTAGAGTGAGGGGAGAGAGAGCGAGAGAGAGAAAGGTACAGAAAAAGAGGGAGAGAAAGAGAGGACGAGTGAGTGAAATTTAATAGAGAGAGAAAGACAGAGTGAAGAGATATTGTGGGAAGAGAGAGAAAGTGAGAGGGAGTGAAAGAAAGCAATAGAGAAATAGAAAGTGATAAAAGCATAAAAGGAGAAAACAGTGACAGAGAGAGAGTGAGAAAGAAAGAGAATGAGGAAGGGAGCCAGAAGGATGGAAGAGAGTGGGAGTGAGAGAGGAAGAGAGAGTGAGAGAGAAGAAAGAGTGAGAGAGAGGGGGTAGAGAATGAGAATTATTGGGAGAGAGAGGTGATGAAATGGAAGAGAGGAGGAGAGTGTGTGAGAGAGAAAGAAGAGAGGGACAGAGGGAGTGAGGGAAGGAAGCAAGATTGTGGGTGAGAGAGGGAGAGGAAGAATGAGTGGAGAGAAAGCAGAAAGAGCAGTAGAAGAGAGAGTGTGTGAGACAGAGTTAACAAGAGAGAGAAGAGAGAGTGATAGAAGAGAGAGCAAGAGAGTGAGAAAGAAAGATAGAATAGAGAGTGAGAGATAGAGGTAGAGAGTGAGAAACAGATAGATAGATAGATAGAGGGAGTAAGATAGATTGAAGTGTGAAAGATTGAGATATAGAGAGATTGTGAGAGATGAATAGAGTAAATAGAGATAAAATAGAGGAAACGAGGGTTAGTGAGAGGTAAAAAGAGAAGGAGAGCAATAGAATGTGTGATACAGCGACTGTGAGAGGGAGATGCACATGTAATGGAAGAGAGTGGACGGGAGAGATTGAGAGAGTGTGTGAAAGAGGGAGGGGGAGATAGAAAGAGGGAGACAAAGAGGAAAGGAGGAAAATGGGAGAAGGAGAGAGAGTGGGGGATATATGGAGAGAAAGGGTAAAAGGAATGAGAGAGAAGAAAGAGAAATAAAAGGGAGATTAGGAGAGAGAGATAAAATAGAGAATGAAAAAAGAGGGATAAATTAAGAGTGAGTGATATAAAGATAAAAAGAGGGACTGGGAGAGAAAGAGCGAGATACAAAACAAGAGGAAGAGAGAGTGCGTGTATGTGGGTGAGTGAGAGTAATGGAAAAGGGAATAATAGAAGAGAGCTAGAAAGATAAATAATAAATAGTTAAAAATAGAGAGAGGGAGTGAGAGAGATTGAAGAGAGAGGGAACAAGAGAGGTAGGGAGAGGGAGAGAGAAGTAAAGAGAGGAGAGTCTGAAGGAAGATTGAGCAAGAGAGAGTGAGCTAAAAGAAAAGAGGAAGATAATTAAGAGGAGTGAGAGAGAGAGGTAGATGGAGGGGATGAGAGGGAGGGAGAGAGAAATGAGAGAGAGATGTGTGTGGTCGATAGTGAAGGAGACAGAGTGCAAAGAGAGAGGGAATAGATAGCAATAGAAGAGATAGTAAGACCCAGCAAGAGAAAGAATTGAAAAGAGAGGGAGAGAGGGAGTACGAGTGTGTGAAATTGAGGAGAAAGAGAGGGGGAGAAAGAGAGAGACAACAATAAGGAAATCGAGACAGAAGAGAGGTAAGGGAAGATAGGACAAAAGAAAAAGGAAGAGCAAGAGAGAATGAGGAGAAGGAGATAATAAGTAATAGAGTGTTAGATAGAGAGCAAGAAATGGAGCTAAAGATGGTTAGAGGGAGAGTGATTGAAAGACTGAGAGATCGTATAAGTGTTTGATATGGAGAGAGAAGAGTGAGCAATAAAAGGGAGACCGAGAGATGGAAAGATTGAGGAAGTGAGAAAGATAGAGGGAGAAAGAGAGACCGATAAAGAGAATAAGAGTGAGAGAGTCAAAGAGATGTTGAGAGAAATGAATATAAGAGAGTGAAGTAGAGTGAGGGACAAGAAGGAAAAGATATAATAACAGAGCTGGAAGGGGAGAGGGTGTGAGAGAGGGAGGGAGAGAAGAGAGAGACTGAGAGTGAGAGAATGAAAGAGAGAGTGGGGGAGGGAGCAAGAGAGAATTAAAAATAGAGAGATAGAGCGAGAACAAGAGTAAGGAAAGAGAGTGAGAGATAGGGGTTATAGAGAGGGAGGGATGGAGAAAGAGTGAAAGAGAAGTTTAAGAGAAAGTGAGAAATAATGAGAGAGAGAGAAGAGAGAAGGATTGACAAAGATAGAAGTTGGAGAGCGAGAGATAGAGAGTGTGTGTGAGGAATGGGATAAATTGAGAAAGAGAGAGATAGAGAGAGGGAGTGAGAGAGATTTAAGAGTGAAACATTGATATAGAGATAGATTGTGAGAGAGAAGTAGAGAGAGAAAAGTGATTGAAAAAAAATATAGCAAGAGATGGTTAATGAGAGGGACAGAGGGAAGGGAGCAAGCGAGCGTTAGTGAAAGAGAGACAAAGGGAAGGAGAGCAAGTGAATTAGTGAGAGAGCGATCAAAAGAGATATATTGAGAGAGAGATAGGAGGATGTAGAGATAGAGGGAGAGAGTAGAAGGGAGAGAGTGAGAGGGTGTGAAGGAGGGAGGGGAGAGAGAGAAAGTAGCAGACAAAAAGAGGTAAGGGGGAAAGTAAGAGAGGGAGGAGAGAGTTGAAGATATATTGAGGGAATGACTGAAAAGAATGAGAGTGAAGACAAACAAATAAAAGGTAGATTACTAGAGAGAGAGAGAGAGAAAGAATAGAGAACGAGAAAGATAGAGGGGCGTGTTAAGAGTGAGAGTGATTGGTGATGAAGAGACAGACTGGGAGAGAAAGAGTAAGAGAGAGAGATAGAGAGAGAGTGTGTGTGAGTGAGAGTAATAGAACTGAGAATAATAAAAGAGAGGGAAAGAATGATTGAGAATAAATATTAAAAAATAGACATAGGTAGGGAGTGAGAGAGATTGAAGAGAGAGGGAACGAGAGAGGAAGAGAGATGGAGAGAAAAATAGAGAGAGAAGAGAATGTGTAGAAAGATATAGCTAGAGAGAGTGAGCTAGATAAAAATAGGGAGGGAGAAAAAAAGAATGTGAGAGAGAGAGACAGGGAGGGAAAGATTGAGTGAGCAAGTGAGAGAGGGAGATGAAGGGGATGGGATGGAGAAAGAGGAGGAAGGGAGGGAGAGTGAGTGATTGAGAGGGTAGAGGTGGCGGGATGCAAGAGAGAGTGTGTGGGGGATAGAGGAGGAGAAAGAGTGAGAAGAGAGAGAGAATATGTAGCAATGGAAGGGACATTAAAAGTGTGTAAGAGAGAGTGCAAGAAAAAGTGGGAGAGAGTAGTAAGAGTGAGTGATATTGAGGAGAAAGAGAGAAAGAAAGAAAGAGAGAGAGAACAATAAAGAAACAAGAGAGAAGGGAGATGAAGGAAGAGAGAATAAGAAAAAAAGGAAGAGCAACAGAGAAGATGAGGAAGGGAAAGAGGGAGAAGAAGAGAGAGTGCATGTGAGAGAGTGAGAAGGAAGAGAAGAGAGTGAGAGAGGGAGAGCTTGCTAGTGTGGGGAGAAAGAGTAAGAGGAGATGAGAATAGAGTAATTATCAGAGAGTAAGAGAGAGAGGGAGAGAGAAAGCATAGAAAGTGAGAAGGAGAGGGGAGGGAATGAGCATGAGATTTAAATTGACTAAAGAGACAGAGTGACCAAGAAATAGAGACAAAAATAGAGATATAAGTGTGGGTAAGGGAATGAAGAGCAAGAATGGATGGAGAGAGAGAATGAGAGAAAGTGCATGAATTGAGAAGAGAATGAAAGAGCATAGTGAATAAGGAGCAAGAGATGGGGATGTGAGAAAGAGAGAGTAATAAAATGTTAGATGGAGAGAGAGTGAGAGAATAGATAGATAAATTGGTAGCTACAGAGAGAGAAAGAGATAGGAACATGAGTTGGAGGGGTAGAGAGAAAATAAAATAGCGAGAAAGAAATGCAAAGTGTGGGAAGAGAGTGAGAGAGATTGGGAAAGAGAGAAGAGAAAGATAGAGAATAGAGGGAGATGTGTGAGAAATATTGGTAGAGGGAGAGAGGAAGCGAGAGGGGAAGAGCGAGATAGAGTGGGGGATAGACAGAGAGAAAGAGTAAGGTGAGAGGAGAATAGAGGAGCATTTGAGAGTAAGAGGGAGAGGAAGAGAGAGAATAGAGAGTTAGAAAGGGAAAGGAATAGAGTAAGAGTGAGATTTGAATTGAATAAAGGGGGAGAAGGACCAAGGAATAGAGACAAAAAGCGAAAAGAGAGAGTAAGGGAAGAAAGAGCAAGAGAGAGGGAGAGAGAGATAAAATGAGAGAGAGCATATGAGAGAAGAAGAGAATAAGGAAGGACAAGAGCGAAAGAAGAGTGGGAGAGGGGTGGTGTGAAAAGTGATAATAATGAAGAGTTAAATTAAAAGAAAGCGAAAGAAGAGATTGATAATTTGGTTGACTGAGAGAAAGATTAAAATAAAGGGGGAAGAGAGAAAATAAATTAGTGAGAATGGAAAGGAGATGAGGGAAAAGACAGTGAGAGAGATCGAGAAAGAGAGATTAAAATATTGAGATAGAGAAAATGGGAGAATATATGGATTTGAAAGAAAGGGAGAGAGGGGGAGGGAGGAAGAGTGGCAGTGAAATTGAAAAGAAAAAGAGCTAGGGAGAAAGGGATAGAAAAGAGAAAGAGAAAGTGGGAGGGAGGGAAGCAATAGATAGGGAGGGAGAGAGAGTGGGGGTAGAGGGAGAGAGAGAGAGTGAGGGAGAGAGTGGAAGATAGAGAGAGTGAGAGAGAATGAGGGATTGAGTGAGAGAAAAAGAGATAATAAAGGACAACATAGGAGAGAACAAAAGATCAATAAAGAGAGATAAAATAGACAGTGTTAAAAAGAGCATTAGTGGTAAAGAAAAAGAAATAAAGAGTTAGAGGGAGAAGATTGAAGAGTGAGGGAGCAAGACAAGGAGAAAGAGTGTGAGGGAGAAATAGAGAGTGCTCAAAAAGAGTGCATGTGTATATGAGAGAGAAAGAGAGAATAAGAAAAGAGTGTGTGATAGATAGTGGGAGCGGAAGAGAGAGTGTTAGAGAGGGAGAGCAAGTTAGAGTTGTGGATAGATTGAGAGAAAGAGTAAGAGAAGAGGATAATAGAGTAATATAAGAGAGTAAGAGAATAAGAGTGAGAAGAAGAGAGGGAGGGAGTAAGCGTGATATTTAAGTTGAATAAAGAGACATAGGGACCAAGAAATAGAGTCAATAGAGATAAAAGTGAGGGTAAGGGAATAAAAGCAAGAGAGAAGGAGACAAAAAGATAGAATGAGAGAGAGTACAAGAGAAGAAGAGAGAACGGAAGAGCATGAGTGAAAGAGGAGTAGGAGAGAGGGGATGCGGAAGGAGAGAAGGAGAGAGAAATAAAGTCTTAGAAGGAGAGAGAGTGATTGAATAGATGGATAAATTGGTAGATATAGAGAGAGAAAGAGATAGGAACATGAGTTGGAGGGGGAGAGACAAAATAAAATAGCGAGAAAGAAACGTAGAGTGTGGGAAGAGAGAGCGAGAGAGATCGAGAATGAGAGTAGAGAAAAATAGAGAATAGAAGAAGGTGTGTGAGAAATATTGGTAGGGGAGAGAGGGAGCGAGAGGGGAAGTACAAGATAGAGTGGGGATAGGTAGAGAGGAAGATTAACAGGACAGGAGAATAGAGTAACATAAGAGAGTAAGAGAGAGAGGAAGAGAGAATAGAGAGTGAGAAAAGGAGAGGAATCGAGTAAGAGTGAGATTTAAATTGAATAAAAGGAGTGAGTGACCAAGAAATAGAGAAAAAAGAGCAAAAAGGGAGAATAAGGGAAGAAAGAGCAAAAGAGAGGGAGGGAGAGAGAGAAAATGAGAGAGAACATGAGAGAGAAGAAGAGATAAAAGAAGAACAAGAGAGAAAGAAGAGCGGGAAAGAGGTTGTGTGAGAAGTAATAGTAATGAAGGGTTCGATTAAAAGAATGTGAGAGAATAGATTGATAAATTGGTTGACAGAGAGAAAAATAGAGATAAAAGCTTGAGATTGAGGGGAAGAGAGAAAATAAATTAGTGAGAATGAAATGGAGAGTGGGGGTAAAAGACAGCGAGAGAGATCGAGAAAGAGATCTTAAGGAATTGAGATAGATAAAGTGTGAAAATGTATGGGTTTGAGAGAAAGGGAGAGAGGGAGAGGCAGGAAGAGTGACAGTGAACTTGAAAAGAGAGGGAGTGAGCTCGAGAGAAAGGGAGAGAAAAGAGAAAGAGAGTGGGAAGAATGGAATAAATAGAGAGGGAGAAAGAGAGTGGGAGATAGAGGGAGAGAAATAGTGAGGGAGAGAATGGGAGAGAGGGAGAGTAAGAGAGAGTGGGTCATTGAGTGAGAGAGAATAAATGGCAACATAAGTGAGAACAAATGACCAAGAAAGAGCAATATAGCAGAGAGTGTTAGAGAGAGCATTAGTAGTAAAATAAAAAAAATTGAGAGATAAAGGAGTTTGTAAGAAAGATTGAAGAGCGAGAGGGAGCAAGAGAGGGACAAAGAGCCTGAGAGAGAAATAGAGAGTGCTGGAAGATAGAGTAAGAGAGATTGAGCAAGAAGGGTAGAGAGAGCTAGAGCAAAAGAATGGATGATAAAGAGTGAGAGAGAGTAGTTGTAAAGGGAAATAGGGAGTGTGAAGGGAGAGAGGGCGAGAAAGTGCGATAGAGAGAGAAAAAGGAAAGTTTGAGTGAGAGAGGGAAGAGGAGAGAAGAGAGAGAGAGGAGGATGGACGAATTGAAATAATGAGAGAAGATGGAGCAGTAGTACAGAGATTAAATGAGAGAGAGATAACAAAAAGTGAGAAAGCGAGAAGAAGGGAGTAAGTTAAGTTGAAGAGAGGGAGGGAGAGACAGAAGTAGAGAGAGGAAAATTGAGAGAGAAGAGAGTGAAAGAAAGAGGAGATGAAGATAGAGAGTTAGAGTGAGTGGGAGAGAGAGTGAGAGAGAGAGAGAGATAGAAAAAAGGGTGAGAAAGAGAAAGAGTAAGAGTGAAAGTGAAATTTAATAGAGAGAGAAGGAGAGTAAAAGGGAGAGGGAAAAGATATTGAGGAGTGAGAGAAGAAGTGAGAGGGAGTAAGAGAGAATGTTTGTGGGGTAGTGGGTGAGAAAAAATCAAAGTAGAGAGACCTTTAGAATACAAAGTAAGAGAGAGACAACAAAGAGTGAGAAAGAGAGAGAGGGAGTGATGAAGGGAGAGAGAGAGGGGAAGAGAGAAGAGAGTGGAGGAATATAGAGCAAGAGGGAATGAGTTAGAGGGAGAGAGGGAGGGTGGAGAATGAATGATGAGAGGGACGGAAAGGTTGAGGGCAAGTGCATGGGAGGGATAGAGGGATAGAAAGAGAGAGACTCTGTGGGAGAGAGGGGACAAGTGAGAGAGAAGGGGAGGAGAGAGAGAGTAGGAGAGAGTAAGGAAAAGAGGAAGAGAGAGTGAGAGGAGAGAGAAAAGAATGATGAAGAAAAGAGGTGTAAAAGAGAAAAGGAGGGAGTAAGTGAGAATGAAATTAAATAGAAAGAGGGAGCAAAAAGGAGAGAGAAATGAATGAGTAAGGAAAGAGAGCAAAAGAGAAGGAGCAGGAGGGACAATGAGAGAGGCAATAAGATTGAGAAGAACGAGAGAGAAAGAGGAGAGGAGGAGAATAAGTGGGAGAGAGGGACAAATATATAGTGGAGGCTGAGAGTTATTTTGAGAGAGGGTATATATATCTATAAATTAGGTCTATAGAGGAAGAGAGAGAGAGGGAGGGAGAGTGAGAATGAGAGTTTATGGGAAAGGGAGTAATAGAAAGAGTTAGGAGAAAAAGAAATAGAAGAGAGGGAGGAAAAAAAAGCAAGAAGGAAATGTAGAATATGGAAGAGACAAAAAGAGAGCAAAGAAGGGAAATGAAGGGATTTGAAAAAGAGATAAAGTGGGAGAAGGTATGAGGTCTGAAAGAAAAGGAGGGAGGACGTCATGAAGAGTAGGGGGATAGAGAGAATGATAAAGAAAAAGAGAGACAGGGAGAAAGTGTGGCAGAGAGAGAAAGGATGGGAGGAAGAAGAGGTTGGATAGGGGTGGGACAGAGGGCAATGTGGGAGAAAGAAAGAGGGGGTAGTTAGAACGCATTCAAGCGAGAGCGAAAGTGGATAAGTGTGAGAGAGAGAGATTGGAGCAAGGGAAAAAGAAGAGAGGGGGAAGTTAGAGAGAGAAAATAAGTTCATGAAAGTTAGGGGGAGTGAGGGAGTGTGAGAGACACAAGAAGTGAGTCCGAGGAAGAGAAAGAGAGTGAGGAAAAGAAAGAGAAAATGAAAGAGAGAGGAAGTGGGGGATAGATAATGGAGAGTGTGATAGAGATAAAGATAGGGAGAAGTTCCTTTTATCTCTCTTTTTCTTTCTTTAACCACTCATGCTCTCTCTCGCATTCTCTATTCTATCTCTCTTTCTTGTTCTTTTTCTCTCTTCTTTGTTTCCTTTATTCGTGTTTTTGCCCTCACTGTCTCTTTCTCCCTCTTCTCTCACTTTCTCTTTTATCAATATCTCTCTCACTCTTCCTCTCCCATTTTCTCACTCAAACTCATCCTCTCCCTTCCGCTTCTCTCCTTCCTCTCTCCTTATGTCAATCTCTCTTCCTTTCCATCTCCCTCTCTACTTTCCTTCTCACTCATTGTCTTAATCTCCCTCCCAATCTCAATCTTGCTCACTATCTTTTGCTCTCTATTCCTCTCTCGCTTCCTATTTGTCTCTCTCTTAAATTTTTCTTTCTCTCTCTCACTCTCTCACTCCCTCTCGCTCATAAATCTCTCTTACTCTCTCCATCTATCTCCCCTTTTATCACTCTCTCCCTTACTTTGCCTTTTATCTCTCTCTTTTGAGCTCTCTTCCTTTCTCACAATGTCTCACTTTCTATTATATTTCTTTCTCTCACTCTCTGGCTCTCTCTTAATCTTTTTGTCTCTCATTACTCACTCTTTATCTCTGTATATCCATCACTCTTTTTCACTCTCTTCCCTCCTGAAGGTAAGGACTAGTTGACAAAGAGCAACAGAGAGAACTAGAGGAAGAGAGAGTGTGTGTGTGCTAGTGAGATTAATGAAAGAGAGAATAATAAAAGAGAAAAAAAGAATGATAGAGAATAAATAGTGAGCAATAGAGAAATCAAAAGGAAAGAGAGGTGTGGGAAGAGAGAACAAGATGAAAAGGAAGAGCAAGAGAGAAAGTGAAGAAGGCATAGAGGGAGAGATGAGAGTGCATGTATGTGTTAGAGAGAGGAGGAGAGAAGAGTGTGTGAGAGATAGTGGGAGGGGGAGTGGGAGTGGGAGAGGGAGAGTGAGAGAGGGAAAGCAATATAGAGTGGGGGATAGACAGAGAGAAAGAGTAAGAGGAAAGGAGAACAGAGTAACATAAGAGAGTAGGAGAGAGTGGGAGAGAGAGAATAAAAAGTGAGAATTAAACTAACTAAAAGGACAAAGAGACCAAGAAATAGAGACAAAAATATAGAGAAAAGTGAGGGTAGGATAAGGAAGTGGAGGAGTAAGGGAGGGAGAGAGATAGAATGAGAGAGAGTGCAAGACAGTAGAAGAGGGAATGAAAAAACAATAGTGACAGAGGAGTAGGAGAGAGTAATAAAGGTTTATATTGAGAGAGAGTGAGAGAATAGATAGATACATTTGTAAGTAGAGACAGATAGAGATTAGAACATGATAGAGTGGGAGAGAACGAAAATAAAATGCGGGAACGAAATGGGGTGTGTGGAAAAAGAGAGAGAGAGATTGAGAAAGAGAGCTTAAGAGATTGAGCTAACAAAGGGTGAGAATGTATGGCTTTGAGAGAAAGGGAGAGAGGGGGAGGAAGAGTGACAGTGAAATTTAAGAGAGAATGAGGAAAGGAGAAGGGAAGAGAGAAAACACGAGAGAGAAAGAGAGAAAGCACCGACAGCCCTCTCTCTATTGCTCTCCCTCTCTCTTTCACTCCCTTCATGCCTCTCTTTCTCCTCCTCTCCGCATCTCCCTCTCCCTTGCACCCTCTCTCGCTCGCTCACTCTCTCCTTCTCTCATGCTCTTTCTTCCCTTACTCTCTCTTCACTCGATTTCTCTCTCGCACTCTCTCCCTTTCTCTCTTCTCTGTTTAGTTTCACTCTCACTCTTATTCCCTCACTCTCTCTCTTACCTACTCCATGTTCACTCTTTCTTACTCTAACTTCAATTGCTCGCTCTCCTCTCTCTCCTCACAGTCCTCTCAATCTTTTTCTCCCTCTCTTCCCCTCTCAGTTGCTTCCTTACCTCCCGCTCTCTCCCTCTCTGCCCTCTCTTTCTCTGTCTCACACACTCTCTTCCTCTATCCCTCCCACTCCGTTCCAATTCATTCCCCCCTCTCTCTCCCATAAAATATCATTATCTCCCCCTCTCTCCCTCACTCTCACTTTCTCTTTATGTCTTCTATCGATCTCTCTTCTCTTTCACTCTATCTTCCTCTCTCACTCCCTCCATCCCTCAATTTCTCTCTTTTTGACACTTTCCCTTTCTCGGTTTTTTCTATTTATTCTTTATCACTTTTCTTTCTCTATTTCTCTCTCTTTCTCTCTCACACACAAACACCCTTGCTCTCTTTTATCACTCCCTCTTCCTACCCATCTCTCACTCTCTTCCTCCCTTCCTCTCTCCCTCTTTCATTAATTCAATATCTCACTCTTAATCGCCCTCTGGCCCTCCCGCTGCGTCCATATTGCCTCTATCTCTCTCTACCACTGGCCCTCCCGCTATGTCCATTTTACTCTATCTACCTTGAGTCTCCTTTCTCTCTATATTTCTGTCTCACCCTCTCTCCATGCCTCCCGCTCACTCTGCATACCCTTTCTTCACTCCCTCGTTTGCTCTCTCTCACTTTCTCTCGCCCTCTATTTCATCTCTCTTTATCGCTTGCTTGCTCTCTCTTGCTCTCTTTCTCTATCTATTGACATAACTTCAGTCACTCTCCCTCCATCCCTTCCTCCCTCTCTTTCCCTCTCATCCCCTCCATCTCCCTCTCTTACTTGCTTACTCTTTCTCTCCCTCTCTCCATCTCTCATCCCACTCATTATCTCTCCCTATTTTCTTCTAGCTCACTCTCTCTTACTCTATCTTCCTTTACACGCTCTTCTCTATTTATTTTTCTCTCCCTCTATCTTCCAATCTCATCCTCTGTCTCTTCAATCTCTCTCACTCCCTCCCTCTCTCTATTTTTTACTATTTAATCTCTATCTTTCTTACTTTCTCTACATTATTCTCTCTCATGTTACTCTCACTCACACACACTCTCTCTCACTCTTCTGCTTTCTCCCATTCTTGCACTTTCTCTCTCAGTCCCTCCCTTCATCTCTACATCACTCTCACTCTTAATTTGTCCCTCTCTCCTTCTCATTCTTTAATTTTTTCCCTCTCTCCTAATCTTACTTTTATTTCTCTCTCTTCTATCTCATTCCTTACAACCTTTCTCTCCATATATCCCCCACTATCTTGCTCCCTCTCTCACTTTTCTTCTTCCTTCTTTATGTCTCCCTCTCCTCTCTCTCTTCCTCTCAGTTTCACACACTCTCTCACTCTCTCTCATATACTCTCCCTCTATGGCTGCATCTCCCTTATCTCTCTAATGTCTCTCTCTCAATCTTTTCTCACTCATTCTCTTGCTCTCCTTCCCTTTGTCCCTCTCACTAACCCTCCCTTTCTCTACTCTTCTCAATCCCTTTACTCTCTCTAGTAGTCTCACACAATATCTCTATCTTTGTCTCAATCTTTAAATCTTCAATTTCTCTCAATGCCTCTCTCTATCTCTCTTTTTCTTAGTTTCCAACTCTCTCTCTCACTCTATATTCTATCATTCTTTCTCGCTCTCTTTCTCTCTCGTTTGTCACTCTCTCTTCTCCATTTACTCAATCTTTCTCTCTCTGTTCCCTTGCACACACTCTCTCTCTCTAACTTTTTCTTTCTCAATCCCTTTCTCTTCTCTCTCTCACTATTTCTCACATTCTCTCACACTTCCCTCCCTCCCTCCCTCTATCTCCCTTATCTCCCACTATATCTTCCATAATTTTGTTCTCACTCCATCCCTCTTTATCTATTTATCTATGTTGCTCCATCCCTAACTCTGTTTTTCATTCTCTTGCTCTTTATCTCTCTCTTCTCTCTCTCCCTCCTTCCCTTACACTCTCAATCCCCTCTTAATATCTTTTTTCTCTCCTGTCTCTCTCTCTCTCTCTTTCCCTCTATTTTATTCTATTCTCTCTCTCACGCTCTTTTCCTCTTTCTCTTTAGATCTCTTTCACTCTCTCACACTTGCTCTCTTTATCGGGCTCACTCTCTCCCTCTATCTTTCTCAGTCTAATGTAGCTCACTCTTCTCTCTTAATCTCACGTACTAATACACTCTAACTCTTTCTCAATCTCTCTCCCCCTCACTCTCTTAAGCTCCAATTACCTTTTTGGTTCATTTTCTCTCACTCGCTCTTCTCCCTCCCTCGCTCCATTTTTCTCTCTTCTGTATATCCCATTCTTTATTATTTTCTCTTAGTCTCTCTCTTTCTCACGCTCTATTCTCTTTTTCTATCATATACTTTTTTACACTGTTTTGTTGCTCTCACTTGTCTCTTCTCTCTTACATTTCTCTCACTTTATCCCCTACTCTCTTCTCTCTCCCTTGCTTCCATCCCTCCCTCTCACATTCTCTTTCTTCTCTCCCTCCCTCCCTCCCTCAACCTCCCTTTATCCTTCTCTGTCTCCCTCTCACTCTCAACATTCTTTTGTTCTCCCTCACTTTTTAACCCTCACTCACTCTTGCTCGATCTTCCCTCAGTCTCTCTTCTCACTCTCTCTCCCTTTCACTCTCTCTTCTTTTCTCTTTCCTGCACTCTCTTTAAACCCTCTCACTACCTCCTATCTCTCTTTCTCACTCATTCTCTCCATCTTTCTCTCTCACTCTCTATTCCACCTTTTTTTATCTCTCTCTGCTCTCTCTTCTATCTCGCTCTTTTGACACTCCCTGTATCCCTCACTCTCACTCAATCTCTATATATATCTCTCTCTCACTCTCTATTCCACCTTTTTTTATCTCTCTCACGCTCTCTCTTATATCTCTCTCTTTTGACGCTCCTTTTATCCCTCACTGCCTCTCTCTAGCTCTCCCTCCCTCTTTCACTCCCTTCATCCCACTCTGTCACTTGCTCTTCATATCTCCCCTTCTCTTGCTCTCTCCTGCTCTCTCCCTCTCTCTTCCCTCACTCTCTCTTCTTTCAATTTCTCTCTCACACTCTCTCCCATTATTGTTACCTCTTCCTCTCGCATCAGTTTCACTCACGTTTTTACTCCCTCATTCCCTATCTCTTTCGCGCTCCATGTTCACTCACTATCACTTACTCTTCTATTGCTCTCTCTCATCTTAATCTGTCTCTCCCTCTATCCCCCGCTCTTTGCTTGCTTCCCTCCCTCCCACTCTCTTCTTCTCTAGCTCTCTTTTTCTCTCTCACACACACTCTCCCCCACTCTCCCTCTCACTCTCTTCCAATTCATACCCACTCTCTCTCCCACTAAATCTCATTCTCTAACCCCCCTCTCCCTCTCTCTCACTCTCTCTCAATATCATCCTTCACTTCCTCTTCTCTCTCACTCATTTCTCCTCTCTCACTCCCACTCTCTTCCATTCCTTTCACTCCCTTCATCTATCTCACTCTCTCCCTCTATCACTCACTCTCTGTCTCTCTCCCTCCCTTACACAAACTCTCTCTATTGCTCTCAAATCTTACTCAATCCCATCATATCCATCTCATTATTTCTTATTATATCTCATAAATTTCTCGATCGCTCCCTATTTCAATCCCTCCTTCCCTTTCTTTCTCCCTCTCCCTCTCTAACTCCTCTCTCTATCTCCTCATGCATAACTCATTCACTCCCTCTCCCTCCCGCTCATTTTTTGTATCCTCGCTCTCATTCCCTCTTTCTCGCTCTCTGTCTCTCACACTTTCACTTTTCACTATTTCTCTCTGCCTCTCCCTTTCTCTCGCACTCTTTCTCATCCTTTCTTTCTAATTCTCTCCATCCGCTACCCTCTGTCTCACTCTGTCTGTCTTAATCTCTCTCTCTCTCTCCCTCTCCATCTCCCTCTCTTCTTCTCTCATTATCACTCCTCTTACTCTCCCTCCCTATCTCAATTTTGTTCAGAATCTTTTGAGCTCTTTTCCTCTCGCTTCCTATCTCTCTCTCTTAAATCTTTCTTGTTCTCTCACCAACTCAGTCCCTCTCTCTCTCCAATCTCTGTCCTTCTCTCCCTCTATCTCTCTCTTTCTCACCCCTCCATACTATTTCCTCTATCAATCTCTTTCTCACTCTCTCCCTTTCTCACTAAGTCTCTCACTTTCTATTATGCTTTATTACATTTTGTTTCTCTATTGCTTTCTTTCACTCCCTCTCACTTTCTCTCTCTTCCCACATTATGTCTTCACTCTCTCTCTTTCTCTCTTTCTCGTTATTAAATTTCATTTACCTTTCCTCTTTCTCTCCCTCATTTTTTGTCCCTTTCTGCCTCTCACTCTCTCTTCCCTTACTCTACCTCTATATCTCCATCTCCCTCTTTCTCTCACTCTCATATCTCCCAATTTCTCTCTCATTCACTCTCTCCTTCTATCGCTCCCTCCCTCTCTTCAACTTCGCTCACTCCCTTCTTCTCTCTTTCTCACTCTTTATTATCTCTCTCTCACTTACTCTCTGTCCCGCTGCTCTCTATTCTCTCATTATTTCTCTTCGTCCATACTCCCACTCTCTCTCCTCTCTCCCCTCCCTCCCTCTCTCAGTTAAGCTTTCCTCTATCTCTCTATAGCACTTTCTCTCCCTCTTTCCCTCATCTCTCTCCCCATACAACTCCTCTCTCACACTTTATCATCCACTCTTTTGCTCTCCCTCGCTCTCCCCATCTCGTTCACGCTCCCTTGTTCTATCATCCAACATTACTATTTCTCTTTCACACACTCTCTCCCTCTCTTGCTCCCTCTCTCTCTCTTTAATCTTTCTCATGGCCTCCCTCATCTCTCTATTTCTTCCTCACTCCCACTCATGCTGTCTCTCACATGCTCTATTATATCTCACTTTCTTAGTTTTTTGCTCTCTCTCTCACTCCATCCCTCACTCTTTCCCGCTCTCCCTCTCTCCCTATTCTCTCTTTCAATCCCACTCTTAGCTCTCTCTTTCTCTCTCTGCCTTTTCTATCTCTCATTATTTCTCACCTTCTCTCACACATCTATTTCTCTCTCCCTCTCCCTTTTTCACTCCCACTCTCCCTCTCTCCTTTTCTCTCAGTATATCTCACTCTGTTTAACTCACTCTCTCCCACTACCTTTATATAACTTTCCCTCTCTCTCCCTCGCTCAATCTCTTGCTCTTTATCTCTTAATTCTCTCTTGCTTCTTCACTTTCTCTGAATCCTTTTATCTCTTCTTCAATCTAGAACTTTCATCTCTTTCTCATTGTTTCTCACTTTATACTATATTTCTCTCCCAAGCTCCCTCCCTCCGTATTGACTCCCTCCCCCCTTTGTCTCTCGTCTATTCTCTCACATGCACTCTATCCATCTCTCTCTGTCTCACTCTCTCATTCTCTCTCTTGCTCACTTTTTCCTCACTCTCTTTTCTCTCTATTTCTCTCTCGCACTCTATCTTCCATTCTTTCTCATCTCTTTCTCTTTAATTTCACTCTCACTCTTTCTATCTCCCTCTCTCTCTCTTTCCTCATGATTACTCTCACCCTCTCTCTCTATCTCTGATGCTTTCTCTCACCCTTTCTCCCTTCCTCATTCTCTCTTCAATTTCACTGTCACTCTTCCTCCCCCTCTCCCTTTCTCTCAAAGCCATACATTCTCAAACTTTCTTAGCTCCATCTCTTAATCTCTCTTACTCAATCTCTCTCGTTCTCTTTTCCCGCACTCCCCATTTCTTTCCCGCTAGTTTATTTTCTCTCTCTCCCACTCTATCTCATGGTCTAATCTCTTTCTCTACCTACCAATTTTATCTATTTATTCTTCCCCCTCAGTCCCTCACTCTTTCACTCCCTCTGTCACTTCCTCCTCTCTCTCGACTCTCTCTCCTTTCTCTCATTTCACTCTCTATTACTCTCTCCTTCTCACGCCCCCTCTCTCATAATCCTCTTTCACTATTGCTCTTTCATTCTCTCTTCTTCTCTCTTGCACTCTCTCTCATCCTCCCTCTCTCCCTCCCTCTCTCTTGCACTTCCTTCCCCTGCCTTTACTTTTTTGTATAATTTTGTCTCTATTTCTCGTTCCCTTTGTTCCTTTAGTTAGTTTAATTCTCACTCTTACTCCCTCCCTCTCTATTTCTCACTTTCTATTCTCTCTTTCTCTCCCACTCTCTCTTATGTTACTCTGTTCTCCTCTCCTCTTACTCTTTCTCTTTGTCTATCCCCCACTCTATCTTGCTTTCTCTTTCGCACTCTCTCTGCCCCTACCCCTCCCACTATCTCACACTCTCTTCTTTCCCCCTCTCTCACACACACATTCACTCTCTCATCTCTCCCACTTTGCCTTCCTCACTATCTCTCTTGCTCTTCCATTTCCTCTTGTTCTCTCTTCCCTCACCACTCTTCCCTTTTGATTTCTCTATTTCTCACTTTTTATTCTCTATCACTCTTGCTCTCTCTTCTATTAATCTCTCTTCCATTTCTCATACTCGCACACACACTCTCTCTCTTCCTCGTGTTCTCTCTATCTCTCTTTCTCTCCCAGTCCCTCTCTTCATCTCTATATCACTCTCACTCATAGCCCGTCCCTCTATCTTAATCTTCTCTATTCTTTCTCTCTCTCCTAATCTGTCTTTTATTTGTCTCTCTTCTTTCTCATTCCTTTCACCCTTTCTCACTATATATCCCCAACTCTCTCTCCATCTCTCACTTTCCTCCTTCCCTCTTTATGTCTCCCTCTTTCTCACTCTCCCCCTCTCTCTTTCGCACGCTCTCTCACTTCTCCCTCTACGTCTACATCCCCCTCACTCTCTCTCTCATTGTCTCTCTCACTCATTCTCTTGCTCTTCTTCCCTCTATCCCTCTCACTAACCCTCTATTGCTCTCTTTTTTGTCCTTTACTTTTTCTCACTATTTGCCTCTTACAATCTGTCTCTATCTCAATCTTTCACTCTTCAATCTCTCTCACTCTTCTCTATCTCTCTTTCTCACTCTTAACTTCTCTCTCTCTAACTCTCATTTCTATCTTTCTTTCTCTCTCTTCATTCACTCTCTCTTCTCTCTTTGCTTAATCTTTTTCTACCCTATCCCTCAAACACACTATCTCTCTCATTATTTCTCACTTTCTCTCACACTTATCTCTCTCCTCTCTCTCTCATTATTTCCCACTTTCTCTCACACTTATCTCTCTCTTTCTATCTCCCTCTCATTGTCACCCCTTTCTCTCACTCTCTTTCATTACTCTTGTTCTCACTCTATCCCTCCCTATCTATATTTCTCTCTTGCTCCCTCTCTCACTCTCTATATCTCTTTCTTCTCCCTTAATCCCTCCCTCACACTCTCTCTCCCTTCCCACCCTGTTTATCTTTTTTCTTTCTTGTCCCTCACTCTCATTTCCTCTCCTATATTCTTTATTTTCCTCTTTCTCTCTAGATCGCTTTGAATCTTTCACTTTTGTTCTCTTTATCAGGTCTCACTCTCTCCCATTATCGTTCTCACTCCCCAAACATGCCCTCTCTAGTTCTTGCTTATGTAGCTCACTCTTCTCTTTCCATCTCACACACTCATACACTCTCTCACTCTCTCTCAATCACTCTCATTCTTACCCTCGTTAGCTCAATTTCTCGCTCTCTATCTCACTCTCTCTTACGATCTAATTCTTTCTCTCCCACTCTCTCCTAACTCCCCCTCGCTTCTTTTTTTACTCTTCTCTCTATCACATTCTCTATTATTTTCTCTCACTCTCTCTTTCTCAATCTCTATTTTCTTTTTCTATCTTATACTTTCTTTTAAACTCACCTTTGTTGCTCTCTGTCTTCTCTCTTTCCTCTTACATTTCTATCACTTAATTCCCCACTCTCTCTCTTATCTCGCTCCCTTGCTTCCAATCCTCCCTCTCTCATTCTCTCTATTCTCTCCCTCCCTCCCTTTATCCCTCTCCATCTCCCTCTCTCCTTTGGTCCCTCTCTCTCTTATCATTCTCCTGTTCTCCCTCTCTTTTTTGCCCTCACTCACTTACTTTTACTTGATCTTCCCTCAGTCTCTCTTCTCACTCTCTCTCCCTTTCACTCTCCCTTTCTTCCTCATTCCTGTGCTCTCTTTAGACCCTCCCACTACCTCCTCCTATCTCTATTTCTCACTCCCTCTTTCACCCTCTCTCACTCTCTATTCCATCTCTACAATTAGATCAGCTCTTCATAGAAAAACTTGGGACTTTCGAACCCAGTATTATATCTTTAGTATTAACATGAATTAATATTTATGCCGCCACTTGGACTCGAACCGAGATGCTCCATGTATTGCTTGAAGTAAAACAGATAGTGGATTTCTTTATCACTCTCTCACTCTCTCTTCTGTCTCTCTTTTGATGCTCCCTCGCTCCCTCTTCATCTCTCTTCAGTTGCACTATCACTCTTAATGCCTCATTCCTCTCTTTGTCTCGCTCCATGATCATTTCTCTCACTTATTCTCTCTTTTATTGCTCTCTTTCCTCTCTCTCCTATCAATCTTTCTTTCGCTCTCTCTCCACTCTCTTGCTTCCATCCCTCTCTCCCTCGTGCTCTTTTTTCTCTTTCTCGCAAACTCTTCCCCTCTCTTTCTCACTCTCTTCCAATTCATCCCCCCATCTCTCTCCCACTAAATCTCATTCCCTACCCCCTCTCTCCCTTTCTCTCACTCTCTCTATTTCTTTCTTCACTCTCTCATCTCCCTCACTCTCTTTCCCTCTATTAAATTTCATTATCACTCTTACTCCTATTTCTCACCCTCTCCTTTCTATGTTTCTCTCTCCCCCTCACTCCACCTCTCTATCTCCATCTCCCTCTTTCTCTCACTCTCTTTTCTTCCAACTTCTCTCTCACTCTATCTATCCGTCTATTTCTCTCTCCTTCTCTTTAGCTTCTCTCACTCCCTTCTTCTTTCTTTCTCACTCATCGATAAGTCTATCTCACTTACTCTGTGTACTGATGCTCCCTCTTCTCTACTATTGCTCTTCGTCCGTCCTCCTACTCTCTCTCCTCTCTCTCTCCCCTCCCTCACTCCCTCTCTCACTCAAGCATTCCTATATCTCTCTATCTCTGTCACACTTTCTCCCCCTCTCTCCCTTTACAACTCCTCTCTCTCACACTTTATCATCCATTCTTTTGCTCTCCCTCTCTCCCCTTCTCACTCACTCTTGCTCTCCCTCTCTCCCCTTCTCTCCCTCTCTTGCTCCCTCTCTCATCAATCTTTCTCACGACCTTCCTCTATCTCTCTATTTCTTTCTCTTTACCACTCATGCTCTCTCTCTATTATACCTTCCTTTCTCTGTCTTTTGCTCTCTCTCTTATGTTTCCCTTTATTGTCTTTCTTTCTCACTATATTCCGCACTCTTGATTGCCTCCTTCTCTCCCTACTTTTCTCTCTTTCAATCTTACTCTCATCTCTCTCTGTCTTATTCTTTGCCTCTTCTCTCTCATCATTTCTCACCTCCTCTCACACATCTCTTCCTCTCTCCCTCTCCCTCTTTCTCCCTTCCTCCCTCTCTCCTTCTCTCTCTATATATCTCACACTCTTTACCTCACTCTTCTACTCAGTCTCTTCCACTTTCTTAATTTATCTTTCTCTCTCACTCCCTCACTCACTCTCTTGCTCTTTATCTCTCATTTCTCTCTCACTTCCTCACTTTCTTGGTTCTCTTTCATCTCTTCTTCAATCATGCACTCTCATTGCTTTCTCATTGTTTCTCACTCTATCCTACATTTCTCCCTCAGTCTCCCTCCCTCCTTCCCTCTTTTTCTCTCTCATCTATTTCTCTAGCATCTATCTCTCTCTTCATCTCACTATCTCTCTGTCACTCTCTTTTTCCTCACTCTATTCTATTTTTTTCTCTTGCACTTTGTCTCCCTTTCTTTCTCTTCTCTTCAATTTCACTCGCACTTTTACTTTCTCCCCTCTCTCTTTCCTCATGATTACACTCACCGTCTCTCTCTTTAGCTCTCTTGCTTTCTCTCTCTTTCTCCCTTCCTCTCTCTCTTCAATTTCACTATCACTCTTCCTCTCTCCCTTTCTTTCAAATCCAAACATTATAACACTTTCTGTAGCTCATTCTCCTAAGCTCTCTTTCTTGATCTCTCTCGATGTCTTTTCCCACACTCTCCATTTCTTTCTCGCTACGTTGTTTTCTCTCTTTCCTCCTTTATCTCATGTTTCTATCTCTATCTTTCTATCAACCAATTTATCAATCTATTCTCTCACTCTCTCTCAATCAAAACCCTTATTACTCTCAAATTTTCACTCCCCCTCTCTCTTGCTCCTCTTTCACTCTTACTCTTCCTTTCTCACTTCTTCTCTCTTGTACTTTCTCCCATTCTCTCTCTCTTTCTCCTTCCCTCTCTCTTGCCATTCTTTCCCTTAGCCTCACTTTTCTATCTACTCCCTCTATCCCTTTATTCAATTTTCTATCTACTCCCTATGGCTCTTTATTTAATTTAAATCTCACTCTTACTCCCTCACTCTCTCTTTCTCACTCTCTTATATTACTCTTTACTCTTTCACTCTGTCGCTCTTACTCTTTCACTCTGTCGATTTCCCACTCTATCTCGCTCTCCCTCTCTGGCTCTCTCTATCTCCCACACCCTCTTCTCTCTCTCACTCTCTCTCTCACAGAAATGCACTCTCTCGTCTCTCCCGCTTTCCTTCCCTCCCTTCCTCCGTCTCTCTCTCTCCCTCTCATCCTCTCCATCTATCTCTCTCACTTGCTCACTCTATCTCCCCCCTCTCTCTCTCACTCATTCTCAATTCTCTCTCCCTCTTTTCCTCTAGGTCATTCTCTCTTGCTCTATCTTCCTTCACACTCTCTTCTCTCTTTATTTCTCTCTCTATCTCTCCTTCTCTCTCATTCCCTCTCTCTTCAATCTCTCTCACTCCCTCTCTTTATTTTTCACTATATATTCTCTATCTTTCTTGCTCTCTCTTCTATTATTCTCTCTTCCATTAGTTTCTCACACACACACACTCTCTCACTTTCTCTTATTCCCTCACTCTCTCTCTCTCCAAGTCCCTGTCATCATCTCTGTATCACTCTCACTCTTAACCTATCTCTCTATCTTTCTCATTATCTATTGTTTCTCTCTTTCCTAATCTGTCTTTTTTTTGTCTCTCTTCTCTCTCATTTATTCCACCATTTTCTCCATATTTCACCAATTCTCTCTCTCTCTCTCTCTCTCTCTCAATATTTCCTCCTTCCCTATTTACGTCTCCCTCTTTCAATCTCCCCCACTCTCTTTCACACACTGTCTCACTCTCTCCCTTCCACTCTCCCACTCTACCTCTGCATCCCCCTCGCTCTGTTCTCTCTCAATCTTTATCTCTCTCTTGATCTCACTCTCACTCATTCTCTTGCACTCCTTCCCTCTATCCCTGTCACTAACCCTCTCTTGCTCTATTTTTCCTCAATCATTTTTCTCTATCTATTTGTCTCTCACAATCTCTCTCTGTTTCAATCTTTTACTCTTCATTCTCTCTCACTCTCTCTATCTCTGTCTTTCTCACTCCCTACCTCTCCTCTCTCTCACTCACTCTCTATTCTATATTTCTTTATCGCTTTGTTCTTCTTCTCTCTTTTAATCTCTATTTAATCACTCTCTCTTTTCTCTTTGCTCAATCTTTTTCTCCCCTATCCCTCAGAGACACTCTATCTCTCGCTCTCCAACTCTTATCCTTCTCAATCCTTCTCTCTTCTCTCTCTAATTGTTTCTTACTTACTCTCACACTTCTCTCTCTTTCTCTCCCCCACTCTCCCTCTCTATATCCCTCTCTCTATCACTCCTATCTCTCAGATTTCATTACTCTTATAAACACTATCCATCTCTATCAATATTTCTCTCTTGCTCCCTCCCTCACTCTCTCTTTCATTCTCTCACACTCTCTCTCTTCCCATCCAGTTAATATCTTTTTGCTCTCTCGTCTCTCACTCTCCTTCCCTCTCTTATATTGTTTTTACTCTCACTCTTTTTCCTCTTTTTCTCTAGATCACTTTGACTCTCTAACTCTTTTTCCCATTATCGGCCCCAATCTCTCCTTTTATCCTTCTTGCTCCCTCAATCTTTCCCTCTCTAGATCTCCCTTATGTAGCTCACTCTTCTCTCTCTATCTCACACACTCATGCACTCTCTCACTCTATCTCAATCTCTCTCCTCTCACCTTCTTTTGCTCCATTTCTCACTCTCTATCTCACTCTCGTCTCCCTTCTTTGCTCCACTTTTCTCTCTTCTCTCTATTTCATTCTCTATTATAATCTCTCACTCTCTCTTTCTCACTCTTTATTCTCTTTTCTATCTTATACACTCTTTTATATTCTCCTTTGTTGCTCTTTCTTCTTATGTTACTCTCACTCTATTCCCTACTCTCTCTCCTCTCTCGCTCTCTTCAATCCCTCCCTCTCGCATTCTCTCTTCTCTCCTTCCCTCTCCCTCCCTTTATCGATGTCCATCTTCCTCTCTCTCCTTTTCTCCCTCTATCTCTCATCATTCTCTTATTCTCCCTCTCTTTTTTCCCCTCACTAACTTTAGTCACACTCGATCTTCCCTCAATCTCTCTTCTCACTCTCTCCCTTTCACTCTCTTCCTTTCTCTTTCTTGATCTCTCATTAAACCCTTTCACTAACTCCATCTATCATTCTTTCTCACTCTTTATCCCTCTGACTCACTCTCTATTCCACCTCTTTTTATCTTTTTTTTCTCTGGCTTCTTTCCTCCATCTTTCTCACTCCCTCAATTTTGCCCTTTCTAGGTCTCCCTTACCCTTCTCTCTCCATCTCACAAACTCATACACAGTCTCACTCTCTCCCTTATGTTGCTCTCTCTTCTTGTTTCTCTTGCTTTTCTGTCACTCTATCCCCCACACTCTTTCTCTCCTCTTTTTCTTGCTCCCTCCCTCCCCACACTCTCTCCCTTCCCACCTTGTTAATTTTTTTTCCTCTATGATCTCTCAATCTCCCTACCTCTCTTATATTTTTTTCCCTCTCACTTTCTTTTCCTCTTTCTCTCTAAATCTCTTTGACTCTCTCACTCTTGTTTTTCTTATCGGTCTCACTCTCTCCCTCCATAATTCTCACTCCCTCAATCTTGCCCTCTCTAGGTCTCCCTTATGAAACTCAATCTTGGGAGGGAGGGAGATTGGGAGAAAAATGTAGTAAAAAGTGAGAAACAATAAGAAAGCGATAAAAGTGCTAGATTGAAGACGAGATGAGAGGAATTAGAGAAAGTGAGGAAGCAAGAAGGAATTAAGAGATATAGACCAAGAGATTGAGTGAGGGAGAGAGAGGGAAAGATATATAAAGGAAGTGGGAGAGAGTGAGAAGAAGGGTAAGGTAAATAGAGTGAGATATACTGAGAGAGAAGGAGAGAGGGAGGGGGAGAGAGGAAGAGATGTGTGAGAGAAGGTGAGAAATAATGAGAGATGGAAAGGCAGATAGAGAGAAAGAGAAAGTTGAGAGTGGGATTGAAAGAGAGAATTGGGAGAGAGGTAGAGCGGGAAAGAGTGAGGGAGAGAAAAAAAACCAAGAAAGAGAGATATAATAGAGAGTGGAAAGACAACATGAGTGGTAGAGGAAGAAATAAAGAGATGAGGGAGGCCATGAGAAAGATTAAAGAGAGAGAGGGAGAAAGTGAGGGAGAGAGAGTGTGCAAGAGAAATAATAGTGTTGGAAGACAGAGCAAGGGAGAGTGAACGAAATGGGGAGGGAGAGGGAGAGCAAAAAGTGGATGATAAAAAGTGAGAGAGAGGTGTTGTATGGGGAGATAGGGAGAGGGAAATAGGGAGAGAGGGAGAGAAAGTGCTAGAGAAAGATAGAGGAAAGCTTAAGTGAGAGGAGGGAGAGAAAAGAGAGAATGGAAGGATGGATGAAGAGAAAGCTTCCTTACCTCCTGCTCTCTCCCTCTCTGCTCTCTCTTTCTCTGTTTCACACACTCTCTTCCTCTATCCCTCCCACTCTGTTCCAATTCATCCCCCTCTCTCTCCCACTAAATATCATTATCTCCCCCTCTCTCCCTCACTCTCACTTTCTTTTTATATCTTCCATCACTCTCTCTTCTCTTTCACCCTATCTTCCTCTCTCACTCCCTCCCTTCAACCTCTCTCACTCCCTCCTCTATCTCTCTTTACGCTTTCCTTTCTCGATTTTTTCTCTATTTATTCTTTATCCCTTTTCTTTCTCTATTTCTCTCTCTTTCACTCTCACACACAAACACCCTTTCTCTCTTTTATCACTCTCTCTTATCACTTTACTCACTTTTCTCCCTACCCATCTCTCACTCTCTTCCTCCCTTCCTCTCTCCCTCTTTCATTAATTCAATCTCTCTCTCTCTCTTAATCACCCTCTAGCCCTCCCGCTACATCCATATTGCCTCTATCTCTCTCTCTACCTCTGGCCCTCCTGCTACGTCCATTTTACTCTATCTACCTTGAGTCTCCTTTCTCTCTATATTTTGTCTCACCCTCTCTCCATTCCTCCCACTCACTCTGCATACCCTTTCTTCACTCCCTCTCCTAGTCTCTCTCGCTCTCTCTCACCCTCTATTTCATCTCTTTTTATCGCTTGCTTGCACTCTCTTGCTCTCTTTCTCTATCTCTTGCTATAACTTCAATCACTCTCTCTTACCTCTCTTTACTCACTCTTTCACTCCCTCCATTCCTCACCCTCTCTCTCGCTCTCCTTCCTTTCCTCTCTTTCTCAAGCGCTCTCTCATTTCTCTCTCTTACTCCCCCGATCACCTTCTCATTATTCGTCAACTACTTTCTCACAGTCCCTCCCTCCCCCTCAACTATTTTTCTCTGTCTCTTTCTTTCTCTCATTTTAGCTTCCCTCCTCCTACCTCCCTCCCACTCTTCTTCTTTGTTATTTATCTATCGCTCTCTCTCATTCTCTTATTCTCTTTTTCTTCATGTATCATTTTAACTCTAACCCCTACCTTTCTCTTTATTATTCTTGCTCTCTCTCTCTCTCTCACTTGCTCTCTCTTTCATTCTTTCTTTAGGTCTCTACTATGTTGCTCTCTCCCTCTCACTCTCTTCTTTCTCTTTGCATACTCTTGCAGTCTCCATCAGAACCTCCCACAGCTCCCTCCCTTTCTTTCAACCTCATACCTTCTCTCACTTTTAGTTCTCTTTGTTGCCCTATCTTACATTCTCTTCCATTGCTCTCCATTTCCTTCTTATTTTATTAGTCCCTATGTCCTCTTTCTCTTGCTTCTCTCTCTTTCACACACACTCACTTCTATCTTTATTTCTGTCTAGCTCTATCTTACAATCTCTCTCTCTATATACTCTCTCCTTCTCTCACAATATCTCTCTCACTCTCCCTATTTGTTTCACTCTCTCTCTCTAACTCACTCTCTCACTCTCCTTATTATCTCCCTCTTCTCTTTCTCACTTGCTCTTCCTGTTCCTCTTGTTCTCTCTTCCCATACCTCTCTTCTCTCTCAATTTTTCTATTGTTATCTCTCTTTTTTCCCCTCTTTCTCCTCAATTTCACTCACTCTTAATCCCTCTCTCCTTCTTATTCCCACTCTCTCTTGCTCTCTATTACTATCTCTTCTACTGCTACCCAGTGCCTCGCTCTTCTCACTCTTTCTCCTCTTCTGTCCCCCACTCACTCTCCCTCCATCCCTTCCTCCCTCTCTTTCCCTCTCATCCCCTCCATCTCCCTCTCTCACTTTCTCACTCTTTCTCTCCCTCTCTCCATCTCTCATCTCACTTATTATCTCTCCATATTTTCATCTAGCTCACTCTCTCTTGCTATGTCTTCCTTTACACGCTCTTCTCATTTTATTTTCTCTCCCTCTCTCTTCCAATCTCATCCCCTGTCTCTTCAATCTCTCTCACTCCCTCCCTCTCTCTATTTTTTACTGTTTATTCTCTATCTTTCTTACTGTCTCTACTATTATTCTCTTTTATATTACTCTCACTCACACACAAACACACACACTCTCTCTCTCTTCTGCTCTCTCCCTTTCTCGCACTTTCTCTCTCAGTCCCTCCCTTCATCTCTACATCACTCTCACTCTTAATTTGTCCCTCTCTTTTTCTTATTCTTTAATTTTTTTCCCTCTCCTAATCTTACTTTTATTTCTCTCTCTTCTATCCATTCCTTACAACCTTTCTCTCCATATATCCCCCACCATCTTGCTCCCTCCCTTACTTTTCTCCTTTTTTCTTTATGTCTCCCTCTTCTCTCTCTCTCCCTCTCTGTTTCACACACTCTCTCACTCTATCTCCTATACTCTCCCTCTATGGCTGCATCTCCTTCACTCCCTTGTCTCTCTACATCTCTCTTTCAATCTTTTCTCACTCATTCTCTTGCTCTCCTTCCCTTTGTCCTTCTCACTATCCCTCCGTTGCTCTACTTTTTCTTAATCCCTTTACTCTCTTTAGTTGTCTCACACAATCTCTTTGTCTCTGTCTCAATCTTTCAATCTTGAATTTCTCTCACTCCCTCTCTATCTCTCTCTTTCTTAGTCTCCAACTCTCTCTCTCTCACTCTATATTCTATTATTCTTTCTCGCTCTCTTTCTTCTCGTTTGTCACTCTCTCTTCTCAATTTACTCAGTCTTTCTCTCTCCTTTCCTTTACACACTATCTGTCTCTCTCCAACTTTTTTCTCTCTCAATCCTTCTCTCTTCTCTCTCTCACTATTTCTCACATTCTCTCACACTTCCCTCTCTCCCTCCCTACCTCTATCTCCCTTATCTCCTACTATATCTTCCAAACTTTTGTTCTCTCTCCATCCCTCTTTATCTATTTATCTATGTTGCTCCATCCCTTGCTCTCTTTTTCATTCTCTCGCTCTTTATCTCTCTCTTCTCTCCCTCCCTCATTCCCTCACACTCTTAGTCCCTCCCAACCCTGTTATTATCTTTTTTATCTCCTGTCCCTCTCTCTCTTTCCCTCTATTATATCATATTCTCTCTCTCACTCTTTTTTCCTCTTTCTCTTTAGATCTCTTTCACTCTCTCAAACTTTCTCTCTTTATCGGTCTCAATCTCTCCCTCTATCTTTCTCACACTAATGTAGCTCACTCTTCTCTCTTAATCTCACACACTCTCACTCTCTCTTAATCTTTCTCCCCCTCACTCTAGCTCCATTTCCCACTCTATATCTACAATCTTTTACCTTTTTGGTTCATTTTCTCTCACTGCTCATCTCCCTCCCTTGCTCCATTTTTCTTTCTTCTCTATATCCCATTCTTTATTATTTTCTCTTAGTCTCTCTTTCTTTCTCACACTCTATTCTCTTTTTCTATCATATACTTTTACACTGTTTTGTTGCTCTCACTTGTCCCTTCTCTCTTACATCTCTCTCACTTTATCCCCTACTCTCTCCTCTCTCTTGCTTCCATCCCTCCCTCTCACATTGTCTTTCTTCTCTCCCTCCCTCCCTCCCTCAACCTCACTTTATCCTTCTCTGTCTCCCTCTCACTCTCACAATTCTTCTGTTCTCTCTCACTTTTTAACCCTCACTCTTTCTTGCTGGATCTTCCCTCAGTCTCTCTTCTGACTCTCTCTCCCTTGCACTCTCTCTTCTTTTCTCTTTCATGCACTCTCTTTAAACTCTCTCACTACCTCCTATCTCTCTTTCTCACTTATTCTCTCCATCTTTCACTCTCACTCACTATTCCACCTTTTTTGATCTGTCTCACGCTCTCTCTTCTATCTCGCTCTTTTGAAACTCCCTGTAGCCCTCACTCTTACTTAATCTCTATCTCTCTCTCTCTCTCACTCTCTATTCCACCTTTTTTATCTCTCTCACGCTTTCTCTCTATCTCTCTCTTTTGACGCTGCTTTTATCCCTTAATGCCTCTCTCTAGCTCTCCCTCCCTCTTTCACTCCCTTCATCCCATTCTTTCTCTTGCTCTTCATATCTCCCCTTCTATTGCTCTCTCTCGCTCTCTCCCTCTCTCTTCCCCACTCTCTCTTCTCTCTATTTCTCTCTCACACTCTCTCCCATTATTGTTACCTCTTCCTCTCGCGTCAGTTTCACTCACAGTCTTACTCTCTCATTCCCTATCTCTTTCGCGCTCCATGTTCACTCACTATCACTTACTCATCTATTGCTCTCTCTCCTCTTAATCTTTCTCTCCCTCTATGCCCCGCTCTTTGCTTGCTTCCCTCCCTCCCACTCTCTTCTTCTCTAGCTCTCTTTTTCTCTCTGCCACACACTCTCCCCCACTCTCCCTCTCACACTCTTCCAATTCATACCCACTCATTCTCTCAATATCTTCCTTCACTCCCTCTTCTCTCTTACTCACTCCTCTCTCACTCCCGCTCTCTTCCATCCCTCTCACTCCCTTCATCTATCTCACTCTCTCCCTCTATCACTCATTTCTTTATTTAGGATTTATCAATTTTTTTCCATCCATTGCTCTTTATCTTTCTATCTCACACACTCGCTCTTACTCTATTTCATATCTCTCTTATCACTTTACTCACTCTTTCTCTATAACCATCTCTCACTCTCTTCTTACCTCCCTCTATCCCTCTTTCATTAATTCAGTCTCTCCATCTCCCTCCATCCATCTCTCTTTCCATATCTCTCTCTATATCTTCCTCTTTCAATTTCTCATTCATTTTCTTTTGCTCTATCTTCCCTTAGTCTCTCTGCTCTCTCTATGTTTGACTTACCTTACCTCTCTTCCACTCACTTTTCAATCCATATCTTCACTCCTCTTACTCTCTCTCTCATCTCTATATAATCTCTCTTTATTATTTGTTTTCCTTCTTTTGCCCCCTCTCAGTCTCACTCTCTTTCTCTTTCCTCTATCTCTCTCTGTTCTAACTCTTTACTCTTTCTCTCCCTCTATCTCTCACTCTCTGTCTCTCTCCGTCCCTTACACAAACTCTCTCTATTGCTCTCAAATCTTACTCAATCTCATCATATCCATCTCATTATTTCTTATTATATCTCATAAATTTCTTGATCGCTCCCTATTTCAATCCCTCCTTCCCTTTCTTTCTCCCTCTCTCCCTGTCTAACTCCTCTCTCTATCTCCTAATGCACTAACTCATTCACACCCTCTCCCTTCCACTCGTTTTCTTTATCCTTACTCTCATTCCCTCTTTTTTGCTCTCTCTCTCTCACTTTCACTTTTCACTATTTCTCTCTCACTCTCCCTCTCCCTTTCTCTCGCTCTCGTTTTCATCCTTTCTTTCTAATTCTCTCCCTCTGCTACCCTCTGTCTTACTCTGTCTATCTTAATCTCTCTCTCTCTCTCCCTCTCCATCTCCCTCTATTCTTCTCTCATTCTCACTCCTCTTACTCTCCCTCCATATTTTAATTTTGTTCACAATCTTTTGAGCTCTTTTCCTCTCCCACTTCCTATCTCTCTCTCTCTCTCTTGTAAATCTTTCTTGTTCTCTCTCACCAACTCAGTCCCTCTCTCTCTCCACTCTCTGTTCTTCTCTCCCTCTATCTCTCTCTTTCTCACCCCTTCCTTATTATTTCCTCTATCAATCTCTTTCTCACTCTCTCCCTTTCCACTAAGTTTCTCACTTTCTATTATGTTTCTCTCACTTGCTCTCAAGCTCTTTCTTACTCTATTTTTTCTTTCTTTACTCACTCTCGTTCTTCCTATATCCATCACTCTAACTCTCTTCCACTTCCTCTCATTCTCTTTCTCACCCTCACTTTTCTTTTATTGTTTATTACTTTCTCTCCTTCCCTCCCTCTTTTTATTTCTTTAGCTTCCTCTCTCTTTCCCTCTATTTCTCCTCTCCATTCTTTCTCTATTTCTCTCTCACTTTATCTCTCCTCCCTAACTCGCTCCCTCACTCTCTACAACTTCACTCTCACTATTACTCCCTTTCTCTCTTCTTTTCTCTCTCTCAATTTTCCTCACTAAATCTCTCTCTTGCTCCATCTATCATTCTCACTCTGGCTCATTTTCTCTTACTCTATCTTCACCCACTCTCTCTCTTCAGTTTCACTCTAACTTCTACTCCCTCCCTTTATCTCTTTCACACTCTCTATTATCTCTTCCAATATCTATCGCTATCTTGTTCACACTCTTTTTTTCTCTAAACTCCACTTTCCCATCCCGACACTTCCTCTCTCTCCATCATTCTCTCTCTCATTCTCTTATTCTCCGATTCTCCCTCTCTCTTACGTTCACTCTAGCTTTCTCTATCTTCCCACATTCTCCTTCTCTCCCTATTTCTCTCTAAGTCTCACTTCCTTCTTCGGTCCCTTCCTCTCTCGCTCACTGTTCATTCTCTCTTTCTTTCTCTTTTATTGCACATATTTTCTATAACTCTTTCTCATATGTTTTATCTTCCTCTCACACACACAAAATCTCTTTCTTTCCTTGGTCTTTCTCACCCGTATCCCTCCCTTACACACACTCTCCCTCTCTCTAACTTTTATCCCTCTCAATCCATCTCTCTTTCTCTCATTATTTCTTTCATTATCTCACACTTCTCCCTCTCTTTCTCTCTCCCTCCATCTCTCTATCTCCTCTATCTCTCACTCTCTTTTTCCAACTCTTGTTCTCACTCTCTCCCTCTCTATCTATATATCTCTCTTGATCCCTCCCTCAATCTCTCTTTCATATTCTCACTCTTATCTATCTTCTCTTCCTCTCTCACTCACTCACACACTCTCCCTTTCTCACCTGCCTAATATCATGCTTTCTCTGTTATCCTTCTCTCTCACTCTGTTTTCCAATTTTTCTCTAGATTGTTCTCTTTATCGCTCTTACTCTCTCCATCTATCATTCTCACTCACAAATTTGTGCGCTATCTAGGTTCCCTTATGTAGCTCACTCTTCTCTCTATCTCACACACTCAAACACTCTCATTCTCTCTTAATCTCTCTCGCTCTCAACCTCTTTAGCTCCATTGCTCTTTCAATCTCTCCTCTCTTTCCTTTGCTCTATCTTTCTCTCTCCACTCTATATCCTCTTCTCTATTGTCCTCTCTCCTCCTCACTCTTTTTCTCACTTTCAATCCCCTTTTTCTATTTTATACTCTCTTTCACACACTCCATTGTTGCTCTCTTTTATCTCTTTGCTCTTACTCTCTCTCACATTATATCCACTCTTTCTTCCATCCCTCCCTATCACTTTCTTCCATCTCTCTCTCCTTTCTTTCCTCTCCCTCCCTTCCTCTCCATCCATATCTCCCTCTTTGTATTCCTCTCTCTTGCTCCCTCTATCTCATATTTCTCTTGTTTTTCCCACCACTCATAAATCTTTATCTTTCTCTCCCTCACTCAAATACTCTCTCTCACACTCTCCCACTCTCCCACTCCCACACACTTCCTCTCGCTCCCTATCTCTCTGTCACTCTCTTCTTTATTTCCGCTCCCTCACTCTCCCACCCACTCCCTCTCCCCCACCTTCTCTTTTGCTTCTACTCCCTCACTCTCCCTCCATATCCCTACATCTCTCACAATCTTTATCTCCCTTTCTCTCCCTCTCCTTCTCTCACTCCCTCTATTACTCATTCTAGCTCACTGTCCCTCTCTAGTTGTCTATCCTCTCTCTCCCACTCTCTCCCTCTCACTCTTCTCAATCTCCCTGTCCGCTCCCTCACTTGCTCTTCTCTATTTCTAACTCCCTCTCCCTCTCTCCTTTTCTCCTACTTTTTCCTCTATAAAGTTCTCTTATACTTTCTATTTTATCTCTCTTGCCCTTCTCTCCCCTTACCCCTCTCTCCCTCTACTTCTCTCTACCCCTCCCTCTTGTTCTTCCTTTATCTTTATCTTCCTCTCGTACTACGCCATTCTCTCTTGCTCCTTTCTCAATCTCTCTTACTCACTTTCTCTTTCTATCTCCCTCTCTTTCACACCCACACACTTTATCACCCACTCGCTCCCCTTTCTCTCCATCCCTCCATCTTTAGCTCACTCACTCTCTCCCTACCTGTACCTCCCTCTCATAATATCTCTCTCCCTATATCTTCAGCTCTCTCTCTCTCATTCTTCTTTTCTTTTTATCTCTCTTCCTTAATTTCTCTTGCTCTCTTCCTTTCTTTCCTTGTCAACTCTCGGTCTCTTCTCTATCTCTCCACTCTCTCTCCCACTTCTAGCTCTCTCACTCTCTATCTCTCCCTCTCTCCTACTCTATCTCTCACTCTCAATATTTCTCATAATTTCTGTCTCTCTAACTTTCTCTCTCTAGCTCACTCTTCTCTCACTATCCCTCTCCCTTTCCGTCCCTTCCACTTTCTAGCCACATCATCCTTTATCTCTCTCACTCTCACCTTTCAGTCTCTTTCACACACTCTCTCCTTCTCTCCCTCTCGATCTTTCTTGCTCCCTCACTTGATCTCTCTCCCTCCCTAACTCCCTCTCACTCTCCTTTTCTTACTCTATTTTTCCTCACTCTCTCATCTCTCTATTTCTATCTAATTTGCTCTCTCTATGTCAGTCCCTCACTCTTAAATATCTCTCTCCCTCACTCTATTCTCTCGCACTCCCTATTCTTTCTTTCTTGCTCTGTTGCTTTTCTGTCTCTTGATCTCTCTTCTGTGACAATGTCATCTCCCGTTCTTTGTCCCTATCCCTCACACACACTCTTTCTCCAACTTTTTTCTCTCACAATCCCTCTCTCTTCTCTCTCTCATTATTTCTCACTTTTTTCCTCTTTCTCTTTTCCTTCCACCTTCCCTCTTTAACTCTCTCGGTCCCTCTATCTCACCCTTATCTCTCACTCTCTCCCTCTATATATACATATATATATCTCATGTTCCCTCGCTCACTATCTCTCTCACTCTTTAGCTCTATCTATCTCTTCTCTCTCTCTCCCTCTACCAATGTATCCCTCTCACTCTCTCTCTTTCTTGATCTCTCTCTCAGTCATTCTTTTGCTTTCCATCCCCTATCCCTCTCACCAACCCTCTCTTGCATTATTGTTTTCTAAATCACTTTTCTCTCTCTCTATTTGTCTATCATAATCTCTCTTTTGTCTTAGTCTTTCACTCTTCAATCTCACTCACTCCTCACTCCATCTCTCTCTTTCTTACTCTCTATCTCTCTCTTTCTTACTCTCTACCTCTCTCTCTCGCTCACTCTTTCCTTCTCTTCCGCTCTCTCTCCCTCTTCCTTTCTTGCTCCCTCTTCCTCTCTCTTCAATTTCATTATCCCTGTTACTCCCTCAATTACTCTCTCTTTCTCGCTCCATGTTCACTCTTTCTCACACACTCTCTCTTCTATTGCTCTGTCTCCTCTCTCTCTCCACTCATTCTTTCTCTACCTCTCTCATCCTCTCTCTTGCTTCCTTTCCTCCCTCCCTCTCACTCTTTTTTTTCTCTCACACACTCTCCCCCTCACTTCCTATCACTCTCCGCCAATTTATCCCCTCTCTCTCCCACTAATTCTCACTCGCTACCCCCTCTATCTCTCTCTTCTCTCTCGCTCTCACTTCCTTTCTCACTCCCACTCTCTTCCATCCTTCTGACTCCCTTCGTCAACCTCTTTCTTTCTCACTCTCTCCCTCTCTCACTATTTTCTCCTTTTATGCTTTAACACTTTAGGTTTCTCTATTTCTTTCTTTTACCCCCTCTCACTTCCTCTCTCTTCCCACAATATCTCTTCACTCTCTCATTCTCTCTCATTCTCTCTATTAAATTTCACTCACTCTTCCTCTCTTTCTTTCCGTCTTTTTTCTGTCCCTTTCTCTCTCTCTCTCTCCCCTCACTCTACCTCTCTAACTCCATCGCCCGTGTTCTCTCACTCTCTTATCTCCCAATTTATCTCTCATTCTCTCTCTCCTTCTGTCGCTCCCACCCTCTCTTCAACTTAGCTCACTCCCTTCTTCACTCTTTCTTACTCTTTGTTATCTCTCACAATTACTCTCTATACTGCTCCTCCCTCTTCTCACACTATTTCTCTTCCTCCATCCTCCCACTCTCTCTCCTCTCTCCCCACTCCCTCCCTCTCTCTCACTTAAGCTTTCTTTTATCCCTCTGCCCCTCTTTCTCTCTCTCTCTACATCTTTCCCTCTCTTTCTCTCCCCATACAACTCATCTCTCTCACTCTTTATCATCCACTCTTTTGCTCTCCCTCCCCATCTCGTTCACTCTCCCTTGCTCTATCTTCCAACTCTACTACTTCTCATTCACACTCTCTCTCCCTCTCTTGCTGCCTCTGTCTCATCAATCTTTCTCATGGCCTCCCTCATCTTTCTATTTCTTCCTCACTACCACTCATGTTGTCTCTCACACTCTCTATTATATCTACTTTTTCAGTTTTATGCTCTCTGTTATGTTTCTCTTTATTCTCACGCTCTCTCTCACTCCATCCCTCACACTTTCCCGCTCTTCCTCTCTCCTTACTCTCTCTTTCAATCCCACTCTCAGCTTTCTCTTTCTCTCCTTGCCTTTTCTATCTCAAATTATTTCTCAACTTCTCTAACACATCACTTCCTCTCTCCCCCTCCATCTTTCAATCCCACCCTCCCTCTCTCGTTCTCTATCAGTATATCTCACTATGTTTACCTTACCATTTTCTCACTCTGTCCCACTTCCTTTATATATCTTTCTCTGTCTCTTCCTCACTCAATCTCTTGATCTTTATCTCTTAATTCTCTCTTGCTTCCTCACTTTCTCTGATTCCTTTCATCTATTCTTCAATCTAGCACTTTCATCGCTTTCTCATTGTTTCTCACTTTATACTACATCTCTTCTCAAGCTCCCTCCCTCCCAATTTGACTCCCTTTCTCCTCCTTTCTCTCTCATCTATTTTTCTCACATGTACTTTATTTGTCTCTCTTACTCTCTTTTTCCTCACTCTCTCCATTACATTTGCCCTCTATCTCCCTCTTTCTCATTCTCTCTATGCCTCTCACTTTCCATTATGTTTCCCTCTCGCTCTCCCTTGCTCTCTTTACTCACTTTTTTTCTTTTTATATCCATCACTGTAGCTCTCTCTCCCTTCCTCTCATTCTCTCTCTTCTCCCTCTCACCCCCTCTTCTCTGTCAATGTTTATTACTTTCACCTTCTTTATCTAACTCTCTATCATTTTATCTCTAGCTCTCTATCTTTATCCCACTTGTTCCTCACTCCATTCTTTCTCTGACTTTGTCTCTCTCTTCCTTCCTTGCTCACTCACTATCTTCAATTTCACTCTCACTATTACTCCCTCACTTGACTTTCTCTCTCTTTCACTCTTGCACTCTCTCTCTTTTTATCTATCCTATTTTCTCTCTCACTCTCCCTTCCTAATTATGTCTCTCTTGCTCCATCTATCTTTCTGTCTTGCTCCATTTCTCTTCCTCTATCTTCACCCACTCTCTCGAGCTTTACACTCACTCCTACTCCCTCTCTTTATCTCTTTAACACTCACAACTCTATCTTCGACTTTCTATCGCTATCTCACTCTCACTCTTTATTCTCTGTCAATGTCTACCTTACTCTTCTCACTCTTTCTCTTCCTCTATCCCCCACTCTCTTTCTTAATTTCTCTCACTTCCCTCCTTCTGTTCTCTTTCACGCTCTCTCCTCCTGGCTCTTCCTCTCCCTCCATCTCTCTCTCATTCTCTCTTTCATTCTCTCATTATCCCTCCATCTCTCTTGCTTGCTCACTCTCTTTCTCTATCTTCCCTCATTCTCATTTTCTCCCTAAATCCCTCTCTCTCTCACTTCATTCTTCACTCCCTCCCTCTCTCTTTCTCACAGTTTATTTTCTTTCTTTCTCTTTTATTGCTATCGCTTCTCTGAATCCTTCTCTTATGTTTCTCTCTCACTCTCGCTTCCTCACACACACGTTCTCTCTTTTTACTCAATATTTCTCTCCCCTTATCCCTTACATACACTTTCTCCCTCGCTCTCCAACTTTTATCTCTCTCACTCCCTCTCTCTTCTCTCTCATTATTTCGCACATTCTCACACTTTTCTCTCTCCCTCTTTCTCTCTCCCGCTCTCCCTCCCTCTCTCTGTTTCCTCGATCTCTCTATTTTCCTTTACTCTTGTTCTCACTCTCTCCCACTCTAACTATATATTTCTCTTGATCCCTCCCTCACTCGCTCTTTCATTCTATCACTCTCTATTGCTCTCTTCTCTTCCTCTCTCCCTTCTTACCCTCCTAATATCTTTTTTTCTCTATTCTCCCTCTCTTTTATTCCCTTTTTTATATCGTCTTCTCTCCCTCACTTTTTTTTCATATTTCTGTCAAGATCACTTTCACTCTCTCACATGTTCTCTTTATCACTATCGGTCTCTCCCTCTGTCATTCTCACTCCCTCATTGTGACCTCTCCAGGTTTCCATTATGTAAATCACTCTTCCCTCTCCATCTCACAAACTCATAAACTCTAGGACACCTCTCACCCTCTTTAGCTATATTTCTTGCTCCTAACTCACTCTCTTACTATATTGTTCTTTTTTCGCCCACATCTCCTCTCTCTCCCTCACACGAACTTTCTCCCTTCACTCTCTATCCTCTTCTTTATTATTATCTCTCCCTCTTTCTCTCTTTTGCTCAATCTCTTTTACACACTCCATTGTTGCTTTGTTTTCTCTCTTTCCTCTTACTCTATTTCTCATTCTATCCTCCACCCTCTTTCTCTCCCTTATCTCAAGTTTCGATCCCTTCCTCTCTCTTTCCCTCTCTTCTCTCCCTCCGTTTCTTTTGTCTCTCACTTTTGGCCTCCCATTAAACTTCACTACCTCTCTCGCTCGCACTCCTTCTTTCACTCCTTAATGCCTCTCTCTCCCACTCTCCTTTTCTCTCTTTTTCTTGCTCCCTCTCTTGCTCGCTCATTCTCTCCCTCTATCATGCTTTCTATTTCCTCACACTCTCTTCCTTTCTCGCTCCCTCTTTCTCTCTCAAGTTTCATTATCACTCTTACCCCCTCTCTCCCTCACTCTTTCTCACTCAGTGTTCACTCTCTCTGACCCACTCTCACTTATGTTTCTCTCTCAAGTTTCATTATCACTCTTACCCCCTCTCTCCCTCGCTCTCTCACTCAGTGTTCACTCTCTTAGACATGGAAAGAGAGTGAAGTAATGAAAGCGGCAGAAATTGAGGGTTGGTTGGAGTGAAAAAGTGGGTAAGAGATAATGAGAGTAATAAAAAGGATAGCATGAGAGTTGTGTGTGATAGATAGAACAATAAAGAAAGAAAAGTGATAAAAGATAGAGAAAAGAGTGAGATAGGGAGAGAGTGAGAAAGAGAGAGATGGAGAGAAGGGGTGATAGAGATTGAAAGGAGTGAAAGTGAGAGAGGTACTGGGAGTATGAAAGAAAAGAGTTTAAGAGAAGATATAGAAAGAGAGTGAGCGAGAGGGGGAGAGGGGGTAGAACATTAGATCGAAAGAGAAGGGGATGAAGAGAAATTGAGAGAGAGTGTGTGTGAGAGCGAGAGTGGAAGGGAGAGGAAGTGAGACAAACATACAATAGAGCAGGGGAGAGAGGAGGATATAGATTGAAAAGAGAGAGAGAAGAGAGCGCAACAAAATGAAGAGTAAGTGAGAGACAGTAAACACGGAGCAAGAAAGAGAGGGGGAGGAGGCAGTAAGAGTGAACGTGAAATGGAAGACAGAGCAAGAGGGAGCGAGAAAGGGAGAGAGTGTCAGAGAGAAATAATGGAAGAGTTAGGGAAGAGAGCATGAGAGAGGGAGAGAGTGAAAGAGTGAGATAAAGAGTAAGATAGATATGTAGACATGAGAAAGAGAGGGATGTAGGGAGTGCAACATAGAGGTAGAGTGAAAGAGAGGTAATGTGGGATCAAAAGTGTCAAAAGAGAGAAAGATAGATGAGAGAGTGAGAGAGAGTTATGGAGAGATAAAGAGAGGTGGAATAGAGGGTGTGAGAGTGATAGAGATGGAGTCAGTGAGAAAGAGAGATAGAGGGAGGGAGTGAGATGGATTAAAGAGAGAGTAGAAAATATAAAGTAATAGAGTGAAAAGAAAATAGGGAGGGAAGAGAGAGACGGAGGAAAGATTTAGTAAGAGAGAGTGAGTGAGAGGTAAAGAGATAGGGAGAATAGAAGAATGACAAGGGAGAGAGAGAGAGAGCAAGAGAGAGGGAGAGCGAGAGGAAGACCAAGAGGTAGATGGGGAAGGAGAGGTAAGGAGGTAGGAAGCAAGGGATGAAGGGAAAAAAGAGAGAGAGGAGAGAGAAAGAGATGGTAGGAGGAATTAAAGCAATATAGAGAGAGTGGGGGATAGAGGGAGAGAAAGAGTGAGATGAAAGAGAGAAGAGATAGCAAAAGAGAGCATAAGATAGAAAAATAAATAGTGCAAGAATGATAGACTGAGGAAGAGGGAGCGAGGGAGAGAGAAAAATAGAGACGGAGATGGACAGAGAAAAGAGAATGATGCAACAATGGAAGCGGTTGGAGTGCAAGAGAAGGGGAAAAATGGTAAGAGAATGAGATAGGAATAAAGAAATGGAGCTTAAGAGGGTGAAGGGACAGAAGTTGAGAGAGAGAGAGAGAGAGAGAGAGAGAGAGAGGGTGTAGAAGTGTGTGTGAGATGGAGAGAGGAGGGAGAGCTTCATAAGGTAGATCTGAGAAAGAAAAAATGAGAGAATATGAAAGATAGAGAGAGAGTAATAAAATTAATGAGAGTGGCAAAATTAAAGAGGTCTATAGAGAAAGAGAAAATGAGAGAGAGAGAGAGAGATAAGGGGATGAGATAGTGAGTGAGAAAGAGAGATAGAGGGAGGGAGTTAGATGGATGAAAGAGAGAGCAAAAGTGAGAATGTGATAAAGAGTTAAAATGAAATAGGGAGAGAAGGTAGACTGAGTGAAGATTGATTAATAGATAATGAGTGAGAGGTAAAGAGAAAGAGAGGATAGATAAATGGTGAGAGAGAGAGAGAGAGAGCGCGAGAGAAAGGGAGACTGAGAGGGAGATAGAGAGGGTGATGGGGAAGGAGCGGGAGGGAGGGAGCAAGTAAGGGTAGAAGGATAGTGGGAGAGAAGTGAGAGAAAGAGATGGTGGGAGGAATGGAAGCAATAAGAGGGAGAGAGAAAGAAAGAGTGAGACGAAAGAGAGAAGAGAAAGCAACAATGAAAAGAGCAAAAGATAGAAAAAGAGAAAATAGTGCAAGAAAGAGGGAGCGAGGGATAGGGAGGAAGGAAGAGAGAATAATAGAGATGGGGATAGAGAGATAAGAGAGAAAGAAGAAGTAATAGAGAGAGGATGGAGTGTGAGAGAAAGAGCAATATAGCAAAAGAGAGCGAGATAGAGATCAAGAAATGGAGCTTGCGAAGGTGAGAGGGAGAGAGATTGAGAGAAAGAGTGAGAGAGTGTATGAGTGTGTGTGAGAGCTCGAGAGAGAGATATTGAGTGGGATGGAAATAGAAGAGTGAGCTACTCAAGGGAGGCCCAGAGAGGGCAAGAATGAGGGAGTAAGAAAGATAGAGGGAGAGAGAGCATGATAAAGTGAATGAGGTACGGAAATGAAAGAAAAATGTATTGGAAATAAGGGTGAGAAAGAGAAGATGATATAAGGGAAAGAGTGAGAGAGAGCAACAACAAAGAAAAAAAAACTATTAGGAGAGTGGGAAGGGAGAGAAGTGTGAGGGAGGGAGGTAGGAAGACTAAGAAGAAAGAGATAGAGAACTAGAGAATGAGAGAGGTAGTGAGCGATGTAGCAAGAGAGATATATTGGGAGAGAGGGAGGGAGTGAGAATAAGAGTAAGGAAAAGAGAGTGAGAGAGGAAAGGGTGAGAAAGAGGGAGAGAAAAAGATAAATAGAGACGGAGGAAGGGAGAGTGAAACTGGAAGAAAGTGATAAAAAATGAGAGAGAGAAGAGAGAGGGGGGCTGAGAGAGATAAAAGTTGGAGAGAGAGAGTGTGTGTGAGGGATAGGGACAAAGAAAGAGAAATGAAGGAGTAACATAAGCGAGATCATGAGAGAGAAGAGAAAAAGAGTGAGAAAGAAAGAATAGAGAGTGAGAATGAGGGTGAGAGATATCTAAGAGTGAGGGAATGAAACAAAGAGAGAGGGATAGATAGTAATAGAGAAAAAAGAGAGAGGAAAATAGAGTAAGAATAGGTGAGTGAGATAGAGAGAGCGCAGGAGAGCTAGAGAATGAGTGAGAGAGAGAGAGATTGAGAGAGAGAGAGGTAGAATGATCAAGAGGAAGAGGGAAAGTGTGAGAGGGAGAGAGTGTGTGAAAGAGAGAGGGAGATGGAAGTAAGGGTAGAAAGGAGGGAGGAAGAGAAGTGAGCGAAAGAGACAGTGGGAGGGATGGAAGCAATATAGAGGGAGAGAGAGAGAGAGTGGGGAAAAATGGTAAAGAAAGAGTGAGATGAAAGAGACATGAGAGAATAACAATGAGGAGATAAAAAAAGAGTACAAGATAGAGAAAGAGAATAGAGTGTAAAAAAGAGAGAGCGAGGGAGAGAGAAGATAGAAAGAAGCAGCAATGGAGAGGAAGGATGGAGTAGGAGAGGAGCAAGATGGTAAGAGGGTGCAGGATAGAGATCAAGAAATGGAGCTTAAGAAGGTGAGAGGGAGAAAGATTTGAGAGAGATTGTATGAGCGTGTGTGAGAGCCCGAGAGAGCGAGAGAGTGAGATGGAGAGAGAAGGGTGAGCAACATAAGGGAGGCCTAGAGAGGGTAAGAAAATAGGAGTAAGAATCATAGAGGGAGAGAGAGTGACAAAGAGAATGGGTGTGGGAGAATGAAAGAGATATATAGAGAAAGAGGAAATGATAGTAAGTGAGAGAAAAGGATATAAGGGAGAAAATTATACAAAGGGACATGAGAAAAAAGATCTATTAGGGGAGTGGAAAGGGAGAGAAATTGTGAGGGAGGGAGGTAGACAGACAGAGAAGAGAGAGATAGAGTGCTAGAGAGAGAGGTATCGAGCAATGGAGCAAGAGCGATATATTGGGAGAGAGGGACAGAGTGAGAACAGGAGTACGGAAAAGAGAGTGAGAGAGATAGAGGTGAGACAGAGGGAGCGATAGTTAAAGAGGGAAGGAGAAAGGGAGAGAGAAAGAGGGAGAAGTGAGAGACAATGAGAGAAAGAAGAGAGAGGAACAGAGAGAGAGAGTGTGTGTGTGAGGGATAAGGACAAGGAAAGAGAGATGACAGAGTGACAGAAGAGAGATATGAGAGAAAAGAGCAAGAGAGTAAGAAAGAAAGAATAGAGTGAGAGGGAGAGATAGAGCAAAAGCATGAAAGATATTTAAGAGTGAGTGATTGAGACTAAGAGATAGATTGATATAAATAGAGAGAAAAGAGAGGGAAGGAGGTAAGTGAGAGAGAGGGAGAGAGAGTGGGGATATATGGAGAGAAAGTGAAGGGAGAGAGAGAGAAGAGTGAGCACTAGAAGAAAAATAAGGAGATAGAAGTATCAAAGAACGAGAATGGAGAAGGACGGATTAAGAGTGAGAGTGATATAAAGATGAAGGTGGGATTGACAGAGAGAGTGTGTGAGAGAGTAAGAGAAAGAGATGGGGAGTGTTGTGTGTGAGTGAGTGTAATGGAAAATGGAAAAGAGAGTAATGGAAGTAAGAGAAAGAAAGATAAGGAATAAAGATTGAAAAATAGAGAGAGGGAGGGAGTGAGAGAGATTGAAGAGAGGGAGTGACAGAGGTAGAGAGAGTGAGGTAAGTAGAGATAGAAGAAAGAGAGAAGGAAAATAGAGCAAGAAATAGTAAGCTAGAGGACAAGAGGGAGGGAGAATAGGAGAATGAGTGAGAGACAGAGAGAGACAGAGTGAAAGCAAGGAAGGGAGGGAGGGAGAGAGGCATGAGAGAAAGAGGCAGTGGGGGATAGAGTAGAAAGAGTGAGTGCTCCTTCTCTCGCACTCCATCCTCTCTCAATTGCTGCTTCTTATCTCTTCTCTATCCCTTGATCTCTATCAATCACTCTCTCTTTCCTGCACTATATTCTCTTTCTCTATCTTTTTCTCTTTTCTCTCACACTCTTTTCTCTCTATTTTTCTCTCACACTCTCTCTCTTTCTCGCTCCCTCTTTCTCTCTCTTCACTTCACACTCACTCTTACTCCCTCTCACCCCGTCTCTTTCTTGCTCTATGTTCTCTCTCTGTCACCCATTTTCACTTATATTCCTCTCTCTTTTCTCACCCTCTCCTCTCAATCTTTCCCTCCCTCTCTCCCTTGTCTCTTATTTTCATCCCTCCCTCCCTCTCTGTCCCACTCTCACTCTCTGTTTCCCACTATCTCTCTCCCACTCTCACACTCTTCCAGTTCATCCACCACTCTCTCCCCCACAAAATATCATTCCCTACCCCCTTTCTCCCTCTTGCTCACTCTCTCAAAATCTTCCTTCACTCTCTCATCTCTCTCACTCTCTCTTCCTCTCTAACTCCCATGCTTCAATCTCTCTCACTCCCTCCCTCTTTCTCTCTTTTGCACTCCCTCCCTCACTCATCCTTTTTCTCTATTAACAGCTTATCACCCTTTCATTCTCTTTCACTCCCTTCCTCTCTCTTTCTCTCTCACACACTCTCTCTTGCTCTCTTTTATCACTTTCTCTTATCTATTCACTCACTTTTTCACTCCAACCATTGCTCAGTCTCTTTCTCCCTCCCTCTCTCTAACTCCCTCTTGCCTTCAATCTCTCTTAATCTCCATCTCGCCCTTTATCTCTCTCCATCTCTCACTCTCTCTATCTCAATCTCTCTCTCCCTCTCCCTCTCCATCTCCCTCTCTATTTTTTCCTTCGCACTCATTCTCTTAATCTCCCTCCCTATTTAAATCTTGCACACTGTCTTTTGCTCCCTCTTCCTCTCTCACTTCCTATCTCTCTCTTAAATCTTTATTTCATTTTCTCCCTTTCTCACACCCTCTCTCTATTTCTTTCTCTCTCCCTCTATCTCCCCTTTCTCACTCACTCCCTTACACTTACCCTCTATCTCTCCTTTTCTCACTCTCTCGCTTTCCCAATGTCTTATTCTCTACTATGTTTAATCCCCTCGCTCTCTGGCTCTCTCTTGCTCTGTTTTATCTCTCTTTACTCACTCTTGATCTCTTTGTATCCATCAATCTGACTCTCTCTCCCTTCCTCTCATTCTCTCACTTTTCTCTCTCACCCCCTTCACTCTCATTATTTATTGCCCTCCCTCCCTCCCTCCCTCCCTACCTCCTTTTTTTCTCTTTTTCTCTCTAGCTTCCTCTCTCTCGCCGTCTCTTTCCACAATCTATATTCTTTCTCCATTTTCTCCAACTTTTCCACTCTCTCCCTTCCTCGCTCCCTCACTATTTAATTTTACTTTAACCTTTACTCTTTCACTCGCTTCCCTCACTCTTTCTCTCTTGCACTCTTTCCCTTTCTCTCTGCCTCTCTATCTCACTCTCCCTCCCTGACACTCTCTCATGCTCCATCTATCATTCTCTCTCTTTCTTCCCTTCTCCTACTCTATCTTCACCCTGTCTCTCTCTTCAGCTTCACGCTCACTCCTACTTCCTCTCTTTATCTCTTTCACACCCTGTGTTCTCTCTCTCACTTCCTATGCAATCTCACTCTCACTCTTTATTCTCACTCAACTTCTCCCCTACTCTTCTCACTCTATCCCTTCCTCTAACGACCGCGCTCATTATCTATTTTTCTCACTCCCCTCCTTCCTCTCTCTCTTTCTCATGCTCTCTCCTACTTTCCCTTCTAAGCTCTTGCTCTCTCCATCGCTCTCTCCAATTCCCTCTTTCATTTTCTTATTTGTCATCCCTCACTCTATCTTTCTCTTTTCTTCCCTCACTCTCCCAATATCTGCCTCATACTCTCTTTCTCTTTTGCTCCCTTCCTCTATCATTCTCATTGTTTGTTTCCTACTTTCTCTTTTATTGATCACACTTCTCTAACTCTTTCTGTAATGTTTCTCTCTCACTCTCTCTTCCTCACACACACACACACACAATCTCTCTATCCCTCACAAGCACTCTCTCTCTCTCTCGCACTCCAACTTTTCTCTCTCCCAATCCCTCTCTCCTCTCACTCATTATTTCTCACATTCTCTTACACTTCTCTCTCTCTCTCTCTCTCTCTCTTTCTATCCATCTTTCCCCCTCTCTCTGCCTCCTCCATCTCGCATTCTAATTTCTTTACTCTTGTTCCCTCTCTATCTATATATCTCTCTTGCTCCCTCCCTCACTCTCTCATTCATTATCTTCCTTTCTATCTCTATGTTCTCTTCCTCCCTCCCTCACTCTCCTAATATCTTTTATGCTCTCTTGTCCCTATCTTTTTCACTCTCTCGGTCTAATTCTCTTTATCCCTCTCACTTTCTCCCTCTATCAATCTCACTCCCTCATTCTTGCCCTCTCTAGGTCTCTCTTTTGTAGCTCTCTCACCCTTGATAGCCTCATTTTTTGTTCTCTATCTCACTCTCTCTTACTATCTTTTTCTTTCTTGCTCACTATCTCCCCTCTCTTCCTCGCTTCATCATTTATGTCTTCACTCTCTTTCTTTCTCTTTTTTCTATTCTCTTTTTGTATCTTATACACACTATTACACTGTCCTTTGTTGCTCTTTTTTCTCTCTTTCCATTTACTCTTTCGCTCGTTCTATCCTACATGTCATCTCTCTGCTCTCTCCTCCTCTCATCACTCCCTCTCTCTTTCCTTTTCTTACTCCCTTCGTCTCCCTCCCTATCCCCCTCTTTTTCTTCCTCTCTCTTGCTCCATCTATCTCTCACCATTAACCTGTTCTTGCCCTCTTTTTACTCCTCACTTACACTTTACTCGATCTTCTCATAGCCTTTATTCTCACTCTCTCTCCCTTTCACTCTATCACTTTCTCATTCCTACTCTCTTTAAATTCTCTCATTTCCTTCTATCTCTCTTTCTCCCTCACTACCTCTATCTCTCTCTCACTCTCTATTCCACCTCTCTTTGTCTATGTCTCTCACTATCTCTTCTATCTCTCACTTTTGACCCTCCCATTATGCTTCACTTCCTCTCTCTTGCTCTTCCGCCCACTTTTACTCCTTTATGCCTCTCTCTCTCTCACTCTACTTGTCTCTCTCTTTCTTGCTCCCTTTCTACCTCTCTCACACTCTATCTTCTCTCATGCTCTCTTCCCTTTATTTATCTCTCACAGTCTCTTCCTTTCATGTTCCCTATTTCTCTCTCTTTAGTTTCACCCTCACTTTTACTCCTCTCCCAATCTCTTTCTCGCTCATTGTTGACTCGCTATCGCCATCGTTCACTTATATTCCTGTTTCTTCTCTCTCTCTCCTACCAATCTTTCTCTCCCTCTCTCCCCCGTCCCTTGCTTTCGTCCTCCCTCCCTGTCTCTCCCTCTCTCACTCTATCTTTCTCTCTCTTAGACACACTATCTCTCTCCCACTCTCACACTCTTCAGGTTCATCCACCACTCTCTCCCTAAAAAAATATCATTCTCTACCCCCTCTTGCTCACTCTCCTTATAACTTCCTTCACTCACTCTTCCTTCTCACTCTCTCTTCCTATCTCACTCCCACGCTTCAATCTCTCACTCCCTCTTTCTCTCTCTTTCTTACTCTCTCCCTCTCTAGTCCTTTTCTCTATTTACAGCTTATCACTTTTCTTTTTTCTTTCGCTCTCTCCCTCTCTTTCACTCTCACACGACCTCTCTTGCTCTCTTTTATCACTTTCTCTTATCTTTCTACTCACTCTTTTTCTCCAACCATCGCTAAGTCTCTTTCTCCCTCCCTCTCTCTATCTCCCTCTCGCCTTCCATCTCTCTCAATCTCCATCTCACCCTCTATCGCTCTCCATATCTCCTTTTATAGCTACTTCTCTCTAGCTCTCACTCCTTATAGTTTGCTCTATCTTCTCCGAGTCTCTTTTCAATTCCTATTTTTTCTCACTCTCACTCCCTTTCACCCTCCTACTCTCTCTTTAATCCCTACCACTCCCTCCCTCTATCACTCTCCTTCTAGTTCACTTACTCTCTTTCTCTCTCTCACACTCTATATTTCATCTCTCTTTATCATTTGCTAGCCCTCCCTTGGTCTCTCTCTGTGTCCTCTCTCTTGCTACTTCTTCAACCACCCTCTCTTCTCTCTATTTACTCACTCTTTTGTCCCACTGACCCTCACTCTCTTTTACTCTCCAGTCATCCCTCTCTTAATTGATCTCACATCTCGCTCTCGCCCCTCATCTTAAATCTCATTATTTTATATTTCTCCTCACCATCCCTCTCTCCTCTGTCCCACCCTCCTTCACTCCCTCCTTATCTTTCTCCCTTACTCCCAATATCTCTCCTCTCTCTCCCCTTGCACTCACTCAATCTCTCTCTCTCCTTCCCTATCTTTTCTCCATTATATTATTTCATTCACTCTCTCTTGCTATCTCTTTTCTCACTTTCTCTTCTCTCTATTTGTCTCTCCCTCTCCCTCTCTCAATATCTCTCCCTCCCTCTCTCTCCAACTTCTCACACTCTCTCCCTCTCCGTCTCCCTCTCTCCATCTCTTTCTCCCTCTCCATCTCCCTCTCTCCATCTCTCTTTCTCACTCATTCTCTTATTCTCGCTCTCTATCTCCATGTCACTCACTATATTTTCCTTCAGCTTCTTCTCTTTCCCTCTTAAATCTTTCATGCTCTCTCCCTTCTCACATCCTCTTTCTCTTCAATCTCTCGCAATCTCCCTCTATGTCCCCGTTTCTCTCTCTCCCTTACTCTTGCACTCTATCTCTCTCTTTCTCACTCTCACCCGTTCTTACTATGTTTCTTACTCTCTATTATGTTTCTCTCTGTCCCACTCTCTTGCTCTCTCTTGCTATCTATTTTCTCTTTACTCATGCCTTGTATCTCGCTCTTTCTCCCTCTCTCCCTTTCTCACTATGTCTCTCACTCTATATTATGTTTCTCTCTATCTCACTATTTTGCTCGGTCTTCCACTTTCTCCTCTCTCTTTATCTCCCTATATCTTAACTAAATCCCACACAAAATTCCTCTCATTCTCTATCACTTTTCTTTCCCACCCCCTTCTTTTCTCTTATTGTTTATTACTTCCCCTCCCTTCCTCCCTCCCTCCCTCCCTCCTTATTTTGCTCATATTTTATCTCTCTATTTCTCCCTCTTGCCTTCTCTTACCTCACTCTCAATTTCTCTCTCTTCTTCTCTCTCTCTCTCCCATCCTTGCTCCATCACACTTTTTAATTTCACTCTCACTCTTACTGCCTCACACTCTTCTCTTTCTCTCTTGCTCTCTCTCACCCTTTCTCTCTCCCTCTCTCTCACTTACTTCTGCTCTATCCACCAAGCACAATGTTTCTCGCATCCCTCCCTCCTTCACTCTCAATCACTCAACCTCCCTCCCTTCCTCTATCTCTCCCTCTCATGCCCTCCATCTCCCTCTTTCACTTGCTCACTCTATTTCTCCCTTACTCATTCCCTATTCTATCTCCCTCCATTCCTCTAGCTCACTCTCCCTTGCTTTATCTTCCTTCACACTCTCTTCTCTCACTATTTTTCACCATCTCTCTTCCTTTCTCATTCGCACTCTTCAGTCTCTCTCACTCCCTCACTCTCTCTCTATTTTTCATTGTTTATTCTCTATCTTGCTTTCTCTCTCTTCTCTTATTCTATCTTTCATTACTATCACTCACTCACACACTCTCTCTCTTCCTCCTGTTCCTTACTCTTTTTCTAGTGGTCCCTCTCTTCATCTCTATATTACTTTCACTCTTAACCTGTCCCTCTATCTTTCTCATTATCTATTCTTTCTCTCTCCTAATCTGTGTTTATTTGTATCTCTTCTCTATCATTCTTTCTCCTTTTTTCCCCACATACCTCCAATTCTCTTTCCTCCCTCTCTCACTCTTTATGTCTCCCTTATTCTCTCTCTCCCACCTCTCTTTCACACACACTCTCTCCCTCTACCTCTGCATCCCCTTCGTTCTCTCTCTCTTTCTTGATCTCTCTCTCTCTCACTAATTCCCTTGCTCTCCATCCCTCTGTCCCTCTCACCAACCCTTTCTTGCACTCTCTTTCTCTAAATCTCTTTTCTCTCTCTATTTGTTTCTCATAATCTCACCATCAGTCTTTCACTCTTCAATCTCTCTCACTCCCTCTCTATATCGCTCTCTTTCTTACTCTCTACCTCTCTCTCTCTGTCGCTCTTTCCCTCTCTTCCACTCTCTCCTCTATCTATTTCTCTCTCACACTCTCTTCCTTTCTTGCATTCTCTTCCGCTCTCTTCAATTTCACTCTCACTCATAATCCCTCATTCCCTCTCGCTTTCTCGCTCCATGCTCACTCTCTCTCACACAATCTTTCTTCTATTGCTCGCTCTGCTCTCTCTATCCACTCATTCATTTCCTCCCTCTCTCACCCACTCTCTTGCTTCCCTCTCTCCCTCCCTCTCTCCCTCTCTCTCTTCTTTCTCTCTCACACACTCTTAACCTCTCTTCCTCTCACTCTCTTCCAGTTCATTCCTTCTCTCTCCCACTAATTCTAATTCTCTACCCCATTCTAACTCTCACTCTTTCTTCTCTCTCACTCAACCTTCCCCTCTCACTCCCACTCTCTTCCATCCTTCTGACTCCCTTCGTCAATCGCTTTCTTTCTCACTTTCTCCCTCTCTCACTATTTTATCATTTTATGCTTTTTCACTTTATGTTTCTATATTGCTTTCTTTCACTCCCTTCCACTCTCTTTCCACAATATCTCTTCACTCTCCTTCTCTCTTTTAAATTTCACTCACTCTTTCTCTCTTTCTCTCATCTTTTTTTGTCCCTTTCTCTCTCTCCCCCTCACTCTACCTCTCTATCTCCATTGCCCTCTTTTTGTCACTTTCATATCTCTCAATTTCTCTCTTATTCTCTCTCTCCTTCTGTCACTCCATCCCTCTCTGGAACTTAGCTCACTCCCTTCTTCTGTAGTGCTACTCTCTCATTCTTTCTCTCCCTTTCTCACCCACTCTCTTGCTTCCTTCCCTCCCTCTCTCTCTCTCTTCTTTCTCTCCCACACACTCTCCCCCTCTCTTTCTCTCACTCTCTTCCAATTCATCTCCTCTCTCACTCCCATGGTCTTCCATCCTTCTGACTCCCTTCTGTCAATCTCTCAATTTCTCACTCTCTCCCTCTCTCACTATTTTCTCTTTTTATGCTTTATTACATTTTGTTTCTCTAAATTTGTTTCTTTCACTCCATCTCACTTCCTCTCTCCTCCCACAATATCTCTTCACTCTCTCTTTTTTCTCCTTCTCTCTATTAAATTTCATTTACTTTTCTTCTCTTTCTCTCCCTCTTTTTTCTGTCCCTTTCTCTCTCACTCTCTCTCCCCTTACTCTATCTCTATATCTCTATCTCCCTCTTTCTCTCACTCTCATATTTCTCAATTTCTCTCTCATTCACTCTCTCCTTCTATCGCTTCCTCCCTCTCTTCAACTTAGCTCACTCTCTTCTTCTCTCTTTCTCACTCTTTGTTATTTCTCTCTCACTTATACTCTGTACTGCTTCTCTCTCTTCTCTCATTATTTCTCTTCGTCCATACTCCCACTCTCTCTCCTCTCTCCCCTCCCTCTCTTAGTTAAGCTTTCCTCTATCTCTCTAGAACTTTCTCTCCCTCTTTCCCTCACCTCTCTCCCCGTACAACTCATCTCTCACTCTTTATCATCCACTCTTTTGTTTTCCCTCTCCCTCCCATCTCGTTCACTCTCCCTTGCTATATCATCCAACACTATTATTTATCTTTCACACTCTCTCTCCCTCTCTTGCTCTCTCTCTCTCTTTAATATTTCTCATGGCCTCCCTCATCTCTCTATTTCTTCCTCACTCCCACTCATGTTGTCTCTCACACGCTCTATTATATCTCACTTTCTTAGTTTTTTGCTCTCTCTCTCACTCATCCCTCACTCTTTCCCCCTCTGCCTTTCCCCCTATTCTCGCTTTCAATCCAACTCTCAGCTCTCTCTTTCTCTCTCTGCCTTTTCTATCTCTCACTATTTCTCATCTTCTCTCACACATCTCTTTCTCTCTCCCTTTCCCTCTTTCACTCCCACTCTCCTTCTCTCCTTTTCTCTCAGTATATCTCACTCTGTTTACCTCACTCTCTCCCACTACCTTAATATAACTTTCCCTCTCTTCCTCACTCAATCTCTTGCTCTTTATCTCATAATTCTCTCTTGCTTCTTCACTTTCTCTGAATCCTTTTATGTCTTTTTTAATCTAGAACTTTCATCTCTTTCTCATTGTTTCTCACTTTATACTACATTTCTCTCCAAGCTCCCTCCCTCCCTATTGACTCCCTCCCCTCTTTCTCTCTCATCTATTCTCTCACATGCACTCTATCCGTCTCTATCTGTCTCACTCTCTCATTCTCTCTCTTGCTCACTTTTTCCTCACTCTCTTTTCTCTCTATTTCTCTCTCGCACTCTATCTTCCATTCTTTCTCATCTCTTTCTCTTTAATTTCACTCTCACTCTTACTATCTCCCTCTCTCTCTCTCTCTCCTCATGATTACTCTAACCCTCTCTCTCTTTATCTCTGATGCTTTCTCTCACCCTTTTTCCCTTCCTCATTCCCTCTTCAATTTCACTATCACTCTTCCTCCCCCTCTCTCCCTTTCTCTTAAAGCCATACATTCTCACAGTTTCTTAGCTCCATCTCTTAAGCTCTCTCACTCGATCTCTATTTCTCTTTTCCCGCACTCCCCATTTCTTTCTCGCTAGTTTATTTTCTCTCTCCCACTCTATCTCATGGCTAATCTCTTTCTCTACCTACCAATTTACCTATTTATTCTCTCACTCTCTCTCAATATAACCCTCTATTACTCTTTTCTTCTCACGCCCCCTCTCTCATAATCCTATTTCACATTACTCTTTCATTCTCTCTTCTTCTCTCTTGCACTTTCTCTCATCCTTCCTCTCTCTTTTCCTCTCTCTTTCACTTCCTTCCCCTGCCCTCACTTTTCTGTATATTTTTTCTCTATTTCTTGTTTTCTTTGTTCCTTTAGTTAGTTTAATTCTCACTCTTACTCCCTCCCTCTCTATTTCTCACTTTCTATTCTCTCTTTCTCTCCAGCTCTCTCTTTAGTTCTTGTTCTCCTCTCCTATTACTGTTTCTCTTTGTTTATCCCCCACTCTATCTTGCTTTCTATCTTTCGCACTCTCTCTGCACCTCCCCCTCCCACTATCTCAAACTCTTTCTTTCCCCCTTTCTAACACACATTCACTCTCTCATCTCTCCCACTTTGCCTTCCTCACTTTCTTTCTGGCTCTTCATTTCCTCTTGTTCTCTCTTCTCTCACCACTCTTCCCTTCAGATTTCTCTATTTCTCACTTTTTATTCTCTATCGCTCTTGCTCTCTCTTCTACTAATCTCTCTTCCATTTCTCACACTCGCACACACACTCTCTCTCTTTCTTGTGTTCTCTCTATCTCTCTTTCTCTCCCAGTTCCTCTCTTCATCTCTATATCACTCTCACTCACAGCCCGTCCCTTTATCTTAATCTTCTCTATTCTTTCTCTCTCTCCTAATCTATCTTTTATTTGTCTCTATTCTTTCTCATTCCTTTCACCCTTTCTCACTATATATCCCCAACTCTCTCTCCATCTCTCACTTTCCTCCTTCCCTCTTTATGTCTCCCTCTTTCTCTTTCCCCCCCTCTCTTTCGGATGCTCTCACTTCTCCCTCTATGTCTGCATCCCCCTCACTCTCTCAATCTCATTGTCTCTCTCACTCATTCTCTTGCTCTCCTTCCCTCTGTCCCCCTCACTAATCCTCTATTGCTCTATTTTTTGTCTATTACATTCTCTCACTATTTACCTCTTACAATCTCTCTCTATCTCAATCATTCACTCTTCAATCTCTCTCACTCCTCTCTATCTCTCTCTTACTCACTCTTAACTTCTCTCTCTAACTCTTTATTCTATCTTTCTTTTTTACGCTCTTGCTCTTCTCTTCCTTGCTCTCTCTTCATTCACTCTCTCTTCTCTCTTGACTTAATCTTTTTTATCCTATCCCTCAAACACACTATCTCTCACTCATTATTTCTCACTTTTTCTCACACTTATCTCTCTCGTCTCTCTCATTATTTCTAACTTTCTCTCACAATTATCTCTCTCTTTCTCTCTCCCTCTCATTGTCACCCCTTCTCCCACTCTCTTTCCTTAATCTTGTTCTCACTCTATCCCTCCCTATCTATATTTCTCTCTTGCTCCCTATCTCACTCTCTATATCTCTTTGTTCTCCCTTAATCCCTCCCTCACACTCTCTCTCCCTTCCCACCCTGTTTATCTTTTTTTCTTTCTTGTCCCTCACTCTCATTTCCTCTCTTATACTCTTTATTTTCCTCTTTCTCTCCAGATTGTTTTGACTCTTTCACTCTTGTTCTCTTTATCAGGTCTCACTCTCTCCCTCTATCTTTCTCACTCCCCAAACATGCCCTCTCTTGTTCTTGCTTATATAACTCACTCTTCTCTCTCCATCTCACACACTCATATACTCTCTCACACTCTCTCAATCACTCTCCTTCTTACCCTCTTTAGCTCAATTTCTCGCTCTCTATCTCACTGTCTCTTATGATCTTATTCTTTCTCTCCCACTTTCTCCTAACTCCCCCCTCGCTCCTTTTTTTACTCTTATTCTCAATTATTTTTTCTCACTCTCTCTCTTTCTCAATTTCTATTTTCTTTTTCTATCTTATACTTTCTTTTAAACTCACCTTTATTGTTATCTCTCTCTCTTCTCTCTTTCCTCTTACATTTCTATCACTTAATTCCTCACTCTCTCTCCTGTCTTGCTCACTTGCTTCGAACCCTCCCTCCATTTATCCCTCTCCATCTCCCTCTCTCCTTTGGTCCCTCTTTCTCTTATCATTCTCCTGTTCTTCCTCTCTTTTTTACCCTCACTCACTTACTTTTACTTGATCTTCCCTTAGTCTATCTTCTCATTTTGTCTCCCTTTCACTCTCCCTTTCTTTCTCATTCCCGCTCTCTCTTTAGACCCTCCCACTACCTCCTCCTATCTCTATTTCTCACTCCCTCTTTCACCCTATCTTTCTCTCTATTCCATCTCTAAAATTAGATCAGGCTTTCATGGAAAAACTTGGGATTTTCGAACCCGGTATTATATGTTTAGTATTAACATGAATTAATATTTATGCTGCTACTTGGACTCGAACCGAGATGCTCCATGTATTGCTTGAAGTAAAACGGATAGTGGATTTCTTTATAACTCTCTCACTCTCTGTCTCCCTTTTGACACTCCCTCTTCATGTCTCTTCAGTTGCACTATCACTTTTAATACCTCATTCCCTCTCTTTGTCTCGCTCCATGACCATTTCTCTCACTTATTCTCTTTTCTATTGCTCTCTTTCCTCTCTCTCCTATCAATCTTTGTTTCACTCTCTCTCCACTCTCTTGCTTCCATCCCTCTCTACCTATCTCCATCGTGCTCTTTTTTCTCTTTCTCGTACACTCTCCTCCTCTCTTTCCCACTCTCTTCCAATTCACCCCCCATCTCTCTCCAACTAAATCTCATTCCCTACCCCCTCTTTCCCTTTCTCTTACTCTCTCAATTTCTTCCTTCACTCTCTCTCCCTCTATTAAATTTCACTATCACTCTTACTCCTATTTCTCACCCTCTCCTTTCTCTGTCTCTCTTTCCCGTCACTCCACCTCTCTATCTCCATCTCCCTCTTTCTCTCACTCTCTTTTTTTCCATTTTCTCTCTCACTCTCTCTATCCTTCTCTTTAACTTAGCTCGCTCCCTTCTTCTCTCTTTCTCACTCATTGATAACTCTATCTCACTTACTCTGTGTACTGCTGTTCCCTCTTCTCTACTATTGCTCTTTGTTCGTCCTCCTACTCTCTCCTCTCTCTCCGCTCCCTCACTCCCTCTCTCACTCACGCTTTCCTATATCTCTCTCTATCTCTGTCGCACTTTCTCCCCCTCTCTCCCTTTACAACTCCTCTCTTTCACACTTTATCATCCATTCTTTTGCTCTCCCTCTCTCCCACTCTCCCCTTCTCTCTCTTGCTCCCTCTCTCATCAATCTTTCTCACGACCATCCTCTATCTCTCTATTTCTTTCTCTTTACCACTCATGCTCTTTCTCTCTATAATACCTCCCTTTCTCTGTCTTTTGTTCTCTCTCTTATTCACTCTCTCTCTTTCTCTCACTATATTCCACACTCTTTCTTGCCCTCCCTCTCTCCCTACTTTTCTCTCTTTCAATCTTACTCTCAGCTCTCTCTGTCTTTTTCTTTGCCTCTTCTCTCTCTCATTATTTCTCACCTCCTCTCACAGATCTCTTCCTCTCTCCCTCTCCCTCTTGCTTCCTTCCTCCCTCACTCCTTCTCTCCACATATATCTCACTCTCTTTGCCTCATTCTTCTACTCAGTCTCTTCCACTTTCTTAATTTATCTCTCTCTCACTCCCTCACTCATTCTCTTTCTCTTTATCTCTCACTTCTCTCTCACTTCCTTTCTTTCTTGGTTCTCTTTCATCTCTTCTTCAATCATGCACTTTTATCTCTTTCTCATTGTTTCTCACTCTATTATACATTTCTCCCTTTGCCTCCCTCCCTCCTTTTCTCTCTCATCTATTTCTCTAACAGCTATCTCTCTTTTCATCTACCTCTCTCTCTGTCACTCTCTTTTTCCTCACTCTGTTCTATTTTTTTTTTCTCTCGCACTTTGTCTCCCTTTCTTTCTCTTCTCTTCTCTTCAATTTCACTCGTACTTTTAATTTCTCCCCCCTCACTTTCCTCATGAGTTCACTCACCCTCTCTCTCTTTAACTCTCGTGCTTTCTCTTTCTCCCTTCCCCTCTCTCTTCAAATTCACAGTCACTCTTCCTCTCTCCCGTTCTTTCGAACCCATACATTATAACACATTCTGTAGCTCATTCTCTTAAGCTCTCTTTCTTGATATCCCTCGCTCTCTTTTCCCACACTCTCCATTTCTTTTTCGCTATGTTATTTTCTCTCTTTCCCCCTTTATCTCATGTTTCTATCTCTATCTTTCTATTAACCAATTTATCTATATGTTCTCTCGCTCTCTCTCAATCTAAACTCTTATTACTCTCAAATTTTCACTTCCCCTCTCTCTTGCTCCTCTTTCACTGTTACTCTTCCTTTCTCGCTTCTTCCCTCTTGTACTTTCTCCCATTCTCTCTCTCTCTCTCTCTCTCTCTCTCTCTCCTTCCCTATCTACTCCCTCTATCCTTTTATTCAATTTTTTATCTACTCCTTATGGCCCTTTATTCAATTTAAATCTCGTTCTTACTCCCTCACTCTCTCTTTCTCACTCTCTTATGTTACTCTATTCTCCTCTCCTCTTACCCTTTCACTCCGTCGATTTCCTACTCTATCTCGCTCTTCCTCTTTGGCTCTCTCTCTCTATCTCCCATACTCTCTTCTCTCTCTCACTCTCTCACACACAAATGCACTCTCTCGTCTCTCCCGCTTTCCTTCCCTCCCTTCCTCCATCTCTCTCTCCCTCTCATCCTCTCCATCTCCCTCTCTCACTTGCTCACTCTATCTCCCCCTGCCTCTCTCTCTCACTCATTCTCAATTCTATCTCCCTCTTTTCCTCTAGGTCATTCTCTCTTGCTCTATCTTCCTTCAAACTCACTTCTCTCTCTATTTCTCTCTCTATCACTCCTTCTCTATCATTCCCTCTCTCTTCAACTCTCTCTCCATCTCTCACTTTCCTCCTTCCCTCTTTATGTCTCCCTCTTTCTTTTTCTCCCCCTCTCTCTTTCGGACGCTCTCACTTCTCCCACTATGTCTGCATCCCCCTCACTCTCTCTCTCTCATTGTCTCTCTCACTCATTCTCTTGCTCTCCTTCCCTCTATCCCTCTCACTAACCCTCTATTGCTCTCTTTTTTGTCTGTTACTTTCTCTCACTATTTACCTCTTACAATCTCTCTCTATCTCATCATTCACTCTTCAATCTCTCTCACTCCTCTCTACCTCTCTCTTTCTCACTCTTAACTTCTCTCTCTAACACTTTATTATATCTTTCTTTCTTACGCTCTTGCTCTTCTCTTACTTGCTCTCTCTTCATTCACTCTCTCTTCTCTCTTGACTTAATCTTTTTTATCCTATCCCTCAAACACACTATCTCTCACTCATTATTTCTCACTTTTTCTCACACTTATCTCTCTCGTCTCTCTCATTATTTCTAACTTTCTCTCACAATTATCTCTCTCTTTCTCTCTCCCTCTCATTGTCACCCCTTCTCCCACTCTCTTTCCTTAATCTTGTTCTCACTCTATCCCTCCCTATCTATATTTCTCTCTTGCTCCCTATCTCACTCTCTATATCTCTTTGTTCTCCCTTAATCCCTCCCTCACACTCTCTCTCCCTTCCCACCCTGTTTATCTTTTTTTCTTTCTTGTCCCTCACTCTCATTTCCTCTCTTATACTCTTTACTTTCCTCTTTCTCTCCAGATTGCTTTGACTCTTTCACTCTTGTTCTCTTTATCAGGTCTCACTCTCTCCCTCTATATTTCTCACTCCCCAAACATGCCCTCTCTTGTTCTTGCTTATATAGCTCACTCTTCTCTCTCCATCTCACACACTCATACACTCTCTCACACTCTCTCAATCAATCTCCTTCTTACCCTCTTTAGCTCAATTTCTCGCTCTCTATCTCACTGTCTCTTACGATCTTATTCTTTCTCTCCCACTCTCTCCTAACTCCCCCCTCGCTCCTCTTTTTACTCTTCTCTCTATCACATTCTCTATTATTTTCTCGCTCTCTCTATCTTTCTCAATCTCTATTTTCATTTTCTATCTTATACTTTCTTTTAAACTCACCTTTATTTCTCTCTTTCCTCTTACATTTCTATCACTTAATTCCTCACTCTCTCTCCTGTCTCGCTCCCTTGCTTCGAACACTCCCTCCCTTTATCCCTCTCCATCTCCCTCTCTCCTTTGGTCCCTCTTTCTCTTATCATTCTTCTGTTCTCCCTCTCTTTTTTGCCCTCACTCACTTACTTTTACTTGATCTTCCCTTAATCTATCTTCTCATTTTGTCTCCCTTTCACTCTCCCTTTCATTCTCATTCCCGCTCTCTCTTTAGACCCTCCCACTACCTCCTCCTATCTCTATTTCTCACTCCCACTTTCACCCTCTCTCTCTCTGTATTCCATCTCTACAATTAGATCAGGCTTTCATGGAAAAACTTGGGATTTTCGAACCCGGTATTATATGTTAGTATTAATATGAATTAATATTTATGCTGCCACTTGGACTCGAACCGAGATGCTCCACGTATTGCTTGAAGTAAAACGGATAGTGGATTTCTTTAAAACTCTCTCACTCTCTGTCTCCCTTTTGACACTCCCTCACTCCCTCTTCATCTCTCTTCAGTTGCACTATCACTTTTAATGCCTCATTCCCTCTCTTTCTCTCGCTCCATGACCATTTCTCTCACTTATTCTCTTTTCTATTGCTCTCTTTCCTGTCTCTCCTATCAATCTTTCTTTCACTCTCTCTCCACTCTCTTGCTTCCACCCCTCTATGCCTATCTCCATCGTGCTCTTTTTTCTCTTTCTCGCACACTCTCCTCCTCTCTTTCTCACTCTCTTCCAATTCACCCCCATCTCTCTCTCACTAAATCTCATTCTCTACCCCCTCTTTCCTTTTATCTTACTCTCTCAATTTCTTCCTTCACTCTCTCTCCCTCTATTAAATTTCACTATCACTCTTACTCCTATTTCTCACCCTCTCCTTTCTCTGTCTCTCTTTCCCCTCACTCCACCTCTCTATCTCCATCTCCCTCTTTCTCTCACTCTCTTTTCTTCCAATTTCTCTCTCACTCTCTCTATCCTTCTCTTTAGCTTAGCTCGCTCCCGTCTTCTCTCTTTCTCACTCATTGATAACTCTATCTCACTTACTCTGTGTACTGCTGTTCCCTCTTCTCTACTATTGCTCTTCGTTCGTCCTCCTACTCTCTCCTCTCTCTCCCCTCCCTCACTCCCTCTCTCACTCACGCTTTCCTATATCTCTCTCTATCTCTGTCACACTTTCTCCCCCTCTCACCCTTTACAACTTCTCTCTATCACACTTTATCATCCATTCTTTTGCTCTCCCTCTCTCCCACTCTCCCCTTCTCTCTCTCTTGCTCTCTCTCTCATTAATCTTTCTCACGACCATCTTCTATCTCTCTATTTCTTTCTCTTTACCACTCATGCTCTTTCTCTCTATATTACCTCCCTTTCTCTATCTTTTGCTCTCTCTCTTTCTCTCACTATATTCCGTAATCTTTCTTGTCCTCCCTCTCTCCCTACTTTTCTCTCTTTCAATCTTACTCTCAGCTCTCTCTGTCTTTTTCTTTGCCTCTTCTCTCTCTCATTATTTCTCACCTCCTCTCACAGATCTCTTCCTCTCTCCCTCTCCCTCTTGCTTCCTTCCCCCTCACTCCTCTCTCCATATATCTCACTCTCTTTACCTCACTCTTCTACTCAGTCTCTTCCACTTTCTTAATTTATCTTTCTCTCTCACTCCCTCACTCACTCTCTTGCTCTTTATCTCTCATTTCTCTCTCACTTGCTTTCTTTCTTGGTTCTCTTTCATCTCTTCTTCAATCATGCACTTTTATCTCTTTCTCATTGTTTCTCACTCTATTAGACATTTCTCCCTTTGCCTCCCTCCCTCCTTTTCTCTCTCATCTATTTCTCTAACATCTATCTCTCTCTTCATCTACCTCTCTCTCTGTCACTCTCTTTTTCCTCACTCTATTCTATTTTTTTTCTCTAGCACTTTGTCTCCCTTTCTTTCTCTTCTCTTCTCTTCAATTTCACTCGCACTTTTACTTTCCCCCCTCACTTTCCTCATGATTTCACTAACCCTCTCTCTCTTTCACTCTCGTGCTTTCTCTCTCTTTCTCCCTTCCCCTCTCTCTTGAAATTCACAGTCACTCTTCCTCTCTCTTTCTTTCGAACCCATACATTATAACACATTCTGTAGCTCATTCTCTTAAGCACTCTTTCTTGATATCCCTCGCTCTCTTTTCCCACACTCTCCATTTTATTTTCGCTATGTTATTTTCTCTCCTTCCCCCTTTATCTCATGTTTCTATCTCTATCTTTCTATTAACCAATTTATCTATATGTTCTCTCACTCTCTCTCAATCTAAACTCTAATTACTCTCAAATTTTCACTTCCCTTCTCTCTTTCTCCTCTTTCACAGTTACTCTTCCTTTCTCGCTTCTTCTCTCTTGTACTTTCTCCCATTCTCTCTCTCTCTCTCTCTCTCTCTCTCTCCCCCCTTCCCTATCTACTCCCTATGGCCCTTTATTCAATTTAAATCTCATTCTTACTCCCTCACTCTCTCTTTCTCACTCTCGTATGTTACTCTATTCTCATCTCCTCTTACCCTTTCACTCTGTTGATTTCCCACTCTATCTCGCTCTTCCTCTTTGGCTCTCTCTCTCTATCTCCCACACTCTCTTCTCTCTCTCACTCTCTCACACACAAATGCACTCTCTCGTCTCTCCCGCTTTCCTTCCCTCCCTTCCTCCGTCTCTCTCTCCCTCTCATCCTCTCCATCTCCCTCTCTCACTTGCTTACTCTATGTCCCCTGCCTTTCTCTCTCACTCATTCTCAATTCTCTCTCCCTCTTTTCCTCTAGGTCATTCTCTCTTGCTCTATCTTCCTTCAAACTCACTTCTCTCTCTATTTCTCTCTCTATCACTCCTTCTCTATCATTCCCTCTCTCTTCAACTCTCTCTGCATGTCTCACTTTCCTCCTTCCCTCTTTATTTCTCCCTCTTTCTTTTTCTCCCCCTCTCTCTTTCGGACGCTCTCACTTCTCCCTCTATGTCTGCATCCCCCTCACTCTCTCCTTCTCATTGTCTCTCCCACTCATTCTCTTGCTCTCCTTCCCTCTATCCCTCTCACAAACCCTCTATTGCTCTCTTTTTTGTCTATTACTTTCTCTCACTATTTACCTCTTACAATCTTTCTCTATCTCAATCATTCACTCTTCAATCTATCTCACTCCTCTCTATCTCTCTCTTTCTCACTCTTAACTTCTCTCTCTAACTCTTTATTCTATCTTTCTTTCTTATGCTCTTGCTCTTCTATTTCTTGCTCTCTCTTCATTCACTCTCTCTTCTCTCTTTGCTTAATCTTTTTTATCCTATCCCTCAAACACACTATCTCTCACTCATTATTTCTCACTTTTTCTCACACTTATCTCTCTCGTCTCTCTCATTATTTCTCACTTTCTCTCACAATTATCTCTCTCTTTCTCTCTCCCTCTCCTTGTCACCCCTTCTCCCACTCTCTTTCCTTAATCTTGTTCTCACTCTATCCCTCCCTATCTATATTTCTCTCTTGCTCCCTCTCTCACTCTCTATATCTCTTTGTTCTCCCTTAATCCCTCCCTCACACTCTCTCTCCCTTCCCACCCTATTTATCTTTTTTCTTTCTTGTCCCTCACTCTCATTTCCTCTTTTATACTCTTTCTTTTCCTCTTTCTCTCCAGATTGCTTTGACTCTTTCACTCTTGTTCTCTTTATCAGGTCTCACTCTCTCTCTATATATTTCTCACTCCCCAAACATGCCCTCTCTTGTTCTTGCTTATATAGCTCACTCTTCTCTCTCCATCTCACACACTCATACACTCTCTCATACTCTCTCAATCACTATCCTTCTTACCCTCTTTAGCTCAATTTCTCGCTCTCTATCTCACTGTCTCTTACGATCTTATTCTTTCTCTCCCACTCTCTCCTAACTTCCCCCTTGCTTGTTTTTTTTACTCTTCTCTCTATCACATTCTCTATTATTTTCTCTCACTCTCTCTCTTTCTCAATCTTTATTTTATTTTTCTATCTTATACTTTCTTTTAAACTCACCTTTATTGCTCTCTCTCTCTCTTCTCTCTTTCCTCTTACATTTCTATCACTTAATTCCTCACTCTCTCTCCTGTCTCGCTCCCTTGCTTCGAACCCTCTCTCCCTTTATCCCTCTCCATCTCCCTCTCTCCTTTGGTCCCTCTTTCTCTTATCATTCTCCTGTTCTCCCTCTCTCTTTTGCCCTCACTCACTTACTTTTACTTGATCTTCCCTTAGTCTATCTTCTCATTTTCTCTCCCTTTCACTCTCCCTTTCCTTCTCATTTCCGCTCTCTCTTTAGACCCTCCCACTACCTCCTCCTATCTCTATTTCTCACTCCCTCTTTCACCCTCTCATTCTCTCTATTCCATCTCTACAATTAGATCAGGCTTTCATGGAAAAACTTGGGATTTTCGAACCCGGTATTATATATTTAGTATTAACATCAATTAATATTTATGCTGCCACTTGGACTCGAACCGAGATGCTCCATGTATTGCTTGAAGTATACTGTATAGTGGATTTCTTTATAACTCTCTCACTCTCTGTCTCCCTTTTGACACTCCCTCTCTCCCTCTTCATCTCTCTTCAGTTGCACTATCACTCTTAATACCTCATTCCCTCTCTTTGTCTCGCTCCATGACTCTCTCACTTATTCTCTTTTCTATTGCTCTCTTTCCTCTCTCTCTTATCAATCTTTCTTTCACTCTCTCTCCACTCTATTGCTTCCATCCCTCTCTGCCTATCTACATCATGCTCTTTTTTCTCTTTCTCGTACACTCTCCTCTCTTTCTCACTCTCTTCCAATTCACCCCCCATCTTTCTCCCACTAAATCTCATTCCCTACACCCTCTTTCCCTTTCTCTTCCTCTCTCAATTTCTTCCTTCACTCTCTCTCCCTCTATTAAATTTCACTATCACTCTTACTCCTATTTCTCACCCTCTTTTTTCTCTGTCTCTCTTTCCCCTCACTCCACCTCTCTATCTCCATCTCCCTCTTTCTCTCACTCTCTTTTCTTCCATTTTCTCTCTCACTCTCTCTATCCTTCTCTTTAGCTTAGCTCGCTCCCTTCTTCTTTCTTTCTCACTCATTGATAACTCTATCTCACTTACTCTGTGTACTGCTGTTCCCTCTTCTCTACTATTGCTCTTCATTCGTCCTCCTACTCTCTCCTCTCTCTCCCCTGCCTCGCTCCCTCTCTCACTCACGCTTTCCTATATCTCTCTATCTCTGTCGCAGTTTCTCCCCCTCTCTTCCTTTACAACTCCTCTCTTTCACACTTTATCATCCATTCTTTTGCTCTCCCTCTCTCCCACTCTCCCCTTCTCTCTCTCTTTCTCCCTCTCTCATCAATCTTTCTCACGACCATCCTCTATCTCTCTATTTCTTTCTCTTTACCACTCATGCTCTTTTCTCTATAATACCTCCCTTTCTCTGTCTTTAGCTCTCTCTCTTATTCACTCTCTCTCTTTCTCTCACTATATTCCACACACTTTGTTGCCCTCCCTCTCTCCCTACTTTTCTCTCTTTCAATCTTACTCTCAGCTCTCTCTGTCTTTTTCTTTTCCTTTTCTCTCTCTCATTATTTCTCACCTCCTCTCACAGATCTCTTCCTCTCTCCCTCTCCCTCTTGCTTCCTTCCTCCCTCACTCCTTCTCTCTCCATATATCTCACTCTCTTTACCTCACTCTTCTACTCAGTCTCTTCCACTTTCTTAATTTATCTTTCTCTCTCTCTCCCTCACTCACTCTCTTGCTCTTTATCTCTCATTTCTCTCTCACTTCCTTTCTTTCTTGGTTCTCTTTCATCTCTTCTTCAATCATGCACTTTTATCTCTTTCTCATTGTTTCTCACTCTATTATACATTTCTCCCTCTGCCTCCCTCCCTCCTATTCACTCTCATCTATTTCTCTAACATCTATCTCTCTCTTCATCTACCTCTCTCTCTGTCACTCTCTTTTTCCTCACTCTATTCTATTTTTTTCTCTCGCACTTTGTCTCCCTTTCCTTCTCTTCTCTTCTCTTCAATTTCACCCACACTTTTACTTTCTCCCCCCTCACTTTCCTCATGATTTCACTCACCCTCTCTCTCTTTCACTCTCGTGCTTTCTCTCTCTTTCTCCCTTCCCCTCTCTCTTCAATTTCATAGTCACTCTTCCTCTCTCCCTTTCTTTCGAACCCATACATTATAACGCATTCTGTAGCTCATTCTCTAAAGCTCTCATTCTTGATATTCCTCGCTCTCTTTTCCCACACTCTCCATTTCTTTTTTGCTATGTTATTTTCTCTCTTTCCCCCTTTATCTCATGTTTCTATCTCTATCTTTCTATTAACCAATTTATCTATATGTTCTCTCGCTCTCTCTCAATCTAAACCCTTATTACTCTCAAATTTTCACTTCCCCTCTCTCTTGCTCCTCTTTCACTGTTAGTCTTCCTTTCTCGCTTCTTCTCTCTTGTACTTTCTCCCATTCTCTCTCTCTTCTCTCTCTCCCCTTCCCTATCTACTCCCTGTATCTTTTTATTCAAATTTTTATCTACTCCCTATGGCCCTTTATTCAATTTAAATCTCATTCTTTCTCCCTCACTCTCTCTTTCTGACTCTCTTATGTTTCTCTATTATCCTCTCCTCTTACCCTTTCACTCCGTCGATTTCCCACTCTATCTCGCTCTTCCTCTTTGGCTCTCTCTCTCTATCTCCCACACTCTCTTCTCTCTCTCACTCTCTCACACACAAATGCACTCTCTCGTCTCTCCCGCTTTCCTTCCCTCCCTTCCTCCGTCTCTCTCTCCCTCTCATCCTCTCCAGCTCCCTCTCTCACTTGCTCACTCTATTTCCTCCTGCCTCTCTCTCTCACTCATTCTCAATTCTCTCTCCCTCTTTTCCTCTAGGTCATTCTCTCTTGCTCTATCTTCCTTCAAACTCACTTCTTTCTCTATTTCTCTCTATCACTCCTTCTCTATCATTCCCTCTCTCTTCATTCTCTCTCACTCCCTCCCTCTCCTTATTTATCTCTATATCTCTATCTTTCTTGCTCTCTCTTCTATTATTCTCTCTTCCATTACTCTCTCTCACACACACTCTCTCACTTTCTCTTGTTCCCTCACTCTTTCTCTCCAAGTCCCTCTCATCATCTCTGTATCACTCTCACTCTTAACCTATCTCTCTATCTTTCTCATTATCTTTTGTTTCTCTCTTTCCTAATCTGTCTTTTATTTGTCTCTCTTCTCTCTCATTCTTTCTACATTTTTTTTTTCACATTTCCCCAACTCTCTTTCTCTCTCAATATTTCCTCCTTCCCTATTTATGTCTCACTTTTTCAATCTCCCTCATTCTCTTTCACACACTCTCTCACTCTCTCCCTTCACTTTCCCACTCTACCTCTGCATCCCCCTCGCTCTCTTCACTCTCAATCTTATCTCTCTCTTGATCTTACTCTCACTCATTCTCTTCCTCTCATTCCCTCTATCCCTATCACTAACCCTCTCTTGCTCTATTTTTCCTCAATTATTTTTATCTATCTATTTGTCTCTCACAATCTCTCTCTGTTTCAATCTTTCACTCTTCAGTCTCTCTCACTCTCTCTCTATCTCCCTCTTTCTCACTCCCTACCTCTCTCTCTCACTCTCTATATTATATATCTTTCTCGCTCTATTGTTCTTCTCTCTTTTTCTCTCTTTTTAGTTACTCTCTCTTCTATCTTTTTTCAATCTTTTTCTCCCCTATCCCTCAGAGACAGTTTATCTCTCGCTCTTCAACTTTTATCCTTCTCAATCTTCTCTCTTCTCTCTCTAACTGTTTCTTACTTACTCTCACACTTCTTTCGCTTTCTCTCCCCCACTCTCCCTCTCTCTATCCCTCTCTCTATCACTCCTATCTGTCACTCTATTTCATTACTCTTGTAAACACTATGTCCATCTCTATCAATATTTCTCTCTTGCTCCCTCCTTCACTCTCTTTCATTCTCTCACACTCTTCCCACCCAGTTAATATCTTTTTTCTCTCTCATCTCTCACTCTCCTTCCCTGTCTTATATTGTTTTTACTCTCTCACTTTCTTTTCCTCTTTTTCTCTAGACCACTTTGACTCTCTAACTCTTTTTTCCCATTATCGACCCCAATCTCTTCCTTTATCTTTCTCACTCCCTTAATCTTGCCCTCTTTAAATCTCCCTTATGTAGCTCACTCTTCTCTCTCTATCGTACACACTCATGCACTCTCTCACTCTATCTCAATCTCTCTCCCTCTCACCTTCTTTTTCTCCATTTCTCACTCTCTATCTCACTCTTGTCTCCCTTCTTCGCTCCACTCTCTTTCTCTCTCTATTTCATTCTCTATTATAATTTTTCACTCTCTCTCTCTTTCTCACTCTTTATTCTCTTTTCTATCTTATACACTCTTTTACATTCTCCTTTGTTGCTCTCTATTCACTCTTTCTTCTTACTTTACTCTCACTCTATTCCCTACTGTCTCTCCTCTCTCGCTCTCTTCAATCCCTCCCTCTCTCATTCTCTCTTCTCTCCTCCCTCTCCCTCCATTTATCCCTGTCTATCTTCCTCTCTCTCCTTTGCTCCCTCTATCTCTCATCATTCTCTTGTTCTCCCTCTCTTTTTTCCCCTCACTAACTTTAGTCTCACTAGATCGTCCCTCAGTCTCTCTTCTCACTCTCTCCCTTTCACTCTCTTGCTTTGTCTTTCCTGCTCTCTCATTAAACCCTTTCACTACCTCCTTCTATCACTCTTTCTCACTCTCTATTCCACCTCTTTTTATTTTTATCTTGCTCTCGCTTCTGTCTTCCATCTTTCTCACTCCCTCAATTTTTCCCTTTCTAGGTCTCCCTTACCCTTCTCTCTCCATCTTACAAACTCATACACACTCTCACCCCCTCCCTTATTTTGGTCTCTCTTCTTGTTTCTCTTATTTTTCTGTCACTCTATCCCCCACACACACACTCTCTCTCTCCTCTTTTTCTTTCTCCGTCCCTCCCCACACTCTCTCTCCCTTCCCACCTTGTTAATATCTTTTTTCTCTCCGGTCCCTCAATCTCCCTACCTCTCTTATATTCTTTTCCCTCTCACTTTCTTTTCCCTTTTCTCTCTAGATCTCTTTGACTCTCTCACTCTTGTTCTCCTTATCGGTCTCACTCTCTCCCTCTATAATTCTCACTCCCTCAATCTTGCCCTCTCTAGGTCTCCCTTATGCAACTTAATCTACTCTCTCTATCTCACACACTCATACACTCCGTCAATCTCTCTCAATCACTCTCCTTATCATCTTGTTTAGCTCAATTTTTTGCTCTTTATCTCACTCTCCCTCTCCCTCTGTCATTCCATTTTTCTCTATTTTCTCTATCCCATTCTCTATTATTTTTTTTCACTATCTCTGTTTCTCACTCTCTATTCTCTTTTTCTATCATATACTATTTTTTACACTCTTCTTTATTTCTTTCTCTTCTCTCTTTCCACTTAATTCTCTCTCACTCTATTCCCCACTCTCTCCCCTTTCTCTCTCTCTTGCTTCCATCCATCTCTATTTCATTCTCTCTTTTGTCCCTCCCTCTCCTTACCTTTATGCCTCTCCATCTTCCTCTCTCTCTTGCTCTCTCTCTCTCTCTCATCATTCTCTGATTCTCCCGCTCTTTTATCCCCTCACTCACTTTACTCTTACTCGATCCTCTTTCATGCTCTCTCTTTAAACCCTCTCACTACCTCCTTTATCTCTTTCTCACTCACTTTCTCCCTCTCTCTCACTCTTTATTCCATCTCTTTTTATCTCACTCTCTGTCTCTCTTTCTCACTCCCTCAATCTTGCCCTCTCTTGGTAGCGCACTCTTCTCTCTCCACCTCACACACTCATACGCACTCTCACTCTCATAATCTCTCTCCCTCTCATCCTCTTTAGCTCCATTTCTCACTCTCTATCTTGCTCATTATTAACATTTTGTTCTATCTCTCTCACTCTCCCTCTCTCTCCCTCTCTACATTTTCTGTCTTCTCTCTCTATTCCCTTCTCAATTATATTCTCTCAATCTCTCTCTTTCTCACTATTTAATCTCTTTTTTTATTTTATACTCTCTTTTACACTCTCCTTGTTGCTTTCTATTCTCCCTTTCCTCTTACTTTCTGTCACTCTAACTTCCACTTCCTCTCTCCTCTCTCTCTTACTTCCATCCCTCCCACTCTCATTCTATCTCTTCTCTCCCTCTTTTCCTCTCCCTCCCATTATCCCTCTCTGTCTACCTCTCTCTCTCTCAACATTCTCCTCTTCTCCTTCCCTTTCTAACCCTCACTAACTTACTCTTACTCGATCTTCCCTCAATCTCTCTTCTCACTCTCTCTTAAAACCCTCTCACTACCTCCTTTTATCTCTCTTTCGTATTCACTCTCTCCTTTTTTGTTTCAGCTATTTTCATCTCTCTCTCACTCTAACTTCTATCTCTCCTTTCACAATCACTTTATCCCTCACTGCTACCCTCTCGCTCTCCTTCCCTCTTTCACTCCCTTAATTCCTCTCTTTCTCCTACTCTCCTTATTTCCCTGTCTCTTGCTCCCTCTCTCGCTTGCTAACCCTCTCCTTCTCTCCTTCTCTCCTTCTCTCTAACACACTCTCCATTTCTCACTCCCTCTTCATATCTGTTCAGTTTCACTCTCACGCTTACTCTCTTATTCACTCTCTCTTTCTTGCTCCATGTTCACTTTCTCACTTACTTCTCTTCTATTGCACTCTCTCATCTCAATGTTTCTCTCCCTCTCCCCACTCACTTCATTCCTTCCCTCCCTTTCTCTCCCTTTCTCGTTCTCTTTCTCTGTCTCACACACTCACCCCTCTCTCCCTCTCACTCTATTTCAATTCATCCCCCTCTCTCCCACTAAATCATATTCTTTACCCCCTCTCTCCTTCTCTCTTACTCTCTCTATATCTTCCTTTAGTCTATCTTCCCTCTTTCTCTCTCTTTCTCTTTCACTCCCACACTCTTCCATCTCTGCACTCCCTACATCTTTCTCTCTCTTTCTCACTCTCTCTTTCTCTCGCTCTTTTCTCTATCTTTGCTTTATTACATTTTCTTTCTCGATTGCTCTCTTCTTTCTCTCTTTTATCTTTCTCTTATCACTTTACTCACTCTTTCTTTCAAACCATTTCTCACTCTCGTCCTCCCTTCCTCTCTCACTCTTTCATTAATTCAGTCTCACTCACTGTCCTTTGCTCTATCTTCCATGAGTCTCTCTGCTCTCTTGATTTCTACTTTACCCTCTCTCCCTTCGCTCACTCTTCAGTTCCTATCATCACTCCATCTCTTTCTTTCTCTCTCACTCTCTATTTTCATGTCTCTGTTGTTTGTTTGCTTTCTTTTGCCCCCTCTCTGTCTCTCTCTTGTGATCTTACTTCTATCTCCCTCTCTTCTCTCTTTACACACTCTTTCTCTCCATCTATTACTCACACTCTCTCACACTCCCTCACTCACACTATCTCTCAATTGTTCTCACAACTTGCTCTCTCCTCTCATATCCATCTCATTATTTATTATTTTCTCTCATACATCTCTCTTTTCTCCTCGACACCTTTCTCTTTCAATCCCTCCCCTCCCTCTCTTTCTCCCTCTCTCTCTCCTTTGGAACTCACTCATTCACTCCCTCTATTTCCTTCTCATTTTCTCTATTGCCCTCTTTCATTCCCTCTCTATCTCTTCTCTAACATTCAGTTTTCTTTATTTCTCTCTCCATCTCCCTTCTCTCTCCCTCTCTAATCCTCTCTCTCATTCTCTCCCTCCCACTATCTCTATCTCAATCTCTCCCTCACTCCCTCTACATCTCCCTTTCTCCTTTTCTCCTTCTCACTCATTCTCTTGCTCTCCCTCCCTATCGCAATCCCTCCCTTCTTCACTCCCTCTTTCCCTCTCTTTCTTCCTTAATCCCTATCTATCTTCTCTCTCTCCTCTTACACTCAATCAATCTCCCTCCGTCCCTCTCATTTTCTTCATCGCTCTCTCACATTCCTCTCTCTTGCTCTCTCTTCTCTCACATTTTCTTCTCTCTATTTCTCTCTTCCTCTCTCTATCCCACTTCTAACCCTCCAACTCTCTCTATCTTAAGCTCTCTCCCCCTCATCACCTCCCCCCTCTCGTTCCCTATCTTCATCTTACTCAATATCTATTCCTCTCTCGCTTCCTCTCTCTCTGTATTAATTCTATCATGCTCTCTCTCTCTCACTTTCTCTTCGATCTCTTGCTCTCTCCCTCCATCTCCCTTGTTCGCAATCTCTCCCTTAATCTTACCCTCTATCTCTCTCTTTCTCACTCTCTCCCTTTATTACTATGTTTGTCACTCTCTATTCTTTTTCCCTCTCTCTCTTTCTTTCTTGCTCTCTCTTGTTATCTCCTCACTCTTTTGCTCTATCCCTCTCTCTCTTTCTCCCTCTCTCCATTTCTCACTATTTCTCTCTCTCCATTATGTTTCTCTCTCTTCCTCTCTTTTTTCTCTCTTTATCTCTCTATATCCATCACTCAATCTCTCTATACCTTCCTCTCATTCTCAATCTCTATCCTTTCTCACCCACTATTCTGTCATATTACTTATTCCTTCCCTCCCTCTTTATTTTGCCCTATGTTTCTCTCTTTATCACTCTCTTGCCTCATACTCTACTCTTTCTTTATTTCACTATCTTTTTTGTCTCTCTCCCTTCTATTTCTCTCTCACTCTCTCCCTTTCTTGCTCCCTCTTCCTCTCTCTTTAATTTCACTCTCACTCTTACTCCCTCACTCCCTCTCTCTTTCTCACTCCATGGTCACTCTCTCACTTACTCACCCTTCGATTGCTTGCTCTCCTCCCTCTCCTCTCAATCATTCTCTCCCTCTCCCACCTCTCTCTTGCTTCCATCCCTCCCTGTCTCCCTCTCAATTTCTCTCTCTCACACACTCTCTTCCTCTTTCCCTCTCATTCTATTCTAACTCATCTGCCTCTCTCCCCCACTAAATTTCATTCTCTACCCCCACTCTCCCTCGCTCATTTCTCTCAATATCTTCCATCGCTTTCTCTTTTCTTTCACCCTCTCTTCCTCTATCACTCCCACTCTCTTCAATCTCCCTCACTCCCTCCCTCTATCTCTCTCATTCTCACTCTCTACTACTCTCACACTTTTCTCTATTTATGCTTTATCACTTTTTCTTTCTATATTACTATCTTTCTTTCCCTCTCATACACGTACTCTTGCACTCTTTTATCACTCTCTCTGATCACTTTACTCACTTTTTTGTCCAACCATCTGTCACTCTCTTCCTCTCCCTCTCTTCCTCTTTCATTAATTAGTTTCTCTCTCTCTATCACCCATCTCTTCCTCCCGCTATCTCCATATTCCCTCTAGATATCCCTCTCTCTACCTCTCACTCACAATCTTTTTCTCTATCTTCCCTGAGTCCCTCTTCCATCTATATTTCTATCTCATCCTCAATCCTTCTCTCCTCCCGCTCACTCTTCAATCCCTATAATCACTTCCTCCCTTGCTCTCTCTTTCTTACTCTTTATTCATCTCTCTTTATTGTTTCTTACTCTCTTTTGCCCCTCTTTATCTCTCTCTTTTGCTCATTCTTCTATGACTCTCTTCTCTCTCTTTACTCTCTCTCTCCCTCAATCTCTCAGTCTTCCCTCACTCCCTCCCTCATGCTCTCTCTTAGTTTCTCTCACATCTTGCTTTCTCCCCTCATAACCATCTCATTATTTTTTATCATATATCTCACTTTACCCGTTGATCCCTCCTCTTTCAATCCCCACATCCCTCTGTTTCGCTCTCTCCCAATCTTACTCCTCTCTCTTCCTCTCTCCCTTTCCATCTCCTCCCCTCACTTATTCACCCCCTCTCCAACCATCTCATTTTTTCTATCGCTCTATAATTCTCTCTCTCTTGCTCTCTCTTCTCTCACTTTCTCTTTTCTCTATATCTCTCTCTCATCTTTTCCCATTCCCTCACTCAAACTCATCCTCTCCCTCCCACTTCCTCCTTCCCACTCTCCTTATGTAAATTTCTCTCCCTCTCTCTTCCTCACTCCTTTCCATCTCCCTCTCTCCTTCTTTCCTTCTCATACATTCTCTTAATCTCCCTCTCAATCTCAAACTTGCTCACTATCTTTTGCTCTCTCTTCCACTTTTGCTTCCTATTTGTCTCTCTCTTAAATCTTTTCTCCTCTCTCTCGCTCTCTCACTCCCTCTTGCCCATCAATTTATCTTACTCTCTCCATCTATCCCCCTTTCTAACTCTCTCTCTTACTCTTGTCTTTTATCTCTTTCTTTTTCACTCTCTTCCTTTCTCTCACTCTCTATTATGTTTCTTTCTTTCACTCTCTGGCTTTCTCTTGCTCTATTTCTCTCTCTTTACTCATTCTTTAACTCCATATATCCATCAATCCATTTCAGTCTCTCCCGTCTTTGCTCCCTCACTCTCTTTAATTTCACACTCTCTCTTACACCTTCAATCGCTTCTCTCTCTTTCTCTTTTACACTCTCACCCTTTCTCTCTCTCCCTTTCTCCCTCACTCGCCCTCCTTAACTCTCTCTTGTTCCATCTTTGTTTCTCTCTTGCTCCTTCTCTCTTACTCCTCTCTTCAGCTTCACTCTCACTCCTACTCCCTCTCTTTATCTATTTGACACTACTCTCTCTCCCACTTTATATTGTCTTCTCGCTCTTATTCTTTATTCTAAATCAACTTCTCTCTTTCTCTTCTCACTCTCTCTTCCTCTATCCCCCACTCTCTTTCTCTATTTCTCTCACTTCTCTCCTTCTCTCTCTTTCTCTATTTCTCTCACTTCCCTCCTTCCTCTCTCTCTTTCTCACGCACTCTCCAACTTTTCCATCTTGCCCTCCCTCTCTCTCCGTCTCTCTCATTCTCTCTCTCAGTCTCTAATTATTCCTCCCTCACTCCCTCTTTCTATACCTTCCCTCGCTTTCCTTCTCTCCGTATATCCCTCTCATACTCTCTTCCTCCTTCGCTCCCTTCCTCTCTCTTTCTCAATATTTGTTCTCTTTCTTTCTCTTTTTTGCTCACACTTCTCTAACTCTTTCTCCAATGTTGCTCTCTCACTCTCCCTACCTCACAAACATTCACACACAATATCTCTCTTTGCTCAATCTTTCTCTCCCATTATCCCTCACACTTACTCTCACTCGTGCGCTCCAATTTTTATCTCTGAATACCCCTCTCTTCTCTCTCATTGCTTCACAAGTTCTCTCACACTTCTATCTCCCTCTCTCCCTTCCTCTCTCTACCTCCTCTATCTCTCACTCTCTTTTACTTACTCTTGTTCTCACCTCTCTTCTATCTACATATCTCTCTTGTGCTCAAACTTTTATCTCTCTCGATCCCTCTCTCTCATTGCTTCTTATATTCTCTCACACTTCTGTCTCCATCTCCCTCCCCCTAACTACCTCTTCTATCTCTTTTCCTTACACTTGTTCTAACTCTCTCTTCCTTACTCTTGTTCTCTCTCTCTCTCATTCTCTAACTATATATCTCTCTCTCCTTTTGTTCCCTTCCTGACCACACTTTCTCTCCCTTCCCAATCTCCTAATAGATTTTTTTCTCTCTTGTCCTTCTCTCTTTCCCTTTCTTATATCCTTTTCTCTCCCTCATTCTCATTTCTTTCATCTCTCTATATCTCTTTTGCTCTCTCACTTTTGTTCCCCTTATCGCTCTCACTCTCTCCCTCTATCATTCTTACTCCATCATTCTTGTCCTATCTAGGTCTCCCTTATGCAGGTCGCTCTTCTCTCTCTATCTCATACACTCATACACTCTCTCTCTCACTATGTCAATCTTTCTCACTCTCACCCTCTTTAGCTCCATTTCTTGCTATCTATCTCACTCTCACTTACTCTCTTGTTCTTTCTCGCTCACTCTCTTCTCTTTCCCTCTCTCCATCTTTCTCCTTTTTCTCTCTATCCTCTTCTTTATTATTTCCTCTCCCTCTCTCTCTCTTTCGCATTCTCTACTCCCTTTTTTTTTTATCTTATACTATCTTTTATACTCTCATTTGTTGCTCTCTTATCTCTCTTTCCTCTTACACTTTCTTTCATTATGTCCTCTATTTCTCTCTCCTCTCTCTTACTTTCATACTTCCCTCTCTCTTTCCCTCTCTTCTCTCCCTAACTCCCTCCCTCCCTCACCCTCCCTATCTCACTCTCTATTGCTCCCTCTCTCTCTCACACCATTCTCATGCTCTTGTGCAATCTTTACCCCCTCACTTACTTTACTCGATCTTCCCACAACCCCACATCTTACCATTTCTCCCTTTCACTCTTTCTCACTTTCTCTATCCTACTCTCTTTAAACCCTTTCACTTCCCCTATCTCTCTTTCTCCCTCACTACCTCCATCTCTCTCTCACTATCTATTCCACCTCTATTTATCTCTCTCATTATCTCTCTCTTTAAGCTATTCCTCTTTTCTCTCTCTTTAAGCTAAGAAAATAGGAAGATAAAATAAGAGGAAAGAAAGAGGGAGAGAGAGAGAGAGGGAGAAAGAGAGGGAAGGAGAATGACTTAGAGAGAGGGATATAGAGAAGGACACGAGAGAGTTGTGTGTGGGGGATAGAGGAGGAGAAAGAGTAAGAAGGGAGAGGGAATATGTATCAATAGAAGAGATAGTAAGACCTAGCAAGAGAGAGGGAGGGAGTGGGAAAGAGAGGGAGAGAGGGAGTAAGACTGTGTGAAATTGAGGAGAAAGAGAGGGGGAGAAAGAGAGAGCGATAGAGAAATTGAGATGGAAGAAAGGTGAGGGAAGATAGAATAAAAAGGAATAGGAGGAGCAAGAGAGAAAAAGGAGAGGAGATAATAAGAGAGAGTGAGATAAAGAGCGAGAAATGGAGCTAAAGAGGTTGAGAGCGAGTGCTTGAGAGAGAGTGAGAGATTGTATGAGTGGGTGAGATGGAGAGATAAGAGTGAGCTATATAAGGAGACCTAGAGATGGAAAGATTGAGGAAGTGAGAAAGATAGAGAATGAGAGAGTGAGACTGATAAAGAGATAAGTTTGAGAGAGTCAAACAGGTCTTGAGAAAAAAGAATATAAGAGAGGAGGAGAGTGAGGGACAAGAGAGAAAAAGATATTAACCAGACGGGAAGGGGAGATAGTGTGAGAGAGGGAGGGAAAGAAAAGAGAGACTGAGAGTGAGATAATGAAAGAGAGAGCGAGGGAGGGAGCAAGAGAGACATATAGATAAAGAGAGATAGAGTAAGAAATAGGGGTGACAAATAGAAGGAGGGAGAGAGGTTGAAGTAGAAGTTTAAGCGAAAGTGAGAAATAATGAGAGAGAAGAGAGAAGTATTGAGAAAGATAAAAGTTGGAGGGCGATAGAGTGTGAGGGATGGGGAGAGACTGAGAAAGAGAGATATAGAGGGGGGAGTGAGAGAGATTGAAGAGTGAATGATTGATATAGAGAGAGATTGAAAGAGATAAATAGAGAGAGAAATGAGAATGAAAAAAAATAGAGCAAGATTTGTTAATGAGAGAGACAGAGGGAAGGAGAGCAAGAGAGGGTTAGTGAGAGAGACAAAGGGAAGGAGAGCAAGAGAATGAGTTAGAAAGTGATCAAAAGAGAGAGATTGAGAGAGCAAGCAGAGGATGTAGAGATAGAGGGAGAGAATGGAAGGGAGAGTGTGAGAGAGAGTATAAAAGAGGGAGGGGAGATAGAGAAAGAGGCAAACAGAAAGATGGGAGGAAAGTGAGAGAGGGAGGAACAGAGTTGGGCATATAGGTAGGCAACGACAAAAAAAAAATGAAAGAGAAGAGAAACAAATAAAAGACAGATTAAGACAGAGAGAGAAAGAGAATTCTAAAGGGACACATTAAGAGTGAGAGTGATGTAGAGATGAAGAGACAAACTGGGAGAGAAACAACGTAAGAAGGAACAAGATGAAGAGAGACAGAGAGAGAGTGTGTGTGTGAGTGAGAGTAATGGAACAGAGAATAATAAAAGAGAGAGAAAGAAATATAGAGATCAAATAATGAAAAAAGAGAGAGGGAGGGAGCGAGAGAGATTGAAGAGAGAGGGAACAAGAGAGGAAGACAGATGGAGAGAAGAATAGAGAGAGAAGAGTGTGTGTAGGAAGATATAGCTAGAGAGAGTGAGCTAGAGGAAAAGAGGGAGATAGAATAAGAGAATGAGTGAGAGAAAGAGAGGGCGTGAGAGAGGGAAATAAAGGGATGAGAGGGAGAGAGAGAAAGAGGAAGGGAGGGAGGGTGAGTGATTGAGTGGGTGGAGGGGGGCGGGATGCAAGAGAGAGAGTGTGTGGGGGATAAAGGAGGAGAAAGAGTGAGAGAAGAGAGGGAATATGTAGCAATAGAAGAGATAGTAAAAGTGTGCAAGAGAGAGTGCGAGAATGATTGGGAGAGAGTAGTAAGAGTGAGTGGAATTATTGAGAAAGAGAGGGAGGAAGAAACTAAAAGAAAAAGCAATAAAGAAATTGAGAGATAAGGGAGATGAGGGAAGAGAGAGCAAGAGGAAAAGAAAGAGAATCAGAGATGGTGAGGGAGAGAAAGAGGGAGAGAAAAAGAGAGTGCATGTGAGAGAGAGAGAGAGGAAGAGAAGAGAGTGTGAGAGATAGTGGGAGGGGAAAAGAGAGTGCGAGAGAGGAAGAGCATGTTGGTCTAAGGGATAGATGGAGAGAAAGAGTAAGAGGAGATGTGAATAAAGTAATTATATAAAAGCAAGAGAGGGGGAGAGATAGAGATTAGAGAGTGAGAAGGAGAGAGGGAGTGAGTGAGCGTGAGATTTAAATTGAATAAAGAGACAAAGTGAGTAAGAAATAGAGAAAAAATAGAGAGAGAAGTAAGGTTAAGGGAATGAAGTGCAAGAAAGAGAGAGATAGAGAAAATGAGAGAGAGTGCGAGAGAGAAGAAGAGAGAACGGAAGAGCAAAAGTGAAAGAGGACAAGGAGAGATGGGATGTGAGAAAGAGAGAGTAATAAGGTATTAGATGGAGAGTGAGTGAGAGAATAGATAGATAAATTTGTAGATATGTAGAGAGAAAGAGTTAGAAAAATGAGATGGAGGGGAAGAGAGAAAATAAAATAACGAGAAAGAAATGCAAAGTGTGGGAGAGAGAGCTAGAGATTGAGAAAGAGATAAGAGAAAGATATAGAATAGAGGGAGATGTGTGAGAAATATTGTTAAGGGGAGAGAGGGAGAGAGAGGGGCAGGGGAGAGGGAGATAGAGTGGGGGATAGACAGAGAAAAAGAGTAAGAGGAGAAGAGAATAGAGTAGCATAAGAGAGTAAGAGGGATAGGAAGAGATAGAATAAAGAGTTAGAAAGGGAGAAAAATGGTGTAAGAGTGAGATTTGAATTGAATGAAGGGAGAGAAGGACCATGAAATAGAGACAAAGAGCGAAAAGAGAGAGTAAGGGAAGCAAGAGCAAGATACTAGAAGGGAGAGAGAGAAGAAGACAAAATGGAAGGACAAGAGCGAAAGAGGAGTGGGAGAGAGGTGGTGTGAGAAGTGTAGTAATGAATGGTTAGATTGAGAGAAAATGAACGAAAAATTTGATAAATTGCTTGACTGGAAAAAAGATAGAGATAGGAGCATGAGATAGAGGGAGGGAAGGAGGAAATAAATTAGTGAGAATGAAATAGAGATGAGGGAAAAAATAGTGAGAGAGATCGAGAAAGAGAGCATACAAGATTGAGATAGAGAAAGTGTGTGAATATATGGATTTGAGGGAAAATTAGAGAGGGGGAGGGAGGAAGTGTGAAAGTGAAATTGAAAAGAGAGAGAACTAAGGAGAAAGGAATAGAAGAGAGAAAGATAGAGTGGAAGGGATGTAAGCAATAAGAGGGAGAGCGATAGTGGAGGGTAGAGGGGGAGAAAGAGTGATGCGAGTGAGAGAGAGGGAGAGCGAGAGAAAATGATGGACTGAGTGAGAGAAAGAAAGAACAAAAGAACTAGAAAGAGAGATATAATAAAGAGTATTACAGAGAGCACTAGTGGTAAAGAAAAGAAATAGACTTTTAGAGGGAGGTCATAAGAAAGATTGAAGTGTGAGAGAGCAAGAGAAGGAGAAAGAGTGGAGAGAGAAATAGAGAGTGCTTGAAGTAGTGCATGTGTGTATGAGAGAGAGAGAGGAATAAAATAGAGTGTGAGAGATAGTGGGAGCTGAAGAGAAAGGGTGAGAGAGGGAGAGCATTTTAGAGTGAGAATAGAATCAGAGAAAGAGTAAGAGGAGAGGAGAATAGAGTAATATAAGAGAGTAAGAGAGAAAGGGAGAGTGAGAGAATGAAGAGTGAGATAGAGAGAGAGGGAGGGAGTAAGCATGAGATTTAAGTTGAATAAAGAGACAAATGGACCAAGAACTACAGACAGAAATAGAGGGAAAAGAGAGAGTAAGGGAATGAAAAGCAAGGGAGAGGGAGATAGAGAGAGAATGATAGAGATGCGGAGAGAAGAAGAGAGAACGAAAAATCAAGAGGGAAAGAGGAGCAAGAGAGAGGGGATGCGAGAAAGAGAGAGTAATGAAGTGTTATATGGAGAGATAGTGAGACAATAGATGGATAAATTGGCAGATACAGAGATAGAAGGAGATAGGAACATGAGATGGAGGGGGAGAGACAAAATAAAATAGTGAGAAAGAAATGTAGAGTGTGGGAAAAGAGAGCGAGAGAGATCGAGAAAGAGAGAAAAGGAAAATAGAGAATAGAGGGAGGTGTGTGAGAAATATTGGTAGGGGTGAGAGGGAGTGAGAGAGGGAGAGCAAGATAGAGTGGGGGATAGAAAGAGAGAAAGGTAAGAGGAAAAGAGAATATAGTAACACAAGAGAGTAAGGAAGAGAGAATAGAGAGAGTAAGAAAGGGAGAGGAATGGAGAAAGAATGAGATTTAAGTTGAATAAAAGGAGAGGCGAGCCAAGAAATAAAGGAAAAAGAGTGAAAAAAGAGAGTAAGCGAAGAAAGAGCAAGAGAGAGGGAAGGAAAGAGAAAATGAGAGAGAGCATGAGAGAGAAGAAGAGATAAAGCAAGAACAAGAGCGAAAGAGGAGCGGGAGAGAAGTGGTGTGAGAAGTGATAGTAATGAAGGGTTGAATTAAGAGAAAGTGAGAGAACAGATTAATAAACTAGTTGACAGAGAGAAAGATAGAGATTGGATTGTTAGATTTAGGGGAAGAGAGAAAAAATAGGTAGAATGAAATGGAGTGTAAGGGAAATGACAGAAGCAGAGATCGAGAAAGAGAGCTTATGGGATTGAGATAGAGAAAGTGTGAGAATGTGTGGGTTTGAGAGAAAGGGAGAGGGGAAGGGAGGAAGAGTGAAAGTGAAATTGAAAAGAGCTCAAGAGAGAAAGAGAGAGTGGGAGGGATGGAAGCAATAAAGAGGACAAGAGAGAGGGTGGGGGATAGAGAGAGAGAAAGAGTGAGGGAGTGAGTGAGAGAGAGGGCGAGCGCTAGAGAGAGTGGGTGATTGAGTGAGAGAAAGAAAGAGGGTTAACATAAGAGAGAACAAAAGACTGAGAAAGAGCAATATAATAGAGAGTGTTAGAGAGAGCATTAGTAGTAAAGAAATGAAAATAGAGAGATAGAGGGAGGTCGTAAGAAAGATTGAAGAGAGAGAGGGAGAAAGAGAGGGACAAAGAGTGTGAGAGAGAAATAGAGAGTGCTAGAAGATAGAACAAAGGAGATTGAGAGTGATAAAAAATAGAGTAAGAAAAGGAGATTGAGCGGAAGATAGGGAGGGAGAGCAAGAGAATTAGTGGGAAGAGAGACATAAAGAGAGGGAGCAAGAAAGATCAAGAGGGAGAGGAGAGTGTGTGAAAGAGAGTGAAAAGGTGAGAGTTAGATAGATAAAGTATGATGTAGCTAGTGGGCGGCAGGGACAGAAAGGGAGAGAGATAGAGAGAACAAGTGTGAGAGAGAGAAATTTAGAGAAATATTGAGAGTGAGAGAGAGAGAGAGTAGTAGAGAGGGAGAGATAGAGGGTGAAAGAGCTAGAAGAGGGAGAGAGATGTGAAGAGATAAAGAAGAGAGCAAGAGTTGACAGGGAAAGAAAGAAAGAGAGCAAGATATATTAAGGAAGAGAGAAATATTGAGATTTAGTGGGAGAGAGAGTGGGTAGGAATTGGAAGAGAGTGATAGGGTGAGTGGGGGAGAGTTTGTGTGAGAGAGAAAGAGAGCTAGAGAAGAACAGAGAAGGAGGGAGGGAAGCAAGCAAGAGAGTGGTAGATAGAAAGAGAGAAGATTGAGAAGAGGGGGAGCAATAGAAGAGTAATTGATAGAGAGTAAACATGGAGCGAGAAAGAGAGGGAATGAGGGAGTAAGAGTGTGAGTGAAATCGAAGGTGGAGGAAGAGGGAACTATAACGGGAGAGTGTGTGAGGGAGAAATTGAGAGAAGATTGAGTGAGCGAAGAGAGAGAGAGTGTGTGTGAGAGCAAGAGAATGAGCGAGCGAGAGAGAGAGCAAAAGAAAGGGAGGTTCAAAGAGTAGGAGAAAGAAAAGGATGAAGGGAGTGAAAGAGGGAGGGAGAGCTAGAGAGAGGCGGTAAGGGATAAAAGGAGTCTCAAGAGAGAGGAATGGAAGATAAAGCGTGAGAGAGATAAAAACGGTGGAATAGAGTGTGAGAGAGAGAGGGAGAGGGATAGAATGAGTGAGAGTGAGGGATAAAGGGAGCATCAGAAGAGAGAGATAGAAGAGAGCATGAGTGTGATAAAAAAGGTGGAACAAAGTGCGAGAGAGAAAAAGGGAGAGAATGAGTGAGAAAGAGAGATATAAGAAGGTAGTGAGAGAGTTTATAGTGAGTGCAGGAAGAGAAAAGAAGAGAGAGTGAGAAGAGAGACTGAGGGAAGATTGAGTAACAATGAGTGAGGGCTAAGAAGTGAGGGAGAATAGGAGAATGTTAAGAGAGAGAGGGAGCAAGAGAGAAAGGGAGATAGAAAAGGATAAAGGGAGGTTAAGGAAGGGAGAGAAGAGAGAGGGAGGGATGGAAGCAAGATAGAGAGGAGAGAGTGGGGATAAAATGAGATAAATGTAAGTGAAAAGAGACAAGAGAGAGCACCGAAATAAAGTGTAAAAAAAGTATAAGATAAAATAAGGGAATAGAGTGTGAGAAAAAGAAGGACTAAGAGAAAATAATAAAGAAGGTGATAGAGACAAGAGAGAAAAATGGAGCGAGGGAGGAAGAATGAACCAAAAAGGTAAAAGAGAGTTAGATAGACAGTGGGAAATGGAGCTAAAGAGAGTGAAGATGAGAGAGATTAAGAGAGAGTGAGAGTGTATGAGTGTGTGAGATTGAGAGAGAAGAGTTAGCTACATTAGGGAGAGCTAGAGTGGGATAGATTGAGGGAGTGAGAAAGATAGAGGGAGAGAGCATGACAAATAAAGAGAGCAAGTGTTAGAGAGTGAAAAAGATTTAGAGAGAAAGTGGAAAAGATAGTGAGAGAGAAAAGAGGATATAATAGAGGGAAAGAGAGATGGGACGGGAGATAAAAATGATATTGACAGGGTTAGAAGGAACTGAGACGGTAAGGAAAGGAGGGAGAGAGAGAAGAGAGAGATAATGAGTGAGAGAATGGAAAAGAGAGTTAGGGAGGGAGAAATATAGATAGATAAATAAAGAGGGATGGAGAGAGAACAAGATTATTGAAAAGATGGGGGAAGTGTGAGAGAAAGTGAGAAAAAGTGAGAGAGAGAAGAGAGAAGGATTGAGAGAAAAAAAAGTTAGAGAGTGAGAGACAGTGTGTGAGAGAAAGGAGAGAGAAAGATTGAGTAAAAGGAGAAGAGAGAGTGATAACAGAGAGAAAGCAAGCGAGAAAGAATGATAGAATAGAGAGTGAGAGAGAGAGAGAGTTGGAGATTACGAAAGAGATAGATAGAGAGAGGGAGTGAGAAAGATTGAAGAATGAAAGATTGAGACAGAGACAAAGAAATTGTGAGAGACAACAAGAGAGAGTAAAGAGATTTAGAAAAAGTAGAGCAAGGGAGGTTTAGCTAGAGGTACAAAGGGAAGGAGAGCAAGAAAATGAGTGAGAAAAGATTGAGAGAGATATGTAGAGAGACAGAGGGAGTGAGGGAGATGCAAACATAGAGGGAGAGTGTAAGAGAGAGAGCGAGAGAGTGTGTGAAACAAAGAGGGAGAGAAAGAGAAGAGGGAGACATAAAGAATGAAGGAGTAATGTGAGAGAGGGAGAGAGATAGTTAGGGATATCTGGAGAAAAAGTTTGTAAGAAATGAGATAGAAAAGAGAGAATTAAAAGTAAGATTAGGAGAGAGGTAAAAAAATTAGAGAATGAGAAAGAGAGAGGGACAAATTAAGAGTGAGAATGATGTAGAGATGAAGAGAGTGACTGAGAGAGAAAGTACGAGAAATGGAGAAAGCAGACGATAGATAGTGTGTGTGTGCGTGAGAGAGAGAGAGAGAGAGTAACATAAGAGAGAATAATAGTATAGAGAGTAAGAAAGATAGAGAATAAATAACAAAAAATAAAGAGGGGAAAGGAGTGAGAGAGATTGAAGAGATAGGAGACAAGATTGGAAGAGAGAGGGAGAGATAAATAGATGGAGAAGAGCATGTAAAGGAAGATAGAGCAAGAGAGAGTGAGGTAGAGGAAAAGAGGGAGAGATAATAAGTGGGATGAGAGATGGAGAGAGGGAGAGAAAGAGTGAGCAAGTGAGAGAGGTAGATAGAGAGGATGATAGGGAAAGAGAGGGAGGAAGGGATAGAGGGAGAGTGTGTCGGAGGGAGGGATGTAATAGAGAGAGTGTGTGAGGGATAGAAGAGGAGAAAGATGAGAAGAGCGAGGGAATTGGTAGCAATAGAAGAGATAGAAAGAGAGAGCAAGAAAGAGTGGGAAAGAGGGGGAGAGAGAGAGTAAGAGTGAGTGAAATTGAGTAGAAAGATAGGGGGAAGAAAGAGAGATGACAATAGAGAAATCGAGTGAAAAGAGGTATGGGAAGAGAGAACAAGTGGAAAAGGAAGAGCAAGTGAGAAAGAGGAGAGGGAGATAATAAGGAGAGTGAGAGAGTGAGTTAAAGAGAGGGAGTGAAACAAATATAGAGAGTGAGAGAGATATTGTGAGAGAGGGAGAGAATAGATAGAGAGAGATTGTAAGATAGAGCAAGAGAGGAAGAAAGATGTGGAGGGAGTGAGAGAGGGAGAGATAGAGCAAGAGAAAGAGGAATGAGGGAGAAATAAAATAAGAATGAAATGGAGAGCAAGGGATGAGAATGTAAGATAGGGTAATGAAGAGAGCTAAATTGATTGAGAGAGAGAAAAAGTGAAAGAAGGTATGAGGTTGAAAGAAAGGGAGGGAGCGGTTGGAGTTTGTGATGGAGACTGCAAGGGGATGCAGAAGAAAGAAGTGAGGAAGAGGGAGAGAGCAACATAGTAGAGACCTAAAGAGAGAATGAAAGAGAGAGCAAGTGAGTGAGTGAGAGAGAGAGAGCAAGCAAATTAAATAGAGAGAGAGGGAGTTAGAGGTAAAATGATACAAGGAGAAAAAGAGAGATGAGATAGGGCGAGAGAGACTGAGAAAGAGCAAGAGAGGGAGTGAAGAAAGGTATTGTACAGTGAGCGGGAGGGAGGATGGAGAGAGTGTGAGACAGAAATATAAAGAGAAGAGAGACTCAGGGTAGATAGAGTAAAAGATAGTGAGTTAGAGGTAGAGAGAGGGAGATATAGAGGCAATATGGAGGTAGCGGAAGGGCCAGAGGGTGATTAAGAGAGAGAGATTGAACTAATGAAAGAGGGAGAGAGGGAGGGAGGAAGAGAGTGAGAGGGTTAGAGAGAAGAGTGCGTAAAGTGATAAGAGGGAGTGATAAAGGAGAGCAAGGGTGTTTGTGTGTGAGAGAGAAAGAGAGAGAAATAGAGAAAGAAAAAGTGATAAATAGAGAAAAAGCGAGAAATGGAAGGTGTCAAAAAGAGAGAGCTTGAGAGAAGAAGTAAGAGAGATTGAAGAGAGTGGAAGTGAGAGAGGAAGATAGGGTGAAAGAGAAGAGAGAGTGATGGAAGATATAGAGAGAAAGTGAGTGTGAGGGAGACAGGGGGAAAGAATGATATTTAGTGAGAGAGAGGGGGATGAATTGGAACAGAGTGGGAGGGAGAGAGGAAGAGAGTGTGTGAGACAAAGAAAGAGAGAGCGGGAGAGGGAGAGAGAGGGAGGGAAGGAAGCAAGAGAGAGGGGAGAGAGAGGAGAGAGAGGAGAGCGAGCAATTGAAGTTAGAGTAAGTAAGAAAGAGTGAACATGGAGCAGGTAAGAGATAGAGTGAGGGAGTAAGAGTGAGAGTGAAACTAATGAGAGAAGAGAGAAAGGGAAATAGTGAGAGAGAAATAGAGTGAAGAGAGAGTGAGGGAGGACAGAAGGTGAGAGAAAGAGAGAGTGAGCGATCGAGAGAGGGTGCAAGAGAGAGGGAGATACAGAGAGGAGGAGAAATAGAGGGATGAAAAGAGTGAAAGAGAGAGGGAGAGCAAGAGAGAGGCAGTGAGGGATATAGGGAGCGTCAAAAGAGGGAGAAAAAAGAGAGCAAGAGAGAGAGATAAAAAGAGGTGGAATAGAGAGTAAGAGGGAGGGAGATAGTAAGTGAGAAAGAGAGATAGAAAGTGGTAGTGAGAGGGTTTGAAGAGAGAACGGGAAAGAGAAAGCAAGAGAGAGTGAAAGGGTGAGAGAAAGGGAAGAGAGACTAAGAGTGAGTGAGGAGTAAGAAGTGAGGGAGTATAGGAGAATGTTGAGAGAGAGAGAGGGATCAAAGGAGAGAGGGAGTGGGAAACAGAGATGATAGAAGGAGGGAGAGAAGGAGGAAAAAAAAGGGAGGGATGGAAGCAAGAGAGAGAGGAGACAGAATAAGAGAAAAGTAAGTGAAAAGAGAGAAGAGAAAGCAACAAAGGAGAGTGTAAAAGAGAATATAAGATAAAGAAAGAGAATAGAGAGTGAGAAGGAGAGAAAGAAATTAATAGAGAAGGTCATAGGGAGTGAAAAAAGAAAAATGGAGCTAGGCAGGGAGATAAGAGAGTGAGATAAAGAGTGACAAATGGAACTAAGGAGGGTGCGAGGGAGAGAGAGTGTATGGGTGTGTGATATGGAGAGAGAAGAATGAGCTACATAAAGGAGACCTAAAGAGTACTAGATTGAGGGAATGAGAAGGATAATGGGAGAGAGTGAGACCATAATAGAGAATAAGTGTGAGAGAGTGAAAGAGATCTAGAGAGAAAGAGGAAAATAAATTGAGATAGAGAAGGGGATAAAAGAAAGGGAAGGAGATAGAGGGACAGGAAAGACATAAGATATTAACAGGGTGGGAACGGATAGAGAGTGTGACGGAGGTAGGGAGGGAGAGAAAAGAGATATAGAGAGTGAGTGAATGAAAGGGAGAGTGAGGGAGGTAGCAAGAAAGTTATATACATAGAGAGAGATAGAGTGAAAACAAGAGTAAGGAAAAGGGAGTGAGAGATAAGGGAGACATAGGAGGGAGAGAGTGGGAGAGAGGGAGGTGTGAGAGAAGGTGAGAAATAATGAGAGAGAGAAGAGAGAAGGATTAAGAGAGGAAAAATTTGGAAAGTGAGAAATAGAGTGTTTGTGAGGGACAGGGGGAAGAAATATTGAGAAAGAGAGAAGAAAGAGTGATAGAAGAGAGAGAGAGAGAGAGAGAGAGAGAGAGAGAGAGAAGAGCAAGGAAGCGAGAAAGAAAGATACAAGAGAGAGTGAGAGATAAAGGTAGAGAGTGAGAAGAGATAGATAGAGAGAGGGATTGAGAGAGATTGAAGTCTGAAAGATTGAGACAGAGAGAGAGATTGTGAAAAATGAAGAGAGAGAAAAAATGGAAGAAGTGAGGGTTAGTAAGAGGGACAGAGAGAAGGAGAGCAAGAGAATGTGTGATATAGAGATCGTAATAGAGAGATTTGGAGAGAGGATAGCGAGGGAGATGCAGACGTAGAGGGAAAGAGTGGATGGGAGAGATTGAGAGAGTGTGTGAAAGAGAGATTGGGGATATAGAAAGAGGGAGACAAAGAGGAAAGGAGGAAAATGGGAGAGGCAGAGAGAGTGAGGGATCTTTGGAGAGATAGGGTGAATGGAATGACAGAGAAGAGAGAGAAATAAAAGAGAGATTAATAGAGAGGAAGAATAGAGAATGAGAAAAAGAGAGGAATAATTTAAGAGTGTGTGTGATATAGAGTGAAAAGAGGGACTGGGAGAGAAAGAGCGACATACGAAGCTAGAGGAAGAGAGTGTGTGTGTGCGTGTGAGTGAGAGTAATGGAAGAGAGAATAATAGAAGAGAGAGAAAGAAAGATAGGTAATAAATAGTTAAAAATAGAAAGAGAGGGAGTGAAAGAGATTGAAGAGAGAGGGAACGAGAGAGGACAGAAAAGGGAGAGAGAATTAAAAGAGGAGACTGAAGGAAGATGAGCAATAGAGAGTGAGCTAAAAGAAAGGAGAAAGATAAAATAAGAGGAGTAAGAGAGAGGGAGATGGAGAGCATGAGAGTGAGAGAGAGAGAGGGAGAAAGAGAGGGAGGAAGAGAGACTTAGAGAGATGGATGCAGAGAGGGACGCGAGAGAGATGTGTGTGGGAGATAGAGGAGGAGAAAGAGTGAGAAGAGAGAGGGAATAGGTATTAATAGAAAAGATAGTAAGACGTAGTAAGAGAGAGAGGGAATGGGAAAGAGAGGGAGAGAGGGAGAGAGGGAGTAAGATCATGTGAAAATGAGCATAAAGAAAGGGGGAGAAAGAGAGAGTGATAGAGAAATCGAGACAGAAGAGAGGTAAGGGAAGATAGAACAAAAGGAAAAGGAAGAGCAAGAGAGAAAGAGGAGAGGGAGATAATAAGTAAGAGAGAGTGAGATAGAGAGCAAGAAATGGAGCTAAAGAAGGTGAGAGGGAGAGTGATTGAGAGAGAGTGAGAGAGTGTATAAGTGTTTGAGATGGAGAGACAAGAGTGAGCTACATAAGGGAGACATAGAGATGGAAAGATTGAGTAAGTGAGGAAGGTAGAGGGATAGAGTGAGACTGATAAAAAGATAAGAGTGAGAGAGTCAAAGAGACCTTGAGAGAAAAGAATATAAGAGGGAAGGAGAGTGAGGGACAAGAGAGAAAAAATACATTAACCGGGTAGGAAGAGGATAGACTTTGAGAGAGGGAGGGAGAGAAGAGAGAGAATGAGAGTGAGAGAATGAGGGAGAGAGAAAGAGAGAAATCTAGATAGAGAGAGAGATAGAGTGGGAACAAGTGTTAGGAAAGAGAGTGAGAGATAGGGGTGACAAAGAGAGGGAGGGACAGAGTGAGAGAGAAGTTTAAGAGAAAGTGATAAATAATGAGAGAGAGAAGAGAGAAGGATTGAGAAAGATAAAAGTTGGAGAGCGAGAGATAGAGTGTGTGAGGGATGGGGAGAGAGTGAGAAAGAGAGAGGGAGGGAGGGTGAGTAATTGACAGGGAAGAAGGGACGGATGCGAGAGAGAGTCTGCATGGGGGATAGAGCAGCAGTGAGCGAGAGAGAGGGAGAGAAAAAGGGTGAGGGAGTTCAAGAGAGAAAGAGAGAGAGAAGAGAGTGAGCGAGTAAGAGTGAGAGTGAAATTAAAGAGTGTGATGGAGCCGGAAGGGAGAAAGAGATAAGAAGAGAGAGAAATAGAGAAAAATTGAGAGTGGGGTAAGAGAAGGCAAGAGAGAGGCAAATAGAGAGATGAAAAAGGAGAAAAATAATTAGGACGGGAGGGAGGGAGGGAGGAAGGGAGGGGAAGTAATAAACAATAAGAAAGAAGAGGCGGTGGGAAATAAAATAGTGAGAATGAGAGGATGTTAGTGTGGGATTTAGTGATTGATATAAGGAGGTAAAAAGATAGAAAAAATAAGAAGACCGAGCAAAAAGTGAGATAGAGAGAAACATAATATATAGTGAGAGACAGTGAGAAAGGGACAGCAAGAGAAAGAGAGATACAAAGCATGAGTAAAGAGAGAGAATAGATAACGAGAGAGAGCAAGAGAGTAGGAGAGAAAGAACTGTAATAGAGAGTAAGAAACATAGTAACAAAAGGGTGAGAGTGAGAAAGAGAGATATAGAGGGCAATAGTAAGGGAGAGAGAATAGGGGACATAGAGGGAGAGAGTGAGAGGTTGAAGAGATAGAGGGTGTGAGAGAGGGACAAAGCATGAAAGATTGAAGAGCAAGAGAGAGGAAGCTGAAGGAAAAGATAGTGAGTAAGATGGAGATGGAAGTGAGATTAAGAGAATGAGTGAGAATGAGAGATGGAGAGAGGGAGATGGAGAGGGAGATGGTGAGGGAGAGAGAGGGTGAGAAGTTGGAGGGAGAGAGAAATGATGAGAGAGGGAGAGTGCGAGAGAAATAGAGAGAAGAGAAAGTGAGAGAAGAGAGAGTAAGAGATAGTGAATGGAAGAATACGATCGAGAAAAGAGAGGGAGGGAGAGAGAGATTGATTGAGCACAAGAGGAGAGAGAGGAGAAATATTGGGAGTAAGGGAGAATGATAGGGAAGGAGGGAGCAAAGTAGGGTGGGACAGAGAGAGGGATGTGTGAGGAAAAATATGAAATAATGAGATGGGGATGAGAGAGCTAGATGTGAGAGCAACTAAGAGTGGGACGGAGGGAGAGTAAGAGAGAGTGAGGGACAGTGGGACAAAAAGAGTGAGTAAATAGAGAGAAGAGAGGGTGATTGAAGGAGCAAGGGAGAGGATAGAGAGAGACAAAGAGAGCTATCAAATGATTAAGAGAGATAAAATATAGAATGAAAGAGAAAACAAGAGAGAGAATGAACTAGAAATTGAGTGATAGAGGGAGGGAGTGATAAGGATTGAAGAGAGAGTGGGAGGAAGAAAGAGAGTGAGAGTGAGACTAAAATAGGGATCGAAAGGAGACTCAGAGAAGATAGAATAAAATATAGGGAGTGAGAGCTAGAGAGAGGTAGATATAGGGGGAGATATGGAGAGAGATAGAGGGTGAGATGGAGATTGAGAGAGATGGAAGGCGAGAGGGAGATAGAGAGAGGGAGGGAGAAAGTGACTGAGCGATGGTTGGAGAGAAAGAGTGAGTAGAATGATAAGAGAAAGTGATAAAAGAGATCAAGAGAGTGTGAAAGACAAAGAGAGTGGAAGAGCGTGAAAGATAAAGAAAAGTGATAAGGTGATAATAGAGAAAAGGACCAGAGAGGGAGAGAGTGAAAAAGTGAGAGAAAGAGGGAGGGAGTGAGAGAGGTTGAGGTGTGGGAGTGAGAGAGGAACAGAGAATGAGAAAGAAGAGCGAGTGAAGGAAGCTATAGAGAGAGTGAGCGAGAGGGAGAGAAGGGGCTGGAGAATAATTATTTGTGGGGGAGAGAGTGGTGGATGAAGCCGAAGAGTGTGAGGGTGGGGAGAGTGTGTCTAGGAGAGTGGAAGACAGAGTGAGAGAGAGAGGGAGGAAGGGACGAAAGCAAGGGACAAGGGAGAGATGGAGAGAAAGATTGAGAGGAGAGAGAGAAGAGAGCGGAACATAAGTGAGAGTAGGTGAAAGAGAGTGAACATAGAGCTAGAAAGAGATGGGGAGAGAGGGAGTAAGAGTGAGGGTGAAACTGAAGAGAGAGAAAGAGGGAGTGTTAAAGGGAGAGAGTGTGAGAGACAAATAGAGATGAGATCATGAGAGAACAGAGAGTGTGAGAGAGGTAGAGAGGGAGCAACAAAGAGAGATATAAGTAGAGTGGGAGGGAGAGAGAGGAAGTGAAGGATAATGGGAGGGTCAAAAATGAGAGATAGAATAGATGGTGAGAGAGATAGACAAACAGAGACGGAATAGAGAGTGAGAGAGATGTAGCTAGTGACGGAGAAAGAGAGATAGGAAGAAGTGAGAAAGTTTAAAGAGAGAGTAGGAACACGAAAGTGAGAGAGAGAGAAAAAGACTATGAGAAGATCGAGTAGAGTAAGTGAGTTAGGGGTAAAAAGAGGGCAAGAATGGGAGAATGGTGAAAGATAGATGGAGCAAGAGAGAGGAAGAGAAAAAGAGAGATGGAATAGAAAGTGAAAGAAAGAGATAAATATTGCTCCATTAATGCTTCTTTCTCTCAATCTTGTTCCTCCCTGTCTTTCAATCTTGTTCACTCTCTACAACTTCTCACTGTTCGTTCTCACTCTCTACACTTCTCAGTGTTCGTTCTCTCTCCTCTATCCCCATCACACACACTCTATCGCATCCCTCCCTCCCTCCCTCTTCCCTTTCAAGAAGAGAGAGGGATTCAGAGAGATAAAAGTTGGAGCGCACGAGAGAGAGTACGTGTGAGGGATAGTGGGAGAGAAAGATTGAGCAAAGAGAGATATTGTGTGTGAATGTTTGTGAGGTAGGGAGAGTGAGAGAGAAACATTGGAGAAAGAGTTAGAGAAGTGTGAGCAAAAAAAGAGAAAGAAAGAGAACAAATATTGAGAAAGAGAGAGGAAGGGTGCGAAGGAGGAAGAGAGTATGAGAGGGATATACAGAGAGAAGGAAAGCGAGGGAAGGTATAGAAAAAGGGAGTTAGGGAGGAATAATTAGAGACTGAGAGAGAGAATGAGAGAGATGGAGAGAGAGAGAGCAAGATGGAAAAGTTGGAGAGTGCGTGAGAAAGAGAGAGAGGAAGGAGGGAAGTGAGAGAAATAGAGAAAGAGAGAGAAGAAGGAGAGAAGTGAGAGAAATAGAGAAAGAGAGTGCGGGGATAGAGGAAGAGAAAGAGTGAGAAGAGAAAGAGATAAGTTGATTTAGAATAAAGAATAAGAGCTAAATGACAATGTAAAGTGGGAGAGAGAATAGAGTGTGAAATAGATAAAGCGAGGGAGTAGGAGTGAGAGTGAAGCTGAAGAGAGAGAGAGTGGATGAAGAGAGAGTAAGAGAAAAGGAGCAAGAGATAAAACGAAGATGGAACAAGAGAGAGTTAGGAAGGGAGAGTGAGGGAGAGAGGGAGAGAGAGAGAGAGAGAGAGAGAGAAGTGATTGAAGGAGTAAGAGAGAGTGTGAAATTAAAGAGAGTGAGGGAGCAAAGATGGGAGAGACTGAAAAGGATTGATGGATATATGGAGATAAAGAATGAGTAAAGAGAGAGAAATAGAGCAAGAGAGAGCCAGAGAGTGAAAGAAAGAAACATAATAGAGAGTGAGACATAGAGAGAAAGGAAGAGAGCGAAAAAGAAAGAGATAAAGGGCAAGAGTAAGAGAGAGAGTTAGAAAGGGGGATAGATGGAGAGAGTAAGAGAAATTGATGGGCAAGAGGGAGTGAGAGAGCGAGAGAGAGGAGAAAAGATGAAGATCGAGTAAAGAGAGTGAGGGGTAAAGATAGCACAAGAGCAGGAGAATGGTGAGTGAGGGGGAGCAATAGAGAGGGAGACAGAGGGAGATAGGCAGGGCGAGGGAGGTAGGGAGAGAAGAGAGGGAAAGAGAGAGGGAGGGATGAAAGTAAGAGAGAGGAGAGAGAAAGTGGAAGAGAGAATGAGAGAAAGAGTTAGAGGAAAGAGAGATAAGAGAGCAACAAATGAGAGTATAAATCAGAGTATAAGATAAAAAAGAGAGAGTAGAGAATGAGAAAGAGAGAGAGGGAGAGAGAATAATAAAGAAGAGGATAGAGAGAAAAAAGAGAAAGATGGAGAGAGGGAAAGAGAGGAGAGAGTGAGCGAGAAAGAACAAGAGAGTAAGTAAGAGTGAGATAGATAGCAAGAAATGGAGCTAAAGAGGGTGAGAGCGAAAAAGATTGAGAGAGAGTGAGAGAGTGTATGAGTGTATGAGATGGATATACGGAGAGAAGGAAAGCGAGGGAAGGTATAGAAAGAGGGAGTGAGGGAGGAATAATTAGAGACTGAGAGAGAGAATGAGAGAGATGGAGATAGAGGGAGGGCAAGATGGAAAAGTTGGAGAGTGCGTGAGAAAGAGAGAGAGGAAGGAGGGAAGTGAGAGAAATAGAGAAAGAGAGAGAAGAAGGAGAGAAGTGAGAGAAATAGAGAAAGAGAGTGCGGGGATAGAGGAAGAGAAAGAGTGAGAAGAGAAAGAGAGAAGTTGATTTAGAATAAAGAATAAGAGCGAGATGACAATATAAAGTGGGAGAGAGAATAGAGTGTGTGAAATAGATAAAGCGAGGGAGTAGGAGTGAGAGTGAAGCTGAAGAGAGAGAGTGGGTGAAGAGAGAGTAAGAGAAAAGGAGCAAGAGAGAGAACGAAGATGGAACAAGAGAGAGTTAGGGAGGGCGAGTGAGGGAGAGAGGGAGAGAGAGAAAGAGAGAGAAGCGATTGAAGGAGTAAGAGAGAGTGTGAAATTAAAGAGAGTGAGGGAGCAAAGACGGGAGAGACTGAAAAGGATTGATGGATATATGGAGATAAAGAATGAGTAAAGAGAGAGAAATAGAGCAAGAGAGAGCCAGAGAGTGAAAGAAAGAAACATAATAGAGAGTGAGACATAGAGAGAAAGGAAGAGAGCGAAAAAGAAAGAGATAAAGGGCAAGAGTAAGAGAGAGTTAGAAAGGGGATGGATGGAGAGAGTAAGAGAAATTGATGGGCAAGAGGGAGTGAGAGAGCGAGAGAGAGGAGAAAAGATTTAAGAGAGAGACAAATAGAAAGCAAAAGTGAAAGAGAGAGCAAAAGATAGTGAGCAAGTTTGAGATTGAGAGGGAGATTAAGAGAATGTGTGAGAAGGAAAGAAGGAGAGAGGGAAATGAAAAGGGGGTGAGAGAGAGAGAGGGAGAGAAATTTACATAAGGAGAGTGGGAAGGAGGGAAGCGGGAGGGAGAGGATGAGTTGGAGGGAATGGGAGAAGATGAGAGAGAGATATAGAGAAAAGAGAAAGTGAGAGAAGAGAGAGCAAGTGAGAGAGAAGTATAGAGAGCGATATAAAAAATGAGATGGTGGGAGAGGGGGTGAATAAGTGAGAAGGAGAGGAGATGGAGAGGGAGAGAGGAAGAGAGAAGAGTAAGATAGGAGAGAGCGAAACAGAGGGACGTGGGGATTGAAAGAGGGAGGGATCAAGGGGTAAAGTGAGATATATGATAAAAATAATAAAAAATAAATAATGAGATGGTTATGAGGGGAGAAAGCAAGATGTGAAAGAAACTAAGAGAGAGCATGAGGGAGGGAGTGAGGGAGAGAGTGAGAGATTGAGGGAGAGAGAGAGTAAAGAGAGAGAAGAGAGTCATAGAAGAATGAGCAAAAGAGAGATATAAAGAGGGGGCAAAAGAGAACAAGAAACAATAAAGAGAGATGAATAGAGAGTAAGATAGAGAGAATAAGGGAAGAAGAGATGATAGGGATTGAAGAATGAGCGGGAGGAGAGGAGTGAGGATGAGACAGAAATATAGATGGAAGAGAGACTCAGGGAAGATAGAGAATAAGATTGTGAGTGAGAGGTAGAGAGAGGGATATCTAGAGGGGATATGGAGATAGCGAGAGGAAGACATGGGCGATAGAGAGAGAGAAACTAATTAATGAAAGAGGAAGAGAGGGAGAGGAAGAGAGTGACAGATGGTTGACAAAAAAGTGATTAAAGTGATCAGAGAGAGTGATAAAAGAATGCAAGAGTACGTGTATGAGAGGGAAAGAAAGATAGTAATATAGAAAGAAAAAGTGATAAAGAATAAATAGAGAAAAGTGTGAGAGTAGTAGAGAGTGAGAATGAGAGAGATAGAAGGAGGGAGTGAGGGAGATTGAAGAGAGAGGGAGTGATAGAGGAAGAGTGGGTGAAAGAAAAGAAAAAGCGATGGAAGATATTAAGAGAAATGAGAGCGAGGGAGAGTGGGGGTAGAGAATGAGATTTAGTGGGGGAGAGAGGCAGATGAGTTAGAATAGAATGAGAGGGAAAGAGGGAGAGAGTGTGTGAGAGAGAGAAATTGAGAGGGAGAGAGGGTGGGAAAGGGAGGGATGGGAGAATGATTGAGAGGAGAGGGAGGAGAGCAAGCAATCGAAGGGTGAGTAAGTGAGAGAGTGACCATGGAGCGAGAAAGAGAGAGCGAGTGAGGGAGTAAGAGTGAGAGTGAAATTGAAGAGAGAGGAAGAGGGAGCAAGAAAGGGAGAGAGTGTGAGAGAGAAATAGATTGAAGAGGGAGTGAGGGGATAGAGAACGCGAGAGAGGGAGTGAATGAGCAGGTAAAAAAAATGAAAGTGCTAGAAGAGAGAAAGAAAGAGGGATTGAGAGAGAGTGATAGAGAAACGATAGGGAGGGAGAGAGAGTGATAGAGAAACGATAGGGAGGGAAAGAGTGAATGAGTTAGTGCAAGAGGAGAGAGATAGAGAGAGGAGTGAGATAGGGAGAGAGGGAGAAAGAGATGCAAGGAGGGATTGAAAGAGGGAGGGATCGAGGAGGAAAGAGAGATGTTTGAGAGAAAATAATAAATAATGAGATGGATATGGGGGAGCGAGCAAGATGTGATTGAGAGAGTGTATGTTAGGGAGGGAGAGTGCGTGAGAGAGAGAGAAAGAGTGAGTAAAGTGAGAGAAGAGAGGGAGATAGAAGAAAGAGCAAGAGAGAGACAGAGAGGGGACAAAAGTCAGCAAAGAAACAACAAATAGAGATGAAATAAGGAGAGAGAGCAAGAGAGGGAGTGAAGATAGGGATTGAAGAGTGAGCTGGAGGGAGAGAGTGAGAGGGGGTAAAGGAAAACAAAGAGAGAGAAAAGAGACGCATGCAAGATAGAGCAAAAGATAGTGAGTGCAAGTTTGAAAGAGAGATATATAGATAGAGATATGGAGTGAGAGGGAGGGGAGGGAGATAGATAAAAAAGAGCAAAAGAATGAGAAAGGGAGTGAGATAGAAAGTTATATAAATAAAGTATAAGAGAGTGAGAAGAAGAGTAAGGTAAGGAGAGTGAGAAAACGGAGAGAGAAGGAGGAAGGGAGAGAAAGAGGGAGGGGGAGAGGAATAGATGTGTGAGAGAAGGTTAGAAATAATGAGATAGAGAAGAGGTAGAGATAGAAAGCTGAGTGTGGGATTGAAAGAGAGAGTAGGTAGAGAGGGAGAGTGAGAGAAAGAGAGCAAAAGAACGAGAAAGAGAGATAGAATAAGCAGTGTGAGAGAAAACATGAGTGGTAAAGAGAAATAAAAAGAGATAGAGGGACCTGCTCCCTTACTTTATCTCTATCACACTCTCCATTATCCTTTCACTTTTCCTTCCTCTTACTCGTTTTCTTTATCTATCCCCTACTTCCTCTCTCTCTTTCATTCTCTCTTTCTTTTCCTCACTCTCTTTCTCTTCTTCGGTCTCACTTCTTGTGTCTCTCACACTCCCTCACTCCCCCTAACTTTCATGAACACATTTTCTCTCTCTAACTTCCCCCTCTCTCCTTTTTTCCTTGCTCCAATCTCTCTCTCTCTCACTTACACACTCTCTCTCGCCTAAATGTGTTACCACCTCCTCTTACTTTCTCCCTCTCTCGCCCCCTCTCCCACCCCTATTCAAACTCCTCTCCCTCTCATCCTCTCTCTACCAAGTTCTCTCCTTGTCTCTCTTTTTCTCTATCATTCTCTCTACCCTTGCTCTTCAAGACCTCCTCCCTCCTTTTCATTCAAACTTCTTACCTTATCTCACTTTATCTCTCTCTCAAATCCTTTCATTTCCCTTCCTTGCTCTCTTTCTGTCTCTCTTTTTCTCTATATATATACCCTCTCTCAAAATATCTCTCAGTCTCCCTATTTATCTATTCCTTTCTCTCACTTATTAACCTCCTCTCCTCTTTATCTCTTGTTCTTCTAAGTCTTATTGCCCCTCTCATTGTCCCTCCTGCTCATCTCTTTTGCTCACTTTCCTTACTCTTTCTCTTTCTCTCTCTTTTATGCTCCCACTTTCTATTCAATTTCATTGTCACTTACTCCCTCCCTCTCACTTTCTCAGTCTCTACTCTCTCTCTTACTCTTTCTTTTCTTCATCATTCCTTTCTCTCTCCTCTCACTCTCTCTTTCTCTATTCCCTACTCTCTCCTACTCTCTCTCGCTCTCCTTCCCCCACTCTCTCACTTGTCCCCCTCTTTCCCACACATGGTCTCTCTCTTTATATCCCTCTATCCCTCCCACGCACTTCCCCTGAACTTTCTCTACCTCTCTCTCTCTCTCTCATTCATTCTCATCTTCACCCTCCCTCTGTCCATCTCACTCATTCCTTCTTCCTCTATCTTTCCCCACTCTCATCTCTCTCCCTCTCTCTCCCTTCATCACTCCCTCTCAGTTAAATCTCTTTCACTCCCTCTCTCACTTTCTCACTATTTATTGTCTCTCTCTTTGTATTCTGATGGTCTCTCTTCTCTGATTTTTCCTCACCCACTATCCCCACGAACATTATCTTTTGCTTTCTTTCACTCCCTCTCACTTCCTCTCTCATTCCTCAATATCTCTTCCCTTTCCCTTTTACTCTCCTTCTTTCTCTATTAAATTTCATTCTCACTCTTACTCTCGCTCTTTCTCACCCTTTTTTCTCTATCTCTCTTTCTCTCGCACTCTATCCCACTCACTCTACCTCTCTATCTTCATCTCCTTCCTTCTTTCACTCTCTTCTCTTCCAATTTCCCTCTCACTCTATCTATCCTTTTGTCGCTCCCTCCCTGTCTTCAACTTAGCTCACTCCCTTCTTTTCTCTTTCTCACTCTTTGTTATCTATCTCTCTTTTGCTCTCTGAACAGTTTCTTTCTCATCTCTCATTATTTCGCTTCATCCATCCTCCCACTCTCTCTCCTCTGTCCCCCTTCCTCATTCCCTCTCTCACTCAAACTTTCCTTTCTCTCCCTCTCTTCCTCTACTCTATATCTCCCTTTACAACTCCTCTCGCTCACTCTTTATCATCCATTCTTTTCCTCTACCTCTCTCTCCCCTTCTCGCTCAATCTCCCTTATTCTATCTTCCAGCACTCTCTATTTTCTCTCACACTCTTTGTCCCTTTCTTTCTCCCTCTCTCTCTTCAATCTTTCTTACGACCTCCCTCTATCTCTCTATTTCCATTTCTTTACTACTAATGCCCTGTATTATATTGCTCTTTCTCAGTCTCTTGTTCTCTCTTATGTTAACCTTTATTCTCTCTCTTTCTCTCACTCAATCACCCACTCTCTCTTGCTCTCTCCCTCTCTCTCACTCACTCCCTCACTCTTTCTCTCCCTCTATCCCCCACTCTCTCTCTTCACCTCTCTTTTGCTTCCATCCCTCCAACTCTCTCTTTCTCTCTCGACCTCTTTTCAATTTCACTTTCACTCTTCCTCCCTCCCCCAATCTCATTCTTTCTCCATTCCTCTCCCTTTCTTACTCTCTCTATTCTCTCTTCCTTTCTGCCTTACTCTCTTATGTTACTCTATTCTCTTTTCGTCTTACTCATTCTCTCTGTCTATCCTCTCCCCTCTCACTCCCTCTCACATCTACCAATATTTATCACACAACTCCGTCAATTCTCTATTTTCCGTTTCACTCTTTCTCGATCTCTCTCGCTCTCTCTTCCCACACTCTGCATTTCTTTCTCGCTATTTTATTTTGTCTCTCCCCCTCCATCTCATGTTCCTATCTCTTTCTCTCTCTGTATCTGCCAATTTATCCATCTATTGTCTCACTATCTCTCCATATAACACTTTATTACTCTCTCTTTCTCGCATTCCATCTCTCCTGCTCCTCTTTACCACTTGATCTTTCGTTCTCTCTTCTTCTCTCTCGAATCTCTCTCATTCTCTTCTGTCTCCCTCTCCCTTGCTTTTCATTCCCTTACCCTCACTTTTCTCTCTATTTCTGTCTCTACTTCTTGGTCCCTCTGTATCTTTATTCAACTTAAATCTTAGGCTTACTCCCTCCCTCTCTCTCCATCTCACTCTTTATTCTCTCACTCTCCCTTTCTCTCTTACTCTCTTATATTACTCTATTCTCCTCTCCTCTTATTCTTTCTCTCAATTTATTCTCCACTCTAACATCCTCTCCCTCTCTCTCACTTTCTCTTCCGCTCCCACTATCTCTCACACTCTCTTCTCTTCCTCTCTCTCTCTCTCTCATACACACATGCACTACTTCAAGCACTCTCTATTTCTCCCTCACACTCTTTCTCATTCTCTTGCTCTCATTCTTCAATCTTTTTTATGACCTCCCTCTAACTCCCTATTTCTTTTTCTTTACCACTAATGTTCTCTCTAATACTCTCTATTATATCTTTCTTTCTCGGTCTTTTGTTCTCTATTATGTTTCCCTTTATTCTCTCTTTCTCTCACTCAGTCCATCATTTTTTCTCGCTCTCCATCCCTCTCACTCTCTCCATCACTCTTTCTCCCCCTCTACCCTCCACTCACTCTACTTCTTTATTGCTTCCATCCCTTCCACTCTCTCTTTCTCTCTTCTATTCCTTTCTCCCTAGTTCTCTCTCTTTTTAATTTCACTTTCACTCTTCCTCTCTCCCCCTCTCTAACTTTCCCTCAAATTAATATATTCACACACTTTCTCTATCTCAATCTCTTAAGAGCTCTTTCTCGATCTCTCTCACTGTCTTTTCCCTCATCTCCATTTCATTCTCACTAATTTATTTTTTCTCCCACTCCCTCTATCTCGTGCTCCTATCTCTATCTTTCTCCCAGTCAAGCAATTTATCAAACTATTCTCTCATTTTCTATCAATCTACCCATTCATTACTACACTTCTCACACCACCTCACTACTCCTCTTTCGCTCTTGTCCTTTCCTTTTCTCTTCTTCTCTCTCTCCCTTCCTTTCTCTTGCTCTTTCTTCCCTTACTCTCTCTTTTTGCTCTTTTGTCTCTATTTCGTGGTCCTTCTCTCCCTTCATTCAATTCAAATCTCACTCTTACTCCATTTCTCTCCCTTTCTAACTATTTATTCTATCTCTTCCTATCCCTCTTACCCTCTTATGCTACTCTATTCTCTTCTCCTCTTACTCTTTATCTCTGTTTATCCCCCACTCCATCTCCCTCTCCCCCTCTCGCTCCCTCTCTCCCTTTACCAATATTTCTCACACATCTCCCTCTATTCTATATCTTTCTCTTATCTCTTTCTCAATCTCTAGCTCTCTCTCCCACACTGCATTTATTTCTCATTATTTTATTTTCTCTCTTCCCCTCCATCTCATTTTCCTATCTCTTTCTCTCTACACATCTACCAATTTATATATCTATTCTCTCACTCACTCTCCATCTAATACCTTATTACTCTCCCTTTCTCACATCCCCTTTCTCCTTATCTTCCTTTACTTTTGCTCTTCCATTCTCTCTTCTTCTCTCTCGCACTCTCTCTCTCTTTCTTGCACTTCATTCCCTTACCCTCACTTCTCTCTCTATTTTTTTCTCTATTTCTTAGTCACTCTGTCTCTTTATTCAATTTAAATCTCACGCTCACTCGCTCCCTCTCTCCTTCTCACTCTCTAATCTCTCTCTCTCCCTCTCTATTGCTCTTATATTATTACTTTATTCTCATCTCCTCTTACTCTTTCTCTTCATCTATCCCCCACAACAACATGCTCTTCCTGTCTCACACTCTCTTTTCCCTCCCACTATCTCTCACACTCTCTTCTTTTACTCTCTCTCTCACATGCACTCTCACTTTCTCTACCTCTTTCCCTCCCTCACCATCTCTGATTCTCTTCCTTTTCCTCTTGTTCTCTCTTCCCTCATCTCCCTTCTCTCTTGATTTCTTTGTTGCTCTCTCTCTCATTTCTTCCTCCCTCTCTTTCTCATCAATTTCACTCACTCTTACTACTCTCTCCCAATATTTCCCGCACTCTCTCTTGCTACATATTCCCTCTCTCTTCTCACTCTTTCTCCTGCTTTATCCCCTACACACTCTCTCTCTTGCATCCCGTCCCCCTCTACCCTCTCAATCACTCACCCTCCCTCCCTTCCTCTTTCTCTCTCTCCCTCTCATCCCCTTTATTTCCCTCTCTCACTGCCTCTCTCTCTCACTCATTCTCTTATTCTCTCTCCCTCTTTTCCTCTAGCTCACTCTCTCTAGCTATATCTTCCTACGCACACTCTTCTCTCTCTATTCTTCTCTCCATCTCTCTTCCTCTCTCATTCCTTCTCTCTTCAATCCCTCTCGCTCCCTCCCTCTCTCTATTTTTCATTATTTATTCTCTATATTTCTTTCTCTCTCTTTTATTATTCTCTGTCCATTACTCTCACTCATACACACACACACACTCTCTCTATCTCTCTTCATCTTGTTCCCTCTGACGTTGTTTCTCTCCCAGTTTGTCTCTTCATCTCCATATCACTCTCACTCTTAATATGTCCCTTTAGCTTTCTCTTTCTCTCTCTATCTTAATCTGTCTTTTATTTGTTTCGCTTCTCTTTCGTTCTTGTTAGTCGTTGCCTACATATATGCCCAACTCTCTTCCTCCCTCTCTCACTTTCCTCCCCTCTTTATGTCTGCCTCTTTCTCTATCTCCCCTCCCTCTTTCACACTGTCTCTCACACTCTCCCTTCCATTCTCTCCCTCTATCTCTACATCCTCCGCTCGCTCTCTCAATCTCTCTTTTTTGATCACTTTCTCACTCATTCTCTTGCTCTCCTTCCCTTTGTCTCTCTCACTAACCCTCTCTTGCTCTCCTTCCCTCTATCTCTCTCATTAACCATCTCTTGCTCTATTTTTCTCAATCTCATTTCTCTCTCTATTTCTCTCTCACAATCTATCTCTATATCAATCTTTCACTCTTCAATCTCTCTCACTCCCCCTCTATATCTCTCTTTCTCACTCTGTCCACATCCCTCACACACTCTATCCCTCTCCAACTTTTAACTTTCTCAATCTTTTCTCTTCTCTCTCATTATTTCTCATTTTCGCTTAAACTTCTCTCTCACCCTCTCTCCCTCTCTCCCTCCCTCTCTTTGTCACCTCTGTCTTACTCTCTTTCCTTACTCTATCTCTCTCTATCTATATGTCTCTCCTGCTCCCTCCCTCACTCTCTCTTTTCTCTCCCTCCCTCTCTCACACTCTCTCCCCTTCCTGTCCGGTTAATATTTTTTTGTCTCTTGTCCCTCACTCTCCTCCTCTCTTATATTCTTTTTCCTCAAGATTTGTATGACTCTCGCACACTTATCTCTTTGTCGGTCTCACTCTCTCTTTCTCTATCTTTTTCACTTCCTCAATCTTTCCATCTCTAGGTCTCCTTATGTTGCTCACTCTTGTCTCTCCATCTCACCCACTCATACAATCTCTCACACTCTCTCAAGCACTCTCTCTCAACCTCTTTAGCTCCATTTCTCGCTCTCTATCTCACTCTCTCTTACTTAATATCTCCCTCTCCTCTTTCTCTCTTGCTCCTCCTTTTCCTTTTGTTCTATCTTCCCTCACCTTTCTTCCATCCCAATTTCTCTATCGCTCTCTCTTTCTCCCCCACTCTTTCTCCTCATTTCACACACTCGTACTCCCTCTCTCCCTCTCTTTTCCACTACCTCCCTCTCTTGCTAGGTCTTACTATCTCTTCTATTGATATTTATTCCCTCTCCCTTCGTACTCTTTCCTCTCTTCTATCCCCCACACACAACTCTCTCTCGTGTCCTTCTCTATATCCCTCTCTCTAAGTCACTCTCATTCCATCTTTCTCTCCCTCTCTCTCTCCCTCTCTCTCTCTCACTCCTTTTATTTTATCTTCCTATTTTCTTTTAGCACACTCTCTTTTGCTCAATCTTCCTTCATACTCTCCTCTCTTTACTTCTCACTCCCTCTCCCTTCTTCTCTCGTTCCCTCTCTCTTCAATCTCACTCACTCCCTCTCTATCTATTTTTTTAAACTATTTATTATCTATCTTTCTTTCTCTCTCTTTTATTATTCTCTCTTCCATAACTCTCACTCACACGCACGCACACTCTCTCTTCCTCTTGCATTGTCTCTCGCCCTTTCTCTCTCAGTCTCACTTTTCATCTCTATATCGCACTCACTCTTAAATTATCCCTCCTTTTCTCATTCTCTATTCCTTCTTTCTCTCATAATCTCTCTTTTCTTTCTCTCTCTTCTCTTTCATTCACCCTTTCTTTCCAGATATCCCCCACTCTCTCCATCTCCCATTTTCCTCCTTTCCTCTTTGTCTCCCTCTTTGTCTCTCTTTCACACACTCTCTCAATCTCTCCCATCCACTCTCTCCCTCTACGTATGCATCTCCCTCGCTATCCTCTCTCTAAATCTCTCTCTCACGATCTCTATGTCACACATTCTCCTGCTCTCCTTTTCTCTGTCCCTCACATTAAACCTCTCTTCCTCTATTTTTTCTCACTATTTACTCTATTTATCTCTCACAGTCTCTCTCTTTGTCTCAATGTTTCACACTTCAATCTCTCTCACTCCCCCTTTCTATCTATCTCTTTCTCACTCTCTACCTTTATCTCTCACTCTCTATTTTATCTTTCTTTTTTGCTCTCTTGCTCTTCTCTCTCTCTCTCTCTCTTCCTCTCTCTCTCTCTCTTCTATCACTTTTTCTTCTCTCTTTGCTCGATCTTTCCGCCCTTATCCCTCACAAACACTCTATTTCTCACTTTCTAACTTTTTTCTCTCCAATCCTTCTCTCTTCTCTCTCATTATTTCTCACTTTCTCTCACACCTCCCTCTCTCCCTCTTTCTCTCCCTCCTCTGTCTCCCTTTTCTCTCACTCTCTTTTACATACTCTTATTTTCACTCTATCCCTCTCAATGTTATTTATTTCTTGCTCCCTCCCTCACTCTCCCTTTCATCCACTCGCTCTTTGTATCTCTTTTCTCTCCCTCCTCACATCCCTCACACTCTCTATCCGTTCCCACGCTGTTAATATCTTTTGTCTCTCCTGTCCCTCTATCTCCATCCTTTCTTATATCCCCTTCTCTATCTCAATTTATTTTCCTCTATCTCTAGATCTCTTTCATTGTCACACTCATTCTCTATACTAGTCTCACTTTCTCCCATTATCTTTCTCTGTCCCTCAATCTTGCACTTTTTAGGTCTCCCTTATGTTGTCACTCTTCTTTCTCCATCTCACACACTCATACACTCTCTCTCCCTCTCACCCTCCTTAGTTCCATTCTCACTATCCATTACAATTCTTTCTTTCTCTCTCACTCTATTATTTTTTCTTCACTTTCTATATCTTTCTCTATTAATTTCTTTCTCTCCTCACTCTCTATTCACTTTTTTTTATCTTATACATTCTTTTACACTTTCCTTTGTTGCTCTCTCTTCTCTCTTTTCTCTTACTCTTCTCTTACTCTATCCCCTACTATTTCTCCTCTCTCTTGCTTTCATCCCTCCCTCTTTTTTTCTCTCCCTTCTTTCCCTCCCTTTATCCATCTCTGTCTCCCTCTCTCTTGCTCCCTCTCTCCCTTGCTCCCCCTCTCTCTCAACTTTCTCCTGTTCTCCCTCACTTCTTACTCCTCACTCACTCTTACTTGATCTTCCCTTAGTCTCTCTTCTCTTTCTCTCTCTCTTTCACTCTCTCCTGCTTTCTCTTTCCCGCTCTCTCTTTAAACCCTATCACTACCTCCTTCTATCTCTCTTTCTCACACACTCCTCCCTCTCTCTCACTTTCTATTCCACATCTTTTTATCTCTCTCTTGCTCGCTTTTGTCTCCCTCTTTTGATGCTCCCTTTATCCCTCACTACCTCTCTCTTGCTCTCCCTCTCACTTTCACTCCCTTCATCCCTCTCTTTCTCCTCCTCTCCGTATCTCCCTCTCTCTTGAAACCTCTCTCGCTCCCTCACTCTCTCCTTCTCTCATGCTTAATTTTCCCTCACTCTCTATGCACTCTATATCTCTCTCACACACTCTCCCTTTCTCTCTTCTCTCATTAGTTTCACTCACACTCTTACTCCTTCACTCTCTCTCTTACAAGCTCCATGTTCACGCTTTCTTACTTAATCTAACTTCAATTGCTCGCTCTCCTCTCTCTCCTCTCAATCTTTCTATCCCTCTCTCCCCCTCTCTCCTCTCAATCTTTCTATCCCTCCAGCTCTCTCCCTCTCCTACTCTCTCATTCTCTGTCTCACACACTCTCTTCCTCTCTCCCACCCACTCTACTCCAATTCATCCCCCCTCTCTCTCCCACTAATCATCATTCTCTCCCACTCTCTCCCTGACTCTCACTTTCTCTCTTTATCTTCCATCACTCTCTTTTCTTTCACCCTATCTTCCTCACTCACTCCCACTTTTCTTTCACCCTATCTTCCTCACTCACTCTCTTCAATCTCTCTCACTCCCTTCCTCTATTTCTCTTTTTGATACTTTCCCTTTCTCGATTTTTTCTATATTTATACTTTATCACTTTTTGTTTCTTTATTTCTCTCTCTTTCTCTCTGGCACACAATCACCCTTGCTCTCTTTTATCACTCTCTCTTATCACTTTACTCACTCTTCTCCCTAACCATCTCTCACTCTCTTCCTCCCTTCCTCTCTCCCTCTTTCATTAATTCAATCTTTCTCTCTTAATTGCCCTCTGGCCCTCCCACTACATCCATATTGCCTCTATCTCTCTCTCTACCTCTCACTCACTATCTTTTACTCTATCAAACTTCAGTCTCCTTTCTCTCTATATTTCTGTCGCACCCTCTCTCCATCCCTCCCACTCACTCTAGAATCCCTTTCTTCACTCCCTCTCTTACTCTCTCTCACACTCTCTCGCCCTCTATTTCATCACTCTTTATCTCTTGCTTGCTCCCTCTTGCTCTCTTTTTCTATCTCTTGCTAAAACTTCAATCACTCTCCCTTCCCTCTCTGCACTCACTCTTTCGCCCCCTCCATCCCTCACCCTCTCTCTTGCTCTCCTTCCTTCCCTCTCTTTCTCAATCGCTTTCTCATTTCTCTCTCTTAATCGCCTCATCTCCTTCTCATTATTTCACAACTACTTTCTCACACTCCCTCCCTCCCCCCTCAACTATTTTTCTCTGTATCTTTCTTTCTCTCATTCTAGCATTCCCTCCTCCCTCCCTCCCGCTCTTCTTTTTTGTTATCTATCTATTGCTTTCTATCATTCTCTTATTCTCTTTTTATTAATGTATCATTTTAACTCTAAGCCCCCCTCTCTTTCTCTTTAATATTCTTGCTCTCTCACTCTCTCTCGCTCTCTCTCATTCTCTCTTTAAGTCTCTACTATGTTGCTCTCTCCCTCTCACTCTCTTCTTTCTCTCTGCATCCCCTTGCAGTCTCCATCACAACCTCTCACCGCTCCCTCCCTTTCTCAACCTTATACCTTCTCTCACTTTTTCTCTCTCTCAATCTGTTTAGTTCTTTTTATTGCTCTATCTTACATTCTCTTCCATTGCTCTCCATTTTCTTCTTGTTTTATTCCTCCCTCTCTCCTCTTTCTCTTGCTTCTCTCTCTCTCACTCCCTCGCCATCTTTCTCTCTCTCTTGCTCTATCTTACAATCTCTCTTTATATATTCTCTCCTTCTCTCACAATATCTCTCTCACTCTCCCTATTTGTTTCACTCCTCTCTCTAACTCACTCTCTCACTCTCCTTATTATCTCCTTCTTCTCTTTCTCACTTGCTCTTCCTTTTCCTCTTGTTCTCTCTTCTCATACGTCTCTTCTCTCTCGATTTCTCTATTGTTATCTCTCTTTTTTCTCCCTCTTTCTCCTCAATTTTACTCGCTCTTACTCCCTCTCTCCCTCTCTCCCTCTCTTTCCCACTCTCTCTTCCTCTCTCTTATATCTCTTCTATTGCTATTTATTCACTCACACTTCTCACTCTTTCTCCTCTCCTGTCCCCCACACATACTCTCTCTTACACCCCTCACTCCATATCCCTCCCTCTAACTCACTCTCCCTCCATCCCTTCCTCCCTCTCGTTTCCTTTCATTCCCTCCATCTCCCACTTTAGCTCCATTTCTTTCTCTCTATCTAACTCTTCTTATAATCTTGTTCTCTCAATCTCTCGTCTCTTTCCTTTGCTCTATCTTTCTCTCTTCACTCTCTATCCTCTTCTCTATTATCATCTCTCCCCCTCACTCTTTCTCTCACTCTCAATTCCATTTTTTATCTTACACTCTCTTTCACACTCCATTGTTGCTCTCTTTTCTCTCTTTCCTCTTACTCTCTCTCATTATATCCTCTCTTTCTTCCATCTCTCCCTCCATCTCTATCACCCTCTTTGTAACCCTTTCTCTTGCTCCCTCAATCTCATAATTCTCTTGTTCTTATGCCCACTTTACCCCTCATTCTCATACTCTCTCAATATTCCCACAACCTCTCTTCTCACTCTCTCTCACTTTCTCTTTTCTACTCATTGTATAAACTCTCTCACATCCTCCATCTATCTCTCTTTTTCCCTCACTACTTCCATCTCTCTTTATCTCTCTATCTCATTGTCTTATCTGTCTCTCACTTTTGACCCTCCAATTATCCCTCACTACCACTCTCTGGCTCTCCCTCCCTTATTCACTCCCTTAATCCTCCTCTCTCCCTCTCTCCATATCTCTCTCTTTCTTGCTCCCTTGCTCGCTCCCTCCCTCTCTCACGCTCTCTATTCCCTCACACTCTCTTCTCTCTATTTGTCTCTCACACTGTCTCCCTTTCTCGCTTCCTCTTTCTCTTTCTTCAGTTTCACTCTCACTCTCCCTCTATCCTTTAATCTTTCTAGCTCTATGTTCACTCAGTATCACCCACTCTCACTTATGATACTCTCTCTTCTCTCTCCCATCAAACTTTCTCTCCCTCTCTTCCCTATCTCTGGCTTCCTTCCCTCCCTCCCTCCCTCTCCCTCTCTCTGTCTCCCTTTCTCTCCCTCACACAATCACTCTCTATCCCTCTCACTCTTTCAGTTCATTCCTACTCTCTCTCCCACAAAATCTCATTCTCTTTCCCCTCTCTCACTCTTGCTCGCTCTCTCTATATCTTCTTTCACACTCTTCTCTCTTTCTCTCACCTCCTTTGTCACACGCACTCTTCAATCTCTCTCACTCCCTCTCTCTTTCTCTCTCTTTCTCATCTCTCCCTCTCTCGTTCTTCTCAATATTTATGACTTATCACTTTTTTTCTCTTTTTCTCTCTCCCTCTCTTTCTCTCTCACACACTCTCTTTCTTGGTCTCTTTTATCACTCTCGTTTATCTCTTTACTCACTCTTTCTCTCTAACCATCGCTCAGTCTCTTCTTCCCTCCCTCTCTTTATCTCTCTCGCCTTTCATTTCTCTCTCTCCCTCGCGCCCTCCATCTCTTCCATATCTTCCTCTATATCTCCCTCTCTCTACCTCTCACTCTCAATCTTTTGCTCTTTCTTCCCTGAGTCTCTCTTCTCTATTTCTGTCTTGCTCTTTCTCAGTTTCTCCCTCTGGTTCTCTCCTTAATTCCTATCACTCCCTCCCTCTATCTCTCTGTTTCTAGTTCACTCGCTCTCTTTCTCACTCTCAAGGGAGAGATCTAAGGAGAGCTAAAAAACCAACAAAGGTATAAAATTGGGAGAGACTGTGGAGAGAGCAAGCAAGAGAGTGAGAAAGGGAGAGAATGAGAAAGAACAACAAGCAAGAGAAGAGTGAGAGAGGGAGACAGTGAAGTGGTAGAGAGAGAGAGTGAGAGTAATGAAGTGAAAGGATAAGAGATCATAAGATGGAGCAAGAGAGAAAGTAAAAGAGAGGGAGATCGAGAATGGGAGTCTTGTGAGGGAGTGACAGAGGGAGAGAGAGGAGAGTAAGAGAGGGAGTAAGCGAGAGGCGGAGAGAGTGGGAAAGAAAGACAGGGAAAGAGGTAGAGAGGAAAGTAGAGAGATAAGAACATAATAAAGAGCTTGAGAAAAAGTGAGATAGAGAACGAATAAAGTGTAAGTGAAGAAGTGAAAGAAAGTGAGAGATAGGGATAGAGAGATAGAGAAGAAAATCAAAGAGATAGAACAAGAGAGAGGGAGAGTGAGTGTGTGAGAGAGGGTGAGAGAGAGAGGAGAATGAGCAAGAGAGTGTATTTTAAGGATAAGGGGAGATTTAGAGAAAGGGGGGAGGAAAGAGTGAAGGAAGAAGAGAGAGTGAAACAGAGGGAGTGAGAAATTTATATAGAGATGGCATGAACTCTCTATCTCTTCCGCTCTCTCTCCCTCACTAGCTCTATCTCTTTTGCTCTTCATCTCCCTTCCTCTCTCTTTCCATCTCTCTCTGCTGCTCACTCTATCTCTCTCCTCCATTATCTTTCTCCGTCTCCCTCTCTCATGCTTTCATTCTCTTTCCCTCTCTCTCCCTCTCCCTCACAACATCACTCTCTCTAACTCTCTCCCACTCCAACAACCTCCCTCTCTCTCCCTCATTCTCTCGCTGTCTCTCTCTCCCCCAATATCTCTTTTGCATCTACTCCCTCACTCTCCCTTCATATCCTCCTCTCACAATCTTTATCACACATTCTCTCCTTCAATCACTCTCACTCTCTCCCACTCCCACACCCTTCCTCTCACTCCCTATCTCTCTGTCACTCCGAGGAAGAGAAAGAGAGTGAGGAAAAGAAGGAGAGAATGAAAGAGAGAGAGGAAGTGGGGGATAGATAAAGAAAAAGAGTGAGAGGAAGAGAAAGTGAAAGAGATTATGTAGAGTGTGATAGAGATAAAGAGAGGGAGTAGGTCCCTCTATCTCTCTTTTTCTTTCTCTTTACCACTTATGCTCTCTCTCGCCTCCCTATTCTATCTCTCTTTCTCGTTCTTTTACTCTCTTTTTTGTTGCTCTTTATTTGTGTTCTTTCTCTCACTCTATCCCTCCCTCTCTCACTCTCCTCTCTCCCTACTTCTCTCTCTTTCAATCCCACACTCAACTTTCTATCTCTACCTCTTCTATCTCTCATTATTTCTCACCTTCTCTCACACGTCTATTCCTCTCCCCCTCCCTCTTTCACTCCTTTCCTCCTTCTCTCATTCTCTCTCCGTATTCTCACTCTCTTTACCTTACTCTTCTTCTCACTCTCTTATTCTTTCTTTATATATTCTTTCTTTCTCACTCCCTCTCTCACTCTCTTTCTCTTTATTATCTATCTCCCTCCCCTCCCTCTCACTCCATATCTCCCTCTATATCTCTCTCTTTCAAATTCGCACTCTCTACCTTTTGCTCTATCTTGCATGAGTCTCTCTTCTCTCTCTTTGTTTTCCTTTACCCCCTTTCACTCTCTCCCACTCACTCCTCAATCCCTATCTTCACTCACTCTCTTGTTCTCTCTCCCTATTTCATCTCTTTTTGTTGTTTCTTTGCTGACTTTTGCCCCTCTCTGTCTCTCCCTTGCTCTTTCTTCTCCCTCTCTTCTCTCATCTTATTCACTCTTTCTCTCTCTATATCTCTTTCTCTCTCTCTCAGACTCTCCCTCCCTTACACACACTCTGTCAAATTCTCTCACATCTTGCTCTCTCCCCTCATATCCATCTCCTTATTTATTATTTTCCCTCATACATCTCTCTTTCCTCCTCGATCCCTCCCTCTTTCAATCCCTCCTTACCTCTCTTTCTCCCTTTCTCCCTATCTCACTCCTCTCTCTCTCTCCTCTTGCACTAACTCATTCACTCCCTCTCCCTCCCTATCGTTTCTCTATCGCTCCCTCTCAATCCCTCTTTCTTTCTCTCTTTTAGAACCTCCTTTTTTTAACCTGATCATTCTCTCCCTCTCTCACATTCTCTATTCCCTCACTCCCTCTTCACTCTATTTCTCTCTCACACTCTTTCCCTTTCTTGCTCCCTCTTCCTCTCTCTTCAGTTTCACTCTCACTCTTACTCCCATACTCCCTCAGTCTTTCTTGCTCCATGTTCACTATCTCTCACTTACTCTCTCTTCGATTGCTTGCTCTCCCTCTCCTCTCAATCTTTCTCTCTCTCTCCCCCTCTCTCTTACTTCCATCCCTCTTCTCTCTCCCTCTCTCCCTCTCACTTTCTCTCTCTCACACACTCCCTCCCTCTCTCCCTCTCATTGTATTCTAATTCACCTGCCTCTCTCCCCCACTAAATTTCATTCTCTACCCCAACTCTCCCTTGCTCTCACATTCTCTCTATATCTTCCGTCGCTCTCTCTTTTCTCTCACCCTCTCTTCCTCTCTCACTCCCACTCTCTTCAATCTCACTCACTCCCTCACTCTATCTCTCTCATTCTCACTCTCTACTACTCTCACACTTTTCTCTATTTATGCTTTATCACTTTTTCTTTCTATATTACTATCCTTCTTTCCCTCTCATACATGTACTCTTGCACTCTTTTATCACTCTCTCTTATCACTTTACTCACTTTTTCTGTCCAACCATCTGTCACTCTCTTCCTCCCCCTCTCTTCCTCTTTCATTAATTAGTCTCTCTCTCTATCGCCATCTCTCCCTCCTGCTATCTCCATATCCTCTCTAGATATCCCTCTCTCTACCTCTCACTCACAATCTTTTACTCTATCTTCCCTGAGTCTCTCTTCCATCTATATTTCTGTCTCATCATCACTCCTCTCCTCCAGCTCACTCTTCAATCCCTATCTTCACTTCCTCCCTTGCTTTCTCTCTTACTCTCTATTTCATCTCGCTCTATTGCTTCTTGCTCTCTTTTGCCCCTTCTTTATCTCTCTTTGCTCTTTCTTTTATGACTCTCTCTTCTCTCTCTTTAATCTCTCTCTCCCTCAACCTCTCTCTCTCTTCGTCACGCTCCCTCTTAGTTTCTCTCACATCTTGCTTTCTCCCCTCATAACCATCTCATTATTTATTATTTTTATCATATATCTCACTTTACCCCTTGATCCCTCCCTCTTTCAATCCCCACATCCCTCTTTGTTTCGCTCTCTCCCTATCTTACTCCTCTCTCTTCCTCTCTCCCTCTCCATCTCCCTCTCTCCTACTAACTTATTCACTCCCTCTCCTACCCTATCATTTTTTCTATCGCTCTCTATCATTCCCTCTCTCTTGCTCTCTATTCTCTCTATCGCTCTCTATCATTCCCTCTCTCTTGCTCTTTATTCTCTCACTTTCGCTTTTCTCTATATCTCTCTCACTCATCGTCTCTCATTGCCTCACTAAAACTCATCCTCTCCCTCCCACTCCCCTCCTTCCCATTCTCTCTATGTAAATTTCTCTCCTTCTCCATCCCCCTCTTTCCTTCTTTCCTTCTCACACATTCTCTTAATCTCCCTCCCAATCTTAAACTTGCTCACTAACTTTTACTCTCTCTCTTCCACTTTCGCTTCCTATAGGTCTCTCTCTTAAATATTTTTTTCTCTCTCGCTCTCTCACTCCTACTTTCTCATCAATTTCTCTTACTCTCCCCCCATCTAAATCTCTCTTACTCTTGTCCTTTATCTCTTTCTTTTTCGCTCTCTACCTTTCTCACTATGTCTCACTCTCTATTATGTTTCTTTCTCTCGCTCTCTGGCTCTCTCTTGCTATATTTCTCTCTCTTTGCTCATTCCTTATCTCCATATATCCATCTCTCCTTTTCACTCTCTCTTACTCCTTCAATCGCTTCTCTCTCTTTCTCTCTTACACTCTCACCCTTTTTCTCTCTCCCTCTCTCTCTCACTCGCCCTCCCTAACTCTCTCTTATTCCATCCTCATTCTCTCTCTTGCTCCTTTTCTCTTACTCTCTCTTCACCCACTCTCTCTCTCTTCAGGTTCACTCTCACTCCTACTCTCTCTCTTTATTTGTTTCATACACTTTATTCTCTCTCCCACTTTTTATTTTCGTCTCGCTCTCATTCTTTATTCTCAATCAACTTCTCTCTTACCCTTCTCACTCTTTCTCTTCCTTTATCCCCACACTCTCTTTCTTTATTTCTCTCATTTCCCTCCTTCCTCTCTCTCTTTCTCATGCTCTCTCCAACTTTCCCTTCCTGCCCTCCCTCTCTCTTCATTTCTCACTCATTCTCTCTCTCATTCTCTTATTAACCCTCACTCACTCACTCTTTCTATACCTTCCCTCGCCTTCCTTCTCTCCCTATATCTCTCTCATACTCTCTTCCTCCTTCGCTGCCTTCCTTTCTCTTTCTCAATATCTGTTCTCTTTCTTTCTCTTTTTTGCTCACACTTCTCTAACTCTTCTCTAATGTTTCTCTCTCACTCTCCCTTCCTCACACACACTCACACAATATCTCTCTTTGCTCAATCTTTCTCTCCCTATTCCCCACACGTACTCTCTCTCGTGCGCTCCAACTGTTATCTCTCTCAATCCCTCTCTTATCTCTCATTTCTTTTCAAGTTCTCTCACACTTCTATCTCCCTCTCTCCCTCCCTCTATCTGCCTCCTCTATCTCTCACTCTCTTTTCCTTACTCTTGTTCTCACCTCACTTTCTCTATTTACATATCTCTCTTGCTCTCAAAATTTTATCTTTCTCAATCTCTCTCCCCCATTGCTTCTCATATTCTCTCACACTTTTGTCTCCCTCTCTCCCTCCCCCTATCTACCTCCTCTATCTCTCACTCTTTTTTCCTTACACTTGTTCTCACTCTCTCATTCTTTAACTATATATCTCTCTCCTTTTGTTCCCTTCCTCACCACACTTTCTCTCCCTTCCCAATTTCCTAATAGATATTTTCTCTCTTGTCCTTCTCTCTTTCCCTGTCTTATATCCTTTTCTTTCCGTCACTCTCATTTCTTTCTTCTCTCTAGATCTCTTTTGCTCTCTCACTTATGTTCTCCTTATCACTCACTCTCTCTCTCTATCATTCTCACTCCATCATTCTTGCTCTATCTAGGTCTCCCTTATGCAAGTCACTCTTATCTCTCCATCTCATACACATACACTCTCTCAGTCTCTCTCAATTTCGCTCTCACCCTCTGTAGCTCCATTTCTTTCTATCTATCTCACTCTCACCTACTCTCTTGTTCTTTCTCGCTCACTCTCTCACTCTCTCCAGCTTTCTCTCTTTTCTCTCTATCCTCTTCTTTATTATTCTCTCTCCCTCTCTCTCTTTCTCATTTTGTACCCTCTTTTTTAATCTTATACTCTCTTTTATACTCTCCTTTGTTGCTCTCTTATCTATCTTTCCTCTTACTCTTTCTCTCATTTTGTCCTCCGCTCTCTCTCTCTCCTCTCTCTTACTTCCATCCCTCCCTCTCTCTTTCCCTCTCTTCTGTCCCTACCTCCCTCCTTCCCTCACCCTCCCTATATCCCTCTGTCTCCCTCTCTCTTGCTCCCTCTCTCACTCTCTCTCACCATTCTTCTGTTCTTGTGCTGTCTTTACCCCTCACACACTTTACTCGATCTTCCCACAGCCTCACTTCTCATTATTTCTCCCTTTCACTCTCTCTCACTTTCTCTATCCTACTCTCTTGAAACCCTTTCACTTCCTCCTATCAATCTTTCTCCCTCACTACCTCCATCTCTCTCTCACTCTCTATTCCACCTCTCTTTATCTCTCTCTCATTATCTCCTCTGTCTCTCACTTTTGACCCTCCCATTATCCCTCACTACCACTCTCTCACTCTCCCTGCCTCTTTCGTTCCTTAATCCCTCTCTCTCTCCAGCTCTCCTTATCTTCCTCCTTCACGACCGCTCTCTCCCTCGCTCGCTCTCTCCCTCACTCTCTCTCTCTTTTCCCTCACACTCTCTTTTCCCTCACACTCTCTTCTCTCTATTGTCTCTCTTCACTCTCTCCCTTTCTCGATCTCTCTTTCTCTCTCTTCAATTTCACTCTCACTCTCACTCCCTTTCTCTTTTTAGCTCTATGATCACTCTTTCACACAATCTCACTTCTGCGCCTCTTGTTTCCCTCTCTCCTCTCAATTTCTTTTCCTCTATCCACTGTCACTTGCTTCCTTCTTTCCCTCCCTCTCTCTCCCTCTCTCAATCTCTCTCTCTCAGACACACTCTCTCTCCCTCTCTCAAACTCTTTTGGTTCATCTCCCACTCTCTCGCCCACAAAATCTCATTCTCTACCCACTCTCTCCCTTTCTCTCTTCGTCTTCCTCTCTCTTAAATTTTACTCTCACTCTTACTCCCCCACTCCCTCTCTCTTACTCACTCCATGTTCACTATCTCTCACTTACTCTCTCTTCAATTGCTCACTCTCCTCTCTTTCAATTTCACACTCTCTCACTTATACTCTTCCTTTCTTGCTCCCTCTTCCTCTCTCTTTGGTTTCACTCTGACTCTTACTCCTTCCCACTCTATTTCTCACTCCATGTTCAATCTCTATCACTAAGTCTTTCTCCCCCTTTCCCTCTCTCTTGCATCCTTCCTTCCTTGCCTCTCTCTCTCCCCCTCTCGTACTCTCTTTTTCTCTCTTGCACACACTCTCCCTGTTTCCCTCTCACTCTCTTCCAATTCATCCCCACTCTCTCTCCCAATAAATCTCATTCTCTACCCCCTCTCCCTCACTCTCAATTCCTCTCTATATCCCATCACTCTATTCTCTCACACCCCTCGTCCTCTCTCACCCCATTCTCTTCAATCTCACTCAATCCCTCCCTGTATATCTCTCTTTTTCAATCTCTTCCTCTCTCGATTTTTTCTCTATTATGCTTTTATCAATTTATCCTTCTCTATTTCTCTGTCTCACTCTCTTTCAAGCACACATGCACACCTTGCTCTCTTTTATCACTTTCTATTATCACTATATTCAATCATTCTCTCCAACCGTCTTCACTCTCTTCCTCCCTCCCTCCATCTTTCCCTCTTCCATTAATTTAGTCTCTCTCCCTCTATCGTCCTCTCACCCTCCCACTATCTCTATATGCACTTTATATCTCCCTCTGTCTTACTTTAACTCACTATCTTTTACTCTATCTTCCCAGAGTCTCTCTACACTCTAAATTTAGGTCTCAACCTCTCTTCTTTGTCTCCCGCTCACTCTTCATTCTCTGTCTTCACTCCCTCTCTTGCTCTCTCTCTCTCACTCTTTATTTCATATATCATTATTGTTTTCTTGCTTTCTTTTGCCCCCTCTCTCTCTTGCTCTTTCATCTATCACCTCTTTTCTCTCTGTTTACACACTCTTTCTCTCCCTCTATCTCTCGCTCTCTTTCTCACTCTCCCTCCCTCACACTCTCAATCTCTCGGTTTCTCTCACATCTTACTCTCTCCTCTCATATCCATCTCATTATTTCTTTTTTTCTCTCATAGATCTCTCTTTCCTCCTCGATCTCTCTCACTTTCAACTCCCTCTCTTTCTCACTCTCTCCCTATTTTACTCCTCTCTCACTCCCCTTCTCACTCACTCTCTCTTGTTCTATTTTCAGCACTCGCAATTTCTCTCTCACACACTCTCGTCCTCTCTTGCTCTCTCTCTCTCTTCAATCTTTCTCACGGCCCCCCTCTATTTCTCTATTTCTTTCTTTTTGCCGCATGTGCTCTCTCTTACACACTATTATATCTCTTTTTCTCAGTCTTTTGCTTTCTATTATGTTGCCATTTATTCTCTTTCTTTCTTTCACTCTATCCCTCACTCTCTCCTTCTCTCCCTCTCTCCCTACTCTCTCTTTCAATCCCTTTATCATCTCTCTCTCTATTTTTATCACTCTTTGCCTCTTCTCCATCTCATTATTTCTCACCTTCTCTCACACATCTCTTACTCTCTCCTTCTCCCTTGCTCACCCCCTCCCTCCCTCTCTCCTTCTCTCTCCATATATCTCACTCTCTTTACCTTACTGTTCTTCTCACACTCCCTGACTCTCTTGCTCTTTATTCTCTATCTCCCTCTCTTCCTCCCACTCTCTTTTTATCTCCCTCTCTCTACCTCTGACTAACTATCTTTTGTTCTATCTTCCTTGAGCCTCACCTGTGTCTCTATTTCTACCATACCCTCCCTCCTTCTCTCCCTCCATTTCACTACCCTATCATCACTCCCTCTATTGCTCACTCTCTCACTCTCTATTTCATCTCTCTTTATTGTTTCTTTGCTCTCTTTTGCCCCTTTTCTATCTGCCTCTTGCTCTTTATTCTATCTCCCTCTCTTCTCTCTCTTTACTCACTCTTCTTATCCCTCTATTTCTCACTCTCTCACACACTCTCAATTACTCTTAGATCTTGCTCTCTCCCCTCATATACATGTCATTATTTATTATTTTCTCACATACAACTCCGTTTCCTCCTCGATCCCTCTATCTTTCAATCTCTCCTTCCCTCTCTTTCTTCCTCTTTCTCTATCTCACACCTCTCTCTCTCTTCTCTTACAGTCACTCATTCACTCCCTCTCCCAACCTCTAATTATCTCTTTCACCCACTCATTCCCTCTGTTGCTCCCTCTTCTCTCACTTTCACATTTCCCTACTCGCTCACTCTCTCTTCTCTCACTCTATTTTTTCTCACACTCTCTCCCATTTGTGCTCTCTCTTCCTCTCTCTTCAGTTTTACTCTCACTCTTACTCCCTCACTTCATCTCACTTACTCTCTCTTCAATTGCTCACACTCCTTTCTCTCCTTTCAATCTTTCTCTCCCTCTCTCCACCTCTCTCCTTCTCTCTTGCTCTCTCTCTCTCTTCAATCTTTCTCACGGCCCCCCTCTATTTCTCTATTTCTTTCTTTTTGCCGCATGTGCTCTCTCTTACACACTATTATATCTCTTTTTCTCAGTCTTTTGCTCTCTATTATGTTGCCATTTATTCTCTTTCTTTCTTTCACTCTATCCCTCACTCTCTCCTTCTCTCCCTCTCTCCCTACTCTCTCTTTCAATCCCTTTATCATCTCTCTCTCTCTATTTTTATCACTCTTTGCCTCTTCTCCCTCTCATTATTTCTCACCTTCTCTCACACATCTCTTACTCTCTCCTTCTCCCTTGCTCACCCCTCCCTCCCTCTCTCCTTCTCTCTCCATATATCTCACTCTCTTTACCTTACTCTTCTTCTCACACTTCCACTTTCTTTATATATCCTTTTCTGTCACTCCCTGACTCTCTTGCTCTTTATTCTCTATCTCCCTCTCTTCCTCCCACTCTCTTTTTATCTCCCTCTCTCTACCTCTGACTAACTATCTTTTGTTCTATCTTCCTTGAGTCTCACCTGTGTCTCTATTTCTACCTTACCCTCCCTCCTTCTCTCCCTCCATTTCACTACCCTATCATCACTCCCTCTATTGCTCACTCTCTCACTCTCTATTTCATCTCTCTTTATTGTTTCTTTGCTCTCTTTTGCCCCTTTTCTATCTGCCTCTTGCTCTTTATTCTATCTCCCTCTCTTCTCTCTCTTTACTCACTCTTCTTATCCCTCTATTTCTCACTCTCTCACACACTCTCAATTACTCTTAGATCTTGCTCTCTCCCCTCATATCCATGTCATTATTTATTATTTTCTCACATACAACTCCCTTTCCTCCTCGATCCCTCTATCTTTCAATCGCTCCTTCCCTCTCTTTCTTCCTCTTTCTCTATCTCACACCTCTCTCTCTCCTCTTACAGTCACTCATTCACTCCCTCTCCCAACCTCTAATTATCTCTTTCACCCACTCATTCCCTCTCTGTTGCTCCCTCTTCTCTCACTTTCACATTTCCCTACTCGCTCACTCTCTCTTCTCTCACTATATTTTTTTCTCACACTCTCCCTTTTGTGCTCTCTCTTCCTCTCTCTTCAGTTTTACTCTCACTCTTACTCCCTCACTTCATCTCACTTACTCTCTCTTCAATTGCTCACACTCCTTTCTCTCCTTTCAATCTTTCTCTCCCTCTCTCCACCTCTCTCCTTCTCTCTTGCTCCTTCCCTCCCTTTCTCTCCCTCTTTTTCCCTCTCTTTTGCCCACTCTCTCTCTCTCTCTCTCTCTCTTATTCTTACATCTATAAACCTCTCTTCTCTCTCTTTACTCACCCTTTCTCTCTCTCTATCTGCAACTCTTTCTCTTATTCTCCCTTCCCCCTCTCTCTATTGCTCTCACATCACACTCTCAACCCTTATTTCCATCTCACAATTTTTTATTTTCTCTTACACATCTCTTTCTCCTCCTTTGTCCCTCCTTCTGTCTCTTTCCCCCTTTCTATTATCTCTCTCCTCTCTCTCCTCTTGCACTCACTCACTCAATCTCCCTCTCTCCCTTTTATTATCTCCATTGCTATCTCTCAGTCCCTCTCTCTTGCTCTCTCTTCTCTCACTTTTACTTTTCTCTATTTCTCTCTCAATATCGCTCTCCCTTCCTCTCACTCTCTCTCCCTCATGCTTTCTATCTCATTCTCTTCCTCTACTACACTCCCTCCACTTTCTTTATCTCAATCTCTCTCCCTCTTATGGTCTACATCTCCCTATCTCCTTTTGTCCTTCTCGCTCATTCTCTTACTCTCCCTCCCTATCTAAATCCCTCCTTCTTTCACTCCCACCTTCCCTCTCTTTCTCCCATTGTCTCTAACTCTCTCACCTTGCACTCACTCACTCAGTCTCCCTCCCTCCCTCTCACTTTCTCCATCGCTCTCTCATTGCCTCTCTCTTCTCTCACTTTCTCTTCTCTCTATTTCCCTCTTACTCTCCCTCATCCTTTATCTTTCCCTCACTCCATCCCACTTCTCACCCTCCCACTCTCTCTTTCTAAATCTCTCTCAATCTCTCTCTGTATCCATCTCCCTCTCTCCATCTCTCTTTCTCACTCATTCTCTTAATGTCTCTCCCTGTCTCCATCTTGTTCACTATCTTTTTCTCTCTCGCTTCCTCTCTCTCCCTCTTAAATATTTCATGCTCTCTCTCTCAGTCACTCCATCTCTCTTTATTATGCTTCATTCTCTCTCTATCTCTCCATTCTCACTCTCTCATTTGCCCTTTATCCCTCTCTCTTTCTAATTCTCTCCCTTTCTTACTATATCTTTTACTCTCCATTATGTTTCTCTCTCGCTCTCTTGATCTCACTTGATATTTTTCTCTCTTTACTCTTGACCTCTATCTCTATCTTTCTCCCACTCACCCTTTCTCTATGTCTCACACTCTCTATTATGTTTCTCTCTCTTGTTGTCTATCTATCTTGACCTCTCTAGGTCCATCTCTCAATTTCTTTGTTCCTTCCTTTATTCTATATCTCTTCCTTCTCACCCACCCTTCTCTCATTTTGTTTATTACTTCCCCTCCCGCCCTCCTTATTTCTCTCTATATTCCTCTCTCTTGCCCTCTCTTATCTCACTTTCTAATCTTTCTCTATTTTTCTCTCTTTTTGTATCCCTCTCTCCCTTTCTGTCTCCCTCAACCTCTTCAATTTCACTCTCTCTCTCCCTCTCTCTCCCTCACTCCCTCCCTAGCTCTCTCTTTTACTGCATCTATCATTCCCTCACACACACTCTCTTCCATAACTCCCTCCCTCTCACCCTCACACTTTCTCCCTTCCCACTTTTTTAATATCTATTTCTCTCACTTTCCCTTTCTCTCATTCCCTCTCTTATAGCCTCCTCTCTCTCTCACTCTCTTTTCCTATTTCTTTATAGATCTCTTTCGTTCTCCCACTCTCATTCTCTTTATCTCTCTCTCTTACACACAATCTCTTTCCATCTCACTCTCAGGGCAAGAATGAGGGAGTAAGAAAGAGAGAGTGATAAAGAGAATGAAAGTTGGGGAATGAAAGAGAGCTGTAGAGTAAAAGATAGTGAGAGAGAGAAGATGATATAAGGGAGAGAGTGAGACAGAGGGACAAGAGAGAAAAAGAGCTATTATGAGAGAGGAAAGGGAGAGAAAGTGTGAGGGAGGGAGGTAGGGAGACAGAGAAGAAAGAGATAGGAACTGGAGAATTAGAGAGGTAGTGAACGATGGAGCAAGAGAGATATATTTGGAGTGGGGAAGGGAGTGGAAACAAGAGTAAGGAAAAGAGAGTGAGATAGATATGGGTGACACATAGGGAGAGAGAGAGTTAAGGTAGGATAGAGGAAGGTAGAGTGAAAGAGGGAAAAAGTGAGAAACAATGAGAGAGAGAAAAAGAGAGGGACTGAGAGAGATAAAAATTAGAGAGAGTGTGTGTGAGGGATAGGGATAAAGAAAGAGAGATGACGGAGTGACAGAAGAGAGATCATGAGATAGAAGAACAAAAGAGCAAGAAAGAAAGAATAGAGAGTGAGAGAGAGATAGAGCAAGGGAGAGAGATATCTAAGAGTGAGGGAATGAGACAAAGAGATAGATAGATTGATTGAAATAGGGAGAAAAGAGAGAGGAAAATAGAGTAAGAAAAGGTGAGTGTGTGAGAGAGGGAAGGAGAATAAGTGAATGAGGGAGAGAGTGATTGAGAGAGAGAGCAAGGAAGATCAAGAGGAAGACGGAAAGAGTGAGGGAGATGGAATTAAGGGTAGAAGGAAGGGAGAGGCAGAAATGTGAGAAAAAGATAGCTGGAGAGATGGAAGCAATAGAGAGGGAGAGAGAGAGTGAGGGATAGAGGGAGAGAAAGAGTTAGATGAAAGAGAGATGAGAGAGCAACAATGAAGAGAGCAAAAGAGAGCAAAAGATAGAGAGAGAGAATAGAGTGCAAGAAAGAGAGAGCGATGGAAAGTGAGCAAGGGACAAAGAAGAAAGAAAGAAGAAGCAATGAAGTGAGAGGATGGAGTGCGAGAAAAGGAGCGAGATGGTAAGAGAGAGTGAGATGGAGATCAAGAAAATGAGCTTCAGAAGGTGAGAGGGAGAAAGATTGAGAGAGATTGTTAGAGATTGTAAGAGTGTTTGTGAGAGCTCGAGTGAGAGAGACTGAGATGGAGAGAGAAGGGTGAGCAACATAAGGGAGGCCTAGAGGGGGTAAGAATGAGGGAGTGAGAAAGAGTGATAAAGAGAACGAGAGTGGGAGAATGAAAGAGATTTATAGAGAAAGTGGAAAAGATAGTGAGAGAGAGAAGATGATGAATTCGAGAGAGAAACAAGAGAGAAAAAGAGCAATTAGGAGATAGGGAATGGAGAGAAAGTGTGACGGAGGGAGGTAGGGAGATAGAGAAGAGAGAGATAGAGTGCTAGAAAATGAGAGAGGTAGTGAGTGATGGATCAAGAGAGATATATTGGGAGAGAGGGAGAGATTGAGAACAAGAGTAAGGAAGAGTGTGAGAGAGATAGGAGTGAGACAGAGGGATTGAGAGAGTTAAAGAGGGAAGTAGGAAGAGAGAGAGAATGAGAGAAAAAGTGAGAAACAATGAGAGAGAGAAGAGAGGACTGAAAGACAAAAGTTGGAGAGAGAGAATGTGAGTGTGCGCGATATGGGGAAAGTGAGATGACGGAGTGATAGAAGAGAAATATGAGAGAGAAAAGCAAAAGAGCAAGAAAGAAAGAATAGAGTGAGTGCATGGGAGATAGTTAAGAGTGAGTGATTGAGATGGAGAGATAAGTAGAATGATAGAAATAGAGAGGAAAGAGAGTGAGGAAAAATAGAGTAAGAGAAGGAGAGTGAGAGGGAGAGAAGGAAGAAATGGAGAGAGTGAGCAATATAAGAGAGATGAGCAGAGAGAAGTAGCAAAGAATGAGAAAGGAAAGGGAGGGAATAAGAGTGTGAGTGATATAGAGATGAAGGTGAGATTGAGAGAGAGAAAGTGAGAGAGGGAGTATGAGAAAGAGATCGGGAGTCCATGTGTATGAGTGTGTGTAATGGAAAATGGAAAAGAAAGTAATAGAAGTAAGAGAAAGAAAGGTAAGGAATAAAGAATGAAAAATAGAGAGGAGTAAGAAAAATCGAAGAGAGGGAGTGACAAAGGTAGAGAGTGAGGTAAGTAGAGATAGAAAAAAGGGTGAAAAGCAAGAGATAGTGAGCTAGAGGAAAAGAGGGAGGGAAAATAGGAGAATGAGTGAGAGAGAGAGGGATAGAGTGAGAGCAAGGGAAGGAGGGAGGGCGAGTGATTTAGTGGGAGGGAGGGAGGCATGACAGAAAGAGGCAGTGGGGGATAGAGTAGTAAGAGTGAGTGCTCCTTCTCTCGAACTCCATCCTCTATTAATGCTTCCTTCTCTCTTTTCTCTCCCTTGATCTCTATCCCTCGCTCTCTCCTTCTTATACTCTATTCTCTGTCTATCTTTTCTCTTTTCTCTCACACTCTTCTCTCTATTTCTCACAGTCTCTCCCTTTTTTGTTCCCTCTTTTTCTCACTTTAGTTACCCTCACTCTTACTCCCTCTCTCCGCTTCTCTTTTTCGCTCTATGTTAACTTGCTGTCACCCACTCTCACTTATGTTGCTCTCTCTTCTCTGTCTCCTCTCAATCTTTCTCTCCCTCTATCCCCTGTCTCTTACTTTCATCCTTCCCTCCTCTCTCTTCCCTCTCTCACTCTCTCTTTCTCTCTCTTATACATACTATCTCTCTCCCACTCTCACACTCTTCCTGTTCATCCACTACTCTCCCCCACAAAATATCATTGCCTACCCCACTCTTGCCCTTTCACTCACTCTTTCTATATCTTCCTTCACTCTCTCTTCTCTCCAACTCTCTCTTCATCTCTCACTACCATTCTTCAATCTCTCTCACTCCCTCCATCTTTCTCTCTTTTATCACTTTCTCTTATCTATCCACTCACTCTTTCTCACAAACCATCACTCAGTCTCTTTCTCCCTCCCTCTCTCTAACTCCATCCTGCCTTCCATCTCTCTTAATCTCCATCTCGCCTTCAATCTCTCTCCATCTCTCACGCTCTCTTTCTCAATCTCTCTCTCCCTCTCTCTCTCCAACTCCCTCTCTCCTTTTTCCTTCGCACTCATTCTCTTAATCTTCCTCTGTATCTCCATCTTGCTCACTGTCTTTTGCTCTCTCTTCCTCTCTCGCTTCATATCTCTCTCTTCAACTCTTTCTTTCTCTCCCTCCCTCACTCCCTCTCTCTATTCAATCTCTCTCACTCTCTCCCTCACTCTTGCCCTCTATATCTCCCTTTCACGCTCTCTCCCTTTCTCACTATGTCTCACACTCTACTATGTTTCATTCTCTCTCTTGCTCTCTTTTAGCTCTCTTTACTCACACTTGATCTCTCAGCATCCATCATTCTAACCTCTCCCTTTCTCTCATTCTTTCACTCTTCTCCCTCTTACCCCCTTCACTCTCATTATTTATTACTTTCTCTCCTTTCCTCCCTGCCTCCCTCCCTCCTTATTTTTCTCTCTGTTTCTCTCTAGTTCCCTCCCTCCCACACTCTCTTTCAACAATCTCTATTCTTTCTCCCACTTTTCCACTCTCTCCCCTCCTCGTCACTATTTAATTTTACGCATACTCTTACTCTCTCACTCACTTTCCTCTCTCTTTCTCTCATGCACTCTCTCCCTTTCTCTCTCCCTCTCTCTCTCTCACTCTACCTCTCTAACTCTCTCTCATGCTCCATCTATCATTCTCTTTCTTACTCCCTTTCTCCTACACTCTCTTCACCCACTCTCCCTCTTTTCAGCTTCACTCTCACTCCTACTCCCTCTCTTTATCTCTTTCACAACCTCTATTCTCTGTTCCACTTTCTATCGCAATCTCACTCTCACTCTTTATTCTCACTCAACCTCTCTCTTACTCTTTTCACTATATCTCTTCCTCTATCCCACACGCTCATTCTCTATTTCTCTCACTTCCCTGCTTCCTCTCTCTTTTTCTCTTGCTCTCTCCCACTTTTCCTTCTTGGCTCTCCCTCTCTGCATCACTCTCTCTCATTCTCTCTTTCTTTATCTTATTCTCTATCCCTCAATCTCTCTCTCTCTATCTTCCCTAACTCTCCCTATATCTCCATCATACACTCTTCCTCCTTCACTCCCTTCCTCTATCTTTCTTACTGTTTGTTTCTTGCTTTCTCTTTTATTGCTCACACTTCTCTAATTCTTTCTCTAATGTTTCTCTCTCAGACACACACAAAATCTCTCTTTTTGCTCAATCTTTCTCTCCCTCTATCTCTCATACGTACTTTTTCTCTCGTACTCCAACCTTTATCTCTCTCAATCCCTCTCTTCTCACTCATTATTTCTAACATTCTCTCACACTTGTCTCTCTCTCTCTCTCTCCCTCTTCCTCTCTCTCCTCTATCTCGCACTCTTATTTCCTTACACTTGTTATCACTCTCTCCCTCTCAATATATATATATCTCTCTTTCTCCCTCCCTCACTATCTCCTTCATTCTTTGGCTATCTATCTCTCTCATCTCTTCCTTCTTACCTCACTCACACTTTTTATCCCTTCCTACCCTCCTTATACCATTTTTGCTCTCTTGTCCCTCTCTCTTTCACTCTCCCACTCTCATTCTCTTTATCCCTCTCACTTTCTCCATCATCATTCTTACACCCTCATTCTTGCCCTCTCTTGGTCTACCTTTTGTAGTTTACTCTTCTCTCTCCATCTCAAAAACTCATGCACTATCTCACTCTCAATCTCTATCGATCTCACCCTGATAACTTCATTTCTTGTTCTCTATCTCACTCTCTCTTACTATCTTGTTCTTTCTTGCTCACTATCTCCTCTCTCTCCATCACTTCTTCATTATCTCTTCACTCTCATTCTCTGCTTTATTATTCTCTTCCCTCTCTCTCTCTCTCTCATTTTTATTCTCTTTTTCAATCTTATACCCTCTATTTCACTCTCCTTTTTTGCTCTCTTTTCTCTCTTTCTATTTACTCTTTCTCTTATTCTATCCTCCACTCTGTCTCTCTCCATCCTCCCTCCCCCTCCCTCTCTCTTTCCTCTTCCCTCCCTCCATACCTCCCTCTCTCTCCCTCCCTATCTCCCTCTTTATTTTCCTCTCTCTTGCTCCATCTATCTCTCACCATTCTCCTATTCTTACCCTATCTTTACTCAACACTCACTTACTCTTACTCGATCTTCCCACAGCCATTCTTCTAACTCTCTCTCTCCCTTTCACACTCACTTTCTCATTCCTACTCTCCTTAACCCCTCCCACTTCTTCCTATTTCTCTTTCTCCCTCACTGCCTCCATCTCTGTCTCAATCTCTATTCCACCTCTCATTCTCTATCTCCCTCACTATCTCTTCTATCTCTCCTTTTGGCCCTCCTATTATCCTTCAATTCCTCTCTCTCACTCTACCTCCCACATTCGCTCTCTTAATTCCTCTCTGGCTCTCTCGCTCTCCCACTCTACTTATCTCTCTCTTTCTTGGTCCCTCTCTACCTCTCTCACTCTCTCTCTTCTCTCACACTCTCTTCTCTCTATTTTTCTCACACTCTTTCCCTTTCATGCTCCCTCTTTCTCACTCTTCAGTTTCGCCCTCACTTCTACTCCCACTCTCTCCGTCTCTTTCTCGCTATATGTTCACTCTCTGTCACCCACTCTCACTTATGTTCCTCTCTCTTCTCTTTCTCCTCTCAATCTTTTTCTCCCTCTCTGTCCTGTCTCTTGCAATCGTGGCTCTCTTTTTTGTCTCTTGCTCTCCCTCTCTCACTCTGTTATTCTGTCTCTTAGACACACTATCTCTCTCCCACTCTTACACTCTTTGGGTTCATCCACTACTCTCTCCTTCCCCACAAAATATCATTCTCTATCCCCCTTACTCCCTCTTTCTCTCTCTTTTTCACTCTCTCCCTCTCTTGTCCCTTTCTCTATCGCTTTTCTTTCTCTTTTGCTCTCTCCCTCTCTCTTTCTCTCTCACACTTTCTCTTGCTCTATTTTATCGCTTTCTCTTATCTTTCTACTCACTCTTTCTTTCCAACCATCGCTAGGTCTCTTTCTCCCTCCCTCTCTCCTCTCTCTATCTCCCTCTCGCCTTCCATCTCACCTTCTATTTCTCTCCATAACTCCCTCTATATCTACCTCTTTCTACCTCTCACTCCCTATATTTTGCTCTTTATCTTCTCTAAGTCTCTTTTCTCTCCCAATTTTTGTCTCACTCTCACTCCCTTTCACCCTCCTGCTCTCTCTTCAATCCCTATCACTCCCTCTCTCTATCACTCTATTTCCAGTTCCCTCACTCTTGCTATCTCTCTTACTATATGTTTCATCTTTATTTATCATTTGCTAGCCTAGCTCTCTCTCTTGGTCTCTCTCTGTCCTCTCTCTTGCTCCTTCGTCTCTCTGTTTACTCACACTTTTTTGTCCCACTATCTCTCAATCTCGCTTACTCTCCCTCCGTCCCTCTCTCACTTGCTTCACATCTCGCTCTCACCCCTCATCTCCATCTCATTTTTTAATATTATTCCTCACACATCTCTTTCTCCTCTGTCCCACCCTCCTTCACTCCCTCCTTCCCTATCTTTCTCCCTTACTCCCAATATCTCTCCTCTCTCTCCTCTTGCACTCACTCAAAATCTCTATCTTCTTGTGTTGTCTGCTCCCACTCTCTTCTATCTATTTGTCTCTCACTCTCCCTCTCTCATCATTTCTCTCTCCCTCCAACTTCTCACCAACCCACTCTCTCTATCTCAATCTCTCTCCCTCTCTCTTCCTGTCCATCTCCCTCTCTCCATCTCTCATTCTCACTCCTCTTAATCTCGCTCTCTATCTCCATCTTACTCACTATGTTTTCCCTCACCTTCCTCTCCATCTTAAATCTTTCGTGCTCTCTCTCCCTCTTTGACACCCTCTCTCTCTCTTCAATCTCTCTCTCTCTCCCTCTATGTCCGCTGTTCTCTCTCTCCCTTACTCTTGCCCTCTATCTCTCTCTTTATCACTCTCACCCTTTCTTACTTTGTTTCTTACTCTCTATTATGTTTCTCTCTCTCCTACTCTCTTGCTCTCTCTTGCTATCTTTTCTCTCTCTTTACTCATGCCTTGTAGCTCTCTCTTTTCCCTTTCTCCCTTTCTCACTATGTCTCTCACTCTATACTACGTTTATCTCATCTCACTCTTTTGGTCTTCCTCTTTTTTTCTCTTTATTTCCCTATATCCATCACAAAATCCCACACTAACTTCATCTCATTCTCTATCTCTTTTTTTTCCACCCCTCTTCTCTCTTATTTTTTATCACTTCCCCTCCCTTCGTCCTTATTACTCTCTCTGTTTATCTCTCTATTTCCCTCTCACTTTCCTTCTCTTACCTCATTCTCTATTATTTCTCTATTTCTCTCTCTTCTTGTCTCTCTCTCCCTTCCTGGCTCTCTCACACTCTTCAATTGCACTTTCACTCTTACTCCCTCGCTCTCCTCTCTTTCTTTCTCTCTTGCTCTCTCTCACCCTTTCCTCCCCCTCTCTCTGGCTCACTCATGCCCTATCCCCCACGCACACTCTCTCTCGCATCCCTCCCTCCTTCCCTCTCAATCACTCACCCTCCCTCCCTTTCCCTATCTCTCCCTCTCATCCCCTCCATCTCCCTCTTTCACTTGCTCAGTCTATTTCTCCCTCCCTCCCTTTTACTCATTCCTTTATTCTCTTCCCTCATTTCCTCTAGCTCACTCTCTCTTGCTTTATTTTCCTTCACACTCTCTTTTTTTCTCTATTATTCTCCATCAATCTTCCTTTCTCGTTCCCACTCTCTTCAATCTCTTTCACTCCCTCCCTCTCTCTCTCAATTTTTTACTATTTATTCTCTATCTTTCATGCTCTCTCTTCTCTTATTCTATCTTTCATTACTCTCATTGACGCACACTTTATCTCATCCTCTTGTTCCATCACTTGTTCTATTTCTCATATGCCTCTCTTCATCTCTATATCACTTTCACTCTTAACATGTCCATCTATCTTTCTCATTCTCTATTCTCTCTCTCTCTTACTCTGTCTTTATTTGTATTTCTTCTCTATCATTCATTTCTCCCTTTTTCTCCATATTTCCATAACTCTCTCTCTTTCTCTCTCTCACTTTCCTTCCCTTTTTATGTCTCCCTCTTTTTCTCTCTTTCGTCTCTCCCTTTCACACACACTCTCTCTCTCCCTCTACCAATGCATCCCGATCTCTCTCTCTCTTTCTGGATCTCTCTCAGTCATTCTCTTGCTCTCCATCCCTCTGTCTCTCTTGCCAACCCTCTCTTGCACTATTTTTTTAAATCTCTTTTCTCTCTCTATTATTTCTCTCATGATCTCTCTCAGTCTCAGTCTTTCACTCTGTAATCTCTCTCACTCCCTCTCTCTACCTCTCTCTTTTTTACTCTCTACCTCTCTCTCTCGCTCACTCTTTCCTTCTCTTCTGCTCTCTCTTCCCCAACTCTCACTTTTATCTATTTATCTCACACACTCTCTTCCTTTCTTGGTCCCTCTTCCTCTCTCTTTAATTTCATTCTCACTCTTAGTCCCTCATTTCCTCTCTCTTTCTCGCTCCATGTTCACTCTGTGTCACACACTCTCTCTTCTACTGCTCTCTCTCCTCTCTCTCAACTCTTTCTTTCTCTCCCTCTCTCACCCACTCTCTTACTTCCCTCCCTCCCTCTCTCCCTCTCTTTTTTCTCTCTCACACACTCTCTTCCTCTCTTCCAATTCATCCACTCTCTCTCCCAATAATTCTCATTCTCTACCCCTCTCTCTCTCACTCTCTCTTCTCTCTCACTTTCTCTTCCTCTCTCTCCCACTCTCTTCCATCCTTCTGGCTCCCTTCGTCATTCTCTTTCTTTCTCACTCTCTTTGTCACTATTTTCTCCTTTTATGCTTCTATCATTTTCTATTTCTCTATTGCTTTCTTTCACTCCCTCTCAATTTCTCTCTCTTCCCACAATATCTCTTCACTCTCTCTTTCTCTCTCCTTCTCTCTATTAAATTTCACTCACTCATCCTCTCTTTCTCTCCCTCTTTTTTCTGTACCTTTCTCTCTATCGCTCTCTCTCCCCTCACTCTACCTCTCTATCTCCATATCCCTTTTTCCCTCACTCTCTTATCTCCCAATTTCTCTCTCATTCTCTCTCCCCTTCTATCGCTCCCTCCCTCTCTTAACTTAGCTCACTGCCTTCTTCTCTTTTTTCACTCTCACTTCACTTTCTCTCTGTACTGGTGTTCTCGCTTCTCTCACTATTTATCCCTTCGTCCATCCTCCCACTTTCACTCTTCTCTCTCCCCTCCCCCTTCCCTCTGTCACTTAAACTTTTCTTTTTCCCTCTCTCCCTCTTTCCATCTCCCACTCTCCCTTATTCCCTCTCTCTTCTCTCCTCAAACAACTCATCTCTCTCACTCTTTATCAACCACTCTTTTGCTCTCCCTTTCCCTCTCCCTCTCCATCTCGTTCACTCTCCCTTGCTCTATCTTCCAACACTATTATTTCTCTTTCATACTCTCTCTCGCTCTCTTGCTCCCCCTCTCTCTCTCTTCAATCTTTCTCATGGCCTCCCTCAACTCTATTTCTTCCTCAATACCACTCATGTTGTCTCACACACTCTGTATTATATCTCTCTTTCTCAGTTTTTTGCTCTCTGTTATGTTGCTCTTTATTCTCACGCTCTCTCTCACTCCATCCCTCACTCTTTCCCACTCTCCCTCTCTCCATACTATCTCTTTCAATCCCAATCTCAGCTCTCTCTTTCTCTCTCTTCCTTTTCTATCTCTCATTATTTCTCACCTTCTCTCACACATCTCTTCCTCTCTCCCCCTACCTCTTTCACTCCCACCCTCCCACTCTCCTTCGCTCTCAGTATATCTCACTCTGTTTACCTTATCCTTCTTCTCACTCTGTCCCACTTCCTTTATATATCTTTCCCTATCTCCCTCACTGAATCTCTTGCTCTTTATCTCTTAATTCTCTCTTGCTTCCTCACTTTCTCTTATTCCTTTCATCTCTTCTTCAATCTAACACTTTCCTCACTTTCTCATTGTTTCTCACTTTATACTACATTTCTCTTACAAGCACCCTCCCTCCCTATTTGACTCCCTACCTCCCTCTTTCTCTCTCATCTATTTCTCTCACACGCACTCTATCCATCACTCTCTGTCTCACTCTCTCTCTTGCTCTCCTTATATCTTTCATCGATCTCTGTTCTCTCTCACTTTCTCTTCATCTCTCAGTCCCACTCTCTTCAACCTCACTCACTTCCTCCCTCTATCTCTCTCATTCTCACTCTCTCCCACTCTCGCTCTTTTCTCTATGTATGCTTTATCACTAATTCTTTCTATATCTCTATCTTTTTTTCCCTCTCGCATACGCGCCCTTGCACTCTTTTATCACCCTCACTTATCACTTTACTCACTTTTTCTCTCCAACCATCGGTCACTTCTTCCTCCCCCTCTTCCTCTTTCATTAATTAGTCTCTCTCTCTCTATCACCATCTCTCCCTCCATATATCTCCATATCAGCTCCAGATCTCCCTCTCTCTACCTCTCACTCACAATCTTTTACTCTATCTTCCCTGAGTCCCTCTTCCATCTATATTTTTGTCTAATCCTCACTCCTCTCCTCCCGCTCACTCTTCAATTCTTATCTTGACTTCTACCCTTCCTCTCTCTCTCTTACTCTCTATTTCATCTCTCTTTATTGTTTTCATGCTCTCTTTTCCTCCCTCTCTAAATCTCTCTTGCTCTTTCTTCTATGACCCTCTCTTTTCTCTCTTTACTCCTCACTTTCTCTCCCTTTATCTCTCACACTCTCTCACTCCTCCCTCGCCCTCTCTCTTAGTTTCTCTCACATCTTTCTCTCTCCCCCTCTTAACCCTCTCTTTATTTATTATTTTTTTTCATAGATATCACTTTACCCTTGATCCCTCCCTCTTTCAATCTCCACTTTCCTCTCTGTTTCTCTCTCTCCCTATCTTACTCCTCTCTCTCCTTCTCACTTATTCACTCCCTCTCCCACCCTCTCATTTCTTCTATCGCTCCCTCTCATTCCCTCTCTCTTAGTCCCTCTTCTCTCACTTTCTCTTTTATCAATATCTTTGTCACTCTTCCTCTCCCATTCTCTCACTCAAACTCATCCTCTCCCTCCCGCTTCCCTCCTTCCTCTCTCCTTATGTTAATCTCTCTCCCTTTCCATCTCCTTCCCTCCTTTCCTTCTCAATCATTCTCTTAATCTCCCTCCCAATCTCAATCTTGCTCACTATCTTTTGCTCTCTCTTCCTCTCTCACTTCCTATTTGTCTCTCTCTTAAATCTTTCTCTCTCTCACTCTCTCACTCCCTCTCGCTTATCAATCTCTCTTGCTCTCTCCATCTATCTCCCCCTTTCTCACTCTCTCCCTTACCTTGCCTTTTATCTCTCTCTTTCTAGCTCTCTTCTTTTCTCACAATGTATCACTCTCTATTATATTTCTTTCTCTCACTCTCTAGATCTCTCTTATCTCATTGTCTCTCTTTACTCACTCTTTATCTCTGTATATCCATCACTCTTTTTCACTCTCTTCCCTCCTGAAGTTAGGGACTGGGTGAGAAAGAGCGACAGAGAGAACTAGAGGAAGAGAGAGAGTGCGTGCAAGTGAGATTAATGAAAGAGAGAATAATAGAAGAGAAAAAAAGAATGATAGAGAATAAATAGTGAGCAATAGAGAAATCAAAGGGAAAGAGAGGTGAGGGAAGAGAGAACAAGATGAAAAGGAAGAGCAAGAGAGGAAGTGAAGAAGGCATACAGGGAGAGATGAGAGTGCATGTGTGTGTTGGAGAGAGGAGGAGAGAAGAGTGTGTGAGAGATAGTGGGAGGGGGGTGGGAGTGGGAGAGGGAGAGGGAGAGTCAGAGAGGGAGAGCAATATAGAGTGGGGGATAGACAAACAGAAAGAGTAAGAGGAGAGGAGAACAGAGTAACATAAGAGAGTAGGAGAGAGTGGGAGAGAGAGAATAAAGAGTGAGAATTAAACTAACTAAAGGGACAAAGAGACCAATAAATAGCGACAAAAATATAGAGAAAAGTGAGGGTAGGAGAAGGAAGTGGAGGAGTGAGGGAGGGAGAAAGATAGAATGAGAAAGAGTGCAAGACAGTAGAAGAGAGAATGAAACAACAATAGTGACAGAGGAGTAGGAGAGGGGGCATGAGAAGGAGAGAGTAATAAAGGTTTATATTGAGAGAGAGAGTGAGAGAATAGATAAATACATTTGTAAGTAGAGACGGATAAAGATTAGAACATGATATGGAGTGGGAGATAAAGAAAAAAAAAGCGGGAACGAAATGGGGTGTGTTGAAAAAGAGAGTGAGAGAGATTGAGAAAGAGAGCTTAAGAGATTGAGCTAAGAAAGGGTGAGAATGTATGGCTTTGAGAGAAAGGGAGAGAGGGGGAGGAAGAGTGATAGTGAAATTGAAGAGAGAATGAGGAAAGGAGAAGGGAAGAGAGAAAGCACGAGAGAGAAAGAGAGAGAGGGTGAGTAATCATGAGGAAAGGGAGGGAGGGAGGGAGAAGGTATGAGTGAGTGTAATTAAAGAGAAAGAGAAGAGAAAGAAAGGGAGACAGAGTGCGAGAGACAAATTGAGAGAAAAGTGAGGAAAAAGAGAGCAAGAGAGAGAGTGAGACAGAGAGAGATGAAAAAAGTGCGTGTGAGAGAAATAGATGAGAGAGAAAGAGGGAGGGAGGGATCTTGTGAGAGAAATTTAGTATAAAAAGAGAAACAATGAGAAAGTGAAGAAAGTGTTAGATTGAAGAAGAGGTGAATGGAATTAGAGAAAGTGAGGAAGCAAGAGAGAATTAAGAGATAAAGAGCAAGAGATTTAGTGAGGGAGAGACAGGGAAAGATATATAAAGGAAGTGGGACAGAGTGAGAAGAAGGGTAAGGTAAACAGAGTGAGATATACTGAGAGAGAATGAGAGAGGGAGGGTGGGAGTGAAAGAGGGAGGGGGAGAGACGAAGAGATGTGAGAGAGAAGATGAGAAATAATGAGAGATAGAAAAGGAAGAGAGAGAAAGAGAGAGCTGAGATTGGGATTGAAAGAGAGAGTATGGAGAGAAGGAGAGTGGGAAAGAGTGAGGGATGGAGTGAAAGAGAGCGTGAGAATAAAGAGCAACATAACAGAGAGCAAAAAGCTGAGAAAGAGAGATATAATAGAGAGTGTGAGAGACAACATGAGTGGTAGTGAGGAAGAAATAGAGAGTTGAGGGAGGCCATGAGAAAGATTGAAGAGAGAGAAAGGGAGCAAGAGAGAGAGAGTGTGAAAGATAAATAGTAATGTTGGAAGATAGAGCAAGGGAGAGTGAATAAGATGGAGAGGGAGAGGGAGAGCCTAAGAGTGGTTGATAAAGAGTGAGAGAGATGAGTTGTATGGGGAGAGAGAGAGGGAATAAGGGAGAGAGGGAGATGGAGAGTGGGAAAAAGAAAAGCTTAAGTGAGAGAGGGAAGGAGGGAGAATTGAGAGAAGAGAGAGAGTGGGAGAATGGAAGAAGGGAAATAGTGAGAGAAGCGGGAGCACCAGTACAGAGAGTAAGTGAAGAGAGATAACAAAGAGTGAGAAAGAGAGAAGAAGGGAGTGAGCTAAGTTGAAGAGATGGAGGGAGCGACAGAAGGAGAGAGAGAATGAGAGAGAAATTGGGAGATAAGAGAGTGAGGGAAAAGGGGATATGGAGATAGAGAGGTAGAGTGAGGGGGAGAGAGAGCGAGAGAGAGAAAGGGACAAAAAAATGATTAAGAGAAAGAGAGGAAGAGTGAGTGAAATTTAACAGCGAGAAGGAGAGAGAAAGAGAGAGTGAAGAGATATTGTGGGAAGAGAAGGAAGTGAGAGGGTGTGAAAGAAAGCAATAGAGAAATAGAAAGTGGTAAAAGCATAAAAAGAGAAAATAGTGATAGAGGGAGAGGTAAGAAAGAAAGAGATTGACGAAGGGAGCCAGAAGGATGGAAGAGAGTGGGAATGAGAGAGGAAGGGGGAGTGAGAGAGAAGAGAGAGTGAGAGAGAGAGGGGGTAGAGAATGAGAATTATTGGGAGAGAGAGGAGATGAATTGGAAGAGAGGAGGAGAGTGTGTGGGAGAGAAAGAAGAGTGGGAGAGAGGGAGGGAGGGAAGGAACCATGAGAGTGGGTGAGAGGGAGAGAAAGAATGAGTGGAGAGAGAGGAGAGAGAGCAGTAGAAGAGCGAGTGTGTGAGACAGTGTGAACATGGTGAGAAAGTGAGAGGAAATGAGGGAGTAAGAGTGAGAATGAAATTGAAGAGAGTGGAAAAGGGAGCATGAAAGGAAGAGAGTGTGAGAGAGAAATAGACAAAAGTGAGAGTTGGGGAAGAGAGAGCAGAAGAGAAGGAAAGAGTGGAGAGAGGTAGAGAGTAAAAAAGAGAGAGATAGAGAGAGGGAATGAGAGAGATTGAAGAGTGAAAGACTGAGAAAGTGAGAGATCATGAGAGAAAAAATAGAGAGAGAAAATGGATTTAAAAAAATTAGTGCAAGAGAGGGTTGGCTAGATGGATAGTAAGAGAATGACTAGAGAGATCTAGAAAGAGAGAGAGAGAGAGCGGGATGCATTGGTAGAGGGAGAGAGAGTGTGTGTGAAAGAGAGAGAGGGAAGATAGAGAAAGAGGGAGACATAAAAAGGGAAGGAAAGTGAGAGAGAGAGAGAGTTAGGGACAAAGGAGATTATAAAAGAGAGTATAAGATTAAAAAAGAGGGTAGAGAATGAGAAAGAGAGAGAGAGAGGGAGAGAGAATAATAAAGCGGAGAATAGATAGAAAAGAGAGAAAGATGGAGAGAAGGAGAGAGTGAGCGAGAAAGAACAAGAGAGTAAGTGAGAGTGAGATAGATAGCACGAAATGGAGCTAAATAGGGTTAGAGCGAGAAAAATGAGAGAGTGTATGAGTGTATGAGATGGAGAGAGAAGAGTGACGTGCATAAGAGAGACCTAGATAGGGCAAGAATGATGGAGTGAGAATGATAGAATGAGAGAATGAGAGTGACAAGGAGAACATAAGTGAGAGAGAAAAAGAGATCTAGAGAGAAGAATGAAATGAGAGTGAGGGAGAAAAAAGGATTAAGATGAGGAATGGGAGAGGGACAAGAGAGAAAAAATCTATTAGGAGATTGGGAAGGGAGAGAAAGTGTGGTGAGGAAGGGAACAAAAGGAGAGAGATATATAGTTAGAGAATGAGAGAGTGAGAACAAGAGTAAGGAAAAGAGAGTGAGAGATAGAGGAGGCAGATAGGGGGAGGGAGAGAGGGAGACAAAAGTGTGAGAGAATATGATATGCAATGGGAGAGAGGGATTGAGAGAGATAAAAGTTTAAGAGCAAGAGAGATATGTAAATAGAGAAGAGAGGTGAGAACAAGAGTAAGGAAAAGAGAGTGAGAAATAGAGGAGGCAGAGAGAGGGAGATAGAAGTGTGAGAGAACTTGAGAAGAAATGAGAAATAAGAGAGAGGGATTGAGAGAGATAAAAGTTGGAGCACACGAGAGAGAGTACGTGTGGGGGATAGGGAGAGAAAGATTGAGCAAAGAAAGATATTGTGTGTGAGTGTGTGTGAGGAAGGGAGAGTGAGAGAAACATTGGAGAAAGAGTTAGCGAAGTGTGAGCAAGAGAAATTGATGAGCAAGAGGGAGTGAGAGAGCGAGAGAGGGAAGAAAAGATTTAAGAAAGAGACCCTCCCTCTTTCACACTCTCTCTCACTCTCTCCCATCCACTCTGTCCCTCTATCTCTTCATCCTCCTCTCTCTCTCTCTCAATCTATCTCTTTTGATCACTTTCTCACTCATTCTCTTGCTTTCCTTCCCCTTGTCTCTCTCACTAACCCTCTCTAGCTCTCCTTCCCTCTATCCCTCTCATTAACCATCTCTTGCTCTATTTTTCTCAATCTATTTTCTCTCTCTATTTCTCTCCCACAATTTCTCACTATATGAATCTTTCACTCTTCAATCTCTCTCACTCTCTCTATCTCTCTCTTTCTCACTCCCTCCCCATCCCTCACACACTCTATCGCTCTCTAACTTTTATCTTTCTCAATCCTTCTCTCATCTCTCTCTCATTATTTCTCACTTTCGCTTAAAATTTTCTCTCACTCCCTCTCTCACCCTCTCTTTGTCACCCCTATCTCTCACTCTCTTTCCTTGCTCCATCTCTCTATCTATATATCTTTCTCTTCTCTCGCTCCCTCTTTCACACTCTCCTCTTCCCGCCAGGTTAATATATATTTTTTCTCTCTTGTCCCTCACTCACTTCCCTCTTATATTCTTTTCACTCAAGATATCTTTGACTCTCTCACTCTTATCTCTTTATCGGTCTCACTCTCTCCCTCTTTATCTTTCTCACTTCCTCAATCTTTCCATCTCTAGATCTCCTTATGTAGCTCACCCTTGTCTCTCCATCTCACCCACTCATACAATCTCTAACTCTCTCTCAGTCACTTTCCCTCTCACCCTCTATAACTCAATTTCTTGCTCCCTATCTCACTCTCTCTTTCTTATTATCTCCCTCTCTTCCGTCTCGATTTCTCTATCGGTCTCTCTTTCTCCCCCCTCTCTTTCTCCTCAATTTCACACACTCTTACTCCCTCTCTCCCGCTCTTTCCCATTCCCGCTCTCTCTTCTAGTCTTACTATCTCTTCCATTGATACCTATTCCCTCTCCCTTCTCACTCATTTTTTCCTCTATCCCTACACACATCTCTCTCTTGCGTCCCTCTCTGTATTCCTCTCTCTAAGTCACTCTCCTTCCCTCTCTTTCTCCCTACCCCTCTCTCCCTCTCATCCCCTCCATCTCCCTCTATCTCTATCCTCTTATTTTGTCTTCCTCTTTTCTTTTAGGTCACTCTCTTGTTGAATCTTCCTTCAGAATCTCCTCTCTTTACTTCTATCCCCCTCTTCATTCTACTCTCATTCCCTCTCTCTTCAATCTCTCTCACCCCCTCTCTATCTATATTTTAATTATTTAATATCTATCTTTCCTTCCTCTCTTCTATTATTCTCTCTTCCATTACTCTCACTCACACGCACACACATTCACTCTTCTTCTTGCTTCGTCTCTCGCTCTTTCTCTCCCAGTCGCTCTTTTCATCTCTATATCACACTCATAATTAAATTATCTCTCTTTTTCTCATTCTCTAATCTTTCTCTCTATCATAATCTCTCTTATATTTCTCTCTCTTCTCTCTCTTCTCTCTCATTCTTTTCATCCTTTCTCTCCAGATATCCTTCATTCTCTCCCTTTCCCATTTTCCTTCTTCCCTCTTTGTCTCCCTCTTTCTATCTCCCCACTCTCTCTTTCACACTCTCTCTCAATCTCTCCCATCAACTCTCTCCCTCTACATCTGCATCTGCCTCACTATCCTCTCTCTAAATCTCTCTCTCACGATCTCTATATCACATATTCTCTTGCTCTCCTTTTCTGTGTCCCTCTCACTAACCCTCTTTTCCTCTATTTTTATCTCTATTTACTCTCTCCATCTATCACAATCTCTCTCCTTGTCTCAATCTTTCACACTTCAATCTCTCTCATTCCCTCTCTCTATCTCTTTCTCACTCTCTAACTTTATCTCTCACTTTCAATTGTATATTTCTGTCTCGCTCTCTTGCTCTTCTTTCTCTCGCTCTCTTTTATCACTCTGTCTTCTCACTTTGTTCAATCTTTCTCCCCCTATCCCTCACAAACACTCTATTTTTCACTTTCTAACTTTTTTCTCCATCTCAATCCTTCTCTCTTCTCTCTCTCATTATTTTTCACTTTCTCTCACACCTCCCTTTTTCTCTCTCTCCCTCCTCTGTCTCCCTTATCTCTCACTCTCTTTTCCTTACTCTTGTTTTCACTCTATTTCTCTCTATGAATATATCTTTCATTCTCTCACTCTTTATATCTCTTTTCTCTCCCTCGCTACCTCCCTCACACTCTCTATCCATTCCCACCCTGTTAATATCTTTTGTCTTTCCTATCCCTCTATCTCCTTCCCTTCCTTATATCCTCTTCTCTATCTCAATTTATTTTCTTCTTTCTCTTTGATCTCTTTTACTCTCTGACAATTACTCTCTATAATGGCCTCACTCTCTCCCATTATCTTTTTCACTCCCTCAATCTTTCACTCTTTAGGTTTCCCTTATATAGCTCACTCTTCTCTCTCCATCTCACAAACTCATACCCTCTCTCTCCTACTTTCCCTCAGTTCCACTTCTCACTTTCCATTACAATTTCTTCTTTCTCTCTCACTCTCTCGTCTCCCTCTCTCACTTCATTTTTCATTCTTCACTTTATATGCCCTTCTCTATTAATTTCTCTCTCCTCACTCTCTATTCTCTTTTTTTATCCTATAATTTATTTTATACTCTCCTTTGTTGCTCTCTCTTCTCTCTTTTCTCTTACTTTTCCCTTACTCTCTCCCCTACTCTCTCTCCCCTCTCTCTTGCTTTCATCCCTCCCTCTTTTTTTCTCTCTCTTCTATCCCACCCTTTATCCATTTCCGTCTCCCTCTCTCCTGCTCCCTCTCTCCTGCTCCCTCTCTCCCTTGCTTTCTATCTCTCTCAACATTCTCCTATTCTCCCTCACTTCTTACTACTCACTCTTACTTGACCATACCTTAGTTTCTCTTCTTTTTCTCTCCGTTTCACTCTCTCTTGCTTTCTCTTTCCCACTCTCTCTTTAAACCCTATCACTCTTTCCGTGTATCTATCTTTCTCACTCACTCTTTCCTTCACTCTCACTCTCTATTCCACCTCTTTTTATCTCTCTCTTACTCTCTTCTGTCACACTTTTTTGACGCTCCCTTTATCCCTCATCGCCTCTCTCTTGCTCTCTCTCTCTCTTTCACTCCCTTCATCCCTCTCTTTCTCCTCCTCTCCACATCTCCCTTTCTCTTGCACCCCCTCTCGCTCGCCCACTCTCTCCTTCTCTCACGCTCTTTCTTCCCTTACTCTCTCTTCACTCGATTTCTCTCTCACACTCTCACCCTTTCTCTCTTCTCTGTTTAGTTTCACTCTCACTCTTATTCCCTCACTCTCTCTCTTACCTGCTCCATGTTCACTCTTTCTTACTCTAACTTCAATTGCTCGCTCTCCTCTCTCTCCTCACTCTCCTCTCAATCTTTTTCTCCCTCTCTCCCCCTCTCTGTTGCTTCTTTACCTCCCACTCTCTCCCTCTCTGCTCTCTCTTTCTCTGTCTCACACACTCTCTTCCTCTATCCCTCCCACTCTGTTCCAATTCATTCCCCCCTCTCTCTCCCATTAAATATCATTATCTCCCCCTCTCTCCCTCACTCTCACTTTCTCTTTATTTCTTCCATCGCTCTCTCTTCTCTTTCACCCTATCTTCCTCTCTCACTCCCTCCCTCTATCTCTCTCTTTTTGACACTTTCCCTTTCTCGGTTTTTTCTCTATTCATTTATTATCACTTTTCTTTTTCTATTTCTCTCTCTTTCTCTCTCACACACAAACACCCTTGCTCTCTTTTATCACTCTCTCTTATCACTTTACTCACACTTCTCCCTACCCATCTCTCATTCTCTTCCTCCCTTCCTCTCTCCCTTTTTCATTAATTGAATCTCTCTCTCTTAATCACCCTCTGGCCCTCCCGCTACGTCCATATTGCCTCTATCTCTCTCTACCTCTGGCCCTCCCGCTACGTCCATTTTACTCTATCTACCTTGAGTCTCCTTTCTCTCTATATTTCTGTCTCACCCTCTCTCCATGCCTCCCGCTCACTCTGCATACCCTTTCTTCACTCCCTCTCTTGCTCTCTCTCACTCTCTCTCGCCCTCTATTTCATCTCTCTCTTTATCACTTGCTTGCCCTCTCTTTCTCTCTTTCTCTATCTATTGCTATAACTTCAATCACTCTCTCTTCCCTCTCTTTACTCACTCTTTCACTCCCTTTATTCCTCACCCTCTCTCTTGCTCTCCTTCCTTTCCTAACTTTCTCAAGCGCTCTCTCATTTCTCTCTCTTACTCCCCAGATCTCCTTCTCATTATTCATCAACAACTTTCTCACACTCGCTCCCTCCCCCTCAACTATTTTTTTCTCTCTTTCTTTCTCTCATTCTAGCATTCCCTCCTCCTACCTCCCTCCCGCTCTTCTTTTTTATTATCTATCTATCGCTCTCTCTCATTCTGTTATTCTCTTTTTCTTCATGTATCATTTTAACTCTAACCCCCTACTCCTTCTCTTTAATATTCTTGCTCTCTCTCTCAGTCCCTCACTTGCTCTCTCTTTCATTCTTTCTTTAGCTCTCTACTATGTTGCTCTCTCCCTCTCACTCTCTTCTTTCTCTCTGCATCCCCGTGCAGTCTCCATCACAACCTCCCACCGCTCCCTCCCCTTCTTTCAACCTCAGACCTTCTCTCACTTTTAGCTCTCTTTATTACCCTATCTTACATTCTCTTCCATTGCTCTTCATTTCCTTATTTTTTTATTCCTCCCTCTTTCCTCTTTCTCTTGCTTCTCTCTCTCTCTCTCTCACACACTCACTCCCCATCTTTATTTCTGTCTAGCTTTATCTTAAAATCTCTCTCTATGTACTCTCTCCTTCTCTCACAATATCTCTCTCACTCTCCCTATTTGTTTCACTCCCTCTCTCTAACTCACTCTCTCACTCTCCTTATTATCTCCCTCTTCTCTTTCTCACTTGCTATTCCTTTTCCTCTTGTTCTCTCTTCCCATACCTCTCTTCTCTCTCGATTTCTCCATTGTTATCTCTCTTTTTTCCCCTCTCTTTCTCCTAAATTTCACTCACTCTTAATCCCTCTCTCCTTCTTATTCCCACTTTCTCTTGCTCTCTCTTAATATCTCTTCTTTTGCTACCCATTCCCTCGCTCTTCTCACTCTTTCTCCTCTTCTGTCCCCCAGTCACTCTCCCTACATCCCTTCCTCCCTCTCTTTCCCTCTCATCCCCTCCATCTCCCTCTCTCACTTGCTTACTCTTTCTCTCCCTCTCTCCATCTCTCATCCCACTTATTATCTCTCCCTATTTTCTTCTAGCTCACTCTCTCTTGCTCTATCTTCCTTTACACGCTCTTCTCTATTTATTTTTCTCTCCCTCTCTCTTCCAATCTCGTCCCCTGTCTCTTCAATCTCTCTCACCCTCCCTCTTTCTATTTTTAACTATTTAATCTCTATCTTTCTTACTGTCTCTACATTATTCTCTCTTATGTTACTCACACTCACACGCACACTCTCTCTCTTCTGCTTTCTCCCTTTCTTGCACTTTCTCTGTCAGTCCCTCCCATCATCTCTACATCATTCTCACTCTTAATTTGTCCCTCTCTCCTTCTCATTCTTTAATTTTTTCCCTCTCTCCTAATCTCACTTTTATTTCTCTCTCTTCTATCTCATTCCTTACAACCTTTCTCTCCATATATCCCCCACAACCTTGCTCCCTCTCTCACTTTTCTCCATTCTTCTTTATGTCTCCCTCTCCTCTCTCTCCCCCTCTCTGTTTAACACACTCTCTCACTCTCTCTCCTATACTCTCCCTCTATGGCTGCATCTCCCTTGTCTCTCTAATCTCTCTCTCTCAATCTTTTCTCACGCATTCTCTTGCTCTCCTTCCCTTTGTCCCTCTCACTAACCCTCCCTTGCTCTACTTTTCTCAATCCCTTTACTCTCTCTAGTAGTCTCACACAATCTCTCTATCTTTGTCTCAATCTTTCAATCTTCAATTTCTCTCACTCCCTCTCTCTATCTCTCTTTTTCTTAGTCTCCAACTCTCTCTCTCACTCTATATTCTATCATTCTTTCTCGCTCTCTTTCTCTCTCGTTTGTCACTCTCTCTTCTCCATTTACTCAATCTTTCTCTCTTCGTTCCCTTGCACACACTCTCTCTCTCTAACTTTTTTCTTTCTCAATCCTTCTCTCTTCTCTCTCTCATTATTTCTCACATTCTCTCACACTTCCCTCTCTCCCTCCCTCCCTCTATCTCCCTTATCTCCCAGTATATCTTCCATAATTTTGTTCTCACTCCATCCCTCTTTATCTATTTATCTATGTTGCTCCATCCCTAACTCTCTTTTTAATTCTCTTGCTCTTTATCTCTCTCTTCTTTCTCTCCCTCCTTCCCTTACACTCTCAATCCCTTCCAACCCTGTTAATATCTTTTTTATCTCCTGTCCCTCTCTCTTTTTCCCTCTATTTTATCCTATTCTCTCTCTCACTCTCTTTTCCTCTTTCTTTTTAGATCTCTTTCACTCTCTCACACTTGCTCTCTTTATCGGGCTCACTCTTTCCCTCTATCTTTCTCACTTTAATGTAGCTCACTCTTCTCTCTTAATCTCACGCACTAATACACTCTCACTCTTTCTCAATCTCTCTCCCCCCACTCTCTTTAGCTCCATTTACCTTTTTGGTTCATTTTCTCTCACTCGCTCTTCTCCCTCCCTCGCTCCATTTTTCTCTCTTCTGTATATCCCATTCTTTATTATTTTCTCTTAGTCTCTCTCTTTCTTGTGCTCTACTCTCTCTTTTTATCATATACTTTTTCACACTGTTTTGTTGCTCTCACTTGTCTCTTCTCTCTTACATTTCTCTCACTTTATCCCCTACTCTCTCCTCTCTCCCTTGCTTCCATCCCTCCCTCTCACATTCTCTTTCTTCTCTCCCTCCCTCCCTCACTCAACCTCCCTTTATCCTTCTTTGTCTCCCTCTCACTCTCAACATTCTTTTGTTCTCCCTCACTTTTTAACCCTCACTCACTCTTACTCGATCTTCCCTCAGTCTCTCTTCTCTCTCTCTCCCTTTCACTCTCTCTTCTTTTCTCTTTCCTGCACTCTCTTTAAACCCTCTCACTACCTCCTATCTCTCTTTCTCACTCATTCTCTCCATCTTTCTCTCTCACTCTCTATTCCACCTTTTTTTATCTCTCTGCTCTCTCTTCTATCTCGCAATTTTGAAACTCCCTGTATCCCTCACTCTCACTCAATCTCTATATATATATATCTCTCTCTCACTCTCTATTCCACCTTTTTTTATCTCTCTCATGCTCTCTCTTATATCTCTCTCTTTTGACGCTCCTTTTATCCCTCACTGCCTCTTTCTAGCTCTCCCTCCTTCTTTCACTCCCTTCATCCCATTCTGTCACTTGCTTTTCATATCTCCCCTTCTCTTGCACTCTCCCGTTCTCTCCCTCTCTCTTCCCTCACTCTCTCTTCTTTCAATTTCTCTCTCACACTCTCTCCCATTATTGTTACCTCTTCCTCTCGTGTCAGTTTCACTCACATTCTTACTCCCTCATTCCCTATCTCTTTCGCGCTCCATGTTCACTCACTATCACTTACTCTTCTATTGCTCTCTCCTCTTAATCTTTCTCTCCCTCTATCCCCCGCTCTTTGCTTGCTTTCCTCCCTCCCACTCTCTTCTTCTCTAGCTCTTATTTTCTCTCTGACACACACTCTCCCCCACTCTCCCTCTCACTCTCTTCCAATTCATACCCACTCTCTCTCCCACTAAATCTCATTCTCTACCCCCCTCTCCCTCTCTCTCACTCTCTCTCAATATCATCCTTCACTTCCTCTTCTCTCTCACTCACTTCTCCTCTCTCACTCCCACTCTCTTCCATTCCTTTCACTCCCTTCATCTATCTCACTCTCTCCCTCTATCACTCATTTCTTTATTTATGATTTATCAAATTTTCTCCATCGATTGCTCTTATCTTTCTATCTCACACACTCTCTCTTACTATATTTCATATCTCTCTCATCACTTTACTCACTCTTTCTCTCTAACAATCTCTCACTCTCTTCCCACCTCCCTCTATCCCTCTTTCATTAATTCAGTCTCTATATCTCCCTCCCTCCCTCTCTCTCTCCATATCTCCCTCTATATATTCCTCTTTCGACCTCTCATTCATTTTCTTTTGTTCTATCATCCCTGAGTTTCTCTACTCTCTCTATTTTTTCCTTACCCTACCTCTCTTCCACTCACTTTTCAAACCATATCTTCACTCCTTCTCTTGCTCTCTCTCTCATCTCTATATATTCTCTCTTTATTGTTTGTTTTCTCTCTTTTGTCCCCTCTCAGTCTCACTCTCTTTCTCTTTCTTCTATCTCTCTCTGTTCTAACTCTTTACTCACTCTTTCTCTCCCTCTATCTCTCACTCTCTGTCTCTCTCCCTCCCTTACACAAACTCTCTCTATTGCTCTCAAATCTTACTCATTCTCATCATATCCAACTCATTATTTCTTATTATATCTCATAAATTTCTCGATCGCTCCCTATTTAATCCCTCCTTCCCTTTCTTTCTCCCTCTCCCTATCTAACTCCTCTCTCTATCTCGTCATGTACTAACTCATTCACTCCCTCTCCCTCCCACTAATTTTATCCTCGCTCACATTCCCTCTTTCTCGCTCTCTCTCTCTCTCACACTTTCACTTTTCACTGTCTCTCTCACTCTCCCTCTCCCTTTCTCTCGCTCTCTTTCTCATCCTTTCTTTCTAATTCTCTCCCTCTGCTACCCTCCGTCTCACTCTGTCTATCTTAATCTCTCTCTCTCTCTCCCTCTCCATCTCCCTCTCTTCTTCTCTCATTATCACTCCTCTTACTCTCCCTCCCTATCTCAATTTTGTTCACAATCTTTTGAGCTCTTTTCCTCTCTCGCTTCCTATCTCTCTCTCTTAAATCTTTCTTATTTTCTCTCACCAACTCAGTCCCTCTCTCTCTCCAATCTCTGTCCTTCTCTCCCTCTATCTCTCTCTTTCTCACCCCTCCATACTATTTCCTCTATCAATCTCTTTCTCACTCTCTCTCCCTTTCTCACTAAGTCTCTCACTTTCTACTATACTTTATTACATTTTGTTTATATATTGCTTTCTTTCCCTCCCTCTCACTTTCTCTCTCTTCCCACAATATGTCTTCACTCTCTCTTTTTCTCTCCTTCTCTCTATTAAATTTCATTTACCTTTCCTCTTTCTCTCCCTCATTTTTTGTCCCTTTCTCTCTCTCACTCTCTCTCCCCTTACTCTACCTCTTATCTCCATCTCCCTCTTTCTCTCACTCTCATATCTCCCAATTTCTCTCTCATTCACTCTCTCCTTCTATCGCTCCCTCCCTCTCCTCAACTTCGCTCACTCCCTTCTTCTCTCTTTCTCACTCTTTCTTATCTCTCTCTCACTTACTCTCTGTACTGCTGCTCTCTTCTCTCATTATTTCTCTTCGTCCATACTACCACTCTCTCTCCTCTCTCCCCTCCCTCCCTCCCTCTCTCAGTTAAGCTTTCCTCTATCTCTCTCTAGCACTTTCTCTCCCTCTTTCCCTCATCTCTCTCCCCATACAACTCCTCTCTCACTCTTTATCATCCACTCTTTTGCTCTCCCTCTCCCTCCCCATCTCGTTCACGCTCCCTTGCTCTATCATCCAACATTACTATTTCTCTTTCACACACTCTCTCCCTCTCTTGCTCCCTCTCTCTCTCTTTAATCTTTCTCATGGCCTCCCTCATATCTCTATTTCTTCCTCACTCCCACTCATGTTGTCTCTCACACGCTCTATTATATCTCACTTTCTTAGTTTTTTGCTCTCTCGCTCACTCCATCCCTCACTCTTTCCAGCTCATCCTCTCTCCCTATTCTCTCTTTCAATCCAACTCTTAGCTCTCTCTTTCTCTCTCTGCCTTTTCTATCTCTCATTATTTCTCACCTTCTCTCACACATCTATTTCTCTCTCCCTCTCCCTTTTTCACTCTACTCTCCCTCTCCCCTTTTCTCTCAGTATATCTCACTCTATTTAACTCACTCTCTCCCACTACCTTTATATAACTTTCCCTCTCTCTCCCTCGCTCAATTTCTTGCTATTTATCTCTTAATTCTCTCTTGCTTCTTCACTTTCTCTGAATCCTTTTATCTCTTCTTCAATCTAGAACTTGCATCTCTTTCTCATTGTTTCTCACTTTATACTATATTTCTCTCCCAAGCTCCCTCCCTCCCTATTGACTCCCCCTTTTGTCTCTTGTCTATTCTCTCACATGCACTCTATCCATCTCTCTCTGTCTCACTCTCTCATTCTCTCTCTATTTCTCTCTCGCACTCTGTCTTCCATTCTTTCGCATCTCTTTCTCTTTAATTTCACTCTCACTCTTTCTATCTCCCTCTCTCTCTCTCTTTCCTCATGATTATACTCACCCTCTCTCTCTATCTCTGATGCTTTCTCTCACCCTTTCTCCCTACCTCATTCTCTCTTCAATTTCACTGTCACTCTTCCTCCCCCTCTCCCTTTCTCTCAAAGCCATACATTCTCAAACTTTCTTAACTCCATCTCTTAATCTCTCGTACTCAATCTCTCTCGTTCTCTTTCCCACACTCCCCATTTCTTTCCCGCTAGTTTATTTTCTCTCTCTCCCACTCTATCTCATGGTCTAATCTCTTTCTCTACACACATTCTCTCTCTTTACTCAATCTTTCTCTCCCCTATCCCTCACACACACTTTCTCCCTCGCTCTCCAACTTTTATCTCTCCCACTCCCTCTCTCTTCTCTCTCATTATTTCGCACATTCTCACACTTTTCTCTCTCCCTCTTTCTCTCTCCAGCTCTCCCTCCCTCTCTCTGTTTCCTCGATCTCTCTATTTTCCTTTACTCTTGTTCTCACTCTCTCCCACTCTAACTATATATTTCTCTTGATCCCTCCCTCACTCTCTCTTTCATTCTATCACCTCTATCTCTCTCTTCTCTTCCTCTCTCCCTAACTCACACGCTCTCTCCCTTCTTACCCTCCTAATATCTTTTTTTCTCTATTCTCCCTCTCTCTTATTCCCTTTTTTATGTCTCTTCTCTCCCTCACTCTTTTTTCATATTTCTGTCTAGATCACTTTCACTCTCTCACATGTTATCTTTATCACTATCGGTCTCACTCCCTCATTGTGACCTCTCTAGGTTTCCATTATGTAGATCACTCTTCCCTCTCCATCTCACAAACTCATTAACTCTCGCACACCTCTCACCCTCTTTAGCTCAATTTCTTGCTCCTAACTCACTCTCTTACTATATTGTTCTTTCTTGCCCACATCTCCTCTCTCTCCCTCACACCAACTTTCTCCCTTCACTCTCTATCCTCTTCTTTATTATTATCTCTCCCTCTCTCTCTCTTTTGCTCAATCTCTTTTACACACTCCATTGTTGCTTTCTTTTCTCTCTTTCCTCTTACTCTTTTTCTCATTCTATCCTCCACCCTCTTTCTCTCCCTTCTCTCAAGTTTCGATCCCTTCCTCTCTCTTTCCCTCTCTTCTCTCCCTCTGTTTCTTTTGTCTCTCACTTTTGGCCTCCCATTAACCTTCACTACCTTCTCGCTCACACTCCTTCTTTCACTCCTTAATGCCTCTCTCTCCCACTCTCCTTTTCTCTCTCTTTCTTGCTCCCTCTCTTGCTCGCTCATTCTCTCCCTCTATCTTGCTTTCTATTTCCTCACACTGTTTTCCTTTCTCGCTCCCTCTTTCTCTCTAAAGTTTCATTTTCACTCTTACCCCCTCTGTCCCTCACTCTTTCTCACTCAGTGTTCACTCTCTCTGACCCACTCTCACTTATATTTCTCTCTCAAGTTTCATTATCACTCTTACCCCTCCTCTCCCTCACTCTCTGTCACTCAGTGTTCACTCTCTCAAACATGGAAGAGAGTGAAGAAAGGAAAGCGGCAAAAATTGAGTGTTAGTTGGAGTGAAAAAGTGGGTAAGAGATATGGAGAGTAATAAAAGGGAGAACATGAGAGTGTGTGTGTGATAGATAGAACAATAGAGAAATAAAAGTGATAGAAGATAGAGAAAAGAGTGAGAGAGGGAGAGAGTGAGGAAGAGAGAGATGAAGAGAAAGGGTGATAGAGATTGAAAAGAGTGAAAGTGAGAGAGGTAGTGGGAGTATGAAAGAAAAGAGAGTGAGGGAAGATATAGAAAGAGAGTGAGCGAGAGGAAGAGAGGGGGTAGAACATTAGATCAAAAGAGAAGGGGATGAAGAGAAATTGAGAGAGAGTGTGTGTGTGAGAGCGAGAGTGGAAGAGAGAGGAAGGGAGACAAAGATGCAATAGAGTGGGGGAGAGAGGAGGATAAAGATTGAATGGAGAGAGAGAAGAGATTGCAACATAATGAAGAGTAAGTGAGAGACAGTACACATGGAGCAAGAAAGAGAGGGGGAGGAGGCAGTAAGAGTGAACGTGAAATGGAAGACAGAGCAAGAGGGAGCGAGAAAGGGAGAGAGTGTCAGAGAGAAATAATAGAAGAGTTAGGGAAGAGAGCATGAGAGAGGGAGAGAGTGAAAGAGCGAGATAAGGAGTAAGAGAGATAAGGAGACATGAGAAAGAGAGGGATGTAGGGAGTGAAACAGAGAGGTAGAGTGAAAGAGAGGTAATGTGGGATCAAAAGTGTCAAAAGAGAGAAAGATAGATGAGAGAGTGAGAGAGAGTTATGGAGAGATAAAGAGAGGTGGAATAGAGGGTGTAAGAGTGATAGGGATGGAGTGAGTGAGAAAGAGAGATAGAGGGAGGGAGTGAGATGGATTAAAGGGAGAGTAGAAAATAGAAAGTAATAGAGTGAAAAGAAAATAGAGAGGGAAGAGAGACTGAGGAATGATTTAGTAAGAGAGAGTGAGTGAGAGGTAAAGAGATAGGGAGAATAGAAGAATGACAAGGGAGAGAGAGCAAGAGAGAGGGAGAGCGAGAGGGACCGAGAGGTAGATGGGGAAGGAGAGGGAAGGAGGTAGGAAGCAAGGGATGAAGGGAAAAAGAGAGAAGAGAGAGAAAGAGATGGTAGGAGGAATGAAAGAAATATAGAGCGAGAGTGGGGGATAGAGGGAGAGAAAGAGTGAGATGAAAGAGAGAAGAGATAGCAAAAGAGAGCATAAGATAGAAAAATAAATAGAGTGCATGAATGATAGACTGAGGAAGAGGGAGCGAGGGAGAGAGAAAAATAGAGATGGAGATGGAGAGAGAAAAGAGAAAGATGCAGCAATGGAAGCGGATGGAGTACAAGAGAAGGGGAAAATGGTAAGAGAATGAGATAGGAATAAAGAAATGGAGCTTAAGAGGGTGAAGTGATAGAAGTTGAGAGAGAGTGTGTGAGAGGGTGTATATGTGTGTGAGATGGAGAGAGGAGGGAGAGCTACATAAGGTAGATCTGAGAAAGCAAGAATGAGAGAATGTGAAAGATAGAGAGAGAGAGAGTAATAAAGTTAATGAGAGTGGCAAAATTAAAGAGTTCTATAGAGAAAGAAAAAATGAGAGAGAGAGAGAGATATGGGGATGAGATAGTGAGTGAGAAAGAGAGATAGAGGGAGGGAGTTAGATGGATGAAAGAGAGAGCAAAAGTGAGAATGTGATAAAGAGCGAAAATGAAATAGGGAGAGAAGGTAGACTGAGTGAAGATTGATTAAGAGATAGTGAGTGAGAGGTAAAGAGAAAGAGAGGATAGATAAATGGTGAGAGAGAGAGAGCAAGAGAAAGGGAGACGAAGAGGGAGACAGAGAGGGTAATGGGGAAGGAGCCGGAGGGAGGGAGCAAGTAAGGGTAGAAGGATAGTGGGAGAGAAGTGAGAGAAAGAGATGGTGGGAGGAATGGAAGAAATAAGAGGGAGGGAGAGAGAAAGAGTGAGATGAAAGAGAGAAGAGAAAGCAACAATGAAGAGAGCAAAAGATAGAAAAAGAGAAAATAGTGCAAGAAAGAGAGAGCGAGAGATAGGGAGGAAGGAAGAGAGAATAATAGAGATGGGGATAGAGAGAGAAGAAAGAAAGAAGAAGAAATAGAGAGAGGATGGAGTGTGAGAGAAAGAGCAATATAATAAAAGAAAGCGAGATAGAGATCGAGAAATGGAGCTTGCAAAGGTGAGAGGGAGAGAGATTGAGAGAAAGTGTGAGAGAGTGTATGAGTGTGTGTGAGAGCTCGAGAGAGAGATATTGAGTGAGATGGAAATAGAAGAGTGAGCTACTTAAGGGAGGCCCAGAGAGGGCAAGAATGAGGGAGTAAGAAAGATAGAGGGAGAGAGAGCATGATAAAGTGAATGAGAGTGGGGAAATGAAAGAGAAATGTATTGGAAAAGAGGGTGAGAAAGAGAAGACGATATAAGGGAAAGACTGAGAGAGAGTGACAAGAAAGAAAAAGAACTATTAGGAGAGTGGTAAGGGAGAGAAGTGTGAGGGAGAGGTAGGGAGACTAAGAAGAAAGAAATAGAGAACTAGAGAATGAGAGAGGTAGTGAGCGATGTAGCAAGAGAGATATATTGGGAGAGAGGGAGGGAGTGAGAACAAGAGTAAGGAAAAGAGAGTGAGAGAGGAAAGGGTGAGAAAGAGGGAGAGAGAGAGATAAAGAGGTACCAAGGAAGGGAGAGTGAAACAGGGAGAAAGTGATAAAAAATGAGAGAGAGAAGAGAGAGGGACTGAGAGAGATAAAAGTTAAAGAGAGAGTGTGTGTGAGGGATAGGGACAAAGAAAGAGAGATGATGGAGTGACATAAGCGAGATCATGAGAGAGAAGAGAAAAAGAGTGAGAAAGAAAGAATGGAGAGTGAGAATGAGGGAGTGAGAGATATCTAAGAGTGAGGGAATGAAACAAAGAGAGGGATAGATAGTAATAGAGAAAAAAGAGAGAGGAAAATAGAGTAATAATAAGCGAGTGAGAGGGAGAGAGCGAAGGAGAGCTAGAGAATGAGTGAGAGAGAGAGAGAATGAGAGAGAGAGCTAGAATGATCAAGAGGAAGAGGGACAGTGTGAGGGGGAGAGAGTGTGTGAAAGAGAGAGGGAGATGGAAGTAAGGGTAGAAAGGAGGGAGAAAGAGAAGTGAGCGAAAGAGACAGTGGGAGGGATGGAAGCAATATAGAGGGAGAGAGAGAGTGTGTGGGGGATAGAGGTAGAGAAACAAGGAGATGAAAGACATGATAGAGTAACAATGAGAGAAAAAAAGAGCACAAGATAGAGAAAGAGAATAGAGTGCAAAAAATAGAGAGCGAGGGATAGAGAACGAGGGAGAGAGAAGATAAAAAGAAGCAGCAATGGAGAGGAAGGATGGATAAGAGGGAGCGGGATAGAGATTAAGAAATGCAGCTTAAGAAGGTGAGAGGGAGAAAGATTGGAGAGAGATTGTGAGAGATTGTATGAGTGTGTGTGAGAGCCTGAGAGAGCGAGAGAGTGAGATGGAGAGAGAAGGGTGAGCAACATAAGGGAGGCCTAGAGAGGGTAAGAAAGAGGGAGTAAGAATCATTGAGGGAGAGAGAGTGACAAAGAGAATGAGTGTGGGAGATTGAAAGAGATATATAGAGAAAGAGGAAAAGATAGTAAGTGAGAGAAAAGGATATAAGGGAGAAAATTAGATAGAGGGACATGAGAAAAAAGAGCTATTAGGGGAGTGGGAAGGGAGAGAAAGTGTGAGGGAGGGAGGTAGGCAGACAGAGAAGAGAGAGATAGAGTGCTAGAGAGAGGTATCAAGCAATGGAGCAAGAGCGATATATTGGGAGAGAGGGACAGAGTGAGAACAGGAGTACGGAAAAGAGAGTGAGAGAGATAGAGGTGAGACAGAGGGGGCGATAGTTAAAGAGGGAAGGAGAAAGGGAGAGAGAAAGAGGGAGAAAGTGTGTGTGAGGGATAAAGATAAGGAAAGAGAGATGAAGAGTGACAGAAGAGAGATGTGAGAGAAAAGAGCAAGAGAGCAAGAAAGAAAGAATAGAGTGAGAGAGAGAGATAGAGCGAAAGCGTGGGAGATATTTAAGAGTGAGTGATTGAGACTAAGAGATAGATTGATAGAAATAGAGAGAAAAGAGAGGGAAGGAGGTAAGTGAGAGAGAGGGAGAGAGAGTAGGGATATATGGAGAGAAAGTGAAAGGAGAGAGAGAGAAGAGTGAGCAATAGTAAGAAAATAAGGAGAGAGAAGTATCAAATGGAGAGGGACGGATTAAGAGTGATATAGATATTACGGTGGGATATAGAGAGAGTGTGTGTGAGAGAGGGAGTAAGAGAAAGAGATGGGGAGTACTGTGTGTGAGTGAGTGTAATTGAAAATGGAAAAAAGAGTAATGGAAGTAAGAGAAAGAAAGATAAGGAATAAAGATTGAAAAATAGAGAGAGGGAGGGAGTGAGAGAGATTGAAGAGAGGGTGTCACAGATGTAGAGAGAGTGACGTAAGTAGAGATAAAAGAAAGAGAGAAAGAAAATAGAGCAAGAAATAGTAAGCTAGAGGACAAGAGGGAGGGAGAATAGGAGAATAAGTGAGAGACAGAGAGAGACAGAGTGAAAGCAAGGAAGGGAGGGAGGGAGAGAGGCATGAGAGAAAGAGACAGTGGGGGGTAGAGGAAAAAGAGTGAGTGCTCCATCTCTCGCACTCCATCCTCTCTCCATTGCTGCTTCTTTAACTCTTCTCTATCCCTTGATCTCTATCCATCTCTCTTTCCTACACGATATTCTCTTTCTCTATCTCTTTCTCTTTTCTCTCACACTCTTTTTTCTCTATTTTTCTCACACTCTCTCTCTTTCTCGCTCCCTCTTTCTCTCTCTTCACTTCACACTCACTCTTACTCCCTCTCTCCCCGTCTCTTTCTTGCTCTATGTTCACTCTCTGTCACCCATTTTCACTTATATTCCTCTCTCTTTTCTCACCCTCTCCTCTCAATCTTTCTCTCCCTCTCTCCCCCGTCTCTTGTTTTCATCCCTCCCTCGCTCTCTGTCCCACTCTCACTCTCTGTTTCCCACTATCTCTCTCCCACTCACTCTTCCAGTTCATCCACCACTCTCTTCCCCACAAAATATCATTCCCTACCCCCTTTCTCCCTCTTGCTCACTCTCTCAAAATCTTCCTTCACTCTCTCATCTCTCTCACTCTCTCTTCCTCTCTCACTCCCATGCTTCAATCTCTCTCACTCCCTCCCTCTATCTCTCTTTTGCACACTCTCCCTCTCTCATCCTTTTTCTGTATTAACAGCTTATCACCCTTTCATTCTCTCACTCCCTTCCTCTCTCTTTCTCTCTCACACACTCTCTCTTGCTCTCTTCTATCACTTTCTCTTATCTATTCACTCACTTTTTCACTCCAACCATTGCTCAGTCTCTTTATCCCTCCCTCTCTCTAACTCCCTCTTGCCTTCAATATCTCTTAATCTCCATCTCGCCCTTTATCTCTCTCCATATCTCACTCTCTCTATCTTAATCTCTCTCTCCCTCTCCCTCTTCATCTCCCTCTCTATTTTTTCCTTCTCACTCGTTCTCTTAACCTCCCTCCCTACCTAATCTTGCACACTGTCTTTTGCTCCCTCTTCCTCTCTCGCTTCCTATCTTTCTCTCTTAAATCTTTCTTTCATTTTCTCCCTTTCTCACTCCCTCTCTCTATTTCTTTCTTTCTCTCCCTCTATCTCCCCTTCTCACTCACTCCCTTACACGTACCCTCTATCTCTCCTTTTCTAACTCTCTACTATGTTTAATCCCCTTGCTCTCTAGCTCTCTTGCTCTGTTTTATCTCTCTTTACTCACCTTGATCTCTCTGTATCCATCAAGCTGACTCTCTCCCTTCCTCTCATTCTCTCTCTTTTCTCTCTCACTCCCTTCACTCTCATTATTTATTACTTTCCCTCCCTCCCTCCCTCCCTCCCTCCTTTTTTTCTCTTTTTCTCTCTGGCTCCCTCTCTCTCGTCGTCTCTTTCCACAATCTATAGTCTTTCTCCATTTTCTCCAACTTTTCCACTCTCTCCCCTCCTCGCTCCCTCACTATTTAATTTTACTCTCTCACTCACTTCCCTCACTCTTTCTCTCTTGCACTCTTTCCCTTTCTCTCTCCCTCTCTATCCCACTCTCCCTCCCTGACAATCTCTTGCTCCATCTATCATTCTCTCTCTTACTTCATTTCTCCTACTCTATCTTCACCCCGTCTATCTCTTCAGCTTCACGCTCACTCCTACTTCCTCTCTTTATCTCTTTCACACCCTGTGTTCTCTCTCTCACTCTTTATTCTCACTCAACTTCTCCCCTACTCTTCTCACTCTATCCCTTCCTCTAATGACCACGCTCATTCTCTATTTTTCTCACTTCCCTCCTTCCTCTCTCTTTCTCATGCTCTCTCCCTCTTTCCCTTTTATGCTCTCCCTCTCTCCATCCCTCTCTCCAATTCCCTCTTTCATTTTCTTACTTGTCGTCCCTCACTCTCTCTTTCTCTATCTTCCCTCACTCTTCCAATGTCTGCCTCATACTCTCTTTTTCTTTCGCTCCCTTCCTCTATCATTCTCATTGTTTGTTTCCTACTTTCTCTTTTATTGATCACACTTCTCCAACTCTTTCTGTAATGTTTCTATCTCACTCTCTCTTCCTCACACTCACACACACACAATCTCGCTATCCCTCACAAGCACTCTCTCTCTCTCTCTCGCACTCCAACTTTTCTCTCTCCCAATCCCTCTCTCTTCTCACTCATTATTTCTCACATTCTCTCACACTTCTCTCTCTCTCTCTGTCTCTTTCTATCTCCCACTTTCCCCTCTCTCTGCCTCCTCCATCTCGCACTCTAATTTTTTTACTCTTGTTCCCTCTATCTATATATCTCTCTTGCTCCCTCCCTCACTCTCTCATTCATTCTCTTGCTTTCTATCTCTATGTTCTCTTCCTCCCTCCCTCACTCTCCTAATATCTTTTATGCTTTCTTGTCCCTATCTTTTTCACTCTCTCGCTCTAATTCTCTTTATCCCTCTCACTTTCTCCCACTATCACTCCCTCATTCTTTCCCTCTCTTGGTCTCTCTTTTGTAGCTCTCTCACCCTTGATAGCCTCATTTTTTGTTCTCTATCTCACTCTCTCTTACTATCTTTTTCTTTCTTAGTCACTATCTCCCCTCTCTTCCTCGCTTCATCATTTATGTCTTCACTCTCATTCTCTTCTCTATTATTCTCTCTCTCTTTCTTTCTCTTTCTCTCTTTTCTATTCTCTTTTTATATCTTATACACACTATTACACTTTCCTTTGTTGCTCTTTTTTCTCTCTTTCCATTTACTCTTTCGCTCGTTCTATCCTACATGTTGTCTCTCTGCTCTCTCCTTTCATCACTCCCTCTCTCTTTCCTTTTCTTACTCCCTTCCTCTCCCTCTTCATCTCCCTCTTTTTCTTCCTCTCTCTTGCTCCATCTATCTCTCACCATTAACCTGTTCTTGCCCTCTTTTTACTCCTCACTTACACTTTACTCGATCTTCTCATAGCCTTTATTCTCACTCTCTCCCTTTCACTCTATCACTTTCTCGTTCCTACTCTCTTTTTAAATTATCTCACTTCCTTCTATCTCTCTTTCTCCCTCACTACCTCCATCTCTCTCTCACTCTCTTTTCCACCTCTCTTTGTCTATGTCTTTCACTATCTCTTCTATCTCTCACTTTTGACCCTCCCATTATCCTTCACTTCCTCTCTCTTGCTCTTCGGCCCACTTTCGCTCCCTTAATCCCCCTCTCTCTCTCCCACTCTACTTATCTCTCTCTTTCTTGCTCCCTTTCTACCTCTCTCACACTCTATCTTCTCTCATGCTCTCTTCCCTTTATTTGTCTCTCACACTCTCTTCCTTTCACGCTCCCTATTTCTCTCTCTTTAGTTTCATCCTCACTTTTACTCCCTCTCTCCCCATCTCTTTCTTGCTCATTGTTGACTCGCTATCTCCATCGCTCACTTATATTCATGTTTCTTCTCTCTCTCCTCCCAATCTTTCTCTCCCTCTCTCCCCTGTCCCTTGCTTTCGTCCTCCCTCCCTCTCTCACTCTATCTTTCTCTCTCTTAGACACAGTATCTCTCTCCCACTCTCACACTCTTTGGGTTCATCCACCACTCTCTTCCTAAAAAATATCATTCTCTACCCCCTCTCGCCCTCTCGCTCACTCTCCTTATAACTTCCTGCACTCACTCTTCCTTCTCATTTTCTCTTCCTATCTCACTCCCCCGCTTCAATCTCTCACTCCCTCCCTCTTTCTCTCTCTTTTTTACTCTCTCCCTCTCTGGTCCTTTTCTCTATTTACAGCTTATCACTTTTCTTTTTTCTTTCGCTCTCTCCCTCTCTTTCTCTCTCACACGATCTCTCTTTCTCTCTTTTATCACTTTCTCTTATCATTCTACTAACTCTTTCTCTTCAACCGTCGCTAAGTCTCTTTCTCCCTCCCTCTCTCTATCTCCCTCTCACCTTCCATCTCTCTCAATCTCGATCTCACCCTCTATTGCTCTCCATATCTCCTTCTATATCTACTTCTCTCTAGCTCTCACTCCTTATATTTTGCTCTATCTTCTCCGAGTCTCTTTTCAATCCCTAGTGTTTCTCAGTCTCACTCCCTTTCACCCTCCTGCTCTCTCTTTAATCCCCATCACTCCCTCCCTCTATCATGTCCTTCTAGTTCACTCACTCTCTTTCTCTCTCTCACACTTAATATTTAATCTCTCTTTATCATTTACTAGCTCTCCCTTGGTCTCTCTCTGTGTCCTCTCTCTTGCTACTTCTTCAAGCACCCTCTCTTCTCTCTATTTACTCACTCTTTTGTCCCACTGACCCTTACTCTCTTTTACTCTCCAGCCGTCCCTCTCTCAATTGATCTCACATCTCGCTCTCGCCCCTCATCTTCAATCTCATTATTTCATATTTCTCCTCACCATCCCTCTCTCCTCTGTCCCACCCTCCTTCACTCCCTCCTTATCTTTCTCCCTTACTCCCAATATCTCTCCTCTCTCTCCTCTTGCACTCACTCAATCTCTCTCTCTCTCTCCCTCCCTCTCTTTTCTTCATTGTATTCTTCCATTCACTCTCTCTTGCTCTCTCTTCTCTCACTTTCTCTTCTCTCTATTTGTCTCTCACTCTCCCTTATTTGTCTCTCTCTTCCCCTCTCACTTTCCCTGCCTCGCTTTCTCTCTTGATGTTCCTCTCCCTCTCTTCCCTCACCTTTATTCTCTCTCATTTTCTTTATTGCACTCTCATTCATCCACCCCACTTTTTCCTCAATTTCACTCACACTTACTACTCTCTCCCTCTCTTCCCTAGTTCTATATCTTTTTAATTTCACTCACACTTACTACTCTCTCTATCTACCAAATTATCAATCTATTCTCTCACCCTCTCTCACTCTAACCCTTCATTACTTTCACTTTCTCACACCACCTCTCTCCTAGTCCTCTTTCTCTCTTGCTCTTCCTTTCTATCTTCTTCTCTCGCATTCTCTCTCTCCTTCCCTCTCTCTTGCTCTTTCTTCTCTTACTCTCTTCTCTCTATTTTTGTCTTCATTTCTTTGTCCCTATCTCCCTTTGTTCAATTTAAATCTCACTTTTACTCCCTTCCTCTCCCTTTCTCACTCTCTATTCTCTCTCTTCCTTTATTATGTTACTCTAATCTCCCTCCTCTTAAACTTTCTCACACTCTATTCTCTCTCTTCCTCTATTATGTTACTCTAATCTCCACTCTATCTCGCTCTCTCTTCCCCTCCCACTATCTCTCACACATGTCTCTCTATTCTTTATTTTTTCCCTTCTCTTTTTCTCGATCTCTCTCTTTTTCTACACTCTACATTTCTTTATCATTATTTTATTTTGTCTCTCCCAATCTGTCTCATGTTCCTATCTATATCTCTCTATATATCTACCAATTTATCTATGAATTCCCTCACTTTCTCTCAATCTAACCCTCTATTACTCTCTCTTTTTCACGCCCCCTCTCTCCTGCTCCTCTTTCACTTGAGCTCTTCCGTTTTCTCTTCTTCTCTCTTGCACTCTCTCTCATTCTCTCTATCTCTCTTTTTTTTCATGGTCCCTCAATCTTTTTTGTTTAATTTAAATTTTAATCTCTCTCTTTCTCACTCTCTATTCTCTCTCTCTTCCTCTCACACTTAACTCTTTTATTTTACTCTATTCTTCTCTCCTCTTACTCTTTCTCTCCATCTATACCGCACTCTATCTCACTGTCCCTTTCTTGTTCTTTCTCTCTCCCTCTCCCACTATCTCTCACACTCTTTTCTCTTCCCCTCTCTCTCTCAAATGCACTCTCTCTTCCTCTCTCACTTTCCCAGCCTCACTTTCTCTCTTGATGTTTCTCTCTCTCTCTCGTCCTTCACCTTTATTCTCTCTCATTTTCTTTATTGCACTCTCTCTTTCATCCACCCCTCTTTTTCCATAATTTCGCTCACGCTTACTACTCTCTCCCTCTCTTCCCTAGTTCTATACCTTTTCAATTTCACTCACACTTACTACTCTCTCTATCTACCAAATTATTTATCTATGCTCTCACCCTCTCTCAATCTAACCCTTCATTACTATCACTTTCTCACACCAACTCTCTCCCAGTCCTCTTTCACTTTTGCTCTTCTTTTCTATCTTCTACTCTCGTATTCTCTCTCTCCTTCCCTCTCTTGCTCTTTCTTGCGTTACTCTCTTCTCTCTATTTTTGTCTCTATTTCTTTGTCCCTGTCTCCCTTTGTTCGGTTTAAATCTCACTATCACTCCCTTCCTCTCCCTTTCTCACTCTCTATTTTCTCTCTTCCTGTATTATGTTACTCTAATCTCCTCTCTCTTATACTTTCTCATAATCTATTCTCTCTCTCCCTCTTTTTTGTTACTCTAATCTCATCTCCTCTTAAACTTTCTCACAATCTATTCTCTCTCTTCCTCTATTATGTTACTCTAATCTCCACTTTATCTCGCTCTCTCTTCCCCTCCCACTATCTCTCACACATCTCTCTCTATTCTTTTTTCCTCTCTCTTTCTCTCTCTCTCTCTCTTTTTCTACACTATATTTCTTTATCATTATTTTATTTTCTCTCCCAATCTATCTTATGTTCCTATCTCTATCTCTCTATATATCTACCAATTTATCTATCAATTCCCTCACTTTCTCTCAATCTAACCCTCTATTACTCTCTCCTGCTCGTCTTTCACTTTAGCTCTTCCGTTTTTTCTTCTTCTCTCTTGCACTCTCTCTCATTCTCTCTATTTTTGTTTTTATTTCAGCGTCCCTCAATCTTTTTTGTTTAATTTAAATTTCACTCTCTCTCTTTCTCACTCTCTATTCTCTCTCCCCCTCTCACTCTTAACTCTTTTATGTTACTCTATACTTCTCTCCTCTTACTCTTTCTCTCTGTCTATACCACACTCTATCTCACTCTCTCTTTCTTGTTCTCTCTCTCTCCCTCTCCCACTCTCTCACACTCTCTTCTCTTCCCCCCTCTCTCTCTCAAATGCACTCTCTCTTCCTCTCTCACTTTCCCAGCCTCGCTTTCTCTCTTGATGTTCCTCTCTTTCTCTCTTCCCTCACCTTTATTCTCTCTCATTTTCTCTATTGCACTCTCTCTTTCATCCACCCCTCTTTTTCCACAATTTCACTCACACTTACTACTCTCTCCCTCTCTTCCCTAGTTCTATACCTTTTCAATTTCACTCACACTTACTACTCTCTCTATCTACCAAATTATCTATCTATTCTCTCACCCTCTCTCAATCTAGCCCTTCATTACTATCACTTTCTCACACCACCTCTCTCTCAGTCCTCTTTCGCTCTTGCTCTTCCTTTCTATCTTCTTCTCGCATTCTCTCTCTCCTTACCTCTCTCTTGCTCTTTCTTCCGTTACTCTCTTCTTTCTATTTTTGTCTCTATATTCATTGTCCCTGTCTCCCTTTGTTCAATTTAAATCTCACTTTTACTCCCTTCCTCTCCCTTTCTCACTCTCTATTCTCTCTCTTCCTCTATTATGTTACTATAATCTCCACTCCACTTAAACTTTCTCACAATCTATTCTCTCTCTTCCTCTATTATGTTACTCTAATTTCCACTCTACAACGCTCTCTCTTCCCCTCCCACTATCTCTCACCCATCTCTCTCTATTCTTTATTTTTTCCCTTCTCTCTTTCTCGATCTCTCTCTCTTTTTCTACACTCCATATTTCTTTATCATTATTTTATTTTCTCTCTCCCAATCTATCTCATGTTCCTATTTCTATCTCTCTATCTATCTACCAATTTATCTATCAATTCCCTCACTATCTCTCAATCTAACCCTCTATTATTCTCTCTTTCTCACGCCCCTCTCTCCTGCTACTCTTTCACTTTAGCTCTTCCGTTTTCTCTTCTCTCTTGCACTCTCCCTCATTCTGTCTATTTCTCTTTTTATTTCATGGTCCCTCAATCTTTTTTGTTTAATTTAAATTTCACTCTCCCTTTCTCACTCTCTATTCTCTCTCTCCCTCTCACTCTTAACTCTTTTATGTTACTTTGTTCTTCTATCCTCTTACTCTTTCTCTCCGTCTATACAACACTCTATCTCACTCTCCCTTTCTTTTTCTCTCTCTCTCCCTCTCCCACTATCTCTCACACTCTCTTCTCTTCCCATCTCTCTCTCACATGCACTCTCTCTTCCTCTCTCACTTTCCCTGCCTCGCTTTCTCTCTTGATGTTCCTCTCTCTCTCTCTTCCCTCACCTTTATTCTCTCTCATTGTCTCTATTGCGCACAATCTTTCATCCACCCTTCTTTTTCCTCAATTTCACTTACACTTACTACTCTCTCTCCCTCTCTTCCCTAGTTCTATATCTTTTTAATTTCACTCACACTTACTACTCTCTCTATCTACCAAATTATCTATCTATTCTCTCACCCTCTCTCAATCTAACCCTTCATTACTATCACTTTCTCACACTACCTCTCTCCCAGTCCTCTTTCACTCTTGCTCTTCCTTTCTATCTTCTTCTCTCGCATTCTCTCTCTCTCCTTCCCTCTCTCTTGCTCTTTCTCCCGTTACTCTATTCTCTCTCTTTTTGTCTCTATTTCTTTGTCCCTTTGTTATGTTACTCTACTTTTAAATCCACCTTTACTCCCTTCCTCTCCCTTTCTTACTCTCTATTCTCTCTCTTCCTCTATAATGTTACTCTAATCTCCTCTCCTCTTAAACTTTCTCACTCTCTATTCTCTTTATTATTTATGTTTTTGTTTTGTCCCACCCTCTTAATCCCTCTCTCATATCGTCTTGTCTCTCTCACTCTTTTTTCCTCTGTCTCTATAGATCTCTTTTGTTCTCTCACTCTCATTATCATTATCACATACTCTCTCTCCCTCTATACTTCTCACTCCCTCATTCATGCCCTCTATAGGTCTCCCTTATGTAGCCCACCTTCTCTCTCCATCTCACTCACTCACTCTCTCTCAAGCTCTCACACACACTCATATACTCTCACTCTCTCTCTCTCTCAATCTCAGTCCCTCTCTTCATCTCTGTATCACTCTCACTCTTAACCTGTCCCTTTTCTATCACATTCTTTATTCTTTCTCTCTCTTAATGTCTTTCTTTTGTCTCTCTTCTCTGTCATTACTTTCAGCCTTTCTCTCCATACATCCCCAACCTCTCAGCCTCTCACACTTTCCTACTTCCTTTATTATGTCTTCCTCCTTTTTTGTTTTCGTCCTCTCTATTTCACACACTCTCTCCCTCTACCACTGCATCCCCTTGCACTCTCTCTCTCGATCTCTCTCTCACTCATTCTCTTGCTGACCTTCCTTTTGTCCCTATCACTAAATCTTTCTTGCTCTATTTTTTCTCAATCTCTTCTCTTTATTTGTCTCACATTCTCTCCTTCTTTCCCATTTTTTTTACTCTTCAATATCTCTTTTTCTCAATCTCCACCTCTCTCTCACACTCTCCTCTATTTTATCTTTCTTTCTCGCTCTCTTGCTCTTTTCTCACATGCTATCTCTTCAGTCACACACTCTTCTCTCATTGCTCAATCATTTTTCTTCTTTATCTCTCACACACACTCTATCCCCTTCTCTCTATTTTTTATCCTTCTCATTCGTTCTCACTTCTCTCTCATTATTTCTCAGTTTCACTCACAATTCTCTCTCTCTCCTCTCTCCCTTACTCTCTCTGTCACACCTATCTCTTAGTCTCTTTCCTAACACTTGTTCTCACTCTTTCCCTCTCTATCTATATTTCTCTATTGCTTCGCACCTCAGTCTCTCTTTCATTTTCTCACTCTGTATCACCATCTTTTCTCCGTCCCTCCCTCCCTCACAGTCTCTTTCCCTTCCCACCTATTAATAACTTTTTCTCTCTTGCACCTCACTCTCCTTCCCTCCCTTTCTTTTCCTCACTTTCTCACTCACTTTCTTTTCTCTCTCTCACATTCTTTTCCTCTTTCTCTCTAGATCTCTTTGACTCTCTAACTCTTGTTCTCTTTGTCGGTCTCGCTCTCTCCGTCTATCTTTCACACTCCCTCAATCTTGCCTTCTCTAGGTCCTTTTTTGTTTATCTTTCTTGCTCACTACCTCCATCTCTCTCACTCTCTATTCCATCTCTCTTTATTTCTCACTCTCCGTTGTCACTTCTACCTCTCACTTATACTCCATCTCTTTCTCACCCACTTTATTCTCTCTCACGCTCTCTTTCTCTCTCTCCCCCCTTAGTCTAAACTTTCTATCTCCAGGTCCATCTTTCTTCCACCTTCTATTCCATCTCCCTTTCTCTCTTTCTCTCGTTGTCACTTATGTCTCTAACTTTTGACCGTCCCGTTATCCCTCATTACCTCTTTCTCTCTCTCCCTCCCACTTTCGCTCCCTTAATCCCTCTCTCTCTCCCACTTTCTCCCACTCGTACTCTCTCATACTCTCTTCTCCCTATTTCCCTTATACTCTCTTCTCTCTTTTCTCTCATACTCTCTCCCTTTCTCTCTCCCACTCCTCTCTCCCACTTTCTCTCTCTTTCACACTTTCTCTCTCTTCATTTATCTCTCCCAATCATACTCTCTCACTCTTTCTCACTCTATGTTCACCTCTCTTGCCCCTCTCACTTACGTTGATCAGTCTTCTCTCTCTCCTTATCTCTTTATTAAATTTCACTCTCACTCTTACGCCCTCTCTTTTTCACCCTCTTTTCTCTGTCTCTCTCTCTCCTTCTCGCTTTCTCTCCCCCTCACTCTACCTCTCTATATCCATCTCCCTATTTCTCTCACACTTTATTCCATCTCTCTTTATCTCTCTCCCTCTAGCTCTTCTATTTATCACTTTTGATACTCTCATTACCCCTCACTACCTCTCTCTCGCTCTCCCTCCCTATTTTGCCCCTTAAACCCTTTCTCTCTCTCTTTCTTGCTTCCTTTCTCGCTTGCTCACTCTCTTCCTCTCTCACGCCCTCTATTCCCTCACACTCTCTTCTCTCTATTTGTCACTCACACTCTTCCTTTATCACTCCCTCTTTCACTTTCTTTAGTTTCACTCTCACTCTCACTCCCTCTCCCTTACTCTTTCTCTCTCCATATTTACTCTTTCTTAGCCACTCTCACATTTGTTGCTCTCTCTTCTCTTTCTTCCTCTCTAGTAAATTTCAGTCTCACTCTGACTTCCTCTCCTTCTCATCCTCTTTCTCTCTCTCACTCTCTCGCTCTTTCTCCCCCGCACTCTACCTCACTATCTCTATCTCCCTCTTTCTCTCACTCTCTTATGTCCCAACTCTCTCTCCTTCATTGCTCCCTACCTCTCTTCAACTTAGCTCACTCACTTCTCTCTTTCTACTCTCCATCTCTCTCTCACTCTCTGTACTGCTGCTCCTCTTCTCACTCGTTCATGCTCCAACTCTCTCCTCTTTCTCCTTTCCCACCCTTCCTCTCTCACTCATGGTTTCCTCTATCTCTCTCTAGTACTTTCTATCCCTCCTTCCCACTCACTCTCTCTTGACAACTCTCTCTCTCACGTTTTATCTTCTATTGTTTTGTTCTCCCTCTCTCTCCCATTCTCGCTCACTCTCTCGTGCTCTATCTTCCAACACTCTCTATTTCTCTCTCACACACTCTCCCTCTCTTGCTCACTCTATCTCTTCAATCTTTCTCATGGCCTCCCTCTATCTATCTATTTCTTTCCCTTTACCACTCATGCTCTCTCTCACACTCTCTTTTATATCTCTTTTTCTTGGTCTTTTGCTCTCTTTTATGTTACCCTCTATTCTCTCTCTTTCTCTCACCCTACCCTCACTCTATCTCGATTTCCCTCTCCCTACTTCTCTTTCTTTCAATCCCACTCTCAGCTCTCTCTGTCTTTCTCTCTCTGCCTCTTCTCTCTCTCTTTATTTCTTACCTTCTCTCACACATCTCTTCCTCTCTCCCCCTCCCTCATTCACTCCATCCCTCCCTCTGTACTTGTCCTTCCATATATCTCTCTCTTTATCTTACTCTTTTTCTCACTCTCTCCTACTTTCTTTATATATGTTTCTGTCTTGCTCCCTCACTCACAATCTTTCTCCCTCTCTTGCTCCCTCACTCTTCAATATTTCTATGAGCCCCATCTAACTCTCTATTTCTTTTTCTTTACCACTAATGCTCTCTCTAACACTCTATTTTATATCTCTTTTTCTCGGTCTATTGTTCTCTCTTATGTTTCCCTCTATTCTCTCTTTCTCTCAATCAATCCCTTATTCTCTCTCGCCTCCCTCTCTCCCACTCTCTCCAACTCTCTTTCTCTCGCTCTACTGCCCACTCTCTCTCTCTCTCCCTTTCTATTGCTTCCATCCCTCCCACTCTCTCTTTCTCTCTTTTATTCCTTTATCCCTAGTTCTATATCTTTTCAATTTCACTGTCACTCTTCCTCCCTCCTCCTCTCTCCATTTCTCTCAAACCCATACATTCTCACAATTTTTGTACCTCAATCTCTTAAGCTCTCTGTCTCGATCTCTCTCATTCTCTTTTCCCTTATCTCCATTTCATTCTTACTAATTTATTTTCTCTCCCCCCTCTATCTCACGCTCGTATCTCTATCCTTCTCCCAGTCAACAAATTTATCAATTTATTCTCTCGTTTTCTCTCAATATAACCCTTCATTATTATCACTTCTCACACGACCTCTCTCCTCCTCCTCATTCGCTCATGTCCTTTCTTTTTCTCTTCTTCTCTCTCGCGTTCTCTCTCATTTTCTCTCTCCCTCCCTCTCTCTTTCTCTTTCTTCTCTTACTCTCTCTTTTCACTCTTTTGTCTTTATTTCTTGGTCCTTCTCTCCCTTCATTCAATTTAAATCTCACTCTTATTCCATTCCTCTCCCTTTCTAACTCTTTATTCTCTATCTTCCTATCCCTCTTACTTCTTATGTTACTCTATTCTCCTCTCCCCTTACATTTTATCTCTGTTTATCCCCCACTCTATCTCCCTCTCCCCCTCTCGCTCTCCCTCTCCCCTACCAATATTTCTAACACATCTCCTTCTATTTATCTTTCTCTTATCTCTTTCTCAATCTCTCTGGCTCCCTCTTCCCCCACTTTGTATTTCTTTCTCAATATTTTTTTTCTCTCTTCCCCTCCATCTCATTTTCCTATCTCTTACTCTCTATGTATCAACCAATTTACCTATCTTTTCTCTCACTCACTCTCCATCTAACACCTTATTACTCTTTCTTTCTTGCATCCCCTTTGTCCTACTCCTCTTTCAGTCTTGCTCTTCTGTTCTCTCTTCTTCTCTCTCACACTCTCTCTCATTTTCTCTATCTCTCCCTCTTTCTTGCCCTTCGTTCCCTTACCCTCACTTCTCTCACTATTTTTTCTCTATTTCTTGGTCACTCTGTCTTTTTATTCAATTTAAATCTCACGCTCACTCCCTACTCTCTCACTCTCCCACTCTCTTGCTCTCCTATAATTACTCTATTCCCATCTCCTCTTACTCTTTCTCTTCATCTATCTCCCACACCAACATGCACTTCCTCTCTCACTCTCCCTTTTCCCCTCCCACTATCTCTCACACTCTCCTCTCTTACTCTCTCTCACTCTCTCTTTCCCTCCCTCTTTCCCTCCTTCACCTTCTCTTTTTATCTTCCTTTTCCTCTTGTCCTCTCTTCCCTCTTCTCCCTTCTCTATCGATTTCTTTAGTTCTCTCTCTCTCTCTCTTTCTTCCTCCCTCTCTTTCTCCTCAATTTCATGCACTCTTAATACTCTCTCTCACTCTTTCTCGCACTCTCTCTTGCACAGTTTTACTATACCTTCTATTAGTACATTTTCCTTGTCTCTTCTCACTATTTTTCATACTTTATCCCCCACAAGCTCTTTTTCTTGCATCCCGCCCCCCTCTACCCTCTCAATCATTCACCCTCCCTCCCTTCCTCTTTCTCTCTCTCTTTTCACCCTCTTCCTCTCCCTCACTCACTTGCTCACTCAATCTCTCTCTTCCTCTCCCTCTCTCTCACTCATTCACTAATTATCTCTCCCTGTTTTCCTCTAGCTCGCTCTCTCTAGCTATATCTTCCTACATAATCTCTTTTCTCTCTATTTTTCTCTCCATCTCTCTTCCTCTCTCGTTCCTCCCTCTCTTTAATCTCTCTCACTCCTCCCTCTCTCTATTACTATTTATTATGTATCTTTCTTTCTCTATCTTTTATTATTCTGTATTCCATTACTCTCACTCTCACACACACATTCTCTCTATCTCTCCATCATGTTCCCTCTCACGCTCTTTCTCTATCAGACAGTCACTTCATCTTCATATCACTTTCACTCTTAATGTGTCCCTCTATATTTCTCTTTCTCTATTCTTTCTCTCTCACTTGTAATCTGTCTTTTATTCGTTTCTCTTCTCTCATTCTTATCAATCGTTCCCTCTGTATATCCTCAACTCTCTCCCTCACTCTCTCACTTTCCTCCTTCCATCTTTATGTCTTCCACTTTCACTATCTCCCCTCCCTCTTTCACACTCTCTCTCACTCTCCCTTCCACTGTCTCCCTCTATCTCTACATCCTACTCTCTCAATCTCTCTCTTTTAATTACTCTCTCACTCATTCTCTTTCTCTCCTACCCTTTTTTCTCTCACTACCACTTTCTTGCTCTCCTTCCCTCTGTCCCTTTCATTAACCATCTCTTGCTCTATTTTTTCATAAACTCTTTTCTCTTTCTATTTGTCTCTCACAATCTCTCTCTATATCAATCTTTCACGTTTCAATCTCTCACTCCCTCTCTCTATCTCTCTCTTTCTCACACTCTCCCCATCCCTCACACACTCTATCTCTTGCTCTCCAACTTTTATCTTTCTCAATCCTTCTCTCTTCTCTCTCTCATTATTTCTCTTTTTCTCTTAAACTTCTCTCTCACTCTCTCTCACTCTCTCCCTCCCTCTCTTTGTCAGCCCAATCTCTCACTCTCTTTCCTTACTCTTGTTCTCACTCTATCTCTGTATCCAGATTTCTCTCTTCTCTCCCTCCCTCTCTCAAATTTTTTTCTCTCTCGTCCCTCACTCTCCTTCCCTCTTATATTCTTTTCTCTCAAGGTCTCTTTGACTCTCTCAAACTTATCTTTTTATCAGTCTCACTCTCTCCCTCTACCTTCCTCACTCAATCTTTCCATCTCTAAGTCTCCCTTATGTAGCTCACTCTTGTCTCTCCATCTCAAACACTCATACAATCTTTCACTCTCTCTCAATCACTCTCCCTCTCACCTTCTTTAGCTCCATTTCTCGCTCTCTATCTCACTCTCTCTTACTTATTATCTCCCTCTCCTCTTTCTCTCTTGCTCTTCCTTTTCCTTTTGTTCTATCTTCCCTTACCTCTCTTCTGTCTTGATTTCTCTATCACTCTCTCTCTTTCTCCCCCTTTCTTTCTGCTCAGTTTCACATGCTCTTACTCCCTCTCTCCCTCTCTTTCCCATTCCCTCTGTCTCTTGCTAGGTCTTACTATCTTTTCTATTGATACCTATTCCCTCTCTCTTCTCACTCTTTCTCCTCCTCTATCCCCCACACACATCTCTCTTGCGTCCCTCTCCGCATCCATCTCTCTAAGTCACTCTCCCTCCCTCTCTCCCTCTCTCTCTCTCCCTCTCATGCTCTCCATCTCCCTCTCTCTTACTCCTCTTATTTTATCTTTCTCTTTTCTTTTAGCTCAGTCTCTATGCTCATCTTCCTTCAGTCTCCTCTTTTACTTCTCTCTCCCTCTTCATTCCTCTCTCGTTCCCTCTCTCTTCAATCTCTTTCACTCCCTCTCTTTCTATTTTTTAACTATTTATTACCTATCTTTCTTTCTCTCTCTTCTATATTCTCTCTTCCATCACTCTCACTCACACGCACACACACACTCTCTCTTCCTCTTGCTTCGTATGTCGCTCTTTCTCTCCCAGTCCCTCTTTTCACTCTATATCACACTCACTCTTAAATTATCCCTCTCCTTTTCTCATTCTCTATTCTTCCTCCCTCTTAATCTCTCTGTTATTTCTCTCTCTTCTCTGTCATTCTATTCACCCTATCTCTCCAGATATCCCTCACTCTCTCTCCCTCTCCCATTTTCCTCCTTTCCTCTTTGTCTCCCTCTTCCCATATCCCCACTCTCTCTTTCACACACGCTCTCAATCTCTCCCATCCACTCTTTCCCTCTACGTCTGCATCTCCCTCACTATCCTCTCTCTAAAACTCTCTCTTACGATCTCTATATCACACATTCACTTGCTCTCCTTCTCTCTGTCCCTCTTACTAACCCTCACTTCCTCCATTTTTTCTCTCTATTCGATTTTTACAATCTCTCTCTGTCTCAATCCTTCACACTTCAATCTCTCTCAGTCCCTCTCTCTCTCTCTGTCTCAATCCTTCTCAATATTTCTTCCTCCTGTCCCTCACAATTATTCTATTTCTCACTTTCCAACTTTTTTCTCTCTCAATCCTTCTCTCTTCTCTCTGTCATTATTTCTCACCTTCTCTCACACCTCCCTTCTTCCACTCTCTCTCCCTCTCTCTCCCTCCTCTGTTTTCACTCTATCTCTCTCTATGTATATATCTTTCTTGCTACCTCCCACACTCTCCCTTTCATTCACTCACTCTCTATATATTTTTTCTCTCACTCCCTACTTCCGTCACACTCTCTATCCGTTCCCACCTTGTTAATATCTTATGTCTCTTCTGTCCCTCTATCTCCTTCCCTTTCTTTTATCCCCTTCAATATCTCAAGTTATTTTCCTCTTTCTCTCTAGATCTCTTTCACTCTCTCACACTGATTCTCTATTATGTTTTCACTCTCTCCCGTTATCCTTCTCACTCCCTTAATCTAGTACTCTTTAGGTCTCATTTATGTAGCTCACTCCTCTCTCTCAATATCACACACCCACTCTCTCCCTCTCACCCTCCTTAGTTCCATTTGTCACTCTCTATCTCACTCTCTTATCTCCCTGCCTAGCTTCATTTTTCTTTCTACACTCTCTATGCCCTTCTCTATTAATGTCTCTCTCTCTTTCTCACTCTCTATTCTCTTTCTTTATCTTATACTCTCTTTTACACTCTCCTTTGTTGCTTTCTCTTCTCTCTTTTCACTTACTTTTCTCATATTTTGTCTCCTACTCTCTCTCCTCTCTCTCTTGCTTCCATCCCTCCTTTTTTTCTCCCTTCTCTCCCTCCCTTTATCATCTCTGTTTCCCACTCCCTCTCTCCTTTGATCCCTCTCTCTCTCAACATTCTCCTGTACTCCCTCACTTCTTACTCCTCACTCACTCTTAGTCTCTCTTCCCTCTCTCACCCTTTCACTCTCTCTTGCTTTCTTTTTCCCACTCTCTCTTCAAACCCTTGCACTACCACCTTATATCTCTCTTTCTCACTCACCATCTCCCTCCCTCTCACTCTCTATTCCACCTCTTATTATCTCTCTCTTGCTCTCTTTTGTCTCCCTCTTTTGACGCTCCCTTTATCTCTCACTGCCTCTCTCTTGCTCTCTCTCTCTTTCAATCTTTTCATCCCTCTATTTCTCCTCCTCTCTGTATCTCCCTCTCTCTTGCACCCTCTCTCGCTCGCTCACTCTCTCATTCTCTCACCCTCTCTCTTCCCTCACTCTCTCTTCACTCTATTTCTCTCACTATTTCTCTTTCTCTTTTCTCTCATTAGTTTCACTGTCACTCTTACGCCCTCACTCTATCTCTTATCTGCTCCATGTTCACTCTTTCTTACTTACTCTAACTTCAATTGCTCACTCTCCTCTCTTTCCTCTCTCTCCTCTCAATCTTTCTCTTCCTCTCTCCCCCTCTCTCTTACTTCCTTCCCTCCCTCTCTCTCCCTCTCATGCTCTCTCTTTTTTGTCTCACACACTCTCTTCCTCTCTCCCTCCCACTCTGTTCGAATTCATCCCCCTCTCTCTCTCACTAAATATCATTCTCTCCCCTCTCTCCCTCACACTCACTTTCTCTCTATATCTTCCATCACTCTCTCTGTTCTCTTTCACCCTATCTTCCTCTCTCACTTCCACTCTCTTCAATCTCTCTCACAACCTCCCTTTATCTCTCTCTTTTTGACACCTTCCATTTCTCGCTTTTTCTCTATTTATGCTTTATCACTTTTTCTTTCTCTATTTCTCTCTCTTTATCTCTCACAAACAAACACCCTTGCTCTCCTTTATCACTCCCTCTTATCACTTTGCTCACTCTTCTCTCTAACCATCTCTCACTCTCTTCCTCCCTCCCTCTCTCCCTCTTTCATTAGTTCAATCTCTCTCTCTCTCTCTCTCTCTTAATCGCCCTCTGGCCCTTCCGCTGCCTCCATATTGCCTCTATATCTCCCTGTCTCTACCTCTAACTCACTATCTTTTACTATATCTACCCTGAGTCTCTCTTCTCTCTATATTTTTGTCTCACCCTCTCTCCATCCTCCCTCCTGCTCACTGTACAATCCTTTCTTCACTCCCTCTCTTGCTCTTTCTCAGTCTCTCTCGCTCTATTTCATCTCTCGTTTTCTCCTTGTATCATTTTACCTCTAACTCCCTCTCTTTCTATTTGATTTGTTTGCTCTCTCTCGCTCTCTCACTCACTTGCTCTCTCTTTCATTCTCTCTTTAGGTCTCTACTATGTTGCTCTCTCCCTCTTCCTCACTTCTTTCTTCTGCAACCCCTTACAGTCTCCATCACAAACTCCAACCTCTCCCTCCCTTTCTTTCAACCTCATACTTTCTCTCACTTTTTCTCTCTCTCTCAATCTATTTAGCTCTCTTCATTGCCCTATCTTACATTCTCATCCCTTGCTCTCCATTTCCTTCTTGTTTTATTTCTTCCTCTTTCATCTTTATCTTGCTTCTATCTCTCCCTCTCTCACTCCCTCCACATCTTTCTTTCTCTCTTGCTCTATCTTATAATCTCTCTCTATATATTCTCCCCCTTTCTCACAATATCTCTCTCGCTCTCCATATTTGTTTCGCTCCCTCTCTTTAACTCACTCTCTCACTCTCCTTATTATCTCCCTCTCATCTTTCTCACTTGCTCTTCCTTTTCCTCTTGTTCTCTCTTCCCATAGCTTTCTTTTCACTCAATTTCTCTATTGTCATCTCTCTTTCTTCCCCCTATCTTTCTACTCAATTTCACTCACTCTTACTCTCTCTCTCCCCCTCTCTTTCCCACTCATTCTTGCTCTCTCTTTCTATCTCTTCTATTGCTACCTATTCCCTCGCTCTTCTCACTCTTTCTCCTCTTCTATCCCTCACACACTCTCTCTCTTACATCCCTCCCTCTAACACACTCTCCCTCTATCTCTTCCTCCCTCTCTTTCCCTGTCATCCTCTCCATCTACCTCTCTCACTTGCTCACTCTTTCTCTCCCTCTCTCCATCTCTCATCCCACTAATTATCTCTCCCTTTTTCCTCTACCTCACTCTCTCTTGCTCTATCTTCCTTTACATGCTCTTCTCCATTTATTTATCTCACCCTCTCTCTTCCAATCTTGTCTCCTATCTCTTCAATCTCTCTCACTCCTTCCCCCTCTCTATTTTTTGTTATTTATTCTCTATCTTTCTTACTCTCTATACTATTATTCTCTCTTATGTTACAATCTCTCTCTCTCTCTCTCTCTCACACACAAACTATCTATCGTCTGCTTTCTCCCTTTCGTACTCTCTCTCTCTCAGTCACTCTCTTCATCTCTACATCACTCTCACTCTTAATTTGTCCCTCTCTTTCTCATTCTCTAAATTTTTTCCCTCTCTCCTAATCTTACTTTTAATTCTCTCTTTTCTATCTCATTCCTTACAAACTTTTTCTCCAGATATCCCCAATTATCTCTCTCCCTCTCTCACATTACTCCTTCCTTCTTTATGTCTCCCTCTTCTCTCTCTCTCCCTCTCCGTTTCACACACTCTCTCGCTCTCTCTCTTACACTCTCCCTTTATATTTGCATCTCCCTCACTCCCTCTGTCTTTCTACATATCTCTCTCAATCTTTTCTCACTCATTTTCTTGCTCTCCTTCCCTCTGTACCTCTCACTAACCCTCCCTTGCTCTACTTTTTCTAAATCTCTTTACTCTCTCTAGTTGTCTCTTACAATCTCTCTATCTCTATCTCAATCTTTCATTCTTCAATCTTTCTCACTCCCTCTCTCTATGTATCTCTTTCTCAATCTCCAACTCTCTCTCTCACTCTCTATTCTATCATTCTTTCTTTCTCCCTTGCTCTCTTTTATCACTCTCTCTTCTCCTTTTACTCAATCTTTCTCTCTCCTTTCTCTCACACACTGTCTCTCACTCTCCAACTTTTTTTTCTCAATCCTTCTCTCTTCTCTCTCTCTCACTTTTTCTCACTTTCTCTCACACTTCCCCCATCTTTTCCATAATCTTGTTCTCTCTCCATCCCTCTTTATTTATCTATCTATATTTCTCCCTCCCTAACTCTCTTTTCCATTCTCTCACTCTTTATCTCTCTCTCTCTCTCTCTTCTCTCTCTCCCTCCTTCCCTTACCCTCTTAGTTCCTTCCAACCCTGTCAATATCATTTTTCTCTCATGTCCCTTCTCTCTTTCCCTCTATTATATCCTCTTCTCTCTCTCTCTCTCTCTTTTCCTCTTTCTCTCTAAATCGCTTTCACTCTCTCACACTTGCTCTCTTTATTCGTCATGCTCTCTCCCTCTATCTTTCTCACTCCCTCAATTTATCCCACTCTAGCCTCCCTAATGTAGCTCACTCTTCTCTCTCAATCTTACACACTCATACACTCTCACTCTCTCTTAATCTCTCTCACCTCCACTCTCTTTAGCTCCATTTACCACTGTCTATCTATCTCTCTTTTACCTTTTTGGTTCATTTTTCCTCCCTCGCTCTTCTCCCACCCTCGCTCCATTTTTCTTTCGTCTCTATCACCTTCTTTATTATTTTCTCTTAGTCCTTCTTTTCTCACACTTTATTCTCTTATTTTATCTTATACTTTTTTACACTTTATTTTGTTGCTCTGTCTTGTCTCTTTTCTCTGTCTTGTCTCACTTTATCCACTACTCTCTCCTCTCTTTCATGCTTCCATCCCTCCCTCTCTCATCCTCTCTCTTCTCTCCCTTCCTTAACCTCCCTTTATCCTTTTCTGTCTCCCTTTCTCTCTTGCTCCCTCTCTCTCTCAACATTCTCCTATTCTCCCTCACTTCTTAGCCCTCACTCACCTTTACACTCAGTCTCTCTTCTCAGTCTCTCTTCCTTTCTCTTTCCTATAGTCTCTATAAACTCTCTCACTACCTTCTTCTATCTCTCTTTCTCACTCATTCTCTCCCTCTTTCTCTCTCTCGCACTCTGTTCCACCTTTTTTATCACACTCATGCTCTCTCTTCTATATCTCTCTTCTGATGCCCCCTTTATCCCTCACTATCACTCATTCTCTCCCTCTCCCTCTCTCTCTCATAGTCTCTATTCCACCGTTTTTATCTCTCTCATGCTTTCTCTTGCATCCCTCTCTTTTGAGACTCCTTTTATCCCTCACTACCTCTCTCTAGCTCTCCCTCCCTCTTTCACTCCCTTCATCCCTCTCTTTCTCCTGCTCTTTGTATCTCCCTTCTCTTGCTCTCTCTCTCTCTTGCTCGCTCATTCTCTTGCTCTCACGCACACACTCTCTCTCTCTTCCCTCACTCAATCTTCTCTCGATTTATCTCTTACACACTCTTCCATTATAGTTCCCTCTTCCTCCCCCTTCATTTTCACTCACACTCTTACTCCCTCATTCCCTCTCTCTTTCTCGCTCCATGTTCACTCTCTATCAATTACTCTTCTATTGATCTCCCTCTTCTCATTCTTCTCTCCTTCTATCCACCACTCTCTTGCTTGCTTCCCTCCCTCCCTCTCTCTTCTTCTCTAGCTCTCTTTCTCTCTCACTCAAACACTCCCCACTCACCCAATCACTCTCTTCCAATTCATACCCACTCTCTCTCCCACTAAATCTCTATATTTCTCTCTTCCTCAATATCTCTTGCTCTCTTTCTTTCTTTCCCTGTCAACTCTCGCTCTCTTCTTTATCTCTCCACATCTCTCTCCCTCTTCTAGCTCTCTCGCCCTCTCTCTCCCTCTCTCCTACTCTCTCTCTCTCACTCTCAATATTTCTCATAATTTCTCTCTATCACACTTGTTCTCTCTATCTCTCCCTTTCAGTCCCTGTCTCCCTCTAGCTACATCATACTTTATCCCTCTTACTCTCACCTTTTCACTCTCTTTCACACACTCTCCTCTCCCTATTGATCTTTCTTGCTCCCTCTCTTTATCTCTCTCTTCCCACTAATTCTCTTACTCTCCCTCCCTATCTCCCGCTCACTCTCCTTTTCTTACTCTATTTTTTCTCACTCTCAATCTCCCTTCTTCTATCTTCCAGCTCTCTCTATTTCTCTCGCACACCTCTCTTTCTCCCTCTCTCTCTTCAATCTTTCTTACGACCTCCCTCTATCTCTCTATTTTCATTTCTTTACTTCTAATGCTCTCTCTAACACTCTCTATTATATTGCTCCTTCTTAGTCTTTTGTTCTCTCTTATATTAACCCTATCTCTTTCTCTCACTCAATCACCCACTCTCTCTCGCGCTCTCCCACTCTCCCACTCACTCCCTCACTCTTTCTCTCCCTCTATCCTCCACTCTCTCTCTTGTCCTCTCTATTTCTTCCACACTCTCTTTCTCACTTGAGCTCTTTTCAATTTCACTTTCACTCTTCCTCTCTTCCCCTCTCTCCTTTTCTCTCAAACCCACACATTCTCACACTTTCTCTATCTCAATCCCATAAGCTCTCTTTCTCGATCTCTGCTTCTGTCATTTCCCTTACACTCCATTTCATTCTAACTATTTTTTCTCTCTTCCCCTAAATCTAACGCTCCAATCTCTATCTTTCTCTCTGTCAACCAATTTATCAATCTCTTCTCTCACTTTCTCTTAATCCAGCCCTTCATTACTATCACTTCTCAAATCACTTCTCTCCCTCTCCTCTTTTGCTCTTGTTCTTGCTTTATCTCTTCTTCTCTCTCATGCTCTCTCTCATTTTCTCTCTCCTTCCCTCTCTCTTGCTCTTTCTTCCCTTACTCTCTCTTTTCACTCTTTTTTCTTTATTTCTTGGTTCGCCTCTCCTTTTATACAACTTAAATCTCATTCTTTCTCCCTTTCTTACTCTCTTTATTCTCTCTTCCTCACTCTCTTACTCTCTTATGTTACTCTATTCTTTTTTCCTCTTACTCTTTCTCTCTGTCTATCCCCCACTCTATCTTGCTCTCCCCCTCTCACTCCCTCTCACCCCTACCAATATTTCTCACACACCTCCCTCTATTCTCTAATTTCCTTTTCTCTCTTTCTCGATCTCTCTCGCTCTCTGTTTCCACACTCTGCATTTTTTTCTCGCTATTTTATTTTGTCTCTCCCCCTCCATCTCATGTTCCTATCTCCTTCTCTCTCTGTATCTGCCAATTTATCCATCTATGGTCTCACTATCTCTCCATATAACACTTCATTACTCTCTCTTTCTCGCATCCCCTCTCTCCTGCTCCTCTTTCCCTCTTGATCTTTCATTCTCTCTTCTTCTCTCTCGCATCTCTCTCATTCTCTCTCTATCTCCCTCTCCCTTGCTTTTCATTCCCTTACTCTCACTTTTCCCTCTATTTCTGTCTGTTGTTCTTGGTCCCTCTGTCTCTTTATTCAACTTAAATCTCATGCTTATTTCCTCCCTCTCTCTCTTCATCTCACTCTTCATTCTCTCACTCTCCCTTTCTCTCTTACTCTCTTATATTACTCTATTCTCCTCTCCTCTTACTTTTTCTCTGATTCTATTCTTCACTCTAACATGCTCTCCCTCTCTCACACTTTCTTGTCCGCTCCCACTATCTCTCACACTCTCTTTTCTTCCTCTCTCTCTCTCTCTCTTACACACATGCACTACTTCAAGCACTCTCTATTTCTCTCTCACACTCTTTCTCCTTCTCTTGCTCTTTCACTCTTCAATCTTTCTTATGACCTCCCTCTAAAACTCTATTTCTTTTCACCACTAGTGTTATTTGGAATACTCTCTATAATATCTCTCTTTCTAGGTCTTTTGTTCTCTCTTTCCCTCACTCTGTCCATCATTTTCTCTCGCTCTCCCTCTCTCTCACTCTCTCCATCAATCTTTCTCCCCCTCTACCCTCCACTTTCTCTGTCCCTTTTATTGTTTACATCCCTTCCACTCTCTTTCTCTCTTCTATTCCTTTCTCCCTAGTTCTCTCTGTTTTCAATTTCACTTTCACTCTTTCTCCCTCCCCCTCTCTAATTTTCCCTCAAATTCATATATTCATACACTTTCTCTATCTCAATCTCTTATGCTCTCTTTCTCGATCTCTCTCACTGTTTTTTCCCTCATCTCCATTTCATTCTCACTAATTTATTTTCTCCTTCCCACCCTCTATCCCATGCTCCTATCTCTATCTTTCTTCCAATCAAGCAATTTATCAAATTTTTCTCTCATTTTCTCTCAATCTAACCATTCATTACTACACTTCTCACACCACCTCTCTCCCACTCCTCTTTCGCTCTTTTCCTTCCTTTTTCTCTTCTTCTCTCTCTCCCTTCCTTTCTCTTGCTCTTTCTTCCCTTACTCTCTCTTTTCGCTCTTTGTCTCTATTTCATGGTCCTTCTCTCCCTTCATTCAATTCAAATCTCACTCTTACAACATTTCTCTCCCTTTCTAACTCTTTATTCTATCTCTTCCTATCCCTCTTACTCTCTTGTGCTACTTTATTCTCTTCTCCTCTTACTCTTTATCTCTGTCTATCCCCCACTCTATCTCCCTCTCCCCCTGCCCCTCTAGCTCCCTCTCTCCCCTTACCAATATTTCTCACACATCTCCCTCTATTCTATATCTTTCTCTTATCTCTTTCTCAATCTCTAGCTCTCTCTCCCACACTTTGCATTTCTTTCTCGTTATTTTATTTTCTCTCTTCCCCTCAATCTCATTTTTCTAACTCTTTCTCTCTACATATCTACCAATTTTTCTATCTATTCTCTCACTCACTCTCCATCTAATACCTTATTACTCTCTCTTTCTCACATCCCCTCTCTCCTTGTCCTCTTTCACTTTTGCTCTTTCGTTCTCTCTTCTTCTTTCTCGCACTCTCTCTCATTTTCTCTATCTCTCTCTCTTTCTTGCACTTCATTCCCTTACCCTTACTTCTCTCTCTATGTTTTTTTTTTCTATTTCTTACTCACTCTGTCTCTTTATTCAATTTAAATATCATGCTCACTCACTCCCTCTCTCCTTCTTACTCTCTATTCTCTATCCCTCCCTCTCTCTTCCTCTTATATAATTATTTTATTCTCATCTCCTCTTACTCTTTCTCTCCATCTATCCCTTACACCAACATGCTCTTCCTCTCTCCCACTCTCTTTTCCCCTCCCACTACCTCTCACACTCTCCTCCTTCCTCTCTCTCTCTCTCTCTCACATGCACTCTCTTTTTCTCTCCCTCTTTCTCTCCCTCACCATCTTTGATTCTCTTTCTTTTCCTCTTGCTCTCTATTCCCTCATCTCCCTTCTCTCTCGATTTCTTTCTTGCTCTTTCTCTCAGTTTCTTCCTCCCTCTCTTTCTCATCAATTTCACTCACTCTTACTACTTTATCCCATTCTTTCTCGCACTCTCTCTTGCACACTTTTACTATCTCTTCTATTGCAACATATTCCCTCTCTTTTCTCACTCTTTCTCCTCCTTTATCCCCCACACACTCTCTCTCTTGCATCCCGCCCCCCTCCACCGTCTCAATCACTCACCCTCCCTCCCTTCCTCTTTCTCTCTCTCCAGCTCATCCCTTTATTTCCCTCTCTCACGCCCTCTCTCTCTCACTCATTCTCTTATTCTCTCTCCCTCTTTTGCTCTAGCTCACTCTCTCTAGCTATATCTTCCTACGCACACTCTTCTCTCTATTCTTCTCTACATCTGTCTTCCTCTCTCATTCCCTATCTCTTCAATCTCTCTCGCTCCCTCCCTCTCTCTATTTTTCATTATTTGATCTCTATATTTCTTTCTCTCTCTTTTATTATTCTTTATTCCATTACTCTCACTCACACACACACACTCTCTCTGTCTCTCTTCATCTTGTTCCCTCTTACGCTGTTTCTCTCCTAGTTTGTCTCTTCATCTCCATATCACTCTCACTCTTAATGTGTCTCTTTAGCTTTCTCTTTTTCTCTCTGTCTTAATCTGTCTTTTATTTGTTTCTCTTCTCTTTCATTCTTTTTTGTCGTTGCCTACATATATGCCCAACTCTCTTCCTCCCTCTCTCACTTTCCTCCCCTCTTTATGTTTGCCTCTTTCTCTATCTCCCCTCCCTCTTTCACACTCTCTTACACTCTCCCTTCCATTCTCTCCCTCTATCTCTACATCCTCCGCTCGCTCTCTCAATCTCTCTCTTTTGATCACTTTCTAACTCATTCTCCTGCTTTTCTTCCCTTTGTCTCTCTCACTAAACCTCTCTTGCTCTCCTTCCCTCTGTCTCTCTCATTAACCGTCTCATGCTCTTTTTTTCTCAATATCATTTCTCTCTCTATTTCTCTCTCACAATCTCTCTATATATCAATCTTTCACTCTTCAATCTCTCTCACTCCCCCCTCTATATCTCTCTTTCTCAGTCTCTCCCCATCCCTCACACTCTCTATCGCTCTCCAACTTTTATCTTTCTCAATACTTCTCTCTTCTCTCTCATTATTTCTCACTTTCGCTTAAACTTCTCCTTCAACCTCTCTCCCTCTCTCCCTCGTTCTCTTTGTCACCCCTATTTCTTACTCTATCTCGCTTTATCTATATGTCTCTCTTGCTCCCTCCCTCACTCTCTCTTTCATTATCTCACTTTCAGTCTCTTTTTTCTTTCCCTCCCTCTCTCACACTCTATCCCCTTCCCGTCTGGTTAATATCTTTTTCTCTCTTGTCCCTCACTCTCCTCCTCTCTTATATTCTTTTTTCTCAAGACCTGTTTGACTCTCTCACACTTATCTCTTTATCAGTCTCACTCTCTCATTCTCTATCTTTCTCACTTCCTCAATCTTCCCATATCTAGGTCTCCTTATATAGCTCACTCTTGTTTCTCCATCTCACCCACTCATACAATCTCTCACTCTCTCTCAAGCACTCGTTCTCAACCTCTTTAGCTCCATTTCTAGCTCTCTATCTCACTCTCTCTTACTTATTATCTCCTCTCCTCTTTCTCTCTTGCTCCTCCTTTTCCTTTTGTTCTATCTTCCCTCACCTTTCTTCCGTCTCGATTTCTCTATCGCTCTCTCTTTCTCCCCCTCTCTTTCTCTCCAATTTCACACACTCTTACTCCCTCTCTCCCTCTCTTTCCCACTCCCTCCCTCTCTTGCTAGGTCTTTCTATCTCTTCTCTTGATACCTATTCCCTCTCCCTTCTTACTCTTTCTCCTCCTCTATCCCACACACACAACTCTCTCTCTCGTGTACTTCTCTATATTCCTCTATCTAAGTCGTTATCCTTCCCTCTCTTTCTCTCTCTCTCTCTCCCTCGCTCTCTCGTCTTAGTTTATCTTCATCTTTTTTTTAGCTTAAAGAGAGAGAAAAGAGGTGATTGAAGAAAGTGCAAGAGAGAGAGGGGCGAAAGAGACCAAGAAAACAATAATGATATATGAAATAAAAAGTGAGAGAGAGAGAGAGAGAACAAGAGAGGGAATGAAGATAGAGAATGAAGAGAGAGCGAGAAATAGAGGAGATAGATTGAGACCAAAATATAGAGCAAAGAGAGACCCTGGGAACATAGAGTAAAAGATAGTGAGAGAGAGCAAGAGAGATGGAGATATAAAAAAGCATATGGTGAAAGTTGGAGGGTGAGAAGACGATAGACGGAGGGAGAATGAATTAATGGAAGAGGGAAAGAGGGAGGGAGGGAGGAAGAGAGTGAAGAAGCTTGGAGAGAAAGAACCAGTACAGTCATAAGAGGAAATGATAAAAGAGAGCAAGAGTTTGCATGTGTACCAAAAAGAGAGTGAGACAGAGAAATAGAGAAGAAAAAAGTGATAAAAGCATAAATAGAGATATAACTGAGAGAGGAAGAGATTGAGAAAGAGAGTGATAGAGGGAGGGATTGAGTGAGATTGAAGACAATGGGAGTGAGAGAGGAAGAGGGGTGTGAGAGAAGAGAGAGTGATGGAAGATATAGAGAGGAATTGAGAGTGAGGAAGATGGGGTAGAGAATAAGATTTAGTGGGAGAGAGAGTGGGGATAAATTGGAAGAGTGAGAGGGAGAGAGGGAGAGTGTGTGCAAGAGGGAAGAGAGAGTGAGAGAGGGAGAGAGATTGAGAGGATAGAGAGGAGAGGGAGCAATAAAAGTGAGACTTAGTGACAGAGGTTGAACATGGAGTGAGAAAGAGAGAGGCAAGGAGGGAGTAAGAGTCAGAGTGAAACCAAAGAGAGAGGAAGAGGGAGCGAGAAAGAGAGACTGCAAGTGAGAGAGTAAAACTGAAAGAGAGGAGAGTGAGAAATTGAAGAGAGATTAAGTGAGAGATAGTGAACATGAATTGAGCAAGATAAAGGGAGTGGGGGGAGTAAGAGTGAGGTGAGATTTAAGAGAGAGGAAGAGGGAGTGAGAAAAGGGAGAGAGTTGAGATTTTGTGGGAGAGAGAGTGCAAGATGAACCAGAAGATCGCAAGAGAGGGATAGAGAGTGTGACTGAGAGAGAGAGAGATTTAGAGAGGGAGAGAGAGGGAGAGAAAGAAGGAAGCAAGTGCACGGGAGAGAGGAAGAGAGATTGAGTGGAGAAAGGGGAGCAAGAGGCGCAGAAGTGAGAGTGTGTGAAAGAGTGATCATAGAGCTAAAAATAGAGAGGGAGTGAGAGTGAGAGTGAAATTGATGGGAAAGAAAGAGGGATCGAGAAAGGGAGAGAGTGTGAGAGACAAATAGAGAAATGAGAGTATGAGGGAAAAGAGAGAGTGAGAAAGGGAGAGAGCGAGCTAGGGAGTGAATGGGCATGAAGGAGGGAGATAAGGAGAGCTGGAGAGAGAGAAGGATTAAAGAGCGAAAGAGGAAGGGAGAGTGAGAGAGTGGTAGTGAGGGATAATGGGAGGGTCAAAAGTGAGAGACAAAGGAGATAATGAGAGAGATAAAGAGAGGTGGAATAGAGAGTGAGAGAGTGATGGAGGTAGTGAGGGAGAAAGAGAGATAGGAGGAAGTGAAAGGGTTTAAAGAGAGTAGGATAGAGAAAGTGAGAACGAGTGAAAGGGAGAAATGGTTAGATGTGAGGTTGTGGGAAGATCGAGTAAAGTGAGTGAGGGGTAAAGATAGCGCAAGAGCAGGAGAATGGTGTGAGAGAGAGGGGGAGCAATAGAGAGTGAGATAGGGAGGGCGAGGGAGGGAGGGAGGTAGGGAGCGAAGAGAGGGAAAGAGAGAGGGAAGTATGAAAGTAAGAGAGAGGAGAGAGAAAGTAGAGGACAGAATGAAAGAAAGAGTAAGAGGAAAGAGAGATAAGAGAGCAATAAATGAGAGTATAAAAGAGAGTATAAGATAAAAAGAGAGAGTAGAGAATGAGAAAGAGAGAGAGGGAGAGAGAATAATAAAGATGATGATAGAGAGAAAAAAGAGAAAGTTGAAGAGAGGGAAAGAGAGGAGAGAGTGAGCGAGAAAGAACAAGAGAGTAAGTGAGAGTGAGATAGATAGCAAGAAATGGAGCTAATGAGGGTGAGAGCGAGAAAGATTGAGAGAGTGAGAGAGAGAGTGTATGAGTGTATGAGATGGAGAGAGAAGAGTGACCTGCATAAGGGAGACCTAGATAGGACAAAAATGATAGAGGGAGAGAGTGAGAGCAATAAGGAGAACAAAAGTGAGAGAGCAAAAGAGATCTAGAGAGATGAAAGAAATGAGAGTGAGGGATAGAAAATGATATAAGAAAGCGAAAGAGAGGACAAGAGAGAAAAAATTCTATTAGGAGATTGGGAAGGGAGAAAGTGTGGTCAGGAAGGGAACAAAAGGAGAGAGAGATATAGTTAGAGAATGAGAGAGTGAGAACAAGAGTAAGGAAAAGAGAGTGAGAGATAGAGGAGGCAGTTAGGGGAAGGGAGAGGGAGACATAAGTGTGAGAGAATATGAGAAACAATTAGAGAGAGGGATCGAGAGAGATAAAAGTTTGAGCACAAGACAGATATGTAGATAAGGGAAGAGAGGTGAGAACAAGAGTAAGTAAAAGAGAGTGAGAGATAGAGGAGGCTGAGAGAGGAAGGGAGAGAGGGAGATAGAAGTGTGAGAGAACTTGTGAAGCAATGAGAGAGAAGAGAGGGATTCAGAGAGAAAAGTTCGAGCGCACGAGAGAGAGTACGTGTGAGGGATAGTGGGAGAGAAAGATTGAGCAAAAAGAGATATTGTGTGTGAATGTTTGAGAGGTAGGGAGAGTGAGAGAGAAACATTGGAGAAAGGGTTAGAGAAGTGTGAGCAAAAAAACAGAAAGAAAGAGAACAAATATTGAGAAAGAGAGAGGATGGGAGCGAAGGAGGAAGAGAGTATGAGAGGGATATGCGGAGAGAAGGAAAGCGAGGGAAGGTATAGAAAGAGGGAGTGAGGGAGGTATAATTAGAGACTAAAAGAGAGAATGAGAGAGATGGAGAGAGAGGGAGGGCAAGATGGAAAAGTTGGAGAGTGCGTGAGAAAGAGAGAGAGGAAGGAAGGAAGTGAGAGAAATAGAGAAAGAGAGAGAAGAAGGAGAGAAGTGAGAGAAATAGAGAAAGACAGTGGGCGATAGAGGAAGAGAAAGAGTGAGAAGAGAAAGAGAGAAGTTGATTTAGAATAAAGAATAAGAACGAGATGACAATAAAAAGTGGGAGAGAGAATAGAGTGTGTGAAATAGATAGAGAGGGAGTAGGAGTGAGAGTGAAGCTGGAGAGAGAGAGTGGGTGAAGAGAGAGTAAGAGAAAAGGAGCAAGAGAGAGAACTAAGATGGAACAAGAGAGAGTTAGGGAGGGCGAGTGAGGGAGAGAGGGAGAGAGAGAAAGGGTGAGTGTGTAAAAGAGAAAGAGAGAGAAGTGATTGAAGGAGTAAGAGAGAGTGTGAAATTAAAGAGAGTGAGGGAGCAAAGACAGGAGAGACTAAAAAGGATTAATGGATATATGGAGATAAAGAATGAGTAAAGAGATAGAAATAGAGAAAGAGAGAGCCAGAGAGTGAAAGAAAGAAACATAAAAGAAAGTGAGACATAGAGAGAAAGGAAGAGAGCGAAAAAAAGAGATAAAGGGTAAGAGTAAGAGAGAGAGTTAGAAAGGGGGAAGATGGAGAGAGTAAGAGAAATTGATGGGCAAGAGGGAGTGAGAGAGTGAGAGAGGAGAAAAAATTTAAGAGAGAGACAAATAGGAAGCAAAAGTGTAAGAGTGATCAAAAGATAGTGAGAAAGTTTGAGATTGAGAGGGAGATTAAGAGAATGTGTGAGAAGGAAAGAAGGAGAGAGGGAGATGGAAAGGTAGTGAGGGAGAGAGAGAGAGAGAAATTTACATAAGGAGAGTGGGAAGGAGGGAAGTGGGAGGGAGAGGATGAGTTTGAGTGAGGGAATGGGAGAAGATGAGAGAGAGATATAGAGAAAAGAGAAAGTGAGAAAAGAGAGAAAAAGAGAGAGAGAATGATAGAGAGCGATAGAAAATATGAGATGGTGGGAGAGGGGGTGAATAGTGAGAAGGAGAGGAGATGGAGAGGGAGAGAGGAAGAGAGAGGAGTAAGATAGGGAGAGAGCGAAACAGAGGGATGTGGGGATTGAAAGAGGGAGGGATCAAGGGGTAAAGTGAGATGTATGATAAAAAAATAATAAATAATAAATAATGAGATGGTTATGAAGGGAGAAAGCAAAATGTGAGAGAAACTACGAGAGAGCGTGAGGGAGGGACTGAGGGAGAGAGTGAGAGATTAAGGGAGAGAGAGAGTAAAGAGAGAGAAGAGAGTCATAGAAGAATGAGCAAAAGAGAGAGATAAAGAGGGGGCAAAAGAGAGAAAGAAACAATAAAGAGAGATGAATAGAGAGTAAGACAGAGAGAGCAAGGGAGGAAGTGATGATAGGGATTGAAGAGTGAGCGGGAGGAGAGGAGTGAGGATGAGACAGAAACATATATGGAAGAGGGACTCAGGGAAGATAGAGAAAACGATTGTGAGTGAGAGGTAGAGTGAGGGATATCTAGAGGGGATATGGAGATAGCGGGAGGAAGAGATGGGCGATAGAGAGAGAGAAACTAATTAATGAAAGAGGAAGAGAGGGAGAGGAAGAGAGTGACAGATGGTTGGACAAAAAAGTGAGTAAAGTGATCAGAGAGAGTGATAAAAGAGTGCAGGAGTACGTGTATGAGAGGGAGAGAAAGATAGTAATATAGAAAGAAAAAGTGATAAAGCATAAATAGAGAAAAGTGTGAGAGTAGTAGAGAGTGAGAATGAGAGAGATAGAGGGAGGGAGTGAGGGAGATTGAAGAGAGTGGGAGTGATAGAGGAAGAGAGGGTGAAAAAAGAGAAAGCGATGGAAGATATTGGGAGAAATGAGAGCAAGGGAGAGTGTGGGTAGAGAATGAGATTTAGTGGGGGAGAGAGGCAGATGAGTTAGAATAGAATGAGAGAAAAAGAGGGAGAGAGTGTGTGAGAGAGAGAAAGTGAGAGGGAGAGAGGGAGGGAAAGGGAGGGATGGAAGCAAGAGAGAGGGGGGAGAGGGAGTGAATGATTGAGAGGAGAGGGAGGAGAGCAAGCAATCGAAGGGTGAGTAAGTTAGAGAGTGACCATGGAGCGAGAGAGAGAGGGAGTGAGGGAATAGAGAATGCGAGAGAGGGAGAGAATGAGCAGGTAAAAAAAAATGAAAGTGCTAGAAGAGAGAAAGAAAGAGGGATTGAGAGAGAGTGATAGAGAAACGATAGGGAGGGAGAGAGAGTGAATGAGTTAGTGCAAGAGGAGAGAGATAGAGAGAGGAGTGAGATAGGGAGAGGGAGAAAGAGATGCAAGGAGGGATTGAAAGAGGGAGGGATCGAGGAGGAAAGAGAGATGTATAAGGGAAAATAATAAATAAGGAGATGGATATGGGGGAGAGATCAAGAGATGTGATTGAGAGAGTGTGTGAGAGAGAGAGCAAGAGATATAGAGAGAGAAAGAGTGAGTAAAGTGAGAGAAGAGAGGAAGATAGAAGAAAGAGCAAGAGAGAGACAGAGAGGGGACAAAAGTCAGCAAAGAAACAACAAAAAGAGATGAAATAGGGAGAGAGAGCAAGAGAGGGAGTGAAGATAGGGATTGAAGAGTGAGCGGGAGGGAGAGAGTGAGAGGGGGCAAAGGAAAACAAAGAGAGAGAAGAGAGACTCATGCAAGATAGAGCAAAAGATAGTGAGTGCAAGTTTGAAAGAGAGAGATATAGATGGAGATATGGAGTGAGAGGGAGGGGAGGGAGATAGATAATAAAGAGCAAAAGAATGAGAGAGGGAGTGAGATAGAAAGATATATAAAGAAAGTATCAGAGAGTGAGAAGAAGAGTAAGGTAAAGAGAGTGAGAAAAGTAAGGTAAAGAGAGAGAAAACAGAGATATAAGGAGAGAAGGAGGAAGGGAGTGAAAGAGGGAGGGGAGAGGAATAGGCGTGTGAGAGAAGGTTAGAAATAATGAGAGAGAGAAGAGGTAGAGATAGAAAGCTGAGTGTGGGATTGAAAGAGAGAGTAGGTAGAGAGGGAGAGTGACAGAGTGAGGGATAGAGTGAGAGAAAGAGCACGAATAAAGGGCAACAAAAAAGAGAGCAAAAGAACGAGAAAGAGAGATAGAATAAGGAATGTGAGAGAGAGCATGAGTGGTAAAGAGAAAGAAAAAGAGAGATAGAGGGACCTACTCCCTTACTTTATCTCTATCACACTCTCCATTATCTCTTTCACTTTTCCTTCCTCTTACTCGTTTTCTTTATCTATCCCCCACTTCCTCTCTCTCTTTCATTCTCTCTTTCTTTTCCTCACTCTCTTTCTCTTCCTCGGTCTCACTTCTTGTATCTCTCACACTCCCTCACTCTCCTAACTTTCATGAACACATTTTATCTCTCTAACTTCCCCCTCTCTCCCTTTTTCCTTGCTCCAATCTCTCTACCTCACTCACTTACACACTCTCTCTCACCTGAATGTGTTCTAACCACCTCCTATTACTTTCTCCCTCTCTTGCCCCCTTTCCCACCCCTATTCAAATTCCTCTCCCTCTCATCCTCTCTCTCTACCACGTTCTCTCCTTGTCTCTCTTTTTCTCTATCATTCTCTCTACCCTTGCTCTTCAAGACCTCCTCCCTCCTTTTCATTCAAACTTCCTACCGTCTCTCACTTTATCTCTCTCTCAAATCCTTTAATTTCCCTTCCTTGCTCTCTATTTGTCTCTCTTTTTCTCTATATATATATACCCTCTCTCAAAATATCTCTCAGTCTCCCTATTTATTTGTTCCTTTCTCCCACTTATTAACCTCCTCTCCTCTTTATCTCTTGTTCTTCTAAGTCTTATTGCCCCTCTCATTGTCCCTCCTGCTCATCTCTTTAGCTCACTTTCCTTACTCTTTCTCTTTCTCTCTCTTTTATGCCCCCACTTTCTATTCAATTTCATTCACTTACTCCCTCCCTCTCACTATCTTGGTCTCTACTCTCTCTCTTACTCTTTCTTTTCTCCATCATTCCTTTCTCTCTCCTCTCACTCTCTCTTTCTCTATTCCCTACTCTCTCCTACTCTCTCTCGCTCTCCTTCCCCCACTCTCTCACTTGTCCCCCTCTCTCCCACACATGGCCTCTCTCTTTCTATCCCTCTATCTCTCCCACGCACTTCCCCTCAACTTTCTCTCCCTCTCTCTCTCTCTCTCATTCATTCTCATCTTCACCCTCCCTCTGTTTATCTCACTCATTCCTTCTTCCTCTACCTTTCCCCACTCTCTTCTCTCTCCCTCTCTCTCCCTTCATCACTCCCTCTCACTTAAATCTCTTTCACTCCCTCTCTCACTTTCTCACTGTTTATTATCTCTCTCTTTGTATTATGATGGTCTCTCTTCTCTGATTTTTCCTCACCCATTATCCCCACGAACATTATCTCTTGCTTTCTTTCACTCCCACTCACTTCCTCTCTCATTCCTCATTATCTCTTCCCTTTCCCTTTTACTCTCCTTCTTTCTCTATTAAATTTCATTCTCACTCTTACTCCCGCTCTTTCTCACCCTTTTGCTCTTTCTCTCTTTCTCCCGCACTCTATCCCACTCACTCTACCTCTCTATCTTCATCTCCTTCTTTCTTTCACTCTCTTCTCTTCCAATTTTCCTCTCACTCTATCTATCCTTTTGTCGCTCCCTCCCTGTCTTCAACTTAGCTCACTCCCTTCTTTTCTCTTTCTCACTCTTTGTTATCTATCTCTCATTTACTCTCTGAACAGTTGCTCTCTCATCTCTCATTATTTCGCTTCATCCATCCTCCCACTCTCTCTCCTCTGTCCCCCTTCCTCATTCCCTCTCTCACTCAAACTTTCCTTTCTCTCTCTCTATCGTACTTTCTCTCCCTCTCTTCCTCTACTCCATATCTCTCTTTACAACTCCTCTCGCTCACTCTTTATCATCCATTCTTTTCCTCTACCTCTCTCTCCCCTTCTCGCTTAATCTCCCTTGTTCTATCTTCCAGCACTCTCTATTTCTCTCACACTCTTTGTCCCTCTCTCTTCAATCTTTCTTACGACCTCCCTCTATCTCTCTATTTCCATTTCTTTACTACTAATGCTCTCTCTAACACACTGTATTATATTACTCTTTCTCAATCTCTTATTCTCTCTTATGTGAACCTTTATTCTCTCTCTTTCTCTCACTCAATCACCCATTCTCTCTTGCTCTCTCCCTCACTCTTTCTCTCCCTCTATCCCCCATTCTCTCTCTTCTCCTCTCTTTTGCTTCCATCCCTCAAACTCTCTCTTTCGCTCTTGAGCTCTTTTCAATTTCACTTTCACTCTTCCTCCCTCCCCTAATCTCATTCTTTCTCCATTCCTCTCCCTTTCTTACTCTCTCTATTCTCTCTTCCTTGCTGTCTTACTCACTTATGTTACTCTTCTCTTTTCCTCTTACTCTTTCTCTCTGTCTACCCCACACTCTATCTTGCTCTCCCCCTCTCCCTCTCGCCACTACCAATATTTCTCACACAACTCCCTCTATTCTCTATTTTCCTTTTCTCTTTCTCTATCTCTCTCGCTCTCTCTTCCCACACTTTGCATTTCTTTCTCGCTATTTTATTTTGTCTCTCCCTCTCCATCTCATGTTCCTTTCTCTTTCTCTCTCTGTATCTGCCAATTTATCCATCTATTGTCGCACTATCTCTCCATATAACACTTTATTACTCTTTCTTTCTCGCATGCCCTCTCTCCTACTCCTCTTTACCACTTAATCTTCCTTTCTCTCTTCTTCTCTCTTGAATCTCTCTCATTCTTTTCTGTCTCCCTCTCCCTTGCTTTTCATTCCTTTACCCTCACTTTTCTCTCTATTTCTGTCTCTAGTTCTTGCTCCCTCTATCTCTTTATTCAACTTAAATCTCAGGCTTACTCCCTCCCTCTCTCTCCATCTCACTCTTTATTCTCTCACTCTCCCTTTCTCTCTTACTCTCTTATATTACTCTATTCTCCTCTCCACTTACTCTTTCTCTTAATCTATTCTCCACTCTAACATGCTCTCCCTCTCTCACACTTTCTCTTTCGCTCCCACTATCTCTCACACTCTCTTTTCTTCCTCTCTCTCTCTCTCTCTCATACACACATGCACTACTTCAAACACTCTCTATTTCTCTCTCACACTCTTTCTAATTCTCTTGCTCTCACTCTTCAATCTTTTTTATGACCTCCCTCTAACTCTCTATTTCTTTTTCTTTACCACTAATGCTCTCTCTAATACTCTCTATTATATCTTTCTTTCTTGGTCTTTTGTTCTCTCTTATGTTTCCCTTTATTCTCTCTCTTTCTCTCACTCAGTCCATCATTTTCTCTCGCTCTCCATCTCTCTCACTCTCTCCATCACTCTTTCTCCCCCTCTACCCTCCACTCTCTCTACTTCTTTATTGCTTCCATCCCTTCCACTCTCTCTTTCTCTCTTCTATTCCTTTCTCCCTAGTTCTCTCTCTTTTCAATTTCACTTTCACTCTTCCTCTCTCCCTCTCTCTAACTTTCCCTCAAATTAATATATTCACACACTTTCTCTATCTCAATCTCTTAAGAGCTCTTTTTCAATCTCTCTCACTGTCTTTTCCCTCATCTCCATTTCATTCTCACTAATTTATTTTCTCTCCCCCTCCCTCTATCTCATGCTCCAATCTCTATCTTTCTCCCAGTCACGCAATTTATAAAAATATTCTCTCATTTTCTCTCATTTTAACCATTCATTACTACACTTCTCACACCACCTCACTCCCACTCCTCTTTCGCTCTTGTCCTTTCTTTTTCTCTTCTTCTCTTTCTCCCTTCCTTTCTCTTGCTCTTTCTTCCCTTACTCTCTCTTTTCGCTCTTTTGTCTCTATTTCGTGGTCCTTCTCTCCCTTCATTCAATTCAAATCTCACTCTTACTCCATTTCTCTCCCTTTCTAACTATTTATTCTATCTCTTCCTATCCCTCTTACTCTCTTATGCTACTCTATTCTCTTCTCCTCTTACTCTTTATCTCTGCCCCACTCGCTCCCTATCTCCCCTTACAAATTTTTCACACACATCTCACTCTATTCTACATCTTTCTCTTGTCTCTTTCTCAATCTCTAGCTCTCTCTCCCACACTTTGCATTTCTTTCTCGTTATTTTATTTTCTCTCTTCTCCTCCATCTAATTTTTCTATCTCTTTCTCTCTACACATCTAGCAATTTATCTATCTATTCTCTCACTCACTCTCCATCTAATACCTATTACTCTCCCTTTCTCACATCCCCTCTCTCCTTATCTTCTTTTACTTTTGCTCTTCCGTTCTCTCTTCTTCTCTCTCGCACTCTCTCTCATTTCTCTATCTCTCTCTCGTCTTGCACTTCATTCCCTTACCCTCACTTCTCTCTCTATTTTTTCTCTATTTCTTAGTCACTCTGTCTCTTTATTCAATTTAAATCTCACGCTCACTCGCTCCCTCAATCATTCTCACTCTCTAATCTCTCTCTCCCTCTCTATTGCTCTTATATAATTACTTTATTCTCATCTCCTCTTACTCTCTCTCTTTATCTATCCCCCACACCAACATGCTCTTCCTGTCTCACACTCTCTTTTCCCCTCCCACTATCTCTCACACTCTCTTCTCTTCCTCCCTCTCTCTCACATGCACTCTCACTTTCTCTACCTCTTTCCCTCCCTCACCATCTCTGATTCTCTTCCTTTTCCTCTTGTTCTCTCTTCCCTCATCTCCCTTCTTTCAAGATTTCTTTGTTGCTCTCTCTCTCAGTTTCTTCCTCGCTCTCTTTCTAATCAATTTCACTCACTCTTAGTACTCTCTCCCAATCTTTCCCTCACTCTCTCTTGCACACTTTTACTATCTCTTCTATTGCTACATATTCCCTCTCTCTTCTCACTCTTTCTCCTGCTTTATCCCCCACGCACTCTCTCTCTTGCATCCCGCCCCCTCCACCCTCTCAATCACTCACCCTCCCTCCCTTCCTCTTTCTCTCTCTCCCTCTCATCCCCTTTATTTCCTCTCTCACGCCTCTCTCTCTCTCACTCATTCTCTTATTCTCTCTCCCTCTTTTCCTCTAGCTCACTCTCTCTAGCTATATCTTCCTACGTACACTCTTCTCTCTCTATTCTTCTCTCCATCTCTCTTCCTCTCTCGTTCCCTCTCTCTTCAATCCCTCTCGCTCCCTCCCTCTCTCTATTTTTAATTATTTATTCTCTATTTCTTTCTCTCTCTTTTATTATTCTCTGTTCCATTACTCTCACTCACACACACACACACCCTCTCTGTCTCTCTTCATCTTATTCCCTCTTACGCTGTTTCTCTCCCAGTTTGTCTCTTCATCTCCATATCACTCTCACTCTTAATATGTCCCTTTAGCTTTCTCTTTCTCCCTCTGTCTTAATCTGTCTTTTATTTGTTTCTCTTCTCTTTCATTCTTTTTAGTCATTGCCTACATATATGCCCAACTCTCTTCCTCCCTCTCTCACTTTCCTCCCCTCTTTATGTCTGCCTCTTTTTCTATCTCACCTCCCTCTTTCACACTGTCTCTCACACTCTCCCTTCCATTCTCTCCCTCTATCTCTACATCCTCGGTTCGCTCTCTCAATCTCTCTTTTTCGATCACTTTCTCACTCATTCTCTTGCTGTCGTTCCCTTATTTCTCACTAACCCTCTCTTGCTCTCCTTCCCGCTGTGTCTCTCATTAACCATCTCTTGCTCTATTTTTTTTAATCTCATTTCTCTCTCTATTTCTCTCTCACAATCTGTCTTTATATCAATCTTTTACTCTTCAATCTCTCTCACTCCCCCTCTATATATCTCTTTCTCACTCTCTCCACATCCCTCACACACTCTATCCCTCTCCAACTTTTATCTTTCTCAATCTTTTCTCTTCTCTCTCATTATTTCTCACTTTCGCTTAAACTTCTCTCTTACCCTCTCTCCCTCTCTCCCTCCATCTCTTTGTCACCTCTATTTCTTACTCTCTTTCCTTCTATATGTCTCTCATGCTCCCTCCCTCACTCTTTCTCTTTCATTCTCTCACTCTCAGTCTCTTCTTTCTCTCCCTCCCTCTCACACACTCTCTACCCTTCTCGTCCGGTTAATTTTTTTTCTCTCTTGACCCTCTCTCTCCTCCTCTCTTATATTCTTTTTCCTCAAGATCTGTTTGACTCTCCCGCACTTATATCATTATCAGTCTCACTCTCTCTTTCTCTATCATTCTCACTTTCTCAATCTTTCCATCTCTAGGTCTCCTTATGTAGCTCACTCTTGTCTCTCCATCTCACCCACTCATACAATCTCTCACTCTATCTCAAGCACTCTCTCTCAACCTCTTTAGCTCCATTTCTCGCTCTCTATCTCACTCTCTCTTACTTAATATCTCCCTCTCCTCTTTCTCTCTTGCTCCTCCTTTTCCTTTTGTTCTATCTTCCCTCACATTTCTTCCGTCTTGATTTCCCTATTGCTCTCTCTTTCTCCCCCACTCTTTCTCCTCATTTCACACACTGGTACTCCCTCTCTCCCACTCTTTCCCACTCCCTCCCTCTCTTGCTAGGTCTTACTATCTTTTCTACTGATACCTATTCCCTCTCCCTTCTTACTCTTTCTTCTCCTCTATCCCCCACACACAACTCTCTCGTGTCCTTCTCTATATCCCTCTCTCTAAGTCACTCTCCTTCAATCTCTTTCTCCCTCTCTCTCCCTCTCATCCCCTCCATCTCCCTCTCTCTCTCACTCCTCTTATTTTATCTTCCTCTTTTCTTTTAACTCACTCTCTTTTGCTCAATCTTCCTTCATACTCTACTCTCTTTACTTCTCGCTCCCTCTCCCTTCTTCTCTCGTTCCCTCTCTCTTCAATCTCACTCACTCCCTCTATCTATTTTTTAAACTATTTATTATCTATCTTTCTTTCTCTCTCTTCTATTCTTCTCTCTTCCATTACTCTCACTCACACGCACATACACACTCTCTCTTCCTCTTGCTTTGTCTCTCGCCCTTTCTCTCTCAGTCTCACTTTTCATCTCTATATCGCACTCACTCTTAAATTATCCCTCTTTTTCTCATTCTCTATTCCTTCTTTCTCTCATAATCTCTCTTTTCTTTCTCTCTCTTCTCTTTCATTCCTTTCACCCTTTCTCTCCAGATATCCCCCACTCTCTCCCTCTCCCATTTTCCTCCTTTCCTCTTTGTCTCCCTCTTTCTATCTCCCCACTCTCTCTTTCACACACTCTCTCAATCTCTCCCATCCACTCTCTCCCTCTACGTATGCATCTCCCTCGCTATCCTCTCTGTAAATCTCTCTCACGATCTTTATGTCACACATTCTCTTGCTCTCCTTTTCTCTGTCCCTCACATTAAACCTCTCTTCCTCTATTTTTTCTCACTATTTACTCTATTTATCTCTCACAGTCTCTCTCTTTGTCTCAATCTTTCACACTTCAATCTCTCTCACTCCCCCTCTCTATCTATCTCTTTCTCACTCTCTACCTTTATCTCTCACTCTCTATTGTATCTTTCTTTCTTGCTCTCTTGCTCTTCTCTCTCTCTCTCTCTTCTATCACTCTTTCTTCTCTCTTTGCTCGATCTCCCCCCCTTATCCCTCACAAACACTCTATTTCTCACTTTCTAACTTTTTTCTCTCAATCATTCTCTCTTCTCTCTCATTATTTCTCACTTTCTCTCACACCTCCCTCTCTCCCTCTCTCTCCCTCCTCTGTCTCCCTTTTCTCTCACTCTCTTTCACATACTATTATTTTCACGCTATCTCTCTCTATGTTATTTATTTCTTGCTCCCTCCCTTACTCTCCCTTTCATTCACTCATTCTTTATATCTCTTTTCTCTCCCTCCTTACATCCCTCACACTCTCTATCCGTTCTCACACTGTTAATATCTTTTGTCTCTCCTGTCCCTCTATCTCCATCCTTTCTTACATCCCCTTCTCTATCTCAATTTATTTTCCTCTCTCTCTAGATCTCTTTCACTGTCACACTCATTCTCTATACTGGTCTCACTTTCTCCCATTATCTTTCTCCCTCCCTCAATCTTGCACTTTTTAGGTCTCCCTTATGTTGTCACTCTTCTTTCTCCATCTCACACACTCATACACTCTCTCTCCCTCTCACCCTCCTTAGTTCCATTCTCACTATCCATTACAATTTTTTCTTTCTCTCTCTCTCTCCTCTCCCTCACTCTATTATTTTTTCTTCACTTTCTATATCCTTCTCTATTAATTTCTTTCTCTCCTCACTCTCTATTCACTTTTTTTTATCTTATACATTCTTTTACATTCTCCTTTGTTACTGTCTCTTCTCTCTTTTCTTTTACTCTTCTCTTGCTCTATCCCCTACAATTTCACCTCTCTCTTGCTTTCATCCCTCCCTCTTTTTTTCTCTCACTTCTTTCCTTCCCTTTATCCATCTCTGTCTCCCTCTCTCTTGCTCCCTCTCTCCCTTGCTCCCCCTCTCTCTCAACTTTCTCCTGTTCTCCCTCACTTCTTACTCCTCACTCACTCTTACTTGATCTTCCCTTAGTCTCTCTTCTCTTTCTCTCTACCTTTCACTCTCTTCTGCTTTCTTTTTCCCGCTCTTTCTTTAAACCCTATCACTACCTCCTTCTATCTCTCTTTCTCACTCACTCCTCCCTCTCTCTCACTATCTATTCCACATCTTTTTATCTCTCACTTGCTCACTTCTGTCTCCCTCTCTATTTTTAGCTCTATGATCACTTTTTCACACACTCTCACTTCTGCGGCTCTTGCTTCCCTCTCTCCTCTCAATTTCTTTTCCTCTGTCCACTGTTACTTGCTTCCTTCTTTCCCTCCCTCTCTCTCCCTCTCTGAATCTCTCTCTCTCTCTCTCTCTCTCTCTCTGGGACACTCTCTCTCCCTCTCTCAAACTCTTCTGGTTCATCTCCCACTCTCTTGCCCATAAAATCTCATTCTCTACCCACTCTCTCCCTTTCTCACTCCCTCCTCCTGTCTTAAATTTTACTCTCACTCTTACTCCCCCACTCCCTCTCTCTTACTCACTCCATGTTCACTATCTCTCACTTACTCTCTCTTCAATTGCTCCCTCTCCTCTCTTTCAGTTTCACTCTCTCACTTACACTCATCCTTTCTCGCTCCCTCTTCCTCTCTCTTTGGTTTCACTCCGACTCTTACTCCTTCCCACTCTATTTTTCACTCCAAGTTCAATCTTTATCACTAAGTTTTTCTCCCCCTTTCCCTCTCTCTCTTGCATCCTTCCTTCCTTGCCTCTCTCTCCCTCTCGCACTCTCTCTTTCTCTCTTGCACACACTCTCCCTGTCTCCCTCTCACTCTCTTCCAATTCATCCCCACTCTCTCTCCCAATAAATCTCATTCTCTACCCCCTCTCCCTCACTCTCAATTCCTCTCTATATCCCATCACTCTCTCTTCTCTCGCACCCCTCGTCCTCTCTCACTCCCACTCACTCCCTCCCTCTATATCTCTCTTTCTCAATCTCTTCCTCTCTCGATTTTTTCTCTATTATGCTTTTATCACTTTAACCTTCTCTATTTCTCTGTCTCACTCTCTTTCAAGTACACATGCACACCTTGCTCTCTTTTATCACTTTCTCTTATCACTATACTCAGTCTTTCTCTCCAACCGTCTTCACTCTCTTCCTCCCTCCCTCCATCTTGCTTTCTTCCATTAATTCAGTCTCTCTCCCTCTATCATCCTCTCGCCCTCCCAATATCTCTATATGCCTTATATCTCCCTTTGTCTTGCTCTCACTCACTATCTTTTACTCTATCTACAAAGTCTCTCTACACTCTATATTTAGGTCTCAACCTCTGTTCTTTTGTCTCCTGCTCACTCTTCATTGTTTGTCTTCCTCCCTCTCTTGCTCTCTCTCTCTCTCTCTCTCTTTATTCCTCCCTCCTCATTTATTGTTTTCTTGCTTTCTTTTGCCCCCTCTCTCTCGATCTTTCAACTATCACCTCTTTTCTCTCTATTTACACATTCTTTCTCTCCCTCTATCTCTCACTCTCTTTCTCACTCTCCCTCCCTCACACTCTCGGTCTCTCGGTTCTCTCATCTTGCTCTCTCCTCTCATATCCATCTCATTATTTTTTTCTCTCATAGATCTCTTTCCTCCTCGATCTCTCTCACTTTTCAATCCCCACTTCCACTCTCACTCTCTCCCTATTTTACTCCTCTCTCACTCTCTCTTATTCTATCTTTCGTACTCTCAATTTCTCCCTCACACGCTCTCGTCTCTCTTGCTCTCTCTCTTCATTCTTTCTCCCGACCTCCCTCTATCTCTCTATTTCTTTCTCTTTGCATGTGCTCTCTCTTACACACTATTATATCTCTTTTTCTTAGACTTTTGCTCTCTGTGTGTTGCTCTCCTTGATATTTTTCTCTCTTTACTCTTGCCCTCTATCTCTGTCTTTCTCCCACTCTCCACATCTCACTATGTCTCACACTCTCTATTATGTTTCTCTCTCTCATTCTCTTGCTCTCTCTTTTTGTCTCTCTCTTTACCTCTCTAGGTCCATCTCTCACTTTCTTTGTTCCTTCCTTTATTCTATATCTCTTCCTTCTCACCTCTTCTCTCATTTTGTTTATTACTTCCCCCTCCCGGCCTCCTTATTTCTCTCTAGATTCCTCTCTCTTGCCCTCTCATACCTCACTTTCTATTTTTTCTCTATTTTTTTCTCTTTTTGTATCTCTCTCTCCCTTCCTGGCTCCTACGACCTCTTCAATTTCCTCTCTTACTCCCTCACTCCTTCTCTCTCTCTCTTTATCTCTTGTTATCTCTCAATCATTCTCTCTCCCTCTCTCTCCCTCTCACTCCCTCCCTAACTCTCTTTTTCTTTGCATCTATCATTTCCTCACAAACACTCTCTCTTCCATGTCTCCCTCCCTCTCACCCTCACTCTCTCTCCCGTCTCACCCTCACTCTCTCTCTAGTCTCACTTTTCTAATATCTATTTCTCTCGCTTTCCTCTCTCTCTCATTCCCTCACTTATAGCCTCCTCTCTATGTCACTCTCTTTTCCTTTTTCTCTATAGATCCCTTTCATTCTCCCACTCTCCCATTCTACTATCTCTCTCTCTCCTTACACAATCTCTTTCCATCTCACTCTCGGGGAAAGAATGAGGGGTAAGAAGAGAGAGTGATAAAGAGAACGAATGATGGGGAATGAAGGAGTTTGTAGAGCAAAGATAGTGAGAGAGAGAGATGATAAGGGAGAGTGAATAGAGGAACGAAGAAAAAGAACGCAATATAGAGGGAAAAGGGAGAAAAGTGTGAGGAGGGAGAGTGGGGAGACGGGGGGACGAAAGAGATAGGAGCGGGAGAAATAGAGAGGTAGTAAACGTGGGCCAGAGAGATATATTTCGAGTGGGAGGGAGTGGAAGCAAGAGTAGAAAAAGAGAGTGAGATAGATATGAGTGACTCGGAGGGAGAGAGAGTTAGAGGGACGGAAGGTAGAGTGAAAGGGAGAAAGTGAGAAACAATGAGAGAGAGAAAAGAGAGGGACCGAAGAGATAAAAATTAGAGAGATAGTGTGTGTGAGGGATAGAGAAAAAGAAAGAGAGATGACGGTAACCCGAGAAGAGATCATGAAGTAGAACAAAAGAACAAGAAAGAAAGAATAGAGAGTGAGAGATAGATAGAGCAAAAAAAAGGGGAAAGAGATATCTAAGAGTGGTATTGAAGACAGAGAGAGATAGATAGATAAATAGAGAGAAAAGAGATAGGAAAATAGAGTAAGAAAAGGTGAGTGAGTTTGGAAGAGGAAGGAGAACAAGTGAATGAGAGAGACAGAGAGAGAGCAAGGAAGATCAAGAGAAAGATGGAAAGAGTGAGGGAGATAGATGGAAGTAAAGAGGTAGAGAGGGAGGGAGGGAGAGTGTGATAAAAGATAGCGAGGATGGATGGAAGCAATAGAGAGGAGAGAGAGAGAGGAGTGAGGATAGAGGGAGAGAAAGTTAGATGAAGAAAGAGAATGAGAGAGCAACATTGAAGTGGTAAAGAGAGCAAAAGATGAGAGAGAGAATATAGTGCCGGAAAGAGCGAGCGATGGATGAGCAAGGGACAAAGAAGATAGAAAGAAGACGATGAAGTGAGGAGGATGGAATGCGGGGAGAAGGAGCAAGATGCTAAGAGAGAGTGAGATGGAGATCAAGAAAGCAGAAACTGAGGAAAGGTGAGATGGAGAAGGGTGAGGAGAGATTGATAGAAGATTGTAAGAGTGCATGTGAGAGCTCGAGTGAGAGGGGCGAATGGAGAGAAGGGTGGCTTGACATAAGGGAGGCTTAGAGGGGGTAAGAATGAGGAGTGAAAAGATAGAGGGAGAGAGAGTGATAAAGAGAACGAGAGTGGGAGAATGAAAAGAGATTTATAGAGAAATGGAAAAGATAGTGAGAGAGAGAAAATGAATTCGAGAGAAACAAGAGAAAGAGCAATTAGCGAGTGGGAATGGAGAGAAAGTGTGACGGAGGGAGGTAAGGGAGATAGAGAAGAGAGAGATAGAGTGCTAAAAAATGAGGAGGTAGTGGCTTGATGGATCAAAGAAGATATAGGAACGAGAGGAGAGATTGAGAACAAGAGTAAGGAAGAGTGTGAGAGAGATAAGGTGAGACGGAGGGATGAGGAGAGTTAAAGAGGGAAGTAGGAAGAGAGAGAACGAGGCAGTGAAACAATGAGAGAGAAGGAAGAGACTGAAAGAACAAAAGTTGGAGAGAGAGAGGGGGAATGTGTGTGCTTCGATATGGGGAAAGTGAGATGACGAATGATAGAAGAGAAATATGAGAGAAAAAAGCAAGAAGCGAAAGAAGAATAAAAGCGAGGGCTTGGGGAGATATTTAAGAGTGAGTGATTGAGATGGAGAGATAAGTAGATTGACATAAATAGAGAGGAAAGAGAGTGAGAGAAAATGAAATGAAAGGAGAGTGAGAGCGAGAGAGGGAAGAAATGGAGAGATTGAGCAATAGAAGAGAGATGAGGAGAGAGAAGTAGCAAAAGAATGAGAAGGAGAGGGAGGGAATAAGAGTGTGAGTGATATAGAGATGAAGGGTGGGATTGAGAGAGAGAAAGCGGAGAAAGTAAGAGAAAGAGATCGGGAGTCCATGTGTGTGAGTGTGTGTAATTGAAAATGGAAAGAAGTAATAAAAGTAAGAGAAAGAAAGGTAAGGGAATAAAGAATGAAAAATAGAGAGGGAGTAAGAAAAATTGAAGAGAGGGAGTGAAAACGAAGGTAGAGGTGAGGTAAGTATAGATAGAAGAAAGAGTGAATGAAGATAAAGCAAGAGATGGTGAGCTAGAGGAAAGAGGGAGGAAATAGGAGAATGAGTGAGAGAGAGGATAGAGTGAGAGCAAGGAAAGGAGGGAGGACGAGTGATTTAGTGGAAGGGAGGGGCATGAAGAAAGGCGATGAGATAGGTAGTAGGTAGGTGTCCTCTCTCAGCCGCATCCTCTATTAATGCTTCCTTCTCTCTTTTCTCTCCCTTGAGCTCTATCCCTCGCTCTCTCCTTCTTATACTCTATTCTGCAATACATCTTTTTCTCTTTTCTCTCACACACTCTTCTTATTTGTCTCTCGAAGTCTCTCCTTTTTGTTCCCTCTTTTTCTCTCTTTAGACCCTCCTCTTACTCCCTCTCTCCCCGTCTCTTTTGCGCTCTATGTTAACTCGTTGTCACCCACTCTCACTTATGTTGCTCTCTTCTCTTTGTCTCCTCTCGATCTTTCTCTCCCTCTATCACTGTCTCTTACTTTCATCCTTACCTCCTCTCTCTTCCCTCTCTCACTCTCTCTTTATCTCTCTTATACATACTATCTCTCTCTCCCTCTCACACTTTTCCTATTCATCCATTCTCTACATAAAATATCATTGCCTACCCTACTCTTGCCCTCTCACTCTCTCTTTCTATATCTTCCTTCACTCTCTCTTACTCTCGAGAATCTCTCTTCGTCTCTCATACCATTCTTCGATCTCTCTCACTCCCTCCATCTTTCTCTCTTTTATACTTTCTCTTATCTATCCACTCACTCTTTCTCACAAACCATCCTTAGTCTCTCTTTCTCCCTCCTCTCTCTAACTCCATCCTTGCCTTCCATCTCTCTTAATCTCCATCTCGCCTTGATCTCTCTCATCTCTCACTCTCTCTTTCTCAATCTCTCTCTCCCTCTCACTCTCCAACTCCCTCTCTCCTTTTTCCTTCGCACTCATTCTCTTAATCTCCCTCCTTATCTCCATCTTGCTCCGCATCTTTTGCTCTCTCTTCCTCTCTCCTTCCTTATCTTTCTCTTCCAAATCTTTCTTTTTTTCTCTCCCTCCCTTACTCCCTCTCTCTTCAATCTCTCTCATCTCTCCACTTACTCTTGCCCTCTATATCTCCCTTTCGCGCTCTCCCTTTCTCACTATGTCTCATACTCTACTATGTTTCATTCTCTCACTCTTTAGCTCTCTCTTGCTCTCTTTTAGCTCTCTTTACTCGCAGTCTCTCTTGCATCCATCAATCTAACCTCTCTCCCTTTCTCTCATTCTTTCTCTCTTCTCCCTCTCACCTTCCTCTCATTATTTATTACTCTCTCCTTCCCTCCCTCCCTCCCTCCCTTCCTCCTTATTTTTCTCTCTGTTTCTCTCTAGTTCCCTCTCTCCCACACTCTCTTTAAACAATCTATTCTTTCTCCTTTTCCACTCTCCCCTCCTCGTCACTATTTAATTTTAAACACTCTTACTCTCACTCACTTCCCTCTATCTTTCTCTCTTGCACTCTCCCTTTCTCTCTCCCTCTCTCTCCTCTCCCCTTCCTATCTCCCTCTTGTATTGCTCAGCTCTATCATTCTCTTTCTTACTCCCTTTCTCCTACACTCTCTTCACCCACTCTCCCTCTCTTCAACTAACTCTCACTCCTACTCCCTCTCTTTATCTCTTTCACAACCTCTATTCTGTTCCACTTTCTATCACAATCTCACTCTCACTCTTTATTCTCACTCGGCCTCTCTCTTACTCTTTTCACTATATCTCTTCCTCTGTCACACGCTCATTCTATATTTCTTTGACTTCCCTCCTTCCTCTCTCTTTTCTCTTGCTCTCTCCCACTTTTCCTTCCTTGCTCTCCCTCTCTGCATCACTCTCTCTCATTCTCTCTTTCCTTATCTTATTCTCTATCCCTCACTCTCTTTCTCTTATCTTCCCTCACTCTCCTATATCTCCATCATACACTCTTCCTCCTTCACTCCGTTCTCTCTTTCTTCTTTGTTGTTTCTTGATTTCTCTCTTTTATTGCTCACACTTCTCTAATTCTTTCTCTAATGTTTCTCTCAGACACACATAAATCTCTCTTTTTGCTCAATCTTTCTCTACCTCTATCTCTCTCATACGTACTCTCTCTCTCTCTGCCGCACTCTGACATTTATCTCTCTCGATCCCTCTCTTCTCATTCATTATTTAAAACCCATTCTCTCACACTTGTCTCTCTCCCCTCTCTCGCACTCCTCTATCTAGCACTCTTATTTCCTTACACTTGTTTCCCACTCTCTCCTCTTAATATATCTCTCTTTCTCCCTCCCTCACTATCTCCTTCATCCTTTTTTATATCTATCTCTCTCTCTCTTCCTTCTTACCTCACTCACACTCTCTCCCTTCCCACCCTCCTTATATCATTTACTGCTCTCTTGTCCCTATCTCTTTCTTTCCCTCTCACTCTCTTTATCCCTCTCACTTTCTCCATCTATCATTCTTACACCTCATTTCTTGCCTCTCTGGGTCTACCTTTCGTAGCTCACTCTTCTCTCTCCATCTAAAACTCATGCATTTATCTCCTCTCAATATCTATCGATCTCACCTTGATAGCTTCATTTCTTGTTCTCTGTCTTACTCTCTCTTACTATCTTGTTCTTTCTTGCTCATTATCTCCTCTTTCTCCATCGCTTCTTCATTATCTCCTTCCTCTCATTCTCTTTTTTATTATTCTCATCACTTTCTCTCTCTCATTTTTATTCTCTTTTCCAATCTTATACCCTCTATTTCACTCCTTTTTGCTCTCTTTTCTCTCTTTCGATTTACTCTTTCTCTTATTCTATCCTCCACTCTTGTCTCTCTCCATCCCTCCCTCCCCTCTCTCTTTCCTCTCTTCTCTCCCTCCATCCCTCCCCTCTCTCTCCCTCCTTATCTCCCTCATTATCTTCCTCTCTCTCACCATTCTCTGTTCTTGCCCTCTCTTTACCCAACACTCACTTACTCTTACTTGATCTTCCCACAACCATTCGCCTAACTCTCTCTCCCTTTCACACTCCACTGCTTTCTCGTTCCTACTCTCTTTAACCCCTCCCACTTCTTCCTATTTCTCTTTCTCCCTCACTGCCTCCATCTCTGTCTCAATCTCAATTCTACCTCTCATTCTCTATCTCTCCTTTTAGCCCTCTGTTATCCTTCACTTCTCTCTCTCACTCAACCTCCCACTTTCGCTCTCTTAATTCCTCTCTCTCGCTCTCACTCTACTTATCTCTCTCTTTCTTGGTCCCTCTCACCTCTCTCACACTCTCTCTTCTCTCACACTCTCTTCTCTCTATTTTCACACTCTCTCCCTTTCAAGCTCCCTCTTTCTCTTTCTTCGAGTTTCGCTCTCATTTCTACTCCACTCTCTCCGTCTCTTTCTCTATGTATTCACTCTCTGTCCTCTCTCCTTATCTTCCTCTCTCTTTTCTTTCTCCTCTCGATCTTTCTCTCTCACACTTGTCTCTTGCTTTCGTGCCTCTTTTTTGTCTCATCTCCCTCTCTCACTCATTCTTGTCTCTTAGACACACTATCTCTCTCACTCTTATACTCTTTGAGTTCATTTTACTACTCTCCTTCCCCACAAAATATCACTCTACCCCCTTACTCCCTCTTTCTCTCTCTTTTCACTCTCTCCCTCTCTTGTCCCTTTCTCTATGGCTTTTCATTCACTGTCTCTCTCTCTCTCTTTATCTCTCACACTCTCTCTTGCTCATTTTATCACTTTCTCTTATCTTTCTACTCACTCTTTTTTTCCAAACATCGCTAGGTCTCTTTCTCCCTCCCTCTCTCTATCTCCCTCTCGCCTTCCATCTCTCTCAATCTCCATCTCACCTTTTGTCTCTCTCTGCATATCTCCCTCTATATCTACCTCTCTACCTTTCACTCCCTATATTTTGCTCTCTATCTTCTCTAAGTCTCTTTTCTCTCCTGTTTTTATCTCACTCTCACTCCCTTTCACCGTCTGTCTCTTGATCCATCACTCCTCCTCCTCCTTCTGTTCTAGTTCCTCACTCTCTTGCTATCTGTCTTACTATATGTTTCATCTCTATTTATCATTTGCTAGCCTAGCTCTCTCTTGGTCTCTCTCTGTCCTCTCTCTTGCTCCTTCTTCGATACCCTCTCTTCTCTCTATTTACTCACACTTTTGTCCCCCTTATCTCGATCTCGCTTACTCTCCCTCCGTCCCTCTCTCACTTGTTTCACATCTCGCTCTCACCCCTCATCTCCATCTCATTTTTTAATATTTTCCTCACACATCCCTTTCTCCTCTGTCCCACCCTCCTTCACTCCCTCCTTCCCTAACTTCTCCCTTACTCCCAATATCTCTCCTCTCTCTCTCTTGTACTCACTCGATCTCTCTCTCTCTCTCTCTCTCTCTCTTATTGCGTTGCTTCTCCCACTTTCTCTTCTCTTTTTCTCTCTCACTCTCCCTCTCTCATCATTTCTCTCTCCCTCTCTCCTCAACTTCTCACCCTCACTCGCTCTATCTCGGTCTGTCTCCCTCTCTCTCCCTGTCCAATCTCCCTCTCTCCATCTCTCATTCTCCTCCCTCTTAATCTCGCTCTCTATCTCCATCTTACTCACTATGTTTTTCCCTCACCTTCCTCTCTCCATCTTAAATCTTTCATACTCTCTCTCACTCTCTCCCACCCTCTCTCTCTTCAATCTCTCGCTCTCTCCCTCTATGTCCCTGTTCTCTCTCTCCCTTACTCTTGCCCTCATCTACTCTTTATCACTCTCACCCTTTCTTACTATGTTTCTTACTCTCTATTATGTTTCTCTCTCTCCCTCTCTTGCTCTCTCTTGCTATTTTTTCTCTCTCTTTACTCGTACCTTGAAGCTCTCTCTTTCTCCCTTTCTCCAGTTCTCATGTCTCTCACTCTATCTTATGTTTCTCTCATCTCCTCTTTTGCTCAATCTTCCACTTTTTTTCTCTTTGTCTCCTTATATCCATCACTAAATCACACTAAACATTCGTTCTCTATCTCTTTTTTTTCACCCCTCTTCTCTCTTATTGTTTATCTCTTCCCCTCCCTTCCCTCCTTATTACTCTCTATGTTTATCTCTCTATTTCCCTCTTACTTTCCTTCTCTTACCTCATTCTATATTATTTCTCTATTTCTCTCTCTTTTTGTCTCTCTCTCTCCCTACTTGGCTCTCTCACACTCTTGATTGCACTTTCCTCTTACTCCCTCGCTCTCCTCTCTTTCTATCTCTTGCTCTCTCTCTCTTTTCCTCCCCCTCTCTCGCTCACTCCTGCTCTATCCCCCATGCACACTCTCTCGCATCCTTCCCTCCTTCCCTCTCCAATAACTCACCCTCCCTCCCTTTCCTATCTCTCCTCTTTCACTTGCTCGGTCTATTTCTCCCTCCCTCCTTTTACTCATTCCTTTTTCTCTTTCCTCATTTCCTCTAGCTCACTCTCTCTTGCTTTTTCTTGGGGGGGGGGGGGGGGGGGGGGGGGGGGGGGGGGGGGGGGGGGGGGGGGGGGGGGGGGGGGGGGGGGGGGGGGGGGGGGGGGGGGGGGGGGGGGGGGGGGGGGGGGGGGGGGGGGGGGGGGGGGGGAATCTCTTTTTCTCTATTATTCTCCATCAATCTTCCTTTCTCGCTCCCACTCTCTTCAATCTCTTTCACTCCCTCTCTCTCTCTCGATTTTCTTATTATTCTCTTTTTCTCTCTTTCGTCTCTCTCTTTCACACACACTCTTTCTCTCCCTCTACCAATGCATCCCGATCTCTCCTCTTTACGGATCTCTCTCGGTCATTCTCTTGCTCTCCATCCCTCTGTCCCTCTTTCCAACCCTCTCTTGCTGCTATTTTTTAAATCTCTTTTCTCTCTCTATTTTTTATTTCACGATCTCTCTCTTCTTAGTCTTTCCCTTTTAAATCTCTCTCACTCCCTCTCTCTATCTCTCTCTTTTTACTCTCTACCTCTCTCTCTCGATCACTCTTTCCTTCTCTTCTACTCTCTCTTCCCCAACTTTCTCTTTTGTATTTATCTCTCACACTCTCTTCCTTTCTTGCTCCCTCTTCCTCTCTCTTTAATTTCATTCTCACTCTTACTCCCTCATTTCCTCTCTCTTTCTCGCTCCATGTTCACTCTGTGTCACACACTCTCTTCTACGCTCTCTCTCTCCTCTCTCTCACTCATTCTTTCTCTCCCTCTCTCACCTGCTCTCTTGCTTCCCTCTCCCTCTCTCTCTCCCTCTCTTTTTCTCTCTCACACAATCTCCTCCTCTCTTCCAATTCATCCCCTCTCTCTCCCAATAATTCTCATTCTCTACCCCCTCTCTCTCTCACTCTCTTCTCTCTCACTCTCTCTTCCTCTCTCACTCCCACTCTCTTTCATCCTTATGGCTCCCTTCGTCGTTCTCTTTCTTTCTCAACATCACTATTTCTCCCTTTTATACTTTTATCACTTTCTATTTCTCTATTGCTTTCTTTCCTCCCTCTACTTCCTCTCTCGCCCACAATATCTCTTCATTCTCTTTCTCTCTCCTTCTCTCTATTAAATTTCACTCACTCGTCCTCTCTTTCTCTCCTCTTTCATGCCTTTCTCTCTCTCCCGGTCTCTCTCCCTCACTCTACCTCTCTATCTCTCTCCCTTTTTCTCACTCTCTTATCTCCCAATTTCTTTTTCTCTTTCTCTCTCTCCTTCTATCGCTCCCTCCCTCTCTTGACTTAATCTTTGCCTTTCCTTTACTTTTCTCACTCTCTCTTCACTTTCTCTCCGTGCGGTTCTCTCGCTTCTCTCACTCTTTCCCTTCGTCCATCCTCTCATTCTCTCTCTTCTCTCTCCCCCTCCCTCCTTCCCTCTGTCACTTAAGCTTTCATTTTCCTTTCTCCCTCTTTCCATCTCCCTCTCTCCCTTATTCCCTCTCTCTCCCTCTCTCTCCCTTCCATCTTTCATGCTCTCTCTTCTCTTATTATATCTTTCATTAATCTCATTGTGAGACACTTTCTCTCATCCTCTTGTTCCCTCACTTGTTCTATTTCTCATAGTCCCTCTCTTCATCTACTAATATCACTTTCACTCTTAACATGTCCCTCTATCTTTCTCATTTCTATTCTTTCTCTCTCTCTTCTTGGAGTCTTTATTTGTCTTTCTTCTCTATCATTCATTTCTCCCTTTTTCTCCATATTTCCCTAACTCTCTCTCTCTCTCTCTCTCACTTTTTTATGTCTCCCTCTTTTCTCCATATTTCCCTTTTTATGTCTTCTCTTTTCTCTCTTTCGTCTCTCTCTTTCACACACACTCTTTCTCTCCCTCTACCAATGCATCCCGATCTCTCCCTCTTCTGGATCTCTCTCAGTCATTCTCTTGCTCTCCATCCCTCTTTGTCCCTCTTGCCAACCCTCTCTTGCACTATTTTTTTAAATCTCTTTTCTCTCTCTTTTTTTTATTTCACGATCTCTCTCTTAGTCTTTCTTTCAATCTCTCTCGCTCCCTCTCTCTATCTCTCTCTTTTTTACTCTCTACCTCTCTCTCTCGTTCACTCTTTCCTTCTCTTCTCTCTCTTCCCCAACTCTCTCTCTCTTTTGTCTATTTATCTCTCACACTCTCTTCCTTTCTTGCTCCCTCTTCCTCTCTCTTTAATTTCATTCTCACTCTTACTCCTCATTTCCTCTCTTTCTGCTCCTTGTTCACTGTGTCACACACTCTCTCTTCTCTTGCTCTCTCTCCTCTCTCTCCACTCATTCCCTCTCTTTCTGCGCTCCATGTTCACTCTTTTGTGTCACACTCTCTTCTACTTCTCTCTCTCCTCTCTCTCACTCATTCTTTCTCTCCTCTCTCACCTACTCTCTTGCTTCCTTCCCTCCCTCCCTCTCTCCCTCTCTTTCTCTCTCACACACTCTCCTCCTCTCTTCAATTCATCCCCTCTCTCCCAATAATTCTCATTCTCTACCCCCTCTCTCTCCCAATAATTCTCATTCTCTACCCCCTCTCTCTCTCACTCTCTTCTCTCCTCCTCTCTCTTCCTCTCTCACTCCCACTCTCTTTCATCCTTATGGCTCCCTTCGTCATTCTCTTTTTCTTTCTCTTGTCACTATTTTCTCCTTTATGCTTTTATCACTTTCTATTTCTCTATTGCTTTCTTTCCTCCCTCTCCTTCCTCTCTCTTCCCACAATATCTCTTCATTCTCTCTTTCTCTCCTTCTCTCTATTAAATTTCACTCACTCGTCTCTCTTTCTCTCCCTCTTTTTGTTGTACCTTTCTCTCTCTCGATCTCTCTCCCCTCACTCTGCCTCTCTATCTCCTCTCTCCCTTTCCCTCACTCTCTTATCTCCCAATTTCTCTCTCATTCTCTCTCTCCTTCTATCGCTCCCTCCTCTCTTCAACTTAGCTCATTTGCCTTCTTCACTTTCCTCACTCTCTCTTCACTTTCTCTCGTCTTAGTTCTCTCGCTTCTCTCACTATTTCCCTTCGTCCATCCTCTCATTCTCTCTCTTCTCTCTCCCCTCCCTCCTTCCTCACATCACTTAAGCTTTCATTTTTCCCTTTCTCCCTCTTTCCATCTCTCATATTCCTCTCTCTCACTCTTTATCAACCACTCTTTTTCTCTCCTTTCTCTCTCCCCTTGCTCTATCTTGCTCTTATTATTTCTCTTTCCTCTCTCTCGCTCTCACTCCCCCTCTCTCTCTCTCTTCAATCTTTCTCATGGCCTCCTCAACTCTATTTCTTCCTCAATACCACTCATGTTGTCTCACACACTCTGTGTCCTCCCTCTTTCTCGAGTTTTTGCTCTGTTATGTTGCTCTTTATTCTGCGATCTCTCTCCCACTCCATCCCTCACTCTTTCCCACTCTCCCTCTCTCCATACTATCTCTTTCAATCCCAATCTCAGCTCTCTCTTTCTCTCTCTTATTTTTTTATCTCATTATTTCTCTCACCTTCTCTCACACATCTCTTCCTCTTTCCCCCTACCCCTGTTTCACTCTCACCCTCCCTCTTATCCTTCTTCTCCTCTTTGTCCACTTCCTTTATATATCTTTCCATATTTCCCTACCTCTTTCTCTCTCTTCCTCTAGTTCTCTCTGTCGCACCGGCCAGGTCCCTAACTTCGGGGAGGGGAGAGTGAAAAAGAGTGATGGATATGCGAGATAAAGAGTGAGTAATGAGAAGAAAAGAGCGTAAGAGAGAACAGAGAGTGAGAGAAAGAAACATAATAGAGAGTGAGACATTGTGAAAGGAAAGAGCTAGAAAAGAGAGATAAAAGGCAAGGTAAGGGAGAGAGTAAGAGAGTTTGACGAGCGAGAGGGAGTGAGGGAGATGAGAGAGAGAAAGAAAGATTTAAGAGAGAGACAAATAGGAAGTGATAAAGGAAGAGAAAACAAAAGATAGTGAGCAAGATTGAGATTAGGAGGGAGATTAAGAATGAGTGAGAAGGAAAGAAAGGACGAGAGGGGGATGGAAAAGGAGAGAGGAAGAGAAAGGGAAGATTGACATAGGGAGAGAGGAAGGAGAGAGAAGCGGGAGGGGAGGATGAGTTTGAGTGAGAGAATGGGAGAGGAAAAATTGAGAGAGATATTGATAAAGAGAAAGTGAGAGAAAGTAAGAAAGATGGAAAGAAGAGAAGCGATAGAAAAAAATGAGTGGTTGGGAGAGTGAGCGAATAAGTGAGAAGGAGAGAGAGTGATGCGAGAGGGAGAGAGGAAGAGAAGGAGGAGTAATATAGGGAGAGAGTGAAACAGAGGGAAGTGGGGATTAAAGAGGAGGATCGAGTAAGTGAGATCTGTGACCATCTCCCTCCCTTTATCTCCTCCCCCTCTCTTCCTCTTTAATTAATTAGTTACTCTCTCTATCACCATCTCTCCTCCCGCTATCTCCATATCCTCTAGATCTCCCTCTCTCTACCTCTTACTCACAATCTTTTACTTTCTATCTTTACTAAGTCCACTGTTCCATCTATATTTGTGTCTAATCCTCACTCCTTCTCTCCTCCCGCTCACTCTTTAATCCTTATCTTCACTTCCACCCTTCCTCTCTCTCTTACTCTCTATTTGATCTCCCTTTATTGTTTTAATGCTCTCTTTTGCTCCCTCTCTATATCTCTCTTTGTCTCCGTTCTTCTAATGACCCTCTCTTCTCCCCTCTTTACTCTTACTTTCTCTCCCTTTATCTCTCACTCTCTCCACACTCCCTCCCTCACCCTCTCTCTTAGTTTCTCTCACATCTTGCTCTCTCCCCTCATAGCCATCTCAGTATTTTATTTTTTATCATAGATACTCACTTTACCCCTTGATCCCTCCCTCTTTCAAACCCCACTTTCCTCTCTATTTTTCTCTCTCCCTATCTTACTCTTCTCTCTTCCTCTCTCCCTCTGCATCTTCCTCTCTCCTTCTCACGTATTCACTCCCTCTCCCACCCTGTCATTTTTTCTATCGCTCTCTCTCATTCCCTCTCTCTTACTCCCTTTTCTCTCACTTTCTCTTTTATCAATATCCTTTGCCACTCTTCCTCTCCCATTCTCTCACTCAAACTCATCATCTCCCTCCCACTTCTCTCCTTCCTCTCTCCCTATCTCAATCTCTCTCCCTATCTCTTCCTCTTTACCTTTCCTTCTCCCTCTCTCCTTCTTTTCTTCTCACTCATTCTCTGAATCTCCCTCCAAATCTCAATCTTGCTCACTATCTTTTGCTTTCTCTTCCTCTCTCGCTTCCTATTTATCTCTCTCTTAAATCATTCTTTTTCTTTCTCACTCTCTCACTCCCTCTCGCTCATCATCTCTTTACTCTCTCCATCTATCTCCCCTTTCTCACTCTCTCCCTTACCTTACCTTTTCTCTCTCTTTCTATCTCTTCCTTTCTCACAATGTCTCACTCTCTAATATGTTTCTTTCTCTCACTCTCGCTCTCTCTCTCTCTTTCTCTCTCTTTACTCACTCTTTATCTCTATATATCCATCACTCTTTTTCACTCTCTCCTCTCTTGAAAGTTACGGACTTTGTGAGAAAAGAGGCCGGAGAGAACTAAAGGAAGAGAGTGTGTCAAGCAGTGAAATGAAAGAGAGAATAATAGAAGAGAGAGAAAGAATGATAAAGAATAAATAGTGAGCAATATAGAAATCAAGGGAAGAGAGGTTAGGAAGAGAGAACAAGAGGAAAAGGAAGAGCAGAGAGAAAGAGAAGGCATGGGGAGAGATGAGAGTTCATTTGTGTGTTAGAGGATGAGAAGAAAGAAAGTGTGAGAGATAGTGGGAGTGGGAGAGGAGAGTGACAGAAGGGAAAGAAATATAGAGTGGGGGATAGATAGAAAGTAAGTGGAAAGGGAAACAGTAACATAAGAGAGTAGGACGAGTGGAACGAGAGAGAAGAATAAGGGAAGTGAGAAATAGAGAGGGAGGGAGTGAGATTGAGAATTAAACTAGCGAAGGGACAAAGAGACCAAGAAATGAGGCAAAATATAGAGAAAAGTGAGGTTAGGAGGAAAGAGTGAAGAGTAAGGGAGGGAGAGAGATAGAAATGAGAGAAAGTGCAGGAGCAAAGAAGAGAGAATGAAACAACAATAGTGACGAGGTATGAGAGGGGACATGATAAGGAGAGAGTAATAAAGGTTATAAAAGTAAGGAGAGAGTGAGAGAATAGATAGATAAATTTGTAAGTAGAGAAAGGATAGAGATTTTAGAACATGATATAGAGCGGGAGAGAAAGAAAATAAAAAGTGGGAACGAAATGGGGTGTGTGAAAAAAAGAGAGTAAGAGATTGAGAAAGAGAGCATAGAAACAGGGTGAAGGAGCCGAGAATGTGACTTTGAGAAAGGGAGGGGGAGGAAGAGTGACGGTAAGTGAAAGAAGAGAATAAGGAAAGAAGGGAAGAGAGAAAACACGAAGAAAGAGAGTGTGTGAGATTAATCATGAGGAAAGAGAGGGAGGGAGAAGGTAAGAGTGAGTGAAATTAAAGAGAAAGACAAGATAAAGAAAGGGAGAGAGAGTGTGAAAGTAGTAGAGAGAAGAGTGAGTGAGAAAGAAGGAAACAAGAGAGAGTGAGAGCCAGAGAGAGACCACGGAAAAAATGCCGTGTGAGAGAAATAGATGAGAGAAGAGGGAGGAGGAGCTATGAAGAGATAGTATAAGTTAGAAACAATGACAAAGCAAAAGTGTTAGATTGAAGAAGAAATGAAAGGAATCAGAGAAAGTGAGGAAGCGAAGAAGAATTAAAAAGAATGATGAAGAGATTTAGTGAGGGAGAGAGAAAAGATATATAAAGGAAATGGAATGATCAGAAGAAGGGTAAGTTAAGCGAGTGAGATATGCGAGAGAGAGAGGTTGGAGTGGTGAAGACGGGGATAGAGGAAGGAAGATGTGTGAGAGAAGGTGAAAATAATGAGAGATAGAAAGGCGAGGGAGAGAGAGAAAGAGAGAAAGGCTGAGATTGCGATTGAAAGAGAGATTATGGGAGAGAGGGAGAGTGGGGAAAAGAGTGAGGGATGGGTGAGAGAAGAGCGTGAGGAAACAAAAGCAACATAGCAGGCAAAAGTGAGAAAGTTTCATAGGGAGTGTGAGAGACAACATATTAGTGCGAGGAAGAAATATAGGATTGAAGGAGGGCACGTAGAAAGATTGAGAGAGAGAGAGACGAAGAGAGCGAGAGAGTGTGTGAAGAAAATAGTAGTGTTGGAAGATAAAGCAAGGGAGAGTGAACGAGATGAGAGAGCGAGAGCAAAAGAGTGGTTGATAAAGAGTGAGAGAGAGATGAGTTGTATTGGGGGGGGAGAGAGAGAGATAGTGAGAGAGCGATAAAGAAACGAGTGAAGAGGGGAAGGGAGGGAAGAAGATGAGCGGGGAGGGGTGGACGAAAGAATAAAAGAGTAAGAGAAGCGAAGCTTTTGATGAGTAAGTGAAGGGAAGTGAGAACGAGGAAAGAGAGATTTAGCTAGGTGAAGAGAGAGGGAGGGAAGCAGAAATAGAGAGAGAGAGAATGAAGAAGATAGGGATAAGAGTGAGAGAAAAGGGAGATGGAGATAGAGAGGGATGGAAAGAGAGCGAGAGAGAGGACGAAAAGCAAGAGAGAAAGAGAGGAAAGAGTGAGTGAAAATTAATAGGAGAGGGGAGAGAAAGAGTGAAGAGATGTGTGTGGGAAGAGGAAGTGAAAGGGGGAGTGAAAGCAATAGAGAAATGAAAGTGATAAAAGCATAAAAATAGTGACGAGAGGGAGAGATTGAGAAAAAGAAAGAGATTGATGAAGGGAACGAACGATGGAAGAGAGAGTTGGGTGAAGGAGAGAGGAGAGGAGAGAGAGAGAGAGAAAGAGAGAGAGAGAGAGGGGTAGAGAATGAATTATTGGGAGAGAGGGGGATGAATGGAAGAGAGGAGGGAGAGTTAATGTGTGAGAAGAAAGAAGAGAGAGGGAGGGAGGAAGGAAGCAAGAGAGTGGGTGAGAGAGGGAGAGGAAAGAATGAGTGGAGAGAAAGAGAGAGAGAGAGATAGAGAGAGAGAGTGTGAGACATAGTGAACAGAAGGAGTGATAGAAGAGAGAGCGAGAGAGAGAGAAGAGCAGAGAGTGAGAAACAAGAATAGAATAGAGAGTGAGAGATAGAGGTTGATTGTGAGAGCGAGATGAAGTAGATAGATAGAGGGAGTAAAGTGAGATTGAAGTGTGAAAGATTGAGATATTGAGAGATTGTGAGAGATGAATAGAGTAAATAGAGAGATAAAAATAGAGGAAAGAGAGATTTAGTGAGAGGGAAAGAGGAGAACAATAGAATGTGAATGCGAAGTTATGAGAGAGAGATTTATAGTGGATAGCGAGGGAGATGCACATGTAATGGGAGAGATTGAGAGAGTATGAAAGAGGGAGGAGATAGAAAGAGGGAGACAAGAGGAAAGGAGGGAAAATGGGAGAAGGAGAGAGAATGGGATATATGGAGAGAAAGGGTAAAAGAGATGAGAGAGAAGAAAGAGAAATAAAAGAGAGAATAGGAGAGAGAGATAAAATAGTGAATGAAAAAGAGGGATATAAATATAGGTGGAGTGATATAAAGATGAAAAGAGGTTTGGGAGAGAAAGAGCGAGAGACAAACAAGAGGAAGAGAGAATGTGTGTATGTGGGTGAGTGAGGAAATGATGAAAGGAATAATAGAGAGAGAGCTAGAAAGATAGATAATCAATAGTTAAAAATGAGAGAGAGATGGAGTGAGAGAGATGATGAAAGAGAGAGGGAACGAGAGAGGTAGGGAGAGGGAGAGAGAAGTAAAGAGAGGAGAGTACGAAGGAAGATTGGCTTGAAGAGAGAGTGAGCTAAAGAAAAGAGGGAGAGATAATTAAGAGGGAGTGAGAGAGAGAGAGAGAGGTAGATGGAGGGGATGAAGGAGAGAGAGACATGAAAGAGAGGAGATGTGGTAATCGATAGTGAAGGAGATAGAGTGCATTAGAGAGGAAATAGATATAATAGAAGAGATAGTAAGACCCGGCAAAAAGAAGAATTGAAAAGAGAGGGAGAGAGAGAGAGTGCGAGTGTGTGAGGTGAGGAGAAACGGAGGGGGGAGAAAGTAACAATAAGGAAATCGAGACGGGGAAGAGGTAAAGGGAAGATAGGACAAAAGAAAAAGGAAAGAGCAGAGAATGAGAGGAAAAGGAGATATAAATAATAGAGTGTTAGATAGAGAGCAAAAAATGGGCTAAGGTAGTTGAGGGAGAGTGATTGAAGAGTGAGAGATTTTATAAGTGTGTGATATGGAGAGAGGTGATAGTAAGGGAGACCTAGAGATGGAACGATTGAAGAAGTGAGAAGGTAGAGAAGAGACGATAAAGAGAATAAGAGTGAGAGTCGAAGAAAGATGTTGAGAGGAAAGAATATAAGAGAGTGAGTAGAGTGAGGGACAGAAGGAAAATATATAATAACGAGCTGGAAGGGGAAGGTGTGAGAGGGAGGGAGAGAAGGAAGAAGATTAAGAGTGAGAGAGAATGAAAGAGAGTGGGGGAGCAGAGAGAATTAGGACAGAGAGATAGAGCGAGAATAAGAGTAAGGAAAGAGAGAGTGAGAGATAGAAGTGATAAGGGGGAGAGGAAAATTGAGAGAGAGAAGTTTAAGAAAAGTGAAAATAATGAGAGAGAGAAAGAGAAAGTTAACAAAGATAAGTTGTAGAGCGAGATGAAAGTGTTTGTGAGGGTGGGGATAGATTGACGAAGAGAGAGATAGAGAGGAGGGAGTGAGAGAGATTTAAGAAGTGAAACATTGATATAGAATGGGTGAGAGAAGTAGAGAGAAAAGTGATTGAGAAAAAATATAGCAAGAGATGGTCAATGAGAGAGACGAAGGAAGGAACAAGCAATGGTTAGTGAAAGAGAGACAAAGGGAAGGAGAGCAAGTGAATGAGTGAGAGAGTGATCAAAAAAGAGATATTGAGAGAGAGATAGGAGGATGTAGAGATAGAGGGAGAGAGTGAGAGGTTGTGAAAGAGGGAGGGAGAGAGAAAGTGGCAGACATAAAAGAGGGAAGGGAAGGGAAGGGAGGAGAGAGTTGAGGATATGTGAGGAATGAGCGAAAGAATGAGTGAGAGAAATGTGAAATAAAGGTAGATTGAGAGAGATAGAGAAAGAATAGACAACGAGAAGTAGAGGGCGTGTTAGGAGTGAGGTGATATGGAGATGAATGGACAGGAGAGAGTGAGAGGAAAACAGAGAGGAGTGTGTGTGTGAGTGAGTAATGAATAAGAATAATAAAAGAGGAAGAATGATAGAGAAAAATATTAAAAAATAGACGGAGGGAGGGAGTGAGAGATTGAAGAGAGAGGGAACGAGAAGGAAGAGAGATGGAGAGAGAAAATAGAGAGAAGAGAATGTGTAGGAAGATACTCAGTAGAGAAGTGGCTAGAAAAGGGAGGAGAGGCAGGAAATGTGAGGGAGAGAGAGAGACGGGGAGAGAAAGGTGGTGAAGCGAGTGAGAGAGGAGATGAAGAGGATGAGAGGGAGAAAAAGGAGGAAGAGGAGGGAGGTAGTGATTGAGAGGGTAGAGGTGGCAGGATGCAAGAGAGATATGGCAGGGGATAGAGGAGGAGAAAGAGTGAGAAAGAGAGATATATGTAGCAATGGAAGTGACATTAAAAGTGTGCGAGAGAGTTGAGAAAAGTGGGAGAGAGTAGTAAGAGTGAGTGAGTGAGGAGAAAAGAAAAAGAAAGAGAGAGAGAACACTAAAGAAATGGAGAGAAGGAGATGAAGGAAAGAGAGGAACAAGAGAACAAGGAAGAGCTGCTTCGAGAGAAGATGAGGGAAGGGAAAGAGGGAGAAAGAGTGCATGCGAGAGAGAGAGAAGGAAAGAGAGCGAGTGCGGAGGAGAGCATGCTAGTGTGGGGAAAAAGTAAAGAGAGATGAGAATAGAGTAATTATCAAAGAGTAAGAGAGAGAGGGAGAGAGAGAAAGCATAGAAAGTGAGAGGAGAGGGAGGGAATGAGCGTGAGCTTTAAATTAACTAAAGAGACAAAGTGCCAAGAAATGAGAGACAAAAATAGAGAGATAAATGTAGGTAAGGAATGAAGAGCAAGAAAGGAAGGGAGGAAAGAATGAGAGAGAGCGTAATTGAGAAGAGAATGAATGAGCGAGTGAAAGAGGAGCGAGATGAGGATGTGAGAAAGAGAGAGTAATAAAATGTTAGATGGAGAGAGAGTGAGAGAATAGATAGATAAATTGGTAGCTACGGAGAGAGAAAGAGATAAGAACATGAGTTGGAGGGGTAGAGAAAGTAAAATAGCGAGAAAGAAATGCGAAGTGTTGGAAAGAGAGAGAGAGAGAGATTGGAAAGAGAGAAGAGAAAGATAGAGAATAGAGGGAGATGTGTGAAAAATATTGGTAGAGGGAGAGGAGCGAGGGGAAAGAGCGGAATAGAGTGGGGGATAGACGAGAGAGAGAGTAAGAAGAGGATAATAGAGTAGCATTGAGTAAGAGGGAGAGGAAGAGAGATAATAGAGAGTTAGAAAGGGAAAAGAGAAATAAGTAGGTGAGATTTGAATTGAATAAAGGGGAGAAGGACCAAGGAATAGAGAAACCCAGCGAAAGAGGCAAGGGAAGAAAGAGCAGAGAGAGGGAGAGAGAGATAAAATGAGAGAGAACGCACAAGAGAAGAAGAGAATAAGGAAGGACGAAGCGAAGAAAGCGGGGAGAGGGTGGTGTGAAAAGTGATTAGCAGCGAAGTTAAATTAAGAAAGCGAGAGAAGAGATTGATAATTTGGTTAGTGAGAGAAAGATAAAAATAAAGGTGGAAGAGTGAAAATAAATTAGTGAGAATGAAAAGGAGATGAGGGAAAGACGGTGAGAGATCTAGAGAGGTGAATATTGAGATAGAGAAAATGTGAGAATATATGGGTTTGAGAGAAAGGGAGAGAGTAGGAGGGAGGAAGAGTGGCGGTGAAATTGAAAAGAGAAGAGCTAGGGAGAAAGGGATGAAAAAGAGAAAGAGAAAGTGGGAGGGAGGGAAGCAATAGATAGGAAGAGACGAGAGAGTGGGGTAGAGGGAGAGAAAGGAGAGTGAGGGGAGAGAGTGGAAGATAGAGAGAGAGAGAGAATGAGGCATTGAGTGAGAGAAAAGAGAGAATGAAGGACAACATAAGAGAGAACAAAAGATCGATAAAGAGATAAAATAGATAGTGTTAAAAAGAGCATTAGTGGTAAAGAGAAAAATAGAGAGTTAGAGGGAGAAGATTGAAGAAGTGAGAAGCAAACCAAGGAGAAAGAGTGTGAGGAGAAATGAAAGTGCTCAAAGAGAGTGCATGTGTGTATGAAAAGAAGAAGAAGAGTGTGATAGATAGTGGGAGAGGCGGGAAGAGAGAGTGTCGGAGAGGGAGAGCAAGTTAGAGTTGTGTATAGATTGAGAGAAAGAGTAAGAGAAGAGGAGAATAGAGGTAATATAAGAGTGTAAGAGAATAGGTGAGGAGGGAGGGAGTAAGCGTGATAAGTTGAATAAAGAGACAAAGGGACCAATAAATAGAGTCAAGAATAGAGATAAAACTGAGGGTAAGGGAATAAAAAGCAAGAGAGAAGGAGACGAAGAGATAGAATGAGAGAGAGTGCAAGAGAAGAAGAGAGTGCAAGAGAAGAAGAGAGAACGGAAGAGCACGAGTGAAAGAGGAGTATGAAAGAGAGAAATAAAGTGTTAGAAGGAGAGAGAGTGAGTGAATAGATGGATAAATTGGTAGATATAGAAGAAGAGATAGGAACATGAGATGGAGGGGGAGAGACAAAATAAAATAGCGAAAGGAAAACGTAGAGTGTGGGAAGAGAGAGCGAGAGAGATCGATGTGAGAGAATGAGAGAAAAATAGAGAATAGAAGAAGGTGTGTGAGAAATATTGGTAGGGGAGAGAGGGAGCAAGAGGGGGTACGAATATAGTGGGGATATGTAGAGAGGGAAGAGTAACGGGGCCAAGGAAATAGAGTAACATAAGAGAGTAAGAGAGAGAGGAAGAGAGAATAGAGAGTGAAAAGAGAGGAATCGAGTAAGTGAGATTTAAATTGAATAAAAGGAGTGAGTGACCAAGAAATAGAAAAAAGAGCAAAAGGGAGAATAAGGGAAGAAAGAGCAAAAGAGAGGGGAGGAGAGAGAGAAAATGAGAGAGAACACGAGAGAGAAAGAGATAAAAGAAGAACAAAAGCGAAGAGGAGCGGGAAAGAGTTGTGTGAGAAGTAATAGTAATGAAGGGTTCGATTAAAAAGAATGTGAGAGAATAGATTAATAAATTGGTTGACGAGAGAGAAATATAGAGATAAAAGCTTGAGATTGAGGGGAAGAGAGAAAATAAATTAGTGAGAATGAAATGGAGAGTGGGGGAAAAAGATAGCGAGAGAGATCGAGAAAGAGATCTTAAGGAATTGAGATAGATGAAGTGTGAGAATATATGGGTTTGAGAGAAAGGGAGAGAGGGAGGGAGGAAGAGTGACAGTGAACTTGAAAAGAGAGAGAGTGAGCTCGAGAGAAAAGGGAGAAATGAAAGAGAGTGGGAATAATGGAAGAAATAGAGAGGGAGAAAGAGAGTGGGGGGATAGAGGGAGAAGAGTGAGGGAGAGAGAGTGGGAGAGAGGAGAAAGAGAGAGTGGGTAGATTGAATGAGAGAGAGAATAAATGGCAACATAGTGAGAACAAATGACCAAGAAAGAGCAATATAGTAGAGAGTCAGAGAGAGCATTAGTAGTAAAGAAAAAGAAATTGAGAGATAAAGGAGTTCATAAGAAAGATTGAAGAGCGAGAGGGAGCAAGAAGAGAGGGACAAAGAGAGTGAGAGAGAAATAGAGAGTCTTTTGGAAGATAGAGTAAGGGAGATTGAGCAAGAAGGGGAGAGAGAGCTGGAGCAAAGAATGGATGATAGTGAGAGAGAGAGAGGTTGTAAGGGAGATAGGGAGAGTGAAGCGAGAGAGGGCGAGAAAGTGCGATGGAGAGAGAAAAAGGAAAGTTTGGTGAGAGAGGGAAGAGGAGAGAAGAGAGAGAGAGTGGGAGGATGGACGAAACGAAATAATGAGAGAAAGAGGAGCGATGATACAGAGAGTAAATGAGAGAGAGATAACAAAAAGCGAGGCAATGAGAAGAAGGGGCTTAGCTAAGTTGAAGAGAGGGAGGGAGCGACAAAAGGAGAGAGAGGGAAATTGATAGAAGAGAGTGAAGGAAAGGAGATGAAGATAGAGTGGTAGAGTGAGTGAAGAGAGAGTGAGAGAGAGAGATAGAAAAAGGGTGAGAAAGAGTAAGAGTGAGAGTGAAATTTAATAGAGAGAGAGAAGGAGGAGAGTAAAGGAAGAGGGAAAAGATATTGAGGAGTGAGAGAAGAAGAAGTGAGAGGGAGTGAAAGAAATCAAGAGAGGGAGTAAGAGAGAATGTTTGTGGGGTAGTGGGTGAGAAAAAAATCAAGTAGAGAGACCTTTAGAATACAAAGTAAGAGAGAGACAACAAAGAGTGAGAAAGAGAGAGAGGGAGTGATGAAGGGGAGAGAGGGGAAGAGAAGGAGTGGAGGAATATAGAGCAAGAGGGAATGAGTTAGAGGGGAGAGAGGGAGGGTGGAGAATGAATGAGAAGAGGACGGAAAGGTTGAGGGCAAGTGCATGGGAGGGATAGAGGAAGAGAAAGAGAGGCGCTGTGTGGTAGAGGGGACAAGTGAGAGAGAAGGGGGACGAGAGAGAAAGTAGGAGAGAGTAAGGAACAAAGGAAGAGAGAGCGAGAGGAGAGAAAAGTATGATGAAGAAAAGTGTAAAAGAGGGAATAAAGGCAGAAAGAGAGAGAGAACGAGGGAGTAAGTGAGAATGAAATTAAATAGAAAGAGGGACAAAAGGAGAGAAATGAATGAGTAAGGAAAGATGAAAAAGAGGAGCGGGGAGGGACAATGAGAGAGGCAATAAGGCCAGGAAAAACGAGAGAGAAATAGGAGATGAGGATATAAGTGGGAGAGAGGGACAAATAAATAGGGAAGTGAGATATTTTGAGAGAGGTATATATATTTCTATAAATTAGGTCTATGGGAAGAGAGATTGAGAATGAGAGTTTAAGGGAGGAAAGGGAGTAATATAAAGAGTTAGGAGAAAAAGAAATAGGAGAGAGGGAGGAAAAAAAGCAAGAAGTAAATGTAGAATATGGAAGAGACAAAAAGAGAGCAAAAAAGGGAAATTAAGGGATTTGAAAAAGAGATAAAGTGAGAGAAGGTATGAAGTACGAAAGAAAAGGAGGGAGGACATCATGAAGAAGCGAGGATAGAGAGAACGATAAAGAAAAAGAGGGACGGGGGAGAAAGTGTGGCGAGAGAGAGAAAGGATGGGAGGAAGAAAGAGGTTGGATAGGGGTGGGAGAGAGGGCGATGAGGGAGAAAGAAGGGGGTAGTTAGAACGCATTGAGCGAGAGAGAAAGTGGACAAGTGAGAGAGAGAGATTGGAGCAAGGGAAAAAGAAGAGAGGGAAGTTAGAGAGAGAAAATAAGTTTATAAAAGTTAGGGGAGTGAGGGAGTGTGAGAGACAAGTAAGTTCGAGAGGAAGAGAAAAGTGAGGAAGAGAAAGAGAAAATGAAGAGAGAGGAAGTGGGGGATAGATAATGGAGAGTGTGATAGAGATAAAGGTATGAAGTTCCTTTTATCTCTCTTTTTCTTTCTTTAACCACTTATGCTCTCTCTAGCATTCTCTATTCTATCTTTCTTTCTTATTCTTTTGCTCCCTTCTTTGTTTCTCTTTATTCGTGTTTTTTCTCTCACTCTATCCCTCACTTTCTCGTTCTCCCCCTCCATACTTCTCTCTCACTCAATCCTCTCGGTATCTCTCGGTCTTTCAATCTCTGTCTTCTTCCCTTATATCTCTCTCTTTCAACCACTCACTCACTATCTTTTGCTCTATTTGCATGAGTATCTCTTCTCTCTCTATATTTGCCTTACTCCTCTCACTCCCTCCCTCCACTCACTCTTAAGTCCTATCTTCCTCCTCTCTTGTTCTCTCTCCCTGTTCATCTCTCTTGTTATTTCTTTGTGACTTTTGCCCCCTCTCTGTCTCTCTCTTTCTCTTTCCTCTATCCCCCTCTCTTATGGCTCTTTATTTACTCTTTCAATCCCTATATTTCTTGCTCTCTCTCACACTCTGTCTCCCTCACCTCTCTCAAATGCTCACCATCTTGCTCTCTCTCCCTCATATCCATCTCCTTATTTTTATTATTTTCCCTCATACATCTCTCTTTCCTCCTCAATCCCTCCCTCTTTAAATCTCTCCTTACCTCTCTTTCTCCCTCTTTCCCTATCTCACTCTTCCTCTATCTCTCTCCTCTTGTACTCACTCATTCCTCCTTTCCTTCGATCTTTTCTCCCATCACTATCTCTCAATCCCTCTTTCTTTACTCTATTACCATTTTCACTTTTCTCTACCCGCTCATTCTCTCCCTCTCTCGCACTCCCTTTTCCCTCACTGCCTCTTCACTATATTTGTCTCTCACATTCTCTCCCTTCCTTGGTCCCTCTACCTCTGTCTTCATTTTCAATCTCACTCTTACTCCCTCACAAGCTCTCTCTTTCTTGCTCCATGATTACTCTCTCTTACTTACTCTCTTCGATTGCTTGCTCTCCTCTCTCTCCTCTCTCTCCTCTCAATCTTTGTCTCCTCTCTCCCCTCTCTCTTGCTTCCATCCCTCCCTCTCCCTCTCTCTTTCTCTTCACTGCCTCCCTCCTCTCTGTCTTGTTCCCCATTCTAATTCATCTGCCTCTCTTCCCTAATAAATCTCATTCTCTACCACCACTCTCGCTCGCTATAACTTTCTCTTTATATATTTTCATCTCTCTCTGTTCTCTCTCACTTTCTCTTCCCCTCTCACTCCCACTCTCTTTAACCTCACTCACTTCCTCCCTCTATCTCTCTCATTCTCACTCTCTCCCACTCTCGCTCATTTCTCTTGTTACCTTTATCACTTATTCTTTCTATATTTCTATCTTTTTTCCCTCTCACATACGCACCTTGCACTCTTTTATCACTGACTTATCACTTTACTCCTTTTCTCTCTAACCATTGGTCACTTCTTCCTCCCCCTCTCTTCCTCTTTCATTAATTAGTCTCTCTCTCTATCACCATCTCTCCCTCCAACTATCTCCATATCCACTCCAGATCTCCCTCTCTCTCTCACTCACAATCTTTTACTCTATCTTTCCTGAGTCCCTCTTCCATCTATATTTATGTCTAATGGTCACTCTTCTCCTCCGCTCCCTTCAATCCTTATCTTCAATTCCACCTTCCTCTCTCTCTCTCTCCCTCCTACTGTTCATCTCTCTTTATTTTTTCATGCTCTCTTTTGCTCCCTCTCTATATCTCTCTTGCTCTTTCTTCTATGACCCTCTCATCTCTCTCTTTACTCTCACTTTCTCTCCCTATATGTCTCACTCTCTCTCACTCCTCCCACGCCCTCTCTCTTAGTTTCTCTTACATCTTGCTCTCTCCCCTCATAACCATCTCATTATATATTATTTTTTTATCATAGATATCACTTTGCCCTTTGATCCCTCCATCTTTCAATCCCCACTTCCCTCTCTGTTTCACTTTCTCCTTATCTTAATCCTCTTCTTTCTCTCTCCCTCTGCATCTCCCTCTCTCCTTCTCACTTATTCTCTCCCTCTCCCACCCCTCTCGGCTTTTCAATCGCTCTCTCTCATTCCTCTCTCTTACTCCCTCTTCTCTCATGTCTCTTTTATCCATCTCTCACTCTTCTCTCCCATTCTCTCCTCCAGCATCCTCTCCCTCCACTTCTCTCCTTCCTCTCTCCTTGTATCGATCTCTTCCCTTTCCATCTCCCTCTCTCCTTTCCTTCTCACTCATTCATAATCTCCCTCCCAATCTCAATCTTGCTCACTATCTTTTGCTCTCTTCCTCTCTTGCTTCCTATTTGTCCCTCTCTTAAATCTTTCTTTCTCTCTCTCACTCTCTCACTCCCTCTCAAACTCTCAAATCTCTCTACTCTCTCCATCTATCTCCCCTTTCTCACTCTCTCCCTTACTTTGCCTTTTTTATCTCTCTCTTTCTAGCTCTCTTCCTTTCTCACAATCATCTCACTCTCTATTATATTTCTTTCTCTCACTCTCTGGCTCTCTCTTATTCTCTTTCTCTCTCTTTACTCACTCTTTATCTTTGTATATCCATCCTCCTTTTCCTCTCCTCTTGAAGTTGGGGACTAGGTGAAAGAGCGATAGAGAGAACTAGAGGAAGAGAGAGTGTGTGCAGTGAGATTGAGAAAAAATATAAGAGAAAAAAGAATGATAGAGAATAAATAGTGAGCAATAGAGAAATCAAATGGGAAGAGAGGTGAGGGAGAAAACAAGATGAAAAGGAAGAGCAAGAGAGAAAGTGAAAAAGGCATGGGAGAGGGAGAGATGATAGTGCATGTGTGTGTTGGAGAGAGGAGGGGTGAGAAGAGTGTGTGAGAGATGGTGGGAGAGGGGGTGAGTGAGAGGAGAGAGGAAAGCAATAGAGTGGGGGATAGACGGAGAGAGAAAGAGTAAGAGGAGAGGAGAACGAGGTAACATAGAGAGTAGGAGAGAGTGGGAGAAGAGGCAAAGTGAGAAATTAAATAACAAAGGACAAAGAGACCAAGAAATGATGACAAAAGTATAGAGAAAAGTGAAGGGTAGGAGAAGGAGTGGAGGAGTGAGGGAGGAAGAGAGATAGGAAGAGAGAGAGTGTAAGGCTTTGATAGAAGAGAATGAAACAACAATAGTGACAGAGGAGTAGGAGAGATGGGGCGTGAGAAGGAGAGAGTAATAAAGGTTTATATTGAGAGAGAGTGAGAGAATAGATAGATACATTTGTAAGTAAAGACGGATAGAGATTAGAACATGATATAGAGTTGGAGTAAAAGAAAATAAAAAGTGGGAACGAAATGGGGTGTGTGGAAAAAGAGAGTGAGAGAGATTGAGAAGAGCTTAAGAAAAGATTGAGCTAAGAAAGGAGTGAGAATGTATGGCTTTGAGGGAAGGGAGAGAGGGGAGGAAGAGTGACAGTGAAAGTGAAGAGAGAATGAGGAAAGGAGAAGGGAAGAGAGAAAGCACGAAAGAGAACGAGAGAGGTGAGAGTAATCATGAGGAAAGGGAGAGGGAGGGGAGAAGGTATGAGTGAGTGTAATTAAAGAGAAAGAGAAGAGAAAGGAGAAAAAGTGCGAGAGATAAATTGAGAAAAGTGAGGAAAAAGAGAGCAGAGAGAGAGTGAGGCGGGGAGAGAGACGAAGAACGGTCACATGTGAGAGAAATAAATGAGAGAAAGAGGGAGGGATGGAGTCGAATAGGAGGGAGACTTGTGAGAGAAATTTAGTATAAAGAGAGAAACAATGAAAGCGGAAAGTGTTAGATTGAAGAAGTGATGAAAGGAATTAGAAAGTGAAAGCAAGAGAATTAAGAGATAAAGAGCAAGATATTTAGTGAGGGAGAGACGAGGGAGAAGATATATAAAGGAAGTGAGACATAGTGAGAAGAAGGGTAAGGTAAACGAGTAAGATATGCGAGAGAGAGAATGAGAGAGGGAGGGTGGGAGTGAAGAGGGAGGGTGGGAGTGAAAGAGATGTGAGAGAGAAGGTGAGGAAATAATGAGAGATAGAGAAAGAGGCGAGTGAAAGAGGCGAGATTGGGATTGAAAGAGAGAGTATGGAGAGAGGGAGAGTGGGTAAGAGTGAGGGATGGAGTGAGAGTGAGCGTGAGAATAAAGAGCAACATAACGAGCAAAATCCGAAGAGAGATATAATAGAGAGTGTGAGAGACAACATGAGTGGTAGTGAGAAAGAAATAGAGAGTTGTGGGAGGCCATGAAAAAGATTGAAGACGAGAGAGAGAGGGAGAGACGAGAGAGAGCGAGAGAGAGAGTGTGAAAGAGAAATAGTAATGTTGGAAGATAGAGCAAGGGAGAGTGAACGAGATGGAGAGGGAGAGGGAGAGAAAAAGTGTGGTTGATAAAGAGTGAGAGAGATGAGTTGTCTGGGGGGAGAGAGAGGGAATAAGGAGGAAGTGAGATGGAAGAGGGAGAGAGGGATAAAGAAAAGCTTAAGTGAGAGAGGGAAGGTGGAGAATTGAGAGAAGAGAGAGTGGGAGAATGGACGAAGGGAAATAGTGAGAGAAGCGGGAGCACCGGTACGAGTAAGTGAAGAGAGATAAGAAAGAGTGAGAAGAAGAAGGGAGTGAGCTAAGTTGAAAAGATGGAGGGAGAGACGAAGGAGAGAGAATGAGAGAGGGGTGGGAGAAAGGTTGAGGGTAGAGAGGATATGGAGGGGGGGGGGAATCAGTGAGGGAGAGAGCGAGAGAGAGAAAGGACAAAAGATTAAGAAAGAGATGAAGAGTGAGTGAAATTTAATAGCGAGGAAGGAGAGAGAAAGAGAGGTAGAAGAGATATTGTGGGAAGAGAGGAAGTGAAAGGGTGTGAAAGAAGCAATAGAGAAATAGAAAGTGGTAAAAGCATCAAAAGGAGAAAATAGTGACGAGGGAGAGAGTAAGAAAGAAATAGATTGACGAAGGGAGCCGAAGGATGGAAGAGAGTGGGGAATGAGAGAGGAAGGGAGTGAGAGAGAAGAGAGAGTGAGAGAGAGAGGGGTAGACAGTGTGGGAGAGAGAGGGATGGTGGAAGAGAGGGAGGAGAGTGTGAGAGAGAGAAAGAGAGGAGAGAGGGAGGGAGGGAAGGAAGCAAGAGAGTGGTGAGAGAGGGAGAGAAAGAATAGTGGAGAAAGAGGAAGAGAGCGGTAGAAGAGAGAGTGTGTGAGACGGTGTGAACATGGTGAGAAAGTGAGAGAAATGAGGGAGTAAGAGTTAAGAATGAAATTGAAAAGAGTGGAAAAGGGAGCATGAAAGGAAGAAGTGTGAAATGGACAAAAGTGAGACTTGGGAAGAGAGGCAGAAGAGAAGGAAAGAGTGGAGAGAGGTAGAGAGTAAAAAAAGAGAGGTAGAGAGAGGGAATGAGAGAAAGAGTCAAAGACTGAGATAGAGTGAGATCATGAGAAAAAAATAGAGAGAGAAAAGATATTTAAAATAGTGCAAGAGAGGTTGGCTAGATGGACGGAGGGATGGATAGTAAGAGAATGACTGAGAGAGATCTAGAAAGAGAGAAGAAGAAGCAGGATTCATTGGTAGAGGAGAGAGAAGTGTGTGTGAAAGAGAGAGAGGAAAGAGAGAGAGAAAAGGAGACATAGAAAGGGAAGGAAAGTGATAGAGAGAGAGAGAGTTAGGGATAAAGGAGAGTATAAAAGAGATTATAAGATTAAAAGAGAGGTAGAGAATGAGAAAAAGAGAGAGAGCGGGAGAGAGAATAATAAAGAAGAGGATAGAGTGAAAAGAGAGAAAGTTGGAGAGAGGGAGAGAAAGAGACCTCCCTCTTTCACACTCTCTCTCACTCTCTCCCATCCCCGCTCTGTCCCTCTATCTCTACATCCTCCCTCCTCTCTCTCTCAATCTATCTCTTTTGATCACTTTCTCACTCATTCTCTTGCTTTCCTTCCCTTTTTCTCTCTCACTAACCCTCTCTAGCTCTCCTTACCTCATCCCTCTCATTAACATCTCTTGCTCTATTTTTTCTCAATCCTTTCTCTCTATTTCTCTCTCACAATCTCTCTCTATATCAATCTTTCACTCTTCAATCTCTCTCACTATCTCTATCTCTCTCTTTCTACTCCCTCCCCATCCCTCACACACTCTGTCGCTCACTAACTTTTATCTTTCTCAATCTATTCTCAACTCTCTCTAATTATTTCTCACTTCCCGTTTAAAACCCTTCTCTCACTCCCTCTCTCACCCTCTCTTTGTCACCCCATCTCTCACTCTCTTTCCCTTACTCCATCTCTCTATCTATATTTCTCTCTTGCTCCCTCACTCTCTCTTTCATTCTCTCACACTCAATCTCTCTCTTCTCTCCCTCCCTCTCTCACCTCTCTCCTTTTTCAACGGAGTTAATATATATTTTTTTCTCTCTTGTCCCTCACTCACTTCCCTCTTATATTCTTTTCACTCAAGATATCTTTGACTATCTCACTCTTATCTCTTTATCGGTCTCTCTCTCTCTCCCTCTTTATCTTTCTCACTTCCTCAATCCTTCCATCTCTAGATCTCCTTATGTAGCTCACCCTTGTCTCTCCATCTCACCCACTCGTACAATCTCTAACTCTCGCTGCAATCCACTTTCTGTCACCCTCTATAGCTCAATTTCTCGCTCCCTATCTCCTCTCTCTTACTTATTATCTCCCTCTCTTTCGTCTACGTTCTCGCCCGATCTTTCTCTTTCTCCTCAATTTCACACACTCTCCTCCCTCTCTCCCTCTCTCTTTCCCATTCCTTTATCTCTCTTATAGTCTTGCTATCTCTTATTTATTGATACTGTTCCCTCTCCCTTCTCAATCGTTTTCATCCTCTATCCCTACTTACATCTCTCTCTAGCGTCCCTCTCTGTATTTCTCTCTCTTGTGTCCCTCTCTTTTGTGTATTCCTACGCGTCTCTTTTCTCTCTATTTTTCTCTCCATCTCTCTTCCTATCTCGTTCCCTCTCTCTTGATCTCTCTCACTCCTCCCTCTCTCTATTTTTACTATTATTCTGTATCTTTCTTTCCCTATCTTTTATTATTTTGTATTCCATTACTCTCACTCTCACACACACATTCTCTCTATCTCTCCATCATGTTCCCTCTCACGCTCTTTCTCTCTCGGTCACTTCATCTTCATATCGGTCTCCACTCTTAATGTGTCCCTCTATATTTCTCTTTCTCTATTCTTTCTCTCTCTTTATGTATTTGTCTTTTATTTGTTTCTCTTCTCTCTCATTCTTATCAATTGTTCCTCAAGTATATCCTCGGCTCTCTCCCTCACTCTCTCACTTTCCTCCTTCCCTCTTTATGTCTTCCACTGTCTATCTCCCCTCCCTCTTTCACCCTCTCTCACTCTCCCTTCCACTATCTCCCTCTATCTCTACATCCTCCTCTCTCGATCTCCCTCTTTTGATTACTCTCTCACCTAATTCTCTTTCTCTCCTACCTTTTTTCTCTCTCACTACCACTTTCTTGCTCTCTCTCTGTCCCTCTTATTAACCATCTCTTGCTCTATTTTCATAAACTCTTTTCTCTTTCTATTCTCTCTCACAATCTCTCTCTATATCAATCTTTCACGTTCCAATCTCACTCCCTCTCTCTATCTTTCTCTCTCTTTTTCTCCCATCTCGCTCCACCAACTTTTATCTTTCTCGATCCTTCTCTCTTCTCTCATTATTTCTCACTTTCTCTTCCACTTCTCTCTCACTCACTCTCACTCTCTCCCTCCCTCTCTTTGTCACCCCTATCTCTCCTCTCTTTCCTAACACTTGTTCCCACTCTATCTCTCTCTATCCGATTTCTCCCTTGCCCTCTCCTCATTCTCTCACTCTCATTCTCTCTCTTCTCTCCCTCCCTCTATCAGGTCTATCCTCTTCCTACCCGGTTAACCATTTTTTCTCTCTTGTCCCTCACTCTCCTACCCTCTTATATTATTTTCTCTCAAGGTCTCTTTGACTCTCTCACTCTTATCTTTTTATTAGTCTCACTCTCTCCCTCTACTTTCCTCAGTTGCTCAATCTTTCCATCTCTAAGTCTCCCTTATTTGAAAAGCTCACTCTTGTCTCTCCATCTCAAACAATCATATAATCTCTCACTCTCTCTAAATCACTCTCCCTCTCACATTCTTAGCTTCATTTCTCGCTCTCCTATCTCACTCTCTCTTGCTTATTATCTCTGTCTCCTCTTTCTCTCTTACTCTTCCTTTTCTTTTTGTTCTATCTTCCCTTTCCTCTCTTAAATACCGATTTCTCTATCACTCTCTCTCTTTCTCCCCCTTTCTTTCTGCTCGAGTTCACATGCTCTTACTCCCTCTCTCCCTCTCTTTCCCATTCCTCTCTCTTGCTAGGTCTTTTTATCTTTTCTATTGATACCTATTCCCTCTCTCTTCTCACTCTTTCTCCTCATCTATCCCCCAGACACATCTCTCTCGCGTCCCTCTCAGCATCCATCTCTCTAAGTCACTCTCCCTCCCTCCCTCTCTCTCTCCCCCTCTCTCTCTCTCCCTCTCATGCTCTCCATCTCCCTCTCTCTTACTCCCTGTTTATTTTATCTTTCTCTTTTCTTTTAGCTCACTCTCTATTGCTCATCTTCCTTGAGTCTCCTCTTTTACTTCTCTCTCCCTCTTCCTTCCTCTCTCTTGATCTCTTTCCTCCCACTCTCTTTCTATTTTTTAACTGTTATTACCTATCTTTCTTTCTCTCTCTTCTATTATTCTCTCTTCCATTACTCTCACTCACACGCACACACACTTTCTCTTCACTCTTGCTTCGTATGTCGCTCTTTCTCTCCGAGTCCTACTTTCACTCTATATCACACTCACTCTTAAATTATCCTTCTTTTTTTCTCATTCTCTATTCTTCCTCTCTCTTAATCTCTCTTTTATTTCTCTCTCTTCTCTGTCATTCCATTCTCCCCCATCTCTCCACATATCCCTCACTCTCTCTCCCTCTCCCATTTTCCTCCTTTCCTCTTTGTCTCCCTCTTTCTATATCCCCACTCTCTCTTTCACGCACTCTCTCTCCATCTCTCCCATCCACTCTTTCCCTCTCGTACGCATCTCCCCTCGCTATCCTCTCTCTAAATCTCTCTTACGATCCCTGTATATCACACATTCACTTGCTCTCCTTCTCTACTGTCCCTCTTACTAACCCTCACTTCCTCCATTTTTCTCTCTTATTCATTTTTTACAATCTCTCTCTGTCTTAATCCTTCACACTTCAATCTCTCTCTCTCCCTCTCTATCTATCTCTTCTCACTCTCTACCTTTATCTCTCTCTCTCTTGTATCTTTCTTTCTCGCTCTCTTGCTCTTCTCTCTCTTGCTCTCTCTTCTATCATTCTTTCTTCTCTCTTTCTCAATATCTCTTCCCCCTTGTCCCTCCTGACACTCTATTTCTCACTTTCCAACTTTTTTTCTCTCTCAATCCTTCTCTCTCATTATTTCTCACCTTCTCTCTTTGCCTCTCTCCTTCTCTCTCTCCCTCCTGTCTCCCTTATCTCTCACTCCCTTTTCCTTACTCTTGTTTTTCACTCTATATCTCTCTATATATATATCTTTCTTGCTACCTCCCTCACTCTCCCTTTCATTCACTCACCTATCTATATCTCCTTTCTCTCCCTCCTTACCTCCGTCACACTCTCTACCGTTCCTACTTGTTAAAATCTTATGTCTCTCTGTCCCTCTATCTCCTTCCCTTTCATTCATCCCCTTCTCTATGTCAATTTATTTTCCTCTTTCTCTCTAGATCTCTTTCACTCTCTCACTTATTCTCTATTATGCTCTCACTCTCTCCCACTATCCTTCTCACTCCCTCAATCTAGTACTCTTTAGGTCTCACTTCTTAGCTCACTCTTCTCTCTACATATCTTTCCCATCGGTCTCTCTCCCTCTCCACCCTCCTTAGTTCCATTTGTCACTCTCTATCTCACTCTCTTATCTCTCTGCCTAGTTCCTTTTTTCTTTCTTCCTCTCCTATGCCCTTCTCAATTAATTTCTCTCTCTCCCTTCTCACTCTCTTTATCTTATACTTTCTTTTACACTCTCTTTTGTTGCTTTCTCTTCTCTCTTTTCACTTACTTTTTCTGTTATTCTATCACCTACTCTCTCTCCTCTCTTTCTTGCTTCCATCCCTCCCTTTTTTTTCTCCCTTCTCTCCCTCCCTTTATCATCTTTGTTTCCCACTCCTCTCTCCTTTGATCCCTCTCTCTCTCAGCATTCTCACCGTACTCCCTCACTTCTTACTCTTCACTCACTCTTAGTCTCTCTTCCCTTTCTCTCCACCCTTTGACTCTCTCTTGCTTTCTCTTTCCTGTTCTCTCTTGAAACCCTCTCACTACCACCTTCTATCTCTCTTTCTCACTCCCTCTCACTCTCCCTCTCCTCTCTACTCCACCTCTTTTATCTCTCTCTTACTCTGTCTCCCTCTTTTGACGCTCCCTTTGTCCCCTCTTTGCCTCTCTTGCTCTCCCTCTCTCTTTCCTCTTTTCATCCCTCTATTTCTCCTCCTCTCTGTGTCTCCCTCTCTCTTGCACCCTCTCTCGCTCGCTCACTCTCTCATTCTCTCATCCTCTTTCTTCCCTCACTCTCTCTTCCCTCTTATTTCTCTCTTCTCTCATTAGTTTCACTCTCACTCTTACTCCTCACTCTATCTCTTACCTACTCCATGTTCACTATTTCTTACTTACTCTAACTTCAATTGCTCGCTCTCCTCTCTCCTCTCTCTCCTCTCAATCTTTCTCTCCCTCTCTCCCCTCTCTCTTGCTTCATTCCCTCCCTCTTTCTCCCTCTCTCTCTCTCTTTCTTTGTCTCACACACTCTCTTCCTCTCTCCTCCCACTCTGTTCCAATTTATCCCCACTCTCTCTCACTAAATATGATTCTCTCCCCCTCTATCCCTCACACTCACTTTCTCTATATCTTCCATCACTCTCTCTTCTCTTTCACTATCTTCCTCTCTCGCTTCCTCTCTACATCTCTCTCTTTTGGCCACATTCTATTTCTCAGTTTTTCTCTAGTTATGTTTATCACTTTTTTCTTTCTCTATTTCTCTCTCTTTCTCTCTCACACACAAACACCCTTGCTCTCCTTTATCCCTCCCTCTTATCACTTTAGTCACTCTTCTCTCTAACCATCTCTCACTCTCTTCCTCCTCCCTCTCTCCCTCTTTCATTAGTTCAATCTCTCTCTTAATCGCCCTCACAGCCCTTATTTCCTCCATATTGCCTCTATATCTCCCTCTCTCTACCTCTAACTCATTATCTCCTCTACCAGAGTCTCTTTTCTCTCTATATTTCTGTCTCACCCTCTCTCCTTACTCCCTCCCCGCTCCTTTGTAATACCTTTCCTTCACTCCTTTCTTGCTCTTTCTCGATCTCACTCGCCCTATTTCATCTCTTCTGCCTTTTTCTCCTTGTATCATTTTACCCTCTATAGCTCAATTTCTCGCTCCCCTTATCTCACTCTCTCTCTTACTTATTATCTCCCTCTCTTAGTCTCGATTTCTCTGTCCCGGTCTCTCTTTCTCCTCGATTTCACACACTCTTACTTCCTCTCTCCCCTCTTTCCCATTCCCTCTCTCTCTTCTAGTCTTACTATCGCTTCTATTGATACCTATTCCCTCTCCCTTCTCAATCATTTTCATCCTCTATCCCTACACACATCTCTCTCTTCGTCCCTCTCTTGTATTCCTCTAAGTCCTCTCCTTCCCTCTCTTTCTCCTAGCCTTCTCTCCCTCTCATCCCCTTCATCTCCCTCTCTCTCTCTCTCCTCTTATTTATCTTCCTCTTTTCTTTTAGATCACTCTCTCTTGTTGAATCTTCCTTCGAATCTCCTCTCTTTACTTCTCTCCCCCTCTTCATTCTACTCTCATTCCCCTCTCTCTTCAATCTCTCTCGCTCCCTCTCTATCTATATTTTAATTATTTATTATCTATCTTTCCTTATATAATATTCTATTATTCTCTCTTCCATTACTCTCACTCACACGGACACACATTCTCTCTTCCTCTTGCTTCGTCTCTCGCTCTTTCTCTCCCGAGTCCCTCTTTTTATCTATATATCACACTCATTATTAAATTATCTCTCTTTTTTCTCATTCTCCCCAATTTTTCTCTCTATCATAATCTCTCTTATTTCTCTCTCTTCTCTCTCTTCTCTCTCATTCTTTTCATCCTTTCTCTCTAGACCCTCCTTCATTCTCTCCCTCTCCCATTTTCCTCCTTCCCTCTTTGTCTCCCTCTTTCTATCTCCTCTCTCTTTCACACTCTCTCAATCTCTCCCATCAACTCTCTCCCTCTACGTCACACTGTCTGCCTCGGCGCTCCTCTCTCTAAATCTCTCTCGATATCTATATCACATATTCTCTTACTCTCCTTGTCTACGTCCCTCCTCACTAACCTTCTTTTCCTCTATTTTTTATCTCTATTTACTCTATCCATCTATCACAATCTCTCTCCTTGTCTCAATCTTTCACACCTCAATCTCTCTCATTCCCTTCCCTCATCTCTTTCTCACTCTCCAACTTTATCTCTCACTTTCAATTGTATCTTTCTTTCTCGCTCTCTTGCTCTTCTCTCTCTCGCTCTCTTCTATCATCTTTCTCCCATCCATCTAGTATGCTATTTCTCACTTTCTAACTTTTTTCTCCATCTCGATCCTTCTCTTCTCTCTCTCATTATTTCTCTTTCTCTCTGACTCCTCTCTCCCTCCTCTTGTCTCCCTTATCTCTCACTCTCTTTTCCTTAATCTTGTTTTCCTCTATTTCTCTCTATGAATATATCTTTCATTCTCTCACTCTTTATATCTCTTTTCTCTCTCGCTATCTCCCTCACACTCTCTATCCATTCCCACCACCATTAATATCTTTTGTCTCTCTATCCCTCTGTCTTCTTCCCTTTCTTATATCCTCTTCTCTATCTCAATTTATTTTCTTCTTTTTTCTCTAGATCTCTTTTACTCACACTTACTCTCTATAATGGCCTCACTCTCTCTCATTATCTTTTTCCTCCCCTCGATCTTTCACTCTTTAGGTCTCCCTTATGTAGCTCACTCTTCTCTCTCCATCTCACACACTCATACCCTCTCTCCTACCACTTTCTCTGAGTTCCATTTCTCTCCTCCATTACAATTTTGTCTTTCTCTCACTCTCTCCTCTCCCTCTCTCACTTCATTTTCATTCTTCACTTTATATGCCCTTCTTTATTAATTTCTCTCTCCTCACTCTCTATTCTCTTTTTTTATCCTATAATTTATTTTTGTACTCTCCTTTGTTGCTCTCTCTTCTCTCTTTTCTCTTACTTTTCCCTTACTCTCTCCCCTCTCTCTTGCTTTCTCCCTCCCTCTTTTTCTCTCTCTTCTATCCCACCCTTTATCAATTCCCAGTCTCCTATCTTCTCCCTCTCTCCCTTGCTTTGTCTTTTTCAACATTCTCCTGTTCTCCCTCACTTCTTACTCCTCACTCTTACTTGAACTTCACTTGATTTCTCTTCTCTTTCTCTACATTCCACTCTCTCTTGCTTTACTTTCCCACTCTCTCTTTAAACCACATCTTCTTCTCCTTGTGCTCTATCTTTCTCACTCACTTTTTCCTTCCCTCTCACTCTCTATTCCACCTCTTTTTATCTCTCTCTTGCTCTCCTTGTCTCCTCTTTTGACACTCCCTTTATCTCTCATCGCCTCTCTCTTACTCTCACATCTCTTTCCTCCCTTCATCCCTCTCTTTCTGCTCCTCTGCAAGCTCCCTCTCTCTTTGCACCCTCTCTCGCTCGCTCACTCTCTCCTTCTCTCATCTTTCTTCCCTTACTCTCTCTTCACTCGTTTCTCTCTCACAATCTCTCCCTTTCTCTCTTCTCTTGTTTAGTTTCACTCTCACACTTATTCCCTCACTCTCTACCTTACTTGCTCCATGTTCACTTTTTCTTACTCTAACTTCGGTTGCTCACTCTCCTCTCTCTCCTCACTCTCCTCTCATTCTTTTTCTCCCTCTCTCCCCCTCTACTGTTTCTTCCTTACCCTCGCTCTCTCCCTCTCTGCTCTCTCTTTCTCTGTCTCACACCTCTCTTCCTCTATCCCTCCCACTATATTCCAATTCTATTCCCACTCTCTCTCCCATTAAATATCATTATCTCCCCCACTCTCCCTCACTCTCACTTTCTCTTTATTTCTTCTTAATCTCTACACATTCACCCTATCTTCCTCTCTCACTCCCTCCCTCAATCTCTCTCTTTTTGACACTTTTCCCTTTCTCGGTTTTTTTTTTTCTCTATTTATTCTTTATCACTTTTCTTTTTCTATTTCTCTCTCTTTCTCTCTCACACACAAACACCCTTGCTCTCTTTTATCACTCCCTCCCCCATCACTTCTCACACACTTCTCCCTACCCATCTCTCACTCTCTTCCTCTTCCTCTCTCTCTCTTTCATTAGTCAATCTCTCTCTCTTAATCGCCCTCTTTGGCCCCTCCACTACGTCCATATTGCCTCTATCTCTATCCACCCTCTTGGCCCTCCCACTACGCTCCATTTTATATCTACCTTGAGTTTCCTTTCTCTCTATATTTGTCTCACCCTCTCTCCATGCCTCCCACTCCTCTGTACCCTTTCTTCGCTCCCCTCTCTTGCTCTCTCTCACTCTCTCTCACCCACTATTTCATCTCTCTTTATAACTTGCTTGCTCTCTCTTGCCTTACACTTCTCTATCTATTCTTCCCCTTAACCCAGTCTCTCTCTTCCCTCTCTTTACTCACTCTTTCCTCCCCTTTATTCCTGCCCCTCTCTCTCGCACTCCTTCCTTTCCTCTCCTTCTCAAGCGCTCTCATTTCTCTCTCTTACTCCCCAGATCTCCATCTCATTATTCATCAACTACTTTCTCTCGCTCCCTCCTCAACTATTTTTCTCTCTCTTTCTTTCTCTCATTCTAGCATTCCCTCCCTGCCTCCCTCCCCCGCTCTTCTTTTTTTATTTATCTATCTATCGCTCTCTCTCATTCTCTTATTCTCTTTTTCTTCATGTCTCATTTTAACTCTAACCCCTACTCTCTCTTTAATATTCTTGCTCTCTCTCTCTCCCTCTCCCCACTCACTTGCTCTCTCATTATTCTTTCTTTAGGTCTCTACTATGTTGTTCTCTCCCTCTCACTCTCTTCTTTCTCTCTGCATCCTTGCGAGTCTCCATCACAACCTCTGCCGCTCCTCCCTTTCTTTTAACCTCAGACCTTCTCTCGCATTTAGCTCTCTTTATTGCCCTATCTTACATTCTCTTCCATTGCTCTTCATTTCCTTATTGTTTTATTCCTCCCTCTTTCCTCTTTCCTCTTTCTCTTGCTTCTCTCTTTCTCACACACACTCACTCCCCATCTTTATTTTTGTCTAGCTCTATCTTAAAATCTCTCTATATACTCTCTCCTTCTCTCACAATACCTCTCTCAATCTCCCTATTTGTTTCACTCCCTCTCTCCTAACTCACTCTCTCCACTCTCCTTATTATCTCCCTCTCTTCTCTTTCTCAATTGCTATTCCTTTCCTCTTGTTCTCTCTTCCCATACCTCTCTTCTCTCTCGATTTCTCGATTGTTATCTCTCTTTTTTTTCCCCTCTCTTTCTCCTAAATTTCACTCACTATTAATCCTCTCTCCTTCTTATTCCCACTTTCTCTTGTTCTCTCTTAATATCTCTTCTTTTGCTACCATTCCTCGCTCTTCTCCTCTTTCTCCTCTTCTGTCACCAAGTCACTCTCCCTCCTTCCTTCTCCCTCTCTTTCCTCTCATTTCCTCCACTCCCTCTCTCACTTGCTTACTCTTTCTCTCCCTCTCTCCTCTAATCCCTTGTATCTCTCCCTATTTTCTTCTAGCTCACTCTCTCTTGCTCTATCTTCCTTTACACTCTCTTCTCTATTTATTTTTCTCTCCCTCTCTCTTCGATCTTGTCCCCATCTCTAATCTCTCTCACTCCCTCCCTCTCTCTATTTTTTACTATTTAATCTCTATCTTTCTTTCTTGTCTCTACATTATTCTCTCTTATGTTACTCTCACTCACACACACACACACTCTCTCTCTCTTTCTGCTTTCTCCCTTTCTTTTTTCTTTCTCGATCCCTCCCTTCATCTCTACATCACTCTCACACTTAATTTGTCTCTCTCTCCTTCTCATTCTTTAATTTTTCCCTCTCTCCTAATCTTGCCTTTATTTCTCTCTTCTATCTCATTCCTTACAACCTTTCTCTCCAAATATCCCCCACTATCTTGCTCCCTCTCTCACTTTTTCTCCTTTCTTCTTTATGTCTCCCTCTCCTCTCTCTCTCCCTCTCTGTTTAACACACTATTTCACTCTCTCTCCTATACTCTCCCTCTATGGATGCATCTCCCTTGTCTCTCTAATATCTCTCTCTCAATCTTTTCTCACGCATTCTCTTGCTCTCCTTCCCTTTGTCCCTCTCACTAACCCTCCTTGCTCTACTTTTCTCAATCCCTTTACTCTCTCTAGTAGTCTCACACCCCAATCTCTCTATCTTTGTCTCAATCTTTCAATCTCTAATTTCTCTCACTCCCTCTCTCTATCTCTCTTTTAGTCTCCAACTCTCTCTCTATATATTCTGTATCATTCTTTCTCGCTCTCTTTCTCTCTCGTTTGTCACTCTCTCTCTTCTCCATTTACTCGATCTTTTTTTTTTTTTTTTTTTCTCTCTCAGTTCCCTTGCACACACACTCTCTCTCTAAGCATTTTTCTTTCTCAATCCTTCTCTCCTTCTCTCTCTCACTATTTCTCACATTCTCTCACACTTCCCTCCCTCTCTCCCTCTATCTCCCTTATCTCCCACTATATCTTCCATAATTTTGTTCTCACTCCATCCCTCTTTATCTACGTTGCTCCATCCCTAACTCTCTTTTTCATTCTCTTTCTCTTTATCTCTCTCTTCTCTCTCTTCTCCTTCCCTTATGCTCTCAATCCCTTCCAACCACGGTAATATCTTTTTTTCTCTCCTGTCTCTCTTTTTTTCCCTCTATTTTATCATATTCTCTCTCTCACTCTCTTCTCCTCTTTTTTTTTAGATCTCTTTCACTCTCACCTGCCTCCTAGCATCGGGCTCACTCTCTCTCTCTATCTTTCTCACTTTAATGTAGCTCACTCTTCTCTCTTAATCTCATGCACTAATACACTCTCTCACTCTTTCTCAATCTCTCCCCCCTCACTCTCTTTAGCTCCATTTACCTTTTGGTTCATTTCTCTCGCTCGCTCTTCTCCACCTTTCACTCATTTTTCTCTCTTCTATATATCCCATTCTTTATTATTTTCTCTTAGTCTCTCTTACACGCTCTATTCTCTTTTCTATCATATACTTTTTTTACATTATTTTTTTGCTCTCACATGTCCCTTCTCTCTTACATTTCTCTCACTTTATCCCCTCCTCTCTCCTCTCTCCCTTGCTTCCATCCCTCCCTCTCACATTCTCTTTCTTCTCTCCCTCCCTCCCTCCCTCAACCTCCCTTTATCCTTCTCTGTCTCCCTCTCCTCTCTGACATTCTTTTATTCTCCCTACTTTTTAACCCTCACTCACTCTTGCTCGATCTTCCCTCAGTCTCTCTTCTCACTCTCTCCCTTTTACTCTCTCTTCTTTTCTCTTTCTGCCTCTCTTTAAACCCTCTCACTACCTCCTATCTCTTTTTCTCACTCTTTCTCTCCATCTTTCTCTCTCACTCTCTATTCTTTTTTATCTCTCTCTGCTCTCTCTTCTATCTCGCTCTTTTGACACTCCCCTGTATCCCTCACTCTCACTCAATCTCTATATATATATATATATATATATATATATATATATATATATATATATATATATATATCTATTCCACCTTTTTTTATCTCTCTCTCGCTCTCTCTTATATCTCTCTTTTGACGCTCTTTTCATCCCTCAATGCCTCTCTCTAGCTCTCCCTCCCTCTTTCCTCCCTTCATCCCTGCATCACTTACTCTTCATATCTCCCCTTCTCTTGCTCTCTCCCTCTCTCCCTCTCTCTTTCCTCACTCTCTCTTCTTTCTATTTCTCTCTCACACACTCTCATATTATTGTTACCTCTTCCTCTCGTCGGTTTCACTCATTCTTACTCCTCATTCCCCACTATCTCTTTAGCACTCCATGTTCACTCACTATCACTTACTCTTCTATTGCTCTCTCTCCTCTTAATCATTCTCTCCCTCTATCCCCGCTCTTTGCTTGCTTCCCTCCCTCCCTCTCTTCTTCTCTAGCTCTCTTTTCTCTCTGACACCTCTCCCTCACTCTCCCTCTCACTCTCTTCCAATTCATACCCACTCTCTCTCCCACTAAATCTCATTCTCTACCCCGCTCTCCCTCTCTCTCACTCTCTCTCAATATCATCCTTCACTTCCTCTTCTCTCTCACTCACTTTCTCCTCTCTCATTCCCACTCTTCCATTCCTTTCACTCCCTTCATCTATCTCATCTCTCCCTCTATCACTCATTTCTTTATTTATAATTTATCCAATTTTCTCCATCCATTGCTCTTTATCTTTCTATCTCACACACTCACTCTTACTATGTTTCATATCTCTCTCATCACTTTACTCACTCTTTCTCTCTATTAACCATCTCTCCCACGCCCTTACCGGCTCCTCTGTCCCTCTTTCCATTAATTCGGTCTCTATATCTCCCTCCCTCCTCTCTCTCTCCATATCTCCCTCTATATATTCCTCTTTACGATCTCTCATTCATTTTCTTTTGCTATATCATCCCTGAGTTTCTATGTTCTCTCTATTTTTGCCTTAACCTACCTCTCTTCCACTCACTTTTCAAACCATATCTTCACTCCTCCTACACTCTCTCTCATCTCTATATATTCTCTCTTTATTGTTTGTTTTCTCTCTTTTGTTCCCTCTCAGTCTCCTCTCTTTCTCTTTCTTCTATCTCTCTCTGTTAAACACTTACTCTCTTTCTCTACCTCTATCTCTCACTCTCTGTCTCTCTCCCTCCCTTGCAAACTCTCTCTGTGCTCTCAAATCTTACCCAATCCCATCATATCCATCTCATTCTTTCTTGTATGTCTTCTCATTTCATTTATCCCTATTTGAATCCCTCCTTCCTTTCTTTCTCCCTCTCCTATCTAACTCCTCTCTCTATCTCCTCATGCACTAACTCATTCACTCCTCTCTCCCGCTCATTTCTTATCCTTTCGCTCTCATTTCCCTCTTTCTGTCTGTCTCTCTGCCTCCCTTTTCTTGTTTTCTCTCACTCTCTCTCTCCTTTCTCTCGCTCTCTTTCTCATCCTTTCTTTCTAATTCTCTCCCTCCGCTACCCTCCGTCTCTTTCTGTCTATGTGCATCTCTCTCTCTCTCCCTCCCTCCCTCTCTCTTCTTCTCTGTTCTCACTCCTCTCTTGCTTTCCCTCCCTTATCTCGATTTTGTTCATAATCTTTTGAGCTCTTTTCCTCTCTCGCTTCCTATCTCTCTCTTAATCTTTCTTGTTCCCCTCTCTCACCAGCCTCAGCCCTCTCTCTCTCCAATCTACGCTCCTTCTCTCCCTCTATCTCTCTTTCTCACCCCTCATACCTATTTCTCATCAATCTTTTCTCATCTCTCCATTTCTCACTTGAGTCTCTCACATTCTAATATTATGCTTTATTACATTTTGTTTTCTCTGTTGCTTTCTTTCACTCCCTCTCACTTTCTCTCTCTTCCCACAATATGTATTCACTCTCTCTTTTCTCTCCTCTCTATTAAATTTAATTTATCCATCCTCTTTCTCTCCACCGTTTTCTTGTCCCTTTCTCTCTCTCCCACTCTCTCTCCCCTTACTCCCTCTCTATATCTCCATCTTTCCCCTCTTTCTCTCACTCTCATATCTCCCAATTTCTCTCTCATTCCTCTCTCCTTCCTCGCTCCTCCCTCCTTCAACCGCTCCTCCTTCTTCTCTCTTTCCCATCTTTGTCTCTCTCTCTCCTTACTCTCCATCTTCTTTTCTCTCTTAACTCATTATTTCTCTTCGTTCATACTCGCTCTCTCTCTCTCTCCCTCCCTCCCTCCCTCTCTCTGAACAAGCACACCTACATCTCTCTCTAGCACTTTCTCTCCCTCTTTCCCTCATCTCTCTCCCCATACAACTCATCTCTCCTCTTTATCATCACTCTTTGCTCTCCCCTTTCCTCTTATCCTAATTAAAAACTCCTTGCTCTATCGTAGCATTCTATTTCTCTTTCTGCTCTCTCCCTCTCTCTCCCTCTCTCTCTCTTTAATCTTTCTCATGACCTCCCACATCTCTCTATTTCTTCTTCACTTCCACTCATGTTGTCTCTCACATGCTCTATTATATCTCACTTTCTTAGTTTTTAGCTCTCACTCCATCTCTCACTCTTTCCCTCTCCCTCTCTCCCTATTCTCTTTCAATCCTCTTCGCTCTCTCTTCTCTCTGCCTTTTCTATCTCTCATTATTTCTCACCTCCTCTCACATCTGTTTCTCTCTCCCTCTCCCTTTTCTCACTCTCCCTCTCCTTTTTCTCATTCATATCTAAATCTGTTTAACTACATCTCTCCCACTACCTTTATATAACTTTCCTCTCTCCTCGCTCAATCTCTCTTGCTCTTTATCTCTTAATTCTCTTCTTCCTTCACTTTCTTTGAATCCTTTTATCTCTTCTTCAATCTAGAACTTTCATCTCTTTCTCATTGTTTCTCACTTTATACACTATATTTCTCTCCCGAGCTCCTTCCTCCATGACTCCCTCCCCCTCGTCTCTCCGTCTATTCACTCACATATATCCATCTCTCTCTTTGTCTCACTCTCTCATTCTCTCTCTGCTCACTTTTTCCTCTGCTCTCTTTCTCTCTATTTCTCTCTACTTTTCTGTCTTCCATTCTTTCTCTCTCTTTCTCTTTAATTTCACTCTCCTCTTTCTATCTCCCTCTCTTGTCTCTCTTTCCTCCTTGATTACTCTCACCCTCTCTCTATCTCTGTTTTCTCTCTCTTTCTCCCTTCCTCATTCTCTTGTTCAATTTCACTGTCACTCTTCCTCCCCTCTCCCTTTCTCTCAAAGCCATACATTCTCGAACTTTCACTTAGCTCCATCTCTTAATCACTCTTACTTAATCTCTCATTCTCTTTTCACTCCCCATTTCTTTCCCGCTAGTTTATTTCTATCTCTCCCACTCTATCATAGTCTAATCTCTTTCTCTTTTACCTACCAATTTTATCTTATTTATTATCTCCCCCACCAGTCCCTCACTCTTTCACTCCCCTCATCCTCCCTCCTCTCTCTCGACTTGCTCTCCCTTTCTCTCATTTCACTCTCTGTTACTCTCTCCTTCTCACGCCCCCTCTCTCATAATCCTCTTTCACTATTGCTCTTTCATTCTCTTCTTCTCTCTTGCCTCTCTCTCATCCTCCCTCTCTCCCTCCCTCTTTCTTGCACTTCCTTTTACTTTACTTTTTTGTATAATTTTGTCTCTGTTCTCGTTCCCTTTGTTCTTTAGTTAGTTTTAATTCTCACTCTTACTTCCTCCCTCTCTCTTTCTCTCCCACTCTCTCTTCCAATATTTACTCGTTGTCTCTCCTCTTTCTCTTTCTCTTTGTCTATCCCCCACCTCACATCTTGCTTTCTCTCTTTCGCACTCTCCTACTGCCTCCCTCTGCTATCTGCTCTCTTCTTTCCCCTACCCCTCTCACACACACATTCACTCTCTCATCTCTCCCACTTTGCCTTCTCCTCTCTCTCTCTTGGTCTTCCATTTCCTCTTGTTCTCTCTTCCCTCACCACTCTTCTGCCAGTTCTCTTCTCTTTTTATTCTCTATCCTCTTGCTCTCTCTTCATTAATCTCTCTTCAGTTCTCATACTCGCACACACACTCTCTCTCTCTTCTAGTGTTCTCTCTCTCTCTTTCTCTCCTGATCCTCTCTTCGTATATATCACTCTCACTCCGCAGCCCGTCCCTCTATCTTCCAATCAACCATATTCTTTCTCTCTCTCCTAAGTTGTCTTTTATTTGTCTCTCTTCTTTCTCATTCCTTTCACCTTTCTCACTATATATTCCCCGCTCTCTCTCCATCTCTCACTTTCCTCCTTCCCTCTTTATTTCTCCCTCTTTCTCACTCTCCCCTCTCTCTTTCGCACGCTCTCTCTTCTCCCTCTACGTCTACATCCCCCTCACTCTCTCTCTGTTGTCTCTCTCCTCATTCTCTTGCTCTTCTTCCCTCTATCCCTCTCACTAACCTCGTACTCTCTTTTGTCCTTCACTTTTTGTCACTATTTGCACATTTACAATCTGTCTCCTATCTCAATCTCGCATCTTCTCTATCTCTCTTTCTCACTCTTAACTTCTCTTTCTCTAACTCTCATTTCTATCTTTCTTTCTCACTCTCTTGCTCTTCTCTCTCTTGCTCTCTCTTCATTCACTCTCTCTTCTCTCTTTGCTTAATCTTTCTACCCTATCCCTAAAACACACTATCTCTCACTCATTATTTCTCTTTCTCTCACACTTATCTCTCTCTTCTCTCTCATTATTTCCCCCTTGTCTCTCACACTTATCTCTCTCTTTCTATCTCCCTCTCATTGTCACCCCTTTTTCTCACTCTCTTTCATTACTCTTGTTCTCACTCTGCTCCCTCCTATCATATTTCTCTCTTGCTCTCTTTTTCACTCTCTGTATCTCTTTCTTCTCCCTTAATCCCTCCCTCACACTCTCTCTCCCTTCCAACCATGTTTATCTTTTCTTTCTTGTCTTTCTCTCATTCCTCTCCTATATTCTTGTTTCCTCTTTCTCTCCAGATGGCTGAATCCTGCTTTTGTTCTCTTGTGGAATCTCTCCTATTTTATTTCTATCGTTCTCACTCCCAGACATACCCTCTCTAGTTCTTGCTTATGTAGCTCACTCTTCTCTTTCCATCTCATACACTCCACCTCGCTCTCTCACTCTCTCTTAATCCTCTCTAGTTGCCCCTGTTCACTTAATTTCTCGCTCTCCCCATCTCACTCTCTTACGTCCCTAATTCTTTCTCTCCCATTCTCTCACAACTACACCTCGCTTTTTTTTTTTTACTCTTCTCTCTATCACATTCTCTATTATTTTCTCTACTCTCTCTCTTTCTCGATCTCTTATTTTCTTTGCTGTCTCTTTCTTTTAAACTCACCTTTGTTGCTCTCTTCTCTTCTCTCTTTCCTCTTATATTTCCCCATCACTTAATTCCCCACTCTCTCTCCCATCCTAGCTCCCTTACTTCTAATCCTCCCTCTCTGTCATTCTCTCTGTTCTCTCCCTCCCTCCCTTTATCCTCTCCATCTCCTCTCTCCTTTGGTCCCTCTCTCTCTTATCATTCTCTTGTTCTCTCTTTTTGCCTCTCCTGCTTGCCTTAATCTTCCCTCGGTCTCTCTTCTCACTCTCTCTCAGTTTCACTCTCCCTTTCTTCCTCGTTACTCTCTTTAGAACTCCTACCTCCTCTATCTCTCTTCTCCTCCCTCTTTCACCCACTCTCTACTCTCTATTCCATCTCTGCAATTAAATCAGCTCTTCATAAGAAAACTTGGGACTTTGAACCAAATTATTATATCTTTAGTATTAACATGAATTAATATTTATGCATACTTGGACTCGAACCGAGATGCTGTGTATTAAAGCAGAATGGTGGATTTATCTCCTCTCACTCTCTCTTATTTTGTCTCTCTTTTGATGCTCCCTCGCTCCCTCTTCATCACCTCTTCAGTTACCTTGTCTCTTAATGCCTCATTCTTCTCTTTGTCTCGCTCCATGATCATTTCTCTCACTTATGCTCTCTTTTATTGTCTCTTTCCTCTCTCTCCTATCAATCTTTCTTTCGCTCTCTCTCACTCTCACTTCCATCCCTCTCTCCCTCCCTCCCTCACACTCTTTTCTCTTTCTAAACTCTTCCCCTCTCTTTCTCACTCTCTTCCAATTCATCCCACCATCTCTCTCCCACTATACCCTACCCCCTCTCTCCCTTTCTCTCACTCTCTCTATTTCTTTCTTCACTCTCTCATCTCCCTCACTCTCTTTCCCTCTATTAAATTTCACTATCACTCTTACTCCTATTTCTCACCCTCTCCTTTCTATGTTCTCTCTCCCCCTCACTCCACCTCTCTATCTCCATCTCCCTCTTTCTATCACTCTTTTCTTCCAACTTCTCTCTCTCTCTCCTCTCCGTCTATTTCTCTCTCCTTCTCTTTAGCTTCTCTCCTCCCTTCTTCTTTCTTTCTGCATCATCGATAAGTCTATCTCATTTACTTTATGTATTGATGCTCCCTCTTCTCTCTTATTGCTCTTCGTGTTTGTCCTCCTACTCTCTCTCCTCTCTCTCTCCCTCCCTCACTCCCTCTCTCACTCCGCTTTCTATATCTCTCTCTATCTACATACACTTTCTCCTCCTCTCTCCCTTTACAACTCTCTCACACTTTATCATCCATTTCTTTCTCTTCCTCTCTCCCCTTCTCTCCTCTTGCTCCCTCTCTCCCTTTCTCTCCCTCTCTTGCTCCCTCTGCGATCAATCTTTCTCTCGGCCTTCCTCTATCTCTCTATTTCTTTCTCTTTACCACTCATGCTCTCTCTCTCTCTATTACACCTTCCTTTCTCTTTCATTTGCTCTCTCTTATGTTTACCTTTATTGTCTTTCTTTCTCACTATATTTCACACTCTTTATTGCCTCCTTCTCTCCCTACTTTTCTCTCTTTCAATCTTACTCTCATCTCTCTACGACTTATTCTTTGCTCTTCTCTCTCATCATTTTCACCTCCTCTCACACATCTCTTCCTCTCTCCCTCTCCCTCTTTCTCCTTCTCTCTCTTTCTCTCTCTATTATATCTCATACTCTTTTACCTCAACTCTTCTACTCGATCTCTTCCACTTTCCTTAATTTATCTTTCTCTCTCGCTCTCACACTCACTCTCTTGTAAATTCTCTCATTTCTCTCTCACTTCCTCACTTTCTTGGTTCTCTTTCATCTCTTCTTCAATCATACACTTTCATTGCTTTCTCATTGTTTCTCCTCTATCCTACATTTCTCCCTCGGTCTCTCCCTCCCTCCTTCCCTCTTTTTCTCTCTCATCTATTTCTCGCATCTATCTCTTCATCTCCCCACTATCTCTCTGTCCTCTCTTTTTCTCTCTATTTTATTTTTTTCTCTTGCACTTTGTCTCCCTTTCTTTCTCTTCTCTTAATTTCTCACACTTTTACTTTCTCTCTCTCTCTTTCCTCATGATTACACTCACCCTCTCTCTCTTTCGCTTTCTTGCTTTCTCTCTCTCTTCAATTTCACTATCACTCTTCCTCTCTCCCTTTTTAAAATCCAAACATTATAACACTTTACGTAGCTCATTCTCCTAAGCTCTCTTTCTTGATCTCTCTCGATGTTTTTTCCCACTCTCATTTCTTTCTCCCTGCGTTGTTTTCTCTCTTTCCTCTTTTATATCATGTTTCTATCTCTATCTTTCAATCAACCAATTTATCAATCTATCTCACTCCCTCTCAATCAAAACCCTTATTACTCTCATTTTCACTCCCCCTCTCTCTTGCTCCTCTTCCACTCTTACTCTTCCTTTCTCACTTCTTCTCTCTTGTACTTTCTCCATTCTCTCTCTCTCTCTCTCCCTTCCCTCTCTCTGCCATTCTTTCCCTTAGCCTCACTTTTCTATCTACTCCTCTATCCCTTTATTCAATTTTCTATCTACTCCCTATGGCCCTTTATTTAATTTAAATCTCACTCTTACTCCCTCACTCTCTCTTTCTCACTCTCTTATGTTACTCTTTACTCTTTCACTCTTGTCGCTCTTAATCTTTGCTCTGTCGATTTCCACTCTATCTCGCTCTCCCTCTCTGGCTCTCTCTCTAACTATCTCTCACACTCTCTTCTCTCTCTCACTCTCTCACAGAAATGCACTCTCTCGTCTCTCCCGCTTTCCTTCCCTCCCTTCCTCCATCTCTCTCTCTCCCTCTCATCCTCTCCATCTATCTCTCTCACTTTTCCTCTATCTCCCCCTCCCTCTCTCTCTCAATCATTCTCACATCTCTCTCCCTCTTTTCCTCTGAGTCATTCTCTCTTGCTCTATCTTCCTTCACGGTCTCTTCTCTCTTTATTTCTCTCTATCTCTCCTTCTCTCTCATTCCCTCTCTCTTGATCTCTCACACTCCCTCTCTTTGTTTTCTTATATATTCTTTATCTTTCTTGCTCTCTCTTCCTATTCTCTCACACACACACTCTCTCTCACTTTTCTCTTATTCCCCTCCCTCTCTCTCTCTCTCCAAGTCCATCATCATCTCTGTATCACTCTCACTCTTAACCTATCTCTCTATCTTTCTCATTATCTATTGTTTCTCTCTTTCTAAATACGCACTTGCTTTTTTGTCTCTCTTCTCTCTCATTCTTTCCACCATTTTTCTCCATATTTCCCAGATTCTCTCTCTCTCAATATTTCCTCCTTCCCTATTTACGTCTCCCTCTTTCAATCTCCCCACTCTCTTTCCACCTTTACTTTGTCCTCCTCTCTCCCTTCCACTCTCCCTCTACCTACGCATCCCTCTAGCTCTGTTCTCTCTCAATCTTTATCTCTCTCTTAATCTCACTCTCACTCATTCTCTTGCACTCCTTCCCTCTATCCCTATCACTAACCCTCTCTTGCTCTATTTTTCTTCAATCATTTTCTCTATCTATTTGTGTCTCACAATCTCTCTCTCATTTCAATCTTTTACTCTTCATTCTCTCTCACTCTCTCTCTATCTCTGTCTTTCTTACTCTCCCTCTCTCTCACTCTACATTCTATATTTCTTTCTCGCTCTATTCTTCTTCTCTCTTTTTCTCTCTATTTAGTCACTCTCTCTTCTCTCTTTGCTCAATCTTTTTCTCCCCTATCCCTCGGAGACACTCATCTGCCATTTCTGACTCTTATCCTTCTCAATCCTTCTCTCTTCTCTCTCTCATTGTTTCTTACTTACTCTCACACTTCTCTCTCTTTCTCTCCCCCATCTCCCTATCTCTATCCCTCTCTCTCACTCCTATCTCTCACTCTATTTCAATACTCTTATAAACACTATATCCATCTCTATCAATATTTCTCTCTTGCTCCCTCCCTCCTCTCTTTCATTCTCTCACACTCTCTCTCGTATCCGATTAATATCTTCTTTCTCTCTCGTCTCTCCCACTCTCCTTCCTCTCTTATATTGTTTACTCTCTCTATTTTCCTCTTTTTCTCTAGATGCTTTGAATCTCTAACTTTTTCTCTTGCATTATCGGCCCGATCTCTCCCTTTATCTTTCTTGCTCCTGATCTTGCCCCCTCTAGATCTCCCTTATGTAGCTTACTCTTCTTTCTCTATCTCTCACACACTCATGCACTCTCTCACTCTATCTCAAATCTCTCTCCTCTCACCTTCTTTTGCTCCATTTCTTTCTCTCCTCTCCTCTCGTCTCCTTCTTCGGCTCCACTTTCTCTCTTCTCTCTCTATTTCATTCTCTATTATAATTTCTCACTCTCTCTCTTTCTCACTTTTTATTCTCTTTTCTATCTTATACACTCTTTTACATTCTCCTTTGTTGTTCTTTCTTCTTACGTTACTCTCACTCTATTCCCTACTCTCTCTCCTCTCTCGCTCTCTTCATTCCCTCCCTCTCATTCTCTCTTCTCTCCTTCCCTCTCCCTCCTTTATCCATGTCATCTTCCTCTCTCTCCTTTTCTCCCTCCATCTCTCATCATTCTCTTGTTTCTCCCTCTCTTTTTTCCCCTCCTGCTTTAGTCTCACTTTCACTCCCTTCCTTTTCTCTTTCTCTCTCATTAAACCCTCTCACTAACCATCTATCATTCTTTCTATCCCTTTTTCCCTCTCACACACTCTCTATTCCACCTCTTTTTATCTTTCTTTTGCTCTCGCTTCTTTCCTCCATCTTTATACTCCCTCAGAGTTTGCCTTTCTAGGTCTCCCTTACCATTCTCTCTCCATCTTACAAACTCATACACCGTCTCACTCTCCCTTATGTTGCTCTCTCTTCTTGTTTCCTTTTAAATGCACTCCTCACACGCTCTTTCTCTCCTCTTTGCTTGCTCCCTCCCTCCCCACACTCTCTCCCTTCCCACCTTGTTAATATCTTTCTCTCTGATCTTTCAATCTCCCTACCCTCTCTTATATTCTTTTCCCTCTCACTTTTCTTTTCTCTTTTTTTCTCTCTAGATCTCTTTGACTCTCTCACACACTTGTTCTTCTTATCGGTCTCTCTCCTCTATAATTCTCCTCCTCAATCTTGCCCTCTCTAGGTCTCCATATGCAACTCAATCTAGGGAGAGAGGGAGATTGGGAGAAAAATGTAATAAAAAGTGAGAAACAATAAGAAAGTGATAACAGTCACTAGAATGAAGGCAGAGATGAGAGGAGTCAGGAAAGTGAGGAAAGTAGAAAGGAATTAAGAGATATAGACCAGAGATTGGTGGGAAAGAGAGAGGAAAGATATATAAAGTGGAAGAGAGTGAGAAGAAAGGCCAGGTAAATGAGTGAGATATACTACATTCTTTGGTTCTTCTTGGTAGGAGGGCGGGAGTGTGAGTGAAGAGGGAGGGGAGAGAAGGAAGAGATGTGTGAGAGAAGGTGAGAAATAATAAGAGATGGAAAGCCGAATAGAGAGAAGAGAAAGTTGAGGTGGGATTGAAAGAGAGAATTGGGAGAGAGAGGTAAGAGCGGGAAAGAGTGAGGGAGAGAGAAAAAAACCAAGAAAGAGAGATATAATAGAGAGTGGAAAGACAACATAGTGGTAGAGGAAGAAATGAATGAGAGGCTGAGAAGATTAAAGAGAGAGAGGAGAAAGTAGTGAGAGAGAGTGACAAGAAGAAATAATAGTGTTGTAAGACGAGCAAGGGAGAGTGAACGAAATGGGGAGGAGAGGGAGAGCAAGTGGATGCTAAAAATGAGAGAGAGGTGTTGTATGGGGAGATAGGGAGGGAAAAGGGAGAGAGGGAGAGAAGGAGGAAGTGCTAGAAAAGTAGAGGAAAGCTTAAGTGAGAGAGGGAGGGGAGAGAAAAAGAGAGAATGGAAGGATGGATGAAGAAAGCTTCCTTCCCTCCTCCCTCTCTCCCTCTCTCTCTCTCTTTCTCTGGCTTCCACACTCTCTTCCTACTCTATCCCTCCCACTCTGTTTCCAATTCATCCCCCTCTCTCTCCCACTAAATATCATTATCTCCCCCTCTCTCCCTCACTCTCACTTTCTTTTTATATTTTCCATCACTCTCTCTTCTCTTTCACCCTATCTTCCCTCTCACTCCCTCCCTCTTCAACCTCTTTCACTCCCTCCCTCTATCTCTCTCTTTTTTACGGTTTTCCTTTCTCGGTTTTTTCTCTATTTTATTCTTTTTCCTTTTCTTTCTTTATTTTTGTCTCTTTCTCTCTCACACACACAAACAACCTTACTCTCTTTTTCACTCACTTACAAGTTTACTCCTCTTCTCCCTACCCATCTCTCACTCTCTTCCTCCCCTTTCCTCTCTCTCTCTTTCATTAATTCAATCTCTCTCTTAATCCGCCCTCTCGCCCTCCGCAGCATCCATATTGCCTCTATCTCTCTTGCCTCTAGCCTTCCACCCTTTCCGTCCATTTTACTCTATCTGTAGATATGTTTCTCTCTATATTTTGTCTCACCTTTGTCTCTCCTCCCGCTCACTGCATATATACCCTTTCTTCACACTTCCTCTTTTGGTCTCATTCACTCTCTCTCACCCTCTATTTATCTCTCTTTATCGCTTGCTTGCTCTCTTTTTCTCTCTTTCTCTATCTATTGCTATGGCAATCCTCTCTCTTTCCTCTCTTTACTAACTCTTTCACTCCCTCCATTCCTCGCCTTCTCTCTCGCTCTCCTTCCTTTCTATCTTTCTCGCTCTCTCATTTCTCTCTCTTACTCCCACGATCACCTTCTCATTATTAAATGCAGCTGCTTTCTCCGATCCCTCCCTCCCCCTCAACTATTTTTCTCTTGTCTCTTTCTCTGTTTAGCGTCCCTCCTACCTCCCTCCCACTCTTCTTCTTTGTTATTTTTATCTTTCGCTCTCTCTCATTACTCTTATTCTCTTTTTTTTTCATGTATCATTTTAACTCTAACCTCTTTTCTCTTTATTATTCTTGCTCTCTCTCTCACTCACTTGTCTCTTTCATTCTTTCTTTAGGTCTCTACTATGTTGCTCTCTCCCTCTCACTCTCTTCTTTCTCTTTGCATCCCCTTGCAATCTCCATGAGAACCTCCCCACCGCTCCCTCCCTTTCTTAACCTCCTTCTTCTCTCTGCTTTTAACTCTCTTTATTGCCCTATCTTACATTCTCTTCCGTTGCTCTCCATTTCCTTCTTGTTTTATTCGTCCCTCTTGTCCTCTTTCTCTTGCTTCTCTCTCTCTTGCACACACTCCTCCCCATCTTTAATTCTATCTCGCTCTATCTTACAATCTCTCTCTATATACTCGCTCCTTCTCTCATAATATCTCTCTCTCACTCTCCCTATTCACTCCCTCTCTCTAACTCACTCTCTCACTCTCCTTATTATCTCCCTCTTCTCTTTCTCACTTGTCGTCAGTTCACTCTTGTTCTCTCTTTATACGTCTCTTCTCTCTCAATTTTTCTATTATTATCTCTCTTTTTTCCCCTCTCTTTCTCCTCAATTTGATCCTCTTAATCCCTCTCTCCTTTTTATTCCCACTCTCTCTTGCTCTCTATTACTATCTCTTCTATTTCTACCGAGTCCTGGCTCTTTCACGCTCTTTCTCCTCTTATTTTGTCCCCACTCACTCTCCTCTCATCCCAGCTTCCTCCCTCTCTTTCCCTCTCATCCCCTCCATCTCCCTCTCACTTGCTCACTCTTTCTCTCCCTCTCTCCATCTCTCATCCCACTTATTATCTCTCACTATTTTCATCTAGCTCACTCTCTCTTGCTTTCTGTCTTCCTTTACACGCTCTTTTCATTTTGTCTTCTCTCCCTCTCTCTTTCAATCTCATCTGTCTCTTCAATCTCTCTCACTCCCTCCTTCTCTCTATTTTTCTGTTTATTCCTTATCCTTCTTCTGTCTTTGCAATTATTCTCTTTATGTACTCTCACTTACACACACACACACACTCTCTCTCTCTTCTACTTTCTCCTTTCTCGCACTTTCTCTCTCAGTCCCTCCTTCATCTCTACATCACTCTCACTCTTAATTTGTCCCTCTCTCTTTCTCATTCTTTAATTTTCCCCTCTCTAATCTTACTTTTATTTCTCTCTCTTCTATCTCATTCCTTACAACCTTTCTCTCCATATATTCCCCAGTATCTTGCTCTCTCTCTCTCTTTTCTCCTTTTTTCTTTATGTCTCCCTCTTCTCTCTCTCTCCCTCTCTGACCCCACACTCTCTCTCACTCTCTCTCCTATACTCTCCCTCTATGGCTGCATCTCCCTCACTCCCTTGTCTCTCTACATCTCTCTCTTTCAATCTTTTCTCACTCATTCTCTTGCTCTCCTTCCCTTTGTCCCTCTCACTAACCCTCCCATGCTCTACTTTTCTCCAATCCCTTTACTCTCTCTAGTTGTCTCACACAATCTCTCTGTCTCTGTCTCAATCTTTCAATCTTCAATTTCTCTCACTCCCTCTCATCTCTCTTTCTTAGTCTCCAACTCTCTCTCTCTCTCTCACTCTATATTCTATCATTCTTTCTCGCTCTCTTTCTCTCTCGTTTGTCACTCTCTCTTCTCCATTTACTCAATCTTTCTCTCTCCTTTCCTTTGCACACTATCTGTCTCTCTCCACTTTTTTCTCTCAATCCTTCTCTCTTCTCTCTCTCTATTTCTCACATTCTCTCACACTTCCCTCTTGTCCTCCCTACCTCTTTGTCCCTTATCTCCCACTATATCTTCCATGCTTTTGTTCTCACTCCATCCTCTTTATCTATTTATCTATGTTGCTCCATCCTTGCTCTCTTTTTCATTCTCTCACTCTTTATCTCTCTCTTCTCTCCCTCCCTCATTCCCTCACACTCTCGGTCCCTTCCAAGCACTGATAATATCTTTTTCTCTCCTGTCCCTCTCTCTCTTTCCCTCTATTATATCATATTCTCTCTCTCTCTCTTTTCCTCTTTCTCTTTAGATCACTTTCTCTCTCTCACACTTTATTTCTTTATCGGGCTCACTCTCTCCCTCTATTATTCTCACGCTAATGTAGCTCACTCTTCTCTCTCAATCTCACACACTCATACACTCTAACTTTCCCTTAATCTCTCTCCCCCTCACTCTATCTCCATTTCCCTCTTATCTACAATCTTTTACCTTTTGGTTCATTTTCTCTCTCTCGCTCCTCTCCCTCCCCGCTTCATTTTTCTCTCTTCTCTATATCTCCTTCTTTATTATTTTCTCTCGGTCTCTCTCTCTTTCTCACACTTTCTATTCTCTTTTTCTATCATATACTTTTACACTTTTTTGTTGCTCTCACTTGTCCCTTCTCTCTTACATTTCTCTCACTTTATCCCCTACTCTCTCCTCTCTCTTGTTTCCATCCCTCCCTCTCACACTCTCTTTCTTCTCTCCCTCCCTCCCTCCCTCCAGCTTCACTTTATCCTTCTCTTGTCTCCCTCTCCTCTCAGCATTCTTGTTCTCTCTCATTTTTTAACCCTCACTCATTCTTGCTCGATCTTCCCTCGGTCTCTCTTCTCACTCTCTCTCCCTTTCACTCTCTCTTCTTTTCTCTTTCATGCACTCTTTAAACCCTATCACTACCTCCTATCTCTCTTTCTCACTCATTCTCTCCATCTTTATCTCTCTCTCACTATTCTACCTTTTTTTATCTGTCTCACGCTCTCTCTTCTATCTCGCTCTTTTGACACTCCCTGTATCCCTCACTCTCACTTAATCTCTACCTCTCTCTCTCTCTCTCACTCTCTATTCCACCTTTTTTATCTCTCTCACACTTTCTCTTCTATCTCTCTCTTTTGACGCTCCTTTTATCCCTTAATGCTTCTCTCTAGCTCTCCCTCCCTCTTTCACTCCCTTCATCCCATTCTTTCTCTTGCTCTTCATATATCCCCTTCTCTTGCTCTCTCTTGCTCTCTCCCTCTCTCTTCCCTCACTCTCTCCTCTCTATTTCTCTCTCACTCTCTCCCATTATTGTTACCTCTTCCTCTCGCGTCAGTTTTACTCACAGTCTTACTACCTCTTTCTCTATCTCTTTCGCGCTCCATGTTCACTCACTATCACTTACTCGTCTATTGCTCTCTCTCCTCTTAATCTTTCTCTCCCTCTATGCCCTGACTCTTTGCCGGCTTCCCTCCCTCCCTTTCTCTTCTTCTCTAGCTCTCTTTCTCTGCGCCACACACTCTCCCCTCTCACTCTCTTCCAATTCATACCCACTCTCTCTCTCAATTCTTCCCTTCACTCCCTCTTCTCTCTCCCTCCTCCCTCCTCTCTCACTCCCTGCTCTCTTCCATCCCTCTCACTTCCTTCATTTATCTCACTCTCTTCTCATCACTCATTTCTTTATTTATGATTTATCAATTTTCCAACCATTACTCTTTATCTTTCTATCTCACACACTTTCTCTTACTCTATTTCTATCTCTCTTATCACTTTACTCATTCTCTCTGCCTCCTATATTCGATCTCTTTATCTCCCTCCCTCCATCTCTCTCTCCATATCTCCCTCTATATCTTCCTCTTTCAATTTCTCATTCATTTTTCTTTTGCTCTATCTTCCCCCGAGTCTCTCTTGCTCTCTCTATTTTTGACTTACCCTACCTCTCTTCCACTCACTTTTCAATCCATATCTTCACTCCTTCACTTACTCTCTCTCTCATCTCTATGTAATCTCTCTTTATTATTTGTTTTCCTTCTTTTGCCCCCTCTCGAGTCTCACTCTCTTTCTCTTTCCTCTATCTCTCACTCCTTTGTCTCTCTTCGTCCCTTACACAAACTCTCTCTATTGCTCTCAAATCTTACTCAATCCAATCATATCCATCTCATTATTTCTTATTGCATATCTCATAAATTTCAATCGCTCCTCCTAATTCGATCCCTCCTTCCTTTCTTTCTCCCTCTCTCCCTATCTAACTCCTCTCTCTTTATCTCCCAATACACTAACTCATTCACTCCCCTCTCCCTCCCTCTCATTTTTCTTTATCCTCACTCTCATTCCCTCTTTCTTGCTCTCTCTCTCACTTTCACTTTTCACTATTTCTCTCTCCTCTCTCTCTCCCTTTCTCTCGCTCTCTTTTTCATCCTTTCTTTCTAATTCTCTCCCTATGCTACCCTCTTTGTCTCGATCTGTCCTCTTAATCTCTCTCTCCCTCTCTCCCTCTGCATCTCCCTCTATTCTTCTCTCATTCTCACTCCTCTTACTCTCCCTCCATATCTTAAAATTTGCTCACAATCTTTTGAGCTCTTTTCCTCTCTCGCTTCCTTTATCTCTCTCTCTCTTATAAATCTTTCTTGCTCTCTCTCACCAACTCGGTCCCTCTCTCTCTCCACTCTCACATCCTTCCCTCTTTATCTCTATCTTTCTCACCCCTCCCTTACTATTTCCTCTATCAATCTCTTTCTCACTCTCTCCTTTCCACTAAGTTTCTCACTTTCTATTATGTTTCTCTCACTTTCTCTCTAGCTCTCTCTTACTATATTTTTCTTTCTTTACTCACTCTTGTTCTTCCTATATCCATCACTCTAACTCTCTCCAACTTCTTCTCATTCTCTTTCTCACCCTCACTTTTCTTTTATTGTTTATTACTTTCTCTCCTTCCCTCCCTCTTTTTCTTTCTTTAGCTCCCTCTCTCTTTCCCTCTCTTTCTCTTCTCCATTCTTTCTTTATTTCTCTCTAATTTTATCTCTCTCCTTCCTAACTCGCTCCTCACTCTCTACCTTCCTCTCTGTCTCCTTTCTCTCTTCTTTTCTCTCTCTCAATTTCCCTCCCCTAAATCTCTCTCTTGCTCCATCTATCATTCTCACTCTTGCTCATTTTCTCTTACTCTCTCTTCACCCACCTCTTTTCGGTTTCACTCTAACTTCTACTCTCTCTTTATCTCTTTCACACTCTCTATTATCTCTTCTAATATCTATCGCTATCTTTTTCACACTCTTTTTCTCTCTAAACTCCACTTCCCCATCTTGCTTCCTCTCTCTCCATCATTCTCTCTCTCATTCTCTTATTCTCCCTCTCTCTCTTACGTTCACTCTCGCTTTCTCTATCTTCCCTCATTCTTCTTCTCTCCTTATTTCTCTCTCAGTCTCACTTCCTTCTTCGCTCCCTTCCTTTCTCGCTCATTGTTCGTTCTATCTTTCGTTCTCTTTTATTGCACATATTTTCTACAACTCTTTCTCACATGTTTTATCTTCCTCTCACACACACATAATCTCTTTATTTCTCAGTCTCTCTCCCCCATCCCTCACACACACTCTCCCTCTCTAACTTTTATCCCTCTCAATCATCTCTCTTCTCTCTCATTATTTCTCTCGTTCTCTCACACTTCTCTCTCTCTTTCTCTCCCCTATCTCCCTCCCTCTCTCTATCTCCTCTATCTCTCACTCTCTTTTTCCAACTCTTGTTCTCACTCTCTCCCTCTCTATCTACATATCTCTCTTGATCCCTCCCTCAATCTCTTATTCATATTCTCACTCTTATCTCTTCTCTTCCTCTCTCACTCGCTCACACTCTCTCTTCCTTGACCCGCCTAATATCATGTTTTCTCTGTTATCCTTCTCTCTCACTTTGTTTCCAATTTTTCTCTCGTATTCTCTTTATCGCTCTTCCTCCTCTCACTCTATCATTCTCACTCACAAATTTGTGTGCTATCTAGGTTCCCTTGTGTAGCTCACTCTTCTCTCTATCTCACACACTCAAACACTCTTATTCTCTCTTAATCTCTCTCCCTCTCAACCTCTTTAGCTCCATTTATTTCTCTCTATCTAACTCTCTCTTATAATCTTGCTCTCTCGATCTCTCCTCTCTTTCCTTTGCTATACTTTTCTCTCCACTCTCTATCCTCTTCTCTTTTGTCCTCTCTCCTCCTCACTCTTTATCTCACTCTCAATCCCCATTTTCTATCTTATACTCTCTTTCACACTCTCCATTGTTGCTCTCTTTTCTCTCTTTGCTCTTACTCTCTCTCTCATTATATCCACTCTTTCTTCCATCTCTCCCTCCCTTCCCTTCCCTCTCCCTCCCTTCCTCTCCATCCTTATCTCCCTCTTTGTATTCCTCTCTCTTGCTCCCTCTATCTCATATTTCTCTTGTTCTTCCCCCACTCATAAATCTTTATCTTTCTCTCCCTCACTCAATCACTCTCTCTCACTCTCTCCCACCCACACCGCCACTCTCGCTCCCCCCATCTCACTTTGTCGCTCTCTTCTTTATTTCCGCTCCCTCACTCTCCCACCCACTCCTTCTCCCCCATCTTCTCTTTTGCTTATACTCCCTCACTCTCCCTCCATCTCCCTACATTTCTCACAATCTTTATCTCCCTTTCTCTCCCTCTCCCTCTCTCACTCCCTCTATTACTCATTCTAGCTCAGCATCCCTCTCTAGTTGTCTATCCTCTCTCTCTCACTCTCTCCCTCTCACTCTTCTCTGTCTCTATCCCCTCCCTCTCTTGTTCTTCTCTATTTCTATCTCCCTCTCCCTCTCTCCTTTTCTCACTACTTTTTTCCTCTATCAAGTTCTCTTATACAATTAATTCTTCTCTCTCTTCCTTTCATTATCTTTTGGCCTTCGTCTTGCCCTCTTTCTCATTCTTTCTACCACTTTATTTCCTTCTCCATCTTCCCTTTTACTCTTGCATTTCCTCTCTCTTTCTATCTCTCCCTCACTCTCCCTTTTGTTTGACTCTCTCTTTCTTTTTCTTTCTCATTTGTCTCAACCCTCTTTTGTTATTTTTTTTATTTGTTTTATCTCTCTTGCCCGTCTCTCCCCTTACCCCTCTCTCCCTCTACTTCTCTCGCCCCTCCCTCTTGCTCTTCTTTTATCTTTATCTTCCTCTCTTACTACGCGTTCTCTCTCATTCTCTCTTGCTCCTTTCTCAATCTCTCTTACTCACTTTATCTTTCTATCTCCCTCTCTCTCACACCCACACACTTTATCACCCTCTCTCTCCCTTTCTCTCCATCCCTCCATCTTTAGCTCACTCTCTCTTTCCTCACTGTACCTCCCTCCCTCCCTCTCATAATATCTCTCTTCCTATATCTTGACTCTCTCTCTCATTCTTCTTTTTATCTCTCTTCTTTAATTTCTCTTGCTCTCTTCCTTTCTTTCTGTCAACTCTTGCTCTCTTCTCTATCTCTCCACATCTCTCTCTCTTCCTACCTCCCTCTCTCTATCTCTCTCTCTCCTACTCTATCTCTCACTCTGTCTTCTCATAATTTTTCTCTCTAACTTTCTCTCTCTAGCTCCTCTTCTCTCTCTATCTCTCTCCCTTTTCTTTTCATCCCTTCCACCTTCTAGCCACATCATCCTTTATCTCTCTCTCTCACCTTTTCACTCTCTTTCACACACTCTCTCCTTCTCTCCCTCTCGATCTTTCTTGCTCCCTCATGATCTCTCCCTCCCTAGCTCCCTCTCACTCTCCTTTTCTTACTCTATTTTCCTCACTCTCTCTTCTCTTTATTTCTATCCAATTTTCTCTCTCTATGTCAATCCCTCACTCTTAAATATCTCTCTCCCTCACCTCTTATTCTCTCTCACTCTCTATTCTTTCTTTCTTGCTGTTGCTTTTAAATGTCTTGATCTCTCTTCTGTGACAATGTCATCTCCCGTTCTTTGTCCCTATCCCTCACACACACTCTCGCTCCGGCTTTTTCTCCCGCAATACCTCTCTCTTCTCTCTCTCATTATTTCTCACTTTTTCCTCTTTCTCTTTCCCTTCTTCCCTCTTTAACTCTCTCGGTCCCTCGATCTCACCCTTATCTCTCACTCTCTCCCTCTCTCTATATATATATATATATATCTCATGTTCCTAAGCTCACTATCTCTCTCACTCTTTAGCTCTATATGTCTCTTCTCTCTCTCTCTCCCTCTACCAATGTATCCCCCTCCTCTGTCTTTCTTGATCTCTCTCTCTCGGTCATCTTTTGCTCTCCATCCATTTGTCCCTCTCACCAACCCTCTCTCTTGCATTATTATTTTCTAAATCACTTTCTCTCTCTCTATTTGTCTCTCATAATCTCTCTTTGTCTCGGTCTTTCACTCTTCAATCTCACCGCCTCTCTGCATCTCTCTCCTTATTATTCTCTGTGTCTCTCTTTCTTACTCTCTCTCTCTCTCTCTCGCTCACTCTTTCCTTCTCTTGCTCTCTCTTCCCCCACTCTCTCTTCTATCGATTTCTCTCTCACACCCCTCTTCCTTTCTTGCTCCCTCTTCCTCTCTCTTCAATTTCATTATCCACCGTACTCCCTCAATTCCTCTCTCTTTCTCGCTCTGTTCACTCTTTCTCACACACTCTCTCTTCTATTGCTCTTTCTCTTATCTCTCTCCACTCATTCTTTCTCTCCCTCTCTCACCCTCTCTTGCTTCCTTCCCTCCCTCCCTCCCTCTCCTCTTCTTTTTCTCTCACACACTCTCCCCTCACTTCCTCTCACTCTGCCAATTCATCCCCTCTCTCTCCCACTAATTCTCATGGCTACCCCTCCCTCTCTCTCTCTCTCTCTTCTCTCTCGCTCTCTCTTCCTCTCTCACTCCCACTCTCTTCCTCCCCTTCGACTCCCTTTATCTGACCTCTTTCTCACTCTCTCCCTCTCTCACTATTTTCTCCTTTTTGCTTTAACACTTTAGGTTTCTCTATTTCTTTCTTTCACCCCCTCTCACTTCCTCTCTCTTCCCACAACCTATCTCTTCACTCTCTCATTCTCTCTCCTTCCCTCTCTATTAAATTTCACACACTCTTCCTCTCTCTTTCTCTCCGTCTTTTTTGTCCCTTTCTCTCTCTCTCTCCCCTCACTCTACCTCTCTATCTCAACTCTGTAATTTTCTCTCACTCTCTTATCTCCCATTTTATCTCTCATTCTGTCTCCTTCCTTCGCTCCCTCCCTCTCTTCAACTTAGCTCACTCCCTTCACTCTTTCTTACTCTTTGTTATCTCTCTCTCATACTCTATATCTTGTTGCTCCCTCTTCTCACACTATTTCTCTTCATCCATCCTCCCACTCTCTCCTCTCTCTCCCCACTCCCTCCCTCTCTCACTTAAGCTTTCTTTTATCCCTCTCCTCCTCTTTCTCTCTCCCTCTCTCCATCTTTCCCTCCCTTTCTCTCCCCATACAACTCCTCTCTCTCACTCTTTACCCATCATCACTTTTGCTCTCCCTCTCCCTCCCCATCTCGTTCACTCTCCCTTGCTCTATCTTCCAACTCTACTACTTCTCATTCACACTCTCTCACCCTCTTGCTGCCTATGCCTCTTCAATCTTTCTCATGGCCTCCTCATCTCTCTATTTCTTCCTCACTATCACTCATGTTGTCTCTCACACGCTCTATTATATAAAATTTTTTTCAGTTTTGGCTCTACGGTATGTTTCTCTTTATTCTACTTCTCTCTCACTCCATCCCTCACACTTTCCGCTCTTCCTCTCTCATATACTCTCTTTCAATCCCACTCTCAGCTCTCTCTTTCACTCCCCTTGCCTTTTCTATCTCATATTATTTCTCAACTTCTCTAACACGTCACTTCCTCTCTTCCTCATCTTTCAATCCCACCTCCCTTTCACATTCTCTATCGGTATATCTCACTATGTTTACCTTACCATTCTTCTCACTCTGTCCCACTTCCTTTATATATCTTTCCTGTCTCTTCCTCACTCAATCTCTTGATCTTTATCTCTTAATTCTCTCTTGCTTCCTCACTTTCTCTGATTCCTTTCATCTATTCTTCAATCTAGCACTTTCATCGCTTTATCATTGTTTCTTTATTCTACATCTCTTCTCAAGCTCCCTCCCTCCCTATTTGACTCCCTTCCTCCTCCTTTCTCTCTCATCTATTTTTCTCACATGTACTTTTTGTCTCTCTCTGTCTCACTCTCTCTCTTGCTCTCTTTTTCTCACTCTCTCCAGTACATTTTCCCTCTATCTCCCTCTTTCTCATTCTTTCTATACCTCTCACTTTGCATTGTTTCTCTCTCACTCTCCCTTGCTCTCTTTACTCTCTTTTTTTCTTTATATATCCATCAACGTAGCTCTCTCTCGCTTCCTCTAATTCTCTCTCTCACCCCTCTTCTCTGTCAATGTTTATTACTTTCACCTTCTCTATCACTTTCTATCTTTTCCCTCTTGTTCCTCGCTCTCCATTCTTTCTCTGACTTTATCTCTCTCTTCCTTCCTTGCTCACTCACTCCAATTTCACTCTCACTATTACTCCCTCACTTGAATTTCTCTCTCTTTCACTCTTGCACTCTCTCTCTCTTTTTATCTATCCTATTCTCTCTCACTCTCCCTTCCTAACTATGTCTCTCTTGCTCCATCTATCATTTTGTCTTGCTCCATTTCTCTTACTCTCTCTTCACCCACTCTCTCTAGCTTTTACACTCCTCCTACTCCCTCTCTTTATCTCTTTAACACTCACTACTCTATCTTCCACTTTCTATCGCTATTACACTCTCCTCTTTATTCTCTATCAACGTCTATCTTACTCTTCTCACTCTTTCTCTTCCTCTATCCCCCACTCTCTTTCTTAATTTCTCTCCTTCCCTCCTTCTGCTCTCTCTCATGCTCTCTTCCACCTGGCTCTTCCTCTCCCTCCATCTATCTCTCATTCTCTCTTTCATTCTCTCATTATCACTCCAACTCTCTCTACTTGCTCACTCTCTTTCTCTATCTTCCCTCATTCTCATTTTCTCCCTAAATCTCTCTCTCTCTCTCACTTCATTCTTCACTCCCTCCTCTCTCTTCTCCCAGTTATTTTCTTTCTTTCTCTTTTATTGCTCTCCACTTCTCTAACTCCTTTTTCTCTTATGTTTCTCTCTCACTCTCACTTCCTCACACACACATTCTCTCTTTACTCAATCTTTCTCTCCCTCTACCCCTCACGCACACTTTCTCCTCGCTCTCCAACTTTTATCTCTCTCCTCCCTCTCTCTCATTATTTCACACATTCTCACACTTTTCTCTCTCCCTCTTTATCTCTCACTCTCCCACTCCCTCTCTACATTTTCTCGATCTCTCTATTTTCCTTTACTCTTCTTCTCACTCTCTCCCACTCTAACTATATATTTCTCTTGATCCCTCCCTGTCTCTCTTTCATTCTACCATTTCTCTATCTCTCTCTTCTCTTCCTCTCTCCCTTCTTACCCTCCTAATATCTTTTTTTATCTATTCTCCGTCTCTCTTATTCCCTTTTTATATCTTCTTCTCTCCCCTCACTCTTTTTTCACTGTCTAGATCATTTTCACTCTCTCACATGTTCTCCTTATCACTATCGGTCTCTCCCTCAATATCATTCTCACTCCCTCATTGTGACCTCTCTAGGTTTCCACATTATGTAGATCACTCCTCCCTCTCCCATCTCACAAACTCATAAACTATCGCACACCCCTCTCACCCTCTTTAGCTCCAATTTCTTGCTCTAACTCACTCTCTTATTATATTGTTCTTTTTCTTCCTCTCCTCTCTCTCCCACTCACTCCCTTTCTCCCTTCCTCTCTGTCCTCTTCTTTATTATTATCTCTCTCTCTCTCTCTCTCTCTCTCTCTTTTGCTCTATCGCTTTTTACACACACTCCATTGTTGCTTTCTTTTCTCTCTTTCCTCTTACTCTTTTTCTCATTCTATCCTCCACCCTCTTTCTCTCCCTTCTCTCAAGTTTCGATCCCTTCCTCTCTCTTTCCCTCTCTTCTCTCCCTCTATTTCTTTTGTCTCTCACTTTTGACCTCACATTAACCTTCCTGCCTCTCTCGCTCACACTCCTTCTTTCACTCCTTAATGCCTCTCTCTCCCACTCTCCTTTTCTCTCTCTTTCTTACTCCCTCTCTTGCTCACTCATTCTACTCCCTCTATCATGCTTTCTATTTCCTCACACTCTCTTCCTTTCTCCACTCCTCTTTCTCTCTTAAGTTTCATTATCACTTACCCTCTCTCTCCCTCCTCTTTCTCCTTGAGTGTTCACTCTCTCGGCCCACTCTCACTTATGTTTCTCTCTCAAGTTTCATTATCACTCTCTTACCCCCTCTCTCCCTCACTCTTTCTTACTCGGTGTTCACTCTCTCGGACATGGAAAGAGTGAAGTAATGAAAGCGAGAAATTGAGGGTTGGTTGGAGTGAAAAGTGGAAGTAGAGATAAGGAGAGAGTAATAAAAGGGAGAGCATGAGAGAGTGTGTGATAGATAGAAGAGAGAGAAAGTGATAAAAGATAGAGAAAGAGTGAGAGAGGGATAGAGTGAAGAGATATGGAGAGAAGGGGTGATAGGGTAAAGAGTGAAAGTGAGAGAGGTAGTGGGCTTATGAAGAAAGTGAGGGAAGATATGAAAGAGATTGAGTGAGAGGGCGAGAGGGGTAGAACATTAGATCGAAAGAGAGGGGATGAAGAGAAATTGAGAGAGGTGTGTGTGTGAGAGCGAGAGTGGAAGAAGAGGGAAGGGAGACAAGATACACAATGGCGGGGGAGAGAGAGGAGTTAGATATTGAAGGAGAGAGAGAGAAGCAATAAAATGGAGAGATAAGTGAGAGACGAGAAGCACGGAGCAAGAAGAGAGGGGGACGAGGTAGTAGGTGAACGTGAAATGGAAGACGAGGGCAAGAGGGAGCAAGAAAGGGAGAGTGTCGGAGAAGAAATAATGGAAGAGTTAGGGAGAGACATGAGAGAGGGAGAGAGTGAAAGGCAGCAGGGTAGAGAGATATGGAGACATGAGAAGAGAGGGATGTAAGAGATAAACAGTAGAGTGAAAATAAGGCAATGTGGGATCAAAAGTGTCAAAGACGAAAGATAGATGAGAGAGTGAGAGAGAGAGAGAGAGAGTTATGGAGAGATAAAGGGGTGGAATTGAGGGTGTGGTGATAGTGATGGAGTTAGAAAATAGAGGGAGGAGTGAATGGATTAAAGAGAGAGTAAATAGAAAGTAATAGAGTGAAAATAAAATAGAGAGGAAGAAGTGAGGAAAAAGATTTAGTAAGAGAGAGTGAGTGAGAGAGTAAAGAGATAGGGAGAATAGAAAGAATAGAGGGAGAGAGAGAGAGCAAGAGAGACGGGGAGCGAGGAGACCGCGAGGTAGATGGGGATGGAGAGGGAAAAGGAGGTAGGAAGCAGGGATGAAGGAAAAAGAGAGAGGAGAGACGAGAAAGAGATATGGTAGGAGAATGAAGAGTGAGATGAAAGAGAGAGTGGGGGATAGAGGGAGAGAAAGAGTGTGATGAAGAGAGAAGAGATAGCAAAAGTATAAGATAGAAAAATAAATACGGTGCAAAGAATGATAGGCGAGGAAGAGGGAACGAGAGAGAGAAAATAGAGATGGAGATGGAGAAAGAAAAGGAAAGATGCGGCAATGGAGAAGTGGATATTGCAGAGAAGGAAAAATGGTAAGGGAATGAGATAGGAATAAAGAAATGGGCTTAAGAGGGTGAAGGGACGAGAAGTTGAGAAAGAGAGAGAGAGTGAGAGAGAGCGTATAAGTGTGTGTGAGATGGAGAGAGGAGGGAGAGCTACATAGGTAGATGCGAGAAAGCTAGAATGAGAGAATGTGAAAGATAGAGAGAGTAATAAAGTTAATGAGAGTGGTAAAATTAAAAGTCGATAGAGAAAGAGAAAATGAGAGAGAGAGAGAAAGATATGGGGATGAGATAGTGAGTGAGAAAGAGAGATAGAGGATGGAGTTAAATGGATGAAAGAGAGAGGTAAAAGTGAGAATGTGATAAAGTGAAAGTGAAATAGGGAAAGAAGGTAGACTGAGTGAAGATTGATTAAGGGACAGTGAGTGAGAGGTAAAGAAAGGAAGGATAGATAAATGGTGAGAGAGAGGAAGCTGAAGAAAGGGAGACGGAGAGAGACAGATAGGGTGATGGGGAAAGTGGGAGGGAGGGAGCAAGTAAGGGAGTAGAAGGATAGTGGGAGAGAAGTGAAGAAAGAGATGGTGGGAGGAATGGGCATAATAAGAGGGAGAGATAAAAATTGAGGAACGAAGAGGAAGAAGAGAAAGCAACAAATGAAGAGACATAAGATAGAAAAAGAGAAAACGGTACGAAAGAGAGAGCGAGGGATAGGGAGGAAGGAAGAGAGAATAATAAAGGAGGATAGAGAGAGAGAGAAAAGAAGAAGTAATAGAGAGGATGGAGTGCGGAGAGAAAAGAGCAATATAGCAAAAAGAGAGCGAGATAGAGATCGAAATGGGCTTGCGAAGGTGAGAGGGAGAGAGATTGAGAAAAGAGTGAGAGAGTGTATGAAGATGTGTGTGAGAGCCCGAGAGAGAGAGATATTGAGTGAGATGGAAATAGAAAGAGTGAGCTATTTAAGGGAGGCCCGGAAGGGCACAAATAAGGGAGTAAGAAAGATAGTGGGAGAAGGCATGATAAAGTGAATGAGAGTAGGAAATGAAAGAAATGTATTGGAAAGAAGGGTGAAAAGAGAAAGGCAGTATAAGGGAATGAGTGAGAGAGAACGACGGGGAAAGAAAAAGAACTATTAGGAGAGTGGGAAGGGAAAGAAGTGTGAGGGAGGGAGGTAGGGAACTAAAGAGAGAGATAGAGAACTAGAAGAATGAGAGTGGTAGTGAGCGATGTGGCAAGAGAGATATGCGCAGAGAGGGAGGGAGTGAGAACAAGGGTAAGGAAAGAGTGAGAGAGGAAGACAGAAAGAGGGAGAGAGAGGAGAGATAAGGAGGACGGAGGAAGGGAGAGTGAACAGAGAGAAAATGATAAAAAATGAGAGAGAGAGAGGGGCGGAAAGAGATAAAAGTTGAAGAGAGTGTGTGTGAGTGATAGGGAGAAGAAGAGAGATGAAGGAGTGACATAAGAGAGATCATGAGAGAGAGGAAAAAGAGCGAGAAGAAGAATAGAGAGTGAGAATGAGGGAGTGAGGATATCTAAGAGTGAGGGAATGAAACAGAAAGAGAGAGGGATAGATAGTAATAGGGAAAAAGAGAGAGGAAAATGAAGTAAGAATAGGTGAGCGAGAGGGAGAGAGCGAAGGAGAGCTAGAGAATGAGTGAGAGAGAGAGATTGAGAGAGAGAGCTATAATGATCAAGAGGAAGAGGGAAAGTGAAGGGAGAGAGTGTGAAAGAGAGGGAGATGGAAGTAAGGGTAGAAAGGAGGAGGAAGGAAAGTGAGCGAAAGAGGCAGTGGGAGGGATGGAAACAATATAAAGGGGAGAGAGAGAGAGTGGGGGATAGAGTAGACAAGAGAGTGAGATGAAACGGACATAGTAACAATGAGGAGATTAAAAAAGAGCACAAGATAGAAAGATAATGAAGAGTGCAAAAAGAGAGAGTGAGGGATAGAATGAGGGTGAAAGATAGGAAGAACGGCAATGGAGAGGAAGGATGGAATACGAGAGAGAAGCAAGACGGTAAGAGGGAGCGGGATAAGATCAGAAATGGAGCTTAAGAAGGTGAGGGAGGGAGAAGATTTGAGAGAGATTGTGAGGAGATTGTATGAGTGTGTGTGAGAGTCATAGAAGACGAGAGAGTGAAGATTATGAGAGATTGTATGAGTGTGTGTGAGAGCCCTAGAGAGCGAGTGAGAGGGTGTGAGAGATTGTATGAGATTGTATGAGTGTGGTGGAGAGAGAAGGGTGAAGCAACATGAGGAGGCCTAGAGAGGGTAGAAAGAGGGAGTAAGAATCATAGAGTGAGAGAGAGTGACAAAAGAAGAATGAGTGTGGGAGATTGAAAGAGATATATAGAGAAAGAGGAAAAGATAGCTAGTAAGTGAGAGAAAAGGATATAAGGCGAGGAAAAATTAGACGGAGGGACATGAGAACAAAGAGCTATTAGGGGAGTGGGAAGGGAGAAAGTGTGAGGAGGAGGTAGAGCGAGGCACGGAGAGAAGAGAGAGATAGAGTCTTTAGAGAGATGCCAGAATACTAATGGAGCAAGAGCAATATTTTGGGAGAGGGACGAGTGAGAACATGAGTACGGAAAAGAGAGTGAGAGAGATAGAGGTGAGACGAGAGGGAGCGATAGTTAAAGGGGAAGGAAAGTGAGAGACAATGAGAGAAAGAAAGAGAGAGAAAGGCGAGAGAGAGTGTGTGTGAGGATAAGGACAAGGAAAGAGAGATGACGGAGTGACGAGAAGAGGGATATGAGAGAAAGAGCAAACAGAAAGAAAGACTAGAGTGAGAAGAGAGATAGAGCGAAAGCATGGGAGATATTTAAGAGTGAGTGATTGAGACTAAGAGATAGATTGATAGAAAAAGAGAGAAAGAGGAAGGAGGTAAGTGAGAGAGGGAGAGAAGGTAAGCGTATATGGAGAGAAAGTGAAAGGAGAGAGAGAGAAGAGTGAGCAATAGAAGAAAAGAAGGAGAAGTATCAAGAATGAGAATGGAGAAAGACAGAGAAAGTGATATAGAATGAAGGTGGGATTGAGAAAGTGTGTGTGAGAGGGAGTAAGAGAAAGATGGGGAGTGCTGTGTGTGAGTGAGTGTAATGGAAAATGGAAAAGAGAGCAATGGAAGTAAGAAAGAGAAGATCAGGAATAAATTGAAAAATAGATAGAGGGAGGGAGTGAGGAGAAGATTGAAGAGAGGGGAGTGACAAAGGTAGAGAGAGAGTGAGGTAAAAGTAGAGATAGAAAGAAGAAGGAAAATAGAGCAAGAAATAGTAAGCTAGAGGACAAGAGGGAGGGAGAATGGAGAATAGTGAGACGAGAGGAACGAAGTGAAAGCAAGGAGAAGGGAGGGAGAGGAGAGGCCTGAGAAAGAGGCGAGTGGGGGATAGAGGAGAAAGAGTGAGTGCTCCTTCTCTCGCACTCCATCCTCTCTCCATTAACACCATCTTTCTCTTCTCTATCCCTTGATCTCTATCCATCACTCTCTCTTTCCCACACTATATTCTCTTTCTCTATCTCATTATCTTTTCTCTCACACTCTTTTCTCTCTATTTTTCTCTCATAATCTCTCTTTCTCGCTCCTATTTCTCTCTCTTCACTTCACACTCACTCTTACTCTCTCTCCCGCTCTCTTTCTTGCTTTATGTTCACCTTCTATCACCCATTTTCACTTATATTCGTCTCTCTTTTCTCACCCTCTCCTCTCGTCTTTCTTTCCCTCTCTCCCCTGTCTCTTGTTTGTCCCTCCCTCCCTCTCTGTCCCACTCTCACTCTGTTCCCACCTATCTCTCTCCCACTCTCACTCTTCCAGTTCATCCACCACTCTCTCCCCCACAAAATATCATTCCCTACCCCCTTTCTCCCTCTTGCTCACTCTCTCGAAATCTTCCTTTACACTCTCTTCCTCTCTCACTCCCATGCTTCCAATCTCTCTCCTCCCTCCCTTTTTCTCTCTTTTGTACTCTCTCCCTCTCTCATCCTTTTTCTCTAATGAGTTTATCACCCTTTCATTCTCTTTCACTCTCGTCCTCTTTCTCTCTCTCTCACTCTCTCTTGCTCTCTTTTTTCACTTTCTTATCTATTCACTCACTTTTCCTCCAACCATTGCTAAGTCTCTTTCTCCTCCTCTCTCTAACTCCTCTTGCCTTCAATATCTCTTAAGCTCCATCTCTCACTCTCTCTATCTCAATCTCTCCCTCTCCCTCTCCATCTCCCTCTCTATTTTTCCTTCTCACATTCTCTTAATCTCCTCCCCATCTAAAAATCACTGCTTGTCTTTTGTTCCCTCTTCCTCTCTCGCTTCCTATCTCTATCTCTTAAATCTTTCTTTCATTTTCTCCTTTCTCACTTCCCTCTCTCTATTTCTTTCTTTCTCTCCCTCTATCTCCCCTTTCTCACTCACTCCCTTACATAACTACATCTCTCCTATTCTCACTCTCTCGCTTTCTCAATATGTCTCACTCTCTACTATGTTTAATCCTCGCTCTCTGGCTCTCTCTTGCTGTTTTATCTCTCTTTACACACTCTTGATCTCTCTATGTCCATCAATCTGACTCTCTCTCCTTCCTCTCATTCTCTCTCTTTTACGCGCTCACCCTCTTCCTCTCATTATTTATTGCTTTCTCTCCCTCCCTCCCTCCCTCCTTTTTCTCCTTTTCTCTCTAGCTCCCTCTCTCTCGTCGTCTCTTTCCACAATCTCTATATTCTTTCTCCATTTTCTCAAACTTTTCTACTCTCTCCCCTCCTCGCTCCCTCACTTTTAAATTTACTCTCACCTTTACTCTCTTACTCGCTTCCCTCACTCTTTCTCTCTTACACTCTTTCCCTTTCTCTCTCCCTCTCTATCTCGCTACTCCCTCCCTGACACTCTCTTGCTCCATCTATCATTCTCTCTTACTTCCCTTTCTCTACTCTATCTTCACCTTGTCTCTTCTTAGGCTTCACGCTCACTCCTACTTCCTCTCTTTATCTCTTTCACACCACCATGTTCTCTCTCTTACTTCCTATGCAATCTCACTCTCTCTTTTATTCTCCTCCAACTTCTCCCCCTACTCTTCTCACTTTATCCCTTCCTCTAACGACCACGCTCATTCTTTCTCTATTTTTCTCACTTCCCTCCTTCCTTTCTCTCTGCTCATGCTCTCTCCCACTTTCCCTTCTAAGCACTCCCTCTCTCCATCGCTCTCTCCAATTCCCTCATTAATTTTTTCTTATTCGTCGTCCCTCACTCTCTTTCTCTGTCTTCCCTCCTCTCCCAATTTTTGCCTCATAATCTCTTTCTCTTTCGCTCCCTTCCTCTATCATTCTCATTTCTTGTTTCCTACTTTCTCACTGACCAGTCACACTTCTCTAACTCTTTACGCAATGTTTCTCTCTCACTCTCTCTTCCTCACACTCATACACACACACAACCTCTCTATCCCTCACAAGCTCTCTCTCTCTCTCGCACTCCAACTTTTCTCTCTCCCAATCCCTCTCTTCTCACTCATCATTTCTCACATTCTCTCACACTTGTCTCTCTCTCTCTCTCTCTCTCTCTCTTTCTATCTCCCTCTCTCCCCTCTCTCTTGCCTCCTCACTCTAGCACTCTAATTTCTTTACTCTTTTTCCCTTTCTATATATATATCTCTCTTGCTCCCTCCTCACCCTCTCATTTATTCTCACCTTTCTATCTCTATATTCTCTTCCTCCCTCCCTCCCTCTCCCTAATATCTTTAATGCTCTCTTGTCCCTGTCTTGCCACTCTCTCGCTCTAATTCTCTTTATCCCTCTCACTTTCTCCTGTCAATCTCACTCCTCATTCTTGCCCTCTCTATGTCTCTCTTTTGTAGCTCTCTCACCCACGATAGCTTCATTTTTTTGTTCTCTATCTCACTCTCTCTTACTATCTTTTTCTTTCTTGCTCACTATCTCCCCTCTCTCCCTCACTTCATCATTTATGTCTTCACTCTCATTCTCATCTCTATTATTCTCTCTCACTCTCTCTTTCTTTCTCTTTTTTCTATTCTCTTTTTATATCTTATACACCTTTATTACAGGTCCTTTGTTGCTTTTTTATCTCTCTTTTCATTTACTCTTTCGCTCGTTTTTATCCTACACGTTGTCTCTCTGCACTCTCTCCTTCTTTCATTACTCCCTCTCTCCTTCCTTTTCTTACTCCCGCTCTCTCCCTTCCTATCTCCCTCTTTTTCTTCCTCTCTCTTGCTCCATCTATCTCTCACCATTAACACATTCTTACCCTCTTTTACTCCTCACTTACAGCATGCTACGATCTTCTCATATCCTTTATTCTCACTATCTCTCCCTTTCACTCTATCACTTTCTTGTTCCTACTCTCTCTTTAAATTCTCTCACTTCCTTATATCTCTCTTTCTCCCTCACTACCTCCATCTCTCTCTCTCTCTCTCATACACCTCTCTTTGTCTATGTCTCTCACTATCTTTTCTATCTCTCAATTTGACCCTCCCATTATCCCTTCCTTCCCTCTCTCTTGCTCTTCCGCCCACTTTCGCTCCCTTAATCTCTCTCTCTCCCTCTCTTTATCTCTCTCTTTCTTGCTCCCTTTCTACCTTTCTCTTTCTATCTTCTCTCATACTCTCTTCCCTTTATTTTCTCTCCCTCTCTTCCTTTCACGCTCCCTATTTCTCTTTCTTTAGTTTCCACCCTCACTTTTACTCCCTCTCTCCCCATCTCTTCCTCGCTCATTGTTGGCTCGCTATCGCCATCGCTCACTTATATTCTGTTTCTTCTCTCTCTCCTCCCAATCTCTCTCCCTCTCTCCCTGTCCCTTGCTTCTCTCTCCTCCCAATCTTTCTCTCCCAATCTTTCCCTCCCCCTCTCCCTCTCTCTCTCTTGTCTTTCTCTCTCTTAGACACACTATCTCTCTCCCACTATCACACTCTTCGGGCTCATCCACCACTCTCTCCCTAAAATGTCATTCTCTACCCACTCTCACCCTCTCGCTCACTCTTCTTATAACTTCCTTCACTCGCTCTTCCTTCTCCTTCTCTCTTGCCTCCTCACTCCATGATCTCTATTCTCCTCTTCTCTCTCACACCTGCCTCTGCAGGTGATCCTGCCTCTCTCCTTCTATCTTCTGCTTTCTTTTTTCTTTCCTCCCTCACTCTCACACGTTCCTCCTCTCTTTATCACTTTTACCATCTTTTCTGCCACTCTCTCATTAGCTAAGTCTCTTTCTCCCTCCCTCCTGTCTCTCTGCTTCCATATCTCTCAATCTCAATCTCACCCCTTTATCGCTATCCATATCTCCTTCTATATCCCTTCTCTCTAGCTCTCACTCCTTATGTTTGCTCTATCTTCTCCAGTCTCTTTTCAATCCCTATTTTCTCCTCTCACTCCCTTTGACCCTCCTGCTCTCTCTTCAATCCTTATCCTCCCTCCCTCATTCTCCTTCTAGTTCACTCACTCTCTTTCTCTCTCTCACACTATATTTCAACTCTACATCATTTGCTAGCTCTCCCTTGGTCTCTCTCGCTGTCCTCTCTCTTGCTACTTCTTCAATCACCCTCTCTTCTTCTATTTACTTACCCTTTTGTCCCACGGCCCTCACTCTCTTTTACTCTCCGGCCGTCCCTCTCTCAATTGATCTACATCTCGCTCTTGCCCCTCATCTTCAATCTCATTATTTCCTTCTTCACCTCACCATCCCTCTATCCTCTGTCCCCACCCTTCCCACTCCCTCATTATCTTTCTCCCTTACTCCCAATATCTCCTCCTCTCTCTCCTCTTGCACTCACTCCAATCTCTTTCTCTCGCTCTCTCTCTTTTCTCCATTGTATTCTTCCATTTACTCTCTCTTGCTCTCTCTTCTCTCACTCTCTTCTCTCTATTTGTCTCTCACTCTCTCTCTCATCATCTCTCCCTCCCTCTCCATTCTCACACTCTCTCCCTCTCTATCTCCCTCTCTCCATCTCTCTCTCCCTCTCCATCTCCCTCTCTCCATCTCTCATTCTCACTCATTCTCTTAATCTGCTCTCCCATCTCCATATTTACTCACTATATTTTCCTTCAGCTTCTTCTCTCTCCCGCTTAAATCGTTCATGCTCTCTCCCTTCTCTCCCTCTCTCTCTTCAGTAATCTGTAATCTCCTCTTATGTCCGTTTCTCTTGTCTCTCTTATATATCTCTCTTTCTCACTCTCGCCCTTTCTTACTATGTTTCTTATTCTTCATTATGTTCTCTCTCCCACTCTCTTGCTCTCTCTTGCTATCGTTTTCTCTCTTTAATCATGCCTTGTATCTCACTCCCTTTCTCCCTCTCTCCCTTTCTCACTATGTCTCTCACTCTATATTATGTTTCTCTGTCTCACTATTTTGCTCGGTCTTCCTTTCTCCTCTCTCTTTATCTCCTTATATCTAACTAAATCCCACACAAAATTCCTCTCATTCTCTATCTCTTTTCTTTCCCACCCCTTCTTTCTCTTATTGTTTATTACTTCCCCTCCCTCCATCCCTCCTTATTTTGCTCATATTTATCTCTCTTCTTCTCTCTCCCTCCCATCCTTGCTCCATCACACTTTTTAATTTCACTCTCACTCTTACTCCCTCACACTCTTCTCTCTCTTTCTCTCTTGCTCTCTTTCACCCTTTCTCTCTCCCTCTCTCTCGCTTACCTGCTCTATCCACCACGCACAATGTCTCTGCATCCCTCCCTCCTTCACTCTCAATCAACGACCCTCCCTCACCTCTATCTCCCCCTCTCCCCTTTCCTCCTCTCCCTCTTTCACTTACTCCTCTATTTCTCCCTTACTCATTCCTTATTCTCTCCCTCCATTCCTCTGCTCACTCTCCCTTGCTATTTTCCTTACTCTCTTCTCTCACTATTTTCTCCCATCTATTTCCTTTCTCATTCGCACTCTTGATCTCTCTCGCTCCCTCCCTCTCTCTCTATTTTCACTATTTATTCTCTATCTTTCTTTCTCTCTCTCTCTTATTCTATATTTCATTACTATCACTCACTCACACACTCTCTCTCTTCCTCTGTTCCCTCACTCACTCTTTTTCTACTTGATCCCTCTCTTCATCTCTATATTACTTTCAGCTCTGAACCTATCCTATCTTTCTCATACTCTATTCTTTCTCTCTTAATCGAGTGTTTATTTGTATCTCTTCTCTCATTCATTTCTCCCTTTTTACATACCCCCATCTCTCTTTCCTCCCTCTCTCACTCCTTATGTCTCCCTCTTCTCTCTCTCCCAACTCTCTTTTACACACTCTCTCTCTCACCTCTTCATCCCCTTCGGTCTCTCTCTTTCTTGATCTCTCTCTCCTTCCATTTACTTGCTCTCTCCATCCCTCTGTCCTCTCACCAACACTTTCTTGCATTATCTTTTCACAAAATCTCTTTTCTCTCTCTATTTGTTTCTCTTAATCTCGTGGTCTTTCACTCTTCAATCTCTCTCACTCCCTCTCTGTCTCTTTCTTTCTTACTCTCTACCTCTCTCTCTCTTGGCTCTTTCCCTCCTTCTCTCTTGTCCCCACTCTCTCCTTTATCTATTTCTCTCTCACTCTCTTCCTTTCTTGCACCCTCTTCCGCTCTCTTCAATTTCCTCTCACTCATAATCCTCATTCCCTCTCTTTCTCAGCTCCATGTTCCTCTCTCTCACACAATCTTTCATACATTGCTGCTCTACTCTCTTTGCCACTCATTCATTCCCTCCCTCTCTCACCCTCTCTAGCTTCCCCTCCCTACCGGCCTCTCTCCCTCTCTCTCTCTTCTTTCTCTCTCACACACTCTTGCCCCCTCTTCCTCTCACTCTCTTCCGGTTCATTCCTTCTCTCTCCCACTAATTCTAATTCTCTACCCCTTCTCACTCACACTCTTTCTTCTCTCTCTCTCTCACCTTCCCCTCTCACTCCCGCTCTCTTCCATCCTTCGATTCCTTCGTCCAATCTCTTTCTTTCTCACTTTCTCCCTCTCTCACTATTTTCTCCTTTATGCTTTATCACTTTCTATTCCTCTATTGCTTTCTTTCTTTCCCTCTCACTTCCTCTCTTCCCACAATATCTCTTCACTCTCTCTTTCTCTCTCCTCTCTATTAAATTTCACTCACTCTTCCTCTCTTTCTCTCTCTCGCTCTCTCTCCCCCTCCTCTACCTCTCTATCGCTATCTCCCTCTTTCTGTCCTCTCATATTTCTCGATTCTTCTCTCATTCTCTCTCTCTCCTTTTGTCGCTCCTCCCTTCTTCTCTCTTTCTCACTCTTTGTTATCTCTCTCTCTCACTTGCTCTGTCTTTTCTTTGCTCTCTCATTCTTTCTCTCCCTTTCTCACCTACTCTATTGCTTCATTCCCTCCTTTGTCTCTCTTCTTTCTCTCTCACACTCTCCCCCCTCTCCCCTCTCTCTCACTAATTCTCATTCTCTACCCAAACTCTCTCTCTCACCTCTTTATCTTCGTCTCGCTCTCCTTCTGTCTCACTCACTTGTTTTCCATCCTTACGACTCCCTTCCGTCAATCTCTCTATTTCTCACTCCCTCCCTCTCTCACTATTTTTCTCTTTTAATGCTTTATTACTTTTGTTTCTCTATTGCTTTCTTTCACTCCCACTCACTTCCTCTCTCTTCCAACAATCTCTTCACTCTCTCATATACGTTTCTTCTCTTTCTCTCCCTCTTATTTCTGTCCCTTTCTCTCCCTCACTATCTCTCCCCTTGCTCTACCTCTATATCTCCATCTCCCTCTTTCTCTCACTCTCATATCTCCCAATTTTCTCTCATGCACTCTCTCCTTCTATCTCTCCCTCCCTCTGTTCAACATAGCTTTCACTCCCTTCTCCTCTCTTTCTCTCACTCTTTGTTATCTCTCTCGCACTTACTCTCCATGCTGCTCCTCTCTCTTCTCTCATTATTTCTCTTCGTCCCTTACTCACTCTCTCTCCTCTCTCCCCTCCCCTCCTTCCCTCTCTCGGTTAAGCTTTCCTCTATCTCTCTCTGTACTTTCTCTCCCTCTTTCCTTCTCCCTCTTTCCCTCTCCCTCTCTCGCCCATACAACTCCTCTCACTTTTTATCATCCACTCTTTTTGCTCTTCCTCTCCCTCCCCATCTCGTTCACTCACCCTTGCTCTATCATCCAACAAGTTGCTATTTCTCTTTCACACACTCTCTCCCTCTCTTCCTCCCTCTCTCTCTTCAATCTTTCTCACGGCCTCCCTTATCTCTCTGTTCTTTCTTACTCCCACTCATCTTGTCTCTCACACTCTATTATATCTCTCTTTCTCAGTTTTTGCTCTCTCTCTCCTCCATCCCTCACTCTTTCCCTCTCTCCATCTCTCCTCATTCTCTCTTTCAATCTCACTCTCAGCTCTCTCTTTCTCCCTGTTGCCTTTTCTATCTCTCATTATTTATCACCTTCTCTCACACATCTCTTTCTCTCTCCCCTCCCTCTTTCACTCCCACTCTCCCTCTCTCCTTTTCTCTTAGTATATCTCACTTTGTTTACCTCACTCTTCCACATCCTTTATATAACTTTCCACTCTTGCTCTTTATCTCTTAATTCTCACCCACTTCTTCACTTTCTCTGATTCCATTTATCTCTTCTTGATCAGCCACTTTCATCTCTTTCTCATTGTTTCTCACTTTATACCCTACATTTCTCTCCCAAGCTCCCTCCTTCCTATTTGAATCGCCCCTTTCTCTCTCGCCTATTCTCTCACATCCGCTATATCCGTCTCTCTCTGTCTCACTCTCTTACTCTCTCTCTTACTCACTTTTCCTCACTCTCTTTTTTCTCTGTTTCCCTCTCGCACTGTCTTCTTTCTTTCTCATCTTTTCTCTTTCGGTTCACACTCAATCTTACTTTCTCCCTCTCTCCTCTCTCTCTCTTTCCTCATGATTACTCTCACCCTCTCTCTCTTTATGACTCGTGCTTTCACTCGGCCTTTCTCCTTCCTCATTCTATCTTCAATTTCCTTGTCACTCGTTCTTCTCTTCTCTCCCTTTCTATCCATGCCATACACATTCTCACACTTTTTTAGTCTCTTAAGCTCTCTTTCTCAATCTCTCTCGTTCTCTTTTCCTCCCCACTTCCCATTTCTTTCCCCGCTTTTTTATTTTCTCTCTCTCCGTCTATCTGAGATTATAATCTCTTTCACTACCTAACAATTTATCTATCTATTCTCTCGTCCTCTCTCAATATAACCTTTATTACTCTCTCCTTCTCACACCCCCTCTCACATACTCCTCTTTCACTATTTCTCTTTCATTTTCTCTTCTTCTCTATTGCACTCTCTCACATCCTCCCTCTCCCTTGCACTTGCTTTGCCCTCACTTTACGTATAATTTTTGTCTCTATTTATTGGTCCCTTTGTTCCTTTAGTTAGTTTTAATTCTACTCTCCCTCTTTGCCTTCCCCACTTTCTCCTCCACTGCTCTTCCATTTCCTCTTTCTCTCTCTTCCCTCAGCACTCTACTCTTTTGCTTTCTCTATTTCTCACTTTTATTCTCTATCACTCTTGCTTTCTCTTCTATTAATCTCTCATCCATTTCTCACACTCGCACACACACTCTCTCTCTTCCTCCTTTTCTATCTATCTCTCTTTCCTCCCGGTCCCTCTCTTCATCTCCATATCACTCTCACTCATAGGTCGTCCCTCTATCTTAATCTTTCTCTATTCTTTCTCTATCTCTCATAATCTATCTTTTTATTTGTCTCTCTTCTTTCTCATTCCTTTCACTCTTTCTCTCTATATATCCCTAACTCTCTCTCTCCATCTCTCACTTACCTCCTTCCCTCTTTTATATCTCCCTCTTTCTCCGCTCCCCCTCTCTCTTCCGCACGCTCTCACTTCACCCTCTATGTTTGTATCCCCCTCGCTCTCTCTCTCTCTTTCTCTCTCACTATTCTCTTGCTCTTCTTCCCTCTTGTCCCTCTCACTAACCCTCTATTGCTCTACATTGCACGACATTTACTTTCTTACTATTTGCCTTTTACAATTTCTCGATCTCAATCTTTCACTAATCTCTCTCAATCCTCTTTATCTACAGCTTTCTCTCTCTCGACCTCTCTCTCTAACTCTCTATTCTATCTTTATCTTTTCTTTAGTGTCCCTCGGAAACTCATTTCCTCTCTTATATTATTCATTTTTCCTCTCTCGAAGTTACGCTTTGACTCTTTTACTCTTGTTCTCTTTATCGAGGTCTCACTCTCTCCCTCTATCTTTCTCACTCCCCAAACATACTCTCTCTGAATTTCTTGCCTTGCAGTAGCTCACTCTTCTCACTCCATCTCACACACTCATACCTCTCACTCTCTCGATCACTCTCCTTCTCACCCTCTTTATCTTCATTTCTCGCTCTCATCTCCTCTCTATTATGATCTTATTCTCTCTCCCACTCTCTCCTCTCTACCCCCTCGCTCCATTTTTTTACTCTTCTCTCCCTATCCCATTCCTACAGTATTTTCTTTCACTCTCTCTCTCTTTCTCAATCTCTATTTTCTTTTTCTAACTTATACTCTTTTTTACACTCTCCTTTGTTGCTCTTTATCACCTCACTTCTCTCTTTCCTCTTAAATTTCTGTATCACTCTCAATTTCTCACTTACCTAGCTCTCTCTCTCTCTTGCTCTCTCTTCATACACTCTCTCCTCTCTTTTCTTAATCTTTTTCTACCTGTCCCTCACACACACTATCTCTCACTCTTTATTTCTCACTTTCTCTCACATTGTATCTCTCTCTTTCTCTCTCCCTCTCATTGTCACCTTTCTCACACTCTCTTTCCTTACTCTTATTCTCGCTCATACCTCTCTATCTATTTTTCTCTCTTTCTCGCTCCCTCAATCTCTATTTCTTCTCTTACTCTCTATATTTCTTTTTTTCCTTAATCGCTCCTTCACACTCTCTCCCCTTATCACAGTGTTATCTTTTTCTTTAGTGTCCCTCAAACTCATTTCCTCTCTTATATTATTCATTTTCCTCTCTCAAGTTCGCTACGACTCTTTTACTCTCTTGTTGCGTTTGTTCTCTTTGTCAGGTCTCCTCTCTCCCTCTATCTTTCTCACTCCCCCAACATATCTCTCTAGTTCTTGCTTACGTAGCTCACTCTTCTCACTCCGTCTCACACACTCATACCTCTCACTTTCTCTCAATCCTCTCCTTCTCACCCTCTTTATCTTCATTTCTCGCTCTCTATCTCACTCTCTATTATGATCTTATTCTCTCTCCCTCTCTCCTCTCTCTTCCCCCCTCGCTCATTTTTTACTCTTCTCTCTATCCCATTCTCTATTATTTTCTTTCACTCTCTCTCTCTTTCTCTGTCCCTATTATTTTCTTTTTCTAACTTATACTCTTTTGCCTCTCCTTTGTTGCTCTTTATCTCTCTTCTCTCTTTCCTCTTAGAATTTCTATCACTCAATTCCTCACTCTCTATCACGTATCGCTCCTTTGCTTCCAACCCTCCTCTCATTCTCTCTATTCTCTCCCTCCCTCCCTTTATCCCTCTTCATATCCCTCTCTCCCTTGGTCCCTCTCTCTTATCATTCTCTTTGTTCTCCCTCACTTTCATTCCTTCACTCACTTACTTTTACTTCATCTTCCACTGAGTTACTCTTCCCCACTCTCTCCCTTTCACTCTCCCTTTCTTTCTCATTCACTGCTCTCTCTTTAGACCTCACTACCTCCTCCTATCTCTATTTCTCACTCTCTTTTACCCTCTCTCACTCTCTATTCCTACAATTAAATCAAGCTCTTCATAGAAAAACTTGTGATTTTCGATCCCGATATTGTATCTTTAGTATTAACATGAATTAATAATTATCATACACTTGAACTCGAACCAAGATGCTCCAACTATTTCTTGACGTAAAGCAGATTGTTGATTTGTTTGTCACTCTCTCACTTTCTCTTATTTTGTCTCTCTTTTGATGCTCCCTCTTTGTCTCTCTTCAGTTGCACTCTCAATCATATTTCTCATTCCCTCTCTTTGTACGGCACCATGATCATTTCTCTCACTTATTCTCTCTCTTCTATTGCTCTCTTTCCACTCTCTCCTATCAATCTTTCTTTCACTCTCTCTCCACTCTCTTGTTTCCATCTCTCTCTCCCTCTCTCGCTTGCGCTCTTCTTTCTCTTTCTCACTCTCCCCATCTCTTTCTCAATCTCTTCCAATTCATCCCCCATCTCTCTCCTACTAAATCTCATTCCTACCCCCTTCTCTCCCTTTCTCTCATTCTGTTCTTCCTTCACTCTCTCATCTACCTCACTCTCTCTCCCTCTATTAAATTTCTCTATCTTACTCTTCTTTCTCACCCTCTTTTTTTGTCTCTCTCTCTCCCCCTCACTCACCTCTCTATCTCCATCTCCCTCTTTCTCTCACTCTCTTTTCTTAATTTCTCTCACTCTCTCTATCCTTCTATTTCTCTCTCATTCTCTTTAGCTTCTCACTCCCTCCTGCTCTTTTCTCACTCATTATTTAACTCTCTCTCACTAACTACGTATCCCCATTTGCTCCCTCTTCTCTACTATTGCTCTTCGTACATCCTCTCTCTTTCTTCTCTCTCTCCCTCCCTCTCTCCTCTCTGACTCACGTTTTCCTATATCTCTCTCTATCTTTGCCGCACTTTCTCCCCTCTTTCCCTTTACAACTCCTCTCTCTCACTCTTTATCATCCATTCTTTTGCTCTTCCTCTCTCCCCTTCTCACTCTCTTCCTCTCCCACTCTACCCTTCTCTCCCTCTCTTGCTCCCTCTCTTGCTCCCTCTCTCTCACTCAATCTTTCTCACGGCCTCTCTCTATCTCTCTATTCCTTTCTCTTTACCACTCATGCTCTCTCTCTCTCTATTATACCTCCTTTTGTACGTATTTTGCTCTCTCTCTTATGTTTCCCTTATTGTCTTTCTTTCTATCACTATTTTCCGCACTCTTTCTTGCTCTCCCTCTCTCCCTACTTCTCTCCTCTCTTTCAATCCTACTCTCGGCTCTCTGCTGTCTTTTTCATTGTTTCTTCTCTTGTCTCATTATTTCTCACCTCCTCTCACATCTCTTCCTCTTCCCCTCTCCCAATTGCTCCCTTCCTCCCTCTCTCTCCTTTCTCCATATATCTCACTCTCTTTACCTCACTCCTCTACTCAGTGTCTTCTACTTTCTTAAGTAATCTTTCTCTCTCACTCCCTCGCTCACTCTCTTGCACTTTATCTCTCATTTCTCTCTCACTTCCTCACTTTGTTGGTTCTCTTTCATCTCTTTTTCAATCATGCACTTTCATCGCTTTCTCAATGTTTCTCACTCTATCATACATTTCTCCCTTAGCCTCCCTCCCTCCTTCCCTCCCTTTCTCTCTCATCTATTTCTCTAACGTCTATCTCTCACTTCATCTCCCTCTCTCTCTGTCGCTCTCTTTTTCCTCACTCTATTCTCTCATTTTCTCTATCGCACTCGTCTCCCTTTCTTTCTCTTCTCTTCAATTTCACTCACACTTTTACTTTCTCCCATCTCTCTTTCCTCATGATTGCACTCACCCTCTCTCTCTTTCACTCTCGTGCTTTCTATCTCTTTCTCCCTTCCTCTCTCTCTTCAATTTCACTGTCACTCTTCCTCCCTCCCCCTCTCTCCCTTTGTTTCAAACCCATATATTTCTGTAGCTCATTCTCTTAAGCTCTCTTACTTGATCTCTCTCGCACTTTTTCCCACACTCTCTATTTCTTTCTCGCTATATTGTTTTCTCTCTTTCCCCTTTTATCTCGTGTTTCTATCCCTATCTCCCTATCAACCAATTTATCAATCTATTCTCTCGCTCTATCTCAATCTAAACCTTTATTACTCTCAAATTTTCACTCCCCCTCTCTCCTGCTCCTCTTTCACACTTTCTCTTCCGTTCTCGCTTCTTCTCTCTTGTACTTTCTCCCATTCTCTCTCTCTCTCTCTCGTCCTCCCTCTTGTTATTCTTTTCCTTTGCCTTACCTTTCCATCTACTCCCTCTATCCCTTTATTCTATTTTCTATCTACTCCTTATGGCCCTTTATTCATTTTAAATCTCACTCTTACTCCCTCACTCTCTCTTTCTCACTCCCAATTCCCTCACTCTCTTATGTTACTCTATTCTCCTCTCCTCTTACTCTTTCACTTCATCGGTTCCCCACTCTATCGTGCTCTCCCTCTCTGGCTCTCTCTCCCACTATCTCCCACACTCTCTTCTCTCTCTCACTCTCTCTCACACAAATCACTCTCTCAACTCTCCTGTATTCCTTCTCTTGCTTTCTCTCTTGCTCTTCCTTTTCCTCTTATTCTCTCTTCCCTCACACCTCTACTCTCTTGATTTCTCTATTACTCTCTCTCTCTCTCTCTCTCTCTATTCCTCCCTCTCTTTCTCCTTAATTTCTCTCTTTCTCCTTAATTTCACTCACTCGTCTACTCTTTCCCTCTCCTTCTCACTCACTCTCTTTCTCGCTCTTACTATCTTTTCTATTGCTACCACTTCCTCTATCTTCTCACTCTCTCGCCTCCTCTATTCCCCACACACTCTCTCTCTTACATCCCTCCCTACCTCTTTCCTCTCAATCTCTCTCCCGCCCTCCTTCCTTCCACCGTCTCTCTCTCCCTCTCATCCTCTCCATCTCCCTCTCTCACTTGCTCACTTTATCTCCCCCTCCCCGTCTCTCACTCATTCTCAATTCTCTCTCCCTCTTTTTCTCTAAGTCATTATCTCTTGCTCTATCTTCCTTCACACTCTCTTCTCTCTCTATTTCTCTCTCTATCTCACCTTCTCTCTCATTTTTCAATCTCTCTCCCTGCCTCTCTCTATTTTTCATTATTTATTCTCTATCTTTCTTTCTCGCTCTTCTCTTTTTCTATCTTCCATTACTATCACTCAATCACACACACTCTCTCTCTTCCTCCTGTTTCCTAACTTTCTCTTTTTGTCGCAGTCCCTCTCTTCATCTTTCTATTACTTTCACTCTTAACCTATCCCTCTATCTTTCTCATTCTCTATTCTTTTTCTCTCTCCTAATCCGTGTTTATTTGTCTCTCTTCTTCAACATTCATTTCTCCCTTTTTCTCCACATATCCCTAACTCTTTCTCTCCCTCTCTCACTTTCCTTCACTCTTTATGTCTCCCTCATTCTCTCTCTCTCACCTCTCTTTCACACACACTCTCTCCCCTACCTCTTCATCCCCTTCGCTCTCTCTCTTTCTTGATCTCTGTCTCACTAATTCACTTGCTCTCCATCCCTCTATCCCTTTCACCAACCCTCTCTAGCACTATTTTTTTTCTAAATCTCTTTTCTCTCTCTATTTGTCTCTCATAATCTCATCGTCAGTTTTTCACTCTTCGGTCTCTCTCACTCCCTCTCTATATTCTAACTCTCTACCTTTCTCTCTCCGTCACTCTTTTCCTCTCTTCCACTCTCTTGTCCCCCACTCTCTCCTCTGTCTATTTCTCTCTCACACTCTCTTCCTTTCTAGCACCATCTTCCTCTCTCTTCAATTTCACTCTCACTCATAATCCCTTATTCCCTCTTGCTTTCTCCCTACATGTTCACTATCTCTCACAAAGTCTCTCTTCTATTGCTCGCTCTCCTCTATCTTCACTCATTCTTTCTCTCCCTCTCTCATTACTCTCTTGCTTCCTTCCCTCCCTCCTTCTCTCCTTTCTCTCTCACACACTCTCCCCCTCACTTCCTCTCACTCTCATCCAATTCATCCCCTCTCTCTCCCACTAATTCTCATTCTCTACACTCCTCTCTCTCACTCTTTCTTCTCTCTCACTCTCCCTTGCCTTCTCACTCCCACTCTCTTCCATCCTTTTGACTCCCTTCGTCAATCTCTTTCTTTCTTACTTTCTCCCTCTCTCACTATTTTATCCTTTTATGCTTTTTCACTTTCTGTTTCTCTATTGCTTTCTTTCACTCCCTCTCACTTCCACTCTCTTTCCACAGTATCTCTTCATTCTCCTTCTCTCTATTAAATTTCACTCTCTCATCCTCACTTTCTCTCATCTTTTTTTGTCTCTTTCTCTCTCTCACTCACTCTCCCCCTCACTGTACCTCTCTATCTCCATTGCTCTCTTCTCGTCACTCTATATCTCTCAATTTCTCTCCCATTCTCTCTCTCCTTCTGTCACTCCATCCCTCTCGAACTTAGCTCACTCCCTTCTTCTGTACTGCTACTCTCTCATTCTTTCTCTTTCTTTCTCACCCACTCTCTTGCTTCCTTCCCTCCCACTCTCTATCTCTTCTTTCTCTCCCACACACTCTCCCCCTCTCTTCCTCTCACTCTCTTCCAATTCATCTTCTCTCTCAACCACTAATTCTCATTCTCTACCCCCTCTCTCTCACTCTATCATCTCTCTCACTCTCCCTTCCTCTCTCACTCCCATGGTCTTCCATCCTTCTGACTCCCTTCTGTCATTCTCTCAATTTCTCACTCTCTCCCTCTCTCACTATTTTCTCTTTTTATGCTTTATTACATTTTGTTTCTCTATTGCTTTCTTGCACTCCATCTCACTTCCTCTCTCCTCCCATAATATCTCTTCACTCTCTCTTTTTCTCTCCTTCTCTCTATTAAATTTCATTTACTTTTCTTCTCTTTCTCTCCCTCATTTTTTTGTCCCTTTCTCTCTCACATTCTCTCCCCTTACTCTATCTCTATATCTCCATCTCCCTCTTTCTCTCACTCTCATATTTCTCAATTTCTCTCTCATTCACTCTCTCCTTCTATTGCTCCCTCCCTCTCTTCAACTTAGCTCACTCCCTTCTTCTCTCTTTCTCACTCTTTGTTATTTCTCTCTCACTTATTCTCTGTATTGCTGCTCTCTCTTCTTTCATTATTTCTCTTCGTCCATACTCCCACTCTCTCTCCTCTCTCCCTCCCTCTCTCGCTAAGATTTCCTCATCTCTCTAGAACTTTCTCTCCCTCTTTCCCTCACCTCTCTCCCCATACAACTCCTCTCTCACTCTTTATCATCCCCTCTTTTGCTCTCCCTCTCCCCTCATCTCGTTCACTCTCCCTTGCTCTATCATCCAACACTACTATTTCTCTTTTACACTCTCTCTGCCTCTCTTGCTCCCTCTCTCTCTTTAATCTTTCTCATGGCCTCCCTCATCTCTCTCTTTTACACTCTCTCACTCTCACACGCTCTATTATATCTCACTTTCTTAGTTTTTTGCTCTCTCTCACTCCGTCCCTCACTCTTTCCCGCTCTCCCTCTCTCCCTATTCTCTCTTTCAATCCCACTCTCAGCTCTCTCTCTTTCTCTCTGCCTTTTCTATCTCTCGTTATTTCTCACCTTCTCTCACACATCTCTCTCTCTCCCTCTCCCTCTTTCACTCCCACTCTCCTTCTCTCCTTTTCTCCCAATATAACTCACTCTGTTTACCTCAGTATCTCCCACTACCTTTATATAACTTTCCCTCTCTCCCTCACTCAATCACTTCCTCTTTATCTCTTAATCTCTCTTGCTTCTTCACTTTCTCTGAATCCTTTTATGTCTTTTTTAATCTAGAACTTTCATCTCTTTCTCATTGTTTCTCACTTTATACTACATTTCTCTCCCAAGCTCCCTCTCTCCTTATTGACTCCCTCCCCTCTTTATCTCTCGTCTATTCTCTCACATGTACTCTATCCGTCTCTATCTGTCTCACTCTCTCATTCTCTCTCTTGCTCACTTTTTCCTCACTCTTTTCACTCTATTTCTCTCTCGCACTCATCTTTCATTCTTTATAATCTCTTTCTCTTTAATTTCACTCTCACTCTTACTATCTCCTTCTCTCTCTCTTTCCTCATGATTACTCTCACCCTCTCTCTCTTTATCTCTGATGCTTTCTTCACCCTTTCTCCCTTCCTCATTCCTTCTTCAATTTCACTGTCAGTCACTCTTCCTCCCCCTCTCTCCCTTTCTCTCAAAGCCATACATTCTCACTATTTCTTAGCTCCATCTCTTAAGCTCTCTCACTCAATCTCTCTCATTCTCTTTTCCCGCACTCCCCATTTCTTTCCCGCTAGTTTATTTTCTCTCTCTCCCACTCTATCTTATGGTCTAATCTCTTTCTCTACCTACCAATTTATCTATTTATTCTCTCACTCTCTCTCAATATAACCCTCTATTACTCTTTCCTTCTCACGGCCCCTCTCATAATCCTCTTTCACTATTGCTCTTTCATTCTCTCTTCTTCTCTCTTGCACTCTCTCTCATCCTCCCTCTCTCTTTTCCTCTCTCTTGCACTTCCTTCCCCTGCCCTCACTTTTTCTGTATAATTTTTCTCTATTTCTTGTTCCATTTGTTCCTTTAGTTAGTTTAATTCTCACTCTTACTCCCTCCCTCTCCATTTCTCACTTTTTATTCTCTCTTTCTCTCCCGCTCTCTCTTTAGTTATTCTATTCTCCTCTCCTCTTACTCTTTCTTTTTGTCTATCCCCCACTCTATCTTGCTTTCTATCTTTCGCATTCTCTCTGCCCCTCCCCCACCCACTATCTCACACTCATTTTTTTCCCCCTTTCTCACACACATTCACTCTCTCATCTCTCCCATTTTGCCTTCCTCACTTTCTTTCTTGCTCTTCCATTTCCTCTTGTTCTCTCTTCTCTCACAACTCTACCCTTCTGATTTCTCTATTTCTCACTTTTTATTCTCTATCGCTCTTGCTCTCTCTTCTATTAATCTCTCTTCCATTTCTCACACTCGCACACACTCTCTGTCTTTCTCGTGTTCTCTCTATCTCTCTTTCTCTCCTAGTCCCTCTCTTCATCTCTATATCACTCTCACTCACAGCCTGTCCCTTTATCTTAATCTTCTCTTATCTTTCTCTCTCCTAATCTATCTTTTATTTGTCTCTATTCTTTCTCATTCCTTTCACCCTTGTCACTATATATCCCCAACTCTCTCTCCATCACTCACTTTCCTCCTTCCCTCTTTATGTCTCCCTCATTCTCTCTCTCCCCCTCTCTCTTTCGTACTCTCTCTCACTTCTCCCTCTATGTCTGCATCCCCCTCACTCTCTCTCTCATTTTCTCTCTCACTCATTCTCTTGCTCTCCTTCCCACTATCTGTCTCACTAACCCTCTATTGCTCTCTTTTTTGTCTATTACTTTCTCTCACTATTTGCCTCTTACAATCTCTCTCTATCTTAATCATTAACTCTTCAATCTCTCTCACTCCTCTATCTCTCTCTTTCTCACTCTTAACCTCTCTCTCTCTAACTCTCTATTTTATCTTTCTTTCTCACTCTCTTAATCTTCTCTCTCTTGCTCTCTCTTCATTCACTCTCTCTTCTCTATTTGCTTAATCTTTTTTATCTTATCCCTCAAACACACTATCTCTCACACTTATCTCTCTCCTTTCTCTCATTATTTCTCACTTTCTCTCACAATTATCTCTCTTTCTCTCTCCCTCTCATTGTCACCCCGTCTCCCACTCTCTTTCCTTAATCTTGTTCTCACTCTATCGCTCCCTATCTATATTTCTCTCTTGCTCCCTCTCTCACTCTATATCTCATTCTTCTCCCTTAATCCCTCCCTCACACTCTCTCTCCCTTCCCACCCTATTTAGCTTTTCTCTTTCTTGTCCCTCACTCTCATTTCCTCTCTTATATTCTTTATTTTCCTCTTTCTCTCTAGATCGCTTTGACTCTTTCAAACTTCTACTCTTTATCAAGTCTCACTCTCCCTCTATCTTTCTCACTCCCCAAACATGCCCTCTCTTGTTCTTGCTTATATAGCTCAGTCTTCTCTCTTCATCTCACGCACTCATACACTCTCTCACATTCTCTCAATCACTCTCCTTCTTACCTTATTTAGCTCAATTTCTCGCTCTCTATCTCACTGTCTCTTACGATCTTATTCTTTCTCTCCCACTCTGTCTTAACTCCCCCCTTGCTCCTTTTTTTACTCTTCTCTCTATCACATTCTCTATTATTTTCTCTCACTCTCTCTCTTTCTCAATCTCTATTTTCTTTTTCTATCTTATACTTTCTTTTAAACTCACCTTTTTTGCTCTCTCTTTTCTCTCTTTCCTCTTACATTTCTATCACTTAATTCCTCACTCTCTCTCCTGTCTTGCTCCCTTGCTTCGAACACTCCCTTTCTCAATCTCTCTATTCTCTCCCTCCCTCTCTTTTTCTCTCTCCATCTCTCTCTCTCCTTTGGTCCCTCTTTCTCTTATGATTCTCCTGTTCTCCCTCTCTTTTTTGCCCTCACTCACTTACTTTTACTTGATCTTCCCTCAGTCTCTCTTCTCATTTTCTCTCCCTTTCACTCTCCCTTTCTTTCTCATTCCCGCTCTCTCTTTAGACCCTCCCACTACCTCCTCTTATCTTTATTTCTCACTCCCTCTTTCACCCTCTCTCACTCTCTATTCCATCTCTACAATTAGATCTGGTTTTCATAGAAAAACTTGGGATTTTCGAACCCGATATTATATGTTTAGTATTAACATGAATTGCTATTTATGCCTCCACTTGGATTCAAACCGAGATGCTCCATGTATTGCTTGAAGTAAAACGGATAGTGGATTTCTTTATCACTCTCTCACTCTCTTCTGTCTCCCTTTTGACACTCCCTTGCTCCCTCTTCATCTCTCTTCAGTTGCACTATCACTCTTAATGCCTCATTCCCTCTCTTTGTCTCGCTCCATGACCATTTCTCTCACTTATTCTCTCTTCTATTTCTCTCTTTCCTCTCTCTCCTATCAATCTTTCTTTTGCACTCTTTCCACTCTCTTCTTCCATCCCTCTCTCCCTCTCTCCATCGTGCTCTTTTTTCTCTTTCTCGCACACTCTCCCCTCCTTTTCTCACTCTCTTCCAATTCATCCCCCCATCTCTCTCCCACTAAATCTCATTCCCTACCCCCTCTTTCCCTTACTCTTACTCTCTCAATTTCTTCCTTCACACTCTCATCTCCCTCACTCTCTCTCCCTCTATTAAATTTCACTATCACTCTTACTCCTATTTCTCACCCTCTCCTTTCTCTGTCTCTCTCTCCCCAACTCCACCTCTCTATCTCCATCTCCCTCTTTCTCTCACTCTCTTTTCTTCCAATTTCTCTCTCTCTCTATCCTTCTATTTCTCTCTCCTTCTCTTTAGCTTAGCTCACTCCCTTCTTCTCTCTTTCTCACTCATTGATAACTCTATCTCACTTACTCTGTGTACTGCTGTTCCCTCTTCTCTATTATGCTCTTCGTTCGTCCTCCTACTCTCTCCTCTCTCTCCCCTCCCCACTCCCTCTCTCTCTCACGCTTTCCTATATCTCTCTCTATCTCTGTCGCACTTTCTCCTCCTCCCTCCCTTTACAACTCCTCTCTTTAACACTTTATCATCCATTCTTTTGCTCTCCCTCTCTCCCACTCTACCCTTCTCTCTCTCTCTTGCTCGCTCTCTCATTAATCTTTCTCACGGCCTTCGTCTATCTCTCTATTTCTTTCTCTTTACCACTCATGCTCTCTCTATAATACCTCCCTTTCTCTGTCTTTTGTTCTCTCTCTTATTCACTCACTTTCTTTCTCTCACTATATTTCGCACTCTTTCTTGCCCTCCCTCTCTCCCTACTTTTCACTCTTTCAAACTTACTCTCAGCTCTCTCTGTCTTTTTCTTTGCCTCTTCTCTCTCTCCCTCTCCCTCTTGCTTCCTTCCTCCCTCTCTCCTTCTCTCTCCATATATCTCACTCTTTTTACCTCACTCTTCTATTCAGTCTCTTCCACATTCTTAATCTATCTTTCTCTCTCACTCCTCACTCACTCTCTTGCTCTTTATCTCTCATTTCTCTCTCTCACTTCCTTTCATTCTTAGTTCTCTTTCATTTCTTCTTCAATCATGCACTTTCATCTCTTTCTCATTGTTTCTCACTCTATCCTACATTTCTCCCTCTGCCTCCCTCACTCCTTTTCTCTCTCATCTATTTCTCTAACATCTATCTCTCTCTTCATCTACCTCTCTCTCTCTCACTCTTTTTCCTCACTCTATTCTTTTTTTTTCTCTCGCACTTTGTCTCCCTTTCTTTCTCTTCTCTTCTCTTCAATTTCACTCACACTTTTACTTTCTCCCCTCTCTTTCCTCATGATTTCACTCACCCTCTCTCTTATTCACTCTCGTGCTTGCTCTCTCTTTCTCCCTTCCCTCTCTCTTCAATTTCACTATCACTCTTCCTCTCTCCCTTTCTTTCAAACTCATACATTATAACACTTTCTCGTAGCTCAATCTCTTAAGCTCTCTTTTCGATATCCCTCGCTCTCTTTTCCCACACTCACCATTTCTTTCTCGCTACGTTATTTTCTCTCTTTCCCCCTTTATCTCATGTTTCTATCTCTATCTTTCTATCAACCAATTTATCAATATGTTCACTCGCTCTCTCTCAATCTAAACCCTTATTACTCTAAAATTTTCACTTCCCCTCTCTCTTGCTCCTCTTTCACTCTTACTCTTCCTTTCTCGCTTCTTCTCTCTTGTACTTTCTCCCATTCTCTCTCTCTCTCTCTCCTTCCCTCTCTCTTACCATTCTTTACCTTAGCCTCACTTTTCTATCTACTCCCTCTGTCCTTTTATTCAATTTTTTATCTACTCCCTATAGCCCTTTATTCAATTTATATCTCACTATTACTCCTTCACTCTCCCTTTCTCACTCTCTTATGTTACTCTATTCTCCTCTCCTCTTACCCTTTCACTCCATCGATTTCCCACTCTATGTCGCTCTTCCTCTTTGGCTCTCTCTCTCTAACTATCTCCCACACTCTCTTCTCTCTCTCACTCTCTCTCACACAAATGCACTCTCTCGTCTCTCCCGCTTTCCTTCTCTCCCTTCCTCTCGTCTCTCTCTCCCTCTCATCCTCTCCATCTCCCTCTCTCACTTGCTCACTCTATCTCCCCCTACCTCTCTCTCTCACTCATTCTCAATTTCTCTCTCCCTCTTTTCCTCTAGGTCATTCTCTCTTGCTCTATCTTCCTTCAAACTCACTTCTCTCTCTATTTCTATCTCTATCTCACCTTTTCTCTCATTCCCTCTCTCTTCAATCTCTCTCACTCCCTCCCTCTTTTTATTTTTCACTATTTCTCTATCTTCCTTGCTCTCTTCTATTATTCTCTCTTCCATTACTCTCTCACACACACTCTCACTTTCTCTTGTTCCCTCACTCATTCTCTCCAAGTCCCTCTCATCATCTCTGTGTCACTCACTCCTAACCTATCTATCTATCTTTCTCATTATCTTTTGTTTCTCTCTTTCCTGATCTGTCTTTTATTTGTCTCTCTTCTCTCTCATTTTTTCTACCATTTTTCTCCATATTTCCCCAACTCTCTCTCTCTCTCTCTCAGTATTTCCTCCTTCCCTATTTACCTCTCACTCTTTCAATCTCCCCCACTCTCTTTCACACACTCTCTCACTCTCTCCCTTCCACTCTCCCACTCTACCACTACATCCCCCTCTCTCTCTTCTCTCTCAATCTTATCTCTCTCTTGATCTTACTCTCACTCATTCTCTTCCTCTCCTTCCCTCTATCCCTGTCACTAACCCTCTCTTGCTCTATTTTTTTCTCAATCATTTTTCTCTATCAATTTGTCTCTCACAATCTCTCTGTTTCAATCTTTCACTCGATAAAGGAAAGCTTAAGTGAGAGAGGGAGGGAGGGGAAGAGAAAAGAGAGAGTGGGAGGATGGACAAAGAGAATAGTGCGAGAAGAGCGAGCAGCAGTACATAGAGTAAGTGAGAGAGAGATAACAAAGAGTGAGAAGGGAGTGAGCTAAGTTAAAGAGAGGGAGGGAATGACAGATGGAGAGAGAATGAGAGAGAAATTGGGAGAAAGAGAGTGCGAGAATGAGGGAGATGGAGATAGAGAGGTAGAGTGAGGGGGAGAGAAAGAGAGGAAGAGTGAGTGAAACTTAATAGGGAGAAGGAGAGAGAATGATAGAGTGAACTGATATTGTGGGAAGAGAGAGGAAGTGAGAGGGAGTGAAAGAATGCAATAGAGAAACAGAAAGTGATAAAGCATAAAAGGAGAAAATAGTGAAGATGGAGAGAGTGAGAAAGAAAGAGATTGACGAAGGGAGTCAGAAGAATGGAAGAGAGTGGGAGTGAGAGAGGAAGTGAGAGTGAGAGAGAAGAGGAGTGAGAGAGAGTGGGGGATGGACAGTGAGAATAGTGGGAGAGAGAGGGGATGAATTGGGAGAGAGTGAGAGGAAGTGAGGGGGAGAGTGTGTGAGAGAGAAAGAAGAGAGATGGAGAGAGGGAGGGAGGGAAGGAAGCAAGAGTGTGGGTGAGAGAGGGAAAGAATGAGTGGAGAGAGAGGAGAGAGTAATAGAAGAGAGTGTGTCTGAGAAATAGTGAACATGGAGCGAGAAAGAGAGAGAAATTGAGGGAGTAAGAGTGACAATAAAATTGAAGAGAGTGGAAGAGGGAGCAAGAAAGGAAGAGTGTGAGAGAAAAATAAGCAAAAGAGAGAATGGGGGAAGAGATAGCAGAAGAGAAGGAAAGATTGAGCGAGAGAGAGGTAGAGAGTTAGAAAGAGAGAGATAGAGAGAGGGAGTGAGAGAGATTGAAGAGTGAAAGACTGAGATAGAGAGAGATTATGAGAGATAAATAGAGAGAGAGAAAAGAGATTTAGAAAAGAATAGTGCAAGAGAGGGTTGGTGAGAGGGACAGCCGTATGGAGAGCAAGAGAATGACTGAGACAGAGAGAGATCCAAAAAGACAGAGAGTGATGGGGATGCATTGGTAGAGGGTGTGAGAGAAGAGATAGATAGAGCTAGAGAATGAGAGAGATAGTGAGTGAGGGAGCATGAGAGACATATAAAGAGAGAGAGAGTGAGAGATAAGGGTGAGATAGAGGAAGCAAGAGAGTTGAAGAGGGAAGGAGGAAGGGAAAGAGAAAAAGGAAAAAAGTGAGAAATAATGAGAGAGAAACGAGAGGAATTACGAGAGACAAAATTTGGAGAGAGTGTGTGTGAGGGATAGGGACAAAGAACGGGAGATGACATAGTCACAGAAGAGAGATCAAGACACAGAGAGCAACAGGGCAAGAAAGAAAGAATAGAGAGTGAGAGAGAATAGAGTGAGGGAGAGAGATATTTAAGAGTGATGGATTGACATAGAGAAAGATAAAGTTAGAAATAGAGAGAAAAGAGAGTGAGGAAAAATAGAGTAATAATAGGAGAGAAAGAGGGAGATAGGGTGGGAGAACAAGAGAATTGGTGGGAGGGGGAGAGATCAAGTGAGGGAGCAAGAAAGATCGAGAGGGCGAGAAGGAGAGAGTGTGTGAAAGAGAGTGAAAAGGTGAGAGTGAGAGATAAAGGATGATGTAGCTAGAAGGTGGAAGGGACGAAAAGGGAGAGAGATAGAGAGTGAAGAGTAAAATTGAGAGAGAAAATTGGAGATGTAAATTATGAGAAATATTGAGAGTGAGAGAGAGAGAGTAGGAGAGAGGGAGAGATAGAGGGTGAGAGAGCTAAAAGAGGGAGAGAGATGTGGAGTGATAGAGAAGAGAACGGATTTGACAGGGAAAAAAAGGAAGAGAGCAAGAGAAATTGAGGAAGAGAGATAAAAAGAAAAGAAGAATGAGAGCAAGAACTGGAGATATAGTGAGATAGACATTATGAGAGGGAGGTACAGGGAGGGAGGGAGAGAGTGAGCTAAAGATGTAGGAGATGGAGATAAAGGGGAGAGAGAGGGTGATAAAGTGTGTGGGTGAGAGAGAGAGGGAGATAGAAAGAGAAAGTGAGTAAGAGAGATTGAGAAAGGAGCAAGAGAGAATGAGAAAGAATGACAAAGTAAGAGAGAAAAATAAAAAGAAAATAAGAGCAAGAGGGAGGGGCAGAAAGAAGTAGAGGGAGAGAGGGGTAAGGGGAGAGAGGGGCAAGAGAGATAAAATAGAGAAAAGAGCAAGAGGGTTGAGACAAATTTGAAAGAAAGAGAACTTGATAGAGGGAAAAGTAGGAGAAAAGGAGAGAGGGAGAGGGAGATAGAAATAGAGAAGAGCAGGAGAGGGAGGGGATAGGGATAAAAAAGAGTGAGGGAGAGAGTGGGAGAGAGAAGATAGACAACTAGAGAGGGACAGTGAGATAGAATGAGTAATAGAGGGAGTGGGAGAGGGAGAGGGAGAGGGAGAGGGAGGGAGATTAAGATTGTGAGAGGTGTAGGGAGATGGAGGGAGAGTGAGGGAGTAAAAGCAAAAAAGAGGGTGAGGGAGAGAGAGAGGGTGGGAGTGTAAGGGAGAGGAAATAAATAAGAGAGTGACAGAGAGATAGGGAGCGAGAGGAAGGGTGTGGGAGTGGGAGAGAATGAGAAAAAGAGATTGAGTGGGGAAGAGAAAGTGGGATAAAGATTGTGAGAGGAGGGACATGAAGGGAGAGTGAGGGAGTAGAAACAAAAGGGAGTGTGGGGGAGAGAGACAGCAGGAGAGTGAGGGAGAGAGAGGGAGCAAGAGGGAGGGTTTTGGAGTGGGAGAGAGTGAGAGAGTGTGATGTTGTGAGGGAGAGGGAGAGGGAGAGTGAGAGAAAGCATGAGAGTGGGAGAGGGAGAAAGATAATAGAGGAGATAGATAGGGAGAGAGAGAGTGTGTGTGTGTGGGGGACAGAAGAGGACAAAGAGTGAGAAGAGCAAGGGAATATGTAGCAATACAAGAGATAGTAAGAGAGAGTGGGAAAGAGAGGGAGAGAGGGAGTAAGATTGAGTGAAATTGAGGAGAAAGAGGGGGAATAAAGAGAGATAACAATAGAGAAATCGAGAAAGAAGATAGGTATGGGAAGAGTGAACAAGAGGAAAAGGAAGAGCAAGTGAGAAAGAGAAGAGAGAGATAATAAGGTGGGTGAGAGAGTGAGTTAGAGAGAGGGAGTGAAATAATTAGGGAGAGTGAGAGAGATATTGTGAGAAAAAGAGAGAATATATAGAGAGAGATTGTAAGATAGAGCAAAAGAGAAAGAAAGATGCAGAGGGAGTGAGAGAGAATAGAAGCAAGAGAGGGAAAGAGAGGAGGAAGGGATGGAGGGAGAGTGAGTTAGGGAGGAATAAACCAAGAAGGAAATGGAGAGCAAAGGAAGAGAATGTAAGATAGAGCAATGAAGAGAGCTAAAAAGATTTAGAGAGAAAAAGTGAGAGATGGTATGAGGTTGAAAGAAAGGGAGGGAGCGGTGGGAGGTTGTGATGGAGACTGCAAGGGGATGCAGAGAGAAAGAAGAGTGTGAGAGGGAAAGAGACAGCAAGTGTGTGAGAGACAGAGCAAGAAAATTAAAGAGAAAGAGAGGGGGTTAGTGTTAAAATGATACATGAAAAAAAAGAGAATAAGAGAATGAGAGAGCGATAGATAGATAACAAAAAAGAAGAGCGGAGTGAATCTAAAGAGAGAAGAGAATGGGAGAGAGTGTGAGAGAGAAATAGAGTGAAGGAAGAGTAAGGGAAGAGAGAGCGTGAGAGAATGAGAGAGTGAGCGAGCTAGAGAGGGTGCAAGAGAGAGGGAGATATGGAGAGGAGGAGAAAGAGAGTGATGAAGGGAGTGAAAGAGAGAGGGAGAGCAAGAGAGAGGCAATGATGGATAAAGGGAGCGTCAAAAGAGGGAGACAGAAGAGAGCAAGAGAGATAAAAAGATGTGGAATAGAGAGTGAGAGGGAAGGATAGAGTGAGTGAGAAAGAGAGATAGAAAGAAGTAGTGATAGGGTTTAAAGAGAGAGCGGGAAAGAGAAAGCAAGAGAGAGTGAAAGGAAGAGAGAATGAGAAGAGAGACTTAGTGAAGATCAAGTAAGAGTGAGTGAGGATTAAGAAGTGAGGTAGAATAGGAGAATGTTGAAAGAGAGAGGGAGCAAGAGAGAGGGAGATGAAGATGGATAAAGGGAGGGAGAGAAGGGAGAAAAAAAAGGGGAGAGATGAAAGTAAGAGAGAGGGGAGAGAGAGTAGGGGCAAGAGTAAGAGAAAAGTAAGACAAAATAGAGAAGAGAGAGCAACAAAGGAGAGTGTAAAAGAATGTGTAATATTGAACAAGAGAATAGAGAGCGAGAAGAGAGAGAAATTAATAGAGAAGGGCATAGAAGGTGAAGAAAGAAAAATGAAGGGAAAGAGGGAGAGGAGAGAGTAAGAGAGAAAGAAAAAATTGTAATGGAGAGTGAGAAATGGAACTAAAGATGGTGAGTAGGAGAGAGAGTGTATGAGGTGTGAGATGGACAGAGAGCAGTGAGCTACATAAGGGAGACCTAAAGAGTGCAAGATTGAGGGAGTCAGAAAGATAATGGGAGAGAGTGAGACCAGTATAGAGAATAAGTATGAGAGAGTGAAAGAGATCTAGAGAGAAAGAGGAAAATAAATTGAGATAGAGAAGGGGATATAAGAAAGGGATGGAGATAGAGGGACAAGAGAGATAAAAATATTAACAGGGTGGGAACTGATAGAGAGTGTGAGGGAGGTAGGGAGGGAGAGAAAAGAGATATAAAAAGTGAGAGAATGAAAGGCAGAGTGAGGGAGGGAGCAAGAAAGATATATACATAGAGAGAGATAGAGTGAAAACGAGTAAGGAAAAGAGAGTGAGAGATAAGGGAGACAGAGGAGGGAGAGAGAGAGGGAGAGAGGGAGGTGTGAGAGAAAGTGAGAAATAATGAGAGAAACAAAAGAGAAGGATTGAGAGAGAAAAAAGTTGGAAAGTGAGAAATAGAGTGTTTGTGTAGGATAAGGAGAAAGATTGAGCAAAGAGTGATGAAAGAGTGATAGAAGAGAGAGCAAGAGAGAGAAGAGTAAGAGAGCGAGAAAGAAAGATACAATAGAGAGTGAGAGATAAAGGTAGAGAGTGAGAAAGAGATAGATAGAGGGAGGGAGTGAGAGAGAATGAAGTGTGAAAGATTGAGATAGGGATAGAGATCGTGAGAGATGAATAGAGTAAATAGAGAGAAAAAATAGAGGAAGAGAGGGTAAGTGAGAGGGACAGAGAAAAGGAGAGCAAGAGAATGTGTGATATAGTAGATCGTGAGTGAGAGATTTAGAGAAAGGATAGCGAGGCGGATGCGTACGTAGAGGGAGAGAGTGGATGGGAGACATTGAGAGAGTGTGAGAAAGGGAGAGTGGGGAGATAGAAAGAGGGAGACAAGGTGGAAAGGAGGAAAATGGGAAAAGGAGAGAGTGGGGGATATTTGGAGAGAAAGGGTGAAAGGAATGACAGAGACGACAGAGAAATAAAAGAGAGATTATGAGAGAGAGAGAAAGAATAGAGAATGAGAAAAAGAGAGGGATAATTTAAGAGTGAGTGTGATATAGAGATGAAAAGAGGGTCTGGGAGAGAAAGAACGAGAGACAAAGCAAGAGGAAGAGAGAATGTGTGTGCATGTGAGTGAGAGTAATGGAAGAGGAAGGAAAGATAGATAATAAATAATTAAAAAATAGATAAAGATGGAGTGAGAGAGATTGAAGAGAGATGGAACGAGAGTAGAAGGGAGAGGGAGAGAGAAGTAAAGAGAGGAGAGTCTGAAGAAAGATTGAGCAAGAGAGAGTGAGCTAAAAAAAGGCGAAGGTAAAATAAGAGGAGAGAGAGAGAGAGGGAGATGGAGGGGATGAGAGGGAGGGAGAGAGAGGGAGAAAGTGAGGGAAGGAGAGTGACTTAGAGAGAGGGATACACAGAGGGACGCGGGAAAGAGATGTGTGTGGGGATAGTGGAGGACAAAGAGTTAGAAGGGAGAGGGAATATGTATCAATAGAAGAGATAGTAAGACCTAGCAAGAGAGGTAGTGGGAAAAAGAGGGAAAGAGGGAGTAAGAGTGTGTGAAATTAAGGAGAAAGTGAGGGGGGAGAAAAAGAGAGACCGATTGAGAAATCGAGACGAAAGAGAGGTAAGGGAAGATAGAATAAAAAGAAAAGGAAGAGCAATGGAGAAAGAGGAGAGGGAGATAGTATGTAAGAGAGAGTGAGATAGAGAGCAAGAAATTGAGCCAAAGAGGGTGAGAGGGAGAGTGATTGAGAGAGTATGAGAGATTGTATGAGTGTGTGAGATGGAGAGACAAGAGTGAGCTACATAAGGAGACCTAGAAATGGAAAAATTGAGGAAGTGAGAAAGATAGAGTGGGAGAGAGTGTGACCGATTAAGAGATAAGAGTGAGAGATTCAAAGAGATCTTGAGAGAAAAAAATATAGGAGGTAAGGAGAGTGAGGGACAAGAGAGAAAAAATATATTAACCTGGCGGGAAGAGGAGGGAGTGTGAGAGAGGGATGAAGAGAAGAGAGAAATTGAGAGAGAGAATGAAATAGAGAGGGAGGGAGCAAGAGAGAAATATAGATAGAGAGAGATAGCGTACGGAAAGAGAGTGAGAGATAGGGATGAAAAAGAGAGGGATGAAGAGAGGGAGAGAGAGTGAGAGAGAAGTTTAAGCGAAAGTGAGAAATAACGAGAGAGAGAAGAGAGAAGGATTGAGAAAGATAAAAGTTGGAGAGTGATAGAGAGTGTAAGGGATGGGGAGGGAGTGAGAAAGAGAGAGATATAGAGAGTGAGAGAGATTGAAGAGTGAAAGATTGATATATAGAGAGATTGTGGGAGAGAAATAGAGAGAGAAAATAGATTGAGAAAAAATAGAGCAAGAGATGGCTAATGAGAGGGACAGAGGGAATGAGAGCTAGAGAGGGTTAGTGAGAGAGACAAAGGTAAGGAGAGCAAGAGAATGAGTGAGAAAGTGATCAAAAGAGAGAGATTGAGAGAGAGAGAGGAGGATGTAGAGATATAGGGAGAGAGTGAGAGAGAGTGTGAAAGAGGGAAGGGAGATAGAGAAAGAGGCAGACATAAAGAGGGAAGGAGGAAAGTAAAAGAGGGAGGCAGAGAGTTAGGGATATATGGAGGCAAAGACTGAAAAGAATGAAGGAGAAGAGAAACAAATAAAAGACATATTAGGAGAGAGAGAGAGAAAGAATAAATAAAGATAAAGACATGTGGACACGTTAAGAGTGAGAGTGATATAGAGATGAAGAGACAGACTGGGAGAGAAAGAGCTTGAGAGGGAGCAGGATGAAGCAAGTCAGAGAGAGAGTGTGTGTGTGTGAGTAACAGAACAGAGAATAATAAAAGAGATAAAAAATAACGATAAAGAATAAATAATGAAAAATAGATAGAGGGAGGGAGTACGAGAGATTGAAGAGAGAGGGAACGAGAAAGGAAGAGAGATGGAGAGAAAAATAGAGAGAGAAGGGAGTGCATAGGAAGATATAGCTAGAGAGAGCGAGCTAAGAGGAAAAGTGGGAGAGAGAATAAGAGAATGAGTGAGAGAGAGAGGGAGAGATTGAGTGAGTGAGTGAGAGAGGGAAATAAAGGGGATGCGAGGGAGAGAGAGAAAGAGGAAGGGAGGGAGGTGAGTGATTGAGAGGGTAGAGGGGCCGGGATGTAAGAGAGAGAGTGTATGGGAGATGGAGGAGAAAGAGTGAGAACAGAGAGAGATAATGTAGCAATAGAAGGGATTGTAAAAGTGTGTAAAAGCGAGTGTGAGAAAGAGTGGGAGAGAGTAGTAAGAGTGAGTGAAATTGATGATAAAGAGAGGGAGGAAGAAAGTGAGCGAGAGAGAGCAATAAAGAAATCAATCGAGAAGGGAGATGAGAGAAGAGAGAGCAAGAGGAAACGGAAGAGAAACAGAGGTGTGGGAGGGAAAGAGGGATAGAAAGAGAGAGTGCGTGTGAGAGAGAGAGAGAGAGAGAGAGAGGAAGAGAAGAGAGTGTGAGAGATAGTGGGAGGTGAAAAGAGAGTGAGAGAGGAAGAGCATGTTGGTGCGGGTTATAGATGGAGAGAAAAAGAAAGAGGAGATAATTATAAGAGAGCAAGAGAGACGGAGAGAAAGAATAGAGAGTGAGAAGGAGAGAGGGAGGGAGTGAGCATGAGATTTAAATTGAATAAAGTGACAGTGACCAAGAAATAGAGACACAAATTGAGAGAGAAGTGAGGGTAAGGGAATGAAGAGCATGGAAAAGGGAGATATAGAGAAAATGAGAGAGAGTACGAGAGAGAAGCAGAGAGAACAGAAGAGTAAGAGTGAAAGAGGAGCAGGAGAGAGGGGATGTGAGAAAGAGAGAGTAATAAGGTGCTAGATGGAGAGTGTGTGAGAGAATAGATAGATAAATTGGTAGATACATAGAGAGAAAGAGAGGAAAATGAGATGGAGGGTAAGAGAGATAATAAAATAGTGAGAAAGAAATGCAAAGTGTGGGAAGAGAGAGTGTGAGAGATTGAGAAAGAGATAAGAGAAAGATAGAGAACAGAGGGAGATGTGTGAGAAATATTGGTAGGGGATAGATGAGCGAGAGGGGGAGAGGGGGATAGAGTGGGGGATATACAGAGATAAAGAGTAAGAGGAGAGGAGAATAGAGTAGCATAAGAGAGTAAGACGGATAGGAAGAAAGAGAATAAAGATTTAGAAGGGGAGAGGAATGGAGTAAGAGTGAGATTTGAATTGAATGAAGGGAGAGAAGGACCAAGAAATAAAGACAAAAGAGCGAAAAGAGAGAAGAAAGAGTAAGAGAGAGGAAGGGAGAGAGAAAAAATGAGTGAGAGCACGAGAGAGAAGAAGAGAAAAAGGAAGGACAAGAGTGAAAGAGGAGCGGAAGAGAGGTGGTGTGAGAAGTGTAGTAATGAAGGGTTAGATTGAGAGAAAATGAGAGAATAGACTGATAAATTGGTTGACTAGGAGAAAGATAGAGATAAGAGCTTGAGATGGAGATGAGGGACAGACAGTGAGAGAGATTAAGAGATTGAGATAGAGAAAGTTTGAGAATGAATGTGTTTGAGAGAAAGGGAGAGAGGGGGAGGGAGGAAGAGTACAGTGAAATTGAAAAGAGAGAGAACTAGGGAGAATTGAATAGAATAGAGAAAGAGTGAGTGGGAGGGATGGAAGCAATAGACTAGGAGAGAGAGAGTGGGGGGTAGAGGGGGAGAAAGAGTGATGGAGAGAGTGGGAGAGAGGGAGAGCGAGAGAGAATGATGGATTGAGTGAGAGAAAGAGAGAATAAATGGCAACATAAGAGAGAACAAAAGATCAAGAAAGAGAGATATAATAGAGAGTGTTAGAGAGAGCATTATTGGTAAAGAAAAAGAAATAGAGAGTTAGCGGGAGGTCATAAGAATGACTGAAGAGTGAGAGAGCAAGAGAGGGAGAAAGAGTGTTAGAAAAAAATAGAGTGCTCGAAGTGAGTGCATGTGTGTATGAGAGAGAGAGGGGAGGAGAAGAGAGTGTGAGAGATACTGGGAGCGGAAGAGAAAATGTGAGAGAGGGAGAGCATGTTAGAGTGGGGGATAGATTGAGAGAAAGAGTAAGAGGAGAGGAAAATAGAGTAATATAAAAGAGTAAGAAAGAAAGGGAGAGTGAGAGGATAAAGAGTGAGAAGGAGAGAGGGAGGGAGTAAGCATGAGATTTAAGTTGAATAAAGAGATATATGGACCAAGAAATAGAGACAAGAATAGAGAGAAAAGTGAGGGTAAGGGAATGAAAAGGAAGAGAGAAGGAGACACAGAGAGAATGAGAGAGATGCGAGAGAGAAGAAGGGAGAACGGAAGAGCAAGAGGGAAAGAGGAGCAGGAGAGAGGGGATGCGAGAAAGAGAGAGTAATAAAGTGTTAGATTGAGAGAGAGTAAGAGAATAGATGAATAAATTGGCAGATACTGAGAGAGAAAGAGATAGGAACATGAGATGGAGGGGGAGAGACAAAATAAAATAGCTGAAAGAATTACACAGCGTGTGGAAAGAGAGAGAGAGAGATCAAGAAAGAGAGTAAAGGAAGATAGAGAATAAAGGGAGGTGTGTGTAAAATATTGGTCGGGGAGAGAGGGTATGAGAAGGGGAGAGCAAGATAGAGTGGCGGATAGACAGAGAGAAAGAGTAAGAAGAATAATAGAGTAACATAAGAGAGTAATAGAGAGAGGAAGAGAGAATAGAGAATAAGAAAGGGAGAGAAAGAACGAGGAAGGGAGAGAAAGGGAGAGAAAGAGCGAGGAAGAGAGAATAGAGAATATAGTAACATAAGAGGAATGGAGAAAGAATGAGATTTAAATTGAATAAAAGGAGAGACAGACAAAGAAATAGAGAAAAAAGTGCTAAAAAAGAGATTAAGGGAAGAAAGAGCAAGAGAGAGGAAGGAGAGAGAGAGAGAGAAAAAGAAAATGAGAGAGAGCACAAGAGAGAAGAAGAGATAAAGGAAGAACAAGAGTGAAAGAGGAGCGGGAGAGAAGTGGAATAAGAAGTGATATTAATGAAGGGTTGGATTAAGAGAAAGCGAGAGAACAAATTGATAAATTGGTTGACAGAGAGAAAGATAGAGATTGGAGCGTAAGATTTAGGGGAAGAGTGAAAAAAAATAGTGAGAATGAAATGGAGTGACGGAAATGACAGCGATAGAGATTGAGAAAGAGAGCTTATGGGTTGACATAGAGAAAGTTTGAGAGTGTGTGGGTTTGAGAAAATAGGAGAGGGAGAGGTGAGGAAGAGTGAAATTCAAATTGAAAAGAGCTCAAAAGGGAGAAAGAGTGGAAGGGATGGAAGCAATAGAGAGGGAGAGAAAGAGTGGGGGATAGAGGGAGAGAAAGAGCGAGGGAGTGAGTGGGAGAAAGGGAGAGCGAGAGAGGGTGGGTGATTGAGTGAGAGAAAGAGAGAGAATAAAGGTTAACATAAGAGAGAACAAAGAATTGATAAAGAGCAATATAATAGAGAGTGTTAGAGAGAGCATTAGTAGTAAAGAAAAAGAAATATAGAGATAGAGGGAGGTCGTAAGAAAGATTGAAGAGAGAGAGGGAGAAAGAGAGGGACAAAGAGTGTGATAGAGATATAGAGAGTGCTGAAAGATAGAATAAGGGAAATTGAGCGAGAAAGGAAAAGAGAGGTAGAGCAAAAGAATGTATGAGAAAGAGTGAGAGAGATTGTAAAGGAAAATAGAGAGAGTGGAGGCAGAGAGAGAGAGAGAGAGAAAGTGCGATAGAGAGAGTAAGAGGAAATTTTTAGTGAGTGAGGGAATGAGGGAGGTTGACAGAGGAGAGAGAGTGGGAGGATGGACGAAGAGAAGTAATGAGAGAAGAGTGAGCAACAATACAGAGAGTAAATGAGAGTGAGATAATAAAGAGTGAGAAAGAGAAAAGAAGGGAGTGAGCTAAGTTGAAGAGAGGGAGGGAGCGATAGAAGGAGAGAGAAAGTGAGAGGGAAATTGGGCGAGAAGAGATTGAAAGAAAGAGGGAGATGAAGATAGAGAGGTAGAGTAAGTGGGAGAGAGAGCGAGAGAAAGAGAGCATAGAAAGAAGGGTGAGAAAGGGAGGGTGTAAGAGTGAGAATGAAATTTAATAGAGAGAGAAGGAGAGTAAAATGGAAAGGGAAGAGATATTGAGGAATGAGAGAGGAAGTGAGAGGGAGTGAAAGAGAGCAAGAGAGGGAGAAAGAGAGAATGTTTGTGGTGATAGTGGGTGAGGAAAATCAGAGAAGAGAGACCATCAGAATACAAAGTAAGAGAGAGAAATAAACAGTGAGAAAGAGAGAGAGTGAGAGTGAGAGAGATTTAAGTGAGAGGGAGTGATGAAGGGAGAGAGAGGGAGAGAGAAGAGTGTGGGGTAAGATAGAGCAAGAAGAAATGAGTGAGATGGAGAGAGGGAGGGTGAAGATGAGAATGAATTAGAGAGAGTGAGAGAGAGGGACAGAAAGTTGAGGAGAAGTGCGTGGGAGGGATAGAGGGAGAGAACGAGAGAGACCATGTGTGGGAGAGAGGGGAAAAGTGAGAGAGAGGGGGAGGAGAGCTAGAGAGAGTAGGAGAGAGTAGGGAATAGAGAAATGGAGAGTGATTGGAGAGAGGGAGAATAATGATGATGAAAAGAAAGAGTAAAAGAGAGAATAGAGACCGAGAAAGAGAGAGGGAGGGAGTAAGTGACAATGAAATTGAATAGAAAAAGGAATCATAAAAGAGAGAGAAAGAGGAATGAGTAAGGAAAGAGAGAAAAAAGGAGCAGGAGGGACAATGAGAGGGGCAATAAGACTTAGAAGAACGAGAGAGAAAGTGGAGAGGAGGATAATAAGTGGGAGAACGGGACAAATAAATAGGGAGATTGAGAGATATTTTGAGAGAGGGTACATATATATATATACCTATAAATTATAAGATAGGTCCATAGAGGAAGAGAGAGAGGGAGAGTGAGAATGAGAGAGTGTGGGTGAGGGAGTAAGAGATAGAGATAGGAGAAAAAGAAAGAGAGGAGGAAAAAAAGCAAGAAGGAAATGTATAATAGGGAAGAGGCAAAAAGAGAGCAAGGAATGGAAATGAAAGGATTTGAGAGACAAAAAGTGAGAGAAGGTATGATGTTTGAATGAAAAGGAGGGAGGACGTCATGAAGAGCAAGGGGATAGAGAGAATGATAGGGAAAAAGAGAGATAAGGAGAGTGTGGCAGAGAGAGAGAGGATGGGAGGGAGAGGGGGTTGAAAAGGGGTGGGAGAGGGGGTGAGAGTGGGAGAAAGAAAGAGGAGGTAGTTAGAATGCATTCAAGCAAGAGAGAAAGTGTGCAAGTGATAGAGAGAGAGATTAGAGCAAGGGAAAAGGAGAAAGGGGAAGTTAGAGAGAGAAAATGAGATCATGAAAGTTAGAGGGAGTGAGGGAGTGTGAGAAACAAAAGAAGTGAGTCTGAGGAAGAGAGAAAGTGAGGAAAAGAAAGAGAGAATGGAAGATAGAGAGGAAATTGGGGATAGATAAAGAGAAATAGTGAGAGGAAGAGAAAGTGAAAGAGATAATGGATAGTTTGATAGAGATAAAGAGAGGGAGTAGGACCCTCTATATCTCTTTTTCTTTCTATTTATCACTCATTCTCTCTTTCGCACTCCCTATTCTATCTCTCTTTCTGATTCTTTTGCTCTCTTTTTTGTTTATCTTTATTCGTGTTCTTTCTCTCACTCTATCCCTCACTCTCTCACTCTCCCTCTATGCCTACTCCTCACTGTCTTTCTATCTCTACCTCTTCTCTCTCTCATTATTTCTCACCTTCTGACACACATCTATTCATCTCCCCCTCCCTCTTTCACTCCCTTCCTCCTCTCCTCTTTCTGTATTCTCACTCTCTTTACCTTACTCTTCTTCTCACTCTTTTATACTTTCTTTATATATCTTTCTCTCTCACTCCCTCTCTCACTCTCTTGCTCTTTATTATTTATCTCCCTCCCCTCCCTCTCACTTCATATCTCACTCTATATCTCTCTCTTTCAAACTTGCACTCACTATCTTTTGCTCTATCTTGCATGAGTCTCTCTTCTCTCTCTTTGTTTTCTTTTATCCCCTCTCAGTCTCTCTCTCCCGCTCACTCCTTAATCCCTATCTTCACTCCCTCTCTTGCTCTCTCTCACTTTATTTCATCTCTTTTTATTGTTTCTTTGCGGACTTTTGCCCCCACTTTGTCTCTCTCTTGCTCTTTCCTCTATCTCCCTCTCTTATCTCTCTTTACTCACTCTTTCTCACTCTATATCTCTTGCTCTCTCTCTCTCCCTCACTTTACCTCCCTCATACTCTCTCAAATGCTCTCATATCTTGCTCTCTCCCCTCATATCCATCTCCTTATTTATTATTATCCCTCATACATCTCTATTTCCTCCTTGATCTCTCCCTCTTTCAATCCCTCCTTACCTCTCTTTCCCCCTCTCTCCCTATCTCACTCCCCCTATCTCTCTCTCCTCTTGCACTAACTCATTCACTCCCTCTCTCTCCCTATCATTTTTTATCATTCTCTCAATCCCTCTTTCTTTCTCTTCTAGCACCTTCACTTTTTTTTGCCTGCACATTCTCTCCCTCTCTCGTATTCTCTATTCCCTCACTCCCTCTTCACTCTATTTCTCTCTCACACTCTCTGCCTTTCTTGCTCCCTCTTTCTCTCTATTCAGTTTCACTCTAACTCTTATTCTCTCCTCTTTTTCGCTCCATGGTCATTCTCTCTCCCTTACTCTCTCTTTTATTGCTTGCTCTCCTCCCTCACCTCTCAATCTTTCTCTCCCTCTCTCTCCCACTCATCTTTCTTCCATCCCTCCCTCTCCCTCCCTTTCTCCCTCTCACTTTCTCTCTCACGCACACTCCCTCCCTCTCCCCCTCTCATTCTATTCTAATTCATGTGCCTCTCTCCCCCACTAAATCTCATTCTCTACCCCACTCTCCCTCGCTCTCACTTACTCTCTTTATCTTCCATCGCTCTCTCTTTCTCTAACCCTCTCTTCCTCTCCCACTCCCTCTCTCTTTAATGTCACTCCCTCCCTCCCTCTATCTCTCTCATTCTCACTCTCTACCACTCTCACAGTTTTCTCTATTTATGCTTTATCACTTATCTTTCTATAGTACTATCTTTCATTCCCTCTCAATCATGTACTCTAGTGCTCTTTTATCACTCTCTTATCAATTTACTCACTTTTTCTGCCCAACCATCTGTCACTCTCTTCTTCTTTCATTAATTAGTCTCTCTCTTTCTCTATCGCCATCTCTCCCTCTCACTATCTCCATATCCCCTCAAGATCTCCCTCCATCTGTTTCTGTCTCATCCTCACTCCTCCCTCCCGCTCACTCTTCAATCCCTATCTTCACTTCCTCCATTGCTCTCTCTCTTTCTTACACTCTATTTTATCTCTCTTTATTGTTTTCTTACTCTCTTTTGCCCCCTATTTATCACACACTTTTTCTCTTTCTTTTATGACCCTGTCTTCTCTCTCTTTACTCTCTTTTACTCTCCCTCTATCTCTCACTCCCTCCCTCATGCTCTCTTTTAGTTTCTCTCACATCTTACTCTCTCCCCTCATAACCATCTCATTATTTATTATTTTTTATCATATATCTCACTTTACCCCTTGATCCCTCCCTCTTTCAATCCCCATTTCCTCTCTGTTTTGCTCTCTCCCTATCTTACTCCTCTCTCCCTCTCCATCTCCCTCTCTCCTTCTCACTTATTAACTCCCTCTCCCACCCTCTCATTTTTTCTATCGCTCTCTATCATTCCCTCTCTCTTGCTCTCTCTTCTCTCACTTTCTCTTTTCTCTATATCTCTCTCACTCTTCCTCTCCCATTCCCTCACTCAAGCTCATCCTCTCCTTCCCACTTCCCTCCTTCCCACTCTCTCTAATTCAATTTCTCCCCCTCTCTCCTCCTCTCTCCCTCTCCATCTCCCTCTCTCCTTCTTTCCTTCTCACACATTCTCTTAATCTACCTCCTAATCTCCAACTTGCTCACTATCTTTTGCTCTCTTTTCCTCTCTTGCTTCCTATTTGTCTCTTTCTTAAGTCTTTTTTCTCTCTCTCACTCTCTCACTCCCTCTTGCTCATCAATTTCTCTTACTCTCTCCCTTACTCTTGCCCGTTATCTCTTTTGTTTTTGCTCTCTTCCTTTCTCACTATGTCTCTCTCTATTATGTTTCTTTCTCTCGCTCTCTGGCTCTCTCTTGCTCTATTTCTCTCTCTTTACTCATTCTTTATGTCCATATATCCATCACATTTTTCACTCTCTTCCATCCATGCTCCTTCACTCTCTTTAATTTCACTCTCTATCTTACTCCTTCAATCGCTTCTCTCTCTTTCTATCTTACACTATCTCCCTTTCTCTCTCTCCCTCTCTCTCTCACTAGCCCTCCCTAACTCTCTCTTGCTCCATCTTCAATCTCTCTCTTGCTCCTTTTCTCTTACTCTCTCTTCACCCACTCTTTCTCTCTCTTCAGCTTCACTCTCACTCCTACTCGCTCTCTTTATCTGTTTCACACACTCTATTCTCTCTCTTCCCTCCTTGTTATCTCATTCTCATTCTTTGTTCTCACTCAACTTCTCTCTCACCCTTCTCACTCTTTCTCTTACTCTGTCCCCCCACTCTCTTTCTCTATTTCCCTCACTTCCCTCCCTCTCTTTCTTTCTCACGCTCTCTCCAACTTTCCCTTCTTAGCCCTCCCTCTCTCTCCATCACTCTCTCATTCTCTTATTATCCCTCCCTCACTCCATTTTTCTATACATTCCCTCGCCTTCCTTCTCTCCCTATATCTCTCTCATACTCTCTTCCTCCTTCGCTCCCTTCCTCTCTCTTTCTCAATATTTGTTCTCTTTCTTTCTCCTTTTTTGCTCACACTTCTCTAACTCTCTCTCCAATGTTACTCTCTCACTCTTTCCTCACACAGACTCACACACAATATCTCTCTTTACACAATCTTTCTCTCCCACTATCCCTCACACGTACTTTCTTTCGTGCGCTCCAGCTTTTATCTCTCTCAATCGCTCTCTCTTCTTTCTCATTGCTTCTCAAGTTCTCTCACACTTCGGTCTCCCTCTCTCCCTCCCTCTCTAAGCCTTCGCTATCTCTCACTCTCTTTTCCTTACTCTTGTTCTCACCTCTATTTCTCTATCTATATCTCTCTCTTGCACTCTAACTTTTATCTCTCTCAATCCCTCTCTCTTCTCTCTCATTGCTTCTCATATTCTCTCACACTTCTGTCTCCCTCTCTTACTCCCCTTATCTGCCTCCTCTATCACTCACTCTCTTTTCCTTACTCTTGTTTCACTCTCTCCTTCTCTAACTATGTATCTCTCTCCTTTTCTTCCCTCCCTCACTCACACTTTCTCTCCCTTCCCAATCTCCTAATAGATTTTTTCTCTCTTGTCCCTCTCTCTTTTCCTTTCATAAATCATTTTCTCTCCCTCACTCTCATTTCATTCTTCTCTCTAGATCTATTTTTCTCTCTCACACTTCTTATCCTTATTTCTCTCACTCACTCCCTCTATCATTCTCACTCCATCATTCTTGCTCTATCTAGGTCTCCCTTATGCAGGTCACTCTTCTCTCTCCATCTCATACACTCATACACTCTCTCACACTCTCTCAATCTTTCTTGCTCTCACCCTCTTTAGCTCCATTTCTTGCTATCTATCTCACTCTCACTTACTCTCTTGTTCTTTCTCGCTCACTCTCTCCTCTCTCTCCCTCGCTCCATCTTTCTCTCTTTTCTCTCTAGCCTGTTCTCTATTATTCTCTCTCCATCTCTCTCTCTTTCTCATTCTCTGCTCTCTTTTTTTCTTATACTCTCTTTTACAGTCTCCATTGTTGCTCTCTTATCTCTCTTTCCTCTTACTATTTCTCTCATTCTATCCTCCACTCTCTCTCTCCTCTTTCTTACTTTCATCCCTTCTCTCTTTCTCTCTCTTCTCTCCCTACCTCCCTCCCTCCCTCACCCTTCATATCTCCTTCCAGCTCTCCACCTCCCTCTCTCTCTCACCATTCTCCTGTTCTTGCACTGTTTTTACCCCTCAGTCACTTTACTCGATCTTTCCACAACCTCACTTCTCACTACTTTTCCCTTTCACTCTCTCTCACTTTCTTTATCCTACTCTCTTTAACCCCATTCACTTCCTCCTATCTCTCTTTCTCCCTCACTACCTCCATCTCTCTCTCATCCTCTATCCCACCTCTTTTTATTCTCATTATCTCCTCTGCCTCTTACTTTCGACCCTCACATTATCCGTCACTACCACTCTCTCACTCTCCAGCTCCTTATCTCCCTCCTTAATGCCCCCTCTCCAGCTCCTTATCTCCCTCCTTAATGCCCCCTCTCTCCCTCGCTCGCTCTCTCCCTCTCTCACTCTCTCTTTTCCCTTACACTCTCTTCTCTCTATTTGTCTCTCACTCTCTCTCCCTTTCTCGATCCCTTATTCTCTCTCTTCTATTTCACTCTCACTCTAACTCCCTCTTTCTTTTTAGATTAATGATCACTCTATCACACACTCTCACTACTGTGCCTTTTGCTTCTCTCTCCTCTCAATCTCTCTTCCTCTCTCACCTGTCACTTGCTTCCTTCTTTCCCTCCCTCTCTCTCCCTCTCCCACTCTCTATTTCTCTCTCTCAGACACACTCTGTCTCCCTCTCTCACACTCTTCTGGTTCATCCCCCACTCTCTCTCCCACAAAATTTCATTCTCTACCCACTCTCTCCCTTTCTCATTCCCTCTTCCTCTCTCTTAAATTTCACTTTCACTCTTACTCCCCGACTCCCTCTTTCTTGCTCACTCCATGTTCACTATCTCTCACTTACTCCCTCTTCGATTGCTCACTCTCCTCTCTTTCAATTTCACTCACTCTCACTTTCTCGCACCATCTTCCTTTCTTTGGTTTCACTCTCCCTTTCTCGCACCATCTTCCTATTTCTTTGGTTTCACTCTGGCTCTAACTCCCTCCTTCCCTCTCTCTTTCTCGCTCCATGTTCAATCTCTGTCACTATGTCTCTCTTTATTGCTCCCTCTCCTCTCTATCCTCTCAATCTTTCTCACCCTTTCCCCCTCTCTCGTGCATCCTTCCCTCCTTGCGTCTCTCTCCCTCTCTCACTCTCTCTTTCTCTCTTGCACACCCTCTCCCTCTCACACTCTTCCAATTCATCCCCATTCTCTCTCCCACTAAATCTCATTCTCTACCCTCTCACTCTCACTTCCTCTCTATATCTTCCATCACTTTCTCTTCTCTCACACCCCTCTTCCTCTTTCACTCCCATTCTCTTCAATCTCACTCACTCCATTCCTCAATCTCTCTCTTTCTCAACTCTCCCTCTCTCAGTCCTTTCTCTATTTATGCTTTTATCACTTTTTCCTTCTCTATTTCTCTGTCTCTCTCTCTTTCTCGCACACATGCACACTCTTGCTCTCTTTTATCACTTTCTCTTATCACTTTACTAGCTCTTTCTCTCCAACCATCTTCACTCTCTTCCTCCCTCCCTCCCTTTTTTACTCTTCCATTAATTCAGTCTCTCTCCCTTCCCACTATCTCCATATGTCCTTTATATCTCCCTCTCTCTAGCTCTCACTCACTATCTTTTACTCTATCTTCCGAGAGTCTCTCTTCGCTTTATATTTAGGTCTTAACCTCTCTCCTCTGTCTCCCGCTCACTCTTCATTCTCTATCTTTACTCCCTCTCTTGCTCTCTCTCTCACTCTTTATTGTTTTCTTGCTCTCTTTTGCCTCGTCTCTCTCTCTTGCTCTTTCTTCTATCACCCTCTTTTCTTCATCTTTACTCACTCTTTCTCTCCCTCAATCTATCACTCTCTTTCTCACTCTCCCTCCCTCACACTCTTTGTCTCAAATCTTGCTCTCTCCTCTCATATAGACCTCGTTATTTCTTTTTTTTCTCTCACAAATCTCTCTTTCCTCCTCGATCCCTCTCTCTTTCAATCCCCACTTCCCTCGCTTTCTCACTCTCTCCCTATTTTACTCCTCTCTCTTGCTCCCCTTCTCGCTCACTCTCTCGTGTTCTATCTTTCAGCGCTCTCTATTTTTCTCACACATGCTCTCTTCCTCTCTAGCTCTCTCTCTCTCTCTCTCTCTCTCTCTCTCTTCAATCATTCTCATGGCCTCCCTCTATATCTCTATTTATTTCTCTTTACCTCATGTGCTCTCTCTCTCTCACACTCTATTATATCTCTTTTTCTCAGTCTTTTGCTCTCTGTTATGTTGCTCTTTATTCTATTTCTTTCTCTGACTCTATCCCTCACTCTCTCTCATTCTTCTTCTCTCTCTACTTCTGTCTCTGTCAATCCCTTTATCTCTCTCTCTATTTTTATCTCTCTTTTCCTCTTCTGCCTCTCATTATTTCTCACCTTCTCTCACACATCTCTTCCTCTCTCTTTCTCCCTTGCTCACTCCCTCCCTTCCTCTCACCTTCTCTCTCCATATATCTCACTCTATTTACCTTAGTCTTCTTCTCACACTCCCATTTTTTTATATATGCTTTTCTGTCACTCCCTGACTCTCTTGCTCTTTATTCTCTATCTCCCTCTCTTCCTCCCACTCTCTTTTTATCTCTCTCTCTACCTCTCACTCACTATCTTTTGCTTTATCTTCCCTGAGTCTCAACTCTATCTCTATTTCTACCTTACCCTCCCTTCCTCTCTTCGTCCAGCTCACTATTCAATCCCAATCATCACTCCCTCTATTGTTCACTCTCCTCTCTATTTCATCTCTCTTTATTGTTTCTTTGCTCTCTTTTGGCCCCTCTTTGTCTCTCTCTTGCTCTTTTTTCTATCTCCCTCTCCTCTCTCTCTTTAATCACTCTTTCTATCCCTCTTTTTTTCACTCTCTCACACACTCTCCCTCCCTCACACACTCTCAATTGCTCTCACATATTGCTCTCTCCCCTCATGTCCATGTAATTGTTTATTCTTTTTCTCACATACAACTCCCTTTCATCCTCGATCCCACTGTCTTTCAATTGCTCCTTCCTTCTCTTTCTCCCTCTTTCTCTGTCTCACACCTCTCTCTCTCCTCTTGCACTCACTCATTCACACCCTCTCCCATCCTCTAATTATCTCTTTCACCCACGCATTCCCTCTTTGTTGCACCCTCTTCTCTCACTTTCACATTTTCGTGCTCGCTCACTCTCTCTTCACTCTATTTCTTTCTCACACCCTCTCCCTTTTGTGCTCTCTCTTCCTCTCTCTTCAGCTTCACTCTCACTCTTACTCCCTCACTTCCTCTCACTTACTCTCTCTTGAATTGTTGATACTCCTCTCTCTCCTCTCAATCTTTCTCTCCCTCTCTCCCCCTCTCGCCCTCTCTCTTGCTTCCTTCCCTCCCTCTCTCTCCCTCTTTTTCTCTCTCTTTCTCTCACTCACACTTTCTCCTTCTCAATCTCTTCTAATTCATTACTCCCTCTCTCTCTCACACTCATTTTCTCTCTATATCTTCCATTACACTCACTTCTCTCTCACTCTCTCTTCCTCTTCCACTCTAACTCTCTTCAATCTCTCTTACTCCCTCCCTCTATCTTTATCTTTCTCACCCTTTCACTCTCTATTTCTTTTCTCTATTTACGCTTTATCACTTTTCAATCTCTTTTTCTCTCTCACTGTCCCTCTCAAACACACTCTCTTGCTCTATTTTATCTCTCTTATCACTTTACTCACTTGTTCTCTCCAACCATCTCTCTCTATCATCCTCCCTCACTCTCTCCCTATTTATTTCATTCAGTCTCTCTCTCTACCGCCCTCTTGTCTCTATATTTACATCTCAACCTCTCTCTCCCTCCCTCTCACTCTTCAATCCCTATCTTCACTCATTCTCTAGATCTCTCTCTAACTCTCTATTTCATCTCTTTTTATTTTTTCTTGCGCTCTTTTGCCCTCTCTCTATCTCTCACTTGCTCTTTCTTCTATCACCCTCTCTTCTCTCTTTACTCACTCATTCACTCCCTCTGTCTCTCTCTCACTCTCCCTCTATCGCTCTCACTCTCCCACCCTCACACTCTCTCCCTTCATGTCCATCTCATTATTTTTTTATTTTCTCTCCTAGATCTTTCTGTCTTCCTTGATCCCTTCCTCTTTTAATCCCACTTCTCTTTCTTACTCTCTCCCTATCTTACTGATCTTTCTCTCCCTCCCCCTCGTTTTCCCTATCGCTCTCTCTCATTCCCTCTATCTAGTTCTCTCTTCTCTCACTTCTCATTTCTCTAATTCTCTCTCACACTTCCTCTCTCATTCTTTCCCTCTCATTATCTCCCTCTCACTTCCCTCTATCCCACTCTCTCCATCTCAATCTCTCTATCTTAATCACTCTCCCTCTCTCACTCTTTCCTTCTTACTCGTTCTCTTAATCTCCCTCCATATCTCAATCTAGCTCACAATCTTTTGTTCTCTCTTCCTCTCTTGCTTCCTATCTTGTTCTCTCTTAATTTTTTCTTTCTCACTCTTCCTCTCTCACTCCCTCTCTCTTCATTCTCTCTCACTCATGCTCACTTTCTCGCCCATTTTCACTCTCTGCCTCATAATTGTCATCTATCGCTCTTTTCACCTCACCCTTTCTCACTACATCTCACTCTTTTTTATGTTTCTTTCTCTGCTCTCCAGCTCTCTCTCGCTCTCTTTTCTCTCTTTAATCACTCTTTATGTTTCTTTAAGTCTCTCTCCCTTCTTTCTCACCCCTCTTCTCTCTCAATGCTTTTTACTTTCTCTCCTTCCCTCCCTTCCTCCCTCCCTCCCTCCCCCCCACCTTATGTTTCTCCCTTATTATTTCTCCAGCTCCCTCTCTTGACCTCACTTTCCTCACTCACTGTTCTTTATCTATTTCTCTCTTGTTTTGTCACTCTCTACCCTCCTCGCTCCCTTACACTTTAGTTTCACTGTCACTTACTCCTTCACTTGCTTCTCACTCTCTCTCTCCCTCTCTCTTGTTCCATTTATCATTCTCTCTCTTGCTCCTTTTCTCTTGCTCTCTTTTCACCCAATCTATTTTCAGCTTCATTCTCACTCCTGCTCCCTCTCTTTATCTCTTTCACACTGCCTATATCTCTCTCATACTCTCTTCCTCTTCACTCCCTTCCTCTCTCTTTCTCACTATTTGTTATCTCTTTTTCTCTTTTATTGCTCACAATTTTCTAACTCTTTATCTAATGTTTCTCTCTCACTCTCTCTTCCTCTCACAGACACACACAATCTCTTGTTTTGCTCAATCTTTTTGTACCCCTATCCTAACACACACTCTCTCTTTTGCACTACAACTTTTATCTCTCTAAGTCTTGTCTCATCTCTCTTATTATTTCTCACATTCACTAACACTTGTCTCTTTCTCTCTCCCTCCCTCTCTCTGCCTCCTTTATCTCTCAATATCTTTTCCTTACTCTTAATCTCACTCTCTCCCTCTCCATCTATATATCTCTCTTGCTCCTTCCATCACTGTCTCTTTCATTCTATCACTCCCTATCTCACTCTTCTGTTCCTCCCTCCCTCACACACTTTCTCTCCCTTCCCACCCTCTTAGTATCTTTATTTTGTCTCTTGTCACTCTCTCTTTCCCTTTCATATATCCTCTTCTCTCCCTCACTCTCTTTTCCTCTTTCTCTCTAGATCTCTTTCACTCTCTCACTCTTATGCTCTTTAGCTCTCACTCTCTCTTTATCATTCTTACTCCCTCATTCACTTACTCTTGCTCAATCTTCTCACTCCCTCTCCCTTTGAGTCTCCCTTTCTCTCTCCCTCTAACAATTTCTCACACATCATTCTCTATTACCACGCTCTCTTTCACTCTCCCTATTTCTCCCTCTCTCTCCTCATTCTCTCTCTCTCTCGCTCCCACTCTCTTCCTCGCTCTCTTTTGCTCTCTGTCCACTTACTCTTTTGTCTCTCCATGTATCTCTTTCTTTCTCTGTCTGTTGCTTTCACTCCCTCCCACCTATTCTCTCCCTTTCTCTCTCCTTCTGTGTATTATATATTCTTCATTCTCTCACTCTCTCTTTTCTCTTTCTCTATCTCAATCTCACTTATCACTATTCTATTTATCACTATCTTCCTCCCTCTATATTGCTCATGCCCGCTTTTATGCTCTCTCAAGGTCTCCCTTTTTTCGATCCGTTTTGTCTCTCCCTGTTTCTCAGATACACACTCTTTTTTTCTCTATCTCCTCTTTTTTTTTTAATTTTCCATCTCCCTCTTATATTGCACCCTCACTCTATCTTTAGTTCCTGCTCCCTCTCACTCTCCTTAGTTTCTTTTCTCCCTCACTCTCAATCATCCTAGCTTGCCTTCTTATTATTTCTCTTTCTCCTCACTCTCTCTCTCTCTTACTCTGGCTCTCTCTTCTCTATCTCTCTTCTGTCCCTCTCGCTATTTTTTTCTCTCCAACTCTGTCACTTGTTCTCCCTTTGTCTCTCACACTCCATCCCTCTCACTATCTCTCTGTCTTTATCTCTCTTTTCCTACCCACCCTCCCATCCTCTCTCTTTATCTCTCATTCATTCTCTTTTCTCCTTCCCTCCGTCTTGACTCACCTTTTTTTCTCTCTCTCTCGCTTTATCTTTCTCTTTCTCTCTCACTTTGTCTTTCTCTCCCTTAGTGACTCTTCCTCTCTCTCTCCTTCTCTATTTCTCACTTTCTCTTTACGTCACTTGCTCTCTCCTACCTGCTCTCAAAAGGTTCTTATTATGTACTCTTCTCTCCTTATCTCTCACGCTTGTGGTTTATCTCCTCCTCTTTATTTCTCTCTCTCAAACTCCCTCTCCCTCCCTCCCTCCCACTCTCTCCATAACCATCTCTCCATGTCCTTCCCTTTTTCTCTCGATCTTTGTCTCTCGCCCTCTTACACTCCATTACTTTCTGTATCGCTTTCTCTCAACCTCATATCTTCTCTCACTTTATATCTCTCAACAGCTATAGCTCCCATTCTTGTTCTTCCCCACTTTCCCATTTCTCCTCTATTTGTTGTTACCATTTTTATCTCTCTCCTCTCCCTTCTTCGCTCCATTCGAACTATTTCTCACATTTTCTTACACTTCTCTCCCTCTCTCTCTTCCTCCCTCACCCTCTTTCACACCCTCCCTCCCTCTCTCCCTCCCCTTTCTATCACAACTAAGCTCTATCTCTTCAATTTCTTGTCACTCTCTTACACACTCCCTCGCTCTCTCTCCCCTTCTCATTCCTCCCTTTCTCTTCAATTTCACTTTGACTATGACTCTCTCTCCAAACTTTTTTCCTCTCAATTTCACACTTGCATTCTGTCTTCCTTTCTAGCTCTCCCCTCGTCTGTTTCACTCTCCTTCCCACAATCTCATCCCTATACATTCTCCCATGTTCTATTGCTCTATCTCAATCTCTTTAGCTCCCTTTCTTGATGTCTATCATTGTTTCTTTGCATGCTATCCCATTTCTTCTCACTATTTTAATATTTCTCACTCTCTCAATCTCCCTCTCTTTCTCCATATCTATCGATATATCCATCCACATTCATGCTCTCTCTTACTTTAGTCATATTTCTCTCCAAGCCTCTTTGTGCCACTTCACTTTCTCTCTTGTTCTACCTTTTCCCAATCTCTGTCTCATTCCCTCTCTCATTGTCTCTCTTGCTCCATGGCTTTTCTCTCTACCTTACTCTTTCTTCCTTCTTTCTCTTTTTTGCTCGTCTCTTTATTCAATTTCATTCTCACTCTACTCCTTCCCTCCCTCTCTTTCTCACTCTCTAATCTCTCTCTTACTCTTTTTTTATCACTCTTCTCTCTCCTCTCACTCTCTCTTCCTCTATCCCCTACTCTCTCTTGCTCTCTCTCTGCTACCACCTCTCTCTCACTTGTCCTCTCATTCTTTCTTCATCTATCTATCCTGCTATCTCTCTCTCTCTTTTCATTTTCCTTTTCAACCTCTCTCTCTCCCCCATTCACTCACTTCCTCTTCCTCTGTCTTCCCTTACTCTCTTCTCTCTCTCTCTCTCCCACCATTACTCCCTCTCACTTAAATCTCTCTCACTCCCTCTCTCCCTATCTCACTCTTTGATGTTGTCTCTTACTTCGTATTCTTTTGCTGCCTCTTCTCTTATTTTTTCTCATCCACTATCTCCTACAACCATTCTCTATTACTCCCTCGCTCGCTTTCTTTCACTCCCTCTTAGTTCCTCTCTATTCCCTCAATATATCTTCGTCTCCTTTTCTCTCTCCTTCTCTCCCCATTAAATTTTATCCTCACTCTTACTCCCTACGTCACCCTCTTTTCTCTATCCCTCTCTCACTCGCACTCTCTCCCCCTCACTCTACCTCTCTATCTCCATCTCCCTCTTTCTCCACTCTCTTCTCTCCTAATTTATCTCTCACTCTCTCTCTCCAGCTCCCTCCCTCTCTTCAACTCAGCTCACTCCCTTCTCTCTTTCTCACTATTTGTTATCTCTCTCACATACTCTTTATATGGTGCTCCCCCTTTGCTCACTTTTTGTTATCTCCCTCTTAGTATATCCGCCTGCTCTCTCTCCCAATCCTCTCTCTCTCTCTGTCACTCACGCATTCCTCTATCTCTCTCTCCCTGACAACTCCTCTCTCACTCTCTCATCCATTGTCTTGCTCTCCCTCTCTTTCCCCTTCTCTCACTCTCCCATTCTCTATCTTCTAATACTCTTTATTTCTCTCTTACACACTCTCTCCCTCTCTTTGCCTCTCTCTTAAATCTTTCTCACGGCTTCCCTCTATCTCTCTATTATTTTTTCTTTACCACTCGTGCTCTCTCTCACACTCCCTATTATATCTTCTCTCTCTCTCTCCTCCCTCTCTCCCTCCCTCTCACTATCATCCTCCCTCGCTCTCTCCCTATTTATTTCATTTAGCCTCTCTCTCTACCGCCCTCTTGTCTCTATATTTACATCTCAACCTCTCTTCTTCTCTCCCTCCCGCTCACTCTTCAATCCCTATCTTCACTCCTTCTCTTGCTCTCTCTAACTCTCTACTTCATCTCTTTTTATTTTTTTCTTGCGCTCTTTTGCCCTCTCTCTATCTCTCTTGCTCTTTCTTCTATCACCCTCACTTCTCTCTTTACTCACTCAATCACTCCCTCTATCTCTCTCTATTCATTCTCTATTTCTTTCTCGTTTTGTCACTCACTCCCTTCTTTGGTCCCTTGCTCTCTTCTATTTCACTCTCACACTTAAAACCTCACTCTCTTCTCTCTTTATTTTTCTCTTTTTCTCTCTCTTACTTTCTTTCTCCCTCTCCCTCTCACACTCCCTCATTCACAAACTCACTCTTGCTCCATCTATTGTTATCTCCTATACCCTTTTTCTTACTCTCTCTTCCCCTACTCTCTTTCTTCAGCTTCACATTCACTCTTACTTTTTCACTTTATCTCTTTCACAATCTCTATTCTCTCTTCCTTTTTCTGCCATTATCTTACTCTCACTCTCTATTCTCTCTGACCTTCTCTCTTACTCTTCTCACATCCCTCCCTTTCTCTCTCACGCTCTCTCCACTTGCCTTCCTTGGTTCTCCCTCTCTCTCCATCACTCTCTCCATCTCTCTCTCATTTCTCTTATTGTCCATCCCTTTGTCCCTCTTGCTCACTCTCTCTTTCTCTATCTCACCTCACTCTCCTTCTCTCCCTATATCTCTCTCTAACTCTCTCTTCCTCATTTGTTACCTTCCTCTCTCTTTCACACTGTTTGTTTGCAGAGCAAGAGAAACAATAAGAGGGGGAATAAAATAGATAAGGGAGAATGGAAGAACAAGAGAGAAAGAGGAGAGGCACAAAATGTCTGCGAGAGAAATGTATGAGGAAAGGAAGAGAGAGCATGAGAGTAGATAGATATATCGATAGATTTGGAGATAGAGAGTGAGATTGAGAGAAGAGAGGAGAATAAAAAAGTAGAGAGAGTGAAAAAGATTAAAATGGTGAGAAGAGATTGGAGAGCAAGCGAATAAGGAGTGATAAAGATCAAAGAAGGGAGCTAAATAAATTGAGAAGAGAGATAGAACGTGGGAGCATGTATGGGGATCAGATAGAGGGAGGGAGACGAAAGGAGGGTGAAATTGAAGATAGAGAGAGGGTTAGAAAGGAAAAAAAGAGTGTGAGAGAGAAATCGAGAGAAAAAGGAGTCTGGAGAGAGAGGGAGAGGGAGAGACTAAGAGTGAGAGTGAAATTAAAGATATATGGAGGGAACGAGAAGGGGAGAGAGAGTAAGAGATTGTGTGTGAGAGTGAACAAAAGAGAGGAAGAGATAGAGCTTATGTGTGGAAGAGAGGGAAGGGAACAGGGAGGGAGGGTGTGAAAGAGGGAGAGAGGAGAAGTGTAAGAGAATGTGAGAAATAGTGAGACAGTGATGAGTGGGAGGGAGAGAAAAGAGAGCAACAGAGAAAGAGAGGTAAGAGTAAGAAAAAGAGGAGAGAGAGAAAAATGGTAATAAGAAATCGAGGACGAAAGAGAGAGTGTGTAAAAGCAAGAAAGGGTGCTAAAGAGATTAAGGGAGCGAAAGTAGGAGAAGATATGAGGCTGAGAAAAAGGGATGCAGGAAGTGATGGAGTGCAGAAGGGAGGGAGAGAGATATAGAGATAAAAAGGGAAGGACTTGGAGAGGTGGTTGGGCAGAGAGCGAGAGAGAGGGAGTGAGAGGGGGTGGAGAGGGAGAAATAAATGGGGAGATAGAGCACAAATGTGAGAGATAAGGAAAGAAGAGCGATAAGATGTGAGCCTAGTGAGAGCGGAAAGGAGAAAGCACATGACGGAGAGAGGAGGGAGAAAGAGAGAATGAAAGCGAGAAAGGCAGCGAGAGGAAGAGCTAGCGAGAGAGAGTGAAAGTGGAGACAAAGAAAAAGAGAGAGAAAAGAGGATACAGAGGGAGGGAAGGAAAGAAAAGATTGAATGAGGGAGAAAGAGAGAGAGATGGTATGATGGGTAGGAAAAGTGAGAGAATGAGAAGAGAGGTGATCCTTCAAAGAGAGGGTCAGCAGAGGGACAGCGGGAATGAGAGCAAGAGAAAGAGTGTGAGAGAGATCGAAAGAGAGAGAGAGATTGAGAGAGAGGCAAAGCTAGGGGGATGTAGAGGTAGAGAGAGAGTGGAAAGGAGAGAGTGAGAGAGTGTTTGAAAGAGAGAGGGGAGAGATTGAAAGAGGGAGACATAAAGATGAAAGGATGAAAGTGAGAGAGAGAGAGAGAGTTGAGTATATATGGAGAGAAAGGGTGAAAGGAATAAGAGAGAAAAGAGACAAATAAAAGAGTGATTAGGAGAGAGAAAGAATAGAGAATGATTAAGATAGAGGGACAGGTTAAGAGTGAGAGAGATATAGAGATGAAGAGAGGGACTGGGAGAGAGAGCGAGAGAACAAACAAGGATAAGTGTGTGTGTACGAGAGTACTAGAAGAGAGAACAATAGAAGAGAGAGCAAGAAAGATCGAGAATAGATAGCGAAAAATAGAGAGAGGGAGGGAGTGAGAGAGATTGACGAGAGAGGGAACAAGAGAGCAAGAGAGATGGAGAGAAATAGAGACAAGAAAATCAAAACCCAACAAGAAACTTATGTATTCAAGAATCTTGAGGCTCTGATACCAAATGACGTGAATCGAATCAAGACAGGATCGTGGGGATTGATGTTCTAATAAGAAAACCTGAGGTGCTATGCGAAAACCGAAATTAATTGGTGGAAATTCGTATGAAATGCATGAAACAAAATAAGAAATTCATCCTAAAACTAGAACAAACCGAAAATATGGTAGGATACAACCTGACGGTGAAATAGATGGAGATAAACCTCGACCCAATGCTCAACGCAAACAAGAACGTCGGTATGAGACCTTCACTTTATGCTTGACGCGAGAAAAAAACCTTGGTACGATTGTAGAGGACACAAACGGGGTGGAAATCCGCTTGATAAGTCTGGGAAGAACTCCTTGGGCGATGGCCAAGAGCTCTGCTGGAATCCTAAGGAAAACCTAAGGAAGGAAGCACATAGAAGTTGTTTATTTTTGCCAAAGTCTAATGTTTCCTTTTCATTTAAAGTGAGGCCTATTTATAGGCTAAAGCTTACATGTAAAAGAAAAGAGAAGATGAAAAATCTTCTAAAACAAATAAAAAAAACTACTTCAAGTTGGCATGCAAGCCATTATTAAATCAAATAAAAGAAGAAATATCCAGTCATAATAATATGACTCATTTATCCTTGGGCTTGGATTAAGTTGAGAAATCTTGGTGGCTCTTTCTTCTTAGATCTCCATGAATTGGCTTGAGTCCAAGCCTCCTGGACTAATCCATTAAGAGCTTTCTTCAACCCCTTTGCACGACATCTAGTAATTGGCCCACATGGAACTTGAATTAAATCTTTTCTTGAGGTCGTGCCATCGCCATCCATGCTATCATTTACATCAGGGAGAGAGTAGTAAGTGTGAGTGAAATTGTGAAAAAGAGGGGTGGATGAAAGAGAGAGAATGAAGGTAAGGGAAGAGAGAGAGAGAGAGAGGAACATCAAGAGAGAAAGCGAGGCTGGGAAAGCGAGAGAGTAAGAGAGAGTGCATTTGAGAGAGAGAGGGGAAGAGAAAAGAGTGTGAGAGATAGTGGGAGATGGAGAGAGAGAGAACAAGAAAGGCAGAGTGAGATAGAGTGTGGTATAGATGGAGAGAAAGAGTAAGAGTAGAGAAGAATAGAGTAACATAAAAGAGTAAAGAGTGAGAGGGAGAGAGAGAGTATAGAGAGTGAGAAAGAGAGAGATTAAAATTTAAATTAAACAAAAAAGATTGAGGGACCATGAAATAAAAACAGAAATAGAGAGAATGAGAGAGAGTGCAAGAGAGAAGAACAGAAAACGGAAGAGAAAGAGGAGCAAGAGAGAGGGGGCGTGAGAAAGAGAGAGTAATAGAGGGTTAGATTAAGAGAAAGTGAGGGAATTCATCGATAAATTGGTAGATATAGAGAGATAGAGATAGGAACATGAGATAGATTGGGAGAGAGAAAATAAAATAATGATAAAGAAATGTAGAGTGTAGAAAAAGAGAGAGAGATCGAGAAAAAGAGAAGGGAAAAAATAAATAAAAGAGAGTGGGAGGGGAAGAGAGAGCGAGATAGTGTGGAGATTAGAGTAACATAATAGAGGAAGAGAGAGAATAGAGTGTGAGAAATTTTAAGAGGAGGGAGATTAGAGTAACATAATAGAGGAAGAGAGAGAATAGAGAGTGAGAAAGGCAGAGGAAGGGAGTAAAAGTGAGATTTAAATTGAACAAAGGGAGATAGGGACAAAGAAATGAAGACAAAAATAGAGAGAAGAGAGTAAGCGAAGAAAGAGAAAGAGAGAGGAAAGGAGAGAGAGAATGCGAGAGAAGACGATAGAAAGGAAGAGCAAGAGAGAAAGAGGACTAGGAGAGAGGTGGTGTGAGAAAGTGAAAGTAATGAAGGGTTAGATTGAGAGAGGGTGAGAGAATAGGTAGATAATTTGGTAGATAGAGAGAGTAGTAAGTGTGAGTGAAATTAAAAAGCTATAGAACTAGGGAAGAGAGGGAGAGAGTATTAAGTGTGAGTGAAATTGAGGAAAAAGTGGGGTGGATGAAAGAGAGAGTGCAATAGAGAAAATGAGAGAGAATAAAGGTGAGGGAAGAGAGAGAGAGGAACATCAAGAGAGAAAGCGAGGCAGGGAAAGTGAGAGAGGAAGAGAGAGTGCATGTGAGAGAGAGAGGGGAAGAGAAGAGAGTGTGAGATAGTAAGAGAGGGAGAGAGAGAACAAGAAAGGGAGAGTGAGATAGAGTGTGGTATAAAGGAGAGAAAGAGTAAGAGGAAAGAAGAATAGAGTAACATAAAAGAGTTAAGAGTGAGAGGGAGAGAGAGAATAGAGAGTGAGAAAGAGAGAGAGTGAAATTTAAATTAAACAAAAAAGATTGAGGGAACATGAAATAAAAACAAAAATAGAGAGAATGAGAGAGAGTGCAAGAGAGAAGAAGAGAAAACGTAAGAGCTAAAGTGAAAGAGGAGCAGGAGAGAGTGGCGTGAGAGAGATAGAGTAATAGAGGGTTAGATTGAGAGAAAGTGAGGGAATTGATACATAAATTGGTAGATATATAGAGAGATAGAGATAGGAACATGAGATAGATTGGGAGAGAGAAAACAAAATAATGATAAAGAAATGTAGAGTGTAGAAAAAGAGAGGGAGAGATCGAGAATGAGAGAAGGGAAAAATAAGGAATAGAGAGAGATGTGTAATAGATAGTGGGAGGGGAGGAGAGAGCGAGATAGAGTGGAGATTAGAGTAACATAATAGAGGAATAGAGAGAATAGAGTGTGAGAAAGTTTAAGAGGAGAGGAGATTAGAGTAACATAATAGAGGAAGAGAGAGAATAGAGAGTGAGAAAGGGAGAGGAAGGGAATAAAAGTGAGATTTAAATTGAACAAAGGGAGACAAGGACAAATAAATAAAGACAAAAATAGAGAGAAGAGAGTAAGAGAAGAAAGAGCAAGAGAGAGAGAATGGGAAAGAAGAAGATAGAAAGGAAGATCAAGAGCGAAAGAGGACTAGGAGAGTGGTGGTGTGAGAAAGTGATAGTAATGAAGGGTTAGATTGAGAGAGGGTGAGAGAATATATAGATAGTTTGGTAGATAGAGAGAGTAGTAAGTGTGAGTGAAATTGAAAAGATATAGAACTAGGGAAGAGAGGGAGAGAGTAGTAAGTGTGAGTCAATTGAGGAAAAAGTGAGGTGGATGAAAGAGAGAGTGCAATAGAGAAAATGAGAGAATAAAGGTGAGGACAGAGAGAGAGAGGAACATCAAGAGAGAAAGCGAGGCAGGGAAAGTGAGAGAGGAAGAGAGAGTGCATGTGTGAGAGAGAGAGCGGAAGAGGAGAGTGTGTGAGATAGTGGGAGAGGGAGAGAGAGAAAGAACAAGAAAGGGAGAGTGAGATAGAGTGTGTTATAGACGAAGAGAAAGAGTACGAGGAAAGAAGAATAGAGTAACATAAAAGAGTTAAGAGTGAGAGGGGGAGAGAGAGAATAGAGAGTGAGAAAGAGAGTCAGTGAAATTTAAATTAAACAAAAAAAATTGAGGGACCATAAAATAAAAACAGAAATAGAGAGAATGAGAGAGAGTGCAAGAGAGAAGAAGAAAACGGAAGAGCTAAAGTGAAAGACGAGCAGGAGAGAGGGGCGTGATTTAGATAGAGTAATGGAGGGTTAGATTGAGAGAAAGTGAGGGAATTGATAGATAAATTGGTAGATATAGAGAGATAGAGATAGGAACATGAGATAGATTGGGAGAGAGAAAACAAAATAATGATAACGAAATGTAGAGTGTAGAAAAAGAGGGAGAGAGATATCAAGAAAGAGAGAAGGGAAAAACTAAAGAATAGAGACAGATGTGTGAGAGATAGTGGGAGGGGAAGAGAGAGCGAGATATAGTGGATATTAGAGTAACATAATAGAGGAAGAGAGAGAATAGATTGTGAGAAAGTATAAGAGGAGAGGAGATTAGTGTAACATAATAGAGGAAGAGAGAGAATAGAGAGTGAGAAAGGGAGAGGAAGGGAGTAAAAGTGAGATTTAAACTGAACAAAGGGCGACAGGGACAAAAAAATAGAGACAGAAATAGAGAGAAGAGAGTAACAGAAGAAAAAGCAAGAGCGAGGGAAGGAGAGAGAGAATACGAGAGGAGGATAGAAAGGAAGAGCAAGAGCGAAAGAGGACTGGGAGAGAGGTGGTGTGAGAAAGTGATAGTAATAAAGGGTTAGATTGAGATAGGGTGAGAGAATAGATAGATAATTTGGTGGATAGGGAGATAAGGAGAGAGTGTGTGACAGAGAGTGAAAAGGTGAGAGTGAGAGGGATAAAGGATGATGTAGCTAGAAGGCAGCAAGGACAGAAAGGGAGAGAGATTGAGAGAGAAAGTGAGCTAGAGAGAGAAAGTGAGAGAGAGAAATTATGAGAAATATTGAGAGTGAGAGAGTGTAGAGAGGGAGAGATAGAGGGCAAGAGAGCTAGAATAGGGAGGGAAATGTCGAGAGATAGAGAAGTGAACGAGAGTTGACAGGGAAAGAAAGAAAGAAAGCAAGAGAAATTGAGGAAGAGAGATAAAAAGAAAAGAAGAATGCGGGAGAGAGTTAGAGATGTAGTGAGAAAGAATTATGAGAGGGATGTACAAGGAGGGAGGGAGACAGTGAGCAAAAGATGGAGGAGATAGAGAGAAAGGGGAGAGAGAGGGTGATAAAGTGTGTGACTGAGAGAGAGAGAGGGAGATAGAAAGAGAAAGTGAGTCAAAGATATTGAGAATTTGAGAAGAGAGCAAGAGAGAATGAATGACAACGTAAGTGAGAAAGCTAAAGAGAAAAGAAGAGCAAGAGGGTGGGGCAGAGAGAAGTAGAGGGAGAGAGGGGTAAGGGGAGAGAGGGGCGAGAGAGTAAAATAGAGAAAAGAGCAAAAGGGTTGAGACAAATGAGAAAGAAAGAGAAGAGAGAGTTAAACATAGTGAGAGTGAGGGAGAGCTAGAAACATAGAGGAGATGCAGGAGCAAAGGGGAAGATGGAGAGGGAGAAGGAAATAAAGTGGTAGAAAGAATGAGAAAGAGGCAGACAAAGAAAAGATAATAAGAGGAAGAGAGAGGAGATTAATATCAAGAGAGAATTGATAGAGAAAAAATTAGGAGAAAAGGAGAGACGAAGAGGGGGATAGAAATAGAGAAGAACAAGAGAGGGAGGGGATATGGAGATAAAGAAGAGTGGGAGGGAGAGAGTGGGAGAGGGAAGATAGAAAACTAGAGAGGGACAGTTAGCTAGAATGCGTAATAGAGGGAGTGAGAGAGGGAGAGGGAGAGAAAGGGAGATAAAGACTATGAGAAGTGTAGGAAGATGGAGATAGAGTGAGGGAGTAGAAGCAAAAGAGAGGTGGGGGAGAGAGAGAGGGTGGGATTGTGAGGGAGCGGATATAAACAAGTGAGTAATAGAGAGATAGGGAGTGAGAGGAAAGGTTTGGGAGTGGGAGAGAGTAAGAGAGTGATTGAGGGAGAGAAAGTGAGATAAAGATAGTGAGAGGAGGGATATGAAGGGAGAGTGAGGGAGTAAATGCAAAAGAGATATTGGGGGAGAGAGAGGACAGCAGGAGAGTGAGGGAGAGAGAGGGAGGTTATTGGAGTGGGAGAGAGTTAGAGAGAGTGATGTTGTGAGAGAGAGGGAAAGAGAGTGAAAGCATGAGAGAGGGAGACGGAGAAAGATAACTGAGGAGAGAGATAGAGCGAGCAGCAGAGAGAGATGGAAAGAGAGAGGAAGGGAGATGAAGAGCAAAAGAGATAGGGCTAGTGAGGAGGAGAGGGCGGAAGAGATAGAGAGTTCTTGCCATCTCAATATAAATTTCTCACTCCCTCTGTTTTCACTCTTTCTTCTTCCTTCACTTTTTCTCTTCCCACTTTCTCTAAAGGTCCCCCTATCCTTAATAGACACTCTCTTGCTCACTCTCCTCTCTCTCACCCTCTCTCACACACTCACTCTCCCTCTCTCTTGTTCTATCTCTCTATCCCTATCTCTCACTTTCTCTCACTTCTTTACTTACACTTTCTTCGTTCTCTATCTCACTTTTTCTCAAGCACTTTATTATGTTCTTGTCTCTCTCCTTTCCTCTCTACCTCTTTCCCTCTCTTTCTTTCCCACTCCCTCTACCTCTCGCTTACTCCCTCTCTTACTCTCTCTATCCCTATGTCACTCTTTCACACGACTCCCATTCTTGATCTCCTCTCTTTTACTTTCTCTCTTGCTCCATCTTATGATCCCTTATCTTTTCACTTCATTACTCTCACTCTCTCTCTCTACCACTTCACTGTCTCCCTCTCTCACTCTTCTCTTGCTTGTTGTTCTCTCATTCTCTCCCTTTCTAACTCTTTGCTTACTCTCTCCACACACAGTATCTCCCATTTTTATACCTCTGTTGGTTTTTTAGCTCTCCTTAGATCTCTCCCTCGAGAGTGAGCATAAGAGCCAGTGAACTAGAAATAGAGAGATAAAGGGAGGGAGTGATAGGAATTGAGGAGAGAGCCAGAGGGAGAAAGAGAGAAAGAGCAAGATAGAAATAGAGAAGAAGAGAACTCATGGAAGAAAGAGCAAAAGATTGAGAGTGAGAGGCAGAGAGAGGGAGATATTGAGGAAGATATGGAGAGATGGAGGGCGAGAGGGAGAGAGAGAAATGAAAGGCGAGAGAGAGATAATCAGAAGGAGGGAATAAGAGACTGAGGGATGGTTAGAGAGAAAGAGTGAGAGAAATAGAGAGTGATTGTGTGAGGGAGAGAAAGGGAGACAGAGAGAGGGAGAGGGAGGGAGGGAGAGAAAGATAGATGGGAGAGAGAAGAGAGAGTATGATGAGGAGAGTGGGTGATATTGAGTGAACATAGAGCTAGAAAGGTTGAAGGATAGAGGGAGAGTGAGAGTAAAACTGAAGAGAGAGAAAGAGGAAGCAAGAAAGGGAGACAGTGTGAGATACAAATAGAGAGAAGATAGTGTGAGAGAATAGAGAGAGCGAGAAAGGGAGGGTACGAGCAAGGGAGCAAGAAAGAGAGAGATATGGAGAGAGGGAGAGAGAGGGGGATTATGGTAGTCAAAGAGGGAGGGAGAGCCAGAGAGTGGCAGTGAGGGATAATTGGAGGGTCAAAAGTGAGAGACAGAAGAGACAATGAGATAAAGAGATAAAGAGAGATGGAGGTAGTGAGGGAAAAAGAAAGACATATGGAGGATGTGAGAGAGTTTAAACAGTGAGTAGAAAAGATAAAGTGAGAGAGAGTGAGAAGAGAGGCTGTGGAAAGATTGAGAGAGTATGTGAATGAGGGATAAAATGGGGGGAAGAACAAGAGAACTATGAGATAGAGGGAGCAAGAGAGAGGGTTACAACGAGGGTGATAGAGAGGGAGGGAGGGAGAGATGGAAGAAAGTGTGAGGGAGGCATGGAAGAAAGAGAGGATCTAATGAGAGAGAGTAAGACAAAAGAGAGAAAAGAGAGCAACAATGGAGAGTGTGAAAGAGAGTGTAAGATAGAAAAAGGGAATTGAGAGTGAGAGAAAGAGTTAGGGGGAGAGAGGATAATAGAGAAGAGGATGGAGAGTGAAGAGAGAAAGATTGAGCAAAGGAAAGAGAGGAGAGATTTAGAGAACAAGATTGTAAGAAGAGTTAGATAGAGAGAAAGAAATGGAGTTAAAAAGGGAGATGGAGGGGATGAGAAGAAAAGAGAGGGAGGAAGGGATGGAGGGAGAGTGAGTTGGAGGGATATGGAGGGAGGGGTGTAAGAGAGAGAGTGTGTGTGGGGGACAGAAGAGGAGAAAGAGTGAGAAGTGCGAGTGAATAAGTAGAAACAGAAGAGATAGCAAGAGAGAGGAAGAGAGTGGGAAAGAGAGGGAGACATTGAGTATAAGTGACTGAAATTTAGGAGAAAGAGAGGGGAAAAAGAGAGATAGCAATAGAGAAATCGAGAGAGAAGAGAGGTATGGGAAAAGAGAACAAGAGGAAAAGGAAGAGCAAGTGAGAAAGAACATAAGGAGATAATAAGGAGAGTGAGAGTGAGAGTGAGTTAGAGAGATGGAGTGAAACAAATAGGGAGAGTGAGAGATTGTGAGAGGAGAGAATTTATAGAGAGAGATTGTAAGATAGAGCAAGAGAGAAAGAAAAACGGCGTGGGAGTGAGAGAGAGAGAGAGAAGCAAGAGAAAAAGGAGAGAGGGAGGAATGAAACAAGAAGGAAATGGTGAGCAATGGAAGAGAATGTAAGATAGGGCAATAAAGAGAGCTAAATAGATTGAGAGAGAGAAAAAGTGAGAGAAGGTATGAGGTTGAAAGAAAGGGAGGTAGCTGTGGGACGTTGTGATGGAGACTGCAAGGTGATGCATAGTGAGAGGGAGAGAGCAACATATTAGAGACCTAAAGAGAGAGTGAAAGAGAGAGCAAGTGGGAGAGAGAGAGAGCAAGAATATCAAAGAGAAAGAGAGGGGGGTTAGAGTTAAAATGATACATGAAGAAAAAGAGAATAAGAGAATGATTGAAAGTGATAGATAGATAATAAAAAAGAAGAGCGGGTGGGAGGGAGGAGAATGGAATGCTAGAATGAGAGAAAGAAAGATACAGAGAAAAATAGTTGAGCGGGGAGGGAGGGAGTGTGAGAAAGTAGTTGAGGAATAATGAGAAGGAGATGAGGGGAGTAAGAGAGAGAAATGAGAGAGCGATTGAGAAAGAGAGGGAAGGAAGGAGAGCGAGAGAGAGGGTGAGGGATGGAGGGGGCGAAAGAGTGAGTAAAGAGAGGGAAGGGAGAGTGATTGAAGTGATGGCAAGAGATAGATAAAGAGAGCAAGAGGGAGCAAGCAAGAGATAAAGAGTGATGAAATAGAGGGCAAGAGAGACTGAGAAAGAGCAAGAGAGGGAGTGAAGAAAGGGATTGCAGAGTGAGTGGGAGGGATGAAGAGAGGGTGAGACATAAATATAGAAAGAAAGGAGGTAGAGAGAGAGAGATAGAGGCAATATGGATGTAGTGGAAGGGCCAGAGGGAGATTAAGAGAGATTAAATTAATGAAAGAGGGAGAGAGGAAGGGAGGAAGAGAGTGAGAGATGGTTAGGGAGAGGAGTGAGTAAAGTGATAAGAGGGAATGATAAAAGAGAGCAAGGGTGTTTGTGTGTGAGAGAGAAATAGAGAAACAAAAAGTGATAAAGTATAAATAGAGAAAAAACCGAGAAAGGGAAAGTGTCAAAACAAGAGAAATAGAGGGAGGGAGTGAGAGAGAATGAAGAGAGTGAGTGAGGAAGATAGGGTGAAAGAAATGTGGGAGTGAGTGAGGAAGATAGGGTGAAAGAAAAGAGAGAGAGATGGAAGATATAGAGAGAAAGTGAGAGTCAGAGAGAGTGGCAAAGAAGGATGATTAGTTGGAGAGAGAGGGGGGATGAATTGGAGCAGAGTCTGTGGGAGAGAGGAAGAGAGTGTGTGAGATAGGGAAAGAGAGAGTAGGAGAGGGAGAGAGCTGGAGGGAAGGAAGCAAGAGAGAGTTGGAGAGGGGGAGAGGATAGCGAGCAATTGAAGTTAGATTAAGTAAGAAAGAGTGAACATGGAGTAGGTAAGAGAGAGTGAGAGAGTAAGAGTGTGAGTGAAACTAATGAGAGAAGAGAGAAAGGGAGAGAGTGTGAGAGAGATATAGAGTGAAGAGAGAGTGAGGGAAGATTAAGCATGAGAGAAGGAGAGATTGAGGAGCGAGAGATGGTGCAAGAGAGAAGGAGATACGGAGAGGAGGATAAAGAGAGGGATGAAGGGAGTGAAAGTGAGAGGGAGAGCAAGAGAGAGGCAGTGAGGGATAAAGGGAGCATCACAAGTAGGAGACAGAAGCGGGCAAGAGAGAGATAAAAAGAGGTAGAATAGAGAGTGAGAGAGTGAGGGAGAGATTGAGTGAGAAAGAGAGATAGAAGGAGGTTGTGATAGGGTTTAAAAAGAGAGCAGGAAAAAGAAAGCCAGAGAGTGAAAGGGAGAGAGAAAAAGAAGAGAGACTAAGGGAAGATCAAGTAAGAGTGAGTGAGGAGTAAGAAGTGAGGGAGAACAGGAGAATGTTGAGAAAGAGAGAGAGAGGGAGCAAGATAAAGGGAGACAGAGATGGATAAAGGGAGAGAAAGAAGGGAGAAAAAAAGAGAGAGGAGAAATAGTAGGGGATAGAGTAAGAGAAAAGTAAGAGAAAAGAGAGAAGAGAGAGCAACAAAGGAGAGTGTAAAGGAAAGTATAAGATAAAAAAAGAGAATAGAGAGTAAGGAGAGAAAGAAATTAATAGAGAAGGACATAAAAAGTGAAGAAAAAATAATGGACTGAAGGAGAGGAGAGAGTGAGAGAGAAAGAAAAAATTTTGATGGAGAGTGAGAATGGAACTAAGGAGGGTGAGAGGGAGAGAGTGTATGAGTGTGTGAGATGGAGAAAGAAGAGTGAGCAACAGAAGGGAGACCTAAAAAGTGCAAGATTGAGGGAGGGACAAAAATAATGGGAGAGAGTGAACCAGTAAGAGAATAAGTGTGCGAGTGAGAGATCTAGAGAGAGAGGAAAATAAATTGAGATAGAGAAGGTGATGTAAGAAAGGATGGAGATAGAGGGATAGGAGAGACAAGATATTAACAGCGTGGGAACGGATAGAGAGTGTGAGGGATGTAAAGAGGGAGAGCAAAGAGATATAAAGAGTGAGTGAATGAAAGGGAGAGTGAGGGAGGGAGCAAGAAATAAATAACATAGAGAGAGATAGAGTGAAAACAAGAGTATGTAAAAGAGAGAGAGAAAAGGGAGACAGAGGAGGGAGAGAGAGAGGGAGAGAGGGAGGTATGAGAGAAAGTGAGAAGTAATGAAAGAGAAGAGAGAAGATTTAAGAGAGAAAAAAGTTGGAAAGTGAGAAATAGAGTGTTTGTGAGGGATAAGGGGGAGAAAGGTCGAGCAAAGAGAGAAGAGAGAGTGACAAAAGAGAGAGAGAGAGAAGAAGAGCGAGAGAGCAAGAAAGAAAGATACATTAGAGAGTGAGAGATAAAGGTAGAAAATGAGAAAGAGATAGAGAGGGGGAGTGAGAGAGATTGAAGTGCGAAAGATTGAGACAAAGAGAGAGATTGTGAGAGATAAATTGAGTAAATAGTGAGAAAAAATAGAGGAAGAGGGGGTTAATGTGATGTACAGAGGAAAGGAGAGCAAGAGAATGTGTGACATAGAGATAGGAGAGAGAGATTTAGATAGAGGATAGCGAGGGAGATGCATACGTAGAGGGAAAAAGTGGATGGGAGAGATTGAGAGAGAGCGTGAAAGAGAGAGTGGGAAGATAAAAAGAGGGAGACAAAGTGGAGGGAGAGAGAGAGAGGGAGAGAAAAGGGAGACAAAGGAGGACGAGAGAGAGTTGTGTGTGGGTGATAGAGGAGGAGAAAGAGTAAGAAGGAAGAGGGAATAGGTATCAATAGAAGAGATAATAAGACCTAGAAAAAGAGGGAGGAGTGGGAAGGAGAGGGAGAGAGGGAGTAAGAGTGTGAAATTGAGGAGAAAGAGAGGGGAGAAAGAGAGAGCGATAGGGAAATCGAGACGGAAGAAAGGTGAGGGAAGATAGAACAAAAGGAAAAGGAGGAGTAAGAGAGAAAGAGGAGAGGGAGATAATAAGTAAGAGAGAGTGAGATAGAGAGTGAGAAATGGAGCTAAAGAGGTTGAGAGAGAGTGACAAATTGTATAAGTGGGTGAGATGGAGAGACAAGAGTGAGCTACATAAGGAGACTAGAGATGGAAAGATTTAGGAAGTGAGAAAGATAGAGAAAGAGAGAGTGAGACCGATAAAGAGATAAGTTTTAGAGAGTCAAACAGATCCTGAGAAAAAAGAATATAAGAGAGGAGGAGAGTTAGGGACAAGAGAGAAAAAGATATTAACCGGACAGGAAGGGGAGAGAGTGTGAGAGAGGGAGGGAGAGAAAAGAGAGATTGAGAGTGAGAGATTGAAAGAGAGAGTGAGGGAGGGAGCAAGAGGGACATATAGATAGACAGAGATAGAGTAAAGAAAGAGAGTAAGAAATAGGGGTGACAAAGAGAGGGAAGGAGAGAGGAAAGAGGGTGAGAGAGAAGTTTAAGCGAAGTGAGAAATAATGAGAGAGAAGAGAGAAGGATTGAGAAAGATAAAAGTTGGAGAGCGATAGAGTGTGTGAGGGATGGGGAGAGAGTGAGAAAGAGAGATATAGAGGGGGAGTGAAAGAGTTTGAAGAGTGAAAGATTTATATAGAGAGAGATTGTGATAGAGAAATAGAGAGAGAAATGAGATTGAGAAAAAATAGAGCAAGAGATGGTTAATGAGAGAGACAGAGGGAAGGAGAGCAAGAGAGGGTTAGTGAGAGATATAAAGGGAAGGAGAGTAAGAGAATGAGTGAGAAAGTGATGAAAAGAGAGAGATTGAGAGAGCGAGCGGAGGATGTAGAGATAGAGGGAGAGAATTAAAGGAAGAGTGTGAGAGATTGTGTGAAAGAAGGAGTGGAGATAGAGAAAGAGGCAGACATAAAGCGGGAAGGAGGAAAGTAAGAGAAGGAAGAAGAGAGTTGGGGATATATGTAGGCAATGATTGAAAAGAATGAAAGATAAGAGAAACAAATAAAAGATAGATTAAGACAGAGAGAGAAAGAGAAAGATAGAGGGACACATTAAGAGTGAGACTGATGGAGATGAAGAGACAAACTGAAAGAGACAGCGTAAGAGGGAACAAGATGAAGAGAGAGAGAGAGAGTGTGTGTGTGAGAGAGAAATAGAACGGAGAATAATAAAAAAGAGAGAAAGAAATATAGAGAATAAATAATAATAATAGAGGGAGGGAGGGAGCGAGAGAGATTGAAGAGAGAGGGAACGAGAGAGGAAGAGAGATGGAGAGAAGAATAGAGAGAGAAGAGCGTGCGTAGGAAGATATAGCTAGAGAGAGTGAGCTAGAGGAAAAGAGTGAGAGAGAATAAAAGAGTGAGTGAGAGAGAGAGAGAGAGAGGGAGGGAGAGATTAAGTGTGCAAATGAAGAGGTAAATAAAGGAGATGAGAGGGGGAGAGAGAAAGAGGAAGGGTGGGAGGGTGAGTGATTGAGAGGGTGGAGGTGGGCGGGATGCAAGAGAGAGTGTGGGGGATAAAGCAGGAGAAAGAGTGAGAAGATAGAGGGAATATGTAACAATAGAAGAGATAGTAAAAGTGTGCAAGAGAGAGTGCGAGAAAGATTGAGAGAGAGTAGTAAGAGTGAGTGAAATTGATGAGTAAGAGAGGGAAGAAGAAACTGAGAGAGAGAGCAATAAAGAAATCGAGAGAGAAGGGAGATGAGGGAAGAGAGAACAAGAGGAAAAGGAAGAGAATTAGAGATCGCGAGGGAGGGAAAGAGGGAGAGAAAGAGAGAGTGCAAGTGAGAGAGAGAGAGAGGAAGAGAAGAGAGTGTGAGAGATAGTGGGAGGGGAAAAGAGAGTGTGAGAGAGGAAGAGCATGTTGGTGTGGGGGATAGATGGAGAGAAAGAGTAAGAGGAGATGTGAATAAAGTAATTTTATAAGAGCAAGAGAGAGGTAGGGAGAGAGAATAGAGACTGATAAGAAGTGAGGAAGTGAGTGAGCGTGAGATTTAAATTAAATAAAGAGACAGAGTGTCTAAGAAATAGAGAAAAAATAGAGAGGGAAGTGAGAGAAAAAATAGAGACGGAAGTGAGGGTAAGGGAATGAAGTGCAAGAAAGAGAGAGAGATAGAGAAAATGAGAGAGAGTGCGAGAGAGAAGAAGAAAGAACGGAAGAGCAAAAGTGAAAGAAGACAAGGAGAGAGGGGATGTGAGAAATAGAGAGTAATAAGGTATTAGATGGAGAGTGAATGAGAGAATAGATAGATAAATTGGTAGATATGTAGAGAGAAAGAGATAGGAAAATGAGATGGAGGGGAAGAGAGAAAATAAAATAACGAGAAATAAATGCAAAGTGTGGGAGAGAGAGATAGAGATTAAGAAAGAGATAAGAGAAAAATATAGAATAGAGGGAGATGTGTGAGAAATATTGGTAAGGGGCGAGAGGGAGCAAGAGGGGGAGAGGGAGATAGAGTGGGGGATAGACAAAGATAAAGAGTAAGAGGAGAAGAGCATAGAGTAGCATAAGAGAGCAAGATGGATAGGAAGAGATAGAATAAAGAGTTAGAAAGGGAGAGAAATGGAGTAAGAGTGAGATTTGAATTCAATGAAGGGAGAGAAGGACCACGAATAGAGACAAAAGAGCGAAAAGAGAGAGTAAGGGAAGAAAGAGCAAGAGAAAGGAAGGGAGAGAGAGAAGAAGAGAAAAAGAAAGGACAAGAGCGAAAGAGGAGTGGGAGAGAGGTGGTGTGAGAAGTATGGTAATGAATGGTTAGATTGAGATAATATGAGAGAATAGTTTGATAAATTGCTTGATTGGGAGAAAGATAGAGATAAGAGCATGAGATAAAGGGAGTGGGGGAGAAAATAAATTAGTGAGAATGAAATGGAGATGAGGGAAAAAACAGTGATAGAGATCGAGAAAGAGAGCTTAAGAGATTGAGATAGAGAAAGTGTGTGAATATATGGATTGGAGGGAAAGTTAGAAAGGGGAAGAAAGGAAGAGTGAAAGTGAAATTGAAAAGAGAGAGAACTAGGGAGAAAGGAATAGAAGAGAGAAAGAGAGAGTGGAAGAGATGGAAGCAATAAAGAGGGAGAGAGTGAGTGGAGGGTAGAGGGGGAGAAAGAGTGATGGAGAGAGTGAGAGAGAGGGAGAGCGAGAGAAAATGATGGACTGAGTGAGAGAAAGAGAGAGAATAAAGGGCAAAATAAGAGAACAAAAGACAGAGAAAGAGAGATATAATGAGAGTATAAGAGAGAGCATTAGTGGTAAAGAAAAAGAAATAGAGAGTTAGAGGGAGGTCATAAGAAAGATTGAAGAATGAGAGGCAAGAGAAGGAGAAAAACTTTGAGGCTGAAATAGAGAGTGTTGGAAGTAGTGCACGTGTGTATGGGAGAGAGAGAGAGAGGAAGAGAAGAGAGTGTGAGAGATAGTGGGAATGGAAGAGAAAGTGTGAGAGAGGGAGAGCATGTTAGAGTGGAGAATAGATTGAGAGAAAGAGTAAGAGGAGAGGAGAATAGTGATATAAGAGAGTAAGAGAGAAAGGGAGAGTGAGAGAATAAAGAGTGAGATGGAGAGAGAGGGAGAAAGTAAGCATGATATTTAAGTTGAATAAAAACAGAGGGACCAAGAACTAGCGACAGGAATAAAGAGAAAAGTGAGGGTAAGGGAATTAAAAGCAAGGGAGAGAGAGAGAGAGAGAAAATGAGAGAGAGATGAGAGAGAGAAGAAGAGAGAACGAAAGATCAAGAGGGAAAGAGGAGCAGAAGAGAGGCGATGCGAGAAAGAGAGAGTAATAAAGTGTTGCATGGAGAGATAGTGAGATAATAGATGGATAGATTGGCAAATACAGAGAGAGAAAGAGATGGGAACATGAAATGGAGGGGAAGAGACAAAATAAAATAGCGAGAAAGAAATGCAAAGTGTGGGAAGAGAGAGCGAGATAGATCGAGAAAGAGAGAAAAGGAAAATAGAGAATAGAGAGAGGTGTGTGAGAAATATTGGTAGGGTGAGAGGGAGTGAGAGGGTAGAGCAAGATAGAGTGGCGGATAGATAGAGAGAAAGAGCAAAAGGAAAAGAAAATAGAGTAACATAAGAGAGTAAGAGAGTTAATAATAGAGAATAAAGAGAGTAAAAAAGGGAGAGGAATGGAGAAAGAATGAGATTTAAGTTGAATAAAAGCATATATGAACCAAGAAATAGAAGAAAAAGAGTGAAAAGAGAAATTAAGGGAAGAGAGAGCAAGGAGAGGGAAGAAGAGAGAGAGAAAACGAGAGAGAGCATAAGAGAGAAGAAGAGATAAAGGAAGAACAAGAGCGAAAGAGGAGCGGGAGAGAAGTCGTGTGAGAAGTGATAGTAATGAAGGGTTGGATTAAGAGAAAGTGAGAGAACAAATTAATAAATTGGTTGACAGAGAGAAAGATACAGATTAGAGCGTTAGATTTAGGGAAAGAGAGGAAAAATAGTTGGAATGAAATGGAGTGTCAGGGAAATGACAGTGACAGAGATCGAGAAAGTGAGCTTATGGGATTGAGATGAAGAAAGTGTGAGAATTTGTGGGTTTGAGAGAAAGGGAGAGAGAGGGAGGGAGGAAGAGTGAAAAGTGAAATTGAAAAGAGCTCAAGAGAGAAAGAGAGAGAGTAGGAGGGATGGAAGGAAAAGAGAGGAGAAGAGAAAGTGTAGGGGATAGAGGGAAAGAAAGAGTGAGGGAGTGAGTAGGAGAGAGGGAAAGCGCGAGTGAGTAGGAGAGTGGGTGATTGAGTGAGAGAAAGAGAGAGAATAAAGGTTAACATAAGACAGAACAAAAGACTGAGAAAGAGCAATATAATAGAGTGTTAGAGGGAGCATTAGTAGTAAAGAAATGTAAAGAGAGAGATAGAGGGAGGTCGTAAGAATGATTGAAGAGAGAGAGAGGGACAAAAAGAGGGACAAAGTGAGAGAGAAATAGTAAGTGCTGGAAGAGAGCAACTGTTCAGAGAGTAAATGAGAGAGAGATAACAAAGAGTGAGATAGAGAAAAGAAGGGAGTGAGCTAAGTTAAAGACAGGGAGGGAGTGACAAAAGGACAGAGAGAGTGAGAGGGAAATTGGAAGAGTAGAGAGTGAAAGAAAGAGGGAGATGAAGATAAAGAGGTAGAGTGAGTGGGATAGAGAGCGAGAGAAAGAGAGATAGAGAAAAAAGGGTGAGAAAGAGCAGGAGTAAGAGTGACAATGAAGTTTAACAGAGAATGAAGGAGAGTAAAAGGGACAGGGAAGAGATATTGAGGAATGAGAGAGGAAGTGAGAGGGAGTGAAAGAAAGCAATAGATAATGTTTGTGGGGATAGTGGGTGAGGAAAAATCAGAGAAGAGAGACCATCAGAATACAAAGTAAGAGAGAGACAATAAACAGTGAGAAAGAGAGAGAGGGAGTGATGAAAGAAGAGAGAGGGAGTGATGAAGGGAGAGAGAAGAGAGTGGGGGAAGATAGAGCAAAAAGGAAATAGTGAGATGGACAGAGGGAGGGTGAAGTTGAAAATGAATGAGAGAGAGAGAGTGAGAGAGAGGGAGAGAAAGTTGAGGGGAAGTGCGTGGAAGAGAGGGGGACAAGTGAGAGAGAGAGGGAAGGAGAGCGAGAGAGTAGGAGAGAGTAGAGGATAGAGAAAGGGAGAGTGAGAGGAGAGAGAAAGGAATGATGAAGAAAAGAAAGAGTAAGAGAGAGAGTAGAGACCGAGAGAGAGAGAGAGGGAGGAAGTGACAATGAAATTAAATAGAAAGTGGGAGCATAAAAGAGAGAGAAAGAGAAAGAGTAAGGAAAGTGAGCAAAAGAGATGAGCAGGAGGGACAATGAGGGAAATAAGGCTTAGAAGAATGAGAGATAAAGAGGAGAGGAGTTTAATAAGTGGGATAATAGGACAGATAAATAGGGAGACTGAGAGATATTTTGAGAGAGGGTATATATACCTATAAATTATAAGATAGGTCTATAGAGGAAGAGAGAGAGAGAGGGAGGGAGAGTGAGAATGAGAGAGTGTGGGAGAGGGAGTAAGAGGGATAGATAGGAGAAAAAGAAAGGAAAGAGGGAGGAAAAAATGCAAGAAGGAAATGTAGAATATGGAAGAGACAGAAAGAGAGCAAGAAAGGGACATGAAATGATCTGAGAGAGAGATAAAGTGAGAGAAGGTAAGAAGAATGAGAAAGGAGGGAAGACGTCTTGAAGAGCAAGGGTAGAGAGAATGATAGAGAAAAAGAGAGATAAGGAGAGAACGTGGCAGAGAGAGAGGATGGGAGGGAGAGGAGGTTGAATAGGGGTGGGAGAGGGGGCGAGAGAGAGAGAAAGAAAGAGGAGGTAGTTAGAACACATTAAGGCGAGAGAGAGTGTGTAAGTGAGAGAGAGAGAGAGATTGGAGCAAGGAAAAAAGCAGAGAGGGGGAAGTTAGAGAGAGAAAATGTGTTCATGAAAGTTAGGGGGAGTGAGGGAGTGTGAGAGACACAAGAAGTGAGAGAGTGAGGAAAAGAAACAAAGAATGAAAGAGAGAGAGGAAGTGGGGGATAGATAAAGAAGACAAGTGAGAGGAAGGGAAAGGGAGTAGGTCCCTCTATCTATCTTTTTCCTTCTCTTTACCACTCATGCTCTCTCCCTCACTCCTTATTCTATCTCTCTTTCTCATTCTTTTTCTCTCTTTTTTTTTTGCTCTTTATTCGTGCTCTGTCTCTCACTCTATCCCTCACTCTCTCACTCTCCCTCTCTACCTACTCTCTCTTTCAATCCCACAATCAGCTTTCTATCTCTACCTCTTCTCTCTCTCATTATTTCTAACCTTCTCTCACACGTCTATTCCTCTCCCCTCCCTCTTTCACTCCCTTCCTCCTTCTCTCCTTCTCTCTATATTCTCACTCTCTTTACCTTCTTCTTCTTCTCACTCTCTTATAATTTCTTTATATATCATTCTCTCTCACTCCCTCTCTCACTCTTTTTCTCTTTATTATCTATCTCCCTCCCCTCCCTCTCTCACTCCATATCTCCCTCTATATCTCTCTCTTTCAAACTTGCACTCACTATCCTTTGCTCTATCTTGCATAAGTCTCTCTTCTCTCTCTTTGTTTTCCTTTGCCCCCTCTCACTCTCTCCCTCCCGATCACTCTTCAATCCCTATCTTCACTCCCTCTCTTACTCTCTCTCTCTCTCCCTAATTCATCTCTTTTTGTTGTTTCATTGCAGACTTTTGTCCCCTCTCTATCTCTCTCTTGCTCTTTCTACTATCTCCCTCTCTTCTCTCACTTTACTCAATCTTTCTCTCTCCATATCTCTTGCTCTCTCTCTCACTCTCCCTCACTCACATACACTCTCTCTCCCTCTCATACACTCTCTCAATCACATCTTGCTCTCTCCCACATATCCATCTCCTTATTTGTTATTTTCCCTCGATCCATCCCTCTTTCCTCCTCGATCCATCCCTCTTTCAATCCCTCCTTACCTCTCTTTCTCCCTCTCTCCATATCTCACTCCTCTCTCTATCTCTCTCCTCTTGCTTTAACTCATTCGCACTCTCTCCGTCCCTATCGTTTCTCTATCACTCTCTCTCAATCCCTCTTTCTTTCTCTCTTCTAGCACTTTCTTTTTTTTTTACCTGCTCATTATGTCCCTCTCTCGCGTTCTCTATTCCCTCACTCCCTCTTCACTCTATTTCTCTCTCACACTCTCTCCCTATCTTGCTCCCTCTTCCTCTCTCTTTAATTTCACTCTCACTCATACTCCCTCACTCCCTCTCTCTTTCTCGCTCCATGGTCACTCGCTCTCAATTACTCACCTTTCGATTGCTTGCTCTCCTCCCTCTCCTCTCAATCATTCTCTCCCTCTCTCCCCCTCTCTCTTGCTTCCATCCCTCCCTCTCCCTCCCTCTCTCCCTCACTTTCTCTCTCTTACACACTCTCTCCCTCTCTTCCTCTCATTCTATTCTAACTCATTTGCCTCTCTCCCCCACTAAATCTCATTCTCTACCCCACTCTCCCTCGCTCTCATTTCTCTCTATATCTTCCATCGCTCTCTCTTTTCTGTCACCCTCTCTTCCTCTCTCACTCCCACTCTCTTCAATCTCCCTCACGCCCTCCCTCTATCTCTTTCATTCTCACTCTCTACTACTCTCACACTTTTCTCTATTCATGCTTTATCACTTTTTCTTTCTATATTACTATCTTTCTTTCCCACTCATAAACGTACTCTTGCACTCTTTCATCACTCTCTCTGATCACTTTACTCACTTTTTCTGTCCAACGATCTATCACCCTCTTCCTCCCCCTCTCTTCCTCTTTCATTAAACTCTCTCTATGGCCATCTCTCCCTCCCACTACCTCCATATCCTCTCTAGATATCCCTCTCTCTACCTCTCACTCACAATCTTTTTCTCTATCTTCCTTAGTCCCTCTTCCATCTATATTTCTGTCTCATCCTCACTCCTCTCCTCTCGCTCACTCTTCAATCTCTATCATCACTTCCTCCCTTGCTCTCTCTCTCTCTCTCTTACTCTCTATTCATCTCTCTTTATTGTTCTTGCTCTCTTTTGCCCCTCCTTATCTCTCTCTTTTGCTCATTCTACTATGACTCTCTTCTCTCTCTTTACTCTCTCTCCCTCAATCTCTCACTCTCTCCCTCACTCCCTCCCTCACTCTCTCTCTTAGTTTCTCTCACATCGTGCTTTCTCCCTTCATAACCATCTCATTATTTATTATTTTTTATCATATATCTCACTTTACCCCTTGATCCCTCCCTCTTTCAATCCCCACATCCCTCTGTTTTGCTCTTTCCCTATATTACTCCTCTCTCTTCCTCTCTCCCTCTCCATCTCCTTCTCTCCTTCTTACTTATTCACTCCCTCTCCCAACCTCTCATTTTTTCTATCGCTCACTATCATTCCCTTTCTCTTGCTCTCTCCTCTCTCACTTTCTCTTTTCTCTATATCTCTCTCTCATCGTCTCCCATTCCCTCACTCAAACTCATCCTCTCCCTCCCACTTTCTTCCTTCCCACTCTCTCTATGTAAATTTCTCTCCCTCTAACTCCCTCACTCCCTTTCCATCAACCTCTCTCCTTCTTTCCTTCTCACACATTCTCTTAATCTCCCTCTCAATCTAAAGCTTGCTCACTATCTTTTTGCTCTCTCTTCCACTTTCGCTTCCTCTTTGTCTCTCTCTTAAATTTTTTTCTCTCTCGCTCTCTCACTCCCTCTTGCCCATCAAATTCTCTTACTCTCTCCATCTATCCCCCTTTCTAACTCTCTCTCTTGCTCTTACCCTTTATCTCTTTCTTTTTCGCTCTCTTCCTTTCTCACTATGTCTCAATCTGTATTATGTTTCTTTCTTTCACTCTCTGGCTCTCTCTTGCTCTATTTCTATCTCATTACTCATTCTTTATCTCTATATATCCATCACTCCTTTTCAGTCACTCCCGTATTTGCTCCCTCACTCTCTTTAACTTCACCATTCTCTCTTACTCCTTCAATCCCTTCTTCTCTTTCTCTTTTACACTCTCACCTTTTCTCTCTCTCCCTCTCTCCCTCACTCCCCCTCCCTAACTCTCTCTTGTTCCATCTTTGTTCTCTCTCTTTCTCGTTTTCTCTTACTCTCTCTTCACCCATTCTCTCTCTCTTCACTTCACTCACTCCTACTCCCTCTCTTTATCTGTTTCACAGACTCTATTCTCTCTCCCACTTTCTTTAGCCATCTCGCTCTTATTCTTTATTCTAAATCAACTTCTCTCTTTCCCTTCCCACTCTTTCTCTTCCTCTATCCCCACACTCTCTTTCTCTATTTCTCTCACTTCCATCCTTCCTCTCTCTCTTTCTCACACTCTCTCCAACTTTTCCATCTTGCCCTCCCTCTCTCTCTCTCTCATTCACTCTCTCATTCTCTAATTATTTCTCCCTCACTCCCTCTTTCTATACCTTCCCTCGCCTTCCTTCTCTCCCTATATCTCTTCCATACTCTCATCCTCCGTCGCTCCCTTCCTCTCTCTTTCTCAATATTTGTTCTCTTTCTTTCTCTTTTTTTGCACACACTTCTCTAAATCTTTCTCCAATGTTTCTCTCTCACTCTCCCTACCTCATAAACATTTACACACAATATCTCTCTTTGCTAAATCTTTCTCTCCCACTATCCATCACACGTACTCTCTCTCGTGCGCTCCAACTTTTACCTCTCTGAATCCCTTTCTCTTCTATCTCATTGCTTCACAAGTTCTCTCACACTTCTATCTCCCTCTCTCCCTTCCACTCTCTACCTCCTCTATCTCTCACTCTCTTTTCCTTACTCTTGTTTTCAGCTCTCTTCCTCTATCTACATCTCTCTCTTGTGCTCAAACTTTTATCTCTCTTGATCCCTCTCTCTCATTGCTTCTCATATTCTCTCACACTTCCGTCTCCCTCTCCCTCCCCCTAACTGCCTCCTCTATCTCTCACTCTATTTTCCTTACCCTTGTTCTCACTCTCTCATTCTCTAACTATATATCACTCTCATTTTGTTCCCTTCCTGACTACACCTTCTCTCCCTTCCCAATCTCATAATAGATTTTTTCTCTCTTGTCCCTCTCTCTTTCCCTTTCTTATATCCTTTTCTCTCCCTCACTCTCATTTATTTCATCTCTCTAGATCACTTTTGCTCTCTCACTCTTGTTCTCCTTATCGATCTCACTCTCTCCCTCTATCATTCTCACTCCATCATTATTGCCCTATCTAGGTCTCCCTTATGCAGGTCACTCTTCTCTCTCCATCTCATACACTCATACACTCTCTCACTCTCTCTCAATCTTTTTCGCTCTCACCCTCTTTAGCTCCATTTCTTGCTATCTATCTCACTCTTACTTACTCTCTTGTTCTTTCTCGCTCACTCTCTCTCTCTTTCCCTCTCTCCATCTTTCTCTTTTTTCTCTCTATCCTCTTCTTTATTATTCTCTCTCCCTCTCTCTCTCTTTCTCATTCTCTACTCTCCTCTTTTATCTTATACTCTCTTTTATACTCTCATTTGTTGCTCTCTTATCTCTCTTTCCTCTAACTCTTTCTCTCATTCTCTCTTCCACTTTCTCTCTCCTCTCTCTTACTTTCATCCCTCCCTCTCTCTTTCCCTCTCTTCTCTCCCTACCTCCCTTCCTCCGTCGCCCTGCCTATCTGCCTCTGTCTCCCTCTCTATTTCTCCCCCTCACTCTCTTTACTCGATCTCCCCAAAGCCTCACTTATCACCAATTTTCCCTTCCACTCTCTCTCACTTTCTCTATCCTACTCTCTTTAAAGCCTTTCACTTCCTCCTATCTCTCTTTCTCCCTCACTACTTCCATCTCTCTCTCACTCTCTATTCCACCTCTCTTTATCTCTCTCATTATCTCCTCTGTCTCTCACTTTCGACCCTCCCATTATCTTTCACTACCACTCTCTCACTCTCCCTCCCTCTTTCGCTCCTTAATCCCTCTCTCTCTCCAACTCTCCTTATCTCCCTCCTTCATGCCCGCTCTCTCCCTCGCTCGCTCTCTCCCTTTCTCACTCTCTCTTTTCCCTCACACTATCTTTTCTCTATTTGTCTCTCACACTCTCTCCCTTTCTCGATCCCTCTTTCTCTCCCTTCAATTTCACTCTCACTCTCAGTCCCTCTCTATTTTTAGCTCTATGATCTCTCCTTCACACACTCTCAGTTCTACGCCTCTTGCTTCACTTTCTCCACTCAATCTCTCTTCCTCTCCCCCTATCACTTGCTTCCTTCTTTCCCTCCCTCTCTCCCTCTCTCAATCTCTCTCTCTCTCCCAGACATACTCTCTATCCCTCTCTCGCACTCTTCTGGTTCATCTCACACTCTCTCTCCCACAAAATCTCATTCTCTACCCACTCTCTCCCTTTTCTCACTCCCTCTTCCTCTCTCTTAAATCTCACTCTCACTCTTACTCCCCCACTCCCTCTCTCTTGCTCACTCCATGTTCACTATCTCTCACTTACTCTCTCTTCAATTTCTCACTCTCCTCTCTTTCAGTTTTACTCTCTCTCACTTACACTCTCCCTTTCTCGCTCCCTCTTCCTCTCTCTTTGGTTTCACTCTGACTCTCACTCCCTCCTTCCCTCTCTCTTTCTCACTCCATGTTCAATCTCTGTCACTAAGTCTCTCTTTTATTACTCCTTCTCCTCTCTTTTATTGCTCCCTTTCCTCTCTATCCTCTCAGCCTTTCTCCCCCTTTTCCCCTCTCTCTTGCATCCTTCCCTCCTTGCCTCTCTCTCCCTCTCTTACTCTCTCTTTCTCTCTTGTACACACTCTCCATCTCTCCCTCTCACACTTCCAATTCATCCCCACTCTCTCTCCCACTAAATCTCATTCTCTACCCCCTCTCCCTCACTCTCAATTCCTCTCCATATCTTCCATCACTCTCTCTTCTTTGACACCCCTCTTCCTCTCTCACTCCCATTATCTTCAATCTCACTCACTCCCTTCCTCTATCACTCTCTTTCTCAATCTCTTCCTCTCTCAATTTTTTCTCTATTTATGCTTTTATCACTTTTTCCTTCTCTATTTCTCTGTCTCACTCTATTTCTAGCACACATGCACACTCTTGCTCTCTTTTATCACTTCCTCTTATGACTGTACTCGCTCTTTCTCTCCAACCATCTTCACTCTCTTCCTCCCTCCCTCTCTCTCTTCCATTAATTCAGTCTCCCTCCCTCTATCATCTTCTCGCCCTCCAACTATCACCATATGCTTTTTATATCTCCCTCTCTCTAGCTCTCACTCACTATCTTTTACTCTATCTTCACTCCCTCTCTTGCTCTCTCTCTCTCCCACTCTTTATTTCATATATCATTATTGTTTTCTTGCTCACTTTCACCCCCTCTCTCTCTTGCTCTTTCTTCTATCACTTCTTTTCTCTCTCTTTACTCACTCTTTCTCTCTCTATCTCACAATCTCTTTCTCACTCTCCCTCCTTCACACTCTCAGTCTCTCAGTTTCTCTCACATCTTTCTCTCTTCTCTCTATCCATCTCATTATTTCTTTTTTTTCTCATAGATCTCTCTTTCCTCTTCGATCCCTCTCTCTTTCAATCCCCACTTCACTCTCTTTCTCACACTCTCTCTTTTGTACTCCTCTCTCTCACTCCCCTTCTCGCTAACTCTCTCTTGTTCTATCTTTCAGCACTCTCTATTTCTCTCTCACACGCTCTCTTCCTCTCTTGCTCTCTCTCTCTTCAATATTTCTCATGGCCTCCCTCTATCTCTCACACACTATTATATTTCTTTTTCTTAGTCTTTTGCTCCCTGTTATGTTGCCTTTTATTCTCTTTCTTTCTCTCACTCTATCCCTTGCTCTCTCACTCTCCCTCTCTCCTTACTCTCTCTTTCAATCCTTTATCATCTCTCTCTTAATTTTTATCTCTCTTTTCCTCTTCTCCGACTCATTATTTCTCACATTCTCTCACACATCTCTTCCTCTCTCCTTCTCCCTCGCTCACTCCGTCCCTCGCTCTCTCCTTCTCTCTCCATATATCTCACTCACTTTACCTTACTCTTCTTCTCACACTCTCCCACTTTCTTCATATATTCTTTTCTGTGACTCCCTGGCTCTCTTACTCTTTATTCTTTATGTCCCTCTCTCTTTTTATCTCCCACTCTCTACCTCTCACGCACTATCTTTTGTTTTATCTTTCATCTCTGTCTCTATTTCTACCTTTACCCCTCCCTTCCTCTCTCCCTCTAGCTCACTATTCAATCCCTATCATAACTCCCTCTATCGTTCACTGTCTCACTCTCTATTTCATCTCTCTTTATTGTTTCTTTGCTCTCTTTTGCCCCCGCTCTGTCTCTCTCTTGCTCTTTATTCTAACTCCATCTCTTCTCTCTTTTACTCACTCTTCTTATCCCTCTATTTCTCATGTCTCACACACTCTCCCTCCCTCACACACTCTTAATTGCTCTCACATCTTGCTCTCTCCCCTCATATCCATGTGATAATTTATTATTTTCTCAAATACAACTCCCTTTCCTCATCGATCATTGTCTTTTAATCTCTCGTTCCCTCTCTTTCTCACTCTTTCTCTATCTCACACCTCTCTCTCTCTCTCCTCTTGCACTCACTCATTCACTCCCTCTCGCATCCTCTAATTATCTCTTTTAGCCACTCATTCCCTCTCTGTTGCTCCCTCTTCTCTCATTTTCACATTCCCCTATTCGCTCACTCTCTCTTCCCTCACTCTATTTTTTTCTCACACTCACTCCCTTTTGTGCTCTCTCTTCCTCTCTCTTCAGTTTCACTCTCACTCTTACTCCCTCACTTCATCTCACTTACTCTCTCTTCAATTGCTCACACTCCTCTCTCTCCTCTCTCTCTCCTCTCAATTTTTCTCTACCTCTCTCTTGCTTCTTTCCTTTCCACTCTCCCTCATTTTCTCTCAATCACACTTTCTCCTTATCTCTCTCTTCTAATTCACCCCCTCTCTCTCACTCTCATTTTCTCTCTATATCTTCCATTACACTCTCTTCTCTCTCTCTTTCTCTTCCTCTTTCACTTCCACTCTCTTCAATCTCTATCACTCCCTCCCTCTATCTTTCTCTTTCTCACTCTCTCCCTCTCTAGCTCTTTTTTCTATTTACGTTTTATCACTTTTCTTTCTCTTTTTCTCTCTCTATATCTCTCAAACACTCTCTTGCTCTCTTTTATCACTTTCTTATCACTTTACTCACTCTTTCTCTCCAACCATCTCTCACTATTTCTTCCCTCACTCTCTCCCAATTTCATTCTTTCATCCTCTCTCTCTACCGCCCTCTTGTCTCTATATTTACATCTCAACCTCTCTCCTTCTTTCCCTCCCGCTCACTCTTCAATCCCTATCTTCACTCCTTCTCTTGTTCTCTCTAACTTTCTATTTTATCTCTCTTTATTTTTTTTTGCTCTATTTTGTTAGCCCTTTGTCTCTCTCTTGCTCTTTCTTCTATCACCCCCTCTGTTTTCTCTTTATCACTCTTTTACTTCCTCTATCTCTCTCTCACTCTCCCTCCCTAACACACTCTCTTAGTAAATTTCACATCTCGCTCTCTACCTTCATAACCATCTCATTATTTCTTATTTTCTTTCGAAGATCTTTCTTTCTTCCTTGACCACTTCCTCTTTCATAATGAGGGGGGAGAGAGTGAGAGAGATTGTATAAGGGATAGAGGTAGAGGAGTGATGGAAGGGAGAGTACTGAGAGAGAGAACAAAGAGCCAAAAAGATAGAGAGGGAGAGAGGGATTCAAAGCGAGAGTGAAATTGAGGAGTGAGAGAAATGGAGAGGGAGATTGAGAGAAAGCAAAGAGAATTGAAAGTGAGGGAAGAGAGAGCAAGAGAGAGGGAGTGAGCGAGAGGGAAGCAGATAATGAGAGGGATGGAGAGAGAGTGGGTGAGTGCGTGAAAGATGAGAGAGATGAGAGAGAGTAGAGAGAGAAGAGAGGGAGCAACAGAGGGAATGAAAGAGGGAGAGACTAATGGGGAAAAGAGAAGTGTTAGAAGTAATCAGAAGGAGATGAGAAGAGGGAGAGAAAGAAATGAGAGTAATTGAGAAAGAGAGGACAGGAAGGAGAGCGAGAGAGAGGGTGAGGGATGGAGGGACAAAAAGAGTGAATATAGAGAGTAAAGGGAGAACAATAGAAAGTATAGCAAGAGATAGAGAGAGAGAGAGAAAGCAAGAGAGAGCAAGCAAACGATAAAGATAGATGAAATAGAGCGTGAGATAGACGGAGTGAATTAGAAAGGGAGAGATAGAGAGAGCTTGATGAGTGAGTGGGAGGGAGGGAGAGCAAGAAAGAAGTGGGAGTCAGTGAAGATTGAGCAAAATATAGTGAGTGAGAGGCAGAGAGAGGATGATGTAGGGGAGATATGCAAAGAAAGTGCGGGTGAGAGGGAGATAAAATGAGTGAAGTAATGAAAGAGGCAGAGAGCGAGGGTTGGTTACAAAGAAAAAGTGGGTAAGGAGATAAGGAAGAGTGATAAAAAGAGAGAGCAATAAGGAAAGAAAAGAGAGGGAGATGGAGAGGGATAAAGGGATGGAGAGAATAGAAAGAATGAGTGAGGGAGGGATGGATTCAACAGAGTGAGAGAGACGAGAGAGAGCGAGGAATATAAAGAGAGAAATGTAAGAGGAAAGCGAAACGAAAGAGCAACAAAAGTGAGTGCAAAAGAGAGAGAGTGAGAGAAAATAATAGAGAATGAGATTGAGAGAGAGAGAGAGAAAAATGGAGCGAGTGAGGGAGAGGAGAGAGTGAGAATGAAAAATCAAAATGCTAAGAGAGAGTAAGAGAGCGAGGAATGGAGTAGAGACCATGAGAAGGAGAATAATTGAGAGAGAGAGTAAGAGGCTTTATGAGTGTGACATTGTGAGAGAAGAGTGAGCAACATAAGGTAGCCTAGTGAGGGCAAGATTAAGGAGTGAGAAAGATAGAAGGAGAGTGTGATACAATTAATGAGAACAAGAGAGAGAGAGTCAAAAAGATCTAGAGAGAAAGAGAAAATTAAAGTGAGAGAGAGAGGGGAATATAAGAGAAGGAGGGAAGGAGAGTGAGGTATAAGCGCAAAAAATGATATCAACACTGGGATGGGAGAGAAGAGGGAGTTAGAGAGTGAGAGAATGAATGAGAGAGTGAGGGAGGGAGCAAGAGAGAATTATTGATAGAAAATGATAGAGTGTGAACAATAGTAAAGAAAGAGAGTGAGAGATAGGGGTGACAGAGGGAGAGAGGGTAAGAGAAAGAGAGAGGGAGAATGAGAGGGAGAGAGAAAAAGAGCGAGAGCGTGATAGGAAGTAAGAAATAATGAGAGAGAAGAGAGAAGGATTGAGAAAGATAAAGTTGGAGATCGAGAGACAGAGTGTGTGCTTCAGGGATAGGGGAGAAAAGAATTGAGCAAAGAAAAAAGAGAGAGTGATTGAAGAGATAGCAAGAGAGAGGAGAGAAAGAGTGCAGGGATAAGGGAGAAAAGGATTGAGTAAAGAAAAATGAGAGAGTGATTGAAGAGATAGAAAGAGAGAGAAGAGCAAGAGTACTAGAAAAAAGATAGAATAGAGAGAGAAAGTGAGAGAGAGAGAGGGGGTGAGAGAAATTGAAGGGTTAAATATTGAGAGAGAAATATATTGTAAGAGACAAATAAAAAGAGAAAAGAGATTGTGAATAAGTAGAGCAAGAGAGGGTTAGTGAGAGGAATAGAGGAAAGGAGAGCAAGAGAAAGTGTGAAAATGAGATCGAGAGAGATTAAGAGAAAGAGAATGAAGGGGAAGCGAGGTAGAGGGATAGAGTGGAAGGGAGAGAGTGAGAGAGTGTGTGAAAGAGAAATGGGGGAAAGAGAAAGAGGGAGACATAAAGAGGGAATGAGGATAGAGAGTGGGAGAGAGAAACTTTGGAATATATGGAGAGGATGGGTGAAAATAATGTGTGAGAAGACAGGAAATAAAAGATGGATTAGGAGAGAAATAATAGAGATTGAGATAGATAGAGGGACAATCTAAGAGAGGGATAGAAACTGAGATGAAGAGAGTGACTGAGATTGAGAGAGAGTGAGTGAGAGATTGTATGAGTGTGTGTGAGAGCTCGAGAGAGAGAGTGAGAGTGTGAGTGAGATGGAGAGAGAAGGCTGAGATTCATAAGGGAGATAAAGAGAGGGCAAGAATGAGGGAGTAAGAAAGATAGAGGGAGAGAGAGAGTGATAAAGCGAACGAGAGTGGGTGAATAAAAGAGATTTACAGATAATGAGGAAAAGAAAATGATAGACAGAAGAGGATATAACAGTGGGAATGAGTGAGATTGACAGAAAAAAAGAGATATTTAGAGAGTGGGAAGGGAGAGAGAGTGTGAGAGAGGGAGGGAGCGAGGGAGATAGAGAAGAGATAGATAGAGCTAGAGAATGAGAGAGATAATGAGTAAGGAGAATGAAAGATATATATAGAGAGAGAGGGAGAGAGTGAAAATAAGAGTAAGGAAAAGAGAGTGAGAGATAAGGGTGAGACAAAGGGAGCGAGAGAGTTAAAGAGGGAAGGAGAAAGAGAAAGAGAGAGGGAAAAGTGAGAAATAATGAGAGAGAGAAGCGAGAGGGATTGCCAGAGACAGAATTTGGAGAGAGAGTGTGTGTGTGTGTGTGTGTGTGTGTGAGGGATAGGGACAAGGAAAGGGAGATGACATAGTCACAGAAGAGAGATCAAGAGAGAGAAGAGCAACATAGAAAGAAAGAAAGAATAGAGAGTGAGAGAGAATAGAGCGAGGGAGTGGGAGATATTTAAGTGTGAGGGATTGATATTGAGAGAGAGAAAGTTAGATAGAAATAGAAAGAAATGAGAGTGAGGTAAAATAGGTTAGGAAAAGGAGAGTGAGAGGGACATAGGGAGGGAGAGCAAAAGAATTAGTGGGAGAGAGAGATCAAGAGAGGAAGCAAGAAAGATGAGAGGGAGAGAAGGAGAGAGTGTGTGAAAGAGAGTGAAAAGGTGAGGTGACTGAGATAAAGGATGTTGTAGCTAGAAGGAAGAAGGGACGAAAAGGGATAGATAGAGAGAAGAGTGAGCTAGCGAGAGAAAGTGAGAGAGAGAAGTTATGAGAAATATTGAGAGTGAGGGAGAGAGTAGGAGAGAGGGAGAGATAGAGGGAAACAGAGCTAGAATAGGGAGAGAGATGTTGAGAGATAGAGAAGAGAGCGAGAGTTGACAGGGAAAGAAAGAAAGAAAGCAAGAGAAGTTGAGGAAGAGAGATAAAAAGAAAAGAAGAATGAGAGAAAGAGAGCTGGAGATGTAGTGAGAGAGACATTATGAGAGGGATGTACAAGGAGGGAGGGAGAGAGTGAGCAAAAGATGGAGGAGATGGAGAGAAAGGGGAGAGAGAGAGGGTGATAAAGTGTGTGGGTGAGAGAGAGAGAGGGAGATAGAAAGAGAAAGTGAGTCAGAGATATTGAGAAGAGAGCAAGAGAGAATGAGAGAGAATGGCAAGGTAAGAGAGAAAGCTAAAGAGAAAAGAAGAGCAAGAGGGAGGGGCAGAGGGAAGTAGATGGAGAGAGGGGTAAGGGGAGAGAGGGGCAAGAGAGATAAAATAGAGAAAAGAGCAAGAGGGTTGAGACAAATGAGAAAGAAAGAGAAGAGAGAGTTAAACAGAGTGAGAGTGAGGGAGAGATAGAAAGAGAGAGGTGATGCAGAAGCAAGGAAGAAGATGGAGAGCGAGAGGGAATAAAGAGGTAGAAAGAATGAGGAAGAGGCAGACGAGAAAAAGAGAATAAGAGAAAGAGAGAGAAGATATTAATATCAAGAGAGAACTTGATAGAGAAAAAAGTAGGAGAAAAGGAGAGAGGGAGAGGGAGATATAAAAAGAGAAGAGCAAGAGAGGGAAAGGATAAATAGAGAAGACTGAGAGGGAGAGAGTGGGAGAGAGAAGATAGACAACTAGAGAGAGACAGTGAGCTAGAATGAGTAATAGAGGGATTGAGAGAGGGAGAGGGAGAGAAAGGGAGATAAAGACTGTGAGAGTTGTAGGGAGATGGAGGTAGAGTGAGGGAGTAGAAGCAAAAGAGAGGTGGGGGAGAGAGAGAGAGGGTGGGAGAGTGAGGGAGCAGAAATAAAGAAGAGAGTGACAGAGAGATATGGTGTGAGAGGAAGGGTGTGGGAGTGGGAGAGAGTGATTGAGGGAGAGAAAGTGAGATAAAGATTATGAGAGGAGAGATATGAAGGGAGAGTGAGGGAGTAGATGCAAAAGAGATATTGGGGGAGAGAGAGATAGCGGGAGAGTGAGGGGGAGAGAGAGGAGCAAGAGGGAAGTTGTTGGAGTGGGAGAGAGTTAGAGAGAGTGTTGTTGAGAGGGAGAGGGAGAGGGAGAGAGAGAGGGAAAGAGATTGAAAGCATGAGAGTGGGAGATGGAGAAAAATAACAGAGGAGAGAGATAGAGTAAGCAGAGAGATGAAAGAGAGAGGAAGGGAGATGAAGAGCAAAAGAGATAGAGCTAGCGAGGGAGAGAGAGCGGAAGAGATAGAGAGTTCATGCCATCTCTATATAATTTCTCACTCCCTCCCTCTGTTTCACTCTCTCTGCTTCCTTCACTCTTTCTCTTCCCCCTTTCTCTAAAGCTCCCCCTATCCTTAAAAGACACTCTCTTGCTCACTTTCCTCTCTCTCACCCTCTCTCACACACTCACTCTCCCTCTCTCTTGTTCTATCTCTCTGATTCTCTTCTCTATATTTCTATCCCTATCTCTCACTTTCTGTCACTTCTTCCCTTACACTTTCTTCTTTTTCTATCTCACTTTTTATTAAGTGCTTTATTATGTTCTTATCTCTCTCCATTCCTTTCTACCTCTTTTCCTCTATCTTTCCCACTCTCTACCTCTCGCATACTCCCTCTCTTACTCTCCTCTCTCTCTCCCTCTGTCACTCCTTCACACGACTCCCATTCTCGATCTCCCTCGCTTTTACTTTCTCTCTTACTCCATCTTATGATCCCTTATCATTTCACTTCATTAATCTCACTCTCTCTCTCTCTCTACCACTCACTGTCTCCCTCTCTCACTCTTCTCTTGCTTGTTATTCTCTTTCATTCTCTCCCTTTCTCACTCTCTTGCTTGCTTTCTCCACACACAGTCTCTTCCATTTTTTTACCTATGTTGGTTTTTTAGCTCTCTTTAGATCTCTCCCTCGAGAGTGAGCAAGAGAGCGAGTGAACTAGAAACATAGATATAAAGGGGGGAGTGATAGGAATTGAGGAGAGAGCCAGAGGGAGAAAGAGAGAAAGAGCAAGACAGAAATGGAGAAGAAGAGAAACTCAGGGAAGAAAGAGCAAAAGATTGAGAGTGAGAGGTAGAGAGAGGGAGATATTGAGGAAGATATGGAGAGAGATGGCGGGCGAGAAGGAGAGAGAGATAAAGAGAGGGAGGGAAGAAGGGACTGAGCGATGGTTAGAGAGAAAGAGTGAGTAAAGAGATAGACGAGAGTGATAAAAGAGACCAAGAAAGAGAGTTTGTGAGAGAGAAAGAGAGAGAGAGAGAGAGAGAAAAAAAGAGAAAAAAAAGTGATAAGTCATAAATATTGAGAAGAACAATAGAGGGAGAGATGAGAAAGAGAGAGAAAGAGAGAGGGAGTGAGAGAGATTAAAGATTGGGTGTGACAAAGGACGTGAGAGAAAAAGAGAAGAGAGTGTGAAAGAAGATATAGAGAGAGCGAGCAAGAGTGACAAAGGGGGTAGAGAATGAGATTTTGTGGGAGAGAGAGTGGGAATGAATTGAAAGAGTGAGAGAGATAGAGAGTGATTGTGTGTGAGGGAGAGAAAGGGAGACAGAGAGAGAGGGAGGGAGAGGGAGGGAGGGAGGGAAGGAAGCAAGTGACAGGGGAGAGAGGGAGAGAGGGAGAGAAAGTTTGTTGGGATAAGTGAGAGTGGGTGATACTGAGTGAACATAAATCTAGAAAGATTGAAGGATAGAGGGAGAGTGAGAGTGAAACATAAGAGAGAGAAAGAGAAAGCGAGAAAGGGAGACAGTGTGAGAGACAAATAGAGAGGAGAGTGTGAGGGAATAGAGAGCATGAGAGAGGGAGGGAGTGAGCAAGCGAGCGAGGGAGCAAGAAAGAGAGAGATGGAGAGAGGGAGAGAGAGGGGTATTAAGAGAGTGAAAGAGGGAGGGAGAGCCAGAGAGTGGTTGTGAGGGAAATTGGAGGGTCGAAAGTGAGAGGCAGAAGAGACAATGAGATAGAGAGTTAAAGAGACATGGAGATAGTGAAAGAAAAAGAGAGACAGATGGAGGATGTGAGAGAGTTTAGACAGTGAGTAGAAAAGAGAAAGTGAGAGAGAGTGAGAAGAGAGGCTGTGGGAAGATTGAGAGAGTATGTGAATGAGGGGTAAAGTGGGGGGAGAACAAGAGAATTATGAGATAGGGGGAGCAAGAGAGAGGGTTACAAAGAGGGTGATAGAGAGGGAGGGAGGAATAGATGGAAGAAAGAGAGAGGGAGGGATGGAAGAAAGAGAGGATATAATGAGATGGAGTAAGAGGAAAGAGAGAAAAGACAGCAACAATGGAGAGTGTGAAAGAGAGTGTAAGATAGAAAAAGGAATTAAGAGTGAGAGAAAGAGTGAGGGGAGAGAGGATAATAGAGAAGACGATAGAGAGTGAAGAGAGAAAGATAGAGCGAAGGAAAGAGATGAGAGATTGAGAGAACAAGATTGTAAGAAGAGTTAGATAGAGAGAAAGAAATTGAGCTAAAGACGGAGATGGAGGGGATGAGAGGAAAAGAGAGGGAGGAAGGGATGGAGGGAGAGTGAGTTAGCGGGAGGGATATGGAGGGAGGGGTGTAAGAGAGAGAGAGTGTGTGTGTGTGGGGGACAGAAGAGGAGAAAAAGTGAGAAGTGCGAGTGAATAAGTAGCAATAGAAGAGATAGTAAGAGAGAGGGAGAGAGAGTGGGAATGAGAGGGAGAGGGGGAGTAAGGGCGAGTGAAATTGAATAGAAAGAGAAGGGGGAAAAGAGAGATAACAATAGATAAATCGAGAGAGAAGAGAGGTATGTGAAGAGAGAACAAGAGGAAAAGGAAGAGCATGTGAGAAATAGAAGGAGATAATAAGCAGAGTGAGAGAGTGAGTTAGAGAGAGGGATGGATCTTTCTTTCTCTGTTTGTTGCTTTCTCTCCCTCCCACCTATTCTCTCCCTGTCTCTGTCCTTCTGTGTATTATATATTCTTCATTCTCTCACTCTCTCTTTTCTCTTTCTCTCTCTCAATCTCACTTCATTGCTATTCTATTTATCACTATCTTCCTCCCTCTATATTGCTCACGCCCGCTTTTATGCTCTTCGAGGTCTCCCTTATTTCGATCCCTTTTGTCTCTCCCTCTTTCTTAGATACACACTCTTTTTTCTCTATATCCTCTTTTTTTTTCCATTTTCCCTCTCCCTCCTATATTCCACCCTTACTCTATCTTTAGTTCCCGCTCCCTCTCACTCTCCTTAGTTTCTTTTCTCCGTCACTCTCAATCATCCGAGCTTGCCTTCGTGCTATTTCTCTTTCTTCTCTCTCTATTTCTCTCTTACTCTGGCTCTCTCTTCTCTATCTCTCTTCAGTTCCTCTCGCTATTTTTTTCTCTCCAACTCTATCACTTGGTCTCCCTTTGTCTCTCACACCATCCCTCTCACTATCTCTCTGTCTTTATCTCTCTTTTCCTACCCACCCTCCCATCCTCTCTCTATATCTCTCATTCATTCTCTTTTCTCCTTCCCTCCCTCTTAACTCACCTTTTTCTCTCTCTCTCTCTCTCTTTATCTTTCTCTTTCTCTCTTTGTCTTTCTCTCCCTCGGTGACTCTTCCTCTCGCTCTCCTTCTCTATTTCTCGCTTTCTCTCTCGTCGGTTTCTCTCTCCTACCTCGCTCTCAAAAGGTTCTTATTATGTACTCTTCTCTCCTTATCTCTCACGCTTGTGGTTTATCTCCTTTTCTTTATTTCTCTCTCTCAAACTCCCCTCCCTCCCTCCCTCCCTCCCACTCTCTCCCTAACCATCTCTCCATGTCCTTCCCTTTTTCTCTCAATCTCTGTCTCTCGCCCTCTTACACTCCATTACTTTCTGTATCCCTTTCTCTCAACCTCATATCTTCTCTCACTTTATATCTCTCAATAGCTATAACTCCAATTCTTGTTCTTCCCCACTTTCTCTTTTCTCCTCTATTTGTTGTTACCATTTTTCTCTCTCTCCTCTCCCTCCTTCGCTCTATTCGCACTATTTCTCGCTCTATTCGCACTACTTCTCTCCCTCTCTCTCTTCCTCCCTCACCCTCTTTCACACCCTCCCTCCCTCTCTCCCTCCCCTTTCTATCACAACTAAGCTTTATTTCTTCAATTTCTTATCACTCTCTTACACACTCCCTCGCTCTCTCTCCCCTTCTCATTCCCTCCCTTTCTCTTTAATTTCACTCTGTCTCTGACTCTCTCTCCAAATTTTTTTCTCTCAATTTCACTCTTACACTCTGTCTTCCTTTCTAGCTCTCTCCCTCGTCGGTTTCACTCTCCTTCCTACAATCTCATCCCTATACATTCTCCCACGTTCTATTGCTCTATCTAAATCTCTTTAGCTCCCTTTCTTGATGTCTATCACCGTTTCTTTGCATGTTATCCCATTTCTTCTCACTATTTTAATATTTCTCACTCTCTCAATCTCCCTCTCTTTCTCCATATATATCGATATATCCATCCACATTCACGTTCTCTCTTACTTTAGTCATATTTCTCTCCAAGCCTCTTTGTGCCACTTCACTTTCTCTCTTGTTCTACCTTTTCCCGATCTCTCGTCTCATTCCCTCTCTCATTGTCTCTCTTGCTCCATCGCTTTTCTCTCTTCCTTACTCTTTCTTCTTCTTTCTCTTTTTTGCTCCCTCTCTTTATTCAATTTCATTCTCACTCTACTCCTTCCATCCCTCTCTTTCTCACTCTCTAATCTCTCTCTTACTCTTTTTTTTATCACTCTTCTCTCTCTCCTCTCACTCTCTCTTCCTCTACCCCTACTCTCTTGCTCTATCTCTGCTTCCACCTCTCTCTCACTTGTCCTCTCATTCTCTCTTCAACTATCTATCCTGCTATCTCTCTCTTTTCATTTTCCTGTTCAACCTATCTCTCTCCCCCACTGACTCACTTCGTCTTCCTCTGTCTTCCCTTACTCTCTTCTCTCTCTCTCCCAACATCACTCCCTCTCACGTAAATCTCTCACTCCCTCTCTCCCTATCTCACTCTTTGATGTTATCTCTTACTTTGTATTCTTTCGCTGCCTCTTCTCTTTTTTTTTCTCACCCACTATCCCCCACAACCATTCTCTATTACTCCCTCTGTCGCTTTCTTTCACTCCCTCTCACTTCCTCTCTCTTCCCTCTATATCTCTTCCTCTCCTTCTCTCTCTCCTTCTCTCCCCATTAAATTTCATCCTGACTCTTACTCCCTACGTCACCCTCTGTTCTCTATCCCTCTCTCACTCACTCTCTCTCCCCCTCACTCTACCTCTCTATCTCCATCTCCCTCTTTCTCCACTCTCTTCTCTCCTAATTTATCTCTCACTCTCTCTCTCCAGCTCCCTCCCTCTCTTGAACTCAGCTCACTCCCTTCTCTCTTTCTCACTATTTGTTATCTCTCTCACATACTCTTTATATGGTTCTCCCTCTTTGCTCACTTTTTGTTATCTCCCTCTTAGTATATCCGCCTGCTCTCTCTCATTTCTCTCCCAACCCTCTCTCTCTGTCACTCACGCATTCCTCTATCTCTCTCTCCCTTTCTCCCTCCTTCCCGCTACCTCTCTCCTTGACAACTCCTCTCTCTAACTCTCTCATCCATTGTTGCTCTCCCTCTCTCTCCCCTTCTCTCACTCTCCCTTTCTCTATCTTCCAATACTCTTTATTTCTCTCTTACACACTCTCTCCCTCTCTTTTCCTCTCTCTCTTCAATCTTTCTCACGGCTTCCCTCTCTCTTTATTATTCTTTCTTTACCACTCGTGCTCTCTCTCACACTCCCTATTATATCCTCTCTCTCTCTCTCCTTCCTCTCTCCCTCCCTCCCTCTCACTATCATCCTCCCTCGCTCTCTCCCTATTTATTTCATTCAGCCTCTCTCTCTACCGCCCTCTTGTCTCTATATTTACATCTCAACTTCTCTTCTTCTCTCCCTCCCGCTCACTTTTCACTCCCTATCTTCACTCCTTCTGTTGCTCTCTCTAACTCTCTACTTCATCTCTTTTTATTTTTTCTTGCGCTCTTTTGCCCTCTCTATCTCTCTCTTGCTCTTTCTTCTATCACCCTCACTTCTCTCTTTACTCACTCAATCACTCCCTCTATCTCTCTCTATTCATTCTCTATTTCTTTCTCGTTTTGCCACTCACTCCCTTCTTTGGTCCCTTGCTCTCTTCTATTTCACTCTCACACTTAAAACCTCACTCTCTTCTCTCTTTATTTCTCTCTTTTTCTCTCTCTTACTTACTCTCTCCCTCTCCCTCTCACACTCCCTCATTAACAAAACTCACTCTTGCTCCATCTATTGTTATCTCTTGCATCCTTTCTCTTACTCTTCCTTCCCCTACTCTCTTTCTTCAGCTTCACATTCACTCTTACTTTTTCACTTTATCTCTTTCACAATCTCTATTCTCTGTTCCTTTTTCTGCCATTATCTTATCTTACTCTCACTCTCTATTCTCTCTAACCTTCTCTCTTACTCTTCTCACTCTATCTCTTCCTCTATCTCCCAAGTTTCTTTTTCACTATTTCTCTCACATCCCTCCCTTTTTCTGTCACACTCTCTCCACTTGCCTTCCTTGGCTCTCCCTCTCTCTCCATCTCTCTCTCATTCTCTCTCCCATTCTCTTATTGTCCCTCCCTTTGTCCTTCTTTCTCTCTCTTTGTCTATCTCACCTCACTCTCCTTCTCTCCCTATATCTCTCTCTCTCTCTCTTCCTCATTGGTTACCTACCTCTCTCTTTCTCACTGTTTGTTTGCAGAGCAAGAGAAACAATAAGAGGGGGAATAAAATAGATAAGGGAGAATGGAAGAACAAGAGAAAAAGAGGAGAGGAACAAAAAGTCTACAAGAGAAATGTACGAGGAAAGTAAGAGAGAGCATGCGAGTAGATAGATATATCGATAGATTTGGAGATAGAGAGTGAGATTGAGAGAAGAAAGGAGAATAAAAAAGTAGAGAGAGTGAAAAAGATTAAAATGGTGAGAAGAGATTGGAGAGCAAGCGAATAAGGAGTTATAAAGATCAGAGAAGGGAGCTAAATAAATTGAGAAGAGAGATAGAACGTGGGAGCATGTATGGGGATGAGATAGAGGGAGGGAGACGAAAGGAGGGTGAAATTGAAGAGAGAGAGAGGGTTAGAAAGGAAAAAAAGTGTGAGAGAGAAATCGAGAGAAAAAGGAGTCTGGAGAGAGAGGGAGAGGGAGAGAGTAAGAGTGAGAGTGAAATTGAAGATATATGGAGGGAACGAGAAGGGGAGAGAGATTAAGAGATTGTGTGAGAGAGTGAACAAAAGAGAGGAAGAGATAGAGCTTATGTGTGGAAGAGAGGGAAGGGAACAGGGAGGGAGGGTGTGAAAGAGGGAGAGAGGAAGGAAGAGAGAGAGGAGAAGTGTAAGAGAATGTGAGAAATAGTGAGACAGTGATGAGGGGGAGGGAGAGAAAAGAGAGCAACAGAGAAAGAGAGGTAAGAGTAAAAAAAAGGAGAGAGAGAAAATTGGTAATAAGAAATCGAGGACGAAAGAGAGAGTGTGTAAGAGCAAGAAAGGGTGCTAAAGAGATTAAGGGAGCGAAAGTAGGAGAAGATATGAGATTGAGAGAAAGGGATGCAAGAAGTGATGGAGTGCAGGAGGGAGGGAGAGAGAGATATGGAGACAAAAAGGGAAGGACTTGGAGAGGTGGTTGAGCAGAGAGTGGGAGAGAGGGAGTGAGAGGGGGTGGGAGAGGGAGAAATAAATGGGGAGATAGAGCACAAATGTGAGAGATAGGGAGAGAAGAGCGATAAAATAAGATCGTAGTGAGAGCAGAAAGGAGAGAGGACGTGACGGAGAGAGAAAGAGGGAGAAAGAGAGAATGAAAGAGAGAAAGGCAGCGAGAGGAAGAGCTAGCGAGAGAGAGTGAGAGTGGAGACAAAGAAAAAGAGAAAGAGAAAAGAGGATAGAGAGGGAGGGAAGGAGAGAAAAGATTGAATTGGGGAGAAAGAGAGAGAGATGGTATGATGGGTAGGAAAAGTATGAGAATGAGAAGAGACGTGAATCCTTCAAAGAGAGGGTCAGCAGAGGGACAGCAGGAATGAGAGCAAGAGAATTAGTGTGAGAGAGATCGGGAGAGAGAGAGATTGAGAGAAGGGCAATGCTTGGGGAATGTCGAGGTAGTGAGGGAGTGGAAAGGAGAGAGTGAGAGAGTGTTTGAAAGAGAGAGGGGAGAGATTGAAAGAGGGAGACATAAAGATGAAAGGATGAAAGTGAGAGAGAGAGAGAGAGAAAGTCGGGTATATATGGAGAGAAAGGGTGAAAGGAATAAGAGAGAAAAGAGACAAACAAAAGAGTGATTAGGAGAGAGAAAAAATAGAGAATGGTTAAGATAGAGGGATAGGTTAAGAGTGAGAGAGAGATAGAGATGAAGAGTGGGACTGGGAGAGAGAGCGAGAGAACAAACAAGGATAAGTGTGTGTGTACAAGAGTACTGGAAGAGAGAACAATAGAAGAGAGAGCATGTGTATGTGAGTGAAAGAAATGGAAGAGAGAATAATAGAAGAGAGAGCAAGAAAGATCGAGAATAGATAGGGAAAAATAGAGAGAGGGAGGGAGTGAGAGAGATTGACGAGAGAGGGAACAAGAGAGGAAGAGAGATGGAGAGAAATAGAGACATAAGGTAGTGTGAAGGAAGATATAGCAAGAGAGAGCGAGCTATAGGAAAAGTGGGAGAAAGAATGAGAGAATGAGTGAGAGAGAGGGAGAGAGTGAGATGGAGGGGATGGGGGGAGAGAAAGGGAAGGAGGGTTGGCGATTGAGAAGGAAGAGGGAAGGAGGAATGAGAGAGATTTTTTGGGGGATAGAGGAGAAGAAAAAGTGAGAAGCGAGAGGGAATAGGTAGTAATAGAAGAGATAGTAAGAGCAAGCAAGAGAGTGTAAGAAAGAGAAGGAGAGGGTAGTAAGAGTGAGTGAAAATGAGGATAAAGAGAGGGAGGAAAAGAGAGAGAGAGAGAGAGCAATAGAAAACTTGAGAGGGAGGGAAAGGAGAAAGACAGAAAGAAAGAGAGATAATCTTTTTTTATCCCTTTCTCTCTCTCGCTCTCTCTCCCCCTTACTCTACCTCTCTATCTCCATATCCCTTTTTCCCTCACTCTCTTATCTCCCAATTTCTCTCTCATTCTCTCTCCTTCTGTCGCTCCCTCCATATCTTCAACTTAGCTCACTCCCTTCTTATCTCTTTCTCACTCTTTGTTATCTCTCTTCACTTACTCTCTGTACTGGTGCTCCCGCTTCTCTCACTATTTCCCTTCGTCCATTCTCCCACTCTCTCTCTCTTCTCTCAATTCTCCCTCATTCCCTCTCTCCCTTATTCCCTCTCTCTCCCCATACAACTCATCTCTCTCACTCTTTATCAACCACTCTTTTGCTCTCCCTCTCCCTCTCCATCTCATTCACTCTCCCTTGCTCTATCTTCCAACATTACTATTTCTCTTTCACACTCTGTCTCGCTCTCTTGCTCCCTCTCTCTCTCTTCAATCTTTCTCATGGCCTCCCTCAACTCTCAATTTCTTCCTCACTACCACTCATGTTGTCTCTCACACTCTCATTATATCTCTCTTTCTCAGCTTTTTGCTCTCTGTTATGTTGCTCTTTATTCTCACGCTCTCTCTCACTCCATCCCTCACTTTTTCCCACTCTCCCTCTCTCCATACTCTCTCTTTCAATCCCAATCTCAGCTCTCTCTTTCTCTATCTGCCTTTTCTATCTCTCATTATTTCTCACCTTCTCTCTAACATCTCTTCCTCTCTCCCCCTCCCTCTTTCACTCCCACCCTCCCTCTCTCATTCTCTCTCAGTATATCTCACTCTGTTTACCTTACCCTTCTTCTCACTCTGTCCCACTTCCTTTATATATCTTTCCCTGTCTCTCCCTCACTAAATCTCTTGCTCTTTATCTCTTAATTCTCTCTTGCTTCCTCACTTTCTCCAATTCCTTTCATCCCTTCTTCAATCTAACATTTTCTTCGCTTTCTCATTGTTTCTCACTTTATACTAAATTTCTCTCACAAGCTCCCTCCCTCCCTATTTGACTCCATCCCTCCCTCTTTCTCTCTCATCTATTTCTCTCACACGCACTTTTTTTGTCTCTCTATCTCTACTCTCTCTCCTGCTCTCTTTTTCCTCACTTTTCTCTCAATTTGTCTCTCGTACTCTGTCTCCCTTTCTTTCTCTTCTCTTTCTCTTTAATTACACTCACTCATACCTTCTCCCTCCCTCCCTTTCCTCATGATTACTCTCACTCTCTCTCTCTTTCTCTCTCGTGCTTTCTCTCTTCCCTTCTCATTTCCTCATTCTCTCTTCAATTTCACTGTCACTCTTCCTCCCCCTCTCTCCCTTTCTCTCAAAACCATACATTCTCACCCTTTCTTAGCTCAATCTCTTAAGCTCTCTTTCTCAATCTCTCTCGCTCTCTCTTTCCACACACCCCATTTCGTTCCCGCTTTTTATTTTCTTTCTCTCCCACTCTATATCATGTTCTAATCTCTATCCGTCTCTACTTATAAATGTATCTCTCACTCTCTCTCAATATAAACCTTTATTACTCTCTCCTTCTCACGCCCCCTCTCTCCTACTCCTCTGTCATTGTCTTGCACTCTCTCTCATTCTATCTCTCTTCCTTCCTTCTCCTACCCTCACTTTTCTCTATATTTTTGTCTCTATTTCTTGGTCTCTTTGTCCCTTTAGTTAGTTTAATTCTCACTCTTTATTCTCTCTCCCACTCTCTCCTACTCTCTTATGTTACTCTGTTCTCCTCTCCTCTTACTCTTTCTCTCTGTCTATCCCCCACTCTATATTGCTTTCCCTCTCTCACTCTCCCTTTCCCACTCCCACTCCCCCTCCCACTATCTCTCACACACTCTTCTCTCCTCCTCTCTCCAACACAAACATGCACTCTCATCTCTCCCTTTATGCCTTCTTCACTTTCTCTCTTGCTCTTCCTTTTTATCTTGTTCTCTCTTCCCTCACCTCTCTTCCCTTTTGATTTCTCTATTGCTCACTATTTATTCTCTATCATTCTTTTTTTCTCTTCTATTATTCCCTCTTTCATTAATCTCACTCGCACACACACTCTCTCTCTTCCTCTAGTTCTCCCTGTCGCTCTTTCTCACCCAGTCCCTAACTTTAAGAGGGAAGAGAGTGAAAAAGAGTGATGGATATATAGAGATAAAGAGTGAGTAAAAAGAGAAAGAGAATAAGAGAGAGCCAGAGCGTGAGAGAAAGAAATATAATAGAGAGTGAGACATTGTGAGAAAGGAAGAGAGCTAGAAAGAGAGAGATAAAAGGCAAGGTAAGGGAGAGAGTGAGAAAGGGGGAGATAGATGGAGAGAGTAAGAGAGATTGATGAGCGAGAGGGAGTGAGGGAGTGAGAGAGAGAGAGAAAGATTTAAGAGAGAGACAAATAGGAAGTGAGAGAGGAAGAGAGAGCAAAAGATAGTGAGCAAGATTGAGATTGGGAGGGAGATTAAGAGAATGAGTGAGAAGGAAAGGAGAGAGGGAGATGGAAAGGGAGAGAGATTGACATAAGGAGAGAGGAAGGAAAGAAGCGGGAGGGAGAGGATGGGTTTGAGTGAGAGAATGGGAGAGGAAGAGTGAGAGAGATAATGATAAAAGAGAAAGTGAGAGAAGAGGGAGTAAGAGAGAGGGAATGAGAGAGAGCGATAGAAAAAGAGAGGGTGGGAGAAGGAGTGAATAAGTGAGAAGGAGAGAGGGAAATGCAGAGGGAGAGAGGAAGAGAGAAGTAAGATAGGGAGAGAGCGAAACAGAGAGGGAAGTGGGGAATGAAAGAGCGAGGGATCAATGGGTAAAGTGATATCTATGATAAAAAATTAATAAATAATGAGATGGTTATGAGGGGAGAGAGCTAGATGTGAGAAAAACTAAAAGAGAGGGCGAGGGAGGAGTGAGTTAGAGATAAAGGGAGAGAAAGTGAGAGTAAAGAGAGAGAAGAGAGGGTCATAGAAGAAAGAGCAAGAGAGATATAGAGAGGGAGCAAAAGAGAGCATGAAAACAATAAAGAGAGATGAAATAGAGAGTAAGAGAGAGAGAGAGAGGATGGATGGAAGTGAAGATAAGGATTGAAGAGTGAGCGGGAGGAGAGGAGTGAGGATTAGACACAAATGTAGATGGAAGAGGGACTCAGGGAAGAGGGAGTAAAAGATTGTGAGTGAGAGGTAGAGAGAGGGAGATCTAGAGCGGATATGGAGATAGATGGAGGGAGAGATGGTGATAGAGAGAGAGACTAATTAATGAAAGAGGAAGAGAGGGGGAGGAAGAAGTGACCGATGGTTGGAGAGAAAAAGTGAGTAAAGTGATAAGTGAGAGTGATAAAAGAGTGCAAGGGTGCGTATGTGAGAGGGAAGAAAAGATAGAAATATAGAAAGAATAAGTGATGAAGCATAAATAGAGAAAAGAGCGAGTGGGAGAGAGTGAGAATGAGAGAGATAGAGGGAGGAAGTGAGTGAGGTTGAAGAGAGTGGGTGTGAGAGAGGAAGAGAAAGTGAGAGAGAACAGAGAGCGATGAGAGATATAAAGAGAAAGTTATAGTGAGGTAGAGTGGTGGTAGAGTATGGGATTTAGTAGGGAAGAGAGGCAGATGAATTAGAATAGAATGAGACGGATAGAGCGAGGGAGTGTGTGTGGAAGAAAAAGAGAGGGAGAGAGGGAGAGAGAGGGAGGGATGGAAGCAAGAGAGAGGGGGAGAGAGAGAAAGAAAGATTGAGAGGAGAGCAAGCAATCGAAGAGAGTAAGTAAGAGAGAGTGATCATGGAGCAAGAAAGAGAGAACTTGTGAGGGAGTAAGAGTGAGATTGAAACTGAAGACAGAGGAAGAGGGACCAAGAATGGGAGAGAGTGTGAGAGAGAAATAGAGTGAAGAGGCAGTGAGGGAAAAGGGAGCGCGAGAGAGGGAGAGAATGAGCGGGTAGAGAAAAGTGAAAATGATAGAAGAGTAAAGAAAGAGGGATTGAGAGATAGTGATAAAGAAAAGATAGGAAGGAAAAAAGGAGTGAAATAGGGAGAGAGGGTGAAAGAGAGGTAAGGAGATGGATATGAGGGGGAGAGCAAGATGTGAAACTCTATCTCTTCAATTTCTTGTTCAGTCTCACACACACACACACTCTCTCTCTCTCTCCCCTTCTCATTCCAAACATTTATCTTCAATTTCACTTTGACTGTCACTCTCTCCCCAAACTTTTTTCTCTCAATGTCACAATCACACTATCTTCCTTTCAAGCTCTCTCTCTCTCTCTCATCAATTTCACTCTCCTTCCCTCTCAAGCCTTCTATCTCATCCCTATATACATTCTCTCTCGTTTTATTGCTCTATCTCAATCTATTCAGCTCCCTTTCTTGATCTCTATCGCTCTTTCTTCGCATTTTATCCCTTTTCTTCTCACTATTTTAATCTTTCTCAATTTCTCAATCTCCCTCACTTTCTCCATATCTATTGATATATCTATCTACTTTCATTCTCCCTCTTATTTTTCTCAATCTCCCTCACTTTCTCCATGCCTCTTTGTGCCACTTCAGTTTCTCTCTCTTGTTCTTCCTTTCCCCAAACTCTATCTCGTTCCCCCACTCATTATCTCTCTTGCTCCTTCTCTTTTGTTATCTTTCCTCACTCTTTCTTCTTTCTTTCTCTTTTTTGCTCCCTCTCTCTATTCAATTTTATTCTCACTCTTACTCCCTCCCTCCCTCTCCTTCTCTCCCTATTCTCTCTCTTACTTTTTCATTTTTTGACATTCTCACTCTCTCTTCCTTTATCCCCTACTCACTCTTGCTCTCTCTTTGCTTTCCCCACTCTCTCTTGTCCCCCTCTCTCACACAAATGCTCTCTTTTTCTCTCCCTCTACTCCTCCCATGCACCTCCCCTCAAGCTTTCCATCTCTCTCACTCATTCATTCTCCTCTTCACCCTCCCTCCCTCTCACTCACTCCTTTCTCTAACATCCCCCACTCTACTCTCTCTCTCCCTCTCTCTCTCTCTCTCACTCCATCACTCGCTCTCACTTAAATTTCTCTCACTCTCTCTTTCTCACTCATTGTTGTCTGTCCTAACTTTGTATTATACTGGTCTCTGTTCTCTATTTTTTTATCACTCACTATCTCCCACGAACATTTTCACTTGCTCCCTCTCTTGTTTCTTGTACTCCCTCTCACTTCCTCTCTCTTCCCACAATATTTCTTTTTTCTCCCTTTCTCTCTCCTTTCTCTGTTAAATTTCACTCTCACTCTTACTCCCTCTCTTTCTTTTCTTGCTCTCACTTTGATTACTCTTTTCCATTACACTCAATTACACACAGAATCCCTTTCTCTTTCTCTTACTCTCTCTTGCTCTTTTCTCTTCAATCCCACTCTTCTTCTCTATATCACTCTCACTCTTACGCTATCCCTCTCCATTCTCATTCTTTGTTCCTTCTCTCTTCTTCTCTCTCTTTTATTACTCTCTCTCCTTTCACTCTTTCTCTCATTATGTCCCCCACTCTCTCTCTCCCTCTCTCTCACTCAAATCCCTCCATCTCTATGTCTCTCTCTCACTTCTCTTTTTCACACACACTCTATTTTACTCTCTCACTCTCTCCCTCTACCTCTCGATCCTTCTTCCTCTCTCTCTCACACTCATTCTCTTGCTCTCCTTCCCTCACTCCTCACTCATCTTTTCTTACTCTATTTTTCATCACACTCATTTCTCTCTATTTCTATCTAAAATGGAAGAGAGAACAATAGAGGAGAGAGTAAAAAAGATAGAGAATAAATAGTGAAAAATAAAAGGAAGGAGGGAGTGAGAGAGATTGAAGAGAGAGGGAATGAGAGAGGAAGAGAGACGGAGAGAGAAATAGTGTGAAAATAGTGTGTGAAGGAAGATAGAGCAAGAGAGAATGAGTTAGATAAAATGAGGGAGAGAGAACAAGAGAATGAGTGAGAGAGGGGGAGAGATAGAGTGAGCAGTGAGGGAGGAATATGGATTGGATGAGAGGGAAAGGGAGAGGGAGGCAAGGAGGGGTGAGATATTGAAAGGGAAGAGGGCGGGAGGGATGCAAGAGAGTGTGTGTACGGGGGTTATAGGAGAGAGAACGAACACTGAGAAGTGTAGAGAGTGAGAACAAACAGTGAGAAGTTGTAGAGAGTGAGGAACAAGATTGAAAGACAGGGAGGAACAAGATTGAGAGAAAAAAGATCATAACCATCTCATTATTTCTTATTTTCTCTCATAGATCCTTCTTTTTTCCTTGATCCCTTCCTTTTTCAATCCCACTTCCCTTTCTTTCTCACTCTCTTCCTATCTTACTGCTCACTCTCTCTCCCTCCCCCTCATTTTCTCTATCGCTCTCTCTCATTCCCTCTATCTAGTTCTCTCTTCTCTCACTTTCTCATTTCTCTAATCTCTCTCACACTTCCTCTCTAATTCTACCTCTGTCTCTCATTCTTTCCCTCTCATTCTCTCCCTCTCACTTCCCTCCCTCCCACTCTCTCCATCTCAATCTCTCTATCTTAATCTCTCATCCTCTCTCGTTCTTTCCTTCTCACTCGTTCTCTTGATCACACTCCCATCTCAATCTAGCTCACAATCTTTTGTTTTCTTTTCCTCTCTTGCTTCCTATATCTTTCTCTCTTAAATCCTTCATTCTCACTCTTCCTCTCTCACTCCCTCTCTCTTCAATCTCTGTCACTCTCGCCCTCTATCTCTGCCTTTCTTACCCTTTGTCTCACTATTGCCCTCTATCTCTCTTTTTCGCCTCACCCTTTCTCACTACATCTCACTCTTTTTTATGTTTCATTCTCTCGCTCTCCAGCTCTCTCTCACTCTCTTTTCTCTCTTTAATCACTCTTTATCTCCCTATATCTATCACTCTAAGTCTCACTCCCTTCCTCTCATTCTCTCTCCCTTCTCTCTCTCTCTCGCCCCTCTTCCCTCTCATTACTTTTTACATTCTCTCCTTCCCTCCCTCGCTCCCTCCCACCTTATGTTTCTCCCTTTTTCTTTCTCTAGCACTCTCTCTTGACCTCACTTTCCTCATTCACTATTCTTTCTCTATTTCTCTCTTGCTTTGTTACTCTCTCCCTTCCTCGCTCACCTACACTTTAGTTTCACAGTAAATTACTCCCTCACTCGCTTCTCTCTCTCTCTCTTGCACTCTCTCTCCCTTTCTCTCCCTCTCTCTTGCTCCATCTATCATTCTTTCTCTTGCTCCTTTTCTCTTACCCTCTTTTGACCCACTCTATCTTCAGCTTCACTCTCACTCCTACTCCCTCTCTCTATCTCTTTCACACTGCCTATATCTCTCTTCCTATTTCTCTCCCTTCCTCTCTTTTTCTCACTATTTTTTATCTCTAATTCTCTTTTATTGCTCACAATTCTCTAACTCTTTATCAAATGTTTATCTCTCACTCTCTCTTCCTCTCACAGACACACATAATCTCTTGCTTTGCTTAATCTTTCTGTACCCCTATCCTAACACGTACTCTCTCTCTCTAGCGCTACAACTTTTATCTCTCTCAGTCCATGTCTCATCTCTCCTATTGTTTCTCACATTCACTAACACTTCCCTCTCTTTGTTGCTCCCTCCCTCTCTCCAACTCCTTTATCTCTCACTCTCTTTTCCTTACTCTTGGTCTCACTCTCTCCCTCTCCATCTATATATCTCTCTTGCTCCCTCCATCATTGTCTCCTTCATTCTCTCACTCTCAATCTCTCTCTTATGTTCCTCCCTCCCTCACTCACACTTCCACTCCCTTCCCGACCCCTAATATCTTTATTTTATCTCTTGTCACTCTCTCTTTCTCTTTTTTATATCTTTTCTCTTCCTCACTCTCGTTTCCTCTTTCTCTCTAGATCTCTTTCACTCTCTCACTCTTATGCTTTTTATCGCTCTCACTCTCTCCCTCTATCATTCTAACTTAAATCATTCACTTACTCTTGCTCGATCTTCTCACTCCCTCTCCCTTTGACTCTCTCTTTCTCTCTCTCCCTCTCTAACAATTTCTCATACATCTTTCTCTATTCCCATGCTCTCTCTCACTCTCTCTATCTATTTCTCTCCCTCTCTCACTCCCTCTCTCTCCTCATTCTCACTCTTATTTTCTCGCTCATTTTCTCTCTTGCTTCCACTCTGTTCCTCGCTCTCTTTCTCACTCTCTCCACTTACTCTCTTCTCTCTCTGTCTGTTGCTTTCTCTCCCTCCCACCTAATCTCTGCCTTTCTCTCTCCTTCCGCGTATTATATCTTCTTCCGTCTCTCACTCTCTCTTTTCTCTTTCTTGCTCAAGATCTCTCCCTCAATCTCTCTTTATCGCTCTTTTGTTTATCACTATCTTCCTCCCTCTATATTGCTCACTCCCGCTTTTATGCTCTCTCAAAGTCTACCTTATTTCACTCCCTTTTGTCTCTCCCTCTTTCTTAGATACACACACTTTTTTTCGTTTTCCCTCTCCCTCCTTTATTCCACACTCTCTCTATCTTTAGCTCCATCTCACTCTCCTTAGCTTCCTTTCTCCCTCTCTCTCAACTGTCCTAGCTTGCCTTCTTGCTATTTCTCTTTCTCCTCTCTGTCTCTTACTCTGTCTCTCTTCTGTCCCTCTCGCTATTTTTTCCCTCCAAATCTCTCACTTGCTCTCCCTTTACTATCACACTCCCTCCCTCTCACTATCTCGCTCTCTTCTCTTTACCTACCCATCCTCCCATCTCTCTCTCTTTATCTCTCATTCATTCTCTTCTCTCCTTCTTTCCCTCTTGACTCACCCTTTTCTCTCTCTCTCTCTCGCTTTATATTTCTCTCCCACTATGACTCATCCTCTCGCTCTCCTTCTCTCTCTCTCTGTCACTTGCTCTCTCCTTCCTGCTCTCACAAGGTTCTTATTTTGTCACACTTCTCTCCTTATCTCTCACGCTTGTGCTTTATCTCCCCCTCTTTATTTCTCTCTCCAACCCCCTCTCTATCTCTCTCTCGTCCTCCTACACTCCATTACTTTCTGCATCTCTTTCTCTTGACCACATATCTTCTCTTAATTTTTATCTGTCAATAGCTATAGCTTCTGTTCTTGCTCATCCACACTTTCTCTTTTCTCCTCCATTTCTTGTTACTATTTTTTTCTCTCCTCTCCCTCCTTTACTCCATTCACACTATTTTTCACATTTTCTTCCACTTCTATCCCTCTCTCTCTTCCTCTCTCACCCTCTTTAACACCTTCCCTCCCTCTCTCCCTCCCCTTTCTATCACAACTAAGCTCTATCTCTTCAATTTCTTGTCACTCTCTTACACACTCTCTCGCTCTCTCTCCCCTTCTCGTTCCCTCCCTTTCTCTTTAGTTTCACTTTACTCTCACTCTCTCTCCAAACTTTTTTCTCTCTATTCACTCTCGCACTCTCGCTTCCTTTCTAGCTCTCTCCTCATCAATTTCACTCTCCCTCCTACAATCTCATTCCTATACATTCTCCCACGTTCTATTGCTCTATCTCAATCACTTTAGCTCCCTGTCTTCATGTCTATCGCTCTTACTTTGCATGTTATCCAATTTCTTACTATTTTAATCTTTCTCGCTCTTTCAATCAATCTCCCTCTCCTTTTGCATAGCTATTGATATATCCATTTACATTCTTGCTCTCTCTTACTATAGTCATATTTCTCTCCAAGCCTCATTGTGCCACTTCACTTTCTCTCTTGTTCTACCTTTCCCCGATTTGAGTCTCATTCCCACTCTCATTGTCTCTCTTGCTCCTTCACTTTTCTCTCTACCTTACTCTTTCTTCTTTCATTCACTTTTTTGCTCCCTCTCTCTATTCAATTTCATTCTCACTCTTACTCTCTTCCTCCCTCTCTTTATCACTGTCTAATCTCTCTCTCTTACTCTTTTTTGTCACTCTTCTCTTTCTCCTCTCATTCTCTCTTCCTCTAAACCCTAGTCTCTCTTGTTCTCTCTACTTCCCCGTCTCTCTCACTTGTCACCCTCTCTCACACACCCAACCTCTCTCTTTCTCTCCCACACATTTTCCCTCAACCTTTCCATCTATCTGTCATGCTATCTCTCTCTCTTTTTTAAATTTCCTCTTCATCCTCTCTCTCTCCCACTCACTAACTTCCTCTTCCTTTGTCTTCCCTCACTCTCTTCTCTCTCTCTCCAACCATCACGCATTCTCACAAAAATCTCTCTCACTCCCTCTCTCCTTATCTCATTCTTTGATGTTCTCTCTTACTTTGTATTCTGTTGGTGTCTATTCTCTTATTTTTCCTCACTCACTATCCCCTTCAACCATTCTCTCTTGCTCCCTTTCTTGCTTTCTTTCACACCCTCTCACTTCCTCTCTCTTCCCTCAATATCTTTCCCTCTCCTTTCCTCTCTCTTTCTCTCCCTATTAAATTTCATCCTCACTCTTACTCCCTACGTCATCCTCTTTTCTCTATCGCTCTCTCACTCACACTCACTCCCCAACACTCTCTGTCCCAAACACTCTCTCCCCAACGAGAGGGAGGGAGAAGAGAAAAAGAGTGTGTTTGAGAGAGAGTGTGTGAAATAAAGAAAGAGAGAACACCGGCGGAGAGAACTTTAGAGAAGGAGATAGAGAATAAAGTGAGCAAAAGAGGAGAAGTGAGAGAGATATTGGGAGTGGGAAAGAGAGTGAGAGGGAGAATAAGAGAGAAAAAGTGTGAGAAGAGGGAAAGAGATAGAGCAGAGCAATTAATATGAAAAAAAGAAAGAAAAAGAGAGGAAGATAGAGAAAGAAGGAGAGAGAGAAATAGGGAGGGAGGAAGAGATAAAGGAAAAGTGAGATAAGGATAAGGAGTTGTAGAAAGAGAGAGAGGAAGAGAAGGGTTGGAGTTAGAGGGAGCTAGGAATGGAACAAGAAGGTGAACAAGAAAAAGAGCTTGAGAGAAAAATATAGAAAAAGAAAAGAGAGTAAAATAGGTAGTGGGAGAGAGTGTTGAGGATTAACTAATAAGAGAGTGAGAGAAGGAACAAGAGAAAGAAAGAGTGAGACATTAAGGGAGATGGAGCGACTGAGGGAGAGAGAGAGAATGAGATTGTGAGGGGTGGAAGCAATGACAGAGAAGATGGAAGAGAGCGAGAAAAAAGAGGGATTGTGAGAGAGAGAGGGAGATAAAGGAGAAAGAGTGAAGAATAGATGAAGACAAAGAAAAGCAAACAAAAAAGAGAGCGCGTCAAAGGAGAAAGCAAGAGAGAGTCAAAAAAGAGATAGAATGGAGTGTAAGAGGGAGAGCGAGAGCAAGAGAGATAGAGAATAATTGAGTTAAATTTAAGAGAAAGTGTGTGAGTGTTTGAAAGGAAGAGAGGGAGAGAAATATAGAGAGAGAGAGCAAGTTAGGGAAGATAAAGTAAGAGTAAGGGTGAGCAAGATAATAAGGGGGAGAGAGTGTGAGAGTGAGAGTGTATAAGAGATAGAGGAGAGGAGGGATGGGAGGGAAAGCAAGAAAAAAGAGTGAAAAAGAAGGAGATGGAGGGAGGGAGTCAGAACGAGAGTGAAATTAAAGGGAGGGAGAGAGAGAAAGGGAGAGGGAGAGTGAAAGAGAAACATAGAGAAAAGAGAGTGAGAGAAGAGAGAGCAAAAGAGAGGGAGAGTGAGAGATAGGGAAGGGGAGAACAAGAGGGATGGAGAGAGAGTGGGTGAGTGAGTGTAAGAGATGAGAGAGGAGAGAGAGAAGAGAGGGAAAAGAGAGAAAGTGAAAGAGGGAGGGATTAAGGCGGAAGAGAGAAGTGCGAGAGAAAATGAGAAATAAAGAGAATGATACTATGGGAGGATGAGAGAGAAATTAGAGAGCAATTGAGAAAGTGAGGGAAGGAAAGAGAGTGAGAGAGAAGACGAGGGATGGACGCACAGAAATAGTGAGTAAAGAGAGGTAAGAGAGAGTGATTGAAGACATAACAAGAGATAGACACAGAGAGATTAAGCAAACGATAAAGAGAGATGAAAAAGAGGGTGCGGGAGGGATAGAAATAGAGTAGAAAGAGAGAGATAGAGGGAGAGAGAGAAAAGGGAATAAAAAAAGATTGAACAAAATATTGTGAGTGAAAGGTAGAAAGAGAACGATGTTGAGGGAGATATGCAGAGATGGAGAGGATGAGAGGGAGATAAAGAAAGAGAGTGAGGTTGGTTGGAGAGAAAAAGTGGGTAAAGAGATAAGGAGAGTGAAAAAAGAGAAAGCAAGAGAGTGTGTGTGTGTGATAGAACAATAGAGAAGAAAAGTGATAAAACATAGAAAAAAGAGTGAGAGAAGGAGAGAGTGAGAAGGAGAGAGATGGAGAGAAGGGGTGTTAGAGATTGAAGAGAGTGGAAGTGAGAGAGGTAAAGGGAGTATGAAAGAAAAGAGGGTCAGGGAAGATATAGAAAGAGAGTGTGCGAGAGGGAGGAGGGGGTAGAACATGAGATCAGAAAAGAGAGGGATGAAGAGAAAGTGAGTGAGTGAGAGAGAGGGAGAGAGTGTGTGAGAGAGCTAGAGTAGAAGAGAGAGAAAGGGAGGCAAGGACGCAATCGAGTGGAGGAGTGAGGGTGATAAAGATTGAAAAAAGAGAGAGAAGAGAGTGCAACAAAATGATGATTAAGTGAGAGAGAGCGAACACGAAGCAAGAAAGAGAGTGGAAAGAGGCATTAAGAGTTGAAGTGAAATGGAAGACAGACAAGAGAGAGTGAGAAAGGGAGAGAATGTTAGAGAAATAACGGAAGAGTGAGGGAAGAGAGAGCATGAGAGAGGGAGACAATGAACAAACGAGATAAGGAGCAAGAGAGAGATAAGGAGACAAGAGAAAGAGAGAGATGTAGGGAATGAAACAGAGAGGTAGAGTGAAAGAGAGGTAATGAGGGATAAAAAGTGTGAAAAGAGAGAAAGATTGACGAGAGTGTGAGAGATAGATAGAGAGATCAGGAGAGGTGAAAAGAGGGTGAGAGAGAGAGAGGGATGGAGTGGGTGAGAAAGAGAGATAGTGGGAGGGAGTGATATGGGATTAAGGAGAGAGTAGCAAACAAAAAGTGACAGAGAGCGAAAAGGAAATAGAGAGAGAAGAGGGACTGAGGAAAGATTGAGTAAGACAGAGTGAGTGAAAGATAAAGAGATAGGGAGAATAAAAGAATCTTAAGGGAGAGAGAGCAAGAGAGGGAGGGAGACGGAAAGAGAGAAGAGAGGGAGATGGGGAAGGAGAGGGAAGAACGGAGGAAGCAAGAAATGAGCGAAGAAAGGGAGAGAAGAGAAAGAAAAAGATAGTAGGAGGGATGGAAGCAATACAGAGGGAGAGAGAGAGAGTGGGGAAAAGAGAGAGAGAAAGAGTGAGATGAAAGCGAGAAGAGAGAGCAACAATGAAGAGAGCATAAAATAGAAAAAGAGAATGAATGCAAGAAAGATAGGTGAGGAAGAGAGAACAATAGAGATGGGGATGGAGTGAGAAGATAGAAAGATGTAACAACAGAGATAGCGGATGTAGTGCAAGAGAAAGTGAAAAATGATAAGAGAATGAGATAGGGATCGAGATATGGCACTTTAGAAGGTGAAGGGAGAGAGGTTTAGAGAGAATGAGAGGGTGTATGAGTGTGTGATGGAGAGAGGAGGGAGAACTACATGGAGAGCTAGAGAGGTTAAGAATGAGGGAATGAGAAAGATGGAGGGAGGAGAGAGAGTGATAAAGTTAATGAGAGTGGCAGAATGAAAGATGTCTATAGAGAAAGACGAAATGACAGTGAGAGATATGAGGATGAGATGGAGAGAGAGGGAAGCAAGTAAGTGAGAAAGAGAGATAGAGGGAGGGAAGGTGGGAGATGGATTAAAGAGAGAGCAAAATAGAGAAAGTGATAGAGAGTGAAAAGGAAATAGGGTGAGAAGGGAGACTGGGGGAAGATTAATTAAGAGATAGTGAGTGAGAGGTAAAGGGATAGGGAGGATAGATAAATGGTGGAGAGAGAGAGAGATATAGCAAGAGAGAGGGGAGAGGGAGACAAATAGGGTGATGGGGAAGGAGCGGGAGGGAAGGAGGAAGTAAAGAGAAGGATGAAGGGAGAGAAGTGAAACAAAGAGATGGTGGGAGTGATGGAAGTATGAGAGAGAGAGTGAGAGATAGAGAGAGAAAGAGAGATGAATGAGAGAAGAGAAAGCAATAATGAAGAGTGCAAAAGATAGAAAAGAGAAGATAGGGCAAGAAAAAGAGAGAGCGAGGGATAGGGAGGAAGGAAGAGAGAATAGTAGAGATCGGGATAGAGAGAGAAGAGAGAAAGAAGAATCAATAGAGATAGAATGGAGTGTGAGAGAAAGAGCAATATAGCAAGAGAGAGTGAGATAGACATGAAGAAACGGAGTTTAAGAAGGTGAGAGGAGAACGATTGAGAGAGAGAGAGTGAGAGTGTATCAGTGTGCGAGAGCTCGAGAGAGAGAATATAAGTGAGATGGAGAGAGAAGGGTAAGATACTTAAGGGCGGCCCAAAGAGGGCAAGCATGAGGGAGTAAGAATGATAGAGGAAGAGAGTACTAAAGAGAATGAGAGTGGTGGAATGAAAGAGAACTGTAGAGGAAAAGGGAGTGAGAAAAAGAAGACGATATAAGGGAGAGAGTGAGAGAGAGGGACAAGAGAGAAAAAGAGCTTTTAGAACAGTGGGAAGGGAGAGAAAGTGTGAGGCAGGGAGGTAGGGAGTCAGAGAAGAGAAAGATAGAGAACTAGAGAATGCGAAAGGTAGTGAGCGATGGAGCAAGAAATTAAGGGAGGGGAAGGGAGTGAGAACAAGAGTAAGGAAAGAAGAGTGAGAGAGGTAAGGGTGAGGCAGAGGGAGTGAGAGAGTTAAAGAGGGATAGAGGAAGGGAGAGTGAAAGACGGAGAAAGTGTGAAACAATGAGAGGCGAGATAAGGGGACTGAGAGAGACAAAAATTGGAGAGAGAGTGTGTGTGTGTGTAAGGGATAGGGATAAAGAAAGAGAGATGACAGAGTAATAGAGGAGAGATCAAGAGAGAGAAGAGCAAAAGAGCAAGAAAGAAAGAATAGAGAGTAAGAGAGATGGAGTGAGGGAGTGAGAGATATCTAAAAGTGGGGGATTGAGAAAAAGAGAGAGATAGACAGAAAAGTGAGAAGAAAATAGAGTAAGAAACGGTGAGTGATAGGGAGAGATGGAAGGAGAGCAAGAGAATGAGTGAGATAGAGAGAGATTGAGAGAGACAGCAAGAAAGATTAAAAGGGAGGGGGAGAGAGTGAGAGGGAGAGAGTGTGTGAAAGAGAGAGGGAGATTGAAGTAAGGGTAGAAGAGAAGGAGGGAGAGAAGTGAGAGAAAGAGAGAATGGGAGGGATGGAAGCAATAGAGAGGGGGACAGAGAGTGTGGGGGATAGAGGGAGAGAAAGAGTGAGATGAAAGAGAGATGAGAGAGCAACAATGAAGAGAGCAAAAGAGAGCAAAAGATAGAGAAGGTGAATCGAATGCAAGAAAGAGAGAGCGAGGGATAGAGATCAAGAGAGAGAGAAGATAGAAAGAAGAAGCAATGGAGAGAAAGGATGAAGTGCGAGAGAAGGAGCAAGTTTGTAAGAGAGTGCAATATAGAGATCAAGAAAAGGAGCTTAAGAAGGTGAGAGGAAGGGTGAGCAACATGAGGGAGGCCTAGAGAGGACAAGAATGAGCATGTGAGAAAGATAGAGGGAGAGAGAGTGATAAACAGAACGGTCGTGGGAGGATGAAAGGGATATTTTGAGAAAGAGGAAAAGATAGTGTGAGAGAGAAGAGGATATGAGAGGCAGTCAGAGAGAGGGATAAGAGAGAAAAAGAGCTATTAGGAGAGTGGGAAGGAGAGAAAGTGTGAGGGAAGGAGGTAGGGAGACAGAGAAGAGAGAGATAGAGTGCTAGAGAATGAGAAAGGTAGTGAATGATGGAGCAAGAGAGATATATTGGGAGAGGAGGGGAGAGTGAGAACAAGAGTAAAGAAAAGAGAGTGAGAGAGATAGGGGTGCAACATAGGTAGTGAGAGAGTTAAAGAGGGAAGGAGGAAGGGAGAGCTAGAAATTGAGAAATAATAAGAGAGAGAGGGAGAAGAGAGAAGGACTAAGAGAAACAAAATTTGGAGAGAGAGTGTGTTAGGGATAAGGAGAAGGAAAGAGAGATGACAGAGTGACAGAGGAGAGATATAGAGGAGAGATATGAGAGAGAAGAGCTAGAGAGGAAGAAAAAAAAGAATAATTCGAGAGAGATTGAGCAGGGCTTGAGAGATATTTAAAAGTGAATGATTGAGACAGAGAAATGGATAAATTGATAGAAATAGAGAGAAAAGAGAGTGAGGAAAAATAGAGTAAGAAAAGGTTAGTGAGAGATAGAGAGGCAAGAAAACAAGAGAGAGAGCAAGAATGATTGGGAGGGAGAGGGAGAGACTGAGAGAGAGAGAGAGAATGTGTGAAAGAGAGGCGCGATGGAGAAGAAAGGAGGTAAGCGAGAAAGAGAGGGGGAGAGAGATGGAGGCAGTGAGGGAGAAAGAGAGATAGGAGAAAGTGAGATTTTAAAGAGAGAAGGAACGAGAAAGTGAGAGAGAGTGAAAGGGAGAGAGAGTGAGAAGAAGGCTGTGTTAATATCATGTAAGAGTAAGTGAGTGAGGGAGGGGTAAAGAGAGGGCAAGAATAGGAGAATGGTGTGAGATAGATGGAGCAAGAGAGAGGAAGATAAAGAGGGTGATGGGGAGGGAGATGGGGAGGGAGAGGGAAGGTGGGAAGGAGGGTGGGAGAGAAGAGAAGGAAAGAGAGAGGGAGTGATCAAGTAAGGAGAGAGGAAAGAGATAGAGTTGAGGATAGAATAAGAGAAAGAGTAAATGGAATAAGAGAAAAGAAAGCAACAAAGGAGAGTGTAACAGTGGGTATAAGATAGAAAAGGAGTGAGAGTGAGATTGTGATAAAAAGTGGGAGAGAGAATAGAGGGTTTAAAAGAGATAAAGAGAGGGAGTAGCGCGAGAGTGAAGCTAAAGAGAGAGAGTGGGTTAAGAGAGAGTAGGAGAAAGGGAGCAAGGGAGAGAATGATAGATGAAGCAAGAGAGAGTTAGGGAGGAAGAATGAGAGACAGGGGGAGAGAGAAACAGATAGAGTGCAAGAGAGAAAGAGAAAGGGAAGCGAGTGAGAAAGTAAGAGTGTGAGTAAACTTAAATAGTGAGGGAGCGAGGAGGGGAGAGAGTGGAAAAGTGGGAGGAAAATAGAGAAAGAATAGAGATTGTGAAAAGAGAGGTCGTAAGAGAGGGAGCTAGAGAGAAAAAGAGAAAAATAAGGCATAGGGAGGGAGAAGGAGGGAAAGAGAGAACATAATAATAATGAGAGTGAACGAGGGTGAGGGAGAGAAGAGAGACAGAATGAGAGGAAGGAAGAGAGAGTTATAGAGTGATGGAGGATACAGAGAGATCAAGAGTGAGAAAAGAGAGATAAAAGAGCATAAAAGAGAACCAGAGAGTGAGATAATAAAACTTAGTAGAGACTAAGATATATGGAGAAAAGGAGAGAGAGAGAAAGGGAGAGATAGAGGGCAAGAGTAAGTGAGAGAGTGAGAAAGGGGGAGATAAAGGGAAAGAGTGAGAAAGGGGAGTTAGGAGAGAGAGTCATAGAGGGAGAGAGAAAGAAAGATTTAAGTGAGAGAGATAGGAAGCGATAGAGGAAGAGAGAGAAAAAGATGATGAGCAAGATTGAGATAGAGATGGAGATTAAGAGAATGAGTGAGAAGGAAAAAGGAGAGAGAGAGAGATGGAGAAGGAGAGAGGGAGAGAGGGAGAAAGAGATTGAGATAGAGAGAGTGGAAGATGGAGATAGATAGAGAGCTAGATGGAGATTGAGAGAGATGGAAGGCAAGAGGGTGTTAGAGAGAGGGAGGGAGAAATAGAATTAGTAATGGTTGGAGAGAAAGAATGAGTGGATAGATAAGAGAAAGTGATAAAAGAGATCAAGAGAGAGTGTGTGAGAAAGAAAAGCAAGAGGGAGAGAGCGAAAGAGAAAGAAAAAGTGATAAGTTACAAATAAAGAAATGGTTGAGAGAGGGAGAGAGTGAAAAAGAGAGAAAGAGGGAGGGAGTGAGAATGTTTGAAGCATGGAAGTGAGAGAGGAAGAGAGAGTGAAGGAAGATAAAGAGAGAGTGACTAAGAGGGAGAAAGAGGGGTAGAGAATGATATTTTATGGGGAGAGAGTGGTGGATGAATCGGAAGAGTGTGAGAGTGGGAGAGAGATAGTGTGTATAAGAGAGAGAAAGAGTGTAAGAGAGGGAGATAAAGGAAAAGAGGGATGAAAGCAAGAGATAGGGGAGAGAGGGAGAGAGAGGGAGGAAGGAGTGAGAGAAGAGAGGAACATCGTGGGTGGTAAAGAGTGAACATAGACCAAGAAAGAGATGGGGAGAGAGGGAGTAAGAGTGAGGGTGAACTTAAGAGAGAGAAAGAGAGAGCGAGAACGAGAAAGTGTGAGTGACAAATAAAGTGAAGAGAGCGTGAGAGAAAAGAAAAAAATAGAGAAAGTGAGTAGAGTGCAACAAAAGAGAGTGTGAGGGATAGAGATCAAGAGAGCGAGAAGAGGGAAGAAGCAGCAATGGAGAGAGAGGATAGAGTGTGAGATAAGGAGCACTCACTCTTTCTCCTCTAATGCCTCCCTCCCTCCCTCTCAATCACTTTCCCTTCCTCCCTTCCCTGCTCTCACTTTTTCCCTCTCTCTCTCTTTCATTCTCCCATTCTACCTCCCTGTTTTCCTCTAGCTCCTATTTCTTGCTCTATCTTCCTTCACTTTTTTCTTCTATCTTTACTTACCTCACTCTCTCTACCTCTGTCACTCCCTCACTTAAATCTCTTCACTCCCTCCCTCGCTCTATTTTTCAGTCTTTATTCCTTATCTTTCTTTCTCTTCTATTACTCTTTTTTCCACTTTCCATTACACTCACTCACACACATACACTCCCTATCTTGCTCTCTCTCTCTCTCACAATCCCAACTTATCTATCACACTCTCACTCAAGCAGTCCCTCTCCTTTCTCATTCTTTTTTACTTCTCTCTCCTTATCTCTCTTATGCTGCTCTCTCTCTCTCTCTCTCTCTCTCTCTCTCCTTTCACTCTTTCTCTCCATATATCCCCACTCTCTCTCCCTCTCTCTCACTTACATCATTCCCTCTCCCTCACCTCTATTTCACACAGTCTCTCCCTCTCACTCTCTCCCTCTCCCTCCCGATCATTCTTGCTCTCTCTCTCGATTTCTTGCCTCTCTCCCTCTCACTCACCTTTTCTTACTCTATTTTTCCTAACTCTCTTTTCTCTCTATTTCTATCAATCAATCTATCTCTCTGTCTCAATCACTCACTCTTATCTCCCACGCCCTGCTCTATCAGTATCGCTCTATTCTTTCTTTCTTGCTCTTTAGTTTTTCTCTCATATCTCTCTTCTGTCAATCCGTCATCTCTCTTTCCTTATCCTTATCCCTCACACACTCTCTCCAAATTTTGTTTCTCTCAGCCCTTCTCTCTTCTCTCTCATTGTTTCTCACTTTCTCCCTCTTTCTCTCTCCCTTCCTCCTTCCCTCTTTAACTCTCTCACTCCCTCTGTCGTACCCCATATATACTCTTCTCTCCCTCACATACACTCTTCTCTCCCAATATATCTCTCTTGCTCCATCGTTCACTACCTTCCTCATTCTCTAGCACTCTTTTTCTCTCTTCTCTCGTCTCCCTACCTCCCTCCCTCACACTTTCTCTCCCTTCCCTCTCACCTTCTATCTTTATCACTCTCTCTCCCTCTATCTTTCTCACTCGCTCATTCTTGCTCTCTCTAGGCCTCCCTTATGTTGCTGACCCTTCCCTCTCACCTTCTTAAGCTCCTTTTCTTGATCTCTATCTGGCACTCTCTTACCAACTTGCTTCTTCTCTCGCACATCACCCTCTCTCTTGATTGCTACTTCTGTCTACCCTCTCTCTTTCTTGCTCTTTATCCCCACTCTATCACTTTCTCTATCTTTTTCTCTCTTTTACTCTCTTCATTGTTGCTCTCTCATCTCTCTTTCATCTCACTCTTTCTCTCCCTATATCCCCACTCTCTCTCTCTCTCCTTCTCTATTGCTTCCATCCCTCCCATTCTCTCTTTCTCTCACTTCTCTCCCTCCATCCCTTCTACCCTTACTTCCATCTCCCTCACTCTTTCACACACTCTCTCCCTCTCACTCTTTACCCCTCCCTCTTATTCTTTCTTGCTCTCTCTCTCAATCTCTCTCTCTCTCTCTCACTCATTCTCTTGCTCTCCTCTCTCTCTCCCTCTCACTCACCTTTTCTTGCTCTATTTTTGTCTCTCTTATCAATCTATACATCTCTCTCTTTGTCTCAATCCCCCACTCTTAGATATCTCTCACTCCCTCTCTCTATCTCTCTCTCACTCTCTATTCTTTCTTTCTTGCTCTTTTTCTCTTCTCTCACATGATCTCTCTTATGCCACTCTGTCATCTCTCTTTCTTTATCCCTATCCCTCACACACACACTCTCTCTCCAACATTTGCTCTCTCTGTCCGTCTATCTCGTCTGTCATTGATTCTCACTTACTCCCTCTTTCACTCTCCCTTCCTCTGTCCCTCTTTAAATCATTCACTCCATCTGCCACACCCTTATCTCTCTCATTCATCTTTCCTTACTCTTGTTCTCACTCCCTCCCCACTCCTAATATATATCTCTTGCTCCATCGCTCACTACCTCTCGCATTCTCTAATTATCTATCTTTCACTTCTCTAACTCCCTACCTCCCTGACTCACACTTTCTCTCCCTTCCCACTTTCCTAATAACTCTTTTCCCCCTTGCATCTCTCTCACACACTCTCCCTTATAGCGTCTTGTCTCTCTCACTCTGTTTTCCTCTACAGTTCTCTTTCATTCCACTACTTTCAATCACTTTAGCACTCTCTCTCTCCTTCTCTTCTTACTCCCTCATTATTGTCCTCTATGGGCCACCATAAAATAGCTCACCCTTTTCTCTCTATCTCACTCACTCTCTCTCGAGCTCTTACACACACTGATACACTCTCATACACACTCTCTCCCAATCTCTCTCCCTCTCACTTTCTTATGCTCCATTTCTTGATCTCTATCTCTTTCTCTTACACTCCATTTTCTCTCTATTGCTTCTTGTTTCTCTCTTCTCTCTCTATGTCAATCTCTACTATTCTCTCTTTCTTTCTCCCTATCCCTCACTCTCTCTTTCTTGCACTATTTTCTCTCTTCATTGTTGCTTTGTCTCTCTCATTCATCTTACCCTTTCTCTCCCTCTATCCCCCACTCTCTCTCCCTCTTTATTGCTTCCATCACTCCCACCATCTCTTTCTCTCACTTCTTTTGCTCCATCCTTCTACCTTTACTTCCTCCCTTCTGCTCCTTCACCATCACCCTCTCTATGTCCCACTCCCCTCTCTCTCCCAACATTTATCTATCCTCCCTATCCCTTTACCTCTCACTCACTATCTCTTAATCAATCTTTTCTCAGTCTCTCTTCTCTCCCTATATCCTTCTCACTCTCTATCACTTTCTCTATTTTTCTCTCTCTTTAATTGATCTCACTCCCGCCCTCTATCTCTCTTTCTCGCTCAATTGCTTCCCTCTCTTTCCTTCTCATCCTCATATCTCTCACTCTCATTTCCACTTTCTTTATAGACATCTCTCAGTCTACCACTTTCAATTACTTTATCACACTCTCGTTCCCTCCATCTTGCTCATTCCCTCATTCTTGCCCTCCTAGAACTCCCTTATGTGTCTCTCCCTCCTCTCTCTATCAGACACTCATACACCTTATCATTCTCTCTCAACCTCTCTCCCTTCACCCTCTAAAGCTCCTTTTCTCGATCCCTATCTCATTCTCTTATCATTTTTCTTTTTCTCTTGCACTCCATCCGCTATCTCTGTTGCTGCATCTTTCTCTCTTCTATCTCCATCCCCATCTCTATTATTCTCTCTCCCTCGCTCTCTCTCCCTAAGTCTATCTTTATTGCACTCTATTCTCTTTTTCTATCTTATACTCTCTTTTGCTATCATCAATGTTACTCTCTTTTCTCTCTTTCATCTCACTCTTTCTCTCCCACTTTCCCCCACTCTCTCTCTCCTTCTCTATTGCTTCCATCCCTACTACTATCTTTTTCTCTCTTCTCTCCCTTTTTCCCTGCATCCCTTGCTTCCTCCATTCTTCCCTCTCCTTCTCCATCTCCTTCTCTTCACCCTCTCCATCTCCCTCCCTCTCTTGCTCTCTCTCTCCCTTGTGATTCTTCTATTATCCTTATCTCTTTACCTCTCACTCACTATCTCTTACTCATCTTTCCTCAGTCTCTCATCTCTCTCTATTTCCTTTTAACTCTGTGACTTTCTGTTTACTACTCTCTCTTTAATCCATCTCACTCCCTCCCACTCTCTCTCTTTCTCACTCACTCCGTCCCTCTCTCTCTCACACCCTCTATTCCACCTCTCTTTATCTCTCTATCTCTCTCTCACTCTCTCTTTTAACTTTCTCTCTTTTGACACTTTTTATCCCTCATTACCTCTCTTTCACTCAACCACCTAGTTTTACTCCCTACTTCCCCATCTTTCTTTTGTCTCCTTATCTCTCTCTTGCTCCTTATCTCGCTCGTTCACTCTCTCCCTCTATCATTCTCTCTCTTCCCTCACTCTTCCGTTATTTCTCTCTAACATTCTCTCCCTTTCTTACTCCGTCTTGCTCTGTCTTCCATTTCACTTCAACTCTTAATGCATGTTTCTTGCTCCGTTTTTGCTCTCTCTCACTTATCATTTTGTTGCACTTTCTTCTCTCTCCTTTCAAACTTACACCCCTCTTCCCCCACTCTATTGAGTACTTGTCTTTATTCCTCTCTCTTCCACTCTTGCTCTCATACACACACTGTCTCCCTCTCTCTCTCTCTCACTCACTTTCTCTTCATCCCCCTCATTTTCGATCTCATGTTCTACCCAATCTCGCCCTCTTGCTCACTCACTTTCTATATCTTCCCTCGCTCTCTTTTCTTTCATACTCCCTCTACCTCTCTCACTTCCACTCTCTTTAATCTCTAACACCCCTTCTCTCCATCTCTCTCCTTCTCACTCTCTCCCTCTCTCACTCTTTTCTCCATGTTTTATTAGTTTTTATTCTCTATTGTTCTATCTATCACACACACTCTCTCTCTTGCTCTCTCTTTTATCACTCTCCTTATCTCTTTACCCACTTTTTCTCTCCAACCAATCCTCACTCTCTGCCTCTTTAATTACTTCACTCTCTTTCTCTATTTCCTTCTCATACTCCCCCTCTCTGCTTATCTCCCTCAACATTGTGCTCTCTCTACCTTTCACTCACCATATTTTGCTCAATATTCCCTGAGTCCCTCTTCTCTCTAACTCCCTCCCTCTATCTCTCTCTTTCTACTCTCTTTCTCTCTCCCTCACCTTCTATTTCATCTCTCTTTATTGCTTGCTTACTCTTTATGTGTCTATCTCTTGCTATATCTTCAATCACTCTCTCTTACCTCTCTTTACTCGCTCTTTCTATGCCTCCATCCCTCGCCTTCTCTCTCACTCTGCTTCCTTCCCTCTCTTTCCCAATTGCTCTCTAACTTCTCTCTCATCCTCCAAATGTCTCATTCTCATTATTTCTCATTTTCTCTCGCACTTCATTCTTCCCCCTCAATCCCTCCCTCTTTCACTCTCTCTCTCCCCTCTCTTCTCTCTCTCTCCGCTCTCTCTTCTCCTACACGCACCCATTCTCTCTCCATCCCTCTTGTTCTCCCCTTCCCTCTCTCTCACTCTATTTTTCTTGCTCTCTCTTCCTCTCTTTTCTCTGTGTTTCTCATTTACTCTCTCTATCCATTTCTCTCTCTCCCTCTCTTCAATTTCACTCTCACTCTGACACCCTCCCTCAATCTCTCTTTTTCACTCTTTTTTCTTGCTCTCCCTCCCATCCCTTATCTCTTCTATTTTTTATACACTCTCACTCTCACACTCTCTCCCCCTCATTATCTTGCTCTCCATTACTTTTGCTCTAACTTCCCTCGCTCTCTCTATATTGCTCTCCCTCTCTTCCTTTCATACACTCACACACTTTCTGTTAAATTTAACTTAATTCTTCTCTATTTCTCTTGTTCTTGCTCTCCCTCTTACACTCCATTCTATCTCTTTTTTACTCTCTCTCTCTTTTGTTGTCTCCTTAGACATGCTCTCTTTTTTGTTTGCTTTCTCATTCTCTTCATTTGTTCCTCACTCTCTTTCTCGCTATCTCTCCTTTGTCTCCCTCTCTCTCACAATCCCTCTCTCTTCTCGCTCTCTTCAATCCTCTCTGTCATTGTTTCTGACTTTTATCGCTTTTCCCTCTCCCTCTCTCGCTCCGTCTCCCTTAATGTCTCTCTCTTGCTTTCTCTTGTTCCATTTCTCACTCTATCTTTAGTTCATCCTCTACCTCTCTCCCACTACTTACTTTACTCTCTTTTCTTTTTCTATATTTTTCTCTCAAGCTCTTTCTCTTGTTCACCCTCATGTTCCCTTCCTAGCTCCCTCTAACTCCCACCCTTCTATTCTTCTCTCTCTTTCTACATCTCCTTATCCTTATCTCACTTGTCCTCTATCTCTTCCTCCCTCCCTATGTCTCTCTCACCTTTCTCTATCTTCCTCTTTTTTTCTCTCATTCTTTCACTTTAATTTTTCTCCCCTATCTCTTTCCCTCTTCTCTCACTTTTTTTCTCTTATTCTCCCTCTCACTCTCTTTCCCATTCCAGATCTCTCTCATCTTTCTTCTTTTGCTCACTTTATTCTCTATCTCCTTTTCTAAAGCTCCCTCCGCCAGTGTTCTCTCTTTCTTTCTTTGACACAGTCTCTCTCCCAAACACTCTCTCACTTTCTCCTCTCCCTCCCTCTCCATCCCCCTCCCTCTCTCCCTCCCCTTCTCTATCTCTCTTTGACTCTCTTTATCTCACACTTGTTCTCTCTCTCTCTCTTCTCCCTCGCTCAACTCTCTCCACACTCCCTTATTTGCTCTCACATTCTCCCTCTATCTTTCTCTCTCTCTGTCCCTCACTTCTCTCACTCTCTCTATTTTTCCTTCCTCCTTCTCTCTTTCTCTCTCTCTCCTCCTACCCTCCCTCCCTCCCTCCGCCCATCCACCTATCTCTCTTCTCAACTCTACCCTTCTCTCTCACTCTCTCTCCCTCTCTCTTTATTGCTTTCTTGCTCCATCTCAGCTCCATCTCAGTCATTCTCTAATTCCTGCTCTCTCTCATTCTTTCTTATGACACTCACACTTTCTCGACCTCTCTCTCCCTCCCTCCGTTCCTCCCTCTCTCATCCCATCTTTATCATCCTCTCCCTCTCATTCTCTCTAGTTCTTTTTCTCACTATCTCATGTTCTCTCTCGCTCTCTTCTCACACTCTATCTTCTATTACTCTCTCTGTAATGCCTTCTAATCTCTCATCTTTTTCTCCCTCTCTCTTCTTTACCTTTCTCTTCTTCACACCTTCACTTTCTCTCTCCCTCTCTTTACTCCCCTACCTCCTCTTACTCTCTCGTTTATTCTCCCTCCATGTCTCTCTTTCTTTCTGTCTTTCTCCTTTCCCTCTCTCTCAAGTTTTTCTATTGCTCTCTCTCTCACTCACTCACTCTCTCTCTCTCTCTCTCTCTCTCTCTCTCTCTCTCTCTCTCTTTTCCTCCCTCTCTTTATCCTCATTTTCACTCACTCTTACTACCCTCTCCTTCTCTTTCTCACACTCTCTTGCTTGCTCTTACTATCTCTTCTATTACTACCTATTCCCTCTCTCTTCTCACTTTTTCTTCTCCTCTATCCCCCAAAAAATCTCTCTCATTCCTCCTTCCCTCTTCCTTCTCAATCGCCAACCCTCCTTCCCTTTCTCTCCCTCCCATCCCCTCCATCTCCCTCTCTCACTTACTCACTCTCTCCCTCTCTCTCACTCATTCTCTCATTCTTTCTCCCACTTTTCCTATAGCTCGCTCTCTCTTGCTATATCTTCCTTTACACTACCTTATGTCTCTATTTCTCTCCATCTCTCTTCCTTTCTTGTTCCCTCTCTCGTCAATCTTTCTCACTCCCTCCCTCTCTCTATTTTTCCCTATCTATTCTCGATCTTTCTTGCTCTCTCTTCTATTATTCTATCTTCCATTTCTTTCACTCACATACACATGCACTCTCTTCTATTATTCTCTCTTCCAGTACTCTCGTACACACACACTTAGATGTAGAGTGAAAAGAGGGACTCAGAGAGAAAGAGTGACATACGAAGCAAGAGGAAGAGAGAGTGTGTGTGCGTGTGAGTGAGAGTAATGGAAGAGAGAATAATAGAAGAGAGAGAAAGAAAGATAGTTAATAAATAGTTAAAAAATAGAAAGAGAGGGAGTGAAAGAGATTGAAGAGAGAGGGAACGAGAGAGGAAGGAAGAGGGAGAGAGAAGTAACAGAGGAGACTGAAAGAAGATGAGCAATAGAGAGTGAGCTAAAAGAAAAGAGAAAGATAAGAGGAGTAAGAGAGAGGGAGATGGAGAGCGTGAGAGGGAGAGAGAGAGAGGGAGAAGGAGAGGGAGGGAGAGTGACTTAGAGAGATGGATGCAGAGAGGGACGCGAGAGAGATGTGTGTGGGGGATAGAGGAGGAGAACGAGTGAGAAGAGAGAGGGAATAGGTATTAATAGAAAAGATAGTAAGACATAGCAAGAGAGAGAGGGAATGGGAAAGAGAGGGAGAGAGGGAGTAAGTGCATGTGAAACTGAGCAGAAAGAAAGGGGGAGAAAGAGAGAGAGTGATAGAGAAATCGAGACAGAAGAGAGGTAAGGGAAGATAGAACAAAAGGAAACGGAAGAGCAAGAGAGAAAGAAGAGAGGGAGATAATAAGTAAGAGAGAGTGAGATAGAGTGTGAGAAATGGAGTTAAAGAAGGTGAGAGGGAGAGTGATTGAGAGAGAGTGAGAGATTGTATGAGTGTTTGAGATGGAGAGACAAGAGTGAGCTACATAAGGGAGACTTAGAGATGAAAAGATTGAGTAAGTGAGGAAGGTAGATGGAGAGAGTGAGACTGATAAAAAGATAAGAGTGAGAGAGTCAAAGAGACCTTGAGAGAAAAGAATATAAGAGGGAAGGAGAGTGAGGGACAAGAGAGAAAAAATACGTTAACCGGGTAGGAAGAGGATAGACTTTGAGAGAGGGAGGGAGAGAAGAGAGAGAATGAGAGTGAGAGAATGAGGGAGAGAGCAAGAGAGAAATCTGGATAGAGAGAGAGATAGAGTGAGAACAAGAGTAAGGAAAGAGAGTGAGAGATAGGGGTGACAAAGAGAGGGAGGGAGAGAGTGAGAGAGAGTGAGAGAGAAGTTTAAGAGAAAGTGAGAAATAATGAGAGAGAGAAGAGAGAAGGATTGAGAAAGATAAAAGTTGGAAAGCGAGAGATAAGAGTGTGTGAGGGATGGGGAGAGAGTAAGAAAGAGAGAGATAGAGAGAGGGAGTGAGAGAATGAAACGTGAAAGATTAATATAGAGAGAGAAATAGAAAGAGAAAAATGTTTATGAAAAAATAGAGCAAGAGATGGTTAATGAGTGGGATAGAGGGAAGGAGAGCAAGAAAGGGGTAATGAGAGAGAAAAAGGTTAGGAGAGAAAGAGAATGAGTGAGAGAGTAACCAAAAGAGAGAGATTGAGAGTGGAGGATGTAGAGATAGAGGGAGACAGTGGAAGGGAGAGTGAGAGAGAGTGTGAAAGAGGGAGGGGAGATAGAGAAAGTGGAAGACATAAAGAGGGAAGGAGGAAAGTGAGAGAGTGAGGGAGAGAGTTGAGGATATACGGAGGGAGCGATTGATAAGAATGAGAGAGAAGAGAAACAAATAAAAGACAGATTACAAGTGAGAGAGAAAGAACAGAGAAAGAGAAATATACAGGGACACATTAACAGTGAGAGTGATATGAAGATGAAGTGATTGCCTGAGAGAGAATGGACGTGAGAGGGAACATGATGGAGAGATAGAGAGAATGTGTGTGTGTGAGTGAGAGTAATGGAATACAAAATAATAAAAAATAGAGAAAGAAAGATACAAAATAAATAGTAAAAAATAGAGAGAGGGAGGCGTGAGAGAGATTGAAGAGAGAGGAAACGAGAGAGGAAGAGAGATGGAGAGAAAAATAGAGAGAAAAGAGATTACGTAGGAGAGTGAGCTAGAGGAAAACAGGAAGAGATAATTAGGGAATGAGTGAGAGAGAGGGAGGAAGAGAGAGATTGAGTGAGCAAAAGAGGGGGGCGGGATGCAAGAAAGAGAGTGTGTGGTGGATAAAGGATGAGAAATAGTGAGAAGAGAGAGTGAATATGTACTAATAGAAGGGATAGTAAAACTGTGCAAGAGAGAGTACGACAAAGAGTGAGAGAGAGTAGTAAGAATGCATATAATTGAGGAGAAAGAGAGGGAGGAAGAAAGTGAGAGAGAGAGAGAGCTAAAGAAACCGATAGAGAAGGGAGAAGAGGGAAGAGAGAATAAGAGGAAAAGGAAGATAAACAGAGAAAGTGAAGGAGGGAAAGAGGGAGGGAAAGAGAGAGTGCATGTGAGAGAGAGTGAGAGAGGAAGAGAAGAGAGTGTGAGAGATAGTGGGAGGGAAAAAGGGAGAGTGAGAGAGGAAGAGTATGTTTGGTGTGGGGGATAGATGGAGAGAGAGAGTAAGAGGAGATGAGAATAGAGTAATTAATTATAGGAGAGCAAGAGAGAGGGAGAGTGAGAGAGTAGGGAGTGAGAAGGATAGAGGGAGGGAGTGAGCGTGAGATTTAAATTGAATAAAAAGACAGAGTGACCAAGAAATAGAGAAAAAATAGTAAGAGAAGTGAGGGTAAGTGAACGAAGGGTAAGAAAGAGGGAGAGATAGAGAAAATGAGAGAGAGTGCGAGAGAGAACAGAAGAGCAAAAGTGAAAGAGGAGTAGGACAAAGGGGATGTAAGAAAGAAAGAGTAATAAGGTGTTAGATGGAGAGTGAGTGAGAGAATAGATAGGTAATTTGGTAGATAAATAGAGAGTAAGAGATAGGAAAATGAGACTGAGGGGAAGAGAGAAAATAAAATAGTGAGAAAGAAATACTAAGTGGGGGAAGAGGGAGCCAGAGAGATTGAGAAAGAGATAAGAGAAAGATGGAGAATAGAAGGAGATGTGAGAAATATTGGTAGGGGAGAGAGGGAGCGAGAGGGGGAGGGGGAGAGGGAGATAGAGTGGGGGATAGACAGAGATAAAAAGTAAGAGGAGAGGAGAATAGAGTAACATAAGAAGTAAGAGGGATAGGAAGAGAGAGAATAAAGAGTTAGAAAGGGAGAGGAGTAAGGGTGAGATTTAAATTGAATGAAGGGAGAGAAAGACCAAGAAATAAAGACAAAAGAGCGAAAAGAGAGAGTAAGAGAAGAAAGAGCAAGAGAGAGGGAGGGAGAGAGAGAAAATGAGAGACAACGCGAGAGAGAAGAAGAGCAAAAGAAAAGACATGAGCGAATGAGGATAGGAGAGAGGTCGTGTGATAAGTGATAATAATGAAGGGTTATATTGAGAGAAAACGAGAGAATAGATTGATAAATTGGTTGGCTGGGAGAAGGATAGAGATAGGAGCGTGAGATAGAGGGGGGAGAGAAAATAAATTAGTGAGAATGAAATGGAGATAAGGGAAAAGAGAATGAGAGAGATCGAGAAAGAGAGCTTAAGAGATTAAGGTACAAAAATTGTGAAAATGTATGGGTTTGAGAGAAATGGAGAGAGGAGGAGGGAGGAAGAGTGACAGTGAAATTGAAAAGATATAGAACTAGGGATAAATGAATAGAAGAGAGAAAGAGAGAGTGGGAGGGATGGAAGCAATAGAAAGGAAGAGAGAGAGAGTGGGCGGTATAGGGAGAGAAAGAGAGTTGGAGAGAGTGGGAGAGAGGGAGGCAAGAGAGAATAAGGGATTGATTGAGAGAAAGAGAGAATAAAGGGAAACATAAGAGAGAACAATAGACCGAGAAAAAGAGATATAATAGAGAGTGTTAGAGAGAGCATTAGTGGTAAAGAAAAAGAAATAGAGAGTTAGATGGGGCTCATAGAAAGATTGAAGAGTGAGGGAGCAAGAGAGGGAGAAAGATTGTGAGTGAGAGAGTGAGACAGGAACATATATAAAGTAACTAGGAGAGTGAGAAAAAGAGTAAGGTAAAGAGAGAGATATATGGAAAGACAAGGACAGAGGGAGGGATGGAGTGAATGAGTGAGGGGGAGAGAGGAAGAGATGTGTGAGAGAAGGTGAGAAATAAAGAGAGAGAGAGAAGAGGCAGATAGAGAAAGACAGAGAGAGCTGAGAGTGGGATTGAAAGAAAGAGAAGTAGGGCGAGGTAAATTGAGAGAGAGTGAGGGTAGGGTGAGAAAAAGAGAGAGAATAAAGGGTAACATAAAAGAGAGCAAAAGATCGAGAAAAAGAGATATAATAGAGAGTGTGAGAGAGAACATGAGTGGTAAAGGGAAAGAAATAGATAGATAGAGGGAGGCCATGAGAAAGATTGAAGAGATAGAGTGAGCAAGAGAGGGAGAGTGTGTGAGAGAGAAATAGAGAGCGTTGGAAGATAGAGCACGAGAGAGTGAGCGAGAATGAAAGAGAGATGGAGAACAAAACAATAGAAGATAAAAAGTGAGAGAGAGAGTTATCAAGGGAGAGAATGAATGGGAAGGAGGGAGAGAAAGTGCTAGAGAGAGATAGAGGAAATAATGAGTGAGAGAGGGAGGGAGGGAAAGGAGAGAGAGGAGAGAGTTGGAGGATGAACGAAAAGAATTAGAGTGAGAAGAGGAGCAGCAGTACAGAGAGTGAGAGAGAGATGGAGAGTAGAAAGAGGGAAGTGAGTGAGCTAAGTTGAAGAGAGGTAGGGAGCGATGAAGGAGAGAGAGTTGGGAGATAAGAGAGTGAGAGAAAGAGGGAGATAGAGATAGTGAGGTAGAGTGCAGGGGAGAAAGAGCGAGATAGTGAGAGAGAGAAAGAGGATGAGAAGGAGAGGAAGTCAGAGTGAGAGTGAAATTTACTAGAGAGGAAGAAAGAGAAGAGAGAGCAACAAATGTGAGAGTGGCTGAGAGAGAGTAAACAAGAAGAAAGAAAGAGTAAGGGAGAGGGAGTGAGAGTGAGAGTGAAACTAAAGAAAGTGAAAGAGGGACTGATAAAGGAAGAGTGTGAGTGACAAATAGAGAGAAGAGAGTGTGAGAGAATAGAGGGCGTGAGAGAGGAAGAGAGTGAGCAAGAAAGAGAGAGATTAGGAGAGTGAGAGAGAGAAAGGGTTTAAGGGGCATAATAGGGAGGGAGAGCGAGAGAGAGGTAGTGAGGGGTAATGGGAGTATCAAAAGTGATAAACAGAAGAGCTAGAGAGAGAGAGATAAAGAGAGATGGAATAAAGTGTGAGAGAAAGAGGGAGATGGATATAGAGAGGTAGAGTGAGGGGGAGAGAAAGCGAGAAGGAGAGAGAGATAGAGAAAAGAGGGTGAGAAAGAGAGGGAGTAAGAGTGAGAGTGAAATTTAATAAAGAGATAAGGAGAGAGAAAAGACTCATCAACGTAAGTGAGAGGGGCTAGAGAGGTGAACATAGAGTGAGAAAGAGTGAGAGAGTACGATTAGGGGAGATAAAGGGAGAGAGAGAAAGTGTGAAAGAGAGAGAAAGTGGGAGAGAGAAAGTGGGAGAGAGAAAGTGGGAGAGTATGAGAGAAAAGAGAGAAGAGAGTATAAGGGAAATAAGGAGAAGAGAGTATAAGGGAAATAGGGAGAAGAGAGTATGAGAGAGTACGAGTGGGAGAGAGTGGGAGAGAGAGGGACTAAGGGAGCTAAAGAGGGAGGGAGAGAGAGAGACAGAGGTGATGAGGGATAACGGGACGGTCAAAAGTGAGAGACATAAGTGACAGCGAGAGAAAGAGAGAAAGGGAGATGAAATAGATGGTGGAAGAAAGATAGAGCTGGAGATAGAAAGTTTAGACTGAGGGGGGAGAGAGAGCAAGAGAGAGTGAGAGAGAAAAAAGTGGGTGAGAAAGAGATGGAGTATAAGTGAGAGGTAGAAGTGACAACGGAGAGAGAGAAATAAAGAGAGATGGAATAGAGAGTGAGAGAGATGGAGATAGTGAGCAAGAAAGAGAGATAAAAAAAGGACCTACAAAAGGCAAGATTGAGGGAGTGTGAAAGATAGAGGGAACGAGACCAACAAAGAGAACAAAGAGTTAGAGAGTCAAAGAGATCTAGAGAGAAAGAGGAAAAGAATGTGAGAGAGAGAAAAGAAAGTGAGTGAGAAAGTGAGGAAAAGAAAGGGAGGGAAGGAGAGTGAGGTGCAAGAGAGAAAAATATATTAATAGGTGGGAAGGGAAAGAGAGTGTGAGGGAGGGAGGGACGGAGAAAAGAGGGTGATAGAGAGTGAGAAAATGAAAGAGAGACTGAGGTACGGAGCAATAGAGAATTATAGATAGAGAGGGAAAGAGTGAGAACAAGTGTAAGGAAAGAGACTAAGAGATAGTTGACAGAGAGAGTAAGAGAGAGAAGGAGAGAGAGAGAATTGTGAGAGAAACTAAGAAATAATGAGAGAGAAGTGAGAACGATTGAGAAGGATAAAAATTAGAGAGCGAGGGATAGAGTGTGTGAGAGATAAAGAAGAAAAAAGATTGAGCAATGAGAGAAGAGTGTGTGACTGAAGAGAAAGCATGTGAGAAAAGAGCAAGAGAGCGAGAAAGAAAGATAACATAGAGGAGAGTGTGAGAGAGAGGTGGAGATTGAAAAACAGAGATATTGAAGAGTAAAAAAAATGGAAAGAAGGAGAGAATGTGAGAGACAAATAGAGAGAAAAGAGATTGAGAAAAAATAGAGCAAGAAAGGTTTAGTGATAGGGACAAAGGGAAGGTCAGCAAGAGAATGAGTGAGAGAGAGATCGAGAGAGAGAGTGCAAGGGGGATGCAGTGGTAGAGGGAGAGAGTGTGTGAAATAGAGAGGAGGAAAAAGAAAAGGAGGAAGACATAATAAAGGAAGTAGGAAAGTGTGAGAGGGTGAGAGGTTGGGGATGTATGGAGAGAAAGGCTGAAAGTATGACAGAGAAGAGAGACAAAAGAAAGACATATTAAGAGAGAGAAAGAATAAAGAATGTGATAGAAAAGGGACAGGTTAAGAGTGAGAGTGATACAGAGATGAAGAGAGGGACTGAGATTGAGAGAGAGAGAGTGAGAGTATATGAGTGTGTGTGAGAGCTTGAGAGAGAGTGAGTGAGTGAGATGGAGAGAGAAGGTGGGTTACATAAGGGAGACCTAGAGAGGGCATGAATGAGGGAGTGAGAAGTATAGAGGGAGAGAGAGTATGTGATAATGATAATGAGAGTGAGAGAACGAAAGAGATCTATAGAGATAGAGGAAAAGAGAGTGAGAGAGACAAGACGATATGAGAGAGGGATTAAGAGGGAGGGACAAAACAGAAACATAAATAATAAAGAGAATAGAGAGTGAGAAAGTTTAAGATGAGAGGAGATTAGAGTAACATAATAGAGGAAGAGAGAGAATAGAGAGTAAGAAAGGGAGAGGAAGGGAGTAAAAGTGAGATTTAAATTGAACAAAGGGAGACAGGGACAAAGAAATAGAGAAAAAAAATAGAGAGAAGAGAGTAACGGAAGAAAGAGCAAGAGAAAGGGAAAGAGAGAGAGAATGCGAGAGAAGAAGATAGAAAGGAAGAGCAAGAGCGAAAGAGGACTGGGAGAGAGGTGGTGTGAGAAAGTGATAGTAATGAAGGGTTAGCTTGAGAGAGGGTGAGAGAATAGATAGATAATTTGGTATATAGAGAGTAGTAAGTTTGAGTGAAATTGAAAAGATATAGAACGAGGGAAGAGAGGGAGAGAGTAGTAAGTGTGAATGAAATTGAGGAAAAAGAGGGGTGGATGACAGAGAGAGTGCAATAGAGAAAATGAGAGAGAATAAAGGTGAGGGAAGAGAGAGAGAGAGGAACATCAAGAGAGAAAGCGAGGCAGGGAAAGTGAGGAAGAGACAGTACAAGTGAGAGGGAGAGGGAGAGAGAGAGAACAAGAAAGGGAGAGTGCGATAGAGTGTGGTATAGACGGAGCGAAAGAGTAAGAGGAGAGAAGAGTTAAGAGTGAGAGGGAGAGAGAGAGAATAGAGAGTGAGAAAGAGAGAGAATGAAATTTAAATTAAATAAAAAAGATTGAGGGACCATGACATAAAAACAGAAATAGAGAGAATGAGAGAGAGTGTAAGAGAGAAGAAGAGAAAAAGAAAGAGCTAAAGTGAAAGAGTAGCAGGAGAGAGGGGGCGTGAGAAAGAGAGAGTAATAGAGGGTTAGATTGAGAGATAGTAAGGGAATTGATAGATAAATTGGTAGATTGATAGAGAGATAGAGATAGGAACATGAGATGGATTGGGAGAGAGAAAATAAAATAATGATAAAGAAATGTAGAGTGTAGAAAAAGAGAGAGAGATCGAGAAAGAGAGAATGGAAAAATTAAAGAATAGAGAGAGATGTGTGAGAGATAGTGGGAGGGGAAGAGAGAGCGATATAGAGTGGAGATTAGAGTAACATAATAGAGGAAGAGAGTGTGAGAAAGTTTAAGAGGAGAGGAGATTAGAGTAACCTAATAGAGGAAGAGAGAGAATAAAGAGTGAGAAAGGGAGAGGAAGGGAGTAAAAGTGAGATTTAAATTGAACAAAGGGAGACAGGGACAAAGAATATAGAGATAAAAATAGAGAGAAGAGAGTAACGGAAGAAAGAGCAAGAGAGAGGGAACGAGAGAGAGAATGCGAGAATAAGATAGAAAGGAAGAGCAAGAGCGAAAGAGGACTGGGAGAGAGGTGGTGTGAGAAAGTGATAGTAATGAAGGGTTAGATTGAGAGAGGGTGAGAGAATAGATATATAATTTGGTAGATTGAGAGAGTAGTAAGTGTGAGTGAAATTGTAAAGATATAGAACTAGGGAAGAGAGGGAGAGAGTAGTAAGTGTGAGTAAAATTGTGGAAAAAGAGGGGTGAATGAAAGAGAGAGTGCAATAGAGAAAATGAGACTGAAGAAAGGTCAGAGAAGAGAGAGAGAGAGGAACATCAAGAGAGAAAGCAAAGCAGGGAAAGTGAGAGAGGAAGAGAGAATGCATTTGAGAGAGAGGGGGGAAGAGAAGAGAGTGGGAGAGGGAGAAAGAGAGAACAAGAAAGGGAGAGTGAGATAGAGTGTGGTATAGACGGAGAGAAAGAGTAAGAGGAGAGAAGAATAGAGGAACATAAAAGAGTTAAGAGTGAGAGGGAGAGAGGGAGAGAATAGAGATTGAGAAAGAGAAAGAGTGAAATTTAAATTAAACAAAAAAGATTGAGCGACCATGAAATAAAAATAGAAATAGAAAGAATGAGAGAGAGTGCAAGAGAGAAGAAGAGAAAACGTAAGAGCTAAAGTGAAAGAGCAGTAGGAGAGAGAGATGTGAGAATGATAGAGTAATAGAGGGTTAGATTAAGAGAAAGTGAGGGAATTGATACATAAATTGGTAGATTTATAGAGAGAGAGATAGGAACATGAGATAGATTGGGAGAGAGAAAACAAAATAATGATAAAGAATTGTAGAGTGTAGAAAAAGTGAGAGAGAGATCGAGAATGAGAGAAGGGAAAAAATAAGGAATAAAGAGAGATGTGTAAGAGATAATGTGAGTGGAGGAGAGAGAGATAGAGTGGAGATTAGAGTAGCATAATAGAGGAATAGAAAGAATAGAGTCCGAGAAAGTTTAAGAGGAGAGGAGATTAGAGTAACATAATAGAGGAAGAGAGAGAATAGAGAGTGAGAAAGGGAGAGGAAGGGAGTGAATGTGAGATTCAAATTGAACAAAGGGAGACAGGGACAAAGAAATAAAGTCAAAAAAAGAGAGAAGAGAGTAAGAGAAGAAAGAGCAGGAGAGAGGGAAGGAGACAGAGAACACGAAAGAAGAAGATAGAAAGGAAGATCAAGAGCCAAAGAGGACTGGGAGAGAGGTGGTGTGAGAAAGTGTTAGTAATGAAGGTTAGATTGAGAGAGGGTGAGAGAATAGATAGATAATTTGGTAGATAGAGAGAGTAGTAAGTGTGAGTGAAATTGAAAAGATATAGAACTAGGGAAGAAAGGGAGAGAGTAGTAAGTGTGAGTGAATTGAGGAAAAAGTGGGGTGGATGAAAGAGAGACTGCAATAGAGAAAATGAGAGAATAAAGGCGAGGGAAGAGAGAGAGAGGAACATCAAGAGAGAAAGCGAGGCATGGAAAGTTAGAGACGAAGAGAGAGTGCATGTGAGAGAGAGAGCGGAAGAGAAGAGAGTGTGGTGATAGTGAGAGAGGGAGAGACGGAGAACAAGAAAGGGAGAGTGAGATAGAGTGTGGTATAGACGGAGAGAAAGAGTAAGAGGAAAGAAGAATAGAGTGACATAAATGAGTTAAGAGTGAGAGGGAGAGAGAGAGAATAGAGAGTGAGAAAGAGAGTGAGTGAAATTTAAATTAAACAAAACAAATTGAGGTACCATGAAATAAAAACAGAAATAGAGAGAATGAGAGAGAGTGCAAGAGAGAAGAAGAGAAAACGGAAGAGCTAAAGTGAAAGAGGACGTGACAAAGATAGAGTAATAGAGGGTTAGATTGAGAGAATGTGAGGGAATTGATAGATAAATTGGTAGATATATAGAGAGATAGAGATAGGAACATGAGATAGATTGGGAGAGAGAAAACAAAATAATGATAAAGAAATGTAGGTAGAAAAAGAGAGAGAGATCAAGAAAGAGAGAAGGGAAAACTTAAAGAATAGAGACAGATGTGTGAGAGAGAGTGGGAGGGGAAGAAAGAGCGAGATAGAGTGGAGATTAGAGTAACATAATAGAGGAAGAGAGAGAATAAAGTTTGATAAAGTCTAAGAGGAGAGGAGATTAGAGTAACATAATAGAGGAAGAGAGAGCATAAAGAGTGAGAAAGGGAGAGGGAGTAAAAGTGATATTTAAATTGAACAAAGGGAGACAGGGACAAAGAAATAGAGAGAAGAGAGTAACGGAAGAAAGAGCAAGAGAGAGGGAAGGAGAGAGAGAATGCGAGAGAAGAAGATAGAAAGGAAGAGCTAGAGAGAAAGAGGACTAGGAGAGAGGTGGTGTGAGAAAGTAATCGTAATGAAGGGTTAGATTGAGAGAGGGTGAGAGAATAGATAGATAATGGTAGATAGGGAGATAAGGAGAGAGTGTGTGAAAGAGAGTAAAAAGGTGAAAGTGAGAGGGATAGAGGATGATGTAGCTTGAAGGCAGCAGGGATAGAAAGGGAGAGAGATAGAGAGAGAAGAGTGAGCTAGAGAGAGAAAGTGAGAGAGAGAAATTATGAGAAATATTGAGAGTGAGAGAGAGTAGGAGAGAGGGAGAGATAGAGGGCAAGAGAGCTAGAATAGGGAGGGAGATGTCGAGAGATAGAGAAGAGAGCGAGAGTTGATAGGGAAAGAAAGAAAGAAAGCAAGAGAAATTGAGGAAGAGAGATAAAAAGAAAAGAAGAATGCGGGAGAGATTTAGAGATGTAGTGAGAAAGACATTATAAGAGGGATGTACATCGAGGGAGGGAGAGAGTGAGCAAAAGATGGAGGAGATGGAGAGAAAGGGGAGAGAGAGGGTGATAAAGTGTGTGGGCGAGATAGAGGGAGGGAGATAGAAAGAGAAAGTGAGTCAGAGATATTGAGAAGAGAGCAAGAGAGAAAGAATGACAAAGTAAGAGAGAAAGCTAAAGAGAAAAGAAGAGCAAGAGAGTGGGGCAGAGAGAAGTAGAGGGAGAGAGGGGTAAGGGGAGAGAGGGGCGAGCGAGATAAAATAGAGAAAAGAGCAAGAGGGTTGAGACAAATGAGAAAGAAAGAGAAGAGAGAGTTAAACAGAGTGAGAGTAAGGGAGAGCTAGAAAGATAGAGGAGATGCAGGAGCAAAGGGGAAGATGGAGAGGGAGAGGGAAATAAAGTGGTAGAAAGAATGAGAAAGAGGCAGACAAAGAAAAAGATAATAAGAGGAAGAGAGAGAAGAGATTAATATCAAGAGAGAACTTGATAGAGAAAAAAGTATGAGAAAAGGAGAGGCGGAGAGGGGGATAGAAATAGAGAAGAGCAAGAGTGGGAGGGGATAGGGAGATAAAGAAGAGTGGGAGGGAGAGAGTGGGAGAGGGAAGATAGACAATTAGAGAGGGATAGTGAGCTAGAATGAGTAATAGAGGGATTGAGAGAGGGAGAGGGAGAGAAAGGGAGATAAAGACTATGAGAGGTGTAGGCAGATGGAGGTAGAGTGAGGGAGTAGAGGCAAAAGAGAGGTGGGGGAGAGAGAGAGGGTGGGATTATGAGGGAGCGGAAATAAACAAGTGAGTGATAAAGAGATAGGGAGTGAGAGGAAAGGTGTGGGAGTGGGAGAGGGTGAGAGAGAGTGATTGAGGGAGAGAAAGTGAGATAAAGATTATGAAAGGAGGGATATGAAGGGAGAGTGAGGGAGTAGATGCAAAAGAGATATTGGGGGAGAGAGAGACAGCAGGAGAGTGAGGGAGAGAGAGGCAGTTTGTTGGAGTGGGAGAGAGTTAGAGAGAGTAAAGTTGTGAGGGAGAGGGAGAGAGAGAGGGAAAGAGAGTGAAAGCATGAGAGAGGGAGACAGAGAAAGATAACGGAGAACAGAGATAGAGCGAGCAGCAGAGAGAGATGGAAAGAGAGAGGAAGGGAGATGAAGAGCAAAAGAGATAGAGCTAGTGAGGAGGAGAGAGCAGAAGAGATAGAGAGTTCTTGCCATCTCTATATAAATTTCTCACTCCCTCGGTTTCACTCTTTCTTCTTCCTTTACTCTTTCTCTTCCCCCTTTCTCTAAAGCTCGTCCTATCCTTAATAGACACTCTCTTTCTCACTCTCCTCTCTCTCACCCTCTCATACACTCACTCTCCCTCTCTCGTTCTATCTCTCTATCCCTATCTCTCACTTTCTCTCACTTCTTCACTTACATTTTCTTCGTTCTCTATCTCACTTTTTCTCAAGCTCTTTATTATGTTCTTGTCTCTCTCCTTTCCTCTCTACCTCTTTCCTTCTCTTTCTTTCCTACTCTCTCTACCTCTCGCTTACTCCCTCTCTTACTCTCTCTCTCTCCCTCTTGTCACTCCTTCACACAACTCCCATTCCTGATCTCCCTCTCTTTTACTTTCTCTCTTGCTCCATCTTATGATCCCTTATCATTTTACTTCATTACTCTCACTCTCTCTCTCTACCACTTCACTGTCTCCCTCTCTCACTCTTCTCTTGCTTGTTGTTCTCTCTCATTCTCTCCCTTTCTCACTCTCTTGCTTACTCTCTCCACACATAGTCTCTCCCATATTTATACCTCTGTTGGTTTTTTAGCTCTCCTTAAATCTCTCCCTTGAGAGTGAGCATGAGAGCCAGTGAACTAGAAATAGAGAGATAAAGGGCGGGAGTGATAGGAATTGAGGAGAGATCCGGAGGGAGAAAGAGAGAAAGAGCAAGACAGAAATAGAGAAGAAGAGAAACTCAGGGAAGAAAGAGCAAAAGATTGAGAGTTAGAGGTAGAAAGAGGGAGATATTGAGGAAGATGTGGAGAGAGATGGAGGGCGAGAGGGAGAGAGAAATGAATGCGAGAGAGATAATAAGAGGGAGGGAAGAATAGACTGAGCGATGGTTAGAGAGAAAGAGTGAGAGAAATAGGGAGTGATTGTGTGAGGGAGAGAAAGGGAGATAGAGAGAGGGAGAGTTAGGGAGGGAAGGAAGCAAGAGACAAGGGAGAGAGGGAGAGAAAGATTGATGGGAGAGAGAAGAGAGAGTATGATGAGTGAGAGTGGCTGATACTGATTGAACATAGAGCTAGAAAGGTTGAAGGATAGTGGGAGAGTGAGAGTGAAACTGAAGAGAGAGAAAGAGGAAGCGATAAAGGGAGACAGTGTGAGAGACAAATAGAGATAAGAGAGTGTGAGGGAATAGAGAGCGTGAGAGAGGGAGGGTACGAGCAAGGGAGAAAGAAAGAGAGAGATATGGAGAGAGGGAGAGAGAGGGGGATTATGGTAGTGAAAGAGGGAGGGAGAGCCAGAGAGTGATAGTGAGGGATAATTGGAGGGTCAAAAGTGAGAGACAGAAGAGACAATGAGATAAAGAGATAAAGAGAGATGGAGGTAGTGAGGGAAAAAGAAAGACAAATGGAGGATGTGAGAGAGTTTAAACAGTGAGTAGAAAAGATAAAGTGAGAGAGAGGGAGAAGTGAGGCTGTGGGAAGATTGAGAGAGTATGTGAATGAGGGGTAAAGTGGGGGAAGAACAAGAGAATTATGAGATAGATGGAGCAAGAGAGAGGGTTACAAAGAGGGTGATAGAGAGGGAGGGAGTGAGAGATGGAAGAAAGTGAGAGGGAGGGATGGAAGAAAGAGAGGATCTAATGAGAGAAAAGAGAGCAACATAGGAGAGTGTGAAAGAGACTGTAAGAAAGAAAAAGGGAATTGAGAGTGAGAGAAAGAGTGAGGGGTAGAGAGGATAATAGAGAAGAGGATGGAGAGTGAAGAGAGAAAGATAGAGCAAAGGAAAGAGAGGAGAGATTTAGAGAACAAGATTGTAAGAAGAGTTAGATAGAGAGAAAGAAATGGAGCTAAAGAGGGAGATGGAGGGGATGAGAGGAAAAGAGAGGGAGGAAGGGATGGAGGGAGAGTGAGTTGGAGGGATATGGAGGGAGGGGTGTAAGAGAGAGAGTGTGTGGGGGGGACAGAAGAGGAGAAAGAGTGAGTAGTGCGAGTGAATAAGTTGAAATAGAAGAGATAGCAAGAGAGAGGAAGAGAGAGTGGGAAAGAGAGGGAGACATGGAGTATAAGCGACTGAAATTGAGGAGAAAGAGAGGGGGAAAAAGAGAGATAACAATAGAGAAATTGAGAGAGAAGAGAGGTATGGGAAAAGAGAACAAGAGAAAAAGGAAGAGTAAGTGAGAAAGAGCAGAAGGAGATAATAAGGAGAGTGGAGTGAGTTAGAGAGATGGAGTGAAACAAATAGGGAGAGTGAGAGATTGTTAGAGGAGAGAATATATAGAGTGAGATTGTAAGATAGAACAAGAGAGAAAGAAAGATGGTGAGGGAGTGAGAGAGAGAGAGAGAGAGAAGCAAGAGAAAGAGGAGAGAGGGAGGAATGGAACAAGAAGGAAATGGAGAGCAATGGAAGAGAATGTAAGATAGGGCAATAAAGAGAGCTAAATAGATTGAAAGAGAGAAAAAGTGAGAGAAGGTATGAGGTTGAAAGAAAGGGAGGCAGCTGTGGGAGGTTGTGATGGAGACTGCAAGGGGATGCAGAGTGAGAGGTAGAGAGCAACATAGTAGAGACCTAAAGAGAGAATGAAAGAGAGAGCAAGTGAGAGAGTGTGAGAGAGCAAGAATATCAAAGAGAAAGGGAGGGGGGTTAGAGTTAAAATGATACATGAAGAAAAAGAGAATAAGATAATGATAGAAAGTGATAGATAGATAACAAGAAAGAAGAGCGGGAGGAGGGAGGAGAAGGGAATGCTAGAATGAGAGAAAGAAAGAGATAGAGAAAAATAGTTGAGGGGGAGGGAGGGAGTGTGAGAAAGTAGTTGAGGAATAATGAGAAGAAGATGAGGGGAGTAAAAGAGAGAAATGAGAGAGCGATTGAGAAAGAGAGGGAAGGAAGGAGAGCGAGAGAGAGGGTGAGGGATGGAGGGAGTGAAAGAGTGAGTAAAGAGAGGGAAGGGAGAGTGATTGAAGTTATAGCAAGAGATAGACAAAGAGAGCAAGAGGGAGCAAGCAAGAGATAAAGTGTGATGAAATAAAGGGCGAGAGAGAGTGAGAAAGAGCAAGAGTGGGAGTGAAAAAAGGGATTGTTGAGTGAGTGGGAGGGATGAAGAGAGGGTGAGACAGAAATATAGAGAGAAATGAGACTCAAGTTAGATAGAGTAAAAGATAGTGAGTGAGAGGTAGAAAGAGAGAGAGATAGAGGCAATATGGATGTAGTGGAAGGGCCAGAGGGAGATTAAGAGAGAGAGATTAAATTAATGAAAGAGGGAAAGAGGAAGGGAGGATGAGAGAGAGAGATGGTTAGGGAGAAGAGTGAGTAAAGTGATAAGAGGGAGTAATAAAAGAGAGCAAGGGTGTTTGTGTGTGAGAGAGAAAGAGAGATAAATAGAGAAACAAAAAGTGATAAAGTATAAATAGAGAAAAAATCGAGAAAGGGAAAGTGTCAAAAGGAGAGAAATAGAGGGAGGGAGTGAGAGAGATTGAAGAGAGTGAGTGAGGAAGATAGGGTGAAAGAAAAGTGGGAGTGAGTGAGGAAGATGGGGTGAAAGAAAAGAGAGAGTGATGGAAGATATAAAGAGAAAGTGAGAGTCAGGGAGAGAGTGGGAGAGAATGATGATTAGTTGGAGAGAGAGGGGGGATGAATTGAAGCAGAGTGTGTGGGAGAGAGGAAGAGAGTGTGTGAGACAGGGAAAGAGAGAGAGTAGGAGAGGGAGAGTGCTGGAGGGTAGGAAGCAAGAGAGAGGGGGAGAGAGGGGGAGAGAGATTAAGAGGAGAGAGAGGAGAGCGAGCATTTGAAGTTAGATTAAGTAAGAAAGAGTGAACATGGAGCAGGTAAGAGAGAGAGTGAGAGAGTAAGAGTGTGAGTGAAACTAGAGCAAGAGAGTGTGAGTTAGATAAAATGAGGGAGAGAGAACAAGAGAATGAGTGAGAGAGGGGGAGAGATAGAGTGAGCAGTGAGGGAGGGATATGGAGGGGATGAGAGGGAAAGAGAGAGGGAGGCAAGGAGGGGTGAGATATTGAAAGGGAAGAGGGAGGGAGGGATGCGAGAGAGTGTGTGTGCGGGGGATAGAGGAGAGAGAACGAACACTGAGAAGTGTAGAGAGTGAGAACGAACAGTGAGAAGTTGTAGAGAGTGAGGAACAAGATTGAAAGACAGGGAGGAACAAGATTGAGAGACAGGGAGGAATATTTCTCTCTTTCTTTTATTCCATCTCTCCTTTTCTCTTCCTCTCTCTTGCTCCATCTATCTTTCACCATTCTCCCATTCTTGCCCTCTTTTTACCCCTAACTCACTTACTCTACTCGATCTTCTCATAGACTTTTTCTCTCTCTCTCATTTTCAAGTTCCTACTCTATCTTTAAACTTTCTTACTTCTTCCTATCTCTCTTTCTCCGTCACTAGCTACATCTCTCTCACTCTCTATTTCACCTCTGTTTGTCTATCTCTCTCACTATCTATTCTATCTCTCATTTTTACCCTCCCATTATCCTTCACTTCCTCTCTCTCTCCCACTTTCACTCCCTTAATCTCTCTCCCTACCACTCTACTTTTCTCTCTTTTTGTTGCTCCCTCTCTACCTCTCTCACGCTCTCTATTCTCTCATGCTCTCATCTCTATTTGTCTCTCACACTCTCTCCCTTTCACACTCCCTCTTTCTCTCTCTTCAGTTTCACCCTCACTCTTACTCCCTCTCTCCCCATCTCTTTCTCGCTCTATGTTCACTCTCTTTCACCTACTCTCACTTATGTTTCGCTCTCTTCTCTCTCTCCTCTCAATCTTTCTCTCCATCTCTCCCTTGTCCCTTAATTTCGTCCTTTCCTCCCTCTCTCTCACTCCGTCTTCCACTCTCCTTGACACTCTCTCCCACCCTCACACTCTTCAGGTTCATCCACCACTCTCTCCGCCACAAAATATTATTCTCCAGCCCCTTCTCTCCCTCTCGCTCACTCTCTCTATAGCTTCCTTCACTCGCTCTTCTTTCTCATTCTCTCTTCCTCTCTCACTCCCACACTTCAACGTCTCTCACTCCTTCCCTCTTTCTCTCACTTTTTCACTCTCTCCCTCTCTGGTCCTTTTCTCGATTTACACCTTATCACTTTTCTTTATCTTTCACTCTCTTCCTCTCTCTTTGTCTCTCACACTCTCTTGATCTCTTTTATCACTTTCTCTTATCATTCTACTCACTCTTTCTCTCCAATCATCGCTCAGTCACTTTCTCCCACCCTCTCTCTATCTCCCTCTCACCTTCCATCTCTCTCAATCTCCATCTCACCCTCTATCTCTCTCCATATCTTCTCCTATATTACCTCTCTCTAGCTCTCACTCCCTATATTTTTTTCTATCTTCTCTGAGTCTCCTTTCGATCCCTATTTTGGTCTCACTCTCACTCTCTTTCTTCCTCCCACTCTCTCTTCAATCCCTATCACTCCCTCCCTCTATCACTCAATTTCTAGTTCATTCTCTCTCTTGTTTTCTCTTTCATTCTATATTTTACCTCTCTTAATCATTTGCTAGCTCTCTTTGTCTCTCTCTATCCTCTCCCTCGCTCCTTCAATCACCCTCTCTTCTCTCTATTTACTCACTCTTTTTGTCCCACTGTCCCTCACTCTCTCTTACTCTCCCTTTGTCCCACTCTTAATTGCTCTCACATCTAGCTCTCTCATCCCCATCTCATTATTTCATATTTTTCCTCACACATCCCTCTCTCTGTCCCACCCTACTTTGCTCCCTCCTTCCCTATCATTCTCCCTTACTCCCAATATCTCTCCTCTCTCTCCTTTTGTGCTCACTCAATCTCTCTCTCCCTCCCTTTCTTTTCTCGATCGTATTCTTCCATTCACTCTCTCTTGCTCTCTCTTCTCTCACTTTCTCTTCTCTCTATTTCTCTCGCACTCTCCCTCTCTCATCATTTCTCACTCCCTCCAACTTCTCACCCTCTCCGTCTCCCTCTCTCCATCTCTCATTCTCACTCATTCTCTTAATCTCACTTCCATCTCCATCTTACTCACTATATTTTCCTTCAGCTTCCTCTCTCTTTCTCTTCAATCTTTCATGCTTTGTCCCTCTCTCACACCCTCTCTCTCTTCAATCTCTAACTCTCTCCCTCTATGTCCCCTATTCTCTCTCCCTTACTATTGCCCTCTATCTCTCTCTCTTTCTCACTCTCACCCTTTTGTTACTATGTTTCTTACTCTCTATTATAGTTCTTTCTCTCCTACTCTCTTGCTCTCTCTTGTTATCTATTCTCTCTCTTTACTCATGCTTTGTATCTCTCTCTCTCTTTCTATCCCTTTCTCACTGTCTCTCACTATATATTATATTTCTCTCTATCTCACTTTTTGCTCGGTCTTCTTATTTTTTCTATCTCTTTACCTCCTTATATCAATCACTAAATCCCACACTAACTTCCTCTCATTCTCACTATTTTATTTCCCACCGCCTTTCTTTCTTATTGTTTATTACTTCCCCTCCCTTCCTCGCTCCCTCCCTCCCGTCCTCATTATTTTTCTTCTTTTTCATCTCTCTATTTGCCTCTCTCTTGCCTTGTCTTACCTCACTCTCAATTTTTCTCTATTTCTCTCTCTTCTTATCTCTTCCTCCCTTCCTGGCTCCATCACACTCTTTAATTTCACTCTCACCCTTACTCCCTCACTCTCATCTTTCTCTCTTTCGCTCTTGAACTCCCTCACCCTTTTTCTCTCCCTCTCACTCGCTCACTGTTGCTCTATCCCCCATGCACACTCTCTCTCGCATCCCTCCCCTCTTCCCTCTCAATTACTCACCCTCCCTCCCTTCCTTCGTCTCTCCTTCTCATCCTCTCCACCTCCCTCTTTCACTTGATCACTCTATTTCTCCCTCCCTCTCTCTTACTCATTCCCTTATTCTCTCTCCCTCTTTTTCTCTAGTTCACTCTCTCTTAATTTATCTTCTATCACGCTCTCTTCTCTCTCTATTTTTCTCCGTCTCTCTACATTTCTCGTTCCCACTCTCTTCAATCTCTCTCACTCCCTCCCTCTTTCTCTATTATTCACTATTTATTCTCTATCTTTCTTTATCTCTCTTCATTTTCTATCTTCCATTACTCACTCAAACACACACTCTCTTTCCTCCTCTTGTTCCCTCACTCGCTCTTTTTCTCTCATTCCCTCACTTAATCTCTATATCACTTTCACTCTTAAATTGTCCCTCTATCTTTCTTATTCTCTATTTTTTCTCTCTCTCCTAATTGGTCTCTTATTTTCTCTCTTCTCTATCATTCATTTCTCCCTTTTTCTCCATAAATCCCCAACACTATCTCTCCCTCTCTTACTTTCCTTCCCTCTTTATGTCTCTCACATTCTATCTTTCCCGTCTCTCTCTTTCACACACCTCTCTCTACCTCTAGCTCTGCATCCCACTCACTCTCTCTCTTTCTTGATCTCTCACTCACTAATTCTCTTACTCTCCATCCCTCTATCCTTACCACCAACCCTCTCTTGCACTATTTTTTTCTAGATCTCTTCTCTCTCTCTATTTGACTCTCATAATCTCTCTCATTTTTTCACTCTTCAATCTCTCTCACTTCCTCTCTATATTTCTCATTTTCTTAATCTCTACCTCTCTCTCACTCACTCTTTCCTTCTCTTCCAGTTTCTCCTCCCTTACTCTCACATCTGTCTATTTCTCTCTCACACTCTCACTCTTACTCCCTCATTCCCTCTCGCTTTCTCGCTCCATGTTCACTCCCTCTCACACACTCTCTCTTCTGTTGCTCCCTCTCCTCTCTCTCCACTTGTTCTTTCTCTCCCTCTCTCACCCACTCTCTTGCTTCCTTCCCTCTGTCTATCTCCCTCTCTCTTCTTTCTCTCTCACACACTCTCCCCCTCTCTTCATCTTACTCTCTTCCAATTCATCTCCTCTCTCTCCCACTAATTCTCATTCTCTACCCCCTCCTCACTCTCTCTCGATTCTCTCTCACTCTCCATTCCTCTCTCACTCCCACAGTCTTCCAGCCTTCTGACTCCCTTTGTCAATCTCTCTCTTTCTCACTCTCTCCTATGCTTTATCACTTTTTGATTCTCTATTGCTTTCTTTCACACCCTCTTACTTCCTTTTTCTTCCCACAATATCTCTTCTCTCGCTCTTTCTCTCTCCTTCTCTCTATTAAATTTCACTCACTTTTCCTTTCTTTCTCTCCCACATTTTTTGTCCCTTTCTCTCTCCCCCCCTCACTTTACCTCTCTATCTCCATTGGCCTCTTTCTCTCACTGACTTATCTCCCAATTTCTCTCTCATTATCTCTGTCGCTCCCTCTCTTCAACTTAGCTCACTCCCTTCTTCTCTCTTTCTTACCCTTTGTTACCTCTCTCCCACTTACTCTCTGTACTACTGCTCTCACTTCTCTCACTATTTCTTTTCATCCATCCTCCCACTCTCTCTTTTCTCTCCATCCCTCTCTCACTTAAGCTCTCCCTCTCTCCCTCTTTTCCTCTCCCTTTCTCCCCATACAACTCCTCTCTCTCATTTTTTATCATCCAATTTTTTGCTCTCCCTCTCCCTCTCCATTTCGTTCACTCTCCCTTGCTCTGTCTTCCAACACTACTATTTCTCTTACACACTGTCTCTCCCTCACTTGTTCCCACTCGCTCTTTAATCATTCTCCTGACCTCCCTCATCTCTTTATTTCTTCCTCTGCCACTGATGGTGTCTTTCACACACTATTATATCTCTCTTTCTCAATTTTTTTCTCACTCTCTCACTCTTTCCCTCTCTAACTCTCTCCCAATTCTCTCTTTCAATCCCACTCTCAGCTCTCTCTTTCTCTCTATCTGCCTTTCTATCTCTCATTATTTCTCACCTTCTCTCACACATCTCTTTTTCTCTCCCCCTCCCTCTTTCACTCACGCCCTCCCTCTCTCCTTCTCTCTCAGTATATCTCACTCTGTTTACCTTACCCTTCTTCTCACTCTCTCCCACTTCCTTTAAATATCTTTCCCTCTCTCTCCCTCACTCAATATTTTGCTCCATATCTCTTAATTCCCTCTTGCTTCGTCACTTTCTCAGATTCCTCTCATCTCATCTTCATTCTAGCACTTTCATCGCTTTCTTATTGTTTCTCACTTTAAACTACATTTCCCTCCCAATCTCCCTTCCTCCCTATTTAACTCCCTCCCTCCCCTTTTTTATCTCGTTTATTCCCTCACACGCACTCTCTGTCTCTCACTCTCTCTCTCTTGCTCACTTTTTCCTCACTCTCTTTTCTCTCTATTTCTCTCTTGCACTCTGTCTCCCTTTCTTTCTCTTCTCAATCTCATTAATTTCACTCTCACTCTTACTTTCTCCCTTTCTCTCTTTCCTCATGATTACTCCCAGCCTCTCTCTTTCTCTCATGCTTTCTCTCTCATTTTCTCCCTTCCTCATTCTCTCTTCAATTTCACTATCACTCTTCCTTCCCCTCTCTCCCTTTCTCTCAAAGCCATACATTCTCACACTTTCTTAGCTCAATCTCTTAAGCTCTCTTTCTCAATATCTCTCTCTCTTTTCCCACACTCTCCATTTCTTTCCTGCTATTTTATTTTCTCTTTCCCACTCTATCTCATATTCTAATCTCTATCTTTCCCTTCCTACCAGTTTATCTATCTCTTCTCTCGCTCTCTCCCAATATAACCATTTATTACTCTCTCCTGCTCACGCCCTCTCTCTCCTACTCCTCTTTCACTATTTCTCTTTCCTTCTCTCTTCTTCTCACTTGCACTTTCTCTCATTCTCTCTCTCTCCCTCACTCTCTCTTGCACTTCCTTCCTCTTCTTTTTTTCTCTATAATTTTATCTCTATTTCTTGGTCGCTTTATCCTTTTAATTAGTTTAATTCTCACTCTGTAGTCTCTCTCTCCCCTGCTCTCTTTTGCTCTCTTATGTTACTCTGTTCTCCTATCCTCTTACTCTTTCTCTCTGTCTATCCCCCATTATCTTGCTTTCCCTCTCTCGCTCTCTCCTCCCCCCGTTCCACTGTCTCTCACACTCACTCCTCTCCCCCTCTCTCTCACACACATGCACTCTCTAATCTCTCGCTCTTTACCTTCCTCACTTTCTCTCTTGCTCTTCCCTTTTCTATTGTTCTCTCTTCCCTTTTGATTTAACTATTGCTCACTATTTATTCTCTATCATTATTGCTCTCTCTTCTATTGTTATCTCTTCCATTACTCTCACTAGCACACACACTCTCTCTCTTCCTCTTGTTCTCTCTATCGCTCTTTCTCTCCCAGTCTCTTTCTTCATCTTTATAACACTAACTCATAACCTGTCCCTATATCTTAATCATTCTCTATTCTCTCTCTCCCCCAATCTATCTTTTATTTTACCTCTTCTCTCCCATTCATTTCACCCTTTCTCTCTATATATCCCCAACTCTCCCTCCCCCTCTCTCACTTTCCTCTTCCCTCTTTATCTCCCTATTTCTCTCTCCCCCTCTCTCTTTCACACACTTTCTTACTTCTCCCTCTACGTCTGCATCCCCCTTACTCTTTCTCTCATTGTCTCTCTCACTCATTCTCTTGCTCTCCTTCCCTCTGCCCCTCTCACTAACCCTCTCTTACTCTATTATTTATCATATTCTTTTCTCTCATATGCCTCTTACAATCAATCTCTATCTCAATCTTTCACTCTTAAATCCCTCTCACTACCTCTCTCTATCTCTCTCTCTTTCTCTCCCTCAATCTCTCTCTCTAACTCTCTAATCTATCTTTCTTTCTCACTCTCTTGCTCTTCACTCTCATGCTCTCTCTTCATTCACTCTCTCTTCTCTCTTTGCTCAATCTTTTTCTACCCTATCCCTCACACACACACTATCTCTCACTCTACAACTTTTATCATTCACAATCCGTCTCTTTTCCCTCTCTCATTATTTCTCACTTTCTCTCAGACTTCTCTCTATTATTCTCTCCCTTTCTTTGTGACCCTAATCTCCCACTGTCTTTCCTTACACATGTTCTCACTCTATCCCTCATTATCTATATATCTCTCTTGCTTCCTCCCTCAATCTATATTTCATTCTCTCACTCTTTATATCTCTGTTTTCTCCCTTCATCCCTCCCTCACACTCTCTCTCCCTTCCCACCTTGTTAATATCTTTTTTCTCTGTTGTCCCTCACTCTCATTTCCTCTCTTACATTCTTTATTTTCCTCTTTCTTTCCAAATCTCTTTGACTCTTCCACTCTTGTTCTCTTTATCAGGTCTCACTCTCTCCGTCTATCTTTCTCACTCCCTAAAACTTGCCCTATCTAGTCCTTGCTTATGTAGCTCACTCTCCTCTCTGTAGCTCACACACTCACACACTTCTCACTCTCTCTCAATCACTCTCCTTCTCACCCTCTTTAGCTCCATTTCTCGCTCTCCATCTCACTTTCTCCTACGATCTGATTCTTTCTCTCCCACTCTCTCACCTTCCCCTCCCTCCATTTTAACTCTTCTCTCTATCCCATTCTCTATTATTTTCTCTCAATCTCTCTCTTTCTTAATCTCTATTCTCTTATTTTATCTTATACTCTCTTTTACACTCTCCTTTCTCTCTTCTCTCTTTCCTTTTACATTTCTATCACTCAATTCCCCAATCTCTCTCCTTTCTCGCCCTCTTGCGTCCAAGCCTCCCTCTCTCATTCTCTCTACTCTCTCCCTCCCTCCATTTATCCCTCTCCATCTCCCTTCCTCTCTTGGTCGCTCTCTACCTTATCATTCTCCTATTATCCCTCTCTTTTTACCCCTCACTCGCTTACTTTTACTTGATCTTCCCTCAGTCTCTCTTCTCGCTCTCTCTCCCTTTCACTGTCCTTTCCTTTCTCATTCGTGCTCTCTTTAGACCATACCACTACCTCCTCTTATCTCGGTTTCTCACTACATCTTCCCCCACTCTCACTCTCTATTCCATGTCTTTTTATCACTTTCTTACTCTCTCCTCTATCTCTTTTTTTATGCTCCATCGCTCCCTCTTTGTCTCTCTTCAGTTGCACTAACACTCTTAATGCCTCATTCCCACTCTTTGTCTCGCTCCATGATCATTCTCTCTCACTTATTCTCTCTTATGCTGCTCTATTTCCTCTCTATCCTCGCAATCTTTCCTTTGCTCTCTCTCCACTCTCTTGCTTCCATCTCTCACTCCCTCACGCTCTTCTTTCTCTTTCTCACACTCTCCCCCTCTCTTTCTCACTCTCTTCCAATTCAACCCCCCGTCTCTCTCCCACTAAATCTCATTCCCTACGCCCTCTCTCCCTTTCTCTCACTCTCTCAATTTCTTCCTTCACTCTCTCTTCTCCCTCACTCACTCTCCCTCTATTAAATTTTACTTTCACAATTACATCTCTTTCTCACCCTCTTTTTTATCTCTCTCTCTCTCTCTCTCTCTCTCTCTCTCTCTCTCTCTCTCTCTCTCTTTCCCCCTCACTCCACCTCTCTATCTCCATCTGCCTTATTCCCTCACTCTCTTTTCTTCCAATTTCTCTCTCCCTCTCCTAAATTTAGCTCACTCTCCTCTTCCCTCTTTCTCACTCTTTGTTATATCTCTCACTTACTCTTTGTATTGCTGCTCCCTCTTCTCTAGCTATTGTTATTTGTCCATCCTCCTACTCTCTCCTCTCTCTCCCCTCCCCTCCCTCTCTCACTCACACTTTCCCATATCTCTCTCTCTCTCTCTGTCGCACTTTCTCCCCCTCTCACTTTACAACTCCTCTCCTTACTCTTTATCATCCATTATTTTCTTCTCCCTCTCTCCCCTTCTTACTCTCTCTTGCTCTATCTTCAAGCATCCTCTATTTCTCTTTCATAAACTCTCTCTCCCTCTCTTGCTCCCTCTCTCTCATCAATCTTTCTCAAGGCCAGCTCTTTATCTCTATTTCTTTCTCTTTACCACTCATGCTCTCTCTATTATATCTCCCTTTCTCTGTCTTTTGCTCTTTCTTATGTTGCCCTTTATTTTATCTCTTTCTCTCACTATATTCCGCACTTTATTGCTCTCCCTCTCTCCCTCTCTCCCTACTTCTCTCACTTTCAATCCTCTTATCAGCTCTCTATATATTTTCTCTACCTCTTCTCTCTCTAATTATTTCTCATTTCCTCTCACACATCCTTTCCTCTCTCTCTCTCTCCCTCTTTGACTCCGTTCCTCCCTCTGTCCTTCTCTCTCCATATATCTCACTCTTTTCCTCACTCTTCTACTCAGTCTCTTCCACCTTCCTAATTTATCTTTCTCTCTCACTCCCACGTTCACTCTCTTGCTCTTTATGTCTCATTTCTCTCTCACTTCATCACTTTCTTGGTTCTTTCATTAATTCTTCAATCATGCACTTTCATCACTTTCTTATTGTTTCTCACTCTATACTACATTTCTCCCTCAACCTCCCTCCCTCCTTCCCTCCCTTTCTCTCTCATCTATTTCTCTACCACACACTCTATCTCTCTCTTCATCTCACTCTCTATTTCCTCACTCTATTCTCTCTTTCTCTCTAGAACTTTATTTCCCTTTCTTTCTCTTCAATTTCACTCGCACTCTTACATTCTTCTCTCTTTTCTTGCTATAAATATAGGTATATGTGTGTGTGTGCATGTGTGTGTGTAAGAGAGATGAAGCAAGTGAGGGAAGGAAGCAAGAGAGAGGGAGAGCCAAGAAGGGAAAGTGGGAGAGAGCGTGAGAAAGAGAGATGAAGCGAGTGAGGGTAAGAGTGAGAGAGAAATTAAAGAGAGTGAGGGAGGGAGGAGGGAGAGAGTGACAAAGTGAGAGAGAAATAGAGGAAAAAATATAGAGTGAGCAAAGAGAGTCCAAGAGAGAGGGACAGAGAGAAAAAAAGAGAGCAAAAAAAGGACAGAAGGATAAAGGGAGGACGGGAAGGAGAGAAAGTAAAAATCAATGAGAGAGAAGAGGAGGATGAGAGAGAGAAAATGAGAGGATGGGAGAGAGAGTTGGAGTGATGGATATAAGGAGATAAAGAATGAGTAAAGACAGAGCTAGAGAGGTAAAGAATGGAGCATGATAGAGAGTGAGACGTAATGAGAAAGGGAGAGAGCGAGAAAGAGAGAGATAGAGGGCAAGAGTGAGAAAGGGGGAGATGGATGGAGAGAGTTAGAGGGACTGGACAGAGAGATGCTTTAAAATCAATGCTAAGAGTCTATGGGAATTGCTTGAATCCTAGAATTTTAATGCTAAATGATTTCTATTTCATGACTCTCTTAGCCTTCTCCTCGATCATTCTGGTTCGAGCATTAAATTTTAGCTAAGATCTCACTGTTATCCCTAACATTAATAACATTAACATTTAAAATTGTTCTAATATTTTGCTATGTAGAAATGTGTATAATTCTTCATTTAAAATTATTGTGATCCCTTCATAGCAATTCCCCTACTATTAATTGGCACTTATTTATTTGAAGTAGAAAGCAAGCTCTCAAGTACTCCTTATACTCTTAGTTAAAAGTTTAAAATAACATAAAAATTATTGATCTCTTAATTTCCAAAAATATTTCTTTTTTTCCCCTTGCCTCCTTTATCAAGTAGAGAATAAGCCCTCAAATCACCACTTCTTTGTTTGCTCTTTCTCAAATGCAGTTCTCAGAGGGTGGTTATAGCAAACATCTATATTTTTGCTTTGCTCCCTATACTTCTATTGATTTTATTGCTCTCTCACTCAGTTTCTTCCTCCATCTCTTTCTTATCAATTTCACTCGCTCTTACTACTGTCTCCCAATCTTTCTCGCATTCTCTCTTGCACACTTTTACCATCTCTTCTATTGCTACATATTCCCTCTCTCTTCTCACTCTTTCTCCTCCTTTATCCCCCACACACTCTCTCTTGCAATCCGCACCGCTCCACCCTCTCAATACTCATCGTCCCCCCCTCTTTCTCTCTCTCCCTCTCATCCCCTTTATTTCCCTCTCTCACTTGCTCACTTAATCTCTCCCTCCTTCTCTCGCTCTCTCTCACTCATTCTCTTATTCTCTCTCCCTCTTTTCCACTAGTTCACTCTCTCTAGCTATATCTTCCTAAGCACACTCTTCTCTCTCGATTCTTCTCTCCATCTCTCTTCCTCTCTAGTTCCCTCTCTAATCAATCTCTCTCGCTCCCTCCCTCTCTCTATTTTTCATTATTTATTTTCTATATTTCTTTCTCTCTCTTTTATTATTCTCTGTTCCATTACTCTCACTCACACACACACACACTCTATGTCTCTCTTCATCTTTTTCCTTCTTACGTTGTTTCTCTCCCAATTTGTCTCTTCATCTCCATATCACTCTTACTCTTAACGTGTCCCTCTATCTTTCTCTTTCTCTCTCAATCTTAATTTGTCTTTTATTTGTTTATCTTCTCTTTCATTTTTGTCAGTAGTTGCCTACATATACCCCGAACTCTCTTCCTCCCTCTCTCACTTTCCTCCTTCCCACTTTATGTCTGCCTCTTTCTCTATCTCCCTTTCCTCTTTCACACTCTCCCTCACACTCTCCCTTCCATTCTCTCCCTCTATCTCTACATCCTCCGCTCGCTCTCTCAATCTCTCTTTTTTGATCACTTTTTTACTCATTCTCTTACTCTCCTTCTCTTTGTCTCTCTCACTAACCCTCTCTTGCTCTCCTTCCCTCTGTCTCTCTCTAGATTTCTTTCACTCTCACACTTAATCTTTATACTGGTCTCACTCTCTCCCATTATCTTTCTCCCTCCCTCAATCTTGCACTTTTAAGGTCTCCCTTATGTTGCTCTCTCTTCTTTCTCCGTCTCACATACTCAAACACTCTCTCTCCCTCTCACCCTCCTTAGTTCCATTCTCACTCTCCATCACAATTTTTTCTTTCTCTCTCACTCTCTCCTCTCCCTCAATCCATTATTTTTTCTTCACTTTCTATGTCCTTCTCTATTAATTTCTTTCTCTCCTCAGTCTCTATTCTCTTTTTTTATCTTATACTTTCTTTTAGACTCTCCTTTGTTACTCTCTCTTCTCTCTTTTCTCTTAATTTTCTCTTACGCTATCCCCTTCTATTTCTCCTCTCTCTCTTGCTTTCATCCCTACCTCTTTTCTTCTCTCCCTTCTTTCCCTCCCTTTATCCATCTCTGTCTCCCTCTCTCTTGATCCCTCTCTCCCTTGTTGCCTCTCTCTCACTCTCAACATTCTTTTGTTCTCCCTCACATCTTACTCCTCACTCACTTTTACTTGATCTTCCCTTAGTCTCTTTTCTTTTTCTCTCTCCCTTTCACTCTCTCGTGCTTCCTCTTTCCTGCTCTCTCTTTAAACCCTATCACTACCTCCTTCTATCTTCTCTTTCTCACTCACTCTCTCCCTCGCTCTCACTCTCTATTCGAACTCTTTTTATCTCTCTTGGTCACTTCTGTCTTCCTCTTTTGATGCTCCCTTTATCCCTCAATTCCTCTCTCTTGCTGTCCCTCTCACTTTCACTCCCTTCATCCCTCTATTTCTCCTCTCCGTATCTCCCTCTCTCTTGCACCCTCTCTTGCTCGCCCACTCTCTCCTTCTCTCATGTTTAATCTTCCCTCACTCTCTCTTCACTCTATATCTCTCTCACACTCTCTCCCTTTCTCTCTTCTCTCATTAGTTTCACTCACACTCTTACTCTCTCACTCTCTCTCTACCTGCTCCATGTTCACTCTTTCTTACTTAATCTAACTTTAGTTGCTCGCTCTCTTCTCTCTCCTCTCTCTCCTCTAAATCTTTCTCTCCCTTTCTCCCCCTCTCTCTTGCTTCCTTTCCTCCAGGTCTCTCCCTCTCCTACTCTCTCTTTCTCTATCTCACACACTCTCTTCCTCTCTCCCACCCACTCTGCTCAATTCATCCCCCTCTCTCTCCCACTCTCTCTGACTCTCACTTTCTCTCTATATCTTCCATCACTCTCTCTTTTCTGTCACCCTATCTTCCTCACTCACTCTCTTTGATCTCTCTCACTCCCTCCCTCTATTTCTATCTTTTGGACACATTCCCTTTCTCGATTTTTTCTCTATTTATACTTTAGCACTTTTTGTTTCTCTATTTCTCTCGCTTTCTCTCTCCCACACCAACACCCTTGCTCTCTTTTATTTCTCCCTCTTATCACTTTACTCACTCTTCTTCGTAACCATCTCTCACTCTCTTCCTCCCTTCCTCTGTCCCTCTTTCATTAATTCAATCTCTCTCTTAATCGCCATCTGGCCCTCCCACTACATGCATATTACCTTTATCTCTCTCTACCTCTCACTCGCTATCATTTATTCTATCTAACTTGAGTCTCCTTTCTCTCTATATTTATGTCTCACCCTCTCTCCATCCCTCCCACTCACTCTACAATCCCTTTCTTCACTCCCTCTATTGCTCTCTCTCACTCTCTCTCGCCCTCTATTTCATCACTCTTTATCACTTGCTTGCTCCCTCTTGCTCTCTTTGTCTATCTATTCTTATAACTTCAATCACTCTCCCTTCCCTCTCATTACTCACTCTTTCACTCCCTCCATCCCTTACTCTCTCTCTCGCTCTCCTTCCTTCTCTCTCTTTCTCAATCACTCTCTCATTTCTCTCTCTTACTCCCCTCATCTCCTTCTCATTATTCCTCAACTACTTTTTCACACTCCCTCCCTCCCCCCTCAACTATTTTTCTGTCTCTTTCCTTCTCTCATTCTAGCATTCCTCCTCCTCCCTCCCTCTCGCTCTTTTTTTTTGTTATCTATCTAGCGCTTTCTATCATTCTCTTATTCTCTTTTTCTTCATGTATCATTTTAACTCTAACCCCCTCTCTTTCTCTTTAATATTCATGCTCTCTCACTCTCTCTCACTTGCTCTCTCTTTCATTCTCTCTTTAGGTCCCTACTATGTTGCTCTCTCCCTCTCACTCTCTTCTTTCTCTCTGCATCCCCTTGCAGTCTCCATCACAATCTCCCACCGCTCTCTCCCTTTCTTTCAACCTCATACCTCCTCATTTTTTCTCTCTCTCAATCTATTTAGCTCTTTATTGCCCTATCATACATTCTCTTCCATTGATCTCCATTTCCTTCTTGTTTTATTCCTTCCTCTCTCCTCTTTCTCCTGCTTCTCTCTCTCTGTCACTCCCTCGCCATCTTTCTTTCTCTCTTGCTCTATCTTACAATCTCTCTCTATATTTCTCTCCTTCTCTCACAATATCTCTCTCACTCTCCTTATTATCTCCTTCTTCTCTTTCTCACTTGCTCTTCCTTTTCCTCTTGTTCTCTCTTCCCATACCTCTCTTCTCTCGATTTCTCTAATGTTATCTCTCTTTTTTCCCCTTCTCGTTCTCCTCAATTTCACTCGCTCTTACTCCCTCTCTCCTTCTCTTTCCCACTTTCTTTTCCTCTCTTACTATCTCTTCTATTTCTACTTATTCACTAGCACTTCACACTCTTTCTCCTCTTCTGCCCCCCATACACACTCTCTCTCTCTTACACCCCTCCCTCCTTATCCCTCCCTCTAACTCACACTCCCTCCATCCCTTCCTCGCTCTCTTTTCCTCTCATCCCCTCCATCTCCCTCTTTGACCTCCATTTCTTTCTCTCTATCTAACTCTTCTTACAATCTTATTCTCTCAATCTCTCCTCTCTTTCCTTCGCTCTATCTTTCTCTCTTCGCTCTTTATCCTCTTCTCTATTATTCTCTCTCCCCCTCACTCTTTCTCTCACTCTCAATTCCCTTTTTCTATCTTACACTCTCTTTCACACTCTCCATTATTACTCTTTTCTCTCTTTCCTCTTACTCTCTCTCAATATATCTTCTCTTTCTTCCATCCCTCCCTCTCTCTTTCTTCCATCTCTCCCTCCCTCCCTCTCTATCACCCTCTTTGTAACGCTCTCTCTTGCTCCCTCTATCTCATAATTCTCTTGTTCTCCCCCCACTTTACCCCTTATTCACATACTCTCTCAATCTTCCCACAGCCTCTCTTCTCACTCTCTCTCACTTTCTCTTTTCTACTCACTGTTTAAACTCTCTCACATCCTCCATCTGTCACTCTTTTTCCCTCACAATCTCCATCTCACTTTATCTCTCTATCTCATTATCTCTTCTGTCTCTCACTTTTAACCCTCCAAATATCCCTCACTACCACTCTCTGGCTCTCCCTCCCTCTTTCACTCCCTTAATCCCCCTCTCTCCCTCTCTCCATATCTCTCTCTTTCTTGCTCCCTTGTTCGCTCACTCGCTCCCTCCCTCTCTCAGCTCTCTATTCCCTCAAACTCTCTTCTCTCTATTTGTCTCTCACATTGTCTCCCTTTCTCGCTTTCTCTTTCTCTCTCACTCTCCCTCTATCCTTCAATCTTTCTAGCTCTATGTTCACTCAGTATCACCACTCTCTCTTATGATACTCTCTCTTTTGTCTCCCATCAATCCTTCTCTCCTTCTCTCCCCTATCACTTGCTTCCTTCCCTCCCACCCTCCCTCTCCCTCTCTCTGCCTCCCTTTCTCTCCCTCACACACAATCACTCTCTATCTCTCTCACTCTTTCAGTTCATTCCCGCTCTCTCTCCCACAAAATCTCATTCTCTACCCCCTCTCTCTTTCTTGTTCGCTCTCTCTATATCTTCTTTCACTCTCTCTTCTCTCTTTCTCTCACCTCCTTTGTCACACCTACTCTTCAATCTCTCTCACTCCCTCTCTCTTTATGTCTCTTTCTCATCTCTCCTTTTCTCGTTCTTCTTAATATTTATGACTTATCACTTTTTTTCTCTTTTTCTCTCTCCCTCTCTTTCTCTCTCACACACTCTCTTTCTTGGTCTCTTTTATCACTCTCGTCTATCTCTTTACTCACTCTTTCTCTCTAACCATTGCTCAGTCCCTTCTTCCCTCCCTCTCTTTATCTCTCTCTCGCCTTTCATTTCTCTCTCTCCCTCACGCCCTCCATCTCTCTCCATATCTTCTTCTATATCTCCATCTCTCTACCTCTCACTCTCAATCTTTTGCTCTTTCTTCCCTGAGTTTCTCTTCTTCTTTATTTCTGTCTTACTCTTTCTCTCTTTCTCCCTCTGGCTCTCTCCTCAATTCTTATCACTCCCTCCCTCTATCTCTCTGTTTCTAGTTCACTCGCTCTCTTGCTCACTCTCAAGGGAGAGATCTAAGGAGAGCTAAAAAACCAACAGAGGTATAAAAATGGGAGAGACTGTGTGTGGAGAGAGCAAGCAAGAGGGTGAGAAAGAGAGAGAATGAGAGAGAACAAGTAAGAGAAGAGTGAGAGAGGGAGACAGTGAAGTGGAAGAGAGAGAGAGTGTGAGAGAAATGGAGTGAAAGGATAAGAGATCTAAAGATGGAGCAAGAGAGAAAGTAAAAGAGAGCGAGATCGAGAATGGGAGTCTTGTGAAGGAGTGATAGAGGGAGAGAGAGAGGGGAGAGTAAGAGAGGGAGTAAGGGAGAGGTAGAGAGAGTGGGAAAGAAAGAGAGGGAAAGAGGTAGAGAGGAAAGGAGAGAGATAAGAACATAATAAAGAGCTTGAGAAAAAGTGAGATAGAGAATGAATAAAGTGTAAGTGAAGAAGTGAGAGAAAGTGAGAGATAGGGATAGAGAGAGAAAAGAGAATCATAGAGATAGAACAAGAGAGAGGGAGAGTGAGTGTGTGAGAGAGGAGAGTGAGCAAGACAGTGTCTTTTAAGGATAGGGGAAGCTTTAGAGAAAGGGGGAAGAGGAAGAGTGAAGGAAGAAGAGAGAGAGACTGAAACAAAGGGAGTGAGAAATTTATATAGAGATGGCATAAACTCTCTATCTCTTCCGCTCTCTCCATTACTAGCTCTATCTCTTTTACTCTTCATCTCCCTTCCCCTCTCTTTCCATCTTTCTCCGCTGCTCGCTCTATCTCTCTCCTCTGTTATCTTTCTCCATCTCTCTCTCTCATGCTTTCACTCTCTTTCCCTCTCTCTCTCCCTCTCACTCACAACATCACTCTCTCTAACTCTCTTCCACTCCAACAACCTCCCTCTCGCTCCCTCTCTCTCCCTCACTCTTTGTTGTCTCTCTCTCTCCCAATATCTCTTTTGAATCTACTCCCTCACTCTTACTTCATATCCCTCCTCTCACAATCTTTATCTCATTTTCTCTCCCTCAATCACTCCCTCTCACACTCTCCCACTCCTACACCCTTCCTCTCACTCCCTAACTCTCTGTCACTCTCTTCTTTATTTCCGCTCCCTCACTCTCCCACCCTCTCTCTCCCCCACCTCTCTTTTGCTTTTACTCCCTCACTCTACCTCCATCTCCCTACACCTCTCACAATCTTTATCTCCCTTTCTCTCCTCTCCCTCTCTCACTCCCTCTATTACTCATTCTAGCTCACTGTCCCTCTCTAGTTATCTATCTTCTCTCTCCCACTCTCTCCCTCTCACTCTTCTCTATCTCCCTATCCCCTCCCTCTCTTGCTCTTCTCTGTTTCTATCTCCCTCTCCCTCTCTCCTTTTCTCCTACTTTTTTTCTTTATCAAGTTCTCTCTTGATATTATTTTTTTTTCTCTCTTCATCTTATTATCTTTTTCTTCGTCTGCCTCTTTCTCATTCTTTCTACCACTTTATTTCCCTCTCCCTCTTCATCTTCCCCTTTGCTCCTGCATCTTCTCTCTCTTTCTATCTCCCCCTCACTCTCACTCTGTTTAACTCTCTTACGCTTTTCTCTATTTTATCTCTTTTGCCCCTCTCTCCCCTTACCCCTCTTTCCCTCTACTTCTCTCTGCCCCTCCCTCTTGCTCTTCTTTTCTCTTTAGCTTTCTCTCTTACTTTGTCTTTCTCGCTCATTCTCTCTTGCTCTCTTCTCAATCTCTCCGACTCACTTTATCTTTCTATCTCTCTCTCTCTCTCACGCACACACTTTATCACCCTCTCTCTCCCCTTTCTCTCCATCTCCTCCATCTTTTGCTCTCTCCCTCCCTCCCTCCTTGTACATCCCTCTCATAATGTCTCTCTCACAACATCTCTCTCCCTTGATCTTCTTTTCTTTTTATCTCTCTTCCTCAATTTCTCTTGCTTTCTTTCTTTCTTTCCCTATCAACTCTCACTCTTCTCTTTCTCTCGACATCTCTCTCCCTATTCTAGCTATCTTGTCTTCTATCACTCCATCTCTCCTCTCTCTCACACTTAATATTTCTCATAATTTCTCTCTCTCACACTTTCTCTATCTAGCTCACTCTTCTCTCTATCTCTCTCCCTTTCCATCCCTGCTGCCTTCTAACTACATCAACCTTTATCTCTCTCACTCTCACCTTTTCACTCTCTTTCACACACTCTCTCCTTCTCTCCCTTTCGATCTTCCTTGCTCCTTCTCTTGATCTCTCTTTCTCCCACTAATTCTTTTGCTCTCCCTCCCTATCTCCCTCTCACTCTCCTTTTCCTAACCTATTTTACCTCACTCTCGTTTCTTTCTATTTCTATCTAACTTTCTCTCTCCCAATGTCAATCCCTCACACTTAAATATCTCTCATTGCCTCGCTCTATTCTCTCTCACTCTTTATTCTTTCTTTCTTGCTCTGTTGCTCTTCTCTCTCTTTATCTCTATTCTGCGATTATGTCATCTCCCTTTCCTTGTCCCTATCCCTCACACACAGACACTCTCTCTCTCCAACTTTTGTCTCTCGCGATCCCTCTCACTTCTCTATCTCATTATTTCTCACTTTTCCCTCTCTCTTTCTCTTCCTCCTTCCCTCTTTAACTTCTTGCTCCCTCTGTCTCACCCTTATCTCTCACTCTCTTTTTCTTACTCTTATTTTCACTCTATATATATATATATATATATATATATATATATATATATATATCTCTCATGCTCCTCGCTCACTATCTCTCTCATTCTCTAGCTCTATCTATCTCTTCTCTATCTCCCTCGCTCCCTCCCTCTCTCACACTCTCTCTCCCTTCCCACTCTCCAAATATCTCTTTTTCTCTATTATCCCTCTCTCTCATTCCTATTGTTATATCCTCTTCTGTCTATCAATTTCTTTTCCTCATTATCCGTAAATCGCTTTTATTCACCCACTCACGTTCGCTTTATCACTCTCTCTCTCCCTCTATCTTCTCACTCCCTCATTCTTGCCCTCTCTTTGTCTCCCTTATGTATCTCACCCTTCTCTCCATCTCACTCACACACTCTCTCTCTCGAGCTCTCACACACACTCATACACTCTCTCACTCACTCTCTCTCAATCTCAGTCACTCTCTTCATCTCAGTCTCTGTCCCTCTCTTGTCCCTCTATCTCATTCTCTATTGTTTCTCTCTCCTAATCCATCTTTTATTTCTCTCTCTTCTCACTCATTCTTTTCACCCATCCTCTCCATATATTCCAAAGTTTCTATCTTCCACTCTCTGTCCTCATTCCCTCTATATGTCTCCCTCTTTCTCTTTCCCCCATTTCTCTTTCACACACTCTCTCACTCTCTCCCTTCCACTCTCTCCCTCTACCTCTGCATCCCCCTCATTCTCTTTCTCGTAATCTTTCTCTCGATCTCTTTTCATAGTTTCTCTTGTTCTCCTTTCCTTTATTCCTCTCACTAACCCTCCCTTGCTCTACTTATTCACAATCTTTTTTCTCTCTTTATTTTCCTCTTACAATATATTTCTCTGTTAATCTTTCACCCTTCAATATCTCTCACCCCCTCACTCTATCTCTCACTTTCTCACTCTCTGCCTCTCTCTCTCTCTATTCTATCTTTTTTCTCGCACTCTTGCTCTTCTCTCTCTTGCTATCTTTTCAATCACTCTCTCTTTTTTCTTTGCTCAATCCTTTTCTCCCCTATCCCCGCACTCTTGCTCTTCTCTCTCTAGCTATCTCTTCAATCACTCTCTCTTTTTTCTTTGCTCAATCCTTTTCTCCCTTATCCCTGACACACACACTCTATCTCTCGATCTCCAACTTTTATCTTTCTCAATCCTTCTCTCTTCTCTCTCATTATTTCTTACTTTCTCTCACGCTCTCGCACTTTTTCTCTCTCCCTCTCACTCTCCCTCTCTCTTTCTCCAACCCTATCTCCCACTGTCACCGCTATCTCTCACTCTCTTTCCTTACTATTGTTCACACTCTATCGTTCTCTATCAATATCTCTCTCTTGCTTTCTCCCTCACTCTCTCATTCATTCTCTCACTCTCTGTCTCTCTCTTCTCTCCCATCCTAGTGTTGATATCAATTTTTGCACTTATCCCTCACTCTCCTTCCCTCCTTCTCTTATATTCCCCTCTCTCTCACTTTCTTTTTCTCTTTCTCTCTAGATCTCTTTGGCTCTCTCTCTTGTTCTCATTATTTGTATCACACTCTCATTCTATCTTTCTCAGTCCTTAATCTTGCCCTCACTAGGTTCCCTTATGTTGCTCACTCCTCTCACCATGTCACACTCTTACACCCTCTTACTCTCTCTCAATCATTCTCCTTCTCACAATCTCTAGCTCCATTTCAAGCTCTCTATCTTACTCTCTCTTAGCATCTTGATTTTTCATTCTCACTCTCTCCTCTCCCTCACTCACTCCATTTTTCTCTCACTCTCTCTATCTCATTCTCTATTATTTTCTCTCACTCTCTCTCTTGCACTCACTTTTGATGCTCTTTCGTCTCTCTTTCCTCTTACATTTCTCTCTTTATATTCCTCACACTCTCTCTCCTCTCTCGCTCTGTTAAATCCATCCCTCCGTCACTCATTCTTTCTATTCTCTCTCTCCCTCCATACCTCTCCATCTCCTTCTCTTTTCTTTCTCTATTTCTCTCTCTTCTTATCACTCTTCCTTATCTCCTTACCCACTTTTTCTCTATAACCAACCCTCACTCTCTGCCTCTTTCATTACTTCACTCATTATATCTCCCTCTAACCCACACTTTCTATGTATATCTCCCCTACATCATCCTCTCTCTAACTCTCACTCACTATATTTTGCTCGATCTTCTCTAAGTCCCACTTCTTTCTTGCTCTCCCACTCACTCTTCAAGCTCTCTCTATCTCTCCCTTTCTAATTCACTCTGTCTCTCTCTCTCACCCTTTATTTCATCCATCTTTATCACTTGCTTGCTCTCTCTTGCTCTCTCTCTGACTATCTCTTGCTATACTTTCAATTGTTCTCCCTTTCCTCTCTATATTCACTCTTTTTGTCCCTCCATCCCTCACCCTCTCTCTCGCTCTCCTTCCTGCCCTCTCTTTCTCATTTACTCTCATTTCTCTCTCCCTCCCCTCATCTCCTTCTCATTACTTCTCACACTTCTCTTTTCCCCCTTAGTTCCTCCCTCTTTTACTCCCTTCGTCGCTTCCTCTCTTCTCTCTCTACTCTCTCTCCTCTCTCTCATCTTTCACGCACTCACCCACTCTCTCTCCATCCCTCTCATTCTCTGCTTCCCTCTCGCTCACTCCCTCTCTCTTGTTCTCTCTTCCCTCACTTTCAATTCTCTTTGTTTTCTCTGAATCTCCCTCTCCCTTTCTCTCACTCTTCAATTTCACTCTCGCTTTAACTCCCTCTCTCCCTCTCTCCCTCTCTATCTTTTTGGCTCTTTGTTCTCTCTTTCAGTACTCTCCCTTCCATCACTCCTCTACTTCTATCCCTTATGCAATCTCTCTCACACTCTCTCCTTGAAAAAGAGATCGAGGAAGAAAGAAAGATCTATGAGATAAAATAAGAAATAATGAGATGGTTATGAAGGGAGAGAGCGAGATGTGAGATTTACTGAGAGAGAGTGTATGAGTGAGGGAGAGTGAGAGAGATAGAGGGAGTGAAAGAGTGAGTAAAGAGAAATAAGAGAGGGTGATAGAAGAAAGAGCAAGAGAGAGACAAAGGGATGGCAAAAGAGAGCAAAAAAAAAGAGACATAAAATAGAAAGTTAGAGAGAGCAAGAGAAGGAGTGAAGTTAGGGATTGAAGAGTGAGCAGGAAGGAAAGAAGGAGAGTGCTTGAGATGTAAATATAGAGACAAGAGGGCAGTAGAGAGAGAGAGGATGAAAGAGTGAAATTGGGAGAGGGCGAGGGAGGAAATAGTGAAATATGGTTGGAGAGAGAGTGAGAAAAGTGATAAGAGAGTGATAAAAGAGAGCAAGAGAGTGTGTTTGAAAGGGACAGAGAGAGAGAGAGAAATAGAGAAAGAAAAGTGATAAAGCGTAAATAAGGAAAGAGCTAGAGAGGGAGAGAGTAAGAAAGAGATAGATAGAGGGAGGGAGTGATAGAGATTGAAGATAGTGGTAGTGAAAGAGGAAGAGAAAGAGAGAGAGAGAGAGAAGAGAGTGTGATGGAAGATATAGAGAGAAAATGAGAGTGAGAGAGAGGGGGGGTTAATTAGAAAAGTGAGGAGACAGTGTGAGTGAGAAAAAATGAGGGAGAGAGTGGAAAGGAAAGAAGCAAGAGAGGGAGAAAAAGATAGAGAGGAGTGTGAGCAATTGAAGAGAGAGTAACTGAGATGAAGTGAGGGAGTAAGAGTGTGAGTGAAACTGAAGAGAGAGGAAGAAAGCACAAAAGGGAATGAGTTTGAGAAAAAAATAGAGTGAGGGAAGAGAGAGAGAGCGAGTAGGGAAATGTGAAAGTGAGAGAAGAGGGAGCAACAAAGAGGGAATGAGTCGGTGCAAGAAATAATTAGAGGGTGGGAGAGGGAGAAAGTGAGTGCAAGATGAGAGAGAGAGAGGTGTAAGATAGAGAAAGAGTGAGAAAGAGAGGGAAGGAGCGATTTAAAGACAGGGATTTAGAAGGAAAGGGAGTCGTATGCGAGAAAATAATAAATAATTACATGGATATGAAGGGAGAGAGCAACATGTGAGAGCAATTAAGAGTGTGTGGGGAGGGGGTGTGTGAGACAGTGAGAAATAGAGGGACAAGAAGAGTGAGTAAAGAGAGAGAAGAGAGGGAGTTAGAATAAAGTGCAATAGAGAGAGAGAGAGGGGGCAACAGAGAGCCAAGAAACAATAAAGAGAGATGAAATAGAGAGTGAGAGAGTGATCAATAGAGGGAGTGATGATAGGGATTGAATAGTGAGCTGGAGGGAGAGAGGAAGGGGGAGGGTAAGGTAGAAATAGAGATAGAGATGAAAGTCAAGCAAGATAAAACAAAAGATAGTGAGTGAAAGGTAAAGAGAGGGAGATAAAAAGAGGGAGGGAGGAAGAGAGGGAGATAAAGAATATAGAGCAAGAGAGTTAGGGAGTGACAGAAAAGGATATATGAAGAAAGTGAGAGAGTTTGAGAAGAAGAGTAAGGAAAAGAGAGTGAGATATATGGAGAGAGAAGGAGAGAGGGAGGGAGGGAGTGAGCGAGGGAGAAGGAGAGAGGAAGATATGTGTGAGAGAATGTGAGAAATAATGAGAGGGAGCAGAGGAAAAGAGAGATAAAAATAAAGAGAGATGATAAAGGGATTGAAAGAGAGAGAAGTAGGGAGAGAGGGAGAGTGAGAGAGTGAGGGATAGTGTGAGAGAAAGAAAGAGAATAAAGGGCAGCATAACAGAGAGCAAAAGGCTGAGAAAAAGAGATATAATAGTGTGTGCGAGAGAGCACATGCGGTAAATAGAAAGAAATAGAGAGATAGATGGAGGCCGTGAGAAAGATTGAAGACAGAGAGAGCAAGAGAGGAAGAGAGTGTGTGAGAGAGAAATAGAGAGTGCTGAAAGATAGAATAAGAGAGAGTGAGCGAGAACGGGAGTGAGAGAGAGAAGTACAATAAGGAGAGAGTGAGAAAGAGAGGGAACTGGGGATTGAAAGAGAGAGGGATCGAGAAGAAAAGAGAGACCTATGAGAAAAAAAAGAAATAATGAGATGGATAGAGAGGAGAGATCAAGATGTGACAGAAACCAAGAGACTAGGAGTGTGAGGGAGGGAGAGTGAGAAAGAGAGTGAGAGATAGAGGGAGAGAAAAACTGAGTAACTAGAGAGAAAAGAAGTGATAGAAGAAAGAGCATGAGAGAGAGGGGGGCGAAAGAGAGCAAGAAAACAATACTGATATGTGAAATAAAGAGTGAGAGAGAAAGAGAGCAAGAGAGGGAGTGAAGATAGAGAATGAAGAGTGAGCGCGAGACAGAGGAGAGAGGTTGAGACCGAAATATAGAGCAAAGAGAGACTCTGAGAAGATAGAGCAAAAGATAGTGAGTGAGAGCTAGAGAGAGGGAGATATAAAAAGCATATGGTAATAGTTGTCAGGCGAGAAGACGATAGAGGGAGGGAGACTGAATTAATGGAAGATGGAAAGAGGGAGGGAGGGAGGAAGACAGTGAAGATGGTTTGAGAGAAAGAGCGAGTACATTCATAAGAGTAAGTGATAAAAGAGAGCAAGAGTGTCCATGTGTGCGAGAAAGAGAGTGAGACAGAGAAATAGAGAAGGAAAAAGTGATAAAAGCATAAATAGAGAAATAACTGAGAGAGGAAGAGATTGAGAAAGACAGTGATAGAGGGAGGGATTGAGCGAGATTGAAGACAATGGGAGTGAGAGAGGAAGAGGGGTGTGAGAGAAGAGAGAGTAATGGAAGATATAGAGAGGAATTGAGAGTTAGGAAGAGGGGGTGGAGAATGAGATTTAGTGGGAGAGAGAGTGGGGATGAATTGGAAGAGTGTGAAGGAGAGAGGGAAAGTGTGTGCAAGAGAGAAGAGAGAGTGAGAGAGGGAGAGGGAGGCAAGGAGGGAAGGATGCAAGAAAGAGGGGGAAAGGGAAGAAAGATTGAGAGGATAGAGAGGAGAGGGAGCAATAAAAGAGAGACTTAGTGACAGAGATTGAACATGGAGTGAGAAAGAGAGAGGGAAGGGGGAGTAAGAGTCAGAGTGAAACCAAAGAGAGAGGAAGAGGGAGCGAGAAAGGGAGAGTGTAAGTGAGAGAGAGTAAAACTTAAAGAGAGGAGACTGAGAAATTGAAGAGAGAGTAAGTGAGAGATAGTGAACATGGAGTGAGCAAGAGAGAGGGAGTAAGAGTGAGAGTGAGATTTAAGAGGGAGGAAGAGGGAGTGAGAAAAGGGAGAGAGTGGGTAGAGAATGAGATTTTGTGGGAGAGAGAATGCGAGATGAACCAGAAGAGTGCGAGAGAGGGATAGAGAGTGTGTCTGAGAGAGAGAGAGAGAGAGATTGAGAGAGGGAGAGAGAGGGAGGGAAAGAAGGAAGCAGGTAAAAGGGGAGAGAGGAAAAAAGATTTAGTGGAGAAAGGGAAGCAAGAGGTACAGAAGTGAGAGTGTGTGAAAGAGTGATCATAGAGCTAAAAATAGAGAGGGAGTGAGAGTGAGAGTGAGAGTGAAATTGAAGGAAGAGAAAGAGGGATCGAGAAAGGGAGAGAGTGTGAGAGACAAATTGAGAGAAGAGAGTGTGAGGGAAAAGAGAGAGTGAGAAAGGGAGAGAGCGAGCGAGGGAGAGAGCGGGCATGAAGGAGGGAGATAAGGAGAGCTAGAGAGAGAGAGAGGGATTAAGGAGAGAAAGAGGGAGGGAGAGTGAGAGAGTGGTTGTGAGGGATAATGGGAGGGTCGAAAGTGAGAGATAGAGGAGATGATGAGAGAGATAAAGAGAGGTAGAATAGAGAGTGAGAGAGAGATGGAGGTATTGAGGAAGAAAGAGAGATAGGAAGAAGTGAAAGGGTTTAAAGAGAGTAGGATAGAGAAAGTGAGAGAGAGTGAAAGGAAAAAAATGGTGAGAAGTGAGGCTGGGGAAGATCGAGTAAAGTGAGTGAGGGGTAAAGATAGCGCAAGAGCAGGAGAATGGTGCGAGAGAGAGGGGGAGCAATAGAGAGGAAGACAGAGGGAGATAGGGAGGGCGAGGGAGGGAGGGAGGTAGGGAGAGAAGAGAGGGAAAGTGAGAGGAAGGGATGAAAGTAAGAGAGAGGAGAGAGAAAGTAGAGTAGAGAATGCGAGAAAGAGTAAGAGGAAAGAGAGATAAGTGAGCAACAAATCAGAGTATAAAAGAGAGTATAAGATAAAAAAAGAGAGTAGAGAATGAGAAAGAGAGAGAGAGAGGGGGAGAGAGAATAATAAAAAAGAGAAAGACGGAGAGAGGGAAAGTGAGAAGAGAGTGAGCAAGAAAGAACAAGAGAGTAAGTGAGAGTGAGATAGATAGCAAGAAATGGAGCTAAAGAGGGTGAGAGCGAAAAAGATTGAGAGAGAGTGAGAGAGTGTATGAGTGTATGAGATGGAGAGAGAAGAGTGACCTGCATAAGGGAGACCTAGATAGGGCAAGAATGATGGAGTGAGAATGATAGAGGGAGAGAGTGAGATCGATAAGGAGAACAAGAGTGAGAGAGCAAAAGAGATCTAGAGAGATGAAAGAAATGAGAGTGAGGGAGAGAAAAGGATATAAGAAATCTATTAAGAGATTGGGAAGGGAGAGAAGGTGTAGTCAAGAAGGGAACAAAAGGAGAGAGATATATAGTTAGAGAATGAGAGAGTGAGAACAAGAGTAAGAAAAATAGAGTGAGAGATAGAGGAGGCAGTTAGGGGGAGGGAGAGGGAGACAGAAGTGTGAGAGAATATGAGAAGCAATGAGAGAGAGGGATCAAGAGAGATAAAAGTTTGAGCACAAGAGAGATATGTAGATAGAGGAAGAGAGGTGAAAACAAGAGTAAGGAAAAAAGAGTGAGAGATAGAGGAGGTAGAGAGCGGAAGGGAGAGAGGGAGACAGATGTGTGAGAGAACTTGTGAAGCAATGAGAGAGAAGAGAAAGGGATTCAGAGAGGTAAAAGTTGGAGCGCACGAGAGAGAGTACGTGTGATGGATAGTTGGAGAGAAAGATTGAGCAAAGAGAGATATTGTGTGTAAATGTTTATGAGGTAGGGAGAGTGAGAGAGAAACATTGGAGAAAGATTTAGAGAAGTGTGTGCAAAAAAAGAGAAAGAAAGAGAACAAATATTGAGAAAGAGAGAGGAAGGGAGCGACGGAGGATGAGAGTATGGGAGAGATATAGGGAGAGACGGAAGGCGAGGGAAGGTATAGAAAGAGGGAGTGAGGGAGAAATAATTAGAGAATGAGAGAGTGAATGAGAGAGAGAGAGAGGGAGGGCAAGATGGAAAAGTTAGAGAGAGCGTGAGAAAGAGAGAGAGGAAGGTGGGAAGTGAGAGAAATAGAGAAAGAGAGTGTGGGGATAGAGGAAGAGAAAGAGTGGGAAGGGAAAGAGAGAAGTTGATTTAGAATAAAGAATAAGAGCGAGATGGCAAAAGAAAGTGGGAGAGAGAATAGAGTGTGTGAAACAGATAAAGAGAGGGAGTAGGAGTGAGTGAAGTGAAGAGAGAGAGAATGGGTGAAGAGAGAGTAAGAGAAAACGAGCAAGAGAGAGAACAAAGATGGAACAAGAGAGAGTTAGGGAGGGCGAGTGAGGGAGAGAGGGAGAGAGAGAAAAGGTGAGAGTGTAAAAGAGAAAGAGAGAGAAGGGATTGAAGGAGTAAGAGAGAGTGTGAAATTAAAGAGAGTGAGGGAGCAAATACGGGAGTGACTGAAAAGGAGTGATGGATAGATATATGGAGATAAAGAATGAGTAATGATATAGAAATAAAGCAAGAGAGCCAGAGAGTGAAAGAAAGAAACATAATAGAGATTGAGACATAGTGAGAAAGGAAGAGAGCGAAAAAGAAAGAGATAAAGGGTAAGAGCAAGAGAGAGAGTTAGAAAGGAAAGAAGGGAGTGAGAGAGTAAGAGAATTTGATGGGCAAGAGGGAGTGAGAGAGCGAGAGAGAAAAAAATATTTAAGAGAGAGACAAATAGGAAGCGAAAGTGGAAGAGGGAGCAAAAAGATAGTGAGCAAGTTTAGATTGGGAGTGAGATTAAGAGAATGTGTGAGAAGGAAAGAAGGAGAGAGATTGATGGAAAGGGAGTGAGGGAGATAGAGGGAGAGAAATTTACATAGAGAGAGTGGGAAGGAAGAAAGTGGGAGGGAGAGGATGAGTTTGAGTGAGGGAATGGGAGACGATGAGAGAGAGATATAGAGAAAAGAGAAAGTGAGAGAGGAGAGAGCAAGAGAGAGGGAATGATAGTGAGCAATAGAAAAAATGAGAGGTTGGGAGAGGGAGTGAATAAGTAAGAAGGAGAGAAGGAGTTGGAGAGGGAGAGAGGACTCTCTCCTCTCTCTCTTGCTTCCATCCCTCCCTCTCACATTCTCTTACTTCTCTCCCTCCCTCCCTCCCTCAATCTCCCTTTATCCTTATCTGTCTCCCTCTCTCTCAACATTCTTCCATTCTCCCTCACTTTTTAACCCTCACTCACTCTTGCTCGATCTTCCCTCGGTCTCTCTTCTCACTCTCCCTCCCTTTCACTCTCTCTTCTTTTCTCATTCCTGCACTCTCTTAAACCCTCTAACTAGCTCCTTCTATCTCTCTCACTCATTCTGTCCATCTTTCTCTCTTTGACACTCTATTCCACCTTTTTTATCTCTCTCACGCTTCCTCTTCTTTCTCGCTCTTTTGATGCTCCCTTTATCTCTCACTCTCACTCAATCTCTCCCCCTCTCTCTCTATTCCACCTTTTTTATCTCTCTCACACTCTCTCTTCTGTCTCTCTCTTTTGACGCTCCTTTTATCCCTCACTGCCTCTCTCTAGCTCTCCCTCCCTCTTTCACTCCCTTCATCCCTCTCATATCTCCCTTTCTCTTGCTCTCTCTCGCTCACTCCCTCTCTCTCTTCCCTCACTCTCACTTCTCTCTATTTCTCTCTCACACTCTCTCCCATTATCGTTACCTCTTTCTCTCCTGTTAGTTTCACTCACACTCTTACTCCCTCATTCCCTCTGTCCATCGTGCTCCATGTTCACTCTCTATCACTTACTCTTCTGTTGCTCTCTCTCCCCTCAATCTTTCTCTCCCTCTACCCCCCCACTCGCTTGCTTGATTCCCTCCCTCCCACTCTCTTCTTCTCTAGCTCTCCTTTTCTCTCTGACACACACTCTCCCACAGTCTCCCTCTCACTCTCTTCCAATTCATTCCCACTCTCTCTCCCACTAAATCTCATTCTCTAACCCCTCTCTCCCTCTCTCTCACTCTCTCTCAATATCTTTCTTCATTCCCTCTTCACTCCCACTCTCTTCCATCCCTCTCACTCCCACTCTCTTCCATCCCTCTCACTCCCTTCATCTATCTCACTCTCTCACTCTATCACTCATTTCTTTATTTATGCTTTATCTCTTTTTCTCCATCCATTGCTTTTTATCTATCTATCTCATACGCTCTCTCTTACTCTATTTCATATCTCTCTTATCTTTTTGCTCACTCTTTCTCTCTAACCATCTCTCCCTCTGTTCCTACCTCCCTCTATCACTCTTTCATTAATTCAGTCTCTCCATCTCCCTCCCTCTTTCTCTCCAAATCTCCCTCTATATCTTCCTCATTCAATCTCTCACTCATTTTATTTTGCTCTATCTTCCCTGAGTTTCTCTACTCTCCCTATTTCTGTCTTACCCTACCTCTCTTCCACTCACTTTTTAATCCATATCTTCACTCCTTTTCTTGCTCTCTCTCTCACTCTCTATATAATCTCTCTTTATTGTTTGTTTTCTCTCTTTTGCCCCCTCTATTTCTCACTCCCTGTCTCTCTTCCTCCCTCATACAAGCTCTCTATTGCTCTCAAATCTTACTCAATGCCATCATATCCATCTCATTATTTCTTTTTATATCTCATAAATCTCTCGATCGCTCCCTATTTCAATCCCTCCTTCCCTTTCTTTCTTTCTATATCCCTATCTAACTCCTCTCTCTCTCTATGTCCTCTTGCACTAACTCATTCACTCCCTCTCGTTTTCTTTATCCTCTCTCCCATTCCCTCTTTCTTGCTCTGTCTCTCACTTTCACTTTTCACTATTTCTCTCTCACTCTCACTCTCCCATTCTCTCGCTCTCTTTCTTATCCTTTCTTTCTAATTCTCTCCCTCCGCTACCCTCCCTCTCACTCTATCTTAATCTCTCTCCCTCTCCCTCTCCATCTCCCTCTCATCTTTTCTCATTCTCACTCCACTTACTCTCCCTCCCTATCTCTTTTTGCTCACAATCTTTTGACCTCTTTTCCTCTCTCGCTTTTTTTATCTCTCTCTCTCTTGTAAATCTTTCTTGCTCTCTCTCACCAACTCAGTCCCTCTCTCTCTCCAATTTCTGTCCTTCTCTCCTTCTATCTCTCTCTTTCTCACCCCCTCCCTTACTATTTCCCTTTATCAATCTTTTTCTCACTCTCTCCCTTTCACTCTAAGTCTCTCACTTTCTATTATGTTCCTCTCACTTGCTCTCTAGCTCTCACTTACTCTATTTTCTCTTTCTTTACTCAGTCTTTATCTTCCTATATCCATCACTCTAACTCTCTTCCACTTCATCTCATTCTCTTTCTCACCCTCTTCTCTTTTATTTTTTATTACTTTCTCTCCTTCCCTCCCTCTTTCCCTCCCTCTCTCCTTATTTCACTCTCTTTTTCATCCTTTAGCTCTCTCTCTCTCTTTCCCTCTCTTTTCTTCTCTCTATTCTTACTCTATTTCTCTTTGGCTTTATCTCTCCTCCCTAACTCGCTCCCTCACTCTCTACAACTCCACTCTCACTGTTACTCCCCCACTTGCCTCTCTCTCTCTCTCGCTCTTTCTCTCTTCTTTTCTCTCTTTCACTTTCCCTCCCTTAATCTCTCTCTTGTTCCATCTATCATTCTCACTCTTACTCATTTTCTCTTATTGTCTCTTCAGCCACTCTCTCTTTAGCATCCCTCTCACTTCTACTCCTCTCTTTATCTCTTTCATACTCTCTATTATCTCGTCTAATTTCTATCACTATCTTGTTTGCACATTTTATTCTCTCTAAACTTCACTTTCCCATCCCAGCTCTACCTCTCTCTCCATCATTCTCTCTCTCATTCTCTTATTCTCCCTCTCACTCTTATGTTCACTCTCTTTCTCTATCTTCCCTCATTCTCCTTCTCTCCCTATTTCTCTCTCAGTCTCACTTCCTTCTTTGCTCCCTTCCTCTCTCTCTCTCACTGTTCGTTCTCTCTTTCTTTCTCTTTTATTGCACATAGTTCACTAACTCTTTCCAAAGGGTTTCTCTTCCTCTCACACACACAATCTCTTTCTTTCCTCAGTCTTTCTCTCCCCTATCCCTCACACACACTCTCCCTCTCTCTAACTTTTATCCCTCTCTATTCTCTCTCGTTATCTCTCTCTCTTTCTCTCACACTTCTCTCTCTTTCACTCTCCATATCTCCCTCTCTCCCTCCCTCTCTCCCTTCCTCTCTCCCTCCCGCTCTCTATCTCCTCTATCTCTCACTCTCTTTTTCTTACTCTCGTTCTCACTATCTCCCTCTCTAGCAATATATCTCTCTTGATCCCTCCCTCACTCTCTCTTTCATATTCTCACTTTCACCTCTCTTCTCTTCCTCCGTCTCTCACTCACACTCTCTCTCCCTTCTCACCCACCTAATATCTTATTTTCTCTGTTATCCTTCTCTCTCTCACTCTGTTTTCCAATTTTCCTCTAGATTGTTCTCTTTATCACTCCTACTCTCTCCCTCTATCATTCTCACTCACACATTCGTGCGCTATCTAGGTATCCCTTATGTAGCTCACTCTTCTCTCTCTATCTCGTACAGTCTAACTCTCTCATTCTCTCTCAAACTCTCTCCCTCTCACCTCTTTAGCTGTATTTCTTTCTCTCTATCTAACTCTCTCTTACAATCTTGTTCTCTCAATCTCTCCTCTCTTTCATTTGCTCCATCTTTCTCTCTTCACTCTCTATTATCCTCTCTCCCCTCACTCTTTTTCTCACTCACAATCCCCTTTTTCTATCTTATACTCTCTTTCACACTCTCCATTGTTGCTCTCTTTTCTCTCTTTTCTCTTACTCTCTCTCATTATATCTCTCTTTCTTCCATCCCTTTTTCTCTTTCTTCCATCTCTCCCCCTCCCTTCCTCTCCCTCCCTATCTCCCTCTTTGTATCTCTCTCTCTTGCTCCCTCTATCTCATAATTCTCTTGCTCTTCCTCCCACTCTACCCCTCATTCACATGCTCTCACTCGATCTTTCCACAGCCTCTCTTCTCACTCTCTCTCACTTTCTCTTTTCTACTCACTCATTAAACTGTCTCACATCCTCCATCTGTCTTTATATTTCTCTCACTACCTCCATCTCTCTTTATCTCTCTATCTCATTGTCTCTTCTGTCTCTCACTTTTGACCCTCCAATTATCCCTCGCTACCACTCTCTGGCTCTCCCTCCCTCTTTCACTCCCTTAATCCCCATCTCTCTCCCTCTCTCCATATCTCTCTCTTTCTTGCTCCCTCGCTTGCTCCCTCCCTCCCTCCCTCCCTCCCTCTCTCACGCTCTCTATTCCCTCACACTCTCTTCTCTCTATTTGTCTCTCACACTGTCTCCCTTTCTCGCTTCCTCTTTCCCTCTCTTCAGTTTCACCCTTACACTCCCTCTATCCCTCACTCTTTTAAGCTCTATGATCACTCAGTCTCACCCACTCTCACTTATGATGCTCTCTTTTCTCTTCCCCTAATCTTTCTCTCTCTCTCTCCCCTTGTCTCTTGCTTCCTTCCCTCCCTCCCTCTCCCTCTCTCTATCTCCCTTTCTCTCCCTCACACACAATCGCTCTCTCTCTCTCTCTCTCTCTCTCACTCTTTCGGTTCATTCCCGCTCTCTCTCCCACAAAATCTAATTCTCTACCCCCTCTCTCCCTCTTGCTCGCTCTCTCTATATCTTCTCTCACTCTCTCTTCTCCCTTTCTCTCACCTCCTCTGTCACACCCACTCTTCAATCTCTCTCACACACTCTCTCTCTCTTTTCACTCTTTCTCATCTCTCCCTCTCTCCTTTTCATCAATATTTATGACATATCACGTTTTTTCTCCTTTGCTCTCTCCCTCTCTTTCTCTCTCACACACTCTCTTTCTTGGTCTCTTTTATCACTCCCTTCTATCTCTTTACACACTCTTTCTCTCTAACCATTGCTTAGTCTCTTCTTCCCTCCCCCTCTATATCTCTTCTTCCCTCCCTCTCTCTCTCTCTCACCATTCATTTCTCTCTCTCCCTCTCGCCCTCCATCTCTCTCCATATCTTCCTCTATATCTACCTTGCTCTACCTATCACTCCCAATCTTTTGCTCTTTCTTCTTTAAGCCTCTCTTCTTCTTTATTTATGTCTCACTCTTTCTCTCTTTCTCCCTCTGTCTCTCTCCTCAATACCTATCACTCTCTCCCTTTATCTCTTTGTTTCTATTTCACTCGCTCTCTTACTCAATCTCGAAGGAGATATCTAAGGAGAGCTAGCAAAACCAACAGAGGTATACAATTGGGAGAGATTACATGTGTGAGAGAGCAAACAAGAGAGTGAGAAAAGGAAAGAATGAGAGAGAACAATGAGCAAGATAAGAGTGAGAGATGGGGACTATGAAGTGGTAGAGAGACAGAGAGAGTGAGAGTAATGAAGTGAAAGGATAAGAGATCATATGATTGAGCAAGAGAGAGGGAGATCGAGAATGGGAGTGAGTGTGAGGGAGTGACAGAGGGAGAGAGGGAGTAAGCGAGAGGTAGAGAGAGTGAGAAGGAAAGAGAGGGAAAGAGATAGAGAGGAAAAGAGAGAGAGAGAGAAGAACATAATAAAGAGCTTGAGAAAAAGTGAGATAGAAAGTGTAAGTGAAGAAGTGAGAGAAAGAGAGATAGGAATAGAGAGATAGAGAAGAGAGTCAGAGAGATAGAACAAGAGAGAGGGAGAGTGAATGTGTGAGAGAGGGTGAGAGAGAGGAGAGTGAGCAAGAGAGTGTCTTTGAAGGATAGGGGGAGCTTTATGGAAAGGGGAAGATAAAGAGTGAAGGAAGAAGAGGGAGTGAAATAGAGTGAGCGAGAAATTGATATAGAGATGGCATGAACTCTCTATCTCTTTCTCTCTCTCTCCCTCACTGGTTCTATCTCTTTTGCTCTCCATCTCCCTTCCTCTCTCTTTTCATCTCTCTTCTCTGCTCGCTCTATCTCTCTCCTCTATTATCTTTCTCCCTCTCCCACTCTCATGCTTTCTCTCACTCTCCCTCTCCCTCTCCCTCACAACATCACACTCTCTCACTCTCTCCCACTCCAAAACCCTCCCTCTCTCTCCCTCACTCTCCTGCCGTCTCTCTCCCCCACAATCCCTTTTGTTTCTATTCCCTCACTCTCCCTTCATGTCCCTCCTCTCACAATCTTTATCCCACTTTCTCTTCCTCACTCAATCACTTTTTCTCATTCTCTCCCACTCCCAAACCCTTCCTCTCGCTCCCTATCTCTTTGTCACTCTCTTATTTATTTCCTCTCCCTCATTCTCCCACCCTCTCTCTCTCCCTCACCCTCTTTTTTGCTTTTACTCCCTCACTCTCCCTCCATCTCCCTACACCTCTCACAATCTCAATCTCCCTCCCTCTCCCTCTCCCACTCCCTCTATTACTCATTCTAGCTCACTGTCCCTCTCTAGTTGTTTATCTTCTCTCTCCCACTCTCTCCCTCACTCTTTTTTTCTCCCTATCCCCTCCCTCTCCTGCTCTTCTCTATTTCTATCTCCCTCTCCCTCTCCTTTTCTCCTACTTTTCCCTCTATCAAGTTCTCTTTCTTTCAAATTTGTCTCAACCCTCTTGCTCTTTTCTCTATTTTATCTCTCTTACCCCTCTCTCCCCTTACCCCTCTCTCCCTCTACTTCTTTCTACCCCTCCCTCTTGCTCTTATTTTCTTTTTATTTTTTTTCTTACTTTGTCATTCTTTCTCATTCTCTCTTGCTCCTTTCTCAATCTCTCTTACTCACTTTCTCTTTCTATCTCCCTCTCTCTCTCACCCACACACTTTATCACCCTCTCTCTCCCCTTTATCTCCATCTCCTACATCTTTAGCTCACTCTCTCCCTCCCTCCCTGTACCTCCCTCTCATAATTTCTATCTCATTATATCTCTAGTTCTTGCTCTCATTCTTCTTTTCTTTTTATCTCTCTTCCTCAATTTCTCTTGCTCTCTTCCTTTCTTTCCCTGTCAAATCTCGTTCTCTTCTCTATCACTCCACATCTCTCTCCCTCTTTTAGCTCTCTCACCCTCTATCTCTCCTCTCTCCTACTCTCTCTCTCACTCTCAATATTTCTCATAATTTACTTCTCTAACTTTCTCTCTCAATTTTACTCTTCACTCTCTATCTCTCTCCCTTTTCGTCCCTTCCACCTTCTAGCTACATCATCCTTTATCTCTCACTCTCACCTTTTCACTCTCTTTCACACACTCTCTCCTTCTCTCCCTTTCGATCTTTCTTGCTCCCTCACTTGATCTCTCCCCCTCCCACTAATTCTCTTGTTCTCCCACCCTATCTCCCTCTTTCTCTCCTTTTCTTACTCTATTTTTCCTCATTCTCTTTTCTCTCTATTTCTATCTAACTTTATCTTTCTCTATGTCAATCCATCACTCTTAAATATCTCTCACTCCCTCGCTCTATTCTCTCTCACTCTCTATTCATTCTTTCTTGTCCTGTTGCTCTCTGTGTCTTGATCTCTCTTCTGTGACTATGTCATCTCCCGTTCTTTGTCTCTATCCCTCACACACACTCTTTCTCCAACTTTTGTCTCTCGCAATCCCTCTCGTTTCTCTCTCTCATTATTTCTCACTTTTTTCCTTTTTCTCTTTCCCTTCCTCCTTCCCTCTTCAACTCTCTTGCTTCCTCTGTCTCACCCTTATCTCTCACTCTCTCTCTCTCTCTTTATATGTCTCTCATGCTCCCTCACTCACTATCTCTCTCATTCTCTAGCTCTATCTATCTCTTGTCTCGCACCCTCTACCAATGCATCCTCATCACTCTCTATCTTTTTGGATCTCTCTTTGTCTCAGTCATTCTCTTGCTCTCCATACCGCTGTCCCGCTCACCAACCCTCTCTTGCACTATTCTTTTCTAAATCTCTTTTCTCTCTCTCTCTATTTATCTCTCATAATCTCTCTCTATCTCAGTCTTTCACTCTTCAATCTCTCTCACTCCCTCTCTCTAACTCTCTCTTTCTTACTCTCTATCTCTCTCTTTCTAACTCTCTACCTCTCTCTCGCTCACTCTTTCCTTCTCTTCCGCTATCTCTTCCCCCATTCTCTCTTTTGCTTATTTTTCTCTCACACTCTTCCTTTCTTGCTCCCTCTTCCACTCTCTTCAATTTTATTATCACTCTTACTCCCTCAATTCCTCTCTCTTTCTCGCTCCATGTTCACTCTTTCTCAGACACACTCTCTTCTATTGCTCTCTCCTCTCTCTCCACTCATTCTTTCCCTCTCTCACCCACACTCTTGCTTCCTTCCCTCCCTCCCTCTCTCCCTCTCTCTTCTTTCTCTCTCACACACACTCCCCCTCACTTCCTCTCACTCTCTCCCAATTCATCCCCTCTCTCCCATTATTCTCACTGTCCATCCCCCACTCTCTCTCACTCCTCTTCTCTCTCATTCTCACTTCCTCTCTCACTTCCACTCTCTTCCATTCTTCTGACTCCCTTCGTCAATCTCTTTCTTTCTCACTCTCTCCCTCTTCACTATTTTCTCCTTTTATGCTTTATCACTTTCTGTTTCTCTATTGCATTCTTTCACTCCCTCTCACTTCCTCTCTCTTCCCACAAATCAGTTCACTCTATCATTCTCTCTCCTTCTCCCTATTAAGTTTCACTCACTCTTCCTCTCTCTCTCCCTCTTTTTTTCCCTTTCTCTCTCTCTCCCCCTACTCTACCTCTCTATCTCCATCTCCCTCGCTCTCGCACTCTCTTTCTCCCAATTTCTCTCTCATTCTCTCTCCATCTGTCGCTCCCACCCTCTCTTTAACTTAGCTCACTCCCTTCTTAACTCGTTCTCACTCTTTGTTATCTCTCTCTCACTTACTCTATGTACTGCTGCTCGCTCTTCTCACACTATTCTCTTTGTCCATCCTCCCACTCTCTCTTTTCTCTTCCCCTCCCTCTCTCTCTCACTTAAGCTTTCCTTTATCGAGTGAAAGATTGAAACAGAGAGAGATTGTGAGAGACAAAGTGATAGAGAAAAATGATTGAGAAAAAAATAGAGCAAGAGAGGGTTAGTGACAGGGATAGAGGGAAGGAGAGGAAGAGAATGAGTGAGAGTAATATCAAGAGAGAGATAAGATTGAGAGAGAAGAGAGCGAGGGGGATGCAGTGGTAGAGTGGGAGAGTGGAAGGGAGAGAGTGAGAGAGTGTGTGAAAGAGAGTGGGGGAGATTGAAAGAGTGAGACGTAAATAGGGAAGGAGGAAATATTGAGAGAGAGAGAGTTGGGGAAATATGGAGAAAAATGGTAGAAAGAATGAGAGAGAAGAGAGACAGATAAAAGACAGATCAGGAAAGTGAGAAACAAAAGATAATGAGAAAAATAGGGAGATAGGTTAAGAGTGAGTGACACAGAGATGATGAGAGAGACTTGGAGAGAAAGAGTGAGGGAACAAGAGAAAGTGAGAGTGTGTGAGAGAGTAATGGAAGAAAGAATAATAGAAGAGAGCAAGGAAGATAGAGAAATAGTGAAAAATAAAGAAAGGGAGGGAGTGAGAGAGATTGAAGAGAGAGGGAATGAGAGAAAAGGAGAGATAGAGATAGAAATAGAGAGAGAAGTGAGTTTGAAGGAAGATAAAGCAAGAGAGAATGACCTAGAGGAAAAGAGGAGAGAGAAATTGAGAATGAGTGAGAGAGAGAGGTAGGGGGAGATAGAGTGAGCAAGTGAGAGAGGGAGATGGAGAGGATGAGAGGGAGAGAGAGACAGAGGAAGGGAGAGAAGGAAAGCGGGAGAGACGAGAGAGTGCATTTGTGTGAGAGAGAGTGAAAGAGAGAAGAGAGTGTGGGAGATAGTTAGAGAGAGAGAGAGCCAAAGAGGAAGAGCGAGATAGAGTGGGAAATCGAAGGAGTGAAAGGGTAAGAGGAGAGGAGAATAGAGTAACATAAGAGAGTGAGAAAGGGAGAGTGAAGGAGTAAGAGTGAGATTTAAATTGAATAAAGGGCTATAGGGAGTAGATAAAAAATTGAATAAAAGGACAAAGAGAGTAGATAGAAAAGTGAGGCTAAGGTAAAGAATGGCAAGAGAGAGGGAAGGAGAGAGAGAGATAGAATGGGAGAAAGTACAAGAGAGAAGAAGCGAGAAAGGAAGAGTAAGAGTGAAAGAAGAGCAAGAGAGAGGGGAAGTGAAAATTTTAGAGTAATAAGGGTTTAGATTGAGAGAGAGCGAGTGAACATATTGATAAATTGGTTGATAGAAAGATAGAGATAGAAAAATGAGATAAAGGGGGAAAGAGAGAAAATAATGTAGCGAGAAAGAAATGGTGAGTGTGGGAAAAGATAGCGAGGGATATCAAGAAAGAGAGCTTACGAGATTGAGCTACCGAAAGCATTATAATGTATGAGTTTGAAAGAAAGGGAGAGAGGAAGAGTGATAGTGAAATTGATGAGAGAGGGGAAGGGAGAAAGAGAGAGCAAGCACGAGAGTGAATAAGAGAGAGGGTGAGTGAAATCATGAGGAAAGAGAGGGGAGAAAGTAAAAGTGCAAGTGAAATTGAAGAGAAGAGAAGAGAAAGAAAGGGAGACAAAGTGCGAGAGAAAAAAAAAGAATAGAGTGAGGAAAAAGAGAGTGACAGAGAGAGAGGTAGATGAAGAGAGAGATAGATGTTAGAGAAACAGATGAGAGAGAAAAGGAGGGAGGGAGGCAGAGGGAGAAATGTAGGATAGAGTGAGAAACAATGAGAAAGAGATGAAAGTGCATGATTGAAGAAGAGATGAAAGAGAACTAAGAATGAAAGGAAGTGAGAGAGAGAAATGAGAGATAAAGAGCAAGAGAGTGAGTGAGGGAGTTAGAGAGAAAGATAAATTAAGAATGTGGAAGAGACTAAATAGAAGAGTGAGGTAAAAAGAGTGAGATATATGGAGAGAGAAGGAGAGAGGGAGGAAGGAAGCAAGAGGGAGAGGGAGAGAGAGAAGAGGCAAAGAAAATGATAGAGAGAGCTGAGAGTAAGATTGAAAGAATGAAGAGTAGGGAGAGAGGGAGGGCAAGATAGAGTGCGGAATATAGTGAGAGAAAGAAAGTGAGTGAATAAGAGAGAGAACAAAAGACAGAGAAAGGGAGGTATTATAGAGAGAGCATGAGTGGTAAAGAGAAAGAAATAGAGAGATAGATGAAGGCTGTGAGAAAGATTGATGAGAGAGCGAGCAAGAGAGAGAGAAGGGGAGAGTGGGAGAGAAGGAGAGCAAAAGAATGGATGATAAAGTGTTAAAGAGAGGAGTTGTAAAGGGAGAGAGGAGGAGAAAGTGCGACAGAGATAGAGAGAGATATAGGAAAGCGTGAGTGAGAGAGGGAGTGAGGGAGGGGAGAGAGAGGAGAGAGTAGGAGGACGAACGAAGAGCATAGTAGAGAAGAGGGAACAGCAGTACACAGAGTAACTGAGATAGAGTTATCAATGAGTGAGAAAGAGAGAAGAAGGGAGTGAGCTAAGCTAAAGAGGAGGATAGAGAGAGTAAGAGAGAAATTGGAAGAAAAGAGAGTGAGAGAAAGAGGGAGATGGAGATAGAGAGGTGGAGTGGGGGAGAGAGAGACAGAGAAAGGAGAGGGTGAAAAATAGGAGTAAGAGTGATAGTGAAATTTAATAGAGGGAGAGAGAGTGAGGGAGATGAGAGTGTGAAGGAAGAAATTGAGAGAGTAAGAGTAAGGGAAAGAGGGGGTAGGGAATGAGATTTAGTGGGAGAGAGATGGGGGGCTGAATTGGAAGAGAGTGAGAAAGGGAGGGGAGAGTGTGCGAGAAAGAGAAAAAAGAGCACGATGGAGAGAGGGAGAGAGGGATGGAAGCAAGAGAGTGGAAAGAGAGCGAAAGAAAGATTGATAGGAGAGAGAGGAAAGAGAGCAATATAAGAGAGAATAAGTGAGAGAAATTGTCATGGAGCGAGACAAAGGTAGGGTAATGAGGCATTAAGAGTGATAGTGCAACTGAAGAGAGATGAAGAGGGAGCAAGGGAGTGTCAAAAGGGAGACAGAAGAGAGTGAGAGAGTGATAAAGAAATCCACTATCCGTTTTACTTCAAGCAATACATGGAGCATCTCGGTTCGAATCCAAGTGGCGGCATAAATAGCAATTCATGTTAATACTAAACATATAATATCAGGTTCGAAAATCCCAAGTTTTTCTATGAAAACCTGATCTAATTGTAGAGATGGAATAGAGTGTGAGAGAGGGTGAAAGAGGGAGTGAGAAATAGAGATAAGAGGAGGTAGTGGGAGGGTCTAAAGAGAGAGCGGGAATGAGAAAGAAAGGGAGAGTGAAAGGGAGAGAAAATGAGACGAGCGACCGAGGGAAGATCAAGTAAAAGTAAGTGAGTGAGGGCAAAAAAGAGAGGGAGAACAGGAGAATCATAAGAGAAAGAGGGACCAAAGGAGAGAGGGAGATGGAGAGGGAAAAAGAGAGGGAGGGAGAGAATAGAGAGATTGAGAAAGGGAGTGTTCGAAGCAAGGGAGCGAGACAGGAGAGAGAGTGAGGAATTAAGTGATAGAAATGTAAGAGGAAAGAGAGAAGAGAGAGAGCAATAAAGGTGAGTTTAAAAGAAAGTATAAGATAGAAAAAGAAAATAGAGATTGAGAAAGAGAGAGAGTGAGAGAAAATAATAGAGAATGTGATAGAGAGAAGAGTAAAAAAAGGAGCGAGGGGGAGTTAGGAGAGAGTGGGAGAGAAAGAATAAGATCATAAGAGATAGTGAGATAGAGAGCGAGAAATTGAGCTAAATAAGGTAAGAAGGAGAGTGATTGAGAGAGTGTGAGAGAGTGTATGAGTGCGTGAGATGGAGAGAGAAGACCGAGCTATATAAGCAAGAACAAGAGGGCATGTTTGGGGAGTGAGAAAGATAGAGGGAGAGAGTGAGACTTGATAAATAGTAGAAGTGTGAAAGAGTCAAAGCGATCTAGAGAGATAGAGAAAAATAAAGAATATAAGAGAGGAAATGAGAGTGAGGGACAAGAAAGAGAAAAGATAAATAGGGTGGGAAGGGAGAGAGAGTGTGGGGAGGGATTAAGGGAGAAGAAAGAGATATCGAGTGAGAGAGGGAGCAAGAGAGAAATAAAGATAGGGAGGGATAGAGTGAGAACAAGATTAAGGAAAGAGAGTGGGAGAAGGGGTGACAATGAGAGAGAGAGAGAGAGAGAGAGAGAGATAATTATGAGAGAACGTGAGAAATAATAAGAGAGAGGAGAGAGATAAGTGTGAGAGATAGTGTGTTTGAGGGATAGGATAAAAAAGATTAAGCAAAGAGAGAAGAGAGAGTGAATGAAGAGAGAGCAAGTGAGAGAAGATTAAGAGAGTGAGAAAGAAAGATAAAATAGAGAGTTAGAGAGAGAGAGGTTAAGAGTGAGAAAGAGAGAGATAGAGGAGTGAGAAAGATTGAAGAGTTAATGATTAAGATAGAGAGAGATTGTAAGAGGCAAATAGTGAGAGAAAGTAAGAGACAAAAAAGAGAGCAATAGAGGGTTAGTGAGACAGATAGAGGGAAGGAGAGCAAGAGAATGAGTGAGAGAGAAAATGAGAGAGAGAGTGAGGGGGATGCAGACATAGAGGGAGAAGTGAGAGAGAGTACGAAAGAGAGAGGGGGAGAGAGAGAATAAGGGAGACATAAAGAGGGAAGGAGGAAAGTGAGTGATGGAGAGAGAGTTGGGGATATATGGTGACAAAGGGTGAAAGGAGTGAGAAAGAATAGAGACAAATAAAAGGTAGATTAGGAGAGAGAGAAAGATAAGAGAAGATTACGATAAAGGGACGGGCTATGAGTGTGATATAAAGATGAAGAGAGGGACTAGGAGAGAAAGAGAGATAGAGAGAACACGAGAAAGAGAGAGTGTGTGTGTGCGAGTGTGAGAAATGGAAGAGAGATTAATAGAAGAGTGAGCAAGAGCGATAGAGAATAAAAAGTGAGAAATAGAGAAATCAGAAGGAAAGAGTGGTGAGAGAAGAGAGAACAAGAGGAAATGGAAGAGAAAGAAAGAAAGTGAGGAAGGCAAAATGGGAGAGATGAGAGAGTGAATGTGTGTGAGAAAGGGGGAAAAATGAGTGTGAGATAGTGGGAGGGGGAGGGGCAGAGAGAATGCGAAAGATAGAAAGCAAGATAGAGTGGGGGATAGACAAAGAGAAAGAGTAAGAGGAGAGGAGAACAGAATAACTAAAGAGAGAGCGGGAGAGAAAGAGAGAATAAAAAGTGAGAAATAGAGAGGGAGGGAGTAAGAGTGAGAATTAAACTAACTAAAGGAACAAAGGGAACAAGAAATAGAGAAAAATTATACAGAAAAGTGAGGGCAGGGGAAGGAAGTGCAAGAGAGAGGAAAAGAGAGAGGGAGGATGAGAGAGAGTGCAAGAGAGAAGAAGAGAGAATGAAAGAGCAATAGTGAAAGAGGATTATGAGAGAGGGGCCGTGAGAAGGAAAGAGTAATAGAGGGTTATATTGAGAGAGAGTGAGAGAATAAATAGATAAATTGGTAGGTAGAGAAAGAGATTAGACCATGAGTTAGAGTGGGAGAGAGAGAAAATAAACTAGCGGGAAAGGAATGGGGAGTGCGGGAAAAGAGAACGAGAGAGATTGAGTGAAAGATCTTAAGAGATGGAGCTAAGAAACTGTGAGAATGTATGGCTTTGAGAGAAATGGAAAGAGGGGGAGGAAGAGTGACAGTGAAATTGAAGAAGGAATGAGGAAGGGAGAAAGGGTGAGAGAAAGCATCAGAGATAAAGAGAGAGAGGGTGAGAGTAATCATGAGGAAAGAGAGAGAGAGGGAGATAGTAAGAGTGAGAGTGAAATTAAAGAGAAAGAGATTATAAAGAATGAAAGATGAGTGTGAGAGAGAAATAGAGAGAAAAGAGTGAGGAACAAGTGAGCAAGAGAGAGAATGAGAGAGTGAGACAGATAGAGACGGATAGAGTGCATGTGAGAGAAGAGACGAGAGAGAAAGAGGGGAGGGAGTCAATAAGGAGAGAGGGAGCTTGAGAGAGAAATGTAGTATAAAGTGAGAAACAATGAGAAAGAGATGAAAGTTCTAGATTAAAAAAGACATAAAAGGATTCAGAGAAAGTGAAGAAGCAAGAGAGAATTAAGAGATAAAGAGCAAGAGATTGAGTGAGGGAGAGAGGGAAAGTTATATAAAGGTAGTGGGAGATAGTGAGGTAAACAGAGTGAGTTATACTGGGAGAAAAGGAGAGAAGGAGAGTGGGAGTGAAAGAGGGAGAGGGAGAGAGAATGAGATGTGTGAGAGAAGGTGAGAAATAACAAGAGATAGAAAAGGCAGAAAGAAAGAGAGAGAGCTGAGATTGGGATTGAAAGAGAGAATAGGGAGAGAGGGAGAGCGGGAAAGAGTGAGGGACAGAGTGAGAGAGAGAGCAAAAAAACTAAGAAAGTGAGATATAATAGAGCGTGTGAGAGACAACATGAGTGGGAGTGAGGAAGAAATAGAGAGATGAGGGAGGCCATGAGAAAGATTAAAGAGAGAGAGGGAGCAAGAGAGGCAGAGAGAGTGTAAAAGAGAAATAGTAGTGTTGGATGATAGAGCAAGGGAGAGTGAACGAGATGGGGGAGAGGGAGAGCAAAAGAGTGGATGATAAAGAGTGAGAGAGGAGTTGTATGGGGAGAGAGGTGAGGGAAAGAGGGAGAGAAAGTTCTAGAGAGATAGAGGAAATCTTAACTGAGAGAGGGAGGGGAGAGAGGAGAGAGAGTGGGAGTATGGACGAAGAGAAATAATGAAAGAAGAGAGAGCAGCAGTACAGAGAATAAGTGAGAGAGAAATAACAAAGAGTGAGAAAGAGAGAAGAAGGGAGTGAGCTAAGTTGAAGAGAGGAAGGGAGCAATAGAAGGAGAGAGTCAATGAGAGAGAAATCGAGAAATATGAGAGTGAGAGAAAGAGGGAGATGGAGATATAGAGATAGAGTAAGGGGAGAGAGAGTGAGAGAGAAAGGGACAGAAAAATGAGGGAGAGAAAGAGAAAAAAAGTAAATGAAATTTAATAGAGAGGAGAGAAAAAGAGAGTGAAGAGATATTATGGGAGGAGAGAGGAAGTGAGATGGAGTGCAAGAAAGCAATAGAGAAACAAAATGTAATAAAGCATAAAAAGAGAAAATAGTGAGAGAGGGAGAGAGTGAACAATTGAGAGATTGACAGAAGGGAGTTAGAAGGATGGAAGACCATGGGAGTGAGAGAGGAAGGGAGAGTGAGTGAGAAGATAGAGTGAGAGAGAGGGGGTAGAGAATGAGAATTAGTGGTTGAGAGAGGAGATGAATTGGAAGAGAGTGAGAGGAAGAGAGGAGGAGAGTGTGTGGGAGAGAAAGAAGAGAGAGAGAGAGTGGGAGGGAAGGAAACAAGAGAGTGGGTGAGAAAGAAAGAGAAAGAATGAGAGAGTAGCAGTACAGAAGAAGGGAGTGAGCTAAGTTCATGAGAGGGATGGAGTGACAGAAGGAGAGAGAGAATGGGAGAGAAATTAAGAGATATGAGAGTGACAGAAAGAGGGCAATGGAGATAGAGAGGTAGAGTGAGGGGGAGAGTGAGTGAGAGAGAGAAAGGGACAAAAAAAGATGAGAGAAAGTGAGGATGAGAGAGTGAAATTTAATAGAGAGAAGGAGAATGAAGAGATACTGTGGAAAGAGACTGGAAGTGAGAGGGAGTGAAAGAAAGCAATAGAGAAACGAGAAAGTGAAAAAGCATAAAAGGATAAAATAGTGAGAGAGGGAGAAAGTGAGAAAGAAAGAGATTGACGAAGGGAGTCAGAAGGATGGAAGAGAGTGGGAGTGAGAAGGCAAGGGAGAGTGAGAGAGAAGAAAGAGTGAGAGGGAGGAGGGTAGAGAATGAGAATTAGTGGCAGAGAGAGGGGATGAATTGGATGAGAGTGAGAGGAAGTGAGGGGGAGAGTGTGAGAGAGAAATAGACTGAGGAGAGAGGGAGGGAGAGAAAGAATGAGTGAAGGTAGAGGAGAGCGAGCAATAGAAGAGAGAGTTTGTGAGAGATACTGAACATGCATTGAGAAGGCAAGAGGGAATAAGGGATTATGAGTGAGAGTGAAATTGAAGAGAGAGGAAGAGGGTGCAAGAAAGGAAGAGAGTGTGAGAGAGAAATAGACAGAGGAGAGAGTGGGGGACAAGAGAGTGGAAGAGTGGAAAAGAGTGACGGAGAGAGAAAGGTAGAGAGTTAGAGAGAGAGTGATATAGAGACGTAGTGAGAGAGACTGAAGAGTGAAAAACTGATGATGAGATTATGAGAGACAAATAGAGTGAGAAAAGAGATTTAGAAAAAAAATAGTGCTAGAGAGGGTTGGTGAAAGGGATAGGGGATGGAGAGCAAGGGAATTAGTGAGACAGAGATCAAGAAAGAGAGAGAGCGAAGGGGATGAAAAGGTAGGGGAGAGAGTGTGTGTGAAAGAGAGGTGAGAGAGACAATGAGGGAGACATAAAGAGTGAAGGAAAGTGAGAGAGGGAGAGAAAGAGTTAGGGATATGTGGAGAAAAAGGGAGAAATGAATGTTGAAGAAGAGAGACAAAAAAACACGGATTAGGAGAGAGAAAAAGAATAGAGAATGAGAAAGATAGAGGGACAGGTTAAGAGTGAAAGTAATACAAAGATGAAGAGAGGGACTGCGAGAAAAAGAGAAAGTTAGGGAACAGGAGGAAGAGAGAGAGTGTGTGTGATTGAGTGATAGTAATGGAAGATAGAAAAAGAGAAGAGCGAGAAAGCAAGATAGAGAATAAATAATGAAAAATAGAGAGAGAGGCAGGGAGAGAGATTGAAAAATGAGAGAGAAGGTGAGATAGAGAGAGAAATAGAGAGAGAAGAGAGTGTGAAGGAAGATAAAGCAAGAGAGAATGACTTAGAGAAAAAGAGGGAGAGAGAATTGAGAATGAGTGAGAGACGAGGAGGGGGAGATAGAGTGAGCAAGTGAGAGAGGGAGATGGAGAGGATGAGAGGGAGAGAGAGACGGTGGAAGGAGGGAGGGCGGGAGAGAGATTGAGAGGAAAGAGGGAGGGAGGGATGTAAGAGAGAGAGTGTGTGGGGAATAGAGGAGGAGAAAGAGTGAGAAGAGAGAGGAATTGGTAGCAATAGAAAAGATAGTAAGAGCAAGAAAGAAAATGAGTGAGAAGGAGAGGGAAAGAGTAGACGAGTGAGTGAAATTGAGGAGAAAGAGAGGGAGGAATAGAGAGAGAGAGAGAGAGAGAGAGAGAGAGAGTAATAGAGAAATCAAGAGAGTAGAGGTGTGAGGGAAGAGAGAATAAGAGGAAAAGGAAGAGCAAGATAGAAAGCAAGAGAAGGAATACAGGAGAGATGAGAGAGTGATTTGTGTGAGAGAGAGTTAGAGAGAGAAGAGAGTGTGGGAGATAGTGGGAGAGAGAGCGAGCCAGAGAGGGAGAGCGCGATAGAGTGGGGAACCAATGAAGTGAAAGAGTAAGAGGAGAGGAGAATAGAGTAACATAAGAGAGTGAGGGAATTGGGAGTGAGAAAGAGAGAGTGAGGGAGTAAGAGTGAGATTTAAATTGAATAAAGGGCCATAAGGAGTGATAGAAAATAGAATGAAGGGATAGAGGGAGTAGATAGAAAAGTAAGGCAAAGGAAAAGAATAACAAGAGAGAGGACAAGAGAGAGAGAGAGAGAGAGAATGGGAGAAAGTACAAGAGAGAAGAAGCGAGAACGGAAGACCAAGTGTGAAAGAGGAGCAGGAGAGAGGGGGAGTGAAAATTTGAGAGTAATAAAGGTTTAGATTGAGAGAGAGCGAGAGAATAGATTGATAAATTGGTTGATAGGGAGATAGGGATAGAAACACGAGATAAAAGGGGAAAGAAAGAAAACAATATAGCGAGAAAGAAATGGAGAGTGTGGGAAAAAAGTGCGAGAGAGATCAAGTAAGAGAGCTTAAGAGAATGAGCTACAGAAAGTGTTATAATGTTTGGGTTTGAAACAAAGGGAGAGAGGGGGAGTGAGGAAGAGTGACAGTGAAATTGAAGAGAGAGAGGAAGGGAGAAAGAGATAGAAAGCACGAGAGTGAAAGAGAGAGAGGGTGAGTGCAATCATGAGGAAAGAGAGATGGGAGAAAGTAAAAGTGTGAGTGAAATTGAAGAGAAGAGAAAGAAAGGGAGACAGAGTGCGAGAGAGAAAAGTGTGAGGAAAAAGAGAGCGACAGAGAGAGAGGGAGATGAAGTGAGAGATAGATGTTAGAGAAATAGATGAGAGAGAAAGGGAGGAAAGGAGGGAGGGAGGCTGAGGGAGAAATGTAGGATGGAGTGAGAAACAATGAGAAAGCGATGAAAGTGCATGATTGAAAAAGAGATGAAAGAGAACCAAGAAAGTGAGGAAGTGAGAGAGAAATGAGAGATAAAGTGCAAGAGAGTGAGCGAGGGAGTGAGAGAGAAAGATTACTTAAGAAAGTGGAAGACACTGAGTAGAGGAGTGAGGTAAAGAGAGTGAGATATATGGAGAGAGGAGAGAGTGAGGAAGGGAGCAAGTGGGAGAGGGGAAGAGGAAGAGATGTGTGAGAGGAGGTGAGAAATAATGAGAGAGAGAAGAAGTAAAGAAAAAGACAGTGAGAGCTGAGAGTAGGATTGAAAGAAAGAGAAGTAGGGAGAGAGGGAGAGTAAAAAAGAGTGCGGAATATAGTGAGAGAAAGAAAGACAGTAAGAGCAAAAGACAGACAAAAGGGAGGTATAATAGAGAGAGAGAGAATGAGTGGTAAAGAGAAATGAATAGAGAGATAGAGGGAGGCCGTGGGAAAGAATGATGAGAGAGAGGGAGCAAGAGAGGGAGCAAGAGAGGGAGAGAAGGGTAGAGAGGGAGAGCAAGAGAGAGTGAGAAGGGGAGAGAGGAAGAGCAAAAGAATGGATGATAAAGAGTGAGAGAGAGGAGTTGTAAAGGGAAAGAGGGGGAGAAAGTGCGACAAAGATAGAGAGAGATATAGGAAAGCATGAGTCAGAGAGGAGAGAGGGAGGGGAGAGAGAGAAGAGAGAGTAGGAGGATGGACGAAGAGCAATAGTAGAGAAGAGGGAGCAGCAGTACACAGAGTTAGTGAGAAAGATTAACAATGAATGAGAAAAAGAGGAGGTAGTGAGCTAAGATAAAGAGAAGGAGAGAGAAATATAAGGATAGAGAGAGTGAGAGAGAAATTGGAAGAAAAGAGTGTAAGAGAAAGAGGGAGAGTGTGTGTGTGAGTGTGAGAAATGGAAGAGAGATTAATATAAGAGAGAGCAAGAGTGATAGAGAATAAAAAGTGACAAGTAGAGAAAACAAAAGAGTATACTGGTGTGGGAAGAGAAACAAGAAGAAATGGAAGAGCAGGAGAGAAAGTGGGGAAGGCAAAGAGGGAGTAAGAGTTAGAATTAAACTAACTAAAAGAATAAAGGGACCAATAAATAGAGATAAAATTATACAAAAAGTTAGGGCAGGGGAAGCAAGTGCAAGGTAGAGGGAGGAAGAGAGAGAGTGAAAGAGAGAAGAAGAGAAAATGAAAGAGAAATAGTGAAAGAAGAGTATGTGAGAGGGGGCGTGAGAAGCAGAGAGTAATAAAGGTTATATTGAGAGAGGCCGAGAGAATAAATAGATAAATTGTTAGGTAGTGAAAGAGAATATAACATGAGATAGACTGGGAGAGAGAGAAAATAAAATAGCGAGAAAGAAATGGGGAGTACAGGAAAAGAGAACAAGAGAGATTGAGAAAGAGAGCTTAAAAAATGGAGCTAAGAAAGTGTGAGAATGTATGGCTTGGATAGAAAGGGAGAGAAGGGGAGAACGAGTGATAGTGAAATTGAAGATAGAATGAGGAAGGGAGAAAGGCTAAGAGAAAGCACGGAACAGAAAGAGAGAGAGGGTGAGAGTAATCATGAGGAAAGAGAGAGAGGAGAGAGGGAGAAAGTAAGAGTGAGAGTGAAATGAAAGAGAAAGAGACGAGAAAGAAAGGAAGACAGAGTGCGAGAGGGAAACAAAGAAAAAAGAGAGTGAGGAAAAAGTGAGCAGGAGAGAGAGTAAGAGAGTGAGACAGATATATTGCATTTGAGAGAATAGGCGAGAGAGAAAGGGGGATTCAAATAGGAAGGGAGAGAGCTTGGGAGAGAAATGTAGTATAAAGTGAGAAACAATGAGAAAGAGATGAAAGTGCTAGATTGAAGAAGAGATAAATGGAATCAGAGAAAGTGAAGAAGTGAGAATTAAGAGATAAAGAGCAAGAGTGGAAAGTTATATAAAGGAAGTGGGAGAGTGAGGTAAACAGAGTGAGATATACTAAGAGAAAAGGAGAGAGGGAGAGTGGGAGTGAAAGAGGAGGGGGAGAGAGAAAGAGATGTGTGAGAGAAGGTGAGAAATAATGAGGATAGAAAAGGCAGAGAGAGAAAGAGAGAGCTGAGAGTGAGATTGAAAGAGGGAATGAGGAGAGAGGGAGAGAGGGAAAGAGTGAGGGATGGAGAGAGAGAGAGAGCAAAAAACTGAGAAAGAGAGACAAAATAGAGTGTGTGAGAGATAGCATGAGTGGGAGTGAGAAAGAAATAGAGAGATGAGGGAGGCACCGAGAAAGATTGAAGTCAGAGAGGGAGCAAGAGAGGGAGAGAGAGTGTGAAAGAGAAATTGCAGTGTTGGATGATAGAGCAAGGGAGAGTGAACCAGATGGGGAGGGACAGGAAGAGCACAAAAGTGGATGATAAAAAGTGAGAGGAGTTGTATGGGGAGAAAGGGAGAGGAAAAGAGGGAGAGAAGGTGCTAGAGAGAGAGATAGAGGAGGAAAGCTTAACTGAGAGAGGGAAGGAGAGAGGGGAGAGAGGAGAGAGAGTGCTAGTATGGACGAAGAGAAATAATGAGAGAAGAGAGAGGAGCAGTACAGAGAGTAAGTGAGAGAGAGATAACAAAGAGTGAGAAAGAGAGTAGAAGGGAGTGAGCTATGTTGAAGAGAGGGAGGGAGAGATAGAAGGAGAGAGTGCATGAGAGAGAAATTGGGAGATATGAGAGTGAGAGAAAGAGGGAGATGAAGATATAGAGGTAGAGTAAGGGGAGAGAGAGTGAGAGAGAGAAAACGACAGAAGTACGAGGGAGAGAAAGAGAGGAAAAGTAAATGAAATTTAATAGAGAGAATGACAGAAAAAGAGAGAGTGAAGAGATTGTGGGAAGAGAGAGGAAGTGAGAGGGAGTGAAAGAAAGCAATAGAGAAAAAAAGTAATAAAGCATAAAAAGAGAAAATAGTGAGGGAGGGAGTGAGAAATAGAGAGATTGACGGAAGGAAGTCAGAAGGATGGAAGACAGTGGGAGTAAGACAGGAAGGGAGAGCGAGAGAGAAGATAGAGTGAGAGAGAGTTGGGGTAGAGAATGAGAATTATTAGGAGAGAGGGGAGAGGGGGAGAGTGTGTGAGAGAGAAAGAAGAAAGACAGAGGGAGGGAAGGAAGCAATAGAGTAGGTGAGAAAGGGAGAAAGAATGAGAGAGCAGTGAGAGAGAGATAACAAAGAGTGAGAAAGAGAGAAGAAGGGAGTGAGCTAAATTGAAGAGAGGGAGGGAGCGACAGAAGGAGAGAGAAAATGAGAGAAGAATCGAGAGATATGAGAGTAACGAGAAAGAGGGGGATGGAGATAGAGAGGTAGAGTGGGGGGAGAGAGAGCGAGAGAGAGAAAGAGAGGAAGAGTGAGTGAAATTTAATAGAGAGAAGGAGAGAGAAAGAGAGAGTGAAAATATATTGTGGGAAGAGAGTGGAAGTGAGAGGGAGTGAAAGAAAGCAATAGAGGAACATAAAGTGATAAAGCATAAAAGGAGAAGATAGTGAGAGAGGGAGAAAGTGAGAAAGAAAGAGATTGACGAAGGGAATCAGAAGGATGAAAGAGGGTGGGAGTGAGAGGGGAAGGGTGAGTGAGAGAGAAGAAAGAGTGATACTGAGAAGGGGGTAGAGAATTATAATTAGTGGGAGAGAGAAGGAATGAACTGGAAGAGAGTGAGAGGAAGAGAGGGCAAGAGTGTGTGAGAGAGAAAGAAGAGAGAGAGGGAGAGAGGGAGGGAGGGAGGGAAGCAAGAGAGTGGGTGAGAGAGGGAGGGAAAGAATGAGTGGACAGAGAGAGTAGAGCAAGCAATAGAAGAAAGATTGTGTGAGAGAGAGTCAAAATGGAGGGAGAAAGTGAGAGGAAATGAGGGATTATGAGTGAGAGTGAAATTGAAGAGCCTGGAAGAGGGTGCAAGAAAGGAAGAGAGTGTGAGAGAGAAATAGATAGAGGAGAGAGTGGGGGACAAGAGAGTGGAAGAGAGGGAAAGAGCGACAGAGAGAGAGAGGTAGAGAGTAAGAAAGAGAGTGATGTAGAGTGGGAGTGAGAGAGATTGAAGAGTGAAAGACTGCCGGTGAGATTATGTGAAACAAATAGAGAGAGAAAAGAGATTTAGAGAAAGATAGTGCAAGAAAGGGTTGGTGAGAGGGACAGAGGGATGGAGAGCAAGGGAATTAGTGAGAGAGAGATCAAGAAAGAGAGAGAGCGAAGGGGATGCAGAGGTAGAGGGAGAGAGAGTGTGTGAAAGAGAGGTGGGAGAGAGAGAATGAGGGAGACATAAAGAGTGAGAGAGGGAGGAAAGAGAGTTGGGGGTATGTGGGGAAAAAGGGAGAAATGAATGATGGAGAAGAGATACAAATAAACACAGATTAGGAGAGAGATAGAATAAAGAATAAGAAAGATAGAGTTACAGGTTAAGAGTGAAAGTAATATAGAGATGAAGAGAGGGACTGCTAGAAAAAGAGTGAGTGAGGGAACAGGAGGAAGAGAGAGTGTGTGAGTGAGTGATAGTAATTAAAGATAGAATAAGAGATGAGAGAGAAAGAAAGATGGAGAATAAATAGTGAAAAATAGAGAGAGAGGGAGGGAGTGAGAGAGACTGAAGAGTGCGAATGGGAAGAGAGATGGAGAAAAATAGTGAGAGAAGTGAGTGTGAATGAAGATAAAGCAAGGGAGAGTGAGATAGAGGAATGGAGGGAGAGATAATAAGGGAATGAGTAAGGGAGAAATGGAGTGAGTAAGTGAAAGAGGGAGATGGAGGTCATGAGAGGGAGAGATAGAGGAAGGGAGGGTGGGTGAGTGATTGAGAGTGAAGGAGGGAGGGATGCGAGAGAGATTGTGCGTGGTGGATAGAGCAGAAGTAAGCGAGAGAGAGGGAGAGAGAAAGGGTGAGAGAGAGCAAGAGAGAAAGAGAGAGAAGAGTGAGAGTGAAATTAAAAAGTGTGATGGAGCAAGGATGGGAGAGAGAGAGAGAAGAAGAGAGAGAAATAGAGAGTGAGGTAAGAGAAGGCAAGAGAGAAGGAAATAGAGAGATAAAATATGAGCAAAATAAGGAGGGAGGGAGGGAGGGAGGAAGGGAGGGGAAGTAATAAACAATAAGAGAAAAGAAGGGGTGGGAAAGAAAAGAGATAGAGAATGAGAGGAATTTTGTGTGGGATTTAGTTAGGATATAAGGAGATAAAGAGAGAGGAGAAAGAGGAAGACCGAGCAAAATAGTGAGATAGTGAGAAACATATTATAGAGTGAGAGACAGTGAGAAAGGGAGAGAGGGAGAAAGAGCGAGATACAACGCACAAGTAAAGAGAGAAAATAGATAGCAAGAGAGAGAAACATAATAGAGAGTAAGAAACATAGTAAGAAAGGGTGAAAGTGAGAAAGTGAGAGATAGAGTGCAAGAGTACAGGAGAGAGAGAAACAGGGACATAGAGGGAGATTGCGAGAGATTGAAGAGAGAGAGGATGTGAGAAGGGAGAGAACATGAAAGATTTAAGAGGGAGAGAGAAGAAGCTGAAGGAAAATATAGTGAGTAACATGGAGATAGAGAGCGAGATTAAGAGAATGAGTGAGAATGAGAGATGGAGAGAGGGAGATGGAGAGGGAGAGAGTGTTAAAAGCTGGAGAGAGAGGGAGGGAGAGATGATGAGAGAGGGAGAGAGAGAGACAAATAGAGAGAAGAGAAAGTGAGAGAAGAGAGAGCAAGAGAGATTGAATGGAAGAATACAATGGAGAAAAGAGAGGGAGGGAGAGAGAAAGAGATTGAGTGAGTGCAAGAGGATAGAGAGGAGAGATATTGGGAGTAAAGGAGAAAGTGAGGAGGGAGTGAAGGAGGGTGGGACAGAGGAGAGAGGGATGGTGAGGAGAAATATGAAATAATGAGATTGAAGATGAAGGGCGAGAGCGAGATGTGAGATCAATTGAGAGAGGGACGGCTGGAGAGTAAAAGAGAGTGAGGGTCAGTGGGACAAAAGAGTGAGTAAATAGAGAGAAGAGAGGGTGGTTGAAGAAGTAGCAAGAGAGAGGACACACAGAGAGACCAAGGGAGAGCTAGCAAATGATAAAGAGAGATGAAATATAGAGTGTGCGAGAGAGAAAGAGAGTGAGTGAACTAGAAGGAGAGTAATAGAGGGAGGGAGTGATAGGGATTAAAGAGAGAGCAGGAGGATGAAAGGGAGTGAGAGTGAGAAAAAATAGGGTTGAAAAGAGACTCGGAGAAGATAGAGCAAAATATAAGGAGTGAGAGCTAGAGAGAAGTAGATATAGAAGGAGATATGGAGAGCGATAGAGGGTGAGATGGAGATTGACAGAGATGGAAGGCGAGAGGGATAGAGAGAGGGAGGGAGAAATAGACTTAGCGATGGTTGGAGAGAAAAATCAGAGAAAGTGATAAAAGAGAGCAAGAGAGATTGTGTAAGAGAGAAATAGAGGGAGAGAGTGAATGAAAAAAGAAAAGTGATAAGCTGTAAATAGAGAAAAGGGCCAGAGAGGGAGAGAGTAAAAAAGAGAGAGAAAGATGGAGGGAGTGAGAGATTGAAGCGTGGGAGTGAGATAGGAAGAGAGAATGAAAAGGAAGAGTGAGTGAAGGAAGTTATAAGGAGAGTGAGCGAGAGGGCGAGAGGGGGTAGAGAATGATATTTTATTAGGGAGAGAGTGGTGGATGAACCCGAAGAGTGTGAGAGTGGGAGAGAGATAGTGTGTCTAAGAGAGATAAAGATAGTGAGAGAGGGAGAGAGAGGGAGGGAGGACGAAAGGCAGGGATGGGAGAGAGAGGGAGAGAAAGATTGGGAGGAGAGAGAAGAAACAGGAATATAAGTGAGCTATGGCGATAGCGAGTCAACAATGAGCGAGAAATAGATGGGGAGAGAGGGAGTAAAAGTGAGGGTGAAACTAAAGAGAGAGAAATAGGTAGCGTGAAAGAAAGAGAGTGTGAAAGACAAATAAAGGGAAGAGAGCATGAGAGAAGATAGAGTGTGAGAGAGGTAGAAAGGGTGCAAGAAAGAGAGAGATAAGTAGAGTGGGAGAGAGAGAGGGATTAAGGGAGCGAAAGTGGGCGGAAGAGCAAGAGAGAGGAAGTGAAGGATAATGGGAGGGTTAAAAGTCAGAGATAGAAGAGATAGTGAGAGACATAGACAAAGAGAGGTGGAATAGAGAGTGAGAGAGAGATGGAGGTAGTGAGGGAGAAAGAGAGATAGAAGGAAGTGAGAGAATTTAAAGAGAGAGCTTCCTATATCTTATACTCTCTTTTACACTCTCCTTTGTTGCTCTCTCTTCTCTCTTTCCACTAACATTTATATCACTCTATTCCCAATTCTCTTTCTACTTACATTTATATCACTCTATTCCCAATTCTCTTTCTCCTCTCTCGCTCTTTTACGTCCAACCCTCACTCTCTCTTTCTCTCTATTCTCTCCCTTCCACCCTGTATCCCTCTCCATCTCCCTCTCTCTCCCCTATCATGTTCTCTCTCTCTTTTTACCCCTCACTCACTTTTACTTCATCTTCCCTCAGTCTCTCTTCTCACTCTCTCCCTTTCACTCTCCTTTCATTTCTCATTCCTGCTCTCTTTAGACCCTTTCACTACTTCCTCCTAACTCTCTTTCTCACTCCCTCTTTCCCCCTCTCTAGCTCTCTATTCTATCTCTTTTCATCACTCTCTCACTCTCTTTTCTATCTCTCTTTTGAAGCTCACTCGCTCCCCTTTGTCTCTCTTCAGTTGCACTCTCACTTTTAATATCTCATTCCCTCTCTTTGTCTCGCTCCTTGATCATTCTCTCTCACTTATTCTCACTTCTACCTCTCCTCTCAATCTTTCTTTTGATCTCTCTTCACTCTCTTGCTTCCATCTCTCTATCCCTCTCCCCCTTACGCTCTTCTTTCTCTCTCTCACACACTCTCCCCCTCTCTTTCTCACTCTCTTCCAATTCATCCCCCCATCTCTCTCCCACTAAATCTCATTCTCTACTGCCTCTCTCCCTTTCTCTCACTCTCTCTATTTCTTCCTTCATTCTCTCAACTCTCTCATTCTCTCTCCCTCTATTAAATTTTACTCTCACACTTACTCCTCTTTCTCACCCTCAATTTTCTATCTCTCTCTCTCCTCCTCACTCGACCTCTCTATCCCCATATCCCTCTTTCTCTCACTCTCTTCTCTTATAATTTCTCTCTCAATCTCTCGCTCCTTCTATTGCTCTCTCCCTCTCATCAAATTAGCTCACTCCCTTCTTCTCACTTTCTCACTCTTTGTTATCTCTCTCTCACTTTGTGTATTGCTGCTCCCTCTTCTTTTATTATTACTCTTCATCCATCCTCCTACTTCTCTCTTTTTACTCATGGTTTCCTCTATCTCTCTCTCTCTATCACTTTCGCACTTTCTCCCCCTCTATCCCTTTACAACTCCTCTCTCTCACTCTTTACATCCATTCTTTTGCTGTCCCTCTCTCCCCTCCTCACTCTCTCTTACTCTATCTTCCAGTACCCTCTATTTCTTGACACACTCTCTCTCCCTCCATTGCTCCCTCTCTCTCTCTTTCTCTCTCTCTCTTACACACCATCACTCCATGCATTCCTTTCTCTCAACCTCATATTTTATCTTATTTTATATCTCTAAATAGCTTTAGCTCCCCTTCTTACTCTTCCCCACTCTCTTTTCTCCTCCATTTCTTGTTACTATTTTTCTCTCACTCCTCTCCCTCCTTCGCTCCATTCTCACTATTTCTCACATTTTCTTACACTTCTCCCTCTCTCTCTCTTCTTCGCTCTCTCCCTCTTTCACAAACTCCCTCACTCTCTCCCTCCCTTTTCTGTAACACATAAACTCTGTCTCTTCAATTTCTTGTTCACTCTCTCTCTCACACACACACACTCTCTCTCCCCTTCTCATTCCAAACATTTCTCTTCAATTTCACTTTGACTGTCACTCTCTCTCCAAACTTTTTTCTCTCAATGTCACAATCGCGCTCTCTTCCTTTCAAGCTCTCTCTCTCTCTTTCATCAATTTCACTCTCCTTCCCTCTCACGCCTTCTATCTCATCCCTATATACATTCTCTCACGGTTTATTGCTCTATCCCAATCTATTCAGCTCCCTTTCTTGATCTCTATCGCTCTTTCTTCGCATTTTATCCCTTTTCTTCTCACTATTTTAATCTAACTTTCTCAATCTCCCTCACTTTCTCCATATCTATTGATATATCTATCTACTTTCATTCTCCCTCTTATTTTACTCGTATATTTCTCTCCATGCCTCTTTGTGCCACTTCAATTTCTCTCTCTTGTTCTTCCTTTCCCCAAACTCTCCCATTCCCCCACTCATTATCTCTCTTGCTCATTCTCTTTTGTTATCTTTCCTCACTCTTTCTTCTTTCTTTCTCTGTTTTGCTCCCTCTCTCTATTCAATTTCATTCTCACTCTTACTCCCTCCCTCCCTCTCCTTCTCACTCTCTATTCTCTCTCTTACTTTTTCATTTTTTGATCATTCTCACGCTCTCTTTCTCTATCCCCTACTCACTCTTGCTCTCTCTTTGCTTTCCCCACTCTCTCTCTTGTCCCCCTCTCTCACACAAATGCTCTCTTTTTCTCTCCCTCTATTCCTCCCATGCACCTCCCCTTAACCTTTCCATCTCTCTCACTCATTCATTCTCCTCTTCACCCTCCCTCCCTCTCACTCACTCCTTTCTCTAACATCCCCCACTCTACTCTCTCTCTCCCTCTCTCTCTCTCCCTCCATCACTCCCTCTCACTTAAATTTCTCTCACTCTCTCTTTCTCACTCATTGTTGTCTGTCCTAACTTTGTATTATACTGGTCTCTGTTCTCTATTTTTTTATCACTCACTATCTCCCACAAACATTTTCACTTGCTCCCTCTATTGTTTTCTTGTACTCCCTCTCACTTCCTCTCTCTTCCCATAATATTTTTTCTTTCTCCCTTTCTCTCTCCTTTCTCTATTAAATTTCACTCTCACTCTTACTCCCTCTCTTTCTAACCCACTTTTCTTGATCTCACTTTGATTACTCTCTTTTCCATTACACTCAATTACACACAGACTCCCTTTCACTTTCTCTTACTCTCTCTTGCTCTTTTCTCTTCAATCCCACTCTTCTTCTGTATATCACTCTCACTCTTACGCTATCCCTTTCCATTCTCATTCTTTGTTCCTCCTCTCTTCTCTCTCTTTTATTATTCTCTCTCCTTTCACTCTTTCTCCCATTATGTCCCCCACTCTCTCTCTCCCTCTCTCTCACTCAAATCCCTCCATCTCTATGTCTCTCTCTCAATTCTCTTTTTCACACACAATCTACTTTACTCTCACTCTCTCCCTCTACCTCTCCATCCTTCTTCCTCTCTCTCTCACACTCATTCTCTTGCTCTCCTTCCCTCACTCCTCACTCATCTTTTCTTACTCTATTTTTCCTCACTCTCATTTATCTCTATTTCTATCTAAAATGGAAGAGAGAACAATAGAGGAGAGAGTAAAAAAGATAGAGAATAAATAGTGAAAAATAAAAGGAAGGAGGGAGTGAGAGAGATTGAAGAGAGAGGGAATGAGAGAGGAAGAGAGACGGAAAGAGAAATAGTGTGAAAATAGTGTGTGAAGGAAGATAGAGCAAGAGAGAATGAGTTAGATAAAATGAGGGAGAGAGAAAAAGAGAATGAGTGAGAGAGGGGGAGAGATAGAGTGAGCAGTGAGGGAGGGATATGGAGGGGATGAAAGGTAAAGGGAGAGGGAGGCAAGGAGGGGTGAGATATTGAAAGGGAAGAGGGAGGGAGGGATGCAAGAGAGTGTATGTGCAGGGGTTAGAGGAGAGAGAATGAACACTGAGAAGTGTAGAGAGTGAGAACAAACAGTGAGAAGTTGTAGAGAGTGAGGAACAAGATTGAAAGACAGGGAGGAACAAGATTGAGAGAAAGAAGCATTAATGGAGCAATATTTATCTCTTTCTTTCACTTTCTATTCCATCTCTCTTTTTCTCTTCCTCTCTCTTGCTCCATCTATCTTTCACCATTCTCCCATTCTTGCCCTCTCTTTACCCCTAACTCACTTACTCTACTTGATCTTCTCATAGTCTTTTTCTCTCTCTCTCACTTTTGTGTTCCTACTCTCTCTTTAAACCTTCTCACTTCTTCCTATCTCTCTTTCTCCATCACTACCTACATCTCTCTCACTCTCTATTCCGCCTCTGTTTGTCTATCTCTCTCACCATCTATTCTATCTCTCACTTTTGACCCTCCCATTATCCTTCACTTCCTCTCTCTCTCCCACTTTCGCTCCCTTAATCTCTCTCCCTCCCACTCTACTTATCTCTCTCTTTGTTGCTCCCTCTACCTCTCTCACACTCTCTGTTCTCTCACGCTCTCATCTCTATTTGTCTCTCACACTCTCTCCCTTTCATGCTCCTCTTTCTCTCTCTTCAGTTTCACCCTCACTCTTACTCCCTCTCTCCCCATCTCTTTCTCGCTCTATGTTCACTCTCTTTCACCTACTCTCACTTATGTTCCACTCTCTTCTCTCTCTCCTCTCAATCTTTCTCTCCCTCTCTCCCTTGTCCCTTTCTTTCGTCCCTTCCTCCCTCTCTCTCACTCCGTCTTCCACTCTCCTAGACACACTCTCTCCCACCCTCACACTCTTCGTATTCATCCACCACTCTTTCCCCCACAAAATATTATTCTCCAGCCCCTTCTCTCCCTCTCCATCACTCTCTCTATAACTTCCTTCACTCACTCTTCTTTCTCATTCTCTCTTCCTCTCTCACTCCCACACTTCAACCTCTCTCACTCCCTCCCTCTTTCTCTCACTTTTTCACTCTCTCCTCTTTGGTCCTTTTCTATATTTACACCTTATCACTTTTCTTTATCTTTCACTCTCTTCCTCTCTCTTTGTCTCTGACACTCTCTTGATCTCTTTTATCACTTTCTCTTATCATTCTACTCACTCTTTCTCTCCAGCCATCGCTCAGTCACTTTCTCCCTCCCTCACTCTATCTCCCTCTCACCTTCCATCTCTCTCAATCTCCATCTCACCCTCTATCTCTCTCCATATCTCCCTCTATATCTACCTCTCTCTAGCTCTCACTCCCTATATTTTGTTCTATCTTCTCTGAGTCTCCTTTCGATCCCTATTTTGGTCTCACTCTCACTCTCTTTCTTCCTCCTGCTCTCTCTTCAATCCCTATCACTTCCTCCCTCTATCACTCAATTTCTAGTTCATTCTCTCTTTCATTCTAAATTTTGTCTCTCTTAATCATTTGCTAGCTCTCTTTGTCTCTCTCTATCCTCTCTCTTGCTCCTTCAATCACCCTCTCTTCTCTCTATTTACTCACTCTCTTTGTCCCACTGTCCCTCACTCTCCCTTACTCTCCCTCTGTCCCATTCTTAATTGCTATCACATCTAGCTCTCTCATCCCCATCTCATTATTTCATATTTTTCCTCACACATCCCTCTCTCTGTCCCACCTTACTTTTCTCCCTCCTTCCCTATCAATCTCCCTTACTCCCAATATCTCTCCTCTCTCTCCTCTTGTGCTCACTCAATCTCTCTCCCTCCCTCTCTTTTCTCCATCGTATTCCTCCATTCACTCTCTATTGCTCTCTCTCTTCTCTCACTTTCTCTTCTCTCTATTTCTCTGACACTCTCCCTCTCTCATCATTTCTCTCTCCCTCAAACTTCTCACCCTCTCTCTCCCTCACTATCTCCCTCTCTCCATCTCTCTCTCCCTCTCCATCTCCCTCTCTCGATCTCTCATTCATGCTGTGTCCCTCTCTCACACCCTCTCTCTCTTCAATCTCTCACTCTCTCCCTCTATGTCCCCTATTCTCTCTCTCCCTTACTCTTGCCCTTTATCTCTCTCTTTCTCACTCTCACCCTTTTGTTACTATGTTTCTTACTCTCTATTATGTTTCTCTCCTACTCTCTTGCTCTCTCTTGTTATCTATTCTCTCTCTTTACTCATGCTTTGTATCTCTCTTTCTCTCACTGTCCCTTTCTCAGTGTCTCTCACTATATATTATGTTTCTCTCTATCTCACTTTTTGCTCGGTCTTCTTATTTTTTCTCTCTTTACCTCCTTATATCAATTACTAACTCCCACACTAACTTCCTATCATTCTCACTCATTTATTTCCCACCGCCTCTTCTTTCTTATTGTTTATTACTTCCCCTCCCTTCCTCCCTCCCTCCCTCCCATCCTAATTATTTTTCTCCTTTTTCATCTCTCTATTCGCCTCTCTTGCCTTCTCTTACCTCACTCTCAATTTTTTCTTTATTTCTCTCTCTTCTTATCTCTTTCTCCCTTCCTGGCTCCATCACACTCTTTAATTTCACTCTCACTCTTACTCCCTCTCTCTCTTCTCTCTCTCTTTCTCTCTTGAACTCCCTCACCCTTTTCTCTCCCTCTCTCTTGCTCACTACTGCTCTATCCCCCATGCACACTCTCTCTCACATCCCTCCCTTCTTTCCTCTCAGTCACTCACCCTCCCTCCCTTCCTCCGTCTCTCATTCTCATCCTCTCCACCTCCCTCTTTCACTTGCTCACTTTATTTCTCCCTCCCTCTCTCTTACTCATTCCCTTATTCTCTCTCCCTCTTTTTCTGTAGTTCACTCTCTTTTACTTTATCTTCTATCACGCTCTATTCTCTCTCTATTTTTCTCCATCTCTCTTCCTTTCTCGTTTCCACTCTCTTCAATCTCTCTCACTCCCTCCCTCTCTCTCTATTATTCACTATTTATTCTCTATCTTTCTTTATCTCTCTTCATTTTTCTATCTTCCATTACTCTCACTCAAACACACACTCCCTTTCTTCCTCTTGTTCCCTCACTCGCTCTTTTTCTCGCCATCCCTCACTTCATCTCTATATCACTTTCATTCTTAAATTATCCTTCTATCTTTCTTATTCTCTATTTTTTCTCTCTCCTAATCGGTCTTTTATTTTCTCTCTTCTTTATCATTCATTTCCCCCTTTTTCTCCATATATCCCCAACACTATCTCTCCCTCTCTCACTTTCCTTCCCTCTTTATGTCTCCCACATTCTATCTTTCCCGTCTCTCTCTTTCACACACCTCTCTCTTCCTCTACCTCTGCATCCCCCTCACTATCTCTCTTTCTTGATCTCTCTCTCACTAATTCTCTTGCTCTCCATCCCTCTATCCCTACCCCAACCCTCTATTGCACTATTTTTTCTAAATCTCATTTCTCTCTCTATTGACTCTCACAATCTCTCTCTCATTTTTTTCACTCTTCAATCTCTCTCGCTTGCTCTCTATATCTCTCTTTTTCTTAATCTCTACCTCTCTCTCACTCACTCTGTCCTTCTCTTCCAGTCTCTCCTCCCTCACTCACATCTGTCTATTTCTCTCTCACACTTTCTTCTTTTCTTGCTTCGTCTTCCTGACTCTTCAATTTTACTCTCACTCTTACTCCCTCATTCCCTCTCACTTTCTCGCTCCATGTTCGCTCCTTCTCACACACTCTCTCTTCTGTTGCTCCCTCTCCTCTCTCTCCACTCGTTCTTTCTCTCCCTCTCTCACCCACTCTCTTACTTCCTTTCCTCCGTCTCTCCCCCTCTCTCTTCTTTATCTCTCACATACTCTCCCCCTCTCTTCATCTCACTCTCTTCCAATTCATCTCCTCTCTCTCCCACTAATTCTCATTCTCTACCCCCTCCTCACTCTCTCTTATTCTCTCTTCTCTCTCACTTTCCGTTCCTCTCTCACTCTCACAGTCTTCCATCCTTCTGACTCCCTTTGTCAATCTCTCTCTTTCTCACTATCTCCTATGCTTTATCACTTTTTGTTTCTCTATTGCTTTCTTTCACTCCCTCTCACTTCCTCTTTCTTCCCACAATATCTCTTCTCTCGCTCTTTCTCTCTCCTTCTCTCTATTAAATTTCACTCACTTTTCCTCTCTTTCTCTCCCACGTTTTTTATCACTTTCTCTCTCTCACTCTCTCCCCCTAACTTTACCTCTCTATCTCCATCGCCCTCTTTTGCTCACTGACTTATCTCCCAATTTCTCTCTCATTCTCTGTCTCCTTTTGTCGCTCCTTCTCTTCAACTTAGCTCACTCCCTTCTTCTCTCTTTCTCACCCTTTGTTATCTCACTCCCACTTACTCTCTGTACTGCTGCTCTCACTTCTCTCACTATTTCTTTTCATCCATCCTCGCACTCTCTCTTTTCTCTCCCTCCCTCTCTCACTTAAGCTTTCCCCTATGTCTTTCTAGCACTTTCTCTCCCTCTCACACTCTTTCCCTCTCCCTCTCTCCCCATACAACTCCTCTCTCTCACTTTTTATCTTCCAATCTTTTGCTCTCCCTCTCCCTCCCCATTTCGTTCACTCTCCCTTGCTCTGTCTTCCAACACTACTATTTCTCTTACACACTCTCTCTCCCTCACTTGTTCCCTCTCTCTCTTTAATCATTCCCATGACCTCCCTCATCTCTTTATTTCTTCCTCTGCCACTGATGTTGTCTTTCACACTCTCTATTATATCTCTCTTTCTCGATTTTCTTCTCACTCTCTCACTCTTTCCCGCTCTAACTCTCTCCCAATTCTCTCTTTCAATCGCACTCTCAACTCTCTCTTTTTCTCTATCTGCCTCTCTATCTCTCATTATTTCTCACCTTCTCTCACACATCACTTTTTCTCTCCCCCTCCTCTTTCACTCACGCCATCCCTCTCTCCTTCTCTCTCAGTATATCTCATTCTGTTTACCTTACCCTTCTTCTCACTCTCTCCCACTTCCTTTAAATATCTTTCCCTCTCTCTCCCTCACTCAATCTCTTGCTCTATATCTCTAAATTCCCTCTTGCTTCGTCACATTCTCATATTCGTCTCATCTCAACTTTATTCTAGCACTTTCATCTCTTTCTTATTATTTCTCACTTTATACTGCATTTCTCTCCCAATCTCCCTTCCTCCCTATTTGACTCCCTCCCTGCCCTTTTTTCTCTCGTCTATTCCCTCACACGCACTCTCTGTCTCACTCTCTCTCACTCTCTCTCTTGCTCACTTTTTCCTCACTCTCTTTTCTCTCTATTTCTCTCTTGCACTCTGTCTCCCTTTCTTTCTCTTCTCAATCTTATTAATTTCACTCACTCTTACTTTCTCCTTTTTTCTTTCCTCTTGATTACTCCCAGCCTCTCTCTCTTTCTCTCGTGCTTTCTCTCTCATTTTCTCCCTTCCTCATTCTCTCTTCAATTTCACTGTCACTCTTCCTTCCCCTCTCTCCCTTTCTCTCAAAGCCATACATTCTCACACTTTCTTAGCTCAATCTCTTAAGCTCTCTTTCTCAATATCTCTCTCTCTTTTCCCACACTCTCCATTTCTTTCCTGCTATTTTATGTTCTCTTTCCCACTCTATCTCATATTCTAATCTCTATCTTTCCCTTCCTACCAGTTTATCTATCTCTTCTCTCGCTCTCTCCCAATATAACCATTTATTACTCTCTCCTGCTCACGCCCTCTCTCTCCTACTCCTCTTTCACTATTTCTCTTTCGTTCTCTCTTCTTCTCACTTGCACTTTCTCTCATTCTATCTCTCTCCCTCCCTCTCTCTTGCACTTCCTTCCTCTATCTGTAATTTTATCTCTACTTCTTGGTCCCTTTATTCTTTTAATTAGTTTAATTCTCACTCTTACTCCCTCCCTCTCTATTTCTCACTTTGTAGTCTCTCTCTCCCCCGCTCTCTTTTACTCTCTTATGTTACTCTGTTTCCTCTCCTCTTACTCTTTCTCTCTGTCTATCCCCCCATTATCTTGCTTTCCCTCTCTCGCTCTCTCTTCCCCCCTTTCCACTGTCCCTCACACTCACTTCTCTCCCCCTCTCTCTCACACACATGCACTCTCTAATCTCTCGCTCTTTTTCTTAATCACTTTCTCTCTTGCTCTTCCTTTTTCTATTGTTCTCTCTTCCCTTTTGATTTATCTATTGCTCACTATTTATTCTCTATCATTATTGCTCTCTCTTCTATTGTTCTCTCTTCCATTATTCTCACTCGCACACACACTCTCTCTTCCTCTTGTTCTCTCTATTGCTCTTTCTCTCCCAATCTCTTTCTTCATCTTTATAACACTCTAACTCATAACCTGTCCCTATATCTTAATCATTCTCTATTCTTTCTCTCTCCCCCAATCTGTCTTTTATTTGTCCCTCTTCTCTCCCATTCATTTCACCCTTTCACTCTATATATCCCCAACTCTCTATCCCCCTCTCTCACTTTCCTCGTTCCCTCTTTATGTCTCCTTATTTCTCTCTCCCCATCTCCCTTTCACACACTTTCTTACTTCTCCCTCTACGTCTGCATCCCCCTTACTCTTTCTCTCATTGTCTCTCTCACTCATTCTCTTGCTCTCCTTCCCTCTGCCCCTCTCACTAACCCTCTCTTACTCTTTTATTTATCATATTCTTTTCTCTCACTATATGCCTCTCACAATCTATCTCTATCTCAATCGTTCACTCTTAAATCCCTCTCACTACCTCTCTCTATCTCTCTCTTTCTCTCTCTCGATCTCTCTCTCTAACTCTCTATTCTATCTTTCTTTCTCACTCTCTTGCTCTTCACTCTCATGCTCTCTCTTCATTCACTCTCTCTTCTCTCTTTGCTCAATCTTTTTCTACCCTATCCCTCACACACACACACTATCTCTCACTCTACAACTTTTATCATTCACAATCCTTCTCTCTTCTCTCTCTCATTATTTCTCACTTTCTCTCAGACATCTCTCTATTATTCTCTCCCTTTCTTTGTCACCCTAATCTTCCACTGTCTTTCCTTACACATGTTCTCACTCTATCCCTCACTATCTATATATCTCTCTTGCTTCCTCCCTCAATCTATGTTTCATTCTCTCACACTCCATATCTCTATTTTCTCCCTTCATCCCTCCCTCACACTCTCTCTCCCTTCCCACCTTGTTAATATCTTTTTTCTCTGTTGTCCCTCACTCTCATTTCCTCTCTTGCATTCTTTATTTTCCTCTTTCTTTCCAAATCTCTTTGACTCTTATCACTCTCTCCGTCTATCTTTCTCACTCCCTAAAACTTGCCCTATCTAGTCCTTGCTTATGTAGCTCACTCTCCTCTCTGTAGCTCACACACTCTCTCACTCTGTCTCAATCACTCTCCTTCTCACCCTCTTTAGCTCCCTTTCTCTCTCTCCATCTCACTTTCTCCTATGATCTTATTCTTTCTCTCCCACTCTCTCATCTCCCCTCCCTCCATTTTAACTCTTCTCTCTATCCCATTCTCTATTATTTTCTCTCAATCTCTCTCTTTCTTAATCTCTATTCTCTTCTTTTATCTTATACTACACTCTCCTTTCTCTCTTCTCTCTTTCCTTTACATTTCTATCACTCAATTCCCCAATCTATCTCCTTTCTCGCCCTCATGCTTCCAAGCCTCCCTCTCTCATTCTCTCTACTCTCTCCCTCCCTCCCTTTATCCCTCTCCATCTCCCTTCCTCTCTTGGTCGCTCTCTATCTTATCATTCTCCTATTATCCCTCTCTTTTTACCCTTCACTCGCTTACTTTTACTTGATCTTCCCTTAGTCTCTCTTCTCGCTCTCTCTCTCCCTTTCACTGTCCCTTCCTTTCTCATTCGTGCTCTCTTTAAACCATACCACTACCTCCTCTTATCTCATTTTCTCACTACATCTTCCCCCACTCTCACTCTCTATTCCATGTCTTTTTAACACTTTCTTACTCTCTCCTCTATCTCTTTTCTTATGCTCCATCGCCCCCTCTTTGTCTCTCTTCAGTTGCACTAACAGTCTTAATGCCTCATTCCCTCTCTTTGTCTCGCTTCATGATCATTCTCTCTCACTTATTCTCTCTTATACTGCTCTATTTCCTCTCTATCCTCTCAATCTTTCCTTTGCTCTCTCTCCACTCTCTTGCTTCCATCTCTCACTCCCTCACGCTCTTCTTTCTCTTTCTCACACTCTCCCCCTCTCTTTCTCACTCTCTTCCAATTCAACCCCCGTCTCTTTCCCACTAAATCTCATTCCCTACGCCCTCTCTTCCTTTCTCTCACTCTCTCAATTTCTTCCTTCACTCTCTCTTCTCCCTCACTCACTCACCCTCTATTAAATTTTACTTTAACAATTACATCTCTTTCTCACCCTCTTTTTTATCTCTCTCTCTCTCTCTCTCTCTCTCTCTCTCTCTCTCTCTCTTTCCCCTCACTCCACCTCTCTATCTCCATCTGCCTTATTCTCTCACTCTCTTTTCTTCCAATTTCTCTCTCCCTCTCTTTAACTTAGCTCAATCCCTTCTTCTCGCTTTCTCACTCTTTGTTAACTCTCTCTCACTTACTCTTTGTACTGCTGCTCCTTCTTCTCTCGCTATTGTTATTTGTCCGTCCTCCTACTCTGTCCTCTCTCCCCTCACCACTCCCTCTCTCATTCACACTTTCCCATATCTCTCTCTCTCTCTCTGTCATACTTTTTCCCCCTCTCAATTTACAACTCCTCTCTCTTACTCTTTATCATCCATTCTTTTCCTCTCCCTCTCTCCCCTTCTTACTCTCTCTTGCTTTATCTTCGAGCATCCTCTATTTCTCTTTCATAAACTCTCTCTCCCTCTCTTGCTCCCTCTCTCTCATCAATCTTTCTCATGGCATCCCTCTTTATCTCTATTTCTTTCTCTTTACCACTCATGCTCTCTCTATTATATCTCCCTTTCTCTGTCTTTTCCCTTTCTTATGTTGCCCTTTGTTGTCTCTTTTTCTCTCACTATATTCCGCACTCTTTATTGCTCTCCCTCTCTCCCTACTTCTCAATCTTTAAATCCTCTTTTCAGCTCTCTATATCTTTTCTCTGCCTCTTCTCTCTCATTATTTCTCATTTCCTCTCACACATCTTTTCCTCTCTCCCTCTCCCTCTTTGACTCCGTTCCTCCCTCTCTCCTTCTCTCTCCATATATCTCACTCTCTTTACCCAACTCTTCTACTCAGTCTCTTCCACCTTCCTAACTTATCTTTCTCTCACTCCCACGCTCACTCTCATGCTATTTATGTTTCATTTCTCTCTCACTTCATCACTTTCTTTGTTCTTTCATTAATTCTTCAATCCTGCACTTTCATCACTTTCTTATTGTTTCTCACTCTATACTCCATTTCTCCCTCAACCTCCCTCCCTCCTTCCCTCCCTTTCTCTCTCATCTATTTCTCTAACACACACTATCTCTATCTTCATCTCACTCTCTCTCTCACTCTCTATTTCCTCAATCTATTCTCTCTTTCTCTCTAGAACTTTGTTTCCCTTTCTTTCTCCTTAATTTCACTCGCACTTTTACTTTCTTCTTTTCTCTGTCCTCACTATATATATATATATATATATATATGTATATATGTGTGTGTGTGTGTGTGTGTGTAAGAGAGATGAAGCGAGTGAGGGAAGGAAGCAAGAGAGAGGGAGAGACAAGAAGGGAAAGTGGGAGAGAGCGTGAGAAAAAGAGATGAAGCGAGTGAGGGTAAGAGTGAGAGTGAAGTTAAAGAGAGTGAGGGAGCGAGGAGGGAGAGAGTGACAAAGTTAGAAATAGAGAAAAAAATATAGAGTGAGCAAAGAGAGTCCAAGAGAGAGGGACAGAGAGAAAAAAAGAGAGCAAAAAAAGGACAGAAGGATAAAGGGAGGGAGGGAAGGAGAGAAAGTAAAAAACAATGAGAGAGAAGAGGAGGAAGGGGGAGAGAGTTGGAGTGATGGATATAAGGAGATAAAGAATGAGTAAAGATAGAGAAATGAGAGAAGAGAGAGAGCTAGAGAGGTAAAGAACGGAGCATGATAGAGAGTGAGACGTAATGAGAAAGGGAGAGAGCGAGAAAGAGAGACATAGAGGGCAAGAGTGAGAAAGGGGGAGATGGATGGAGAGAGTTAGAGGGACTGGACAGAGAGAGGGAGTGAGAGAGGGAGAGAAAGAAAGAAAGAATTAAGAGAGAGATAACAAGCGATAGAGAGTGAACATGCTCTCTCTCTCACTTTTAAGAGAAAGATAGTGAGCAAGTCTGAGATAGAGAGCGAGATTAAGAGAACGAGTGAGAAGGAAAGAAAGAGAGAAGGTGATGGATAGGGAGAGATATTGAGATAGAGAGTGGGAGGGAGGGATGCGAGAGGGTGAGAATGAAGGAGAAAGTATGAGAGAGAGAATAGGAGATGAAGAGTGAGAGAGAAATAGTAAAAAGAGAAAGAGAGATGAAGTGAGAGAGCTATAGAAAAAATGAGAGAGACGGAGAGGAAGTCAATGAGTGAGTGCAATAGAAGCGAGAGAGAGGAGTAAGATAGGCGAGAGCAAGAAAGAGTGGGAAGTAGGGATTGAAAGAGGGTGGGAGAGGAGGAAAGACAGATCTATAAGAAAAAATAAAAAATAATGAGATTGATACGAGTGAATAGAGTAATGTCTAAGAGAAACTGAGAGTGTGTGTGAGGTAGAGTGAGAGAGAGTGAAAGATAGAGGGAGAGAAAAGGTGAGTAAAGAGAGAGAACAGAGGGTGATATAAGAAAGAGCAAGAAAGAGACAATGAAGGGGCAAATAAGCAAGAAAACCATAAAGAGAGATGAAATAGAGAGTGAGAGGGAGCGAGCAAGAGAGGGATTGATGAGTGAGCGGGAGGGAGAGAAGGAGTGAGGATGAGATGGAAATATAGAGAGAAGAGAGAATTAAGGAAGATAGAGTAAAAGATAGTGAGTAAGAGGTAGAGAGAGGGATATATAGATGGGATATGGAGATAGCAGGAGGGCTAGAGGGCGATAGAGAGAGGCTAAATTAATGAAAGAGGGAGGGAGAGAGGGAGGGAGGAAGAGAGTGAGAGATGGTTATAGTGAAAGAGTAAGTAAAGTGATTAGAGAGAGTTATAAAAGAGAGCAAGAGTGTGTGAGAGAGAGCAAAAGAAAGAGAGATATAGAGAGAGAAAAATTGATAAAACATAAATAGATAAAAGAGAGAGGGGGGAGATAGTGAGAAAGAGAGAGATAGAGGGAGGGAGTGAGAGAGGAAGGGAGGTGAGAGAGAAGAGAGAGTGATGAAAGATTTAGATAGAAAGTGAGGGTGAGGGAGAGAGGGGGTAGAGAATGAGATTTAGTGGGATAGTGAGGGAGGATGAACTTGAGAGAGTGTGAGGGAGAGAGTGTGTGTGAGAGAAAGAGAGAGCAAGAGAGGGAGAGAGGGAGGGAGGGAAGGAAGCAAGAGAGAGGGAAGAAAGGGAGAGAAAGATTGAGAGCGAGCAATCAAAGATATGTAAGTGAGAGAGAGTGAGCATGGAGCGAGAATGAGAGAGGGGGTGAGGGAGTAAGAGTGAGAGTGAAACTAAAATGAGAGGAAGGAGGAGGAAGAAAGGGAGATAAAGTGAGAGAAAAAAGGTGAAAAGAGAGTGTGGGAAGAGAGAGCATGAGAGAGGGAGAGAGCGAGCGAGTAGAGAAAAGTGAAAGTAAGAAAAGAGAGAGCAAGAGTGGAAGAATGAGAGAAAGAGAGATAGAGAAAATGAAGAGGGGAATAGGATGTGAATAAGTGACTGTAAGAGGAGAGGGAGAGAGGACTGAGATAGGGAGAGAGGCAGAAATAGATGGAAGGATGGATTAAAGAGGGAGAGATGGAGGGTGAAAGAGATATGTATAAGGAAAAATAATAAATAATGAGATAGATATAAGTGGACATTACATGGTGTGAGAGCGATTAAGAGAGAGTATGTGAGGGAGGGAGAGAAAGAGTGAGTAAAGTCAGAGAAGAGAGGGAGATGGAAGAATGAGCAAGGTAGATAGAGAGGAGGCAAAAGAAAACAAAGAAACATCAAAGAGAGATGAAATTATGTGTGAGAGAAATAGAAGGATAGGGAGTGAAGCTAGTAGGGATTGAAGAGTGAGGGGGAGGGAGAAAGGCAGAGATAGACAGAGAAGAGAGACTCAGGAAAGATAGAGCAAAAGATAGTGAGTGAGAGATTGAGAGAAGGAGATATGGAGAGATATGGAGCGAGCGAGGGAGATAGAGAATAAAGAGCAAGAGAGTGAGCAAGGGAGTGTGAGAAAAAGATATATAGACAAAGTGGGGAGAGTGAGAGTGAGATGTCTAGAGAGAAGGAGAGAACCAGGGAGGGAGTAGAAGAGAGAGGAAGGAGTGAGGAAGAGATGTGTGCGAGAAGGTGAGAAATAATGAGCGAGAAAGAAGACCAGAGAGAGAGAGATAGAGAGAGCTAAGGTTGGGTTTGAAAGTGAGAGTAGGGAGAGAGGGAGAGATAGTGTGTGAGGGAAAGAGTGAGAGAAAGAGAGAGAATGGAGGGCAACACAAGAGAGAGACCTACTCCCTCTCTTTATCTCTTTCACACTCTCTATTCTCTCTTCCACTTTCTCTCTCCTCTCACTCTTTCTCTTTATCTATCCCCCGCTCTTTCCCTCTCTTTCATTCTGTCTTTCTTTTCCTCACTCTCTTTTTCTTCCACACTCTCTCTTCTTGTGTCTCTCACACTCCCTCACTTTCTCAAACTTTGAATAACTCACTTTCTCAATCTAACTTCCCCCTCTCTCCTTTTTCCCTAGCTATTACCTCTCTTTCTTTTCCTCACTCTCTTTCTCTTCCTCACTCTCACTCGCCCACTTTTTCTCTCTCATGAACATGTTCTAACTTCCCCCTCTTTCTTTCTCCCTCTCCCAAGCCTTTCCCACTGCCACTCCCACCCCTAGCTAACCCCCTCTTCCTCCCTTCTTCACTCTCATTGCCATGCAATCTCCCTATCCCCTTTTTCTCAATCTCTATACCCCTTGCTCTCCATGATGTCCTCCTACTTTTCTTTCAACCTCATACCTTCTTTCACATTTTATCTCTCTCAATCTATTTAGTTCCCTTCCTTGCTTTTGTCTCTTCCCTTGCTCTACATTTCCTTCATGTTTTTCTTCCTTTCTCTCTTCTCTTTTTCTTTCTTCTATCTCTCTCTCACTCCCTCTCCCACAATCACTTCTTTTCATTTTCCCTCTCTCTCTCTCTTCCTCTCTTGAACTATCTCATAATCTATATGCATATATATTCTCTCCCTCTCTCAAAATATCGCTGTCTTCCTATTTATTTTTCTCCCTCTCTTTCAATTATTTTCTTCCTCTCCACTTTCTTTCTCATTCTGCCTTCCCCCTTCTCTGTCTTGTTCCCACTCTCATTATCTCTATTTTGCTATTTTTCCTTAGTCTTCCTTCTTTCTCTCTTTTTTGCTCCCTCTCACTATTCACTTTCATTTTCACTCTTACACTCTCCCTCTCTCGATTTCTCGCTCTCTATTCCCTCTCGCTTTTACTCTTTCTTTTATTGATCACCTTCTCAATCTCCTTTTACTCTCTCTTCCTCTATCCCCTACTCTCTCTTGCTCTCATTCTCTCTCCTTCCACCTCTCTGTTATTTGTCCCCCCTCTCACACACCCAGTCTCACTCTTGCTCTTCCTCTATCCATCCCATGCACTTCCCCTCAACCTTTCCATCTCTTTCTCCCTCCTTCATTCTCCTCTTCACCCTCCCTCTCTCCTTCTCACAAACTCCCTCTTATACTTTCTTCCGCCACTCTCTTCGCTCCATATTTCTCTCTCCCTCTCTCTCTCTCCCTCCATCACTTCCTCATTTAAATCTCTCTCACTCTTTATTGTCTCTCTCTTACTTTGTATTCCTCACAAACATTCTCTCTTGCTCTTTCCGTTGCTTTGTTTCACTTCATCTCACTTCCTCTCTCTTCCCTCTCCCTTTCTCACTCCTATCTATTAAATTTCACACTCTCTTGCTCACTCTCTTTCTGACCCTCTTTTGTCTATCTCTCTCTCGCTCTCCTCCCCTCACTGTACTTCACTATCACCGTCTCCCTCTTTCTATCACTCCATTCTCTTCCAATTTCTCTCTCACTCTCAATCTCCTTTTGTTGCTCCCTCCCTCTCTTCAACATATCTCACTGCTTTCTTCTCTCTTTATTACTCTTTGTTATCTCCCTCTTACTTACTCTCTATACTGCTGCTTCATCTTCTTTCACTGTTTCTCTTCATCCATCCTTCTACTCTCTCTCATGTCTCTCCCTTCCCTCCATCCCTTCTCACCCATGGTTTCCTCTATCTCTCTCTCTCACCCTTCTCTCCCTCACTCCCTCCTTCATTCTCCCTCTCACTTTATAATTCCTCTCTCTTACTCTATATCATCCATTCTTTTGCTCTCCCTTATTCTCCCCTTCTTACTCACTCTCTATTGCTCTATCATCCAGCACTCTTTATTTCTCACTAACACTATCTCTCCCTCTTTAATCATTTTCACGACCTCCCTCTATCTTTGTATTTCTTTCTCTTTATGACTCATGCTCTCTCCCGCGCTCTCTATTATATCCCTTTTTCTCAGCATTTTGCTCTCTCTTAGGTGGCCTTTTATTCCTTCTTTCTCTCACTCTCTCTTGCACTCCCTCTCTCCCTCTCTCTCCCTCACTCTTTCTCTCCCTCTATCGCTCACTTCCTCTCTATTGCTACCATCCCTCCCAACTTCTGGATGGATAGAGAAAGTACAAGATTTTGTGTCAGAAAATGGGAAGAATAGAGAAAGGGATGAAGAGAGGAGAGAGAGAGAGAGAAATAGAAGGGAAAGTGTTAGAGAAGAGTGAGCAATAATAGAGAAAGAGAAAGCAATAAAACAGTGATAAAGAGAGAGGAAGGGAGAAAATAAGGAAGAGACTGAGAGAAATATAGAGAAAGAAGGAAAGTGAGGGAAGATAGAGAAAGAGAGAGTGACCAAAATGGAGAATAAGAGAATGAGGGAGAGAATGAGAGAGAGCGATGAAGAGTGAGAAGAGAGAGAGGGAGAGCCAGGGAGGACAAGTGGAGAGAGTGTAAGAGAGAGAGGAATGAAGTGAGAGAAATAGAGAATGAGAGAGTGTGGGGTAGAGGAAGAGAAGGAGTAAGAAGAGCAAGAGAGATGGTGAGAGAGAATAGCGAGTGAGAGCAAGATAACAATAGAAAGAGGAAGAGAGAATAAAGATTGTGAAAGACAAAGTGAGAGTGAGAGTGAAGTTGAAGAAAACAAGTGGAGGAAAAGAGAGTAAGAGAAAGAGAGCAAGAGAGAATGATAGATGGACCAAGAGAGAGTGTTGGAGGAGGGAGGGAGTTTGAGAGAGATAGAGAAGAAGAGAGAAAGGGTGAGATAGAGCAAAAGAGAAAGAGAGAGATGAGATTGAGGGCGTAAGAGTGAGAATGAAATTAAAGAGAGTGAGGGAGCCAAGAGTGAAGAGGGAGTGAGAGAATAGAGAACGCGAGAGAGGGAGTGAATGAACAGGTAAAAAAAATGAAAGTGTTAGAAGAGAGAAAGAAAGAGGGATTGAGAGAGAGTGATAGAGAAATGATAGGGAGGGAGAGAGAATGATAGAGAAACGATAGGGAGGGAGAGAGAGTGAATGAGTTAGTGCAAGAGGAGAGAGATAGAGAGAGGAGTGAGAAAGGGAGAGAGGGAGAAAGAGATGCAAGGAAGGATATAAAGAGGGAGGGATCGAGGAGGAAAGAGAGATGTATGAGGGGAAATAATAAATATGGAGATGGATTGGGGGAGAGAGCAAGATGTGATTGAGAGAGTGTATGTGAGGGAGGGAGAGTGAGAGAGAGAGAGAGCAAGAGATATAGAGAGAGAAAGAGCGAGTAAAGTGAGAGAAGAGAGGGAGAGAAGAAAGAGCAAGAGAGAGACAGAGAGGGGACAAAAGTCAACAAAGAAATAACAAAAAGAGATGAAATAGGGAGATAGAGCAAGAGAGGGAGTGAAGATAGGGATTGAAGAGTGAGCAGGAGGGATAGAGTGAGAGGGGGCAAAGGAAAACAAAGAGAGAGAAGAGAGACTCATGCAAGATAGAGCAAAAGATAGTGAGTGCAAGTTTGAAAGAGAGAGATATAGATGGAGATATGGAGTGAGAGGGAGGGGAGGGAGATAGAAAATAAAGAGCAAAAGAATGAGAGAGGGAGTGATATAGAAAGATATATAAAGAAAGTATAAGAGAGTGAGAAGAAGAGTAAGGTAAAGAGAGTGAGAAAATGGAGGGAGAATGAGAGGAGGAAGGGAGTGAAAGATGGTGGGGGAGAGGAATAGACATGTGAGAGAAGGTTAGAAATAATGAGAGAGAGAAGAGGTAGAGATAGAAAGCTGAGTGTGGGATTGAAAGAGAGAAGTAGGTAGAGAGGGAGAGTGAGAGAGTGAGGGATAGAGTGAGGGAAAGAGCACGAATAAAGAGCAACAAAAAAGAGAGCAAAAGAACGAGAAAGAGAGATAGAATAAAGAGTGTGAGAGAGAACATGAGTGGTAAAGAGAAAAAAAAGAGAGATAGAGGGACCTACTCCCTTATTTTATCTCTATCACGCTCTCCATTATCTCTTTCACTTTTCCTTCCTCCTGTTTTCCCACTTCTTCTCTCTCTTTCATTCTCTCTTTCTTTTCTCGGTCTCACTTCTTGTGTCTCTCACACTCCCTCACTCCCCCTAACTTTCATGAACACATTTTCTCTCTCTAACTTCCCCTCTCTCCTTTTTTCCTTGCTCCAATCTCTCTCTCTCTCTCACTCACACTCTCTCGCCTAAATGTGTTCTAACCATCTCCTCTTACTTTCTCCCTCTCGCCCCCTCTCCCACCCCTATTCAAGCTCCTCTCCCTCTCATCCTCTCTCTACCATGTTCTCTCCTTGTCTCTCTTTTTCTCTATCATTCTCTCAACCCTTGCTCTTCAAGAACTCCTCCCTCCTTTTCATTCAAAATTCTTACCTTCTCTCACTTTATCTCTCTCTCAAATCCTTTCATTTCCCTTCCTTGCACTCTTTCTGTCTCTCTTTTTCTCTATATATATACCCTCTCTCAAAACATCTCTCAGTCTTCCTATTCATTTGTTCCTTTCCCCCTCTTATTAATCTCCTCTCCTACTTATCTCTTGTTCTTCTAAGTTTTATTGCCCCTCTTATTGTCCCTCCTGCTCATCTCTTTTGCTCACTTTCCTTACTCTTTCTCTTTCTCTCTCTTTTATGCTCCCACATTCTATTCAATTTCATTGTCACTTACTCCCTCCCTCTCACTTTCTCGGTCTCTACTCTCTCTCTTACTCTTTCTTTTCTTCATCATTCCTTTCTCTCTCCTCTCACTCTCACTTTCTCTATTCCCTACTCTCTCTCGCTCTCCTTCCCCCACTCTCTCACTTGTCCCCCTCTCTCCCACACATGGTCTCTCTCTTTCTATCCCTCTATCCCTCCCACGCACTTCACCTCAACTTTCTCTCCCTCTCTCTCTCTCTCTCATTCATTCTCATCTTCACCCTCCCTCTGTCCATCTCACTCATTCCTTCTTCCTCTATCTTTCCCCACTCTCTTCTCTCTCCCTCTCTCTCTCCCTTCATCACTCCCTCTCACATAAATCTCTTTCACTCCCTCTCTCACTTTCTCACTGTTTATTGTCTCTCTCTTTGTGTTCTGATGGTCTCTCTTCTCTGATTTTTCCTCACCCACTATCCCCACGAACATTATCTCTTGCTTTCTTTCACTCCCTCTCACTTCCTCTCTTAATCCTCAATATCTCTTCCCTTTCCCTTTTACTCTTCTTCTTTCTCTATTAAATTTCATTCTCACTCTTACTCCCGCTCTTTCTCACCCTTTTTTCTCTAACTCTCTTTCTCTCGCACTTTATCCCACTCACTCTACCTCTCTATCTTCATCTGCTTCTTTCTTTCACTCTCTTCTCTTCCAATTTCCCTCTCACTCTATCTGTCCTTTTGTCGCTCCCTCCCTGTCTTCAACTTAGCTCACTCCCTACTTTTCTCTTTCTCACTCTTTGTTGTCTATCTCTCATTTACTCTCTGAATAGTTGCTCTCTCATCTCTCATTATTTCACTTCGTCCATCCTCCCACTCTCTCCTCTGTCCCCCTTCCTCATTCCTTCTCTCACTCAAACTTTCCTTTCTCTCTCTCAATCGTACTTTCTCTCCCTCTCTTCCTCTACTCCATATCTCCCTTTACAACTCCTCTTGCTCACTCTTTATCATCCATTCTTTTCCTCTACCTCTCTCTCCCCTTCTCGCTCAATCTCCCTTGTTCTATCTTCCAGCACTCTCTATTTCTCTCACACTCTTTGTCCCTATTTCTCCCTCTCTCTCTTCAATCTTTCTTACAACCTCCCTCTATCTCTCTATTTCCATTTCTTTACTACTAATGCCCTCTCTAACACACTGTATTATATAGCTCTTTCTCAGTCTTTTCTTCTCTCTTATGTTAACCATTATTCTCTCTCTTTCTCTCACTCAATCACCCACTCTCTCTTGCTCTCTCCCTCTGTCTCACTCACTCCCTCACTCTTTCTCTCCCTCTATCCCCCACTCTCTCTCTTCTCCTCTCTTTTGCTTCCATCCCTCCAACTGTCTCTTTCTCTCTCGAGCTCTTTTCAAATTCACTTTCACTCTTCCTCCCTCCCCCAATCTCATTCTTTCTCCATTCATCTCCCTTTCTTACTCTCTCTATTCTCTCTTCCTCGCTGTCTTACTCTCTTATGTTACTCTATTCTCTTTTCCTCTTAATCTTTCTCTCTGTCTATCCCACACTCTATCTTGCTCTCCCCCTCTCACTCCCTCTCACCCCTACCAATATTTCTCACACAACTCCCTCTATTCTCTATTTTCCTTTTCTCTCTTTCTAGATCTCTCTTGCTCTCTCTTCACACACTCTGCATTTCTTTCTCGATATTTTATTTTGTCTCTCCCCCTCCATCTCATGTTCCTATCTCTTTCTCTCTTTGTATCTGCCAATTTATCCATCTATTACCCCACTATCTCTCCATATAACACTTTATTACTCTCTCTTTCTCACATGCCCTCTCTCCTGCTCCTCTTTACCACTTGATCTTTCGTTCTCTCTTCTTCTCTCTCGAATCTCTCTCATTCTCTTCTGTCTCCCTCTCCCTTGCTTTTCATTCCCTTAAACTCACTTTTCTCTCTATTTCTGTCTCTAGTTCTTGGTCACTCTATCTCTTTATTCAACTTAAATCTCAGACTTACTCCCTCCCTCTCTCTCCATCTCACTCTTTATTCTCTCACTCTCCCTTTCTCTCTTACTCTCTTATATTACTCTATTCTCCTCTCCTCTTACTCTTTCTCTCAATCTATTCTCCACTCTAACATGCTCTCCCTCTCTCACACTTTCTCTTCCGCTCCCACTATCTCTCACACTCTCTTCTCTTCCTCTCTCTCTCTCTCTAATACACACATGCACTACTTCAAGCACTCTCTATTTCTCTCTCACACTCTTTCTCATTCTCTTGCTCTCACTCTTCAATCTTTTTTATGACCTCCCTCTAAATCTCTATTTCTTTTTCTTTACCACTAATACTCTCTCTAATACTCTCTATTATATCTTTCTTTCTCGGTCTTTTGTTCTCTCTTATGTTTCCCTTTATTCTCTCTCTTTCTCTCACTCAGTCCATCATTTTCTCTCGCTCTCCATCTCTCTCACTCTCTCCATCACACTTTCTCCTCCTCTACCCTCCACTCTCTCTACTTCTTTATTGCTTCCATCCCTTCCACTCTCTCTTTCTCTCTTCTATTCCTTTCTCCCTAGTTCTCTCTCTTTTCAATTTCACTTTCACTCTTCCTCTCTCCCCCTCTCTAACTTTCCCTCAAATTAATATATTCACACACTTTCTCTATCTCAATATCTTAAGAGCTCTTTCTCGATCTCTCTCACTGTCTTTTCCCTCATCTCCATTTCATTCTCACAAATTTATATTCTCTCCCCCTCCCTCTATCTCATGCTCCTATCTCTATCTTTCTCCCAGTCAAGCAATTTATCAAACTATTCTCTCATTTTCTCTCAATCTAACCATTCATTACTACACTTCTCACACCACCTCACTCCCACTCCTCTTTCGCTCTTGTCCTTTCTTTTTCTCTTCTTCTCTCTCTCCCTTCCTTTCTCTTTCTCTTACTCTCTCTTTTCCCTCTTTTGTCTCTATTTCATGGTCTTTCTCTCCCTTCATTCAATTCAAATCTCACTCATACACCATTTCTCTCCCTTTCTAACTATTTATTCCATCTCTTCCTATCCCTCTTACTCTTTTATGATACTCTATTCTCTTCTCCTCTTACTCTTTATCTCTGTCTATCCCCCACTCTATCTCCCTCTCTCCCCTTACCAATATTTCTCACACATCTCCCTCTATTCTATATCTTTCTCTTATCTCTTTCTCAATCTCTAGCTCTCTCTCCCACACGTTGCATTTCTTTCTCATTATTTTATTTTCTCTCTTCCCCTCCTCATTTTCCTATCTCTTTCTCTCTACACATCTACCAATTTATCTATCTATTCTCTCACTCACTCTCCATCTAATTCCTTATTACTCTCCCTTTCTCACATCCCTTCTCTCCTTGTCTTCTTTCACTTTTGCTCTTCAATTCTCTCTTCTTCTCTCTCGCACTCTCTCATTTTCTCTATCTCTCTCTCTTTCTTGCACTTCATTCCCTTACCCTCTCTCTTATTACTCTCTCTTTCTTCCATCCCCCTCTCTCCTTCTTTCCTTCCCACACATTCTCTTAATCTCCGTCCCAATCTCAAACTTGCTCACTATCTTTTGCTCTCTCTCTTCCACTTTCGCTTCCTATATGTCTCTCTCTTAAATATTTTTTTCCTCTCTCGCTCTCTCACTCCCTCTTTCTCATCAATTTCTCTTACTCTCCCCCTTTCTAACTCTCTCTTACTCTTGTCCTTTATCTCTTTCTTTTTTGCTCTCTACCTTTCTCACTATGTCTCACTCTCTATTATGTTTCTTTCTCTCGCTCTCTGGCTCTCTCTTTGCTCATTCCTTATCTCCATATATCCAACTCTCCTTTTCACTCTCTCTCTTACTCCTTCAATTGCTTCTCTCTCTCTCTCTTACACTCTCACCCTTTTTCTCTCTCCCTCTCTCTCTCACTCGCCCTTCCTAACTCTCTCATGTTCCATCTTCATTCTCTCTTGCTCCTTTTCTCTTACTCTCTCTTCAGCTTCACTCTCACTCCTACTCCCTCTCTTTATCTGTTTCATACACTTTATTCTCTCTCCCATTTTTTATTGCCATCTCGCTTTCATTCTTTATTCTCAATCAACTTCTCTCTTACCCTTCTCACTCTTTCTCTTCCTTTATCCCCACACTCTCTTTCTCTATTTCTCTCATTTCCCTCCTTCCTCTCTCTCTTTCTCACGCTCTCTCCTACTTTCCCTTCCTGCCCTCCCTCTCTCTTCATTTCTCTCTCATTCTCTTATTAACCTTCACTCACTCGCTCTTTCTATACCTTCCCTCGCCTTCCTTCTCTCCCTATATCTCTCTCATACTCTCTTCCTCCTTCGCTTCCTTCTTTTCTCTTTCTCAACATCTATTCTCTTTCTTTCTCTTTTTTGCTCACACTTCTCTAACTCTTTCTCTAATGTTTCTCTCTCACTCTCCCTTCCTCACACACACTCACACACAATATCTCTCTTTGCTCAATCTTTTTCTCCCTATCCCCCACACGTACTCTCTCTCGTGTGCTCCAACTGTTATCTCTCTCAATCCCTCTCTCTTATCTCTCATTTCTTTTCAAGTTCTCTCACACTTCTATCTCCCTCTCTCCCTCCCTCTCTCTGCCTCCTCTATCTCTCACTCTCTTTTCCTTACTCTTGTTCTCACCTCACTTTCTATATTTACATATCTCACTTGCTCTCAAAATTTTATCTCTCTCAATCTCTCTCTTTCATTGCTTCTCATATTCTCTCACACTTTTGTCTCCCTCTCTCCCTCCCCCTATCTACCTCCTCTATCTCCCACTCTTTTTTCTTTACACTTGTTCTCACTCTCTCATTCTCTAACTATATATATCTCTCTCCTTTTGTTCCCTTCCTCACCACACTTTCTCTCCCTTCCCAATTTTCTAATAGATATTTTCTCTCTTGTTCTTCTCTCTTTCCCTGTCTTATATCCTTTTCTTTCCGTGACTCTCATTTCTTTCTTCTCTCTAGATCTCTTTTGCTCTCTCACTTATGTTCTCCTTATCACTCTCACTCTCTCCCTCTATCATTCTCACTCCATCATTCTTACCCTATCTAGGTCTCCCTTATGCAAGTCACTCTTATCTCTCCATCTCATACACTCATACACTCTCTCACTCTCTCTTAATTTTTCTCGCACTCACCATCTTTAGCTCCATTTCTTGCTATCTATCTCACTCTCACCTACTCTCTCGTTCTTTCTCGCTCACTCTCTCTCTCTCCAACTTTCTCTCTTTTCTCTCTATCCTCTTATTTATTATTCTCTCTCCCTCTCTCTCTCTCTTTCTCATTCTGTACCCCGTTTTTTAATCTTATACTCTCTTTTCTACTCTTCTTTGTTGCTCTCTTATCTATCTTTCTCTCCCACTCTATCCCTTTCTCACTCCCTCTTCTTCTCTCTTAAACTTTACTCTCACTCTTGCTCCCCCTCTCCCTCTCTCTTACTCACTCCATGTTCACTTTCTCTCACTTACTCTCTCTTTAATTGTTCACTCTCCTCTCTTTCAGTTTCACTCTCTCTCACTTACACTCTTCCTTTCTCGCTCCCTCTTCCTCTCTCTTTGGTTTCACTCTGACTCTTACTCCTTCCCACTCTATTTCTCACTCCATGTTCAATCTCTATCACTAAGTCTTTCTCCCCCTTTCCCTCTCTCTCTTGCATCCTTCCTTCCTTGCCTCTCTCTCCCTCTCTCACTCTCTCTTTCTCTCTTGCACACACTCTCCCTGTCTCCCTCTCACTCTCTTCCAATTCATCCGCACTCTCTCTCCTAATAAATCTCATTCTCTACCCCTCTCCCTCACTCTCAATTCCTCTCTATATCCCATCACTCTCTCTTCTCTCACACCCCTCGTCCTCTCTCACTCCCATTCTCTTCAATCTCACTCACTCCTTCCCTCTATATCTCTCTTTCTCAATCTCTTCCTCTCTCGATTTTTTCTCTATTATGCTTTTATCACTTTATCCTTTCTATTTCTCTGTCTCACTCTCTTTCAAGCACACATGCACACCTTGCTCTCTTTTATCACTTTCTCTTATCACTATACTCAGTCTTTCTCTCCAACCGTCTTCACTCTCTTCCTCCCTCCCTCCATCTTTCCCTCTTCCATTAATTCAGTCTCTCTCCCTCTATCGTCCTCTCGCCCTCCCACTATCTCTATATGCCCTTTATATCTCCCTCTGTCTTGCTTTCACTCACTATCTTTTACTCTATCTTCCCAGAGTCTCTCTACACTCTATATTTAGGTCTCAACCTCTCTTCTTTGTCTCCTGCTCACTCTTCATTCTCTGTTTTCACTCCCTCTTGCTCTCGTTGTCTCTCTCTCACTCTTTATTTCATATATCATTATTGTTTTCTTGCTTTCTTTTGCCCCCTCTCTCTCTTGCTCTTTCATCTATCACCTCTTTTTTCTCTCTTTACACACTCTTTCGCTCCCTCAATATCTCACTCTCCCTCCCTCACACTCTCAGTCTCTCGGTTTCTCTCACATCTTTCTCTGTCCTCTCATATCCATCTCATTATTTCTTTTTTTTCATCTTTCCTCCTCGATCTCTCTCACTTTCAATCCCCACTTCCCTCTCTTTCTCAATCTCTCCCTATTTTACTCCTCTCTCTCACTCCCCTTCTCGCTCACTCTCTCTTGTTCAATCTTTCAGCACTCTTAATTTCTCTCTCACATGCTCTCGTCCTCTCTTGCTCTCTCTCTTCAATCTTTCTCACGGCCTCCCTCTATCTCTCTATTTCTTTCTCTTTGTCGCATGTGCTCTCTCTTACACACTATTATATCTCTTTTTCTCAGCCTTTTGCTCTCTATTATGTTGCCATTTATTCTCTTTCTTTATTTCACTCTATCCCTCAATCTCTCTCACTCTCCCTCTCTCCCTACTCTCTCTTTCCATCCCTTTATCATCTCTCTCTCTATTTTTATCTCTCTTTGCCTCTTCTCCCTCTCATTATTTCTCATCTTCTCTCACACATCTCTTGCTCTCTCCTTCTCCCTTGCTCACCCCCTCCCTCCCTCCTTCTCTCTCCGTATATCTCATTCTCTTTACCTTACTCTTCTTCTCACACTCCCACTTTCTGTATATATCCTTTTCTGTCACTCCCTGACTCTCTTGCTCTTTATTCTCTATCTCCCTCTCTTCCTCCCTCTCTCTTTTTTCTCCCACTCTCTACCTCTGAGTCACTATCTTTTGTTCTATCTTTCTTGAGTCTCACCTGGGTCTCTATTTCTACCTTACCCTCTCTCCCTCCATTTCACTATTCAATCCCTATCATCACTCCCTCTATTGCTCACTCTCTCACTCTCTATTTCATCTCTCTTTATTGTTTCTTTGCTCTCTTTTACCCCTTTTCTATCTCTCTCTTGCTCTTTATTCCATCTCCCTCTCTTCTCTCTCTTTACTCACTCTTTTTATCCCTCTATTTCTCACTCTCTCTCACACTCTCAATTGCTCTTACATTTTGCTCTCTCCCGTCATATCCATGTCATTATTTATTATTTTCTCACATACAACTCCATGTCCTCCTCGATCCCTCTATCATTCAATCGCTCCTTCCCTCTCTTTCTTCCTCTTTCTCTATCTCACACCTCTCTCTCTCCTTTTACAGTCAGTCATTCACTCCCTCTCCCAACCTCTAATTATCTCTTTCACCCACTCATTCCCTCTTTGTTGCTCCCTCTTCTCTCACTTTCACATTTCCCTACTTGGTCACTCTCTCTTCCCTCACTCTATTTTTTTCTCACACTCTCTCCCTTTTGTGCTCTCTCTTCCTCTCTCTTCAGTTTCACTCTCACTCTTACTCCCTCACTTCATCTCACTTACTCTCTCTTCAATTGCTCACACTCCTCTCTCTCCTTTCAATCTTTCTCTCCCTCTCTCTTGCTCCTTCCCTCCCTCTCTCTCCCTCTTTTTCCCTCCCTTTTGCCCCTCTCTCTCTCTCTCTCTTGTTCTTACATCTATAACCCTCTCTTCTCTCTCTTTACTCACCCTTTCTCTCCCTCTATCTGCAACTCTTTCTCTTATTCTCCCTTCCCCCTCTCTCTATTGCTCTCACATCACACTCTCAACCCTTATTTCCATCTCACAATTTTTTATTTTCTCTCACACATCTCTTTCTCCTCCTTTGTCCCTCCTTCTGTCTCTTTCCCCCTTTCTACTTATCTCTCTCCTTTCTCTCATCTTGCACTTACTCACTCAATCTCCCTCTCTCCCTTTTATTATCTCCATCACTATCTCTCAGTCCCTCTCTCTTGCGCTCACTTTTACTTTTCTCTATTTCTCTCTCAATCTCCCTCTTCCTCTCACTCTCTCTCCCTCAAGCTTTCTATCTCATTCTCTTCCTCTACTACCCTCCCTCCTCTTTCATTATCTCAATCTCTCTCCCTCTCTTGCTCTACATCTCCCTATCTCCTTTTGTCCTTCTCGCATATTCTCTTACTCTCCCTATCTATCTAAATCCCTCCTTCTTTCACTCCCGCCTTCCCTCTCTTTCTCCCATCAAAGTGAGAGGGAGGGAGGGAGGGAGAGTGAGTGAGTGCATGATGAGAGAGTTAGAGACTTTCTCTTCTCTCTATTTCCCTCTTACTCTCCCTCATCCTTTATCTTTCCCTCACTCCCTCCCACTTCTCACCCTCCCACTCTCTCTTTCTCACTGTCTCCATCTCCCTCTCTCCATCTCTCTTTCTCACTCATTCTCTTAATGTCTCTCCCTGTCTCTATCTTGTTCACTATCTTTTTCTCTCTCGATTCCTCTCTCTCTCTCTCTTAAATATTTCATGCTCTCTCTCTCACTCACTCCATCTCTCTTTATTATGTTTCATTCTCCCTCTCTCATTTGCCCTCTATCTCTCTCTCTTTCTCATTCTCTCCCTTTCTTACTATATCTTTTACTCTCCATTTTATTTCTCTCTCTCACTCTCTTGCTCTCACTTGATATTTTTCTCTCTTTACTCTTTCCCTCTATCTCTATCTTTCTCCCACTCTCCCTTTCTCACTATGTCACACACTCTCTATTATGTTTCTCTCTCTCTCTCGCTCTCTTGCTCTCTCTTGTTGTCTATCTCTCTTTACCTCTCTAGGTCCATCTCTCAATTTCTTTGTTCCTTCCTTTATTCTATATCTCTTCCTTCTCACCCCATCTTCTCTCATTTTGTTTATTACTTCCCCTCCCACCCTCCTTATTTCTCTCAAGATTCCTCTCTCTTGCCCTCTCTTATCTCACTTTCTATTCTTTCTCTATTTCTCTCTCTTTTTGTATCTCTCTCTCCCTTTCTGGCTCCCTCAACCTCCTCAATTTCACTCTCTTACTCCCTCACTAACTTGTCCCTCTCTTTATCTCTTGTTATCTCTCAATCTTTCTCTCTCTCTCCCTCTCTCTCCCTCTCACTCCCTCCCTAACTCTCTCTTTTGCTCCATCATCATTCCCTCACACACACTCTCTCTTCCATGTCTCCCTCCCTCTCACACTCACACTCTCTCCCTTCCCACTTTTCTAATATCTATTTCTCTCACTTTCCCTCTCACTCATTCCCTCTCTTATAGCCTCCTCTCTCTCTCACTCTCGTTTCCTCTTTCTCTATAGATCTCTTTCGTTCTCCCACTCTTTCTCTTTATCTCTCTCTTTCTTACACATAATCTCTTTCCATCTCACTCTCAGGGCAAGAATGAGGGAGTAAGAAAGCTAGAGTGATAAAGAGAATGAAAGTTGGGGAATGAAAGAGAGCTGTAGAGTAAATGATAGTGAGAGAGAGAGAGAAGATGATATAAGGGAGAGAGTTGGACAGAGGGACAAGAGAGAAAAAGAGCTATTATGGGAGAGGAAAGGGATAGAAAGTGTGAGGGAGAGAGGTAGAGAGATAGAGAAGAAAGAGAACTGGAGAATTAGAGAGGTAGTGAACGATGGAGCAAGAGAGATATATTTGGAGTGGGGGAGGGAGTGGAAACAAGAGTAAGGAAAAGAGAGTGAGATAGATATGAGTGACACAGAGGGAGAGAGAGAGTTAAGGAGGGACAAAGGAAGGTAGAGTGAAAGAGGGAGAAAGTGAGAAACAATGAGAGAGAGAAAAAGAGAGGGACTGAGAGAGATAAAAATTAGAGAGAGAGTGCGTGAGGGATAGGGATAAAGAAAGAGAGATGACAGAGTGACAAAAGAGAGATCATGAGAGAGAAGAACAAAAGAGCAAGAAAGAAAGAATAGAGAGTGAGAGAGAGATAGAGCAAGGGAGAGAGATATCTAAGAGTGAGGGATTGAGACAAAGAGAGAGATAGGTAGATAGAAATACAGAGAAAAGAGAGGAAAATATAGTAAGAAAAGGTGAGTAAGTGTGAGAGAGGGAAGGAGAACAAGCGAATGAGGGAGAGAGAGATTGAGAGAGAGCAAGGAAGATCAAGAGGAAGATGGAAAGAGTGAGGGAGATGGAAGTAAGGGTAGAAGGGAGGGAGGGAGAGAAGTGTGAGAAAAAGATAGCGGGAGGGATGGAAGCAATAGAGAGGGAGAGAGAGAGTGAGGGATAGAGGGAGAGAAAGAGTTAGATGAAAGAGAGATGAGAGAGCAACAATGAAGAGAGCAAAAGAGAGCAAAAGATAGAGAGAGAGAATAGAGTGCAAGAAAGAGAGAGCGATGGATAGAGAGCAAGGGACAAAGAAGATAGAAAGAAGAAGCAATGAAGTGAGAGGATGGAGTGCGAGACAAGGAGCAAGATGGTAAGAGAGAGTGAGATGGAGATCAAGAAAACAAGCTTCAGAAGGTGAGAGGGAGAAAGATTGAGAGAGATTGTTAGAGATTGTAAGAGTATGTGTGAGAGCTCGAGTGAGAGAGACTGAGATGGAGAGAGAAGGGTGAGAAACATAAGGGAGGCCTAGAGGGGGTAAGAATGAGGGAATGAGAAAGATAGAGGGAGAGAGAGTGATAAAGAGAACGAGTGGGAGAATGAAAGAGATTTATAGATAAAGCGGAAAAGATAGTGAGAGAGAGAAGAGGATGAATTCGAGAGAGAAACAAGAGAGAAAAGAGCAATTAGAAAAGTGGGAATGGAGAGAAAGTGTGACGGAGGGAGGTAGGGAGATAGAGAAGAGAGAGATAGAGTGCTAGAAAATGAGAGAGGTAGTGAGCGATGGATCAAGAGAGATATATAGGGAGAGAGGGAGAGATTGAGAACAAGAGTAAGGAGGAGTGTGAGAGAGATAGGGGTGAGACAGAGGGATTGAGAGAGTTAAAGAGGGAAGTAGGAATAGAGAGAGAACGAGAGACAAAGTGAGAAACAATGAGAGAGAGAAGAGAGGACTGAAAGACAAAAGTTGGAGAGAGAGAGTGTGTGTGTGCGCGATATGGGGAAAGTGAGATGACGAAGTGATAGAAGAGAAATATGAGAGAAAAAAGCAAAAGAGCAAGAAAGAAAGAATAGAGCGAGGGCATGGGAGATATTTAAGAGTGAGTGATTGAGATTGAGTGATAAGTAGTTTGACAAAAATAGAGACAAAAGAGAGTGAGGAAAAATAGAGTAAGAAAAGGAGAGTGAGAGGGAGAGAGGGAAGAAATTGAGAGAGTGAGCAATAGAAGAGAGATGAGGAGAGAGAAGTAGCAAAGAATGAGAGAGTGAGTAATATAGAGATGAAGGTGGGATTGAGAGAGAGAAAGTGAGAGAGGGAGTAAGAGAAAGAGATCGGGACTCCATGTGTGTGAGTGTGTGTAATGGAAAATGGAAAAGAAAGTAATAGAAGTAAGAGAAAGAAAGGTAAGGAATAAAGAATGAAAAATATAGAGAGGGAGTAAGAAAATTTGAAGAGAGGGAGTGACAAAGGTAGAGAGTTAGGTAAGTAGAGATAGAAGAAAGAGTGAATGAAGATAAAGCAAGAGATAGTGAGCTAGAAGAAAAGAGGGAGGGAAAATAGGAGAATGAGTGAGAGAGAGGGATAGAGTGAGAGCAAGGAAAGGAGAGAGGGTGAGTGATTTAGTGGGAGGGAGGGAGGCATGAGAGAAAGAGGCAGTGGGGGATAAAGTAATAAGAGTGAGTGCTCCTTCTCTCGAACTCCATCCTTTATTAATGCTTCCTTCTCTCTTTTCTATCCCTTTTATCTCTATCCCTCGCTCTTTCCTTCTTATACTCTATTCTCTGTCTATCTTTCTCTTTTCTCTCACACACTTCTCTCTATTTGTCTCTCATAGTCTCTCCCTTTTTTGTTCCCTCTTTTTCTCTCTTTAGTTACCCTCACTCTTACTCCCTCTCTCTCCGTCTCTTTCTTGCTCTATGTTAACTCGCTGTCACACCACTCTCACTTATGTTGCTCTCTCTTCTCTATCTCCTCTCAATTTTTCTCTCCCTCTATCCCCTGTCTCTTACTTTCATCCTTCCCTCCTCTCTCTTCCCTCTCTCACTCTCTCTTTCTCTCTCCCACTCTCACACTCTTCCTGTTCATCCACTACTCTCCCCCCACAAAATATCATTGCCTACCCCACTCTTGCCCTCTCACTCACTCTTTCTATATCTTCCTTCACTCTCTCTTCTCTCTAACTCTCTCTTCATCTCTCACTACCATTCTTCAATCTCTCTCACTCCCTCCATCTTTCTCTCTTTTATCACTTTCTCTTATCTATCCACTCACTCTTTCTCACAAACCATCACTCAGTCTCTTTCTCCCTCCCTCTCTCTAACTCCATCCTGCCTTCCATCTCTCTTAATCTCCATCTCGGGTTCAATCTCTCTCCATCTCTCACTCTCTCTCTCAATCTCTCTCTCCCTCTCCTCTCCAACCCCTCTCACCTTTTTCCTTCGCACTCATTCTCTTAATTTCTCTCCGTATCTCCATCTTGCTCACTGTCTTTTGCTCTCTCTTCCTCTCTTGCTTCATATCTCTCTCTTCAAATCTTTCTTTCTCTCTCCCTCCCTCACTTCCTCTCTCTATTCAATCTCTCTCACTCTCTCCCTTACTCTTGCCCTCTATATCTCCCTTTCACGCTCTCTCCCTTTCTCACTATGTATCACACTCTACTATGTTTCATTCTCTTGCTCTTTGGCTCTCTTACTCTCTTTTAGGTCTCTTTACTCACACTTGATCTCTCTGCATCCATCACTCTAACCTCACCCCCTTCACTCACATTATTTATTACTTTCTCTCCCTCCCTCCCTCCCTCCCTCCCCCCTCCTTATTTTTCTCTCTGTTTCTCTCTAGTTCCCTCTCTCCCACACTCTCTTTCAACAATCTCTATTCTTTCTCCCGCTTTTCCACTCTCTCCCCTCCTAGTCACTATTTAATTTTACGCTTACTCTTACTCTCTCACTCACTTCCCTCTCTCTTTCTCTCTTGCACTCACTCCCTTTCTCTCTCCCTCTCTCTCTCTCTCCCTCCCTAACTCTCTCTCGTGCTCCATCTATCATTCTCTTTCTTACTCCCTTTCTCCTACACTCTCTTCACCCACTCTCCCTCTCTTCAGCTTCACTTTCACTCCTACTCCCTCTCTTTATCTCTTTCACAACCTCTATTCTCTGTTCCACTTTCTATCGCAATCTCACTCTCACTCTATATTCTCACTCAACCTCTCTCTTACTCTTTTCACTATATCTCTTCCTCTATCCCACACGCTCATTCTCTATTTCTCTCACTTCCCTCCTTCCTCTCTCATTTTCTCTTGCTCTCTCCCACTTTTCCTTCTTGGCTCTCCCTCTCTGCATCACTCTCTCTCATTCTCTCTTTCATTATCTTATTCTCTATCCCTTACTCTCTCTTTCTATATCTTCCCTCACTCTCCCTATATCTCCATCATACACTCTTCCTCCTTCACTCCCTTCCTCTATCTTTCTTACTTTTGTTTCTTGCTTTCTCTTTTATTGCTCACACTTCTCTAATTCTTTCTCTAATTTTTCTCTCTCAGACACACACAAAATCTCTCTTTTTGCTCAATCTTTCTCTCCCTCTATCTCTCATACGTACTCTCTCTCTCTCTCTCTCGTACTCCAACGTTTATCTCTTCAATCCCTCTCTTCTCACTCATTATTTCTGACATTCTCTCACACTTGTCTCTCTCTCTCTCTCTCTCTCTCTCCCCTCTCTCTGCCTCCTCTATCTCGCACTCTTATTTCCTTACACTTGTTATCACTCTCTCCCTCTCAATATATATATCTCTCTTTCTCCCTCCCTCACTATCTCCTTCATTTTTTTGTTATCTATCTCTGTCATCTCTTCCTTCTTACCTCACTCACACTTTCTCTCCCTTCCCACCATCCTTATATCATTTCCGCTCTCTTGTCCCTCTCTCTTTCACTCTCCCACTCTCATTCTCTTTATCCCTCTCACTTTCTCCATCTATCATTCTTACACCCTCATTCTTGTCCTCTCTAGGTCTACCTTTCATAGCTCACTCTTCTCTCTCCATCTCAAAAACTCATGCACAATCTCACTCTCAATCTCTATCAATCTCACCCTGATAGCTTCATTTCTTGTTCTCTATCTTACTCTCTCTTACTATCTTGTTCTTTCTTGCTCACTATCTCCTCTCTCTCCATCGCTTCTTTATTATCTCTTCACTCTCATTCTCTTCTTTATTATTCTCTTCCCTCTCTCTCTCTCTCTCTCATTTTTATTCTCTTTTTCAATCTTATACCCTCTATTTCAATCTCCTTTTTTGCTCTCTTTTCTCTCTTTCTATTTACTCTTTCTCTTATTCTATCCTCGACTCAGTCTCTCTCCATCCCTCCCTCCCACTCCCTCTCTCATTCCTCTCTTCTCTCCCTCCATCCCTCCCTCTCTATCCCTCCCTATCTCCCTCTTTATCTTCCTCTCTCTTGCTCCATCTATCTCATACCATTCTCCTGTTCTTGCCCTCTCTTTACCCAACACTCACTTACTCTTACTCGATCTTCCCACAGCCATTCTTCTAACTGTCTTCCCTTTCACACTCTGTCACTTTCTCATTCCTACTCTCTTTAACCCCTCCCACTTCTTCCTACTTCTCTTTCTCCCTCACTATCTCCATCTCTGTCTCAATCTCTATTCCACCTCTCATTCTCTATCTCCCTCACTATCTCTTCTATCTCTCCTTTTGGCCCTCCTGTTATCCTTCACTTCCTCTCTCTCACTCTACCTCCCACTTTCGCTCTCTTAATTCCTCTCTCGCTCTCCCACTCTACTTATCTCTCTCTTTCTTGGTCCCTCTCTACCTCTATCACGCTCTCTCTTCTCTCACATGCTCTTCTCTCTATTTTTGTGACACTCTCGCCCTTTCACGCTCCCTCTTTCTCTCTCTTCAGTTTCGCCCTCACTTCTACTCCCACTCTTTCGGTCTCTTTCTCGCTATATGTTCACTCTCTGTCACCCACTCTCACTTATGTTCCTCTCTCTTCTCTTTCTCCTCTCAATCTTTCTCTCCCTCTCTGCCCTGTCTCTTGCTTTCGTGCCTCTCTTTTCTGTCTCTTGCTCTCCCTCTCTCACTTTGTTATTCTGTCTCTTAGACACACTATCTCTCTCCCACTCTTACACTCTTTGGGATCATCCACTACTCTCTCCTTCCCCACAAAATATCATTCTCTACCCCCTACTCCCTCTTTCTCTCTCTTTTTCACTCTCTCCCTCTCTTGTCCCTTTCTCTCACTTTTCTTTCTCTATTGCTCTCTCTCTCTCTCTCTCACACACACACTCTCTCTTGCTTTATTTTATCACTTTCTCATCACTAGGTCTCTTTCTCCCTCCCTCTCTCTACCTCCCTCTCACTTCCATCTCACCTTCTATCTCTCTCCATATCTCCCTCTATATCTACCTCTCTCTACCTCTCACTCCCTATATTTTGCTCTCTATCTTCTCTAAGTCTCTTTTCTCTCCTTGTTTTTGTCTCTTTTCTCTCCCCCTCTCTCCCCCTCTCTCTTGCTTCCATTCCTCCCTCTCCCTCCCTCTCTCCCTCTCACTTTCTCTCTCTCACAAACTCTCTCCCTCTCTTCCTCTCACTTTCTCTCTCTCACAAACTCTCTCCCTCTCTTCCTCTCATTCTATTCTAACGCATTTGCCTCTCTCCCCCACTAAATCTCATTCTCTACCCCCACTCTCCCTCACTCTCATTTCTCTCTATATCTTCCATTGCTCTCTCTTTTCTGTCACCCTCTCTTCCTCTCTCACCCCACTCTCTTCAAACTCCCTCACGCCCTCCCTCTATCTCTTTCATTCTCACTCTCTACTACTCTCACACTTTTCTCTATTCATGCTTCATCACTTTTTCTTTCTATATTACTATCTTTCTTTCCCACTCATACATGTACTCTTGCACTCTTTAATCACTCTCTCTGATCACTTTACTCACTTTTTCTGTCCAACCATCTATTACTCTCTTCCTCCCCTTCTTTTCCTCTTTCATTAAATTCTCTCTATCGCCATCTCTCCCTCCCACTACCTCCATATCCCCTCTAGATATCCCTCTCTCTACCTCTCACTCACAATCTTTTTCTCTATCTTCCCTGAGTCCCTCTTCCATCTATATTTCTGTCTCATTCTCACTACTCTCCTCCCGCTCACTCTTCAATCCCTATCATCACTTCCTCCCTTGCTTTCTCTCTCTCTTACTCTCTATTCATCTCTCTTTATTGTTTCTTGCTCTCTTTTGCCCCTCTTTATCTCTCTCTTTTGCTCATTCTACCATGACTCTCTTCTCTCTCTTTACTCTCTCTCCCTCAATCTCTCACTCTCTCCTTCACTCCCTCCCTCACGCTCTCTCTTAGTTTCTCTCACATCGTGCTTTCTCCCCTCATAACCATCTCATTATTATTATTTTTTATCATATATATCACTTTACCCCTTGATCCCTCCCTCTTTCAATCCCCACATCCCTCTGTTTTGCTCTCTCCCTATCTTACTCTCCTCTCTTTCTCTCTCCCTCTCCATCTCCTTCTCTCCTTCTTACTTATTCACTCCCTCTCCCAACCTCTCATTTTTTCTATCGCTCACTATCATTCCCTCTCTCTTGCTCTTTCCTCTCTCACTTTCTCTTTTCTCTATATCTCTCTCTCATCGTCTCCCATTCCCTCACTCAAACTCATCCTCTCCCTCCCACTTCCTTCCTTCCCACTCTCTCTATGTAAATTTCTCTCCCTCTATCTCCCTCACTCCCTTTCCATCACCCTCTCTCCTTCTTTCCTTCTCACACATTCTCTTAATCTCCCTCCCAATCTAAAACTTGCTCACTATCTTTTTGCTCTCTCTTCCACTTTCGCTTCCTATTTGTCTCTCTGTTAAATCTTTTTTTCTCTCTCTCGCTTTCTCACTCCCTCTTGCCCATCAAATTCTCTTACTCTCTCCATCTATCCCCCTTTCTAACTCTCTCTCTTACTCTTACCCTTTATCTCTTTCTTTTTTGCTCTCTTCCTTTCTCACTATGTCTCAATCAATATTATGTTTCTTTCTTTCACTCTCTGGCTCTCTCTTGCTCTATTTTTATCTCTTTATTCATTCTTTATCTCCATATATCCATCACTCCTTTTCAGTCACTCCCGTATTTGCTCCCTCACTCTCTTTAATTTCACACTCTCTCTTACTCCTTCAATCCCTTCTCTCTCTTTCTCTTTTACACTCTCACCTTTTCTCTCTCTCATTCACTCTCTCATTCTCTAATTATTCCTCCCTCACTCCCTCTTTCTATACCTTCCCTCGCCTTCCTTCTCTCTCTATATCTCTCCCATACTCTCTTCCTCCGTCGCTCCCTTCCTCTCGCTTTCTCAATATTTGTTCTCTTTCTTTGTCTTTTTTTCCACACACTTCTCTAAATCTTTCTCCAATGTATCTGTCTCCCTCTCCCTACCTCATAAACATTTACACACAATATCTCTCTTTGCTCAATCTTTCTCTCCCACTATCCATCACACGTACTCTGTCTCGTGCGCTCCAACTTTTATCTCTCTGAATCCCCCTCTCTTCTCTCTTATTGCTTCACAAGTTCTCTCACACTTCTGTCTCCCTCTCTCCCTTTCGCTCTCTGCCTCCTTATCTCTCACTCTCTTTTCCTTACTCTTGTTTTCAGCCCTCTTCCTCTATCTACATATCTCTCTTGATCCCTATCTCTCATTGCTTCTCATATTCTCTCACACTTCTGTCTCCCTCTCCCTCCTCCTAACTGCCTCCTCTATCTTTCAATCTATTTTCCTTACTCTTGTTCTCACTCTCTCATTCTCTATCTTTCAATCTATTTTCCTTACTCTTATCTCTCTCTTTTTGTTCCCTTCCTGACTACACCTTCTCTCCCTTCCCAATCTCTTAATAGATTTTTTTCTCTCTTGTCCCTCTCTCTTACCCTTTCTTATATCCTTTTCTCTCCCTCACTCTCATTTCTTTCATCTCTCTAAATCTCTTTTGCTCTCTCACTCTTGTTCTCCTTGTCGATCTCACTCTCTCCCTCTATCATTCTCACTCCATCATTCTTGCCCTATCTAGGTCTCACTTATGCAGGTCACTCTTCTCTCTCAATCTTTTTCGCTCTCACCCTCTTTAGCTCCATTTCTTCCTATCTATCTCACTCTTACTTACTCTCTTGTTCTTTCTCGCTCACTCTCTCCTCTCTTTCCCTCTCTCCATCTTTCTCTTTTTTCTCTCTATCCTCTTCTTTATTATTCTCTCTCCCTCTCTCTCTCTTTCTCATTCTCTACTCTCTTTTTTTATCTTATACTCTCATTTGTTGCTCTCTTATCTCTCTTTCCTCTAACTCTTTCTCTCATTCTCTCTTCCACTTTCTCTCTCCTCTCTCTTACTTTCATCCCTCCATCTCTCTTTCCCTCTCTTCTCTCCCTACCTCCCTTCCTCCCTCGCCCTGCCTATCTCCCTCTCTATTGCTCCCTCTCACTCAACATTCTCCTGCTCTTGCACTATCTTTACCCCTCACTCTCTTTACTCGATCTTCCCAAAGCCTCACTTATCGCAAAATTTCCCTTTCACTCTCTCTCACTTTCTCTATCCTACTCTCTTTAAAACCTTTCACTTTCTCCTATCTCTTTTTCTCCCTCACTACCTCCATCTCTCCCTCACTCTCTATTCCACCTCTTTATCTCTCTCATTATCTCCTCTGTCTCTCACTTTCGACCCTCCCATTATCCCTCAGTACCACTCTCTCACTCTCCCTCCCTCATTCGCTCCTTAATCCCTCTCTCTCTCCAGCTCTCCTTTTCTCCCTCCTTCATGCCCGCTCTCTCCCTCGCTCGCTCTCTCCCTTTCTCACTCTCTCTTTTCCCTCACACTATCTTTTCTCTATTGTCTCTCACACTCTCTCCCTTTCTCTATCCCTCTTTCTCTCCCTTCAATTTCCTCTCACTCTCACTCCCTCTCTATTTTTAGCTATATGATCTCTCTTTCACACACTCTCACTTCTGCGCCTCTTTCTTCCCTTTCTCCACTCAATCTCTCTTCCTCTCTCCCCTATAACTTGCTTCCTTCTTTCCCTCCCTCTCTCCCTCTCTCAATCTCTCTCTCTCAGACACACTCTCTAGCCCTCTCTCGCACTCTTATGGTTCATCTCGCACTCTCTCTCCCACAAAATCTCATTCTCTACCCACTCTCTCCCTTTTCTCACTCCCTTTTCCTTTCTCTTAAATCTCACTCTCACTCTTACTCCCCCACTCCCTTTCTCTTGCTCACTCAATGTTCACTATCTCTCACTTACTCTCTCTTTAATTCTCTTTCAGTTTTACTCTCTCTCTCACTTACACTCCCTTTCTTGCTCCCTCTTCCTCTCTCTTTGGTTTCACTCTGACTCTCACTCCCTCCTTCCCTCACACTTTCTCACTCCATGTTCAATCTCTGTCACTAAGTCTCTCTTTCATTACTCCTTCTCCTTTGTTTATTGCTCCCTCTCCTCTCTATCCTCTCAGCCTTTCTCCCCTTTTTCCTAACTCTCTTGCATCCTTCCCTCCTTGTCTCTCTCTCCCTCTCTCACTCTTTCTTTCTCTCTTGTAAACACTCTCCCTCTCTCCCTCTCACTCTTCCAATTCATCCCCACTCTCTCTCTCCCACTAAATCTCATTCTCTACCCCCTCTCCCTCACTCTCAATTCCTCTCCATATCTTCCATCACTCTCTCTTCTTTCACACCCCTCTTCCTCTCTCACTCCCATTGTCTTCAATCTCACTCACTCCCTCCCTCTATCACTCTCTTTCTCAATCTCTTCCTCTCTCTATTTTTTCTTTATTTATGCTTTTATCACTTTTTTCTTCTATATTTCTCTGTCTCACTCCCTTTCTAGCACACATGCACACTCTTGCTCTCTTTTATCACTCCTCTTATGACTGTACTCGCCCTTTCTCTCCAACCATCTTCAGTCTCTTCCTCCCTCCCTCTCTCTCTTTCATTAATTTAGTCTCCCTCCCTCTATCGTCTTCTCGCCCTCCAACTATCACCATATGGATTTTATATCTCCCTCTCTCTAGCTCTCACTCACTATCTTTTACTCTATCTTCACTCCCTCTCTTGCTCTCTCTCTCTCTCCCACACTTTATTTCATATATTGTTATTGTTTTCTTGCTCACTTACACCCCCTCTCTCTCTCTTGCTCTTTCTTCTATCACCTCCTTTCTCTCTCTTTACTCACTTTTTCTCTCCCTCTATCTCCTTATCTCTTTCTCACTCTCCCTCCCTCACACTCTCAGTCTCTCGGTTTCTCTCACATCTTGCTCTCTTCTCTCTATCCATCTCATTATTTCTTTTTTTCTCTCATAGATCTCTCTTTCCTCTTCAATCCCTCTCTCTTTCAATCCCACTTCCCTCTCTTTCTCACACTCTCTCTTTTGTACTCCTCTCTCACTCCCCTTCTCGCTCACTCTCTCTTGTTCTATCTTTCAGCATTCTCTATTTCTGTCTCACACGTTCTCTTCCTCTCTTGCTCTCTCTCTCTTCAATCTTTCTCATGGCCTCCCTCTATCTCTCACACACTATTATATCACTTTTTCTTAGCCTTTTGCTCCCTGTTATGTTGCCCTTTATTCTCTTTCTTTCTCTCTCTCCCTCTCTCCTTACTCTCTCTTTCAATCCTTCATCTCTCTCTTAATTTTTATCTCACTTTTCCTCTTCTCCCTCTCATTATTTTTCACATTCTCTCACACATCTCTTCCTCTCTCCTTCTCCCTCGCTCACTCCCTCCCTCCCTCTCTCCTTCTCTCTCCATATATCTCACTCTCTTAACCTTACTCTTATTCTCAGACTCTCCCACTTTCTTCATATATACTTTTCTGTGACTACCTGACTCTCTTGCTCTTTATTTTTTTATCTCCCTCTCTCTTTTTATCTCCCACTCTCTACCTCTCACCCACTATCTTTTGTTTTATCTTCCTTGAGTTTCATTTCTGTCTCTATTTCTACCTTACCCTCCCGCTCCCTCTCTCCCTCCAGCTCACTATTCAATCCTTATCATCACTCCCTCTATTGCTAATCTCTCACTCTCTATTCCATCTCTCTTTATTGTTTCTTTGCTCTCTTTTGCCCCCGCTCTGTCTCTCTCTTGCTCTTTATTCTAACCCCCTCTCTTCACTCTCTTTTACTCCCTCTTCTTATCCCTCTATTTTTCATGTCTCACACACTCTCCCACCCTCACACACTCTTAATTGCTCTCACATCTTGCTCTCTCCCCTCATATCCATGTCATTATTCATTATTTTCTCACATACAACTCCCTTTCCTCATCGATCCTTGTCTTTTAATCGCTCCTTCCCTCTCTTTCTCACTCTTTCTCTATCTCACACCTCTCTCTCTCTCCTCTTGCACTCACTCATTCACTCCCTCTCCCATCCTCTAATTATCTCTTTCACCCACTCATTCCCTCTCTGTTGCTCCCTCTTCTCTCATTTTCACATTTCCCCTACTCGCTCACTCCCTCTTCCCTCACTCTATTTTTTTCTCACACTCACTCCCTTTTGTGCTCTCTCTTCCTCTCTCTTCAGTTTCACTCTCACTCTTACTCCCTTACTTCATCTCACTTACTCTCTCTTCAATTGTTCACACTCCTCTCTCTCCTCTCTCTCTCCTCTCAATCTTTCTCTCCCTCTCTTCCCTCTCTCCCTCTCTCTTGCTTCTTTCCTTTCCACTCTCCCTCATTTTCTCTCACTCACACTTTTGCCTTCTCTCTCTCTTCTAATTCACCCCCTCTCTCTCACTCTCATTTTCTCTCTATATCTTCCATCACACTCTCTTCTCTGTCTCTTTCTCTTCCTCTTTCACTTCCACTCTCTTCAATCTCTATCACTCCCTCCCTCATCTTTCTCTTTCTCACTCTCTCCCTCTCTAGCTCTTTTCTCTATTTACGTTTTATCACTTTTCTTTCTCTTTTTTTCTCTCTCTATCTCTCTCAAACACACTCTCTTGCTCTCTTTTATCACTCTCTTATCACTTTACTCACTCTTTCTCTCCAACCATCTTTCACTTTTTCTTCCCTCGCTCTCTCCCAATTTCATTCTTTCATCCTCTCTCTCTACCGCCCTGTTGTCTCTATATTTACATCTCAACCTCTCTCCTTCTTTCCCTCCCGCTCACTCTTCAATCCCTATCTTCACTCCTTTTCTTGCTCTCTCTAACTTTCTATTTTATCTCTCTATTTTTTTGCTCTAATTTGTTATCCCTTTGTCTCTCTCTTGCTTTTTCTTCTATCACCCTCTCTACTTTCTCTTTACTCACTCTTTTACTCCCTCTATCTCTCTCTCACTCTCCCTCCCTAACACACTCTCTCTCAGTAAATCTCACATCTCACTCCCTCCCTTCATAACCATCTCATTATTTCTTATATTCTTTCAAATATCTTTCTTTCTTCCTTGACCACTTCCTCTTATGAGGGGGGGAGAGAGTGAGAGAGATTGTATAAGGGATAGAGGTAGAGGAGTGATGAAAGGGAGAGTACTGAGAGAGAGAACAAAGAGCCAAAAAGATAGAGAGGGAAAGAGGGAGTCAAAGCGAGAGTGAAATTGAAGAGTGAGAGAAAGGGAGAGGGAGATTGAGAGAAAGCAAAGAGAATTGAAAGTGAGGGAAGAGAGAGCAAGAGAGAGGGAGTGAGCGAGAGGGAAGCAGAGAATGAGAGGGATGGAGAGAGAGTGGGTGAGTGTGTGAAAGATGAGAGAGATGAGAGAGAGTAGAGAGAGAAGAGAGGGAGCGACAGAGGGAATGAAAGAGGGAGGGACTGATGGGGAAAAGAGAAGTGTTAGAAGTAATGAGAAGGAGATGAGAAGAGGGAGAGAAAGAAATGAGAGTAATTGAGAAAGAGAGGACAGGAAGGAGAGCGAGAGAGAGAGGGTGAGGGATGGAGGGACAAAAAGAGTGAATATAGAGAGTAAAGGGAGAACAATTGAAAGTATAGAAAGAGATAGAGAGAGAGAAAGCAAGAGAGAGCAAGCAAATGATAAAGATAGATGAAATAGAGGGTGAGAGTGAGAGACGGAATGAATTAGAAAGGGAGAGATAGAGAGAGCTTGATGAGTGAGTGGGAGGGAGGGAGAGCGAGAAAGAAGTGGGAGTTAGTGAAGATCGAGCAAAATATATAGTGAGTGAGAGGCAGAGAGAGGATGATGTAGGGGAGATATGCAAAGAAAGTGCGGGTGAGTGGGAGATAAAATGAGTGAAGTAACGAAAGAGTCAGAGAGCGAGGGTTGGTTACAAAGAAAAAGTGGGTAAGAAGATAAGGAAGAGTGATAAAAAGAGAGAGCAATAGCGAAAAAAAAGAGAGGGAGATGCAGAGCGATAAAGGGAGGGAGAGAATAGAAAGAATGAGTGAGGGAGGGATGGATTCAACAGAGCGAGAGACGAGAGAGAGCGAGGAATATAAAGAGAGAAATGTAAGAGGAAAGAGAGACGAAAGAGCAACAAAAGTGAGTGCAAAAGAGAGAGAGTGAGAGAAAATAATAGAGAATGAGATTGAGAGAGAGTGAGAGAAAAATGGAGTGAGTGAGGGAGAGGAGAGAGTGAGAATGAAAAATCAAGATGCTAAGAGAGAGTACGAGAGCGAGAAATGGAGTAGAGGCCGTGAGAAGGAGAATGATGGAGAGAGAGTAAGAGGCTGTATGAGTGTGACATGGTGGGAGAAGAGTGAGCAACATAAGGGAGCCTAGTAGGGCAAGATTAAGGAGTGAAAAAGATAGAAGGAGAGTGTGACACAAATAATGAGAACAAGAGAGAGAGTCAAAGAGATCTAGAGAGAGAGAGAAAAAGAAAGTGAGAGAGAGGGGAATATAAAAGGAGGGAAGGAGAGTGAGGGGTAAGTGCGAAAAATGATATTAACACTGGGATGGGAGAGAAGAGGGAGTTAGAGAGTGAGAGAATGAATGAAAGAGTGAGGGAGGGAGCAAGAGAGAAATATTTATAGAAAATGATAGAGTGTGAACAATAGTAAGGAAAGAGAGTGAGAGATAGGGGTGAAGAGGGAGAGAAGGTAAGAGAAAGAGAGAGGGAGAATGAGAGGGAGAGAGAAAAAGAGCGAGAGCGTGATAGAAAGTAAGAAATAATGAGAGAGAAGAGAGATGGATTGAGAAAGATAAAGTTGGAGATCGAGAGACAGAGTGTGTGTTTCAGGGATAGGGGAGAAAAGGATTGAGCAAAGAAAAAAGAGAGAGTGATTGAAGAGATAGCAAGAGAGAGAAGAGAAAGAGTGCAGGGATAGGGGAGAAAAGGATTGAGCAAAGAAAAATGAGAGAGTGATTGAAGAGATAGAAGAGAGAGAAGAGCAAGAGTGCTAGAAAAAAAGATAGAATAGAGAGAGAAAGTGAGAAGAAGATAGTGAGAAAGTGAGAGAGAGAGAGAGAGGGGTGAGAGATATTGAAGGGTGAAATATTGAGAGAGAAATATATCGTAAGAGACAAATAAAGAGAGAAAGAGATTGTGAATAAGTAGAGCAAGAGAGGGTTAGTGAGAGGAATAGAGGAAAGGAGAGCAAGAGAAAGTGTGAAAAAGAGATCGAGAGAGAGATTAAGAGAAAGAGAATGAAGGTGAAGCAGAGGTAGAGGGAGAGAGTGGAAGGGAAAGAGTGAGAGAGTGTGTGAAAGAGAAATGGGGGAAAGAGAAAGAAGGAGACATAAAGAGGGAATGAGGACAGAGTGGGAGAGAGAAACTTTGGAATATATGGAGAGGATGGGTGAAAAGAATGAGTGAGAAAAGAGAGAAATAAAAGATGGATTAGAAGAGAGAGAATAGATATTGAGATAGATAGGGGGACAAGCTAAGAGATGAAGAGAGTGACTGAGATTGAGAGAGAGTGAGTGGGAGATTATATGAGTGTGTGTGAGAGCTCGAGAGAGAGAGAGTGTGAGTGAGATGGAGAGAGAAGGGTGAGATTCATAAGGGAGATAAAGAGAGGGCAAGAATGAGGGAGTGAGAAAGATAGAGGGAGAGAGAGAGTTATAAAGCGAACGAGAGTGGGTGAATAAAAGAGATTTACAGATAATAAGGAAAAGAAAATGATAGACAGAAGAGGATATAACAGTGGGACTGAGAGAGAGGGACAGAAAAAAAGAGATATTTAGAGGGTGGGAAGGGAGAGAGAGTGTGAAAGAGGGAGGGAGCGAGGGAGATAGAGAAGTGATAGATAGAGCTAGAGAATGAGAGAGATAATGAGCAAGGAGCATAAAAGATATATATAGAGAGAGAGGGAGAGAGTGAAAATAAGAGCAAGGAAAAGAGAGTGAGAGATAAGGGTGAGACAAAGGGAGCGAGAGAGTTAAAGAGGGAAGGAGGAAGAGAAAGAGAGAGGGAAAAGGTGAGAAATAATGAGAGAGAGAGAAGCGAGAGGGATTGCCAGAGACAAAATATGGAGAGAGAGTGTGTGTGTGTGTGTGTGTGAGGGATAGGGACAGGGAAAGGGAGATGACATAGTCACAGAGGAGAGATCAAGAGAGAGAAGAGCAACAGAGCAAGAAAGAAAGAATAGAGAGTGAGAGAGAATAGAGCGAGGGAGTGAGAGATATTTAAGTTTGAGGGATTGACATTGAGAGAGAGAAAGTTAGATAGTAATAGAAAGAAACGAGAGTGAGGTAAAATAGGTTAGGAAAAGGAGAGTGAGAGGGAGATAGGGAGGGAGAGTAAAAGAATTAGTGGGAGAGAGAGATCAAGAGAGGGAGCAAGAAAGATCGAGAGGGAGAGAAGGAGAGAGTGTGTGAAAGAGAGCAAAAAGGTGAGAGTGACAGAGATAAAGGATGTTGTAGCTAGAAGGCAGTAGGGACGAAAAGGGAGAGATAGAGAGAAGAGTGAGCTAGAGAGAGAAAGTGACGGAGAGAAATTATGAGAAATATTGAGAGTGAGAGAGAGAGTAGGAGAGAGGGAGAGATAGAGGGCAACAGAGCTAGAATAGGGAGAGAGATGTCGAGAGATAGAGAAGAGAGCGAGACTTGACAGGGAAAGAAAGAAAGCAAGAGAAGTTAAGAAGAGAGATAAAAAGACAAGAAGAATGAGAGAGAGAGCTGGAGATGTAGTGAGAGAGACATTATGAGAGGGATGTACAAGGAGGGAGGGAGAGAGTGAGCAAAAGATGGAGGAGATGGAGAGAAAGGGGAGAGAGAGAGGGTGATAAAGTGTGTGGGTGAGAGAGAGAGAGGGAGATAGAAAGAGAAAGTGAGTCAGAGATATTGAGAAGAGAGCAAGAGAGAATGGCAACGTAAGAGAGAAAGCTAAAGAGAAAAGAAGAGCAAGAGGGAGGGCAGAGGGAAGTAGATGGAGAGAGGGGTAAGGGGAGAGAGGGGCAAGAGAGATAAAATAAAGAAAAGAGCAAGAGGGTTGAGACAAATGAGAAAGAAAGAGAAGAGAGAGTTAAACAGAGTGAGAGTGAGGGAGATATATACAGAGAGAGGAGATGCAGGATGGAGAGCGAGAGGGAAATAAAGAGGTAGAAAGAATGAGGAAGAGGTAGACGAGAAAAAGATAATAAGAGGAAGAGAGAGAAGATATTAATATCAAGAGAGAACTTGATAGAGAAAAAAGTAGGAGAAAAGGAGAGAGGGAGAGGGGGATATAAAAAAAGAAGAGCAAGAGAGGGAAAGGATAGATAAAGAAGAGTGAGAGGGAGAGAGTGGGAGAGAGAAGATAGACAACTAGAGAGGGACTGTGAGCTAGAATGAGTAATAGAGGGATTGAGAGAGGGAGAGGGAGAGAAAGGGAGATAAAGACTGTGAGAGGTGTAGGGAGATGGTGGTAGAGTGAGGGAGTAGAAGCAAAAGAGAGGTGGGGGAGAGAGAGGGTGGGAGAGTGAGGAGCGGAAATAAAGAAGAGAGTGACAGAGAGATAGGGAGCGAGAGGAAGGGTGTGGGAGTGGGAGAGAGTGAGAGAGAATACTTGAGGGAGAGAAAGTGAGATAAAAATTGTGAGAGGAGGGATATGAAGGGAGAGTGAAGGAGTAGATATAAAAGAGATATTGGGGGAGAGAGAGATAGCGGGAGAGTGAGGGAGTAGATGCAAAAGAGATATTGGGGGAGAGAGAGATAGCGGGAGAGTGAGGGAGAGAGAGAGAGCAAGAGGGAAGTTGTTGGAGTGGGAGAGAGTTAGAGAGAGGGATGTTGAGGGAGAGAGAGAGAGAGAGAGAGAGAGAGAGAGGGAAAGAGATTAAAAGCATGAGAGTGGGAGATGGAGAAAAATAACAGAGGAGAGAGATATAGCAAGCAGCAGAGAGAGATGAAAGAGAGAGGAAGGAAGATGAAGAGCAAAAGAGATAGAGCCAGCGAGGGAGAGAGAGTGGAAGATATAGAGAGTTCATGCCATCTCTATATAAATTTCTCACTCCCTCCCTCTGTTTCACTCTCTGTTCTTCCTTCACACTTTCTCTTCCCCCTTTCTCTAAAGCTCCCCCTATCCTTAAAAGACACTCTCTTGCTCACTTTCCTCTCTCTCACCCTCTCTCACACACTCACTCTCCCTCTCTCTTATTCTATCTATCTGATTCTCTTCTCTATATCTCTATCCCTATATCTCACTTTCTCTCACTTCTTCACTTACGCTTTCTTCGTTCTCTATCTCACTTTTTATCAAGTGCTTTATTATGTTCTTATCTCTCTCCTTTCCTTTCTACCTCTTTTCCTCTCTCTCTCTTTCCCACTCTCTCTACCTCTCACTTACTCCCTCTCTTACTCTCCTCTCTCTCCCTCTGTCACTCCTTCACACGACTCCCATTCTTGATCTCCCTCGCTTTTACTTTCTCTCTTGCTCCATCTTATGATCCCTTATCCTTTCACTTCATTACTCTAACTCTTTCTCTACCACGTCATTGTCTCCCTCTCTCACTCTTCTCTTGCTTGTTATTCTCTCTCATTCTCTCCCTTTCTCACTCTCTTGCTTGCTCTCTCCACACAGTATCTCCCATTTTTTACCTCTGTTAGTTTTTTAACTCTCCTTAGATCTCTCCCTCGAGAGTTTGCAAGAGAGCGAGTGAACTAGAAACAGAGAGATAAAGAGGGGAGTGATAGGGATTGAGGAGAGAGCCAGAGGGAGAAAGAGAGAAAGAGCAAGACAGAAATAGAGAAGAAGAGAAACTCAGGGAAGAAAGAGCAAAAGATTGAGAGTGAGAGGTAGAGAGAGGGAGATATTGAGGAAGATATGGAGAGAGATGGAGGGCGAGAAGGAGACAGAGAAATGAAAGGCGAGAGAAAGATAAAGAGAGGTAGGGAAGAAGGGACTGAGTGATGGTTAGAGAGAAAGAGAGAGTAAAGAGATAGACGAGAGTGATAAAAGAGACTAAGAAAGAGAGTGTGTGAGAGAGAAAGAGGAAGAGAGAAAAAGAGAAAAAAAAGTGATAATTCATAAATATTGAGAAGAACGAGAGAGGGAGAGATGAGAAAGAGAGAGAAAGAGAGAGGGAGTGAGAGAGATTAAAGATTGGGTGCCACAAAGGATGTGAGAGAAAGAGAGAAGAGAGAGTGAAAGAAGATATAGAGAGAGCGAGCAAGAGAGAGAGGGGGTAGAAAATGAGATTTTATGGGAGAGAGAGTGGGAATGAACTGAAAGAGTGAGAGAGAAAGAGAGTGATTGTGAGAGAAAGGGAGACAGAGAGAGGGAGAGGGAGGGAGGGAGGGAAGGAAGCAAGTGACAGGGGAGAGAGGGAGAGAAAGATTGTTGAGATAAGTGAGAGTGGGTGATACTGAGTGAACATAAATCTAGAAAGATTGAAGGATAGAGGGAGAGTGAGAGTGAAACTGAAGAGGAAGAAAGAGAAAGCGAGAAAGGGAGACAGTGTGAGAGACAAATAGAGAGAAGAGAGTGTGAGGGAATAGAGAGCATGAGAGAGGGAGGGAGTGAGCAAGCGAGCGAGGGAGCAAGAAAGAGAGAGATATGGAGAGAGGGAGAGAGAGGGGTATTAAGGGAGTGAAAGAGGGAGGGAGAGCCAGAGAGTGGTAGTGAGGGAAATTGAAGGGTCGAAGGTGAGAGACAGAAGAGACAATGAGATAGAGAGATAAAGAGACATGGAGATAGTGAGAGAAAAAGAGAGACAGATGGAGGAAGTGAGAGAGTTTAAGTAGTGAGTAGAAAAGAGAAAGTGAGAGAGATTGAGAAGAGAGGCTGTGGGAAGATTGAGAGAGTATGAAAATGAGGGGTAAAGTGGGGAAGAGAACAAGAGAATTATGAGATAGAGGGAGCAAGAGAGAGGGTTACAAAGAGGGTGATAGAGAGGGAGGGAGGGATAGATGGAAGAAAGAGAGAGGGAGGGATGGAAGAAAGAGAGGATATAATGAGATGGAGTAAGAGGAAAGAGAGAAAAGACAGCAACAATGGAGAGTGTGAAAGAGAGTGTAAGATAGAAAAAGGAATTAAGAGTGAGAGAAAGAGTGAGGGGAGAGAGGATAATAGAGAAGACGATAGAGAGTGAAGAGAGAAAGATAGAGCGAAGGAAAGAGAGGAGAGATTGAGAGAACAAGATTGTAAGAAGAGTTAGATAGAGAGAAAGAAATGGAGCTAAAGAGGGAGATGGAGGGGATGAGAGGAAAAGAGAGGGAAGAAGGGATGGAGGAAGAGTGAGTTAGAGGGAGGCATATGGAGGGAGGGGGTGTAAGAGAGAGAGAGAGTGTGTGGGGGGGACAGAAGAGGAGAAAAAGTGAGAAATGCGAGTGAATATGTAGCAATAGAAGAGATAGTAAGAGAGAGGGAGAGAGTGGGAAAGAGAGGGAGAGAGGGAGTAAGGGCGAGTGAAATTGAATAGAAAGAGAAGGGGGAAAAGAGAGAGATAATAATAGATAAATCAATAGAGAAGAGAGGTATGTTAAGAGAGAAAAAGAGAAAAAGGAAGAGCAAGTGAGAAAGAGTAGGAGATAACAAGGAGAGTGAGAGAGTGAGTTAGATAGAGGGAGTGAAACAAATAGTGAGAGAGAGAGATATTGTGAGAGAAGGAGAGAATATAAAGAGAGAGATTGTAAGATAGAGCAAGAGAGAAAGAAAGATGGCGAGGGAGTGAGAGAGAGAGAGAGGAGCAAGAGAAAGAGGAAAGAGGGAGGAATAAAAAAGAAGGAAATGAAGAGAAATGGAATAGAATGTAAAATAGGGCAATAAAGAGAGCTAAATAGATTGAGAGGGAGAAAAAGTGAGAGAAGGTATGAGGTTGAAAGAAAGGGAGGGAGTGGTGGGAGGTTGTGATGGAGACTGCAAGGGGATGCAGAGTAAGAGGGAGAGAGCAACATAGTTGGGACCTAAAGAGAGAATGAAAGAGAGAGCAAGTGAGAGAGAGTGAGAGAGCAAGAATATTAAAGAGAAAGAGAGGGGGGTTAGAGTTAAAATGATACATGAAGAAAAAGAGAATAAAAGAATGATAGAAAGCGATAGATAGATAACGAAAAAGAAGAGGGGGAGGGGGGAGGAGGAGGGAATGCTAGAATGAGAGATGGAAAGAGACAAAGAAAAATAGTTGAGGGAGGGAGTGTGAGAAAGTAGTTAAGGAATAAGGAGAAGGAGGTGATAGGAGTAAGAGAGAGAAATGAGAGAACGATTGAGAAAGAGAGGGAAGAAAGGAGAGCGAGAGAGAGGGTGAGGGATGGATGGAGCGAGAGAGAGAGAGTAAAGAGAGGGAAGGGAGAGTGATTGAAGTTATAGCAAGAGATACACAGAGAGAGAAAGAGGGAGCAGGCAAGAGATAATGAGTGATGAAATAGAGGGCGAGAGAGAGTGAGAGAGAGCAAGAGAGAGAGAGAGAGTGAAGAAAGGGATTGTAGAGTGAGTGGGAGGGATGGAGAGATGGTGATACTGAAATATAGAGAGAAATGAGACTCAAGTTAGATAAAGTAAAAGATAGTGAGTGAGAGGTAGAGAGAGAGATAGAGGCAATATGAATGTAGTGGGAGGGCCAGAGGGTGATTAAGAGAGAGAGATTGAATTAATAAAGAGGGAGAGAGGAATGGAGGAAGAGAGTGAGAGATGGTTAGGGAGAAGAGTGAGTAAAGTGATAAGAGAGAGTGATAAAAGAGAGGAAGGTTGTTTGTGTGTGAGAGAGAAAGAGAGAGAAATTGAGAAACAAAATGTGATAAAGTATAAATAGAGGAAAAACCGAGAAAGGGAAAGTGTCAAAAAGAGAGAAATAGAGGGTTGGAGTGAGAGATTGAAGAGATTGAGCGAGGAAGATTGGGTGAAAGAAAAGTGGGAGTAAGGGAGATAGGGTGAAAGAAAGAGAGAGTGATGGAAGATATAGAGAGAAAGTGAGCGTCAGGGAGAGAGTGGGAGAGAATGATGATTTGTGGGAGAGAGAGGGGGGATGAATTGGAGCAGAGTGGGTGGGAGAGAGGAAGAGAGTGTGTGAGACAGAGAAAGATAGAGTAGGAGAGGGAGAGAGCTGGAGGAAAGGAAGCAAGAGAGAGGGGGAGAGAGGGAGAGAAAGATTGAGAGGAGAGAGAGGAGAGCGAGCAATTGAAGTTAGATCAAGTAAGAAAGAGTGAACATGGAGCAGGTAAGAGAGAGAGTGAGGGAGTAAGAGTGTGAGTGAAACTAATGAGAGAAGAGAGAAAGGGAGAGAGAGTGTGAGTGAGATATAGAGTGAAGAGAGAGTGAGGGAAGATTAAGCATGAGAGAAGGAGAGAGTGAGCGAGCAAGAGATACGGAGAGGAGGAGAAAGAGAGGGATGAAGGGTGTGAAAGTGAGAGGCAGAGCAAGAGAGAGGCAGTGAGGGATAAAGGAAGCATCAAAAGAGGGAGACAGAAGCGAGCAAGAGAGAGATAAAAAGAGGTGGAATAGAGAGTGAGAGGGAGGGAGAGAGTGAGTGAGAAAGGGAGATAGAAGAAGGCAGTGATAGGGTTTAAAGAGAGAGCGGAAAGAGAAAGCACGAGAGAGTGAAAGGGTGATAGAATGAGAAGAGAGACCAAGGAAAGATCAAGTAAGAGTGAGTGAGGAGTAAGAAGTGAGGGAAAACAGGAGAATGTTGAGAGAGAGAGAGTGGGAGCAAGGGAGAGAGGGAGACAAAGATGGATAATGGGAGGGAAAGGAGGGAGAGAAAAAAGGAGGGAGGGATGAAATCAAGAGAGAAAGGAGAAATAGTAGGGGATAGAGTAAGAGAAAAGTAAGAGAGAAGTAAGAGAAAAGAGAGAAGAGAGAGCAACAAAGGAGAGTGTAAAAGAAAGTATAAGATAAAAAAGAGAATAGAGAATGAGAAGAGAAAGGGAAAGTGTAACATTTAAAGATTTTATGAGAGCAAAAGGAATAGAGAATGAGAAAGGGTGAAAGGAAAGGAGGAAAATGGGAGAGGGAGAGAGTGGGGGATATCTGGAGAGAAAGGGTGAAAGGAATGAGAGAGAAGAGAGAGAAAGAAAAGAGAGATTATGAGAGAAAAAAGGAATGGAGAATGAGAAAAAGAGAGGGATAATTTAAGAGTGAGTGTGATATAGAGATGAAAAGAGGGACTGAGAGAGAAAGGGCGAGAGACAAAGCAAGAGGAAGAGAGAGTGTGTGTGCGTGTGAGTGAGAGTAATGGAAGAGAGAATAATAGAAGAGAGAGAAAGAAAGATAGATAATAAATAGTTTAAAAAAATAGATAGAGAGGGAGTGAGTGAGATTGATGAGAGAGGAAACGACAGAAGAAGGGAGAGGAAGAGAGAAGTAATGAGAGGAGAGTATGAAGGAAGATTCAGCAAATGAGAGTGAGCTAAAAGAAAAGAGGAAGATAAAATAAGAGGAGTGAGAGAGAGAGGGAGATGGAGGGGATGAGAGGGAGAGAAAGGGAGATAGAGAGGGAAGGAGGGTGACTTAGAGAAAGGGATATAGAGAAGGACACGAGAGACAGTCGTGTGTGGGGGATAGAGGAGGAGAAAGAGTAAGAAGGGAGAGGGAATAGGTATCAATAAAAGAAATAGTAAGACCTAGCAAGAGAGGGAGGGAGTGGGAAAGAGAGGGAGAGAGGGAGTAAGAGTGTGTGAAATTGAGGAGAAAGAGGGGGAGAAAGAGAGAGCGATAGAGAAATCGAGATGGATGAAAGGTGAGGGAAGATAAAATAAAAGGAAAAGGAGGAGCAAGACAGAAAGAGGAGAGGGAGATAATAAGTAAGAGAGAGTGGGATAGAGAGCGAGAAATAGAGCTAAAGAGGTTGAAAGCGAGTGCTTGAGAGAGAGTGCTTGAGAGAGAGTGAGAGATTGTATGAGTGGTTGATATGGAGAGACAAGAGTGAGCTACATAAGGAGACCTAGAGATGGAATGATTGAGGAAGTGAGAAAGATAGAGAAAGTGAGAGTGAGATCGATAAAGAGATAAGTGTGAGAGAGTCAAACATTTCTTGAGAAAAAAGAATATAAGAGAGGAGGAGAGTGAGGGACAAGAGAGAAAAAGATATTAACCGAACGGGAAGCAGAGAGAGTGTGAGAGAGGGAGGGAGAGAAAAGAGAGACTGGGAGTAAGAGAATGAAAGAGAGAGTGAGGGAGGGACCAAGAGAGACATATAAACAGAGAGAGATAAAGTAACAAAAGTAAGTAAGAAATAGGGGTGACAAAGAGAGGAAGGGAGAGAAGGAGAGAGAGAAGTTTAAACAAAAGTGAGAAATAATGAGAGAAAAGAGAGAAGGATTAAGAAAGACAAAAGTTGGAGAGCGATAAAGTGTGTGAGGGATGGGGATACAGTGAGAAAGAGAGATATAGAGGGGGAATGAGACAGATTGAAGACTAAAAGATTGATATAAAGAGAGATTGTGAGAGAAATAGAGAGAGCAATGAGATTGAGAAAAAATAGAACAAGAGATGGTTAATGAGAGAGACAGAGGGAAGGAGAGCAAGAGAGGGTTGGTGAGAGAGAAAGGGAAGGAGAGCAAGAGAATGAGTGAAAAATTGATCAAAAGAGATAGATCGAGAGAGCAAGCGGAGGATGTAGACATAGAGGGAGAGAATGGAAGGGAGTGTGAGAGAGAGTGTGAAAGAGAGAGGGGAGATAAAGAAAGAGGCAGACATAAAGAGGGAAGGAGGAAAGTGAGAGAGGGAGGATGAGAGTTGGGGATATATGTAGGCAACGACTGAAAAGAAAGAGAGAGAAGAGAAACAAAAAAAAGACAGATTAAGACAGAGAGAGAAAGAGAAAGATAGAAGGACACGTTAAGAGAGAGAGTGATATGGAGATGAAGAGACAAACTAGGAGAGAAACAACATAAGAGAGAACAAGATGAACACAGAGAGAGAGAGAGTGTGTGTGTGTGAGAGAGTAATGGAACAGAGAATAATAAAAGAGAGAGAAAGAAATATAGAGAATAAATAATGAAAAATAGAGATAGGGAGGCAGCGAGAGAGATTGAAGAGAGAGGGAACGAGAGAGGAAGAGAGATGGAGAGAAGAATAGATAGAGACGGGTGTGTGTAGGAAGATATAGCTAAAGAGAGTGAGCTAGAGGAAAAGAGGAGAGAGAATAAGAGAATGAGTGATAGAGAGAGAGAGGGAGGGAGAGATTAAGTGAGCAAGTGATAGAGATAAATAAAGAGGATGAGAGGGAGAGAGAGAAAGAGGAAGGGCGGGAGGGTGAGTGATTGAGAGGGTGGAGAGCAGCGGGATGAAGAGAGAGAGTGTGGGGGATAAAGGAGGAGAAAAAGTGAGTAGAGAGAGAGAGAGGAAGAAACTGATAGAGAGAGCAATAAAGAAATTGAGAGAGAAGGGAGATGAGGGAAGAGAGAACAGGAGGAAAAGGCAGAGAATTAGAGATGGTGAGGGAGGGAAAGAGGGAGAGAAAGAGCGAGTGCATGTGAGAGAGTGAGAGAGGAAGAGAAGAGAGTGTGATAGATAGTGGGAGGGGAAAAGAGAGTGTGAGAGAGGAAGAGCATGTTGGTGTGGGGGATAGATGGAGAGAAAGAGTAAGAGGAGATGAGAATGAAGTAATCATATAAGAGCAAGAGAGTGGGAGAGAGAGAGAATAGAGAGTGAGAAGGAGAGAGGGAGCGAGTGAGCGAGTGAGTATATGATTTAAATTGAATAAAGAGACAGAGTGACTAAGAAATAGAGAAAAAAATAGAGATAGAAGTGAGGGTAAGGGAATGAAGTGCAAGAAAGAGAGAGATTGAGAAAATGAGAGAGAGAAATATTGGTAAGGAGATAGAGGGAGCAAGAGCGGGAGAGGGAGATAGAGTGGGGGATAGACAGAGATAAAGAGTAAGAGGAGAAGAGAATAGAGTAGCATAATGGAGTAAGAAGGATGGGAAGAGTTAGAATAAAGGGTTAGAAATCGAGAGAAATGGAGTAAGAGTGAGATTTGAATTGAATGAAGGGAAAGAAGGACCATGAAATAGAGACAAAAGAGCAAAAAGAGAGAGTAAGGGAAGAAAGAGCAAGAGAAATGAAGGGAGAGAGAGAAGAAGAGAAAAAGAAAGGACAAGAGAGAAAGAGGAGTGGGAGAGAGGTGGTGTGAGAAGTGTAGTAATGAATGGTTAGATTGAGAGAAAATGGGAAAATAGTTTGATAAATTGCTTGACAGGGAGAATTATAGAGATAGGAGCATGAGATAGAGGGAGAGGGAGAGAAAATAAATTAGTGAGAATGAAATGGAGATGAGGGAAAAGATAGTGAGACAGATCGAGAAAGAGAGCTTAAGAGATTGAGATAGAGAAAGTGTGTGAATATATGGATTTGAGGGAAAGTTAGAGATTGGGAGGAGGAAGAGTGAAAGTGAAATTGAAAAGAGAGAGAACTAGGGAGAAAGGAATAGAAGAGAGAAAGTGAGAGTAGAAGAGATGGAAACACTAAAGAGGGAGAAAGAGAGTGGAGGGTAGAGGGGGAGAAAGAGTGATGGAGAGAGTGAGAGAGAGAGGGAGAGCGAGAGAAAATGATGGACTGGTGAGAGAGAGAGAGAGAGAATAAAGGGCAATATAAGAGAGAAAAATAGACCAAGAAAGAGAGATATAATAGAGAGTATTAGAGAGAGCATTAGTGGTAAAGAAAAAGAAATAGAGAGTTACAAGAAGGTCATAAGAAAGATGGAAGAGTGACAGAGCAAGACAAGGAGAAAGAGTGTGAGAGAGATTAGAGAGTGCTTGAAGTAGTGCATGTGTATATGAGAGAGAGAGAGGAAGGGAAGAGAGTGTGAGAAAAAGTGAGAGCGGAAGAGAAAGTGTGAGAGAGGGAGAGCATGTTAGAGTGGAGAATAGATTGAGAGAAAGTGTAAGAGGAGAGGGGAATAGAGTAATATAAGAGAGTAAGAGAGATAGAGAGAGTGAGAGAATAAAGTGTGAGATGGTGAGAGAGGGAGGGAGTAAGCATGAGATTTAAGTTGAATAAAGAGACTGAGGGACCAAGAAATAGCGACATGAATAGAGAGAAAAGTGAGGGTAAGGGAATGAAAAGCAAGGGAGAGGGAGACAGAAAGAGAATGAGAGAGAGATGAGAGAGAGAAGAAGAGAGAACGAATGATCAAGAGGGAAAGAGGAGCAGGAGTGAGGGGATGCGAGAAAGAGAGAGTAATAAAGTGTTATATGGAGAGATAGTGAGACAATAGATCAATAAATTGGCAGATACAGTGAGAGAAAGAGATAGAAACATGTGATGCAGGGGGAGAGACAAAATAAAATAGCGAGAAAGAAATGCAGAGTGTGGGAAGAGAGAGCGAGAGAGATCGAGAAAGAGAGAAAAGGAAAATTGAGAATAGAGGGAGGTGTGTGAGAAATATTGGTGGGGGTGAGAGGGAGTGAGAGGAGAGAGCACAATAGAGTGGGGGATAGACAGAGAAAAGAGTATAAGGAAAAGAGAAGTAAGAGAGTGAAAAAGAGAGAATAGAGAGAGTAAGAAAGGGAGAGGATTAGAGAAAGAATGAGATTTAAGTTAAATAAAATTAGAGATGAAGAATGGAGAAAAAAGTGTGAAAAGAGAAAGGGAAGAAAAAGCAAGAGAGAGGGAAGGAGAGAGAAATGAGAGAGAGCATTAGAGAGAAAAAGAGATAAAGGAAGAACAAGAGTGAAAGAGGAGTGGGAGAGAAGTGGTGTGAGAAGTGATAGTAATGAAGGGTTGGAATAAGAGAAAGTGAGAGAACAGATTGATAAATTTGTTGACAGAGAGAAAGATAGAGATTGGAGCATTAGATTTAGGGGAAGAGAGAAAAAATAGTTAGAATGAAATGTAGTGTAAGGGAAATGACAACGGCAGAGATCGAGAAAGAGACCTTATGGGATTGAGATAGAGAAAGTGTGAGAATGTGTTGGTTTGAGAGAAAGGGAGAGAGGCGGAGGGAGGAAGAGCTCAAGAAAGAAAGAGAGAGTGGGAGGGATGGAAGCAAAAGAGTGGAGAAGAGAGAGAGTAGGGGATAGAGGGAGAGAAAGAGTGAGGGAGTGAGTGGGAGAGAGGGTGAGCGCGCGAGAGAGTGGGTGATTGAGAGAAAGAGAGAATAAAAATTAACATAAGAGAGAACAAAAGACTGTGAAAGAGAAATATAATAGAGAGTGTTAGAGAGAGCATTAGTAGTAAAGAAATGGAAATAGAGAGATGGAGGGAGGTCGTAAGGAAGATTGAAGAGAGAGAGGGACAAAGAGAGGGACAAAGAGTGTAAGAGAGAAATAGAGAGTGCTGGAAGATAGAACAAGGGAGATTTAGCGAGAAGGGGAGAGAGAGGTAGAGGAAAAGAATGGATGATAAAGGGTGAGAGAGAGGAGTTGTAAAGGAAGATATGGAGTAGAGGAAGAGAGGGAGAGAATGTGCAATATAGAGAGAAAGAGGAAAGTTTGAGTGAGAGAGGGAATGAGGAAGGGGGACAGAGGAGAGAGAGTGGGAGGATGGACAAAGCGAAATAATGAGAGACGAGGGAGCAACTATTCAGAGAGTAAATGAGAGACAGATAACAAAGAGTTAGAAAGAGAAATGAAGGGAGTGAGCTAAGTTGAAGACAGGGATATAACGACAAAAGGACAGAGAGAGTGATAGGGAAATTGGAAGAGAAGAGAGTGAAAGAAAGAGATGAAGATAGAGAGGTAGAGTGAGTGGGATAGAGAGCGAGAGATAGAGAGATAGAGAAAAAAGGGTGAGAAAGAGTGGGAGTAAGAGTGAGAATGAAATTTAATAGAGAAAAAAGGAGAGTAAAAGGGAAAGGGTAGAGATATTGAAGAATGAGAGAGGAAGTGAGAGGGAGTAAAAAAAATCAAGAGATAATGTTTGTGGGGATAGTGGATGAGGAAAAATCAGAGAAGAGAGACCATCAGAATACAAAGTAAGAGAGAGACAATAAACAGTGAGAAAGAGAGAGAGAGGGAGTAAAAGAGATTTAAGTGAGAGGGAGTGATGAAGGGAGAGAGAAGAGAGTGGGGGAAGATAGAGCAAGAAGGAATGAGTGAGATGGACAGAGGGTGAAGATGAGAATGAATGAGAGAGAGAGTGAGAGGGAGGGAGAGAAAGTTGAGGGGAAGTGCGTGGGAGGGATAGAGGGAGAGAAAGAGAGAGAGACCATGTGTGAGAGAGAGGGGGACAAGTGAGAGAGAGGGGGAAGGAGAGTGAGAGAGAGTAGGAGAGAGTAGGGAATAGAGAAAGAGAGAGTGAGAGGAGAAAGAAAGGAATGATGAAGAAAAAAATGAGTAAGAGAGAGTAGGACTGAGAAAGAGGGAGGGAGGGAGTAAGTGACAATGAAATTGAATAGAAAGTGGGAGCATAAAAGAGAGAGAAAGAGAAAGAGTAAGAAAAGTGAGCAAAAGAGATGAGCAGCCTCATGAGAGGGGCAATAAGACTTAGAAGAACGATTAATAAGTGGGATAAAAGGACCGATAATAGGGAGGTTGAGTGATACTTTGAGAGAGGGTATATATATATATATATATATATATATACACCTATAAATTATAAGATAGGTCTATAGAGAAAGAGAGAGAGGGTGAGAGGGAGTGTGAGAATGAGAGAGCGTGGGAGAGGGAGTAAGAGGGATAGATAGGAGAAAAAGAAAGAGGAAAGAGGGAGGAAAAAATGCAAGAAGGAAATGTAGAATATGGAAGAGACAGAAAGAGAGCAAGGAAGGGAAATGAAAGGATTTGAGAGAGAGATAAAGTGAGAGAAGGTAAGAAGTTTGAATGAGAAAGAAGGGAGGATTTCTTGAAGAGCAAGGGTAGAGAGAATGATAGAGAAAAGGAGAGACAAGGAGAGAACGTGGCAGAGAGAGAGGATGGGAGGTAGAGGAGGTTGAATAAGGGTGGGAGAGGGGGCGAGAGAGGAAGAAAGAAAGAGGAGGTAGTTAGAACACATTCAGGCGAGAGAGAGTGTGTAAGTGAGAGAGAGGGAGACTGGATCAAGGAAAAAAAAAGAGAGCGAGGGAACTTAGAGAGAGAAAATGTGTTCATGAAAGTTTGGGGAGTGAGGGAGTGTGAGAGACACAAGAAGTGAGTCCGAGGAAGAGAAAGAGAGTGAGGAAAAGAAAGAGAGAATGAAAGAGAGAGAGGAAGTGGGGGATAGATAAAGAAAATGAGTGAGAGGAAGGGAAAGTGAAAGAGATAATGGAGAGTGTGATAGAGATAAAGTAAGGGAGTAGGTCCCTATTTCTCTCCTTTTCCTTCTCTTCACCAATCATGCTCTCTCTCGCACTCCTTATTCTATCTCTCTTTCTAGTTCTTTTGCTCTCTTTTTTGTTGTTCTTTATTCGTGCTCTTTCTGTCATTCTATCCCTCACTCTCTCACTCTCCCTCTCTACATACTTCTCTCTTTCAATCCCACACTCAGCTTTCTATCTCTACCTCTTTTCTCTCTCATTATTTCTAACCTTCTCTCACACGTATATTCCTCTCCCCCTCCCTCTTTCACTCCCTACCTCCTTCTCTCCTTCTTGTTTTGTATTCTTACTCTCTTTACCTTACTCTTCTTCTCACTCTCTTATACTTTCATTAGATATCTTTCTCTCTCACTACCTCTCTCACTCTTTTGCTCTTTATTATCTATCTCCCTTCCCTCCCTCTCACTCCATATCTCCCTCTATATCTCTCTCTTCAAAACTTTCACTCAATTTCTTTTTCTCTATCTTGCATGAGTCTCTCTTTTCTCTCTTTGTTTTCCTCTGCCCCCTCTCACTCTCTCCCTCCTGCTCACTCTTCAATCCCTATCTTCACTCCCTCTCTTGCTCTCCCTCCCTATTTCATCTCTTTTTGTTCTTTCTTTGCTAACTTTTGCCCCCACTCTATCTCTCTCTTGTTCTTTCTTCTATCTCCCACTCTTCTCTCACTTTACTCACTCTTTCTCTATCTATATCTCTTGCTCTCTCTCTCACACAATCTCCCTTCCTCACATTCTCTCTCAATCACATCTTGCTCTCTCCCCCATATCCATCTCCTTATTTATTATTTTCCCTCATACATCTCTCTTTCCTCCTCGATCCCTCCCTCTTTAAATCCCTCCTTACTTCTCTTTCTCCCTCTCTCCCTATCTCACTCCTCTCTCTATCTCTCTCCTCTTGCTTTAACTCATTCACACTCTCTCCCTCCCCATCGTTTCTCTATCACTCTCTCTCAATCCCTTTTTCTTTTTCTCTTCTAGCACTTTCATTTTTTTACCTGCTCATTTTGTCCCTCTCTTGAGTTCTCTATTCCCTCACTCCCTCTTCACTCTATTTCTCTCTCACACTCTCTCCCTTTTTGCTCCCTCTTCCTCTCTCTTCAATTTCACTCTCATTCTTACTCCCTCACTCACTCTCTCTTTCTCGCTCCATGGTCACTTGCTCTCACTTACTTACCCTTCGATTGCTAGCTCTCCTCCCTCTCTCCCCCACTCTCTTGCTTCCATCCCTCCCTCTCCCTCCCTCTCTCCCTCTCACTTTCTCTCTCTCTCTCACTCTCTCCCTCTCTTCCTCTCATCCTATTCTGACTCATCTGCCTCTCTCCCCCACTAAATCTCATTCTCTAACCCCACTCTCCCTCGCTCTCATTTCTGTCTATATCTTCCATCGCTCTCTCCTTTCTATCACTCTCTCTTCCTCTCTCACTCCCACTCTCTTCAATCTTCTCACTCCTTCCCTCTAGCTTCCTCTCTCACTTCTACTCTCAAACTTTTCTCTATTTATGTTTTATCACTTTTTCTTTCTATATTACTATCTTTATTTCCCTCTCATACACGTACTCTTGCACACTTTTATCACTCTCTCTGATCACTTTACTGAATTTTTCCGTCCAACCATCTGTCACTCACTTCCTCCCCCGCTCTTCCTCATTCATTAATTAGTCTCTCTCTCTATTGCCATCTCATTTTTTCTATCGCCATTCTCCATCATCTCTTCTCTCCTCATCGTCTCCCCCCATTCCTCCTTCACTCTCCGAAACTCATTCCTCTCCCTCCTCCACTTTCCTCCCTTCCCACTCTCTCTCCATGTAAATTTCTCTCCCTCTCTCTCCCTCACTCCCTTTCCATCTCCCTCTCTCCTTCTTTCCTTCTCACACATCCTCTTAATATCCCTCCCAATCTCAAATTTGCTCACTGTCTTTTGCTCTCTCTTCCACTTTCGCTTCCTATTTGTCTCTCTCTTAAATATTATTTTCTCTCTCTCGCTCTCTCACTCCCTCTTGCCCATCAATTTCTCTTACTCTCTCCATCCATCCCCCTTTCTAACTCTCTCTCTTACTCTTGCCCTTTATCTCTTTATTTTTTGCTCTCTTCCTTTCTCATTGTCTCACTCTCTATTATGTTTCTTTCTTTCACTCTCTGGCTCTCTCTTGCTCTATTTCTCTCTCTTTACTCAATCTTTATCTCCATATATCCATCACTCCTTTTCAATCTCGCTCGTCTTTGCTCCCTAACTCTCTTCAATTTCACACTCTCTTACTCCTTCAATTGCTTCTCTCTCTTTCTCTTTTACACTCCCACCAATTCTCTCTCACCCTATCTCCCTCACTCGCCACCCTAACTCTCACTTTTTCCATCTTCGTTCTCTCTCTTGCTCCTTTTCTCTCACTCTCTCTTCACCCACTCTCTCTCTATTCACCTTCACTCTCACTCCTACTCCCTCTTTTAATTTCACACACTATTCTCTCTCCCACTTTTTATTGCCATCTCGCTTTTATTCTTTATTCTAAATCAAATTTTCTCTTTCCCTTCTCACTCTTTCTCTTCCTCTATCCCCCACTCTCTTTCTCTATTTCTCTCACTTCCCTCCTTCCTCTCTCTCTTTCTCACGCTCTCTCCAACTTTTCCATCTTGCCCTCCCTCTTGCTCCATCTCTCTCATTCTCTCTCTCATTCTCTAATTATTCCTCCTCACTCCCTCTTTCTATACCTTCCCTCGCCTTCCTTCTCTCCCTATATCTCTCTCATCTCTCTTCCTCCTTCACTCCTTTCCTCTCTCTTTCTCAATATTTTTTCTCTTTCTTTCTCTTTTTTTGCTCACACTTCTCTAAATCTTTCTCCAATGTTTCTCTCGCACTCTCCCTACCTCACAAACATTCACACACAATATCTCTCTTTGCTCAATCTTCTCTCCCACTATCCCTCACTCGTACTCTTTCTCGTGTGCTCAAACTTTTATCTCTCTAAATCCCTCTCTCTTCTCTCTCATTGCTTCAGAGGTTCTCTCACACTTCTGTCTCCCTCTCTCCCTTCCTCTCTCTGCCTCCTCTATCTCTCACTCTCTTTTCCTTTCTCTTGTTCTCACCTCTCTTCCTCTATCAACATATCTCTCTTGTGCTCAAACTTTTAACTCTCTCGATCCCTCTCTCTCATTGCTTCTCATATTCTCTCACACTTCTGTCTCTGTCTCCCTCCCCTTAACTGCCTCCTTTATCTCTCACTCTTTTCCTAACTCTTGTTCTCATTCTCTCACTCTCTAACTATATATCTCTCTGCTTTTGTTCCCTTCCTCACCACATGTTCTCTCCCTTCCCAATCTCCTAATATATTTTTTCTCTCCTGTCTCTCTCTCTTTCCTTTTCTTACATCCTTTTCTCTCCCTCACCCTCATTTCTTTCATCTCTTTAGATCTATTTTGCTCTCTCACTCTTGTTCTCCTTATCGCTCTCACTCTCTCCCTCTATCATTCTCACTCCATCATTCTTGCCCTATCTAGGTCTCCCTCTTACAGGTCACTCTTCTCTCTCCATCTCATACACTTATATACTCTCTCACTCTTTCTCAATCTTTCTCGCTCTCACCTCTTTAGCGCAATTTCTTGCTATCTATCTCACTCTCACTTACTCTCTTGTTCTTTCTTGCTCACTCTCTCCTCTCTTTTCCTCTCGTCGTCTTTCTCTTTTTTATCTATCCTCTTTTTTATTCTCTCCCCCTCTCTCTCTCTCTTTTTCTCATTCTCTACTCTCTTTTTTTTATTATATACTCTCTTTTATACTCTGATTTGTTGCTCTCTTATCTCTCTTTCCTCTTACTCTTTCTCTCATTCTCTACTCTACTTTCTCTCTCCTCTCTCTTACTTTCATCCCTCCCTCTCTCTTTCCCTCTCTTCTCTCCCTACCTCCCTCCCTCCCTCGCCCTCCCTATCTCCCTCTGTCTTGCTCTCTATTGCTCCCCCTCTCTCTGCACCATTCTCCTACTCCTGCGATATCTTTACCCCTCACTCACTTTACTCGATCTTCCCACAGCCTCACTTCTCACCATTTTTTTCCTTTCACTCTCTCTCACTTTCTCTATCCTACTCTCTTTAAACCCGTTCACTTCTTCCTATCTCTCTTTCTTCCTCAATACCTCCATCTCTCTCTCACTCTCTAATCAACATCTCTTTATCTCTCTCATCATCTCCTCTGTCTCTCACTTTCGACCCTCCCATTATCCCTCACTACCACTCTCTCACTCTCCCTCCCTCTTTCTCTCCTTAATCCATCTCTCTCTCCAGCTCTCATCTCCCTCCTTCATGTCCGCTCTCTCCCTCGCTTGCTCTCTCCCTTTCTTACTCTCTCTTTTCCCTCAGACTCTCTTCTCTCAATTTGTCTCTCACACTCTCTCCCTTTCTCGATCCCTCTTTCTCTTCCTTCAATTTCACTCTCACTCTCACTCCGTCTCTATTTTCGCTCTATGATCACTCTTTCACACACTCTCACTTCTGTGCCTCTTGCTTCCCTTTCTCCACTAAATCTCTTTTCCTCTCTTCCCTTTTACTTGCTTCTTTCTTTCCCTCCCTCTCTCTCCCTCTCTCAATCTCTCTCTCTCTCTCTCTCTCTCTCTCTCTCTCTCTCTCAGACACACTCTCTATCCCTCTCTCGCACTGTTCGGGTTCATCTCGCACTCTCTCTCCCACAAAATCTCTTTCTCTACCCACTCTCTCTCTTTTCTCACTCCCTCTTCCTCTCTCTTAAATCTCACTCTCCCTTACTCCCTCTCTCTTGCACACTCCATGTTCACTATCTCTCACTTACTCTCTCTTCAATTTCTCACTCTCCTCTCTTTCAGTTTTACTCTCTCACTTACACTCTCCCTTTCTCACTCCTTCTTCCTCTCTCTTTGGTTTCACTCTGACTCTTACTCCCTCCTTCCCTCTCTCTTTCTCACTCCATGTTCAATCTCTGTCACTAAGTCTCTTTATTCTTGCTCCCTCTCCTCTCTATCCACTATATCTTTCTCCCCCTTTCCCCCTCTTTCTTGCATCCTTCCCTCCTTGCCTCTTTCTCCCTCTCTCACTCTCTCTTCTCTCTTGCACACACTTTCCCTCTCTCCCTCTCACTCTTCCAATTCATCCCCACTCTCTCTCCCCCTAAATCTCATTCTCTACCCCCTCTTCCTCACTCTCGATTCCTCTCTATATCTTCCATCACTCTCTCTTCTCTCACACCCCTCTTCCTCTCTCACTCCCATTGTCTTCAATCTCACTCAATCCCTCCCTCATCACTCTCTTTCTCAATCTCTTCCTCTCTCAGTTCTTTCTCTATTTATGCTTTTGTCATTTTTTCCTTCTCTATTTCACTGTCTCACTCTCTTTCTCGCACACATGCACACTCTTGCTCTCTTTTATCACTTCCTCTTACGATTGTACTCGCTCTTTCTCTCAAACCATCTTCACTCTCTTCCTCCCTCCCTCCCTCTTTCCATCTTCCATTAATTCAGTCTCCCTCCCTCTATTGTCTTCTCGCCCGACAACTATTACCATATGCTTTTTATATCTCCCTCTCTCTAGCTCTCACTCACTATCTTTTACTTTATCTTCCGAGAGTCTCTCTTTGCTCTATATTTCGGTCTCAACCTCTCTCCTCTGTCTCCCACTCACTCTTCATTCTCTATCTTCACTCCCTCTCTTGCTCTCTTTCTCTCTCTCTTTATTTCATATATCGTTATTATTTTCTTGCTCTCTTTCGTCCCCTCTCTCTCTCTCTTGCTCTTTCTTCTATCACCTCTTTTCTCTCTATTTACTCACTTTTTCTCTCCCTCTATCTCTCACTCTATTCCTCACTCTCCCTCCCTCACATTCCCTTTCTCTTGGTTTCTCTCACATTTTGCTCTCTCCTCTCTATTCATCACATTATTTCTTTTTTTTCTCTCATAGATCTCTCTTTTCTTCTCTCTTTCAATCCCCAGTTCCCTCTCTTTCTCACTCTCTCCTTATTGTACTCCTCTCTCTCACTCCCCTTCTCGCTCACTCTCTCTTGTTCTATCTTTCAGCACTCTCTATTTCTCTCTCACACGCTCTCTTCCTCTCTTGCTCTCTCTCTCTTCAATCTTTCTCACGGCCTCCATCTATCTCTCTATTTCTTTCTGTTTACCACACGTGCTCTCTTGTTCTATCCTTTTCTGTCACTCTCTGACTCTCTTGCTCTTTATTCTTTACTCCCTCTCTTCCTCCCTCCCTCTTTTTATCTCCCTCTCTCTACCTTTCACTCACTATCTTTTGTTCTATCTTCCTTGAGTTTCATCTCTATCTCTATTTCTACCTTACCCTCCCCTCCCTCTCTCCCTCCAGCTCACTATTCAATAGTTATCATCACTCCCTCTATTGATCACTCTCTGACTCTCTATTTCATCTCTCTTTATTGTTTCTTTGCTCTCTTTTGCCCCTTCTCTGTCTCTCTATTGCACTTTATTCTAACTCCTTCTCTTCTCTCTCTTTACTCACTCTTCTTGTCCCTCTAGTTCTCACTGTCTCACACACTCTCCCTCTCTCACACACTCTTAATTGCTCTCACATCTTTCTCTCTCCCTTCATATCCATGTAATTATTTATTATTTTCTCACATACAATTCCCTTTCCTTCTAAATCCCTGTCTTTAAATCGCTCCTTCCCTCCCTTTCTCACTCTTTCTCTATCTTACACCTCTCTCTCTCCCCCCTCTTGCACTCACTCATTCAGTCCCTCTCCCACCCTCTAATTATTTCTTTCACCAACTCATTCCCACTTTGTTGCTCCCTCTTCTTTCACTTTCACATTTCCTTACACGCTCACTCTCTCTTCCCTCACTCTATTTTTTTCTCAAACTCACTCCCTTTTGTGCTCTCTTTCTCTCTCTTCAATTTCACTCACACTCTTACTCCCTCACTTCATCTCAGTTACTCTTTCTTCAATTGCTCACACTCCTCTCTCTTCTCTCAATCTTTCTCTCCCTCTCTCCCCCTTTCTCCCTCTCTCTTTCTTCTTTCCTTTCCACTCTCTCCCTCATTTTCTCTCACTCACACTGTCTCCTTCTCACACTCTTCTAATTAACCCCCCCTCTCTCTCACTCTCATTTTCTCTCTATATCTTCCATCACACTCTCTTCTCTCTCTCTCTTTCTCTTCCTCTTTCACTACCACTCTCTTCAATCTCTATCACTCCCTCCCTCTATCTATCTCTTTCTTACTCTCTCCCTCTCTAGCTCTTTCTTTATTTATGCTTTATCACTTTTCATTATCTATTCTCTCTCTCTCTATGTCCCTCTCAAACACACTCTCTTGCTCTCTTTTATCACTCTCTTATCACTTTTCTCAGTCTTTTACTCCAACCATATTTCACTATTTCCTCCCTCGCCCTCTCCCGATTTCATTCTTTCATCCTCTCTCTCTCTACTGCCCTCTTGTCTCTATATTTACATCTCAAGCTCTCTCCTTCTTTCCCTCCCGCTCACTCTTCAATCCCTATCTTCACTCCTTCTCTTGCTCTCTCTAACTTTATATTTTATCTCTCCTTTTTTTTGCTCTCTTTTGCCATCCCTTTATCTCTCTCTTGCTCTTTCTTCTATCACCCTCTCTTCTTTCTCTTTACTCACTCTTTCACTCCTCATCTCTCTCTCGCTCTCCCTCACTCACACTCTCTCTCTCAGTAAATCTCACATCTCGCTATCTCCCTTCATAACCATCTCATTATTTCTTATTTTATCTCATAGATCTTTCTTTCTTCTTTGATCTCTTTTTCATAATGAAGGGGGAGAGAGTGTGAGAGAGATTGTATAAGGGATAGAGGTAGAAGAGTGATGGAAGGGAGAGTACTGAGAGAGAGAGAACAAAGAGCCAAAAAGATAGAGAGGGAGAGAGGGAGAGAGGGAGTCAAAGCGAGAGTGAAATTGAAGAGTGAGAGAAAGGGAGAGGGAGATTGAGAGAAAACAAAGGGAATTGAAAGTGAGGGAAGAGAGAGGGAGTGAGCGAGAGGGAAGCAGAGAATGAGAAGGATGGAGAGAGAGTGGGTGAGTGCGTGAAAGATGAGAGAGGAGAGAGAGGAGAGAGAGAAGAGAGGGAGCGACGAAGAGAGTAAAAGAGGGAGGGATTAAGGGGAAAAAGAGAAGTGTGAGAAGTAATGAGAAGGAGATGAGGGGAGGGAGAGAGAAATGAGTAATTGAAAAAGAGAGGGTAGGAAGGAGAGCGAGAGAGAGGGTGAGGGATGGAGGGACAAAAAGAGTGAATATAGAGAGGAACAAGAAAACAATTGAAAGTATAACAAGAGATAGACAAAGAGAGAGCAAAAGAGAGCAAGCAATTGATAAAGATGGATGAAATAGAGGGTGAGAGAGAGATAGAGTGAATTAGAAAGGGAGAGATAGAGAGAGCTTGAAGAGTGAGGGGGAGGGAGGGAGAGCGAGAAAGAAGTGGGACTTAGAGAAGATCGAGCAAAATATAGTGAATGAGAGTTAGAGAGAGGATGATGTAGGGGAGATATGCAAAGAAAGTGGGGGAAAGAGGCAGAGAGTGAGGGTTGGTTATAGAGAAAAAGTGGGTAAGGATAAGAGTGATAAAAAGAGAGAGAAATAGCGAAAGAAAAGAGAGGGAGATGGAGAGGGATAAAGGGAGGGAGAGAATAGAAAGAATGAGTGAGGGAGGGATGGATTTAATAGAGCGAGAGAGGAGAGAGTGTGAGGAATAAAAAGAGAGAAATGTAAGAGCAAAGAGAGACGAAAGAGCATCAAAAGTGAGTGCAAGAGAGAGAGTGAGAGAAAATAATAAAGAATGAGATAGAGAGAGTAAGCGAAAAATGGAGTGAGTGAGGGAGAGGAGAGAGTGAGAAAGAAAAATCAAGATGCTGAGAGAGAGTAAGATAGAGAGCTTGAAATGGAGCTAGAGACTGTGAGAAGGAGAATGATTGAGACAGAGTAAGAGGGTGTATGAGTGTGACATGGTGAGAGAAGAGTGAGCAACATAAGGGAACCTAGTAAGGGCAAGATTAAGGAGTAAGAAAGATAGAAGGAGAGTGTGATACAAATAATGAGAATAAGAGAGAGAGCAAAAGAGATCTAGAGAGAAAGAGAAAAAGAAAGTGAGAGAGAGGGGAATATAAGAGAAGGAGGGAAGGAGAGTGAGGGATAAGTGCAAAAAATGATATCAACACTAGGATGGGAGAGAAGAGAGAGACAGAGAGTGAGAGAATGAATGAGAGAGTGAGGGAGGGAGCAAGAGAGAGATATTGATAGAGAACGATAGAGTGTGAACAATAGTAAGGAAAGAGAGTGAGAGATAGGGGTGACAGAGGGAGATAGGGTCAGAGAAAGAGAGAGGGAGAGTGAGAGGGAGAGGGAAAAAGATCGAGAGCATGAGTGAAAGTAAGAAATAATGAGAGAGAAGTGAGAAGGATTGAGAAAGTTAAAAGTTGGAGATCGAGAGATAGAGTGTGTGTGTCAGGGATAGGGGAGAAAAGGATTGAGCAAAGAAAAAAGAGAGATTGATTGAACAGATAGCTAGAGAGAGAAGAGCAAGACTATGGGGATAGGGGAGAAATGGATTGAGCAAGGAAAAAAGAGAGAGTGATTGAAAAGATAGCAAGAGAGAGAAGAGCAAGAGTACGAGAAAAAAGATAGAATAGAGAGAGAAAGAGAGAGGCAGAGAGTGAGAAAGTGAGAGATAGAGTGAGGGGGTGAGAGATATTGAAGGGTGAAAGATTGAGACAGAAATATATTGTAAGAGGCAAATAAAGATGGAAAAAAGATTGTGAATAAGTAGAGCAAGGGAGGGTTAGTGAGAGGGATAAAGGAAAGGAGAGCAAGAGAAACTGTGAAAAGAGATCGAGAGAGAGATTAAGAGAAAGAGAATGAGGGGGATGCAGAGGTAGAGGGAGAGAGTGGAAGGGAGAGAGTGAGAGAGTGTGTGAAAGAGAAATGGGGGAAAGAGAAAGAGGGAGACATAAAGAGGGAATGAGGACAGAGAGTGGGAGAGAGAAACTTTGGAATATATGGAAAAGATGGGTGAAAAGAATGAGTGAGAAGAGAGAGAAATAAAAGACTTATTAGGAGATAGAAATAATAGAGAATGAGATAGAGGGACAAGTTAAGAGAGGGGCAGAGACTGAGATGAAGAGAGTGACTGAGATTGAGAGACAGTGAGTGAGAGAGTGTATGAGTGTGTGTGAGAGCTCCAGAGAGAGTGTGTGTGAGTGAGATGGAGAGAAGGGTGAGATACATAAGGGAGACAAAGAGAGGGCAAGAATGAGGGAGTGAGAAAGATTGAGGGAGAGAGAGAGTGATAAAGCGAACGAGAGTGGGTGAATAAAAGGGATTTACAGATAATGAGGAAAAGAAAATGATAGACAGAAGAGAATATAACAATGGGAATGAGAGAGAGGGACAATAGAGAAAAAGAGATATTTGGAGAGTGGGAAGGGAGAGAGAGTGTGAGAGAGGGAGGGAGCGAGGGAGATAGAGAAGAGATAGATAGAGCTAGAGAATGAGAGAGATAGTAAGCAAGGAGCATGAGAGATATATATAGAGAGAGGGAGAGAGTGAAAATAAGAGTAAGGAAAAGAGAGTGAGAGATAAGGGTGAGACAGAGGGAGCGAGAAGTTAAAGAGGAGAGGAGGAAGAGAAAGAGAGAGGGAAAAGTGAGAAATAATGAGATAGACAAGCAAGAGGGATTGCGAGAGATAAAATTTGGAGAGAGAGAGAGTGTGTGTGTGTGAGGGATAGGGTCAAGGAAAGGGAGCTGACATAATCACAGAAGAGAGATCAAGAGAGAGAAGAGCAAGAAAGAAAGAATAGAGAGTGAGAGAGAATAGAGCAAGGTAGTGAGAGATATCTAAGTGTGAGGGATTGACAATTAGAGACAGAAAGTTAGATAGAAATAGAAAGAAATGAGAGTGAGCTAAAATAGGTTAGGAAAAGGAGAGTGAGTGGGAGATAGGGAGGGAGAACAAAAGAATTAGTGGGAGAGAGAGAGATCAAGAGAAGGAGCAAGAAAGATTGAGAGGGAGAGAAGGAGACAGTGTGTGAAAGAACGTGAAAAGCTGAGAGTGAGAGAGATAAATGATGATGTAGCTAAAAGGCAGTATGCATGGAAAGGGAGAGAGATGGAGAGAGAAGAGTGAGCTAGATAGAGAAATTGAGAGAGAGAAATTATGAGAAATATTAAGAGTGAAAGAGAGAGGAGAGAGAAAGAGATAGAGGACAAGATAGCTAGAATAGGGAGAGAGATGTCGAGAGAAAGAGAAGAGAGCGAGAGTTGACAGGGAAAGAAAGAAAGAAAGCAAGAGAAATTGAGGAAGAGGGATATAAAGAAAAGAAGATCGAGGGAGAGAGATGTTGTAAGAGAGACATTATGAGAGGGATGTACAGTGAGGGAGGGAGGGAGAGAGCAAAAGATGGAGGAGATGGAGAGAAAGGGGAGAGAGAGGGTGATAAAGTGTGTGGGTGAGAGAGGGAGAGTGATAGAAAGAGAAATTGAGTTGGAGAGATTGTGAAGAGAGCAAGAGAGAATGAGAGAGAAAGACAAAGTAAGAGAGAAAGCTAAAGAGAAAAGAAGAGCAAGAGGGAGGGCAGAGAGAAGTAGAGGGAGAGAGGGAAAGGGAGAGAGGGAAAAGAGAGAAAAAATAGAGAAAAGAGCAAGAGGGTTGAGACAAATGAGAAAGAAAGAGAAGAGAGAGATAAACAGAGTGAGAGTGAGGGAGAGATAGAAAGAGAGAGGAGATGCAGGAGCAAAGGGGAAGATGGAGAGGGAGAGGGAAATAAAGTAGTATAAAGAATGAGAAAGAGGCAGATGAAGAAAAAGATAATAAGAGGAAGAGAGAAAAGAAATTAATATCAAGAGAGAACTTGATAGAGAAAAAAAGTAGGAGAAAAGGAGAGAGGGAGAGAGAGATAGAAATAGAGAAGAGCAAGAGAGGGAGGGGATAGGGAGATGGAGAAGAGTGAGAGGGAGAGAGTGGGAGAGAGAAGATAGACAACTAGAGAGGGACAGTGAGCTAGAATGAGTAATAGAGGGAGTGAGAGAGGGAGAGGAGAGAAAGGGAGATAAAGACTGTGAGAGGTGTACGAGAGATGGAGGTAGAGTGAGGGAGTAAAAGCAAAAGAGAGGTGGGAGAGAGAGAAGGTGGGAGAGTGAGGGAGCGGAAATAAAGAAGAGAGTGACAGAGAGATAGGGAGTGAGAGAAAGGGTGTAGGAGTGGGAGAGTGTGAGAGAGAGTGATTGAGGGAGAGAAAGTGAGATAAAGATTGTGAGAGGAGGGATATGAAGTAAGAGTGAGGGAGTAGATGCAAAAGTGATATTGGGGGAGAGAGAGACAACAAAAGAGTGAGGGAGAGAGAGGGAGCGAGAGGGAGGTTGTTGGAGTGGGAGAGAGTTAGAGAGAGTGATGTTGTGAGGGAGAGGGAGTGGGAGAGAGAGAAGGAAAGAGAGTGAAAGCATGAGAGAGGGAGATGGAGAAAGATAACAAAGGAGAGAGATAGAGCGAGCAGCGAAGAGAGATGGAAAGAGAGAGGAAGGGAGATGAAGAGTAAAAGAGATACAGCTAGTGAGGGAGAGAGTGGAAGAGATAGAGAGTTCATGCCATCTCTATATAAATTTCTTGCTCCCTCTGTTTCACTCTCTCTTCTTCCTTCACTCTTCCTCTTCCCCCTTTCTTTAAAGCTCCCCCTATCCTTAAAAGACACTCTCTTGCTCACTCTCCTCTCTCACACTCACTCTCCCTCTCTCTTGTTCTATCTCTCTGATTCTCTTCTCTATCTCTCTATCCCTATCTCTCACTTTCTCTCACTTCTTCACTTACACTTTCTTCGTTCTCTATCTCACTTTTTCTCAAGCTCTTTATTATGTTCTTATCTCTCTCCTTTCCTCTCTTTCTCTTTCCCTCTCTTTCTTTCCCACTCTCTCTACCTCTCGCTTGCTCCCTCTCTTACTCTCCTCTCTCTCTCCCTCTATCACTCCTTCACAAGACTCCCATTCTCGATCTCCCTCTCTATTACTTTCTCTCTTGCTCCATCTTTTGATCTCTTATCCTTTCACTTCATTGCTCTCACACTTTCTCTCTGCCACATCACTGTCTCCCTCTCTCACTCTTCTCTTACTTGTTCTCTCTCATTCTCTCCCTTTCTCACCCTCTTGCTTGCTCTCTCCACACACAGTCTCTCCCATTTTTATACCTCTGTTGGTTTTTTAGCTCTCCTTAGATCTCTCCCTCGAGAGTGAGCAAGAGAGCGAGTGAACTAGAAACAGAGAGATAGAGGGAGTGAGTGATAGGAATTGAGGAGAGAGCCAGAGGGAGAAAGAGAGAAAGGGCAAGACAAAAATAAATACAGAAGAAGAGAGACTCAGGGAAGAAAGAGCAAAAGATTGAGAGTGAGAGGTAGAGAAAGGGAGATATAGAGGAAGATATGGAGAGAGATGGAGGGCGTGAGGGAGAGAGAGAAATAATGGCGAGAGAGAGATAACGAGAGGGAGGGAAGAAGGGACTGAGCTATGGTTAGAGAGAAAGAGTGAGTAAAGAGATAGACCAGAGTGATAAAAGAGACCAAGATAAAAAGTGTGTGAGAGACAAAAATAAATAGAGAAGAAGAGAGACTCAGGGAAGAAAGAGCAAAAGATTGAGAGTGAGAGGTAGAGAAAGGGAGATCTAGAGGAAGATATGGGGAGAGATGGAGGGCGTGAGGGAGAGAGAGAAATGAATGGCGAGAGAGAGATAAAGAGAGGGAGGGAAGAAGGGACTGAGCTATGGTTAGAGAGAAAGAGTGAGTAAAGAGATAGACCAGAGTGATAAAAGAGACCAAGATAAAAAGTATGTGAGAGAGAAAGACAGAAAAAAAAGTGATAAGTCATAAATATTGAGAAGAACGAGAAAAGGAGAGATGAGAAAGAGATATAAAGAGAGAGGGAGTGAGAGAGATTGAAGAGTAGGTGTGACAAAGGAGGTGAGAGAAAGAGAGAAGAGAGAGTGAAAGAAGATATAGAGAGAGCGAGCAAGAGTGAGAGAGGGGGTAGAGAATGAGATTTTGTGGGAGAGAGAGCGGGAATGAACTGAAAGAGTGAGAGGGATAGAGAGTGATTGTGTGTGAGGGAGAGAAAGGGAGGCAGAGAGAGGGAGAGGGAGGGATAGAGGAAAGGAAGCAAGTGATAGGGGAGAGAGGGAGAGAAAGATTGATGGGAGATAGAAGAGAGAGTATCATTAGAGAGAGTGGGTGATACTGAGTAACGTAGAGCCAGAAAGATTGAAGGATAGATGGAGAGTGAGAGTGAAATTGAAGAGAGAGAAAGAGAAAGCGAGAAAGGGAGACAATGTGAGAGACAAATAGAGAGAAGAGAGTTTGAGGGAATAGAAAGCTGAGAGAGGGAGGGAGCGAGCGAGCGAACAAGGGAGCAAGAAAGAGAGAGATATGAAGAGAGGGATAGAGAGGGGGATTAAAGGAGTGAAAGAGGGAGGGAGAGCGAGAGAGTGGTAGTGAGGGATAATTGGAGGGTTAAAAGTGAGAGACAGAAGAGATAATGAGATAGAGAGATAAAGTGAGATGGAGATTGTGAGGGAAAAAGAGAGACAGATGGATGATGTGAGAGAGTTTAAATTGTGAGTAGAAAAAAGAAAGTGAGAGAGAGTGAGAAGAGAGGATGTGAGAAGATTGAGAGAGTATGTGAATGAGGGGTAAAGTGGGGCGAGAACAAGAGAATTATGAGATAGAGGGAGCAAGAGAGAGCTTTACAAAGAGGGTGATAGAGATGGAGGGAGGGAGAGATGGAAGAAAGAGAGAGGGAGGAATGGAAGAAAGAGAAGATATAAGGAGAGAGAGAGTAAGAGGAAAGAGAGAAAAGAGTAACAATGAGTGAAGAGAGAAAGATAGAGAAAAAGGGAATTGAGAGTGAGAGAAAGAATGAGGGGCAAAGAGAATAATAGAGAAGAGGATAAAGAGTGAAGAGAGAAAGATAGCAAAGGAAAGAGAGGAGAGATTGAGAGAACAAGATTGTAAGAAGCGTCAGATAGAGAGAAAGAAATTAAGCTCAAGAGGGAGATGGAGGGGATGAGAGGAAAAGAGAGGGAGGAAGGGATGGAGGGAGTGCGAGTTAGAGGGAGGGATAAGGAAGGGGTGCCTGAGAGAGAGAGAGAGAGTGTGTGTGGGGGACAGAAGAGGAGAAAGAGTGCGAAGTGCAAGTGAATAAGTAGAAATAGAAGAGATAGTAAGAGAGAGGAAAAGAAAGTGGGAAAGAGAGGGAGAGAGGGAGTAAGAGCAAGTGAAATTGAGGAGAAAGAGAAAGGGAAAAAAGAGAGACAACAATAAAGAAATCGAGAGAGAAGAGGTATGGGAAGAGAGAACAAGAGGAAAAGGAAGAGCAAGTGAGAAAGAGAAGAAGGAGATAATAAGGAGAGTGAGAGAGATATTGTGAGAGAAGGAGAGAAATATAGAGAGAGATTGTAAGATAGAGCAAGAGAGAAAGAAAGATGGCGAGGGAGTGACAGAGAGAGACAAGCAGGAGAAAGAGGAGAGAGGGAGGAATAAAACAAGAAGGAAATGGAGAGCAATGGAAGAGAATGTATGATAGGGCAATAAAGAGCTAAATAGATTGACAGAGAGAAAAAAAGAGAAGGTATGAGGTTGAAAGAAAGGGAGGGAGCGGTGGGAGGTTGTGATGGAGACTGCAAGGGGATGCAGAGAGAAAGAAGAGAGTGAGAGGGAGAGAGCAACATATTAGGGACCTAAAAAGAGAATGAAAGAGAGAGCAAGTGAGAGAGAGTGAGAGAGCACCAATATTAAAGAGAAAGAGAGGGGGGTTTAGAGTTAAAATGATACATGAAGAAAAAGAGAATAAGAGAATGATAGAAAGCGCTAGATAGATAACAAAATAGAAGAGCGGGAGGGAGGGAGGAGCAGGAATGCTAGAATGAGAGAAGGAAAGAGACAGAAAAAGAGTTGAGGGGGGAGGGAGGGAGTGTGAGAAAGTAGTTGAGGAATAATGAGAAGGAGATGAGGGGAGTAAGAGAGAGAAACAAGAGAGCGATTGAGAAAGAGAGGGAAGGAAGGAGAGCGAGAGAGAGAGTGAGGGATGGAGGGAGTGAAAGAGTGAGTAATGAGAGGGAAGGGAGAGTGTTTGAAGTTATAGCAATAGATAGACAAAGAGAGCAAGAGGAAGCAAGCAAGAGATAAAGAGTGATGAAATAGAGGGCGAGAGAGAGAGAGAGAGAGAGAGAGAGCAATAGAGGGAGTGAAGAAAGGGATTGAGTGAGTGGGAGGGATGGAGAGAGGGTGAGACATAAATATAGAGAGAAAGGAGACTCAAGTTAGATAAATGATAGCGAGTGAGAGGTAGAGAGAGATAAATGTAATATTGATGTAGTGGGAGGGCCAGATGGAGATTAAGAGAGAGATTGAATTAATGAAAGAGGGAGAGAGAGGAAGGGAGGAAGAGAGTATGAGATGGTTAAGGAGAAGAGTGAGTAAAGTGATAAGAGGGAGTGATAAAAGAGAGCAAGGGTGTTTGTGTGGGAGAGAGAAAGCGAGAGAAATAGAGAAACAAAAAGTGATAAAGTATAAATAGAGAAAAAATCGAGAAAGGGAATGTGTCAAAAATATAAAAATAGAGGGAAGGAGTGAGAGAGATTGAAGAGAGTGAGTGATAAAAATAGGGTGAAAGAAAAGTGGGAGTGAGTGAGGAAGATAGGGTGAAAGAAAAGAAAGAGTGATGGAAGATATAAAGAGAAAGTGAGTCAGAGAGAGAGTGGGAGAGAATGAAGATTAGAGGGAGAGAGAGGGGGATGAATTCGAGCAGAGTGGGTGGGAGAGGAGAAGAGAGTGTGTGAGACAGAGAAAGAGAGAGTTGGAGAGGGAGAGAGCTGGAGGGAAGGAAGCAAGAGAGAGGGGAGAGAGGGAGAGAAAGATTTAGAGGAGAGAGAGGAGAGAGAAGAGAGTGAGCAACTAAAGTTAGATTAAGTAAGAAAGAGTGAACATGGAGCAGGTAAGAGAGAGAGTGAGAGAGTAAGAGTGTGAGTGAAACTAATGAGAGAAGAGAGAAAGGGCGAGAGTGTGAGAGAGATATAGAGTGAAGAGAGAGTGAGGGAAGATTAAGCATGAGAGAAGGAGAGAGTGGGCGAGCGAGAGGGGGCAAGAGAGAGGGAGATACGGAGAGGAGAAATAGAGGAATGAAGGGAGTGAAAGTGAGAGGAGAGCAAGAGAGAGGAATCGAGGGATAAAGGGAGCATCAAAAGAGGGAGACGAAGTGAGCAAGAGAGATAAAAAGAGTTTGAATAGAGAGTGAGAGGGAGGGAGAGAGTGAGTGAGAAAGAGAAGATAAAAGGAGGTATTAATAGGGTTTAAAGAGAGAGCGGGAAAGAGAAAGCACGAGAGAGTGAAAGGGAGAGAGGGAGCAAGGGAGAGAGGGAGCAAGAGAGAGGGAGTCAGAGATGGATAAAGGGAGGGAGAGAAGGGAGAGAAGAAAAGAGGGAGGAATGAAAGCAAGAGAGAGAGGAGAAATTGTAGGGGATAGCGTAAGAGAAAATTAAGAGAAAAGAGAGAAGAGAGAGCAACAAAGGAGAGTCTAAAAGAAAGTATAAGATAAAAAAAGAGAATAGAGACTGAGGAGAGAAAAAAATTAGTAGAAAAGGACATATAAAATGAAGAAAAAATAACGGAGTGAGGGGGAGGAGAGAGTGAGAGAGAAAAAATTGTGATGGAGAGTGAGAATGGAACTAAGGAGGGTGAGAGGGAGAGAGAGAGTTTGAGTGTGTGAGACGGAGAAAGAAGAGTGAGCAACATAAGGGAGACTTAAAAAGTGCAAGATTGAGGGAGGGATAAAGATAATGGGAGAGAGTGTGACCAGTATAGAGAATAAGTGTGAGAGTGAAAGAAATCTAGAGAGAGATAGAGGGAAGGAGAGCAAGAGAGGGTTAGTGAGAGAGACAAAGGGAAGGAGAGTAAGAGAATGAGTGAAAAAGTGATCAAAAGAAAGAGTTTGAGAGAGCGAGCGGAGGATGTAGAGATAGAGGGAGAGAATGGAAGGGAGAGTGTGAGAGAGAGTGTGAAAGAGGGAGGGGAGATAGAGAAATTGGCAGACATAAAGAGGGAAGGAGGAAAGTAACAGAGGGAGGAAGAGAGTTGGGGGTATATGTAGGATACTACTGAAAAGAATGAAAGCGAAGATAAACAAATAAAAGACTAATTAAGATAGAGAGAGAAAGAGAAAGATAGAGGGACAAGTTAAGAGTAAGAGTGATATGGAGATGAAGAGACAAATTGAGAGAGAAACAACGTAAGAGGGAACAAGATGAAGAGAGACATAGAGAGAGTGTGTGTGTGAGTGAGAGTAATGGAACAAAGAATAATAAAAGAGAGAGAAAGAAATATAGAGAATAAATAATGAAAAATAGAGAGAGGGAGGGAGCGAGAGAGATTGAAGAGAGAGGGAACGAGAGAGGAAGAGAGATGGAGAAAAGAATCGAGAGAGAAGAGTGTGTGTAGGAAGATATAGCTAAAGAGAGTGAACTAGTGGAAAAGAGCGAGAGAGAATAAGAGATGAGTGAGAGAGAGTGAGAGAAGGAGGGAGAGATTAAGTGAGCAAGTGAGAGAAGGAAATAAAGGGGATGAGAGGGAGAGAGAGAAAGAGGGAGGGAGGGTGAGTGATTGAGAGGGTGGAGGGGTGCGGGATGCAAGAGAGAGTGTGTGGGGGATAAAGGAGGAGAAAGACTGAGAAGAGAGAGGGAATATGTAGCAATAGAAGAGATAGTAAAAGTGTGCAAGAGAGAGTGCGAGAAAGATTGGGAGACAGTAGTAAGAGCGAGTGAAATTGATGAGAAAGAGATGGAGGAAGAAACTGAATGAGATAGCAATAAAGAAATCAAGAGAGAAGGGAGATCCCTCTTTCTCTCCTTTCAATTTCACTCTCACTCTCACTCCCTCTCTATTTTTAGCTCTATGATCACTCTTTCACACACTCTCACTTCTGCGCCTCTTGCTTCCCTTTCTCCACTCAATCTCTCTTCCTCTCTCCCGTTCACTTGCTTCTTTCTTTCTCTCCCTCTCTCTCCCTCTCTAAATCTCTCTCTCTCACTCACTCACACTCTCTATCCCTCTCTTGCGATCTTCTGGTTCATCTTGTACTCTCTCTCCCACAAAATCTCATTCTCTACCCACTCTCTCCCTTTTCTCACTCCCTCTTCCTCTCTCTTAAATCTCATCTCACTCTTACACCCCCAACTCCCTTTCTCTTGCTCACTCCATATTCACTATCTCTCACTTACTCTCTCTTCAATTTCTCACTCTCCTCTCTTTTAGTTTTACTTTCTCTCACTTACATTCTCCCTTTCACGCTCCCTCTTCCTCTCTCTTTGGTTTCACTCTGACTCTTACTCCCTCCTTGCCTCTCTCTTTCTCGCTCCATGTTCAATCTCTGTCACTAAGTCTCACTTTTATTGCTCCCTGTCCTCTCTATCCTCTTTATCTTTCTCCCCCTTTCCCCCTATCTCTTGCATCCTTCCCTCCTTGCCTCTCTCTCCCTCTCTCACTCTCTCATTCTCTCTTGCACACACTCTCCCTCTCTCGCTCTCACTCTTCCAATTCATCTCCACTCTCTCTCCCACTAAATCTCATTCTCTACCCCCTCTCCCTCACTCTTAATTCCTCTCTATATCTTCCATCACACTCTCTTCTCTCACACCCCTCTTCCTCTCTCACTCCCATCCTCTTCAATCTCACTCACTCCCTCACTCTATCACTATCTTTCTCAGTCTCTTCCTCTCTCAGTTTTTTCTCTATTTATGCTTTTATCACTTTTTGCTTCTCTATTTCTCTGTCTCACTCTCTTTCTCGCACACATGCAAACTCTTGCTCTCTTTTATCACTTCCTCTTAATACTGAACTGGCTCTTTCTCTCCAAGCATCTTCACTCTCTTCCTCCCTCCCTCCCTCCTTCCCTCTTCCATTAATTCATTCTCCCTCCCTCTATCGTCTTCTCACCCTCCAACTTTCACCATATGCTTTTTTATATCTCTCTCTCTCTTGCTCTCTCTCACTATCTTTTACTCTATGTTCCCAGAGTCTCTCTTTGCTCTATATTTCGGTCTCAATCTCTCTCCTCTGTTTCCCGCTCACTCTTCATTCTCTATCTTCACTCCCTCTCTTGCTCTCTCTCTATCTCGCTCTTTATTTCATATATCATTATTGTTTTCTTGGTCTCTTTCGCCCCTCTCTCTCTTGCACTTTCTTCTATCACCACTTTTCTCTCTCTTTAAGCTAAAAAAAGAGGAAGATAAAATAAGAGGAGAGAGGGAGAAAGAGAGAGGGAGAAAGAGAGGGAAGGAGAATGACTTAGAGAGAGGGATATAGAGAAGGACACGAGAGAGAGTTGTGTGTGGGGGATAGAGGAGGAGAAAGAGTAAGAAGGGAGAGGGAATAGGTATCAATATAAGAGATAGTAAGACCTAGCAAGCGAGGGAGGGAGTGGGAAAGAGTGGGAGAGAGGGAGTAAGAGTGTGTGAAATTGAGGAGAAAGAGAGAGCGATAGAGAAATCGAGATGGAAGAAAGGTGAGGGAAGATAGAACAAAAGGAAAAGGAGGAGCAAGAGAGAAAGCGGAGAGGAGATAATAAGTAAGAGAGAGTGAGATAGAGAGTGAGAAATGGAGCTAAAGAGGTTGAGAGCGAGTGCTTGAGAGAGAATGAGAGATTGTATGAGTGGGTGAGATGGAGAGACAAGAGTGAGCTATAAGGAGATGTAGAGATGGAAAGATTGAGGAAGTGAGAAAGATAGAGAATGAGAGAGTAAGACTAATAAAGAGATAAGTGTGAGAGAGTCAAACAAGTCTTGAGAAAAAGAAATATAAGAGAGGAGGAGAGTGATGGACAAGAGAGAAAAAGATATTAACCAGACGGGAAGGGGAGAGAGTGTGAGAGAGGGAGGGAAAGAAAAGAGAGACTGAGAGTGAGATAATGAAAGAGAGAGTGAGGGAGGGAGCAAGAGAGACATATAGATAAAGAGAGATAGAGTAAGAAATAGGGGTGACAAAGAGGAGGGAGAGAGGGAGAGAGGGAGAGAGGTTGAAGGAGAAGTTTAAGCGAAAGTGAGAAATAATGAGAGAGAAGAGAGAAGTATTGAGAAAGATAAAAATTGGAGAGCCATGGAGAGTGTGAGGGATGGGGAGAGACTGAGAAAGAGAGATATAAAGGGGGGGAGTGAGAGAGATTGAAGAGTGAAAGAATGATATAGAGAGAGAAATAGAGAGATAAATGAGATTGAGAAAAAATAGAGCAAGAAATGGTTAATGAGAGAGACAGAGGGAAGGAGAGCAAGAGAGGGTTAGTGAGAGAGACAAAGGGAAGGAGAGCAAGAGAATGTGTTAGAAAGTGATCAAAAGAGAGATTGAGAGAGCGAGCAGAGGATGTAGAGATAGAGGGAGAGAATGGAAGGGAGAGTGTGAGAGAGAGTGTTAAAGAGGGAGGGGAGATAGAGAAACAGGCAAACATAAAGAGGGGAGGAATGTGAGAGAGGGAGGAAGAGAGTTGGGCATATATGTAGGCAACGAAAAAAAAGAATGAAAGAGAAGAGAAACAAATAAAAGACAGATTAAGACAGAGAGAGAAAGAGAAAGCTAAAGGGACACATTAAGAGTGAGAGTGATATGGAGATGAAGAGAAAAACTGGGAGAGAAACAGCGTAAGAGGGAACAAGATGAAGAGAGAGTGTGTGTGTGTGAGTGAGAGTAATGGAACAGAGAATAATAAAAGAGAGAGAAAGAAATATAGAGATCAAATAATAAAAAAATAGAGAGAGGGAGGGAGCGAGAGAGATTGAAGAGAGAGGGAACGAGAGAGGAAGAGAGATGGAGAAAAGAATCGAGAGAGAAGAGTGTGTGTAGGAAGATATAGCTAAAGAGAGTGAACTAGTGGAAAAGAGCGAGAGAGAATAAGAGATGAGTGAGAGAGAGTGAGAGGAGGGAGAGATTAAGTGAGCAAGTGAGAGAAGGAAATAAAGGGGATGAGAGGGAGAGAGAGAAAGAGGGAGGGAGGGTGAGTGATTGAGAGGGTGGAGGGGTGCGGGATGCAAGAGAGAGTGTGTGGGGGATAAAGGAGGAGAAAGACTGAGAAGAGAGAGGGAATATGTAGCAATAGAAGAGAGATGAGGGAATGAGAGAGATGCGAGAGAGAAGAAGAGAGAACAAAAGATCAAGAGGGAAAGAGGAGCAGGAGAGAGGGGATGCAGAAAGAGAAAGTAATGAAGTGTTATATGGAGAGATAGTGAGACAATAGATGGATAAATTGGCAGATACAGAGATAGAAGGAGATAGGAACATGAGATGGAGGGGGAGAGACAAAATAAAATAGCGAGAAGGAAATGCAGAGTGTGGGAAGAGAGAGCGAGAGAGATCGAGAAAGAGAGAAAAGGAAAATAGATAATAGAGGGAGGTGTGTGAGAAATATTGGTAGGGGTGAGAGGGAGTGAGAGGGGAGAGCAAGATAGAGTGGGGGATAGACAGAAAGAAAGAGTAAGAGGAAAAGAGAATAGAGTAACATAGGAGAGTAAGAGAGTGAGGAAGAGAGAATAGAGCGAGTAAGAAAGGGAGAAAAATGGAGAAAGAATGAGATTTAAGTTGATTAAAAGGAGAGGTGAACCAAGAAATAAAGAAAAAAGAGTGAAAAGAGAGAGTAAGGGAAGAAAGAGCAAGAGAGAGGAAAGGAGAGAGAAAATGAGAGATAGCATGAGAGAGAAGAAGAGATAAAGCAAGAACAAGAGCGAAAGAAGAGCGAAAGAGAAGTGGTGTGAGAAGTGATAGTAATGAAGGGTTGGATTAAGAGAAAGTGAGAGAACAGATTGATAAATTGGTTGACAGAGAGAAAGATAGAGATTAGAGCGTTAGATTTAGTGGAAGAGAGAAAAAATAGTTAGAATGAAATGGAGTGTAAGGGAAATGACAGAAGCAGAGATCGAGAAAGAGTGCTTATGGGATTGAGATAGAGAAAGTGTGAGAATGTGTGGGTTTGAGAGAAAGGGAGAGGGAAGGGAGGAAGAGTGAAAGTGAAATTGAAAAGAGCTCAAGTGAGAAAGAGAGAGTGGGAGGGATGGAAGCAATAGAGAGGACAAGGGAGAGCGTGGGGGATAGAGGGAGAGAAAGAGTGAGGGAGTGAGTGGAAGAGAGGGAGAACGCTAGAGAAAGTGGGTGATTGAGTGAGAGAAAGAGAGAGGGTTAACATAAGAGAGAACAAAAGACTGAGAAAGAGCAATATAATAGAGAGTGTTAGAGAGAGCATTAGTAGTAAAGAAATGGAAATAGAGAGATAGAGGGAGGTCCTAAGAAAGATTGAAGAGAGAGAGAGAAAAGAGGGACAAAGAGTGTGAGAGAGAAATAGAGAGTGCTGGATGATAGAACAAGGGAGATTGAGAGTGAGACAAAATAGAGTAAGAAAAGGAGAGTGAGCAGGAGATAGGGAGGGGGAGCAAGAGAATTAGTGGGAAGAAAGAGATAAAGAGAGGGAGCAAGAAAGATCAAGAGGGAGAGGAGAGTGTGTGAAAGAGAGTGAAAAGGTGAGAGTGAGAGAGATAAAGTATGATGTAGCTAGAGGGCGGCAGGGACAGAAAGGGAGAGAGATAGAGAGAACAAGTGTGAGAGAGAGAAATTTAGAGAAATATTGAGAGTGAGAGAGAGAGACAGAGTAGGAGAGAGGGAGAGATAGAGGGCGAGAGAGCTAGAAGAGGGAGATTGATGTGGAGAGATAAAGAAGAGAGCGAGAATTGACAGGGAAAGAAAGAAAGAGAGCAAGAGATATTGAGGAAGAGAGAAATATTGAGATTTAGTGGGAGAGAGAGTGGGTATGAATTGGAAGAGAGTGATAGGGTGAGTGGGGGAGAGTTTGTGTGAGAGAGAAAGAGAGCTAGAGAAGAAGAGAGAGGGAGGGAGGGAAGCAAGCAAGAGAGTGGTGGATAGAAGGAGAGAAGATTGAGAAGAGGGAGAGCAATAGAGGAGTAATTGATAGAGAGTGAACATGGAGCGAGAAAGAGAGGGAATGAGGGAGTAAGAGTGTGAGTGAAACTGAAGGGGGAGGAAGAGGGAACTATAATGGGAGAGTGTGTGAGAGAGAAATAGAGAGAAGATTGAGTAAGGGAAGAGAGAGTGTGTGTGTGTGTGAGAGCAAGAGAATGAGCGAGCGAGAGAGAGAGCAAGAGAAAGGGAGATACAAAGAGCAGGAGAAAGAGAGGGATGATGGGAGTGAAAGAGGGAGGGAGAGCTAGAGAGAGGCAGTGAGGGATAAAAGGAGTCTCAAAAGAGAGGGATGGAAGAGAAAGTGTGAGAGAGATAAAAACGGTGGAATAGAGTGTGAGAGAGAGGGAGAGAATGAGTGAGAGTGAGGGATAAAGGGAGCATCAGAAGAGAGAGATAGAAGAGAGAGCATGAGTGTGACAAAAAAGGTGGAACAGAGTGCGAGAGAGAGAAAGAGGGAGAGAATGAGTGAGAAAGAGAGATAGAAGAAGGCAGTGAGAGAGTTTATAGAGAGTGCAGGAAAAAGAAAGGAAGAGAGAGTGAGAAGAGAGACTGAGGGAAGATTGAGTAACAGTGAGTGAGGGCTAAGAAGTGAGGAAGAATAGGAGAATGTTGAGAGAGAGAGGGAGCAAGAGAGAAAGGGAGACAGAAAAGGATAAAGGGAGGTTAAGGAAGGGAGAGAAGAGAGAGGATGAGAGAGGGAGGGATGGAAGCAAGAAAGAGAGGAGAGAGTAGGGGATAAAGTGAGAGAAATGCAAGAGAAAAGAGAGAAGAGAGAGCAACAAAATAAAGTGTAAAAAAGTATAAGATAAAATAAGAGACTAGAGTGTGAGAAAAAGAATGACTATGAGAAAATAATAAAGAAGGTGATAGAGACAAGAGAGAAAAATGGAGCGAGGGAGGGAGAAGAGCGAGGGAGGAAAAATGAACCAAAAAAGTAAAAGAGAGTTAGATAGACAGTGGGAAATGGAGCTAAAGAGAGTGAAGGTGAGAGCGATTAAGAGAGAGTGAGAGTGTATGAGTGTGTGAGATTGAGAGAGAAGAGTGAGCTACATTAGGGAGAGCTAGAGTGGGATAGATTAAGGGAGTGAGAAAGATAGAGGGAGAGAGCATGACGGATAAAGAGAGCAAGTGTGAGAGAGTGAAAGAGATTTAGAGAGATTAAGAGAGAGTGAGAGTGTATGAGTGTGTGAGATTGAGAGAGAAGAGTGAGCTACATTAGGGAGAGCTAGAGTGGGATAGATTGAGGGAGTGAGAAAGATAGAGGGAGAGAGCATGGCGGATAAAGAGAGCAAGTGTGAGAGAGTGAAAGAGATTTAGAGAGAAAGAGGAAAAGAGAGTAAGAGAGATAAGAGGATATAATAGAGGGAAAGAGAGAAGGGACAGGAGAGAAAAATGATATGGACATGGTTGGAAGGAACTGAGAGGGTAAGGGAAGGAGGGAGAGAGAGAAGAGATAGATAAAGAGTGAGAGAATGGAAAAGAGAGTTAGGGAGGGAGAAAAATAGATAGATAAATAAAGAGGGATGGAGAGAGAACAATATTATGGAAAAGATGGGGGAAGTGTGAGAGAAAGTGAGAAAAAGTGAGAGAGAGAAGAGAGAAGGATTGAGAGAAAAAAAAGTTGGAGAGTGAGAGACAATGTGTGAGGGAAAGGAGAGAAAGATTGAGTAAAATGAGAAGAGAGAGTGATAAAAGAGAGCAAGCGAGCGAGAAAGAATGATAGAATAGAGAGTGAAAGAGAGAGAGTTGGAGATTGAGAAAGAGATAGATAGAGAGAGGGAGTGAGAAAGATTGAAGAATGAAATATTGAGACAGAGACAGAGAGATTGTGAGAGACAACTAGAGAGAGTAAAGAGATTTAGAAAAAGTAGAGCAAGGAATGGTTAGTGAGAGGTACAAGGGAAGGAGAGCAAGAAAATGAGTGAGAAAAGATTGAGAGAGATATGTAGAGAGATAGAGTGAGTGAGGGAGATTCAGACATAGAGGGAGAGTGTAAGAGAGAGAGCGAGAGAGTGTGTGAAATAGAGAGGGAGTGAGAGAGAAGAGGGAGACATAAAGAAGGAAGGAGTAATGTGAGAGAGGGAGAGAGATAATTGGGGATATCTGGAGAAAAAGTTTGTAAGGAATGAGATAGAAAAGAGAGAATTAAAAGTAAGATTAGGAGAGAGGGAAAAAATTAGAGAATGAGAAAGAGAGATGGACAAATTAAGAGTGAGAGTGATGTAGAGATGAAGAGAGTGACTGAGAGAGAAAGTACGAGAAAGGGAGAAAGCAGACGATAGATAGTGTGAGAGAGAGAGAGAGTAACATAAGATAGAATAATAGTATAGAGAGTAAGAAAGATAGAGAATAAATAACAAAAAATAGAGAGGGGGAAGGAGTTAGAGAGATTGAAGAGATAGGAGACAAGATTGGAAGAGAGAGGGAGAGATAAATAAATGGAGAAGAACATGTAAAGGAAGATAGAGCAAGAGAGAGTGAGGTAGAGGAAAAAAGGGAGAGATAATAAGTGGGATGAGAGATGGTAGAGAGGGAGAGAAAGAGTGAGCAAGTGAGAGAGGTAGACGGAGAGGATGACAGGGAAAGAGAGGGAGGAAGGGACATAAGGAGAGTGTGTTAGAGGGAGGGATGTAAGAGAGAGAGTGTGTGAGGGATAGAAGAGGAGCAAGAGTGAGAAGAGCGAGGGAATAGGTAGCAATAGAAGAGATAGAAAGAGAGAGCAAGAAAGAGTGGGAAAGAGGGGGAGAGAGAGAGTAAGAGTGAGTGAAATTGAGTAGAAAGATAGGGAAAGAAAGAGAGATAATAATAGAAAAATCGAGTGAAAAGAGAGGTATGAGAAGAGAGAACAAGAGGAAAAGGAAAAGCAAGTGAGAAAGAGGAGAGGGAGATAATAAGGAGAGTGAGAGAGTGAGTTACAGAGAGGGAGTGAAACAAATATGGAGAGTGAGAGAGATATTGTGAGAGAGGGAGAGAATATATAGAGAGAGATTGTAAGATAAAGCAAGAGAGAAAGAAAGATGTGGGGGGAGTGAGAGAGGGGAAGCAAGAGAAAGAGGAAAAAGGGAGAAATAAAACAAGAAGGAAATGGAGAGCAAGGGATGAGAATGTAAAGATAGGGCAATGAAGAGAACTAAAAAGATTGAGAGAGAGAGAAAGTGAGAGAATGTATAAGGTTAAAAGAAAGGGAGGGAGCGGTTGGAGTTTGTGATGGAGACTGCAAGGGGATGCAAAAGAAAGAAGTGAGGAAGAGGGAGAGAGCAACATAGTAGAGACCTAAAGAGAGAATGAAAGAGAGAGCAAGTGAGTAAGTGAGAGAGAGAGAGAGCAAGAAAATTAAATAGAAAGTGAGGGAGTTAGAGGTAAAATGATACAAGGAGAAAAGGAGAGATGAAATAGGGCGAGAGAGACTGAGAAAGAGCAAGAGAGGGAGTTAAGAAAGGTATTGTACAGTGTGCGGGAGGGAGGATGGAGAGAGGGTGAGACAAAAATATAGAGAGAAGAGATAGTGAGTTAGAGGTAGAGAGAGGGAGATAAAGAGGCAATATGGAGGTAGCGCAAGGGCCAGAGGGTGATTAAGAGAGAGAGATTGAACTAATGAAAGAGGGAGAGAGTGAGAGATGGTTAGATAGAAGAGTGAGTAAAGTGATAAGTGGGAGTAATAAAGGAGAGCAAGGGTGTTTGTGTGTAAGAGAGAGAAAGAGAGAAGTAGAGAAAGAAAAAGTGATAAATCATAAATAGAGAAAAAGCGAGAAATGGAAGGTGTCAAAAAGAGAGAGATAGAGGGAGGAAGTGAGAGAGATTGAAGATAGTGGAAGTGAGAGAGGAAGATAGGGTGAAAGAGAAGAGAGAGTGATGGAAGATATAGAGAAAAAGTGAGTGTGAGGGAGAGAGGGGGGAGAATGATATTTAGTGAGAGAGAGAGAGGGGGTGAATTGGAACAGAGTGGGAGGGAGAGAGGAAGAGAGTGTGTGAGACAAAGAAAGAGAGAGCAGGAGAGGGAGAGAGAGGGAGGGAAGGGAACAAGAGAGCGGGGGAGAGAGGGAGAGAAAGATTGAGAGGAGAGAGAGGAGAGAGAGGAGAGCGAGCAATTGAAGTTAGAGTAAGTAAGAAAGAGTGAACATGGAGCAGGTAAGAGATAGAGTGAGGGAGTAAGAGTGAGAGTGAAACTAATGAGAGAAGAGAGAAAGGGAAATAGTGAGAGAGAAATAGAGTGAAGAGAGAGTGAGGGAAGAGAGAGGGTGAGAGAATGAGAGAGTGAACGAGCGAGAGAGGGTGCAAGAGAGAGGGAGATACAGAGAGGAGGAGAAATAGAGGGATGAAAAGAGTGAAAGAGAGAGGGAGAACAAGAGAGAGGCAGTGAGGGATAAAGGGAGCGTCAAAAGAGGGAGACAAAAGAGAGCAAGAGAGAGATAAAAGGAGGTGGAATAAAGAGTGAGAGGAAGGGAGATAGTGAGTGAGAAAGAGAGATAGAAGGTGGTAGTGAGAGGGTTTGAAGAGAGAGCGGGAAAGAGAAAGCAAGAGAGAGTGAAAGGGTGAGAGAAAGGGAAGAGAGACTAAGATTGAGTGAGGAGTAAGAAGTGAGGGAGTACAGGAGAATGTTGAGAGAGAGGGATCAAAGGAGAGAGGGAGTGGGAAAAAGAGATGATAAAGGGAGGGAGAGAAGAGAAAAAAAAGGGAGGGATGGAAGTAAGAGAGAGAGGAGAGAGAGTAGGAGACAGAATAAGAGAAAAGTAAGTGAAAAGAGAGAAGAGAAAGCAACAAATGAGAGTGTAAAAGAGAGTATAAGATAAAGAAAGAGAATAGAGAGTGAGAAGGAGAGAGAGAAATTAATAGAGAAGGGCATAGAGAGTGAAATAAAAAACGGACCTAGGCAGGGAGATAAGAGAGTGAGATAGAGAGTGACAAATGGAACTAAGGAGGGTGAGAGGGAGGGAGAGTGTATGGGTGTGTGATATGGAGAGAGACGAGTGAGCTACATAAAGGAGACCTAAAGTGTACTAGATTGAGGGAGTGAGAAGGATAATGGGAGAGAGTGAGACCATAATAGAGAGAACAAGTGTGAGAGAGTGAAAGAGATCTAGAGAGAAAGAGGAAAATAAGTTGAGATAGAGAAAGGGAAGGAGATAGAGGGACAGGAGAGACATAAGATATTAACAGTGTGGGAACGGATAGAGAGTGTGACGGAGGTAGGGAGGGAGAGAAAAGAGATATAGAGAGTGAGTGGATGAAAGGGAGAGTGAGGGAGGCTGCAAGAAAGATATATACATAGAGAGAGATAGAGTGAAAACAAGAGTAAGGAAAAGGGAGTGAGAGATAAGGGAGACAGAGGAGGGAGAGAAAGTGGGAGAGAGGGAGGTGTGAGAGAAGGTGAGAAATAATGAGAGAGAGAAGAGAGAAGGATTGAGAGAGGAAAAAGTTGGAAAGTGAGAAATAGAGTGTTTGTGAGGGACAGGGGGAAGAAATATTGAGAAAGAGAGAAGAAAGAGTGATAGAAGAGAGAGCGAGAGAGAGAAGAGCAAGAGAGCGAGAAAGAAAGATACAAGAGAGAGTGAGAGATAAAGGTAGAGAGTGAGAAGAGATAGATAGAGAGAGGGAGTGAGAGAGATTGAAGTGTGAAAGATTGAGAGAGAGAGAGATTGTGAAAAATGAATAGAGAGAAAAAATGGAGGAAGTGAGGGTTAGTAAGAGGGACAGAGAGAAGAGAGCAAGAGAATGTGTGATATAGAAATCGTAAGAGAGAGATTTGGAGAGAGGATAGCGAGGGAGATGCAGACGTAGAGGGAAAGAGTGGATGGGAGAGATTAAGAGAGTGTGTGAAAGCGAGAGGGGGGAGATAAAGAGGAAAGGAGGAAAATGGGAGAGGGAGAGAGAGCGAGAGATATCTGGAGAGATAGGGTGAATGGAATGACAGAGAAGAGAGAGAAATAAAAGAGAGATTAAGAGAGAGGAAGAATAGAGAATGAGAAAAAGAGGGATAATTTAAGAGTGAGTGTGATATAGAGTGAAAAGAGGGACTCAGAGAGAAAGAGCGACATACGAAGCAAGAGGAAGAGAGAGAGTGTGTGCATGTGAGTGAGAGTAATGGAAGAGAGAATAATAGAAGAGAGAGAAAGAAAGATAGGTAATAAATGCTTAAAAAATAGAAAGAGAGGGAGTGAAAGAGATTGAAGAGAGAGGGAACGAGAGAGGAAGGAAGAGGGAGAGAGAAGTAAAAGAGGAGACTGAAGGAAGATGAGCAATAGAGATTGAGCTAAAAGAAAAGAGAAAGATAAAATAAGAGGAGTAAGAGAGAGGGAGATGGAGAGCATGAGAGGGAGAGAGAGAGAGTGACCTACAGAGATGGAAGCAGAGAGGGACGCGAGAGAGATGTGTGTGGGGGATAGAGGAGGAGAAAGAGTGAGAAGAGAGAGGGAATAGGTATTAATAGAAAAGATAGTAAGATATAGCAAGAGAGAGAGGGAATGGGAAAGAGAGGGAGAGAGGGAGTAAGAGCATGTGAAACTGAGCAGAAAGAAAGGGGGAGAAAGAGAGAGAGTGATAGAGAAATCGAGACAGAAGAGAGGTAAGGAAAGATAGAACAAAAGGAAAAGGAAGAGCAAGAGAGAAAGAGGAGAGGGAGATAATAAGTAAGAGAGAGTGAGATAGAGAGCGAGAAATGGAGCTAAAGAAGGTGAGAGGGAGAGTGATTGAGAGAGAGTGAGAGATTGTATGAGTGTTTGAGATGGAGAGACAAGAGTGAGCTACATAAGGGAGACTTAGAGATGAAAAGATTGTGTAAGTGAGGAAGGTAGATGGAGATGGTGAGACTGATAAAAGATAAGAGTGAGAGAGTCAAAGAGACCTTGAGAGAAAAGAATATAAGAGGGAAGGAGAGTGAGGGACAAGAGAGAAAAAATACATTAACCGGGTAGGAAGAGGATAGACTTTGAGAGAGGGAGGGAGAGAAGAGAGAGAATGAGAGTGAGAGAATGAGGGAGAGAGCAAGAGAGAAATCTGGATAGAGAGAGATAGAGTGAGAACAAGAGTAAGGAAAGAGAGTGAGAGATAGGGGTGACAAAGAGATGGAGGGAGAGAGTGAGAGAGAGTGAGAGAGAAGTTTAAGAGAAAGTGAGAAATAATGAGAGAGAAAAGAGAGAAGGATTGAGAAAGATAAAAGTTGGAAAGCGAGAGATAAGAGTGTGTGGGGGATGGGGAGAGAGTAAGAAAGAGAGAGATAGAGAGAGGGAGTGAGAGATTGAAATGTGAAAGATTAATATGGAGAGAGAAATAGAAAGAGAAAAAAGTTTATGAAAAAATAGAGCAAGAGATGAGAGGGATAGAGGGAAGGAGAGCAAGAAAGGGGTAGTGAGAGAGAAAAAGGTTAGGAGAGAAAGAGAATGAGTGAGAGAGTAACCAAAAGAGAGAGATTGAGAGTGGAGGATGTAGAGATGAGGGAGACAGTGGAAGGGAGAGTAAGAGAGAGTGTGAAAGAGGGAGGGGAGATAGAGAAAGTGGAAGACATAAAGAGGGAAGGAAAAGTGAGAGAGTGAGGGAGAGAGTTGAGGATATACGGAGGGAACGATTGATAAGAATGAGAGAGAAGAGAAACAAATAAAAGACAGATTACAAGTGAGAGAGAAAGAATAGAGAAAGAGAAATATAGAGGGACACATTAAGAGTGAGAGTGATATGAAGATGAAGTGACTGCCTGAGCGAGAATGAGCGTGAGAGGGAACATGATGGAGAGATAGAGAGAATGTATGTGTGTGAGTGAGAGTAATGGGATACAGAATAATAAAGATAGAGAAAGAAAGATACAAAATAAATAGTAAAAAATAGAGAGAGGGAGGAGTGAGAGAGATTGAAGAGAGAGGGAACGAGAGAGGAAGAGAGATGGAGAGAAAAATAGAGAGAAAAGAGATTACGTAGGAAGATATAGCTAGAGAGAGTGAGCTAGAGGAAAACAAGAAGAGATAATTAGGGAATGATTGAGAGAGAGGGAGGAAGAGAGAGATTGAGTGAGCAAGTGAGTGAGGGAGAGGAAGGGGGTGAAAAGAGAGAGAGAATGAGGAAGGTAGGGAGGGTGAATGATTAAGAGGGTAGAGGGGGGCGGGATGCAAGAAAGAGAGTGTGTGGTGGATAAAGGATGAGAAATAGTGAGAAGAGAGAGGGAATATGTACTAATAGAAGGGATAGTAAAACTGTGCAAGAGAGAATGCGACAAAGAGTGAGAGAGAGTAGAAAGAGTGCATATAATTGAGGAGAAAGAGAGGGAGGAAGAAAGTGAGAGAGAGAGAGAGCTAAAGAAATCGATAGAGAAGGGAGAAGAGGGAAGAGAGAATAAGAGGAAAAGGAAGATAAACAGAGAAAGTGAAGGAGGGAAAGAGGGAGGGAAAGAGAGAGTGCATGTGAGAGAGAGTGAGAGAGAGGAAGAGAAGAGAGTGTGAGAGATAGTGGGAGGGGAAAAGGGAGAGTGAGAGAGGAAGAGTATGTTGGTGTGGGGGATAGATGGAGAGAGAGAGTAAGAGGAGATGAGAATAGAGTAATTATAGGAGAGCAAGAGAGAGGGAGAGTGAGAGAGTAGGGAGTGAGAAGGATAGAGGGAGGGAGTGAGCGTGAGATTTAAATTGAATAAAAAGACAGAGTGACCAAGAAATAGAGAAAAATAGTAAGAGAAGTGAGGGTAAGGGAACGAAGGGTAAGAAAGAGGGAGAGATAGAGAAAATGAGAGAGAGTGCGAGAGAGAAGAAGAGAGAACAGAAGAGCAAGAGTGAAAGAGGAGTAGGACAAAGGGGATGTAAGAAAGAAAGAGTAATAAGGTGTTAGATGGAGAGTGAGTGAGAGAATAGATAAATAAATTGGTAGATACATAGAGAGTAAGAGATAGGAAAATGAGATGGAGGGGAAGAGAGAAAATAAAATAGTGAGAAAGAAATACTAAGTGGGGGAAGAGGGAGCCAGAGAGATTGAGAAAGATATAAGAGAAAGATGGAGAATAGAAGGAGATGTGTGAGAAATATTGGTAGGGGAGAGAGGGAGCGAGAGGGAGAGAGGGAGATAGAGTGGGGGATAGACAGAGATAAAAAGTAAGAGGAGAGGAGAATAGAGTAACATAAGAAGTAAGAGGGATAGGAAGAGAGAGAATAAAGAGTTAGAAAGGGAGAGGAATGGAGTAAGAGTGAGATTTAAATTGAATGAAGGGAGAGAAAACCCAAGAAATAAAGACAAAAGAGAGAAAAGAGAGAGTAAGAGAAGAAAGAGCAAGAGAGAGGGAGGGAGAGAGAGAAAATGAGAGAGAACGTGAGAGAGAAGAAGAGCAAAAGAAAGGACATGAGCGAATGAGGATAGGAGAGAGGTCGTGTGATAAGTGATAATAATGAAGGGTTATATTGAGAGAAAACGAGAGAATAGATTGATAAATTGGTTGACTGGGAGAAGGATAGAGATAGGAGCGTGAGATAGAGGGGGGAGAGAAAATAAATTAGTGAGAATGAAATGGAGATAAGGGAAAAGAGAATGAGAGAGATTGAGAAAGAGAGCTTAAGAGATTGAGGTATAAAAATTGTGAGAATGTATGGGTTTGAGAGAAATGGAGAGAGGAGGAGGGAGGAAGTGACAGTGAAATTGAAAAGATATAGAACTAGGGATAAAGGAATAGAAGAGAGAAAGAGAGAGTGGGATGGATGGAAGCAATAGAAAGGAAGAGAGAGAGAGTGGGTGGTATAGGGAGATAAAGAGAGTTGGAGAGAGTGGGAGAGAGGGAGGCGAGAGAGAATAAGGGATTGATTGAGAGAAAGAGAGAATAAAGGGAAACATAAGAGAGAACAATAGACCGAGAAAAAAAGTGTTAGAGAGAGCATTAGTGGTAAAGAAAAAGAAATAGAGAGTTATATGGGGCTCATAGAAAGATTGAAGAGTGAGGGAGCAAGAGAGGGAGAAAGATTGTGAGTGAGAGAGTGAGACAGGAACATATATAAAGAAACTAGGAGAGAGTGAGAAAAAGAGTAAGGTAAAGAGAGATATATGGAAAGACAAGGACAGAGGGAGGGATGGAGTGAATGAGGGAGGGGGAGAGAGGAAGAGATGTGTGAGAGAAAGTGAGAAATAAAGAGAGAGAGAGAGAGAGAAGAGGCAGATAGAGAAAGACAGAGAGAGCTGAGAGTGGGATTGAAAGAAAGAGAAGTAGGGCGAGGTAAATCGAGAGAGAGTGAGGGTAGGGTGAGAGAAAGAGAGAGAATAAAGGGTAACATAAAAGAGAGCAGAAGATCGAGAAAAAGAAATATAATAGAGAGTGAGAGAGAGAGCATTAGTGGTAAAGGGATAGAAATAGATAGATAGAGGGAGGCCATGAGAAAGATTGAAGAGATAAAGTGAGCAAGAGAGGGAGAGTGTGTGAGAGAGAAATAGAGAGCGTTGGAAGATAGAGCACGAGAGAGTGAGCGAGAATGAAAGAGAGATGGAGAACAAAACAATAGAAGATAAAAAGTGAGAGAGAGAGTTATCAAGGGAGAGAATGAGTGGGAAGGAGGGAGAGAAAGTGCTAGAGAGAGATAGAGGAAATCATGAGTGAGAGAGGGAGGGAGGGAAAGGAGAGAGAGGAGAGAGTTGGAGGATGAACGAAAAGAAATAGAGTGAGAAGAGGAGACAGAGAGTGAGAGAGAGAGGGAGAGTAGAAAGAGAGAAGTGAGTGAGCTAAGTTGAAGAGAGGTAGGGAGCGATGAAGGAGAGAGAGTTGGGAGATAAGAGAGTGAGAGAAAGAGGGAGATAGAAATAGTGAGGTAGAGTGCTGGGGAGAAAGAGCGAGAGAGTGAGAGAGAGAAAGAGTATGAGAAGGAAAGGAATTCAAAGTGAGAGTGAAATTTACTAGAGAGGAAGAAAGAGAAGAGAGAGCAACAAATGTGAGAGTGGCTGAGAGAGAGTAAACAAGGAGAGAGAAAGAGTAAGGGAGAGGGAGTGAGAGTGAGAGTGAAACTAAAGAAAGTGAAAGAGGGAGTGATAAAGGAAGAGTGTGAGTGACAAATAGAGAGAAGAGAGTGTGAGAGAATAGAGGGCGTGAGAGAGGAAGAGAGTGAGCAAGCGAGAAAGGGAGCAAGAAAGAGAGAGATTAGGAGAGTGAGAGAGAGAAAGGGTTTAAGGGGCATAATTGGGAGGGAGAGCGAGAGAAAGGTAGTGAGAGGGTAAAGGGAGTATCAAAAGTGATAAACAGAAGAGCTAGAGAGAGAGATAAAGAGAGCTGGAATAAAGTGTGAGAGAAAGAGGGAGATGGATATAGAGAGGTAGAGTGAGGGGGAGAGAAAGCGAGAAGGAGAGAGAGAGACAGAGAGAAGAGGGTGAGAAAGACAGGGAGTAAGAGTGAGAGTGAAATTTAATAAAGAGATAAGGAGAGAGAGAAGACTGATCAACGTAAGTGAGACGGGCAAGAGAGGTGAACATAGAGTGAGAGAGTATGATTGGGGGAGATAAAGGGAGAGAGAGAAAGTGTGAAAGATTGAGAAAGTGGGAGAGAGAAAGAGAGAAAGTGGGAGAGAAAAGAGAGAAGAGAGTATAAGGGAAATAGGGAGAAGAGAGTATGAGAGAGTACGAGTGGGAGAGAGTGGGAGAGAGAGAGGGACTAAGGGAGCTAAAGAGGGAGGGAGAGAGAGAGAGAGAGGTGGTGAGGGATAACGGGACGGTCAAAAGTGAGAGACATAAGTGACAACGAGAGAAAGAGAGAAAGGGAGATGGAATAGAAGGTGGAAGAAAGATGGAGCTCGAGATAGAAAGTTTAGACTGAGGGGGAGAGAGCATGAGAGAGTGAGAGAGGAAAAAGTGGGTGAGAAAGAGATGGAGTATAAGTGAGACGTAGAAGTGATAATGGAGAGAGAGAAATAAAGATAGATGGAATAGAGAGTGAGAGAGATGGAGGTAGTGAGCAAGAAAGAGAGATAAAAAAGGACATACAGAAGGCAAGATTGAGGGAGTGTGAAAGATAGAGGGAGAGAGCGAGACCAACAAAGAGAACAAGAGTTAGAGAGTTAAAGAGATCTAGAGAGAAAGCGGAAAAGAATGTGAAAGAGAGAAAGTGAGTGAGAAAGTGAGGTGCAAGAGAGAAAAATATATTAATAGGTGGGAAGGGAAAGAGAGTGTGAGGGAGGGAGGGACGGAGAAAAGAGGGTGAAAGAGAGTGAGAAAATGAAAGTACGACTGAGGTACGAAGCAATAGAAAATTATAGATAGAGAGGGAAAGAGTGAGAACAAGTGTAAGGAAAGAGACTAAGAGATAGTTGATAGAGAGAGTAAGAGAGAGAAGGAGAGAGAGAATTATGAGTGAAACTGAGAAATAATGAGAGAGAGTGAGAACGATTGAGAAGATAAAAATTAGAGAGCGAGGGATAGAGTGTGTGTGAGAGATAAAGAAGAAAAAAGATTGAGCAATGAGAGAAGAGTGTGTGACTGATGAGAAAGCATGTGAGAAAAGAGCAAGAGAGTGAGAAAGAAAGATAAAATAGAGGAGAGTGTGAGAGAGAGGTGGAGATTGAAAAACAGAGATATTGAAGAGTAAAAAAAGTGGAAAGAAGGAGAGAATATGAGAGACAAATAGAGAGAAAAGAGATTGAGAAAAAATAGAGCAAGAAAGGTTTAGTGATAGGGGCAAAGGGAAGGTCAGCAAGAGAATGAGTGAGAGAGAGATTGAGAGAGAGAGAGAGTGGAAGGGGATGCAGTGGTAGAGGGAGAGAGAGTGTGAAATAGAGAGGAGGAAAAAAGAAAAGGAGGAAGACATAATAAAGGAAGTAGGAAAGTGTGAGAGTGTGAGAGGTTGGGGATGTATGGAGAGAAAGCCTGAAAGTAATGACAGAGAAGAGAGACAAAAGAAATACATATTAAGAGAGAGAGAATAAAGAATGTGATAGAAAAGGGACAGGTTAAGAGTGAGAGTGATACAGAGATGAAGAGTGGGACTGAGATTGAGAGAGAGAGAAAGTGAGAGTATATGAGTGTGTGTGCGAGCTTGAGAGAGAGTGAGTGAGTGAGATGGAGAGAGAAGGTGGGCTACATAAGGGAGACCTAGAGAGGGCATGAATGAGGGAGTGAGAAGTATAGAGGGAGAGAGTACGTGATAACGATAATGAGAGTGAGAGAACGAAAGAAATCTATAGAGATAGAGGAAAAGAGAGTGAGAGAGACAAGACGATATGAGAGAGGGATTAAGAGGGAGGGACAAAACAGAAACATAAATAATAAAGAGAATAGAGAGTGAGAAGGTTTAAGATGAGAGGAGATTAGAGTAACATAATAGAGGAAGAGAGAGAAAGAGAGTAAGAAAGGGAGAGGAAGGGAGTAAAAGTGAGATTTAAATTGAACAAAGGGAGATAGGGACAAAGAAATAGAGACAAAAAAGAGAGAAGAGAGTAACGGAAGAAAGAGCAAGAGAGAGGGAAAGAGAGAGAGAATGCGAGAGAAGAAGATAGAAAGGAAGAGCAAGAGCGAAAGAGGACTGGGAGAGAGGTGGTGTGAGAAAGTGATAGTAATGAAGGGTTAGATTGAGAGAGGGTGAGAGAATAGATAGATAATTTGGTAGATAGAGAGAGTAGTAAGTTTGAGTGAAATTGAAAAGATATAGAACTAGGGAAGAGAGGGAGAGAGTAGTAAGTGTGAATGAAATTGAGGAAAAAGAGGGGTGGATGACAGAGAGAGTGCAATAGAGAAAATGAGGAGAATAAAGGTGAGGGAAGAGAGAGAGAGAGGAACATCAAGAGAGAAAGCGAGGCAGGGAAAGTGAGAGAGGAAGAGAGAGTGCAAGTGAGAGAGAGAGGGGAAGAGAAGAGAGTGTGAGAGATAGTGGGAGAGGGAGAGAGAGAGAACAAGAAAGGGAGAGTGAGATAGAGTGTGGTATAGACGGAGAGAAAGAGTAAGAGGAGAGAAGAACAAAGTAACATAAAAGAGTTAAGAGTGAGAGGGAGAGAGAGAGAATAGAGAGTGAGAAAGAGAGAGAGTGAAATTTAAATTAAACAAAAAAGATTGAGGGACCATGAAATAAAAACAGAAATAGAGAGAATGAGAGAGAGTGCAAGAGAGAAGAAGAGAAAACGGAAGAGCTAAAGTGAAAGAGTAGCAGGAGAGAGGGGGCGTGAGAAAGAGAGAGTAATAGAGGGTTAGATTGAGAGATAGTGAGGGAATTGATAGATAAATTGGTAGATAGATAGAGAGATAGAGATAGGAACATGAGATAGATTGGGAGAGAGAAAATAAAATAATGATAAAGAAATGTAGAGTGTAGAAAAAGAGCGAGATCGAGAAAGAGAGAACGGAAAAAATAAAGAATAGAGAGAGATGTGTGAGAGATAGTGGGAGGGGAAGAGAGAGCGATATAGAGTGGAGATTAGAGTAACATAATAGAGGAAGAGAGTGTGAGAAAGTTTAAGAGGAGAGGAGATTAGAGTAACATAATAGAGGAAGAGAGAGAATAGAGAGTGAGAAAGGGAGAGGAAGGGAGTAAAAGTGAGATTTAAATTGAACAAAGGGAGACAGGGACAAAGAATATAGAGATAAAAATAGAGAGAAGAGAGTAACGGAAGAAAGAGCAAGAGAGAGGGAAGGGGAGAGAGAATGCGAGAAGAAGATAGAAAGGAAGAGCAAGAGCGAAAGAGGACTGGGAGAGAGGTGGTGTGAGAAAGTGATAGTAATGAAGGGTTAGATTGAGAGAGGGTGAGAGAATAGATAGATAATTTGGTAGATTGAGAGAGTAGTAAGTGTGAGTGAAATTGAAAAGATATAGAACTAGGGAAGAGAGGAGTAGTAAGTGTGAGTGAAATTGTAGAAAAAGAGGGGTGGATGAAAGAGAGAGTGAAATATTGAAAATGAGACTGAATAAAGGTCAGGAAAGAGAGAGAGAGAGGAACATCAAGAGAGAAAGCAAATCAGGGACAGTGAGAGAGGAAGAGAGAATGCATTTGAGAGAGAGGGGGGGAAGAGAAGAGAGTGGGAGAGGGAGAGAGAGAACAAGAAAGGGAGAGTGAGATAGGGTTGTATAGACGGAGAGAAAGAGTAAGAGGAGAGAAGAATAGAGGAACATAAAAGAGTTAAGAGTGAAAGGGAGAGAGAGAGAGAGAGAATAGAGAGTGAGAAAGAGAAAGAGTGAAATTTAAATTAAACAAAAAAGATTGAGGGACCATGAAATAAAAACAAAAATACAGAGAATGAGAGAGAGTGCAAGAGAGAAGAAGAGAAAACGTAAGACCTAAAGTGAAAGAGAAGCAGGAGAGAGGGACGTGAGAATGATAGAGTAATAGAGGGTTAGATTGAGAGAAAGTGAGGGAATTGATACATAAATTGGTAGATTTATAGAGAGATAGAGATAGGAACATGAGATAGATTGGGAGAGAGAAAACAAAATAATGATAAAGAAATGTAGAGTGTAGAAAAAGAGAGAGAGAGATCGAGAATGAGAGAAGGGAAAAAATAAGGAATAAAGAGAGACGTGTAAGAGATAATGGGAGTGGAGGAGAGAGCGAGATAGAGTGGAGATTAGAGTAACATAATAGAGGAATAGAGAGAATAGAGTGTGAGAAAGTTTAAGAGGAGAGGAGATTAGAGTAACATAATAGAGGAAGAGAGAGAATAGAGAGTGAGAAAGGGAGAGGAAGGGAGTAAAAGTGAGATTCAAATTGAACAAAGGGAGACAGGGACAAAGAAATAAAGTCAAAAAAAGAGAGAAGAGAGTAAGAGAAGAAAGAGCAGGAAAGAGGGAAGGAGAGAGAGAATGCAAAAGAAGAAGATAGAAAGGAAGATCAAGAGCGAAAGAGGACTGGGAGAGAGGTGGTGTGAGAAAGTGATAGTAATGAAGAGTTAGATTGAGAGAGGGTGAGAGAATAGATAGATTATTTTGTAGATAGAGAGAGTAGTAAGTGTGAGTGATTGAAAAGATATAGAACTAGGGAAGAAAGGGAGAGAGTAGTAAGTGTGAGTGAATTGAGGAAAAAGTGGGGTGGATGAAAGAGAGAGTGCAATAGAGAAAATGAGAGAATAAAGGTGAGGGAAGAGAGAGAGGAACATCAAGAGAGAAAGCGAGGCAGGGAAAGTGAGAGAGGAAGAGAGAGAGAGCGGAAGAGAAGAGAGTGTGAGAGATAGAGAGAGAGGGAGGGAGAGAGAAAGAACAAGAAAGGGAGAGTGAGATAGAGTGTGGTATAGACGGAGAGAAAGAGTAAGAGGAAAGAAGAATAGAGTAAAAAAAAGAGTTAAGAGTGAGAGGGAGAGAGAGAGAATAGAGAGTGAGTGAAATTTAAATTAAACAAAACAAATTGAGGCACCATGAAATAAAAATAGAAATAGAGAGAATGAGTGAGAGTGAAAGAGAGAAGAAGTGAAAACGGAAGAGCTAAAGTGAAAGAGGAGCAGGAGAGAGCGGCTTGACAAAGATAGAGTAATAGAGGGTTAGATTGAGAGAATGTGAGGGAATTGATAGATAAATTGGTAGATATATAGAGATAGAGATAGGAACATGAGATAGATTGGGAGAGAGAAAACAAAATAATGATAAAGAAATGTAGAGTGTAGAAAAAGAGAGAGAGAGATCAAGAAAGAGAGAAGGGAAAAACTAAAGAATACAGACAGATGTGTGAGAGATAGTGGGAGGGGAAGAGAGAGCGAGATAGAGTGGAGATTAGAGTAACATAATAAAAGAAGAGAGAGAATAAAGTGTGATAAAGTCTACGAGGAGAGGAGATTAGAGTAACATATAGAGGAAGAGAGAGAATAGAGAGGGAGAAAGGGAGAGGAAGGGAGTAAAAGTGAGATTTAAATTGAACAAAGGGAGACTGGGACAAAGAAATAGAGACAAAAATAGAGAGAAGAGTAATAGAAGAAAGAGCAAGAGAGAGGGAAGGAGAGAGAGAATGCGAGAGAAGAAGATAGAAAGGAAGAGCAAGAGCGAAAGAGGACTAGGAGAGAGGTGGTGTGAGAAAGTAATAGTAATGATGAAGGGTTCGATTGAGAGAGGGTGAGAGAATAGATAGATAATGGTAGATAGGGAGATAAGGAGAGAGTGTGTGAAAGAGAGTGAAAAGGTGAGAGTGAGAGGGATAAAGGATGAATAAACTAGAAGGCAACAGGGACAGAAAGGGAGAGAGATAGAGAGAGAAGAGTGAGCTAGAGAGAGAAAGTGAGAGAGAGAAATTATGAGAAATATTGAGAGTGAGAGAGAGTAGGAGAGAGGGAGAGATAGAGGGCAAGAGAGCTAGAATAGGGAGGGAGATGTCGAGAGATAGAGAAGAGAGCGAGAGTTGACAGGGAAAGAAAGAAAGAAAGCAAGAGAAATTGAGGAAGAGAGATAAAAAGAAAAGAAGAATGCAGGAGAGATTTAGAGATGTAGTGAGAAAGACATTATGAGAGGGATGTACATGGAGGGAGAGAGAGAGTGAGCAAAAGATGGAGGAGATGGAGAGAAAGGGGAGAGAGAGGGTGATAAAGTGTGGGCGAGATAGAGAGAGGGAGATAGAAAGAGAAAGTGAGTCAAAGATATTGAGAAGAGAGCAAGAGAGAAGGAATGACAAAGTAAGAGAGAAAGCTAAAGAGAAAAGAAGAGCAAGAGAGTGGGGCAGAGAGAAGTAGAGGGAGAGAGGGGTAAGGGGAGAGAGGGGCGAGAGAGATAAAATGGAGAAAAGAGCAAGAGGGTTGAGACAAATGAGAAAGAAAGAGAAGAGAGAGTTAAACAGAGTGCGAGTGAGGGAGAGCTAGAAAGATAGAGGAGATGCAGGAGCAAAGGGGATGATGTAGAGGGAGAGGGAAATAAAGTGGTAGAAAGAATGAGAAAGAGGCAGACAAAGAAAAAGATAATAAGAGGAAGAGAGAGAAGAGATTAATATCAAGAGAGAACTTGATAGAGAAGAAAGTATGAGAAAAGGAGAGGCTGAGAGGGGGATAGAAATAGAGAAGAGCAAGAGTGGGAGGGGATAGGGAGAGAGTGGGAGAGGGAAGATAGACAACTAGAGAGGGACAGTGAGCTAGAATGAGTAATAGAGGGATTGAGAGTGGAAGAGGGAGAGAAAGGGAGATAAAAACTATGAGAGGTGTAGGGAGATGGAGGTAGAGTGAGGGAGTAGAGGCAAAAGAGAGGTGGGGGAGAGAGAGTGGGTGGGATTATGAGGGAGCGGAAATAAACGAGTGATAGAGAGATAGGGAGAGAGGAAAGGTGTGGGAGTGGGAGAGAGTGAAAGAGAGGTGGGGGAGAGAGAGTGGGTGGGATTATGAGGGAGCGGAAATAAACGAGTGATAGAGAGATAGGGAGAGAGGAAAGGTGTGGGAGTGGGAGAGAGTGAGAGAGAGTGATTGAGGGAGAGAAAGTGAGATAAAGATTGTGAAAGGAGGGATATGAAGGGAGAGTGAGGGAGTAGATGCAAAAGAGATATTGGGGGAGAGAGAGACAGCAGGAGAGTGAGGGAGAGAGAGGGAGTTTGTTGGAGTGGGAGAGAGTTAGAGAGAGTGATGTTGTGAGGGAGAGGGAGAGAGAGAGGGAGACGGAGAAAGATAATGGAGGACAGAGGTAAAGCGAGCAGCAGAGAGATGGAAAGAGAGAGGAAGGGAGATGAAGAGCAAAAGAGATAGAGCTAGTGGGAGGAGAGAGCGGAAGTGATAGAGAGTTCTTGTCATCTCTATATAAATTTCTCGCTCCCTCGGTTTCACTCTTTCTCTTCCCCCTTTCTCTAAAGCTCGCCCTATCCTTAATAGACACTCTATTTCTCACTCTCCTCTCTCTCACCCTCTCTCGTTCTATCTCTCTATCCCTATCTCTCACTTTCTCTCACTTCTTCACTTACATTTTCTTCGTTCTCTATCTCACTTTTTCTCAAGCTCTTTATTATGTTCTTGTCTCTCTCCTTTCCTCTCTACCTCTTTCCTTCTCTTTCTTTCCCACTCTCTCTACCTCTCGCTTACTCCCTCTCTTACTCTCTCTCCCCCTCTTGTCACTCCTTCACACGACTCCCATTCTCGATCTCCCTCTCTTTTACTTTCTCTCTTGCTCCATCTTATGATCCCTTATCCTTTCACTTCATTACTCTCACTCTCTCTCTCTACCACTTCACTGTCTCCCTCTCTCACTCTTCTCTTGCTTGTTGTTCTCTCTCATTCTCTCCCTTTCTCACTCTCTTGCTTACTCTCTCCACACACAGTCTCTCCCATTTTTATACCTCTGTTGTTTTTTAGCTCTCCTTAAATCTCTCCCTCGAGAGTGAGCATGAGAGCCAGTGAACTAGAAATAGAGAGATAAAGGGAGGGAGTGATAGGAATTGAGGAGAGAGCCAGAGGGAGAAAGAGAGAAAGAGCAAGACAGAAATAGAGAAGAAGAGAAACTCAGGAAAGAAAGAGCAAAAGATTGAGAGTTAGTGGTAGAGAGAGGGAGATATTGAGGAAGATATGGAGAGAGATGGAGGGGGAGAAGGAGAGAGAGAAATGAAAGGCGAGAGAGATAATAAGAGGGAGGGAAGAATAGACTGAGCGATGGTTAGAGAGAAAGAGTGAGAGAAATATGGAGTGATTGTGTGAGGGAGAGAAAGGGAGACAGAGAGAGGGAGAGGGAGGGAGGGAAGGAAGCAAGAGACAAGGGAGAGAGGGAGAGAAAGATTGATGGGAGAGAGAATGAGGGAGAGTGGCTGATACTGATTGAACATAGAGCTAGAAAGGTTGAAGGATAGTGGGAGAGTGAGAGTGAAACTGAAGAGAGAGAAAGAGGAAGCGATAAAGGGAGACAGTGTGAGAGACAAATAGAGAGAAGAGAGTGTGAGGGAATAGAGAGCGTGAGAGAGGGAGGGTACGAGCAAGGGAGCAAGAAAGAGAGAGATATGGAGAGAGGGAGAGAGAGGGGGATTATGGTAGTGAAAGAGGGAGGGAGAGCCAGAGAGTGGTAGTGAGGGATAATTGGAGGGTCAAAAGTGAGAGACAAAAGGGACAATGAGATAAAGAGATAAAGAGAGATGGAGGTAGTGAGGGAAAAAGAAACTCAGATGGAGGATGTGAGAGAGTTTAAACAGTGACTAGAAAAGATAAAGTGAGAGAGAGTGAGAAGTGAGGCTGTGGGAAGATTGAGAGAGTATGTGAATGAGGGGTAAAGTGGGGGGAAGAACAAGAGAATTATGAGATAGACGGAGCAAGAGGGAGGGTTACAAAGAGGGTGATAGAGAGGGAGGGAGTGAGAGATGGGATAAAGTGAGAGGGAGGGATGGAAGAAAGAGAGGATCCAATGAGAGAGTATAAGACCAAAGAGAGAAAAGAGAGCAACATAGGAGAGTGTGAAAGAGAGTGTAAGAAAGAAAAAGGGAATTGAGAGTGAGAGAAAGAGTGAGGGGGAGAGAGGATAATAGGGAAGAGGATGGAGAGTGAAGAGAGAAAGATAGAGCAAAGGAAAGAGAGGAGAGATTTAGAGAACAAGAATGTAAGAAGAGTTAGATAGAGAGAAAGAAATGGAGCTAAAGAGGGCGATGGAGGGGATGAGAGGAAAAGAGAGGGAGGAAGGGATGGAGGGAGAGTGAGTTGGAGGGATATGGAGGGAGGGGTGTAAGAGAGAGAGTGTGTGTGGGGGACAGAAGAGGAGAAAGAGTGAGAAGTGTGAGTGAATAAGTTGAAATAGAAGAGACAGCAAGAGAGAGGAAGAGAGAGTGGGAAAGAGAGGGAGACATGGAGTATAAGCGACTGAAACTGAGGAGAAAGAGAGGGGAAAAAGAGAGATAACAATAGAGAAATCGAGAGAGGAGAGGTATGGGAAAAGAGAACAAGAGAAAAAGGAAGAGTAAGTGAGAAAGAGCAGAAGGAGATAATAAGGAGAATGAGAGTGAGTTAGAGAGATGGAGTGAAACAAATAGGGAGAGTGAGAGATTGTGAGAGGAGAGAATATATAGAGAGAGATTGTAAGATAGAGCAAGAGAGAAAGAAAGGTGGCGAGGGAGTGAGACAGAGAGAGAAGCAAGAGAAAGAGGAGAGAAGGAGGAATGGAACAAGAAGGAAATGGAGAGCAATGGAAGAGAATGTAAGATAGGGCAATAAAGAGAGCTAAATAGATTGAAAGAGAGAAAAAGTGAGAGAAGGTATGAGGTTGAAAGAAAGGGAGGGAGCTGTGGGAGGTTGTGATGGAGACTGCAAGGGGATGCAGAGTGAGAGGTAGAGAGCAACATAGTAGAGACCTAAAGAGAGAATGAAAGAGAGAGCAAGTGAGAGAGAGTGAGAGAGCAAGAATATCAAAGAGAAAGAGAGGGGGGTTAGAGTTAAAATTGTACATGAAGAAAAAGAGAATAAGAGAATGATAGAAAGCGATAGATAGATAACAAGAAAGAAGAGCGGGAGGGAGGGGGGAGGAGGGAATGCTAGAATGAGAGAAAGAAAGAGACAGAGAAAAATAGTTGAGGGGGGAGGGAGGGAGTGTGAGAAAGTAGTTGAGGAATAATAAGAAGAAGATGAGGGGAGTAAAAGAGAGTAATGAGAGAGCGATTGAGAAAGAGAGGGAAGGAAGGAGAGCGAGAGAGAGGGTGAGGGATGGAGGGAGTGAAAGAGTGAGTAAAGAGAGGGAAGGGAGAGTGATTGAAGTTATATCAAGAGATAGACAAAGAGAGCAAGAGGGAGCAAGCAAGAGATAAAGAGTGATGAAATAATGGGCGAGAGAGAGCGAGAAAGAGCAAGAGAGGGAGTGAAAAAAGGGATTGTAGAGTGAGTGGGAGGGATGAAGAGAGGGTGAGACATAAATATAGAGAGAAAGGAGACTCAAGTTAGATAGGGTAAAAGATAGTGAGTGAGAGGTAGAGAGAGAGAGATAGAGGCAATATGGATGTAGTGGAAGGGCTAGAGGGAGATTAAGAGAGAGAGAGAGATTAAATTAATGAAAGATGGAGAGAGGAAGGGAGGACGAGAGTGAGAGATGGTTAGGGAGAAGAGTGAGTAAAGTGATAAGAGGGAGTAATAAAAGAGAGCAAGGTGTTTGTGTGTGAGAGAGAAAGAGAGATAAATAGAGAAACAAAAAGTGATAAAGTATAAATAGAGAAAAAATCGAGAAAGGGAAAGTGTCAAAAGGAGAGAAATAGAGGGAGGGAGTGAGAGAGATTGAAGAGAGTGAGTGAGGAAGATAGGGTGAAAGAAAAGTGGGAGTGAGTGAGGAAGATAGGGTGAAAGAAAAGAGAGTGATGGAAGATATGGAGAGAAAGTGAGAGTCAGGGAGAGAGTGTGAGAGAATGTGATTAGTTGGAGAGAGAGGGGGGATGAATTGAAGCAGAGTGTGTGGGAGAGAGGAAGAGAGTGTGTGAGACAGGGAAAGAGAGAGTAGGAGAGGGAGAGAGCTGGAGGGAAGGAAGCAAGAGAGAGGGGGAGAGAGGGAGAGAAAGATTGAGAGGAGAGAGAGAGGAGAGCGAGCAATTGAAGTTAGATTAAGTAAGAAAGAGTGAACATGGAGCAGGTAACAGAGAGAGTGAGAGAATAAGAGTGTGAGTGAAACTAATGAGAGAAGAGAGAAAGGGAGAGAGTGTGAGAGAGATATAGAGTGAAGAGAGAGTGAGGGAAGATTAAGCATGAGAGAAGGAGAGATTGAGCGAGCGAGAGAGGGTGCAAGAGAGAGGGACATACGAAGAGGATGAGAAAGAGAGGGATGAAGGGAGTGAAAGTGAGATGGAGAACAAGAGAGAGGCAGTGAGAGATAAAGGGAGCATCAAAAGAGGGAGACAAAAGTGGGCAAGAGAGAGATAAAAAGAGGTGGAATAGAGAGTGAGAGGGAGGGAGAGAGTGAGTGAGAAAGAGAGATAGAAGGAGGTTGTGATAGGGTTTAAAGAGAGAGCAGGAAAGACAAAAGAAATAGAGTGAAAGGGAGAGAGAAAAAGAAGAGAGACTAAGGGAAGATCAAGTAAGAGTGAGTGAGGAGTAAGAAGTGAGGGAGAACAGGAGAATGTTGAGAGAGAGAGAGAGAGAGGGAGCAAGATAAAGGGAGACAGAGATGGATAAAGGGAGGGAAAGAAGAGAGAAAAAAAAGAGAGGGATGAAAGAAAGAGAGAGAGGAGAAATTGTAGGGGATAGAGTAAGAGAAAAGTAAGAGAAAAGAGAGAAGAGAGAGCAACAAAGGAGAGTGTAAAAGAAAGTATAAGATAAAAAAAGAGAATAGAGAGTAAGGAGAGAAACAAATTAATTGAGAAGGACATAGAAAGTGAAGAAAAAATAATGGAGTGAGGGAGAGGAGAGAGTGAGAGAGAAAGGAAAAATTTTGATGGAGAGTGAGAATGGAACTAAGGAGGGTGAGAGGGAGAGAGAGTGTATGAGTGTGTAAGACGGAGAAAGAAGAGTGAGCAACTTAAGGGAGACCTAAAAAGTGCAAGATTGAGGGAGGGAGAAATATAATGGGAGAGAGTGAACCAGTATAGAGAATAAGTGTGAGAGTGAAAGAGATCTAGAGAGAGGAAAATAAATTGAGATAGAGAAGGGGATGTAAGAAAGGATGGAGATAGAGGGATAGGCGAGACAAAAGATATTAACAATGTGGGAACGGATAGAGAGTGTGAGGGATGTAAGGAGGGAGAGAAAAGAGATATAAAGAGTGAGTGAATGAAAGGGAAAGTGAGGGAGGGAGCAAGACAAAAATAACATAGAGAGGGATAGAGTGGAAACAAGAGTATGTAAAAGAGAGTGAGAGAAAAGGGAGACAGAGGAGGGAGAGAGAGAGGGAGAGAGGGAGGTGTGAGAGAAAGTGAGAAATAATGAGAGAGAAGAGAGAAGATTTAAGAGAGAAAAAAGTTAGAAAGTGAGAAATAAAGTGTTTGTGAGGGATAAGGGGGAGAAAGGTCGAGCAAAGAGAGAAGAGAGTGTGATAGAAGAGAGATAGAGAGAGAGAGAGAGAGACAGAGGAGCAAGAGAGTAAGAAAGAAAGATACACTAGAGAGTGAGAGATAAAGGTAGAGAGTGAGAAAGAGATAGATAGAGAGGGGGAGTGAGAGAGATTGAAGTGCGAAATATTGAGACAGAGAGAGATTGTGAGAGATAAATTGAGTAAATAGTGAGAAAAAAATAGAGGAAGAGGGGGTTAATGTGAGGGATAGAGGAAAGGAGAGCAAGCGAAAGTGTGACATAGAGATCGTGAGAGAGAGATTTAGAGAGAGGATAGCGAGGGAGATGCATATGTAGAGGGAGTAAGTGGATGGGAGAGATTGAGAGAGTGTGTGAAAGAGAGAGTGGGGAGATAGAAAGAGGGAGACAAAGTGGAGGGAGAGAGAGAGAGAGAGAGAAAAGGGAGACAGAGGAGGGAGAGAGGGAGAGAGGGAGGTGTGAGAGAAAGTGAGAAATATTGAGAGAAAAGAGAGAAGGATTGAGAGAGAAAAAGTTGGAAAGTTAGAAATAGAGTGTGTGTGAGGGATAAGGGGGAGAAAGATCGAGCAAAGAGAGAAGAGAGAGTGATAGAAGAGAGAGAGAGAAGAGCAAGAGAGCAATAGAGAGTGAGAGATAAAGGTAGAGTGTGAGAAAGAGATAGATAGAGAAGGGGAGTGAGAGAGATTGAAGTTTGAAAGATTGAGACAAAGAGAGAGATTGTGAGAGATAAATAGAGTAAATAGTGAGAAAAAATAGAGGAAGAGAGGGTTAATGTGAGGGACAGAGGAAAGTTGACCAAGAGAATGTGTGACATAGAGATCGTGAGAGAGAGACTTAGAGAGAGGATAGCTAGGGACATGCATACGTAGAGGGAGAGAGCGGATGGGAGAGATTGAGAGAGTGTGTGAAAGAGAGAGTGGGGAGATAGAAAGAGGGAGACAAAGTGGAAAGGAGGAAAATGGGAGAGGGAGAGAGTGGGGGATATCTGGAGAGAAAGGGTGAAAGGAATGAGAGAGAAGAGAGAGAGAGAAAAGAGAGATTATGAGAGAAAGAAGGAATAGAGAATGAGAAAAAGAGAGGGATAATTCAAGAGTGATTGTGATATAGAGATGAAAAGAGGGACTGAGAGAGAAAGGGCGAGAGATGAAGCAAGAGGAAGAGAGTGTGTGTGCGTGTGAGTGAGAGTAATGGAAGAGAGAATACTAGAAGAGAGAGAAAGAAAGATAGATAATAAATAGTTTAAAAAATAGATAGAGAGAGACTGGGTGAGATTGAAGAGAGAGAGAACGAGAGAAGAGGGAGAGGGAGAGAGAAGTAAAGAGAGGAGAGTATGAAAGAAGATTAAGCAAAAGAGAATGAGCTAAAAGAAAAGAGGAAGATAAAATAAGAGGAGTGAGAGAGAGAGGGAGATGGAGGGGATGAGAGAGAGAGAGAGAGGGAGAAAGAGAGGGAAGGAGAGTGACTTAGAGAGAGGGATATAGAGAAGGACACGAGAGAGAGTTGTGTGTGGGGGATAAAGGAGGAGAAAGAGTAAGAAGGGAGAGGGAATAGGTATCAATAGAAGAGATAATAAGACCTAGAAACAGAGGGAGGGAGTGGGAAAGAGAGGGAGAGAGGGAGTAAGAGTGTGTGAAATTGAGGAGAAAAGGAGGGGGAGAAAGAGAGAGCGATAGGGAAATTGAGACGGAAGAAAGGTGAGGGAAGATAGAACAAAAAGAAAAGGAGGAGCAAGAGAGAAAGAGGAGAGGGAGATAATAAGTAAGAGAGAGTGAGATAGAGAGCGAGAAATGGAGCTAAAGAGGTTGAGAGAGAGTGCTTGAGAGAGAGTGACAAATTGTATAAGTGGGTGAGATGGAGAGACAAGAGTGAGCTACATAAGGAGACCTAGAGATGGAAAGATTTAGGAAGTGAGAAAGAAAGAGAAAGAGAGAGTGAGACCGATAAAGAGATATAACTGTTAGAGAGTCAAACAGATCTTGAGAAAAAAGAATATAAGAGAGGAGGAGAGTGAGGGACAAGAGAGAAAAAGATATTAACCGGACGAGAAGGAGAGAGAGTGTGAGAGAGGGAGGGAGAGAAAAGAGAGTCTGAGAGTGAGAGAATGAAAGAGAGTGAGAGAGAGAGCAAGAGGGACATATAGATAGACAAAGATAGAGTAAAGAAAGAGAGTAAGAAATAGGGGTGACAAAGAGAGTGAGGGAGAGAGGGAGAGAAGGTGAGAGAGAAGTTTAAGCGAAAGTGAGAAATAATGAGACAGAAGAGAGAAGGATTGAGAAAGATAAAAGTTGGAGAGCGATAGAGTGTGTGAGGGATGGTGAGAGAGTGAGAAAGAGAGATATAGAGGGGGTGTGAGAGAGATTGAAGAGTGAAAGATTTATATAGAGAGATTGTGATAGAGAAATAGAGAGAGAAATGAGATTGAGAAAAAATAGAGCAAGAGTTGGTTCATGAGTGAGACAGAGGGAAGGAGAACAAGAGAGGGTTAGAGAGAGAGATAAAGGGAAGGAGAGCAAGAGAATGAGTGAGAAAGTCATCAAATGAGAGAGATAGAGAGAGCGAGCGGAGGATGTAGAGATAGAGGGAGAGAATGGAAGGAAGAGTGTGAGAGAGTGTGAAAGAAGGAGGGGAGATAGAGATAGAGGCAGACATAAAGCGGGAAGGAGGAAAGTGAGAGGAGGAAGAGAGTTGGGGATATATGTAGGCAACAATTGAAAAGAATGAAAGATAAGAAAAACAAATAAAATACAGATTAAGACAGAGAGAGAAAGAGAAAGATAGAAGGACACGTTAAGAGTGAGAGTGATATGGAGATGAAGAGACAAATTGAGAGAGAAACAGCGTAAGAGGGAATAAGATGAAGAGAGACAGAGAGAGAGTGTGTGTGTGAGAGAGAAATAGAACAGAGAATAATAAAAGAGAGAGAAAGAAATATAGAGAATAAATAATGAAAAATAGAGAGAGGGAGGGAGCGAGGGAGATTGAAGAGAGAGGGAATGAGAGAGGAAGAGAGATGGAGAGAAGAATAGAGAGAGAAGAGCGTGCGTAGGAAGATATAGCTAGAGAGAGTGAGCGAGAGGAAAAGAGGGAGAGAGAATAAAAGAGTGAGTGAGAGAGAGAGAGGGAGGGAGAGATTAAGTGAGCAAATGAAGAGGGAAATAAAGGGGATGAGAGGGGGAGAGAGAAAGAGGAAGGGTGGGAGGGTGAGTGATTGAGAGGGTGGAGGTGGGCGGGATGCAAGAGAGAGAGTGTGGGGGATAAAGCAGGAGAAAGAGTGAGAAGAGAGAGGGAAAATGTAGCAATAGAAGAGATAGTAAAAGTGTGCAAGAGAGAGTGCAAGAAAGATTGGGATAGAGTAGTAAGAGTGAGTGAAATTGATGAGAAAGAGAGGGAAGAAGAAACTGAGAGAGAGAGAGCAATAAAGAAATTGAGAGAGAAGGGAGATGAGGGAAGAGAGAACAAGAGGAAAAGGAAGAGAATCAAAGATCGTGAGGGAGGGAAAGAGGGAGAGAAAGAGAGAGTGCATGTGAGAGAGAGAGAGGAAGAGAAGAGAGTGTGAGAGATAGTGGGAGGGGAAAAGAGCGTGTGAAAGAGGAAGAGCATGTTGGTGTGGGGGATAGATGGAGAGAAACAGTAAGAGGAGATGAGAATAAAGTAATTATATAAGAGTAAGAGAGAGGTAGGGAGAGAGAATAGAGAGTGATAAGAAGAGAGGAAGTGAGTGAGCATGAGAATTAAATTGACTAAACAGACAGTGTCTAGGAAATAGAGAAAAAATAGAGAGGGAAGTGAGGGTAAGGGAATGAAGCGCAAGAAAGAGAGAGAGATAGAGAAAATGAGAGAGAGTGCGAGAGAGAAGAAGAGAGAACGGAAGAAGAGCTAAGTGAAAGAAGACAAGGAGAGAGGGGATGTGAGAAAGAGAGTAATAAGGTATTAGATGGAGAGTGAGTGAGAGAATAGATAGATAAATTGGTAGATATGTAGAGAGAAAGAGATAGGAAAATGAGATGGAGGGGAAGAGAGAAAATAAAATAACGAGAAAGAAATGCAAAGTGTGGGAGAGAGAGCTAGAGATTGAGAAAGAGATAAGAGAAAAATATAGAATAGAGGGAGATGTGTGAGAAATATTGGTAAGGGGAGAGAGGGAGCGAGAGGGGGAGAGGGAGATAGAGTGGGGGATAGACAAAGATAAAGAGTAAGAGGAGAAGAGAATAGAGTAGCATAAGAGAGTAAGATGGATAGGAAGAGATAGAATAAAGAGTTAGAAAGGGAGAGAAATGGAGTAAGAGTGAGATTTGAATTCAATAAAGGGAGAGAAGGACCACGAAATAGAGACAAATAAGCGAAAAGAGAAAGGGAAGAAAGAGCAAGAGAAAGGAAGGGAGAGAGAGAGAAGAAGAGAAAAAGGAAGGACAAGAGCGAAAGAGGAGTGGGAGAGAGGTGGTGTGAGAAGTATAGTAATGAATGGTTAGATTGAGATAATATGAGCGAAAATAGAGAGAAAGAGATAGGAACAAGAAATGGAGGAGAAGAGACAAAATAAAATAGCGAGAAAGAAATGCAGAGTGTGGGAAGAGAGAGCGAGAGAGATCGAGAAAGAGAGAAAAGGAAAATAGAGAATAGAGAGAGGTGTGTGAGAAATTTTGGTAGGGGTGAGAGGGAGTGAGAGGGGAGAGCAACATAGAGTGGGGGATAGACAGAGAAAAAAAGTAGGAGGAAAAGAGAATAGAGTAACATAAGAGAGTAAGAGAGTTAATAATAGAGAATAGAGAGAGTAAAAAAGGGAGAGGAATGGAGAAAGAATGAGATTTAAGTTGAATAAAAGCAGATATGAACCAAGAAATAGAAGAAAAAGAGTGAAAAAAGAGAGTAAGGGAAGAAACAGCAAGAGAGAGGGAAGAAGAGAGAGAGAGAAAACGAGAGAGAGCATGAGAGAGAAGAAGAGATAAAGGAAGAACAAGAGGAAAAGAGGAGCGGGAGAGAAGTGGTGTGAAAAGTGATAGTAATGAAGAGTTGGATTAAGAGAAAGTGAGAGAACAGATTGATAAATTGGTTGACAGAGAGAAAGATAGAGATTGGAGCGTTAGATTTAGGGAAGAAACATAAATAGTTGGAATGAAATGGAGTGTAAGGGAAATGACAGCGACAGAGATCGAAAAAGAGAGCTTATGGGATTGAAATAGAGAAAGTGTGAGAATGTGTGGGTTTGAGAGAAAGGGAGAGAGAGGGAGGGAGGATGAGTGAAAAGTGAAATTGAAAAGAGCTCAAGTGAGAAAGAGAGAGAGTGGGAAGGATGGAAGCAAAAGAGAGGAGAAGAGAGAGTGTGGGGGTAGAGGGAGAGAAAGAGTGAGGGAGTGAGTGGGAGAGAGGGAGAGCGCGAGAGAGAGTGGGGGATTGTGTGAGAGAAAGAGAGAGAACAAAGGTTAACATAAGAGAGAGCAAAAGACCGAGAAAGAGCAATATAATAGAGTGTTAGAGAGAGCATTAGTAGTAAAGAAATGGAAAGAGAGAGATAGAGGGAGGTCGTAAGAACGATTGAAGAGAGAGAGAGGGAGAAAGAGAGGGATAGAGTGAGAGAAATAGAGAGTGCTGAACGATAGAACAAGGGAGATTGAGCGAGAAGGGGAGAGAGAGGCAGATGATAAAGAGTGAGAGAGGAGTTGTAAAGGGAGATATGGAGTAGAGGAAGAGAGGAAGAGAAAGTGCGATAGATAGAGAAAGAGGAAAGTTTGAGTGAGAGAGGGAATGAGGAAGGGGGACAGAGGAGAGAGAGTGGGAGGATGGACTAAGCGAAATAATGAGAGACGAGCGAGCAACTTTTCAGAGAGTAAATGAGAGAAAGATAACAAAGAGTGAGAGAGAAAAGAAGGGAGTGAGCTAAGTTGAAGACAGGGAGGGAGCGACAAAAGGACAGAGAGAGTGAGAGGGAAATTGGAAGAGCAGAGAGTGAAAGAAAGAGGGAGATGAAGATAAAGAGGTTGAGTGAATGGGATAGAGAGTGAGAGAAAGAGAGAGAAAAAAGGGTGAGAAAGAGCGGGAGTAAGAGTGACAATAAATTTAATAGAGAAAGGAGAGTAGACAGGGAAGAGATATTGAGAAATGAGAGAGGAAGTGAGAAGGAGTGAAAGAAAGCAATAGATAATGTTTGTGGGGATAGTGCGTGAGGAAAAATCAGAGAAGAGAGACCATCAGAATACAAAGTAAGAGAGAGACAATAACAGTGAGAAAGAGAGAGAGGGAGTGATGAAAGGAGAGAGAGGGAGTGATGAAGGGAGAGTGAAGAGAGTGGGGGAGAGAGGCAGATGAGTTAGAATAGAATGAGAGGAAGAGAGGGAGAGAGTGTGTGAGAGAGAGAAAGTTAGAGGGAGAGAGGGAGGGAGAGGGAGGAATGGAAGCAAGAGAGAGGGGGAGATAGGGAGAGAATGATTGAGAGGAGAGGGAGGAGAGCAAGCAATTGAAAGGTGAGTAATTGAGAGCGAGTAACCATGAAGCGAGAAAGAGAGAGGGAGTGAGGGAGTATGGGTGAGAGTGAAATTGAAGAGAGAGGAAGAGGGAGCAAGGTAGGGAGAGAGTGTGAGAGAGAAATAGAGTGAAGAGGGAGTGAGGGAATAGAGAACACGAGAGAGGGACATAATGAGCAGGTAAAAAAAATGAAAGTGCTAGAAGAGAGAAAGAAAGAGGGATTGAGAGATAGTGATAGAGAAACGATAGGGACAGAGAGAGTGTGAATGAGTTAAAGCAAGAGGAGAGAGATAGAGAGAGGAGTGAGATAGGGAGAGAGGGAGAAAGAGAGGTAAGGAGGGATTGAAAGAGGGAGGGATCGAGGAGGAAATAGAGAGATGTATGAGGGAAAATAATAAATAAGGAGATGGATATGGGGGAGAGAGCAAGATGTGATTGAGAGAGTGTATGTGAGGGAGAGAGAGTGTGAGAGAGAGAGAGAGCAAGAGATATGGAGAGAGAAAGATTGAGTAAAGTGAGAGAAGAGAGGGAGATAGAAGAAAGAGCAAGATAGAGATAGAGAGGGGACAAAAGTCAGCAAAGAAACAACAAAAAGAGATGAATTAGGGAGAGAGAGAGAGAGGCAGTGAAGATAGGGATTGAAGAGTGAGCTGGAGGGAGAGAGTGAGAGGGGGAAAAGGAAAACAAAGAGAGAGAAGAGAGACTCATGCAAGATAGAGCAAAAGATAGTGAGTGCAAGTTTGAAAGAGAGAGATATAGAGGGAGATATGGAGTGAGAGGGAGGGGAGGGGGATAGATAATAAAGATAAAAAGAGTGAGAGAGGGTGTGAGAGAGAAAGATACATAAATAAATTATAAGATAGTTAGAATACAGAGAGAAGGAGGAAGGGAGTGAAAGAGGGAGGGGGAGAGGAATAGATGTGTGAGAGAAGGTTAGAAATAATGAGATAGAGAAGAGGTCTCATAGAAAGCTGATTGTGGGATTGAAAGAGAGAGTAGGTAGAGAGGGAAAGTGAGAGAGTGAGGGATAGAGTGAGAGAAAGAGCACGAATAAAGAGCAACAAAAAAGAGAGAAAAATAACGAGAAAGAGAGATAGAATAAAGAGTGAGGGATAGAGCATGAGTGGTAAAGAGAAGGAAAAAGAGAGATAGAGGGACCTACTCCCTTACTTTATCTGGAAAGAGTGAGATGGACAGAGGGAGGGTGAAGATGAGAATGAATGAGAGAGAGAGAGTGAGAGAGAGGGACAGAAAGTTGAGGGGAAGTGCGTGGGAGAGAGGGGGACAAGTGAGAGAGAGGGGGAAGGAGAGCGAGAGAGTAGGAGAGAGTAGAGAATAGAGAAAGAGAGAGTGAGAGGAGAGAGAAAGGAATGATGAAGAAAAGAAAGAGTAAGAGAGAGAGTAGAGACCGAGAAAGAGAGAGGGAGGGAGTAAGTGACAATGAAATCGAATAGAAAGTGGGACCATAAAAGAGAGAGAAAGAGAAAGAGTAAGGAAAGTGAGCAAAAGAGATGAGTAGGAGGGACAATGAGTGGGGAAATAAGACTTAGAAGAACGAGAGATGCAGAGGAGAGGAGGTTAATAAGTGGGATAAAGGGACAGAAAGAGAGCAAGGAAGGGAAATGAAAGGATTTGAGAGAGAGATAAAGTGAGAGAAGGTAAGAAGTTTGAATGAGAAAGGAGGGAAGACTTCTTGAAGAGCAAGGGTAGAGAGAATGATAGAGAAAAAGAGAGACAAGGAGAGAACTTGGCAGAGAGAGAGAGGATGGGAGGGAGAGGAGGTTGATTAGGGGCAGGAGAGGGGGCGAGAGAGAGAGAAAGAAAGAGGAGGTATTTAGAACACATTAAGGCTAGAGAGAGTGTGTTAGTGAGAGAAAGAGAGATTGGAGCAAGGAAAAAAGAAGAGAGGGGGAAGTTAGAGAGAGAAAATATGTTCATGAAAGTTAGGGGGAGTGAGGGAGTGTGAGAGACACAAGAAGTGAGTCCGAGGAAGAGAAAGAGAGTGAGGAAAAGAAACAAAGAATGAAAGAGAGAGAGGAAGTGGGGGATAGATAAAGAAAACGAGTGAGAGGAAGGGAAAGTGAAAGAGATAATGGAGAGTGTGATAAAGATAAAGTAAGGGAGTAGGTCCCTCTATCTCTCTTTTTCCTTCTCTTTACCACTCATGCTCTCTCCCTCACTCCTTATTCTATCTCTCTTTCTCGTTCTTTTTCTCTCTTTTTTGTTGCTCTTTATTCGTGCTCTTTCTCTCACTCTATCCCTCACTCTCTCACTCTCCCTCTCTACCTACTCTCTCTTTCAATCCCACAATCAGCTTTCTATGAGACCTCTTCTCTATCTCATAATTTCTAACCTTCTCTCACACATCTATTCCTCTCCCCCTCAATCTTTCACTCCCTTCCTCCTTCTCTCTGTATTCTAACTATCTTATAATTTATTTATGTATCTTTCTCTCTCACTCCCTCTCTCACTCTTTTTATCTTTATTATCTATCTCCCTCCCCTCCCTCTCACTCCATATCTCCCTCTATATCTCTCTCTTTCAAACTTGCACTCACTATCTTTTGCTCTATCTTGCATGAGTCTCTCTTCTCTCTCTTTGTTTTCCTTTTCCCCCTCACTCTCTCCCTCCAGCTCACTCTTCAATCCCTATCTTCACTGCCTCTCTCTCTCTCCCTAATTCATCTCTTTTTGTTGTTTCTTTGCTGACTTTTGTCCCCTCTCTATCTCTATCTTGCTCTTTCTTCTATCTCCCTCTCTTCTCTCACTTTACTCAATCTTTCTCTCTCCATATCTCTTGCTCTCTCTCTCTCACTCTCTCTCCCTCACATACACTCTCTCAATCACATCTTGCTCTCTCCCCCATATCCATCTCCTTATTTATTATTTTCCCTCATACATCTCTCTATTTCCTCCTCGATCCCTCCCTCTTTCAATCCCTCCTTACCTCTCTTTCTCCCTCTCTCCCTATCTCACTCCTCTCTCTATCTTTCTCCTCTTGCTTTAACTCATTCACACTCTCTCTGTCCCTATCGTTTCTCTATCACTATCTCTCAATCCCTCTTTCTTTCTCTCTTCTAGCACTTTCATTTTTTTTACCTGCTCATTATGTCCCTCTCTCGCGTTCTCTATTCCCTCACTCCCTCTTCACTCTATTTCTCTCTCACACTCTCTCCCTATCTTGCTCCCTCTTCCTCTCTCTTTAATTTCACTCTCACTCATACTCCCTCACTCCCTCTCTCTTTCTCGCTTCATGGTCACTCGCTCTTAATTACTCACCTTTCGATTGCTTGCTCTCCTCCCTCTCCTCTCAATCATTCTCTCCCTATCTCCCCTCTCTCTTGCTTCCATTCCTCCCTCTCCCTCCCTCTCTCCCTCTCACTTTCTCTCTCTCACACACTCTCTCCCTCTCTTCCTCTCATTCTATTCTACCCTCACTCTCCCTCGCTCTCATTTCTCTCTATATCTCCCATCGCTCTCTCTTTTCTGTCACCCTCTATTCCTATCTCACTCCCACTCTCTTCAATCTCCCTCACACCCTCCCTCTATCTCTTTCATTCTCACTCTCTACTACTCTCACACTTTTCTCTATTCATGCTTTATCACTTTTTCTTTCTATATTACTATCTTTCTTTCCCACTCATACACGTACTCTTGCACTCTTTCATCACTCTCTCTGATCACTTTACTCACTTTTTCTGTCCAACCATCTATCACTCTCTTCCTCCCCCTCTCTTCCTCTTTCATTAAACTCTCTCTATCGCCATCTCTCCCTCCCACTACCTCCATATCCCCTCTAGATATCCCTCTCTCTACCTCTCACTCACAATCTTTTTCTCTATCTTCCCTGAGTCCCTCTTCCATCTATATTTCTGTCTCATCCTCACTGCTCTCCTGCCGCTCACTCTTCATCCCTATCATCACTTCCTCCCTTGCTCTCTCTCTCGTACTCTCTATTCATCTCTCTTTATTGTTTCTTGCTCTCTTTTTCCCCTCTTTATCTCTCTCTTTTGCTCATTCTACTATGACTCTCTTCTCTCTCTTTACTCTCTCTCTCCCTCAATCTCTCACTCTCTCCCTCACTCCCTCCCTCACGCTCTCTCTTAGTTTCTCTCACATCTTGCTTTCTCCCCTCATAACCATCTCATTATTTATTATTTTTTATCATATATCTCACTTTACCCCTTGATCCCTCCCTCTTTCAATCCCCACATCCCTCTGTTTTGCTCTCTCCCTATCATACTCCTCTCTCTTCCTCTCTCCCTCTCCATCTCCTTCTCTCCTTCTTACTTATTCACTCCCTCTCCCAACCTCTCATATTTTCTATCGCTCACTATCATTCACTCTCTCTTGCTCTCTCCTCTCCACTTTCTCTTTTCTCTATATCTCTCTCTCATCGTCTCCCATTCCCTCACTCAAACTCATCCTCTCCCTCTCACTTCCATCCTTCCCACTCTCTCTATGTAAATTTCTCTCCCTCTATCTCCCTCACTCCCTTTCCATCACCCTCTCTCCTTCTTTCATTCTCACACATTCTCTTAATCTCCCTCCCAATCTAAAACTTGCTTACTATCTTTTTGCTCTCTCTTCCACTTTCGCTTCCTATTTGTCTCTCTCTTAAATCTTTTTTTCTTTCTCTCGCTCTCTCACTCCCTCTTACCCATCAAATTCTCTTACTCTCTCCATCTATCCCCCTTTCTAACTCCCTATGTTGCTCTTACCCTTTGTCTCTTTCTTTTTCGCTCTCTTCCTTTCTCACTATGTCTCAATCTCTATTATGTTTCTTTCTTTCACTCTCTAGCTCTCTCTTGCTCTATTTCTCTCTCTCTACTTTTTCTTTATCTCCATTTATCCATCACTCCTTTTCAGTCACTCCCGTATTTACTCCCGTATTTCACACTCTCTCATACTCCTTCAATCCCTTCTCTCTCTTTCTCCTCTCACCTTTTCTCTCTCTCCCTCTCTCCCTCACTCGCCCTCCCTAACTCTCTCTTGTTCCATCTTCGTTCTCTCTCTTGCTCGTTTTCTCTTACTCTCTCTTCACTTCACTCACTCCTACTCCCTCTCTTTATCTGTTTCACACACTCTATTCTCTCTCCCACTTTCTTTTGCCATCTCGCTCTTATTCTTTATTCTAAATCAACTTCTCTCTTTCCCTTCTCACTCTTTCTCTTCCTCTATCCCCACATGCTCTTTCTCTATTTCTCTCACTTCCCTCCTTCCTCTCTCTCTTTCTCACGCTCTCTCCAACTTTTCCATCTTGCCCTCCCTCTCTCTCCATCTCTCTCATTCACTCTCTCATTCTCTAATTATTCCTCCCTCACTCCCTCTTTCTATACCTTCCCTCGCCTTCCTTCTCTCCCTATATCTCTCCCATACTCTCTTCCTCCGTCGCTCCCTTCCTCTCTCTTTCTCAATATTTGTTCTCTTTCTTTCTCTTTTTTTGCACACACTTCTCTAAATCTTTCTCCAATGTTTCTCTCTCACTCTCCCTACCTCACAAACATTTACACACAATATCTCTCTTTGCTCAATCTTTCTCTCCCACTATCCATCACACATACTCTCTCTCGTGCGCTCCAACTTTTATCTCTCTGAATCCCTCTCTTTTCTCTCTCATTGCTTCACAAGTTCTCTCACACTTCTGTCTCCCTCTCTCCCTTCCGCTCTCTGCCTCCTCTATCTCTCACTCTCTTTTCCTTACTCTTGTTTTCACCTCTCTTCCACTATCTACATGTCTCTCTTGTGCTCAAACTTTTATCTCTCTTGATCCCTCTCTCTCATTGCTTCTCATATTCTCTCACACTTCTGCCTCCCACTCGCTCCCCTTAACTACCTCCTCTATCTCTCAATCTATTTTCCTTAATATTGTTCTCACTCTCTCATTCTCTAACTATATATCTCTCTCCTTTTGTTCCCTTCCTGACTACACCTTCTCTCCCTTCCCAATCTCTTAATAGATTTTTTTCTCTCTTGTCCCTCTCTCTTTCCCTTTCTTATATCATTTTCTCTCCCTCACTCTCATTTCTTTCATCTCTCTAGATCTCTTTTGCTCTCTCACTCTTGCTCTCCTTATCGATCTCACTCTCTCCCTCTATCATTCTCACTCCAACATTCTTGCCCTATCTAGGTCTCCCTTATGCAAGTCACTCTTCTCTCTCCATCTCATACACTCATACACTCTCTCACTCTCTCTCAATCTTTTTCTCTCAACCTCTTTAGCTCCATTTCTTGCTATCTATCTCACTCTTACTTTCTCTCTTGTTCTTTCTCGCTCACACTCTCCTCTTTCCCTCTCTCATCTTTCTCTTTTTTCTCTCTATCCTCTTCTTTATTATTCTCTCTCCCTCTCTCTCTCTTTCTCATTCTCTACTCTCTTTTTTTTATCTTATACTCTCTTTTAAACTCTCATTTGTTGCTCTCTTATCTCTCTTTCAACTCTTTCTCTCATTCTCTCTTCCACTTTCTCTCTCCTCTCTCTTACTTTCATCCTTCCCTCTCTTCTCTCCCTACCTCCCTCGCCCTACCTATCTCCCTCTGTCTCCCTCTCTATTGCTCCCCCTCACTCACCATTCTCCTGCTCTTGCGCTATCTTTACCCCTCACTCTCTTTACTCGATCTTCCCAAAGCCTCACTTATCACCAATTTTCCCTTTCACTCTCTCTCACTTTCTCTATCCTACTCTCTTTAAACCCTTTCACTTCCTCCAATCTCTCTTTCTCCCTCACTACCTCCATCTCTCTCTCACTCTCTATTCCACCTCTCTTTATCTCTCTCATTATCTCATCCGTCCCTCACTTTTGACCCTCCCATTATCTCTCACTACCACTCTCTCACTCTCCCTCTCTCTTTCGCTCCTTAATCCCTCTCTCTCTCTCCAGCTCTCCCTATCTCCCTCCTTTATGCCCGCTCTCTCCCTCGCTCGCTCTCTCCCATTCTCACTCTCTCTTTTCCCTCACACTATCTTTTCTCTATTTGTCTCTCACACCCTCTCCCTTTCTCGATCCCTCTTTCTCTCCCTTCAATTTCACTCTCACTCTCACTCCCTCTATTTTTAGCTCTATGATCTCTCCTTCACACACTCTCACTTCTGTCACTCAATCTCTCTTCCTCTCTCCCCTGTCACTTGCTTCCTTCTTTCCCTCCCTCTCTCCCTCTCTCAATCTCTCTCTCTCTCTCAGACACACTCTCTATCCCTCTCTCGCACTCTTCTGGTTCATCTCGCACTCTCTCTCCCACAAAATCTCATTCTCTACCCACTCTCTCCCTTTTCTCACTCCCTCTTCCTCTCTCTTAAATCTCACTCTCACTCTTACTCTCCCACTCCCTCTCTCTTGCTCACTCCATGTTCACTATCTCTCACTTACTCTCTCTTCAATTTCTCACTCTCCTCTCTTTCAGTTTTACTCTCTCTCACTTACACTCTCCCTTTCTCGCTCCCTCTTCCTCTCTCTTTGGTTTCACTCTGACTCTTACTCCCTCCTTCCCTCTCTCTTTCTCACTCCATGTTCAATCTCTGTCACTAAGTCTCTCTTTTATTACTCCTCCTCTTTTTTATTGCTCCCTCTCCTCTCTATCATCTCAGCCTTTCTCCCCCTTTTGCCCTTTCTCTTGCATCCTTCCCTTCTTGCCTCTCTCCCTCTCTCACTCTCTCTTTCTCTCTTGTACACACTCTCGCTCTCACTCTTCCAATTCATCCCCACTCTCTCTCCCACTAAATCTCATTCTCTACCCCCTCTCCCTCACTCTCAAATCCTCTCCATATCTTCCATCACTCTCTCTTCACTCACACCCCTCTTCCTCTCTCACTACCATTGTCTTCAATCTCACTCACTCCCTCCCTCTATCACTCTTTTTCTCAATCTCTTCCTCTCTCAATTTTTTTTATTTATGCTTTTATCACTTTTTCCTTCTCTATTTCTCTGTCTCACTCTCTTTCTCACACACATGCACACTCTTGCTCTCTTTTATCACTTCTTCTTATGACTGTACTCGCTCTTTCTCTCCAACCATCTTCACTCTCTTCCTACCTCTATCATCTTCTCACCCTCCAACAATCACCATATGCTTTTTATATCTCCCTCTCTCTAGCTCTCACTCACTATCTTTTACTCTATCTTCACTCCCTCTCTTGCTCTCTCTCTCCCACTCTTTATTTCATATATCGTTATTGTTTTCTTGCTCACTTTTAGCCCCCTCTCTCTAGCTCTTTCTTCTATCACCTCTTTTCTCTCTCTTTACTCACTCTTTCTCTCCCTCTATCTCACAATCTCTTTCTCACTCTCCCTCTCTCACACTCAGTCTCTCGGTTTCTCTCACATCTTGCTCTCTCCTCTCTATCCATCTCATTATTTCTTTTTTTCTCATATAGATCTATCTTTCCTCCTCGATCCCTCTCTCTTTCAATCCCCACTTCCCTCTCTTTCTCACACTCTCTCTATTGTACTCCTCTCTCTCACTCCCCTTCTCGCTCACTCTCTCTTGTTCTATCTTTCAACACTCTCTATTTCTCTCTCACACGCTCTCTTCCTCTCTTCCTCTCTCTCTTCAGTTTTTCTCATGGCCTCCCTCTATCTCTCACACACTATTATATCTCTTTTTCTTAGCCGTTTGCTCCCTATTATGTTGCCCTTTATTCTCTTTATTTCTCTCACCCTATCCCTCACTCTCTCACTCTCCCTCTCTCCTTACTCTCTCTTTCAATCCTTTATCATCTCTCTCTTAATTTTTATCTCTCTTCCTCTTCTCCCTCTCATTATTTCTCACATTCTCTCACACATCACTTCCTCTTCGCTTCTCTCTCGCTCACTCCCTCCCTCCCTCTCTCCTTTTCTCTCCATATATCTCACTCTCTTTACCTTACTCTTCTTCTCACACTATCCCAATTTCTTCATATATCCTTTTTGTGACTCCCTGACTCTCTTGCTCTTTATTCTTTATCTCCCTCTTTTTTTTATCTCCCACTCTCTACCTCTCACTCACTATCTTTTGTTTTATCTTCCTTGAGTTTCATCTCTGTCTCTATTTCTACCTTACCCTCCCCCTCCCTCTCTCCCTCCAGCTCACTATTCAATCCCTATCATCACTCCCTCTAATGCTCACTCTCTCACTCTCTATTTCATCTCTCTTTATTGTTTCTTTGCTCTCTTTTGCCCCTGCTCTGTCTCTCTCTTGCTCTTTATTCTAACTCCCTCTCTTCTCTCTCTTTTACTCACTCTTCTTATCCCTCTATTTCTCATGTCTCACACACTCTCCCTCCCTCACACACTCTTAATTACTCTCACATCTTGCTCTCTCCCCTCATATCCATGTCATTATTTATTATTTTCTCACATACAACTCCCTTTCCTCATCGATCCTTGTCTTTTAATCGCTCCTTCCCTCTCTTTCTCACTCTTTCTCTATCTCACACCTCTCTCTCTCTCTCTCCTCTTGCACTCACTCATTCACTCCCTCTCCCATCCTCTAATTATCTCTTTCACCCACTCATTCCCTCTCTGTTGCTCCCTCTTCTCTCACTTTCACATTCCCCTACTCGCTCACTCTCTCTTCCCTCACTCTATTTTTTTCTCACACTCACTCCCTTTTGTGCTCTCTCTTCCTCTCTCTTCAGTTTCACTCTCACTCTTACTCCCTCACTTCATCTCACTTACTCTCTCTTCAATTGCTCACACTCCTCTCCCTCTCTTGCTTTCTTTCACTCCCTCTCACTTCCTCTCTCATTCCTCAATATCTCTTCCCTTTCCATTTTACTCTCCTTCTCTCTCTATTAAATTTCATTCTCACTCTTACACCCTCCCTTTCTCACCCTTCTTTCTCTGCTCTCTTTCTCTCGCACTCTCTCCCACTTACTCTACCTCTCTATCTTCATCTCCCTCTTTCTTTCACTCTCTTCTCGCCCAATTTCCCTCTCACTTTCTCTCTCCTTCTGTCGCTCCCTCCCTCTCTTCAACTTAGCTCACTCCCTTCTTTTCTCTTTCTCACTCTTTGTTATCTCTCTCTCATTTACTCTCTGTATTGTTGCTCGCTCTTCTCTCATTACTTCGCTTCGTCCATCCTCCCACTCTCTCTCCTCTGTCACCCTCCCTCATTCCCTCTCTCACTCAAAATTTCCTCTTTCTCTCTCTATCGCACTTTCTCTCCCTCTCTCCCTCCACTCTCTCTATCTTCCTTTACAACTCCTCTCTCTCACTCCTTATTATACATTCTTTTGCTCTACCTCTCTTTTCCTTTCTCGCTCTATTTCCCTTGTTCTATCTTTCAGAACTCTCTATTTCTCTCTCACACTCTTTGTCCCTCTCTTTCTCCCTCTCTCTTCAATCTTTCTTACGACCTCCCTCTATCTCTCTATTTCTTTTTTTACTACTAATGCGCTCTCTAACACTCTATTATATTGCTCGTTCTCAATTCGTTGTTCTCTCTTATGTTAACCTTTATTCTCTCTCTTTCTCTCACTCAATCACCCACCCTCTCTCGCTCTCCCTTTCTCCCACTCACTCCCTCACTCTTTCTCTCCCTCTATCCACCACTCTTTCTCTCCCTCTCTATTGCTTCTATCCATCCCGCTCTTTCTTTCTCTTTTGAGCTCTTTTCAATTTAACTTTCACTCTTCCTCACCTCTCCATCTCTCCTATTTTCACAAACCCACACACTCTCAAACTTTCTCTATGTCAACCCATAAGCTCTCTTTCTCAATCTCTATCGCTGTCATTTCTGTCACTATCCATTTCATTCTCACTATTGTTTTTCACTCTTCCCCTAAATCTTACGCTCCAATCTCTATCCTTCTGTCTGTCAACCAATTTATCAATTTGTTCCCTCGCTTTCTCTTAATCCAACCCTTCATTAATATCACTTCTCATACCACTTCTCTCCCGCTCCTCTTTCGCTCTTGTTCTTCCTTTATCTCTTCTTCTCTCTTGTGCTCTCTCTAATTTTCTTTTTTTCTCTCTCTCTCCTTCCTCTCTCTTGCTCTTTCTTCCCTTAATCTCTTTTTTAGCTCTTTTTTCTCTATTTCTTGGTCTGTCTCTCCTTTTATTCAATTTATATCTCATTCTTTCTCCATTCCTCTCCCTTTCTTACTCTCTATTCTCTCTTCCTCTCTCTATTACTCTCTTATGTTACTATATTCTCATCTCCTCTTACTCTTTCTCTATCTATCCGCCACTCTATCTTGCTCTCCCCTTCTCTCACCCTCTCTCCCCTACCAATATTTTACACACACCTCCCTTTATTCCCTATCTTCCTTTACTCTCTTTCTTGATCTCTCTCTCTTCCCACGCTGTGTATTTCTTTCTCGCTATTTTATTTTGTCTCTCCCATCCATTGCAAGTTCCTATCTCTTTCTCTCTCAGTATCTGCCAATTTATTCATCTATTCTCTTACCCTCTCTCAATCTAACACTTTATTACTCTCCCTTTCTCGCATCCCCTCTCTCCTGCTCCTCTCTCCCTCTCTCCTTCTCACTCTTTATTCTCTCACTCTACCTTTCTTTCTTACTCTCTTATATTACTCTATTCTCCTCTCCTCTTACTCTTTCTCTCAATCAATCCCCCACTCTAACATGCTCTCCCTCTCTCACATTTTCTCTTCCGCTCCCAGTATCTCTCACACTCTCTTCTCCTCTCTCTCTCTCTCTCATACACACATGCACTCACTTCGAGCACTCTATTTTTTTCTAACACTCTTTCTCCCTCTCTTGCTCTCTCACTCTTCTTTCATTCTTATGACCTCCCGCTAACTCTCTATTTCTTTTTCTTTACCACTAATGCTCTCTCTAACACTCTCTATTATATCTCTCTTTCTTAATCTTTTGTTCTCTCTTATGTTGTCATTTATTCTCTCTCTTTCTCTCACTCAATCCATCATTCTCTCTCGCTCTCCCTCTCTCTCACTCTCTCCATCACTCTTTCTCCCACTCTCTCTCTCTCTTATGTCTATTGCTTCCATCCCTCCCACTCACTCTTTCTCTATTCTATTTCTTTCTCCCTAGTTCTCTCTCTTTTCAATTTCACTGTACTCTTCCCCCCTCCCCCTCTCTCCCTTTCTCTTAAAACACATACATTCTCACACTTTCTCTCTATCTCAATCTCTTAAGCACTCTTTCTCAATCTCTCTCACTGTCTGTCCCTCATCTCCATTTCATTCTCACTACTTTATTTTCTCTCCCCTTCCCTCTATCTCATGCCCTTATCTCTATCTTTCTCCTAGTCAACCAATTTATCAGTCTATTCTCTCGTTTTCTCTCAATCTAACCCTTCATTAGTACACTTCTCACACCTCTTCTCTTTCGCTCCTCTTTCACTCTTGTCCTTCCTTTTTCTCTTCTTCTCTCTCGTGCTCTCTCTCATTTTTTCTCTCTCCCTTCCTCTCTCTTGCTCTTTCTTCTCTCTTTTCGCTCTTTTGTCTCTATTTCTTGGTCCTTCTCTCCCTTCATTCAATTCAAATCTCACTCTTACTCCATTCCTCTCCCCTTCTAAATCTTTATTCTCTCTCTTCCTATCCCTCTTACTCTCTTATGCTACTCTATTCTCCTCTCCTCTTACTCTTTATCTCTGTATATTCTCCACTCTATCTCCCTGTCCCCCTCTCGCTCATCTATCCCCTACCAATATTTTTCACACATCTCCCTCTATTCTCTATCTTTCTCTTATCTCTTTCTCAATCTCTCTTCCCACACTTGCATTTCTTTCTCACTATTTTATTATCTCTCTTCCCCTCCATCTCATTTTCCTCTCTTTCTCTCTATGTATCTACCAATTTATCTATCTATTCTCTCACACATTGTCCATCTAGCACCTTATTACTCTCTCTTTCTCACATCCCCTCCTCTCTTGCTCCTGTTTCACTCTTGCTCTTCTGTTCTCTCTCGCACTCTCTCTCATTTTCTCTATCTCTCCCTCTTCCATGCTCTTCATTCCCTTACCCTCAATTCTCTCTCAATTTATGTCCCTATTTCTTGGTCACTGTCACTTTATTCAATTTAAATCTCATGCTGACTCCCTCCCTCTCTCCTTCTCACTCTCAATTCTCTCTCTCTCCGTCTCTCTTGTTCTCTTTATAATTATCTCTTCTTTCTTTTTCTCTCCATCTATAACCCACACCAACATGCTCTTCCTCTCTCACTCTCTCTTTTCTCCTCCCACTATCTCTCACACTCTCTTCTCTTCCTCTCTCTCTCTCTTTCTCTCCCTCTTTCCCTCCCACACCTCTGTTTCTCTTTCGTTTCCTCTTGCTCTCTCTTCTCTCATCTCCCTTCTCTCTCGATTTCTTTATTGCTCTCTCTCTCTCTCACTTTCTTCCTCCCTCTCTTTATCATCAATTTCACTCACTCTTACTACTCTCTCCTACTCTTTCTCACACTCGCTTTTACACACTTTTATTATCCCTTCTATTACTACACTATCCCTCTCTCTTCTCCTGCTTCATCTCCCACACACACTCTCTCTTGCATCCCGGCCCCTCTACCCTCTCAATCACTCACCCTCTCTCCCTTCCTCTTTCTCTCTCTCCCTCGCATCCCCTTTATTTCCCTCTCTCACTTACTCACTCAATCTCTCTCTCCCTCTCTCTCCCACTCATTCTCTTATTCTCTCTCCCACTTTTCCTCTTAGCTCACTCTCTCTAGCTATATCTTCCTATGCACTCTCTTTTTTCTCTATTTTTCTCTCCATCTCTCTTCCTTTCTCGTTCCCTCTCTCTTCAATCTCTCTCACTCCCTCCCTCTCTCTATTTTTCTTATCTTTAATTTTCTCTCTTTTATTATTCTCTATTCCGTTTCTCACACATACATACACACACACACTCTCTCTCTCTCTGTCTTACTTCATCCTGCTCCCTCTCAAGCTCTTTCTCTCCCAGTCTGTCTTTTCATCTCCATATCACTCTCTCTTAACGTGTCCACCTATCTTTATCTTTATTTATTCTTTCTCTCTCTCCAAATATGTATTTTATTTGTTTCCCTTCTCCTTCATTCTTTTCAGTCTTTGCCTCCATATATCCCTAACTCTGCCTCCCTCTTTCCTTTCCTCCTTCCCTCTTTTTGTCTGCCTCTTACTCTATCTCCCCTCCCTCTTTCACACACTCTCTCTCACTCTCTCCCTCTACCTCTACATCCTCCTCTCTCTCTCTCAATCTCTCTCTTTTCATCACTTTTTCACTCATTCTCTTGCTCTCCTTACCTTTGTCTCTCTCACTAACCCTCTCTAGCTCTCATTCTCTCTGTCCCTCTCATTAGCCATCTCTTGCTCTATTTTTTCTCAATCTATTTTCTCTCTCTATTTCTCTCCCATAATCTCTCTATATCAATCTTTCACTCTTCAGTCTCTCTCACTCTCTATATCTCTCTCTTTCTCACTCCCTCTCCATCCCTTACACTCTCTATCGCTCTCCAACTTTTATCTTTCTCAATCTTTCTCTCTTCTCTCTCTAATTATTTCTCACTTTCGCTTAAACTTCTCTCTCACTCTCTCTCCCTCTCTTCATCCCTCTCTTTGTCACCCCTATCTCTTACTCTCTTTCCGTACTTTATCTCTATCTATCGATATTTCTCTCTTGCTCCCTCCCTCTCTCTTTCGTTCTCTCACTCTCAATTTCTCTCCTCTTCATCCCACTCTCACACTCCCTCCTCTTCCCACCCGGTTAATATATTTTTTCTCTCTTGTTCCTCACTCTCCTTCCCTCTTATATTTTTTTCTCTCAAGATCTCTTTGAATCTCTCGCTCTTACCTCTTAATCGGTCTCACTATCTCCCACTCTATCTTTCTCACTTCCTCAATTTTTCCATTTCTAGGTCTCCTTATGTAGCTCACTCTTGTCTCTCCATCTCACACACTCATACAATCTCTCATACTCTCTCAATAACTCTCCCTCTCACCCTCTTTGGCTCAATTTCTTGCTCTCTATCTCACTCTCTCTTACATATTATATCCCTCTCCTCTTTCTCTCTTGCTCTTCCTTTTCTTTTTGTTATAACTTCCCTTACCTCTCTTCCGTCTCGATTTCTCCATCGATCTCTCTCTTTCTCCCCCCTCTCTTTCTCCTTAATTTCACACACTCTTACTGTCTCTCTCCCTCTTTTTCCCACTACCTCTCTTGCTAGGTCTTACTATCTCTTCTATTGATAAATATTCCCTCTCCCTTCTCACTCTTTGTCATCCACTATCCCCACACACATCTCTCTCTCGCGTCCCTCTATGTATCCCTCTCTCTAAGTCACTCTCCTTCCCTCACTTTCTCCCTCTCTCTCTCCCTCTCATCCCCTCCATCTCCCTCTCTCTCTCACTCCTCTTATTTTATCTTCGTCTTTTTTTAGCTCACTCTCTCTTGCTCAATCTTTCTTCAGACTCTCCTCTCTTTACTTCTCTCTCCCTCTCCCTTCTACTCTCGTTCCCTCTCTCTTCAATCTCTCTCACTCCATCTCTATCTATATTTTAATTATTTATTATCTATCTTTCCTTCTTCTTCCATTACTCTCACTCACATGCACACACATTCTCACTTCCTCTTGCTTTGTCTCTCACTCTTTCTCTCCCAGAGCCTCTTTTCATCTCTATATCACACTCACTCTTAAATTATCCCTCTCTTTTTCTCATTCTCTATTCTTTCTTTCTCTCTCATAATCTCTCTTTTATTTATTTGTCGTCTTTGTCATTCCTTTCACCCTTTCTCTCCAAATATCCACCACTCTCTCCCTCTCCCATTTTCCTCCTTTCCACTTTGTCTCCCTCTTTCTATCTCCCCACTCTCCCTTTTGCACACTCTCTCAATATCTCCCATCCACTCTCTCCCTCTCGTCTGCATCTCCCTCGCTATCCTTTCTCTAAATCTCTCACTCACGATCTCTATATCACACATTCTCTTGCTCTCCTTTTCTCTGTCCTTCTCACTAACCCTCTCTTCCTCTATTTTTTCTCTCTATTTACTCTATTCATCTCTCAAAATCTCTCTCCCTATCTCAATCTTTCACACTTCAATCTCTCTCACTCCCTCCCTCTATCTATCTCTTTCTCACTCTCCACCTTTATCTCTCACTCTCTATTGTATCTTTCTTTCTCGCTCTCTTGCTCTTCTCTCTTTTGCTCTCTCTTCTATCACTCTTCCATCACTCTTTGCTCAATATTTCTCCTTATCCTACACAAACACTCAATTTCTCACTTTCCAACTTTTTTCTCTCTCAATCCTTCTCTTTTGTCTCTCTCATTATTTCTCACTTTTGCTCACACCTCCCTCTCTCCCTCTCTCTCTCTCCCTCCTCTGTCTCCCTTATCTCTCACTCTCTTTTCCTTACCCATTTTCACTCTATCTCTCTCTATGTATATATCTTTCTTGCTCCCTCCCTCACTCTGCCTTTCATTCTCTCACTTTTTATATCTCTTTTCTCTCCCTCCCTACCTCCCTCACACTCTCTATCAGTTCCCACCCTATTAATATTTTTTATCTCTCCTGTCCCTCTATCTCCATCCCTTTCTTATATCCCCTTCTCTATCTCAATTTATTTTCCTCTTTCTCTCCAGATCTCTTTCACTCTCTCATACTTATTCTCTATACTGGTCTCACTCTGTCCCATTATCTTTCTCACTCCCTCAATCTTGCACTCTTTAGGTCTCCCTTATGTAGCTCACTGCTCTCTGTCCATTTCACACCTCATGATCTCTCTCCTACTTACCATCTTTAGTTCCATTTCTCACTCCCCATTACAATTTTTTCTTTCTCTCTCACTCTCTCCTCTCCCTCTTTCCCTTCATTTTTCTTTTTTCATCTTCTATGCCCTTCTCTATTATTTTTTCTCTCTTCTCGCTCTTTATTCTCTTTTTCTGTACTACACATTCTTTTACACTCTCCTTTGCTGCTCTCTCTTCTCAATTTTCTCTTACTTTTCTCTTAATCTTGCCCCTACTCTCTCTTACTTTCATCTCTCCCTCTTTTTTTCTCCCTTCTCTCCCTCCCTTTATCCATCTTCGTCTCCCTCTCTCTTGCTCCCTCTCTCCCTTGCTCCCTCTCTCTCTCAACATTCTCCTATTCTACCTCACTTCTTAATCCTCACTCACTCTTACTTGATCTTCACTAAGTCTCTCTTCTCTTTCTCTCTTCCTTTCACTCTCTCTTGCTTTCTCTTTCCCGCTCTCTCTTTAAACCCTATCACTACTTCTTTCTATCTCTCTTTCTCACTCACTCTCTCCTTCCCTCTCACTCTCTATTCCACATCTTTTTATCTCTCTTGCTCTCTTCTGTCTCCCTCTTTTGACACTCGCTTTATCCATCATTGCCCCTCTCTTGCTCTCCCTCTCTCTTTCACTCCCTTCATCCCTCTCTTTCTCCTCCTCTCCATATCTCCCTCTCTCTTGCACCCTCTCTCGCTCGCTCACTCTCTCATTCTCTCACGCTCTCTCTTCCCTTACTCTCCCTTCACTCTATTTCTCTCTCACACTCTCTCCCATTCTCTTCTCTCTTTAGATTCACTCTGCTCTTCTTTTTTGTTATCTATCTATCGCTCTCTCATTCTCTTATTCTCTTTTTTTCATGTATCATTTTAACTCTAACCCCCCTCTCTTTCTCTTTAATTTTCTTGCTGTCTCTCACACACTTGCTCTCTCTTTCCCTCTCACACTCTTCTTTCTCTCTGCATCCCCTTGCAGTCTCCATCACAACCTCCCACCACTCCCTCCCTTTCTTTCAACCTCATACCATCTCTCACTTTCTCTCTCTAATTCTTTTTAGCTCTCTTTATTGCTCTATCTTACATTCTCTTCCTTTGCTCTCCATTTCCTTTTTGCTTTATTCCTCCCTCTCTTCTCTTTCTCTTGCTCTATTCTCTCTCTCACTCCCTCTGTATCTTTCTTTCTCTCTTACTCTATCTTACAATCTCTCTCTATATATTCTCTCTTTTTATCACAATATCTCTCTCTCCCTAATTGTTTCACTCCCTCTCTCTAACTCACTCTCTCACTCACCTTATTATCTCTCTCTTCTCTTTCTCACTTGCTCTTCCTTTTCCTCTTGTTCGTTCTTCCCATACCTCTCTTCTTTCTCGATTTCTCTATTGTTATCTCTCTTTATTCCCCCTCTCTTTCTCCTCAATTTCACTCAATCTTACTCCCTCTCTCCCTCTCTTTCCCACTCTCTCTTACTCTATCTTACTATCTCTTGTATTGCTACATATTCTCTTGCTCTTCTCACTCTTTCTCCTCTTCTGTCCCCCACACGCATACTCTCTCTCTCTTAAATTCCTCCCTCCATATCCCTCCCTCTAACTCACTCTCCCTCCGTCCCTTCCTCCTCTCTTTCCCTCTCATCCCCTCCATCTCCCTCTCTCACTTGCTCACACTTTCTCTCCCTCTCTCCATCTCTTATCCCACTTATTATCTCTCCCTTGTTTCTTCTAGCTCACTCTTTCTTGCTCTATCTTCCTTATTTATTTCTCTCTCCCTCTCTCTTCCAATCTCGTCCCCTATCTCTTCAATGTCTCTCACTCCCTCCCTCTCTCTATGTTTTACTATTTATTCTCTATCTTTCTTACCCTCTCTACTATTATTCCTCTTGTGTTACTCTCACTCACACACACTCACACACTCTCTCTTCTGCTTTCTCCTTTTCTTGCACTCTCTTTCAGTCCCCTTCATCTCTACATCACTCTCACTCTTAATTCGTTCCTCTCTCTTTCTCATTCTCTAATTTTTTTCCTTCTCTCCTAATCTTACTTTTATTTCTCTCTCTTCTATCACATTCCTTACAGCCTTTCTCTTCTGATATTCCCCACAATCTCGCTCCCTCTTTCACTTTCATCCTTCCTTCTTTATGTCTCCCTCTTCTCTCTCTCCCTCTCTGTTTCACAAACTCTCTCACTCTCTCTGTTACACTCTCCCTCCACGTCTGCATGTCCCTCACTCCCTTTGTCTCTCTACATCTCTGTCTCAATCTTTTCACACTCATTCTCTTGCTCTCCTTCCCTTTGTCCCTCTCACAAACACCCCTTTCTCTACTTTTTCTCAATCTCTTTACTCTCCCTAGTTGTCTCACACAATCTCTCTGTGTTTGTCTCAATCTTTCACTCATCAATCTCTCTCACTCCCTCTCTATTTCTCTCTTTCTTAGTCTCCAACTCTCTCTCTCACTCTCTATTCTATCATTCTTTCTCGCTCTCTTTCTCTCTCTTTTGTTACTCTCTCTTCTCCCTTTAGTCAATCTTTCTCTCTCCTTTCCCTCGCACACTATCTCTCTCTCTCCAACTTTTTTCTCTCTCAATCTTTCTCTCTTCTCTCTCTCACTATTTCTCACATTCTCTCACACTTCCCTCTCTCCCTCCCTCCATCTATCTCCCTTATCTCCCATTATCTCTTTCATAATCTTGTTCTCACTCCATTCCTCTTTATCTATTTATCTATGTTGCTCCCTCCCTAACTCTCTTTTTCATTCTCTGACTCTTTTTCATTATATTTTTCTCTCCTGTCCATCTCTCTTATTCCTTCTATTATATCTTGTTCTCTCTCTCTCTCTCTTCCTCTTTCTCTCTAGATCTCTTTCACTCTCTTACACTTGCGCTTTTTATCGGTCTCACTCTCTCCCTCTTTCTCACTCCCTCAATCTATCCCACTCTAGGTCTCCCTAATGTAGTTCACTCTTCTTTCTCAATCTCACACACTCATACACTCTCACTCTCTCTCAATTTCTCTCCCCCTCACTCTTTTACCTTTTTGGTTCATCTTCTCTTACTCACTCTTCTCCCTCCCTCGCTCGATTTTTTCTCTCTTCTCTTTATGTCATTCTTTATTATTTTATCTTAGTCTATGTCTTTCTCACGCTCTATTCTCTTTTTCTATCTTATAATTATTTACATTGTTTTATTGCTCTCTCTTGTCTCTTCTCTCTTACATTTCTCTCACGTTATCCGCTACTCTCTCCTCTCTCTCTTGCTTCCATCCCTCCCTCTCACATTCTCTTACTTCTCTCCCTCCCTCCCTCCCTCAATCTCCCTTTCTCCTTATCTGTCTCCCTCTCTCTCTCAACATTCTTCCGTTCTCCCTCACTTTTTAACCCTCACTCACTCTTGCTCGATCTTCCCTCGGTCTCTCTTCTCACTCTCTCTCCCTTTCACTCTCTCTTCTTTTCTCTTTCCTGCACTCTCTTAAACCCTCTCACTACCTCCTTCTATCTCTCTCACTCATTCTCTCCATCTTTCTCTCTTTGACTCTCTATTCCACCTTTTTTTATCTCTCTCACGCTTCCTCTTCTTTCTCACTCTTTTGACGCTCCCTTTATCTCTCACTCTCACTCAATCTCTCCCCCCTCTCTCTCTCTATTCCACCTTTTTTATCTCTCTCACACTCTCTCTTTTGTCTCTCTCTTTTGACGCTCCTTTTATCCCTCACTGCCTCTCTCTAGCTCTCCCTCCCTCTTTCACTCCCTTCATCCCTCTCTTTCTCCTGCTCTTCATATCTCCCTTTCTCTTGCTCGCTCTCACTCACTCCCTCTCTGTCTTCCCTCACTCTCACTTCTCTCTATTTCTCTCTCACACTCTCTCCCATTATCGTTACCTCTTTCTCTCCTGTTAGCTTCACTCACACTCTTACTCCCTCATTCCCTCTCTCCTTCGCGCTCCATGTTCACTCTCTATCACTTACTCTTCTGTTGCTCTCTCTCCTCTCAATCTTTCTCTCCCTCTATCCCCCACTCGCTTGCTTGCTTCCCTCCATCCCACTCTCTTCTTCTATAGCTCTCCTTTTCTCTCTAACACACACTCTCCACAGTCTCCCTCTCACTCTCTCTCAATATCTTCCTCCATTCCCTCTTCACTCCCACTCTCTTCCATCCCTCTCACTCCCTTCATTTATCTCACTCTCTCACTCAATCACTCATTTCTTTATTTATACTTTATCTCTTTTTCTCCATCCATTGCTTTTTATCTATCTCACACGCTCTCTCTTACTCTTTCATATCTCTCTTATCACTTTGCTCACTCTTTCTCTCTAACCATCTCTCCCTCTCTTCCTACCTCCCTTTATCACTCTTTCATTAATTCAGACACTCTCCCTCCCTCCCTCCCTCCCTCTTTCTCTCCATATCTCCCTCTATATCTTCCTCATTCAATCTCTCACTCATTTTCTTTTCCTCTATCTTCCCTGAGTTTCTCTGCTCTCCCTATTTCTGTCTTACACTATCTCTCTTCCACTCACTTTTCAATCCATATCTTCACTCCTTTTCTTGCTCTCTCTCTCACTCTCTATATAATCTCTCTTTATTTTTTGTTTTCTCTCTTTTGTCCTCTCTATCTCTCACTCTCTGTCTCTCTCCCTCCCTCATACAAGCTCTCTCTATTGCTCTCAAATCTTACTCAATCCCATCATATCCATCTCATTATTTCTTTTTATATCTCATAAATCTCTCGATCACTCCCTATTGCAATCCCTCCTTCCCTTTCTTTCTCCCTCTATCCATATCTAACTCCTCTCTCTATGTCCTCTTGCACTAACTCATTCACTCCCTCTCCCTCCCTCTCGTTTTCTTTATCCTCTCTCCCATTCCCTCTTTCTTGCTCTGTCTCTCACTTTCACTTTTCACTATTTCTCTCTCACTCTCACTCTCCCAATTCTCTCTCTCTATTTCTCATCATTTCTTCCTAATTCTCTCCCTCTGCTACCCTTCTTCTCACTCTATCTTAATCTCTCTCCCTCTCTTCCTCCCCATCTCCCTCTCATCTTTTCTCATTCTCACTCCACTTACTCTCCCTCCCTATCTCTTTTTGCTCACAATCTTTTGAGCTCTTTTCCTCTCTCACTTTTCTTATCTCTCTCTCTCTTCTAAATCTCTCTCTTCTAAATCTCTCTCACCAACTCAGTCCCTCTCTCTCTCTCCAATTTTTGTCCTTCTCTCCTACTATCTCTCTCTTTCTCACCCCTCCCTTACTATATCCCTTTATCAATCTCTTTCTCACTCTCTCCCTGTCTCTCTAAGTCTCTCACTTTCTATTATGTTCCTCTCACTTGCTCTCTAGCTCTAACTTACCCTATTTTCTCTTTCTTTACTCACTCTTTATCATCCTATATCCATCACTCTAACTCTCTTCCACTTCCTCTCATTCTCTTTCTCACCCTCTCTTCTCTTTTATTGTTTATTACTTTCTCTCCTTCCCTCCCTCTTTCCCTCCCTCTCTCCTTATTTCACTCTCTTTTTCTTTCTTTAGCTCCCTCTCTCTTTCCCTCTCTTTTCTCCTCTCTATTCTTACTCTATTTCTCTCTGGCTTTATCTCTCTTCCCTAACTCGCTCCCTCACTCTCTACAACTCCACTCTCACTGTTACTCCCTCACTTGCCTCTCTCTCTCTCTTTTTCTCTTCTTTTCTCTCTTTCACTTTCCCTCCGTAAATCTCTCTCTTGTTCCATCTATCATTCTCACTCTTGCTCATTTTCTCTTACTGTCTCTTAACCCACTCTCTCTCTTTAGCTTCCCTCTCACTTCTACTCCCTCTCTTTATCTCTTTCACACTCTCTATTCTCTCATCTAATTTCTATCACTATCTTGTTCGCACACTTTATTCTCTCTAAACTCCACTTTCCCATCCCAGCTCTACCTCTCTCTCCATCATTCTCTCTCTATTTCTCTTATTCTCCCTCTCAGTCTTATGTTCACTCTCTCTTTCTCTATCTTCCCTCATTCTCCTTCTCTCCTTATTTCTTTCTCAGTCTCACTTCCTTCTTTGCTCCCTTCCTCTCTCTCTCTCACTGTTCGTTCTCTCTTTCTTTCTCCTTTATTGCATATAGTTCACTAACTCTTTCCAAATGGTTTCTCTTCCTCACACACACAATCTCTTTCTTTCCTCAGTCTTTCTCTCCCCTATCCCTCACACACACTCTCCCTCTCTCTAACTTTTATCCCTCTCAATACCTCTCTCTTCTCTCTCATTATCTCTCTTTCTCTCACACTTTTCTTTCTTTCTCTCTCCCTATCTCCCTCCCTCTCTCACTCTCTTTTTCTTACTCTTGTTCTCACTCTCTCCCTCTCTAGCAATATATCTCTCTTGATCCCTCCCTCACTCTCTCTTTCATATTCTCACTTTCACCTCTCTTCTCTTCCTCCGTCCCTCACTCACACTCTCTCTCCCTTCTCACCCGCCTAATATCTTGTTTTCTCTGTTATCCTTCTCTCTCTCACTCTGTTTTCCAATTTTCCTCTAGATTGTTCTCTTTATCGCTCTTACTCTCTCCCTCTATCATTCTCACTCACACGTTCATGCACTATCTAGGTCTCCCTTATGTAGCCCACTCTTCTCTCTCTATCTCACACACTCAAACACTTTCATTCTCTCTCAATCTCTCTCCCTCTCACCCTCTTTAGCTGTATTTCTTTCTTTCTATCTAACTCTCTCTTATAATCTTGTTCTCTCAATCTCTCTTCTCGTTCATTTGCTCCATCTTTCTCTCTTCACTATCTATCCTCTTCTTTATTATCCTCTCTCCCCTCACTCTTTTTCTCACTCTCAATCCCCTTTTTCTATCTTATACTCTCTTTCACACTCTCAATTGTTGCTCTCTTTTCTCTCTTCTCTTGCTCTCTCTCATTATATGCTCTCTTTCTTCCATCCCTCTCTCTCTTTCTTCCATCTCTCCCCCTCCCTTCATCTCCCTCCCTATCTCCCTCTTTGCATCCCTCTCTCTTGCTCCCTCTATCTCATAATTCTCTTGCTGTTCCTCCCACTCTACCCCTCAGTCACATACTCTCACTCGATCTTCCCACAGCCTCTCTTCTCACTCTCTCTCACTTTCTCTTTTCTCCTCACTCTTTAAACTCTCTCACATCCTCCATCTATCTCTATATTTCTCTCACTACCTCCATCTCTCTTTATCTCTCTATGTCATTGTCTCTTCTGTCTCTCACTTTTGGCCCTCCAATTATCCCTCGCTACCACTCTCTGGCTCTTCCTCCCTCTTTCACTCCCTTTATCCCCATCTCTCTCCCTCTCTCCATATCTCTCTCTTTCTTGCTCCCTCGCTCGTTCGCTCCCTCCCTCCCTCGCTCCCTCTCTCATGCTCTTTATTCCCTCACACACTCTTCTCTCTATTTGTCCCTCACACTGTCTCCCTTTCTCACTTCCTCTTTCCCCTCTTCAGTTTCACTCTTGCACTCCCTCTATCCCTCACTCTTTCAAGCTCTATGATCACTCAGTCTCACCCACTCTCACTTATGATGCTCTCTTTTCTCTTCCCTCAATCTTTCTCTCTCTCTCCCCCCTTGTCTCTTTCTTCCTTCCCTCCCTCCCTCCCTCTCCCTCTCTCTGTCTCCCTTTCTCTCCCTCACACACAATCACTCTCTCTCTCTCTCTCACTCTTTCGGTTCATTCCCACTCTCTCTCCAACAAAATCTATTACTCTACCCCCTCTCTCCCTCTTGCTTGCTCTCTCTATATCTTCTCTCACTCTCTCTTCTCTCTTTCTCTCACCTCCTATGTCACACCCACTCTTCAATCTCTCTCACATTCTCTCTCTTTTCTCTCTTTCTCATCTCTCCCTCTCTCGTTCTCTTCAATATTTACGACTTATCACTTTTTTTCTCTTTTGCTCTCTCCCTCTCTTTCTCTCTCACACACTCTCTTTCTTGGTCTCTTTTATCACTCACTTCTATCTCTTTACACACTCTTTCTCTCTAACCATTGCTCAGTCTCTTCTTCCCTCCCCCTATATATCTCTTTTTCCCTCCCTCTCTCTCTCTCTCTCTCTCACACCATTCATTTCTTTCTCTCCCTCTCACCCTCCATCTCTTTCCATATCTTCCTCTATATCTCCCTTGCTCTACCTCTCACTCCCAATCTTTTGCTCTTTCTTCCTTGAGCCTCTCTTCTTCTTTATTTATGTCTCGCTCTTTCTCTCTTTCTCCCTCTAGCTCTCTCCTCAATACCTATCACTCCCTCCCTTTATCTCTTTGTTTCTATTTCACTCGCTCTCTTGTTCAATCTCGAAGGAGAGATCTAAGTAGAGCAAGGAAAACCAATAGAGGTATACAAATGGGAGAGACTACATGTGTGAGAGAGCAAACAAGAGAGTGAGAAAAGGAAAGAATGAGAGAGAACAACGAGCAAGAGAAGAGTGAGAGATGGAGACAATGAAGTGGTAGAGAGACAGAGAGAGTGAGAGTAATGAAGTGAAAGGATAAGAGATCATAAGATGGAGCAAGAGAGAGGGAGATCGAGAATGAGAGTGAGTGTGAGGGAGTGACAGAGGGAGAGAGAGAGGGAGTAAGCGAGAGGTAGAGAGAGTGAGAAGGAAAGAGAGGGAAAGAGGAAGAGAAGAAAAGAGAGAGAGAAGAACATAATAAAGAGCTTGAGAACAAGTGAGATAGAAAGTGAAGAAAGTGTAAGTGAAGAAGTGAGAGAAGAGAGAGATAGGAATAGAGAGATAGAGAAGAGAGCCAGAGAGATAGAACAAGAGAGAGGGAGAGTGAGTGTGTGAGAGAGGGTCAAAGAGAGTAGAGTGAACAAGAGAGTGTCTTTGAAGGATAGGGGAGCTTTATAGAAAAGTGAAGATAAAGAGTTAAGGAAGAAGAGAGAGTGAAACAGAGTGAGTGAGAAATTGATATAGAGATGGAATGAACTCTCTATCTCTTCCTCTCTCTCTCCCTCACTGGTTCTATCTCTTTTTCTCTCCATCTCCCTTCCTCTCTCTTTCCATCTCTCTCCGCTGCTCGCTCTATCTCTCTCCTCTATTATCTTTCTCCCTCTCCCACTCTCATGCGTTATCTCTCTCCCTCTCCCTCTCCCTCTCCCTCACAACATCACACTCTCTCACTCTCTCCCACTCCAACACCCTCCCTCTTGCTCCCTCTCTCTCCCTCACTCTCCCGCCGTCTCTCTCCCCCACACTCTCTTTTGTTTCTACTCCCTCACTCTCCCTTCATGTCCCTCCTCTCACAATCTTTATCCCACTTTCTCTTCCTCACTCAATCACTCTCTCACACTCTCTCCCACTCCCACACCCTTCCTCTCGCTCCCTATCTCTCCGTCACTCTCTTATTTATTTCCACTCCCTCACTCTCCCACCCTCTCTTTTGCTTTTACTTCCTCACTCTCCCTCCATCTCCCTACACCTCTCACAATCTTTATCTCCCTCTCCCTCTCCCTCTCCCTCTCCCACTCCCTCTATTACTCATTCTAGCTCACTGTCCCTCACTAGTTGTCTATCTTCTCTCTCCCACTCTCTCCCTCACTCTTCTTTATCTCCCTATCCCCTCCCTCTCTTGCTCTTCTCTATTTCTATCTCCCTCTCCCTCTCTCCTTTTCTCCTACTTTTTTCTCTATCATGTTCTCTTTCTTTCTCATTTGTCTCAACCCTCTTGCTCTTTTCTCTACTTTATCTCTCTTGCCCCTCTCTCCGCTTACCCCTCTATCCCTCTTCTTCTTTCTACCCCTCCCTCTTGCTCTTATTTTCTCTTCATTTTTCTCTCTTACTTTGTCATTCTTTCTTATTCTCTCTTTCTCCTTTCTCAATCTCTCTTACTCACTTTCTCTTTCTATCTCACTCTCTCTCACACCCACACACTTTATCACCCTCTCTCTCCCTTTATCTCCGTCTCCTACATCTTTAGCTCACTCTCTCTTTGCCTCCCTGTACCTCCCTCTCATAATGTTTATCTCACTATATCTCCAGTTCTCGCTCTCATTCTTCTTTTCTTTTTATCTCTCTTCCTCAAATCTTGTTCTCTTCTCTATCACTCCACATCTCTCTCCCACTTCTAGCTCTCTCTCCCTCTCTCTCCCTCTCTCCACTCTCTCTCTCACTCTCAATATTTCTCATAATTTACTTCTCTAACTTTCTCTCTTAATTTCACTCTTCTCTCTCTATCTCTCTCCCTTTTCGTCCCTTCCACCTTCTAGCTACATCATCCTTTATCTCTCACTCTCACCTTTTCACTCTCTTTCACACTCTCTCCTTCTCTCCCTCTCGATCTTTCTTGCTCCCTCACTCGATCTCTCCCCTTCCCACTAATTCTCTTGCTCTCCCACCCTATCTCCCTCTTTCTCTCCTTTTCTTACTCTATTTTTCTCACTCTCTTTTCTCTCTATTTCTCTATTTCTATCTAACATTATCTTACCTCTTCAACTCTCTTGCTTCCTCTGTCTCACCCTTATCTCTCTCTCTCTCTCTCTCTCTCTCTCTCTGTTTAAATGCCTCTCATGGTCCCTCGCTCACTATCTATCTCATTCTCTAGCTCTATCTATAACTTCTCTCTCTCCCTCTACCAATGCATCCATCACTCTCTGTCTTTTTGGATCTCTCTCTCTCTTAGTCATTCTCTTGCTCTCCATCCCGCTATTCCTCTCACCAACCCTCTCTTGCACTATTCTTTTCTAAATCTCTTTTCTCTCTCTATTTATCTCTCATAATCTCTCTCTGTCTCAGTCTTTCACTCTTCAATCTCTCTCACTCCCTCTCTCTATCTCTCTCTTTCTTACTCTCTATCTCTCTCTTTCTAACTCTCTACCTCTCTCTCGCTCACTCTTTCCTTCTCTTCCGCTATCTCTCCCCCCATTCTCTCTTTTGTTTATTTTTCTCCCACACTCTTCCTTTCTTTCTCCCTCTTCCACTCTCTTCAATTTTATTATCGCTCTTACTCCCTCAATTCCTCTCTCTTTCTCGCTTCATGTTCACTCTTTCTCAGACACACTCTCTTCTATTGCTCTCTCCTCTCTCTCCACTCATTCTTCCCTCTCTCACCCACTCTCTTGCTTCCTTCTCTCCCTCGCTCTCTCCCTCTCTCTCTTCTTTCTCTCTCACACACTCTCCCTCTCACTTCCTCTCACTCTCTGCCAATTCATCCCCTCTCTCTCCCATTATTCTCACTCTCCATCCCCCACTTTCTCTCACTCCTCTTCTCTCTCACTCTCACTTCCTCTCTCACTCCCACTCTCTTCCATTCTTCTGACTCCCTTCATCAATCTCTTTCTTTCTCTCTCTCCCTCTTCACTATTTTCTCCTTTTATGCTTTATCACTTTCTGTTTCTCTATTACATTATTTCACTCCCTCTCACTTCCTCTCTCTTCCCACAATATCTCTTCACTGTATCATTCTCTCTCCTCCCTATTAAGTTTCACTCACTCTTCCTCTCTTTTTCTCCCTCTTTTTTTATCCCTTTCTCTCTCTCTCCCTCACTCTACCTCTCTATCTCCATCTCCCTCATTCTCGCACTCTCTTTCTCCCAATTTCTCTCTCATTCTCTCTCCATCAGTCGCTCCCTCCCTCTCTTCAAGTTATCTCACTCTCTTCTTCTCTCTTTCTCACTCTTTGTTATCTCTCTCTCACTTACTCTATGTACTGCTATTCCCTCTTCTTACACTATTCTCTTCGTCCATCCTCCCACTCTCTCTTTTCTTTCCCCTCCCTCCCTCTGTCACTTAAGCTTTCCTTTATCCCTCTCTCCTTTTTTTTCTCTCTCCATCTTTCCCTCTCCCTCTCCATCTTTCCCTCTCCCTCTCTCCCCACATAACACCTCTCTCTCACTCTTTATCATCCACTCTTTTGCTCTCCCTCTCCATACCTAACTCATTCACTCTCCCTTGATCTACCTTCCAACTCTACTATTTCTCATTCACACTCTCTCTCCCTATGTTGCTCCCTCTGTCTCATCCCTCACTCATCTTTATATTTCTTCCTTACTACCACTCATGCTGTCTCTCACATTTTATTATACCTCTCTTTCTCAGTTTTTTGCTCTCTGCTATGTTTCTCTTTATTCTCACGCTCTCTCTCACTCCATTCCTCACACTCCCTCTCTCTCTCTCTCCCTACTCTCTCTTTCAATCCCAATCTCAGCTCTCTCCTTCTCTCTCTTCCTTTTCTATCTCACATTATTTCTCAACTTCTCTAACACATCGCTTCCTCTCTCCCCCTCCCTCTTTCACACCCACCCTCCCTCTCTCGTTCTCTCTCAGTATATCTCACTCTGTCCCACTTCCTTTACATATCTTTCCATGTCTCTCCCTCACTCAATCTCTTGCTCTTTATCTCTTAATTCTCTCTTGCTTCCTCATTTTCTCTAATTTCTTTCATCTCTTCTTCAATCTAGCACTTTCATCGCTTTCTCATTGTTTTTCACTTTATCCTACATCTTTCTCAAGCTCCCTCCCTCCCTATTTGACTCCCTCCCTCCCCCTTTCTCTCTCATCTATTTCTCTCACACGTACTTTATTCATCTCTTTGTCTCACTCTCTCACTTGCTCTCTTTTTCCTTACTCACACTTCTCTCTATTTGTCTCTCGCACACTGTCTCCATTTATTTCTCTTCTCTTTCTCTTAAATTTCACTCTCACTCTTACCTTATCCCTCCCTCTCATTCCTCGTGAATACTCTGACCCTCTCTCCCTCTTTCTCTCTCGTGCTCTCTCTCTTCCTTTCTCCCTTCCTCATTCTCTCTTCAATTATAGTGTCACTCTTCCTCCCCCTCTCTCCCTTTCTCTCAAAGCCATACATTCTCACCCTTTCGCAGCTCAACCTCTTAAGCTCTCTTTCTCAATCTCTCTAGCTCTCTTTTTCCACACTCCCCATTTCATTCTCGCTGTTTTATTTTTTTTCTCTCCCACTCTATCTCATGTTCTAATCTCTATCATTCTCTACTAACCAATTTATCTATCTATTCTCTCGCTCTCTCTTAATATAACCTTTTATTACTCTCTCCTTGTCACTCCCCCTCTCTCCTACTCCTCTGTCACTATTGCTCTTTCATTCTCTCTTCTTCTCTCTTGCACTCTCTCTCATTCTATCCCTCTCCCTCCGTCTTTCTTGCACTTCCTTCCCCTACCCTCACTTCTCTCTACATTCTTGTCTCTATTTCTTGGTCTCATTGTACCTTTAGTTAGTTTAATTCTCACTCTCACTCCCTCCCTCTCTATTTCTCACTCTTTATTCTCTCTCTCCCGCTATCTCACTCTCTTATGTTACTCTATTCTCCTCTCCTTTTACTCTTTCTCTCCGTCTATCCCCCACTCTCTATTGCTTTCCCTCTCTCATCTCTCTCTCTTTGCCTTCCTCACTTTCTCTCTTGCTCTTCATTTTTCTCTTGTTATCTCTTCCCTCACCTCTCTTCCCTTTTGATTTCTTTATTGCTCACTATTTATTCTCTATCATTTTTGCTCTCTCTTCTATTATTCTCTCTTCCATTACTCTCACTCGCACACACACTCTCTCTTCCTCTTGTTCTCTCTGTCGCTCTTTCTCTCCCAGTCCCTCTCTTCATCTCTATATTACTCTCACTCATAACCCATCCCTCTATCTTAATCATTCCATATTCTTTCTCTCTCCTAATTTGTCTTTTATTTGTCTTTTTCTCTTTGATTCCATTCACCCTTTCTCTCTACATATCCCAACTCTCTCTCTCCTTCTTTCACTTTACTTCTTCCCTCTTTATGTCTCCCCCTTTCTCTCTCCCACTCTCTCATGTTCTCCCTCTACATCTGCATCCCCCTCACTCTCTCTCTCATTGTTTCTCTCACTCATTCTCTTGCTCTCCTTCCCTTTATCCCTCTCACTAACCCTCTCTTGCTCTTTTTTATCATTTTCTTTTCTCTCACTATTTGCCTCTTAAAATCTCGCTATCTCAATCTTTCACTCTTCAATCTCTCTCACTCCCTCTCTCTATCTCTCTCTTTTCTCACTCTCGACCTCTCTCTCTAACTCTAACTCTTTATTCTATCTTTCTTTCTCACCCTCCTACTTTTTTCTCTCTTGCTCTCTCTTCATTCACTCTCTCCTCTCTCTTTGCTCAATCTTTTTCAACCCTATCACTCACACACTATTTCTCAGTCTCTAACTTTTATCTTTCTCAATCCTTCTCTCTTCTCTCCCTCATTATTTCTCTCACACTTCTCTCTTTATTTCTCTCTCCCTCTATCCATCCCTCTCTTTGTCACCCTTATCTCCCACTCTCTTTCCTTACTCTATCCATCTCTATCTATATTTCTCTTTTGCTCCCTCCCTCATTCTCTATTTCATTCTTTCACTCTCTACCTCTCTTTCTTTTCTCCCTCCATCCCTCCCTCTCACTCTCTCTCCCATTCCACCCTATTAATATTTATTTTCTCTCTTGTCCCTCAGTCTCATTTCCTCTCTTATATTCTTTTCTCTCTCACACTTTTTTTTCTTCTTTCTCTCTAGATTGCTTTGACTCTTCATTCTTGTTCTCTTTATCAGGTCTCACTCTCTTCCTCTATCTTTCTCCCTCACTCAATCTTGCCCTCTCTAGTTCTTGCTTATGTAGCTCACTCTTCTCTCTCCATCTAACACTCATACACTCTCTCACCATCACTCTCCCTCTCACCCTCTTTAGCGCCATTTCTCGCTCTCTATCTCACTCTCTCTTATGATTTTATTCATTCTCTCCCACTGTCTCCGCTCTCTCCCTTGCTCCATTTTTCACTCTTCTCTCTCTGTCCCATTCTCTTTTATTTTCTCTCACTCTCTCTCTTTCTCAATTTTTACAGCCTCCTTTGTTGCTCTCTCTTCTCTCTTTCCACTTACATTTATATCACTATATTCCCAATTCTCTTTCTCCTCTCTCGCTCTCTTACTTCCAACACTCACTCTCTCTCTCTCTATTCTCTCCATCTGCCTATCTCCCTTGGTCCCTCTATCTCCCCTATCATTCTCCTATTCTCTCTCTCTTTTTACCCCTCACTCACTTTTACTTTATCTTCCCTCAGTCTCTCTTCTCACTCTCTCTCCCTTTCACTCTCCTTTTATTTCTCATTCCTGCTCTCTCTTTAGACCCTTTCACTACTTCCTCCTATCTCTCTTTCTCACTCCCTCTTTCGCCCTCTCTAGTTCTTTATTCTATCTCTTTTCATCACTCTCTCACTCTCTTTTCTATCTCTCTTTTGATGCTCCCTCGCTCCCCTTCGTCTCTCTTCAGTTGCACTCTCACTCTTAATGCCTCATTCCCTCTCTTTGTCTCGCTCCTTGATCATTCTCTCTCACTTATTCTCACTTCTAGCTCTCCTCTCAATCTTTCTTTCGATCTCACTTCACTCTCTTACTTCCATCTCTCTATCCCTCTCCCCCTTGCGCTCTTCTGTCTCTCTCTCACACACTCTCCCCCCTATTTCTCATTCTCTTCCAATTCATCCCCCCACCTCTCTACCACTAAATCCAATTCTCTATTGCCTCTTTCCCTTTCTCTCACTCTCTCTCTATTTCTTCCTTCATTCTCTCAGCTCTCTCATTCTCTCTCCCTTTATTAAATTTTACTCTCACACTTACTCCTCTTTCTCACCCTCAATTTTCTATCTCTCTCTCTCCTCCTCACTCAACCTCTCTATCTCCATATCACTCTTTCTCTCAATCTCTCGCTCCTTCTATTGCTCTCTCCCTCTCTTCAAATTAGCTCACTCCCTTCTTCTCCCTCTCTCGCTCCTACTCTCTCTCCTCTCTCTGCCCTCCCTCTCTCTCTTTTCCCTCATGGTTTCCTCTATCTCTCTCTCTTTATCACTTTCGCACTTTCTCCCCCCTATCCGTTTACAACTCCTCTCTCTCACTCTTTATCATCCATTCATTTGCTCTCCCTCTCTCCCCTCCTCACTCTCTCTTGCTCTATCTTCAAGTACCCTCTATTTCTTGACACACACTCTCTCCCTCCCTTGCTTCCTCTCTCTCTCTTTCTCTCTCCCTCTTGCACACCATCACTTCATGCATTCCTTTCTCTCAACCTCATATTTTATCTTACTTTATATCTCTAAAGAGCTTTAGCTCCCTTTCTTGCTCTTCCCCACTTTCTTTTCTCCTCCATTTCTTGTTACTATTTTTCTCTCATTCCTCTCCCTCCTTCGCTCCATTCTCACTATGTCTCACATTTTCTTACACTTCTCCCTCTCTCTCTCTTCTTCGCTCTCTCCCTCTTTCACTACCTCTCTCACTCTCTCCCTCCCTTTTCTATAACACATAAACTCTATCTCTTCAATTTCTTGTTCACTCTCACACACACTCTCCCCCCTTCTCATTCCAAACATTTCTCATCAATTTCACTTTGACTGTCACTCTCTCTCCAAACTTTTTTTCTCTCAATGTCACAATCACACACACTCTCTCTCTCTCATCAATTTCACTCTCCTTCCCTCTCACGCCCTCCATCTCATCCCTATATACATTCTCTCACTCTTTATTGCTCTATCTCAATCTCTTCAGCTCCCTCTCTTGATCTCTTCTTTCTTTGCATTTTATTCCTTTTCTTCTCACTCTTTTTAATCTCACTTTCTCAATCTCCCTCACTTTCTCCATATCTATTGATATATCTATCTACTTTCATTCTCCCTCTTTTTTTACTCATATTTCTCTCCACGCCTCTTTGTACCACTGTAGTTTCTCTCTCTTGTTCTTTCTTTCCCAGAGAACTCTATCTCGTTCCCCCACTCATTATCTCTCTGGCTCCTTCTCTTTTGTTATCTTTCCTCACTCTTTCTTCTTTCTATCTCTTTTTTGCTCCATCTCTCTTTTCAATTTCATTCTCACTCTTACTCCCTCCCTCCCTCTCCTTCTCACTCTCTATTCTCTCTCTTACTTTTTCATTTTTTGATCATTCTCACTCTCTCTTCCACTCACTCTCTTTTCCTCCATCCCCTACTCACTCTTTCTCTCTCTTTGCTTTCCCCACCCTCTCTCTCTTGTCCCCCTCTCTCACACAAATGCTCTCTTTTTCTCTCCCTCTATTCCTCCCACGCACCTCCCCTAAACCTTTCCATCTCTCACTCATTCATTCTCCTCTTCACCCTCCCTCCCTCTCACTCACTCCTTTCTCTAACATTCCCACTCTACTCTCTCTCCCTCTCTCTCTCCCTCCATCACTCCCTCTCACTTAAATTTCTCTCACTCTCTCTTTCTCACTCATTGTTGTCTCTCCTAACTTTGTATTATGCTGGTGCCTGTTCTCTATTTTTTTAGCACTCACTATCCCCCACATACATTCTCACTAGCTCCCTCTCTTGTTTTCTTGCACTCCCTCCATCACTCCCTCTCACTTCCTCTCACTTCCCTCTCTTTCTAACCCACTTTTCTTGCTCTCACTTTGATTACTCTCTTTTCCATTACACTCAATTACACACACACTCCCTTTCTCTTACTCTCTCTTGCTCTCTTCTCTTCAATCCCACTCTTCTTCTCTATATCACTCTCACTCTTATGCTATCCCTCTCCATTCTCATTCTTTGTTCCTTCTCTCTCTTCTCTCTCTTTTATTACACTCTCTCTCCCTTCACTCTTTCTCTCATTATGTCCCCCACTCTCTCTCTCCCTCTCTCTCACTCAAATCCCTCCTTCATCTCTATGTCTCTCTCTCACTTCTCTTTTTCACACACACTCTACTTTACTCTCTCACTCTCTCCCTCTACCTCTCGATCCTTCTTCCTCTCTCTCTCACACTCATTCTCTTGCTCTCCTTCCCTCACTCCTCACTCATCTTTTCTTACTCTATTTTTCCTCACTCTCATTTCTCTCTATTTCTATCTAAAATGGAAGAGAGAACAATAGAGGAGAGAGAAATAAAGATAGAGAATAAATAGTGAAAAATAAAAGGAAGGAGGGAGTGAGAGAGATTGAAGAGAGAGGGAATGAGAGAGGAAGAGAGACAGAGAGAGAAATAGTGTGAAAATAGTGTGTGAAGGAAGATAGAGCAAGAGAGAGTGAGTTAGATAAAATGAGGGAGAGAGAACAAGAGAATGAGTGAGAGAGGGGAGAGATAGAGTGAGCAGTGGGGGAGGGATATGGAGGGGATGAGAGTGAAAGAGAGAGGGAGGCAAGGAGGGGTGAGATATTGAAAGGGAAGAGGGAGGGAGGGATGCGAAGAGTGTTTGTGCGGGAGATAGAGGAGAGAGAACAAACACTGAGAAGTGTAGAGAGTGAGAACGAACAGTGAGAAGTACTAGAGAGTGAGGAACAAGATTGAAAGACAGGGAGGAACAAGATTGAGAGAAAGAAGCATTAATGGAGCAATATTTATCTCTTTCTTTCACTTTCTATTCCACTCTCTTTTTCTCTTCCTCTCTCGTGCTCCATCTATCTTTCACCATTCTCCCATTCTTGCCCTCCTTTTACCCCTAACTCACTTACTCTACTCGATCTTCTCATAGTCTTTTTCTCTCTCTCTCACTTTCGTGTTCTTACTCTCTCTTTAAACTTTCTCACTTCTTCCTATCTCTCTTTCTCCGTCACTAGCTACATCTCTCTCACTCTCTATTCCGCCCTATCTCTCTCACCATCTATTCTATCTCTCATTTTTTACCCTCCCATTATCCTTCACTTCCTCTCTCTCTCCCACTTTCACTCCCTTAGTCTCTCTCCCTCCCACTCTACTTCTCTCTCTTTGTTGCTCCCTCTCTGCCTCTCTCACACTCTGTATTCTCTCATGCTCTCATCTCTATTTGTCTCTCACACTCTCTCCCTTTCACACTCCTCTTTCTCTCTCTTCAGTTTCACCCTCACTCTTACTCCCTCTCTCCCCATCTCTTTCTCGCTCTATGTTCACTCTCTTTCACCTACTCTCACTTATGTTCCGCTCTCTTCTCTCTCTTCTCTCAATCTTTCTCACCATCTCTCCCTTGTCCCTTGCTTTGGTCCCTTCCTTCCTCTCTCTCACTCCGTCTTCCACTCTCCTAGACACTCTCTCTCCCACCCTCACACTCTTTGGGTTCATCCACCACTCTCTCCCCCACAAAATATTATTCTCCAGCCCCTTCTCTCCCTCTCGTTCACTCTCTCTATAGATTCCTTCACTCACTCTTCTTTCTCATTCTCTCTTCCTCTCTCACTCCCACACTTCAACCTCTCTCACTCCCTCCCTCTTTCTCTCACTTTTTCACTCTCTCCCTCTCTGGTCCTTTTCTCTATTTACACCTTATCACTTTTCTTTATCTTTCACTCTCTTCCTCTCTCTTTGTCTCTCACACTCTCTTGATCTCTTTTATCACTTTCTCTTATCATTCTACTCACTCTTTCTCTCCAACCATTGCTCAGTCACTTTCTCCCTCCCTCTCTCTATCTCCCTCTCGCCTTCCATCTCTCTCAATATCCATCTCACCCTCTATCTCTCTCCATATCTCCCCTATATCTACCTCTCTCTAGCTCTCACTCCCTATATTTTGTTCTATCTTCTCTGAGTCTCCTTTCGATCCCTATTTTGGTCTCACTCTCACTCTCTTTCTTCCTCCCACTCTCTCTTCAATCCCTATCACTCCCTCCCTCTATCACTCAATTTCTAGTTCATCCTCTCTCTTGTTTTCTCTTTCATTCTATATTTTATCTCTCTTAATCATTTGCTAGCTCTCTTTGTCTCTCTCTATCCTCTCTCTTGCTCCTTCAATCACCCTCTCTTCTCTCTATTTACTCACTCTTTTTGTCCCACTGTCCCTCACTCTCTCTTACTCTCCCTCCGTCCCACTCTTAATTGCTCTCACATCTAGCTCTCTCATCCCCATCTCATTATTTCATATTTTTCCTCACACATCCCTCTCTCTGTCCCACCCTACTTTGCTCCCTCCTTCCCTATCATTCTCCCTTACTCCCAATATCTCTCCTCTCTCTCCTCTTGTGCTCACTCAATCTCTCTCTCCCTCCCTCTCTTTTCTCGATCGTATTCTTCCATTCACTCTCTCTTGCTCTCTCTTCTCTCACATTGTCTTCTCTCTATTTCTCTCGCACTCTCCCTCTCTCATCATTTCTCTCTCCCTCCAACTTCTCACCATCTCTCTCCCTTACCCTCTCCCTCTCCATCTCCCTCTCTCCATCTCTCATTCTCACTCATTCTCTTAATCTCACTTCCATCTCCATCTTACTCACTATCTTTTCCTTCAGCTTCCTCTCTCTTGCTCTTCAATCATTCATGCTTCGTCCCTCTCTCACACCCTCTCTCTCTTCAATCTCTCAATCTCTCCCTCTATGTCCCCTATTCTCTCTCTCCCTTACTATTGCCCTCTATCTCTCTCTTGCTCACTCTCACCCTTTTGTTACTATGTTTCTTACTCTCTATTATAGTTCTTTCTCTCCTACTCTCTTGCTCTCTCTTGTTCTCTATTCTCTCTCTTTACTCATGCTTTGTATCTCTCTTTCTCTTTCTATCCCTTTCTCACTGTCTCTCATTATATATTATGTTTCTCTCTATCTCACTTTTTGCTCGGTCTTCTTATTTTTTCTATCTCTTTACCTCTTTATATTAATCACTAAATCCCACACTAACTTCTTCTCATTCTCACTATTTTATTTCCCACCACCTCTTCTTTCTTTTTGTTTATTACTTCCTCTCCCTTCCTCCCTCCCTCCCTCCCGTCCTCATTATTTTTCTCCTTTTTCATCTCTCTATTTGCCTCTCTCTTGCCTTCTCTTACCTCACTCTCAATTTTTCTCTATTTCTCTCTCTTCTTATCTCTTTCTCCCTTCCTGGCTCCATCACACTCTTTAATTTCACTCTCACTCTTACTCCCTCACTCTCATCTCTCTCTCTTTCTCTCTTGAACTCCCTCTCTCCCTCTCTCTCGCTCACTGCTGCTCTATCCCCCATGCACACTCTCTCTCGCATCCCTCCCTTCTTCCCTCTCAATTACTCACCCTCCCTCCCTTCCTCCGTCTCTCCTTCTCATCCTCTCCACCTCCCTCTTTCACTTGATCACTCTATTTCTCCCTCCCTCTCTCTTACTCATTCCCTTATTCTCTCTCCCTCTTTTTCTCTAGTTCACTCTCTCTTACTTTATCTTCTATCACGCTCTCTTCTCTCTCTATTTTTCTCCGTCTCTCTTCCTTTCTCGTTCCCACTCTCTTCAATCTCTCTCACTCCCTCCCTCTCTCTCTATTATTCACTATTTATTCTCTATCTTTCTTTATCTCTCTTTTTTTTCTATCTTCCATTACTCTCACTCAAACACACACTCTCTTTCTTCCTCTTGTTCCCTCACTCGCTCTTTTTCTCGCAGTCCCTCACTTCATCTCTATATCACTTTCACTCTTAAATTGTCCCTCCATCTTTCTTATTCTCTATTTTTTCTCTCTCTCCTAATCAGTCTCTTATTTTCTCTCTTCTCTATCATTTGTTTCTCCCTTTTCTCCATAAATCCCCAACACTATCTCTCCCTCTCTTACTTTCCTTCCCTCTTTATGTCTCCCACATTCTATCTTTTCCGTCTCTCTCTTTCACACACCTCTCTCTACCTCTACCTCTGCATCCCACTCACTCTCTCTCTTCCTTGATCTCTCTCTCACTAATTCTCTTACTCTCCATCCCTCTATCCTTACCACCAACCCTCTCTTGCACTATTTTTTTCTAAATCTCTTCTCTCTCTATTTGACTCTCATAATCTCTCTCTCATTTTTTCACTCTTCAATCTCTCTCACTTCCTCTCTATATCTCTCATTTTCTTAATCTCTACCTCTCTCTCACTCACTCTTTCCTTCTCTTCCAGTCTCTCCTCCCTCACTCTCACATCTGTCTATTTCTCTCTCACACTCTCTTCTTTTCTTGCTCTGTCTTCCTCTCTTTTCAATTTCACTCTCACTCTTACTCCCTCATTCCCTCTCACTTTCTCGCTCCATGTTCACTCCCTCTCACACACTCTCTCTTCTGTTGCTCCCTCTCCTCTCTCTCCACTCGTTCTTTCTCTCCCTCTCTCACCCACTCTCTTGCTTCCTTCCCTCCGTCTCTCTCCCTCTCTCTTCTTTCTCTCTCACACACTCTCCCCCTCTCTTCATCTTACTCTCTTCCAATTCATCTCCTCTCTCTCCCACTAATTCTCATTCTCTACCCCCTCCTCACTCTCTCTAATTCTCTCTTCTCTCTCACTCCCACAGTCTTCCATCCTTCTGACTCTCTTTGTCAATCTCTCTCTTTCTCACTCTCTCCTATGCTTTATCACTTTTTGATTCTCTATTGCTTTCTTTCACACCCTCTCACTTCCTCTTTCTTCCCACAATATCTCTTCTCTCGCTCTTTCTCTCTCCTTCTCTCTATTAAATTTCACTCACTTTTCCTTTCTTTCTCTCCCACGTTTTTTGTCCCTTTCTCTCTCTCTCTCTCCCCCTCACTTTACCTCTCTATCTCCATCGCCCTCTTTCTCTCACTGACTTATCTCCCAATTTCTCTCTCATTATCTCTGTCTCCTTCTGTCGCTCCCTCTCTTCAACTTAGCTCACTCCCTTCTTCTCTCTTTCTCACTCTTTGTTATCTCTCTCCCACTTACTCTCTGTACTGCTGCTCTCACTTCTCTCACTATTTCTTTTCATCCATCCTCCCACTCTCTCTTTTCTCTCCCTCCCTCTCTCACTTAAGCTATCTCTCCCTCTCTCCCTCTTTCCCTCTCCCTCTCTCCCTCTTTCCCTCTCCCTCTCTCCCCATACAACTCCTCTCTCTCACTTTTTATCATCCAATTTTTTGCTCTCCCCATTTCGTTCACTCTCCTTTGCTCTGTCTTCCAACACTACTATTTCTCTTACACACTCTCTCTCCCTCACTTGTTCCCTCTCTCTCTTTAATCATTCTCATTACCTCCCTCATCTCTTTATTTCTTCCTCTGCCACTGATGTTGTCTTTCACACACTCTATTATATCTCTCTTTCTCAATTTTTTTCTCACTCCCTCACTCTTTCCCGCTCTAACACTCTCCCAATTCTCTCTTTCAATCCCACTCTCAGCTCTCTCTTTCTCTCTATTTGCCTTTCTATCTCTCATTATTTCTCACCTTCTCTCACACATCTCTTTTTCTCTCTCCCTCCCTCTTTCACTCACACCCTTCCTCTCTCCTTCTCTCTCAGTATATCTCACTTTTTTTACCTTACCCTTCTTCTCACTCTCTCCCACTTCCTTTAAATATCTTTCCCTCTCTCTTCCTCACTCAATCTCTTGCTCTATATCTCTTAATTCCCTCTTGCTTCGTCACTTTCTCAAATTCCTCTCATCTCATCTTCATTCTAGCACTTTCATCGCTTTCTTATTGTTTCTCACTTTATACTACATTTCTCTCCCAATCTCCCTTCCTCCCTATTTGAATCCCTCCCTCCCCTTTTTTCTCTCGTCTATTCCCTCACACGCACTCTCTGTCTCTCACTCTCTCTCTATTTCTCTCTTGCACTCTTCTCCCTTTCTTTCTCTTCTCAATCTCATTAATTTCACTCTCACTCTTACTTTCTCCCTTTCTCTCTTTCCTCATGATTACTCCCAGCCTCTCTCTTTCTCTCGTGCTTTCTCTCTCATTTTCTCCCTTCCTCATTCTCTCTTCAATTTCACTGTCACTCTTCCTTCCCCTCTCTCCCTTTCTCTCAAAGCCATACATTCTCACACTTTCTTAGCTCAATCTCTTAAGCTCTCTTTCTCAATATCTCTCTCTTTTCCCACACTCTCCATTTCTTTCCTGCTATTTTATTATCTCTTTCCCACTCCATCTCATATTATAATCTCTATCTTTCCCTTCCTACCTGTTTATACCTCTTCTCTCGCTCTCTCCCAATATAACCATTTATTACTCTCTCCTGCTCACGCCCTCTCTCTCCTACTCCTCTTTCACTATTTCTCTTTCGTTCTCTCTTCTTCTCACTTGCACTTTCTCTCATTCTATCTCTCTCCCTCCCTCTCTCTTGCACTTCGTTCCTCTACCTTTTTTCTCTATAATTTTTTCTCTATTTCTTGGTCCCTTTATCCTTTTAATTAGTTTAATTCTCACTCTTACTCCCTCCCTCTCTGTTTCTCACTTTGTAGTCTCTCTCTCCCCCGCTCTCTTTTACTCTCTTATGTTACTCTGTTCTCCTCTCCTCTTACTCTTTCTCTCTGTCTATCCCCCCATTATCTTGCTTTCCCTCTCTCGCTCTCTCCTCCCCCAGTTCCACTGTCTCTCACACTCACTCCTCTCCCCCTCTCTCTCACACACATGCACTCTCTAATCTCTCGCTCGTTACCTTCCTCACTTTCTCTCTTGCTCTTCCGTTTTCTATTGTTCTCTCTTCCCTTTTGATTTATCTATTGCTCACTATTTACTCTCTATCATTATTGCTCTCTCTTCTATTGTTCTCTCTTCCATTACTCTCACTCGCTCACACACTCTCTCTCTTCCTCTTGCTCACTCTCCTCTCTGTAGCTCACACACTCTCTCTCTCTCTCAATCACTCTCCTTATCATCCTCTTTAGCTCCATTTCTCGCTCTCCATCTCACTTTCTCCTACGATCTTTTTCTTTCTCTCCCACTCTCTCATCTTCCCCTCCCTCCATTTTAACTCTTTTCTCTATCCCATTCTCTATTATTTTCTCTCAATCTCTCTCTTTCTTAATCTCTATTCTATTATTTTATCTTATACTCTCTTTTACACTCTCCTTTCTCTCCTCTCTGTCCTTTTACATTTTTATCACTCAATTCCCCAATCTCTCTCCTTTCTCGCTCTTTTGCTTCCAAGCCTCCCTCTCTCATTCTCTCTACTATCTCCCACCCTCCATTTATCCCTCTCCATCTCCCTTCGTCTCTTGGTCGCTCTATACCTTATCATTCTCCTATTATCCCTCTCTTTTTACCCCTCACTCGCTTACTTTTACTTGATCTTCCCTCAGTCTCTCTTCTTGCTCTCTCTCCCTTTCACTGTCCTTTCCTTTCTCATTCGTGCTCTCTTTAGACCATACCACTACCTCCTCTTATCTCGGTTTCTCACTACATCTTCCCCCACTCTCACTCTCTATTCCATGTCTTTTTATCACTTTCTTACTCTCTCCTCTATCTCTTTTCTTATGCTCCATCGCTCTCTCTTTGTCTCTCTTCAGTTGCACTAACACTCTTAATGCCTCATTCCCTTTCTTTGTCTCGCTCATGATCATTCTCTCTTATACTGCTCTATTTCCTCTCTATTCTCTCAATCTTTGCTCTCTCTCCACTCTCTTGCTTCCGTCTCTCACTCCCTCACGCTCTTCTTTCTCTTTCTCACATTCTCCCCCTCTCTTTCTCACTCTCTTCCAATTCAACCCCCCGTCTCTCTCCCACTAAATCTCATTCCCTACGCCCTCTCTCCCTTTCTCTCACTCTCTCTATTTCTTCCTTCGCTCTCTCTTTTCCCTCACTCACTCTCCCTCTATTAAATTTTACTTTCACAATTACATCTCTTTCTCACCCTCTTTTTTATATATCTCTCTCTCTCTCTTTCCCCCTCACTCCACCTCTCTATCTCCATCTGCCTTATTCTCTCACTCTCTTTTCTTCCAATTTCTCTCTCCCTCTCTTTAACTTAGCTCAATCCCTTCTTCTCTCTTTCTCACTCTTTGTTATCTCTCTCACTTACTCTTTGTACTGCTGCTCCCTCTTCTCTCGCTATTGTTATTTGTCCATCCTCCTACTCTCTCCTCTCTCTCCCCTCCCCCTCCCTCTCTCACTCACACTTTCTGATATCTCTCTCTCTCTGTCACACTTTCTCCCCCTCTCACTTTACAACTCCTCTCTCTTACTCTTTATCATCCATTATTTTCCTCTCCCTCTCTCCCCTTCTTACTCTCTCTTGCTCTATCTTTGAGCATCCTCTATTTCTCTTTCATAAACTCTCTCTCCCTCTCTTGCTCCCTCTCTCTCATCAATCTTTCTCAAGGCCTCCCTCTTTATCTCTATTTCTTTCTCTTTACCACTCATGCTCTCTCTATTATATCTCCCTTTCTCTGTCTTTTGCTCTTTCTTATGTTGCCCTTTATTGTCTCTCTTTCTCTCACTATATTCCGCACTTTATTGCTCTCCCTCTCTCCCTACTTCTCTCTCTTTCAATCCTCTTCTCAGCTCTCTATATCTTTTCTCTGCCTCTTCTCTCTCTAATTATTTCTCATTTCCTCTCACACATCTTTTCCTCTCTCCCTCTCCCTCTTTGACTCCGTTCCTCCCTCTCTCCTTCTCTCTCCATATATCTCACTCTCTTTACCTCACTCTTCTACTCAGTCTCTTCCACCTTCCTAATTTATCTTTCTCTCTCACTCCCACGCTCACTCTCTTGCTCTTTATGTCTCATTTCTCTCTCACTTCATCACTTTCTTGGTTCTTTCATTAATTCTTCAATCCTGCACTTTCATCACTTTCTTATTGTTTCTCACTCTATACTACATTTCTCCCTCAACCTCCCTCCCTCCTTCCCTCCCTTTCTCTCTCATCTATTTCTCTAACACACACTCTATCTCTCTCTTCATGTCACTCTCTCTCTCACTCTCTATTTCTTCACTCTATTCTCTCTTTCTCTCTAGAACTTTATTTCCCTTTCGTTCTCTTCAATTTCACTCGCACTCTTACTTTCTTCTTCTCTCTTTCCTCACTATATATATATGTATATATGTGTGCGTGTGTGTGTGTGTGTGTGTAAGAGAGATGAAGCGAGTGAGGGAAGGAAGCAAGAGAGAGGGAGAGCCAAGAAGGGAAAGTGGGAGAGAGCGTGAGAAAGAGAGATGAAGCCAGTGAGGGTAAGAGTGAGAGAGAAATTAAAGAGAGTGAGGGAGCGAGGAGGGAGAGAGTGACAAAGTGAGAGAAAAATATAGGAAAAAATATAGAGTGAGCAAAGAGAGTCCAAGAGAGAGGGACAGAGAGAAAAAAAGAGAGCAAAAAAAGGACAGAAGGATAAAGGAAGGGAGGGAAGGAGAGAAAGTAAAAAACAATGAGAGAGAAGAGGAGGATGAGAGAGAGAAAATGAGAGGATGGGAGAGAGAGTTGTAGGATATAAGGAGATAAAGAATGAGTAAAGACAGAGAAATGAGAGAAGAGAGAGCTAGAGAGGTAAAGAACGAAGCATGATAGAGAGTGAGACGTAATGAGAAAGGGAGAGAGCGAGAAAGAGAGAGATAGAGGGCAAGAGTGAGAAAGGGGGAGATGGATGGAGAGAATTAGAGGGACTAGACAGAGAGAGGGAGTGAGAGAGGAAGAGAAAGAAAGAAAGATTTAAGAGAGAGATAACAAGCGATAGAGAGTGAACATGCTCTCTCTCTCACTTTTATGAGAAAGATAGTGAGCGAGACTGAGATAGAGAGGGAGATTAAGATAACGAGTGAGAATGAAAGAAAGAGAGAAGGAGATGGATAGGGAGAGATATTGTGATAGAGAGTGGGAGGGAGGGATGCGAGAGGGTAAGAATGAAGGAGAAAGTATGAGAGAGAGAGAATGGGAGATGAAGAGTGAGAGAGAAATAGTGAAAAGAGAAAGAGAGATGAAGTGAGAGAGCTATAGAGAAAATGAGAGAGAGGGAGAGGAAGTCAATGAGTGAGTGCAATAGAAGCGAGAGAGAGGAGTAAGATAGGGGAGAGCAAGAAAGAGTGGGAAGTAGGGATTGAAAGAGGGAGGGAGAGGAGGAAAGACAGATCTATGAGAGAAAATAAAAAATAATGAGATGGATATGAGCGAATAGAGTAATGTCTAAGATAAACTGAGAGAGTGTGTGAGGGAGGGAGAGTGAGAGAGAGTGAAAGATAGAGGGAGAGAAAAGGTGAGTAAAGAGAGAGAACAGAGGGTGATATAAGAAAGAGCAAGAAAGAGAAAATGAGGGGGCAAAAGAGAGCAAGAAAACCATAAAGAGAGATGAAATAGAGAGTGAGAGGGAGCGAGCAAGAGAGGGATTGATGAGTGAGTGGGAGGGAGAGGAGTGAGGATGAGATAGAAATATAGAGAGAAGAGAGAATTAAGGAAGATAGAGTAAAAGATAGTGAGTAAGAGGTAGAGAGATGGATATATAAATGGGATATGGAGATAGCAGGAGGGCTAGAGGGTGATAGAAAGAGAGGCTGAATTAATGAAAGAGGGAGGGAGAGAGGGAGGGAGGAAGAGAGTGAGCGATGGTTATAGTGAAAGAGTGAGTAAAGTGATTAGAGAGTTATAAAAGAGAGCAAGAGTGTGTGAGAGAGAGATATAGAGAGAGAAAAATTGATAAAACATAAATAGAGAAAAGAGAGAGGGGGAGATAGTGAGAAAGAGAGAGATAGAGGGAGGGAGTGAGAGAGATTGAAGAGAGTGGGAGTGAGAGAGGAAGGGAGGTGAGAGATAAGAGAGAGTGATGAAAGATATAGATAGAAAGTGAGAGTGAGGGAGAGAGGGGGTAGAGAATGAGATTTAGTGGGATAGTGAGGGAGGATGAACTTGAGAGAGTGTGAGGGAGAGAGTTTGTGTGAGTGAAAGAGAGAGAAAGAGAGGGAGGGAGGGAGGGAGGGAAGGAAGCAAGAGAGAGGGAATAAAAAGAGAGAAAGATTGAGAGGAGAGCGAGCAATCAAAGATATAGTAAGTGAGAGAGAGTGAGCATGGAGCGAGAATGAGAGAGGGGGTGAGGGAGTAAGAGTGAGAGTGAAACTAAAATGAGAGGAAGGAGGAAGAAAGGGAGATAGAGTGAGAGAAAAAAGGTGAAGAGAGAGTGTGGGAAGAGAGAGCATGAGAGAGGGAGACAGCGAGCGAGTAGAGAAAAGTGAAAGTGATAAAAGAGAGAGCAAGAGAGGGAGAATGAGAGAGAGGGAGATAGAGAAAACGAAGGGGGGAAGAGGATGTGAATAAGTGACTGTAAGAGGAGAGGGAGAGATGAGTGAGATAGGGAGAGAGGCAGAAATAGATGGAAGGATGGATTGAAAGAGGGAGAGATGGAGGATGAAAGAGAGATGTATGAGGAAAAATAATAAATAATGAGATAGATATAAGTGGACATTACAAGGTGTGAGAGCAATTAAGAGAGAGTATGTGAGGGAGGGAGAGAAATAGTGAGTAAAGTCAGCGAAAAGAGGGAGACGAAAGAATGAGTAAGGGAGATAGAGAGGAGGCAAAAGAAAACAAAGAAACATCAAAGAGAGATGAAATTAAGAGTGCGTTTGGGGCAGCTTGTGCTTATCCAGATAAACTGTTTATTTGGAAATGTGGACTGTAGGGTTTGACCCACTTTCTGCGTTTAGTGTAGAAAACTAACTGTGTTTTCAGATAAGCTACGAAAACGCAGTTTCCAAACGTTGACACGGCTTTTTCAAAAACGTCGCGGCAGTGGATAAGCTGCCCCAAAAGCACTACGAGTGTGAGAGAAATAGAAGGATAGGGAGTGAAGCTAGTAGGGATTGAAGAGTGAGGGGGAGGGAGAGAGGGTAAGGCAGAGATAGAGAGAGAAGAGAGACTCAGGGAAGATAGAGCAAAAGATAGTGAGTGAGAGGTTGAGAGAGGGAGATATGGAGAGATATGGAGCAAGAGAGGGAGATATAGAATAAAGAGCAAGAGTGAGCAAGGGAGTGTGAGAAAAAGATATATAGACAAAGTGGGGAGAGTGAGAGTGAGAGTGAGATGTCTGGAGAGAGAAAGAGAGAACCAGGGAGGGAGTAGAAGAAAGAGGAAGGAGTGAGGAAGAGATGTGTGAGAGAAGGTGAGAAATAATGAGCGAGAAAGAAGAACAGGGAGATAGAGACAGAGAGTTAAGGGGGGGTTTGAAAGTGAGAGTAGGGAGAGAGGGAGAGAGAGTGTGTGAGGGAAAGAGTGAGAGAAAGAGAGAGAATGGAGGGAACACAAGAGAGAGACCTACTCCCTCTCTTTATCTCTTTCACACTCTCTATTCTCTCTTCCACTTTCTCTCTCCTCTCATTCTTTCTCTTTATCTATCCCTAACTCCTTCCCTCTCTTTCATTCTGTCTTTCTTTTCCTCACTCTCTTTTTCTTCCTCACTCTCTCTTCTTGTGTCTCTCACACTCCCTCACTTTCTCTAACTTTCACTAACTCACTTTCTCAATCTAACTTCCCCCTCTCTCCTTTTTCCCTAGCTATTACCTCTCTTTCTTTTCCTCACTCGCTTTCTCTTCCTCACTCTCACTCGCCCACTTTATCTCTCTCATGAACATTTTCTAACATCCCCCTCTTTCTTTCTCCCTCTCCCAAGTCTTTCCCACCGCCACTCCCACCCCTAGCTAACCCCCTCTTCCTCCCTTCCTCACTCTCATTGCCATGCAATCTCCCTATCCCCCTTTTCTCAATCTCTATGCCCCTTGCTCTCCATGATGTCCTCCTACTTTTCTTTCAACCTCATACCTTCTTTCACATTTTATCTCTCTCAATCTCTTTAGTTCCCTTCCTTGCTCTCTTTTTTGTCTCTTCCCTTGCTCTACATTTCCTTCATGTTTTTCTTCCTTTCCCTCTTCTCTTTTTCTTTCTTCTATCTCTCTCTCTCACTCCCTCTCCCACAATCACTTCTTTTCATTTTCCCTCAATCTCTCTCTTCCTCTCTTGAACTATCTCATAATCTACATGTATATATATATATATATTTTCTCTCCCTCTCTCAAAATATCGCTGTCTCCCTATTTATTTTTCTCCCTCTCTCTCGATTATTATCTTCCTCTCCTCTTTCTTTCTCATTCTGCCTTGCCCCTTATCTGTCTCGTTCCCACTCTCATTATCTCTATTTTGCTCTTTTTCCTTAGTCTTCCTTCTTTCTCTCTCTTTTTTGCTTCCTCAAACTATTCACTTTCAATCTCACTCTTACACTCTCCCTCTCTCGATTTCTCGCTCTCTATTCCCTCTCGCTTTTACTCTTTTATTTGTTGATCACCTTCTCAATCTCCTTTCACTCTCTCTTCCTCTATCTCGTACTCTCTCTTGCTCTTATTCTCTCTCCTTCCACCTCTCTGTTATTTGTCCCCCTCTCTCACACACCCAGTCTCTCTCTTGCTCTTCTTCTATCCATCCCATGCACTTCCCCTCAACATTTCCCTCTCTTTCTCCCTCCTTCATTCTCATCTTCACCCTCCCTCTCTCCTTTTCACAAACTCCCTCTTGTACTATCTTTCCCCACTATCTTCGCTCCATGTTTCTCTCTCCCTCTCTCTCTCCCTCCATCACTCCCTCTCACTTAAATCTCTCTCACTCCTCTCTGTCTTTCTCACTCTTTGTTGTCTCTCTCTTACTTTGTATTCCTCACAAACATTCTCTCTTGCTCCTTCTCTTGCTTTCTTTCACTTCATCTCACTTCCTCTCTCTTCCCTCAATATCTCTTCCCTCTCCCTTTCTTACTCCTATCTATTAAATTTCACACTCTCTCTTGGTCACTCTCTTTCTCATCCTCTTTTGTCTATCTCTCTCTCGCTCTCCTCCCGTCACTGTACTTCACTATCATCGTCTCCCTCTTTCTATCACTCTATTCTCTTCCAATTTCTCTCTCACTCTTAATCTCCTTTTGTCGCTCCCTCCTTCACTTCAACATATCTCACTGGTTTCTTCCCTCTTTATTACTTTTTGTTATCTCCCTCTCACTTACTCTCTATACTGCTGCTTCATCTTCTTTCACTGTTTCTCTTCATCCATCCTCCTACTCTCTCTCCTATCTCTCCCTTCCCTCCCTCCATTCTCACCCATGGTTTCCTGTATCTCTCTCTCTCACCCTTCTCTCCCCTCTCCCTCCTTCATTCTCCCTCTCTCACTTTATAACTTCTCTCTCTTACTCTATATCATCCATTCTTTTGCTCTCCCTTATTCTCCCCTTCTTACTCACTCTCTATTGCTCTATCATCCAGCACTCTTTATTTCTCTCTAACACTATCTCTCCCTCTTTAATCATTTTCACGACCTCCCTCTATCTTTGTATTTCTTTCTCTTTATGACTCATGCTCTCTCCCGTAGTCTCTATTATATCACTTTTTCTCAGCCTTTTGCTCACTCTTAAGTTGCCTTTTATTCTCTCTTTCTCTCACTCTATCTTGCTCTCCCTCTCTCCCACTCTCTCCCTTCCTCTTTCTCTCCCTCTATCGCCCACTTCCTCTCTATTGCTACCATTCCTCCCAACTTCTGGATGGATAGAGAAAGTACGAAATTTTGTGTCAGAAAATGGGAAGAGAGAAAGGAATGAAGAGAGGAGTAAGAGAGAAATAAAAGAGAAAGTGTTAGAGAAGAGTGAGAAATAATAGAGAAAGAGAAAGCAAATAAACAGTGAGAAAGAGAGAGGAAGGGAGAAAATAAGGAAGAGAGTGAGAGAAATATAGAGAGAGAAGGAAAGTGAGGGAAGATAGAGAAAGAGAGAGTGACCAAGATGGAGAATAAGAGAATGAGGGAGAGAATGAGAGAGAGCGATGAAGAGTGAGAAGAGAGAGAGGGAGAGCCAGGGAGGACAAGTGTAGAGAGTGTAAGAGAGAGGAATGGTGGGAAGTGAGAGAAATAGAGAACGAGAGTGTGTGGGGTAGAGGAAGAGGAGTAAGAAGAGTAAGAGAGATGGTGAGAGAGAATAGTGAGTGAGAGCAAGATAACAATAGAAAGAGGAAGAGAGAACAAAGATTGTGAAAGACAAAGTGGGAGTGAGAGTGAAGTTGAAGAAAACGAGTGGAAGAAAAGAGAGTAAGAGAAAGAGAGCAAGAGAGAATGATAGATGGACAAAGAGAGAGTGTTGGGGGAGGGAGGGAGATTGAGAGAGATAAAGAAAAAGAGAGAAAGGGTGAGATAGAGCAAAAGAGAAAGAGAGAGATGAGATTGCGGGCGTAAGAGTGAGGGAGCCAAGAAGGGAGAGAGACAAAAAAGATAGTGAAATAAATAAAGTACGAAATTTTGTGTCAGAAAATGGGAAGAAGAGAGAAAGGGATGAAGAGAGGAGAGAGAGAAATAGAAGAGAAAGTTTAGAGAAGAGTGAGCAATAATAGAGAAAGATAAAGCAAATAAACAGTGAGAAAGAGAGAAGAAGGGAGAAAATAAGGAAGAGAGTGAGAGAAATATAGAGAGAGAAGGAAAGTGAGGGAAGATAGAGAAAGAGAGAGTGACCAAGATTGAGAATAAGAGAATGAGGGAGAGAATGAGAGAGAGCGATGAAGAGTGAGAAGAGAGAGAGGGAGAGCCAGGGAGGACAAGTGGAGAGAGTGTAAGAGAGAGAGGAATGGAGGGAAGTGAGAGAAATAGAGAACGAGAGAGTGTGGGGTAGAGGAAGAGAAGGAGTAAGAAGAGTAAGAGAGATGGTGAGAGAGAATAGTGAGTGAGAGTAAGATAACAATAGAAAGAGGAAGAGAGAACAAAGATTGTGAAAGACAAAGTGAGAGTGAGAGTGAAGTTGAAGAAAATGAGTGGAGGAAAAGAGTAAGAGAAAGAGAGCAAGAGAGAATGATAGATAGACCAAGAGAGAGTATTGGGGGAGGGAGGGAGTTTGAGAGAAATAAAGAAGAAGAGAGAAAGGGTGAGATAGAGCAAAAGAGAAAGAGAGAGATGAGATTGCGGGTGTAAGAGTGAGGGACCCAAGAAGGCGCGGTCTCTATTATATCCCTTTTTCTCCGCTTTTTGTTCTTTCTTAAGTTGCCTTTTATTCTCTCTTGCTCTCACTCTCTCTTGCTCTCCCTCTCTCCCACTCTCTCCCTCACTCTTTCTCTCCCTCTATCGCCCACTTCCTCTCTATTGCTACCATCCCTCCCAACTTCTGGATGGATAGAGAAAGTACGAAATTTTGTGTCAGAAAATGGGAAGAAGAGAGAAAGGGATGAAGAGAGGAGAGGGAGAAAGAAATAGAAGAGAAAGAGTTAGAGAAGAGTGAGCAATAATAGAGAAAGCGAAAGCAAATAAACAGTGAGAAAGAGAGAGGAAGGGAGAAAATAAGAGAGTGAGAGAATATAGAGAGAGAAGGAAAGTGAGGGAAGATAGAGAAAGAGAGAGTGACCAAGATGGAGAATAGAGAGCGATGAAGAGTGAGAAGAGAGAGAGGGAGAGCCAGGGAGGACAAGTGGAGAGAGTGTAAAAGAGAGAGGAATGGAGGGAAGTGAGAGAAATAGAGAACGAGAGAGTGCGGGGTAGAGGAAGAGAAGGAGTAAGAAGAGTAAGAGAGATGGTGAGAGAGAATAGTGAGTGAGAGCAAGATAACAATAGAAAGAGGAAGAGATAATAAAGATTGTGAAAGACAAAGTGAGAGTGAGAGTGAAGTTAAAGAAAACGAGTGGAGGAAAAGAGAGTAAGAGAAAGAGAGCAAGAGAGAATGATAGATGGACCAAGAGAGAGTGTTGGGGGAGGGAGGGAGTTTGAGAGAGATAAAGAAGAAGAGAGAAAGGGTGAGATAGAGAAAAAGAGAAAGGAAAGAGATTGAGAATGAGAGGAATGTATAGAGAGATTGAGTGATGGATATAGAGAGATAAAGAGAGAAAAAAGAGAGGAAGAGAGAGAAACATAATGGAGAGTGAGAGAAATAGTGAGAAATGGAGAGAGGGAGAAAGAGAGAGAGGGATTGAGCAAAGAGTGAGGAGATAATAAGAGAGAGCAAGAAAGCGAGAGAGAGAGAAAAAGAATAGAGAGTGAGGAACATAGTAATAAAGGGAGAGAGTGGGAAAGAGAGAGATAGAGGGTAAGAGTAAGGGAGAGATTGCGAACAAGGGAGATGGAGGGAGAGAGCAAGAGATCCAAGAGAAAGTGAGCGAGAGAGAGCATGAAAGAATTAATACGGAGAGAGGAAGCGAGAGAGGAAAATATATTGAGTAAGATGGAGATGGAGAGAGAAATAAAGGAAACTGAAAGTTAGAGAAGAGATAGAGAGGGAATGAAAGAGAGCGATAGAGAAAATGAGAAGGAGAGAGAGGGAGTGAATGAGTGAGTGCCAAAGGAGAGATAGAGGGAGAAAGAGAGGGAGGGAGGGATTGAAAGAGAAAGGTGTCGAGGAGGAAAAAGAGATGTATGAGAGAAAATAATAAATAATGAGATGGATATGAGAGGAGAGAGCAAGTTGTGAGAGAAATTGAGAGATAGTGTGTGAGGGAGGGAGTGTGAGAGAGTGTGAGTAATAGATGGAGAGAAAGAGTTAGTAAAGAGAGAAGAGAGGGAGATAGAAGTAAGATCACAAGAGAGAGACAGAGGGGGCAAAAGAAAGCAAACAAACAACAGAGACATGAAAATAGAGAGTGAGAGAGAAAGAAAGAGATGGAGTGATGATAGGAACTGAAGAGTGAGCGAAGGGAGAGAGGGTAAGGTAGAAATCAAGAGAGGAGAGAGACTCATGGAAGATAGAGCAAAGGACAGTGAGTGAGACTGAATTAATGAAAGAGTGAGAGAGGAAGGGAGGACAAGAGTGAGAAATAGTTTGAAAGAAAGAGTGAGTACAGTGATAAGAGAAAGATAAAAGAGAGCAAGATAGAGTGTATGAACGAGAGAAAGAAGAGAGCAATTGAGAAAAAAAATGTAATAAAGCAAAAATAGAGAAAAGAGCGAGAGAAAGAGAGAGTGAGAAAGAGAGAGATAGATGTAGGGAGTGCAGAGATGGAAGAGTGTGGGAGTGAAAGAGAAAGAGAGAGAAAGAGAGAAGATAGACTAAAGGAAGATATAGAGAGAGTGAGAGAGAAGGAGAGAGGGTGTAGAGATTATGATTTAGTGGGAGAGAGGGGCATGAATTGAAATAGAGTGAGAGGGAGAGAGGGTGAGTGTGTGAGACAGAGAAAGAGAGCGAGAAAGGGAGAGAGAGGGAGGGAAGGAATGAAGTGAGTGGGGAGAGGGAGAGAAAAATTGAGATGAGAGAGTGCAATAGAAGAGAAGTGACAGAGAGTGAACATGGAACAAGAAAGAGAGAGTGAATAAGAGAGTAAGTGTGAGAGTGAAACTGAACAGATATGTAGAGGGAGTGAGAAATGGAGAGTGTGTGAAAGAGAAATGGAGCGAAGAGAGGATGAGGGAAGAGACAGTAGGAGAGAAGGAGAGGGTTAGCAAGCGAGAGAGGGAGCAGGAGTAGGGAAATAAGGAGAGTAGGAGAAAGAGAGGAATTAAGGGAGTGAAAGAGGGAGGGAGAGCGAGAGGGTAGCAGTGAGGGATAAAGTGAGTGTGAAAGCAGAGAGATAGAAGTTAGAGTGAGAGAGAGATGAAAATAGCTGAAACAAAGGAGAGAGTGAGTACGAAAGAGAGATTAAAGGAGGTAGTGAGAGGGTTTTAAGAGAGAGTGAGAAGAGAGATTGAGGGAAGATCGAGTAAGAGTAAGTTTAGTGAGGGTTAGAAAGCGAAGGAGAAGAGGAGAATGTTGAGAGAGAGAGGGAGATAGAGAGGGATAATGGGAGGGAGAGGAAAAGAGGGAGAGAAGATATAGAATGAGAGTGGGAGGGATGGAAGTAAGAGAGAGAGGAGAGAGGAAGTGGAAGTTAGAGTGACAGAAAGTAAGAGGAAAGGGAGAAGAGAAAGCAACAAGGAGAGTGTAAAAGAGAGTATAAAAAAAAAGCGATTAGAGAGTGAGAAAGAGAGAGATTGAGAGAATATAATTGAGAAGGGGATAGAGAGAGAAGATAGAAAATGTAGAGAGGGAGAGAGAGTGAGAGAGAAAGAACAAAATGTTAATAAAGAGCGAGATAGAGAGTGAGAAATGGAGCTAAAGAGGATGAGAGGGAGAGAGATTATGAGAGTGAGAGTACGTATGAGTGTGTGAGATGGAGAGAGAAGAGTGCACCACCAAGAGAGGGCAAGATTGAGGGAGTGAGAAAGAGAGACGGAGAGTGAGATAAAAAGAGATGGAATAGAGAGTGAGAGAGAGGGAGAAAGTGAGTGAGAAAGAGAGAAAGGAGGTAGTGAGAGGGTTTAAAGAGAGATCATGAAAGAGAAAGGAAGAGAGAGCAAAAGAGAGAGAGTGAGAAGAGAGACTGAGGGAAGATCGAGTAAGAGTAAAGTGAGTGAGGGGATAAAAGAGCGGGAGAACCAGAGAATGATGAGAAAGAGAGGCAGCAAGGGAGAGAGGAAGATGGAGAGGCATAAAGGTAAGGAGAGGGAGGGATAAAAGAGAGAATGAAATAGAGAGGGATGGAAGCAAGAGAGAGAGAGAGAAAGGAGAGAGAGTGGGGAATAGAGTGAGAGAGAATTAAGTGGAAAGAGAGAAGAGAAAGAAATAAAGAAGAGTGTAAAAAATAGTATATGATAGAAAAAGAGAATAGAGAGTGAGAAACAGAGAGAGTGAAAAAAATAACAGAGAATGGGATAGAGAGAAGAGAGAAAAATGGAACGACGGAGGGAGAGGGAGAGTGAGATAGAGAGCAAAAAATTGAGCTAAAGAAGATGATAAGGAGAGTGATTGAGAGAGATTGACGGAGTGTATGAGTGTGTGAGATAGAGAGAGTAGATTAAGTTGCATAAGGGAGACCTAGAGAGTGCAAGATTGAGGGAGTGAGAATTATAGAGGGAGAGAGTGAGACCGATAAGGAGAACAAGAGTGAGAGAGTCAAAGAGATCTAGAGAGAAAGAGTAAAAGAAAGTGAGAGGGAAAAGAATATAAGAGAGGTAGGGAGATTGAGGGATCAGAGAGAAAAAAAATATTAACAAGGTGGGAAGGGAGAGAGAGTGTGGGGAGGGAGGGAGCAAGAAAAAGAGGAGAGAGAGAGAGTGTGTGGGGGATAGAGTGACAGAAAAATAAGAGAAACAAGAAGAGAGACCAAAATAAGGGAGGGGGTGAGAGTGTGTATGAGTTTGTGAGATGGAGAGAGAAGGGTAAGGGAGACCTAGAAAGGGCAAAATTGAGGGAGTGAGAAAGATGGAAGACAGAAGCGAGAGCAAGATAAAAATAAAAAGATGTGGAATAGAGAGTGAGAAAGAATGATAGAAGGATGTAGTGAGAGGGTTTAATGAGAGAGCAGGAAAGAGAAAGGAAGAGATTGAAATTTAGAGAGTGAGAAGAGAGACTGAGGGACGATCTAGTGAGACTAAAGTTAGTAAGGGGAAAAAAGAGAGGGAGAACAAGAGAATGATGAGAGATAGAGGGAGCAAAGGAGAGAGAGGAAGACAGACAGGGATAAATGGAGGGAGAGGGAAGGAGAGAAGTGAGAATGAGAGAGGGAGGGATTGAAGAGAGCGAGAGAGGAGAGACAGTAGGGAATAGAGTGAGAGTAAAGAAGAAAGAATAAATAGAGAGCAACAAAGGAGAATGTAAAAGAGTGTATAAAATAGAAAAGAGAATAAAGAGTGAGAAAGAGAGAGAGTGAAAGATTATAATAGAGAAAGAAATAGAGAGAGAAGAGAGAGTGGAGTGAAGAAGGGAGACGAGAGTGAGATAGAGAGCAAGAAATGGAGCAAAAGAAGGTGAGAGGGAGAGAGATTGAGATAGAGTGAGAGAGTGCATGACTGTGTAAGATAGAGAGAGAAGAGTGAGCTACATAAGGGAGATTTAGAGAGGGCAAGATTAAGGGAGCGAGAAAGATAAAGGAAGAGATTGGGGTCGATAATGGGAAAAAGAGTTAGAGAGTCAAAGTGATCTAGAGAAAAAGAGAAAAAGAAAGTGAGAGTAAAAATTATATAAGAGAGGGAAGGAGAGTGAGAGACGAGAGAGAAAAAAGATATTAACTGGGTGGGAAGAGAGAGTGTGAGAGAATGAAAGAGAGTGAGGGAGGGAGCAAGAGAGAAATATTGATAGAGATGGATATAGTGTTTACAAGAGTAATGAAATAGAGTGATAGATAAGAGTGATAGAAAGAGGTATAGAAAGAGGGAGAGTGGGGGAGAGAAATAGAAAGAAGTGTGAGAGTAAGTAAGAAACAATTAGAGAGAGAAGAGAGAAGGATTGAGAAGGATAAAAGTTGGAGAGCGAGAGATAAAGTGTCTAAAAAGATTGAGTAAAGAGAAAAGATAAAGTAACTAAAAAAAGAGCAAAAGAGAGAAGAACAATAGAGCGAGAAAGAAATATAGAATAGAGAGTGAGAGAGAGAGGTAGAGAGTGAGAAAGAGAGAGATAGAGAGAGAGAGAGACTGAAGAGTGAAAGATTGAAACAGAGAGAGATTGTGAGAGACAAATAGATAGAGAAAAATGATTGAGGAAAAAATAGAGCAAGAGAGGGTTAGTGACACGGATAGAGGGAAGGAGAGGAAGAGAATTAGTGAGAGTAAGATCAAGAGAGAGATAAGATTGATAGAGAAGAGAGCGAGGGGGATGCAGAGGTAGAGTGGGAGAGTGGAAGGGAGAGAGTTAGAGAGTGTGTGAAAGAGAGTGGGGGAGATTGAAAGAGTGAGACGTAAATAGGGAAGGAGGAAATATTGAGAGAGAGAGAGAGAGAGAGAGAGAGAGGGTTGGGGAAATATGGAAAAAAATGGTAGAAAGAATGAGAGAGAAGAGAGACAAATAAAAGACAGATTAGGAAAGAGAGAAACAAAAGATAATGAGAAAGATAGAGAGATAGGTTAAGAGTGAGAGTGATAAAGAGATGATGAGAGGGACTTGGAAAGAAAGAGTGAGGGAACAATAGAAAGTGAGAGAGAGTGTGTGTGAGAGAGTAATGGAAGAGAGAATAATAGAAGAGAGAGCAAGAAAGATAGAGATATAGTGAAAAATAAAGAGAGGGAGGGAGTGAGAGAGATTGAAGAGAGAGGGAATGAGAGAGAAGGAGAGATGGAGAGAGAAATAGAGAGAGAAGTGAGTTCGAAGAAAGATAGAACAAGAGAGAATGACCTAGAGGAAAAGAGGGAAAGTGAATTGAGAATGATTGAGAGAGAGAGGCAGGGGGAGATAGAGTGAGCAAGTGAGAGAGTGAGATGGAGAGGATGCGAGGGAGAGAGAGACGGAGGAAGGGAGGGAAGGAAAGCGGGAGAGACGAGAGAGTGCATTTGTGTGAGAGAGAGTGAGAGAGAGAAGAGAGTGTGGGAGATAGAGAGAGAGAGAGCCAAAAGAGGAAGAGTGAGATAGAGTGGGAAATTGATGGAGTGAAAGGGTAAGAGAAGAGGAAAATAGAGTAACATAAGAGAGTGAGAAAGAGAGAGTGAGGGAGTAAGAGTGAGATTTAAATTGAATAAAGGACCACTGGGAGTAGATAAAAAATTGAATAAAAGAATAGAGGGAGTAGGTAGAAAAGTGAGGCTAAGGGAAAGAATGGCAAGAGAGAGGGAAGGAGAGAGAGAGAGAGAATGGGAGAAAGTACAAGAGAGAAGAAGCGAGAGAGGAAGAGTAAGAGTGGAGGAGGAGCAAGAGAGAGGGGAAGTGAAAATTTGAGAGTAATAAGGGTTTAGATTGAGAGAGAGCGAGAGAACATACTGATAAATTGGTTAATAGAAAGATAGAAATAGAAACATGAGATAAAGGGGAAAAGAGAGAAAATAACGTAGGGAGAAAGAAATGGAGAGCGTGGCAAAAGAGAGTGAGGGATATCAAGAAAGAGAGCTTAAGAGAATGAGCTATAGAAAGCGTTATATTGTATGGGTTTGAAAGAAAGGGAGAGAGGAAGAGTGACAGTGAAATTGAAGAGAGAGGGGAAGGGAGAAAGAGAGAGAAAGCACGAGAGTGAAAGAGAGAGGGTGAGTGAAATCATGAGGAAAGAGAGGGGGGAGAAAGTAAAAGTGCGAGTGAAATTGAAGAGAAGAGAAGAGAAAGAAAGGGAGACAAAGTGCTAGAAAAAAAATAGAATAGAGTGAGAAAAATGAGAGTGACAGAGAGAGAGGTAGATGAAGAGAGAGATAGATGTTAGTGAAATACATGAGAGAGAAAAGGAGAGACGGAGGCAGAGGGAGAAATGTAGGATAGAGTGAGAAACAATGAGAAAGAGATAAAAGTGCATGATTGAAGAAGAGATGAAAGAGAACCATTATAGAAAGGAAGTGAGAGAGAAATGAGAGATGAAGAGCAAGAGAGTGAGTGAGGGAGTGAGAGAGAAAGATAAATTAAGAAAGTGGAAGAGACTGAGTAGAAGAGTGAGGTAAAGAGAGTGAGATATATGGAGAGAGAAGGAGAGAGGGAGGAAGGAAGCAAGAGGGAGAGGGAGAGAGGAAGAGATGTGTGAGAGGAGGTGAGAAACAATGAGAGAGAGAAGAGGCAAAGAAAAAGACAGAGAGAGTTGAGAGTAAGATTGAAAGAGAGAAAAGTAGAGAGAGAGGGAGGGCAAGAAAGAGTGTGGAATATAGTGAGAGAAAGAAAGAGAGTGAATAGAGAGAGAGCAAAAGACAGAGAAAGGGAGGTATTATGGAGAGAGAGAGAGCATAAGTGGTAAAGAGAAAGAAATAGAGAGATAGAGGAAGGTCGTGAGAAAGATTGATGAGAGAGAGAGCAAGAGAGAGAGAGAAGGGGAGAGTGGGAGAGAGGGAGAGCAAAAGAATGGATGATAAAGTGTGAAAGAGAGGAGTTGTAACGGGAGAGAGGGGGGAAAGTGCGACAAAGATAGAGAGAGATATAGGAAAGCGTGAGTGAGAGAGGGAGGGGGGAGAGAGGAGAGAGTAGGACAAACAAAGAGCAATAGTAGAGAAGAGGGAACAACAGTACACAGAGTAAGTGAGATAGAGTTATCATTGAGTGAGAAAGAGAGAAGAAGGGAGTGAGCTAAGCTAAAGAGAAGGAGAGAGAAATAGAAGGATAGAGAGAGTGAGAGAAATTGGAAGAAAAGAGAGTGAGAGAAAGAGGGAGATGGAGATAGAGAGGTGGAGTGAGGGGGAGAGAGAGACAGACAAAGGAGAGGGTGTGAAATAGGAGTAAGAGTGATAGTGAAATGTAATAGAGGGAGAGAGAGTGAGGAAGATGAGAGAGTGAAGGAAGACATTGAGAGAGTAAGAGAAAGGGAAAGAGGGGGTAGGGAATGAGATTTAGTGGAAGAGAGATGGGGAGATGAATTGGAAGAGAGTGAGAAAGAGAGGGGGAGAGTGTGCTAGAAAGAGAAAAAAGAGCATGATGGAGAGAGGCAGAGAGGGATGGAAGCAAGAGAGTGGAGAGAGAGCGAAAGAAAGATTGATAGGAGATAGAGGAAAGAGAGCAATAGAAGAGAGAATAAGTGAGAGAAATGGACATGGAGCGAGATAAAGAGAGGGAATGAGGCATTAAGAGTGATAGTGCAACTGAAGAGAGATGAAGAGGGAGCAAGGGAGTATCAAAAGGGAGACAGAGAGTGAGAGAGTGATAAAGAAATCCACTATCCGTTTTACTTCAAGCAATACATGCAGCATCTCGGTTCGATTCCAAGTGGCGGCATAAATATTAATTCATGTTAATACTAAACATATAATACCGGGTTCGAAAATCCTAAGTTTTTCTATGAAAACCTGATCTAATTGTAGAGATGGAATAGAGAGTGAGAGAGGGTGAAAGTGGGAGCGAGAAATAGAGATAGGAGGAGGTAGTGGGAGGGTCTAAAGAGAGAGCGGGAATGAGAAAGAAAGGGAGAGTGAAAGGGAGAGTGAAAGGGAAGAGAGTGAAAGGGAAGATCAACTAAAAGTAAGTGAATGAGGGCAAAAAAGAGAGGGAGAACAGGAGAATGATAAGAGAAAGAGGGACCAAAGGAGAGAGGGAGATGGAGAGGGATAAAGGGAGGGAGGGAGAGAATAGAGAGATTGAGAGAGGGAGGGTTCGAAGCAAGGGAGCGAGACAGGAGAGAGAGAGAGTGAGGAACTAAATGATAGAAATGTAAGAGGAAAGAGATAAGAGAGAGAGAAAGAGAGAAAATAATAGAGAATGTGATAGAGAGAAGAGTAAAAAAAGGAGCTAGGGCTAGTTAGGAGAGAGTGGGAGAGAAAGAATAAGATTGTAAGAGTCAGTGAGATAGAGAGCGAGAAATTGATCTAAGAAGGGTAAGAAGGAGAGTGATTGAGAGAGTGTGAGTGAGTGTATGAGTGTGTGAGATGGAGAGATAAGAGTGAACTATATAACAAGAACAAGAGAGGGCATGTTTGGGGAGTGAGAAAGATAGAGGGAGAGAGTGAGACCTGATAAAGAGAACAAGAGTGAAAGATTCAAAGCAATCTGGAGAGAAAGAGGAAAATAAAGAATATAAGAGAGGAAATGAGAGTGAGGGACAAGAAAGAAAAAAGATAAACAGGGTGGGAAGGGAGAGAGAATGTGAGGGAGGGATTAAGGGAGAACAAAGAGATATAGAGAGTGAGAGAGGGAGCAAGAGAGAAATATAGATAGGGAGGGATAGAGTGAGAACAAGATTAAGGGAAGAGAGTGGGAGAAGGGGTGACAATGAGAGGGAGAGAGAAAGAGAGAGATAATTGTGAGAGAAAGTGAGAAATAATGAGAGAGAGAGGAGAGAGATAAGTGTGAGAGAAAGTGAGAAATAATGAGTGAGAGATAGTGTGCTTGAGGGATAGGATAAAAAAGATTAAGCAAAGAGAGAAGAGAGTGTGAATGAAGAGAGAGCAAGAGAGAGAAGAGCAAGAGAGTGAGAAAGACAGATAGAATAGTGAGTTAGAGAGAGAAGTTAAAAGTGAGAAAGAGAGAGATAGAGAGGAGTGAGAGAGATTGAAGAGTGAATCAGATAGAGAGAGATTGTAAGAGGCAAATAGTGAGAGAAAGTAATAGACAAAAAAGAGAGCAATAGAGGGTTAGCGAGAGGGATAGAGGGAAAGAGAGCAAGAGAATGAGTGAGAGAGACAATGAGAGAGAGAGAGTGAGGGGATGCAGACATAGAGAGAGAAGTGAGAGAGCGTTCAAAATAGAGAGGTGGAGAGAGAGAAAGAGGGAGACATAAAGAGGGAAGGAGGAAAGTGAGAGATGGAGAGAGAGTTGGGGATATATAGTGAGAAAGGGTGAAAGAATGAGAAAAATAGAGACAAATAAAAGATAGATTAGGAGAGAGAAAAAATAGAGAAGATTAAGATAAAGGGACGGGTTGTGAGTGAGAGTGATATAGAGATGAAGAGAGGAACTGGGAGAGAAAGAGAGATAGAGAGAACACGAGAAAAAGAGAGAGTGTGTGTGCGAGTGTGAGAAATGGAAGAGAGATTAGTAGAAGAGAGAGCAAGAGTGATAGAGATTAAAAAGTGAGAAAGAGAAAAATCAGAAGGGAAGAGTGGTGAGAGAAGAGAGAACAAGAGGAAACGGAAGAGCAAGAAAGAAAGTGAGTAAGGCAAAGTGGGAGAGATGAGAGAGTGAATGTGTGTGAGAAAGGGGGAAAGAAAAGATTGTGAGATAGTGGGAGGGAGAGGGGCAGAGAGAGTGCGAAAGATAGAAAGCAAGATAGAGTGGGGGATAGACAAAGAGAAACAGTAAGAGGAGAGGAGAACAGAGTAACTAAAGAGAAAACGAGAGAGAAAGAGAGAATAGAAAGTGAGAAATAGAGAGGGAGGGAGTAAGAGTGAGAATTAAACTAACTAAAGGAACAAAGGGAACAAGAATAAGAGAAAAATTATATAGAAAAGTGAAGGCAAGGGAAGGAAGTGCAAGAGAGAGGAAAAGAGAGAGGGAGGATGAGAGAGAGTGCAAGAAAGAAGAAGAGAGAATGAAAGAGCAATAGTGAAAGAGGATTATGAGAGAGGGGGCATGAGAAGAAAAGAGTAATAGAGGGTTATATTGAGAGAGAGTGAGAGATTAAATAGATAAATTGGTAGGTAGAGAAAGATATTAGACCATGAGATAGAGTGGGAGAGAGAGAAAATAAACTAGCAGGAAAGAAATGGGGAGTGCGGGAAAAGAGAACGGAAGAGATTGAGTGAGAGTGCTTAAGAGATGGAGCTAAGAAACTGTGGGAATGTATGGCTTTGAGAGAAAGGGAGAGAGGGGGAGGAAGAGTGACAGTGAACTTGAAGAGGGAATGAGGAAGGGAGAAAGGGTGAGAGAAAGCATTAGAGATAAAGAGAGAGAGGGTGAGAGTAATCATGAGGAAAGAGAGAGAGAGGGAGATAGTAAGAGTGAGAGTGAAATTAAAAAGAAAGAGATGAGAAAGAATGGAAGACAGAGTGCGAGAGAGAAATAGAGAGAAGAGAGTGAAAAAAAGTGAACAAGAGAGAGAATGAGAGAGTGAGACAGATAGAGACGGATAAAGTGCATGTGAGAGAATAGACGAGAGATAAAGAGGGGAGGGAGTCAATAGGGAGGGAGGGAGCTTGGGAGAGAAATGTAGTATAAAGTGAGAAACAATGAGAAAGAGATGAAAGTTCTAGATTAAAAAAGACAAAAGGATTTAGAGAAAGTGAAGAAGCAAGAGAGAATTAAGAGATAAAGAGCAAGAAATTGAGTGAGGGAGAGAGGGAAAGTTATATAAAGGTAGAGGGAGAGAGTGAGGTAAACAGAGTGAGATATACTGAGAGAAAAGGAGAGAAGGAGAGTGGGAGTGAAAATGGAGAGCGAGAGAGAAACAGATGTGTGAGAGAAGGTGAGAAATAATGAGAGATAGAAAAGGCAGAGAGAGAAAGAGAGAGCTGAGAGTGGGATTGAAAGAGAGAATAGGGAGAGAGGGAGAGCGGGAAAGAGTGAGGGATGGAGTGAGAGAGAGAGCAAAAAACTAAGAAAGTGAGATATAATAGAGCGTGTGAGAGACAGCATGAGTGGGAGTGAGGAGGAAATAGAGAGATGAGGGAGGCCATGAGAAAGATTAAAGAGAGAGAGGGAGCAAGAGAGGGAGAGAGAGTGTGAAAAAGAAATAGTAGTGTTGGATGATAGAGCAAGGGAGAGTGAACGAGATGGGGGGAGAGGGAGAGCAAAAGAGTGGATGATAAAGAGTGAGAGAGGAGTTATGGGGAGAGAGGTGAGGGAAAGAGGGAGAGAAAGTTCTAGAGAGATAGACGAAAGGTTAACTGAGAGAGGGAGGGGAGAGGGGAGAGAGGAGAGAGAGTGGGAGTATGGACGAAGAGAAATAATGAGAGAAGAGAGAGCAGCAGTACAGAGTATAAGTGAGAAATAACAAAGAGTGAGAAAGAGAGAAGAAGGGAGTGAGCTAAGTTGAAGAGAGGGAGGGAGTGATAGAAGGAGAGAGTGAATAAGAGAGAAATTGAGAAATATGATAGTGAGAGAAAGAGGGGGATGGAGATATAGAGATAGAGTAAGGGAAGAGAGAGTGAGTGAGAAAGGGACAGAAAAACGAGGGAGAGAAAGAGAAGAAAAGTAAATGAAATTTAATAGAGAGAAGGAGAGAAAAAGAGAGAGAGAAGAGATATTGTGAGAGGAGAGAGGAAGTGAGATGGAGTGAAAGAAAGCAAGTAGAGAATCAAAATGTAATAAAGCATAAAAAGAGAAAACAGTGAGAGAGGGAGAGAGTGAGAAATTCAGAGATTGACGGATGGGAGTCAGAAGGATGGAAGACCATGGGAGTGAGAGAGGAAGGGAGAGTGAGAGAGAAGATAGAGTGAGAAAGAGGGGGTAGAGAATGAGAATTAGTGGGTGAGAGAGGAGATGAATTGGAAGAGAGTGAGAGGAAGAGAGGGGGAGAGTGTGTGGGAGAGAAAGAAGAGAAAGAGAGAGAGGGAGGGAAGGAAGCAAGAGAGTGGGTGAGAAAGGGAGAGAAAAAATGAGAGAGTAGCAGTACAGAAAAAGGGAGTGAGCTAAGTTCAAGAGAGGGATGGAGTGACAGAAGGAGAGAGAGAATGAGAGAGAAATTGAGAGATATGAGAGTGACAGAAAGAGGGCAATTGAGATAGAGAGGTAGAGTGAGGGGGAGAGAGAGTGAGAGAGAGAAAGGGACAAAAAAAGATGAGAGAAAGAGAGGAAGAGTGAGTGAAATTTAATAGAGAGAAGGAGAGTGAAGAGATATTGTGGAAAGAGAGTGGAAGTGAGAGGGAGTGAAAGAAAGCAATAGAGAAACAAAAAGTGAAAAAGCATAAAAGGATAAAATAGTGAGAGAGGGAGAAAGTGAGAAAGAAAGAGATTGACGACGGGAGTCAGAAGGATGGAAGAGAGTGGGAGTGAGAGGGCAAGGGAGAGTGAGAGAGAAGAAAGAGTGAGAGAGAGGAGGGTAGAGAATGAGAATTAGTGGGAGAGAGAGGGGATGAATTGGATGAGAGTGAGAGGAAGAGAGGGAGAGGGAGGGAGGGAATGAAGCAAGAGAGTAATGAGAGAGTGAGAGAAATAATGAGTGAAGATAGAGGAGAGCGAGCAATAGAAGAGAGAGTGCGTGAGAGATAGTGAACATGTAGTGAGAAAGCGAGAGGGAATGAGGGATTATAAGTGAGAGTGAAATTGAAGAGAGAGGAAGAGGGTGCAAGAAAGGATGAGTGTGAGAGAGAAATAGACAGAGGAGAGAGTGGGGGACAAGAGAGTGGAAGAGAGGAAAAGAGTGATGGAGAGAGAAAGATAGAGAGTTAGAAAGAGAGTGATATAGAGAGGGAGTGAGAGAGACTGAAGAGTGAAAAACTGACGATGAGATTATGAGAGACAAATAGAGTGAGAAAAGAGATTTAGAAAAAAATAGTGCTAGAGAGGGTTGGTGAGAGGGATAGAGGGATGGAGAGCAAGGGAATTAGTGAGACAGAGATCAAGAAAGAGAGAGAGTGAAGGGGATGAAGAGGTAGAGGGAGAGAGTGTGTGTGAAAGAGAGGTGGGAGAGAGAGAATGAGGGAGACATAAAGAGTGAAGGAAAGTGAGAGAGGGAGAGAAAGAGTTAGGGATATGTGGAGAAAAAGGGAGAAATGAATGTTGAAGAAGAGAGACAAATAAACACGGATTAGGAGAGAGAGAAAGAATAGATAATGAGAAAGATAGAGGGACAGGTTAAGAGTGAAAGTAATACAAAGATGAAGAGAGGGACTGCGAGAAAAAGAGAAAGTTAGGGAACAGAAGGAAGAGAGAGAGTGTGTGTGATTGAGTGAGTAATGGAAGATAGAAAAAGAGAAGAGAGAGAAAGAAAGATAGAGAATAAATAATGAAAAATAGAGAGAGAGGGAGAAAGATTGAAAAGTGAGGGAATGAGAGAGAAGGTGAGATAGAGAGAGAAGGTGAGAGAGAATAGAGTGTGAAGGAAGATAGAGCAAGAGAGAATGACTTAGAGAAAAAGAGGGAGAGAGAATTGAGAATGAGTGAGAGAGAGGGAGGGGGAGATAGACCGAGCAAGTGAGAGAGGAAGATGGAGAGGATGAGAGGGAGAGAGAGAAGGAGAAAGGAGGGAGGGCGGGAGAGAGATTGAGAGGAAAGTGGGAGGGAGGGATGTAAGAGAGAGAGTGTGTGGGGAATAGAGGAGGAGAAAGAGTGAGAAGAGAGAGGAAGTGGTAGCAATAGAAAAGATAGTAAGAGCGAGAAAGAGAGTGAGTGAAAAGGAGAGGGAAAGAGTAGACGAGTGAGTGAAATTGAGGAGAAAGAGAGGGAGGAAGAAAGAGAGAGAGAGAGCAATAGAGAAATCAAGAGAGTAGAGGTGTGAGGGAAGAGAGAATAAGTGGAAAAGGAAGAGCAAGAGAGAAAGCAAGACAAGGAATGCAGGAGAGAAGAGAGAGTGATTTGTGTGAGAGAGAGTGAGAGAGAGAAGAGAGTGTGGGAGATAGTGGGAGAGAGAGCCAAAGGGAGAGCGTGATAGAGTGGGGAATCGATGAAGTGAAAGAGTAAGAGGAGAGGAGAATAGAGTAACATAAGAGAGTGAGAGAATTGGGAGTGAGAAAGAGAGAGTGAGGGAGTAAAAGTGAGATTTAAATTGAATAAAAGGCCATAAGGAGTAGATAGAAAATAGAATAAAGGGATAGATGGAGTAGATAGAAAAGTAAGGCTAACGGAAAGAATAACAAGAGAGAGGGCAGGAGAGAGAGAGAGAATGGGAGAAAGCACAAGAGAGAAGAAGTGAGAACGGAAGAGAAAGTGTGAAAAAGGAGCAGGATAGAGGGGGACTGAAAATTTGAGAGTAATAAAGGTTTAGATTGAGAGAGAGTGAGAGAATAGATTGATAAATTGGTTTATAGGGAGATAGGGATAGAAACACGAGATAACAGGGGAAAGAGAGAGAACAATATAGCGAGAAAGAAATGGAGAGTGTGGGAAAAAAGAGCGAGAGAGATCAAGTAAGAGAGCTTAAGAGAATGAGCTACAGAAAGTGTTATAATGTATGGGTTTGAAAGAAAGGGAGAGAGGGGGAGTGAGGAAGAGTCACAGTGAAATTGAAGAAAGAGAGGAAGGGAGAAAGAGATAGAAAGCACGAGAGTGAAAGAGAGAGAGGGTGAGTGCAATGATGAAGAAAGAGAGAGGGGAGAAAGTAGAAGTGTGAGTGAAATTGAAGAGAAGAGAAGAGAATGAAAGGGAGACAGAGTGCGAGAGAGAAAAAGAGAGAATAGAGTGAGGAAAAAGAGAGCGACGGAGAGAGGGAGATGAAGTGAGAGATAGATGTTAGAGAAATAGATGAGAGAGAAAGGGAGGGAGGCTGAGGGAGAAATGTAGGATAGAGTGAGAAACAATGAGAAAGCGATGAAAGTGCATGATTGAAAAAGAGATGAAAGAGAACCAAGAAAGTGAGGAAGTGAGAGAGAAATGAGAGATGAAGAGCAAGAGAGTGAGCGAGGGATTGAGAGAGAAAGATTACTTAAGAAAGTGGAAGACACTGAGTAGAAGAGTGAGGTAAAGAGAGTGAGATATATGGAGAAAGAAGGAGAGAGGGAGGAAGGGAGCAAGTGGGAGAGGGGAAGAGGAAGAGATGTGTGAGAGGAGGTGAGAAATAATGAGAGAGAGAAGAAGCAATAAAAAAGACAGAGAGAGCTGAGAGTAGGATTGAAAGAGAGAGAAGTAGGGAGAGAGGGAGAGCAAGAAAGAGTGCGGAATATAGTGATAGAAAGAAAGACAATAAGGGCAACATAAGAGAGAGAGCAAAAGACAGACAAAAGGGAGGTATAATAGAGAGAGAGAGCATGAGTGGTAAAGAGAAAGGAATAGAGAGATAGAGAGAGGCCGTGAGAAAGATTGATGAGAGAGAGGGAGCAAGAGAGGGAGAGAAGGGTAGAGAGGGAGAGGAAGAGAGAGTGAGAAGGGGAGAGAGGAAGAGAAAAAAAATGGATGATAAAGAGTGAGGGAGAGGAGTTGTAAAGGGAAAGAGGGGGAGAAAGTGCGGCAAAGTTAGAGAGAGATATAGGAAAACGTGATTCAGAGAGGAGAGAGGGAGGGGAGAGAGAGAAGAGAGAGTAGGAGGATGGACGAAGAGCAATAGTAGAGAAGAGGGAGCAGCAGTACACAGAGTTAGTGAGAGAGAGTTAACAATGAGTGAGAAAAAGAGGAGGGAGTGAGCTAAGCTAAAGAGAAGGAGAGAGAAATAGAAGGATAGAGAGAGTGAGAGAGAAATTGGAAGAAAAGAGAGTGAGAGAAAGAGGGAGATGGAGATAGAGAGGTGGAGTGAGGGGGAGAGAGAGAGACAAAAAAAGAGGGTGAGAAAGAGGAGTAAGATAGAGAAATTTAATAGAGGGAGAGAGAGTGAGGTAGATGAGAGAGTGAAGGAAGAAATAGAGAATGAGAGAAAGGGAGAGAAGGGGGTAGGGAATGAGATTTAGAAGTAGAGAGATGGGGGGATGAATTGGAAGAGATTGAGAAAGAGATGGGGAGAGTGTGAGAAAGAGAAAGAAGAGCGCAAGGGAGAGAGGGAGAGAGAGATGGAAGCAAGAGAGTGGAGAGAGAGTGCAAGAAAGATTGATAGGAGAGAGAGGAAAGAGAGCAATAGAAGAGAGAATAAGTGAGAGAAATGATCATGGAGCGAGACAAAGAGAGGGAATGAGGCATTATGATTGAGAGTGCAACTGAAGAGAGACAAAGAGGGAGTATCAAAAGAGAGACAGAAGAGAAAGTGAGAGAGTGATAAACAAATCGACAATCTGTTTTATGTCAAGAAATACTTGGAGCATCTTGGTTCGAGTCCAAGTGGCGGCATAATTATTAATTCATGTTAATACTAAAGATACAATATCGGGATCGAAAATCAAGTTTTTCTATGAAGAGCGGATCTAATTGTAGAGATGGAATAGAGAGTGAGAGAGGGTGAAAGAGGGAGTGAGAAATAGAGGTAAGAGGAGGTAGTGGGAGGGTTTAAAGAGAGAGCAGGAATGAGAAAGAAAGGGAGAGTGAAAGGGAGAGATAGTAGGAAGAGTGACTCAGGGAAGATGAAGTAAAAGTAAGTGAGTGAAGGAATGAAAGTGAGGGAGAACAGGAGAATGATAAGAGAGAGGGACCAAGGGAGAGAGGGATATGAAGAGGGATAAAGGGAGGGAGGGAGAGAATAGAGAGAATGAGAGAGGGAGGGTTGGAAGCAAGGGAGCGATACAGGAGAGAGAGTGAGGAATTGAGTGATAGAAATTTAAGAGGAAAGAGAGAAGAGATAAAGAGCAACAAAGGAGAGTGTAAAAAAGAGTATAAGTTAAAAAAGAAATAGAGATTGTGAGAGAGAGAGAGAGAGTGAGAGAAAATAATAGAGAATGGGATAGAGAGAAGAGTAAAAAATGGAGCGAGGGGGGTAGAGAGGAGAGATTGTGAGAGAGAATAAGATCATAAGAGAGAGTGAGATAGAGAGCGAGAAATGAAGATAAAGAGGGTGAGAAGGAGAGTGATTGAGAAAAAGTGAGAGTGTATGAGTGTGTGAGATGGAGTGAGAAGAGTGGGCTACGTAAGCAAGAACTAGAGAGAGTATGTTTGGGGGAGTGAGAAAGATAGAGGGAGAGAGTGAGACCTGATAAAGAGAACAAGAGTAAAAGAGTCAAAGCGAACTTGAGAGAGGAAAATTAATAATATAAAAGAGGAAATGAGATTGAGGGACACTAAAGAAAAAAGATAAATACTGTGATAAGGGAGAGAGAGTGTGGGGGAGCTATTTAGGAAAAAAAGAAATATAGAGAATAAGAGAATGAAATAGAGATTGAGGGAGCGAGTAAGAGAGAAATATAGATAGAGAGGGATAGAGCGAGAATAAGAGTAAGGAAAGAGAGTGTGAGAAAGGGGTGACAATGAGAGGGAGAGGGAGAGAGAAAGAGATAAGTGTGAGAGAAAGTGAGAAATAATGAGAAAGAGGAGAGAGATAAGTGTGAGAGAAAGTGAGAAATAAAGAGTGAGAGATAGTGTGTGTGAGGGATAGGGTAGAAAAAGATTAAGAAAAGAGAGAAGAGAGAGTGAAGGAAGAGAGAGCAAGAGAGAGAGAGAGAGAGAGCTAGTAAGTGAGAAAGAAAGATAGAATAGAGAGTTAGAGAGAGGTCGAGAGAGAGAAAGCGGTAGATAGAGAGGATTGAGAGAGATTAGTGAAAGATTGAGATAGAGAGATTGTAAAAGGCAAATAGTAAGAAAGTAAATGTCACAAAATAGAGCAATAGAGGGTTAGTGAAAGGGACAGAGGGAAGGAGCGCAAGAGAATGAGTGAGAGTGAAAATGAGAGAGAGAGAGAGAGAGAGCGAGGGGGATGCAGACGTAGAGGGAGAAGTGAGAGAGCGTGCGGAAGAGAGAGGGGGAGCGAGAGAAAGAGGGAGATATAAAGAGGGAAGGAGGTAAGTGAGAGATGGAGAGAGAGAGTTAGGGATATATAGAGCGAAAGGGTGACAGGAATGAGAATGAATAGAGTCAAATAAAAGACAGATTATGAGAGATAGAGAAAGAATAGAGAAAGATTAAGATAAAGGGACGACCTATGAGTGAGAGTGATATAGAGATGAAGAGAGGGACTAGGAGGGAAAGAGAGATAGATAGAACACGAGGAAGAGAGGGAGTGTGTGTGCGAGTGTGAGAAATGGATGAGAGATTAATAGAAGAGAGAGCAAGAGTGATAGAGAATAAAAAGTGAGAAATAGAGAAAGCAAAAGAGTAGAGTGGTGAGGGAAGAGAGAACAAGAGGAAATGGAAGAGAAGGAGAGAAAGTGGGGAAGGCAAAGAGGGAGTACGAGTGAGAATTAAACTAACTAAAGGAACAAAGGGACCAATAAATAGAGACAAAATTATACAGAAAGTGACGGCACGGGAAGCAAGTGCAAGGGAGAGGGAGGATGAGAGAGAGTGAAAGAGAGAAGAAGAGAAAATGAAAGAGAAATAGTGAAAGAGGAGTATGTGAGAGGGGGCGTGAGAAGGAGAGAGTAAAAAAGGTTATATTGAGAGAAGGCGAGAGAATAGATAAATAAATTGTTAGGTAGTGAAAGAGATTATAACATGAGATAAAGTGGGAGAGAGAATAAAATAGCGAGAAAGAAATGGGAAGTGCAGGAAAAGAGAACGAGAGAGATTGAGAATGAGAGCTTAAGAGACTAAGAAAGTGTGAGAATGTATGGCTTGGATAGAAAGGGAGAGAAGGGGAGAACCAGTGACAGTGAAATTGAAGATAGAATGAGGAAGGGAGAAAGGCTGAGAGAAAGCACGAGACATAAAGAGAGAGAGGTTGAGAGTAATCATGAGGAAAGAGAGAGAGAGAGGAGAGAGGGAGAAAGTAAGAGTGAGAGTGAACTGAAAGAGAAAAAGATGAGAAAGAAAGGAAGACAGAGTGCGAGAGGGAAACAGAGAAAAAAGAGAGTGAGGAAAAAGTCAGCAAGAGAGAGAGTAAGAGAGTGAGACAGAGAGAGATGGATATAGTGGATGTGAGAGAATAAGCGAGAGAGAAAGGGGGATTCAAATAGGAAGGGAGGGAGCTTGGGAGAGAAATGTAGTATAAAGTGAGAAACAATGAGAAAGAGATGAAAGTGCTGGATTAAAGAAGAGATAAATGGAATCAGAAAAAGTGAAGAAGTAAGTGAGAATTAAGAGATAAAGTGCAAGAGTGGAAAGTTATATAAAGGAAGTGGGAGAGTGAGGTAAACAAAGTGAGATATACTACGAGAAAAGGAGAGAGGGAGAGTGGGAGTGAAAGAGGGAGGGGGAGAGAGAAAGAGATGTGTGAGAGAAGGTGATAAATAATGAGAGATAGAAAAGGCAGAGGGAGAAAGAGAGAGCTGAGAGTGAGATTGAAAGAGAGAATGAGGAGAGAGGGAGAGAGGGAAAGAGTGAGGGATGGAGTGAGAGAGAGAGCAAAAAACTGAGAAAGAGAGATATAATAGAGTGTGTGAGAGACAGCATGAGTGGGAGTGAGAAAGAAATAGAGAGATGAGGGAGGCCGTGAGAAAGATTGAAGAGAGAGAGTGAGCAAGAGAGGGAGAAAGAGTGTGAAAGAGAAATAGCAGTGTTGGATGATAGAGCAAGGGAGAGAGAACGAGATGGGGAGGGAGAGGAAGAGTAAAAGAGTGGATGATAAAAAGTGAGAGGAGTTGTATGGGGAGAGTTGGAGAGGGAAAGAGGGAGAGAAAGTGCTAGAGAGAGATAGAGGAAAGCTTAACTGAGAGAGGGAAGGAGGGAGGGGAGACAGGAGAGAGCGTGGGAGTATGGACGAAGAGAAATAATGAGAGAAGAGAGAGGAGCAGTACAAAGAGAGAGAAGAGAGAGGAGCAGTACAAAGAGAAAGTGCGAGAGAGATAACGAAGAGTGAGAAAGAGAGGAGAAGGGAGTGAGCTATGTTGAAGAGAGGGAGGGAGAGATAGAAGGAGAGAGTGTATGAGAGAGAAATTGCGAGATATGAGAGTGAGAGAAAGAGGGAGATGGAGATATAGAGGTAGAGCAAGGGGAGAGAGAGAGTGAGAGAGAGGAAGGGACAGAAATACGAGGGAGAGAAAGAGAGGAAAAGTAAATGAGAGAGTGAAGAGATTGTTGGAAGAGAGAGGAAGTGAGAGGGAGTGAAAGAAAGCAATAGAGAAACAAAAAGTAATAAAGCATAAAAAGAGAAAATAGTGAGAGAGGGAGGGAGTGAGAAATAGAGAGATTGACGGAAGGGAGTCAGAAGGATGGAAGATAGTGGGAGTGAGACAGGAAGGGAGAGCGAGAGAGAAGATAGAGTGAGAGAGAGTTGGGGTAGAGAATGAGAATTAGTGGGAGAGAGGGGAGAGGGGGAGAGTGTGTGAGAGAGAAAGAAGAGAGACAGAGGGAGGGAAGGAAGCAATAGAGTAGGTGAGAAAGGGAGAGAAAGAATGAGAGAGCAGCAGTACAGAGAGTAAGTGAGAGAGAGATAACAAAGAGTGAGAAAGAGAGAAGAAGGGAGTGAGCGACAGAAGGAGAGAGAGAATGAGAGAAGAATCGAGAAATATGAGAGTGACAGAAAGAGGGAGATGGAGATAGAGAGGTAGAATGAGGGGGAGAGAGAGAGCGAGAGAGAGAAAGAGAGGAAGAGTGAGTGAAATTTAATAGACAGGAGAGAGAAAGAGAGAGTGAAGAGATATTGTGGGAAGAGAGTGGAAGTGAGAGGGAAAGAAAGAAAGCAATAGAGGAATAGAAAGTGATAAAGCATAAAAGGAGAAGATAGTGAGAGAGGGAGAAAGTGAGAAAGAAGAGATTGACAAAGGGAATCAGAAGGATGGAAGAGAGCGGGAGTGAGAGGGGAAGGGTGAGTGAGAGAGAAGAAAGAGTGAGAGTGAGAAGGGGGTAGAGAATTAGAATTAGTGGGAGAGAGAAGGAATGAATTGGAAGAGAGTGAGAGGAAGAGAGGGCAAGAGTGTGTGAGAGAGAAAGAAGAGAGAGAGGGAGAGAGGGTGGTAGGGAGGTAAGCAAGAGAGTGGTTGAGAGAGGGAGGGAATGAATGAGTGGCAAAGAGAGTAGAGCGAGCAATAGAAGAAAGATTGTGTGAGAGAGAGTGAATATGGAGCGAGAAAGCGAGAGGAAATGAGGGATTATGAGTGAGAGTGAAATTGAAGAGAGCGGAAGAGGATGCAAGAAAGGAAGAGAGTGTGAGAGAGAAATAGATAGAGGAGAGAGTGGGGGACAAGAGAGTGGAAGAGAGGGAAAGAGCGACAGAGAGAGAGTGGTAGAGAGTAAGAAAGAGAGTGATATAGAGAGTGAGAGAGATTGAAGAGTGAAAGACTGACGGTGAGATTATGAGAAACAAATAAAGAGAGAAAAGATATTTAGAGAAAGATAATGCAAGAAAGGGTTGGTGAGAGGGACAGAGGGATGGAGAGCAAGGGAATTGTGAGAAGAGAGATCAAGAAAGAGAGAGAGTGAAAGGGATGAAGAGGTAGAGGGAGAGAGAGTGTGTGAAAGAGCGGTGGGAGAGAGAGAATGAGGGAGACATAAAGAGTGAGAGAGGGAGGAAAGAGAGTTGGGGGTATGTGGGGAAAAAGGGAGAAATGAATGATGGAGAAGAGATACAAATAAACACTGATTAGGAGAGAGAGAAAGAATAGAGAATGAGAAAGATAGAGGGACCGAGCAAAGAGGAAGAAAGAGGAAGACCGTGCAAAATAGTGAGATAGAGAGAAACATAATATAGAGTGAGAGACATAGTGAGAAAGGGAGAGAGGGAGAAAGAGCGAGATACAAGGCACGATTAAAGAGAGAAAATAGATAGCAAGAGAGAGCAAGAGAGTGGGAGAGAGAGAAATATAATGGAGAGTAAGAAACATAGTAAGAAAGGGTGAGAGTGAGAAAGAGAGAGATAGAGTGCAAGAGTAAGGGAGAGAGAGAAACGGGGATATAGAGGGAGATTGCGAGAGATTGAAGAGAGAGAGGATGTGAGAAGGGAGAGAGCATGAAAGATTTAAGCGGGAGAGAGAAGAAGCTGAAGGAAAATATAGTGAGTAACATGGAGATAGAGAGCGAGATTAAGAGAATGAGTGAGAATGAGAGATGGAGAGAGGGAGATGGAGAGGGAGAGAGAGAGGGAGAGAGGGAGATAGTGAGGGAGAGAGTGTGAGAAGCTGGAGAGAGAGGGAGGGAGAGATGATGAGAGAGGGAGAGTGAGAAACAAACAGAGAGAAGAGAAAGTGAGAGAAGAGAGAGCAAGAGAGAGTAAATGGAAGAATACAATGGAGAAAAGAGAGAGAGCAAGAGAAAGAGATTGAGTGAGTGCAAGAGGAGAGAGAGGAGAGATAATGGGAGTAAGGGAGAAAGACAAGGTGTGAGTGAAGGAGGGTGGGACAGAGGATAGAGGGATGGTGAGGAGAAATATGAAATAATGAGATTGAAGATGAGGGGCGAGAGTGAGATGTGAGATCAATTGAGAGAGGGACGGCTGGAGAGTAAAAGAGAGTGAGGGTCAGTGGGACAAAAGAGTAAGTAAATAGAAGAAGAGAGGGTGATTGAAGAAGTAGCAAGAGAGAGGACACAGAGAGAGACCAAGGGAGAGCTAGCAAATGATAAAGCGAGTTGAAATATAGAGTGTGAGAGAGAGAAAGAGAGTGAGTGAACTAGAAGGAGAGTGATAGAGGGAGTGAGTGATAGGGATTAAAGAGAGAGCAGGAGGGTGAAAGAGAGTGAGAGTGAGAAAAAAAGGGATTGAAAAGAGACTCGGAGAAGATAGAGCAAATATAAGGAGTGAGAGCTAGAGAGAAGTAGATATAGAAGAAGATATGGAGAGCGATAGAGGGTGAGATTGAGATTGAGAGAGATGGAAGGCGAGAGGGAGATAGAGAGAGGGAGGGAGAAAGAGACTTAGCTATGCTTGGAGAGAAAGAGTGAGTAGAAAGATAAGAGAAAGTGATAAAAGAGAGCAAGAGAGATCGTGTGAGAGAGAAAGAGAGGGAGAGAGCGAAAGAAAAAAGAAATGTGATAAGCTATAAATATAGAAAAGGACCAGAGAGGGAGAGAGTAGAAAAGAGAGAGAAAGAGGGAGGGAGTGAGAGATTGAAGCGTGGGAGTGAGATAGGAAGAGAGAATGAGAAGGAAGAGTGAGTGAAGGAAGTTATAAGGAGAGTGAGCGAGAGGGCGAGAGGGGGTAGAGAATGATATTTTTTTAGGGAGAGAGTGGTGGATGAACCTGAAGAGTGTGAGAGTGGGAGAGAGATAGTGTGTCTAAGAGAGAGAAAGACAGAGTGAGAGAGGGAGAGAGAGGGAGGGAAAGATTGGGAGAGAAAGATTGGGAGGAGAGAGAGAAGCAAGGGACAAGGGAGAGAGGGAGAGAAAGATTGGGAGGAGAGAGAGAAGAAATAGGAATATAAGTGAGCGATGGCGATAGCGAGTCAACAATGAGCGAGGAAGAGATGGGGAGAGAGGGAGTAAAAGTGAGGGTGAACTAAAGAGAGAGAAATAGGGAGCGTGAAAGGAAGAGAGTGTGAGAGACAAATAAAGGGAAGAGTAAATGAGAGAAGATAGAGTGTGAGAAAGGTAGAAAGGGAGCAAGAAAAAGAGAGATAAGTAGAGTGGGAGAGTGAGAGGGATTAAGGGAGCGAAAGTGGGCGGAAGAACAAGAGAGAGGAAGTGAAGGATAATGGGAGGGTCAAAGAGAGAGATAGAAGAGATAGTGAGAGATATAAACAAAGGGAGGTGGAATAGAGTGTGAGAGAGAGATGGAGGTAGTGAGGGAGAAAGAGAGATATAAGGAAGTGAGAGAATTTAAAGAGAGAGTAGGAACGAGAAAGTGATAGAGTGAAAGGGAGAGATAGTGAGAAAAAGGCTATGAGAAGATTGAGTAAAGTGTAAGTGAGGAGTAAAAAGAGGGCAAGAACAGGTTAATGGTGAGAGATAGATGGAGCAAGAGAGAGGAAGAAAAAGAGGGAGATAGGGAGGGAGAGGAAGGGAGTAAGAAAAGGAAGGAGAGAGGGAGTCATGAAAGAAGGAGAGAGCAGAGAAACAACGTGTAGGTTAGAACAAGTGAAAGAGTAAATGAAAAGAGAGATAAAAGAGCAACAAAGGACAGTGTAATAGTGTGTATAAGATATAAAAAGAGAATAGAAAAAAGAGAAAGAAAGAGAGAGTGAGAGAGAATAATAGAGAAGAGAATGAGAGTGAAGACATAAATGATGAAGCGAGGGAGAGAGGGGAGATAGTGAGCAAGAAAGAAAAAGATAGTAAGAGAGAGTGAGATAGAGAACAAAAAATGAGGCTATCAAGGGTGAGAGAACTACAAAAGAGAGACATATAGAGGGCAAGAATGAGGGAGTGAGATTGATAGAGGGAGAAAGTGAGAGGGATAAAGAGAATTAGAGCGAGAGTGAAAAAGATAGAGACAAGAGAGCATAAAAGATATTAGGAGAGTGAGGGAGGGAGGAAGAGAACATAGAGATAGAAAGCACGAGAATGAATGAGAGAGTGAGGGAGGGAGCAAGAGAGATATATAGATAGAAAGGGAACAAGAGTAAAGAAATTAGAGTGCGAGATGGAGGAGGCAGAGATAGGGGGAGAGAGGGAGATAGAGAGAGAGAGAGAGAGAGAGAGAGAGAGAGATAGAGAGAGAGAGAGAGAATGTGAGAAATAATGAGTGAGAAGAGAGAGGGATTGGGAGAGAGAAAAGTTGGAGTGCGAGAGAGAGAGAGTGCTTGTGAGGGATAGAGAGGTTGTGTGTGTGAGTGTGAGGAAGAGAGAGTGAGAGAGAAATATTACAGAAAGAGTTAGAGAAGTGTGATCAATAAAAGAGAAAGTAGGAAACAAACAATGAGAATGATAGAGGAAGGGAGCGAAAGAGAAAGAGAGTATGAGGCAAATATTGGGAGAGTGAGGGAAGATAGAGAAAGAGAGAGTGAGGGACGATGAATAAGAAAATGAATGAGGGAATTGGAGAGAGCGATGGAGAGAGGGAGAGCTTAGAAGGGAAAGTGGGAGAGAGCATGAGAAAGAGAGAGAGGAAGGTGGGAAGTGAGAAAAATATATAATGAGCGTGGTCGTTAGAGGAAGGGATATAGTGAGAAGAGTATGGGAGAAGTTGAGTGAGAATAAAGAGTGAGAGTGAGATTGCATAGGAAGTAAGAGAGAGAATACAGGGTGTGAAAGATATAAAGAGAGGAAGTAGGAGTGAGCGTGAAGCTGAAGAGAGAGACAGGGTGAAGATAGAGTAGGAGAAAGGAAGTAAGAGAGAGAATGATAGATGGAGCAAGAGAGTGTCAGGGAGGGAGAGTGTGATAGAGAGGGAGAGAGAAAGGGAAAGAGTGCAAGAGAGAAAGAGTGAGGGAAGCGAGTGAGAGAGTAAAGGTGAGAGTAAAATTAAAAAGTGAGGGAGCTAGGAGGGGAGAGAGTAGAAAAGTTTGGGAAAATGGAGAAAGAATATAGATTGTGGAAAGAGACGACGAGAGAGAGGGAGCTAGAGAGAAAAAGAGAAAAAAAGGAGGGAGGGAGGGAGGGAGAGAAAGCAATAAATAATGAGAGTGAAGGGGGTGAGAGAGAAAAGAGAGAGAATGTGAGGAAGGGAAAGAGAGTCAGATTGATGGACATAGAGAGATCAAGAGTGAGTAAAGAGAGATAAAACAGAGCAAGAGAGAGCCAGAGAGCAAGGGGATTAAACATAGTAGAGAGTGAGACATATTGAGAAAGCGAGTGAGTGAGAATAGGAGAGACGGAGGGTAAGTGTAAGGGAGTGAGTGAGAAAGGGGAGATAGAGGGAGAGAAAGAAAGAAATAGAGAGAGGGAGTGAGAAAGGGAGAAAATGAAAGAAAGATTTAAGAGAGAGAGATAGGAAGCGAGAGAGGAAGAGGGAGCAAAAGACAGTGTGCAAGATTTAGATAGGGAGGGAGATTAAGAGAACGAGTGAGAAGGAAAAAATAGAGAGGGAGATGGAGAGGGAGAGGGAGAGAGATTGAGATAGAGAGAGTGAGAGATGGATCTTAAGAGAGATTGAAGGCAAGAGGGAGTTAGAGAGAGGGAGGGTGAAAGAGACTGAGCAATGGTCGGAGTGAAAAAGTGAGTGAATAGATAAGAGAAAGTGATAAAAGAGAGCAAGAGAGAGTGAGAGAGAGAGACAGAGGATGGGAGTGAAAGAGAATGAAAGGGTGATAAGCTGTTAATAGAGAAAAAGGATGAGAGAGGGAGAGAGTACAAAAGAGAGAAAGAGGGAGGGAGTGAGAGAGATTGAAGCATGGGAGTGAGAGAGGAAGAGAGAGTGAAGGAAGATTTTGAGAGAGTGAGCAGGAGGGAGAAAGGGGGTAGGGAATGATATTTTGTGGGGGAGAGAGAGTTGGATGAACTGGAAGAGAGTGAGAGTGGGAGAGAGACAGTAGGAAACAGAGAGTGAGAGTGGGACAGAGAGGGAGGGAGGGATGAATATAAGAGACAGGGGAGAGAGGGAGAGAAAGATTGAGAGGAGAGGGTGAGAAAAGAGAGACGAATATAAGTGAAAATGGGTGACAGAGAGTGAACATAGAGCAAGAAAGAGACGGGGAGAGAGAGAGTAAGAGTGAGTGTGAAGTGAAGAGAAAGAAATAGGGAGCGGAAAGAGAGAGATTGTGAGAGAAAAATAGAGAGAAAAGAGAAAGAGATAGAGAAAGAGAATATAGTGCAAGAAAGAGAGAGTGATGGATAGAGATCAAGGGATAGAGAAGAGAAAGAAGCAGCAATGGAGAGAGGATGGAGTGCGAGAGAAGGAGCACTCACTCTTTCTCCTCTATCCCCCACTGCCTCTTTCTCTCATGCCTCTCTCCCTCCCTCCCTTCCTTGCTTTCACTCTGTCTCTCTCTGTCTCTCACTCATTCTCCTATTCTCCCTCCCTCTTGTCCTCTAGCTTACTATTTCTTGCTCTATTTTCCTTCTTTCTTCTATCTCTACTTACCTAACTCTCTCTACCTCTGTCACTCCCTCTCTTCAATCTCTCTCACTCCCTCCCTCTGTCTATTTTTCAATCTTTATTCCTGATCTTTCTTTCTCTTACTTCCATTACTCTCTTTTCCATTTTCCATTACACTCACTCACACACAGCACTCCCCATCTCTTTCTCTTACTCCCTCTCTCACACACACTCTCTCTCAATCCCACCTTCATCTCTATATCACTCTCACTCTTATTCCGTCCCTCTCCATTCTCATTCTTTGATACTTCTCTTCCTTATTTTTCTTCTATTGCTCACTCTTCTCTCTCTCTCTCTCTCTCTCTCTCTCCTTTCACTTTCTCTCCATATATCGCCACTCTCTCTCCCTCTCTCTCACTTACCTCCTTCCCTCTCTTTTCTCTCTTTTTTATCAATCTATCTCTTAGTCTCAATCACTCACTCTTAAATATCTCCCATGCTTTCGCTCTATCTCTCTCTCTCACTCTATTCTTTCTTTCTTGCTCTCTTGCTCTTTTCTCTCATATCTCTCTTCTGTCACTCCGTCATCTCTCTTTCCTTGTCCTTATCCCTCACACACACTCTCTCTCAGTTCCTCTCTCTTCTTTCTCTCATTGTCTCTCACTTTCTCCCTCTTTCTCTCTCCCTTTCTCCTTCCCTCTTTAACTATCGCTCCCTCTGTCTCACCTCTATCTCTCTCACTCTCTTTTCCGTACTCCTGTTCTCACTCTGTCCCTCTCTCCCATAATATTGCTCTTCCTCCATTGCTCGATACCTCTCTCTAGCACTCTATCTCTCTCTTCTCTGTCTGCCTACCTCCCTCCCTCACACTTTTTCTCCCTTTCCACTCCCCTAATAGCTCTTTTTTCTCATGTCCCTCTGTCTAATTTTCTCCCTTATATCCTTTTCTCTCACTTACTATCTTTTCCTCTTTCTCTATATATCTCTTTCAATCTCCCACACTCATTCTCTTTGTCACTCTCTCTCCCTCTATGATTCTTACTCCCTCTTTCTTACCCTCTCTAGGCCTCCCTTATGTTGCTCACCCTTCTCTCTCCACACACTCATACAATCTCATACAATCTCTCACAATCTCTCACAATCTCTCACGCTCTCGCTCTCTAGGGCTCTCACACACACTCATACAATCTCTCATAATCTCTCACTCTCTCGCTCTCTAGGGCTCTCACACACACTCATACAATCTCTCACAATCTCTCTCAAATCTTTCTCCCTCTCACCTTCTTAAGCTCCATTTCTTGATCTCTATCCCGCTCCCTCTTACCATCTTGCTCCTCTCGTACTCCATCCTTCCTCTCCATTGCTGCTTCTTCCTATCTTCTCTCACCCTCGTTCTCTATCCCTCGCTCTCTCTTTTTTGCACTCTATTATCTTTCTCTATCTTGTGCTCTTTTTTAATCTCCTCATTGTTACTCTCTCATGTCTGTTTCATCTCACTCTTTCTCTACCTCTATCCCCCACTCTCTCTCTCTCCCCCTTTATATTGTTTCCATCCCTCCCACTGTCTCTTTCGCTCACTTCTCTTCCTCCCTCCATTCTACCCTTACTTCTATCTCCCTCTCTCTTTCACACACTCTCTCCCTCTCAAACTTTCCCTCTTACTCTCTATCATTCTAGCTCTCTCTCTCTCTCACTCACTTATTCTCTAGCTCTCCATCGCTCTCTCCCTCTCGCTCACCTACTCTTACTATATTTTCCTCTGTCTTTTTTCCCTATAACTATCTATCCCTCTCTTCTTGTTTCATTCCCTCACTCTTAGATATCTCTCACTCCCTCATTCTCACTCTCTATTCTTTCTTTCTCGCTCTTTTTATCTTCTCTCTCATGATCTCTCTTATGTCACTCCTTCAACTCTCTTTCTTTGTCCCTATCCCTAACACACGCTCTCTCTCCAACTTTTATCTCTCTCAGTCCCTCTCTCCTCTCTCTCATTTTTTATCACTTTCTCCCTCTTTCACTCTCCCTTCCTCCGTCCCTCTTTATCTCTCTCTCTCTCCCTCTTTCTCACCCTTTCCTCTCTCACTCTCTTTTCCTTACTCTTGTTCTCACTCCCTCCCTCTCTCCCAGTATATCTCTCTTGCTACATCGCTCACTACCTCTCTCATTCTCTAGTTCTCTATCTCTCTCTTTTTAGTCTCCCTACCTCCCTCCCTCACACTTCTCTCCCTTCCCACTTTCCTAATAGTTCTTTTTCTTTCTTGTCGCTCTCTTCACTCTTTCCCTTATATCGTCTTCTCTTTCTCACCCTCTTTTCCAATACATTTCTCTTTCATTTCCCTACTCTCATTCACTTTATCATGCTCTCTATCCCTCTATCTTTCTTACTCCTCATTTGTGCCCTCTCTGGGCCTCCCTTAAGTAGCTCACTCTTCTATTTCCATCTCACTCAATATCTCTCTCTCGAGCTCTCACACACACTCATACACTCTCTCACTCTTTCTCTCAATCTCTCTCCCTCTCACCTTCGCAAGCTCCATTTCTTGATCTCTATCTCGCTCTCTTTTGCTATATTGCTCTTTCTCTCACACTCCATCCTCTCTCTATTACTTCTTCTTTCTCTCTTCTCTCTCTATCCTCATCTTTATTATTCTCTCTTCCTTCCTCCCTATCCCTCGCTCTCTCTTTCTTGCACTATTTTCTCTTTTTCTATCTTATGCTCTCTTCATTGTTGCTTTCTCTTCTCTCTTTCGTCTCACTCTTTATCTCTCTCTCCCTCTTATTGCTTCCATTCCTCCCACCATCTCTTTCTCTCACTTCTCTCTCACTATCCTTCTACCCTTACTTGCTCCCTCCCTCCCGCTCCTTCCCCATCACCCTCTCTTTCTCCCTCTCCGTCTCCCTTTCTCTCGCTCTCTCTCTCTCTCACCATTTATCTATCCTCTCTTTCTCTTTACCTCTCACTCACTATCTCTTAATCAATCTTCACTCAGTCTACCTTCTCTCCCTATTCACTTTCACTCTTTATCACATTCTCACTTTTGCTCTCTCTTTCATCCATCTAACTCCCTCCCTCTATCTCTCTTTCTCACTCACTATCTCATCCCCATATCTCTCTCTCTCTCATTTTCTCTTTCTCTATAGACCTCTTTAATTTTGCCACTCTCATTAACTTTATTACTCTCTCTCTATCTTTCACATTCTCTCATTCTTGCTTTCTCAGATCTACCTTATGTAGCTCTCCCTCCTCTCTCCATCTCACACACACTTATACACCCTCTCACTCTCTCTCTCTCTCAACTTCTGTCCCTTCACCCTCTTAAGCTCCATTTCTTTATTCCTATCTCATTCTCTTACCATTTTTCCCCTTCTCTTGCACGCCATCCGCTTCCATTGCTGCATCTTTCCTTTTTATCTCTCCATCTCCATCTCTATTTTTATCTCACTCTCGCTCCCTCTTCCTCAGTCTATCATTCTTGCACTATTTATTTTTCTATCTTATGCTCCCTTTTGCTATCTCTTCTCTCTTTCATCTCACTCTTTCTCTCCCTCTATCCCCCACTCTCTCTATATTGCTTTCATTCCTCCTACCATCTCTTTCTGTCTCTTCTCTCTCCTTTTTCCCTTCATCCCTTGCTTCCTACCTCCTTCCCTCTCCTTCCCCATCTACCTCTCGGTCTCCCTCTCGATCTCCCTGTCTCTTTTGCTCTCTCTCTCCCTTTTCATTCCTCTATTCTCCCTATCTCTTTACCTCTCACTCACTCTCTCTTACTAAATCTTTCCTCAGTCTCTCTTCCCTCTCTATTTTATTTTCACTCTATTACTTTCTATTTTCTATTCTCTCTTTAATCCATCTCTCCCCCACACTCTCTTTTGTTTCCACTCCCTCACTCTCCCTTCATGTCCCTCCTCTCACAATCTTTATCCCACTTTCTCTTCCTCACTCAATCACTCTCTCTCACTCTCTCCCACTCCCACACCCTTCCTCTCGCTCCCTATCTCTCCGTCACTCTCTTATTTATTTCCTCTCCCTCACTCTCTTATTTATTTCCTCTCCCTCACTCTCCCACCCTCTTTTTTGCTTTTACTTCCTCACTCTCCCTCCATCTCCCTACACCTCTCACAATCTTTATCTCCCTTTATCTCCCTCTCTCACTCCCTCTCCCACTCCCTCTATTACTCATTCTAGCTCACTGTCCCTCTCTAGTTGTCTATCTTCTCTCTCCCACTCTCTCCCTCACTCTTCTTTATCTCCCTATCCCCTCCCTCTCTTGCTCTTCTCTATTTTTATATCCCTCTCCCTCTCTCCTTTTCTCCTACTTTTTTCTCTATCAAGTTCTCTTTCTTTCTCATTTGTCTCAACCCTCTTGCTCTTTTCTCTACTTTATCTCTCTTGCCCCTCTCTCCCCTTACCCCTCTCTCCCTCTACTTCTTTCTGCCCCTCCCTCTTGCTCTTATTTTCTCTTTATTTTTCTCTCTTACTTTGTCATTCTTTCTTATTCTCTCTTTCTCCTTTCTCAATCTCTCTTACTCACTTTCTCTTTCTATCTGCCTCTCTCTCTCACCCACACACTTTATCACCCTCTCTCTCCCTTTATCTCCATCTCCAACATCTTTAGCTCACTCTCTCCCTGCCTCCCTGTACCTCCCTCTCATAATGTCTATCTCACTATATCTCCAGTTCTCACTCTCATTCTTCTTTTCTTTTTTATCTCTCTTCCTCAATTTCTCTTGCTCTCTTCCTTTCTTTCCCTATCAAATATCGTTCTCTTTTCTATCACTCCACATCTCTCTCCCACTTCTAGCTCTCTCACCCTCTATCTCGCCCTCTCTCCACTCTCTCTCTCACTCTCAATATTTCTCATAATTTACTTCTCTAACTTTCTCTCTCAATTTTAATCTTCTCTCTCTATCCCTCTCCCTTTTCGTCCCTTCCACCTTCTAGCTACATCATCCTTTTTATCTCTCACTCTCACCTTTTCACTCTCTTTCACACTCTCTCCTTCTCTCCCTCTCGATCTTTCTTGCTCCCTCACTAGATCTCTCCCCCTCCCACTAATTCTCTTGCTCTCCCACCCTATCTCCCTCTCTCTCCTTTTCTTACTCTATTTTTCCTCACTCTCTTTTCTCTCTATTTCTATCTAACATTATCTTTCTCTATGTCAATCCCTAACTCTTAAATATCTCTCACTCCCTCGCTCTATTCTCTCTCACTCTTTATTCTTTCTTTCTTGCCCTGTTGCTCTTCTGTGTCTTGATCTCTCTTCTGTGACTATGTCATCTCTCGTTCTTTGTCCCTATCCCTCACACACATTCTCTCTCCAACTTTTGTCTCTCGCAATCTCTCTCATTTCTCTCTCATTATTTCTCACTTGTTTCCTCTTTCTCTTTCCCTTCCTCCTTCCCTCTTCAACGCTCTTGCTTCCTCTGTCTCACCCTTATCTCTTACTCTCTCCCTCTCTCTTTATATGCCTCTCATGCTCCTTCGCTCACTATCTCTCTCATTCTCTAGCTCTATCTATCACTTCTCTCTCTCCCTCTAACAATGCATCCTCGTCACTCTCTGTCTTTTTGGATCTCTCTCTCTCTCAGTCATTCTCTTGCTCTCCATCGTACTGTCCCTCTCACCAACCCTCTCTTGCACTATTCTTTTCTAAATCTCTTTTCTCTCTCTCTATTTATCTCTCATAATCTCTCTCTGTCTCAGTCTTTCACTTTTCAATCTCTCTCACTCCCTCTCTGTATCTCTCTCTTTCTTACTCTCTATCTCTCCCTTTCTAACTCTCTACCTCTCTCTCGCTCACTCTTTCCTTCTCTTCCGCAATCTCTCCCCCCATTCTCTCTTTTGTTTATTTTTCTCCCACACTCTTCCTTTCTTTCTCCCTCTTCCACTCTCTTCAATTTTATTATCACTCTTACTCCCTCAATTCCTCTCTCTTTCTCGCTCCATGTTCACTCTTTCTCAGACACACTCTCTTTAATTGCTCTCTCCCCTCTCCTTTCATTCTTCCCTCTCTCACCTACTCCCTTGCTTCCTACCCTCCCTCCCTCCCTCCCTCTCTCCCTCTCTCTCTTCTTTCTCTCTCACACACTCTCCCTCTCACTTCCTCTCACTCTCTGCCAATTCATCTCCCCTCTCTCCCACTATTCTCACTCTCCATCCCCCACTTTCTCTCACTCCTCTTCTCTCTCACTCTCTCTTCCTCTCTCACTCCCACTCTCTTCCATTCTTCTGACTCCCTTCGCCAATCTCTTTCTTTCTCACTCTCTCCCTCTTCACTATTTTCTCCTTTTATGCTTTATCACTTTCTGTTTCTCTTTTGCATTATTTCACTCCCTCTCACTTCCTCTCTCTTCCCACAATATCTCTTCACTCTATCATTCTCTCTCTTTCTCCCTATTAAGTTTCACTCACTCTTCCTCTCCTTCTCTCCCTCTTTTTTGTCCCTTTCTCTCTCTCTCCCTCACTCTACCTCTCTATCTCCATCTCCCTCATTCTCGCACTCTCTTTCTCCCAATTTCTTTCTCATTCTCTCTCCATCAGTCACTCCCTCCCTCTCTTCAACTTAGCTCACTCCCTTCTTCTCTCTTTCTCACTCTTTGTTATCTCTCTCTCACTTACTCTATGTACTGCTGTTGCCTCTTCTTACACTATTCTCTTCGTCCATCTTCCCACTCTCTCTTTTCTCTTCCCCTCCCTCCCTCTGTCACTTAAGCTTTCCTTTATCCCTCTCTCCTTTTTTCCCTCTCCCTCTCTCCATCTTTCCCTCTCCCTCTCTCCCCATATAACACCTCTCTCTCACTCTTTATCATCCACTCTTTTGCTCTCCCTCTCCATAACTAACTCATTCACTCTCCCTTGATCTACCTTCCAACTCTACTATTTCTCATTCACACTCTCTCTCCCTATGTTGCTCCCTCTGTCTCATCCCTCCCTCATCTTTATATTTCTTCCTTACTACCACTCATGCTGTCTCTCACACTCTATTATACCTCTCTTTCTCAGTTTTTTGCTCTCTGTTATGTTTCTCTTTATTCTCACGCTCTCTCTCACTCCATTCCTCACACTTTCCCTCTCTCTCCCTCTCTCTCTCTCCCTACTCTCTCTTTCAATCCCAATCTCAGCTCTCTCTTTCTCTCTCTTCCTTTTCTATCTCACATTATTTCTCAACTTCTCTAACACATCGCTTCCTCTCTCCCCCTCCCTCTTTCACACCCACCCTCCCTCTCTCGTTCTCTCTCAGTATATCTCACTCTGTCCCACTTCCTTTACATATCTTTCCATGTCTCTCCCTCACTCAATCTCTTGCTCTTTATCTCTTAATTCTCTCTTGCTTCCTCATTTTCTCTAATTTCTTTCATCTCTTCTTCAATCTAGCACTTTCATCGCTTTCTCATTGTTTTTCACTTTATTCTACATCTTTCTCAAGCTCACTCCCTCCCTATTTGACTCCCTACCTCCCCCTTTCTCTCTCATCTATTTCTCTCACATGTACTTTATTCATCTCTTTGTCTCACTCTCTCACTTGCTCTCTTTTTCCTTACTCACACTTCTCTCTCTTCTATTTCTCTCACATGTACTTTATTCATCTATTTATTCTCTATCATTATTGCTCTCTCTTCTATTGTTCTCTTCCATTACTCTCACTCGCCACACACTCTCTCTTTTCCTCTTATTCTCTCTATCGCTCTTTCTCTCCCAGTCTCTTTCTTCATCTTTAGAACACTCTAACTCATAACCTGTCCCTATATCTTAATCATTCTATATTCTTTCTCTCTCCCCCAATCTATCTTTTATTTTACCTCTTCTCTCCCATTCATTTCACCCTTTCTCTCTATATATCCCCAACTCTCTCTCTCCCTCTCTCACTTTCCTCCTTCCCTCTTTATGTCTCCTTATTTCTCTCTCCCCCTCTCTCTTTCACACACTTTCTTACTTCTCCCTCTACGTCTGCATCCCCCAACTCTTTCTCTCATTGTCTCTCTCACTCATTCTCTTGCTCTCCTTCCTCTGCCCCTCTCACTAACCCTCTCTTACTCTATTATTTATCATTTTCTTTTCTCTCACTATATGCCTCTTACAATCTATCTCTATCTCAATCTTTCACTCTTAAATCCCTCTCACTACCTCTCTCTATCTCTCTCTTTCTCTCTCTCGATCTCTCTCTCTAACTCTCTAATCTATCTTTCTTTCTCACTCTCTTGCTCTTCACTCTCATGCTCTCTCTTCATTCACTCTCTTTTCTTTCTTTGCTCAATCTTTTTCTACCCTATCCCTCACACACACACTTTCTCTCACTCTACAACTTTTATCATTCACAATCCTTCTCTCTTCTCTCTGTCATTATTTCTTTCTTTCTCTCAGACATCTCTCTATTATTCTCTCCCTTTCTTTGTCACCCTAATCTCCCACTGTCTTTCCTTACACATGTTCTCACTCTATCCCTCACTATCTATATATCTTTCTTGCTTCCTCCCTCAATCTATATTTCATTCTCTCACTCTCTATATCTTTGTTTTCTCCCTTCATCCCTTCCTCACACTCTCTCTCCCTTCCCACCTTGTTAATATCTTTTTTCTCTGTTGTCCCTCACTCTCATTTCCTCTCTTGCATTCTTTATTTTCCTCTTTCTTTCCAAATCTCCTTGACTCTTCCACTCTTGTTCTCTTTATCAGGTCTCACTCTCTCCGTCTTTCTCACTCCCTAAAACTTGCCCTATCTAGTCCTTGCTCATGTAGCTCACTCTCCTCTATGTAGCTCACACACTCACACACTCTCTCACTCTATCTCAATCACTCTCCTTCTCATCCTCTCTAGCTCCATTTCTCGCTCTCCATCTCACTTTCTCCTACGATCTTATTCTTTCTCTCCCACTCTCTCATCTTCCCCTCCCTCCATTTTAACTCTTCTCTCTATCCCATTCTCTATTATTTTCTCTCAATCTCTCTCTTTCTTAATCTCTATTCTCTTATTTTATCTTATACTCTCTTTTACACTCTCCTTTCTCTCTTCTCTCTTTCCTTTTACATTTCTATCACTCAATTCCCCAATCTCTCTCCTTTCTCGTCCTCTTGCTTCCAAGCCTCCCTCTCTCATTCTCTCTACTCTCTCCCTCCCTCCATTTATCCCTCTCCATCTCCCTTCCTCTCTTGGTCGCTCTCTATCTTATCATTCTCCTATTATCACTCTCTTTTACCCCTCACTCGCTTACTTTTACTTGATCTTCCCTCAGTCTCTCTTCTAGCTCTCTCTCCCTTTCACTGTCCTTTCCTTTCTCATTCGTTCTCTCTTTAGACCATACCACTACCTCCACTTATCTCGGTTTCTCACTACATCTTCCCCCACTCTCACTCTCTATTCCATGTCTTTTTATCACTTTCTTACTCTCTCCTCTATCTCTTTTCTTATGCTCCATCACTCCCTCTTTGTCTCTCTTCAGTTGCACTAACACTCTTAATGCCTCATTCCCTCTCTTTGTCTCGCTCCATGATCATTCTCTCTCACTTATTATCTCTTATACTGCTCTATTTCCTCTCTATTCTCTCAATCTTTGCTCTCTCTCCACTCTCTTGCTTCCATCTCTCACTCCCTCACGCTCTTCTTTCTCTTTCTCACACTCTCCCCCTCTCTTTCTCACTCTCTTCCAATTCAACCCCCCGTCTCTCTCCCACTAAATCTCATTCCCTACGCCCTCTCTCCCTTTCTCTCACTCTCTCTATTTCTTCCTTCACTTTCTCTTCTCCCTCACTCACTCTCCCTCTATTAAATTTTACTTTCACAATTACATCTCTTTCTCACCCTCTTTTTTTATCTCTCTCTCTCTCTCTCTCCCCCCCCTCACTCCACCTCTCTATCTCCATCTGCCTTATTCTCTCTCTTTTCTTCCAATTTCTCTCTCCCTCTCTTTAACTTAGCTCAATCCCTTCTTCTCTCTTTCTCACTCTTTGTTATCTCTCTCACTTACTCTTTGTACTGCTGCTCCCTCTTCTCTCGCTATTTTTATTTGTCCATCCTCCTACTCTCTCCTCTCTCTCCCCTCCCCCTCCCTCTCTCACTCACACTTTCCCATATCTCTCTCTCTCTGTCGCACTTTCTCCCCCTCTCACTTTAGAACTCCACTCTCTTACTCTTTATCATCCATTATTTTCCCCTCCCTCTCTCCCCTTCTTACTCTCTCTTGCTCTATCTTCGAGCATCCTCTATTTCTCTTTCATAAACTCTCTCTCCCTCTCTTGCTCCCTCTCTCTCATCAATCTTTCTCAAGGCCAGCTCTTTATCTCTATTTCTTTCTCTTTACCACTCATGCTCTCTCTATTATATCTCCCTATCTCTTTCTTTTGCTCTTTCTTATGTTGCCCATTATTGTCTCTCTTTCTCTTACTATATTCCGCACTTTATTGCTCTCCCTCTCTCCCTAGTTCTCTCTCTTTCAATTCTCTTCTCAGCTCTCTATATCTTTTCTCTGGCTCTTCTCTCTCTAATTATTTCTCATTTCCTCTCACACATCCTTTTCTTTCTCCCTCTCCCTCTTTGACTCCGTTCCTCCCTCTCTCCTTCTCTCTCCATATATCTCACTCTCTTTACCTCACTCTTCTACTCAGTCTCTTCCACCTTCCTAATTTATCTTTCTCTCTCACTCCCACGCTCACTCTCTTGCTCTTTATGCTCATTTCTCTCTCACTTCATCACTTTCTTGGTTCTTTCATTAATTTTTCAATCCTGCACTTTCATCACTTTCTTATTGTTTCTCACTCTATACTACATTTCTCCCTCAACCTCCCTCCCTTTCTCTCTCATCTATTTCTCTAACACACACTCTATCTCTCTCTTCATCTCACTCTCTCTCACTCTCTATTTCCTCACTCTATTCTCTCTTTCTCTCTAGAACTTTATTTCCCTTTCCTTCTCTTCAATTTCACTCGCACTCTTACTTTCTTCTTCTCTCTTTTCTCACTATATATATATGTATATGTGTGTGAGAGAGAGAAATGAAGCGAGTGAGGGAAGGAATCAAGAGAGAGGGAGAGCCAAGAAGGGAAAGTGGGAGAGATCGTGAGAAAGAGAGATGAAGCTAGTGAGGGTAAGAATGAGAGAGAAATTAAAGAGAGTGAGGGAGTGAGGAGGGAGAGAGTGACAAAATGAGAGAGAAATAGAGGAAAAAATATAGAGTGAGCAAAGAGAGTCCAAGAGAGAGGGACAGAGAGCAAAAAAAGAGAGCAAAAAAAGGACAGAAGTATAAAGGGAGGGAGGGAAGGAGAGAAAGTAAAAAACAATGAGAGAGAAGGAGAGGATGAGAGAGAGAAAATGAGAGGATGGGAGAGAGAGTTGGAGTGATGGATAAAGAATGAGTAAAGAAAGAGAAATGAGAGAAGAGAGAGCTAGAGAGCTATAGAACGAAGCATGATAGAGAGTGAGACGTAATGAGAAAGGGAGAGAGCGAGAAAGAGAGAGATAGAGGGCAAGAGTGAGAAAGGGCAGATGGATGGAGAGAGTTAGAGGGACTGGACAGAGAGAGGGAGTGAGAGAGGGAGAGAAAGAAAGAAAGATTTAAGAGAGAGATAACAAGCGATAGAGAGTGAACATGCTCTCTCTCTCTCACTCACTTTTATGAGAAAGATAGTGAGCGAGACTAAGATAGAGAGGGAGATTAAGAGAACGAGTGAGAAGGAAAGAAAGAGAGAAGGAGATGGATAGGGAGAGATATTGTGATAGAGAGTGGGAGAGAGGGATGCGAGAGGGTAAGAATGAAGGAGAAAGTATGAGAGAGAGAATGGGAGATGAATAGAGAGAGAATAATGAAAAGAGAAAGAGAGATGAAGTGAGAGAGCTATAGAGAAAATGGGAGAGAGGGAGAGGAAGTCAATGAGTGAGTGCAATAGAAGCGAGAGAGAGGAGTAAGATAGGGGGAGAGCAAGAAAGAGTGGCAAGTAGGGATTGAAAGAGGGAGGGAGAGGAGGAAAGACAGATCTATGAGAGAAAATAAAAAATAATGAGATGGATATGAGCGAATAGAGTAATGTCTAAGATAAACTGAGAGAGTGTGTGAGGGAGGGAGAGTGAGAGAGAGTGAAAGATAGAGGGAGAGAAAAGGTGAGTAAAGAGAGAGAATAGAGGGTGATATAAGAAAGAGCAAGAAAGAGAAAATGAGGGGGCAAAAGAGAGCAAGAAAACCATAAAGAGAGATGAAATAGAGAGTGAGAGGGAGCAAGCAAGAGAGGGATTGTTGAGTGAGTGGGAGGGAGAGGAGTGAGGATGAGATAGAAATATAGAGAGAAGAGAGAATTAAGGAAGATAGAGTAAAAGATAGTGAGTAAGAGGTAGAGAGAGGGATATATAGATGGGATATGGAGATAGCAGGAGGGCTAGAGGTGATAGAGAGAGAGGCTGAATTAATGAAAGAGGGAGGGAGAGAGGGAGGGAGGAAGAGAGTGAGAGATGGTTATAGTGAAAGAGTGAGTAAAGTGATTAGAGAGAGTTATAAAAGAGAGCAAGAGTGTGTGAGAGAGAGATATAGAGAGAGAGAAAAATTGATAAAACATAAATAGAGAAAAGAGAGGGGGAGATAGTGAGAAAGAGAGAGATAGAGGGAGGGAGTGAGAGAGATTGAAGAGAGTGGGAGTGAGAGAGGAAGGGAGGTGAGAGATAAGAGAGAGTGATGAAAGATATAGATAGAAAGTGAGAGTGAGGGAGTGAGGGGGTAGAGAATGAGATTTAGTGGGATAGTGAGGGAGGATGAACTTGAGAGAGTGTGAGGGAGAGAGTTTGTGTGAGTGAAAGAGAGAGCAAGAGAGGGAGGGAGGGAGGGAAGGAAGCAAGAGAGAGGGAATAAAAAGAGAGAAAGATTGAGAGGAGAGCGAGCAATCAAAGATATAGTAAGTGAGAGAGAGTAAGCATGGAGCGAGAATGAGAGAGGGGGTGAGGGAGTAAGAGTGAGAGTGAAACTAAAATGAGAGGAAGAAGGAGGAAGAAAGGGAGATAGAGCGAGAGAACAAAGGTGAAGAGAGAGTGTGGGAAGAGAGAGTATAAGAGAGGGAGACAGCGAGCGAGTAGAGAAAAGTGAAAGTGATAAAAGAGAGAGCAAGAGAGGGAGAATGAGAGAGAGGGAGATAAAGAAAACGAAGGGGGGAAGAGGATGTGAATAAGTGACTGTAAGAGGAGAGGGAGAGATGAGTGAGATAGGGAGAGAGGCAGAAATAGATGGAAGGATGGATTGAAAGAGGGAGAGATGGAGGGTGAAAGAGAGATGTATGAGGAAAAATAATAAATAATGAGATAGATATAAGTGGACATTACAAGGTGTGAGAGCAATTAAGAGAGAGTATGTGAGGGAGGGAGAGAAAGAGTGAGTAAAGTCAGAGAAAAGAGGGAGATGGAAGAATGAGTAAGGGAGATAGAGAGGAGGCAAAAGAAAACAAAGAAACATCAAAGAGAGATGAAATTAAGAGTGCGTTTGGGGCAGCTTGTGCTTATCCAGATAAACTGTTTATTTAGAAATGTGGACTGTAGGGTTGACCCATTTTCTGCGTTTAGTGTAGAAAACTAACTGTGTTTTCAGATAAACTGCGAAAACACAGTTTACAAACGTTGACGCGGCATTTTCAAAAACGTCGCGGCAGCGGATAAGCTGCCCCAAAAGCACTATAAGTGTGAGAGAAATAGAAGGATAGGGAGTGAAGCTAGTAGGGATTGAAGAGTGAGGGGGAGGGAGAGAGGGTAAGGCAGAGATAGAGAGAGAAGAGAGACTCAGGGAAGATAGAGCAAAAGATAGTGAGTGAGAGGTTGATAGAGGGAGATATGGAGAGATATGGAGCAAGAGAGGGAGATAGAGAATAAAGAGCAAGAGTGAGCAAGGGAGTGTGAGAAAAAGATATATAGATAAAGTGGGGAGAGTGAGAGTGAGATGTCTGGAGAGAGAAAGAGAGAACCAGGGAGGGAGTAGAAGAGAGAGGAAGGAGTAAGGAAGAGACGTGTGAGAGAAGGTGAGAAATAATGAGCGAGAAAGAAGAACATAGAGAGAGAGATAGAGACTAAGGGTGGGTTTGAAAGTGAGAGTAGGGAGAGAGGGAGAGAGAGTGTGTGAGGGAAAGAGTGAGAGAAAAAGAGAGAATGGAGGGCAACACAAGAGAGAGACCTACTCCCTCTCTTTATCTCTTTCACACTCTCTATTCTCTCTTCCACTTTCTCTCTCCTCTCATTCTTTCTCTTTATCTATCCCCCACTCCTTCCCTCTCTTTCATTCTGTCTTTCTTTTCCTCACTCTCTTTTTCTTCCTCACTCTCTCTTCTTGTGTCTCTCACACTCCCTCACTTTCACTAACTTTCACTAACTCACTTTCTCAATCTAACTTCCCCCTCTCTCTTCTTTCCCTAGCTATTACCTCTCTTTCTTTTCCTCGCTCACTTTCTCTTCCTCACTCTCACTCGCCCACTTTATGTCTCTCATGAACATTTTTTAACTTCCCCCTCTTTCTTTCTCCCTCTCCCAAGTCTTTCCCACCGCCACTCCCACCCCTAGCAAACCCCCTCTTCCTCCTTTCCTCACTCTCATTGCCATGCAATCTCCCTATCCCCCTTTTCTCAATCTCTATGCCCCTTGCTCTCTATGATGTCCTCCAACTTTTCTTTCAACCTCATACCTTATTTCACATTTTATCTCTCTCAATCTCTTTAGTTCCCTTCCTTGCTCTCTTTTTTGTCTCTTCCCTTGCTCTACATTTCCTTCATGTTTTTCTTCCTTTCTCTCTTCTCTTTTTCTTTCTTCTATCTCTCTCTCTCACTCCCTCTCCCACAATCACTTCTTTTCATTTCCCCTCCCTCTCTCTCTTCCTCTCTTGAACTATCTCATAATCTATATGTATATATATATATATATATATATATATATATATATTCTCTCCCTCTCTCAAAATATCGCTGTCTCCCTATTTAGTTTTCTCCCTCTCTCTCAATTATTGTCTTCCTCTCCTCTTTCTTTCTCATTCTGCCTTCCCCCTTATCTCTCTCATTCCCACTCTCATTATCTCTATTTTGCTCTTTTTCCTTAGTGTTCCTTCTTTCTCTCTCTTTTTTGCTCCCTCTTACCATTCACTTTCAATCTCACTCTTACACTCTCCCTCTCTCGATTTCTCACTCTATATTCCCTCTCGCTTTTACTCTTTCTTTTGTTGATCACCTTCTCAATCTCCTTTTACTCTCTCTTCCTCTATCCATCCCATGCACTTCCCCTATCCATCCCATGCACTTCCCCTCAACCTTTTCGTCTCTTTCTCCCTCCTTCATTCTCCTCTTCACCCTCCCTCTCTCCTTCTCACAAACTCCCTCTTGTACTATCTTCCCCCACTCTCTTCGCTCCATATTTCTCTCTCCCTCTCTCTCTCCCTCCATCACTCCCTCTCTCTCTCACTCCTCTCTGTCTTTCTCACTCTTTGTTGTCTCTCTCTTACTTTGTATTCCTCACAAACATTCTCTCTTGCTCCTTCTCTTGCTTTCTTTTACTTCATCTCACTTCCTCTCTCTTCCCTCAATATCTCTTCCCTCTCCTTTTCTCACTCCTATCTATTAAATTTCACACTCTCTCTTGCTCACTCTCTTTCTCACCCTCTTTTGTCTATCTCTCTCTCGCTCTCCTCCCCTCACTGTACTTCACTATCACCGTCTCCCTCTTTCTATCACTCTATTCTCTTCCAATTTCTCTCTCACTCTCAATCTCCTTTTGTCGCTCCCTCCCTCTCTTCAACATATCTCACTGTTTTCTTCTCTCTTTATTACTTTTTGTTATCTCCCTCTCACTTACTCTCTATACTGCTGCTTCATCTTCTTTCACTGTTTCTCTTCATCCATCCTCCTACTCTCTCATGTCTCTTCCTTCCCTCCCTCCCTTCTCACCCATGGTTTCCTTTATCTCTCTCTCTCACCCTTCTCTCCCTCTCTCCCTCCTTCATTCTCCCTCTCTCACTTTATAACTTCTCTCTCTTACTCTATATCATCCATTCTTTTGCTCTCCCTTATTCTCCCCTTCTTACTCACTCTGTATTGCTCTATCATCCAACACTCTTTATTTCTCTCTAACACTATCTCTCCCTCTTTAATCATTTTCACGACCTCCCTCTATCTTTGTATTTCTTTCTCTTTATGACTCATGCTCTCTCCCACGGTCTCTATTATATCCCTTTTTCTCAGCCTTTTGCTCTCTCTTAAGTTGCCTTTTATTCTCTCTTTCTCTCACTCTCTCTTGCTCTCCCTCTCTCCCACTCTCTCCCTTACTCTTTCTCTCCCTCTATCGCCCACTTCCTCTCTATTGCTACCATCCCTCCCAACTTCTGGATGGATAGAGAAAGTACGAAATTTTGTGCCAGAAAATGGGAAGAAGAGAGAAAGGGATGAAAAGAGGAGAGAGAGAAATAGAAGAGAAAGTATTAGAGAAGAGTGAGTAATAATAGAGAAACAGAAAGCAAATAAACAGTGAGAAAGAGAGAGGAAGGGAGAAAATAGGGAAGAGAGTGAGAGAATTATAGAGAGAGAAGGAAAGTGAGGGAAGATAGAGAAAGAGAGAGTGAGCAAGTGGAGAATAAGAGAATGAGGGAGAGAATGAGAGAGAGCGATGAAGAGTGAGAAGAGAGAGAGAGGGAGAGCCAGGGAGGACAAGTGTAGAGAGTGTAAGAGAGAGAGGAATGGTGGGAAGTGAGAGAAATAGAGAACGAGAGAGTGTGGGGTAGAGGAAGAGGAGTAAGAAGAGTAAGAGAGATGGTGAGAGAGAATAGTGAGTGAGAGCAAGATAACAATAGAAAGAGGAAGAGAGAACAAAGATTGTGAAAGACAAAGTGAGAGTGAGAGTGAAGTTGAAGAAAACGAGTGGAGGAAAACAGAGTAAGAGAAAGAGAGCAAGAGAGAATGATAGATCGACCAAGAGAGAGTGTTGGGGGAGGGAGGGAGTTTGAGAGAGATAAAGAAGAAGAGAGAAAGGGTGAGATAAAGCAAAAGAGAAAGAGAGAGATGAGATTGCGGCCGTAAGAGTGAGGGAGCCAAGAAGGGAGAGAGACAAAAAAAGATAGTGAAATAAATAAAGTACGAAATTTTATGTCAAAAAATGGGAAGAAGAGAGAGAAATAGAAGAGAAAGTGTTAGAGAAGAGTGAGCAATAATAGAGAAAGAGAAAGCAAATAAACAGTGAGAAAGAGAGAGGAAGGGAGAAAATAAGGAAGAGAGTGAGAGAAATAAGAGAGAGAAGGAAAGTGAGGGAAGATAGAGAAAGAGAGAGTGACCAAGATGGAGAATAAGAGAATGAGGGAGAGAATGAGAGAGAGCGATGAAGATGAGAAGAGAGAAAGGGAGAGCCAAGGAGGACAGGTGGAGAGAGTGTAATAGAGAGAGGAATGGTGGGAAGTGAGAGAAATAGAGAACGAGAGAGTGTGGGGTAGAGGATGAGGAGTAAGAAGAGTAAGAGAGATGGTGAGAGAGAATAGTGAGTGAGAGCAAGATAACAATAGAAAGAGGAAGAGAGAACAAAGATTGTGAAAGACAAAGTGAGAGTGAGAGTGAAGTTAAAGAAAACGAGTGGACGAAAAGAGAGTAAGAGAAAGAGAGCAAGAGGGAATGATATATGGACCAAGAGAGAGTGTTGTGGGAGGGAGGGAGTTTGAGAGAGATAAAGAAGAAGAGAGAAAGGGTGAGATAGAGCAAAAGAGAAAGGAAAGAGATTGAGAATGAGAGGAATGTATAAAGAGATTGAGTGATGGATATAGAGAGATAAAAAGAGAAAAAAGAGAGGAAGAGAGAGAAACATAATGGAGAGTGAGAGAAATAGTGAGAAATGGAGAGAGGGAGAAAGAGAGAGAGAGGGATTGAGCAAAAGAGTGAGGAGATAATAAGAGAGAGCAAGAAAGCGAGAGAGAGAGAAAAATAATAAAGAGTGAGGAACATAGTAATAAAGGGAGAGAGTGAGAAAGAGAGAGATAGAGGGTAAGAGTAAGGGAGAGATTGCGAACAAGGGAGATGGAGGGAGAGAGCAAGAGATCGAAGAGAAAGTGAGAGAGAGAGAGAGCATGAAAGAATTAATAGGAGAGAGATTGAGATAGAGTGAGAGAGTGCATGACTGTGTAAGATAGAGAGAGAAGAGTGAGCTACATATGGGAGATTTAGAGAGGGCAAGATTAAGGGAGCAAGAAAGATAAAGGAAGAGATTGGGGTCGATAATGGGAAAAAGAGTTAGAGAGTCAAAGTGATCTAGAGAAAAAGAGGAAAAGAAAGTGAGTAAAAATAATATAAGAGAGGGAAGGAGAGTGAGAGACGAGAGAGAGTGTGAGAGAATGAAAGAGAGTGAGGGAGGGAGCAAGAGAGAAATATTGATAGAGATGGATATAGTGTTTACAAGAGTAATGAAATAGAGTGATAGATAGGAGTGATAGAAAGAGGTATAGAAAGAGGGAGAGTGGGGGAGAGAAATAGAAAGAAGTGTGAGAGTAAGTAAGAAACAATTAGAGAGAGAAGAGAGAAGGATTAAGAAGGATAAAAGTTGGAGAGCGAGAGATAAAGTGTCTCTGAGGGATAGGGGAGAAAAAGATTGAGCAAAGAGAAAAGAGAAAGTAACTAAAAAGAGAGCAAAAGAGAGAAGAACAACAGAGCGAGAAAGAAATATAGAATAGAGAGTGAGAGAGAGAGGTAGAGAGTAAGAAAGAGAGATAGAGAGAGTGAGAGAGACTGAAGAGTGAAAGATTGAAACAGAGAGAGATTGCGAGAGACAAATGGATAGAGAAAAATGATTGAGGAAAAAATAGAGCAAGAGAGGGTTAGTGACACGGATAGAGGGAAGGAGAGGAAGAGAATTAGTGAGAGTAAGATCAAGAGAGAGATAAGATTGATAGAGAAGAGAGCAAGGGGGATGCAGAGGTAGAGTGGGAGAGTGGAAGGGAGAGAGTTAGAGAGTGTGTGAAAGAGAGTGGGGGAGATTGAAAGAGTGAGACGTAAATAGGGAAGGAGGAAATATTGAGAGAGAGAGAGAGGGTTGGGGAAATATGGAAAAAAATGGTAGAAAGAATGAGAGAGAAGAGAGACAAATAAAAGACAGATTAGGAAAGAGAGAAATAAAAGATAATGAGAAAGATAGAGAGATAGGTTAAGAGTGAGAGTGATACAGAGATGATGAGAGGGACTTGGAGAGAAAGAGTGAGGGAACAAGAGAAAGTGAGAGAGAGTGTGTGTGAGAGAGTAATGGAAGAGAGAATAATAGAAGAGAGAGCAAGAAAGATAGAGATATAGTGAAAAATAAAGAGAGGGAGGGAGTGAGAGAGATTGAAGAGAGAAGGAGTGAGAGAGAAGGAGAGATAGAGAGAGAAATAGAGAGAGAAGTGAGTTTGAAGGAAGATAGAGCAAGAGAGAATGACCTAGAGGAAAAGAGGGAAAGAGAATTGAGAATGATTGAGAGAGAGAGAGGCAGGGGAGATAGAGTGAGCAAGTGAGAGAGTGAGATGGAGAGGATGCGAGGGAGAGAGAGACGGAGGAAGGGAGGGAAGGAAAGCGGGAGAGACGAGAGAGTGCATTTGTGTGAGAGAGAGTGAGAGAGAGAAGATAGTGTGGGAGATAGAGAGAGAGCCAAAGAGGAAGAGCGAGATAGAGTGGGAAATCGACGGAGTGAAAGGGTAAGAGGAGAGGATAATAGAGTAACATAAGAGAGTGAGAAAGAGAGAGTGAGGGAGTAAGAGTGAGATTTAAATTGAATAAAGGGCCATTGGGAGTAGATAAAAAATTGAATAAAAGGATAGAGGGAGTAGGTAGAAAAGTGAGGCTAAGGGAAAGAATGGCAAGAGAGAGGGAAGGAGAGAGAGAGAATGGGAAAAAGTACAAGAGAGAAGAAGCGAGAAAGGAAGAGTAAGAGTGAAGGAGGAGCAAGAGAGAGGGGAAGTGAAAATTTGAGAGTAATAAGGGTTTAGATTGAGAGAGAGCGAGAGACCATACTGATAAATTGGTTAATAGAAAGATAGAAATAGAAACATGAGATAAAGGGGAAAAGAGAAAATAACGTAACGAGAAAGAAATGGAGAGCGTGGGAAAAGAGAGTGAGGGATATCAAGAAAGAGAGCTTAAGAGAATGAGCTACAGAAAGCGTTATAATGTATGGGTTTGAAAGAAAGGGAGAGAGGAAGAGTGACAGTGAAATTGAAGAGAGAGGGGAAGGGAGAAAGAGAGAGAAAGCACGAGAGTGAAAGAGAGAGGGTGAGTGAAATCATGAGGAAAGAGGGGGGAGAAAGTAAAAGTGCGAGTGAAATTGAAGAGAAGAGAAGAGAAAGAAAGGGTGACAAAGTGCTAGAAAAAAATAAGAATAGAGTGAGGAAAAAGAGAGTGACAGAGAGAGGTAGATGAAGAGAGAGATAGATGTTAGAGAAATAGATGAGAGAGAAAAGGAGGGAGGGAGGCAGAGGGAGAAATGTAGGATAGAGTGAGAAACAATGAGAAAGAGATAAAAATGCATGATTGAAGAAGAGATGAAAGAGAACCATTATATAAAGGAAGTGAGAGAGAAATGAGAGATAAAGAGCAAGAGAGTGAGTGAGGGAGTGAGAGAGAAAGATAAATTAAGAAAGTGGAAGAGACTGAGTAGAAAAGTGATGTAAAGAGAGTGAGATATATGGAGAGAGAAGGAGAGAGGGAGGAAGGAAGCAAGAGGGAGAGGGAGAGAGGAAGAGATGTGTGAGAGGAGGTGAGAAACAATGAGAGAGAGAAGAGGCAAAGAAAAAGACAGAGAGAGTTGAGAGTAAGATTGAAAGAGAGAAAAGTAGAGAGAGAGGGAGGGCAAGAAAGAGTGTGGAATATATTGAGAGAAAGAAAGAGAGTGAATAAGAGAGAGAGCAAAAGACAGAGAAAGGGAGGTATTATGGAGAGAGAGCATGAGTGGTAAAGAGAAAGAAATAGAGAGATAGAGGAAGGTCGTGAGAAAGATTGATGTGAGTAAGTGAGATAGAGTTATCATTGTGTGAGAAAGAGAGAAGAAGGGAGTGAGCTAGGCTAAAGAGAATGAGAGAGAAATAGAAGGATAGAGAGAGTGAGAGAGAAATTGGAAGAAAAGAGAGTGAGAGAAAGAGGGAGATGGAGATAGAGAGGTGGAGTGAGGGGGAGAGAGAGATAGACAAAGGAGAGGGTGAGAAATAGGAGTAAGAGTGATAGTGAAATGTAATAGAGGGAGAGAGATTGAGGGAGATGAGAGAGTGATGGAAGACATTGAGAGAGTAAGAGAAAGGGAAAGAGGGGGTAGGGAATGAGATTTAGTGGGAGAGAGATGGGGAGATGAATTGGAAGAGAGTGAGAAAGAGAGGGGGAGAGTGTGCGAGAAAGAGAAAAAAGAGCATGATGGAGAGAGGCAGAGAGGGATGGAAGCAAGAGAGTGGAGAGAGAGCGAAAGAAAGATTGATAGGAGAGAGAGGAAAGAGAGCAATAGAAGAGAGAATAAGTGAGAGAAATGGTCATGGAGCGAGACAAAGAGAGGGAATGAGGCATTAAGAGTGATAGTGCAACTGAAGAGAGATGAAGAGGGAGCGAGGGAGTGTCAAAAGGGAGACAGAGAGTGAGAGAGTGATAAAGAAATCCACTATCCGTTTTACTTCAAGCAGTACATGGAGCATCTCAGTTCGAGTCCAAGTGGCGGCATAAATATTAATTCATGTTAATACTAAACATATAATACCGTGTTCGAAAATCCTAAGTTTTTCTATGAAAACCTGATCTAATTGTAGAGATGGAATAGAGAGTGAGAGAGGGTGAAAGAGGGAGCGAGAAATAGAGATAGGAGGAGGTAGTGGGAGGGTCTAAAGAGAGAGCGGGAATGAGAAAGAAAGGGAGAGTGAAAGGGAGCGAAAATGAGAAGAGAGACTAAGGGAAGATCAACTAAAAGTAAGTGAATGAGGGCAAAAAAGAAAGGGAGAACAGGAGAATGGTAAGAGAAAGAGGGACCAAAGGAGAGAGGGAGATGGAGAGGGATAAAGGGAGGGAGGGAGAGAGAGATTGAGAGAGGGAGGGTTCGAAGCAAGGGAGCGAGACAGGAGAGAGAGAGTGAGGAATTAAGTGATAGAAATGTAAGAGGAAAGAGAGAAGAGAGAGAGAGCAATAAAGGAGAGTTTAAAAGAAAGTATAAGATAGAAAAAGAAAAAAGAGATTGAGAAAGAGAGAGAGAGAGAGTGAGAGAAAGTAATAGAGAATGTGATAGAGAGAAGAGTAAAAAAGGAGCGAGGGGGGAGTTAGGAGAGAGTGGGAGAGAAAGAATAAGATCGTAAGAGACAGTGAGATTGATTGAGTGTGTGAGAAGGAGAGTGATTGAGAGAGTGTGAGAGAGTGTATGAGTGTGTGAGATGGAGAGATAAGAGTGAGCTATATAAGCAAGAACAAGAGAGGGCATGTTTGGGGAGTGAGAAAGATAGAGGGAGAGAGTGAGACCTGATAAAGAGAACAAGAGTGAAAGAGTCAAAGCAATCTAAAGAGAAAGAGGAAAATAAAGAATATAAGAGGAAATGAGAGTGAGGAACAAGAAAGAAAAAAAATAAACAGGGTGGGAAGGGAGAGAGAATGTGAGGGAGGGATTAAGGGAGAACAAAGAGATATAGAGAGTGAGAGAGGGAGCAAGAGAGAAATATAGATAGGGAGGGATAGAGTGAGAACAAGATAAAGGAAAGAGAGTGGGAGACGGGGTGACAATGAGGGGGAGAGAAAGAGAGAGATAATTGTGAGAGAAAGTGAGAAATAATGAGAGAGAGGAGAGAGACAAGTGTGAGAGAAAGTGAGAAATAATGAGTGAGAGATAGTGTGCTTGAGGGATAGGATAAAGAAGATTAAGCAAAGAGAGAAGAGAGAGTGATTGAAGAGAGAGCAAGAGAGAGAAGAGTAAGAGAGTGAGAAAGTCATATAGAATAGAGAGTTAGAGAGAGAGAAGTTAAGAGTGAGAAAGAGAGAGATAGAGAGGAGAGAGAGATTGAAGAGTGAATGATTGAGATAGAGAGAGATTGTAAGAGGCAAATAGTGAGAGAAAGTAATAGACAAAAAAGAGAGCAATAGAGGGTTATCGAGAGGGATAGAGGGAACCAGAGCAAGAGAATGAGTGAGAGAGACATGAGAGAGAGAGTGAGGGGATGCAGACATAGAGAGAGAAGTGAGAGAGCTTACAAAAGAGAGAGGTAGAGAGAGAGAAAGAGGGAGACATAAAGAGGGAGGAAGACATAAAGAGGGAAGGAGGAAAGTGAGAGATGGAGAGAGAGTTGGGGATATATAATGAGAAAGGGTGAAAGGAATGAGAAAAATAGAGACAAATAAAAGATAGATTATGAGAGAGAGAAAAATAGAGAAGATTAAGATAAAGGGACGGGTTGTGAGTGAGAGTGATATAGAGATGAAGAGAGGAACTGGGAGAGAAAGAGAGATAGAGAGAACACGAGAAAAAGAGAGTGTGTGTGCGAGTGTGAGAAATGGAAGAGAGATTAGTAGAAGAGAGAGCAAGAGCAATAGAGATTAAAAAGTGAGAAATAGAGAAATCAGAAGGGAAGAGTGATGAGAGAAGAGAGAACAAGAGGAAATGGAAGCAAGAAAGAAAGTGAGTAAGGCAAAGTTGGAGAGATGAGAGAGTAAATGTGTGTGAGAAAGGGGGAAAGAAAAGAGTGTGAGTTAATGGGAGGGGGAGGGGCAGAGAGAGTGCGAAAGATAGAAAGCAAGATAGAGTGTGGGATAGACAAAGAGAAACAATAAGAGGAAGGGAGAACAGAGTAACTAAAGAGAGAACGGGAGAGAATAGAAAGTGAGAAATAGAGAGGGAGGGAGTAAACTAACTAAAGGAACAAAGGGAACAAGAAATAGAGAAAAATTATACTGAAAAGTGAGGGCAAGGGAAGGAAGTGCAAGAGAGAGGAAAAGAGAGAGGGAGGATGAGAGAGAGTGCAAGAAAGAAGAAGAGAGAATGAAAGAGCAATAGTGAAAGAGGATTATGAGAGAGGGGGCATGAGAAGGAAAGAGTAATAGAGGGTTATATTTAGAGAGAGTGAGAGAATAAATAGATAAATTGGTAAGTAGAGAAAGAGATTAGACCATGAGATAGAGTGGGAGAGAGAGAAAATAAACTAGCGGGAAAGAAATGGGGAGTGCGGGAAAAGAGAACGAGAGAGATTGAGTGAGTGGGCTTAAGAGATGGAGCTAAGAAACTGTGGGAATGTATAGCTTTGAGAGAAAGGGAGAGAGGGGGAGGAAGAGTGACAGTGAAATTGATGAGGGAATGAGGAAGGGAGAAAGGGTGAGAGAAAGCATTAGAGATAAAGAGAGAGAGGGTGAGAGTAATCATGAGGAGAGAGAGAGAGAGAGAGAAAGATAGTAAGAGTAAGAGTGAAATTAAAAAGAAAGAGATGAGAAAGAATGGAAGATAGAGTGCGAAAGAGAAATAGAGAGAAGAGAGTGAGACAGATAGAGATGGATAGAGTGCATGTGAGAGAATAGACGAAGAGATAAAGAGGGGAGGGAGTCAATAGGGAGGGAGGGAGCGTGGGAGAGAAATTTAGTATAAAGTGAGAAACAATGAGAAAGAGATGAAAGTTCTAGATTAAAAAAGACAAAAGGATTCAGAGAAAGTGAAGAAGCAAGAGAGAATTAAGAGATAAAGAGCAAGAGATTGAGTGAGGGAGAGAGGGAAAGTTATATAAAGGTAGAGGGAGAGAGTGAGGTAAACAGAGTGAGATATACTGAGAGAAAAGGAGAGAAGGAGAGTGGGAGTGAAAATGGAGAGGGAGAGAGAAAGAGATGTGTGAGAGAAGGTGTGAAATAATGAGAGATAGAAAAGACAGAGAGACAAAAAAAGAGCTGAGAGTGGGATTGAAAGAGAGAATAGGGAGAGAGGGAGAGCGGGAAAGAGTGAGGGATGGAGTGAGAGAGAGAGCAAAAAACTAAGAAAGTGAGATATAATAGAGCGTGTGAGAGGCAACATGAGTGGGAGTGAGGAGAAAATAGAGAGATGAGGGCGGCCATGAGAAAGATTAAAGAGAGAGAGCGAGCAAGAGAGGGAGAGAGAGTGTGAAAGAGAAATAGTTGTGTTGGATGATAGAGCAAGGGAGAGTGAACGAGATGAGGGGAGAGGGAGAACAAAAGAGTGGATGATAAAGAGTGAGAGAGTTGTATGGGGAGAGAGGTGAGGGAAAGAGGGAGAGAAAGTTCTAGAGAGATAGAGGAAAGTTTAACTGAGAGATGGAGGGGAGAGAGGAGAGAGAGTGGGAGTATGGACGAAGAGAAATAATGAGAGAAGAGAGAGCAGCAGTACAGAGTATAAGTGAGAGAAACAACAAAGAGTGAGAAAGAGAGAAGAAGGGAGTGAGCTAAGTTGAAGAGAGGGAGGGAGCAATAGAAGGAGAGTGAATAAGAGAGAAATTGAGAAATATGATAGTGAGAGAAAGAGGGAGATGGAGATATAGAGATAGAGTAAGGGGAGAGAGAGAGAGAGAAAGGGACAGAAAAACGAGGGAGAGAAAGAGAAGTAAATGAAATTTAATAGAGAGAAGGAGAGAAAAAGAGAGCAAGAAGAGATATTGTGAGAGGAGAGAGGAAGTGAGATGGAGTGAAAGAAAGCAATTAGAGAAACAAAATGTAATAAAGCATAAAAATAGAAAATAGTGAGAGAGGGAGAGAGTGAGAAATTGAGAGATTGACAGAAGGGAGTCAGAAGGATGGAAGACCATGGGAGTGAGAGAGGAAGGGAGAGTGAGAGAGAAGATAGAGTGAGAGAGAGAGGGGTTAGAGAATGATAATTAGTGGGTGAGAGTGGAGATGAATTGGAAGAGAGTGAGAGGAAGAGAGGGGGAGAGTGTGTGGGAGAGAAAGAAGAGAAAGAGAGAGAGGGAGGGAAGGAAGCAAGAGAGTGGGTGAGAAAGGGAGAGAAAAAATGAGAGAGTAGCAGTACAGAAGAAGGGAGTGAGCTAAGTTCAAGAGAGGGATGGAGTGACAGAAGGAGAGAGAGAATGAGAGAGAAATTGTCAGATATGAGAGTGACAGAAAGAGGGCAATGGAGATAGAGAGGTAGAGTGAGGGGGAGAGAGAGTGAGAGAGAGAAAGGGACAAAAAAAGATGAGAGAAAGAGAGGAAGAGTGAGTGAAATTTAATAGAGAGAAGGAGAGTGAAGAGATATTGTGGAAAGAGAGTGGAAGTGAGAGGGAGTGAAAGAAAGCAATAGAGAAACATAAAGTGAAAAAGCATAAAAGGATAAAATAGTGAGAGGGAGAAAGTGAGAAAGAAAGAGATTGAGGACGGGAGTCAGAAGGATGGAAGAGAGTGGGAGTGAGAGGGCAAGGGAGAGTGAAAGAGAAGAAAGAGTGAGAGAGAGGAGGGTAGAGAATGAGAATTAGTGGGAGAGAGAGGGGATGAATTGGATGAGAAAGAGAGGAAGGGAGGGAGAGAGTGTGTGAGAGAGAAAGGAGAGAGGGAGAGGGAGAGAGGGAATGAAGCAAGAGAGTAATGAGAGAGGGAGAGAAATAATGAGTGAAGATAGAGGAGAGCGAGCAATAGAAGAGAGAGTGTGTGAGAGATAGTGAACATGTAGCGAGAAAGCGAGAGGGAATGAGGGATTATGAGTGAGAGTGAAATTGAAGAGAGAGGAAGAGGGTGCAAGAAAGGAAGAGAGTGTGAGAGAGAAATAGACAGAGGAGAGACTGGGGGACAAGAGAGTGGAAGAGAGGAAAAGAGTGATGGAGAGAGAAAGATAGAGAGTTAGAAAGAGAGTGATATAGAGAGGGAGTGAGAGAGATTGAAGAGTGAAAAATTGACGATGAGATTATGAGAGACAAATAGAGTGAGAAAAGAGATTTAGAAAAAAATAGTGCTAGAGAGGGTTGGTGAGAGGGATAGAGGGATGGAGAGCAAGGGAATTAGTGAGACAGAGATCAAGAAAGAGAGAGAGTGAAGGGGATGAAGAGGTAGAGGGAGATAGTGTGTGTGAAAGAGAGGTGGGGGAGAGAGAATGAGGGAGACAAAGAGTGAAGGAAAGTGAGAGAGGGAGAGAAAGAGTTAGGGATATGTGGAGAAAAAGGGAGAAATGAATGTTGAAGAAGAGAGAAATAAACACGGATTAAGAGAGAGAGAAAGAATAGAGAATGAGAAAGATAGAGGGACAAGTTAAGAGTGAAGTAATACAAAGATGAAGAGAGGGACTGTGAGAAAAAGAGAAAGTTAGGGAACAGGAGGAAGAGAGAGAGTATGTGTGATTGAGTAAGTAATGGAAGATAGAAAAAGAGAAGAGAGAGAAAGAAAGATAGAGGATAAATAATGAAAAATAGAGAGAGAGAGGGAGAGAGATTGAAAAGTGAGGGAATGAGAGAGAAGGTGAGATAGAGAGAGAAATAGAGAGAGAATAGAGTGTGAAGGAAGATAGAGCAAGAGAGAATGACTTAGAGAAAAAGAGGGAGAGAGAATTGAGAATGAGTGAGAGAGAGGGAGGGGGAGATAGAGTGAGCAAGTGAGAGAGGGAGATGGAGAGGATGAGAGGGAGAGAGAGACGGAGGAAGGAGGGAGGGCGGGAGAGAGATTGAGAGGAAAGTGGGAGGGAGGGATGTAAGAGAGAGAGTGTGTGGGAATAGAGGAGGAGAAAGAGTGAGAAGAGAGGGCAATAGAAAAGATAGTAAGAGTGAGAAAGAGAGTGAGTGAGAAGGAGAGGGAAAGAGTAGACGAGTGAGTGAAATTGAGGAGAAAGAGAGGGAGGAAGAAAGAGAGAGAGAGAGAGCAATAGAGAAATCAAGAGAGTAGAGGTGTGAGGGAAGAGAGAATAAGAGGAAAAGGAAGAGCAAGAGAGAAAGCAAGAGAAGGAATGCAGGAGAGAAGAGAGAGTGATTTGTGTGAGAGAGAGTGAGAGAGAGAAGAGAGTGTGGGAGATAGTGGGAGAGAGAGCCAGAGAGGGAGAGCGTGATAGAGTGGGGAATCAATTTAGATAAAGAGTAAGAGGAGAGGAGAATAGAGTAACATAAGAGAGTGAGAGAATTGGGAGTGAGAAAGAGAGAGTGAGGGAGTAAAAGTGAGATTTAAATTGAATAAAAGGCCATAAGGAGTAGATAGAAAATAGAATAAAGGGATAGAGGGAGTAGATAGAAAAGTAAGGCTAAGGGAAAGAAAAACAAGAGAGAGGACAGGAGAGAGAGAGAGAGAGAGAGAGAGAGAGAGAGAGAGAGAGAGAGAGAATGGGAGAAAGTACAAGAGAGAAGAAGCGAGAACGGAAGAGAAAGTGTGAAAGAGGAGCAAGAGAGGGGGAGTGAAAATTTGAGAGTAATAAAGGTCTAGATTGAGAGAGAGCGAGAGAATAGATTGATAAATTGGTTTATAGGGAGATAGGGATAGAAACACGAGATAACAGGGGAAAGAGAGAGAACAATATAGCAAGAAAGAAATGGAGAGTGTGGGAAAAAAGAGTGAGAGAGATCAAGTAAGAGAGCTTAAGAGAATGAGCTACAAAAAGTGTTATAATGTATGGTTTTGAAAGATAGGGAGAGAGGGGGAGTGAGGAAGAGTCACAGCGAAATTGAAGAAAGAGAGGAAGGGAGAAAGAGATAGAAAGCACGAGAGTGAAAGAGAGAGAGGGTGAGTGCAATGATGAGGAAAGAGAGAGGGCAGAAAGTAAAAGTGTGAGTGAAATTGAAGAGAAGAGAAGAGAAAGAAAGGGAGACAGAGTGCGAGAGAGAAAAAGAGAGAAAAGAGTGAGGAAAAAGAGAGAGACAGAGAGAGAGGGAGATGAAGTGAGAGATAGATGTTAGAGAAATGGATGAGAGAGAAAGGGAGGGAGGCTGAGGGAGAAATGTAGGATAGAGTGAGAAACAATGAGAAAGCGATGAAAGTGCATGATTGAAAAAGAGATGAAAGAGAACCAAGAAAGTGAGGAAGTGAGAGAGAAATGAGAGATAAAGAGCAAGAGAGTGAGCGAAGGAGTGAGAGAGAAAGATTACTTAAGAAAGTGGAAGACACTGAGTAGAAGAGCGAGGTAAAGAGAGTGAGATATGTGGAGAAAGAAGAAGAGAGGGAGGAAGGGAGCAAGTGGGAGAGGGGAAGAGGAAGAGATGTGTGAGAGGAGGTGAGAAATAATGAGACAGAGAAGAAACAATGAAAAAGACAGAGAGAGCTGAGAGTAGGATTGAAAGAGAGAGAAGTAGGGAGAGAGGGAGAGCAAGAAAGAGTGCGGAAAATAGTGATAGAAAGAAAGACAATAAGGGAAACATAAGAGAGAGAGCAAAATACAGACAAAAGGGAGGTATAATAGAGAGAGAGAGAGCATGAGTGGTAAAGAGAAAGGAATAGAGAGATAGAGAGAGGCCGTGAGAAAGATTGATGAGAGAGAGGGAGCAAGAGAGGGAGCAAGAGAGGGAGAGAAGGGTAGAGTGGGAGAGGAAGAGAGTGAGAAGGGGAGAGAGGAAGAGCAAAAGAATGGATGATAAAGAGTGAGAGAGAGGAGTTGTAAAGGGAAAGAGGGGGAGAAAGTGCGGCAAAGATAGAGAGAGATATAGGAAAACGTGAGTCAGAGAGGAGAGAGGGAGGGGAGAGAGAGAAGAAAGAGTAGGAGGATGTACGAAGAGCAATAGTAGAGAAGAGGGAGCAACAGTACACAGAGTTAGTGAGAGAGAGTTAACAATGAGTGAGAAAAAGAGCAGGAGGGAGTGAGGTAAGCTAAAGAGAATGAGAGAGAAATAGAAGGATAGAGAGAGTGAGAGAAATTGGAAGAAAAGAGAGTGAGAGAAAGAGGGAGATGGAGATAGAGAGGTGGAGTGAGGGGAGAGAGAGAGACAAAAAAAGAGGGTGAGAAAGAGGAGTAAGATAGAGAAATTTAATAGAGGGAGAGAGAGTGAGGTAGATGAGAGAGTGAAGGAAGAAATAGAGAATGAGAGAAAGGGAGAGAAGGGGGTAGGGAATGAGATTTAGTAGGAGAGAGATGGGGGGATGAATTGGAAGAGATTGAGAAAGAGATGGGGAGAGTGTGAGAAAGAGAAAGAAGAGCGCAAGCGAGAGAGGGAGAGAGAGATGGAAACAAGAGAGTGGAGAGAGAGTGAAAGAAAGATTGATAGGAGAGAGTGGAAAGAGAGCAATAGAAGAGAGAATAAGTGAGAGAAATGATCATGGTGCCAGACAAAGAGAGGGAATGAGGCATTATGATTGAGAGTGCAACTGAAGAGAGACAAAGAGGGAGCATCAAAAGAGAGACAGAAGAGAAAGTGAGAGAGTGATAAACAAATCAACAATCTGTTTTACGTCAAGAAATACTTGGAGCATCTTGGTTCGAGTCCAAGTGGCGGCATAATTATTAATTCATGTTAATACTAAAGATACAATATCGGGATCGAAAATCACAAGTTTTTCTATGAAGAGCTGATTTAATTGTAGGAATAGAGAGTGAGAGAGGGTAAAAGAGGGAGTGAGAAATAGAGATAGGAGGAGGTAGTGGGAGGGTCTAAAGAGAGAGCAGGAATGAGAAAGAAAGGGAGAGTGAAAGGGAGAGAGTGTAAGAAGAGTAACTCAGGGAAGATGAAGTAAAAGTAAGTGAGTGAAGGAATGAAAGTGAGGGAGAACAGGAGAATGATAAGAGAGAGGGACCAAGGGAGAGAGGGATATGAAGAGGGATAAAGGGAGGGAGGGAGAGAATAGAGAGAATGAGAGGGAGGGTTGGAAGCAAAGGAGCGATACAGGATAGAGAGTGAGGAATTGAGTGATAGAAATTTAAGAGGAAAGAGAGAAGAGATAAAGAGCAACAAAGGAGAGTGTAAAAAAGAGTATAAGTTAGAAAAAGAAAATAGAGATTGAGAAAGAGAGAGAGAGTGAAAGAAAATAATAGAGAATGGGATAGAGAGAAGAGTAAAAAATGGAGTGAGGGAGGTAGAGAGGAGAGAGTGGGAGAGAGAATAAGATCATAAGAGAGAGTGAGATAGAGAGCGAGAAATGAAGATAAAGAGGGTGAGAAGGAGAGTGATTGAGAGAAAGTGAGAGTGTATGAGTGTGTGAGATGGAGTGAGAAGAGTGAGCTACGTAAGCAAGAACTAGAGAGAGTATGTTTGGGGGAGTGAGAAAGATAGAGGGAGAGAGTGAGACCTGATAAAGAGAACAAGAGTAAAAGAGTCAGAGCGAACTTGAGAGAGGAAAATGAATAATATAAGAGAGGAAATGAGTTTGAGGGACACTAAAGAAAAAAGATAAATACTGTGATAAGGGAGAGAGAGTGTGAAGGAGCGATTAAGGGAAAAAAAGAAATATAGAGAGTAAGAGAATGAAATAGAGATTGAGGGAGCGAGTAAGAGAGAAAATAGATAGAGAGGTATAGAGCGAGAATAAGAGTAAGGAAAGAGAGTGTGAGAAAGGGGTGACAATGAGAGGGAGAGAGAAAGAGGAGAGATAAATGTGAGAGAAAGTGAGAAATAAAGAGTGAGAGATAGTGTGTGTGTGAGGGACAGGGTAGAAAAAGATTAAGAAAAGAGAGGAGAGAGTGTATGAAGAGAGAGCAAGAGAGAGAGAGAGCTAGTAAGTGAGAAATTGAGTGATAGAAATTTAAGAGGAAAGAGAGAAGAGATAAAGAGCAACAAAGGAGAGTGTAAAAAAGAGTATAAGTTAGAAAAAGAAAATAGAGATTGAGAAAGAGAGAGAGAGTGAAAGAAAATAATAGAGAATGGGATAGAGAGAAGAGTAAAAAAATGGAGCGAGGGGGGTAGAGAGGAGAGAGTGGGAGAGAGAATAAGATCATAATAGAGAGTGAGATAGAGAGCGAGAAATGAAGATAAAGAGGGTGAGAAGGAGAGTGATTGAGAGAGTGAGAGTGTATGAGTGTGTGAGATGGAGTGAGAAGAGTGAGCTACGTAAGCAAGAACTAGAGAGAGTATGTTTGGGGGAGTGAGAAAGATAGAGGGAGAGAGTGAGACCTGATAAAGAGAACAAGAGTAAAAGAGTCAAAGCGAACTTGAGAGAGGAAAATGAATAATATAAGAGAGGAAATGAGTTTGAGGGACACTAAAGAAAAAAGATAAAGATAGAATAGAGAGTTAGAGAGAGAGGTCGAGAGAGAGAAAGCTGTAGATAAAGAGGATTGAGAGAGATTAGTGAAAGATTGAGATCGAGAAATTGTAAAAGGCAAATAGTAAGAAAGTAAATGTCAAAAAATAGAGCAATAGAGGGTTAGTGAGAGGGACAGAGGGAAGAAGAGCAAGAGAATGAGTGAGAGAGAAAAAGAGAGAGAGAGAGAGCGAGGGGGATACAAACATAGAGGGTGAAGTGAGAGAGCGTGCGGAAGAGAGAGGGGGAGCGAGAGAAAGAGGGAGATATAAAGAGGGAAGGAGGTAAGTGAGAGATGGAGAGAGAGAGTTAGGGATATATAGAGAGAAAGAGTGAAAGGAATGAGAAAGAAGAGAGACAAATAAAAGATAGATTATGAGAGATAGAGAAAGAATAGAGAAAGATTAAGATAGAGGGACGACCTATGAGTGAGAGTGATATGGAGATGAAGAGAGGGACTGGGAGGGAAAGAGAGATAGATAGAAAAGGAGGAAGAGAGAGAGTGTGTGTGCGAGTGTGAGAAATGGATGAGAGATTAATAGAAGAGAAAGCAAGAGTGATAGAGAATAAAAAGTGAGAAATAGAGAAAGCAAAAGAGTAGAGTGCTGAGGGAAGAGAGAAAAAGAGGAAATGGAAGAGCAGGAGAGAAAGTGGGGAAGGCAAAGAGGGAGTAAGAGTAGAATTAAACTAACTAAAGGAACAAAGGGACCAATAAATAGAGACAAAATTATACAGAAAGTGAGGGCAGGGGAAGCAAGTGCAAGGGAGAGGGAGGATGTGAGAGAGTGCAATAGAGAAGAAGAGAAAATGAAAGAGAAATAGTGAAAGAGGAGTATGTGAGAGGGGGTGTGAGAAGGAGAGAGTAATAAAGGTTATATTGAGAGAGGACGAGAGAATAGATAGATAAATTGTTAGGTAGTGAAAGAGATTATAACTTGAGATAGAGTGGGAGAGAGAGAAAATAAAATAGCGGGAAAGAAATGGGAAGTGAGGAAAAGAGAACGAGAGAGATTGAGAAAGAGAGCTTAAGAGACTAAAAAAGTGTGAGAATGTATGGCATGGATAGAAAGGGAGAGAAGAGAAGAACGAGTGACAGTGAAATTGAAGATAGAATGAGGAAGGGAGAAAGGCTGAGTGAAAGCACGAGTCATAAAGAGAGAGAGGGTGAGAGTAATCATGAGGAAAGAGAGAGAGAGGAGAGAGGGAGAAAGTAAGATTGAGTGTGAACTGAAAGAGAAAAAGATGAGAAAGAAAGGAAGACAGAGTGCGAGAGGGAAACAGAGAAAAAAGAGAGTGAGGAAAAAGTGAGTAAGAGAGAGAGTAAGAGAGTGAGACAGAGAGAGACGGATATAGTGGATGTGAGAGAATAGGCGAGAGAGAAAGGGGCGATTCAAATAGGAAGGGAGGGAGCTTGGGAGAGAAATGTAGTATAAAGTGAGAAACAATGAGAAAGAGATGAAAGTGCTGGATTGAAGAAGAGATAAATGGAATCAGAGAAAGTGAAGAAGTAAGTGAGAATTAAGAGATAAAGAGCAAGAGTGGAAAGTTATATAAAGGATGTGGGAGAGTGAGGTAAACAAAGTGAGATATACTAAGAGAAAAGGAGAGAGGGAGAGTGGGAGTGAAAGAGGGAGGGGGAGAGAGAAAGAGATGTGTGAGAGAAGGTGATAAATAATGAGAGATAGAAAAGGCAGAGGGAGAAAGAGAGAGCTGAGAGTGAGATTGAAAGAGAGAATGAGGAGAGATGGAGAGAGGGAAAGAGTGAGGGATGGAGTGAGAGAGAGAGCAAAAAACTGAGAAAGAGAGATATAATAGAGTGTGTGAGAGACAGCATGAGTGGGAGTAAGAAAGAAATAGAGAGATAAGGGAGGCCGTGAGAAAGATTGAAGAGAGAGAGGGAGCAAGAGAGGGAGAGAGTGTGTGAAAGAGAAATAGCAGTGTTGGATGATAGAGCAAGGGTGAGTGAACGAGATGGGGAGGGAGAGGAAGAGCAAAAGAGTGGATGATAAAAAGTGAGGGAGGAGTTGTATGGGCAGAGAGGGAGAGGGAAAGAGGGAGAAGGAAAGAGGGAGAGAAAGTGCTAGAGAGAGATAGAGGAAAGCTTAACTGAGAGAGGGAAGGAGGGAGGGGAGAGAGGAGAGAGAGTGGGAGTATGGACGAAGAGAAATAATGAGAGAAGAGAGAGGAGCAGTACAGAGAGTAAGTGCGAGAGAGATAACAAAGAGTGAGAAAGAGAGGAGAAGGGAGTGAGCTATGTTGAACAGAGGGAGGGAGAGATAGAAGGAGAGAGTGCATGAGAGAAAAATTGGGAGATATGAGAGTGAGAGAAAGAGGGAGATGGAGATATAGAGGTAGAGCAAGGGGAGAGAGAGTGAGGGAGAGAAAGGGACATAAATAAGAGGGAGAGAAAGAGAACAAACGTAAATGAGAGAGTGAAGAGATTGTTGGAAGAGAGAGGAAGTGAGTGGGAGTGAAAGAAAGCAATAGAGAAACAAAAAGTAATAAAGCATTAAAAGAGAAAATAGTGAGAGAGGGAGGGAGTGAGAAATAGAGAGATTGACGGAAGGGAGTCAGAAGGATGGAAAACAGTGGGAGTGAGACAGGAAGGGAGAGCGAGACAGAAGATAGAGTGAGAGAGAGTTGGGGTAGAGAATGAGAATTAGTGAGAGAGAGGGGAGAGGGGGAGAGTGTGTGAGAGAGAAAGAAGAGAGACAAAGGGAGGGAAGGAAGCAATAGAGTAGGTGAGAAAGGGAGAGAAAGAATGAGAGAGCAGCAGTACAGAGAGCAAGTGAGAGAGAGATAACAAAGAGTGAGAAAGAGAGAAGAAGGGAGTGAGCGACAAAAGGAGAGAGAGAATGAGAGAAGAATCGAGAAATATGAGAGTGACAGAAAGAGGGAGATAGTGATAGAGAGGTAGAGTGAGGGGGAGAGAGAGCGAGAGAGAGAAAGAGAGGAAGAGTGAGTGAAATTTAATAGAGAGGAGAGAGAAAGAGAGAGTGAAGAGATATTGTGGGAAGAGAGTGGAAGTGAGAGGGAAAGAAAGAAAGCAATAGAGGAATAGAAAGTGATAAAGCATAAAGGAGAAAATAGTGAGAGAGGGAGAAAGTGAGAAAGAAAGAGATTGACGAAGGGAATCAGAAGGATGGAAGAGAGCGGGAGTGAGAGGGGAAGGGTGAGAGAGAGAGAGAGAAGAAAGAGTGTGAGTGAGAAGGGGGTAGAGAATTAGAATTAGTGGGAGAGAGAAGGAATGAACTGGAAGAGAGTGAGAGGAAGAGAGGGCAAGAGTGTGTGAGAGAGAAAGAAGAGAGAGAGAGGGAGAGAGGCTGGTAGGGAGGGAAGCTAGAGAGTGGGTGAGAGAGGGAGGGAATGAATGAGTGGCAAAGAGAGTAGAGCGAGCAATAGAAGAAAGATTGTGTGAGAGAGAGTGAACATGGAGCGAGAAAGTGAGAGGGAATGAGGGATTATGAGTGAGAGTGAAATTGAAGAGAGCGGAAGAGGGTGCAAGAAAGGAAGAGAGTGTGAGAGAGAAATAGATAGAGGAGAGAGTGGGGGACAAGAGAGTGGAAGAGAGGGAAAGAGCGACAGAGAGAGAGAGGTAGAGAGTAAGAAAGAGAGTGATATAGAGAGGGAGTGAGAGAGATTGAAGAGTGAAAGACTGACGGTGAGATTAAGAGAAACAAATAGAGAGAGAAAAGAGATTTCGAGAAAGATAATGCAAGAAAGTGTTGGTGAGAGGGATAGAGGGATGGAGAGCAAGGGAATTAGTGAGAGAGAGATCAAGAAAGAGAGAGACCGAAGGGGATGAAGAGGTAGAGGGAGAGAGAGTGTGTAAAAGAGAGTTGGGAGAGAGAGAATGAGGGAGACATAAGGAGTGAGAGAGGGAGGAAAGAGAGATGGGGGTATGTGGGGAAAAAGGGAGAAATGAATGAGGGAGAAGAGATACAAATAAACACTGATTAAGAGAGAGAGAAAGAATAGAGTATGAGAAAGATAGAGGGATAGGTTCAGATTGAAAGTAATATAGAGATGAAGAGAGGGACTGCTAGAAAAAGAGTGAGTGAGGGAACAGGAGGAAGAGAGAGTGTGTGTGAGTGAGTGATAGTAATGAAATATAGAATAAGAGAGGAGAGAGAAAGAAAGATAGAGAATAAATAGTGAAAAATAGAGAGAGAGGGAGGGAGCGAGAGAGACTGAAGAGTGCGAATGAGAAAGGAAGAGAGATGGAGAAAAATAGTGAGAGAAGAGAGTGTGAAGGAAAATAAAGCAAGGGAGAGTGAGCTAGAGGAATGGAGGGAGAGAATAAGGGAATGAGTAAGGGAGAAATAGAGTGAGCAAGTGAAAGAGGGAGATGGAGGGCATGAGAGGGAGAGATAGAGGAAGGGAGGGAGGGTGAGTGATTGAGAGTGAAGGAGGGAGGGATGCGAGAGACATTGTGCGTGGTGGATAGAGCAGAGGTAAGCGAGAGAGAGGGAGAGAGAAAGGGTGAAAGAGAGCAAGAGAGAAAGAGAGAGAAGAGTGTGAGGGAGTAAGAGTGAGAGTGAAATTAAAAAGTGTGATGGAGCAAGGATGGGAGGGAGAGAGAAGAAGAGAGAGATAAAATATGAGCAAAATAAGGAGGGATGGAGGGAGGGGAAGTAATAAACAATAAGAGAAAAGAAGGGGGTGGGAAAGAAAAGAGATAGAGAATGAGAGGAATTTTGTGTGGGATTTAGTTAGGATATAAGGAGATAAAGAGAGAGGAGAAAGTGGAAGACCGAGCAAAATAGTGAGATAGAGAAACATAATATAGAGTGAGAGACATAGTGAGAAAGGGAGAGAGGGAGAAAGAATGAGATACAAGGCATGATTAAAGAGAGAAAAACGATAGCAAGAGAGAGCAAGAGAGTGGGAGAGAGAAATATAATGAAGAATAAGAAACATAGTAAGAAAGGGTGAGAGTGAGAAAGAGAGAGATAGAGTGCAAGAGTAAGAGAGACAGAGAAACGGGGATATAGAGGGAGATTGCGAGAGATTGAAGAGAGAGAGGATGTGAGAAGGGAGAGAGCATGAACGATTTAAGCGGGAGAGAGAAGAAGCTGAAGGAAAATATAGTGAGTAACATGGAGATAGAGAGCGAGATTAAGAGAATGAGTGAGAATGAGAGATGGAGAGAGGGAGATGGAGAGGGAGAGAGAGATGGAGAGAGGGAGATAGAGAGGGAGAGAGTGTGAGAAGCTGGAGAGAGGGAGGGAGAGATGATGAGAGAGGGAGAGTGAGAGACAAATAGAGAGAAGAGAAAGTGAGAGAAGAGAGAGCAAGAGAGAGTAAATGGAAGAATACAATGGAGAAAAGAGAGAGAGCGAGAGAAAGAGATTGAGTGAGTGCAAGAGGAGAGAGAGGAGAGATATTGGGAGTAAGGGAGAAAGATAATGAGGGAGTGAAGGAGGGTGGGACAGAGGATAGAGGGATGGTGAGGAGAAATATGAAATAATGAGATTGAAGATGAGGGGCAAGAGCGAGATGTGAGATCAATTGAGAGAGGGACGGCTGGAGAGTAAAAGAGAGTGAGGGTCAGTGGGACAAAAGGGTAAGTAAATAGAAGAAGAGAGGGTGATTGAAGAAGTAGCAAGAGAGAGGACACAGAGAGAGACCAAGGGAGAGCTAGCAAATGATAAAGAGAGTTGAAATATAGTGTGAGAGAGAGAAAGAGAGTGAGTGAACTAGAAGGAGAATGATAGAGGGAGGGAGTGATAGTGATTAAAGAGAGAGCAGGAGGGTCAAAGGGAGTGAGAGTGAGAAAAATAGGGATTGAAAAGAGACTCGGAGAAGATAGAGCAAAATATAAGGAGTGAGAGCTAGAGAGAAGTAGATATAGAAGGAGATATGGATAGCGATAAAGGGTGAGATTGAGATTGAGAGATATGGAAGGCGAGAGGGAGATAGAGAGAGGGAGGGAGAAAGAGACTTAGCGATGGTTGGAGGGAAAGAGTGAGTAGAAAGATAAGAAAAAGTGATAAAAGAGAGCAAGAGAGATCGTGTGAGAGAGAAAGAGAGGGAGAGAGTGAAAGAAAAAAGAAATGTGATAAGCTATAAATATAGAAAAGGACCAGAGAGGGAGAGAGTAGAAAAGAGAGAGAAAGAGGGAGGAAGTGAGAGATTGAAGCGTGGGAGTGAGATAGGAAGAGAGAATGAGAAGGAAGAGCGAGTGAAGGAAGTTATAAGAAGAGTGAGCGAGAGGGTGAGAGGGGGTAGAGAATGACATTTTTTTAGGGAGAGAGTGGTGGATGAGCCTGAAGAGTGTGATAGTGGGAGAGAGATAGTGTCTAAGAGAGAGAAAGATAGAGTGAGAGAGAGGGAGGGAAAGATTGGGAGAGAAAGATTGGGAGGAGAGAGAGAAGCAAGGGACAGGGGAGAGAGGGAGAGAGATTGGGAGGAGAGAGAAGAAACAGGAATATAAGTGAGCGATGGCGATAGCGAGTCAACAATGAGCGAGGAAGAGATGGGGAGAGAGGGAGTAAAAGTGAGGGTGAAACTAAAGAAAGAGAAATAGGGAGCGTGAAAGGAAGAGAGTGTGAGAGACAAATAAAGGGAAGAGAGTATGAGAGAAGATAGAGTGTGAGAAAGGTAGAAAGGGAGCAAGAAAGAGAGAGATAAGTAGAGTGGGAGAGAGAGAGGGATTAAGGGAGCGAAAGTGGGCGGAAGAGCAAGAGAGAGGAAGTGAAGGATAATGGGAGGGTCAAAGTGAGAGATAGAAAAGATAGTGAGAGACATAGACAAAGAGAGGTGTAATAGAGTGTGAGAGAGAGAGAGATGGAGGTAGTGAGGGAGAAAGAGAGATATAAGGAAGTGAGAGAATTTAAAGAGAGAGTAGGAACAAGAAAGTGATAGAGTGAAAGGGAGAGATAGTGAGAATAAAGGATATGAGAAGATCGAGTACAGTGTAAGTGAGGAGTAAAAAGAGGGTAAGAACAGGTTAATGGTGAGAGATAGATGGAGCAAGAGAGAGGAAGAAAAAGAGGGAGATAGGAAGGGAGAGGAAGGGAGTAAGAAAAGGAAGGAGAGAGGGAGTAATGAAAGAAGGAGAGAGCAGAGAGACAACGTGTAGGATAAAACGAGCGAAAGAGTAAATGAAAAGAGAGATAAAAAAGCAACAAAGGACAGTGTAATAGTGTGTATAAGATATAAAAAGAGAATAGAAAAAAGAGAAAGAAAGAGAGAGTGAGAGAGAATAATAGAGATGAGAATGAGAGTGAAGACATAAATGATGAAGTGAGGGAGAGAGGGGAGATAGTGAGCAAGAAAGAAAAAGATAGTAAGAGAGAGTGAGATAGAGAACAAAAAATGAAGCTATCAGGGGTGAGAGAGCTACAAAAGAGAGACATAGAGAGGGCAAGAATGAGGGAGTGAGATTGATAGAGGGAGAAAGTGAGAGGGATAAAGAGAATTAGAGCGAGAGAGTGAAAAAGATAGGGACAAGAGAGCATTAAAGATATTAGGAGAGTGAGGGAGGGAGGAAGAGAACATAGAGATAGAAAGCAGGAGAATAAATGAGAGGGTGAGGGAGGGAGCAAGAGAGATATATATATAGAAAGGGAAAAGAGTAAAGAAATTAGAGTGCGAGATGGAGGAGGCAGAGAGAGGGGAGAGAGGGAGATAGAAAGAGAGAGAGAGAGAGAGAGAGAGAGACAAGTGTGAGAGAATGTGAGAAATGATGAGTGAGAAGAGAGGGATTGGGAGAGAGAAAAGTTGGAGTGCGAGAGAGAGAGAGAGCTTGTGAGGGATAGAGAGGTTGTGTGTGTGTATGAGTGTGAGGAAGAGAGAGTGAGAGAGAAACATTACAGAAAGAGTTAGAGAAGTGTGATCAATAAAAGAGAAAGTAGGAAACAAGAAATGAGAATGATAGAGGAAGGGAGCGAAAGAGAAAGAGATTATGAGGCAAAAATTGGGAGAGTGAGGGAAGATAGAGAAAGAGAGAGTGAGGGACGACGAATAAGAAAATTAATGAGGGAATTGGAGAGAGCGATGGAGAGAGGGAGAGCTTAGAAGGGAAAGTGGGAGAGAGCATGAGAAAGAGAGAGAGGAAGGAGGGAAGTGAGAAAAATAGAGAATGAGCGTGGTCGTTAGAGGAAGGGATAGAGTGAGAAGAGTAGGGGAGAAGTTGAGTGAGAATAAAGAGTGAGAGTGAGATTGCATAGGAAGTAAGAGAGAGAACACAGGGTGTGAAAGAGATAAAGAGAGGAAGTAGGAGTGAGCGTGAAGCTGAAGAAGAGACAAGGTGAAGATAGAGTAGGAGAAAGGAAGTAAGAGAGAGAATGATAGATGGAGCAAGAGAGTGTCAGGGAGGGAGAGCGAGATAGAGAGGGAGAGAGAAAGGGAAAGAGTGTAAGAGAGAAAGAGTGAGGGAAGCGAGTGAGAGAGTAAAGGTGAGAGTAAATTTAAAAAGTGAGGGAGCGAGGAGGGGAGAGAGTAGAAAAGTTTGAGAAAATGGAGAAAGAATATAGATTGTGGAAAGAGACGACGAGAGAGAGGGAGCTAGAGAGAAAAGGAGAAAAAAAGGAGGGAGGGAGGGAGGGAGAGAAAGCAATAAATAATGAGAGTGAAGAGGGTGAGACAGAAAAGAGAGAGAATGAGAGGAAGGGAGAGAGAGTCAGATTGATGGACATAGAGAGATCAAGAGTGTGTAAAGAGAGATAAAACAGAGCAAGAGAGAGCCAGAGAGCGAGGGGATTAAACATAGTAGAGAGTGAGACATATTGAGAAAGCGAGAGAGTGAGAATAGGAGAGATAGAGTTTAAGTGTAAGGGAGTGAGTGAGAAAGGGGAGATAGAGGGAGAGAAAGAAAGAAATAGAGAGAGGAAGTGAGAAAGGGAGAAAATGAAAGAAAGATTTAAGAGATAGAGATAGGAAGCGAGAGAGGAAGAGGGAACAAAAGACAGTGTGCAAGATTTAGATAGGGAGGGAGATTAAGAGAACAGGTGAGAAGGAAAAAATAGAGAGGGAGATGGAGAGGGAGAGGGAGAGAGATTGAGATAGAGAGAGTGAGAGATGGAGCTTAAGAGAGATTGAAGGCAAGAGGGAGTTAGAGAGAGGGAGGGAGAAAGAGACTTAGCAATGGTTGGAGTGAAAAAGTGAGTGAATAGATAAGAGAAAGTGAAAAAAGAGAGCAAGAGAGAGTGAGAGAGAGAGAAAGAGGACGAGAGTGAAAGAGAATGAAAGGGTGATAAACTGTTAATAGAGAAAAAGGATGAGAGAGGGAGAGAGTACAAAAGAGAGAAAAAGGGAGGGAGTGAGAGAGATTGAAGCATGGGAGTGAGAGAGGAAGAGAGTGTGAAGGAAGATTTTGAGAGAGTGAGCAAGAGGGAGAAAGGGGGTAGGGAATGATATTTTGTGGGGGAGAGAGTGGTGGATGAACTGGAAGAGTGAGAGTGGGAGAGAGATAGTGGGAAACAGAGAGTGAGAGTGGGACAGAGAGGGAGGGAGGGATGTAAACAAGAGACAGGGGAGAGAGGGAAAGAAAGATTGAGAGGAGAGGGTGAGAAAAGAGAGACGAATATAAGTGAAAATGGGTGATAGAAGGTGAACATAGAGCAAGAAAGAGACGGGGAGAGAGAGTAAGAGTGAGTGTGAAGTGAAGAGAGAGAAATAGGGAGCGAGAAAGAGAGAGATTATGAGAGAAAAATAGAGAGAAAAGAGTGTGAGAGAAAAGATAATGAGATAGAGAAAGAGAATATAGTGTGGGAAAGAGAGAGTGATGGATAGAGATCAAGGGATAGAGAAGAGAAAGAAGCAGCAATGGAGAGAGGATGGAGTGCGAGAGAAGGAGCACTCACTCTTTCTCCTCTATCCCCCACCGCCTCTTTCTCTCATGCCTCTCTCCCTCCCTCCCTTCCTTGCTTTCACTCTGTCTCTCTCTGTCTCTCACTCATTCTCCAATTCTCCCTCCCTCTTGTCCTCTAGCTTACTATTTCTTGCTCTATTTTCCTTCTTTCTTCTATCTCTACTTACCTCACTCTCTCTACCTCTGTCACTCCCTCTCTTCAATCTCTCTCACTCCCTCCCTCTATCTATTTTTCAATCTTTATTCCTGATCTTTCTCTTTCTTACTTCCATTGCTCTCTTTTCCATTTTCCATTACACTCACTCACACACAGCACTCCCCATCTCTTTCTCTTACTCCCTCTCTCACACACACTTTCTCTCAATCCCACCTTCATCTCTATATCACTCTCTCTGTCCCTCTCCATTCTCATTCTTTGATACTTCTCTCTCCTTCTTTTTCTTCTATTGCTCACTCTTCTCTCTCTCTCCTTTCACTTTCTCTCCATATATCGCCACTCTCTCTCCCTCTCTCTCACTTACCTCCTTCCCTCTCTTTTCTCTCTTTTTCTATCAATCTATCTCTTAGTCTCAATCACTCACTCTTAAATATCTCCCATGCTTTCGCTCTATCTCTCTTCTCACTCTAGTCTTTCTTTCTTGCTCTTGCTCTTTTCTCTCATATCCCTCTTCTGTCACTCCGTCATCTCTCTTTCCTTGTCCTTATCCCTCACACACACTCTCTCTCAGTTCCTCTCTCTTCTTTCTCTCATTGTCTCTCACTTTCTCCTTCCCTCTTTAACTATCGCTCCCTCTGTCTCACCTCTATCTCTCTCACTCTCTTTTCCGTACTCCTGTTCTCACTCTGTCCCTCTCTCCCAAAATATTGCTCTTGCTCCATTGCTCGATACCTCTCTCTAGCACTCTATCTCTCTCTTCTCTGTCTGCCTACCTCCCTCCCTCACACTTTCTCTCCCTTCCCACTCCCCTAATAGCTCTTTTTTCTCATGTCCCTCTGTCTAATTTTCTGCCTTATATCCTTTTCTCTCACTTACTATCTTTTCCTCTTTCTCTATATATCTCTTTCAATCTCCCACACTCATTCTCTTTGTCACTCTCTCTCACTCTATGATTCTTACTCCCTCTTTCTTACCCTCTCTAGGCCTCCCTTATGTTGCTCACCCTTCTCTCTCCACACACTCATACAATCTCATACAATCTCTCACAATCTCTCACTCTCTCGCTCTCTAGGGCTCTCACACACACTCATACAATCTCTCATAATCTCTCACTCTCTCACTCTCTATGACTCTCACACACACTCATACAATCTCTCACAATCTCTCTCAAATCTTTCTCCCTCTCACCTTCTTAAGCTCCATTTCTTGATCTTTATCCCGCTCCCTCTTACCATCTTGCTTCTTCTCTCGTACTCCATCCTTCCTCTCCATTGCTGCTTCTTCCTATCTTCTCTCACCCTCATTCTCTATCCCTCACTCTCTCTTTTTTGCACTCTATTATCTTTCTCTATCTTGTGCTCTTTTTTAATCTCCTCATTGTTACTTTCTCATGTCTGTTTCATCTCACTCTTTGTCTACTCTATCCCCCACTCTCTCTCTCTCCCCCCTTTATATTGTTTCCATCCCTCCCACTGTCTCTTTCGCTCACTTCTCTTCCTCCCTCCTTTCTACCCTTACTTCCATCTCCCTCTCTCTTTCACACACTCTCTCCCTCTCACACTTTCCCTCTTCCTCTTGATCATTATAGCTCTCTCTCTCAATCTCTCTCTCTCACTCATTCTCTAGCTCTCCTTCGCTCTCTCCCTCTCGCTCACCTATTCTTACTCTATTTTCCTCTCTCTTTTTTCCCTATTACTATCTATCCCTCTCTTCTTGTTTCATTCCCTCACTCTTAGATATCTCTCACTCCCTCATTCTCACTCTCTATTCTTTCTTTCTCGCTCTTTTTCTCTTCTCTCTCATGATCTCTCTTATGTCACTCCTTCATCTCTCTTTCTTTGTCCCTATCACTCACACACACTCTCTCTCCAACTTTTATCTCTCTCAGTCCCTCTCTCTTCTCTCTCTCATTTTTTATCACTTTCTCTCTGTTCACTCTCCCTTCCTCCGTCCCTCCTTATCTCTCCCTCTCTCCCTCTTTCTCACCCTTTCCTCTCTCACTCTCTTTTCCTTACCCTTGTTCTCACTCCCTCCCTCTCTCCCAGTATATCTCTCTTGCTACATCGCTCACTACCACTCTCATTCTCTAGTTCTCTATCTCTCTCTTTTTAGTCTCCCTACCTCCCTCCCTCACACTTCTCTCCCTTCCCACTCTCCTAATAGTTCTTTTTCTTTCCTGTCGTTCTCTCTCACTCATTCCCTTATATCGTCTTCTCTTTCTCACCCTCTTTTCCAATACATTTCTCTTTCATTTCCCTACTCTCATTCACTTTATCATGCTCTCTCTCCCACTATCTTTCTTACTCCCTCATTTGTGCCCTCTCTGGGCCTCCCTTAAATAGCTCACTCTTCTATTTCCATCTCACTCAATATCTCTCTCTCGAGCTCTCACACACACTCATACACTCTCTCACTCTTTTTCTCAATCTCTCTCCCTCTCACCTTCGCAAGCTCCATTTCTTGATCTCTATCTCGCTCTCTTTTGCTATATTGCTCTTTCTCTCACACTCCATCCTCTCTATTACTTCTTCTTTCTCTCTTCTCTCTCTATCCTCATCTTTATTATTCTCTCTTCCTTCCTCCCTATCCCTCGCTCTCTCTTTCTTGCATTGTTTTCTCTTTTTCTATCTTTTGTTCTCTTCATTGTTGCTTTCTCTTCTCTCTTTCGTCTCACTCTTTATCTCTCTCTCCCTCTTATTGCTTCCATTCCTCCCACCATCTCTTTCTCTCACTTCTCTCCCACTATCCTTCTACCCTTACTTGCTCCCTCCCTCCCGCTCCTTCCCCATCACCCTATCTGTCTCCCTCTCCGTCTCCCTTTCTCTCGCTCTCTCTCTCTCACCATTTATCTATCCTCTCTTTCTCTTTACCTCTCACTCACTATCCCTTAATCAATCTTCACTCAGTCTACCTTCTTTCCCTATTTCACTTTCACTCTTTATCACATTCTCACTTTTGCTCTCTCTTTCATCCATCTAACTCCATCCCTCTATCTCTCTTTCTCACTCACTATCTCATCCCCATATCTCTCTCTCTCTCTCTCATTTTTCTCTTTCTCTATCGACCTCTTTAATTTTACCACTCTCATTAACTTTATTACTCTCTCTCTATCTTTCACATTCTCTCATTCTAGCTTTCTCAGATCTACCTTATGTAGCTCTCCCTCCTCTCTCCATCTCACACACACTTATACGCCCTCTCACTCTCTCTCTCTCTCAACTTCTGTCCCTTCACCCTCTTAAGCTCCATTTCTTTATTCCTATCTCATTCCCTTACCATTTTTCCCTTCTCTTGCACGCCATCCGCTTCCATTGCTGCATCTTTCCCTTTTCTTTCTCCATCTCCATCTCTATTTTTCTCTCTCCCTCGTTCCCTCTTCCTCAGTCTATCATTCTTGCACTGTATTTATTTTTCTATCTTATACTCTCTTTTGCTATCTCTTCTCTCTTTCATCACACTCTTTCTCTCCCTCTATCCCCCACTCTCTCTTTCATCTCACTCTTTCATTCCTCCTACCATCTCTTTCTGTCTCTCCTCTCTCTTTTTTCCCTTCATCCCTTGCTTCCTACCTCCTTCCCTCTCCATCCCCATCTACCTCGCGGTCTCCCTCTCGCTCTCCCTGTCTCTCTTGCTCTCTCTCTCCCTTTCTATTCTTCTATTCTCCCTATCTCTTTACCTCTCACTCACTCTCTCTTACTAAATCTTTCCTCAGTCTCTCTTCCCTCTCTATTTTATTTTCACTCTATTACTTTCTATTTTCTACTCTCTCTTTAATCCATCTCACTCCCTCCCTCTATCTCTCTTTCTAACTCCATCACTATCACTCTCACACCCTCAATTCCACCTCTCTTTATCTCTCCATAACTCTCTCTCTCTCTCTCTCACTCTCTCATCTATCTTTCTGTCTTTTGACACTTTTGATCCCACATTACCTTTATTTCACTCTACCTCTCTGTTTCACTCCCTACATCCCTCTCTTTCTCATGTCTCCATATCTCTCTTACTCCTTATCTCGCTCTTTCACTCTCTCCCTCTCTCATGTTCTCTTCCCTAACTCTTCCATTATTTCTCTCTGACACTCTCTCCCTTTCTTGCTCCCTCTTGCCCTGTCTTCCATTTCACGTTCACTCTTACTGCCTCCTCCCCCTCTCTTTCTTGCTCCGTGTTTTCTGTCTCTCACTTATTCTTCATTTTGTTGCGCTCTCTTCTCTCTCTCCTTTCAATCTTTATCCTCCTCTCTCCCCCGCTATATTGCATCTTTGTCTCCCTTCCTCTCTCTTCCACTCTCGCTCTCACACACACACTCTCTCTCAATTTCTCTTCATCCCCTTCTCTTTCGATCTAATGTTCTACCCCCTCTCGCCCTCTCACTCAATCTCTTTCTATATCTTCCCTCACTCTCTTTTCTTTCATAGTCCCACTACCTCTCTCACTTTCACTCTTTTAAATCTCTATCACCCCTTCTCTCCATATCTCTCTTTCTCACTCTATCCCTCTCTCACTCTTTTCTCTATCTTTTATCACTTTTCTTTCTCTCTTTTTCTATCTATCACACACACTCTCTCATGCTCTCCCTTTTATTACTCTCCTTATCTCTTACCCACTTTTTCACTCCAACCAACCCTCAATTTCTGCCGCTTTCATTACTTCACTCTCTTTCCATGTCTGAGAGAGTGAACACTGAGTAAGAAAGAGTGAGGGAGAGAGGGGGTAAGAGTGATAATGAAACTTGAGAGAGAAACATAAGTGAGAGTGGGTCAGAGAGAGTGAACACTAAGTGAGAAAGAGTGAGGGAGAGAGAGGGTAAGTGATAATGAAACTTAAGAGAGAAAGAGGGAGCGAGAAAGGAAGAGAGTGTGAGGAAATAGAAAGCATGATAGAGGGAGAGAATGAGCGAGCAAGAGAGGGAGTAAGAAAGAGAGAGAAAAGGAGAGTGGGAGAGAGAGGCATTAAGGAGTGAAAGAAGGAGTGTGAGCGAGAGAGGTAGTGAAGGTTAATGTGAGGTCAAAAGTGAGAGACAAAAGAAACGGAGGGAGAGAAGAGAGGGAAAGAGAGAGGAAGGGATCGAAACTTGAGAGAAGGGAGAGAAAGAGGGTGGAGGATAGAATGAGAAAAAGAGTAAGAGGAAAGAGAGAAAAGAAAGCAACAATGGAGTGTGTAAAAGAGATAGAGCAAAAGAGAGAGAGAGAGAGAGAGAGAGAGAGATAATAATAAAGAAGAGGATAGAGAGTGAAGGGAGAAAGTTGGTGTGAGGGAGAGAGAGGAGATGTGGGCGAAAAAAGAACAATATAATAAGAGAGTGAGTTAGGAGCAAGAAATTGAGCTAAAGAGGGTGAGAGGTGTGCGAGAGTTTATGAGTTTGTGAGATGGAGAGGGAGGAGTGATCTACATAATGGAAACCTAGAGAGGTCACAATGAGGGAGTGAGAATGATAGAGGGAGAGACCGATAGTGATAAGGAGAACATGTGAGAGAGTGAAAATGATCTAGACAGTGAAAAAAGAGTGAGGGAGAGAAGAAGATATAAAAAAGGGAATAAGAGAGACGGAGAATAGATAAAAAAAGATATTAGGAGGGTAAGAAGGGAGAGAGGAAGAGAAGAGAGAGATAGAGAGCGATAGAATGAAAGAGAGAGTGAGGGAGGGATCAAGAGAAATATATAGTTAGAGTGGGAGAGAGTGAGAAGAAGAGTAAAGGAAAATAGAGAGATCGAGAAAACAGAGAGAGGGAGGGAGAGCGGGAGAGATAAAGAGGGAGAGAGAAAAGTGTGAGAATGTGTGAAATAATGAGAGAGAGGGAGTGAGAGAGATAAAAGTTGGAGAGCGAGGGAGAAAGTGTGCGTGAGGGGTAGAGGGAGAGAAAGATTGAGTAAAGAGAGAATGTGTGTGTGAGGAAGCGAGAGTGAGAGAGAAACATAAGAGAAGGAGTTAGAGAAGTGAGAGCAATAAAAGAGAAAGAAAGAAAATAACTGGGAGAAAGAGAGAGGGAGGGAGTGAAGAATGAAGTGAGAGAGAGAGAGAGATTTAGGGAGAAAATGAGAATGAGGGAAGATAGAGAAAGAGAGTGAGCAAGAGAGAGAGTTGGAGTGATAATGAGAGAATGAAAGAGAGAATGAGAGATAGATGGAGGGAGAGGAAGAGCCAGGAGGAGAGAGCATGAGAGAGAGCAGAAGGAGGGAAGTGAGAGAAATTAAGAAAGAGAGTGGGGGATAGAGGAAGAGAAAGAGTGAGAAGAGTAAGATAGACGTTGATAGAGAATAAAGAGTGAGAGTGTAATAGCGATAGAAAGTGGAAGATAGAGTAGTGAGTGTTAAAGAGATAAAGAGAGGGAGTAGGAGTGAGTGTAAAGCTAGAGAGAGTGGGTGAAGAGAGAGTAAGAGAAATGGAGCAAGACAGAATGATAGATGGAGCAAGAGAGACATAGTTAGGAAGGGAGAGTGAGAGAGAGAATAGGATAGATAAAAAGAGAGAGAGAGTGCAAGAGTGAAAGAGAGAGAAATTCAAGTGAGGGAGTAATAGTGAGAGTGAAATTGGAGTGAGTGAGCAAGGAAGGAAGAGAGAGATAAAGTCAGAGAAAGAATGGAGAGTGAGGAACAAGAGGGAAAAAGATAGAAAGCTAGATAGAGAAGGTGAAAGTAATAAACATTGACAGAGAAGAGGGGGTGAGAGAGAGAATTAGAGGAAGCGAGAGAGAGCTACAGTGATGGATATATAAAGAAAAAAAGAGAGTAAAGAGAGCAAGGGAGAGTGAGAGAGAAACAATGGAAAGTGAGAGGCATAGAAGAATGAGAAAGAGGGAGATAGAGGGAAAATGTACTGGAGAGAGTGAGAAAAAAGAGAGCAAGAGAGAGAGTGAGACAGAGAGAGACAAAAAAGTACATGTGAGAAAAATAGATGAGAGAGAAAGGAGGAGGAAGGGAGTCAAATAGGGAGGGAGGGAGCTTGAGAAGAGATGTAGAATAAAGTTAGAAACAATGATAAAGCGATGAAAGTGCTAGATTGAAGAATAGATGAAAGGAATCAGAGAAAGTGAGGAAGCAAGAGAGAATTAAGAGATAAAGATCAAGAGATTGAGTGAGGAAGAGACAGGGAAAGATATATAAAGGAAGTGGGACAGAGTGAGAAGAATGGTAAGGTAAACATAGTGAGATATACTGATAGAGAATGTGAAAGGGAGGGTGGGATTGAAAGATGGAGGGGAAGAGAGGAAGTGACGTGTTAGAGAAGTTGAGAAATAATATGAGATAGAAAAGGCAAGGAGTGAAAGAGAGAGCTGAGAGTGGGATTGAAAGAGAGTATAAGGAGAGAGGAAGAGCGGAAAGTGTGAGGGATGGAGTGAGAGAGCGTGAGAATAAAGAGAAACATAACAGAGAGCCAAAAACTGAAAAATTTTATATAATAGAGCGTGTGAGAGACAACATGAGTGATAGTGAGGAAGAAATAGAGAGATGAGGGAGGCCATGAGAAAGATTGAAGAGGCATAGGCAGCAAGAGAGGGTGAGAGAGTGTGAATGAGAAGTAGTAGAGTTGGAAGATAGAGCAAGGGAGAGTGAACGAGATGGGGAGGGAGAGGGAGAGCAAAAGAGTGGATGATAAAGAGTGAGAGAGAGGAGTTGTATGGGGAGAGAAAGGGAGGGAAAGATGGAGAGAGGGAGAGAGAAAGAGGAGGAGAGGGATAAAAGAAAGCTTAAGTGAGAGAGGGAGGGAGTGGGGAGAGAGGAGAGAGAGTGGGAGGATGGATGAAGAGAAATAGTGTGAGAAGAGGGAGCAACAGTATATAGAGTAAGTGAGAGAGAGATAACAAAGAGTAAGAAAGAGTGAAGGGAGTGAGCTAAGTTGAAGAGAGGGAGGGAGCGACAGAAGGAGACAGAGAATGAGAGATAAAATGGGAGATAAGAGAGTGAGAGAACAAGGGAGTTGGAGATAGAGAGGTAGAGTGAGGGGAGAGAGAGAGAGAAAGGGACAGAAAAAAGACGGAGAGAAAGAGAGGAAGAGTGTGTGAAATTTAATAGAGAGAAGGAGAGAGAATGAGAGAGTGAAGAGATATTGTGGGAAGAGAGAGGAAGTGAGAGGGGGTGAAAGAAAGAAATAGAGAAACCTAAAGTGTTAAAGCAAAAAAGGAGAAAATAGTGAGAGAGGGAGAGAGTGAGAAAGAGGTTGACAAAGGGAGTCAGAAGGATGGAAGAGAGTGGGAGTGAGAGAGGAAGAGAGAGCGAGAGAGAAGAGAGAGAGAGGGAGGGGTAGCCAGTGAGAATTAGTGGGAGAGAGAGGGGATGAATTGGCAGAGAGTGAGAGGAAGTGAGGGGGAGAGTGTGTGAGAGAAAAAGAAGAGTGAGAGGGAGGGAGGGAGGGAAGGAAGCAAGAGAGAGGGTGAGAGAGGGAGAGAAAGAATGAGTGGAGAGAGATAAGAGAAAGAGCAATAGAAGAGAGAGTGTGTGAGAAAGAGTGAACATGGAGCGAGAAAGAGAGAGGAATTGAGGGAGTAACAGGGATAATGAAATTGAAGAGAGAGGAAGAGGGAGCAAGAAAGGAAGAGGGTGTGAGAGAGAAATCGATAGAAGAGAGAGTGGGGGAAGAGAGAGCAGAAGAGAAGGAAAGAGTGAGCGAGAGAGAGAGAGAGTTAGAGAGTAAGAAAGAGAGACATAGAGAATAATAAGGAGAGAGATGGAGAGAGGAGTGGTGAGATTGAAGAGTGAAAGACTGAGACAAAGAGAGATTATGAGAGACAAATAGAGAGAGAGAAAAGTGATTTAGAAAATAATAATGCAAGAGAGGGTTGGTGAGAGGGACAGCGGGATGGAGAGCAAAAGATGACTGAGAGAGAGATCAAGAAAGACAGAGAGTGAGGGGGATACATTGGTAGAGGGAGAGAGAGAGAGAAGAGACATATAGAGCTAAAGAGTGAGAGAGATAGTGAGCGAGGGAACATGAGATATATATATATATATAGAGAGAGGGAGAGAGTGAGAGATAAGGGTGAGATTGAGGGACCGAGAGAGTTAAAGAGGGAAGAAGGGAAAGAGAAAGAGGAAAAAAGTGAGAAATAATGAGAGAGAGAAGAGAGAGGTATTGCGGGAGAAAAAAGCTGGAGCGAGAGTGTGTGTGAGGGATAGGGACAAAGAACGGGAGATGACATTGTCACAGAAGAGAGATCAAGAGACAGAAAAGCAACAGAGCAAGAAAGAAAGAATAGAGAGTGAGAGAGAATAGAGTGAGGGAGAGAGATATTTAAGAGTGAGGGATTGACATAGAGAGAGAAAATTGGATAGAAATAAAGAGAAGAGAGAGTGAGGAAAAATAGAGTAAGAAAAGGAGAGTGAGAGGGAGCTAGGGAGGGAGAGAGATCAAGTGAGGGAGCAAGAAAGATCGAGAGGGAGAGAAGGAGAGAGTGTGTGAAAGAGAGTGAAAAGGTGAGAGAGAGAGATAAAGGATGATGTGGCTAGAAGGTGGAAGGGACGAAAAGGGAGAGAGATAGAGAGAGAAGAGTGAGCTAGAGAGAGAAAGTTAGAGAGAAAAAAATTATGAGAAATATTGAGAGTGAGAGATAGAGTAGGAGAGAGGGAGAGATAGAGGGTGAGGGAGGTAGAAGAGGTAGAGAGATGTGGAGAGATAGAGAAGAGAGCAAGAGTTGACAGGGAAAGAAAGGAAGAGAGCAAGAGAAATTAAGGAAGAGAGATAAAAAGAAAAGAAGAATGAGAGAGAGAGCTGAAGATATAGGAAGAGAGATATTATGAGAGGGAGGGAGGGAGGTACAGGGAGGGAAAGAGAGAGTGAGCTAAAGATGGAGGGATGGAGAGAAAGGGGAGAGAGAGGGTGATAAAGTGTGTGGGTGTGAGAGAGAGGGAGATAGAAAGATAAAGTGAGTAAGAGAGATTGAGAAAGGAGCAAGAGAGAATGAGAGAGAACGGCGTAGTAAGAGAGGAAGATAAAGATAAAAGAAGAGCAAGAGGGAGGGGCAGAGAGAAGTAGAGGGAGAGAGGGGTAAGGGGAGAGACGGGCAAGAGAGATAAAATAGAAAAAATAACAGGAGGGTTGAGACAAATGAGAGAAAAAGAAAAGAGAGAGTCAAACAAAGTGAGAGTGAGGGAGAGATAGAAAGAGAGAGGAAATGCAAGAGTAAAAGGGAAGATGGAGAAGGAAATAAAGTGGTAGAAAGAATGAGAAAGAGGCAGACGAAGACAAAAGATAATGAAAGGAAGAGAGAGAAGAGATTAATTGTATAAGAGAACTTGATAGAGGAAAAAGTAGGAGAAAAGGAGAGAGGGAGAGGGAGATAGAAATAGAGAAGAACAAGAGAGGGAGGGGATAGGGAGATTGAGAAGAGTGAGAGGGAGAGAGTGAGAGAGAGAGGATAGACAACTAGAGAGGGACAGTGAGCTAGAATGAGTAATAGAGGGAGTGAGAGAGGGAGAGGGAGAGAAAGGGAGATAAAGATTGTGAGAGATGTAGGGAGATGGAGGGAGAGTGAGGGAGTATAAGCAAAAGAGAAGGTGGGGGAGAAGGAGTGGGTGGGAGAGTGAGGGAGCGGAAATAAAGAAGAGAGCGACAGTGAGATAGGGAGCGAGAGGAAGTGTGTGGGAGTGGGAGAGAGTGAGAGAGAGTGATTGAGTGAGGGAGAGAAAGATAAAGATTTATGAGTGGGGGGAAGAACAAGAGAAATATGAGATAGAGGGAGCAAGAGAGAGGAATACAAAGAGGGAGATAAGGATGGAGAGGAAGGGAGGGAGAGGAAGGGAAGGAGGGAGAGATGGAAGAAAGAGTGGATATAATGAGAGAGAGAGTAAGAGCAAAGAGAGAAAAGAGAGCAACAATGGAGAGTGTGAAAGAGAGTATAAGATAGAAAATGGGATTGAGAGTGAGATAAAGAGTGAGGAGGAGAGAGGACAATAGAGAAGAGGATAGAGAGTGGAGAGAAAAAGATAGAGCAAAGGAAAGAGAGGAGAGATTGAGAGAGCAAGATTATAAGAGAGAGTTAGATAGAGAGAAATAAATGGAGCTAAAGAGGTTGAGAGGGAGAGAGATTAAGAGAGAATAAGAGTGTTTGAGTGTGTGAGATAGAGAGAAGAGTGAGCTACACAAGGGAACCTAGATAGCACACAAATTTGTGAGTGAGAATGATAGAGTGAGAGAGTAAGAGCGATAAAGAGAACAGCATAGATAAAAATTGGAAAACAGAGTTTGAGAGAAGGATAACAGAGAAAACATGATATTAGGCGGGTCAGAAGGAAGAGAGAGTGTGAGCGAGTGAGAGAGGAAGAGAAGATAGATAAGAGTGAGAATATGAATAAGAGATTGAGGGAGGGATCAAGAGAGATATGTAGATAGAGAGGGAGAGAGTGAGAACAAGAGTTGGAAAAAGAGAGTGAGAGATAGAGGAGATAGAGAGAGGGAGGGAGATAGGGGAGAGAAAGAGAGAGAGAAGTGTGAGAGAACGAGAGAAATAATGAGAGAGAAGAGAGATGGATTGAGAGGGATAAAAGTTAGAGAGGGAGAGTGTGTGTGAGGGATAGGGGAGAGAAAGACTGAGGAAATAAAGAGATTATGTGTGTGTGAGAGGAAGATAAAACATGTGAGAAAGAGTTGTAGAAAATATGTGCAATAAAAGAGAAAGAAAGATAGAACGAACAATGAGCGAGAAAGGAAGGGAGCGAAGAAGGAAGTGAGACAGAAATAAGGAGAGAAGAAGAATGAGGGAAGATAGAGAAAGCGAGAGTGAACGTAAGAGAGAGAGGGAGAATAAGAGAATGAGAGAGAGAATGATGGAGAGAGAGGAAGTGTCAAGATGGGGAAGTGGAGTTTAGAGAGAAAAAAGAGTGTGAATAAGATAGCGATAGATATTAGAAGAGATAATAGAGAGTGTGAAAGAGATAAAGAGAGGGAGTAGAAGTTAGAGTGAAACTGAAAAGAGAGTGTGGGTGAAGAGAGAGTAAGAGAAAATGAGCAAGAGTGAGAATGATAGATGGAGCAAGAGAGAGATTTAGGGAGAGAAATTGAGAGAGAGAAAAGAAGAGAGAAAGGGAGTAATAGTGAGAGTGAAGTTGTAGAGAGTGAGGGAGCGAGTTAGGAAGGAGAGATAAAATTAGAGAGAAATAAAGAAAGAATGGAGAGGAGAAAGAGAGGGAAAGAGAGAGGGAGCTAAAGAAAGAAAAAGAGGGAGGGAAGGAGAGAAAGTAATAAACAATAAAAGAAAAGTGAGGGTGAGAAAGAGAATGAGAGGAAGTTGGAGAGAGTTAGAGTGATGGATATAGGAAGAACAAGAGTGAGTAAAGAAAGAAAAAATAGAGTAAGAGAGAGCTAGAGAGCAAGTGAGAGAAACATAATAGAAAGTGAGAAACTTAGTGGAAAGGGAGAGAGTGAGAAAGAGATTGATAGAGGAAATAGTAAGGGAGGGGTGAGAAAGAGAGAGATAGGAGGGAAGGATAGAGAGTGGAGAGAGAGAGGGACTGAGTTGGTGAGAGAGAACAAGAAAGATTTATAAGAGAGAGAGAGATAGGAAGCGAGAGAGGAAAAGAGCTCAAAAGATTGTGAGCAAAATTAAGATATGGAGGGAGAGTAAGAGGAGTGAGAATGAGAGAAGAATAGAGGGAGATGCAGAGGGAGAGAGGGAGAGAGATTAAGATAGACAGACTGAGACAGAGGGTAGTATAGGGAGAGAATTAGAAAGAAAGGATGAAAAAGAGAGCGAGAGAAAGGGAGAGAGAGAGTGAGAGAGAAATAGTGAAAAGTGAAAGTGAGAGAGAGAGCAAGAAAGAGGGAATGAGAGTGAGGATAAAGAAAATGAGAGGGAGGGAGAGGGAGTGAATGAGTTAGTGCATTAGGAGATAGAGAGAGGAGTTAGATAGGGAGAGAGGGAGAAAGAAAGGGAAGGAGGGATTGAAATAGAGAGCGATTGAGAAATTTATGAGATATAATAAGAAATAATGAGATGGATATGATTGGATTGAGTAAGATTTGAGAGCAATGGAGAGAGTTTGTGTAAGGGACGAAGAGAGACAGGGAGTGAGAGATAGAGGAAAGAGAAAGAGAGTGAGATTGAGAGGGGGCAAAAGAAGGAAAACAAATAATAAAGAGAGATTACATAGAGATGAGAGAGAGAGTAAGTGAAGGAGTGAAGATATGGATTGAAAAGTGAGTGGAAGAGAGGTAGGGTAAGTCAAAAATAGAGAGAGCAGAGAGACTCAGGGAAGATAGAGCAAAAGAAAATGAATGAGAAATTGAAAGAGGAAGATATAGAGGGAGATATGGAGAGAGAGATGGAGGGAGGGAGATAAAGAGACTGAATATAGGGAGGTAGGAAGAGAATGAGTAAAGTGATAAGAGAGATATGAAATAGAGTAAGAGAAAGTGTGTGAGATAGAAAGATAAAGAGTAATGGTTGGAAAAAAATTGATAAATCATAAATAAAGAAATGAGTGATAGAGGAAGAGAGTGAGATAAATGAAGGAAGTGAGAGGGATGGAAGAGAGCAGGAGTGAGAGAGGAGGAGTGAGTGAGAGAGAAGAGGGAGTGAAGGAAGAATTGAGAGAGAGAGTGGGTATGAATTGGAAGAGAGTGAGAGGGAGAGTGTGTGGCAGAGAGAAAAAGAGAGCTAGAGAAGAAGAGAGTGGGAGGGAGGGAAGCAAGCAAAGAGCGAGGCATAGAGGGAGAGAAAGATTAAGAGGAGAGAGAGCAATAGATGAGTAAGTGATAGTGAGTGAACATGGAGCGCGAAAGAGATAGAGAAAGAGGTAGTAAGACTGTGAGTGAAACTGACGCGAGAGGAAGAGGTAACAATAATGGAAGAGAGTGAGAGAGAAATAGAGAGAAGAGAGAGTGAGGGAAGAGAAAGGGAGAGAGCAAGAGAAGGGGATATATGAAGAGCAAGAGAAAGAATGGGATGAAGGGAGTGAAAGAGGGAGGGAGAGCTAGAGAGAGGCATTAAGGGATAAAAGGAGCGTCAAAAGAGAGAGATAGAAGAGAAAGTGTGAGAGAGATAAAAAAGGTGGAATAGAGAGTGAGAGAGAGAGAGAGGTAGAGATTAAGTGAGAGTGAGGGAGTGTCAAAAGAGCAAGAGAGAGCGTGAGACAGATAAAAAAAGGTAGAATAGTGAGAGAGAGATAAAGATGGAGAGAATGAGTGAGAAAGAGAGATAGGAGGTAGTGATAGGGTTTAAAGAGAGTGCATGAAAGAGAAAAGAAGAGAGAGTGAAAGGGAGAGAGAGTGAGAAGAGAGACTGAGGGAAGATCGAGCAAGAATGAGTGAGGGTTAAAAAATGAGAGAGAACAGAAGAATGTTGAGAGTGAGAGGGAGACAGAGAAGGATAAAGTGAAGTTGAGGGAGGGAGGGAGGGAGAGAAGAAAGAGAATGTGAGAGGGAGGGATGGAAGCAAGAGAGAGGAGAGAGTAGGGGATAAAGTGAGAGAAATGTAAGAGAGAAGGGACAAGTGAGAGCAACAAAAAAGTGTAAAAGTATATGATAGAAAAAGAGAATAGAGTGTGAGAAAGAGAGAGAGACTGAGAGAAAATAATAAAGAAGGAGATATAGAGAAGAGAGAAAAATGAAGCGGGGAGGGAGAGGAGCGAGTGAGAGAAAATGAACCAAAAAGGTAAAAGATTATAGATATAGAGTGGGAAATGGAGATAGAGTGAGGGGGAGAGAGATTAAGGGAGAGTTAGAGTGTATGAGTGTGTGAGATTGAGAGAGAAGAGTGAGCTACATTAGCGTGAGAATAATAGAGGGAGAGAGTGAGCCCGATAAAGAAATAAAGTGTGAGAGAGCGAAAGAGATCTAAAGAGAAAGAGGAAAAGAGAGAGAGAGAGAGAGAGAGAGAGAGAATATGATATAATAGAGGGAAAGAGAGAGAGGGACAGGAGAGAAAAAAGATATTAACAGGTTTGGAAGGGACTGAGAGTGTGAGGGAATGAGGGAGGGAGAGAAGAGAGAGATAAAGAGCGAGAGAATGAAAAAGAGAGCAAGGGATGGAGCAACATAGATAAATAGATAAAGAGGGATGGAGTGAGAACAAAAGTATGGAAGATATAGTGGGAGATAAGGGACAAAGAGGTAGGGAGGGACAGAGGGAAGTGTGAGAGAATGTGAGAAATAGAGAGAGAGAGAGAGAAGAGAGAAGGATTGAGAGAAAAAAAGTTGGAGAGAGACAGATAGTGTGCAAAGGAAAGGAGAGAGAAAGATTGAGTAAATGGAGAAGAGAGAGTGACAAACGAGAGAGAAAGAGAGCGAGAAAGAATGATAGAATATAGAGTGAGAGAGAGAGAGAGTTGGAGACTAAGAAAGAGAGATAGAGAGGGAGTGAGAGAAATTGAAGATTGAAAGATTGAGACAGAGACAGAGAGATTGTGTGAGACAACTAGAGAGAGTAAAGGGATTGAGAAAAAGTAGAGCAAGGGAGGGTTAGTGAGAGGGACAAAGGGAAGGAGAGCAAGAGAATGAGTGAGAAAAGATTGAAAGAGAGAGATGTAGAGAGACAAGGGAGTGAGGGAGATGCAGCCATAGAGGGAGAGTATAGGAGAGAGAGTGAGAGAGTGTGTGAAACAGAGAGGGAGAGAGAGAGAAGAGGGAGACATAAAGAAAAAAGGAGAAAAGTGAGAGAGAGAGAGCAAGATAGTGGGGAATATATGGAGAGAAAGGTTGTAAGGAATGAGATAGAAGAGAGAGAAATAAAAGTAAGATTAGGAGAGGGAAAAAATTAAAGAATGAGAAAGAGAGAGGGACAAATTAAGAGTGAGAGTGATGTAGAGATGAAGGGAGGGACTGAGAGAGAAAGTGCGAGAAAGGGAGAAAGCAGAAGAGAGAGAGAGTGTGTGTGTGTGTGTAAGTGAGAGTAACATAAAAGAGAATAATAGCAAAGACAGTAAGAAGGATAAGGAATAAACAGTAAAAAATAGAGAGAAGGGAGGGAGTGAGAGAGATTGAAGAGACAGGGGATGAGATTGGAAGAGAGAGGGAGAGAAGACAAAATGAAAAGAGCGTGTAAAGGAAGACAGAGCAAGAGAGAGTGAGCTAGATGAAAATAGGGAGAGATAATAAGTGGGATGAGAGATGGAGAGAGGGAGAGAAAGAGTGAGCAAGTGAGAGAGGGAGATGGAGGGGATGAGAGGGAAAGAGAGGGAGGAAGGGATGGAGGGAGAGTGAGTGGGGGACAGAAGAGGAGAAAGAGTGGAAAGAGCGAGGGATTGGGTAGAAATAGAAGAGATAGTAATAGAGAGCAAGAGAGAGTGGGAATAAAAAGGAGAGAGGGATTAAGAGTGACTGAAATTGAGGAGAAAGAGAGGGGAAAAAAAGAGAGATAATAATAGAAAAATTGAGAGAGAAGAGACGTATGGGAAGAGAGAACAAGAGGAACTGGACGAGCAAGTGAGAAAGAGAAGAGGGAGATAATAAGGAGAGTGAGAGAGTGAGTTAGAGAGAGGGAGTGAAACAAATAGGGAGAGTGAGAGAGATATTATGAGAGAAGGAGCGAGTATATAGAGAGAGATTGTAAGATAGAGCTAGACAGAAATAAAGATGGGGAGTGAGTGTGTGCAAGAGAGAGAGAAGCAAGAGAAAGAGGACAGAGGGACGAATAAAACAAGAAGGAAATGGAGAGCAACGGAAGAGAATGTAAGATAGGGCAATAAAGAGAGCTAAAAGTGAGAGAAGGTATGAGGTTGAAAGAAAGGGAGGGAGCGGTGGGAGGTTCTGATGGAGACTGCAAGGGGATGCAAAGAGAAAGAAGAGAGTGAGAGGGAGAGAGCAACATAGTAGAGACCTAAAGAAAGAATGAAAGAGAGAGCAAGTGAGTGAGAGAGAGAGCAAGAATAATAAAGAGAAAGGTAGGGGTTAGAGTTAAAATGATACATGAAAAAAAAAGAGAATAAGATAATGAGAGAGAGCGAAAGATAAATAACAAAGAAGAAGAGTGGGAGGGAGGTAGGAGGAGGGACGCTAAAATGAGAGAAAGAAAGAGACAGAGAAAAATAGTTGAGGGGGAGGGAGGGACTGTGAGAAAGTAGTTGACGAATAATGAGAAGGTGATCAGGGGAGTAAGAGAGAGAAATGAGAGAGCGCTTGAGAAAGATAGGAAAGGAAGGAGAGCGAGAGAGAGGGCGAGGAATGGAGGGAGTGAAAGAGTTAGTAAAGAGAGGAAAGAGAGAGTGATTGAAGTTATAGCAATAGATAGAGAAAGAGAGCAAAAGAGAGCAAGCAAGCGATAAAGAGAGATAAAATAGAGGGTGAGAGAGAGTGAAAGAGACCAAAAGAGGGAGTGAAGAAAGGGTATGCAGAGTGAGCGGGAGGGATGGAGACAGGGTGAGACAAAATATAGAGAGAAATGAGACTCAAGGTAGATAGAGTAAAATGGACGTAGCAGGAAGGCCAGAGGTAGAGAGAGATAGAGGCAATATGGATGTAGCGGGAGGGCTAGAGGGTGATTAAGAGAGAGATTGAATTAATGAAAGAGGGAGAGAGGAAGGGAGGAAGAGAGTGAGAGATGGGTAGGGAGAAGAGTGAGTAAAGTTGTAAGTGGGAGTGAAAAAAGAGAGTAAGGTTGTTTGTGTGTGAGAGAGAAAGAGACAGAAATAAAGAAAGAAAAGGAAGAAAGAATAAATAGAGAAAAAACCGAGAAAGGGAAACTGTAAAAAAGAGAGAGATAGAGGGAGGGAGTGAGAGAGGTTGAAGAGGGAGGGAGTGAGAGAGGAAGATAGGGTGAAAGAGAAGAGAGAGTGATGGAAGATATAAAAAGAAAGTGAGAGTGAGGGAGAGAGGGGGAGATAATGATATTTAGTGGGAGAGAGAGGGGGGATGAATTGGAACAGAGTGGGAGGGATAGAGGAAGAGAGTGTGTGAAACAGAGAAAGAGAGAGTAGAGAGGGAGAGAGGAGGAGGTAAGGAAGCTTTCTCTTCATCCATCCTTCCATTCTCTCTTTTCTCTCCCTCCCTCTCTCACTTAAGCTTTCCTCTACTTTTTCTAGCACTTTCTCTCCCTCTCTCCCTTTTCCCTCTCCCTATCTCCCCATACAACACCTCTCTCTCACTTTTTAGCATCCACTTTTTTGCTCTCCCTCTCCCTCCCCATTTCGTTCACTCTCCCTTGCTCTGTCTTCCAACACTATTATTTCTCTTGCACACTCTCTCTCCCTCACTTTCTCCCTCTCTCTCTTTAATCTTTCTCATGGCCTCCCTCATCTCTTTATTTCTTCCTCTACCACTCATGTTGTCTTTCCACTCTCTATTATATCTCTCTTTCTTGGTTTTTTTCTCTCTCCCTCACTCTTTCCCGCTCTACCTCTCTCCCAATTCTCTCTTTCAATCCCACTCTCAACTTTCTCTTTCTCTCCATCTGCCTTTCCATCTCTTATTATTTCTCACCTTCTCTCACACATCTCTTCCTCTCTCCCCCTCCCTCTTTCACTCACACCCTCAGTCTCTCCTACTCTCTCAGTATATCTCACTCTATTTACCTTACCCTTCTTCTCACTCTCTTCCACTTCCTTTATATATCTTTCCCTCTCTCTCCCTCACTCAATCTCTTGGTCTATATCTCTTAATTCCTTCTTATTCCCTCACTTTCTCTGATTCCTCTCATCTCGTCTTCATTCTAGCACTTTTATCGCTTTCTTATTGTTTCTCACTTTTTACTACATTTTTCTCCCAATCTCCCTCTCTCCCTAGATTGAGTTGCATAAGGGAGACCTAGAGAGGGCAAGATTGAGGGAGTGAGAATTATGGAGGGAGAGAGTGAGACCGATAAGAAGAACAAGTGTGAGAGAGTCAAAGAGATCTAGAGAGAAAGAGGAAAAGAAAGTGAGACGGAAAAGAATATAAGAGAGGTAGGGAGATTGAAAGATCAGTGAGAAAAAAGATATTAACAAGGTGGGAAGGGAGAGAGTGTGGGGAGGGAGGGAGCAAGCAAAAGAGGAGAGAAAGAGCGTGGGGGATAGAGTGACAGAAAAGTAAGAGAAACAAGAAGAGAGAGCAACATAAGGGAGAGCGTGAGACTGTGTATGAGTTTGTAAGATGGAGAGAGAAGGGTAAGGGAGACCTAGAAAGGGCAAAATTGAGGGAGTGATAAAGATGGAGGAAAGAAGCGAGAGCAAAAGAAAGATAAAAAGAGGTGGAATAGAGAGTGAGTGAGAGGGATAAAGAGTGAGAAAGAATGATAGATGGTTAGTGAGAGGGTTTAATGAGAGAGCAGGAAAGAGAAAAGGAAGGGAGTGAAAGTGAGACTAAAGTTAGTGAGGGGAAAAAAGAGAGGGAGAACAAGAGAATGATGAGAGATGGAGGGAGAAAAGGAGAGAGAGGAAGATGGACATGGATAAAGGGAGGGAGAGGGAAGGAGAGAAGAGAGAATGAGAGGGAGGGATTGAAGAGAGCGAGAGAGGAGAGAGAGTAGGGAATAGAGTGAGAGTAACGTAAGAAGAAAGAGCAACAAAGGAGAATGTAAAAGAGTGTATAAGATAGAAAAGAGAATAAAGAGTGAGAAAGAGAGAGAGTGAGAGATTATAATAGAGAATGAAATAGAGAGAGAAGAGAGAAAAGTGGAGCGAAAATGGGAGACGAGAGTGAGATAGAGAGCGAGAAATGGAGCAAAAGAAGGTGAGAGGAGAGAGATTGAGATAGAGTGAGAGAGTGCATGAGTGTGTGAGATAGAGAAAGAAGAGTGAGCTACATAAGGGAGATATAGAGAGGGCAAGATTGAGGGAGCAAGAAAGATAAAGGGAGAGATTGGGGCCGATAATGGGAGAAAGAGTTAGAGAGTCAAAGTGATCTAGAGAAAAAGAGGAAAATAAAGTGAGAGAGTAAAAACAATATAAGAGAGGGAAGGAGAGTGAGAGATGAGAGAGAAAAAAGATATTAACTGGATGGGATGAGAGAGAGTGTGAGAGAATGAAAGAGAGAGTGAGGGAGGGAGCAAGAGAGAAATATTGATAGAGATGGATATAGTGTTTATAAGAGTAATGAAATAGAGTGAGAGATAGAGTGATAGAGAGAGGGAGATGGAGGAGAGAAAGAGAGAGAAGTGTGAGAGTAAGTAAGAAACAATGAGAGAGAGAAGAGAGAAGGATTGAGAAGGATAAGAGTTGGAGAGCGAGAGATAGAGTGTCTCTGAGGGATAGGGGAGAAAAAGATTGAGCAAAGAGAGAAGAGAGAGTGACTAAATAGAGAGAAAAAGAGAGAAGAAGAAATATAGAATAGAGAGTGAGAGAGAGAGGTAGGGAGTGAGAAAGACAGAGATAGAGAGAGAGTGAGAGAGAATGAAGAGTAAAAGATTGAAACAGAGAGAGATTGTGAGACACAAATAGATAGAGAAAAATGATTGAGGAAAAATAGAGCAAGAGAGGGTTAGTGATAGGGATAGAGGGAAGGAGTGCAAGAGAATGAGTGAGAGTGAGATTAAGAGAGAGATAAAGATTGAGAGAGAACAGAGCGAGAGGGATGCAGAGGTAGAGTGGGAGAGTGGAAGGGAGAGAGTGAGACAGTGTGTGAAAGAGAGTGGGGGAGATTGAAAGAGGGAGACGTAAATAGGGAAGGAGGAAATATTGAGAGAGACAGAGAATTGGGGAAATATGGAGAAAAATGGTGGAAAGAATGAGAGAGAAGAGAGACAAAAAAGACAGATTAGGAAAGAGAGAAACAATAGATAATGAGAAAGATAGAGAGATAGGTTAAGAGTGAGAGTGATACAGAGATGATGACAGGGACTTGGAGAGAGAGAGAGAGTGAGGGAATAAGAGAAAGTGAGAGAGAGTGTGTGTGTGAGAGAATAATAGAAGAGAGAGCAAGAAAGATAGAGAATATATAGTGAAAAATAAAGAGAGGGAGTGTGAGAGATTGAAGAGAGAGGGAATGAGAGAGAAGGAGAGATAGAGAGAGAAATAAAGAGAGAAGAGACTGTGAAGGAAGATAGAGCAAGAGAGAATGACCTAGAGGAAAAGAGGGAGAGAGATGTGAGAATGATTGAGAGAGAGAGGGAGGGGGAGATAGAGTGAGCAAGTGAGAGAGATAGATGGAGAGGATGAGAGGGAGAGAGAGATGGAGGAAGGGAGGGAAGGAAAGCGGGAGAGACGAGAGAGTGCATTTCTGTGAGAGAGAGAGTGTGGGAGATAGTTAGAGAGAGAGCCAGAGAGGGAGAGCGAGATAGAGTGGGAAATCGACAGAGTGAAAGAGTAAGAGCGACAGAGTGAAAGAGTAAAGAGTAACATAAGAGAGTGAGAAAGAGAGAGTGAGGGAGTAAGAGTGAGATTTAAATTAAATAAAGGGCCATAGGGAGTAGATAGAAAATTGAATAAAGGGATAGAGGGAGTAGATAGAAAAGTGAGGCTAAGGGAAAGAATGGCAAGAGAGAGGGAAGGAGAGAGAGAGAGAGAGAGAGAATGGGAGAAAGTACAAGAGAGAAGAAGTGAGAAAGGAAGAGTAAGAGTGAAAGAGGAGCAAGAGAGAGGGGGAGTGAAAATTTGAGAGTAATAAGGGTTTTGATTGAGAGGGAGTGAGAGAATAGATTGATAAATTGGTTGATAGAAAGATAGAGATAGAAACATGATATAAAGGAGGAAAGAGAGAAAACAACGTAGCGAGAAAGAAATGGAGAGTGTGGGAAAAGACATCGAGAGAGATCAAGAAAGAGAGCTTAGGAGAATGAGCTACAGAAAGTGTTATAATGTTTGGATTTCAAAGAAAGGGAGAGAGGAAGAGTGATAGTGAAATTGAAGAGAGAGAGAAAGCAAGAAAGCGAAAGAGAGAGAGGGTGAGTGTAATCATGAGGAAAGAGAGAGGAGAGAAAGTAAAAGTGCGAGTGAAATTGAAGAGAAGAGAAAGAAAGGGAGACAAAGTGCAAGAGAAAAAAATAAAATAGAGTGAGGAAAAAGAGAGTGACAGAGAGATAGTGAGATGAAGAGATAGATGCTAGAGAAATAGATGAGAGAGAAAAAGAGGGAAGGAGGGAGGGAGTTTGAGGGAGAAATGTAGGATAGAGTGAGAAACAATGAGAAAGCAATGAAAGTGTATGATTGAAGAAGAGATGAAAGAGAACCAAGAAAGTGAGGAAGTGAGAGAGAAATGAGAGATAACGAGCAAGAGAGTGAGTGAGAGAGCGAGAGAGAAAGATAAATTAAGAAAGTGGAAGAGACTGAGTAGAAGAGTGAGGTAAAGAGTATGAGATATATAGAGAGAGAAGGAGAGAGGAAGGGAGAAAGAGGGAGCGGGAGAGAGGAAGAGATGTGTGAGAGGAGGTGAAAAATGATGAGAGAGAAGAGCAAAGAATAAGACAGAGAGAGATGAGAGTAAGATTGAAAGAGAGAAAAGTAGGGAGAGAAGGAGGCAATAAAGAGTGCGAAATATAGTGAGAAAGAAAGACAATAAAGGTAAACATAAGAGAGAGAGCAAATGAAAGAGAAAGGAAGGTGTAATAGAGAGAGAGAGAGCATGAGTGGTAAAGAGAAAGAAATAGAGAGATAGAGGAAGGTCGAGAGAAAGATTGATGAGAGAGGGAGCAAGAGAGGGAGAGAAAGGGGAGAGAGGGAGAGCAAGAGTGAGTGAGAAGGGGAGAGAGGGAGAGCAAAAGAATGGATGATAAAGTGTGAGAGAGAGGAGTTGTAAAGGGAGAGAGGAGGAGAAAGTGTGACAGAGATAGAGAGAGATATAGGAAAGCGTGAGTGAGAGAGGGAGTGAGGGAGGGGAGAGAGAGAGGAGAGAGAGTAGGAGGACAGACGAAGAGCAATAGTAGAGAAGAGGGAGCATCAGTACACAAAGCAAGTCCAGGATACATATCGATGAGTGAGAAAGAAAGAAGAAGGGAGGAGAGGCTTGGAAGAGAATGAGAGAGAAATAGACTAGACAGAGAGAGTGAGAGAGAAATCGGAAGAAAAGAGAGTAAGAGAAAGAGGGAGATGGACAGAGAGGTGGAGTGAGGGGGAGAGAGAAACAGAAAGGGAGAGAGTGAGAAAAAGGAGTAAGAGTGCTGGTGAAATTTAATAAGAGGAAAAGAGAGCGAGGGAGATGAGAGATTGAAGAAAGAAATAGAGAGAGTGAGAGAAAGGGAGTAGGGGTAGAGAATGAGATTTAGTGAGAGAGATGGGGGATAACTGGGAAGAGAGTGAGAAAGAGAGAAGAGTTTGCGAGAAAGAGAAAAAAGAGCATGAGGGAGGAGTGAGAGAGAGAGAGGATGGAAGCAAGAGAGTGGAGAGAGAGCGAAAGAAAGATTGATAGGAGAGAAAGGAAAGAGAGCAATAAAGAGAGAATAAGTGAGAGAAATGATCATGGAGCGAGACAAAGAGAATGAGACATTAAGAGGATAGTAACCGAATAGGATGAAGAGGGAGCAAGGGGAGCATTAAACATAGACAAGAGAGAGTGGGAGAGTGATAAAGAAATCCACTCGTTTTACTTCAAGCAATACATTGAGCATCTCGGTTCGAGTCCCATGGAGGCATAAATATTAATTCATATTAATACTTAAGATATAATAATGTTCGAAAGTCTTAAGTTTTTCTATGAAGAGCTGATCTGAACAGTAGAGATGGAATAGAGAGTGAGAGAGGGGTGAAAGAGGGAAAGGAAGAAGATAGGAGGAGGTAGGAGAGGGTTCAAAGAGTATTAGAATGAGAAAGAAAGGAGAGGAAAGGGAGAGAGATGGAAGACAGGACCGTATAATACAAAGAGAGAAGAGGTTAAAAATGGAAGAGAAACAAAAACACAGGGAAGGCAAAGAAAAGGAAGAGAGAAAGAGGTTGAGAGAGAGAGAGAGATAGAGAGAAGAAAGAGAATGTGAGAGGGAGGGAAGGGAAGAAAGGAGAGGGGGAGAGAGGAGAGAGTAAGGGATAAAGTGACAAAAATGTAAGAGAGAAGAGACAAGTGAGAGCAACAAAACTGTGTAAAAAAGTATATGATAGAAAAAGAGAACAGAGCATGAGAAAGAGAGACACAAAGAGAAAATAATAAAGAATGGGATATACTTAAGAGAGAAAAATAGCGAGGGAGGGAAAAGTTATTTACCAGAGAAAATGAAACAAAAGGTAAAAGATTGTAGATATAGAGTGGGAATGGAGCTAAAGAGAGTGAGGGGGGAGAGAGATCGAGAAAGAGTGAGAGTTTATTAGTGCTTCGAGGGGATCGAGAGAGAAGAGCGAGCTGGCATTAGAGGAGAAAGATAGAGAAAGAGAGTGAGCCTCATGTGAGAGCAAGTAGAGAGGAAAGGATTCAAAGAGAAAGAGGAAAAGAGAGAGAGAGAATAATAAAATAGAGGGAAAACAGGAGAGGGACAAGAGAAAAAGATGATAATAAAGGTCTAGTGACTGAGAATGTAAGGAAAGGAGGGAGAGAGAGAAGAGAGAGAGAAAGCAAGAGAATGAAAAAGAGAGTTAGGAATGGATCAACATAAAAAAATAGATAAAGAGGGATGAGTGAGAACAAAATTATGGAAGATATAATGGGAGATAAGGGAGATAATAGGAGGAAGGGAGAGAGGGGAGTGTGAGAGAATGTGATAAATAGTAGAGAGAGAAGAGACATGATCGAGAAAGACAAATGCTTAGAGAGAGTGCGGGTATGAAACTGAGAGAGAAAGATTGAGTAAATGGAGAAGAAAGAGGACAAACGAGAGAGAAAGAGAGAGAAAGAATGATAGAATATAGAGTGAGAGAGAGAGAGAGAGAGAGCTTGAGGCTAAGAAAAAGAGAGATAAAGAGAGAGGGGAGTGAGTGAACGAAGATCGAAAGATCGAGACAAAGATAGAGAGATTGTATGAGACTACTAGAGAGATAAAGGGATTGAGAAAAGTAGAGTAAGGGAGGGTTAAGGAGAGGGAGAAAGGGAAGGAGAGAGCAAGAGAATGCGTGAGAAAAGATTGAGAGAGAGAGATTATAGACAAGTGAGACGCAATGCATTTAGGGAGAGTAGGAGAGAGAGTGAGAGATTGTGAAATAAAGAGAGGGAGAGAGAGAGAGGAGAGGGAGACATAAAGAAGAAAGGAGAAAGGGAGAGAGGGAGCAAGATAGTGGGGATATATGGAGAGAATGTTTGTAAGGAATGAGATAAGAGAGAGAAATAAAAGTAAGATTAGGGAGAGGGGAAAAAAAATTAAAGAATGAGAAGGAGGAGAGGACAAATTAAGAGTGAGAGTGATGTAGAGATAAAGGAGGGACTGAGAGAGAAAGTGCAAGAAAGGGAGAAAGTAGAAGAGAGAGTGTGTGAGTGAGGAGAATATAAGAGAGAATAATGTAGAGACAAGCCAGAAAGATAGAGATTAAATAGTAAAACATAGAGAGAGGGAGGGATGTAGGAGAGATCAAGAGACAAGGACGAGATTGGAAGAGAATGAGAGAAAATAAATAGAGAAGAGTGTGTAAAGGAAGATAGAGCAAGAGAGAGTGAGCTAGAAGAAAATAGGGAGAGATAATAAGTGGGATGAGAGATGGAGAGAGGGAGAAGGAGGGATGAGAGGGAAAGAGAGGGAGGAATGGATTGTGGAGAGTGACTCGATTTAAGAGGATAAAGAGTGAGAAGAGAGAGGGAATGGATAAGAAAAGAAGAGATATTAAGGAGAGAAGCAAGATAAAGGGAATAAGAAGGGAGAGAGGATTAAGAGGAGTGAAATTTAGGATAAAAGTGAGAAAAATAAGAGAGATAACAATGGAGAAATCGAGAGAGAAGAGGAAGACAGAGAGGAAACAAGAGAAAAGGAATAACAAGTGAGAAAGAGAAGAGGGAAATAATAATAAGGAGAGTTAGAGAGTGAGTTAGAGAGAGGAGTGAAACAAATAGAGAGTGAGAGAGATATCAGACAGAAGGAGAGTACTATAGAGAGAGATTTTAAGATAGAGCTGACAGAATAATGATGGGGAGTGAGGTGTGAGAGAGAGAAGCAAGAGAAAGGAGTAAAGAGGAGGAATAAAACAATAAGAAAATGAAGAGCAATGGAAGAGAATTCTAAGATAGGCAATAAAGAGCTAAAAGTGAGATAAGGCCTGAGGATGAAAGAAAGGAGGGAGCAGTGGGAGGTCAGGATGGAGACTGTATGGGCTGCAGAGAGAAAGAAGAGAGTGAGAGGGAGAGAGCAAATATAGTAGACCTAAAGAAAGAATGAATGAGAGAGCAAGTGAGAGAGAGAGAGAGAGCAAGAATATTAAAGAGAAAAAAAGAGTAGTGGGTTAGAGTTAAAATGATAACATGAAGAAAAAGAGAATAAGAGAATGAGAGAGAGCGATGTATAGATAAAAAAGAAGAGCGGGAGGTAGGTAGGAGGAGGGAATGCGAATGAGAGAAAGAAGAAAGAGAAAAAATAACAGGGGGAGGGAGCGAGTGTGAGAAAGTAGTTGACGAATAATGAGAAGGAGATTTGGGGGAGTAAGAAAAGAAATGAGAGAGCGCTCGCAGCGTAGAGGAAAGAAAGGAGAGCGAGAGAGAGGGTGAAGAATAAAGGGAGTGAAAGACAGTAAAGTGAGGGAAGAGAGAGTGATTGAAGTTATAGCAATAGATAGAGAAAGAGAGCAAGAGAGAGCAAGCAAGCGATAAAGAGAGATGAAATAGAGGGAGAGAGAGTGAGGACAAAGAAGAGAGGAGTGAAGAAAGGGTGGCGCAGTGAGCGGGAGGCATGGACAGAGGGTGAGAAAGAACATAGAGAGAAAAGAGACTCAAGGTAGATGAAAGTAAAATGGACGTAGCGGGATGACCAAGAGGTAGAGAGAGATAGAGGCAATATGGACGTAGCGGGGAGGGCCGTAGGGCAATTAAGAGAGAGAGATTGAATCGATAGAAAGAGGGAGAGAAGGGAGGGAAGACAAAGTGAGATGGGTAGGGGAGAAGTGGAGTAAAGTGATAAGAGGGAGTGATAAAAGAGAGCAAGGTTGTTTATGTGTGAGAGAGAAAGAGAGAAAGAAAAGTGATAAAGAATAACAAAGAAACTGTAGAAAGGGAAAGTGTCAAAAAGAGAGAGATGGAGGGAGGGAGTGAGAGAGGAAGATAGGGTGAAAGAGAAGAGAGAGCGATGGAATTATTAAAGAGAAAGTGAGAGTGAGGGAGAGAGGGGAGATAATGATATTTAGTGGGAGAGAGAGGGGGAATGAATTGGAACATAGTGGGAGGGATAGAGGAAGAGAGTGTGTGAGACAGAAAGAGAGAGCAAGAGAGGGAGAGAGAGCAGAGGTAAGGAAGCAACGCGAGAGGGGGAGAGAGGGAAAGATTTAGAGAGAGTAAGGAGAGAGAGGAGAGCGAGCAATTGAAGTTAGTGTAAGAAAGAGCGAACATGGAGCAGGTAAGAGAGAGAGTAAGGGAATAAGAATGAAAGTGAAACTAAACAGAGAAGAGGAGAGAGTGAGGAGGAAGGGTGGGAGTGAAGGGAGAGTGAGGGAAGAAAGAGCGTGAGAGAAGCGAGAGAGTGAGCGAGCGAGAGAGGGTGCAAGAGAGAGGGAGATGCGGAGAGGAGGAGAAAGAGAGGGATGAAGGAAGCGAAAGAGAGAGGGAGAGCAAGAGAGAGGCAATGAGGGATAAAGGGAGCGCCAAAAGAGGGAGACAAGAGAGCAAGAGAGAGATAAAAAGAGGGAACAGAGGAGAGGAAGGAAAGAAAGGAGGGAGAAAGACAGATACAAGGAGATAGTGATAGGTTTAGAGAGAAAGTGGGAACTAGAAAGAAAGAGAGAGGAAACAAGAAAAAGAAGAGAGAAACTAAGGGAAGTTCAAGTAAGAGTGAGGAGTAAGAAGGAGGGGAGAACAGAGAATGCCGAGAAAGACATAAAGTAAGGGAGTGAGGGAGCAGGAGAGGGAGACGGAAATGGATAAAGGGTGGGATAAGAGAGAAAAGAAGAGGGAGGGATGAAAGCATGAGAGATGGGAGAGAGAGTATGGGAGAGAGTAAGAGAAAGTAAGAGTAAAGAGAGAAGAGAGAGCAACAAAGGAGAGTATAAAGAATGAGAAGATAAAAAAAGATAATGGGGAGTGCGAGGAGAGAGAAATTAATAGAGAAGGACATAGAAAGTGAAGAATGAAAAATGAAGTGAGAAAGGGAGTAGAGAATCTAGAGAGAGAAAATCAGAATGGAGCGTGAGAAATGGAACTCGAGGGTGAGCAGGAGAGAGAGAGTAATGGAGGTGCGAGATGGAAAGAGAAGAGTAAGCTATGGTAAGGGAGACCTAAAGAGTGCAAGATCGAGGGAGGGAAAAGATAATGGGAGAGTGCGAGACCATTATGTAGAGTATGTGAGAGAGAGTGAAAGAGATCTAGAGAGAAAGAGGAAAAAAATAAATTCGAGATAGATAAGAGGGGATATAAGAAAGGGAAGGAGATAGAGGGATGGAGAGACAAAAGATATTAACAAAGGGAATAAGATAGAGAGTGTGAGGGAGGTAGGCAGAGAGAAAAGAGATATAAAGAGTGAGAGAATGAAAGGGAGAGTGAGGGAGGGAGAAAGAAAGATATATTCATACAGAGAGATATAGAGTGAAAACAAGAGTAAAGAAAAGAGAGGAGATATGAGACATAGGAGGTAGAGAGAGAGGGAGGTTGAGAGAAAGGAGAAATAATGAGAGAGAAGAGAGAAGGATTGAGATGGGAGAAAGTTAGAAAGTGAGAATCAGAGTGTTTGTGAGGGATAGGGGGAGGCATTTGAATAATAAGAGAAGAAAGAGTGATAGAAGAAAGTGAGAAAGAGAAGACAAGAGAGCCAGAAAGAAAGATACAATTGAAAGTGAGAACAAAGTTAGAGAGTGAGAAAGAGATAGAGAGAGGGAATAAGAGATCAAGTATGAAAGATCGAGATAACAGAGAGATTGTGATAGATGGATAAAGAGTAACAGAGATAAAAAAATACAGGAAAAGAGGGTTAGTGAGAGGGACAAGAGAAAAGGAGAGCAAGAGGATGTGATATAGAGATCGTGAGAGAGAGAAATTAATAGAGAAGGACATAGAAAGTGAAGAATGAAATGAAGGGAGAGAGGGAGGAGAGAACTAGAGAGAGAAAAAAAAATTGTAATGGAGCGTGAGAAATGAAACCGAGGGTGAGTAAGAGAGAGAGAGTAAGGGAATGTGCGAGATGGAAAGAGAAGAGTAAGCTACGTAGGGGAGACCTAAAGAGTGCAAGATTGAGGGAGTGAAAAAGATAATGGGAGAGAGTGAGACTAATATGTAGAGTAAGTGTGAGAGAGTGAAAGAGATCTAGAGAGAAAGAGGAAAATAAATTGAGATAGATAAGAGGATATAAGAAAGGGAAGGAGATAGAGGGATAGGAGAGAGACAAAAGATATTAACAGTGGTGGGAATAGACAGAGAGTGTGAGGGAGGTAGGTAGTAGAGAAAAGAGATATAAAGAGTGAGAGAATGAAAGGGAGAGTGAGGGGAGGGAGTAAAAAAGATATATTCACAGAGAGAAATGAGGAAAACAAGAAAGTAAAGAAAAGAGAAAGGAGAGATAAGGGAGACATAGGAGGTAGAGAGAGGGAGGTCAGGGAGAGAAAGTGAGAAATAATGAGGAGAAGAGAGAAGGATCGAGATGCAGAAAAAGTTAGAAAGTAGAATCCAGAGTGTTTCGTGAGGGATGTGGGGAGAAAGATCATTGCCATATAAGAAAGAGGATAGAAGAAAGTGAGAAAGAGAAGAGCAAGAGAGCGAAAGAAAGATACAATCGAAAGTAACAGTTAGAGAGAGAAAGAGATGAGAGAGGGAATAAGAGAGATCAAGAAGGAAAGCATCGAGACAAGCGAGAGAGATCGTGATAGATGGATGAGTAACAGGATAAAAAAATGTAGGAAAAGAGTGCTAGTGAGAGGACAGAAAGGAGAGCAAGAGGATGTGATATAGACTTGAGAGAGAGAAATACAGAAGGACATAGAAAGTGAAGAATGAAAATGAAGCGAGAGAGGAGTGGAGAGAACTAGAGAGAGAAAAAAAATTGTAATGGAGCGAGAAATTAACCGAGGAAGTAGTAGGAGAGAGAGTATGAGTGTGTGAGATGGAAAGAGAAGAGTAAGCTACGTAGGGAGACCTAAAGAGTGCAAGATCGAGGGAGTTGAAAAGATAAATTGAGAGAGTGAGACCATTATAGAGAGTAAGTGCGAGAGAGTGAAAGAGATCTGTAGAGAAAGAGGAAAATAAATTGAGATAGATAAGAGGATATATAAGAAAGGGAAGAGATAGAGGGATAGAGAGACAAAAGATATTAACAAAGGAATAGATAAGAGAGTGTGAGGGAGGTAGGTAGGAGAGAAAAGAGATATAAAGAGTGAGAGAACGAAAGGGAGAGTGAGGGAGGGAGTAAGAAAGATATATTCATAGAGAGAAATAGAGTGAAAACAAGAGTAAAGAAAAGAGAGTGAGAGATAAGGAGACACAGAGGTAGAGAGAGGAGGGAGGTTGAGAGAAAGCCAGAAATAATGAGAGAGAAGAGAGAAGTTGATCGAGATGGAGAAAAAAGTTAAAGTGAGAACTAGAGTGTTTCGTGAGGGATAGTGGGGGAGAAAGATTGAATAATAAGAGAAGAAAGAGTGATAGAAGAAAGCGAGAAAGAGAAGAGCAAGAGAGCCGAAAGAAAGATACAATCGAAAGTGAGAAATAAAGTGAGAGTTGAGAAAGAGATGAGAGAGAGGGAATAAGAGAGATTGAAGTATGAAAGATCGAGACAAGGAGAGATTGTGATAGATGGATAGAAAGGAAGAAGAGATAAAAAAATAGAGGAAAAGAGGGTTAGTGAGAGGGACAGAGAAAAGGAGTAGCAAGAGGATGTGATATGTAGATCGTGAGAGAGATTTGTGAGAGAGGATAAGCAAGGGCAAGATGCGTACGTTATTGGTGGAGAGAGTTGATGGGAGAGATTGATAGAGTGTGTGAAAGAGAGAGTGGGAGATAGAAAGAGGGAGACATATACGGAAGGAGGAAAATGGGAGAGGAAGTGAATGAAGGATATCTGGAGAGAAATGACGAAAAGAATGAGAGAGAAGAGAGAGAAGAGAGAGAAATAGAAAGGTCAGATTATGATAGAGAGAAAGATTAGAGAATGATAAAAGGAGAGAGATAATTTAATAATGAGTGTGCGTGTGAGTGAGAGTAATGTAAGAGAGAATAATAGAAGAGAGGAAGGAAAGATAGATAATAAATAATTAAAATACAGATAGAGAGCGAGTGAGAGAGATCAAGAGGGAATGAGTAGAATGAAGAGGAAGAGAAGTAAAGAGGAGATTCTCAAGGAAGATTCAACAAGAGAGAGTGATCTAAAAGAAAAGCGGAAAATAAAATAAGAGGAGAGAGAGAGAGGAAGATGGAGGGGATGAGAGGGAGAGAGGGCTAGTGAGAAAGAGTGGGAAAGGAGAGTGACTTAGAGAGAGGAATACAGAGAGGGACGCAAGAGAGAGATGTGTAGGGATAGAGGAGGAAAACGAGTGAGAAGGGAGAGGGAATAGGTATCATTGTATGAGATAGTAAGACTAAGAGAGAGAGGGAATGGGAAAGAGAGGGAGAGAGGGGAGTGCAAGAGTGTGCGTGAAATCGAGGGAGAAAGAGAGGGGAGAAAGAGAGAGACCGATAGATAACCGAGATGAAAGAGAGGGAGATAATAAGTAAGAGAGAGTGAGATAGGGAGCGAGAAATTGAGCTAGAGAAGTAGAGGGAGAGTGATTAAGAGAGAGTTAGAGATCAGATGAGCATAGATGGAGAGACAAGGGTGAGCTACATAAGGAGATCTAGTGAGAAAGATAAAGAGGGAGAGAGGAGACTGATAAAGAGGGGAGAGTGTGAGAGCCGCAGATTTCTTAAGTGAAAAGAATATAAGAGGAAAGTGAGTGAGGGACAAGACAAAAAATATATATTAACTCGGCTAGAAGAGGAGAGAGTGTGAAGAGGGAGGGAAAGAAGAGAGAGATTGAGTGTGAGAGAATGAAAGAGAGAGTGAGGAGCAAGAGAGAAATATAGATAGAGAGATGGAGTAAGGAAAGAGAGTGAGAGAAGGTGTGACAAAGAAAGGAGAGAGAGAGTGAGAAAATTTTAAGCGAAAGTGAGAAATAATGAGGAGAGAGATGAGAAAAGGATTGAGAAAGATAAAATTTGGAGAGCGATGTAGTGTGTGAGGGATGGGGAATGAGGAGAAAGAGAGATAGAGAGAGGAGAGAGACGAAGAGTGAAAGATTGATATAGAGAGAGATTGTGGGAGAGAAATAGAGAGAGAAAATGATTTCGAGAAAAATAGAGCAAGAGATGGTTAATGAGAGGACAAAGGGAAGGGGAGAGCTAGAGAGGTTAGTGAGAGAGACAAAGGGAAGGGGAAAGCAAGAGAATGTGTGAGAAAGTGATCAAAAGAGATAGATTGAGAGAGAGAGATGCCAGAGAATGTAGAGATGTAGGACATACTTGATGGGAGAGAGTGAGAGAGTGAAAGAGGAGGGCCTCTTTCTTAAATCTTTTTTTCCCTCTCTCACTCTCTCACTCCCCTCTTTGCTCATCAATTCTCTTACTCTCCCCCTTTCTAATTCTCTCTTACTCTAGTCTTTATCTCTTTCTTTTCGCTCTTTTTCTTTCTCACTATGTCTCACTCTCTATTATGTTTCTTCTCTCACTCTCCTGCCTTCGTTATATTTCTTTACTCATTCCTCTATCTCCATATATCCATCTCTCCTTTTCACTCTCTCTCTTACTCCTTCAATCGCTTCTCTCTCTTTCTCTTACACTCTCACCCTTTCTCTCTTCCTCTCTCTCACGCCCTCCCTAACCTTTCTGCCTACCTTCCTTCTCTCTCTGCTCTTTCCTTTACTCTCTCCACCCGCTTCTTCCTTCGGCCAATTCCTGCCTTCATTCTCTTTTGCCTTTTTCATACATTTTATTCTTTCTCTCATTTTTGTTTCCATTCACTTCATCTCTTATTTCAACAATTTCTGCCTTCCTACTCTTTCCTCTATCACCACACTCTCTTTTTTTATTTCTCTCATTCCCTCCTTCCTCTCTCTCTTTATCGTGCTCTCTCCAACTTTCCCTTCCTACCCTCCCTCTCTATCCATCTCTCACTCATTCTCTCTCTCATTCTCTGATTATCCCTCCATCACTCCCTCTTTCTATACCTTCCCTCGCCTTCCTTCTCTCCCTATATCTCTCTCATACTCTCTTCCTCCTTCGTTGCCTTCCTCTCTCTTTGTCAATATCTGTTCTCTTTCTTTTTCTCTTTTGCTCACCCTTCGCTAACTCTTTCTCCAATATTTCTCTCTCACTCTCCCTTCCTCACACACACTCGTCATTACAATATCTTTCGCTCAATCTTTCTCTCCTATCCCCCACACGTACTTCTGCGCTCCAACATGTATCTCTCTCAATCCCTCTCTTATTTCTCATTTCTTCTCAAGTTCTCTCACACTTCTATCTCCCTCTCTCTTTGCCTCCTCTATCACTCACTCTCATTTCCTTACTCTTGTCCTCACCTCTCTTTCTCTATTTACATATCTCTTGCTCTCAAACTTTTATCTCTCTCAATCCCTCTCGCTCATTGCTTCTCATATTCTCTCACACTTTTGTTTCCCTCTCTCCCTCCCCCCTATCTGCCCCCTCTATCTCTCACTCTCTTTTCCTTACTCTTGTTCTCACTCTCTCATTCTCTAACTATATCTCTCTCCTTTTGTTCCCTTCCTCATCACACTTTCTCTCCCATCCCAATCTCCTAATAGATTTTTTTTTCTCTCTTGTCCCTCTCTCATTCCCCGTCTTATATCTTTTTCTCCTTCACTTACCTACTTTTTCTAGATCTCTTTTTCTCTCTCACTTATGTTCTCCTTATCACTCTCACTCTCCCTCTATCATTCTCACTCCATCATTCTCGCCCTATCTAGGTATCCCTTTATGTGTCACTCTTCTCTCTCTCCATCTCATACACTCATACACTCTCTCTCAAATTTTCTCGGGGCTCTCACCCTATTTAGTTCCATTTCATGCTATCTATCTCACTCTCACTTACTCTCTTGTTCTTTCGCTCACTCTCTACCTCCTCTCCATTTTTCTTTTCTCTCTATCCTCCTTATTATTCTCTCTCTCTCTCTCCCTCTCTCTCTCTTTCTCATTCTTTACCCTCTTTTTTAATGTTATATTCTCTATTATACCGTCCTTTATCCCTAACTCTCTCTCCGTCTCTCTCTCTCTCTCTTTCTCTACTTTCCTTCCCTTCTATGTCTCCCTCTCTCTCTTTCACACACACTCTCACTCCCTCTACCAATGCATCCCACTCTCTCTCTCTATCTTTCTAGATTTCTCTCAGTCATTTTCTTACTATCCATCCCTCTCGTCCATCTAGCCAACCCTCTCTTGCACTATTTTTTAAATCTCTTTTTCCCTCTCTATTTTTTCTCTCATGATTCTCTCTATCTTACTTTTAACTCTTCAATATCTCTCATTCCCTCTCTATCTCTCTCTTTTTACTCTCTACCTCTCTCCACTCTTTCCTTCCGTTCGTTCTTCCCCAACACTCTCTTCCTTTCATGCTCCCTTTCTTCCACTCTCTTCAATTTCATTCTCAATCTTACTCCTCATGTCCTCTCAGTTTCTCACCATGTTCACACCGTATCACACTCTCTCTTCTATCGCTCTCTCCTCTCTCTCCACTCATACTTCCTCTCCCTCTCTTACCCACTCTTGCTTCCTTCCTCCCTCCCTCTCTCTCCCTCTCTTCTTCTTCACACACTCTCCTCCTCTCTTCCAATTCATTCCCTCTCTCCCAATAATTCTCATTCTCTACCCACACTCTCTCTCACTCCCCTTCCTCTCTCATTCTCACTCTCTTCCATCCTTCCGGCTCCCTTCGTCAATCTCTTTCTTCTACTCTCTCCCTCCGTCACTATTTTCTCCTTCATGCTTTTACCACTTTCTATTTCTCTCTATTGCTTCTTCACACTCCCTCTCACTTCCTCTCTCTTCCCACAATATCTCTTCTCTCTCTTTTTCTCTCCCTCTCTTTAACTTTCACTCACTCTTCCTTTCTTTCTCTTAATCTTTTTTGTCCCTTTCTCTCTCTCGCTCTCTCTCTCCCCCTCACTCTACCTCTCTATCTCCATATCCCTTTTTCCCTCACTCTCTTATCTCCCAATTTCTCTCATTCTCTCTCTCCTCTCCGTCGCTCCCTCCATCCCTTCAACTTAGCTCACCCCTTCTTCTTCACTCTTTCTATCTCTCTTCACTTACTCTCTCAGATCGGGTGTTCCCGCTCTCACTATTTCCCTTCGTCCATTCTCCCACTCTCTCTTCTCTCACCCTCCTTCCTTCCCTCTCACTTAAGCTTTTCTTTTATCCCTCTTTCCATCTCCCTCTTCCCTTATTCCCTCTCTCTCTCCCCATACAACTCATCTCTCTCACTCTTTATCAACCACTCTTTGCTCTCCTCTCCTCTCAATCTCGTTCACTCTCCCTGCTCTATCTTCCAACATTACTAATTTTTGTTTCACACTCTCTCGCTCTCTCGCTCCCTCTCTCTCTTCAATCTTTCTCACGTCTCCCTCAACTCTCTATTTCTTCCTCAATACCACTCATGCTGTCTCGGTCACACTCTATTATATCTCTCTTTCTACCTTTTTGCTCGTTATGTTGCTCTTTATTCTCACGCTCTCTCACTCCATCCCTCACACTTTCCCACTCTCCGTCTCTCCATACTCTCTCTTTCAATCTCAATCTCTCTCTTTCTCCCTCGCCTTTTCTATCTCTCATTATTTCTCACCTTCTCTCTCACATCTCTTCCTCTCTCTCCCCCTCCCTTCACTCTCACCCTCCTCTCTCATTCTCTCTCGCATATCTCACTCGTTTACCTTACCCTTCTTCTCACTCTATCCCACTTCCTTTATATATCTTTCCCCTCGTCTCTCCCCACTAAATCTCTTGCTTTTTATCTCTTAATTCTCCGTTGTTTCCTCACTTTCTAATTCCTTTCATCTCTTCTTCAATCTAACACTTTCTTCGCTTTCTCATTGTTTCTAACTTTATACTAAATTTCTCTCACAAGCTCCCTCCCCTCCCTATTCGACTACATCACTCCCTCTTTCTCTCTCATTCATTTCTCTCACACGCACTTTTTTTGTCTCTCTCTCGTCTCACTCTCTCTTGCTCTCTTTTTCCTCACTCTTTTCTCTCAATTTGTCTTTTCGCACTCGTCTCTCTCTCTTTCTCTTTCTCTTTCTCTTTAATTACACTCACTCATACCTTCTCCTCCCTCCTTTTCCTCATGATTACTCTCACCCTCTCTCTCTCTCTTTCTCTCTCGTACTTTCTCTCTCTTCCCTTCTCCTTTCCTCATTCTCTTCAATTTCACCGTCACTCTTCCTCCCACTTTCCCTTTCTCTCTAAGCCATACATTCTCACTCCTTTTACCAATCGCTTAAGCTCTCTTTCTTAATCTCTCTCACTCTCTTTTTCCACACACCCCATTTCGTTTCCAACTTTTTATTTTCTTTCTCTCCCACTCTATACCATTTTCTAATCTCTATCCATCTCTACTTACAAATGTATCTATCTATTTCTCACTCTCTTCAATATAAACCTTTATTACTCTCTCCTTCTCACGCCCCCTCCTACTCCTTCCGTCACTATTGTTGTTTCATTCTCCTCTCTACCGTCTCGCACTCTCTCTCATTCTATCGCCCTCTCCCTCACTCCTCCACTTCCTTCTCCTACCCTCACTTTTCTCAATATTTTTGTCTATATTTCTTGCCCCTTATCCCTTTAGTTAGTTTAATTCTCACTTTATTCTCTCTCTCCCACTCTCTCCTCTACTCTCTTATGTTACTTCCGTTCTCCTCTCCTTTACTCTTTCTCTCGTCTATGCCCCACTCTATATTGCTTTCCCTCTCACTCTCTCTCTCCCCACTCCCACTATCTCTCACACACTCTTCTCTCCTCCTCTCTCCAACACACACACTCTTCTCTCTCCATGTCATACACTCATACACTCTCTCTCAAATTTTCTCGCTCACCCTATTAAGTTCCATTTCATACTATCTATCTCACTCTCACTTACTCTCTTTGTTTCTTTTTTTGTTCACTTCCTCTACCTCTCTCCATTTTCTCTCTTTTCTCTATCCTCCTCTTTATTATTCTCTCTCTCCCTCTCTCTCTTTCTCATTCTCTACCCTCTTTTTTAATGCTATACTCTCTTTTATACTTCCTTTATCCCTAACTCTCTATCTCTCTCTTTCACTTTTCTTCCCTTTCTATGTCTCCCTCTCTCTCTTTCACACACACTGCCTCTCCCTCTACCAAAGCATCCCACTCTCTCTCTCTCTCTCTCTCTTTCTAGATCTCTCTCACTATTTTCTTACTATCCATCCTCCTTACATATATGTTCTCTCCTCCATCTAGCCAACCTCTTGCACTATTTTTGCAAAATCTCTTTTCTCTCTCAATTTTTTCTCTCATGATCTCTCTCTATCTCACTTTTAACTCTTCATCTTCTTCATTCCTCTTCTATCTCTCTCTTTTCTACTTCTCTACCTCTCTCCACTCTTTCCTTATGTCTCGCTCTCTCTTCCCCCAACACTCTCTTTCCTTTCATGCTCCCTTTTCCACTCTCTTCAATTTCATTCTCACTCTTACTCCCTCATGTCCTCTCACTTTCTCACCATGTTCACATCAGTTCACACACTCTCTCTATCGCTCTTCTCTCCTCTCTCTCCACTCATTCTTTCTCTCCCTCTCTCACCCTCTCTCTTGCTTCCTTCCTCCCTCTCTCCCTCTCTTTCTTTCTCTCTCACACACTCTCCTCCTCTCTTCCACCATCCCCTCTCTCCCCCCCCCCCCCTCCCAATAATTCTCATTCTCTATTTCTCATCTCTCTCTCTCTCACTCCCTCTTCCTTCATTCTCACTCTCTTCCATCCTTCCTCGCTCTTTTGTCAATCTCTTTCTTTCTACTTCCTCCGTCACTATTTTCTCCTTTTCATTCTTTTACCACTTTCTATTTCTCTATTGCTTTCTTTCACACCCTCTCACTTCCTCTCTCTTCCCACAATATCTCTTCCTCTCTCTTTCTCTCTCCTTCTCTCTATTAACTTTCACTCACTTTTCCTTTCTTTCTCTTAATCTTTTTTTGTCCCTTTCTCTCTCTCTCTCTCTCCCCTCACTCTACCTCTCTATCTCCATATCCTTTTTCCCTCACTCTCTTATCTCCCAATTTTTCTCTCATTCTCTCTATCCTTCGTCGCTCCCTCCATCCTTCAACTTACCACTCTCTTCTCTCTTTCTCACTTCGTTATCTCTCTTCACTTACTCTCACTCCATGTTCCCGCTTGCCTCACTATTTCCCTTCGCCCATTCTCCCACTCTCTCTTTCTCTCAATTCTCCCTCCTTCCCTCACTCACTTAAGCTTTTCATCCCTCTCTCCCTTTCCATCTCCCTCTCCCTTATTCCCTCCCTCCCCATACAACTCATCTCTCTTTCACTCTTTATTTTCAACCACTTCCCCGCTCTCCCTCTCTTTCTCCATCTCGTTCACTCTCCTCGCTCTTTCTTCAAACATTACTAATTTTTGTTTTCTACACTCTCTCTCTTCAATCTTTCTCATGGTTCCCTCAACTCTCTATTTCTTCCTCACTACCACTCATGTTGTCTCTCACACTCTATTATATCTCTTTTCTACCTTTGCTCTCATGTCGCTCTTTATTCTCACGCTCTCTCTCACTCCATCCCTCACCGTTTTTCCACTCTCCCTCTCTCCATACTCTTTTCAATCCCAATCTCAGCTCTCTCTTCTCTCTTCCGTCTTTTCTATCTCTCATTATTTCTCACCTTCTCTAACATCTCTTCCTCTCTCCCCTCCCTCTTTCATTCTCACCTCCTCTCTCATTCTCTCTCAGTGTATCTCACTCTATTTACCTTTTTACCCTTCTTCTCACTCTGTCCCACTTCCTTTATATATCTTTCTCTATCTCTCCTCACTAAATCTCTTGCTCTTTATCTCTTAATTCTTTGTTGCTTCCTCACTTTCTCTATTTCCTTTCATCTCTTCTTCAATTCCAAGACTTTCTTCGCTTTCTCTCTACTGCTTCTAACTTTATATTAAATTTCTCTCACAAGCTCCCTCCCTCCCTATTTGACTCCATCCCTCCCTCTTTCTCTCTCATCTATTTCTCTCACATGCACTTTTCTTTTCGTCTCTTTCGTCTCACTCTCTCTCTTGCTCTCTTTCTCACTTTTCTCTCAATTTGTCTTTCGCACTGTTCTCCTCTCTCTTCTCTTCTCTTTAATTACACTCACTATACGCTCCTCTCCCTCCCTCCCTTTCTTCATGATTACACACACTCTCTCTCTTCTCTCTTCGTACTTTCTCTCTTCCCTTCCCCTTCTCCTTCCTCATTCTCTCTTCAATTTCAATGTCACTCTTCCTCCTCTCCCTTTCTCTCTAAGCCATACATTCTGACCCTTTAGCTCAATCTCTTAAGCCTCTTTTCAATCTCTCTCTCTTTCCACACACCCACTTCTGCCCCAGCTTTTTATTTTCTTTTTCTATCCCACTCTATACCACGTTCTAATCTCTATCCATCTCTACTTACAAATGTATCTATATATTCTCTCACTCTCTCTTTCAATATAAAACTTTATTCCTCTCTCCTTCTCACGCCCCCTCTCCTACTCGTCACTATTGTTGTTTCATTCTCCTTCTACCGTCTCGTACTCTCTCTCATTCTATCTCTCTCCCTCCCTCACTCCTCCACTCTTCTCCTACCCCTCACTCTTCATTTTCATTCATTTTCGGTCTCTGTCCCTTTAGTTATTTTAACTCACTCTTTATTCCTTCTTCCCACTCTCTCCTACTCTCTTTATGTTACTTCGTTCCCCTCTCCTCTTACTTCTTTCGTCTATCCCCCACTCTATATTATGCTTTCCCTCTCTCACTCTCTCCCTCCCTCTCCCATTTGCCACTTCCCTCCCACTATCTCTCACACACTCTCTCTCTCTCCCTCTCCACCACACACATGCATTCTCTCATCTCTCTCTATGCCTTCTTCACTCTCTCTCTGTTTCCTTTCACTTGTTCTCTCTTTCCTCACCCCTTTCCTTTTGATTTCTCTATTGCTCACTATTTATTCTTATCATTCTTTTTCTTCTATTATTCTCTCCTTCATCAATCTCACTCACACGTACACCTCTTCCTCTAGTTCTCTCTCGGCTCTTCTCACTCACCTCACTTCCTGTGAGGGAAGAGAGTGAAAAGAGTGATGGATATACAAGAGATAGCATGGAGAGTGAGTAAAGTGAGAGAAAGAGAATAAGAGAGTGCCAGAGAGTGAGAGAAAGAAGTCATAATAGAGAGTGAGACATTGTGAGAAAGGAAGAGATGGTAGAAAGAGAGAGATAAAAGGCAAGTGTAAGGGAGAGAGAGTGAGAAAGTGGGAGAGACAGAGAGTAAGAGAGATTGATGAGTGAGAGGGAGGAGAGAGTGAGAGAGAGAAAGAAAGATTTAAGAGAGAGACAAATAGGAAGCAAGAGAGGAAGCGAGAGTAGAAGAGAGAGCAAAAGATAGTTAGCAAGATTGGAGATCGAGTGGAGATTAAGAGAATGAGTGAGAAGGAAAGGAGAGAGGGAGATGAAAAGGGAGAGAGATTAACATAAGGGAGGAGGAAGGAGAGAAGCGAGAGAGAGGATGAGTTCGAGTGAGAGAATGGGAGAGAAGAGTGAGAGAGATATCGATAAAAGAGAAAGAGAGAAGAGGGAGTAAGAGAGAGGGAATGAGAGAGAGAGCGAGGAAATGAGAGGGCTGGAGAGGGAGTGAATAGAAGGAGAGAGGGAGATGCGTAGGGAGAGAGAAGAGAGAGGGAGTTAGACAGGAGAGAGAAAAACAAAGAGGGCTGGAATAAACATGGTGAGGACTGCGGGGTAAAGTGATATCTCATGATAAAAATTATAAATAATGAGATGGTTAGAGGGGAGAGAGCAAGATGAGAGAAACTAAGAGAGAGGGCGAGGGAGGAGGAGAGAGAGTGAGAGATAAAAGGGGAGAAAGTGAGAGAGTAAAGAGAGAGAAGAGAGGGTCATGTATGAAAGACAGAGAGAGACATAAAGAGGGAGCAAAAGAGAGCATGAGAATGAATAAATAGATAAAATAGAGAGTAAGAGAGAGAGAGAGAGAGGAAAGGTGGAAGTGAAGATGAGGATTGAAGGAGGAGCGGGAGGGAGGAGGTGTGAGGACACAAATATAGATGGAAGAGGGACTTCAAGGAAGATAGGTAAAAGATTAAAAGAGGAGAGGTGTAGAGAGGGAGATCTAAAGAGCGGATATGGAGATAGATGGAGGAGAGATGGTGATAGAGAGAGAGATTAATTAACATAGAGGAAGAGAGGGGAGGAAGAAGACCTCCATGGTTGGAGAGAAAAGTGAGTAAAGGATAAGTAGAGTGACAATGAGTGCAAGCGTGCGTATGTGAGAGAGAGGGAAAAAGATAGAAATATAGAAAGAATAATTTGATAAAGCATAAATAGAGAAAAGAGCGAGAGTGGGAGAGAGTGAGAATGAGAGATAGAGGGAGGAAGTGAGTGAGGGTCAAGGAGAGCGGGAGTGAGAGGGAAGAGAAAGAGAGAGAAACGAGAGCGATGAAAGACAGGCAGAGAAAGTTATAGCGAGGGAGAGCGGGTGGTAGAGAATGAGATTAAGTAGGAAGAGAGGCATATAAATTATTATGTAATGAGAGACGGAGAAAGGGAGGGAGTGTGTGTGGAAGAGAAAGAGAGGGAGAGAGAGAGGGAGGGGACTGGGCGGAGAGAGGGAGGTGTAACTAAGAGAGGCAAGAGAGAGAGGACTGCGGAGCGAGAAAGAGAGCTTGGGAGGGAGTAAGAGTGAGACTGAAACTCGAAGACGAGGGAAGAGGACCAAGAAAGGGGAGAGAGGCAGCAGCAACAGAAGTTACAGTGTGTTTTAGGAAAGAGTGAGTGAGAGAGGGAGAGAATGGGCGGCAGAAAAGTGAAAATGATAGAAGAGTAAAGAAAGAGGGATTGAGAGATAGTGATAGAAAAGATAGCCAGAAAAAAGGAGGAATTAGTGAGTAAGAGAGAGAGAGAGCAGAGGAAAAGTGAGACAGAGAGATGAGAAAGAGAGGTAAGGAGAGATCTAAAGAGGGAGGGATTGAGGAGGAAAGAGAGATGTATGAGGGAAAATAATAAATAAGTGAGATGATATGAGGGGAGAGAGCAAAATGTAGAGCCTGAGAGAGTGTTTGTGAGGGGAGAGAGAGTGTGTGAGAGAGCAAGAAAGATAGGTGGATTGAAAGAGGAAGAAAGAACGTATAAGAGAGGGAGATAGAGGAAAGAGAGAGAAGAGAGAGGCAAAAGTCATTGAACAGTCAACAAGAGATGAGAGAGAACAAGAGAGGGAGTGAAGATAGGGACTCAAGAATGGAAAGGTGGAGGGAGGGAGTGAGAGGGAGTAAGGCAAACATAGAGAGAGAAGAGATACCATGCGGGGTAGAGCAAAAGATAGTGAGTGAGAGGTAGAAAGAGAGAGATATAAGGGAGAAGAGGTGAGATAAAGACTAAGAGATAGCTGAGAGTGGACTTGAATAAGAGAGAAGTAGGGGAGAGGGAGAACGAGATAGTGAGGGATAGAGAGAAAACACGAACAAAGAGAAACAAAGAAGAGAGCAAAAGAACAATAAAATGATAGATAAAATAAAGTAACAAGAGAGAGAGAGCACGAGTGGCTAAAGAAAGAAAGAGAGATAAAAGGAACTTCTCCTATCTTTATCTCTATCACTCTCCATTATCTATCCCCCACTTCCTCTCTCTTCATTTCTTTCTTTTTCCTCACTTTTTTTCTCTTCCCTTCCGACTTACTTCGTGTCTCTTACATTCCCTCACTCTCCCTAACTTTCATGAACTTATCTTTCTCTTCTCTAACTTCCCCCTCTCTTCTTTTCCCTTGCTCCAATCTCTCTCTCACTTGTTCATTTTCTCTCCGCTTGAATGCGTTCTAACTACCCCTTTCTTTTCCCTCCTTTTTTTTCGTACCTCATACCTTCTCCCACTTTATCTCTCTTTCAAATCCCGTCATTTCCTTGTTTTCTTTTTTTTTTTTTTTTGTCTCTTCCATATTCTACATTTCCTTCTTGCTTTTTTCCTCCTCTCTCCTATTTCTTTTTCTCCTAATCATTACTCCCTTCCCGTAAACTCTCATTCTCACTCTCTCTTCCGTCCCTCTCTCTCTTCCTCTCTATAGACCTAATTTAGATATATATACTCTCTTAAAATATCACTCAGCTCCCTATTTATTTGTCCCTCTCTCCCACTTATTATCCTTCCTCTCCTTTCTCTCTCGTTCTTCTCAATCTTATTGCTTCTCTCATTTTCCCTCCCGCTTCTTCTTGCCTCTTTCCTCACTCATTCATTTCTCTCTCCTTTTGCTCCCATTCTATTTAATTTCATTCTCACTTACTCCCTCCTTCTCTCTTTCTGCCTTAATTCTCTCTTTACACTTTCTTTTCTTCATCATTCTTTTCACTCTCCTCTCACTTTCTCTTCCTCTATTCCTTACTCCCTCCTACTCTCTCTCTCCTCCCCTTCTCTCTCACTTGTCCCCTCTCTCCCACACATACTCCTCTCTTCTCTCCCCTCTATCCCTCCCATGCACTCGCTCCCCTCAACCTTTCGTCCCCTCGTCTCCCTCTAACTCATTCCCTCTTACTCTATATTCCTCCACTCTCTTCTCTTCCTCTCTCTCTCCCTTCATCACTCCCCTCACTTAAATCTTTTCACTCCTCTCTCTCTTTCTCACTCTTTGTTGTCTCTCTCTTTTCGTATCCTAAAGGTCTCTACTTTGATTTTTTCTCACCCATCATTTCCCACAAACATTCTCTCTTACTCCTCTTGATTTCTTTCACTCCTTCTCACTTCTACTTTCCTTCTCTCTCTCTATTAAATTTCACTTCACTTGATTTCCTTTCTCACCCTTTTTCTATCTCTCTCTTCTCACTCTCTCTCTCGCACTCACTCTACCTCTCTCGTCTTCATCTCCTATTTCCTTCACTCTCTTCTCTCTCACCTCTCCCCCTCTCTCTCCTTCTGTCACTCCTCCCTCTCTTCAACTTAACTTACTCGCTTCTTCTCGCTTTCTCACTTTTTGTTATCTCTCTCTCATTTACTCGTACTACCGCTCCCTCTTCTCTCATTATTTCATCTCGTCCATCCACTCTATCACTCTCTTCTTTCCCTCTTCCCTCTCTCACTCAAACATTTCTTTCTCTCTATCGTATTTTCTCGACTCCTCTTCCTTCACTCTCCCTATCTCCCTTTACAACTCCTCACCCTCACTCTTTATCATCCATTCTTTTGCTCTAGCTCTTTCTCCCTTTCGCTCAATCTCCTCTTTAATACTCTATCTTCCAGACTCTCTATTCTCCTCTCTCACCCTCTTCGTCCCTCTCTCGCTCCCTCTCGCTCTTCAATCTTTCTTACGAACACCTTATTTCTCAATTCTTTTTTCTTTACTACTAATACTCTCTAACACTCTCTACTATATCGTCTTCTTTCTTGGTCATTTGTTCTCACTTATGTTGCATTTATTCTCTCTCTCACTCAATCATCCACTCTCTCTCGCTCTCCCTCTCCCACTCTCTCCCTCACTTTTCTCTCTCTATCCCCCACTCTCTTTCTCCCTTTCTATTATTTCCATTCTTCCCACTCTCTTCTCTTTCTCTCCCTTTCTCTCGAGCTCACTCTCTCTCTTTTCAAGTTCATCGTCACTCTTCCTCCCTCTCCCCTCTCTTTCTCTCAAACCCATACATTCTCACACTTTATCTATCTCAATTCCTTAAGATCTCCTTTCCTCGATCTCTCGTCGCTGTCTTTTTCCACTTTCCATTTCATTCTCACTAATTTATTTTCTTTCTTTCCCTCAATCTCAAGCTTTTATCTCTATTTTCCTCCTCGTCAACCAATTTACCAATCTATTCTCTCACATTCTTTTAATCGAACCCTTCATTACTATTACTTCTCCCACAACCTCTTTCCCGCTCCACTTTCACTCTTGTTCTTCTTTTCACTCCCCCCCCCTCCCTCTTTCTCTCTCATGTTCTCTCCTTTCTCTCTCTCCCTCCCTCTCTTTCGCTCTTTCTTCCCTTATTCTCCCTTTTTGCTTATTTTTCTTTATTTCTTGGTCACTCACTCCTTTTATTCAATTTAAATCTCTCTCTTACTCGATTCCTCTCCCTCTTTCTCTCTCTATTCTCTCTCTCTCTCTCTTACTCTCTAATGTTACTCATTCACCAAGCCTCTCGTTACTCTTCCTCTCTACCTATCCCCACTCTATCTGCATTTCCCCTCTCTCTCCCTCTCTCCCTACTAATATTTCTCACACACCTTCTTCTATCCTCTATTTTCTCTACTCTCATTCTCGATCTCTCGCTCTCTCTTCCCACACTCTACGTTTCTTCTCACTATTTTATTTTGTCTCTCCCCCTCCATCTCATGTTCCTATCTCTTTCTCTCTCTATATCTACCAATTTATCCATCTATTCACTCACTCTCTCACCTTCTAACACTTTATTTCTCTCTTGCATCCCCTCTCTCCTACTCCTATTTCACTCGTGCTCTTTCCGTTCTCTCTTCTTCTCTCGCACTCTATCTCATTTTATCTCTTCATCTCCTTTTCTCTTGCTTTTTATTTCTTACCCTCACTTTTATCTCTATTTCGACTCTATTTCTTTGTCCTCTGCCTCTTTATTCAACTTAACATACTCCCCCTCCCTCTCTCCTTCTCACTCTTATTATCTTACTCTCCCTTTCTCCCTTACCTCTTATACTACTCTATTCTCCTCTTCTTATTCTTTCTTAATCTATCCACAACTCTAACTTGCTCTCCCTCTCCGACACTCTCTCTTCTCGCTCCTACTATCTATCACACTCTCTTCTCTCTCATACACACATGCACTCTCTTTGAGCACTTCCCCCCTACTTTCTCTTCTCCCTCACACTCTTTCTCCTTGTCTTCTTCCCCCTCACTCTCCAATCTTCTCCCTCTAACTCTCTATTTCTTTTTTTACCACTAATGCTCTTTTTAACACTATGTTGTCTTTCGCCTCTCTCTTTCGAACTTTTGTCACCATGTTGTCTTTCATTCTCTCTCTTCACTCAATCCTCATTCTCTCTCACTCTCTCTATCTTCCTTTCTCTCTCACTCTTTCTTCTCCATCTACCTCACTCTCTCTCTCTCTCTCACTATCTATTGCTTCCCTCCCTCCTACTTTCTCTTCTCTTTCTATCCCTTTCCTCCCCCAGCTCTCTCTCTCTTTTCAATTTCACTCACTCTTCCTCCTCCCCTTTCTCCCTTTCTCTCAAACCCATAGATGCTCACATTTTCTCTATCTCAATATGTTAATCTCTCTTTCTATATCTCTCTTACTGTCTTTTCCTCATCTCCTTTTCATTATCACTAATTTATTTTCTCTTCCCACTTTATTTATCTTTCTCTCAAATAACCAAATTATCAATCACTTCTCTCGCTTTCTCTTAATTTAACTCTTCATTACCTTCACTTTTCACACCACCCCTCTCCCACTCTTCTTTCGCTCAGCCCTTCCTTATTCTCTCTTCTCTCTGTGCTCTCTCTCATTTTATCTCTCTCCCTCTCTCTTGCTCTTTCTTCCCTTACTCTCTCTTTTCGCTTTTTTGTCTCTATTCCTTGCCTTCTCCCCCTTTATTCAATTCAAATCTCACTTTACTTCTATTCTTTCCCTTTCTAACTCTTTATTCTCTCTCTTCCTCTCCCTCTTACTCTCAAATGCTGCTTACATATTCTTCTCTCCCCTTACTCTTTCTTCTCTCTCGTCACTCTATCTCGCTCTTCCTCTCGCTCCCTCTCTCCCTCTACCAATATTTCTCACACATCTCCGCTATTCTCTATCTTTCTCTCTTTCCCAATTTCTCTCACTCTCTTCCCACACTTTGCATTTCTTTCTCGCTATTTTATTTTCTTCTTTACCCCTCCAACTCATGTGTTCCTATCTCTTTCTCTCTCTCGTAGCTACCAATTTATCTATTCATTCTCTGCCACCCTTTCCATCTAACATTTTATTACTCTCTCTTTCTCACATCCCCATCTCTTGCTCCTCTTTCACTCGCTCTTCATTCTCTTCAATTCACGCGCCGCTCCATTCTCTCCTTCCTTTCTTGCTCTTCATTCCTTACCCACACTTATCTCTATTTTTTGTCTCTATTTCTTGGTCACTCTGTCTCTTTAGTCAATTTAAATCTCACGCTCATTCCCTCCCCTCTCCTTCTAACACTATGCTTTCTCTCACTCTCTTACTCGATAATTACTCTATTCTCATCTCCTCTTACTAATTCTCCCCACACTACACAAGCCCTCCCTCTCACTCTCTTCTCTTTCCTTCTCTCTCTCTCTCACATGCACTCTCTCTTTTTTTCCCTCTTTCCCTTCCTCATCTTCTCTGTCGATCTTCTCCTATTTCTCTTATTCTCACTTCCTTCATCTCCCTGCTCTCTCGATTTCTTTATTGTTCTCTCTCTCTCTTTCTTTCACTCTTTCTCTCAATTTCACTTACTCTTACTCCCTCCCACTTTTAATGTCCTCTCCATTGTTACATATTCTCTCTTCCTTCCTCACTCTTCTCCCTCCTCTATCCCCCACACACTCTCTCTTCTTGCATCCCGCTCACCTCTACCCTCTTAATCACTTACTCTCCCTCCCTTCCTCCTTCTTTCTCCCTTCATCCCCTTCATCTCCCTCTCTCACTTGCTCACTAAATCTTCCTCCCCGTCTCTCTCTCTCGCATCTTTATTCTCCCTCCCTCTTTTTCTTCTAGCCAACTCTCTCCAGCCTATATATCTTCCTACACATTCTTCTTTCTACGACTATCTCTTCTTCCTCTCTCGTTCCCTCTCTCTTCAATCTTCCTTACCCCTCCCCCTCTATCTATTTTTCAATATTTATTCTCTATCATTCTTCTATTTTATTATTCTAAGTTATATTACTCTCACTCACACACACACAAATTTCCGTCTCTCTCTCTCACACTTTCTCTCCTACTCCGTCTCTTCATCTACATACTCTCCTTTTCTTAACACGCCCTCTATCTTTCTCGTTTTTCTATTCTCTCTCTCTCACTCACTCTCTCTCTCTCTCTCTCTCTCGTAATCTACCTTTTATTTGTTTCTCTTCACTCTCATTCTCTTCAGCTTATTCCTCAATATATCCTCAACTCTCTCCCTCTTTATGTTCTGCCACTTTCTCTCCCCTCCCTCTTTCACACACTCTCTCACTCTCTCCCTTCTACTCTCTCCTCTATCTCTACATCCTCCTATCTCTCTCAATCTCTCTCTGATCACTCTCTCACTATTCACTGCTTTCCTTTCTTTATCTCTCTTCACTAACCCTCGCTGTTCTCTTCCTTCTCCGTCCTCCTCATTAACCATCTCTGCTTACATTTTTTCTCAATAACTTTTCTTCTACTTCTCTCTTTCAATCTATCTCTATATCAATGTTTCACTCTTAAATTCGCTCACACCCTCTCTCTATCTTTCTCTTTCTCAATCCATCCCCATCCCTCCCACACACTTCCTCTATCTCTCGCTCTCCAACTTCTCTATCTTTGTCAATCCTTCTCTCTTCTCTCTCTCATTATTTCTCACTTACACTTAAACTTCTCTCATTCTTTCTCCTCCCTCCCTCTCTATCATCCCTATCTCTCACTCTCTTTCCTTATTCTTGTTCTCACGGTCTCTCTATCCGTAATTCTCTCTGCTCCCTCCCCCACTCTCTCTTTCATCTCCGTCACTCCCGGCCTCTCTCTTTCTCCCTCCATCTCTCACACCCTCTCCCCTTCACTCGTTATTATATCTTTTCCTTCTGTCCCTCACTCTACTTCGACTTTATATTCTTTCTCTCAAGATCTTTCGACTCTCTCACTCTTATTCTCTTCATCGGGTCTTTCTTCTCTCTATCTTTCTCTACTTCTCAATCTTTTCATATCTAGGTCTCCTTTATTGATTCTCTTTCTCTATATCACACACTTATACAATCTCTCACTCTTTCAATCACTCTCCCTTTAACTATCTTTTAGCTCCATTTCTTTCTTCTATCTAACACTCTATTACTTATTATCTCCTCCTCATTCGCTTCGCTTCTTCCTTTTTCTTTTTGTTCTATTCTTCCTTACTCTCTTCTGTCTCGATTTTATTGTTGTCTCTTCTCGTTCTCCCCTCTCTTCTCCTCACCCCCACACACCGTACCCCTCTCTCTCCCTCTCTTTCAATTCTCTCATTTCTGCCCGCCATCTCTTCTATTGCTGATATTCCCTCTCTTGCACTCCGTCTCCTTCACTATCGACCACACATCTCTCTCTCATGTCTCTCTCTCTCTCCCTCTCACTTCTCCATCTCTCTCTCTCTCTCACTCCTCTTAATTATCTTTCTTTCTTTCTTTTACCTCACTCTCTCTCGCTCAATCTTCCTTCGCACTCTCCTTTACTCTCTCTCCTCTTCCTACCTCTCTCGCTCCTCTTCTCTTCAATCTCTCTCACTCCCTCTCTCTCTATTTTTAACTATCTTTCTAGCTCTCTCTTCTATTATTCCCTTTTACATTACTTCCCACTCACCCACATACACACACTCTCTCTTTCTTATTTTGTCTCTCGCTCTTTCTTCCCCAAACTCTCTCTCTCTTTTCATCTTTTATATCACTCACTAATTTATCCCTCTTTTTTCATTCTCTATTTTATCTCTCTCTCATAATCTCTCTTTTATTTCTCTCTTTCTTCTCTCTCATTCCTTTTACCCTTTCTCTCCATATATCGCCCATTCTCTCTCCTTCTCCCATTTTCCTCCTTTCCTCTTGTCTCCCTCTTTCTATCTCCCCTTACGTCTTCACACACTTCCTCTTCCCATCCACTCTCTCCCATTACAGTGCATCTCCCTCACTATCCACTATAAACCTCTTCTCACAATCTCTATATCACACATTTTACGTTTTCCTCCTTCTTCTTCCTCTCACTAACCCTCTTTCCTTCATTTTTATCTCTATTTACTCTATTCATCTTCACAATCTCTCTATATCTCAATCTTCACACTTCAATCTCTCTTACCGCTTTATCTATCTATCTATCTGCTTTCACTCTTACTCTCTATCTCTCCCTCTCTATTCTATCTTTTTCTCACCCCGCTCTCTCTCTTCTCTCTCACTACTCGTTCACAATCTCTCTTCTACCGTCTTCCTTCTCTCCACTCACATTCTTTCTCTCCCTCCCTCACCCACTCCTTACTTCCTTCCTCCCTCCTCCCTCCCTCTCTCTTTCTCTATCACCTCCTCTCTTCCATTTCATCCCCTCTATCCTAACAGCCATCCTCTGTTCTTCTCTCTCACTCTCTCTTCTCTCTCACTCTCCCTTCCTCTCTCACTCCCACTTTCTTCCATCATTCTAGCTCCTTCATCAATCTTTTCTTTCAATCTCTCTCTCTCTCGTCACTATTTTCTCCTTTTATGCTTTTACTTTCATTTCTTAATGCTTTCTTTCTCTCTCTCTCTCACTTCCTCTCTCTTTCCCACAATATCTCTTCACATTATCTCTTTCTCTCCTCTCCTCTCTATTAATTTTCACTAACTCTTCCTCTCTCTTTCTCTCCCTTTTTTGTCCCTTTCTCTCTCTCGCTCTCTCTTCCTTAAGCCAGCCTCTCCATCTCCATCTCCCTTTTCCCTTACTCTCTTATTCCAATATCTCTCTCATACTCTCTCTCCTTCTATTGCTCCCCTCCCTCTCTTCAACTTAGATAACTCCCTTCTTCGCTCTTTCACTCTCTCTTCATTTACTTTCCATTGGTGCTCTCGCTTCTCTCACTATTTATCTTCGTCCATCCTCCCCGCTCTCTCTCTTCTCTCTCTCCTCCCTCCTTCCCTTTCGCCGAAGCTTTCTTTACCTCTATCCCTTATTCCCTCTCTCTCCCCATACAACTCATCTCACTCCACTTTATCACCACTCTTTTGCTCTCCCTCTCCATCTCGTTCACCTCCTCGCTCTATCTTCCAACACTACTACTCTTCACACTCTCTCTCGCTCTCGCTCCTCTCTCTCTTCAATCTTTCTCATGGCCTCCTTCAACTTCTATTTCTTCCTCACTACCACTCATGTTGTCTCTCGCACTCTCTATTATATCTCTCTCTCTTTCTCAGCTTTAAGCCAGTAGCATGGAGCTGTATGCTCTCACCGCATCCCTCACTCTTTCCACTCTCCCTCTCCATAACCCTTTCAATCCCAATATTGCCCCTCTCTCTTCTCTCTCTACCTTTTCTATCTCATTATTTCTCACCTTCTCTCACACATCTCTTCCTCTCTCCCCGTCCCTCCTTCACTCCCACTTTCATCTCTCTTCTCTCAAGATATCTCACTATGTTTACCTTACCCTTCTTCTTACTCTATCCCACTTCCTTTATATATCTTTCCTTGCACTTCTCCCTCACTAAATCTTTTGATCTTTATTCAATTTTCCTCTCACTTCCTCACTTTCTCTGATTCCTTTCATCTCTTCAATCTAACACTTTCTTCGCTTTGTCATTATTTCACACTTTATACTCATTCCTCTCACAAGCTCCTCCCTCCCTCTTTCTCTCTCATCTATTTCTCTCACACGTACTTTTTCCATCTCTCTTCGTTTTTACTCTCTCTCTTGCTCTCTTTTCCTCACTCACTCTTTCTCTCTATATTTGTCTCTCGCACTCTCTCTCCCTTTCTTCTTGTCTTTTTCTTTAATTTCACTCACCTACTCTTCCCTCCTCTCCTTCCTCATGATTACTCACATCTCTCTTCTTCGTGCTTTCTCTCTCTCTCCTTTCCTCATTCTCTTTCACCTCATCATTACTCTTCCTCCCCCTCTCTCCCTTTCTCTCAAAGTCATACATTCCCACCCCTTCTTAGCTCAATCTCTTATGCTCTCTTTCTCATCTCTCACCCTCTTTCCACACACCCTATTTTGTACCCACATTTTATTTTCTCTCTCTCCCGCTCTATATCATGTTCTAATCTCTATCCTTCTCTACTTACAAATTTATCTATCTATTCTCTCCTCACTCTCTCTCAATATAACCCTTTAATACTCTCTCCTTATCATGCCCCCTCTCTCACACACCTGCCGCCATTGTCGTTTCATTCTCTTCACTGCCTTCGCACTTTCATTCTAGCTCTTCCTCGTCACTTTTCCACTTCCTTCTCCTAACCTCACTTTTCTCTATATTTTTGTCTCTATTTCTTGGTCTCTTGTCCCTTCGCTAGTTTAATTCTCAATCTCACTCCCTCCCTCTCTATTTCTCACTCTTTATTCTCTCCTCTTCCACTCTCTCCTACTCTCTTATGTTACTGCTCTCCTCCTCTTACTCTTTCTTTCTGTTTATCCCGCACCTATATTTTTCCCTCTCTCACTCCCACTCCCACTCCTACTTCACTCATCTCTCACACTCTTTTTTCCTCCTCTCTCTATCACACAACGTATTCTCATCTCTCCCTCTATGCCTTCTTTCCTTTCTCTCTCGCTTTCCTTCCTTTTCCTTCGTTCTTCCCAACCTCTCTTCCCTTTGATTTCTCTATCGCTCTCTATTTCTTCTTGCCTATCTTTTCTCTCTTCTATTATTCTCTCTTTCATTACTCTCACTCGCACACACACTAACTCTCTTCCTTTAGTTCTTTCCGTCGCTCTTTCTCACAAAGTCCCTAACTTCAAGAGGAGAGTGAAAAAGAGTGATGAATATATAGAGATAAAGAGTGAGTAATGAGAGAGAAAGAGAGTAAGAGAGAGCCAGAGAGGAGAGAAAGAAACATAATATAGATCGAGGATTGTGAGAAGGAAGAGAGATAGAAAGAGAGAGATAAAAAGGCAAGGTAAGGAAAGAGGGGAGAATGGGGGAGATAGATGGAGAGAGAAGAGAGATTGATGAGCGAGAGGGAGTGAGAGAGTAAGAGAGAGAAAGAAAGAACAGAGAGAGATAACAGAAGCGAGAGAGGAAGATAAGAGTAAAAGATAAAGTGAACAAGAATGAGATTTGCAGGAAGATTAAAAGAATGAGTGAGAAGAAAAGAAGGAGAGTAGGGAGACGGAAAGCGTAAAGAGAAGAGAGAGGGAGAGAGGAAGGAGAGAAGTGGGAGGGAGAGGATGAGTTCGAGTGAGAGAATGGAGAGGAAGAGTGAGAGAGATATCGATAAAAGAGAAAGCGAGAGAAGAGGGAGAAAGAGAGAGAGGGAATGAGAGAGAGCGATAGAAAAAATGAGAGTGTGGGAGAAAGGGAGTGAATAAGTGAGAAGGAGAGAGGGAGATGCAAAGGGAGAGAAGAACAAGAGAGGAGTAAGATGGGGAGAGAGCGAAACAAAGAGAGGGAAGTGGGGATCGAAAAAGAGGGAGGGATCAAGGGGTAAAGGAGATCTATGATAAAAAAAATAAATAATGAGATTGTTTCGAGGGGAGCGAGCAAGATGTGAGAGAAACTAAGAGAGAGGGTGAGGGGGGAGCGAGAGAGGGGAGAGATAAAGGGAGAGAAAGTGAGAGTACAGAGAGAGAAGAGAGGGTCATTAAGAACGAGCACAAGAGAGATATGGAGAGGGAGCAAAAGAGAGCGTTAAAACAATAAAGAGAGATGAAATGTGAGAGTAAGAGAGAGAGAGAGAGAGGAAGGGTGGAAGTGGGAAGGATAAGGATCAAAGAGTGAGCTGAGGAGAGGAGTGAGGATTAGACACAAATATAGACTTATCATGGACTCAGGGAAGATGTGAGTAAAGATTGGGGAGCGAGAGGTAGAGGAGGGAGATCCGTAGGGATATGGAGATAGCAGGAGAGAGAGAGAGGTGATAAAGAGACAATTAATGAAAGAGGAAGAGAGGGAGTGAGGAAGAAGTAACATATGGTCGAGAGAAAAAAGTTAGTAAAGATAAAGTGAGAGTGATAAAAGAGTGCAAGGGTGCGTATATGAGAGGGAAATAAAGATAGCACATAGAAAGAATAAGTGATAAAGCATAAATAGAGAAAAGATCGAGTGGGAGAGAGTGAATATGAGAGAGACAGAGGGGAGGAAGTGAGTGAGGTCAAGAGAGTGGGAGTGAGAGAGGAAGCGGAGAGTGGGAGAGAGAACAGAGAGCGATGGAAGATGTAGAGAAAGTTATAATGAGGGAGTGGTGTTTAGAATAAGATTTAGTGTGAAGAGAGGCAAGATGAATTGCATTTAATGAGATGTAGAGAGGGGAGGCAACAGTATTGGAGAGAAAGAGAGAGAGGGAGAGAGAGGGAGGGATGGAAGCAAGAGAGAGAGGGAGAGAGGGAGAGAAAGATTGAGAGGAGAGAGAGGATAGCAAGCAATCGAAGAGAGAGTACGTGAAAGAGAGTGATCATGGAAAGAGAAAGGGAGAGGTAGTGAGGGAGTAAAGTGAGTGAGAGTGAAAATGAAGAGAGAGTAAGAGGGACAAGAAAGAGAGAGTGAGAGAGAACAGAGTGAAGTAATAAAGGAGGGAAAGAGAAATGACAGAGAGGGAGAGAATGAAAGAAAGAAGAAAAGTGAAAATATAGAAGAGAGAAAGAAAGAGGAGTTGAGAGATAGTGATAAAGAAAGAAAGGAAGAAAAAGGAGTGAATGAGTGAGTGCAAGAGGAGAGAGAGACAGGAGGAGGAGATAGGGAGAGAGGGAGAAAGAGAGAAAGGAGAGATCAAAGAGGAATGATCAAGAAGGAAAGAGAGAGATGTATGAGAAAAAATATAAAGTAAGGAGAGTGATATGACGTAGAGAGCAAGATGTGAGAGCATTTGAGAGTGTATGTAAGGGAGATAGTGTGAGAGAGAGAAAGCAAGAGATATAAGGATTGAAAGAGTGAGTAAAGAGTGATAGGAGAGGGAGAGAGAGAGAAAGAGAAAGAGAGAGACAAGGAGGGGCAAAATGTCAACAAAGAAACAACAAGAGAGATGAAATAGGAGAGAACAAGAGAGAAGATAGGGACTCAAGATGTAGCGAGAGGAGGGAGTGAGAGGGGGTAAGGCAAACACAGAGAGAGAAGAGATACACAAGATAAATATGGAGCAAAAAGATATTGAGTGAGAGGTAGAAAGAGAGAGATATGAGGGAGAAGAGGCAGTAGATAGAAAGACTAAGAGATAGTCGAGATGGAATTGAAAGAGAAGTAATGAAAGGGAGAACGAGATAAGTTGAGATGGAGAGAGATAAAATTGCCTTCCCTCTATTCTCCTCATTCTCACTCTCTCCTGCTCTCGCTCTTTCTATTTATGCTTTTATCAATTATTCTTTCTATATTAAGACTCTTTCCTCTCATATACGCACCTCGCACTTTATCACTCTCACTTATCACTTTACTTCCACTTTTCCTCTCCAACCATCTGTCACTTCTCCTCCCCTCTCTTCCTCATTGATTAGTCTCTCTCTATCACCATCTCTCCCTCCTCGTTATCTCCAATCTCCTCTAGATCTCCCTTCTCACCTCTCACTCTACAATCTTTGCCTTATCTTCCCCAATCCTCTTCCATCATATCATCAACTCACCTTCTCTCCAACTCACTCTTAACTTCTTATCTTCACTTCCACCTTTCTCTCTCTCTTACTCTCTATTCTTATCTCTCTTTGTTTTCATGCTCTCTCTTGCTCCCTCCCTATATCTCCTTGTGTTCTTCTTCAATGACCCTCTCTTCTCTCCTTACACTCACTTTCTCTCCCTATCTCTCACTCCCTCCCTCACCCTCTCTTAGTTTCTCTCACATCTTGCACTCTCTCCTCATAACCATCTCATTATTTATTATTTTTTATCATATATCTCACTTTACCCCCGATCCCTCCCACTTAATCCCACTCTCCATTTTCGCTCTCCCTATCTTACTCCTTTCCTTCCTCTCTCCGCATCTCCCTCTCCTTCTCACTTATTCACTCCTCTCCAACTCCTCATTTTTTCATCGCTCTCTCTTCCTCTCTTTCTCCCTCTTCTCACACTTTCTCTTTTATCAATATCTCTCTCACTCTTCTCCCATTCTCTCACTCAAATCATCCTCTCCCCTCACGCTTCTCTCTCCTCTCTCCCTATGCTTGGTCTTCTCTCCTCTCTCCTCTCTATACCCTCTCCTTCTTTCCTTCTCACTCATTCTCTTAATCCACTTCCTAATGTCAATCTTGCTCACTATCTTTGCCTTCTTCCTTTTATCACTTCCTATCATCTCTTAAATCTTTCTCTCTCATTTCTTCACACCCTCTCACATCAAACTCTCTTACTCTCTCCATCTATTCCCCTTCTCACACTCTCCCTTACATTGCTCTTTATCTCTTCCTTTCTAGCCTTCCTTTCTCACATGTCCTCACTCTTATTATATTTTTTTCACTGCTCTCTCTTACTCTTTCTCTCTTATACCCAATCTCTCCCCCTCTTGAAGTGACCGTGTGAGAAAGAGCTACAGAGAGAACTAGAGGAAGAGAGAGTGTGTGGGTGAGTGAGAGTAATGAAAGAGAATAATAGAAGAGGGAAAAGAACAGATAGGAATAAATGAGGAGCAATTTCGCAGAAATCAAAAGGCAAAGGAAGCGAGGGAAGAGAGAATAAGAGGAAAAGGAAGAGCAACAAGAGAAAGTGAAGAAGGCATAGAGGGAGAGATGAGAGCATGAGGTTTAGAGAGAGGAGGAGAGAAGAGAGCGGGAGAGATGGGGAGGGGGAGTGGAGTGGCAGCGGGAGAGGAGAGAGGGAATGCAAATATGTGCGGGGGGATAGTTAGATAAAAAGAGGAGAGGAGAACGTAGCAATACAAGAGAGCTCTGAGAGAGTGGGAGAGAGAAAGAGTAAAGAGGAGAACAGAGAGAGGAGGGAGTGATAATTAAACTAACTAAAGTGGATAAAGAGACCAAGAAATAGAGACAAAAATATTAAGAAAAGTGAGGGTAGGAGAAGGATGTGGAAGAGTGAAGGAGGGAGAGAGACAGAATGAGAGAGAGTGCAAGACAGAAGAAGAGAGTGGAAAAATAATAGTGACAGAGAAGTAGGAGAGAGGGGACGTGAGAAAGAGAGAGAAGGTTATAATTGAGAGAGAGTGAGAGAATAGATAGATAAATTTGTAAGTAGAGAAGGATAGAGATTAAAACATGATACAGAGTGGGAGAGAAAGAAAAATAAAAAGCGGGAATGAAATGGGGATTGTTGAAAAATAGAGTGAGAGAGATCAGGAAAGAGCTTAAGAGATTCAGCTTTGTATGGCCCTGAGAGTAGGGAGAGAGGGGGAGGAAAAGTGACAAGAAATTGAAGAGGAATGAGGAAAGTGAGAAAGGAAGAGGGAAAGCACAGAGAGAAAGAGAGAGAGGATGAGAGTAATCATGGAGTGGAAAGAGACAGGAGAAGGTATGAGTGAAATTCAAGAGAAAGAGAAGAGAAAGAAAGGGAGACAGAGTGCGAGAGACAAATAGAGAGAAGAGTGTGTGAGGAAAATAAAGCAAGAGAGAGAGTGAGACAGAGAGAGACGAATAAAGTGCGTGTGAGAGAAATAGATGAGAGAGAAAGAGGGAGGCAGAGAGTCATATAAAGAGGGAGGGTGCTTGTGAGAGAAATGTAAGATAAAGTGAGAAACAATGAGAAAGTGAAAAAGTGTTAGACAAGAAGAAATGAAAGGAATGAGAGAAAGTGAGGAAGCAAGAGAAAAATTAAGAGATAAAGAGCAAGAGATTTAGGCGAGGGAGATAAGATATATAAAGAAAGTGGGACAAGAGTGAAAAGAAGGATAAGGTAAACAAAGTGAGCTATACTGAGAGAGAAGGAGAGAGGGAGGGTGGGAGTGAAAGAGTGTGGGGAGAGAGGAAGAGATGTGAGAGAAGGTTAGAAATAATGAGAGATAGAAAAGTAAGAGAGAGAGAAAGATAGAGCTGAGATCGGGGATTCGAAAGAGATTGTATGGAGAGAGGGAGAGTGGGAAAGAGTGAGGGATGGAGTGAGAGAGAGCGCGAGAATAAAGAGCAACATAACAGAGAGCAAAAACGAGAAAGAGAGATATAATACAAGAGTGTGTGAGACAACATGAGTGGTATCGAGGAAGAAATAGAGTTGAGGGAGGCCATGAGAAAGAGTGAAGAGGAGAGGGGGAGCAAGAGAGCGAGAGAGAGTATAAAGAGAAATAATGTTGTTGGAAGACAAGAGCAAGGAGAGTGAACGAGATGGAGAGGGAGAGGAAAGGGGGAGCAAAAGAGTGGTTGATAAAGAGTGAGAGAAATGAGTTGTTTGGGGAGAGAGAGAGAGAGAGGGAATAAGGGAGAGAGGGAGATGGAAAGAGGGACAGAGGGAAAAAGAAAAGCTTATGACAGAGGGAAGGAGGGCGGGAGAGAGAAGAGAGAGAGGAGGATGGACTAAAGCAAAATAAGAGAGAAGCGAGAGCACCAAAGATAGTAGAGAAAGAAGAGAAAGACAGAAAAAGAGAAGAAGACAAGAGCTAAGTCAAGAGAGGAGGGAGCGATAGAAGGAGAGAGAGAATGAGAGAGAAATTGGGAGATAAGAGAGCGAGGGAAAAAGGGAGATGGAGATGGGTAGAGGTAGAGTGAGGGAAGAGAGAGCGAGAGAGAGAAAGGTAATAAAAAGAGGGAGAGAAAGAGAGAACGAGTGAGTGAAGAGATATTGTGGGAAGAGAGAGGAAGTGAGAGGGAGTGAAAGAAAGCAACAGAGAAATAGAAAGTGATAAAAGCATAAAAGAAGAAAATATGATGAAGAGAGAGAGTGAGAAAGAAAGAGAACGACGAAGGGAGCCAGAAGATGGAAGAGAGTGGGAGTGAAAGAGGAAGAGAGAGTGATAGAGAGGGGTTAGATAATGAGAATTAATGGGAGAGAGAGGGGATGAATTGCAAGAGAGGAGGAGGAGTGTGTGAGAGAAAAAGAGAGGGAGAGAGGGAGGGAGGGAGGAAGGAAGCAAGAGAGTGGGTGAGAGAGGGAGAGAAAGAATGAGTGGAGAAAGAGAGGAGAGAAAGCAGTAGAAGAGAGATTGTGTGACACAAGAGTGAACATGGAGTGAGAAAGAGAGAGGAAATGAGGGAGGGAGGAGAATGAAATTAAAGAGAGAGGAAGAGGAAGCAAGAAAGGAAGAGAGTGTGGGAGATAAATAAACAAGAGAGAGTGTCAGAAGAGAGAGCGTAAGAGAAGGAAAGAGTGAGTGAGAGAGAGGTAGAGAGTAAAAAGAGAGAGACAGAGAGAGGGAGGGAGAGAGATCAAGAGTGAAAGATTGAGAAAAAGAGAGATCATGAGAGAAAAACAGAGAGAAAAGAGATTTAAAAACAGTGCAAGAGAGGGTTAAGAGACAGGATGGAGACAGAGAACACCTAGAGACATTCAAAGGGGAGAGAGACCCATACTGGAGAGAGAGAGTGTGAAAGAGAGAGAGACTGTGTACATATAAAAGAGAGAGACACAAAAAAAGGAAAGAGAGAGAGAAAGAGAGAGAGAGAGAGTTAGAAATAAGTGGAGAAAACAGAGAACAAATGATGAGAAAGGAAAATAAAGACAGACAGAGAGAGAGAAAATGAGGAATGAGAAAGACAGAGACAAAGCGGGGAGTGAGAGTGATATAGATGAGACACTACAGAAACAAAACAAGAGAACAAGAGAGGATGAGAGTATAAATGTATTCAGAGTAAATGAAAGAGAATAAGATAAGTGAGAGCATGAAAGATAGAGAATAAATAGTAAAAATCGAGAGAGAGAGAGAGAGGGAGGGAGTGAAAGTGATCAAGATGGAACGAGAAAGAAGATTGGCGGAGAATAATGTAGGAAAAGGAGTGTGAAGAAAATAAAGCAAGAGAGAGTGAGCTGTAGGAAATAAGGGAAGAGAATAAAGGAATGAGTAAAAGAGGGAGGGAGAACAGATCGAGCAAATAAAAGAGGGAGATGGAAGTGACGAGAGGGAGAGATAGAAAGGAGGGAGGGTGGAGTGATTGAGAGGGAAGGAAGGAGGGAGGGATGCGAGAGAGAGTGTTCGTGGGGGATAAAGCAGGAGTGAGCAAGAGAGAGGGGAGGAAAGGTGAGAGAGCGCAAGAGAGAAAGAAAGAGAGGAGAGCGAGGGAGTAAGAGTGAAAGGCACTAATAGTGAGAGAGCCAGAAGGAGAGAGAAACAAGAAGAGAGAGAAATAGAGAAATAATAGAATGAGGTAAGAGAAGGAAAGTGAGAGGGAAATGTAGAGATAAACAAGAGAGAGTAATATGGAGGAAGGAAGGGGAAGTGATAAACAATAAAAGAGAAGAGGTGGAAAAAGAGATAGAGAATGAGATGAAGAAAGTGGATTTAGTGATGGATATAAGGAGATAAAGAGAAAAAAGCGGAAGACCTAGAAAAAGATGGAGATGAGAGAAACATGAAGATGTGTAGTGAGAGACACAGCGAGAAAGGGAGAAAGGAGAAAGAGAGAGCAGCATGACATGAGTAAAGAGAGAGAAAAGATAGCAAGAGAGAGCAAGAGAGCGGGAGAGAGAGAAACATTATAGAGAGTAAGAAACATAGTAAGAAAGGGTAAGAGTGATAAAGAGAGAGATAGAGGGCAAGAGTAAGAGAGAGAGAATCGGGGGACACAGAGGGAGAGAGGGGGGATTTAGTGAGAGAGAGGCTGTGAGAGAGGGAGAGAGCATGAAAGATTGGGAGAGAGAGAGGGAAGGCGAGGGAAAAGAAAGTGAGTAAGATTGAGATAGAGAGTGAGATTAAGAGGAGTGAGAATGAGAGATGGAGAGAGGGAGACGGGGATGGGGGAGAGAGAGGGAGCAGAGATCGAGATGTGAGAGAGTGGGAGGGTGAGAAGTCAGAGGGAGAGAGGGAGAGAGAGAAATAAGAGAGAATAGAAAGTGGGAGAAGACAACACAAGAAGAGAGAGAGATCAGTGAGTGCAAGAGGAGAGATATTGAGTAAGGGAGAAAGATAGGAAGGAGGGAGTGAAGGAGGGTGGGACAAGGAAAGAAAGGGATGCGAGAAAAATATTAAAAAATGAGATGGAGATTTAGGTGAAAGTGAGATGTGAAGCAAGTGAGAGGACGGAGGGAGAGGTTAGATTGAGAGATAAGACAAAAAAGTGTGGAGTAAAGAGAGAGAAGAGAGGTATCGAAGGAGCAAGAGAGAGGAGAGAGAGAGAGAGACCAAGAGAGAATCAAAGAATAAATGATAACAAAGAGAGATGAAAAATATAGTAAGAAAGATAGCAAGAGAGTGAGGGAACTAGAAGTAGAGTGATAAGAGGGAGGGAGTGATAGATCAAGAGAGAGGAGAGGGTGAAAGGAGGGCACTCGAGACAAAAACAAGGAGAGAAAAGAGACTCTGTAGAAGATAGAGAGCAACATATGGAGTGAGAGGTAGATATAGAGTGAAATACAGAGAGATACAAGAGATGGAGATTGAGAGAGATGGAAGGCGAGAGGGAGATAGAGAGAGGGAGCGAGAAAGAGACCTGGAAGCGATGAGAAAGTGATAAAATAAGAGCAAAAGAGTGTGAGAGAGAAAGAGAGAGAGAGTGAGAAACAATAGAAAAAGAAAAGCTGACAGAGAGAAACAAAAGAGAGGGAGAGAGTGAAAAACAGAGAGAAAGAGGGAGTAAGGACGGTAGAGAATGATATTTCTAGGAAAGGATAAGAGGAAGGATGATCCAAAAGAGTGTAAGAGTGGGAGAGAGATAGTGTGTCTAAGAGAGAATAAAGAAAGAGAGAGGGAGAGCAAGAGACAGAAAGAGAGGCACAAAAGCAAGAGACAAGGCAGAGGGAGAGAAAGATCGAGAGAGAAAGAGATAAGAGAGGAACATAAGTGAGAGTGGGTGACAGAGAGTGAAATATATAAAGAAGAAAGAGACAGAGAGAGCGGGGAGGAAGGGAGGGCTTAAACCGAAGAGAGAGAAAGAGGGAGGTGAAAGGGGCGAGAGTGTGACAAATATAGAGAGAGAAGAGAGGCGAGAGAAGAGAGAGCGTGAGAGAGGTAGAGAGAGACCAAGAAAGAGGAGAGATACGTAGAGCGGGAGAGCTGGCAGAGAATTGGGAGAGCGAAAGGTGGTAGGCAGAGGAAAGAGAGGAAGTGAAGGATAACAGAGGCCAAAAGGGAGAGATAAGAGATAGCGAGGAGATCAAATGAGAGGTGGAATAGAGTATTGAGACAGAGATGAAGGTAGTGAGGGAGAAAGAGAACAGAAGAAGTCACAGGGGTTAAAGAGATTATGAATGAGAAAGTGGATAAAGTGAGAAAGGGATAGAGAGTTAGAAGGAACGGTCATGAAGATCGAGTAAGAGTAAGTGAGTGTCGGTAAAGAGAGGTAAGAACAGGAGAATGGTACGAGAGCAGATCGAGCAAGAGAAAGAGGTGTGAAAATAAAGAGGAGATGGTGGGAGGGGGAGAGAGAGAGGGATGGAGGGAGAAGAGAGAATGAGAGAGGGATGAGGAGGGATGGAGAGAGACAAGAGGGTAGGATAGACCAAGAGGGTGAGTAAATACAAAGAGAGAAAGAGATAAATACAGAGTAAAATAGAGGGTATAAGATTGAAAAAGAGAATAAAAATGAGAGAGAGAGAGAGAGAGAGAGGGAAGAGAATAATAAAGAAGAGAATGAGAGGAAGAGATAATGAAGAAGCGATGGAGAGAGAGGAGATAGTGAGCAAGAAAGACAAGATATAGGAGAGAGTGAGATAGAACAAGAAATAAAGCTATCAGGGTGAGATCGATAGAGATTGAGAGTGAGATAATGCATGAGTTTGAGATGGAGAGAGAAGAGTGAGCTATGAAAGGTAGACCTAGAGAGGGGCAAGAATGAGGGTGTAAGAATGATAGATGGAGAAAGTGAGAGGGATAAAGAGAATGAGAGTGGGAGAGTGAAAGAGAGAGGGACAAGAGAGCATGAATGATATAAGGATGGTGGGAAGGGAGAGAAAATGAGTGAGATAAGGAAAGAAGAGATGGTGATGATAGATAGCAAAAAAATGAAGAAGATAGTGAGGAGGAGAAAGAGAGACAGTATATAGCCGAGAGGGAGAGTGATGGGGTTGGGTGCAAGGAAGTAAGAGTGCGAGATAGAGGAGGCAGAGAGAGAGAGGGAGAGAGAGAGAGAGAGATAAGTGTGAGAGAATGTCGAAATAATGATGGAGAAGAGCAGGGATCGAGAGAGATAAATGTTGGAGTACTATAGAGAGAGATAGTGCGTACGAGAGATAGAGGGAGAGAAATATCGAGCAAAAAAGATAGATTTTGTGTGTGTTCGAGAAAAAACATTAGAAAGAATTCGTAGAAGTGCGAGCAATAAAAGAGAAAGAAACAAACAAAAGAAAGATAGAGAAGGAGTGAAGGAGGAAGAGTGTATGATGGAGATATAGCAGAGGGAGGGAAGACAGAGAAAGAAAGAGTGTGGGATGAGGGAAGAGATAAGTGAAAAGAGTAAGAGAGAGAGTGGATGTACAGAGGGAGAGCCAAGAAAGAAAAGTGGGAGAGAGCAAGAGAAATGAGAGAGGAAGGAGGGAAGTGGGAGAAACAGAGAATGACTAAAGTAGATAGAGAAAGAGATATAGTGAAAAGAGTAAGAGAGAGGCTGAGCAGAATAAAAAGTGAGAGTGAGATTGGCAGATGGGGAAGTGGAAGGTAGAATAGATGTTGTGAAAGAGATAAAGAGAGGGAGAAGAGTGGAGAGTGAAGTCAGAGAGGGGAGAGTGGGTAAAGAGAGTTTAGGAGAAAGGAGTACGAAAGAGAATGATAGATGGATCATGAGAGAGAGTTAAAGAGGAGAGGAGAGAGAGAGAGGGAGAGAGAAAGGGAGAGAGTGCAAGAGAGAAAGAGAGAGAGAAGTGAGTGAGAGTAAGAGTGTTTAAAATTAAATAGTGACGAGAGGGGAGAGAGGGAAAGAGGGAGAAAGAACAGAGACGTTTAAAGAGAGTGAGAGAGGGAACTAGAGAGAAATAAAGAGAAAAATAAGGAGGGAGGGAGGGAGGGAGGGAGGGATGGAGAGAAAGTACAACAATGGGAGTGAAGGGGGTGAGAGGGAGAAGAAAGAAAGAATGCGAGAAAGGGAGAGGTTAGAGGAGGAAGCAAAATGATCAAAGAGCAAGAGAATGAAACATAGCAGTAGTATGATACATAAGAAAAAGGGAGGCAGATACATAAAGGAAAAGGGAGAGAGCCAAAGAGCAATAGAATGAAACATAGTAGAGTATGATACATAGTGAAAAAGGGAGAGACATGAAAGGGAGATATGTAGAGGGCAAGAGTAAGGGAGAGAGTGAGAGAGATCGAATAGAGAGAGGAAGCGAGGAGGGAGAAAAAGAGAAAGATTTTAAGAGAGATAATGGAAGAAGAGAGGAAGAGAAAGCAAAAGATGTTGAGTAAAGACGGGAGATACGAGAGGAGATTAAGAGAATGAGTGCGAAGGAAAAAGGAGAGGGAGTCGAGAGAGAGAGAGAGAGGGAGAGAGAAATTGTGAAAGAGAGTGAGAGATGGAGAGAGAATGAAGGCGAGATGGAGATTAAGAGAGATGGAAGGCAGGATGGAGTTAGAGAGAGGGAGGGAGAAAGAGACCGAGTGATATTGTGAGAAAGTGCGAGTGGATAAGATAAGAGAAAAAGTGATAAAAGAGAGAGAAATATGAGGAGTGAGAGAGATTGAAGAATGGTAGGAGAGATGAAGAGAGAGAGTTGGAGAGAAGAGAGTGAAGGAAGATATAGAAAGAGTGAGTGAGAGGGCAAGAGTGGTGGGCAGTAATGATATTTTAGTGGGGAGAGAACAGATGAACAGGAAGAGTGTGAGAGCCGGGAGAGAGATAAGAGGTATAAGAGAGAGAGAAAGAGAGAGTGAGAGGAAGAGAGATGAGGGAAGGATGAAAGTAAGAGACAGGGATAGAGGGAGAGAAAGATCGGGAGGAGACAGAGAAGAGAGAAAGAACATAAGTGAGAGAGGAAGGAGCAAACAGTTAACATAGAAAGAAGAAAGAGAAGGGAGAGAGTGGGAGTAAGAGCGAGGGTAATTAAAGAGAGAAAAAGAGGGAAACAAAAAAGGAGAGACTATGAGAGACAAATAGAGAGAGAAGAGGGAGAGAAAAGAGAAAAAGATAGACAGAATTGAGTATAAGAAGGAGAGAGCGAGGGATAGAGATAAAGGGAGAGAAAAGAGAGAAGGAAGCATTACAGAGGACGGAGTTGGGAGAGAAGGGAGCACTACCTTACTACTCTATCCCCCACCGCCCTTTCTCTCATGCCTCCCTCCCTCCCACTAAATCACCTGCCCTCTCTCCTTTCCTGCTCCTCACTCTATCCTTCCTTTCTCTCACCATTCTCCTATTTTCCCTCCTTTTTTCCTCTAGTCACTATCTCTTTCTTTATCTCTACTTACCTAACTCTCTACCATACTCCCTCTCTTCAATTTTTCTTACTCCCTCTCTCTATTTTTCATTCCCTTTATTCCTTACCTTTCTTTCTCTTACTTCTATTACTTTCTTTTCCATTTTCCATTTTCCATTACACACACTCACACACATGGACTCCCAATCTCTTTCATTTACTCCCTCTCGCTTTCTCTCTCAATCCCACCTTCATTCTATATCACTTACACTCTCATTCTTTGCTACTTCTCTCTCCTCATCTCTCTTCTATTGCTCACTCTCTCCATTTCTTCCTCTCTCCTCTCACTCTCCTTTCATTTATTTTTTTCCTCACTCTTCGTCTCTATTTTTGTCAAACTACTTATCACCCATCTCAATCACTCACTTAATATCTCCCATGCCCTCGCTCTATTCATTCTTTCTTGCTCTTTGTTTTTTTCTCTCATTTCTCTATCATCTATTACCACTTTCCCCATATCGCGCACATACACTCTCTCTCCAACTTTTGCTCTTTCAAATTTCTCTCTCTCTCTCTCATTGTTTCTCACTTTGTTCTCCCCGGTTCTCTCTCTATTCCTACTTCCCTCTTTAACTCTCTCAATCCTCTGTCTCACCCCTATCTCTCACACTCTTCCTTACTCTTGTTCTCAATCTCTCTCCCTCTCTCCCTATATATCTCTCTCTCTTGATCCATCGCTCACTACCTCTCTCATTTTCTATATTCTCTCTCTCTCTATCTCCCTACCTCCCTTCATCACACTTTCTTCCATTCCCACTCTCCTAATCGCTCTTTCTCGTTTCTCTCTCAAATCTATCCTCTTCTCTCTCTCACTGTCTTTCCGTCATCTATAAATCTCTTTCATTCTCCCACTATTCCTCATCACTCTCTTCCCTCTATCTTTCACTCCTCATTCTTACCCCTCTAGGCCTCCCTTATGTTGCTCACCCTTCTCTCTCCATCCCAGTCTCTCTCTACCGAGCTCTCACACACACTCTTACACCTTAATAATCTCTTCAATCTTTCTCCCTCTCACCTCTCGGCTTCTCGTTTTCTGATTTCTCCCATCTCACTCTCTTTACCATCTTGCTCTTTTCTCTCTCACACTCCATCCTCTCACTTCATTGCTTCTTCTTTCTATCTTCTTGTCCCTTTCTCTCTATCCATTGCTCTCTCTTTCGCACTCTATTCTCTCTCTATTTGCTTCTATTTTGCTCTCTTTCATTTGCTGTTTCTCTCATCTCTCTTTCATCTAACTCTTTCTCCCTATATCCCTCACTCTCTCTCAACTCTATTTGCCTCCATCCCCTCCCGCTATCTTTTTTCACACTTTCCTCTCTCCTCCCTTTTCTACACTTACATCCATCTCCTCACTCTTTCCATCTTCCTCTCGATCTTTCCTTGCCTTCTCTCTCAATCTCTCCCCTCATTCACTTGTTCTTCTTCCTCTCTCACACTCACTCACCTTTTCTACTCTATTTTCCTCTCTTTCTCTCTCTATTTCTGTGTATCTATCTTTCTCTCACTCTATATCTTTTCTTGCTCTTTTGTTCTTCTTTCTTTCATGATCTTCTTCTTCTCGACACTCCGCCATCTCTCTTCTTTATCCTTATCCCTCACACACACTCTCTCTCTCTAATTTTTATCTTTCTGGCCCCTCTTTCTTTTCTCTCTCTCACACACTTTCTCCCCTTCACTCTACCTTCCTCCGTCCTCCTAACTCTCTCCCTCCCTCCGTGTCACTTCATATCTATCTCACTCTCTTTCCTTACTCTTGCTCTCCACTCCCTCCCCCACTCCAAATATATCTCTTGCTTCACTGCTCACTACCTCTCTAATTCTCCAGCTTCCTACCTCTTTCTTCTCTATCTACCACCTCCCTTCCCTCACTCCTCACACTTTCTTCCCTTTCCTCTCTCGGCCCTCTATCTTTCGGCCCTCTATCTCACTCTCTCCCTTATATCATCTTCTCTCTCTCACTATCTTTTACTCTACAAACTTCTCTATTCCCTAATCTCGTTCTCTCTTTTTAGTCACTCTCTCTTTCTTACTCCCTCATTCTCGCTCGAGAGTGAGATGGAAAGAGATAAAGGTGTATGAGAGAGAGAGATAATGAGAATGAGAGTGGGAGAACGAAAGAGATCTATAAAGAAAGAGGAAAAGAGAGTGAGAGAGAGAGAGGAGGCTATAAGAGAGGGAATGAGAGAGAGGGAAAGTGAGAGAAATAGATATTAGAAAAGTGGGAATGGAAAGACATTAAGAGAATGAGTGAGAAAGAGAGATTAAGAGAGGGAGATGAGACAGTAAAAGAGATGGAGAGAGATTGAGAAAGAGAGATTAGGAGGGGAGAAGTAGGAGGGAGTGATGGAAAGATAAAGGATGAGGGATAGTAAGAGTGGAAATAGGAGAAGAGAAAGTCTCTAACTCCTCTCACCATGCACTCACTCACCAGTCTCCCTCCCTCCCTCTCACTTTGATGGGAGAAAGAGATGAAGGTGGGAGTGAAAGATGGAGGGATTTTAAATAGAGAGGGAGAGTAAGAGAACGTGCAAGAAGGACAAAAGGAGATAGGGAGATGTAGAGCAAGGGAGGGTGAGAGATTGAGATAAAGAAAGTGGGAGGGAGGGTAGTAGAGGAAGAGAATGAGATAGAAAACTCTGGAGAGAGAGAGTGAGAGGAAGGGAGAGGGAGATTGAGAGAGAAATAGAGAAAAGTAAAAGTGAGAGAAGAGAGAGCAAGAGAGAGGGACCGAGAGATAGTAATGGAGATAATAAAAGGGAGAGAGGGAGATCGAGTGAGCGAGTGCGAGAGGAGAGAGAGGAGAGGGATAAGTAGAAAGGGGGAAAGAGGCAGAGGACAAAGGAGGAGAAAGAGATGTGCGAGAGAAAATAAAATTGTGAGATGGAAATAAGGGGTCGAGAGCGTGATGTGAGAGCAATAAGAGAGAGGAGGAAGGGGAGAATAAGAGAAAGAGTTGTAGATAGTAGGAGAGAAAGGGTGAGTAAAGAGAGAGAAGAGAGGGTTATATAAACAAGGGAGAGAGAGACAGAGAGGGGGCAAAAGAGAGGGAAAAAGAGGGAGAGAGAGGGGAGGTAAGGAGCAAGAGAGAGGGAGAGAAAGATTTAAAGGAGAGAGAGAGGAGTGAGTAATTGAAGAGAGAGTCGGAAGAGATGAAGTGAGTGGAGTACGAGTGAGAGTGAACGAAGAGAGAGGAAGAGAGAGCACAAAAGGGAGAGAGTGTGAGAAAAATACCGAGGGAAGAGAGAGTGACCGAGTAGAAATGTGAAAGCGAGAGAAGAGGGGATAACAAAGAGGGAACAGAGCGGGTGAAAGAGATTATTGGGAGGTTTGGGAGAGGGAGTGAATGACTCGATCGTAAGAGCAGATGTAGAGTGTGCGAGACAGAGAAAGAGGAAGAAAGAGAGGGAAGGACATTACTCTTAGACATTACTTTATTCGCTCATGTCCATCTCACTATTTTTTATTTTCCCCTCATAGATCCGTCTTTCCTCCCCTCCCTCCCCCTCTTTCAATCCCTACTTCCCACTCTTTTCTTGCTCTCCCCCTATCTTACCTCTCGCTTCTATTGCACTCAATTATCGACTTCCTCTCCCTCTCTCATTTTCTTCGATAGCTCTCTCACTTCATCTCCTTTCTCACTCATTTCCTCTCTCACTTCATCTCCCATTCTCTCTCTAATACTTTCTCCTTCATTCTTACCCTCTTCGCATCCCCTCCCTCCCACTCTCTTATCTCAATATCTCCCTATCCATCTCCTTTTCTTTCCTTCTCACTCGTTCTTCTCTTAATCTCCCTCTCTATCTCAGTCTCGTCTACTATCTTCTCATAAAAGTTAAAGAGAGAGTATGTTTACTCTCTATCTTCTTGTTATGTTCTAAATCATTCTTTCTTTCCTTCCCCTCTCACTCCATCTTCGTTCCGGGGCCTCCTCTAACTCTCTCCATCCATCTCCCCCTTTCTCACTCTGTTCTTTATCTCTCTCTTTCTCACTCTCTCCTTCTGCTTGCGTCTCACTCTCTATCAGCCTGTTTGTGACTTTCTCTAGTTTCTCTCCCTCTCATTTCTCCGTATTTACTCATTGCTTCCGTCTACTTTATAAATCATCACTCCAACTCTCTCCCTTCCTCTCATTTTCTCTTTCTCATCCTCCTCTTCTCTCTCATTGTTTTTTACTTTCTCCTTCCCTCCCTCCTCTTTATCATTCCCGTCCTTTTGCTCTCTTTTTTCTTCGTCCCTCTCTCTCGACTTCTCTTTGGTCACTCTATATTTTTTCCTCTATTTCTCTCTCACTTTGTCACTCTCTCTTCCTCTCGCTCCCTCACTTTAATTTCTCTCACTTACCCCTCACTCGCTTCATCTCTCTTTTCTCACGCTCCCACTTTCCCTTTGTGGCTCTCCTCTCTTGCTTCCTTCCCTCACTCGCTTCATCTCTCTTACACACACACACACACACACACACACACACACACACACACATATATACATATATATATATATATATATATATATATATATATATATATATATATATATATATATATAGTGAGGAAAGAGAGAAGAAGAAAGTAAGAGTGAGTAAATTGAAGAGAAAGACAGGAAATAAAGTTCTAGAGAGAAAGAGAGAATAGAATGAGGAAATAGAGAGTGAGAGAGAGTGAGATGAAGAGAGAGATAAAGAGTGTGTGTTAGAGAAATAGATGAGAGAGAAAGGGAGGGAAGAGGGAAGGAGGTCGAGGGAGAAATGTAGTATATAGTGAGAAACAATAAGAAAGTGATGAAAGTGCAAAAGATCAAGAATTAATGAAAGAACCAAGAAAGTGATGAAGTGAGAGAGAAATGAGACAAAGAGCAAGAGAGTGAGCATGGGAGTGAGAGAGAAAGTACAAATTAGGAAGGTGGAAGAGATTGAGTAGAAGAGTGAGGTAAAGAGAGGAGATATATGGAGAGAAAAGGAGAGAGGGAGGAACGGAGTCAAAGAGGGAGAGGGAGAGAGGAAAAGATGTGTGAAAGGAAATGAGAAATAATGAGTGAGAGAAGAGGCAGAGAAAAAGATATAGAGAGCTGAGAAGAGGATTGAAATAGAGAGAAGGCTAGGGAGAGATGGAGAGCAATAAAGAGTGTACACAATATAGTGAGAGAAAGAGAGGCAATAAAGGGCAACATAAAAGAGCAAAAGACAAGAGAAAGGAGATATGCCAGAGAGAGCAATGCAGTGGTAAAGAGAAAGAAAAAGAGATAAAAAGGGAGAGGCCGTGTGAAAGATTGATGAAAGAGAGGGAGCAAGAGAGAGAGAGAGTTTATGAAAGAGAAATAGAGGATGCTCGAAGATAGAGTAAGAGAGAGTAAGAAGGGGGAGAGAGGGAGAGGAAAAAATGGATGATAAAGAGTAAGAGAGGAGTCAGAAAGGAGAGGGGGAGAAAAGGGACAGAGAAAGAGAGAGATATGGGAAAGTGTGAGTGAGAGAGGGAGGGGGGAGGGAGAGAGAGAGGAGAGAGAGGATGGACAAAAACAATAGCGAGAGAAGAGGGAGCAGCAGTACAAAGAGTAAGTGAGAGAGTTAATAAAGAGTGAGAAAAAGAGAGAAGGGATCGAGCTAAGTTAAAGAGAAGGAGAGAGAAATGGAAGAAAAGAGAGTGAGAGAATATGCGTATGGAGATAGAGAGGTGGAGTGGAGGGGGAAAGAGAGAGAGAGAGAGATAGAAAAAGAGGGTAAGAAAGAGATGTAATTGTGAAAGTAAACTTTAATAGAGGGAGAGTGAGGGAGGGAGAAGAGAGAGTGAAGGAAGAAATAAAGAGAGTGAGAGAAAGGGAGAGAGGGCAAAGGGAATGAGATTGGGTGAAGTGAGACGGGGGTTGAATCGGGAAGAGAGTGAGAAAGAGAGGGGGAGAGTGTGAGAAAGAGAAAGAAGGGTGGAGGGAGGAGAGATGGCAAGATAAAGGGAGAGAGAAAAGGAAAGATTGAGAGGATAGATAGGAACAGAAAGTAGTATAAGAGAGAATAAGTGAGAGAGAATGATCATGGAGCGAGACAAAGAGAGGGAATGAGAAATTAAGAGTGTTAGTGCAACTGAAGAGAGACAAAGAGGAGTGATGAACACAAGAAATGAGATGAGGAGAGAGTAAGAAAGTGATAAAAAGACATGGAATAAAGAGGAGATGTGGTAATATTTAAGGAGAAACCGAGATAAGAGGAGGTAGTGGTATGGTCTAAAGAGGTACGAATGAGAAGGAAAGGACAGTTGAAAGGAAGAGAGAGCGAGAAGAGAGTCCGAAGGAAGATCAAGTAAAAGTAAGCGAGCGAGGGGTAAAAAGAGTGGGATAATAGGAGAATGATAAGATAGAGAGCGACCAAGAGAGGAAGGAGATGGAGAGGGATAAATGGAGGAAGGGAGAGAGAGAGAATGAGAGAGAGAGGCTTGAAAGCAAGAGGGCGAGAAAGGAGAGAGATTGGGAATTGAAAGGATAGAAATGTAAACTGAAAGAGAGAAGAGAGAAAGGAGAGTGTCAAAGAGAGCATAAGATAAAAGAAGAGAATGCGAGATTAAGAAAGAGAGCGATTGAGAGAAAATAATAAAGAGAATGGGATAGAGAGAAGAGTTAAAATGGAGGGAGGGGGAGATGAGAGAGTGGGAGACAAAGAATAAGATCGTAGGAGAAATCGAGATGTAGAAAGTAGAAATGGAGCTAAAGAGGGTGAGAAGGAGAGTGATCGAGAGAGAGTGAGAGAGTGGTGAGTGTGTGAGCTACAAGAGAGAGAGTGAGCTACATTAGTATTACTCAGACAGGCAAGTTTTTATGGAGTGAGAAAGATGGGGACAGAGAGAGTGAGACCTGATAAATATATCAAGTGTGGAAGAGTCAAAGAGATTCGGGAAAGAAAGAGGAAAATATAGAATGCAAGAGAGGAAATGAGAGTGAGGACAACAAGAAAATGATATTAACAAGTGCGGGAAGGGAGAGAGAGGGGAGGGTGATGGCGGGAGAAAACAGAGATATACAGAGTGAGAGAATGGAAATATGATTGAGGGAGGAAGAAAGAGATATATAGATAGTGAGGGATAGAGTGAGAACATGTGTAAGGAATGATGTTGGGAGATTAGGTGACAAGAAAGGGAGAGAATAAGAGATAAATGTTCGAGAGAAAGTGAGAAATAATGAGAAAAAGAAGAGAGAAGGATTGTGAATGATAAAAGTTGTAGAGTGAGAGATAGAGTGTGTGTGGGATAGCAGAAAAAGATCGAGCAAAGAAAGAAGAGAGAGTGAATGAAGAGAGAGCATGAGAGTGAAGAGGAAGAGAGTGAGAAAGAAAGATGGGGACAGAGAAAATAGAGAGAGAGAGATCGAGAGAGAGAAAGAGAGGCAAGCGAGAGGGATTTAAGAGTTGAAAGATCGAGATAGAGATAGATTGTAAGAGGCATATAGTGAGAGAAATGAATATGATAAATAATAGAGTAAGAGAGGGTTAGTGAGAGGGGCAGGGAAGGAGATCAAGAGAATGTGAGTGAGAGAGACAATGAGAGAAAGAGTAGTGGATGCATTTGTAGGAGAAGTAAGAAAGTGTGTGAAAGAGAGAGGGGGAGAGAGAGAAATATGTAAGGACATAAAGAGGGAAGGAGGGAAAGTGAGAGAAGGGGAGAGAGAGTTGGGGACAGGAAGAGAAAGGGTGAAATGAATGGGAGAGAAGAGGGACAAATAAAAGACAGATCGGGGGAGAGAGAAAGAATGGTGAGAATGACTAAGATATCGTATGTTATGAGTTATGTTATAAAGATGAAGAAAGAGACCGGGAGAGAAAGAGCGATAGAGAGAACAAGAGGATGAGAGAGAGAGAGTTTGTGCGAGTGAGAGTAATGGAAGAGAGAACAATAAGAGAGTGCAATAATGATGAGAATAAATAAAGGAGCAAGGATAAATCAAAACGGAAGAAAGAACACCGAAAAGGGAAGAGCAAGAGAGAAAGTGAGGAAGGCAAAGAGCAAGAGATTAGGAGAGTGCATGTGTGTGTGAGAGAGAGGGGGAGAGGAGTGAGTGTGAGAGACATTGGAGGGGGGAGGGAGCAAGAGAAAAGCAAAATAATGGGGATAGACAGAAAGAGTAAAGAGGAGGGAGAAATGTAGTAACATAAGAGAGTAAAAGAGAGCGGGGGACAGAGAGACTGTGAGTGAGAAATAGAGAGGGAGGGAGAAGAGAGACCAACTAATTAAAGGAGAAGGGACCAAGAAATGAGATAAAATTATGTAGAAAACAGAGGAAGGAAGTGCAAGAGAGAGGGAGGAGAGAGATGTATCGAGAGAAAGAAAAGTGAGAAGAAGAGAGAACGAAAGAGAAATAAAGGAAAGAGGAGAAGAGAGAGAGGGCGTGAGCAGGAGAGAGACAAATTGTTATATTGGGAGAGAGCGAGAGAAGAGATAGACAGACTGGTAGTAGTTGGAAAAAAGATAAAGATTAATATGAGATAAGAGGGAAAGAGAAAATAAAATAAAGGAAAGAAAATGACAGTGGGAAAAGAGAGTGAGAGATACTGAGAGAGAGCTTAAGAGATTGAGCTAAGAAAGTGTGTGAATGTATGTCATTGAACAAAGGGAGAGAGGGGAAGGAAGAGTGATGCTGAAATTGAAGAGAGAATGAGGAAGGGAGAAAATGAGAGAGAAAGCACGAGAGAAAGAGAGAGGCCGTATAATCATGAGGAAAGAGAGAAAGGGAGAAAGTAAGAGTGAGAGGAATCAATGAGATTGAGAAGAGAAAGAAAGGGAGACAAAGAGTGCAAGAGAGAAATAGAGAGAAAAGAGAGTGAGGAAAAGTGAGCAAGAGAGAGTGAGACAGAGAGTGCGTGTGAGGGAATACATTTAGAGAAAAAAGGGGAGGGAGGAAGGAAATTGGGAGAGAAATGGGAGACAAAGTGAGAAACAATAAGAAAGCGATGAAATGGATCAAGATGAGAGGAATTCGAGAAAGTGACGAAGCAAGAGGAATTAAGTGATGATGAAGAGCAAGAGATCGAGGAAGAGAGAGGGAAAGATTTTAAAGGAAGTGGGAGAGAGTGAGAAGAAGGGTAAGGTAAAATGTGAGTGAGACATACCGAGAGAGAAGGAGAGAGGGAAGTATGAAAGAAAGAGAGGGAGGGGAGAGCAAAGAGGTGTGAGAAGGTGAGAAATAATGAGAGATAGAAATGCGTGACAGAGTGAAAGAGAGAGTCGAGAGTGGGATTGAAAGAGAGAATTGGGAGAGAGTTGGAGCGGGAAAGAGTGAGGGGAGTGAGAAAAAAATCGTAAAAGAGAGAGATATGACAGAGAGTGTGAAAGGCAACATAAGTGGCAGAGGAAGAAATAAAGAGATGAGAAGTGTCATGAGAATGATTAAAGAGAGAGAGGGAAACAAGCAGGGACAAGAGAGTGTAAGAGAAATATATGTTTGGAAGACAAGAGGCAAGGGAGAGTGAACGAAATGGGGAGGGAGAGCAAAAAATTGGATGATAAAAAGTGAGAGAGGAGTTTTGTGCTGGGGAGAGAGAGGGAGAGGAAAGAGGGAGAGAGGGAGAGATAAGACAGAGAGAGATGGGGGAAAGCTTAAGTGAGAGAGGGAGGGAGAGAAAAGAGAGATGTGAGGTCGGATGAAAAGAAATAGTGAGAGTAGTGAGACAAAGAAGACAGAGTAAGTGGGAGAGAGATAACAAAGGGTGAGAAAGAGAGAAGAAGGGAGTGAGCTGTCAAGAGAGGGAGCGACAGAAGGAGACAGAGATAATGATGAGAAATTCTGGAGATAAGTCAAGGAGAGAAAGGGCAGTGGAGATAGAGAGGTAAAGTGAGGGGGAAAGAGTGAGAGAGAGAGAAAGGGACAGTAAATCGGGAGAGAGAAAGGAAAAGTGAGTGAAATTTAATAAGAGAGAAGGAGAGACAAAGAACGAGAGAAGATATACTTGTGGGAAGAAAGAGGAAGTGAGAGGGAGTGAAAGAAAGCAATAGAGAAACAAAAAGTGATAAAGCACGGAGAGAGGGAGAAAGAGAGAGATTGACAATGAGTTGGGGATGATGGAAGACTGTGTAGGAGTGAGAGAGAAGAGAGAATGAGGAGAGTGAGGAGGGGTGCAGAGAATGAGAATTAGTGGGGAGAGAGAGATGAATTGGAAGAGAGGCATGAAGGAAGAGGGAGTGTGTGAGAGAGAAAGAAGAGAGTGAGAGAGACGGAGGGAAAGGAAGCAAGAGAGTGGGCGAGAGAGGGAGAGAAAGAACGAGTGAGAGAGGAGAGGAGCAAAATGTAATATAGAGAGTGTGCGAGAGGGAGTGAACACAGCGAGAAAGTGAGAGGGAATGAGGGAGTAAGAGTGAGAGGAAATTGAAGAGAGAGGAAGACGGAGCAAGAAAATAAGAGAGTGTGAAAGAGAAATAGACAGATGTGAGAGTGAGGGAGGAGAGATCGGAAGAGAAGGAAAGAGTGAGTTAGAGAGGTAGAGATTAAGAAAAGAGAGATATAGAGAGAAGAGAGAGATTGAAGAGTGAAAAAATGAGAGAGAGAGATTATGAGAGTCAAATAGAGAGAGAGAAGAGATTTAGAAAATATAGTGCAAGAGAGGGTTGGGGTGTAAGGATAGTAGGGATTGAGAGCAAGAGAATTAGTGAGAGAGACGGTCAAGAAAGAGAGTGAGTGAGTGGGATGCGCAGGTGAGAGAGAAGTGTGTGAAAGAGAGAGACGAGAGAAAGATAGAATGGAGATATAAAGAGTGGGAAGGAAAGTAAGAGAGGAAGACATAAAGGTTGGGATATGGGCGGAGAAAATGGAGAGAAACGAATGACAGAGAAGAGAGAAAATAATACCGATTAGAGAGAGAAAAAAATAGAATAAGAAAGATAGAGGGACATTTAAGAGTGAAAGTGATATAGAGATGAAGTGAGGGAATGTGAGAAAAAGTGCGAGTGAGGGAACAAGAGGAAGAAAGAGAGTGTATTCGAGTGAGAGTAATGGATAGAAAAATGAAGAGAGATAAAGAAAGCTAGTGAATAAATAAAAGAATAATAGAGAGAGAGGGAGGGAGTGAGAGAGATTGAAGAGAGAGGGGAATGAGAAAGGAAGAGAGAAGGAGAAAATAGAGAGAGAAGAGAGCGTGATAAGATAAAGTAAGAGAGAGTGAAAATGTGGAGAAAAGAGGGAGAGAATAAGGGAATGAGTTAGAGAGAGGGAGGGAGAAATAAAGAGTGAGCAAGTGAAAGAGGGAGGTGGAGAGGATGGGAAGGGAGAGCCAGAGGAAGGGAGGGAGGGTGAGTGATTGAGAGGGAGGAAGGAGGTCGCGAGAGAGTGTGTGCATGGGGGATGAGCAAAGACCGAGAGAGAGAGAGAGAGAAAAAGGGTGAGGGAGCTTCAAGAGAGAGAGGGAGAGAAAAAGGGCGAGGGAGTTCAAGAGAGAAAGGGAGAGAGAAGAGAGTTAGGAGCAAGAGTGAGATGAATTAAAGAGCTGATGGAGCTGCAAGGGATAAAGAGATAAGAAGAGAGAGAAAATGGAGAAAAATCGAGGAGCGAGGTAAGAGAAGGCAAGCGAGAAGCAACAGAGAGATGAAAAGGAAAGAAAATAATGAGGATGGGAGGGAGGGAGGGAGGAAGGGAGGGGAAGTAATAAACAATAAGAAAGAAAGAGGCTATGGGAAATAAAAGAGTGGGAGAATGAGAAGAAGTTAGTGTGGGATTTAGTGATTGATATAAAGAGGTAAAGATAGAAAAAATAAGAAGACCGATAAAACGCGAGATAGAGAAACATAATATATAGTAAGAGACAAGGAGAAAGGATAGAGAGAGAAAGAGAGATATAAATCATGAGTAAAGAGAGAGAATAGATAACAAGAGAGTAATAAAGAGTAGGAGAGAAAGAACTACAATAAAGATGAAACATAGTAACAAAAGGGTGAGAGCGAGAAAGAGAGAGATAGAGTGCAATAGTAAGGGAGAGAGAGAATAGGGGACATAGAGGGAGAGAGTGAGAGATTGAAGAGAGAGAGGGTGAGAGAGGGACAAAGCATGAAAGATTGAAGAGCAAGAGAGAGGAAATCGAAGGAAAAGATAGTGAGTAAGATGGAGATGGAAGTGAGATTAAGAGAATGATGTGAGAATGAGAGATGGAGAGAGGGAGATGGAGAAGAGGAGATGGTGAGGGAGGAGAGGGTGAGAAGTTGGAGAGAGAGAGAATTGATGAGAGAGGGAGAGTGAGAGAGAAATGTAGAGAAGAGAAAGAGAAAAGAGAGCAAGAGAAAGTGAATGGAAGAATACGATGGAGAAAAGAGAGGGAGGGAGAGAGAGATTGAAAGGAGTACAAGAGGAGAGAGAGGAGATATATTGGGAGTAAGGGAGAATAATAGGAAATGAGGGAGCGAAGTAGTAAGACAGAGAGAGGGATGTGCGAGGGAAAATATGAAATAATGAGATGGGGATGAGAGAGCTAGATGTGAGAGCACTAAGTGGACGGAGGGAGTAACAGAGAGAAGAGAGGGTGACTGAAGGCGTAAGAGAGAGGATAGAGAGAGACAAAGAGAGCTAGAAAATGATTAAGAGAGATAAAATATAATGAAAGAGAAACAAGAGAGAGAATGAACTAGAAATTAAGTGATAGAGGGAGGGAGGATAGATCAAGAGAGACAGGAGGAAGAAAGAGAGTGAGAGTGAGACCAAAATAGGGATCGAAAGGAGACTGAGAGAAGATAAAACAAAATGTAGGGAGGAGAGCTAGAGAGAGTGTAGATATAGTAGGAGATATGCAGGAGAGATACAGGGTGAGATGGAGATCGAGAGATATGGAAGTCGAGAGGGAGATAGAGAGAGGGAGGAGAAAGTGACTCAGCAAATGGCTTCGGAGAGAAAGAGTGAGAGAATGATAAAAGAAAGTGATAAAAGAGATCAAGAGAGTGTGAGAGACAAAGAGAGAGGAAGAGAGTGAAAGATAAAGAAAAGTGATAAGTGTGTAACAGATAAAAGGACCGGTAGAGGGAGAGAGGAAAAGAGAGAAAGAGGGAGGGAGTGACAGAGGTTGAAAGTGTGGGAGTGAGAGAGAAAGAGAGAATGAGAAATAAGAGCGAGTGAAGGAAGCTAAGGTAGAGAGTGAGTGAGCCGGAGAGAAGGGGCCGGAGAATAATATTCTCGTGGGGGAGAGAGGCGGATGAACCCGAAGAGTGTAAGGGTGGGAGAGAGTGTGTCTAGGAGAGTGGAAGACGGAGTGAGAGAGAGGGAGGCACTAAAGCAAGGGATAAGGGAGAGAGGGAGAGAAAGATCGAGAGGAGAGAGAGAAATAGAGCGGAACATAAGTGAGAGTAGTGGAAAGAGATGCAATATAGAGCGAAAAAGAGATGGGGAGAGAGGGAGGAAGATAGAGAGAAAACGAAGAGAGAAAGAGGGAGTGTGAAAGGGAGAGATAGTGAGAGACAAATAGAGATGAGAGCATGAGAGAACAAAGAGAGTGTGAGAGAGGTAGAGAGGGAGCAACAAAGAGAGAGATAGTAGAGTGGGAGGGAGTGAGATTAAGGGAGTGAAAGGGAGAGAGGAAGTGAAGGATAATGGGAGGGTCAAAAGTGAGAGATAGAATAGATGGTGAGAGAGATAAAAAACAGAGGCAGACAGAGTGAGAGAGATGTAGGTAGTGAAGGAGAAAGAGAGATAGGAAAAAAGTGAGAAGATTTAAAGAGAGAGAGGGAACACGAAAGTGAGAGAGAGAAAAAGACTAGCGAGAAGATCGAGTAAAGTGAGTTAGGGGTAAAAAGAGGGCAAGAATGGGACAATGGTGAAAGATAGATGGAGCAAGAGAGAGAGGAAGAGAAAAAGAGAGATGGAATAGAAAATGAAAGAAAGAGAAAATATTGCTCCATTATATCTTCTTTCTCTCAATCTTGTTCCTCCCTATCTTTCAACTTTGTTCCTCACTTACAACTCCTCATCGTTCGTTCTCACTCTCTACACTTGTCAATGTTCGTTCTATCTCCTCTATCCCCCCGCACACACACTCTCTCTCGCATCCTCCTCCCTTGTCCCTTTCAATATCTCACCCCTCCTTGCCTCCCTCTCTTTCCCTCCTCATCCCCTCCATATCCCTCCCTCACCGCTCACTCTATCTCTCCCCTCTCTCACTCATTCTCTACTCTCTCCCTCAATTTATTCTCCAACTCACTCTCTCTGCTCTATCTTCATTCACACACTATTTTCACACTATTTCTCTCCGTCTCTCTTCGTCCTCTCACTCTCTCTTTCCTTCTATTTTTCACTATTTATTCTCTATCATTATTTCTCTCTCTATCGTTTCTTCATTTTAGATCGAAATAGAGAGAAACGAGAGCAAGGAAAAATAGAGTAAGAAAAGATGAGTGATGAGGGAAGGAGAGTAAGAGAATGAGGGTGTGAGAGAGAGGAAGAAGGTTCGAGAGGTAGAGGGAGAGAGTGAGAGAGTAAAGAAGAGTGTGTGTGTGAAAAGAGAAGCGAGAGAGATATTAATAAAGATGAAGGAGGGATTCGAGTGAGAGAGTATGGACAGAGAGTGGGGGACATAATGAGAGAAAGAGGAAGGCGAGAGAGTAATAAAAGAGAGAGAAGAGAGAAGGAACAAAGAATGAGAATGGAGAGGGATAGCGTAAGAGTGAGAGTGATATAGAGAAGAAGAGTGGGGCTTAAGAGAATAAAGAGCAAGAGAGAGTAAGAGAAAGAGAAAGGAGTCTCGTGTGTAATTGGAGTGTAATGGAAAAGAGAGTAATCAAAGTGAGAGCAAGAGAAGTAAGAAAGAGAGGGAGTAAGAGTGAGATGAAATTTAATAGAGAAAGGAGAGAGAAAGGGAGAAAGAATAAATATTGTGGGAAGCGAGAGGAAGTGAGAGGGAGCAAGAAAAAACAAGAGAGGGAGCAAGTGAGAATGTTTGTGGGGGATAGTGAGTGATAAAAAAATGTAGAACAAAAGACCAGCATAATACAAAGTTAGGACAAACACAACAATGAGTGAGAAAGAGAGGACAGTAAATTTAAGTGAGAGGGAGTGATGGAGGGAGAGAGAGCAGTCGAGATGTTAGAGAAAGGAGTGACCGAGAGGGAGGGAGGGTGAAGAGGAGAATGAATGAGTGAGAGATGAAAGGTTTCAGAGAGGTGCATGGGAGAAAAGAGGGAGAGAAAAAGAAAAGCATTTGTGTGAGAGAGGGGGACAAGAGAGAGAGTGGGGAAAGCAAAGAGAGAGTACGAGTGAGTAGGGGAAGAGAGAGTGAGAGGAAGAGAGAGGAGAATGACTCAAAAAATGAAAAAGTAAGAGAGAGAATAGAGAGTGAGAAGGAGAGGGAGGGAGGGAGTAAGAGCGAGAATGAAATTGAATAGAGAGAGGAGCAAACAGAGAAAGAAAAAAGAAAGAGTGAGGAAAGATAACAAAAGAGAAGGAGCAATGAGAGATGAATGAGTGGGGGAACGAGATAGAGTTCGGGGAAAGCAAGAACAAGAGAGAGAAACTGATGTGGCACAAAGAGGCATGGAGAGAAATATATGAGTAAAATAAGAGGGAGAATGAAAGTAGATAGATATATCAATAGATATGGAGAAGGTGAGGGAGATTGAGAAAGTGAGAAGAAAAGAGATAAAATGCAAAGAAAGAGCAATAGAGATCAAGAAAGGGAGCTTAAAAGATCGAGATAGAGCAATAAAGAGTGAGAGAATGTACATAGGGATGAGATAGAGGGCGTGAGAGGGAAGGAGAGTGAAATTGATGAGAGAGAGAGAGAGCTTGAAAGGAAGAGAGTGTGCGATCGTGATATCGAGAGAAAAAAGTTTGGAGAGAGAGCTACCAAAGTGAATTTGAAGAGAAATGTTTGGAATGAGAAGGGGGGAGAGAGAGAGAGAGAGCGTGTGTGTGAGAGAGTGAAAAAGAAATCAAGAGATAGAGTTTATGTGTTATAGAAAAGGGAGGGAGAGAGTGAGGGAGGTTGTGAAAGAGGGAGAGAGAGAAGAAGAGAGAGTGGGTGAAGTGTATGAAAATGTGAGAAATAATGAGAATGGAGCGAAGGAGGGAGAGGAGTGAGAGAAAAAAAGTAACAAGAAATGGAGGAGAAAAGAAAGTGGGGAAGAGCAAGAAGGGGAGCTAAAGCTATTTAGAGATATAAAGTAAGATAAAATACGAGATCGAGAGGAAGGAATGCATGAAGTGATAAGGGTGTCGCAGGGAGAGAGAAAGAGAGAGAGAGGGAGCAAGGGAGGGAGAGAAAGTGTGTCAAGAAATAGAGGGTAATTCGGAAGATAGCAAGAGAGAGTGAGGAGGGGGAGAGGGAGAGCAAAAGAATGGATGATAAAGAGTGAGAGAGAGGAGTTGTGTGATAGAGGGGGAGAAAGTGCGAAAGTGATAAAGAGAGAGAGAGATAGAGGAAACCATGAGTGAAAAGAGAGAGAGGGAGGGCAAGAGAGAGTAGACTACTCGATGAAGAGTAACAATAAAAGAAGAGAGCAAGAATACATAATGTGAGAGAGAGAGAGATAAAAAAGATGAGAAAGTGAGAAGGGAGTGAGCTAATTGAAGGAGAGGGAGAAAGCAATAGAAGGAGCGAGAGATTAAGTGAGAAATTATAAGAGAAGAGAGTGAGAGAAAGAGGGATATGGAGATAGAGAGGTCGAAGTGAGGAGGAGAGAGAGAGATGGAAAATTGAGGGTGAGAAAGAGGAGTAAGTGTGAGAGTAAAATTCAATAAAGAGGGAGAGAGAACGAGAGAGCGAGAGAATGAAGGAAGAACAGAGAGAGAGTGAGAGAAGGGGAGAGAGGCAGAGAGAATTAGATTTAGTGGGAGAGAGACGGGGGGATGAATTGGAAGAGAGGAAAAGAGAGGGGGGAGAGTGTGTGAGAGATAGAAAGAAGAGTGCAAGGGGGAGAGGGATAGAGAGATGGAAGCAGGAGAGTGAAGAGAGATTGAAAGAAAGTTTGAGAGGAGAGGTAAAAGTGAGAATAAGTGAGAGAGAATGATCAAGGAGCGAGACAAAGAGAGGGAATGAGGCATTAAGAGTTAGAGTGTAACTGAAGAGAGACGAAGGGGAGTGAGGGTGCATCAAAAGAGAGATAGAAAAGAGAACGAGAGAGTAATGTAAAGAGATAGAATAGAGAGTTAGAGAGGTGGAAAGAGGGAGTGAGAAAGAGAGATAAAGAGGAAGTAGTGAAAGGGTCTAAAGAGAGAGCAGGAATGAGAAATGAAAGGAGAGTGAAAGGGAGAGAGAGTGAGAAGAGAGACCGAGGGAAGATAAAGTAAAAGTGAGTGAGGGTAAAAAGAGAGAGAGAGAACAGGAGAATTATTGGGGAGAGAGAGTGACCAAGGGAGAGAGGGGGAGATGGAGAGGGATACGGTGGTGGAAGGGAGAGAATAGAGAGAAAGAGAGAGGAGGGGTTGGAAGTAAGAGAGCGAGAGAGGAGAAAGAGAATTGGGAGTAGAGTGATATAAATGTAAGTGGAAAGAGAAAAGAGAGAGCAATAAATGAGAGTGTAAAAGAAAGTATAAGATATAGGAAGAGAATAAAGATTGAGAAAGAGAGAGAGTGAGAGAAAATAAAAGAGAATGGGATAGAGAGAGAAGAGTGAAAAATGGAGCGAGGGAGAGAATGAATATGATCTTTGCAGAGAGAGTGAGAAGAGAGCGAGAAATGGTGCTAAAGAGGGTGAGAGGGAGAGTGATGCTGAGAGAGGAGAGAGTGAGAGAGTGTATGAGTGTGTTAGATGGAGAGAGAAGAGAGCTTACAAGCAAGAACTAGAGAGGGCAAGATTAAGTGAGGGAGAAACATAGAGGGAGAGAATGAGACCTGATAAAGAGAACAATAATGAAGAGTCAAAGCAATCTAGAGAGAAAGAGGAAAAAAAGTGTGAGAGAAAAAGAATATAAGAGAGGAAATGAGACTGAGGGACAAGAGAGAAAATAAATATTAATAGGGTGGAATGGGAGAGAGAGTCGAGGGAGGGATGGAAGGAGAAAAGAAAGAGAGATAAGAGATGAGAGAATGAACAGAACGAGGGAGGGAGCAAGAGAGAACATAGACAGAGATGGATAGAGTGTGGGGAGAACAAGAGTAAGGAAAGAGAGGGAGATAAGGGTGACAAAGAGAGGGACGGATAGAGGGAGTGAGAAGTGTTAGAGAAAATAATGAGGAGAGAAGAGAGAAGGATTGAGAAAGATAAAAGCTGGAGAGTGAGAAATAGTGTGTGTGAGGGATAGGGTAGAAAAAGATTGAGCAAAGAGAGAGGAGAGAGTGAATGAAGAGAGAGCAAGAGAGAAAAAGTAGGAGGGTGAGAAAGAAAGATAGAATAAAGAGTTAGAGTTAGAGAGAGAGGCCGAGAGTGAGAAAAGAGAGAGATAGAGAGGATGAGAGAGATCAAGAGTGAAAGATCGAGATAGCGAGATTTTAAGAAGCAAATAATGAGAGAAAAGAAAATGATAAAAAAAGAGCAAGAGAGGGTTAGGGTGAGGGATAAAGGGAAGGAGAGCAAGAGAATGAGTGAGAGAGACAATGAGAGAGAAAGGGAGGGGGATACGTACGCAGAGGGAGAAATACGAGAGAGTGGGAGAGAGAAAGAGGGAGACATAAAGAGGGAAGAATTAATGTGAAAGAGGGAGAGAGAGAGTTGGGGATATGTAGAGAGAAAGGGTGAATGGAATCATAGAGAAGAGAGACAAATAAAAGACAAATTAGAGAGAGAGAAAGAATAATGAATGACAAGATAAGAGGGACGGTTATGATGCGAGAGATTATAAGAGATGAAGAGAGGGTCTGGGAGAGAAAGAGCGACAGAGAGAACAAGAGGAAGAGAGAGCGCAAAGGAAAGGGATAGTAATGGAAGAGAATAATAAGAGAGAGCAAAATGATAGAATAAATAGTGAGCAATAAAGAAATCAAAAGAGAAGAGAGGTGAGAGAACAGAGTAACAAGAGAAAAATGAAGAGCAAGAGAGAAAGTGAGGAAGGCAAAGAGGGAGAGATGAGAGAGGGAAAGTAAAAGAGAGTGGGGGATACACGGAGAGAAAGAGTAAAAGGAGAGGAGAACAGAAAGTAATATAAGAGAGGAGATAACAGGGAAAGCAGAGAATAAAGAGTGATAAATAGAGAGGGAGGGAGTGAGAGTGAGAATTAAACTAACTAAAGGCACACGGAGACCCGCAAATAGAGACAAGAATGGTGGAAGGAAGTGAGGGTAGGGGAAGGAAGTGCAAGAAAGATGGAGGGAGAGGAATAGAATGAGAGAGAGTGCAAGAGAGAGAGGAGGAGAGAACGAAAGAACAATAAAGGATGTGAGGAGTAGGAGAGAGTAGGGGAGTGACAAGTAGAGAGCAATAAAGGGTTATATTAAGAAAGAGTGAGAGAATAGATAGATAAATTGGTTAGTAGAGAATAGGAGAGATTAGAACATGAGATGGGGAGTGAGAGAAAGAAAATAAAACAACGAGAATGAAATTGGGAGTGTGGAAAAGAGAGTTAGAGAGATCGAGAAAGAGAGCTTAAGAGGTCGAGCTACGAAAGGGTGAGAATGTAGGGGGCTTTGAGAGAAAGGAGAGAGGGGGAGGAAGAGAGGCACTGAAATTGAAGAGAGAATGAGGAAAGGGAGAAAGGAAGAGAGAGAGCAATAGAGAGAAAGAGGGAGAGAGGGTCGAGTATTCACGAGGAAAGAGAGGGAGGGAGAAGGTAAGAGTGAGAGTGAAATTTAAGAGAAAGAGAAGAGAAATAAATGGAGACAATGTGTGAGAGACAAATAGAGAGAAGAGTGTGTGAGGAAAAATATGAAATAATGAGATGGGGATGAGAGAGCTAGATGTGAGAGCAATTAAGTGCGGGACGGAGGGAGTAAATAGAGAGAAGAGATGGTGATCAAGGAGAAGAGAGAGGATAGAGAGAGACAAAGAGAGCTAGAAAATGATTAAGAGAGATAAAATATAGAATGAAAGAGAAAACAAGAGAGAGAATGAACTAGAAATTAAGGATAGAGTGGAGGGGAGTGATGGGGGATCAAGAGAAAGATGGTGAGGAAGAAAGAGAGAGTGAGAGCGAGACCAAAAATAAGATCAAAGGGATCGAGAGAAGATAAAACAAAATGTAGGGTGTGAGAGCTAGAGAGAGGTAGATAGAGGGAGATATGGATAGAGATAGAGGGTGAGATGGAGATTGAGAGAGATGGAAGTCGAGAGAGGGAGATGAGAGAGGGAGGAAAGTGGTCGAGCAATGCATTGGAGAGAAAGAGTGAGAAGAATTATAAGAGAAAGTGATAAAAGAGATCAAGAGAGTGCGAGAGACAAAGAGAGAGGAAGAGAGTGAAAGATAAAGAAAAGTGATAAGGTGTAAATAGATAAAAGGACCAGAGAGGGAGAGAGGAAAGTGAGAGAAAGAGGGAGGGAGGTCATAGGTCAAGTGTAGGAGTGAGAGAGGAAGAGAGAACGAGAAAGAAGAGCGAGCGAAGGAAGCAGAGAGAGTGAGCGAGTGGGAGAGAAGGGGCTGGAGAATAATATTTTGTGGGGAGAGAGTGGTGGATGAAACCGAAGTGCGTAAGGGCGGGAGAGAGTGTGTCTGGGGGAGATGAAGACGGAAAGGGAGAGAGGGAGGAAGGGACGAAAGCAAGGGACAAGGGAGAGAAAGATTGAGAGGAGAGAGAGAAGAGAGCGGAACATAGGTGAGACTAGTGAAAAAGAGTGAACATAGAGTGAGAAAGAGATGGGGAGAGAGGGAGTAAGAGAGTGCGGGTGAAACCGAAGAGAGAGAAAGTGGGGAGTGTGAAAGGGAGAGAGTGTGAGAGACAAATAAAGATGAGAGCATGAGAACAAGAGAGTGTGAGAAAGGTAGAGAGGGAGCAACAAAGAGAGAGATAAGCAGAGTGGGAGGGAGAGAGATTAAGGAGCGAAAGGGAGAGAGAGAGGAAGTGAAGGGGATAATGAGAGAGTTAAAAGTGAGAGATAGAATAGATGGTGAGAGAGATAAAAACAGAAAGGAATAGAGTGAGAGATGTAGGTAGTGACGGAGAAAGAGAGATAAAGAAGTGAGAAGGTTCAAAGAGAGAGTAGGAACACAAAAGTGAGAGAGAGAAAAAGTCTATGAGAAGATCGAGTAGTAAGTGAGTTAGTGGGTAAAAAGAGGGCAAGAAAACGGGAGAAATTATGAAAGATACTGAGCAAGAGAGAGTGAAGAGAAAGAGAGATGGAATAGAAAGTGAAAGAATGAGATAAATATTTCTCCATTAATTTTTCTTTATCTCAATCTTGTTCCTCCTGCCTTTCAATCTTGTTCCTCACTCTCTACAACTTCTCACTGCTTGTTCTCACTCTCTACACTTCTCAATGTTTGTTCTCCCTCCTCTATCCCCTCACACACACTTCGCATCCCTCCCTCCCTCGTCCCTTTCAAAATCTCACCCCCTCCCAGCCTTCCTCTCTTTCCCTCTCATCCCCTCCATATTCCCTCCTCACCTGCCTTCTCTCTATCTCTCCCTTCTCACTCATCTCTCGCTCTCTCCCTCATTTTATCTAACTCACTCTCTCTCGCTTCTATCTTCCTTCACACACTATTTTCACACTATTTCCCTCTTCCTCGCCTCTCTTTCTTTCCTCATTCCTCTCTCTTTCAATCTTCTCTCACTCTCTCTCCTTCCTTCTATTTTTCACTATTTATTCTCTATCTTTATTTCTCTCTCCTCTATCGTTCTCTCTTCCATTTTAGATAAATGAGGAGAAATGAGAGTAAGGGAAAAATAGAGTAAGAAAAGATGATGGTGGGGAGTGAGGGAAGGAGAGCAAGAGAATGAAAGTGTGTGAGTGAGAGGGGAAGAAGGATCGAGAGGTAGAGGAAGAGAGTGAGAGAGTAAAGCAGAGTGTGTGTGTGAAAAAGAGAAGCTTTGGTAGAGACACATAAAGATGAAGGAGTGGACGGAAAAGTAGAGAGGGAGAGAGAGAGTGGGGGACATAATGAGAGAAAGAGTGAAAGGAGAGAGAGTAATAAAAGAGAAAGAAGAGGAGAGAAGGAACAAAGAATGAGAATGCAGAGGGATAGCGTGAAGAGTGACAAGGATATATAAGAAGAGTGATCGAAGAGAATACAAGAGAGAGTAAGAGAAAGAGAAAGGAGTCTGTGTAATTGAGTGTAATGGAAAAGAGAGTAATCAAAGTGAGAGCAAGAAAAGTGGGTTAGAAAGAGAGGGAGTAAGAGTGAGAGTGAAATTTAACAGAGAAAGGAGAGAGAAAGGAGAAAGAAGAAATATTGTGGGAAGCAAGAGGAAGTGAGAGGAGTGGAAGAAAACAAGAGAGGGAGCAAGTGAGAATGTTTGTGGGGGATAGTGAGTGATAAAAAAATAGAGAACAGAGACCATCATAATGGCAAAGTTAGGACAGACAACAACAATGAGTGAGAAAGAGAGAGTGAGAGAAATTTAAGGGAGAGGGAGTGATAGAGGGAGAGAGAGAGAGCGGGAGAGAGAGTAGAGCGATGTTAGAGAAAAGAGTGAGTGAGAGAGGGAGGGTGAAGATGAGAGTGAATGAGTGAGAGAGATGGAAAGGTTTAGGGGAGGTGCATGGGAGGAATAGAGGGAGAGAAAAGAGAGCATTTGTGTGAGAGAGGGGACAAGAGAGAGAGTGGGGAAAGAAAAGAGAGAGCAAGATGCTTAGCAGATGTAGGAAGAGAGAGTGAGAGGAAGAGAGAGTGGGAGAGGAAGAGACAAGCGAGAATGATCAAAAAATGAAAAGTAAGAGAGAGAATAAGAGAGTGAGAAGGAGGGAGGGAGTAAGAGCTGTAATGAAATTGGAATAGAGAGAGGAAGCAAAATAAAGAAAGAAAAAGAAAGAGTGAGGAAAGATAACAAAAGAGAAGGAGCAAGAGAGATAACATAGGAACAAGATAGAGTTCGGGAAGGAAGAACAAGAGAGAGAAACTGAAGTGGCACAAAGAGGCATGGAGAGAAATATATGAGTAAAATAAGAGGGAGAATGAAAGTAGATAGATATATCAATGGGGACATGGAGAAAGTACGAGAGATTGAGAAAGCGGGAGAAGAAAAGGGATAAAATGCATCGAAAGAGCGATGTAGATCAAGAAAGGCACCGAAAAGATTGAGATGTAGCAATAAAGAGTGAGAAAATGTATATAGGGATGAGATAGAGGCGTGAGAGGGAAGGAGAGGAATTAAGTGAGAGAGAGCGGAAAGGAAGAGAGTGTGCAATTGTGACATCGAGAGAAAAAAAAAGTTTGGAGAGAGAGCGACAACAAAGTGAAATCAAGAGAAATATCTGAAATTTGTAAGGAGAGAGAGAGAGCGTGTGTGTGAGAGAGTGAACAAGAATGAAGAGATAGAGTTTATGTGTTATAGAAAGTGGGAGGGAGAGAGGAGGGAGGCTGTGAAAGAGGGAGAGAGCGAAGAAGAGAGAGGGAGGGAGAAGTGTATGAAAATGCGAGAAATAATGTAGAATGAGCGAAGGAGGGAGAGGAGTGAGAGAAAAATAGTAACAAGAAATGGAAGAGAAAAAAGAATGTGGGAAAGAGCAAGAAGGGGAGCTAAAGCTATTTAGAATATAAAGTAAGATAAAATATGAGGTCGAGAGAAAGGAATGCATGAAGTGATAAGTAAAAGAGGGAGAGAAAGAGAGAGAGGGAGCAAAGGAGGGAGAGAGAGTGTGTCAAGAAATAGAGGGTACTGAAAGATAAAGAGCAAGAGAGAGTGAGGAGGGGAGAGAGGGAGAGCAAAAGAATGGATGATAAAGACAGAGAGAGGAGTTGTAAAGGGATAGAGGGGGAGAAAGTACGAAAGTGATAATGAGAGAGAGATAGAGGAAACCATGAGTGAAAAGAGAGGGAGGGCAAAGAGAGTAGGAGGATGGATGAAGAGCACAATAAAAGAAGAGGAGCAGCAATATACAAAGTGAGAGAGATAAAAAAGAGTGAGAAAGTGAAAAGAAGGGAGTGAACTAATTTGATGAGAGCGAGAGTGCACAGAAGGAGCGAGGATTGATAGAGAAATTATAAGAGAGGAGACTGGAGAGAAAGAAGGGGATATGGAGATAGAGAGGTCAAGTGAGGCGGAGAGAGAGATAGAAAAATCGAGGATGAGAAAGAGGAGTAAGTGTGAGAGTAAAATTTAATAGAGGCAGAGAGAATGAGAGAGTTGAGAGAATGAAGGAAGAAATAGAGAGAGTGAGAGAAAGGGAGAGAGGCAGTAGAGAATGAGATTTAGTGGGAGAGAGATGGGGATGAATTGGAAGAGAGGAGAAAGAGAGGGGGAGAGTGAGAGAGAGAGAGAAAGAAGAGTGCAAGGGGGAGAGGGATAGAGAGATAATAAAGAGAGTGAAGAGAGATCGAAAGAAAGATTGAGAGGAGAGGTGGTAGCGAGAATAAGTGAGAGAGAATGATCAAGGAGCGAGACAATGAGAGGGGAATGAGGCATTAAGAGTGAGAGTGCAACCGAAGAGAGACGAAGGGGAGCGAGGGAGCATCAAAAGAGAGATAGAAAAGAGAGTGAGAGAGTGATGTAAAGAGATAGAATAGAGAGTTAGAGAGGAGGAAAGAGGGAGTGAGAAAGAGAGATAGGAGGAAGTAGAAGGGTCTAAAGAGAGAGCCGGAATGAGAAATGAAAGGAGAGTGAAAGGGAGAGAGAGGAGAAGAGAGATCGAGGGAAGATAAAGTAAAAGTGAGTGAGGAGTAAAAAGAGAGAGAGAGAACTGGAGAATGATTTGGGAGAGAGAGGGACTAAGGAGAGAGGAGATGGAGAGGGATATAGGTGGAAAGGGAGAGAAAAGAGAGAAAGAGAGTGAGGGTTGGACGTAAGAGAGCGAGAGAGGAGAAAGAGAATTGGGAATAGAGTGATATAAATGTAAGTGGAAAGAGAGAAGAGAGAGCAAATAAAGGAGAGTGTAAAAGAGAGTATAAGATAGAAGAGAATAAAGATTGAGAAAGAGAGAGAGTAAGAGAAAATAAAAGAGAATGGACAGAGACAAGAGGAAAAGTGGAGCGAGGTAAGAGAGAGGAGACAATGGGAGAGAATGAATAAGATCTTTGCAGAGAGAGTTAGATAGAGAGCGAGAAATGGTGCTGGAAGAGGGTGAGAGGGAGAGTGATGGTGAGAGAAAGTGAGAGAGTGTGGGCGAGTGTGTTGGGATGGAGAGGAGTAAGCTACATAAGCAAGAACTAGAGAGGGCAAGATTGAGTGCGGGAGAAACATAGAGGGAGAGAATGAGACCTGATAAAGAGAATAAGAATGAAGAGTCAAAGCAATCTAGAGAGAAAGAGGAAAAAAAGTGTGAGAGAGAAATGAATATAAGAGAGGAACTGAGACCTAGGACAAGAGAGAAAATAAATATTAACATGGTGGAATGGGAGAGAGAGGACAGTGAGGGATGGAAGGAGAAAAGAAAGAGAGATAGAGAGTGAGAGAATGAAATAGAGAATGAGGGAGGGAGCAAGAGAGAAATGTAGATAGAGATGGATAGAGTGAGAATAAGAGGTTGGAAAGAGAGTGGGAGATAATAAGGGTGACAAAGAGAGGGACGGATAGAGGGAGAGATAAAGAAAGAGAGAAGTGTTAGAGAAATAATGAGGGAAAGAAGAGAGAAGGATTGGAGAAAGATAAAAGTTGGAGAGTGAGAAATAGTGTGTGTGAGGGATAGAAAAAGATCGAGCAAAGAGAGAGGAGAGAGTGAATGAAGAGACAACAAGAGAGAAAAAGTAGAGGGTGGAGAAAGAAAGATAGAATAAAGAGTTAGAGTTAGAGAGAGAGGTCGAGAGTGAGAAAAGAGAGAGATAGAGAGAGGGAGTAAGAGAGATTGAAGAGTGAAAGATTGAGATAGTGAGATTTTAAGAGGCAAATAATGAGAGAAAAGAAAATGATAAAAAAGAGCAAGAGAGGGTTAGTGAGAGGGATAAAGGGAAGAGAGCAAGAGAATGAGTGGGAGAGTGACAATGAGAGAGAGAGAGTGAGGGGGATGGGTGGATGGAGGGAGGGAGAATATGAGAGAGTGGGAGAGAGAAAGAGGGAGACATAAAGAGGGGAAGGAAGCAAATTGAAAGAGGGAGAGAGAGAGTTGGGGATATGTAGAGAGAAAGGGTGAATGGAATCAGAGAGAAGAGAGACAAATAAAAGACAAATTAGGAGAGACAGAAAAGATTAAGGAATGATTAAGATAGAGGACGAGTTATGAGTGAGAGTAATATAGAGATGAAGAGAGAGTTTCATGGAGAAAGAGCGGCTGTAGAGAACAAGAGGAAGAGACAAGGAAGTGAGTGGGAGAGTAATGGAATAGAGAATAATAGAAGAGAGAGCAAAATGATAGAGAATAAATAGTGAGCACAAAGAAATCAAAAGGGAAGAGAGGTGAGGGAAGAAATAACAGGAGAAAAATGAAAAAGCAAGAAATAAAGTGAGGGAAGGCAAAGAGAGAGAGATGAGAGAAGGAAAGCAAAAGAGAGTGGGGGGATAGACGGAGAGAAAGACTAAAGAGAGGAGAACAGCATATAAGAGAGTGAGAGATAATGGGAGAGAGAGAATAAAGAGTGAGAAATAGAGAGGGAGGGAGTGAGAGTGAATTGAATTCATCGAAAGGTACAATGAGACCAAGAAATGTAGACAAGAATGTAGAGAGAAGTGAGATAGGGGAAGGAAGTGCAAGAAAGAAGGAGGGAGAGGAATAGAATGAGAGAGAGTGTAAGAGAGAATGAAAGAACAATGACAGGAGTAGGAGAGAGGGGGAGTGACAAGGAGAGAGCAATAAAGGCTTATATTAAGATGGGGAGGGAGAGAATTCATAGATAAATTGGTTGAAGAGAGACGATAGAGATTAGAACATGAGATAGAGGGAGAGAAAAAAATAATAACAGAAATGAAATGGTGGAGGTAAAAGATGGCTCAGTAGAGATCGAGAAAGAGAGCTTAAGAGGTCAATGCGAAAGGGTGCGAATGTACGTTCGAGAGAAAGGAGAGAGGGGAGGAAGAGTGGCACCGAAATTGAAGAGAATGAGGAAGGCAAAGAAAGAGAGAGAGCACGAAAGAGAAAGAGGGAGAGAGGGTCGAGTATTCACGAGGAAAGAGAGGGGGAGAAGGAAGAGCGAGAGTGAAATTTAAGAGAAAGAGAAGAGAAATAAATGGAGACAATGCGAGAGTATAAATAAGAGAGAAGAGCGAGTAAGGAAAAAGAGAAAATATAGAGATTTGTAAATATAGAAAGTGAGGTGAGAACAAGAGTAAGAAAAAGACAGAGATAGAGGAAAGGCAGAGAGGGAGGGAGAGTGAGATAGGAGTGTGAGAACTTGAAAAGAATTGAGAGATACTAGCTGAGCACACGAGAGAGAGTACGTGTGGGGGATGGGGGAGAGAAAGATTTGAGCAAAGAGAGATACTTGGGGTGAGTGTGTGTGAGGAAGGGAGAGAAATGAAGAGAGAGGGAGGGCAGGAAGGGAAAAAGTTGGAGAGAGTGTGAGAAAGAGAGAGGAAGAAGGGAAATGAGAGAACAGAGAAAGAGAGTGTGGGGATAAAGGAAGAGAAAGACTCGAGAAGGTAAGAGAGAAGTCACTTCGAGAATAAAGAATGAGAGCGAGATGTCAATAAACCGGGAGAGAGAATAAAGTGTATGAAAACGTATAAAGGGAGGGAGAGAGGAGAGTGAAGCCGAAGAGAGAGAGAGAGTGTGAAGAGAGAGAGAGTAAGAGAAAAGGAGCAAGAGAGAGAATGAGGATGGAACAAGAGAGAGTTAGAGGGCGAGTGAGAGAGAGAGGGAAAGAGAAAAGGGTGAGAGTGTAAGAGAGAGAAGCAATTGGATGAGTAAGAGAGAGGAAAAGAGAGATGGATATATGGAGATAAGGAATGAGCAAAGAGAGAGAAATATAGCAAGAAAGAGCTGCAGAGCGAGAGAAAGAAACATAATAAAGAGTGAGACATAGTGAGAAAGGTAGAGAGCGAAAAAGAAAGAGATAAAGGATAAAAGTAAGAGAGAGTTAGAAAGGGGGTGAGAGTAAGAGAAATTGAAGAGAAAGAGGGAGTGAGAGAGCGAGAGAGAAAAAAATTAAGAGAAAGAGACGGATAGGAAGCGAAAGTTGAAGAGAGAGAGCAAAGATAACAGCAAGTTCTTGAGATCGACAGATTAAGAGAATGTGCGAGAAGGAAAGGAGAGAGGGGGAGGAAGAAGAAAGAGAGAGATAATAAGAGAGAGGTAAGGGAAGTGCAAGAATGAGAGAGAGATAGAGAAAATGAGGGAGAGTGCGAGAGAGAAGGAGAGAGAACGAAGAGCAAAAGTGAAGGAAGACAAGGAGAGGAGTGGATGTGAGAAAAGGGAGAGTAATAAGGTATTAGATAAATTTTTGCAGATGTGTAGGGAGAAAGAGATAGGAAAATGAGATGGAGGGGAAGAGAGAAAATAAAATAATGAGAAAGAAATGCAACGTGTGGGAGAGAGAGCTAGAGATTGAGAAAGAGATAAGAGAAAGATATATAATAAGAGGGAGATGCGAGAAATATTTGTAAGGGGAGATAGGAGTTAGAGTGGAGAGGGTGCGAGAAAGAGAGAGTAATAAAGTGTTATATGGAGGGATAGTGAGACAATAGATGGATAAATTGCGATACAAAGAGAGAAAGATATAGGAACATGAGAAGGAAGGGAGAGACAAAACAAAATAGCGAGAAAGAAATGAAGAGTGTGTGAAGAGAGAGCTAGAGAGAGATCGAGAAAGTGAGAAAAGGAAAATAGAGAATAGAGGGAGTTGTGTGAGAAATATTGGCTGCGGTGAGAGGGAGTGAGAGGGGGAGAGAGAGTGGAGATAGAGAGAAAGAGTAAGAGAAAAAAGAATAGAGTAACATAAGAGAGTAAGACAAGAGGAAGAGAGAACAGAGAGAGAGTAAGAAAGGGAGATGAATAAAGAATGAATGAGATTGGGGAGGGAGGAAGAGTGAAAGTGAATTTGAAAAGAGTCGAGAGAGAAAGAGAGTCGAGGGATGGAAGCTAAAGAGAGGAGAAGAGAGAGAGTGGGGGATAAGAGAGAGCAAGAGGAGGAGTGAGTGAGAGAGAGGGAGAGAGCAAGAGAGAGTGGGTGATTGAGTGAGAGAAAGAGAGAGAATAAAGGTTAACATAAGAGAGAACAAAAAGTCTCGAGAAAGAGCAAGATAATACAAGAAGCGAGAGGGCATAGTAGTAAAGAAATGGAAATAGAGAGATGGTGGGAGGTCGTAAGAAAAGATCAAGGGAGAGGGACAAAGAGAGGGGCAAAGAGTGTGAGAGAAATAGAGAGTGCTGGAAGATAGAACAAGGGAGATTGAGCGAGAAGGGGAAAGAGAGGTGTAGAGGAAAAGAATGGATGATAAAGAGTGGAGCGAGAGGAGTCAGAAGGAGATATGGAGTGGAGGAAGAGAGGGAGAGAAAGTACGAGAGAGAGAGAGAAAGGAAAGTTCGAGTGAGAGAATGAATGAGGAAGGGAGATAGAGGAGAGAGAGTGGAGGATGGACGAAGCGAAATAATGAGAGATGAGAGAGCAACTATTCGCAGAGAAAATGAGAGATAGACAACAAAGAGTGAGAAAGGGAAAACAGTGGAGTGAGCTAAGCCAAGACAAGGAGGGAGCGACAAAAGGACAGATAGAGTGAGAGGTAAATTGGAAGAGAAGAGAGAGAAAGAAACAAGGAGATGAAGATAGAGAGGTAGAGTGAGTGGATAGAGTGCGAGAGAAAGAGAGATAAGAGAATAAAGGGTGAGAAAGAGCTAGGAGTAAGAGTGGGAGAATTAAATTTAATAAAGAGAAAGGAGAAAGTAAAAGGGAAAGTGAAGAGATATTGAGGAATGAGAGAGGAAGTGAGAGGGAGTGGAAGAAAGCAAGAGATAATGTTTGTGGGGATAGTGGTGAGGAAAATCAGAGAAGAGAGACCATCATAACACAAAGAGAGAGACAATAAACTATGAGAAAGTGAGAGAGGGAGTGAAAGAGATGTAAGTGAGAGGGAGCGATGAAGGGAGAGAGAGAGGGAGAGAGAAGAGCGTGGGGAAAGATAAAGGAAGAAGGAATGAGGAGACATGGAGGGTGAAGACAGAAATGAATGAGAGAGAGAGAGAGAGAGGGAGAGAAAGTCGAGGTGAAGTGCGTGGGAGGGATGGAGGGATAGGAAGAGAGACCATGGAGAGAATAGGACAAGTGAGAGAGCGGGGAAAGGAGAGCGAGAGAGATAGGAGGAGAGAGTAGGAATAGAGAAAGAGAGAGGAGAGAGAGAAAGGAATGATGAAGAAAAGAAAGAGTAAGAGAGAGAGTAGAGACCGAGAAAGTGAGGGAGGGAGTAAGTGACAATGAAATCGTAATAGAAAGTGGAGCATAAAAGAGAGAAAGAGAAAGAGTAAGGAAAGTGAGCAAAAGAGATGAGCAAGAGGGACAATAAGAGAGACAATAAGACTTAAAAGAACAAGAGATAAAGAGGAGAGGAGGTTAATAAGTGGGAGAAAGGAACAGATAAATAATGGAGACAGAGATGCTTTGATGAGGGTATCTATATGCAGAAAAAGAGAGACAAAGAGAGAGCAAGTGAAGGGAAATGAAAGGATTTGAGAGAGAGATAAAGTGAGAGAAGGTAAGAAGTTTCGAAGGAAAAGGAGAGAGTCGAAGACGACGAAGAGAGAATGATGGGGAAAAGAGGACAAGGAGAGAACGTGGCAGAGAGAGAATGAGAGAGGAGTTCGGTCAGGTGGGAGAGGGGGCGAGGGGGAGAAAGTAAGAGAGAGGTTAGAACATATTCAAAGCGAGAGAGAGTGCGTAAGTGAGAGAGAGAGAGATTGGAAAGAAGGAAAAAGGAGAGAGGGGGAAGTTAGAGTGAGAAAATGTGTTCATGAAAGTTGGGGGGAGTGAGGGAGTGTGAAGGACAAGAAGTGAGACCGAGAAAAGAAAGAGAGAGAATGAAAGAGAGAGAGGAAGTGGGGGATAGATAAAGAAAACAAGTAAGAGGAAGAAAAGTGAAAGAGATAATGGAGAGTGTGATAGATAAAGTAAGGGAGTAGGTCCCTCTACTTTTTTTCTCTTTAGCACTATGTTCTCTCTCACTATCCCTCACTCTCTCACTCTCCCTCTCTCGCCTACTTATCTCTCTTTCAATCCTGACACTCAGCTTTTATCTCTACCTCTTCTCTCTCTCCATTATTTCTAACCTTCTCTCACACATCTACTCTTCTCCCCTCCCTCTTTCACTCCCTTCCTCCTTCTCTCCCTTCTCTCTCTGCTTTCTCTCACTCCTTTACCTTACTCTCTTCTCACTCTCTTATACTTTCTTTATATATCTTTCTATATCACTCCCACTCTCATTCTTTTGCTCTTTATTATCTATCTCCTCCCCTCCCTCTCACTCCATATCTCCATCTATATCTCTCTTCTTTCAAACTTGCACTCACTATCGTTTGCCTCTGCATTCGCATGAGTCTCTCTTCTCTCCTTGTTTCTTCGACTCCTCTCACCTCTCCTTGCTAACTCTTCAATCCCTATCTTCACTCCCTCTCTTGCTCTCTCTCCCTATTTCATCCCTTTTTTGTTGTTTCTTTGCTAACTTTTGTCCCCTCTCTCGTTCCCTCTCTTGCTCTCCTTTCTATCTCCCTCTCTTCTCTCACTTTACTCACTCTTTCTCTCTCTATATCTCTTGCTCTCTCTCTCACACACTCTCCCTCCCTCATACACTCTCTCACTCTCTTCTTGCTCTCCCCCATATCCATCTCCATATTTATTATTTTCCCTCATACATCTCTCTTTCTCCGATCCCTCCCTCTTCATATCACTTCCGTATCTATTTCTCCCTCTCTTCCTATCTCACTCCCTTCTATATCTCTCTCCTTCGCACTAATCATTCACTCTCTCTCCCTCCCTATCGTTTCTCTATCACTCTCTCTCAACTCTTTCTTTCTCTCTCTTCTCACACTTTCATTTTTACCTTCCTATCTACCCTCTCGTTGCTTCTCTATTCCTCACTCCCTCTTCACTCGCTCCCTCACTTCATTAATTTCATTCTCACTCTTACGCCTTCAATCTCACTCTCTCTTTCTCTTTTGCTATATTCACCCTTTCTCTCTTCTTTCTCTATCTCTCTCAAACTCCCTCCCTCCCCAAGACTCTCTCTCGTCCATCTATCATTCTCTCTCGCTCTCTTTCTCTTACTCTCTTTCCTCCACTCGTTTCTTCTTCAACTTCATTCTCACTCTCACTTTGTCTTTCCTAATCTTTATTCTCTCTTCCTCTTTCTATTGTTATCTTACCTCACCTCTCGCTATTCTCTCTCACCATCTCTTTTACTCTTCTTACTCCTTCTCCTCCTCTACCCCACACTCTTCGTTCTCTATTTCTCACTTCCCTCCATTCCTCTCTCTCTCTTACACTCTCTCTCCACTTGTCTCTCCCTCGTTCTCCCTCTCTCTCTTCTCACTCTTCATTGCTCTCTCTCATTCTCTCCTCATTCTCTTATTCTCCATCTTGTCACTCTCTCTTTCTCTATCTTCCCTCACTTTCCTTCTCTCTCAATATTTCTCTCACTCTCTCCTTATTTCTCCCTTCCTCTCTCTTTCTCACTGTTTAATTGCTTTCTCTTTCTCTATTATTGCTCACTCTTTTTCTCTACCACTTTCCCTTCTATTTTCTCTCTCCCTCTTCATCCCTTTCTCTCTCTTCTTCCGATTTTCTCGACAAAATCTCGTACTTTCTCTATCCATCCAGAAGTTAGGAGGGATGGTAGCAATAAAGAGGAAGCGGTGATGAGGGAGTAGAAAAAGTGAGGGAGAGAGTGGGGGAGAGGGAGAGCAGAGAGAGTGAAAGAAAAAGGAATAAAAGGCCACCTAAGAGAGCAAAAGGTCAGAAAAAGGGATATAATAGAGAGCGCAGAGAGAGCATAAGTCATAAAGAGAAAAAGAAATACAAAGATAAGAGGAAGGTCGCGAAATGATTAAAGAGGGAGAGATAAAGGTTAGAGAGAAATAAAGAGTGTTGGATGATGGGGAGTACTGTAGAGTGAGTAAGAAGGGGAGAATAAGGTGAGAGCAAAAGAATGGGTGATATAGAGTAAGAGAGAGGAGTTATAAAGCGAGAGAGAGAATGAAGGAGGGAGAGAGGGAGAGAAGGGCGAGAGAGAGAGAGATGAGAAACCATGGGTGAGAAGGGAGGGAGGGAAGGGAGAGATAAAGAGAGAGCAGGAGGATGGATGAAGAGAAACAAAGGAATGGATGAAGCAAGAAAGAGATATAGAGTAAGTGAGAGGGAGATAACAAAGAGTAATAAAAAGAAAAGAAAGCAGGAAATATGTCGAAGAGAGGGAGGGAGCGACAGTGCCGAGATTGCGAGTGAGAGAAATCGGGAAGAGAATAGATCAAGCGTAAAGAGGAGACGGTGATAGTGAAGTACAAACGAGGGGAGCAGAGCGAGAGAGAGATAGACAAAAGAGGGTCGTAAAGAGAGTGAGCAAGAGAGAGTGTAAAATTAATAGATAGAGTGAGAAAGGGAGAGAGGGAAGAGATACGAGGGAAGAGAGAGGAAGTGAGATGAAAAGCAAGATGTGAGAGAAACTAAGAGAGAGCATGAGGGAGGGAGTGAGGGAGAGAGTGAGAGATTGAGGGAGAGAGAGAGTAAAGAGAGAGAAGAGAGTCATAGTAGAATGAGCAAAAGAGAGAGATAAAGAGGGGCAAAAGAGAGCAAGAAACAATAAAGAGAGATGAATAGAGAGTAAGAGAGAGAGAGCAAGGGAGGAAGTGATGATAGGGATGAACAGTGAGCGGGAGGAGACGAGTGAGGATGAGACAGAAATATAAATGGAAGAGGGACACAGGGAAGATAGAGAAAAAGATTGTGAGTGAGAGGTAGAGAGGGATATCTAGAGGGGATATGGAGGTAGTGGGAGGGAGAAATGGCGATAGAGAGAGTTTAATGAATGAGGAAGGGAGTGATAGATGGTTGGACAGAAAAAGTGAGTAAAGTGATCAGAGAGAGTGATGAAAGAGTGCAAGAGTACATGTATGAGTGGGAAAGAAAGATACTTATATAGAAAGAAAAAGTGATAAATCATGAATAGAGAAAAGTGTGAGAGTAGTAGAGAGTGAGAATGAAAGAGATAGAGGGAGGGTGTGAGGGAGATTGAAGAGAGTGGGAGTGAGAGAGGAATAGAGGGTGACAAAAAAGAGAGCGATGGGAGATATAGAGAGAAATGAGAGCGAGGGAGAGTGAGGGTAGATAATGAGATTTAGTGGGGGAGAGAGGCAGATGAGTTAGAATAGAATGAGAGGAAGAGAGGGAGAGAGTGTGTGAGAGAGAGAAAGTGAGAGGGAGAGAGGGAGGGAGAGGGAGGAATGGAAGCAAGAGAGAGGGGGAGATAGGAAGAGAATGATTGCAAGGAGAGGGAGGAGAGCAAGCAATCGAAAGGTGAGTAATTGAGAGCGAGTGACCATGAAGCGAGAAAGAGAGAGGGAGTGAGGGAGTATGAGTGAGAGTGAAATTGAAGAGAGGAAGAGGGAACAAGATAGGGAGAGAGTGTGAGAGAGAAATAGAGTGAAGAGGGAGTGAGGGAATAGAGAACGCGAGAGAGGGACAGAATGAGTAGGTAAAAAAAATGAAAGTGCTAGAAGAGAGAAAGAAAGAGGGATTGAGAGAGAGTGATAGAGAAATGATAGGGACGGAGAGAGTGTGAATGAGTTAAAGCAAGAGGAGAGAGATAGAGACAGGAGTGAGATAGGGAGAGAGGGAGAAAGAGAGGTAAGGAAGGATTGAAAGAGGGAGGGATCGAGGAGGAAAGAGAGATGTATGAGGGAAAATAATAAATTAGGAGATGGATATGGGGGAGAGAGCAAGATGTGATTGAGAGAGAGTATGTGAGGGAGAGAGAGTGTATGTGAGGGAGAGAGAGTGTGAGAGAGAGAGAGCAAGAGATATGGAGAGAGAAAGGTTGAGTAAAGTGAGAGAAGAGAGGGAGATAGAAGAAAGAGCAAGATAGAGATAGAGAGGGGACAAAAGTCAGCAAAGAAACAACAAAAAGAGATGAATTAGGGAGAGAGAGAGAGAGGCAGTGAAGATAGGAATTGAAGAGTAAGCAGGAGGGAGAGAGTGAGAGGGGGAAAAGGAAAACAAAGAGAGAGAAGAGATACTCATGCAAGATAGAGCAAAAGATAGTGAGTGCAAGTTTGAAAGAGAGAGATATAGAGGGAGATATGGAGTGAGAGGGAGGGGAGGGAGATAGATAATAAAGATAAAAAGAGTGAGAGAGGGAGTGAGAGAGAAAGATATATAAATAAATTATAAGAGAGTGAGAATACAGAGAGAAGAAGGAAGGGAGTGAAAGAGGGAGGGGGAGAGGAATAGACGTGTGAGAGAAGATAGAAATAATGAGAGAGAGAAGAGGTAGAGATAGAAAGCTGATTGTGGGATTGAAAGAGAGAGTAGGTAGAGAGGGAGAGTGAGAGAGTGAGGGATAGAGTGAGAGAAAGAGCACGAATAAAGAGCAACAAAAAAGAGAGAAAAAGAATGAGAAAGAGATATAGAATAAGGATTGAGGGAGAGAGCATGATTGGTAAAGAGAAGGACAAAGAGAGATAGAGGGACCTACTCCCTTACTTTATCTTTATCACACTCTCCATTATCTCTTTCACTCTCCCATCCTCTCACTCATTTTCTTTATCTATCCCCCACTTCCTCTCTCTCTCTCTCTTTCATTCTCTGTTTCTTTTCATCACTCTCTTTCTCTTCCTCGGACTCACTTCTTGTGTCTCTCACACTCCCTCACTCTCCCTAACTTTCATGAACACATTTTCTCTCTCTAACTTCCCCCTCTTCTTTTTTCCTTGCTCCAATCTCTCTCTCTCTCTCAGTTACACACTCTCTCTTGCCTTAATGTGTTCTAACTACCTCCTCTTTCTTTCTCTCGCTCTCTCACCCCCTCTCCAGCCCCTATTCAACCTCCTCTCCCTCCCATCCTCTCTCTCTGCCACGTTCTCTCCTTGTCTCTCTTTCTCTATCATTCTATCTACCCTTGCTCTTCAAGACGTCTTCCCTCCTTTCTCATTCAAACTTCTTACCTTCTCTCACTTTATCTCTCTCTCAAATCCTTTCATTTCCCTTCATTGCTCTCTTTCTGTCACTATATCCCACTTATTAACCTCCTCTCCTCTGTATCTCTCGTTCTTCTAAGTCTTATTTCCCCACTCATTGTCCCTCCTGCTCATCTCTTTTGCTCATTTTCCTTACTCTTTCTCTTTCACTCTCTTTTATGGTCCCACTTTCTATTCAATTTCATTGTCACTTACTCCCTCCCTCTCTCTTTCTCGGTCTCTACTCTCTCTCTTACTCTTTCTTTTCTCATCATTCCTTTCTCTCTCCTCTCACTCTCACTTTCTCTATTCTCTACTCTCTCCTACTCTCTCGCTCTCCTTCCCCCTCTCTCTCACTTGTCCCCTCTCTCCCACACACTTCCCCTCAACTTTCTGTCCCCCTCTCTCACTCTCTCTCTCTCATTCATTCTCATCTTCACCCTCCCTCTGTCCATCTCACTCTTTCCTTCTTGCTCTATCTTCCCCCACTCTCTCTCCCTTTATCACTCCCTCTCTCTCCCTTTATCACTCCCTCTCTCTCCTTTCATCACTCCCTCTCTCTCTCTCTTTCTCACTGTTTATTGTCTCTCTCTTACTTTGTATTCTGATGGTCTCTCTTCTCTGATTTTTCCTCACCCACTATCCCCACAAACATTATCTATTGCTTTCTTTCACTCCCTCTCACTTCCTCTCTCATTCCTCAATATCTCTTCCCGGTCTACTCTCCTTCTTTCTCTATTAAATTTCATTTTCACTCTTACTCCCGCTCTTTCTCACCCTTTTTTCTCTCTCTTTCTCTCGCTCTCTATCCCACTCACTCAACCTCTTTATCTTCATCTCCCTCTTTCTTTCACTCTCTGCTCTTCCAATTTCCCTCTCACTCTCTCTGTCCTTTTGTCGCTCCCTCCCTGTCTTCAACTTAGCTCACTCCCTTCTTTTCTCTATCTCACTCTTTGTTATCTCTCTCTCATTTACTCTCTGAAAAGTTGCTCGCTCGTCTCTCATTATTTCGCTTCATCCATCCTCCCACTCTCTCTCCTCTGTCCCCCTTCCTCATTCCCTCTCTCACTCAAACTTTCGTCTTTCTCTATCTATCGCACTTTCTCTTCCTCTCTTCCTCTACTCCATATCTCCCTTTACAACTCCTCTCTCACTCTTTATCATCTGCCTCTCTCTCCCCTTCTAACTCAATCTCCCTTGTTCTATCTTCCAGCACTCTCTATTTCTCTCACTCTATCCCTCTCTTTCTCCCCCTCTCTCTCTTTAATCGTTCTTACGACCTCCCTCTATCTCTCTCTTTCCCTTTCTTTACTACTATGCTCTCTCTAACACTCTATTATATTGCTCTTTCTCAGTCTTTTGCTCTCTCTCATGTTAACCTTTATTCTCTCTTTCTCTCACTCAATCACCCACTCTCTCTCGCGCTCTCCCTCTCTCCCACTCACTCCCTCACTCTTTCTCTCCCTCTATCCCCCACACTCTCTCTTCTCCTCTCTTTTACTTCCATCCCTCCCACTCTCTCTCTTTCTCACTTGAGCTCTTTTCAATTTCACTTTTCACTCTTCCTCCCTCCCTCTCTCTCCCTTTCTCTCAAACCCACACATTCTCACACTTCTCTATTTCAATCCCATAAGCTCTCTTTTTCAATCTCTGTCGCTGTCATTTCCCTTACACTCCATTTCATTCCAACTTTTTTTCCTCTCTTCCCTTAAATCTAACGCTCCAATCTCTTTCTCTTTGTCAACCAATTTATCAATCTGTTCTCTCACTTTCTCTTAATCCAACTCTTCATTACTATCACTTCTCACACCACTTCTCTCTCGCTCCTCTTTTCCTCTTGTTCTTCCTTTATCTCTTCTCTCTCACGCTCTCTCTCGTTTTCTCTCTCTCTTCTTCCATCTCTCTTGCTGTTTCTTCCCTTACTCTCTCTTTTCACTCTTTTTCTTCTATTTCTTGGTTCATATCTGCTTTTATTCAACTTAAATCTCATTCTTTCTCCATTCCTCTCCCTTCTTTACTCTCTCTATTCTCTATTATTACCTCTCTTACTCTCTTATGTTACTCTATTCTCTTTTCCTCTTACTCTTTCTTTCTGTCTATCCCCCACTCTATCTTGCTCTCCCCTCTCATTCCCTCTAACCCCTACCAAAATTTCTCACACACCTCTCTCTATTCTATATTTTCCTTCTCTCTTTCTTGATCTCTCTCGCTCTCTCTTCCCACACTCTGCATTTCTTTCTCGCTATTTTATTTTGTCTCTTCGCCTCTATTTCATGTTCCTATCTCTTTCTCTCTCTGTATCTGCCAATATATCCATCTATTATCTCACCATCTCTCCATATAACACTTTATTACTCTCTCTTTCTCACTTCCCCTCTCTCATGCTCCTCTTTCCCTCTTGATCTTCTGTTATCTCTTCTTCTCTCTCTCATCTCTCTCTCATTCTCCCTCTCCCTTGCTTTTCATTCCCTTACCCTCACTTTTCTCTTTATTCCTGTCGCTAGTTCTTGGTCCCTCTGTCTCTTTATTCAACTTAAATCTCATGCTTACTTCCTCCCTCTCTCTCCATCTCACTCTTTATTCCCTCACTCTCCCTTTCTCTCTTACTCTCTTATATCACTCTATTCTCCTCTCCTCTTGCTCTTTCTCTCAATCTATTCTCCACTCTAACATGCTCTCCCTCTCTCACACTTTCTCTTCCATTCCCACTATCTCTCACACTCTCTTCTCTTCCTCTCTCTCTCTCCCCCATACACACATACACTACTTCCAGTACTCTCTATTTAAGTCTCACACTCTTTCTCCTTCTCTTGCCTCTCACTCTTCAATCTTTCTTATGACCTCTCTCTAACTCTCTATTTCTTTTTCTTTACCACTAATGCTCTCTCTAATACTCTCATTATATCTCTCTTTCTCGGTCTTTTGTTCTCTTATTTTTCCCTTTATTCTCTCTTTCTCTCACTCAGTCCATCATTTTCTCTCGCTCTCCCTCTCTCTCACTCTCTCCATTACTCTTTCTCCCCCTCTACCCTCCACTCTCTCTCTCCTATTTATTGCTTCCATCTCTTCCACTATCTCTTTCTCTCTTCTATTCCTTTCTCCCTAGTTCTCTCTCTTTTCATTTTCACTTTCACTCTTCCTCCCTCCCCCTCTATAACTTTCCCTCCAATCCATATATTCACACACTTTCTCTATCTCAATCTCTTAAGCTCTCTTTCTCGATCTCTCTCACTATCTTTTCCCTCATCTTCATTTCATTCTCACTTATTTATTTTCTCCTCCCCCTCCCTCTATCTCATGCTCTTATCTCTATCTTTCTCCCAGTCAAGCAATTTATCAAACTATTCTCTAATATTATCTCAATCTAACCATTCATTACTATACTTCTCAGACCACCTCTCTCCCACTCCTGTTTCGCTCTTGTCCTTCCTTTTTCTCTTCTTCTCTCTCTCCCTTCCTTTCTGTTGCTCTTTCTTCCCTTACTCTCTATTTTCGCTCTTTTATCTCTATTTTGTGGTCCTTCTCTCCCTTCATTGAATTCAAATCTCACTCTTACTCCATTTCTCTCCCTTTCTAACTCTCTATTCTATCTCTTCCTATCTTACTCTCTTATGCTACTCTATTCTCTTCTCCTCTTACTCTTTGTCTTTGTCTATCCCCCACTCTATCTCCCTTTCCCCCTCTCGCTCCCTCTCTCCCCTTACCAATTTTTCTCACACATCTCCCTCTATTCTATATTTTTCTCTTATCTCTTTCTCATTCTCTAGCTCTCTCTCCCGCACTTTGCATTTCTTTCTCGTTATTTTATTTTCTCTCTTCCCCTCCATCTCATTTTTCTATCTCTTTCTCTCTACATATCTACCAATTTATCTATCTATTCTCTCACTCACTCTCCATCTAATACCTTATTACTCTCTCTTTCTCACATCCCCTCTCTCCTTGTCTTCTTTCACTTTGCTCTTCTTCCGTTCTCTCTTCTTCTCTCTCGCACTCTCTCTCATTTTCTCTATCTCTCTCTCTTTCTTGCACTTCATTCCGTTACCCTCACTTCCCTCTCTATTTTTTCTCTATTTCCTAGACACTCTGTCTCTTTATTCAATTTAAATCTCACGCTCACTCACTTCCTCTCTTCTTATCACTCTCTATTCTCTCTCCCTACCTCTCTCTTGCTCTTATATAATTACTTTATTCTCATCTCCTCTTACTCTTTCTCTCCATCTATCCCCCACACCAACATGCTCTTCCTCTTTCACATGCTCTTTTCCCCTCCCACTATCTCTCACACTCTCTTCTCTTCCTCTCTCTCTCTCTCACATGCACTCTCTCTTTCTCTCCCTCTTTCCCTCCCTCACGATCTTTGATTCTCTTCCTTTTCCTCTTGTTCTCTCTTCCCTCATCTCCCTTCTCTCTTGATTTCTTTATTGCTCTCTCTCTCTCTCAGTTTTTTCTTCCCTCTCTTTCTCATCAATTTCACTCACTCTTACTACTCTATCCCAATTTTTGTCACACTCTCTCTTGCACACTTTTACTATCTCTTCTATTGCTACATTTTCCCTCTCTTCTCACTCTTTCTCCTGCTTTATCCCCCCACACTCTCTCTCTTGCATCCCGCCGACCTCCACCCTCTCAATCACTCACCCTCCCACCCTTCCTCTTTCTCTCTCCCCCTCTCATCCCCTTTATTTCCCTCTTCATTTGCTCACTTAATCTCTCCCTCCCTCTCTCTCTCTCTCACTCACTATTTTATTCTCTCTCCCTCTTTTCCTCTCGCTCACTCTCTCTAGCTATATCTTCCTACGCACGCTCTTCTCTCTCTATTCTTCTCTCCATCTCTCTTCCTCTCTCGTTCCCTCTCTCTTCAATCTCTCTCACTCCCTCCCTCTCTCTATTTTTCATTATTTATTCTCTATATTTCTTTCTCTCTCTTTTATTATTCTCTGTTCTATTTCTCACACACACACACACACTATCTCTCTCTCTCTTCATCTTATTCTCTCTTACGCTGTTTCTCTCTCAATTTGTCTCTTCATCTCCATATCACTCTCATTCTTAACGTGTCCCTCTATCTTTCTCTTTCTCTCTCTGTCTTAATCTGTCTTTTATTTGTTTTTCTTATCTTTCATTCTTTTCAATCATTGCCTACATATATCACCAACTCTCTTCCTCCTCTCACTTTCCTCCTTCCCGCTTTATGTCTGTCTCTATCTCTATCTCCCCTCCTTCTTTCACACTCGCTCTCACACTCTTCCATTCTCTCCTTATATCTCTACATCCTCCGCTCGCTCTCTCAATCTCTCTCTTTTGATCACTTTCTCACTCATTCTTTCGCTCTCCTTCCCTTTATCTCTCTCTCTTACCCTCTCTTGTTCTCCTTCCCTCTGTATCTCTCATTAACCATCTCTTGCTCCATTTTTTCTCAATCTCATTTCTCTCTCTCTTTCTTTATCACAATCTGACTCTATATAAATCTTTCACTCTTCAATCTCTCTCACTCCCCCTCTATATCTCTCTTTCTCACTCTCTCCCCATCCCTCACACACTCTATCGCTCTCCAACTTTTATCTTTCTCAATCCTTCTCTATTCTCTCTCATTATTTCTCACTTTCGCTTAAACTTCTCTCTCACCTTCTCTCCCTCTCTCCCTCCCTCTCTTTGTCACCCCTATTTCTTACTCTTTTTCTTTACTCTATCTCTGTCTATCTATATGTCCCTCTTGCTCTCTCTCTCACTCTCTCTTTCATTCTCTTACTCTCAGACTCTCTTTTCTCTCCCTCCCTCTCTCACACACTCTCTCCTTCTCGTTCGGTTAATATCTTTTTCTGTCTTGTCCCTCACTCTCCTCCTCTCTTATATTCTTTTTTCTCAAGATCTGTTTGACTCTCTAACACTTATATCTTTATCGGTCTCACTCTCTCTTTCTCTATCTTTCTCACTTCCTAAATCTTTCCATCTCTAGGTCTCCTTATGTAGCTCACTCTTGTCTCTCCATCTCACCCACTTATACAATTTGTCACTCTCTCTCAAGCAGTCTCTCTCAACATCTTTAGCTCCATTTCTCGCTCTCTATCTCACTCTCGCTTACTTATTATCTCCCTCACCTCTTTCTCTCTTGCTCCTCCTTTTCTTTTTGTTCTATCTTCCCTCACATTTCTTCCGTCTCGATTTCCCTATCACTCTCTCTTTTTGTCCCCCTCTCTTTCTCCTCAATTTCACACACTCTTACTCCCTCTCTTTCCCACTTCCTCCCTCTGTTTCTAGGTCTTATTATCTCTTCTATTGATACCTATTCCCTCTCCCTTCTTACTCTTTATCCTCCTCTATCCCCCACACAACTCTCTCTCGTGTCCTTCTCTATATCCCTCCTCTAAGTCACTCTCCTTCCCTCTCTTTCTCCCTTTTCTCTCTCCCTCTCATCCCCTCCATCTCCCTCTCTCTCTCACTCCTCTTATTTTATTTTTCTCTTTTCTTTTAGTTCACTCTTTTTTTATTAATCTTCTTTCATACTCTCCTCTCTTTACTTCTCTCTCCCTCTCTCTCTTCAATCTCACCCAATCTCTCTCTATCTATTTTTTAAACTATTTATTATCTATCTTCCTTTCTCTCTTTTATAGTATTCCCTCTTCCATTACTCTCACTCACATGCACACACACTCTCTCTTCCTCTTGTTTCGTCTCTTGCCCTTTCTCTCTCAGTCCCTCTTTTCATCTCTATATCACACTCACTTTTAAATTATCCCTCTCCTTTTCTCATTCTCTATTCCATCTTTCTCTCATAATCTCTCTTTTCTTTCTCTCTCTTCTCTCTCATTTCTTTCACTCTTTCTCTCCAGATATCCCCCACTCTCTCCCTCTCCCATTTTCTTCCTTTCCTCTTTGTCTCCCTCTTTCTATCTCCCCACTCTCTCATTCACACACTCTCTTAATCTCTCCCATCCACTCTCTCCCTCTACGTATGCATCTCACTAGCTATCCTCTCTCTAAATCTCTCTCTCACGATCTCTATGTCACACATTCTCTTGGTCTCCTTTCCTCTGTCCCTCACATTAAACCTCTCTTCCTCTATTTTTTCTCACTATTTACTCTATTTATCTCTCACAATCTCTCTCTTTGTCTCAATCTTTCAAACTTCAATCTCTCTCACTCCCCTTCTCTATCTATCTCTTTCTCACACTTTACCTTTATCTCTCACTCTCTATTGCTCTCTTGCTTTTCTCTCTCTCTCTCTTTTCTCTCTTTGCTCGATCTTTCTCCCCCTTATCCCTCACAAACACTGTATTTCTCACTTTCCAACTTTTTTCTCTCTTAATCCTTCTCTCTTTTCTCTCATTATTTCTCACTTTCTCTCACACCTCCCTCTCTCGCTCTCTCTCTTCCTCCTCTGTCTCCCTTTTCTCTCCCTCTCTCTCTCCCTCCACTTTGTCTCCCTCTTTCTACCTCCCCACTCTCTCTTTCACACACTCTCTCAATCTCTCCCATCCACTTACTCCCTCTACGTATGCATCTCCCTCGCTATCCTCTCTCTAAATCTCTCTCTCACGATCTCTATGTCACACATTCGCTTGCTCTCCGTTCCTCTGTCCCTCACATTAACCCCCTCTTCCTCTATTTTTTTCTCACTATTTACTCAATTTATCTCTCACAATCTCTCTCTTTGTCTCAATATTTCGCACTTCAATCTCTCTCACTCCCCCTCTCTATCTATCTCTTTCTCACTCTCTACCTTTATCTCTCACTCTCTAATGTATCTTTCTTTCTTGCTCTCTTGCTCTTCTCTCTCTCTCTCTCTCTCTCTCTCTCTCTCTCTCTCTTCTATCACACTCACTTCTCTCTTTGCTCGACCTTTCTCCCCCTTATCCCTCACAAACACTCTATTTCTCACTTTCCAACTTTTTTCTCTCTTAAATCTTCTCTCTTCTCTCTCATTATTTCTCACTTTCTCTCACACCTCCCTCTCTCCCTCTCTCTCCCTCCTCTGTCTCCCTTTTCTCTCACTCTCTTTTACATACTCTTGTTTTCACTCTATCTCTCTCTATGTTATTTATGTCTTGCTCCCTCCCTCACTCTCCCTTTCATTCACTCACTCTTTATATCTCTTTTCTCTCCCTCCTTACATCCCTCACACTCTCTATCCGTTCCCACGCTGTTAATATCTTTTGTATCTCCTATCCCTCTATCTCCATCCTTTCTTACATCCCCTTCTCTATCTCAATTTATGTTTCTCTCTCTAGATCTCTTTCACTCTCACACTTGTTCTCTATACTGGTTCTCTCTCCCATTATCTTTCTCCTCCCTCAATCTTGCACTTTTTAGGTCTCCCTTCTGTTGCTCACACTTCTTTCTCTGTCTCACACACTCATACACTCTCTCTCCCTCTCACCCTCCTTAGTTCCATTCTCACTTCAAAATTTTTTCTTTCTCTCTCACTCTCTCCTCTTCCTCACTCCATTATTTTTTCTTCACTTTCTATGTCCTTCTCTATTAATTTGTTTCTCTCCTTACTCTCTATTCTCTTTTTTTATCTTATACTTTCTTTTACACTCTCCTTTGTTGCTCTCTCTTCTCTCTTTTCTCTTACTTTTCTCTTACTCTATCCCCTACTATTTTTCCTCTCTCTCTTGCTTTCATCCCTCTCTTGTTTTCTCCCTTCTTTCCCTCCCTTTATCCATTTCTGTCTCCCTTTATCTTGCTCCCTCTCTCTTTCTCAATCAACATTCTCCTGTTCTCCCTCACTTCTTATTCCTCACTCACTCTTACTTGATCTTCCCTTTTTCTCTCTTCTTTTTCTCTCTCCCTTTCACTCTCTTACTTTCTCTTTCCTACTCTCTCTTTAAAACCTATCACAACCTCCTTCTATCTCTATTTTTCACTCACTCTCTCCCTCTCTTTCACTCTCTATTCCACCTCTTTTTATCTCTCTCTTGCCCACTTTTGACTCCCTCTTTTGATGCTCCCTTTATCTCTCACTGCCTCTCTCTTGCTCTCCCTCTCACTTTCACTCCCTTCATCCCTCTCTTTCTCATCCTCTCCGTATGTCCCTCTCTCTTGCACCCTCTCTCACTAGCTCAATCTCTCCTTCTCTCATGCTTAATCTTCCCTCACTCTCTCTTCACTCTATATCTCTCTCACACTCTCTCCCTTTCTCTCTTCTCTCATTAGTTTCACTCACACTCTTACTCCCTCACTCTCTCTCTTACCTGCTCCATGTTCACTCTTTCTTACTTAATCTAACTTCAATTGCTCGCTCTCCTCTCTCTCCTCTCAATCTTTCTCTCCCTCTCTCCCCCTCTCTCTTGCTTCCTTCCCTCCAGCTCTCTCCCTCTCCTACTCTCTCTTTCCCTGTCTCACACACTCTCTTCCTCTCTCCCACACACTCTGCTTCAATTCAATCCCCCTCTCTCTCCAACTAATCATCATTCTCTCCCACTCTCTCCCTGACTCTCACTTTCTCTCTATATCTTCCATCACTCTCTCTTTTCTTTCACCCTATCTTCCTCACTCACTCCCACTTTTCTTTCACCCTATCTTCCTCACTCATTCTCTTCAATCTCTCTCACTCCCTCCCTCTATTTCTCTCCTTTTGACACTTTCCCTTTCTCGAGTTTTTCTCTATTTATACTTTATCACTTTTTGTTTCTCTATTTATCTCTCTTTCTCTCTCACACACAAACACCCTTGCTCTCTTTTATTACTCCCTCTTATCACTTTACTCACTCTTCTCCTTAACCATCTCTCACTCTCGTCCTCCCTTCCTCTCTCCCTCTTTCATAAATTTAATCTCTCTCTCTCTTAATCTCCCTCTGGCCCTTCCACTACATCCATATTGCCTCTATCTCTCTCTCTCTACCTCTCACTCACTATCTTTTACTCTATCTAACTTGAGTCTCCTTTCTCTCTATATTTATGTCTCGCCCTCTCTTCATCCCTCCCACTCACTCTAGAATCCCTTTTTTCATTCCCTCTCTTGCTCTTTCTCACTCTCTCTCGCCAACTCCATATCCCTCCATCCCTTCCTCCCTCTCTTTTCCTCTCATCCCCTCAATCTCCCTCTTTAGCTCCATTTCTTTCTCTCTATCTAACTCTTCTTACAATCTTGTTCTCCAAATCTCTCCTCTCTTTCCTTTGCTCTATCTTTCTCTCTTCACTCTCCATCCTCTTCTCTATTATCCTCTCTCCCCCTAACTCTTTCTCTCACTCTCAATTCCCTTTTTCTTTCTTACACTCTCTTTCACACTCTCCATTGTTGCTCTCTTTTCTCTCTTTGGTCTTACTCTCTCTCATTAGATCCTCTCTTTCTTCCATCCCTCCTCTCACATTCTTCCATCTCTCACTCCCTCCCTCTCTATCACCCTCTTTGTAACCCTCTCTCTTGCTCTGTCTATCTCATAATTCTCTTGTTCTTCCCCCCACTTTACCCCTCATTCACATACTCTCTCAATCTTCCCACAGCCTCACTTCTCACTCTCTCTCTCTTTTTCTTTTCTACTCACTGTTTAAACTCTCTCACATCCTCCATCTGTCTTTCTTTCTCCCTCACTACCTCCATATCTCTTTATCTCATTGTCTCTTCTATCTCTCACTTTTGAACCTCCAATTTTCCCTCACTACCACTCTCTGGCTCTCCCTCCCTCTTTCACTACCATAATCCCCCTCTCTCTCCCTCTCTCCATATCTCTCTCTTTCTTGCTCCCTTGCTCGTACCCTCCCTCTCTCACGTTCTTTATTCCCTCACACTCTCTTCTCTCTATTTGTCTCTCACACTGTCTCCCTTTATCGCTTCCTCTTTCACTCTCTTCAGTTTCACTCTCACTCTCCCACTATCGTTCAACCTTTCTAGCTCTATGTTCAATCAGTATTACCCACTCTCACTCATCATACTCTCTCTTCTCTCTCCCATCAATCTTTCTCTCCCTCTCTCCCTTGTCTCTTGCTTCCTTCCCTCCCTCCCTCTCCCTCTCTCTGTCTCCCTTTCTCTCCCTCACACAATCACTCTCTATTTCTCTCACTCTTTCTCTCTAACCATCTCTCAGTCTATTCTTCCCTTCCTCTTATTATCTCTCTCGCCTTTCATTTCTCTCTCTCCCTCTCTCCCTCCATCTCTCTCCATATCTTCCTCAATATCTCCCTCTCTTGCTCTTTCTCTCTTTCTCCCTATGGCTCTCTCCTCAATTCCTATCACTCCCTCTCTTTATCTCTCTATTTCTAGTTCACTGGCTCTCATAATCACTCTCGAGGGAGAGATTTAAGGAGAGCTAAAAAACAACAGAGGTATAAAAATGGGAGAGACTGTGTGTGGAGAGAGTAAGCAAGAGAGTGAGAGAGGGAGAGAATGAGAGAGAACAACAAGCAAGAGAAGAGTGAGAGAGGGAGACAGTGAAGTGGTAGAGAGAGAGTGAGAGTAATGAAGTGAAAGGATAAGGGATCATAAGATGGAGCAAGAGAGAAAGTAAAAGAGAGGGAGATCAAGAATGGGAGTCGTGTAAAGGAGTGACAAGAGGGAGAGAGAGTAAGCGAGAGGTAGAGAGAGTGGGAAAGAAAGAGAAGGAAAGAGGTAGAGAGGAAAGGAGAGAGACAAGAACATAATAAAGAGCTTGAGATAAAGTGAGATAGAGAACGAAGAAAAGTAAGTGAAGAAGTGAGAGAAAGTGAGAGATAGAACAAGAGAGGGAGAGCGAGTGTGTGAGAGAGGGTGAGAGAGAGGAGAGTGAGCAAGAGAGTGTCTATTAAGGATAGGGAGAGCTTTAGAGAAAGGGGGAAGAGAAAGAGTGAAGGAAGAAGAATGTGTGAAACAGAGGGAGTGAGAAATTTATATAGAGATGGCAAGAACTCTCTATCTCTTCCGCTCTCTCCTCCTCACTAGCTCTATCTCTTTTGCTCTTCATCTCCCTTCCTCTCTCTTTCCATCTCTCTCCGCTGCTCGCTCTATCTCTGTCCTCCGTTATCTTTCTCCGTCTCCCTCTCTCATGCTTTCACTCTCTTTCCCTCTCTCTCTCCCTCTCCCTCACAACATCACTCTCTCTAACTCTCTCCCACTCCAACAAACTCCCTCTCTCTCCCTCACTCTCCTGCTGTCTCTCTCTCCCCCAATACCTCTTTTTCATCTACTCCCTCACTCTCCCTTCATATCCCTCCTCTCACAATTTTTATCTCACTTTCTCTCCCTCAATCACTCTCTCTCACTCTCTCCACTCGCACACCTTTCCTCTCACTCCCTATCTCTCTATCACTCACTTGTTTATTTCCGCTCCCTCATAATCCCACCCTCTATCTCTCCCCCACCTCTATTTTTCTTCTACTCCCTCACTCTACCTCCATCTCCCTACACCTCTCATAGTCTTTATCTCCCTTTCTCTCCCTCTCCCTCTCTCAATCCCTCTATTACTCATTCTAGCTCACTGTCCTCTCTAACTGTTTATCTTCCCTCTCCCACTCTCTCCCTCCCACTCTTCTTTATCTCCCTATCCCCTCCCACTCTTGCTCTTCTCTATTTCTATCCCCCTCTCCATCTCTCCTTTTCTTATACTTTTTTCTCTATCAAGTTCTCTCTTGATATTAATCTCTTCTCTCTCTTCCTCTTATTATCTTTTTCTTTGTCTGCCTCTTTCTCGTTCTTTCTACCACTTTATTTCCCTCTCCCTCTCCATCTTCCCCTTTGCTCCTACATCTCCTCTATCTTTCTAGCTCTCCCTCACTCTCACTCTGTTTAACTCTCTCTTCTCTTTCTTTCTCATTTGTCTCAAACCACTTGCTTTTTTCTCTATTTTATCTCTCTCGCCCCTCTCTCCCCTTACCCCTCTCTCCCTCTACTTCTCTCTACCCCACTCTCTTGCTCTTCTTTTCTCTTTAGCTTTCTCTCTTACTTTTTCATTCTTTCTCTCTTGCTCTCTTCTCAATATCTCTGACTCACTTTCTCTTTCTATCTCCCTCTCTCTCTCTCACCCACACACTTTATCACCCTCTCTCTCCCCTTTCTCTCCATCTTCTCCATCTTTTGCTCACTCTCTCCCTCCCTCCATGTACATCCCTCTCATAATGTCTTTCTCACAACATCTCTAAATCTCTCTCACATTCTTCTTTTCTTTTTATCTCTCTTCCTCAATTTCTCTTGCTTTCTTTCTTTCTTTCCCTGTCAATTCTCGCTCACTTCTCTATCTCTCGACATCTCCCTCCCTATTCTAGCTCTCTTGCCCTCTATCTCTCCCTTTCTCCTACTCCCTCTCACTCTCAATATTTCTCATAATTTCTCTCTCTTACTTTCTCTCTCTAGCTCACTCTTCTCTCTCTATCTCTCTCCCTTTCCGTCCCTGCTGCCTTCTAGCTACATCATCCTTTATCCCTCTCACTCTCACCTTTTCACTCTCTTTCACACACTCTCTCCTTATCTCCCTATCTACCATTATCTATCTATTCTCTCACCCTCTCTCAATCTAACCCTTCATTACTATTACTTTCTCACACCACCTCTCTCCCAGTCCTCTTTCGCTCTTGCTCTTCCTTTCTATCTTCTTCTCTCGCATTCTCTCTCTCCTTCCCTCTCTCTTGCTCTTTCTTTCGTTACTCTCTTCTCTCTATTTTTGTCTCTATTTCTTTGACCCTGTTCAATTTAAATCTCACTTTTACTCCCTTCCTCTCCCTTTCTCACTCTCTATTCTCTCTCTTCCTCTATTATGTTACTCTAATCTCCTCTCCTTTTAGACTTTATCACACTTTATTCTCTCTCTTCCTCTATTATGTTACTCTAATTTCTACTCTATCTTGCTCTCTCTTCCCCTCCCACTATCTTTCACACATCTGTCTCTATTCTTTAGTTTTTCCCTTCTCTCTTTCTTGATCTCTCTCTCTCTTTTTCTACACTCTACATTTCTTTATCATTATTTTGTTTTCTCTCTCCCAATCTATCTCATGTTCCTATCTCTAGCTCTCTATATATCTACCAATTTATCTATCAATTCCCTCACATTCTCTCAATCTAACCCTCTATTACTCTATCTTTCTCACGCCCCTCTCTCCTGCTCCTCTTTCACTTTAGCTCTTCCATTTTCTCTTCTTCTCTCTTGCACTCTCTCTCATTCTCTCTATTTCTATTTTTATTTCATGGTGCCTCAATTTGTTTTGTTTAATTTAAATTTCACTCACTCTCTTTCTCACTCTCTATTCTCTCTCTCTCCCTCTCACTCTTAACTCTTTTATGTTACCCTATTCTTCTTTCCTCTTACTCTTTCTCTCCATCTATACCACACTCTGTCTCACTCTCCCTTTCTTGTTCTCTCTCTCTCACCCTCTCTCACTATCTCTCACACTCTCTTCTCTTCCGCTCTCTCTCTCTCATATGCACTCTCTCTTCCTCTCTCACTTTCCCTGCCACGCTTTCCCTCTTGATGTTCCTCTCTCTCTCTTCCCTCACCTTTATTCTCTCATTTTCTCTATTGTACTCTCTCTTTCATCCACCCCACTTTTTCCTCAATTCACTCACACTTACTACTCTCTCCCTTTCTTCCCTAGTTCTATATCTTTTCAATTTCACTCACACTTACTACTCTCTCTATCTACCAAATTATCTATCAATTCTCTCACCCTCTCTCAATCTAACCCTTCATTACCATCACTTTCTCACACCACCTCTCTCCCAGTCCTCTTTCGCTCTTGATCTTCCTTTCTATCTTCTTCTTTCACATTCTCTCTCTCCTTCCCTCTCTCCTGCTCTTTCTTCTCTTACTCTCTTCTCTATTTTTTGACTTTATTTCTTTGTCCCTGTCTCCCTTTGTTCAATTTGAATATCACTTTTACTCCCTTCCTCTCCCTTTCTCATTCTCTATTCTCTCTCTTCCTCTATTATGTTACTCTAATCTCCTCTCCTCTTAAACATTCTCACACTCTATTCTCTCTATTCCTCTATTATGTTACTCTAATCTCCACTCTATCTCGCTCTCTCCTCCACTCCCACTATCTCTTACACGTCTCTCTCTATTCCTTATTTTCTCCCTTCTCTCATTCTCGATCTCTCTCTCTTTTTCTACACTCTACATTTCTTTATCATTATTTTGTTTTCTCTCTCACAATCTATCTCATGTTCCTATCTCTATCTCTCTATAAATCTACCAATTTATGTATCAATTCCCTCACTTTCTCTCAATCTAATCCTCCATTACTCTATCATTCTCACGCCCCTCGCTCCTGCTCCTCTTTCACTTTAGCTCTTATGTTTTCTCTTCTTCTCTCTTGTACTCTCTCTCATTCTCTCTATTTCTGTTTTTAATTCATGGTCCCTCAATCTTTTTTGTTTAATTTAAATTTCACTCTCTCTCTTTCTCACTCTCTATTCTCTCTCTCTCCCTCTTACTCTTAACTCTTTTATGTTACTCTATTCTTCTCTCCTCTTACTCTTTCTCTCCATCTATACCACACTCTATCTCACTCTCCCTCTCCCATTCTCTTCTCTTCTCCCCTCTCTCTCTCAAATGCATTCTCTCTTCTCTCACTTTCCCTGCTTTGCTTTCTCTCTTGATGTTCCTCTCTCTCTCTCTTCCCTGACCTTTATTCAGTCACATTTTCTCTATTGCACTCTCTCTTTCATCCACCCCTCGTTTTCCACAATTTCACTCACACTTACTACTCTCTTCCTCTATTCCCTAGTTCTATATATTTTCAATTTCACTCACACTTACTACTCTCTCAATCTAGCAAATTATCTATCTATTCTCTCACCCTCTCTCAATCTAACCCTTCATTACTATCACTTTCTCACACCACCTCTCTCCCAGTCCTCTTTCGCTCTTGCTCTTCCTTTCTATCTTCTTCTCGCATTCTCTCTCTCCTTCCCTCTCTCTTGCTCTTTCTTCTGTTACTCTGTTCTCTCTATTTTTATCTCTATATTCTTCGTCCCTGTCTCCCTTTGTTCAATTTAAATATCACTTTTACTCCCTTCCTCTCCCTTTCTACTTGTCTATTTGCTCTCTTCCTCTATTATGTTACTCTAATCTCCTCTCCTCTTAAACTTTCTCACACTCTCTTCCTCTATTATGTTACTCTAATCTCCACTCTATATCGCTCTCTCTTCCCCTCCCACTATCTCTCACACATCTCTCTCTATTCTTTATTTTCTCCGTTCTCTCTTTCTCGATCTCTCTCTCTTTTTCTACACTCTACATTTCTTTATCATTATTTTATTTTCTCTCTCCCAATCTATCTCATGTTCCTATCTCTATCTCTCTATCTATCTACCAATTTATCTATCAATTCCCTCACTATCTCTCAATCTAACTCTCTATTACTCTCTTTCTCACGCCCCCTCTCTCCTGCTACTCTTTCACTTTAGCTCTTCCGTTTTCTCTTCTTCTCTCTTGCACTCTCTCTTATTCTCTCTATTTCTGTTTTTATTTCATGGTCCCTCAATCTTTTTTGTTTAATTTAAATTTCACTCTCTCTTTCTCACTCTCTATTCTCTCTCTCTCCCTCTCACTCTTAACTCTTTTATGTTACTTTGTTCTTCTCTCCTCTTACTCTCTCTCCGTCTATACCACACTTTATCTCACTCTCCCTTTCTTGTTCTCTCTCTCTCCCTCTCCCACTATCTCTCACACTCTCTTCTCTTCCCCTCTCTCTCTCACTTGCACTCTCTCTTGATGTTCCTCTCTCTCTCTCTTCCCTCACCTTTATTCTCTCTCATTTTCTCTATTGCACTCTCTCTGTCATCCACCCCTCTTTTTCCTCAATTTCATTCACACTTACTACTCTCTCCCTCTCTTCCCTAGTTCTATATCTTTTCAATTTCACTCAAACTTACTACTCTCTCTATCTACCAAATTATCTATCTATTCTCTCGCCCTCTCTCAATCTAACCCTTCATTACTATCATTTTCTCACACCACCTCTCTCCCAGTCCTCTTTCGCTCTTGCTCTTCCTTTCTATCTTCTTTTCTCGCATTCTCTCTCTCCTTCCCTCTCTCTTGCTCTTTCTTCCGTTACTCTCTTCTCTCTATTTTTGTCTCTATTTCTTTGTCCCTGTCTCCCTTTGTTCAATTTAAATCTCACTTTTACTCCCTTCCTCTCCCTTTCTTACTCTCTATTCTCTCTCTTCCTCTATTATGTTACTCTAATCTCCTCTCCTCTTAAACTTTCTCACTCTCTATTCTCTTTATTATTTATGTTTCTGTTTTGTCCCTCCCTCTTAATCCCTCTCTCATATCGTCTTGTCTCTCTCACTCTCTTTTCCTCTATCTTTATAGATCTCTTTCGTTCTCTCACTCTCATTATCATTATCACATACTCTCTCTCCCTCTATACTTCTTACTCCCTCATTCATGCCCTCTCAAGGTCTCCCTTATGTAGCCCACCTTCTCTCTCCATCTCACTCACTCACTCTCTCAAGCTCTCACACACACTCATATACTCTCACTCACTCTCTCTCTCAATCTCAGTCCCTCTCTTCATCTCTGTATCACTCTCACTCTTAACCTGTCCCTTTTCTATCACATTCTTTATTCTTTCTCTCTCTTAATGTCTTTCTTTTGTCTCTCTTCTCTGTCATTACATTCAGCCTTTCTCTCCATACATCCCCAACCTCTCACCCTCTCACACTTTCCTACTTCCTTTATTATGTCTTCCTCCTTTTCTTTTCTCCTCCTCTCTATTTCACACACTCTCTCCCTCTACCACTGCATCCCCCTTTCACTCTCTCTCGATCTCTCTCTCACTCATTCTCTTGCTGACCTTCCCTTTGTCCTTATCACTAAACCTTTCTTGCTCTATTTTTTCTCAGTCTCTTTTCTCTCTATTTGTCTCTCACATTCTCTCCTTCTTTCCTTTTTTTTTAATCTTCAATATCTCTATTTTTCAATCTCCACCTCTCTCTCACACTCTCCTCTATTTTATCTTTCTTTCTCGCTCTCTTGCTCTTTTCTCACATGCTTTCTCTTCAGTCACACACTCTTCTCTCATTGCTCAATCTTTTTTCTTCTTTATCTCTCACACACACTCTATCCCTCGCTCTCTAATTTTTATCCTTCTCAATCGTTCTCACTTCTCTCTCATTATTTCTCAGTTTCACTCACAATTCTCTCTCTCTCTCCTTCTCTCTCTTACTCTCTCTGTCAACTATCTCTTAGTCTCTTTTCTTACACTTGTTCTCACTCTTTCCCTCCTATCTATAATTCTCTATTGCTCCGTACCTCAGTCTCTCTTTCATTTTATCACTCTCTATCACCCTCTTTTCTCCGTCCCTCCCTCCCTCACACTCTCTTTCCCTTCCCACCTATTAATATATATTTCTCTCTTGCACCTCACTCTCCTTCCTCCCTTTCTTTTTCTCACTTTCTCACTCACTTTCCTTTCTCTCTCTCTCACATTCTTTTCCTCTTTCTCTCTAGATCTCTTTAACTCTCTAACTCTTGTTCTCTTTGTTGGTCTCGCTCTCTCCCTCTATCTTTCACCTTTGCCTCAATCTTGCCTTCTGTATGTCCTTTTTTATCTCTTTCTTGCTCACTACCTCCATCTCTCTCTCTCTCTCTATTCCAGCTCTCTTTATTTCTCTCTCTCTCTGTTGTCACTTCTACCTCTCACTTATACTCCATCTCTTTCTCACCCACTTTTTTCTCTCTCACTCTCTCTTGCTCTCTCTCCCCCCTCAGTCTAAACTTTCTATTTCCAGCTCCATCTTTCTTCCACCTTCTATTTCATCTCCCTTTCTCTCTTCCTCTCGCTGTCACTTATGTCTCTCACTTTTGACCGTCCCGTTATCCCTCACCACCTCTCTCTCTCTCTCTCCCTCCCTCTTTAGCTCCCTTAGTCCCTCTCTCTCTCCCACTCTTACCCACTCGTACTCTCTCATCTCTCTTCTCCCTATTTCCCTTATACTCTCTTCTCTCTTTTCTCTCATACTCTCTCCCTTTCTCTCTCCCACTTTCTCTCTCCCACTTTCTCTCTCTTTCACACTTTCTCTCTCTCCCTTTATCTCCCCCAATCGTACTCTCTCACTCTTTATCAATCTATGTTCACCTCTCTTGCCCCTCTCACTTACGTTGATCAGTTTTCTCTCTCTCCTTATCTCTTTATTAAATTTCACTCTCACTCTTACTCCCTCTCTTTCTCACCCTCTTTTCTCTGTCTCTCTCACCTTCTTGCTTTCTCTCCCCCTCACTCTACCTCTCTATATCCATCTCCCTCTTTCTCTCACACTTTATTCCATCTCTCTTTATCTCTCTCTCTAGCTCTTCTGTTTATCACTTTCGATACTCCCTTTACCCCTCACTACCTCTCTCTCGCTCTCCCTCCCTATTATGCCCCTTAAACCCTTTCTCTCTCTCTCTCCTAATCTCTCTCTTTCTTGCTCCCTTTCTCGCTTGCTCACTCTCTTCCTCTCTCACGCCCTCTATTCCCTCACACACTCTTCTCTCTATTTGTCACTCACACTCTTCCTTTATCACTCCCTCTTTCACTTTCTTTAGTTTCACTCACTCTCACTCCCTCTCCCTTACTCTTTCTCTCTCTTTGTTTACTCTCTCTCAGCCACTCTCACATTTGTTGCTCTCTCTTCTCTTTCTTTCTCTCTACTAAATTTCACTCTCACTCTGACTTCCTCTCCTTCTCATCCTCTTTCTCTCTCTCACTATCTCGCTCTTTCTCCCTCGCACTCTACCTCACTATCTCTATCTCCCTCTTTCTCTCACTCTCTTATCTCCCAACTCTTTCTCCTTCATCGCTCCCTACCTCTCTTCAACTTAGCTCACTCACTTCTCTCTTTCCACTCTCCATCTCTCTCTCACTCTCTGTCTCCTCTTCTCACTCTATTTCTTTTCGTTCATCCTCCAAATCTCTCCTCTCTCTCCTTTCCCTCCCTCCCTCTCTCACTCATGATTTACTTTATCTCTCTCTAGCACTTTCTCTCCCTCCTTCCCACTCATTCTCTCCCTTGATAACTCTCTCTCACACTTTTTATCTTCTATTGTTTTGTTCTCCCTCTCTCTTTCATTCTCGCTCACTCTCTCGTGCTCTATCTACCAACGCTCTTTATTTCTCTCTCACACACTCTCCCTCTCTTGCTCACTCTATCTGTTCAATCTTTCCCATGGCCTCCCTCTATCTATCTATTTCTTTCCCTTTACCACTCATGCTCTCTCTCACACTCTCTATTATATCTCTTTTTCTCAATCTTTTGCTCTCTTTTATGTTACCCTTTATTCTCTCTCCTACTCTCACCCTACCCTCACTCTCTCTCGATTTACCTCGGCCTTCTTCTCTTTCTTTCAATCCCACTCTCAGCTCTCTCTGTCTTTCTCTATCTGCCTCTTCTCTCTTTCTTTATTTCTCACCTTCTCTCACACATCTATTCCTCTCTCCCCCTCCCTCATTCACTTCATCCCTCCCTCTGTCCTTGTCTTTCCATATATCTCTCTCTTTACCTTACTCTTTTTCTCACTCTCTCCTAGTTTCTTTATATATATTCCTGTCTCACTCTCTCATTCACAATCTTTCTCCCTCTCTTGCTCCCTCACTCTTCAATCTTTCTATGAGCCCCATCTAACTCTATATTTCTTTTTCTTTACCACTAATGCTCTCTCTAACACTCTCTATTATATCTTTTTTTCTCGGTCTATTGTTCTCTCTTATGTTTCCCTTTATTCTCTCTTTCTCTCAATCAATCCCTTATTCTCTCTCGCCTCCCTCTCTCCCACTCTCTCTAACTCTCTTTCTCTCCCTATACCGCACACACTCTCTCTCTCTTCCTTTCTATTGCTTCCATCCCTCCCACTCTCTCTTTCTCTCTTCTATTCCTTTATCCCTAGTTCTATATCTTTTCAATTTCACTGTCACTCTTCCTCCCTCCTCCTCTCTCCATTCTCTCAAACCCATACATTCTCAGAATTTTTGTACCTCAATCTCTTAAGCTCTCTTTCTTGATCTCTCTCATTCTCTTTTCCCTTATCTCCATTTCATTCTCACTAATTTATTTTCTCTCCTCATGCTCCTATCTCTATCCTTCTCCCAGTCAATCAATTATCAATCTATTCTCTCATTTTCTCTCAATATAACCCTTCATTATTATCACTTATCACACGAGCTCTCTCCTACTCCTCATTCGCTCATTTCCTTTCTTTTGCTCTTCTTCTCTCTCGTGTTCTCTCTCATTTTCACTCTATCCCTCCCTCTCTCTTACTCTCTCTTCTCTTACTCTCTCTTTTCGCTCTTTTGTCTTTATTTCTTGGTCTTTCTCTCCCTTCATTCAATTTAAATCTCACTCTTACTCCATTCCTCTCCCTTTCTAACTCTTTATTCTCTCTCTTCCTATCCCTCTTACTTCTTATGCTACTCTATTCTCCTCTCCTCTTGCTTTTTAACTCTATCTATCCCCCACTCTATTTCCCTCTCCCCCTCTCACTCCCTCTCTCCCCTACCAATATTTTTCACACATCTCCTTCTATTCTCCATCTTTCTCTTATTTCTTTCTTAATCTCTCTGGCTCCCTCTTCCCCCACTTAGTATTTCTTTCTCACTATTTTATTTTCTCTCTTCCCCTCAATCTCATTTTCCTATCTCTTACTCTCTATGTATCTACCAATTTACCTATCTATTCTCTCACTCACTCTCCATCTAACACCTTATTACTCTTTTTTTCTTACATCCCCTTTGTCCTACTCCTCTTTCACTCTTGCTCTTATGTTCTCTCTTCTTCTCTCTCGCACTCTCTCTCATTTTCTCTCTCTCTCCCTCTTTCTTACCCTTCGTTCCCTTACCCTCACTTCTCTCACTATTTTTTCTCTATTTCTTGGTCACTCTGTCTTTTTATTCAATTTAAATCTCACACTCACTCCCTCCCTCTATCCTTCTCACTCCCTACTCTCTCACTCTCCCTCTCTCTTGCTCTCCTATAATTACTCTATTCTCATCTCCTCTTACTCTCTCTCTCCATCTATCCCCCACACCAACATACTCTTCCTCTCTCACTCTCCCTTTTCCCCTCCCACTATATCTCACACTCTCTTCTCTTCCTCTCTCTCTCACTCTCTCTCACATGCACTCTCTCTTTCCCTCCCTCTTTCCCTTATTCACTTTCTCTGTTTATCTTCCTTTTCCTCTTGTTCTCTCTTCCCTCTTCTCCCTTCTCTATCGATTTCTTTAGCTCTCTCTCTCTCTCTCTCTCTCTCACTTTCTTCCCCCCTCTCTTTCTCCTCAATTTTATGCACTCTTACTACTCTCTCTCACTCTTTGTCGCACTCTCTCTTGCACAGTTTTACTATCCCTTCTATTAGTACATATTCCCTCTCTCCTCTCACTATTTCTCATCCTTTATCCCCCACACACTCTCTTTCTTGCATCCCGCCCCCCTCTACCCTCTTAATCATTCACCCTCCCTCCCTTCCTCTTTATCTCTCTCTTTTCACCCCTTCCTCTCCCTGACTCACTTGCTCACTCAATCTCTCTCTTCCTCCCTCTCTCTCACTCATTCACTAATTATCTCTTCCTGTTTTCCTCTAGCTCACTCTCTCTAGCTATATCTTCCTACTAATCTCTTTTCTCTCTATTTTTCTCTCCATCTCTCTTCCTCTCTCGTTCCCTCTCTCTTCAATCTCTCTCACTCCTCCCTCTCTCTATTTTTTACTATTTATTCTGTATCTTTCTTTCTCTATCTTTTATTATTCTGTATTCCATTACTCTCTCTCACACACACACATTCTCTCCATCTCTCCATCATGTTCCCTCTCACGCTCATTTTCTGTCAGGCAGTCACTTCATCTTTATATCACTCTCACTCTTAATGTGTCCCTATATATTTCTCTTTCTCTATTCTTTCTCTCTCACTTGTAATATGTCTTTTATTTGTTTCTCTTCTCTCTCATTCTTATCAATCGTTCCCTCCGTATATCCTCAACTCTCTCCCTCACTCTCTCACTTTCCTCCTTCCCTCTTTATGTCTTCCACTTTCTCTCTCTCCCCTCCCTCTTTCACACTCTGTCTCACTCTCCCTTCCACTGTCTCCCTCTATCTCTACATCCTCCACTCTCAATCTCTCTCTTTTGGTTACTCTCTCACTCATTCTCTTTCTCTCCTAACCTTTTTCTCTCTCACTACCCCTTTCTTGCTCTCCTTCCCTCTATCCCTCTCATTTACCATCTCTTGCTCTATTTTTTCATAAACTTTTTTCTCTTTCTATTTCTCTCTCTATATTAATCTTTCACGTTTTAATCTCTCACTCCCTCTCTCTATCTCTCTCTTTCTTACTCTCTCCCCATCCCTCCAACACTCTTATCTCTCACTTTCCAACTTTTATCTTTCTCAATCCTTCTCTCTTCTCTCTCTCTCATTATTTCTCACTTTATCTTAAACTTCTCTCTCACTCTCTCCCTCCCTTTCTTTGTCACGCCTATCTCTCACTCTCTTTCCTTACTCTTGTTCTTATTCTATCTCTCTCTCTATCCAGATTTCTCTCTTGCTCTGTCCCTCATTCTCTCACTCTCATTCTCTCTCTTCTCTCCCTCCCTCTCTCAAACTCTATCCTCTTCCTACCCGGTTAATGTATTTTTTCTCTCTTGTCCCTCACTCTCCTTCCCTCTTATATTCTTTTCTCTCAAGGTCTCTTTGACTCTCTCAATCTTATCTTTTTATCAGTCTCACTCTCTCCCTCTACCTTCCTCACTTACTCAATCTTTTCATCTCTAAGTCTCCCTTATGTAGCTCACTCTTGTCTCTCCATCTCAAACACTCATACAATCTCTCACTCTCTCTCAATCACTCTCCCTCTCACCTTCTTTAGCTCCATTTCTCGCTCTCTATCTCACTCTCTCTTACTTATTATCTCCCTCTCCTCTTTCTCTCTTGCTCTTCCTTTTCCTTTTGTTCTATCTTCCCTTACCTCTCTTCTGTCTAGATTTCTCTATCACTCTCTCTTTCTCCCCCTTTCTTTCTACTCAGTTTCACATGCTCTTACTCCCTCTCTCCCTCTCTTTCCCATTCCCTCTCTCTCTTGTTACGTCTTACTATCTTTTCTATTGATACCTATTCTCTCTCTCTTCTCACTCTTTCTCCTCCTCTATCCCCCACACACATCTCTCTCACGTCCCTCTCTGCATCCATCTCTCTAAGTCACTCTCCCTCCCTCTCTTTCTCCCTCCCTATCTCTCCCTCTCATGCTCTCCATCTCCCTCTCTCTTACTCCTCTTATTTTATCTTTCTCTTTTATTTTAGCTCACTCTCTATTGCTCTTCTTCCTTCAGTCTCCTCTTTTACTTCTCTCTCCCTCTTCCTTCCTCTCTCGTTCCCTCTCTCTTCAATCTCTTTCACTCCTCTCTTTCTATTTTTTAACTATTTATTACCTATCTTTCTTTCTTCCATTGCTCTCACTCACACGCACACACACTCTCTCTTCCTCTTGCTTCGGATGTCGCTCTTTCTCTCTGAGTCCCTCTTTTCACTCTATATCACACTCACTATTAAATTATCCCTCTCTTTTTCTCATTCTCTATTCTTCCTCTCTCTTAATCTCTCTTTTATTTCTCTCTCTTCTCTGTCATTCCATTCACCCTATCTCTCCAGATATCCCTCACTCTCTCTCCCTCTCCCATTTTCCTCCTTTCCTCTGTCTCCCTCTTTCTATGTCCCCCTCTCTCTTTCACACAGTCTCAATCTCTCCCATCCACCCTTTCCCTCTACGTCTGCATCTCCATCGCTATACCCTCTCCAAATCTCTCTCTTACGATTTCTATATCACACATTCTCTTGCTCTCCTTCTCTCTGTCCCTCTTACTAACCCTCACTTCCTCCATTTTTTCTCTCTATTCATTTTTCACAATCTCTCTCTCTCTCTCTCTCAATCTTTCACATTTCAATCTCTCTCACTCCCTCTCTCTCTCTCTATCTCTTCTCACTCTCTACCGTTATCTCTCACTCTCTCTTGTATCGTTCTTTCTCGCTCTCTTGCTCTTCTCTCTCTAGCTCTCTTCTATCATTCTTTCTTCTCTCTTTCTCAATATTTCTTCCCCTGTCCCTCACAAACACTCTATTTCTCACTTTCCAACTTTTTCGTCTCTCAATCCTTCTCTCTTCTCTCTCTCATTATTTCTTACCTTCTCTCACACCTCCCTCTCTCCCACTTTCTCTCCCTCCCCTGTCTCCCTTATCTCTCACTCCCTTTTCCTTACTCTTGCTTTCACTCTATCTCTCTCTATGTATATATCTTTCTTGCTGCCTCCCTCACTCTCCCTTTCATTCACTCACTCTCAATATCTCTTTTCTCTCCCTCCCTACCTCCGTCACACTCTCTATCCGTTCCCACCCTGTTAATATCTTATGTCGCTCTTGTCCCTCTATCTCCTTCCCTTTCTTTTATCCCCTTCTCTATCTCAATTTATTTTCCTCTTTCTCTCTAGATCTCTTTCACTCTCTCACACTTATTCTCACTATTATGGTCTCACTCTCTCCCATTATCCTTCTCACTCCCTCAATCTAGTACTCTTTAGGTCTCCTTTATGTCGCTCACTCTTCTCTCTCCATATCACACACCCATGCACTCTCTCTCCCTCTCACCCTCATTAGTTCCATTTGTCACTCTCTATCTCACTCTCTTATCTCCCTGCCTAGGTCCATTTTTCTTTCTTCACTCTCTATGCCCTTCTCTATTAATTTCTCTCTCTCCTTCACACTCTATATTCTCTTTCTTTATCTTATACTCTCTTTTACACTCTCCTTTGTTGCTTTCTCTTCTCTCTTTTCACTTACTTTTCTCTTATTTTGTCTCCTACTCTCTCTCCTCTCTCTCTTTTGCTTCCATCCCTCCCTTTTTTTTTCTCCCTTCTCTCCCTCCCTTTATCATCTCTGTTTCCCACTCCCTCTCTCCTTTGATCCCTCTCTCTCTCAACATTCTCCTGTACTCCCTCACTTCTTACTCCTCACTCAATCTTAGTCTCTCTTCCCTTTCTCTCACCCTTTCACTCTCTCTTGCTTTCTCTTTCCTGCTCTCTCTTCAAACCCTCTCACTACCACCTTCTATCTCTCTTTCTCACTCACTATCTCCCTCCCTCTCACTCACTATTCCACCTCTTTTTATCTCTCTCTTGCTCTCTTTTGTCTCCCTCTTTTGACGTTCCCTTTATCCCTCACTGCCTCTCTCTTTCACTCTTTTCGTCCCTCTATTTCTCCTCCTCTCTGTATCTCCCTCTCTCTTGCACCCTCTCTCGCTCCTTCACTCTCTCATTCTCTCACCCTCTCTCTTCCCTCACTCTCACTTCACTTTATTTCTCTCTCACTATTTCCCTTTCTCTCTTCTCTCATTAGATTCACTCTCACTCTTACTCCCTCACTCTATCTCTTACCTGCTCCATGTTCACTCTTTCTTACTTACTCTAACTTCAATTGGTCGCTCTCCTCTCTCTCCTCTCTCTCCTCTCAATCTTTCTCTCCCTCTCTCTCCCTCTCGCTTGCTTCCTTCCCTCCCTCTCTCTCCCTCTCCTGCTCTCTTTCTTTGTCTCACACACTCTCTTCCTCTCTCCCTCCCACTCTGTTCCAATTCATCCCCTCTCTCTCTCACTAAATATCATTCTCTCCCCCTGTCTCCCTCACACTCACTTTCTCTTTATATCTTCCATCACTCTCTCTTCTCTTTCACCCAATCTTCCTCTCTCACTTCCACTCTCTTCAATCTCTCTCACTTCCTCCCTCTATCTCTCTCTTTTTAACACCTTCCATTTCTCGCTTTTTCTCTATTTATGCTTTATCACTTTTTCTTTCTCTATTTCTCTCTTTCTCTCTCACACACAAACACCCTTACTCTCCTTTATCACTCCCTCTTATCAGTTTACTCACTCTTCTCTCTAACCATCTCTCACTCTCTTCCTCCCTCCCTCTCTCCCTCTTTCATTAGTTCAATCTCTCTCTCTTAATCACCCTCTGGCCCTTCTGCTACCTCCATATTGCCTCTATATCTCCCTCTCTCTACCTCTAACTCACTATCTTTTACTCTAACTACCTTGAGTCTTTCTTCTCTCTATATTTCTGTCTCACCCTCTCTCCATCCTCCCTCCCGCTCATTGTACAATACCTTTCTTCACTCCCTCTCTTGCTCTTTCTCAGTCTCTCTTGCCCTATTTCATCTCTCTTTTTCTCCTTGTATCATTTTACCTCTAACTCCCTCTCTTTCTATTTATTTTTCTTGCTCTCTCTCTCTCTTACACTTACTCACTTGCTCTCTCTTTCATTCTCTCTTTAGGTCTCTACTATGTTGCTCTCTCCCTCTTCCTCACTTCTTTCTTCTGCATCCCCTTGCAGTCTCCATCACAAACTCCAACCGCTCCCTCCCTTTCTTTCAACCTCATACCTTCTCTCACTTTCTCTCTCTCTCTCTCTCTCAATCTTTTTAGCCTCTTCATTGCCCTATCTTACATTCTCATCCCTTGCTCTCCATTTCCTTCTTATTTTATTTCTCCCTCTTTCCTCTTTCTCTTGCTTCTATCTCTCCCTCCCTCACCCCCTCCACATCTTTCTTTCTCTCTTGCTCTATCTTACAATCTCTTTCTCTATATATTCTCTCCCTCTCTCACAATATCTCTCTCACTCTCCATATTTGTTTCACTCCCTCTCTTTAACTCACTCTCTCACTCTCCTTATTATGTCCCTCTCCTCTTGCTCACTTGCTCTTCCTTTTCCTCTTGTTCTCTCTTCTCATACCTCTCTTTTCACTCAATTTCTCTATTGTTATCTCTCTTTCTTCCCCCTATCTTTCTACTCAATTTCACTCACTCTTACTCTCTCTCTCTCTCCCCTCTTTCCCACTCTTTCTTGCTCTCTCTTTCTATCTCTTCTATTGCTACCTATTCCCTCGCTCTTCTCACTCTTTCTCCTCTTCTATCCCTCACACACTCTCTCTCTTACATCCCTCTCTCTAACACACTCTCCTTATGACCCTTCCTCCCTCTCTTTCCCTGTCATCCTCTCCATCTCTCCCTCTCTACCATCTCTGATCCCACTTATTATCTCTCCCTTTTTTCCTCTTCCTTACTCTCTCTTGCTCTGTCATCCTTTACATGCTCTTCTCCATTTATTTATCTCTTCCTCTCTCTTCCAATCTTGTCTCCTATCTCTTCAATCTCTCTCACTCCTTCCCCCTCTCTATTTTTTGTTATTTATTCTCTATCTTTCTTACTCTCTATACTATTATTCTCTCTTATGTTACTCTCTCTCTCTCTCTCACACACATACACTATCTATCATCTGCTTTCTCGCTTTCTCGTACTTTCTCTCTCGATCACTCTCTTTATCTCTACATCACTCTCACTCTTAATTTGTCCATCTCTCTTTCTCATTCTCTAATTTTTTCCCTCTCTCCTAATCTTAAATTTTAATTCTCTTTTCTATCTCATTTCTTACAAAAGTTTTCTCTAGATATCCCCAATTATCTCTCTCCCTCTCTCACATTACTCCTTCCTTCTTTATGTCTCCCTCTTCTCTCTCTCTCCCTCTCTGTTTCACACACTCTCTCGCTCTCTCTCTTACACTCTCCCTCTATGTTTGCATCTCCCTCACTCCCTCTGTCTCTCTACATATCTCTCTCAATCTTTTCTCACTCATTTTCTTGCTCTCCTTCCCTTTGTACCTCTCAATAACCCTCCCTTGCTCTACTTTTTCTAAATCTCTTTACTCTCTCTAGTTGTCTCTCACAATCTCTCTGTCTCTGTCTCAATCTTTCATTCTTCAATCTTTCTCACTCTCTCTCTATCTATCTCCTTCTCAATCTCCAACTCTCTCTCTCTCTCTCTCACTCACTATTCTATCATTCTTTCTCGCTCGCTTGCTCTCTTTTATCACTCTCTCTTCTCCTTTTACTCAATCTTTCTCTCTCCTTTCCCTCACACACTGTCTCTCACTCTCCAAATTTTTTTTCTCTCAATCCCTCTCTCGTCTCTCTCTCACATTTTCTCACTTTCTCTCACACTTCCCCCATCTTTTCCATAATCTTGTTCTCTCTCCATCCCTCTTTATTTATCTATCTATATTTCTCCCTCCCTAACTCTCTTTTCCATTCTCTCACTCTTTATCTCTCTCTTCTCTCTCTTTCTCCTTCCCTTACCCTCTCAGTTCCTTCCAACCGCGTCAATATCATTTTTCTCTCCTGTCCCTTCTCTTTTTCCCTCTATTATATCCTCTTCTCTCTCTCACTCTCTTTTCCTCCTTCTCTCTAAATCTCTTTCACTCTCTCACACTTGCTCTCTTTATCCGTCATGCTCTCTCCCTCTATCTTTCTCACTCCCTCAATCTATCCCACTCTAGCTCTCCCCCAATGTAGTGCACTCTTCTCTCTCAATCTCACACACTCATACACTCTCACTCTCTCTTAATCTCTCTAAATCTCTTTCACTCTCTCACACTTGTTCTCTTTATCTGTCATGCTCTCTCCCTCTATCTTTCTCACTCCCTCAATCTATCCCACTCTAGCTCTCCCTAATGTAGCTCACTCTTCTATCTCAATCTCACACACTCATACACTCTCACACTCTCTTAATCGCTCTCACCTTCACTCTCTTTAGCTCCATTTCCCATTTATCTCATCTAACTCTCTTTTACTTTTTTGGTTCATTTTTCCTCCCTCGCTCTTCTCCCTCCCTCGCTCCATTTTTCTCTCTTGTCTCTATTACCTTCTTTGTCTCTTAGTCATTCTTTTTCTCACACTCTATTCTCTTATTTTATCTTATACTTTTTTACACTTTTTTTTGCTCTCTCTTGTCTCTTTTTTCTTACATTTCTCTCACTTTATCCCCTTCTCTCTCCTCTCTTTCTTGCTTCCATCCCTCCCTCTCTCATCCTCTCTCTTCTCTCCCTTCCTTAACCTCCCTTTATCCTTTTCTGTCTCCCTTTCTCTCTTTCTCCCTCTCTCTCTCAACATTCTCCAATTCTCCCTCACTTCTTAGCCCTCACTCACTGTTACTCAATCTTCGCTCGGTCTCTCTTCTCACTCTCTCTTCCTTTCTCTTTCCAGCACTCTCTATAAACTCTCTCACTACCTTCTTCTATCTCTCTTTCTCACTTATTCTCTCCCTCTTTCTCTCTCTCGTACTCTGTTCCATCTTTTTATCACACTCATGCTCTCTCTTCTATCTCTCTCTTATGATGCTCCCTTTATCCCTAACTCTCACTCATTCTCTCCCTCTCCCTCTCCCTCTCGCACTCTATTCCACCGTTTTTATCTCTCTCACGCTTTCTCTTCCATCCCTCTCTTTGAGACTCCTTTTATTCCCACTTCCTCTCTCTAGCTCTCCCTCCCTCTTTCACTCCCTTCATCCCTCTCTTTCTTTTGCTCTTTGTATCTCCCTTTCTCTTGCTCTCACACACTCTCTCTCTCTCTCGTCCCTCACTCAATTTCCTCTCTATTTCTCTCTCACACACTCTCCCATTATAGTTCCCACTTCCTCCCCCTTCAGCTTCACTCACACTCTTACTCCCTCATTCCCTCTCTTCCTCGCTCCATATTCACTCTCTATCAATTACTCCTCTATTGCTCTCCCTCTTCTCAATCTTCTCTCCTTCTATCCACCACTCTCTTGCTTGCTTACCTCCCTCCCTCTCTCTTCTTCTCTAGTTCTCTTTCTCTCTCACACAAACTCTCCCCCACTCACCCTATCACTCTCTTCCAATTCATACCCACTCTCTCTCCCACTAAATCTCAATATTTCTCTCTTCCTCGATATCTCTTGCTCTCTTTCTTTCTTTCCCTGTCAATTCTCACTCTCTTCTTTATCTCTCCACATCTCTCTCCCTCTTCTAGCTCTCTCGCCCTCTATCTCTCCCTCTCTCCTACTCTCTCTCTCTCTCTCAATATTTCTCTAAATTTCTCTCTCTCACACTTGTTCTCTCTATCTCTCTACCTTTTTGTCCCTGCCGCCCTCTAGCTACATCATACTTTATCTCTCTCACTCTACCTTTTCACTCTCTTTCACACACTCTCCTCTCCCTCTTGATCTTTCTTGCTCCCTCTCTTTATCTCTCTCTTCCCACTAATTCTCTTGCTCTCCCTCCCTATCTCCCGCTCACTCTCCTTTTCTTACTCTATTTTTTCTCACTCTCAATCTCCCTTGTTCTATCTTCCAGCACCCTCTATTTCTCTCTCACACTCTTTGTCCCTCTTTTCTCTCTCTCTCTCTTCAATCTTTCTTACGACCTCCCTCTAACTCTCTATTTCCATTTCTTTACTACTAATGCTCTCTCTAACACTCTCTATTATATTGCTCTTTCTCAGTCTTTTGTTCTCTCTTATGTTAACCCTCTCTCTTTCTCTCACTCAATCACCCACTCTCTCTCGCGCTCTCCCTCTCTTCCACTCACTCCCTCACTCTTTCTCTCCCTCTATCCCCCACTCTCTCTCTTGTCCTCTCTATTGCTTCCATCCCTCCCACTCTCTCTTTCTCTCTTGAGCTCTTTTCAATTTCACTTTCACTCTTCCTCCCTTCCCCTCTCCCTTTCTCTCAAACCCACACATTCTCACACTTTCTCTTTCTCAATCCCATAAGCTCTATTTCTCGATCTATGCTTCTGTCATTTCCCTTACACACCATTTCATTCTAACTATTTTTTCTCTCTTCCCCAAAATCTAACACTCCAATCTCTATCTTTCTCTCGGTCAACCAATTTATCAATCTGTTCTCTCACTTTCTCTTAATCCAACCCTTCATTACTATCACTTCTCACAACACTTCTCTCCCACTCCTCTTTCGCTCTTGTTCTTGCTTTATCTCTTCTTCTCTCTCCTTTCCTCTCTCTTGCTCTTTCTTCCCTTACTCTCTCTTTTCACTCTTTTTTTCTTTATTTCTTGGTTCGCCTCTCCTTTTATTCAACTTAAATCTCATTCTTTCTCCATTCTTCTCCCTTTCTTACTCTCTCTATTCTCTCTTCGTCACTATCTTACTCTCTTATGTTACTCTATTCTCTTTTCCTCTTACTCTTTCTCTCTGTCTATCCCCCCACTCTATCTTGCTCTCCCCCTCTCACTCCCTCTCATCCCTACCAATATTTCTCACACACCTCCCTCTATTCTCTATTTTCGTTTTCTCTCTTTATCGATCTCTCTCGCTCTCTCTTCCCACACTCTGCATTTCCTTCTCGCTATTTTATTTTGTCTCTCCCACTCCATCTCATGTTCCTATCTCCTTCTCTCTCTGTATACGCGATTTATCCATCTATTGTCTCACTATCTCTCCATATAACACTTCATTACTCTCTCTTTCTCGCATCCCCTCTCTCCTGCTCCTCTTTCCCTCTTGATCTTTTGTTCTCTCTTCTTCTCTCTCGCATCTCTCTCAATCTCTCTCTGTCTCCCTCTCCCTTGCTTTTCATTCCCTTACTCTCACTTTTCCCTCTATTTTTGTCTATAGTTCTTGGTCCCTCTGTCTCTTTATTCAACTTAAATCTCATGCTTACTCCCTCCCTCTCTCTTCATCTCACTCTTCATTCTCTCACTCTCCCTTTCTCTCTTACTCTCTTATATTACTCTATTCTTCTCTCCTCTCACTCTTTCTCTAATTCTATTCTTCACTCTAACATGATCTCCCTCTCTCACACTCTCTCTTCCGCTCCCACTATCTCTCACATTCTCTTTCCTTCCTCTCTCTCTCTCTCTCATACACACATGCACTACTTCAAGCACTCTCTATTTCTCTCTCACACTCTTTCTCTTTCTCTTGCTCTCTCACTCTTCAATCTTTCTTATGACCTCCCTCTAAAACTCTATTTCTTTTCTTTACCACTAGTGCTCTCTGTAATACTCTCTATTATATCTCTCTCTCTAGGTCTTTTATTCTCTCTTTCTCTCACTCAGTCCATCATTTTCTCTCGCTCTCCCTCTCTCTCACTCTCTCCATCACTCTTTCTCCCCTCTACCCTCCACTATCTCTCTCCCTCTTATTGCTTACATGCCTTCCACTCTCTCTTTTTCTCTTCTATTCCTTTCTCCCTAGTTCTCTCTCTTTTCAATTTCACTTTCACTCTTCCTCCCGCCCCCTCTCTAATTTTCCCTCAAATCCATATATTCACTCACTTTCTCTATCTCAATCTCTTATGCTGTCTTTCTCGATCTCTCTCACTGTGTTTTTCCCTCATCTCCATTTCATTCTCACTAATTTATTTTCTCCTTCCCTCACTCTATCTCATGCTCCTATCTCTATCTTTCTTCCAGTCAAGCAATTTATCAAAATTTTCTATCATTTTCTCTCAATCTAACCATTCATTACAACACTTCTCACACCACCTCTCTCCCACTCCTCTTTCGTTCGTCCTTCCTTTTTCTCTTCTTCTCTCTCTCCCTTCCTTTCTCTTGCTCTTTCTTCCCTTACTCTCTCTTTTAGCTCTTTGTCTCTTTTTCATGGTCCTTCTCTCCCTTCATTCAATTCAAATCTCACTCTTACACCATTTTTCTCCCTTTCTAATTCTTTATTCTATCTCTTCCTATCCCTCTTACTCTCTTATGCTACTCTATTCTCTTCTCCTCTTACTCTTTATCTTTGTCTATCCCCCACTCTATCTCCCTCTCCCTCTCCCCCTCCCCCTCTCGCTCCTTCTCTCCCCTACCAATATTTCTCACACATCTTCTATTCTCCATCTTTCTATTATCTCTTTCTCAATCTCTCTGGCTCCTCTGCCCCCACTTAGTATTTCTTTCTCAGTATTTTATTCTCTCTTCCCCTCCATCTCATTTTCCTTTCTCTTACTCTCTATGTATCTACCAATTTACCTATCTATTCTCTCACTCACTCTCCATCTAACACCTTATTACTCTTTCTTTCTTACATCCCCTTTGTCAAACTCCTCTTTCACTCTTGCTCTTCTGTTCTCTCTTCTTCTCTCTCGCACTCTCTCTCATTTTCTCTATCTCTCCCTCTTTCTTGCCCTTCGTTCCCTTACCCTCACTTCTCTCACTATTTTTTCTCTATCTCTTGGTCACTCTGTCTTTTTATTCAATTTAAATCTCAAGCGCACTCCCTCCCTCTATCCTTCTCACTCCCTACTCTCTCACTCTCCCTCTCTCTTGCTCTCCTATAATTACTCTATTCTCATCTCCTCTTACTCTTTCTCTCCATCTATCCCTTACACCAACATGCTCTTCCTCTCTTGCACTCTCTTTTCCCCTCCCACTATCTCTCACACTCTCTTCTCTTCCACTCTCTCTCTCACATGCACTCTCTTTTTCTCTCCCTCTTTCTCTCCCTCACCATCTTTGATTCTCTTTCTTTTCCTCTTGCTCTCTCTTCCCTCATCTCCCTTCTCTCTCGATTTCTTTATTGCTCTTTCTCTCAGTTTCTTTCTCCCTCTCTTTCTCATCAATTTCACTCACTCTTACTTTACTCTCCCAATCTTTCTCGCACTCTCTTATGCACACTTTTACTATCTCTTCTATTGCTACATATTCCCTCTCTTTTCTCACTCTTTCTCCTCCTTTATCCCCCACACACTCTCTCTCTTGCATCCCACCCCCCTCCACCCACTCAATCACTCACCCTCCCTCCCTTCCTCTTTCTCTCTCTCCCTCTCGTCCCTTTATTTCCCTCTCTCACGCCCTCTTTCTCTCTGTCAATCTCACTCATTCTCTTATTCTCTCACCAAATTTTCCTCTAGCTCACTCTCTCTAGCTATATCTTCCTACGCACACTCTTCTCTCTCTATTCTTCTTTTCCTCTAGCTCACTCTCTCTAGCTATATCTTCCTACGCACACTCTTCTCTCTCTATTCTTCTCTGCATCTGTCTTCCTCTCTCGTTCCCTCTCTCTTCAATCTCTCTCGCTCCCTCCCTCTCTCTATTTTTCATTATTTGATCTCTATATTTCTTTCTCTCTTTTATTATTCTCTGTTCCATTACTCCCACTCATACACACACACTCTCTCTCTGTCTCTCTTCATCTTGTTCCCTCTTACGTTGTTTCTCTCCCAGTTTTTCTCTTCATCTCCATATCACTCTCACTCTTAATGTGTCCCTTTAGCTTTCTCTTTTTCTCTCTGTCTTAATTTGTCTTTTATTTGTTTCTCTTCTCTTTCATTCTTTTTTTTCATTGCCTACATATATGCCCAACTCTCTTCCTCCCTCTCTCACTTTCCTCCCCTCTTTATGTTTGCCTGTTTCTCTATCTCCCCTCCCTCTTTAACACTCTCTCTCACACTCTCCCTTCCATTCTCTCCCTCTATCTCTACATCCTCCGCTCGCTCTCTCAATCTCTCTTTTGATCACTTTCTAACACATTCTCTTGCTCTCCTTCCCTTTGTCTCTCTCTCTCTAACCCTCTCTTGCTCTCCTTCCCTCTGTCTCTCATTAACCATCTCTTGCTCTATTTTTCTCGATCTCGTTTCTCTCTCTATTTCTCTCTCACAATCTCTCTCTATATCATTCTTTCACTCTTCGATCTCTCTCACCCCCTCCTCTATATCTCTCTTTCTCAGTCTCACCCCATCCCTCACACTCTCTATCACTCTCCAACTTTTATCTTTCTCAATACTTCTCTCTTCTCTCACATTATTTCACTTTCGCTTAAACTTCTCCTTCAACCTCTCTCCCTCTCTCCCTCTCTCCCTCCTTCTCTGTCACCCCTATTTCTTACTCTATCTCTCTTTATCTACATGTCTCTCTTGCTCCCTCCCTCACTCACTCATTCATTATCTCACTCTTAGTCTCTCTTTTCTTTCCCTCTCTCTCTCACACTCTCTCCCCTTCCCGTCTGGTTAATATCTTTTTCTCTCTTGTCCCTCACTCTCCTCCTCTCTTATATTTTTTTTTCTTAAGACCTGTTTGATTCTCTCACACTTATCTCTTTATCAATCTCACTTTCTCATTCTCTATCTTTCTCACTTCCTCAATCTTTCCATCTCTAGGTCTCCTTATATAGCTCACTCTTGTCTCTCCATCTCACCCACTCATACAATCTCTCATTCTCTCTCAAGCACTCGCTCTCAACCTCTTTAGCTCCATTTCTCACTCTCTATCTCACTCTCTCTTACTCATTATCTCCTCTCCGCATTCTCTCTTGCTCCTCCTTTTCCTTTTGTTCTATCTTCCCTCACCTTTCTTCCATCTCGATTTCTCTATCGCTCTCTCTTTCTCCCCCTCTCTTTCTCCTCAATTTCACACACTCTTACTCCCTCTCTCCCTCTCTTTCCCACTCCCTCCCTCGCTTGCTAGGTCTTACTATCTCTTCTATTGATACCTATTCCCTCTCCCTTCTTACTCTTTATCCTCCGCTATCCCCCACACACAACTCTCTCTCGTGTCCTTCTCTATATCCCTCTCTCTAAGTCATTCTCCTTCCCTCTCTTTCTCCCTCTCTCTCTCCCTCTCTTCCTCTTATTTTATCTTCCTCTTTTTTTAGCTTAAGGAGAGAGAAAAGAGGTGATAGAAGAAAGTGCAAGAGAGAGAGAGGCGAAAGAGACCAAGAAAACAATAATGATATATGAAATAAAGAGCAAGAGAGGGAGTGAAGACAGAGAATGAAGAGTGAGCGGGAAAGAGAGGAGAAAGATTGAGACCGAAATATAGAGCAAAGAGAGACTCTGGGAACATACAGTAAAAGATAGTGAGAGAGAGCAAGAGAGAGGGAGATATAAAAAAGCATAAGGTGAAAGTTGGAGAGTGAGAAGACGATAGTGGGAGGGAGAATGAATTAATGGAAGAGGCAAAGAGGGAGGGATGGAGGAAGAGAGTGAAGATGCTTGGAGAGAAAGAGCCAGTTCAGTCATAAGAGGAAGTACTAAAAGAGAGCAAGAGTTTGCATGTGTGCTACAAAGAGAGTGAGACAGAGAAATAGAGAAGGAAAAAGTGATAAAAGCATAAATAGAGAAAAAGCGAGAGAGGAAGGGCGAGAAAGATAGTGATAGAGTGAGGGAGTGAGTAAGATTGAAGAGGATGGGAGTGAGAGAGGAAGAGGAGTGTGAGAGAAGAGTGTGATGGAAGATATAGAGAGGAATTAAGAGTGAGGGAGAGGGGTAGAGAATGAGATTTAGTGGGAAGAGAGTGGAGATGAGTTGGAAGAGTGAGAGCGAGAGAGGGAGAGTGTGTGCGAGAGAGAATGAGAGAGTGAGAGAGGGAGAGAGAGAGCGAGGGAAGGATGCAGAGAGAGGGGGAATGAGAGAAAGATTAAGAGGATAGAGAGGAGAGGGAGCAATAAAAGTGAGACTTAGTGACGAGAGATTGAACATGGAGCGAGAAGAGAGAGGCGAGGAGGAAGTAGAGTCGCGGTGAAACGAAGAGAGAGGAAGAGGGAGCGAGAAAGGAAGAGTGTAAGTGAGAGAGAGTAAAACTGAAGGAGAGGAGAGTGAGAAATTGAAGAGAGAGTAAGTGAGAGATAGCGAACATGGAGTGAGCAAGAGAAAGAGAGTTGGTGGAGTAAGAGTGAGGTGAGATTTAAGAGAGAGGAAGAGGGAGTGAGAAAAGGGAGAGAGTGGGTAGAGAATGAGATTTTGTGGAAGAGATTACAAGATGAACCAGAAGATCGCAAGAGAGGGATAGAGAGTGTGACTGAGAGAGAGAGAGAGAGAGAGATTTAGAGAGGGAGAGAGAGGGAGAGAAAGAAGGAAGCAAGTGCACGAGAGAGAGGAAGAGAGATTGAGTGGAGAAAGGGAAGCAAGAGAGCGCGAAGTGAGAGTGTGTGAAAGAATGATCATAGAGCTAAAAATAGAGAGGGAGTGAGTGAGTGAAAGTGAAGGGAGAGAAAGAGGGATAGAGAAAGGGAGAGAGTGTGAGAGACAAATAGAGAGAAGAGAGTATGAGGAAAGAGAGAGAGTGAGAAAGGGAGAGAGCGAGCGAGGAGAGAGCGGGCATGAAGGAGGGAGATAAGGAGAGGCTGGAGAGAGAGAAAGATTAAAGAGCGAAAGAGGGAGGGAGAGTGAGAGAGTGGTAGTGAGGGATAATGGGAGGGTCAAAAGTGAGAGACAGAGGAGATAATGAGATAGATAAAGAGAGGTGGAATAGAGAGTGAGAGAGAGATTGAGGTAGTGAGGGAGAAAGAGAGATAGGAGGAAGTGAAAGGGTTTAAAGAGAGTAGGATAGAGAAAGTGAGAAAGAGTGAAAGGGAGAAATGGTGAGATGTGAGGTTGTGGGAAGATCGAGTAAAGTGAGTGAGGGGTAAAGATAGCACAAGAGCAGGAGAATGGTGTGAGAGAGAGGGGGAGCAATAGAGAGTGAGATAGGGAGGGTGAGGGACGGAGGGAGGTAGGGAGAGAAGAGAGAGAAAAAGAGAGGAAAGTATGAAAGTAAGAGAGAGGAGAGAGAAAGAAGAGGGCAGAATGAAAGAAAGAGTAAGAGGAAAGAGAGACAAGAGAGCAACAAATGAGAGTATAAAAGAGAGTATAAGATAAAAAAGAGAGTAGAGAATGAGAAAGAGAGAGAGGGAGAGAGAATAATAAAGAAGAGGATAGAGAGAAAAAAGAGAGATGGAGAGAGGGAAAGAGAGGAGAGAGTGAGTGAGAGAACAAGAGAGTAAGTGAGAGTGAGATAGACAGCAAGAAATGGAGCTGAAGAGGGTGAGAGCGAGAAAGATTGAGAGAGTGAGAGAGAGAGTGTATAAGTATGAGATGGAGAGAGAAGAGTGACCTGCATAAGGGAGACCTAGATATGACAAAATTGACGGAGTAAGAATGATAGAGGGAGAGAGTGAGAGCGATAAGGGGAACAAAAGTGAGAGAGCAAAAGAAATATAGAGAGATGAAAGAAATGAGAGTGAGGGAGAGAAAAGGATATAAGAAAGGGAAAGAGAGAAGGACAAGAGGAAAAATCTATTAGGAGATTGGGAAGGGAGAGAAAGTGTGGTCGGGGAAGGGAACAAAAGGAGAGAGAGATATATAGTTAGAGAATGAGAGAGTGAGAACAAGAGTAAGGAAAAGAGAGTGAGAGATAGAGGAGGCAGTTAGGGGAAGGGAGAGGGAGACAGAAGTGTAAGAGAATATGAGAAGTAATGAGAGAGAGGGATAGAGAGAGATAAAAGTTTGAGCACAAGAGAGATATGTAGATAGAGGAAGAGAGGTGAGAACAAATGTAAGCAAAAGAGAGTGAGAGATAGAGGAGGCAGAGAGAGGAAGGGAGAGAGGGAGATAGAAGTGTAAGAGATCTTGTGAAGCAATGAGAGAGAACAGAGAGGGATTCAGAGAGATAAAAGTTGGAGCGCACGAGAGAGAGTACGTGTGAGGGATAGTGGGAGAGAAAGATTGAGCAAAGAGAGATATTTTGTGTGACTGTTTGTGAGGTAGGGAGAGTGAGAGAGAAACATTGGAGAAAGATTTAGAGAAGTGTGAGCAAAAAAAGAGAAGGAAAGAGAACAAATATTGAGAAAGATAGAGGAAGGAAGCGAATGAGGAAGAGAGTATGAGAGGGATATACGGAGAGAAGGAAAGCGAGGGAAGGTATAGAAAGAGGGAGAGTGGGAGGAATAATTAGAGACTGAGAGAGAGAATGAGAGAGATGGAGAGAGAGGGAGGGCAAGATGGAAAAGTTGGAGAGTGCGTGAGAAAGAGAGAGAGGAAGGAGGGAAGTGAGAGAAATAGAGAAAGAGAGAGAGGAAGGAGAGAAGTGAGAGAAATAAAGAAAAGAAGAGAAGGAGAGAAGTGAGAGTAATAGAGAAAGAGAGGGACAAATGGAGGGCATGAGTGGAGGAGGGAGAAAGAACAAGATAAAGAAATAGTGCGTGAGAGATACAGAGAAGGTGCAAGATAAGAGAAAGATGAGAGGAGAGTTGCAAGGTGAGAGAGCGAGATAGCAAGGGCAGAAACAAGAGAGAAGCCTGGAAAGAGTGAGTGAGAGATATAAGGAGCAAAAGAGTAGTAGAGAAAGAGTTAGAAAGGGGTAGAGGGAGTGAGAAGAGTGAGACAAAGAGCTCGAAAGAAAGAGAAAGTAAGAGAAATAGAGATGAGGAGGCATGTTGACCTCATTTTTGATGAGGTCTCTTCTTTTCTCACTCCTTAGTACTTAGGATAGAGGAAGAGAGTGTGGGGATAGAGGAAGAGAAAGAGTGAGAAGAGAAAGAGAGAAGTTGATTTAGAATAAAGAATAAGAGCGAGATGACAATATAAGTGGGAGAGAGAATAGAGTGTGTGAAATAGATAAAGCGAGGGAGTAGGAGTGAGAGTGAAGCTGAAGAGAGAGAGAGAGTGGGTGAAGAGAGAGTAAGAGAAAAGGAGCAAGAGAGAGAACGAAGATGGAACAATAAACAGTTAGGGAGGGCAAGTGAGGGAGAGAGGAAGAGAGAGAAAGAGAGAGAAGCGATTGAAGGAGTAAGAGAGAGTGTGAAATTAAAGAGAGTGAGGGAGCAAAGACGGGAGAGACTAAAATGGATTGATGGTTATATGGAGATAAAGAATGAGTAAGAGAGAGAAATAGAGCAAGAGAGAGCCAGAGAGTGAAAGAAAGAAATATAATAGAGAGTGAGACATAGAGAGAAAGGAAGAGAGCGAAAAAGAAAGAGATAAAGGGCAAGAGTAAGAGAGAGAGTTAGAAAGGGGGATAGATGGAGAGAGTAAGAGAAATTGATGGGCAAGAGAGAGTGAGAGAGCGAGAGAGAGGAGAAAAGATTTAAGAGAGATACAAATAGGAAGCAAAAGTGAAAGAGAGAGCAAAAGATAGTGAGCAAGTTTGAGATTGAGAGGGAGATTAAGAGAATGTGTGAGAAGGAAAGAAGGAGAGAGGGAGATGGAAAGGGAGTGAGGGAGAGAGAGGGAGAGAAATTTACATAAGGAGAGTGGGAAGGAGGGAAGCAAGAGGGAGAGGATGAGTTGGAGTGAGGGAATGGGAGAAGATGAGAGAGAGATATAGAGAAAAGAGAAAGTGAGAGAAGAGAGAGCAAGTGAGAGAGAATTATAGAGAGCGATATAAAAAATGAGATGGTGGGAGAGGGGGTGAATAAGTGAGAAGGAGAGGAGATGGAGAGGGAGAGAGGAAGAGAGAAGAGTAAGATAGGAGAGAGCGAAACAGAGGGACGTGGGGATTGAAAGAGGGAGGGATCAAGGGGTAAAGTGAGATATATGATAAAAAATAATAAATAATAAATAATGAGATGGTTATGAGGGGAGAAAGCAAGATGTGAAAGAAACTAAGAGAGAGCATGAGGGAGCGAGTGAGGGAGAGAGTGAGAGATTGAGGGAGAGAGAGAGTAAAGAGAGAGAAGAGAGTCATAGAAGAATGAGCAAAAGAGAGATATAAAGAGGGGGCAAAAGAGAACAAGAAATAATAAAGAGAGATGAATAGAGAGTAAGATAGAGAGAGCAAGGGAGGAAGAGATGATAGGAATTGAAGAGTGAGCGGGAGGAGAGATGGAGTGAGGATGAGACAGAAATATAGATGGAAGAGAGACTCAGGGAAGATTGAGAAAAAGATTGTGAGTGAGAGGTAGAGAGAGGGATATCTAGAGGGGATATGGAGATAGCGGGAGGAAGAGATGGGCGATAGAGAGAGATAAACTAATTAATGAAAGAGGAAGAAAGGGAGAGGAAGAGAGTGACAGATGGATGGACAAAAAAGTGATTAAAGTGATCAGAGAGAGTGATAAAAGAGTGCAAGAGTACGTGTATGAGAGGGAAAGAAAGATAGTAATATAGAAAGAAAAAGTGATAAAGCAAAAATAGAGAAAAGTGTGAGAGTAGTAGAGAGTGAGAATGAGAGAGATGGAGGGAGGGAGTGAGGGATATTGAAGAGAGTGGGAGTGATAGAGGAAGAGAGGGTGAAACAAAAGAGAAAGCGATGGTAGATATTGAGAGAAATGAGACCGAGGGAGAGTGGGGGTAGAGAATGAGATTTAGTGGGGGAGAGAGGCAGATGGGTTAGAATAGAATGAGAGGGAAAGAGGGAGAGAGTGTGTGAGAGAGAGAAATTGAGAGGGAGAGAGGGTGGGAAAGGGAGGGATGGAAGCAAGAGAGAGGGGGGAGAGGGAGAGAATGATTGAGAGGAGAGGGAGGAGAGCAAGCAATCAAAGGGTGAGTAAGTGAGAGAGTGACCATGGAGCGAGAAAGAGAGAGCGAGTGAGGGAGTAAGAGTGAGAGTGAAATTGAAGAGAGAGGAAGGGGGAGCAAGAAAGGGAGAGAGTGTGAGAGAGAAATAGATTGAAGAGGGAGTGAGGGGATAGAGAACACGAGAGAGGGAGTGAATGAGCAGGTAAAAAAATGAAAGCGCTAGAAGAGAGAAAGAAAGAGGGATTGAAAGAGAGTGATAGAGAAACGATAGGGAGGGAGAGAGAGTGATAGAGAAACGATAGGGAGGGAGAGAGAGTGAATGAGTTAGTGCAAGAGGAGAGAGATAGAGAGAGGAGTGAGATAGGGAGAGAGGGAGAAAGAGATGCAAGGAGGGATTGAAAGAGGGAGGGATCGAGGAGGAAAGAGAGATGTATGAGGGAAAATAATAAATAAGGAGATGGATATGGGGGAGAGAGCAAGATGTGATTGAGAGAGTGTATGTTAGGGAGGGAGAGTGTGTGAGAGAGAGAGCAAGAGATATAGAGAGAGAAAGAGTGAGTAAAGTGAGAGAAGAGAGGGAGATAGAAGAAAGAGCAAGAGAGAGACAGAGAGAGGACAAAAGTCAGCAAAGAAACAACAAAAAGAGATGAAATAAGGAGAGAGAGCAAGAGAGGGAGTGAAGATAGGGATTGAAGAGTGAGCAGGAGGGAGAGAGTGAGAGGGGGCAAAGGAAAACAAAGAGAGAGAAAAGAGACTCATGCAAGATAGAGCAAAAGATAGTGAGTGCAAGTTTGAAAGAGAGATATAGATGGAGATATGGAGTGAGAGGGAGGGGAGGGAGATAGATAATAAAGAGCAAAAGAATGAGAGAGGGAGTGAGATAGAAAGATATATAAAGAAAGTATAAGAGAGTGAGAAGAAGAGTAAGGTAAAGAGAGTGAGAAAACGGAGAGAGAAGGAGGAAGGGAGTGAAAGAGGGAGGGGGGAGGAATAGATGTGTGAGAGAAGGTTAGAAATAATGAGATAGAGAAGAGGTAGAGATAGAAAGCTGAGTGTGGGATTGAAAGAGAGAGAAGTAGGTAGAGAGGGAGAGTGAGAGAGTGAGGGATAGAGTGAGAGAAAAAGCACGAAAAAAGAGCAACAAAAAAGAGAGCAAAAGAACGAGAAAGAGAGATAGAATAAGGAGTGTGAGAGAAAACATGAGTGGTAAAGAGAAAGAAAAAGAGAGATAGAGGGACCTACTCCCTTACTTTATCTCTATCACACTCTCCATTATCTCTTTCACTTTTCCTTCCTCTTACTCGTTTTCTTTATCTATCCCCCACATCCTCTCTCTTTCTTTTCCTCACTCTCTTTCTCTTCTTCGGTCTCACTTCTTGTGTCTCTCACACTCCCTCACTCCCCCTAACTTTCATGAACACATTTTCGCTCTCTAACTTCCCCCTCTCTCCTTTTTTCCTTGCTCCAATCTCTCTCTCTCTCACTTACACACTCTCTCTCACCTGAATGTGTTACCACCTCCTCTTACTTTCTCCCTCTCTCACCCCCTCTCCCACCCCTATTCAAACTCCTCTCCCTCTCATCCTCTCTCTCTACCACGTTCTCTCCTTGTCTCTATTTTTCTCTATCATTCTCTCTACCCTTGCTCTTCAAGACCTCCTCCCTCCTTTTCATTCAAAATTCTTACCTTCTCTTACTTTATCTCTCTCTCAAATCCTTTCATTTCCCTTCCTTGCTCTCTTTCTGTCTCTCTTTTTCTCTATATATACCCTCTCTCAAAATATCTCTTAGTCTCCCTATTTATCTGTTCCTTTATCCCACATATTAACCTCCTCTCCTCTTATCTCTTGTTCTTCTAAGTCTTATTGCCCCTCTCATTGTCCCTCCTGCTCATCTCTTTTGCTCTTTCCTTACTCTTTCTCTTTATCTCTCTCTTTTATGCTGCCATTTTCTATTTAATTTCCTTGTCACTTACTCCCTCCCTCTCACTTTCTCAGTCTACTCTCTCTCTTACTCTTTCTTTTCTTCATCATTCCTTTCTCTCTCCTCTCACTCTTTCTCGCTCTCCTTCCCCAATCTCTCACTTGTCCCCCTCTCTCCCACACATGGTCTCTCTCTCTTTCTATCCCTATATCCCTCCCACGCACTTCCCCTCAACTTTCTCTCCCTCTCTCTCTCTCTCATTCATTCTCATCTTCACCCTCCCTCTGTCCATCTCACTCATTCCTTCTTCCTCTATCTTTCCCCACTCTCTTCTCTCTCCCTCTCTCTCTCCCTTCATCACTCCCTCTCACTTAAATCTCTTTCACTCCCTCTCTCACTTTCTCACTGTTTATTGTCTCTCTCTTTGTATTCTGATGGTCTCATTTCTCTGATTTTTCCTCACCCACTATCCCCACGAACATTAAGATCTAAAGAGAAAGAGATCTAAAGATAAAAAGGAAAAGAAAGTGAGAGAGAGAGGAAAAAGAAAGTGAGAGAGAGAATATGATATAATAGAGGGAAAGAGAGAGAGGGACAGGAAAGAAAAAAGATATTAACAGGGTTGGAAGGGACTGAGAGTATGAGGGAATGAGGGAGGTAGTGAAGAGAGAGATAAAGAGAGAGAGAGAATGAAAAAGAGAGCTAGGGATGGAGCAACATAGATAAATAGATAAAGAGGGATGGAGTGAGAACAAAATTATGGAAGATATAGTGGAAGATAAGGGAGACAGAGGAAGGGAGGTAGAGAGGGAAGTGTGAGAGAATGTGAGAAATAGTGAGAGAGAGAAGAGAGAAGGATTGAGAGAGAAAGAAAGTTCGAGAGAGACAGATAGTGTGCAAAGGAAAGGAGGGAGAAAGATTGAGTAAATGGAGAAGAGAGTGTGACAAACGAGAGAGAAAGAGAGCAAGAAAGAATGATAGAATATAGAGTGAGAGAGACAGAGAGAGTTGGAGACTAAGAAAGAGAGAGATAGAGAGGGAGTGAGAGAAATTGAAGATTAAAAGATTGAGACAGAGACAGAGAGATTGTGTGAGACAACTAGAGAGAGTAAAGGGATTGAGAAAAGTAGAGCGAGGAGGGTTAGTGAGAGGGACAAAGGGAAGGAGAGCAAGAGAATGAGTGAGAAAAGATCGAAAGAGAGAGATGTAGAGAGACAAGGGAGTGAGGGAGATGCAGCCATAGAGGGAGAGTATAGGAGAGAGATTGAGAGAGTGTGTGAAACAGAGAGGGAGAGAGAGAAGAGGGAGACATAAAGAAAAAAAGGAGAAAAGTGAGAGAGGGAGCAAGATAGTGGGGGATATATGGAGAGAAAGGTTGTAAGGAATGAGATAGAAGAGAGAAAAATAAAAGTAAGATTAGGAGATAGGGGAAAAAATTAAAGAATGAGACAGAGAGAGGGACAAATTAAGAGTGATAGTGATGTAGAGATGGAGAGACTGAGAGAGAAAGTGCGAGAAAGGGAGAAAGCGAGAGAGAGAGAGAGTGTGTGTGTGTGTGTGAGTGAGAGTAACATAAAAGAGAATAATAGAGACAGTAAGAAAGATAGAGAATAAACAGTAAAAAATAGAGAGAGGGACGGAGTGAGAGAGATTGAAGAGACAAGGGATGAGATTGGAAGAGAGAGGGAGAGAAAAAAAATGAAAAGAGAGTGTAAAGGAAGACAGAGCAAGATAGAGTGAGCTAGATGAAAATAGGGAGAGCTAATAAGTGGGATGAGAGATGGAGAGAGGGAGAGAAAGAGTGAGCAAGTGAGAGAGCGAGATGGAGGGGATGAGTGGGAAAGAGAGGGAGGAAGGGATGGAGAGAGAGTGAGTGGGGGACAGAAAAGGAGAAAGTGTGAGAAGAGCGAGGGACTGGGTAGCAATAGAAGAAATAGTAATAGAGAGCAAGAGAGAGTGGGAATAAAAAGGTAAGAGAGATTAAGAGTGAGTGAAATTGAGGAGAAAGAGAGGGGAAAAAAGAGAGATAACAATAGAAAAATTGAGAGAGAAGAGAGGTATGGGAAGAGAGAACAAGAGGAACAGGAAGAGCCAGTGTGAGAGAGAGAAGCATGAGAAAGAGGACAGAGGGACGAATAAAACAAGAAGGAAATGGAGAGCAACGGAAGAGAATGTAAGATAGAGCAATAAAGAGAGCTAAAACTGAGAGAAGGTATGAGGTTGAAAGAAAGGGAGGGAGCGGTGGGAGGTTCTAATGGACACTGCAAGGGGATGCAAAGAGAAAGAAGAGAGTGAGAGGGAGAGAGCAACATAGTAGAGACCTAAAGAAAGAATGAAAGAGAGAGCAAGTGAGAGAGGGAGAGGGAGAGAGAGAGAGAGCAAGAATAATAAAGAGAAAGGTAGGGGTTAGAGTTAAAATGATACATGAAGAAAAAGAGAATAAGAGAATGAGAGAGAGCGATAGATAAATAACAAAGAAGAAGAGTGGAAGGGAGGTGGGAGGAGGGAAGCTAAAATGAGAGAAAGAAAGAGATAGAGAAAAATTCTTGAGGGGGAGGGAGGGACTGTGAGAAAGTAGTTGACGAATAATGAGAAGGTGATCAAGGGAGTAAGAGAGAGAAATGAGAGAGCGCTTGAGAAAGAGAGGAAAGGAAGGAGAGCGAGAGAGAGGGTGAGGAATGGAGGGAGTGAAAGAGTGAGTAAAGAGAGGGAAGAGAGAGTGATTGAAGTTATAGTAAGAGATAGAGAAAGAGAGAGAGAGCAAGCAAGCGATAAAGAGAGATAAAATAGAGGGTGAGAGAGAGTGAGAGAGACCAAGAGAGGGAGTGAAGAAAGGGTATGCAGAGTGAGCAGGAGGGATGGAGAGAGGGTGAGACAAAATATAGAGAGAAAGGAGACTCAAGGTAGATAAAGTAAAATGGACGTAGCAGGAGGGCCAGAGGTAGAGAGAGATAGAGGCAATATGGATGTAGCGGGAGGGCTAGAGGGTGATTAAGAGAGAGATTGAATTAATGAAAGAGGGAGAGAGGAAGGGAGGAAGAGAGTGAGAGATGGGTAGGGAGAAGAGTGAGTAAAGTTGTAAGAGGGAGTGATAAAAGAGAGCAAGGGTGTTTGTGTGTGAGAGAGAAAGAGAGAGAAATAGAGAAAGAAAAGGGATAAAGAATAAATAAAGAAAAAACCGAGAAAGGGAAACTGTAAAAAAGAGAGATAGAGGGAGGGAGTGAGAGAGGTTGAAGAGGGAGGGAGTGAGAGAGGAAGATAGGGTGAAAGAGAAGAGAGTGATGGAAGATATAAAAGAAAGTGAGAGTGAGGGAGAGAGGGGGAGACAATGATATTTAGTGGGAGAGAGAGGGGTGTTGAATTGGAACAGAGTGGGAGGGATAGAGGAAGAGAGTGTGTGAGACAGAGAAAGAGAGAGGAGAGAGGGAGAGAGCGGGAGGTAAGGAAGCTTTCTCTTCATCCATCCTTCCATTCTCACTTTTCTCTCCCTCCCTCTCTCACTTAAGCTTTCCTCTATCTCTCTCTAGCACTTTCTCTCCCTCTCTCCCTCTTTCCCTCCCCCTATCTCCCCATACAAAACCTCTCTCTCACTTTTTTTCATTCACTTTTTTGCTCTCCCTTTCCCTCCCCATTTCGTTCCTTCTCCCTTTCTCTGTCTTCCAACACTACTATTTCTCTTGCACACTCTCTCTCCCTCACTTGCTCCCTCTCTCTATTTAATCTTTCTCATGGCCTCCCTCATCTCTTGATTTCTTCCTCTACTACTCATGTTGTCTTTCCACTCTCTATTATATCTCTCTTTCTTGGTTTTTTTCTCTCTCCCTCACTCTTTCCCGCTCTACCTCTCTCCCAATTCTCTCTTTCAATTCCACTCTTAACTTTCTCTTTCTCTCTATCTGCCTTTCTATCTCTCATTATTTCTCACCTTCTCTCACACATCTCTTCCTCTCTCCCCCTCCCTCTTTCACTCACACCTTTCCTCTCTCCTTTTCTCTCAGTATATCTCACTCTGTTTACCTTACCCTTCTTCTCACTCTCTCCCACATCCTTTATATATCTTTCCCTCTCTCTCCCTCACTCAATCTCTTGGTCTATATCTCTTAATTCCTTCTTGTTTCCTCACTTTCTCTGATTCCTCTCATCTCGTCTTCATTATAGCACTTTTATCTCTTTCTTATTGTTTCTCACTTTTTACTACATTTTTCTCCCAATCTCCCTCCCTCCCTAGATTAAGTTGCATAAGGGAGACCTAGAGAGGGCAAGATTGAGGGAGTGAGAATTATGGAGGGAGAGAGTGAGACCGATAAGAAGAACAAGAGTGAGAGAGTCAAAGAGATCTAGAGAGAAAGAGGAAAAGAAAGTGAGAGGGAAAAGAATATAAGAGAGGTAGGGAGATTGAAAGATCAGAGAGAAAAAAGATATTAACAAGGTGGGAAGGGAGAGAGTGTGGGGAGGGAGGGAACAAGAAAAAAAGGAGAGAAAGAGTGTGGGGGATAGAGTGACAGAAAAGTAAGAGAAACAAGAAGAGAGAGCAACATAAGGGAGAGAGTGAGACTGTGTATGAGTTTGTGAGAAGGAGAGAGAAGGGTAAGGGAGACCTTGAAAGGGCAAAATTGAGGGAGTGAGAAAGATGGAAGAAAGAAGCCAGAGCATGAGAAAGATAAAAACAGGTGGAATAGAGAGTGAGTGAGAGGAAAAAGAGTGAGAAAGAATGATAGATGGAGTTAGTGAGAGGGATTATTGAGAGAGCAGGAAAGAGAAAGGAAGAGAGTGAATGAGAGAAAGTGAGAAGAGAGACTGAGGGAAGATCGAGTGAGACTAAAGTTAGTGAGGAGAAAAAAGAGGGAGAACAAGAGAATGATGAGAGATGGAGGCAGAAAAGGACAGAGAGGAAGATGGACATGGATAAAGGGAGGGAGAGGGAAGGAGAGAAGAGAGAATGAGAGAGGGAGGGATTGAAGAGAGCGAGAGAGGAGAGAGAGTAGGGAATAGAGTGAGAGTAACGTAAGAAGAAATAGCAACAAAGGAGAATGTAAAAGAGTGTATAAGATAGAAAAGAGAATAAAGAGTGAGAAAGAGAGAGAGTGAGAGATTATAATGGAGAATGAAATAGACAGAGAAGAGAGAAATGTGGAGTGAAGAAGGGAGACGAGAGTGAGATAGAGAGCGAGAAATGGAGCAAAAAAAGGTGAGAGGAGAGAGATTGAGATAGAGTGAGAGAGTGCATGAGCGTGTGAAATAGAGAGAGAAGAGTGAGCTACATAAGGGAGATCTAGAGAGGGCAAGATTGAGGGAGCAAGAAAGAAAAAGGGAGAGATTGGAGCCGATAATGGGAAAAAGAGTTAGAGAGTCAAAGTGATCTAGAGAAAAAGAGGAAAATAAAGTGAGGGAGTAAAAACAATATACGAGAGGGAAGGAGAGTGAGAGAAGAGAGAGAAAAAAGATATTAACTGGATGAGAAGAGAGAGAGTGTGAGAGAATGAAAAAGAGAGCCAGAGACCGAGAGAAAGAAACATAATAGAGAGTGAGACATAGTGACAAAGGAAGAGAGCAAAAACGAAAGAGATAACAGGCAAGAGTAAGGGAGAGAGTTAGAAAGGGTGAATAGATGGAGAGAGTAAGAGAAATTGATGAGCAAGAGGGAGTGAGAGAGTGAGAGAAAGAAAAAAGATTTTACGAAAGAGATAAATAGGAAGCGAGAGAGGAAGAGAGAGAAAAAGATAGTGAGAAAGTTGAAGATTGGGAGGTAGATTAAGAGAATGTGTGAGAAGGAAAGAAGGAGAGAGAGAGAGATGGAGAGGGAGAGAGGAGGAGAGAGGGGGAGAAATTGAATTAGAGAGAGTGGGAAGGAGAGGATGAGCTTGAGTGAGGGAATGGGAGAGGAAGAGTGAGAGAAGAGAGGGCAAGAGAGAGAGAATGATAGAGAGCGATAGAAAAAATGAGAGGGTGGGAAAGGGAGTTAATAATGAGAAGGAGAGAGGGAGATGGAGAGGGAGAGAGGAGTAAGATAGGGAGAGAGCAAAACAGAGAGGAAGTGGGGATTGAAAGTGGGAGGGATCAAGGGGTAAAGTGAGATATATGATAAAAAATAATAAATAATGAGATGGTTATGAGGGGAGAGAGCAAGATGTGAGAGAAACTAAGAGAGAGCATGAGGGAGTGAGAGATAGAGGGAGAGAAAAAGAGAGTAAAGAGAGAAAAGACAGGGTCATAGAAGAAAGAGAAAAAGTGTGTGATAAAGAGCGGGCAAAAGAGAGTAAGAAAACAATAAAGAGAGATGAAATAGAGTGTAAGAGAGAGAGAGCAATGGAGGAAGTGAAGATAAGGATTAAAGAGTGAGCGGGAGGGAGGAGTGATGATTAGACAGAAACAGATGGAGGGAGATCTAGAGGGGATATGGAGATAGTGGGAGGGAGAGATGGCGATAGAGAGAGAGACTAATTAATGAAAGAAGAAGAGAGTGACAGATGGTTGGGCAGAAAAAGTGAGTAAATTAATAAGAGAGAGTGATAAAAGAGCGCCAGAGTACTTGTATGAGAGGGAATGAAAGGTAGTAATATAGAAATATAAGTGATAAAGCATAAATAGAGAAAAGTGTGAGAGTGGTAGAGAGTGAGAATGAGAGAGATAGAGGGAGGGAGGGAGTGAGATTAAAGAGAGTGGGAGTGGGAGAGGAAGAGAGGTAGAGAAAAGAGAGAGCGATGGAAGATAAAGAGAGTAAGTGAGAGCGAGGGAGAGTGGGGTAGAGAATGAGATTTAGTGGGGGAGAGAGGCACATGAATTAGAATAGAATGAGAGGGAGAGAGGGAGAGAGGGAGAGAGTGTGTGTGAGAGAGAAAGTGAGAGGGAGAGAGGGAGGGAGAGGGAGGGATGGAAGAAAGATGAGTGGGAGAGAGAGGGAGAGAAAGATTGAGAGGTGAGGGAGGAGAGCAAGCAATAAAAGAGAGAGTAAGGGAGAGAGAATGACCATGGAGCGAAAAAGAGAGAGGGAATAAGAGTTAGAGTGAAACTGAATAGAGAGAAAGAGGGAGCAAGAAAGGCAGAGAGTGTGAGAGAGAAATATAGTGAAGAGGGAGTGAGGGAATAGAGAATGTGAGAGAGGGAGAGAATGAGCAGGCAAAAAAAAGTGAAGGTGCTAGAAGAGAGAAAGAAAGCGGGATTAAGAGAACGATTAAAAAATGATAGGAGGGAGAGGGAGTGAATGAGTTAGTGCAAGAGGAGAGAGTGATAGGGGGAGTGAGATAGGGAGAGAGGGAGAAAGAGAGGTAAGGAGGGATTGAAAGAGGGAGGGATCGAGGAGGAAAGAGAGATGTATGAGGGATAATAATAAATAAGGAGATGGATATGAGGGGAGAGAGTAAGATGTGAGAGCATTTGAGAGAGTGTGAGGGAGAGAGAGAGCAAGAGATATAGAGTGAGAAAGAGTGATTAAAGAGAGATAAGAGAGGGAGATAGAGGAAAGAGCAAGAGAGAGACAAAGAGGGGGCAAAAGTTCGCAAAGAAACCATAAAAAGAGATGAAACAAAGAGAGAGAGCAAGAGAGGGAGTGAAGATAGGGATTAAGGAGTGAGCGGGATAGAGAGACTGAGAGGGGATAAAAGAAAACAAAGAGAGAGAAAAGAGACTCATGCAAGATAGAGCAAAAGATAGTGAGTACGAGTTTGAAAGAGAGATATAGAGTGAGATATGGAGTGAGAGGGAGGGGAGGGAGATAGATAATAAAGAGCAAGAGAGAGAGAGAGGAAGTGAGAGAGAAAGATATATAAAGAAAGTATAAGAGAGTGAGAAGAAGAGTAAGGTAAAGAGAGTGAGAATACAGAGAGAGAATGAGAGGAGGAAGGGAGTGAAAGAGGGAGGGGGAGATGAATAGATGTGTGATAGAAGGTGAGAAATAATGAGAGAGAGAAGAGGTAGAGATAGAAAGACAGTGAGGAATAGGGAGAGAGGGAGAGTGAGAGAGTGAGGGATAGAGTGAGAGAAAGAACATGAATAAAGATGAACAAAAAAGAGAGCAAAAGAATGAGAAAGAGAGAGAATAGGGAGTGCGGGAGAGAGCATAAGTGGTAAAGAGAAAGAAAAAGAGATATAGAGGGTCCTACTCCCTCTCTTTATCTCTATCAAACTCTCCATTATCTCTTTCACTTTCTCTTCCTCTCACTCTTTCTCTTTATCTATCCCCCACTTCCTCTCTGTCTTCCATTCTCTATTTCTTTTCATTACTTTATCTCTTCCTCAGACTCACTTCTTTTGTCTCTCACACTCCCTCACTCCCTCCCTCTAACTTTTATGATCTCATTTTCTCTCTCTAACTTCCCACTTTTTCCTTTTCCCTTACTCTAATCTCTCTCTATCACTTGCACACTTTCTCTCTTGCCTGAATGCATTCTAACTACCTCCTCTTTCTTTCTCCCATCTCTCCCCCTCTCCCACCCTTTTCAACCGCCTCTCCCTCCCATCCTCTCTCTCTCTGCCACACTCTCTCCTTATCTCTCTTTTTCCCTATCATTCTCTCTATCCCCTTGCTCTTCATGATGTCCTCCCTCCTTTTCATTCAAACATCATACCTTCGCTCACTTTTTGTCTCTCAAATCCTTTCATTTCCCTTCCTTGCTCTCTTTTTGCCTCTTCCCTATTCTACATTTCCTTCTTGCTTTTTTTCCTCCTCACTTTCTTTTTTCTCCTATCTCTATCTCTTACTCCCTCACCCACACTCTCTCATTCTCACTCTCTCTCTCTCTCTCTCTCTCTCTCTCTCTCTCTCTCTCTCTCTTCCTCATGGAACTATCTTATAATTTATAGGTATTTATATATATATATATATATATATATATATATATATATATATATATACCCTCTCTCAAAATATCTCTCGAGTCTCACATTTATTTGTCCCTTTCTACCACTTATTATTCTCAGAAACCACGGTCGATTTTAATTAATTAGGACTTATATTCGTATGACACAATCATACGAAACGGCCTCGAAGATGTGAGGGTTTATGTCGTGTCGGACGACTACCTCGGAGTCCTAAGGCCAGGTTAGGGCTTAATTTACATGACATGATCATGCAAATGCCTAACAGAAGAGTTGAGGATTTATGTTGCACTAGGCGAACTACCTCGAAATCCTATGGCTTGGTTATTTAATTCTAAGAAAGGTTTCGGTGATGTAGATTTCGGTTTTTGCTTGATGACGATGGCCGTCGTTGCCCATCATGCTCCGAGCTCTTTGTTGTTGCGGAGGTTTAGTTTTAGAAGATTGTAATCAAAAGAGAAGAGAAGAGTTTGGTTTTAGAAATCTTAAGGTCCGAGTGTTTTTTATATTTTAATTAAAACAAATCTTAAAGTTGATTATAACGACTTAGGTTGAGATCCGCGGTTCCATCCTTCAGGCATCGTTATTTTTATCGGATTCACTTAGTCCGGATGAATTTGCTAAACTCAACTAAATGAGTTCCACACTTTCATTTAGACGAGTGGGAAATCCAGTTAGCAACACGTAGGTTACATCATCAAGGTATTCCAGATCATCCGACAAGACGTTTTAATTTAGTTGTAGTTGTAGTTTTGTTGTTTTGTTTGTGATTAAATTTTGAGTTGTTTTATATTTTGAAATGTTGTGGCGGTGAATTTTATCTTGCAATGACTTTTAATTTAGTTTTGGTTTTGGTTTTAGGGGCTATCCTAAAGGTGTGGGTTTTCATGCAACGGTTGTTTATCATGCAGAAAAGTAAAGTGCATTTGCAGATAAAGTAAATTGCAGAAGGTAAATTGCTGATAAAATAAAAGCGTGCACTGGAGGGTCTTCCAGTCATCCCAAGCTACACTTAAACACAATTTAGGATATTTTAATCATTTAAAGCAAGTTCCTAGGTAAAGGCTAAGGGAGGGGTTATGGTTTTATACGAAGTTCACTACTCATATGGCTAGTCAATTCCTATGACGTCCTAGGTTCTTGTGTTTTGGTTTGAGGACGATTTTCTTCATCGAAGAACAATTAAGTTCGATTGTTCTTATAAACATCCTATCATATTGAGGAAGTGCTTAAGATGAATCTTAAACATCTTTTCAATACCTACAGGATTGTTTTAAGTCAAGAGAATTTAATTATACAAAATGAATTAATCATCAGGGAGTTCGAGTTTTGTTATCTTGCTCGGTGAACTAGGACATTTGAATATCCTATGGTGAAGTAACACTTCACTTAACACTCCGTTTAGGAGTTATGACAACATGAGCTTTTGAGGGCGAATTAATATTCAAGTGATTTGTGATTTAATTTAATTTCAATTAATAGGTTTAAGTTTGGAATAGTGTTGAGTTGTTTTAGATTTATTTTGAATTCTTTATGTCTTTAGTGATGTTATATTTAATTCAATTTAATTTAATTTTAGTTTAATTTAATTTAATTTGGTTTAGTTTTACTTTCGATTTAATTTTATTTAATTTAATTTAGTTTAATACATTTTAATTTAATATAATTTAATTTAATATGTTTTAATTTAATTTTATTTTATTTTATTTAATATGTTTTAATTTAATTTAAATTTAATTAAAATTTTTAATTTTAATTTAATATTTTATATCTCTTTTTTTTTATATTTTAAAGATGGTTTAATTTAATTATTAAAGTATTAATTTAATTGAAATTTTGGAAGGATTTAATTTAAATGTTTTAATCTTTAATTTAATTTAATGATTAAGTCTTTTAATATTTTAAATCTTGAATTTGGATTATCATTTTAATTAGGAATTAAATATTATTGAGGTGATTAATTTAGGGATTTTTTTAGATTAAAGAATAAATCTCTTCCTAATAATATCCCTATTTTAATAATTCCGATTTTTTATTATTCTTCCAAGTTTAATTAATCAATTGATTAATGTTTATTCTTAAAAATGATTGATGGGTTTCTACCCTTAATTATTTAAATTTCAATCATCAAAATTAGATTAGGATCAAATATTTTACTCTTTCATTTTATTAAGCCTAAAGTTTTTAATTAAGGGTTAAAATTTTAATTACCATTTTGCCCTTGAAGCTTACTAATTTCATAACTCACTAAATTGAGCTTAAATGAATTTGAAATTTTTATGTGACTTCACTCATATGTCGATCAAGACATTAGAGGAGAAAATGTGATTTTTACTGTATTTAATTTATTCATGTAATTATTTTTGGTGGAAAATAGGGATTTTCGAGGAAAATTTAATAATATGACCAAGGGAAAGTTTACTGTCCTTAAGAAAATTGTGGGACATTTCTAATGACCAGAGGACCACTTGGACCTATTTTGGTGATTTTTTGAATTATATTATTTTTATTATAATTATTTTGAGTTTTGGGAGTATTAATTAATTTAAAAATAAAATAAAGGTTGAAAAATGAATTTTATATTTTTCAAAAATCTCTCTGATATCAAGGAAACCAGAGAACTAATTTTCATAATTTTCTGATTTTTCTTTGATTTATTAGAATTATTTTAGTGGAAATGCTAGAAAATACATTTTTTTATATTTTAAAATTACCTTAGGGCTTTAAAATTTAATATCTCATCATAGGGACTTAAGAAAAATATGGGGTTTGTTCCTAAATGATTAAAATTCAAAATGTGACATTTTGGTGAATTTTATTATTTTTGTGATTTTTATTATTTTTTAATTATTAAAAATATTAAAATAATGTGAAAAAATCAACTTTTTTGGAAAATTGCAATTTTATTTTTCTTAAATTCCCACAATATCGGAGAGGCTCCAAAATCGATTTGATGAATTTTTGAAAAGTATTTTGAAAGTTATGAATTTTTGAAGTTTGAATTTGGTGTAAATGGCTTAATCGAACCCATTTGATAGGTCTAACGAAGTCGATTGACTTCGAACTTTTATGGTGGGTTCCTACGATCCTAAAGGTCGAGTGGAGAATTGATTTCAAGTCAATTTGATGTATGATTAGCTCTAATTAATTAAAGCTCCATTTTGGGTGTTTAAGCCGATTAGGGTTATTACGAGTGAGTTAACTCAAAAACCATTTTCCAGTAAGGTCCTCTGGTCATAAGAAACATCACCAAATTTTCATAGAATTTATTTCACAACATGCTTAATTATTATAATTAAAATACTCGAATAGTGACCTAGAATTGAAAAATCGATAACTCTTCATAGGGGTGGCCTCGACTTTGGAAAATTCGAGGAATGTTCCCAAATTCGGAGGCTTAAAAGCACTATGGTCTCATACTATGGTGAATTGTATACATGCATGGAGAATTGAAATAGTGCGAGAGAGTAAATAAATAATTAAAAATAAAATACTTAATGAAATTAAATGATTTCTTTTCCACATTATTCTCCTCATTCCTTGTGAGCGAGAGGTATTTTTATTTTATTTTTCGATTTTCCTACACGAAGTTATGCATTTTTGAAGTTTAGGGAATTAAATAAATAAGAAAATCCCTATTTTTCTGCTTAAGTGACGCGGCGCCGGCTCGACCTCGGCGACTCCGACGCGCACGCGTCGTCTTCGATTCGGCGCCGCCATCCGACTCGGCGCTCCGGGGCCCCGCGGTTCACGTACCATCGCGCTGTCCGGCTCGATCCGGACCGTCGCTCGATACACGGCTCGATCCGAGCGGCTCCCGGTCATCGTCTACGGCCGGTGTGCACCGTGGCCGTCGACCTTCTAACCCTGATTTCTCGCTCGATTCTCGACGGATTTTCGTGTTCTTATGCTCTATGGATTCGTCTTGAGGAGACGAACACATCCATATGAGTAAACATGTATTGAAATTGACTCAAATTAAATAGAGAATCTGCTGTAAGCTCGGGAAGAAGAGTGAGTCCAATACCTTTGCTCGGAGAAGTGTGGCTTCGATGCGACGGTTGTGTCGCCTTCGATTGGGTCAAAGCAAGCTCGGATGAAGTCCCTTGGGTGGTGAATTGTCCAGAGTATGGTTTCGACCACTGGCCGATTACAAAGCTTGGGTGCTGGAACGGATGGGTGGCATGGAGAGGGGCTTTCATTGGGGAACTCCTTCTCTTGACCTTGTGCGAGGTGTGGGTGAGTTTAATTTGAATTTGGTGGAGAGTTGGGAGATGTCCTATTTTTGGGTGGAATTTTGGTGAGAAATTGGGCTCTGTTGGTGGGGATTATGGCAAATTATCATTGGGGATCAAGTTCTTCTGAAGTGTGGAGAGTGGTACGGAGCGAATTTTGGCGGGGTTTCGGTGAGGTGCGGTTCGGCACCTCTCATGCCGAGAGGAGGTGAGGTTTAAATAGGAGAGGGTGGAGGGCCTCCAGGGGATTTAAGGCTTGGGATCGAGTGCTTAGGTCGAGGAAGAACGACCATGGTGGCCATTGGGCATGGAAGCGGCTCGGCGGGGAGAATTGAATTTTTGGCTCCTCTCGAGGTCTCGGCCATGGTGTTTTCGGCGGCTGTGGTGGTGGCAGCCGGCAGCCTGGGTCACCATCTTGTTCGGGTGGGTCGGGGGTGGGGTTTAGTGCGATCGATTGGACATGGACATGTGTAAAGGAGTTTGATTTAAATGGAATGGGAGAAGGCTCATTTTGGCTTGGTTTGGATCGACCATCGAAATAGGCTTGGTGCACCTACCAGGAGCTGATTTTGGTGAGGGAATCATTTAGGTCGAGCTTAGAAGGAGTGGTGAAGTCTCACATCCATGGTGAGGTGGCTAAGCATGGTTTAGTGTGTGACATGCTTAAGGTAAAAAGGGTTTAAAAGGGTTTAAGAAAGAGATCCTCTCTCTTGCCATTAATGGTTTGGTGAGGTGGAAAGTAGATTCCATGGCTCTCATGGCTCCCATGGGGCTCAGTGCATGGCTTCGTGGCTCACCTTTGGCTTGGGGAAAAGTTTGGTCGATTTCATGAAAAAGGCTTTAAAAATTTTGGTAATTTAGGGGTGATTTGATGGGATTTGGCATATGGCTTGATTTGGATTTATTTTATCATGGATTTAGAACTTAGGAGATGGTTTTATCAAATGGATGATGATAGAGGATTGTCGTGTGGGCTTTGGGCCTTTTGAAATTATTTTTGATGGGCTTTTAGGAAGGCTAAGGGATGGGCCTTTAGGTTTAAGAATGAATTCATGGATGGGAATTTTGTAGAAGTTTGGGCCAAATAATTGTTGGGTTTGGTTTAGGGATATGTCATGAGTGATTTGAAATGAGTTTGGAGTGATTTGGGTTTGAATGGGGTTGGATTTGGGCCTCTTTGGTAAATGGGCCAATGTAGGTCAAATTGAGCTAACTTGGGCCAATGTTGGGCTAGGGTTGAAATTGATGTAAAATTAATGTTGGGAAATGTTTATGGGAGTGTTTCAAAGAGGTTTTGACTTTGGTTGGGTTTTGATTTTGGGGTTTGGGCTTATTTGGGTTAGGTTTGGGTTTAGGTCAAAATTGGGCCTTTTAGCTTTGGGTTGAATTTGAGTGGGGTTTGGGTCTAAATTTTGGGTAAATCATGTTAGTGTTTTGTTTGTGGGGATGTTAAGGAAGGTTTAGAAAAGGTTTGGGGTTAATTGGAGTTGAATTGGGTTAGTTTGGGCTAAGCTTGGGTCATGGGTCCAAATTGGGCTTTAAGGTCAAAAGTGAAATTGGATTCAAATGTCAATCAAATTGGACTTGGATTTGGTCTAGATTGGTGTTGGGGATGTTGAATTGAAGTTTAGAATTGAATTGGACTAGAATTTGGTTCAATTGGGTAGGTTTGGTTTGACATTGGGTTCATTTTGGGTTAAAATGGGTCAAATTGGGGATTTTGACAAAAGTGTGGTAAAGTGACAAAATTGGCCCATGGTGTAGTTGGAAAAAATGAAATTAAGAATATTTGGGATTTTCTGGAATTTTCTGGGAATTTTTTGAATTTTTTGATTTTTGGCTAAGAGGGGCATTTTGGGTATTTGGAGGGTATTGGGAGGTATTTTTGGAATTTTTGGTACTTTTGGCTATGAATGATCAATTTGAGTAATGTGGGAATGTTTGGGATTGGTTTTGAGGAATTTTGGGTATTTGGAGATTTTTTGAAAAATTTTGGTAATTTCAAGGATTTTGGGTAGGCTAGGCAGGTGTAGGGTCCCGGGGGTCAAAAATTTGAAAATTTAGAAAATTGAAGATTGGGTAAATGTAAGTGGAATGAAATCATTTTGGTTGAGCCATGAAGCCATATCAAGCTCTATATGATCCATGAAGGGACTCATTTGAGGCGTTCATTATGTTGTTCCTAACCCTCTTAGCTCGAGGGCTTAGGGGTTAAGGACCGTCCATGTGAATCACCTTCATGAGTCGGGAGGTCGAAGTTGGGTATAGGTGTGGTTTTAGGAGGTGTGTGAAAGTGTAGTATATAAGTGTAGTGTGTGTGTAAGTCGGCCCTCACCGGACCAGGCCACCGAGGTGGTCTAAGGCGAAGAGTCCTATAGGAACTCATCCTTTAAACTTCCACATTTGATTTCGACCCTCTAGGTGATTAGGGGTCTACGATCGAGTTTGTGGAGTTTGCGGGGAGTTAAGAAGTGGTTTGAATTTCTAAGTGGTGGGTCCCAATTCTAATCCTCTAGGATAGTCGAAAGGAAAAGCCTAAGGCTAGATCCTAAGTACTAAAGAGAGAAAAGAAGACCTCATTAAAAATGAGGTCGACAAATGGACCCCGATAAGGTGTGGTGTGCTTATCCGAGCACACGCGCGTATTAGCGTTGACCGAAGCGATCAACAAAACCAACACAAAGTCCAAGTGACAAACTTGGGACGAGTAGAAAGAGATTCCGTGGGGAGTGTCGAGTATATCTCTGAGGTCAGGAGATTCTCGAACTCTCGGCGGGGAAAGGAAAAGGAGGTGAATCCCAAATCGCATGATGCGGGGAATTTCGATTTAGATTTCATTTTGTTTCAGTTTAAGTTTTGATGTACGAGCTCAGATTTTAGTTTGAGTTTCAATTAAGATTGAAGTTTTGTTAAAATTAATTTGAAGGGATTTGAACTTGAAATGAAAATTGGAATTTTGTGGTTTTAGATGTAACATCTTGACCTCGAAAGAAATTGAATTGATTGGATTGAATCATTACGATGAGGAGAGATCTCGGAAGCAATGCGGTATTGGATGTAAAATCCTTAACCTCAACAGACTTGATTTTGATGTATTTCGTTGCGATAGGGAAAGAATCCTAAAACGATGCGGTCTCGGATGTAAAATCCTCGGCCCCGAAAATTTGATTTTGATGTATTTCATTGCGATAGGGAAAGAATCCTAAAGCAATGCGGTCTCGGATGTAAAATCCTCGACCCCAAAAGTTTGATTTTGATGTATTTCATTGCGATAGGGAAAGAATCCTAGAAGCGATGCGGTCTCGGATGTAAAATCCTCGGCCCCGAAAGTTTGATTTTGATGTATTTCATTGCGATAGGGAAAGAATCCTAAAGCAATGCGAGTCTCGGATGTAAAATCCTCGGCCCCAAAAAATTTGATTTTGATGTATTTCATTGCGATAGGGAAAGAATCCTAAAGCGATGCGATCTCGAATGTAAAATCCTCGACCCCAAAAATTTGATTTTGATGTATTTCATTGCGATAGGGAAAGAATCTAAAGCAATGCGGTCTCGGATGTAAAATCCTCGACCCCAAAAATTTGATTTTGATGTATTTCATTGCGATAGGGAAAGAATCCTAAAGCCGATGCGAGTCTCGGATGTAAAATCCTCGGCCCCAAAATTTGATTTTGATGTATTTCATTGCGATAGGGAAAGAATCCTAAAGCAATGCGGTCTCGAATGTAAAATCCTCAACCCCAAGAGTTTGATTTTGATGTATTTCATTGCGATAGGGAAAGAATCCTAAAGCAATACGGTCTCGGATGTAAAATCCTCGGCCCAAGAGTTTGATTTTGATTGGTAATTGATTTTGCAAAGATTTGTAATGTTGATTTGAAAAGTGTGGAATTTTGGTGTTTCGAGAATTTCATGAGAGTTGTAAAAGATTTTTGTGGAAAGAAACAGATTAGGAGGGAATATGTAGATGTTACATATCCAATTCAAAGAGTTGATCGAAAGTTCTTTGGTTTTGGATTGGATACGATTCCTCGCCATCAGATTCGAATCGAAAACCTCATGGCTCCGTGTCAATGGAATCGACTGCTTCCATCCCAGACAAGGGAGAGGTAGAACGGATTGGATTTCAGATTTGGAATGTTGAGTTTGAATTTGATCGAGATTTGATTTGAGATCTGGAAGGTTGAATTTTGAATTTGATTGAGATTTGATTTGAGATCTGGAAGGTTGAATTTGAATTTGATTGAGATTTGATTTAAAATTTGTGTTCATTTTGTTTGTCCTTTAACGATTCAAATTTGTTTTATCGTTCATTTAATGTTCATGTGAATTTGGCGTTCATTATTTTTTAGATTTTTAAGAAAAGTTTTATTTATTCTTTTTTGTTTCTTTTCTGTTCTTTGTTCGAAGTTCATTTAACTTTAATGGCGTTTCCCAGTCAACTTGCACAAAAGAGGTGAAGGCCAAAAATGTGACATGGTCACTTTCATTCCAATCATGTTGAAGATACATCATACGACTCGATGCGGAATACATCTCATACAATCCATGTAGACTCGAAACGGACTATGTATGATCTTTGTCGATCCATCCAAAAAGGCATCATCGGAAATCCATGTCCGAATAGTGAAATACATGGTCGATAACATCACCTTCCAAGCCATCCTTGGCGAGGATGTCGTATGGATGTGCGTTGGAGGTGTGATATTTTCCATGTAACTCACGGCTACGTAAGGCCGGAGGCTCTCTAGCTACGGGTACAGTTGGAAGTAGTAAGGTGCTTTCACCGTCATCCATCCTTCGAAAGTAAGCGAGATCGCGCTTCATTGGTACTCCCGGTATGCAATGTTTAGCGACATACGCTCTGTTGCCCTTTAGTATCATGACGGAACCTACGGTAATGGTATCTTTGCGGCCCTCGGAACTCACACGGGCTGCTATCCGGAGGTCGGATCCGAACATGATATTACACTCGTTCGAAGAAAGCTGTGCGAAAGGTCTTACAAAGTCGTGGTGATCGATGTGTGGGGGTATGCGATCACCCTTCTTGTAAATGTTAATGATGCAAGCTGTTGGGTATGCAATACTGCTGGCGGTACCCTCCATGTTATCATTCTCTTTACCATCCTTTTGATGACTAATGGCATTGGATCTACCTTGCCATGACGGAGTATCCCCGGTGGGTTTCCCTTCTGTCTTCGCGAAGTTGTAGCGGCATCCACATTGTATTGTAATTCTCCCTTTCCACTGGCATCCATCTCCGGGGTTCAGAGTAAGTGTTTTCTCTTAGGCGGCTCTGCTCGACCCATTCTTTTCAAATCCGGATGCGATCCACGATTTGTTGTTGTTAATATTACGAGAACACGTTTGTATGTAGCTCGAGGCCTTCTAGTATATTGATCCTCCGCCTCATAATTCTCTCGAAGTATTCGAAAAGTTTGCTTCTCGACATTCGCATTCTTTCTAGCTCGTATTACGGAATAATCTGCAAATGGCGAGGCACAGTGACGTCTTGTGGGATATATGGCTCAATCCCTTCGCGTTCTCCTGCATACCTCGGCTCCTCGGGGATGGTCTCCGTCGGGACATCCTCCGGGGTTGCTACTGCGACAAGGTTATGCATTGCGGTGGCTTTATGCTGGTGGCGTGGTAGCCTTCCTTCTTCGATCTTCTTGAGATTTCCCTGGTTTCTTCGTTATCTTCGGAGGTGGCCTCCTTTCTTCGGAGTTCTGGCTAGCCGATATCCTTGAAGTATATGCCTTGTGGTAGTAGCGATTGCCTCGTCGCGCTGGTCCGCTGCTAGTTTAGTTAACATTTTGCGGATACGGTGATTTTTATTTCTTCGCTGAGTTGTTGTGAGAGTAGCTCTTCGTACTTCTTGAATCTCAGTGGGCGCGGTGCTAACAAGCCTGCCCTCTGCTGTAGCGACTACAGACTTGATTCTCTTGTCCTCCTTAGTGTTTGTTTTCCTTTTCTTCTTCTTTGGGTTGGTGGCTTGGGCCACCCACTTTCATTCTTGTCGGCTGGGCGGTTCCTCTCGATCAGCGGGACCCGGTCACCTTCCTCGTATTGCGAGGCTGCTGGTGCGAAGTACGAGTCGATCTCTATTATCGCTCCATCTTTCACCCTCTTTTCGTCGAGTGCGAGGCTTACGCCATTTCTAAAGTTCAGGACCAACCGCCCGTTCGACATTTCCCTGCGAAAAGACAAGGAAAAGGATCAGGGGTTGTACTAAGAACAAGAACATTAAGAGAATGTTTATTAGAGACAAAGTTTTCTTTTCTCTTTTTTTTCTTTTTTTTTATTATTCCTTTTATATTTTTAAATTCAACAGGAATGAAATGGGAGAAGATCGAAAAAAGATTTTGACTTGGAAGAGAGAACAAGGAAAACTTTATTATCATGATTTTATTTATTTTAGCACATTTTTTATTATTTTTGGGTTCGGACCCGGTCATAAGTAATTACTTCTCCCGTGCTTCTAGGGATGAAGAATTCATTCCTTCGAAACATCGGGTAGCGTAATACTTCTTCGAGTATCGTCAGTTGATCGGAAGCATATGTCTTTCTCCTTGGCGATTCACAAGCTGGTAGGAGCCTCACGAGTAGGCTGCCTCGATCACAAATGGTCATTCCCAGTGGGTTCAAATTTTCCTCCTATCTTGCGGTGTGCGAGAATAGGTCTCTTGAGAACGAGAACTAAGTCACCGACTTTGAAGGTTCTTGGGCGGACCAATGCTGTCATGGGCTTGAACCATCTTAGCTTGGTATAGTTCTAAATTCTGCTACTGACTGCAAGTCTTTTCCCTTCCGAGGCTTTCCAACTCCTCTAGTCGTAATTTGGCATTATCTTCGTCGTGATTTTGTTTGCTAGCTGCAATTACGAGTGAAGGAAGGTTTGGACCTCTACAGGGTAACATCTGCCTCGGACCCATACACCGGAGCGTAAGGTGTAGCTTGAGTAGGAGTTACGAAGGTTGTCCGGTAGGCCCATAAGGCTTCTAATAACTTCTCGTGCCAATTTCTCTTATTATCGTCAAATTTTTCTTTAAAATTTGAACGAGGATTTTATTAAAAGCCTCGGCTGGCCGTTTGCTCTTGGATAGTAAATTGTTGAATACCGCCGGTCGATTCCGTGTCTCCGACAAAATTTTTGATTTGCGTGCTTCGAATGCGGCCATTATACGAGATAATCTGCGCGGCACTCCGAAATGGTAGACAACTTGGTTCTTGAAAAATTGTAGCACGTGGTGTGCTTTCACTTCTCTAAGTGGAGCGCCTGCTGCCTTGGAAAAGTAATGCAGTAGCGCAAGAATGAAGCGATATCCTTTTGAAGATGGTGGTTCTATTGGACCCACTATATCTGTGCCCCAACATTCAAATGGCCATGACGCAATTGTCGGATGTAACACATTTGGAGGTTGGTGTAGCACCACTCTGTGCACTTGGCATTGGTGATAGCTCTTGGCGATTTTCATGCAGTCGGTCATCATCGAGGGCCAGTAGTACCCTAGTCTTTTAATTTTCATTTTCATCTTCGGACCCGACTGGTGAGCGCCACAGAGTCCTGAATGCACCTCTTTAACAATTTCACGGGCCTCGGACCCGCTTAGGAACCTTAGCCACATTTGATCGAAAGACCTTACGTATAACGTGTTGTTTATTAATGCGTAGGACGAGTTCTTTTCTTGATCGATGGGATAACGACCTATCGTACGGTAGTTTTCTGTTTGCGGGTAGTGCTATTAATGGTATCGCCTGATTTTACGTGTTTTTCGTCAACTGCTTGCTGTTGATTCTTCTTCTTTTTTCGATTTGTGTATTGTGTCCATGTCGAGTTGTGATAGGACCGACGTCAGTGAGCCAGACACTTCTACTTGATTCATCTTGCAAGCGAGGCAAATTCTTTTGCGAGGCGAGATAGCTTGCATCTGCTTAAGCGTTTTCTTTTCGTGAATTTTGTAGATCGTCGCATTCGGAATCTGTTCAACAAGCTTGTATGACATCTTTGGAAGTATTGCTCGAGTCTTGGCTTTAAAATTCTGTCTTGTCGGCGATCGTCGAATGATTAGCTGCGAATCCCGTAGATGTTGATGTTTGTTATCCCCATTTGAATAGTTAATTCCGATCTTGTTATGAGAGCTTCATATTACGCTTCGTTGTTTGTACATGGCTCGTTAAGTGGTAGGAGTATCTTAACATCCCCCGCTCCGGTGTTATAAAGATTAGTCCGATTCTGCCTTCACGGAACACTTATCACTTGCGATTCTTCGTCTTTGTGTCTTGAAGATGCTCCGTCGAAATATAATTCCCAACGTCGATCATCGGGGTCTTCTAAGCTCATTATTTGTTCATCAGCAAGTCGTCATTGAGAGGAGATTCTGCCGGCGAAGGGTGTGCGGCAAGGAAGTACGCTAGGACTTGTCCCTTTACGGCACGAAGAGGCACGAAAGTTATATCGAATTGCGATAATATCATTGACCACACAGCAATCGCGAGAAAGTGTTGGACGGGTCATCAAGTATTGCAATGGATTAAATTTCGAGATCGGGTTGACCTTATGAGAAAGCATGTAGTGCACTGAGCTTTTGAGCGGCGAAGATCGGGGTCGAAACGATGCTTTTCAATTGTGGGATACTTTATTTCCGTCGGAAGTAAATGACGGCTTAGGTAGTAAAGAGCATTTTCTTTACCCTCATCATTGGCTCGAGGCTAACGAGGCTCCGAGAGAATCGTCTAAAGCCGCGGTATAAAGTATCGACGGTACACTGGAGGCGGGGCTGCTGCAAGACGGGAGGTGTCATTAAATATTGTTTAATGTCTTCGAAGGCCCTACGGCATTTCTATTCCCAAATAAATTTGGCGTCCTTTTTAACTAATGTCGAGAAAGGTTGACACCTACACGACAAGTTTGAGATAAAGCGTCGAAGATATGCCGACTTCCTTGAAAAGATCGTAGTTGTTTTAAGGTTTTGGGAGGTGGCATTTCTAAGATAGCTTTAATCTTTTCCGGGTCGATTTCAATTCCACGATGTCGGACAACGAATCCTAAGAATTTCTCGGAGGTGACGCCGAAGGCGCATTTTAAGGGATTCATCTTAAGGTTAAATTGTCTTAATCGTTCGAAAACAATTCTCAAATCATACAGGTTGTTTTCCTTTACTTTGCTTTTGATGACCACATCATCCACGTAGCACTCGACTTGATTGTGGATGAGATCGTAAAAATTCTTGTCATCGCTCTACGGTAGGTTGCTCCTGCGTTCTTCGATCCGAATGGCATCTTTGTGTAGCAATATACTCCGATCGGCGTTACGAATGTTGTAAGTTTTTCATCTTCTGGAGCCATTTTTATCTGGTTGTATCCGAAGATCCATCCATAAATGAGAATATTTCATGTGTTGAAGCGATGTCGATCATTAATTACAGGATCGGTAGAGGAATTCATCTTTCGGACATGCCTTGTTTAAATCTCTGAAATCTACACAAATTCGATCGACCATTCTTCTTCTGATTGGTACCACATTGGCTAACCAAGTCGGCTCACTCACTTACTATCTCTTCCTCTCTCTCTCACTCGATCGTTATCTCTTTCTTTTCCTTTATCGTACATAGCTCACCGACTCTTTCCAAATGGTTTCTTCCTCTGCCACTATCTCTTCTTTCCTCGCCTTTCTCTCCCTATCCCTCACACACACTCTCCTCTAACTTTTATCCCTCCACCTCTCTCTTCTCTCTCTCTCATTATCTCTCTCTTTCTCTCACTTTCTCTTTCCCTCCTATCTCCCTCCCTCTCTCCCTCCCTCCCTATCACTCTCTATCTCCCTCTATCTCTCACTCTTTTTATACTCTTGTTCTCACTTCCTCCTCTCTAGTAATATATCTCTCGATCCCTCCTCACTCTCTTTCATATTCTCTACTTTCACCTCTTCTCTTCCTCCGTCCCTCACTCACAATCTATCTCCCTTCTCACCCGCCTAATATCTTATTTTCTCTCGTTATCCTTCTCTCTCACTCGTTTCCAATTTTCCTCAAGATCGTTCTCTTTATCGCTCTTACTCTCTCCTCTATCATTCTCACTTCACACATTTGTGCGTCATCTGTGTCTCTCTATGTAGCACACCTTTCTCTCTCTATCTCACACACTCAAACACTCTCATTCTCTCTTAATCTCTCTCCCTCTCTACCTTCTTTAACATTTTCTCCCTATCTAACAATCTCTTACAATCTTGTTCTCTAATCTCTCCCCTCTCTTCATTTGCTCCATCTTTCTCTCTTCACTCTCTATCCTCTTCTCTATTATCCTCTCTCCCCTCACTCTTTTTCTCACTCGCAATCCCCTTTTTCTATCTTATACTCTTTCACACTCTCCATCGTTACTCTCTTTTTCTCTTTCTCTTACTCTCTCATTATATCCTCTCTTTCTTCCATCCCTCTCTTTCTTTCCATCTCTCCCTCCTTCCTCTCCCTCCCTATCTCCTCAGATTCCTCTTTGCCTCCCCTCTATCTCTATAATTCTCGCTCTTCCTCCTACTTACCCTCATTCACATACTCTCACTCGATCTTCCCAGAGCCACTCTTCTCACTCTCTCTCACTTTCTCTTTTCTACTCACTCTTTAAACTCTCTCACATCCTCCATATGTCTCTATATTTATCTCGGTACCTCCATCTCTCTTTATCATTCTATCTCATTATCTCTTCTGTCTCTCACTTCGAACTCTCCAATTATCCCTCGCTACCACTGCCTCTCCCTCTTCACTCCCTTAATCCCCATCTCTCACCCTCTCTCCATATCTCTCTCTTTTCGCTCCCTCCCTCGCTCGCTCCCTCCCTCCCTCCCTCTCTCACGCTCTCTATTCTCTCACACTCTCTTCTCTCTATTTGCCTCTCACACTATCTCCCTTTCTCGCTTCCTCTTTCCCTCTCGCTCACTATATCATTCCCTCTATCCTCTCACTCTTCAAGCTCTATGATCAATCAGCCTCACCCACTCACTTATCATGCTCTCTTTCTCTTCCCTCAATCTTTCCTCTCTCTCTTCAGTTTCACTCTCACTCTTACTCCCTCACTACCTCTCTCTTTCTCTCTCCAAGATCACTCTCTTTCACTTACTCTCTCTTCGATTGCTTGCTATCCTCTCTCTCTCCTCTCAATCTTTCTCTCCCTCTCTCCCCCTCTCTCTTGCTTCCATCCCTCCCTCTCTCTCCCTCTCTTTCTCTCCCACGCACACTGCCTCCCTCTCTCCATCTCATTCTATTCTAATTCATCTGCCTCTCTTCCCTACTAACTCTTATTCTCCACCACCACTCTCCCTCGCTATAACTTTCTCTTTACATCGTCCATCGCTCGCTGTTCTGTCTCACTCTCACTTCCTCTCTCACTCCCACTCTCTTCAACCTCATTCACTTCCTCCCTCTATCTCTCTCATTCTCACTCTCTCCCACTCTCGATCTTTTCTCTATTTATTCTTTAACACTTATTCTTTCTATATTCCTATCTTTTTTTCCCTCTCATATACGCACCCTTGCACTATTTTATCACTCTCACTTATCACTTTACTCTCTTTTTCTCTCGAACCATCTGTCACTTCTTCCTCCCCCTCTCTTCCTCTTTCATTAATTAGTCTCTCTCTATTACCTCTCTCCCTCCCGCTATCTCCATATCCCCTCTAGATCTCCTTCTCTCTACCTCTCACTCACAATCTTTTCCCTGAGTCCCTGATCCATCTATATTTGTGTCTAATCCTCACTCCTCTCCTCCCGCTCACTCTTTAATCCTTATCTTCACTTCCACCCTTCCTCTCTCTCTCTCTTACTCTCTATTTGATCTCTCTTTATTGTTATCATGCTCTCTTTTGCTCCCTCTCTATATCTCTCTTGTACTCATTCTTCTAATGACCCTCTCTTCTCCCTCTTTACTCTCTCTTTTTCTCCCTTTATCTCTCACTCTCTCTCACTCCCTCCGTCACCCTCTCTCTTAGTTTCTCTCACATCTTGCTCTCTCCCCTCATAACATTTTCATTATTTATTATTTTTTATCATATATCTCACTTTACCCCTTGATCCCTCCCTCTTTCAATCCTCACTTCCCTCTCTGTTTCACTCTCTCCGCATCTTACTCTTCTCTCTTCCTCTCTCCCTCTGCATCTCCCTCTCTCCTTCCCACTTATTCACTCCCTCTCCCACCCACTCATTTTCTCTATCTCCCTTTCTCATTCCCTCTCTCTTACTCCCTCTTCTCTCACTTTCTCTTTTATCAATATCTCTCTCACTCTTCCTCTCCCATTCTCTCACTCAAACTCATCCTCTCCCTCCCACTTCTCTCCTTCCTCTCTCCCTATGTCAATCTCTCTCCCTCTCTCTTCCTCTTTACCTTTCCATCTCCCTCTCTCCTTTTCTTCTCACTCATTCTCTTAATCTCCCTCCAAATCTCAATCTTGCTCACTATCTTGTGCTCTCTCTTCCTCTCTCTCGCTTCCTATTTATCTCTCTCTTAAATCTTTCCTTCTCTCTCTCTCACTCTCTCACTCACTCTCGCATCTCTCTTACTCTCTCCATCGTTTATTCTCTCTTTTCCCTCACTCAATCACCCACTCTCTCTCGCGCTCTCCCTCTCTTCCACTCACTCCCTCACTCTTTCTCTCCCTCTATCCCCTACACTTTCTCTTCTCCTCTCTTTTCCTTCCATCCCTCCTACTCTCTCTCTTTCTCTCTTGAGCTCTTTTCAATTTCAGTTTTCACTCTTTCTCCCTCCCTCTCTCTCCCTTTCTCTCAAACCCACACTTTCTCACACTTTCTCTATCTCAATCCCATAAGCTCACTTTCTTGATCTCTGTCACTGTCATTTCCCTTACACTCCACTTCATTCCAACTATTTTTTCTCTCTTCCCCTAAATCTAACGCTCTAATCTATATCTTTCTCTCTGTCAACCAATTTATTAATTTGTTCTCTCACTTTCTCTTAATCCAACCCTTCATTACTATCACTTTTCACACCACTTCTCTCCCGCTCCTCTTTCGCTCTTGTTCTTCCTTTATCTCTTCTTCTCTCTCATGCTCTCTCTCGTTTTCTCTCTCTCTTCTTCCCTCTCCTTGCTCTTTCTTCCCTTACTCTCTCTTTTCACTCTTTTTCATCTATTTCTTGGTCATATATGCTTTTATTCAACTTAAATCTCATTCTTTCTCCATTCCTCTCCCTTTTGTACTCTCTCTATTCTCTATTATTAACTCTCTACTTTCTTATGTTACACTATTCTCTTTTCCTCTTACTCTTTCTCTCTGTCTATCCCCCACTCTATCTTGCTCTCCCCTCTCACTCCCTCTCACCCCTACCAATACTTCTCACACACCTCTCTCTATTCTCTATATTCCATTTCTCTCTTTCTCGATCTCTCTCGCACTCTCTTCCCACACTCTCCATTTCTTTCTCGCTATTTTATTTTGTCTCTTCCCCTCCATTTCATGTTCCTATCTCTTTCTCTCTCTGTATCTGCCAATCTATCCATATATTATCTCACTATCTCTCCATATAACACTTTATTACTCTCTCTTTCTCGCGTTCCCTCTCTCCTGCTCCTGTTTCCCTCTTGATCTTCCGTTCTCTCTTCTTCTCTCTCTCATCTCTCTCATTCTCTCTCTGTCTCCCTCTCCATTGCTTTTCATTCTCTTACCCTCACTATTCTCTTTATTCCTGTCGCTAGTTCTCTTTATTCCTGTCGCTATTTCTTGGTCCCTTGTCTCTTTATTCAACTTAAATCTCATTTTTACTTCCTCCCTCTCTCTCCATCTCACTCTTTATTCTCTCACTCTCCCTTTCTCTCTTACTCTCTTATATCACTCTATTTTCCTCTCCTCTTACTCTTTCTCTCAAGCTATTCTTCACTCTAACATGCTCTCCTCTCACACTTTCTCTTCCATTCCCACTATCTCTCACACTCTCTTCTCTTCCTCTCTCTCTCTTTCTCCATACACACATACACTACTTCCAGCACTCTCTATTTTAGTCTCACACTCTTTCTCCTTCTCTTGCCTCTCACTCTTCTATCTTTCTTATGACCTCACTCTAACTCTATTTCTTTTTCTTTACCTCTTTCTAATACTCTCATTATATCCCTTTTCTTCTCACTATTTTCTTTCTCAATCTCCCTCACTTTCTCCATATCTATTGATATATCTATCTACTTTCATTCTCCCTCTTATTTTACTCATATATTTCTCTCCATGCCTCTTTGTGCCACTTCAGTTTCTCTCTCTTGTTCTTCCTTTCCCCGAACACTATCTCGTTCCCCCACTCATTATCTCTCTTGCTCCTTCTCTTTTGTTATCTTTCCTCACTCTTTCTTCTTTCTTTCTCTTTTTTTTCCCTCTCTATTCAATTTCATTCTCACTCTTACTCCCTCCCTCCCTCTCCTTCTCACTCTCTATTCTCTCTTTTACATTTTCATTTTTTTTATCATTCTCACTCTCTCTTCCTCTCACTCTCTCTTCCTCTATCCCCTACTCACTCTTGCTCTCTCTTTGCTTTCCCCACTCTTCTCTTGTCCCTCTCTCACACAAATGCTCTCTTTTTCTCTCCCTCTATTCCTCACATGCACCTCCCCTCAACCTTTCCATCTCTCTCACTCATTTATTCTCCTCTTCACCATCCCTCCCTCTCACTGAATCCTTTCTCTAACATCCCCTACTCTACTCTCTCCCTCTCTCTCTCTCTCCCTCCATCACTCCCTCTCACTCTCTCTTTCTCACTCATTATTGTCTGTCCTAACTTTGTATTATGCTGGTCTCTGTTCTCTATTATTTTATCACTCACTATCCCCCACAAACATTCTCACTTGCTCCCTCTCTTATTTTCTTACACTCCCCTCACTTCCTCTCTCTACCCACAATATTTCTTTTTTCTCCCTTTCTCTCTCCTTTCTCTATTAAATTTCACTCTCACTCTTACTCCTCTCTTTCTATCCCACTTTTCTTGCTCACTTTGATTACTCTCTTTTCCATTACACTCAATCACACACAAACTCCATTTCTCTTTCTCTTACTATCTCTTGCTCTCTTCTCTTCAATAACACTCTTCTTCTCTCTATCACTCTAACTCTTACGCTATCCCTCTCCATTCTCATTCTTTGTTCCTTCTCTCTTCTTCTCTCTCTTTTATTACTCTCTCTCCTTTCACTCTTTCTCTCATTATGTCCTCCACTCTCTCTCTCCCTCTCTCTCACTCAAATCACTCCATCTCTATGTCTCTCTCTTATTTCTCTTTTTCACACACACTCTACTTTACTCTCTCACTCTCTCCCTTAACCTCTCGATCCTTCTTCCTCTCTCTTGCTCACACTCATTCTCTTGCTCTCCTTCCCTCACTCCTCACTCATCTTTTCTTACTCTATTTTTCCTCACTATCATTTCTCTCTATTTCTATCTAAAATGGAGAGAGGACAATAGAGGAGAGAGTAATAAAAATAGAGAATAAATAGTGAAAAATAAAAGGAAGGAGGGAGTGAGAGAGATTGAAGAGAGAGGGAATGAGAGAGGAAGAGAGACGGAGAGAGAAATAGTGTGAAAATAGCGTGTGAAGGAAGATAGAGCAAGAGAGAGTGAGTTAGATAAAATGAGGGAGAGAGAACAAGAGAATGAGTGAGAGAAGGGGAGAGATAGAATGAGCATTGAGGGAGGGATATAGGGGGATGAGAGGGAAAGAGAGAGGGAGGCAAGGAGGGGTGAGATATTGAAAAAGAAGAGGGAGGGAGGGATACGAGAGAGTGTGTGCGGGGGATAGATGAGAGGGAACGAACACTGAGAAGTGTAGAGAGTGAGAACAAACAGTGAGAACTTGTAGAGAGTGAGGAACAAGATTGAAAGACAGGGAGGAACAAGATTGAGAGAAAGAAGCATTAATGGAGCAATATTTATCTCTTTCTTTCACTTTCTATTCCATCTCTCTTTTTCTCTTCGTCTCTCTTGCTCCATCTATCTTTCACCATTCTCCCATTCTTGCCCTCTCTTTACCCCTAACTCACTTACTCTACTTGATCTTCTCATAGTCATTTTCTCTCTCACTTTCGTGTTCCTACTCTCTCTTTAAATCTTCTCACTTCTTCCTAATTCTCTTTCTCCCTTACTACCTACATCTCTCTCACTCTCTTTTCCTCCTCTATTTGTCTATCTCTCTCACCATCTATTCTATCTCTCACTTTTGACCCTCCCATTATCTTCACTTCCTCTCTCTCTCCCACTTTTGCTCCCCTAATCTCTCTCCTTCCCACTCTACTTATCTCTCTCTTTGTTTCTCCCTCTCTACCTCTCTGACACTCTCTGTCCTCTCACGCTCTCATCTCTATTTCTCTCTCACACTCTCTCCCTTTCACGCTCCCTCTTTCTCTCTTTAGTTTCACCCTCACTCTTACTCCCTCTCTCCCCATCTCTTTCTCGCTCTATGTTCACTCTCTTTCATGTACTCTCACTTATGTTCCGCTCTCTTCTCTCTCTCCTCTCAATCTTTCTCTCCCTCTCTCCCTTGTCCCTTACTTTCGTCCCTTCCTACCTCTCTCTCACTCCATCTTCCAGTCTCCTAGACACACTCTCTCCCACTCTCACACTCTTCGGTTTCATCCACCACTCTCCCCCCACAAAATATTATTCTCCAACCCCTTCTCTCCCTCTCGCTCACTCTCTCTATAGCTTCCTTCACTCGCTCTTCTTTCTCATTCTCTCTTCCTCTCTCACTCCCACACTTCAACCTCTCTCACTCCCTCCATCTTTCTCTCACTTTTTCACTCTCTCCCTCTCTAGTCCTTTTCTCTATTTTCACCTTATCTCTTTTCTTTATCTTTCACTCTCTTCCTCTCTCTTTGTCTCTCACACTCTCTTGATCTCTTTTATCACTTTCTCTTATCATTCTACTCACTCTTTCTCTCCAACCATCGCTCAGTCACTTTCTCCCTCCCTCTCTCTATCTCCCTCTCGCCTTCCATCTCTCTCAATCTCCATCTCACCCTCTATCTCTCTCCATATCTCCCTCTATAACTACCTCTCTCTAGCTCTTACTCCCTATATTTTGTTCTATCTTCTCTGAGTCTCCTTTCGATCCCTATTTTAGTCTCACTCTCACTCTCTTTCTTCCTCCCGCTCTCTCTTCAATCCCTATCACTCCCTCCCTCTATCACTCATTTTCTAGTTCATTCTCTCTCTTGTTTTCTCTTTCATTCTATGTTTTATCTCTCTTAATCATTTGCAAGCTCTCTTTATCTCTCTCTATCCTCTCTCTTGCTCCTTTAATCACCCTCTCTTCTCTCTATTTACTCACTCTTTTTGTCCCACTGTCCCTCACTCTCTTTTACTCTCCCTCCGTTCCACTCTTAAATTGCTCTCACATCTAGCTCTCTCATCCCCATCTCATTATTTCATATTTTTCCTCACACATCCCTCTCTTTGTCCCACCCTACTTTGCTCCCTCCTTCCCTATCATTCTCCCTTACTCCCAATATCTCTCCTCTCCCTCCTCTTGTGCTCACTCAATCTCTCTCTCCCTCCTTCTCTTTTCTCCATCGTATTCTTCCATTCACTCTCTCTTGCTCTCTCTTCTCTCACTTTCTCTTCTCTCTATTTCTCTTGCACTCTCCCTCTCTCCTCATTTCTCTCTCCCTCCAACTTCTCACCCTCTCTCTCCCTAACCATCTCCCTCTCTCCATCTCTCTCTCCCTCTCCATCTCCCTCTCTCCATCTCTCATTCTCACTCATTCTCTTAATCTCACTTCCATCTCCATCTTACTCACTATCTTTTCCTTCAGCTTCCTCTCTCTTTCTCTTCAATCTTTCATGCTCTGTCCCTCTCTCACACCCTCTCTCTCTCTTCAATCTCTCTTTCCCTCTATGTCCCCTATTGTCTCTCCCCCTTAGTCTTGCCCTATATCTCTCTATTTCTCACTCTCACCCTTTTGTTACTATTTTTCTTACTCCCTATTATGTTTCTTTCTCTCCTTCTCTCTTGCTCTCTCTTATTATCTATTCTTTCTCTTTACTCATGCTTTGTATCTCTCTTTCTCTCTCTGTCCCTTTCTCACTATCTCTCACTATATATTATTTTTCTCTCTATCTCACATTTTGCTCGGTCTTCTTATTTTTTCTACCTCTTTACCTCCTTATATCAATCACTAAATCCCACACTAACTTCCTCTCATTCTCACTCTTTTATTTCCCACCGCCTCTTCTTTCTTATTGTTTATTACTTCCCTTCCCTTCCTTCCTCCCTCCCATCCTCATTATTTTTCTCCTTTTTCATCTTTCTATTTGCCTCTCTCTTGCCTTCTCTTACCTCACTCTCAATTTTTTCTCTTTTTCTCTCTCTTCTTATCTCTTTCTCCCTTCCTGGCTCCATCACACTCTTTAATTTCACTCTCACTCTTACTCCCTCACTCTCTTCTCTCTCTCTTTCTCTCTTGAACTCCCTCACCCTTTTTCTCTCCCACTTTCTCGCTCACTGCTGCTCTATCCCCCATGCACACTCTCTTGCATCCTCCCTTCTTCCCTCTCAATCACTCACCCTCCCTCCTTTCCTCCGTCTCTCCTTCTCGTCCTCTCCACCTCCCTCTTTCACTTGCTCACTCTATTTCTCCTTCCCTCTCTCTTACTCATTCCCATATTCTCTCTCCCTCTTTTTCTGTAGTTCACTCTCTCTTCCTTTATCTTCTATCACGCTCCCTTCTCTCTCTATTTTTCTCCGTCTCTCTTTCTTTCTAGTTCCCACTCTCTTCAATCTCTCTCACTCCCTCCCTCTCTCTATTATTCACTATTTATTCTCTATCTTTCTTTATCTCTCTTCATTTTTCTATCTTTCATTACTCTCACTCAAACACACACTCTCTTTCTTCCTCTTGTTCCCTCACTCACACTTTTTCTTGCAGTCCCTCACTTAATCTCTATATCACTTTCACTCTTAAATTGTCCCTCTATCTTTCTTATTCTTTATTTTTTCTCTCTCCTAATCGGTCTCTTATTTTTTCTCTTCTCTATCATTCATTTCTCCCTTTTTCTCCATATATCCCCAACACTATCTCTCCCTCTCTCACTTTCCTTCCCTCTTTATGTCTCCCACATTCTATCTTTCCCGTCTCTCTCTTTCACACACCTCTCTCTATTTCTACCTCTGCATCCCCCTCACTCTCTCTCTTTCTTGATCTCTCTCTCACTAATTCTCTTGCTCTCCATCCCTCTATCCCTACCACAAACCCTCTCTTGCACTATTTTTTCTAAATCTCTTTTCTCTCTCTATTTGACTCTCATAATCTCTCTCTCATTTATTCACTCTTCAATCTCTCTCACTTCCTCTCTATATCTCTCTTTTTCTTAATCTCTACCTCTCTCTCACTCACTCTTTCCTTCTCTTCTAGTCTCTCCTCCCTCACTCTCACATCTGTCTATTTCTCTCTCACACTCTCTTCTTTTCTTGCTCCGTCTTCCTCTCTCTTCAATTTCACTCTCACTCTTACTCCCTCATTCCCTCTCACTTTCTCGCTCCATGTTCACTCCCTCTCACATACTCTCTCTTCTGTTGCTCCCTCTCCTCTCTCTCCACTCGCTCTTTCTCTCCCTCTCTCTCCCACTCTCTTGCTTCCTTCCCTCCATCTCTCTCCCTCTCTCTTCTTTCTCTCTCACACACTCTCCCCCTCTCTTCATCTCACTCTTCCAATTCATCTCCTCTCACTCCCACTAATTCTCATTCTCTACCCCCTCCTCACTCTCTCTCATTGTCTTTTCTCTCTCACTCTCAGTTCCTCTCTTACTCCCACAGTCTTCCATCCTTCTGACTCCCTTTGTCAATCTCTCTCTTTCTCACTCTCTCCTATGCTCTATCACTTTTTGTTTCTCTATTGCTTTCTTTTACTCCCTCTCACTTCCTCTTTCTTCCCACAATATCTCTTCTCTCGCTCTTTCTCTCTCCTTCTCTCAATTAAATTTCACTCACTTTTCCTCTCTTTCTCTCCCACGTTTTTGTCCCTTTCTCTCCCCCTCACTCTCTCCCCCTCACTTTACCTCTCTATCTCCATCGCCCTCTTTCTCTCACTAACTTATCTACCAATTTCTCTCTCATTATCTTTGTCTCCTTCTGTCGCTCCCTCTCTTCAACTTAGCTCACTCCTTTCTTCTCTCTTTCTCAGCCTTTGTTATCTCTCCCACTTACTCTCTGTAATGCATTCTTTTCATCCATCCTCCCACTCTCTCTTTTCTCTCCCTCCCTCTCTCACTTAAGCTTTCCCCTATCTCTCTCTAGCACTTTCTCTCCCTTTCTCCCTCTTTCCCTCTCCCTCTCTCCCCATACAACTCCTCTCTCTCACTTTTTATCATCCAATTTTTTGCTCTCCCTCTCCCTCCCCATTTCGTTCACTCTCCCTTGCTCTGTCTTCCAACACTACTATTTCTCTTACACACTCTTTCTCCCTCACTTGTTACCTCTCTCTCTTTAATCATTCTCATGACCTCCCTCATCTCTTTATTTCTTCCTCTGTCACTGATGTTGTCTTTCACACTCTCTATTATATCTCTCTTTCTCGATTTTTTTCTCACTCCCTCACTCTTTCCCGCTCTAACTCTCCCAATTCTCTCTTTCAATCCCACTCTCAGCTCTCTCTTTCTCTCTATCTGCCTTTCTATCTCTCATTATTTCTCACCTTCTCTCACACATCTCTTTATCTCTCCCCCTCCCACTTTCACTCACGCCCTCCCTCTCTCCTTCTCTCTCAGTATATCTCACTCTGTTTACCTTACCTTTCTTCTCACTCTCTCCCACTTCCTTAAGAATCTTTCCCTCTCTCTCCCTCACTCAATATCTTGCTCTATATCTCTTAACTCCCTCTTGCTTCGTCACTTTCTCAGATTCCTCTCATCTCATCTTCATTCTAGCACTTTCATCACTTTCTTATTGTTTCTCACTTTATACTACATTTCTCTCCCAATCTCCCTTCCTCCCTATTTGACTCCCTCCCTCCCCTTTTTTTTCTCATCTATTCCCTCACACGCACTCTCTGTCTCACTCTCTCTCACTCTCTCTCTTGCTCACTTTTTCCTCACTCTCTTTTTTCTCTATTTCTCTCTTGCACTCTGTCTCCCTTTCTCTCTTTCTTCATGATTACTCCCAGCATCTCTCTCTTTCTCTCGTGCTTTCTCTCTCATTTTCTCCCTTCCTCATTCTCTCTTCAATTTTACTGTCACTCTTTCTTCCCCTCTCTCCCTTTCTCTCAAAGCCATACATTCTCACACTTTCTTTGCTCAATCTCTTAAGCTCTCTTTCTCAATATCTCTCACTCTCTTTTCCCACCCTCTCCATTTCTTTCCTGCTATTTTATTTTCTCTTTCCCACTCTATCTCATATTCTAATCTCTATCTTTCCCTTCCTACCAGTTTATCTATCTCTTCTCTCGTTCTCTCCCAATATAACCATTTATTTCTCTCTCATGCTCACGCCCTCTCTCTCCTACTCCTCTTTCACTATTTCTCTTATGTTCTCTCTTCTTCTCACTTGCACTTTCTCTCATTCTATCTCTCTCCCTCCCTCTCTCTTGCACTTCCTTCCTCTACCGTTTTTCTCTATAATTTTATCTCTATTTCTTGGTCCCTTTATCCTTTTAAGAGTTTAATTCTCACTCTTACTCCCTCCCTCTCTGTTTCTCACTCTGTAGTCTCTCTCTCCCCTGCACTCTTTTACTCTCTTATGTTACTCTGTTCTCCTCTCCTCTTACTCTTTCTCTCTGTCTATCCCCCTGTTATCTTGCTTTCCCTCTCTCGCTCTCTCTTCCCCCCCCTTTCCACAGTCTCTCACACTCACTTCTCTCCCCCTCTCTCTCACACACATGCACTCTCTAATCTCTCGCTCTTTGCCTTCCTCACTTTCTCTCTTGCTCTTCCTTTTTCTATTGTTCCCTCTTCCCTTTTGATTTATCTATTGCTCACTATTTATTCTCTATCATTATTGCTCTCTCTTCTATTGTTCTCTCTTCCATTACTCTCACTCGCACACACACTCTCTCTCTCTTCCTTTTGTTCTGTCTATCACTCTTTCTCTCCCAATCTCTTTCCTCATCTTTATAACACTTAACACATAACCTATCCCTATATCTTAATCATTCTCTATTCTTTCTCTCTCCCCTAATCTATCTTTTATTTGTCCCTCTTCTCTCCCATTCATTTCACCCTTTCTCTCTATATATCCCCAACTCTCTCTCCCCCTCTCTCACTTTCCTCCTTCCCTCTTTATGTCTCCCTCTTTCTCTCTCCCCCTCTTTTTTTCACACACTTTCTTACTTCTCCCTCTATGTCTGCATCCCCCTTACTCATTCTCTCATTGTCACTCTCACTCATTCTCTTGCTCTCCTTCTGTCTGCCCCTCTCACTAACCCTCTCTTACTCTATTATTTATCATATTCTTTTCTCTCACTATATGCCTCCTACAATCTATCTCTCTCAATCTTTCACTCTTAAATCCCTCTCACTACCTCTCTCTATCTCTCTCTTTCTCTAACTCTCTATTCTATCTTTCTTTCTCACTCTCTTGTTCTTCATTCTCATGCTCTCTCTTCATTCACCCTCTCTTCTCTCTTTGCTCAATCTTTTTCTACCCTATCCCTCACACACGCACTATCTCTCACTCTACAACTTTTATCATTCACAATCCTTCTCTCTTCTCTCTCTCATTATTTCTCACTTTCTCTCAGACATCTCTCTATTATTCTCTCCCTTTCTTTGTCACCCTAATCTCCCACTGTCTTTCCTTACACATGTTCTCACTCTATCCCTCACTATCTATATATCTCTCTTGCTTCCTCCCTCAATCTATATTTCATTCTCTCACTCTGTATATCTCTGTTTTCTCCCTTCATCCCTCCCTCACACTCTCTCTTCCTTCCGATCTTGTTAATATTTTTTTCTCTTGTTGTCCCTCACTCCATTTCCTCTCTTACATTCTTTATTTTCCTCTTTCTTTCCAAATCTCTTTGACTCTTCCACTCTTTTTCTCTTTATCAGGTCTCACTATCTCTGTCTATCTTTTTCACTCCCTAAAACTTGCCCTATCTAGTCCTTGCTTATGTAGCTCACTCTCCTCTCTGTAGCTCACACACTCACACACTCTCTCACTCTCTCTCAATCACTCTCCTTCTCACCCTCTTTAGATCCATTTCTCGCTCTCCATCTCACTTTCTCCTACGATCTTATTCTTTCTCTCCCACTCTCTCATCTCCCCCTCCCTCCATTTTAACTCTTCTCTCTATCCCATTCTCTATTATTTTCTCTCAATCTCTCTCTTTCTTAGTCTCTATTCTCTTCTTTTATCTTATACTCTCTTTTACACTCTCTTTTACACTCTCCTTTCTCTTTTCTCTCTTTCCTTTTACATTTCTATCACTCAATTCCCCAATCTCTCTCCTTTCTCTCCCTCTTGCTTCCAAACCTCCCTCTCTCATTCTCTCTACTCTCTCCCTCCCTGCATTTATCCCTCTCCATCTCCCTTCCTCTCTTGGTCGCTCTCTATCTTATCATTCTCCTATTATCCTTCTCTTTTTACCCCTCACTCGCTTACTTTTACTTGATCTTCCCTCAGTCTCTCTTCTCGCTCTCTCTCCCTTTCACTGTCCCTTCCTTTCTCATTCGTGCTCTCTTTACACCATACCACTACCTCCTCTTATCTCGGTTTCTCACTACATCTTCCCCCACTCTCACTCTCTATTCCATGTCTTTTTATCACTTTCTTACTCTCTCTCCTCTATCTCTTTTCTTATGCTCCATGGCTCCATCTTTGTCTCTCTATAGTTGCACTAACACTCTTAATGCCTCATTCCCTCTCTTTGTCTCGCTCCATGATCATTCTCTCTCACTTATTCTCTCTTATACTGCTCTATTTCCTCTCTATCCTCTCAATCTTTCCTTTGCTCTCTCTCCACTCTCTTGCTTCCATCTCTCACTCCCTCACACTCTTCTTTCTCTTTCTCTTTCTCACACTCTCCCCTCTCTTTCTCACTCTCTTCCAATTCAACCCCCGTCTCTCTCCCACTAAATCTCATTCCCTACGCCCTCTCTCCCTTTCTCTCACACTCTCTCTTCTCCCTCACTCACTCTCCCTCTATTAAATTTTACTTTCACAGTTACATCTCTTTCTCACCCTCTTTTTTATCTCTCTCTCTCTCTCTCTCTCTCTCTCTCTCTCTCTCTCTTTCCCCCTCACTCCACCTCTCTATCTCCATCTGCCTTATTCTCTCAGTCTCTTTTCTTCCAAATTCTCTCTCCCTCTCTTTAACTTAGCTCAATCCCTTCTTCTCTCTTTCTCACTTTTTGTTAACTTTCTCTCACTTCTCTTTGTACTGCTGCTCCCTCTTCTCTCGCTATTGTTATTGGTCCATCCTCCTACTCTCTCCTCTCTCTCCCCTCCCCTCCCTTTCTCACTCACAGTTTCCCTTATCTCTCTCTCTCTATGTCGCACTTTCTCCCCCTCTCACTTTACAACTCCTCTCTCTTACTCTTTATCATCCATTCTTTTCCTCTCCCTCTCTCCCCTTCTTACTCTCTCTTGCTCTATCTTCGAGCATCCTATATTTCTCTTTCATAAACTCTCTCTCCCTCTCTTTCTCCCTCTCTCTCATCAATCTTTCTCACGGCCTCCCTCTTTATCTCTATTTCTTTCTCCTTACCAGTCATGCTCTCTCTAATATATTTTCCTTTCTCTGTCTTTTGCTCTTTCTTATGTTGCCCTTTATTGTCTCTCTTTCTCTCACTATATTCTGCACTCTTTATTGCTCTCCCTACTTCTCTCTCTTTCAATCCTCTTCTCAACTCTCTATATCTTTTCTCTGCCTCTCCTCTCTCTCATTATTTCTCATTTCCTCTCACAAATCTTTTCCTCTCTCCCTCTCCCTCTTTGACTCCGTTCCTCCCTCTCTCCTTCTCTCTCCATATATCTCACTCTCTTTACCTCACTCTTCCACTCAGTCTCTTGCACCTTCCTAATTTATCTTTCTCTCTCACTCCCATGCTCACTCTCTTGCTCTTTATGTCTCATTTCTCTCTCACTTCATCACTTTCTTAGTTCTTTCATTAATTCTTCAATCCTGCACTTTCATCACTTTCTTATTGTTTCTCACTCTATACTACATTTCTCCCTCAATCTCCCTCCCTCCTTCCCTCATTTTCTCTCTCATCTATTTCTCTAACACACACTTTATCTCTCTCTTCATCTCACTCTCTCTCTCAATGACGTGATCAAGATCTCGACGGAACCATGAGATTGATGCTCTAGTTAGAAAACTGATGGGCTAAGACAAAATTAAAAAGAATTAAAGGAAAATTCGTATGAAATGCATGAAACAAAATAAGAAATTCGTCCTAAAGCTAGAACAAACTGAAAATATGGTAGGATGCAACCTGGCGGTGAAATTGATGGAGATAAACCTTGACCCAATGCTCAACGCGAACAAGAACGTTGGTAACCCTTTGCTTGACGCGAGGAAAGAACCTTGGTACGATGGTAGACGCCACAAACGGGGTGGAAATCCGCTTGATAAGTCTGGGAAGAACTCCTTGGGCGATGGCCAAGAGCTCTGCTGGAATCCTAAGGAGAACCTAAGGAAGGAAGCACATGCAAGTAGTTTTTGCCAAAGTCTAATAATCCCTTTCTCATTTCAAATAAGGCCTATATATAGGCCAAAGCTTACATGCAATAGAAAAGAGAAGATAAAATATCTTCTAAAATAAATTTAAAAAACTACTTCAAGTTGGCATGCAAGCCATTATTAAATCAAATAAAAGAAGAAATATCCAGTCATAATAATATGACTCCTTTATCCTTGGGCTTGGATTAAGTTGAGAGATCTTGGTGGCTCTTTCTCCTTAGATCTCCATGAATTGGCTTGAGTCCAAGCCTTCCGAACTAATCCATTACGAGCTTTCTTCAACCCCTTTGCACGACATCTAGTAATTGGCCCACATGGAACTTGAATTAAATCTTCTCTTAAGGTCATGTCATCGCCATCTATGCTATCATTTACATCATTCCCCTCCTCTTGAAAAGGATTTGTCCTCAAATTAGTAGCTGCATCAAAAGGACTTAAATCAGTAACTTTAAAAGTGGCACTCACATTATACTTACCTGGTAGATCCAGCTTGTAGACATTGTCGTTGATACGTTCAAGTACTTGGAAAGGACCATCTCCCCTTGAAAGGACCATCTCCCCTTGGAATGCCTTTGTTATGGAAATCTTTCCTTTCTCATGTGTAGCCAGACCCAATCTCCAGGTTCGAAGATCATTTTGTGACGCCCCTTGTTGGCATATTTTTCGTATTGCTTTGTCCTTTGTTCAATATTGTGTCGTGCCTTTTCATGTATATGCTTTACAAACTCAGCCTTTTTCTTACCATCAAGTTAACATGCTCAGAAATAGGTAATGGAATTAAATCAAATGGCGTTAAAGGATTAAAAACATAAACAATTTCAAAATATGAAAATTTTTTAACATAATGAATAACCGTATTAAAAGCAAACTCAACATTCTTCTTAATCAATTCAGTGAGTGGTGCAACTATGCTACTAAAGTCTTTTACAAATCGTCGATAGAAACTAGCAAGTCCATGAAAACTATGAACATTGATTACACTAGTGGGACTAGGCCACTCATGTATAGCACTCACCTTTTCTTCATCAACCTGTATACCATGCACACTCACAACAAATCCCAAAAAATAAAGTTTATTGGTGTAAAAGGTACACTTTTCCAAGTTACCAAATAACTTTTCTTTTCTCAAAACATCTAAAACGAGTTTTAAATGTTCAACGTGATCCTTCAAGTTTTTGCTATAGATCAGAATATCATCGAAATAGACCACAACAAATTTTCCAATAAAAGCACGTAAAACATGGTTCATTAGTCTCATAAAAGTACTAGGTGCATTAGTCAAACCAAAAGGCATAACTAACCATTCATACAAACCATATTTTGTCTTAAAAGCAGTTTTCCACTCATCGCCTTCTTTCATCCTAATCTGATGATATCCACTTTTTAAATCAACCTTAGAAAACACACAAGATCCATGTAACTCATCTAGCATATCATTTAAGCGAGGAATAGGGTGTCTATACTTTATCGTAATATTGTTTATAGCTCGACAATCCACACACATTCTCCAAGATCCATCCTTCTTAGGAACTAGAATTACAGGAACAACACATGGACTCGTGCTCTTTCTCACATACCCCTTCTCTATTAGTTCGCCAACTTGCCTCTGTAACTCTTTTGTTTCCTCAGAATTGCTTCTATAGGCTGGACGGTTTGGAAGGGTGGCTCATGGTATAAAATCAATTTGATGCTCAATCCCTCGAATGGGTGGCAAACCATGTGGAATCTCCTCAGGAAAGACATCATGAAAATGTTGCAAAAGAGAAACAATAGAACTAGGCAAAGTATTATCATGTAAATTAGTGTTTAAGAACGCCTCTTTATACAAAAGTACAATCATTGGTTGGTTTAAAAACAATGCTCTCTTGATTTCACTTGCCTTTGCATAAAAATTCTTTTGTTTTCTATCTTCTTTTCTCTTAATGGCTGCTTGTTCCATTTCTTCCTTTTTCTCAATTAAGTCGGCCTCTTTATGTTGAGCACTCCTTTTCATTTGACAATAATCATTTTGCAATCTCACTTGATCCTCATATACCTCCTTTGGTGTCATTGGCACTAGAGTGATAATTTTATTATTAACTTCAAATGAGTATTTATTGGGGAAACCATCATGTTTAACTCGTCGATCAAATTGCCATGGTCGGCCTAGTAACAAATGGCCTGCCTGCATTGGTACTACATCGCACAAGACTTCATCTACATACATTCCAATGCAGAATGAGATCAAAACCTGCTTGTTCACCTTTACCTCACCAATATTATTAAACCATTGAAACTTGTAAGGTCGGGAATGCTTGATGGTTGGCAGCCCTAGTTTTTCAACCAAAATAGTGCTAGCAGCATTAGTACAACTTCCTTCATCAATGATCATACTACATACCTTGTTTTGTACTTGATACCTAGTGTGAAAAATGTTTTCTCTTTGAATTCCCTCATCAACCTTGGCCTGCACGCTTAAAGCCCCTCTTGTGACTAACAATTCTCCTGTGACCACATTTTCTTCACCTTCAATTTCCTCTACTAGTGGTATAGAGTGAATTTCTAATTCTTCATCAGTTTTAATTTCTCCATTGTCCCTTATCTCCGTGATGCTTTTGTTAGGACATTGGCTAGGTATATGATCCCTGCCTTGAGATCCTTGGCTGGTAATCTCTTGTCTTGGCTCTGCTTTAGACTGTGTGATTAGCTTATCCTCTTTTTTTTTTAAAAATTCGGCTTCCATGAAGAACCCACACAGTTTGACAAACGTGGACCACCCCTCCTCTTGAGTTGTTGCTCCACCTTGATGGCCACATGTAACATGTCCTCCAACCACATAATGTTGCAATTCAACACTATCTTGGATTTCTGGGTTTAAACCATTTAAGAATCTAGCCATAGTGGCTTCTCTATCTTCTTCTACATGAGCTCTAATCATAGCAATCTCCATCTCCTGATAGTTATCTTCCACACTTTGATTACATTGCCTAAGCCTTTGTAACTTCTCATACAACTCTCGATAGTAATGACTTGGCACAAATCGCTTCCTCATGACAACTTTCATTTCTTCCCATGTTTCTATGGGACGTTCTCCATTTCTCTCCTGCTCAACATTAATTGATCCCACCAAACAATAGCATAATCAGTAAATTTAATGGCAGCCAATTTCACCTTCTTTATTTCAGAATAGTTGTGGCAGTCGAACACAAATTCCACCTTCTTCTCCCATTCAAGATAGTCTTCAGGATTGTTTTTGCCTTGAAAAGAAGGAATACGCGTCTTAATACTCTCTAAGTTGTTATCTTCTCTATTCCTACTATCTCTAGCTTGCCCACCATAACGCCTTCTCTCAACAAATGAATCCCTATCAATTTCTTCATCAAATCCACCCACATAATATTCTTCATCCTCCTCTCTCACTCCTCTCATTGGAACTCTCTCCCTTTGCCTATTAGAAATATTTCGTCACTGTCCTTCTTGAATTCCTCCCTCTACTTGTTCCAACATTTCATGAATATGATCAAACTCAACCCTCATCATTCTTTTCATCTCCCCTACCATGGCTTGAAATTGGAGATTAGGAATGGTTGGTTGCCTTTCCTCATCTTCAAAATTTAGTTGAGACATGGTTGAAGATTTATAATGAGGGAAAGTAAGCAAGAATCCAAAATTAATAATTCAAATCAAATTCTGGATTACCACAAATAAGAAAATCAAAATGCTAAGACAACCATTGGGATGATGGTAATAAAATACGAATTTGATATCTTGAATCAAATAAAAAGCACAACTAAACTTATGGAAACACTAATATCAACAAAAGAAATGAAAATAAGAAGAAATGAAAAATAAAAAATAAATAAAAAAAAAGATAGCATCAAGAACAACGTTTAACATAAACAATAAGAACAAGATGATTTGAATAATAATAAGAACACTGATTTGGACAATAACAAGAACAACTGATTTGGATAATAAACAGAAGTATAACGATGTGAATTTAAGCAAGCAATAACGAGACAATAAATTGGACAATCACATGAACAGTAACGATGTGGATATTAATAATTAAGACACAAATATGAACAAGAACACAAATATAAACAAGACAACAAATATGAATTGTAATGAGAGCAGCAAATTGAACAATTAATTACGAAATGAATTAACAATTAGATTACTTAATGAAAATTCGGACAATGATAAAAAAATCGGACAAAAGAAACAAGAACAAAACTAAATCTCATTAATTACCCATGAAGAACGAAAATAAAGAATCCAACAAGAAAATCAAAACCCAACAAGAAACTTATGTCTTCAAGAACCATGAGGCTCTGATACCAAATGACGTGAACAGGATCTCGACGGAACCATGAGATTGATGCTCTAGTTAGAAAACTGATGGGCTATGACAAAATTAAAAAGAATAAAAGGAAAATTCATATGAAATGCATGAAACAAAACAAGAAATTCGTCCTAAAGCTAGAAAAAACCGAAAATATGGTAGGATACAACCTAGCAGTGAAATTGATGGAGATAAACCTTGACCCAATGCTCAACGCAAATAAGAACGTTGGTATAAGACCTTCACCCTTTGCTTGACACGAGGAAAGAACCTTGGTACGATGGTAGACGCCACAAACGGGGTGGAAATCCGCCACAAACCTTGATACGATGGTAGACGTCTGGGAAGAACTCCTTAGGCGATGGCCAAGAGCTCTGCTAGAATCCTAAGGAGAACCTAAGGTAGGAAGCACATGCAAGTAGTTTTTTTGCCAAAGTATAATAATCCCTTTCTCATTTCAAATAAGGCCTATATATAGGCCAAAGCTTACATGCAATAGAAAAGAGAAGATAAAATATCTTCTAAAACAAATTTAAAAAACTACTTCAAGTTGGCATGCAAGCCATTATTAAATCAAATAAAAGAAGAAATATCCAGTCATAATAATATGACTCATTTATCCTTGGGCTTGGATTAAGTTGAGAAATCTTGGTGGCTCTTTCTCCTTAGATCTCCATGAATTGGCTTGAGTCCAAGCCTCCCGAACTAATCCATTAAGAGCTTTCTTCAACCCCTTTGCACGACATCTAGTAATTGGCCCACATGGAACTTGAATTAAATCTTCTCTTGAGGTCGTGTCATCGCCATCAATGCTATCATTTACTTCACTCACTCTCTATTTCCTCACTCTATTCTCTCTTTCTCTCTAGAACTTTCTTTCTCCTCAATTTCACTCGCACTCTTACTTTCTTCTTCTCTCTTTCCTCACTATATATATGTATATGTGCGTGTGTGTGTGTGTGTGTAAGAGAGATGAAACGAGTGAGGGAAGGAAGCATGAGAGAGGGAGAGCCAAGAAGGGAAAGTGGGAGAGAACGTGAGAAAGAGAGATGAAGCGAGTAAGGGTAAGAGTGAGAGTGAAATTAAAGAGAGTGAGGGAGCGAGGAGGGAGATAGTGACAAAGTGAGAGAGAAATAGAGGAAAAAATATAGAGTGAGCAAAGAGAGTCCAAGAGAGAGGGACAGTGAGAAAAAAGAGAGCAAAAAAAGGACAGAAGGATAAAGGGAGGGAGGGAAGGAGAGAAAGTAAAAAATAATGAGAGAGAAGAGGAGGATGAGAGAGAGAAAATGAGAGGAAGGGAGAGAGAGTTGGAGTGATGGATATAAGGAGATAAAGAATGAGTAAAGACAGAGAAATGAGAGAAGAGAGAGCTAGAGAGGTAAAGAACGGAGCATGATAGAGAGTGAGACATAATGAGAAAGGGAGAGAGCGAGAAAGAGAGAGATAGAGGGCAAGAGTGAGAAAGGGGAAGATGGATGGAGAGAGTTAGAGGGACTTGATAGAGAGAGGGAGTGAGAGAGGGAGAGAAAGAAAGAAAGATTTAAGAGAGAGATAACAAGCGATAGAGAGTGAACATGCTCTCTCTCTCACTTTTATGAGAAAGATAGTGAGCAAGACTGAGATAGAGAGGGAGATTAAGAGAACGAGTGCGAAGGAAAGAAAGAGAGAAGGAGATGGATAGGGAGAGATATTGAGATAGAGAGTGGGAGGGAGGGATGCAAGAGGGTGAGAATGAAGGAGAAAGTACGAGATAGAGAGAAATAGTGAAAAGAGAAAGAGAGATGAAGTGAGAGAGCTATAGAGAAAATGAGAGAGAGGGAGAGGAAGTCAATGAGTGAGTGTAATAGAAGCAAGAGAGATGAGTAAGATAGGGGGAGAGCAAGAAAGAGTGGGAAGTATGGATTGAAAGAGGGAGGGAGAGGAGGAAAGACAGATCTATGAGAGAATAAAAAATAATGAGATGGATATGAGTAAATAGTGTAATGTCTAAGAGAAACTGAGAGAGTGTGTGAGGGAGGGAGAGTGAGAGAGAGTGAAAGATAGAGGGAGAGAAAAGGTGAGTAAAGAGAGAGAACAGAGGGTGATATAAGAAAGAGCAAGAAAGAGACAATGAGGGGGCAAAAGAGAGCAAGAAAGCCATAAAGAGAGATGAAATAGAGAGTGAGAGGGAGCGAGCAAGAGATTCATGAGTGAGCGGGAGGGAGAGGAGTGAGGATGAGATAGAAATATAGAGAGAAGAGAGAATTAAGGAAGATAGAGTAAAAGATAGTGAGTAAGCGGTAGAGAGGGATATATAGATGGGATATGGAGATAGCAGGAGGGCTAGAGGGCGATAGAGAGAGAGGCTGAATTAATGAAAGAGGGAGGGAGAGAGGGAGGGAGGCAAAGAGTGAGAGATGGTTATAGTGAAAGAGTGAATAAAGTGATTAGAGAGAGTTATAAAAGAGAGCAAGAGTGTGTGAGAGACAGAAAAAGAAAGAGAGATATAGAAAGAGAAAAATTGATAAAACATAAATAAAGAGAAGAGAGAGGGGGGAGTGAGAGAGAATGAAGAGAGTGGGAGTGAGAGAGAAAGGGAGGTGAGAGAGAAGAGAGAGTGATGAAAGATATAGATAGAAAGTGAGAGTGAGGGAGAGAGGGGGTAGAGAATGAGATTTAGTGGGATAGTGAGGGATGATGAACTTGAGAGAGTGTGAGGGAGAGAGTGTGTGTGAGAGAAAGAGAGAGCAAGAGAGGGAGATAGGGAGGGAGGGAAGGAAGCAAGAGAGAGGGAAGAAAGGGAGAGAAAGATTCAGAGCAGAGCGAGCAATCAAAGATAGTAAGTGAGAGAGAGTGAGCATGGAGCGAGAATGAGAGAGGGGGTGAGGGAGTAAGAGTGAGAGTGAAACGAAAATGAGAGGAAGGAGGAAGAAAGGGAGATAGAGTGAGAGAAAAAAGGTGAAGAGAGAGTGTGGGAAGAGAGAGCATGAGAGAGGGAGAGAGCGAGCGAGTAGAGAAAAGTGAAAGTGAGAAAAGAGAGAGCAAGAGAGGGAGAATGAGAGAGAGAGATAGAGAAAACGAAGGGGGAAGAGGATGTGAATAAGTGACTGTAAGAGGAGAGGGAGAGAGGAGTCAGATTGGGAAGGAGGCAGAAACAGATGGAAGGATGGATTGAAAGAGGGAGAGATTGAGGGTGAAAGAGAGATGTACGAGGAAAAATAATAAATAATGAGATAGATATAAGTGGACATTACAAGGTGTGAGAGCAATTAAGAGAGAGTATGTGAAGGAGGGAGAGAAAGAGTGAGTAAACTCCGAGAAGAGAGGGAGATGGAAGAATGAGCAAGGGAGATAGAGAGGAGGCAAAAGAAAACAAAGAAACATCAAAGAGAGATGAAATTAAGTGTGAGAGAAATAGAATGATAGGGAGTGAAGCTAGTAGGGATTGAAGAGTGAGGGGGAGGGAGAGAGGGTAAGGCAGAGATAGAGAGAGAAGAGAGACTCAGGGAAGATAGAGCAAAAGATAGTGAGTGAGAGGTTGAGAGAGGGAGATATGGAGAGATATGGAGCGAGAGAGGGAGATATGGAGAATAAAGAGCGAGTGAGTGAGCAACGGAGTGTGAGAAAAAGATATATAGACAAAGTGGGGAGAGTGAGAGTGAGATTTCTGGAGAGAGAAGGAGAGAACCGGGGAGGGAGTAGAAGAGAGAGGAAGGAGTAAGGAAGACATGTGTGAGAGAAGGTGAGAAATAATGAGCGAGAAAGAAGAACAGAGAGAGAGAGAGATAGAGAGAGGGAGAGAGGGAGAGAGAGTGTTTGAGGGAAAGAGTGAGAGAAAGAGAGAGAATGGAGGGCAACACAAGAGAGAGACCTACTCCCTCTCTTTATCTCTTTCACACTCTCTATTCTCTCTTTCTCTTTCTCTCTCCGCTAACTCTTTCTCTTTATCTATCCCCCACTCCTTCCCTCTCTTTCATTCTGTCTTTCTTTTCCTCACTCTCTTTTTCTTCCTCAGTCTCTCTTCTTGTGTCTCTCACACTCCCTCACTTTCTCTAATTTTCACTAACTCACTTTCTCAATCTAACTTCCCCCTCACTCCTTTTTCCCTAGCTATTACCTCTCTTTCTTTTCCTCACTCTCTTTCTCTTCCTCACTCTCACTCGCCCACTTTCTCTCTCTCATGAATACGTTCTAACTTCCCCCTCTTTCTTTCTTCCTCTCCCAAGTCTTTCCCACCGACACTCCCACCCCTAGCTAACCCCCTCTTCCTCCCTTCCTCGCTCTCATTGCCATGCTATCTCCCTCTCCCCCTTTTCTCAATCTCTATGCCCCTTGCTCTCTCCATGATGTCCTCCTACTTTTCTTTCAACCTCATACCTTCTTTCACATTTTATCTCTCTCAATCTCTTTAGTTCCCTTCCTTGCTCTCTTTTTTGTCTCTTCCTTGCTCTACATTTCCTTCATGTTTTTCTTCCTTTATCTCTTCTCTTTTTTTCTTCTATCTCTCTCTCTCATAATCACTTCTTTTCATTTTCCCTCCCTCTCTCTCTTCCTCTCTTGATCTATCTCATAATCTATATGTATATATATATATTCTCTCCCTCTCTCAAAATATCGTTGTCTCCCTATTTATTTTTTCCCTCTCTCTCAGTTATTATCTTCCTCTCCTCTTTCTTTCTCATTCTGCCTTCCCCCTTCTCTGTCTCGTTCCCACTCTCATTATCTCTATTTTGCTCTTTTTCCTTAGTCTTCCTTCTTTCTCTCTCTTTTTTGCTCCCTCTCACTATTCACTTTCATTCTCACTCTTACACTCTCCCTCTCTCGATTTCTCGCTCTCTATTCCCTCTCGCTTTTACTCTTTCTTTTGTTGATCACCTTCTCACTCTCCTTTCACTCTCTCTTCCTCTATCCCCTACTCTCTCTTGCTCTCATTCTCTCTCCTTCCACCTCTCTGTTATTTGTCCCCCTCTCTCACACACCCAGTCTCTCTCTTGCTCTTCCTCTATCCATCCCATGCACTTCCCCTCAACCTTTCCATCTCTTTCTCCCTCCTTCATTCACCTCTTCACCCTCCCTCTCTCCTTCTCACAAACTCCCTCTTGTACTATCTTCCCCCACTCTATTTGCTCCATATTTCTCTCTCCCTCCATCACTCCTTCTCACTTAAATCTCTCTCACGCCACTCTCTCTTTCTCACTCTTTGTTGTCTCTCTCTTACTTTGTATTCCTCACAAACATTCTCTCTTGCCCTTCTCTTGCTATCTTTCACTTCATCTCACTTCCTCTCTCTTCCCTCAACATCTCTTCCCTCTCCCTTTCTCACTCCTATTTATTAAATTTCACACTCTCTCTTACTCACTCTCTTTCTCACCCTCTTTTTTCTATCTCTCTCTCGCTCTCCTCCCCTCACTGTACTTCACTATCACCGTCTCCCTCTTTCTATCACTCTATTCTCTTCCAATTTCTCTCTCACTCTCAATCTCCTTTTGTCGCTCCCTCCCTCTCTTCAACATATCTCACTGCTTTCTTCTCTCTTTATTACTCTTTGTTATCTCCCTCTCACTTACTCTTTATACTGCTGCTTCATCTTCTTTCACTGTTTCTCTTCATTGATCCTCCTACTCTCTCTCCTGTCTCTCCCTTCCCTCCCTCCCTTCTCACCCATGGTTTACTCTATCTCTCTCTCTCACCCTTCTCTCCCTCTCTCCCTCCTTCATTCTTCCTCTCTCTTACTCTATATCATCCATTCTTTTGCTCTCCCTTATTCTCCCCTTCCTACTCACTCTTTATTGCTCTACCATCCAACACTCTTTATTTCTCTCTAACACTATCTCTCCCTCTTTAATCATTTTCACGACCTCCCTCTATCTTTGTATTTCTTTCTCTTTATGACTCATGCTCTCTCCCGTGCTCTCTATTATATCCCTTTTTCTCAGCCTTTTGCTCTCTCTAAGGTTGCCTTTTATTCTCTCTTGCTCTCCCTCTCTCCCACTCTCTCCCTCACTCTCTCTTGCTCTCCCTCTCTCCCACTCTCTCCCTCACTCTTTCTCTCCCTCTATCGCCCACTTCCTCTTTTGCTACCATCCCTCCCAACTTCTGGATGGATAGAGAAATTATGAGATTTTGTGTCAGAAAATGGGAAGAGAGAATGGGATGAAGAGAGGAGAGAGAGAGAAATAGAAGGGAAAGTGTTAGAGAAGAGTGAACAATAATAGAGAATGAGAAAGCAAATAAACAGTGAGAAAGAGTGAGAAAGAGAGAGGAAGGGAGAATATAAGGAAGAGAGAGAGAAATATGGAGAGAGAAAGAAAGTGAGGGAAGATAGAGAAAGAGAGAGTGACCAAGATGGAGAATAAGAGAATGAGGGAGAAAATGAGAGAGAGCGATGAAGAGTGGGAAGAGAGAGACGGAGAGCCAGGGAGGACAAGTGGAGAGAGTGTAAGAGAGAGAGGAATGGAGGGAAGTGAGAGAAATAGAGAACGAGAGAGTGTGGGATAGAAGAAGAGAAGGAGTAAGAAGAGTAAGAGGGATGGTGAGAGAGAATAGCTAGTGAGAGCAAGATAACAATAGAAAGTGGAAGAGAGAATAAAGATTGTGAAAGACAAAGTGAGAGTGAGAGTGATGTTGAAGAAAACGAGTGGAGGAAAAGAGAGTAAGAGAAAGAAAGCAAGAGAGAATGATAGGTGGACCAAGAGAGAGTGTTGGCGGAGGGAGGGAGTTTGAGAGAGATAGTGAAGAAGAGAGAAAAGGTGAGATAGAGAAAAAGAGAAAGAGAGAGATGAGATTGAGGGCGTAAGAGTGAGAATGAAATTAAAGAGAGAGGGAGCCAAGAAGGGAGAGACAAAAAAGATAGTGAAATAAAGAAAGAATAGAGTATGATGTAAAAGAGTGATAGAGAGAGAAACATAGAACAAAATAAAGAGGGAGGGAAACAATAAGTAATATGACAGAATAGTGGGTAAGAAAGGAAAGAGATTGAGAATGAGAGGATGGTATAGAAAGATTGAGTGATGGATATAGAGAGATAAAGAGAGAAAAAAGAGAGTAAGAGAGAGAAACATAATGGAGAGTGAGAGAAATAGTGAGAAATGGGGAGAGGGAGAAAGAGAGAGAGGGATAGAGAAAAAGAGTGAGGAGATAACGAGAGAGTAAGAAAGCGAGAGAGAGAAAATAATAGAGAGTGAGGAACATATTAATAGAGGGAGAGAGTGAGAAAGAGAGAGATAGAGGGTAAGAGTAAGGGAGAGATTGTAAACAAGGGAGATGGATGGAGAGAGCAAGAGATCGAAGAGAAAGTGTGAGAGAGAGAGCATGAAAGAATTAATACGAAGAGAGAGGAAGTAAGAGAGGAAAAGATATTGAGTAAGATGGAGATAGGGAACGAGAGGGCGGGAGGTGGAAAGGGGGAGAGAGAAGGGGAGAGAGAGGGGGATAGAGCTTAAGATAGAGAGAGTTGGAGGGTTAGAAGTGGGATAGAGAGAGGAAGAGAGAAAGGATGAGTGAGAGTGAGAGAGAAATAGAGAGAAGAAAATGTGAGAGAAGAGAGAGCAAGAGAGAGGAATGTGAGAGAGTGATGAAGAAAATGAGAAGGACGGAGGGAGATTGATTGAGTGTAAGAGGAGAGAGAGAAGATAGATAGGGATTAAGGGAGAAAGAGAGGGAAAGAGGGAGTGAAGAAGGGAGGGATTGCGATAGGGAGGGAGAGCAAGAGAATGAGTGAGAAGAAGAAAAGGAGAAAGGGAGATGTAGAGGGAGTGAGGGAGAGAGATTGAGATAGAGATAGTGGGAGGGAGAGTAGCGGAGGGAGAGAATGAGAGAGAGGATTAGAGAGATAGAGAGAGAAGGGAGATGGAGAGAGAAATAAAGAAAACTGAAAGTTAGAGAAGAGACAGAGAGGGAATGAAAGAGAGCGATAGAGAAAATGAGGAGAGAGAGGGAGTGAATGAGTGCCAAAGGAGAGAGAGAGGGGGAGAAAGAGAGGGAGGGAGGGATTGAAAGAGAAAGGTGTCGAGGAGGAAAGAGAGATGTATGAGAGAAAATAAAAAATAATGAGATGGATATGAGAGGAGAGAGCAAGTTGTGAGAGCAATTGAGAGATAGTATGTGAGGGAGGGAGTGTGAGAGGGTGTGAGTAATAGATGGAGAGAAAGAGTGAGTAAAGAGAGAAGAGAGGAAGATAGAAACAAGATCACAAGAGAGAGACAGAGGGGGCAAAAGAAAGCAAACAAACAATAGATACATGAAAATAGAGAGTGAGAGAGAAAGAAAGAGATGGAGTGATGATAAGACCTGAAGAGTGAGCGAAGGGAGTGAGGGTAAGGTAGAAATCAGGAGAGGAGAGAGACTTATGGAAGATAGAGTAAAGGACAGTGAGTCAGACTGAATTAATGAAAGAGTGAGAGAGGAAGGGAGGACGAGAGTGAGAAATGGTTTGAAAGAAAGAGTGAGTAAAGTGATAAAAGAAAAGATAAAAGAGAGCAAGATAGAGTGTATGAAAGAGAGAAAGAAGAGAGCAATCGAGAAAGAAAATGTAATAAAGCAAAAATAGAGAAAAGAGCGAGAGAAAGAGAGTGTGAGAAAGAGATAGATAGATGTAGGGAGTGCAGAGATGGAAGAGTGTGGGAGTGAAAGAGAAAGAGAGAGAAAGAGAGAAGATAGACTAAAGGAAGATATAGAGAGAGTGAGAGAGAAGGAGAGAGGGGTTGAGAATATGATTTAGTCGGAGAGAGGGGCATGAATTGAAATAGAGTGAGAGGGAGAGAGGGGTGAGTGTGTGAGACAGAGAAAGATAGCGAGAAAGGAAGAGAAAGGGAGGGAAGGAATGAAGTGAGTGGGGAGAGGGAGAGAAAGATTAAGATGAGAGAGTGCAATAGAAGAGAAGTAAGTGACAGAGAGTGAACATGGAGCAAGAAAGAGAGAGTGAATAAGAGAGTAAGTGTGAGAGTGAAACTGAACAGATATGAAGAGGGAGTGAGAAATGGAGAGTGTGTGAGAGAGAAATGGAGTGAAGAGAGGATGAGGGAAGAGAGAGTAGGAGAGAGGGTTAGCAATCGAGAGAGGGAGCAAGAGACAGGGAAATAAGGAGAGTAGGAGAAAGAGAGGAATTAATGGAGTGAAAGAGGGAGGGAGAGCGAGATGGTAGCAGTGAGGGATAAAGTGAGTGTGAAAGGAGAGAGATAGAAGTTAGAGTGAGAGAGAGATGAAAGTAGATGAAACAAAGAAGGAGAGAGTGAGTACGAAAGAGAGATAAAAGGAGGTAGTGAGAGGGTTTTAAGAGAGAGTGAGAAGAGAAATTGAGGGAAAATCGAGTAAGAGTAAGTGAGGGTTAGAAAGTTAGAAAGTAAAGGAGAAGAGGAGAATGTTGAGAGAGAGAGAGAGAGGGAGACAGAGAGGGATAATGGGAGAGAGAGGAAAAGAGGGAGAGAAGAGATAGAATGAGAGTGGGAGGGATGGAAGTAAGAGAGAGAGTAGAGAGGAAGTGGAAGTTAGAGTGATAGAAAGTAAGAGGAAAGGGAGAAGATAAAGCAATAAGGAGAGTGTAAAAGAGAGTATAAAATAAACAAAGAGATTAGAGAGTGAGAAAGAGAGAGATTGAGAGAAAATAATTGAGAAGGGGATAGAGAGAGAAAACAGAAAATGTAGAGAGGGAGAGAGAGGGAGAGTGAGAGAAAGAACAAAATGTTAATAAAGAGCGAGATAGAGAGTGGGAAATGGAGCTAAAGAGGATGAGAGGGAGAGAGATTATGAGAGTGAGAGTGCGTATGAGTGTGTGAGATGGAGAGAGAAGAGTGCGCTACCAAGAGAGGGCAAGATTGAGGGAGTGAGAAAGAGAGACGGAGAGTGAGATAAAAAGAGATGGAATAGAGAGTGAGAGAGAGGGAGAAAGTGAGTGAGAAAGAGAGAAAGGAGGTAGTGAGAGGGTTTAAAGAGAGAGCATGAAAGAGAAAGGAAGAGAGAGCAAAAGAGAGAGAATGAGGGAAGATCGAGTAAGAGTAAAGTGAGTGAGGGGATAAAAGAGTGGGAGAACCAAAGAATAATGAGAGAGAGAGAGAGGGAGTAAGGGAGAGAGGAAGATGGAGAGGCATAAAGCTAAGGAGAGGGAGGGACAAAAGAGAGAATGAAATAGAGAGGGGTGGAAGCAAGAGAGAGAGAAATGAGAGAGAGTGGGGAATAAACTGAGAGAGAATTAAGTGGAAAGAGAGAAGATAAAGAAATAGAGAAGAGTGTAAAAAATAGTATATGATAGAAAAAGATAATAGAGAGTGAGAAACAGAGAGAGTGAAAAAAATTAATAGAGAATGGGTTAGAGAGAAGAGAGAAAAATGGAACGACGGAGGGAGAAGATGATAAGGAGAGTGATTGAGAGAGATTGACAGAGTGTATGAGTGCGAGATAGAGAGAGTAGATTAAGTTGCATAAGGGAGACCTAGAGAGGTCAAGATAGAGGGAGTGAGAATTATAGAGTGAGAGAGTGAGACCGATAAGGAGAACAAGAGCGAGAGAGTCAAAGAGATCTAGAGAGAAAGAGGAAAAGAAAGTGAGAGGGAAAAGAATATAAGAGAGGTAGGGAAATTGAGGGATCAGAGAGAAAAAAGATATTAACAAGGTGGGAAGGGAGAGAGAGTGTGGGGAGGAAGGGAGCGAGAAAAAGAGGAGAGAGAGTGTGTGTGTGGGGGATAGAGTGATAGAATAATAAGAGAAACAAGAAGAGACCAAAATAAGGGAGGGGTGAGAGTGTGTATGAGTTTGTGAGATGGAGAGAGAAGGGTAAGGGAGACTTAGAAAGGGCAAAATTGAGGGAGTGAGAAAGATGGAAGACAGAAGCGAGAGCAAGATAAAAATAAAAAGAGGTGGAATAGAGAGTGAGAAAGAATGATAGAAGGAGGTAGTGAGAGGGTTTAATGAGAGAGCAGGAAAGAGAAAGGAAGAGAGTGAAAGGGAGAGAGTGAGAAGAGAGACTGAGGGACGATCTAGTGAGACTAAAGTTAGTGAGGGGAAAAAAGAGAGGGAGAACAAGAGAATGATGAGAGATAGAGGGAGCAAAGGAGAGAGAGGAAGACGAACAAGGATAAATGGATGGAGAGGGAAGGAGAGAAGAGAGAATGAGAGGGAGGGATTGAAGAGAGCAAGACAGGAGAGACAGTAGGGAATAGAGTGAGAGTAAAGTAAGAAGAAAGAGTGAATAGAGAGCAACAAAGGAGAATGTAAAAGAGTGTATAAGATAGAAAAGAGAATAAAGAGTGAGAAAGAGAGAGTGAAAGATTATAATAGAGAATGAAATAGAGAGAGAAGAGAGAGTGGAGCGAAGAAGGGAGACGAGAGTGAGATAGAGAGCGAGAAATGGAGCAAAAGAAGGCGAGCGGGAGAGAGATTGAGATAGAGTGAGAGAGTGCATGAGTGTGTAAGATAGATAGAGAAGAGTGAGCTACATAAGGGAGATTTAGAGAGGGCAAGATTAAGGGAGCGAGAAAGATAAAGGAAGAGATTGGGGTCGATAATGGGAAAAAGAGTTAGAGAGTCAAAGTGATCTAGAGAAAAAGAGGAAAAGAAAGTGAGAGAGTAAAAATAATATAAGAGAGGGAAGGAGAGTGAGAGACGAGAGAAAAAAGATATTAACTGGGTGGGAAGAGAGAGTGTGAGAGAATGAAAGAGAGTGAGGGAGGGAGCAGGAGAGAAATATTGATAGAGATGGATATAGTGTTTACAAGAGTAATGAAATAGAGTGACAGATAGGAGTGATAGAGAGAGGTATAGAGAGAGGGAGAGTGGGGGAGAGAAATAGAAAGAAGTGTGAGAGTAAGTAAGAAACAATTAGAGAGAGAAGAGAGAAGGATAAAAGTTGGAGAGTGAGAGATAAAGTGTCTCTGAGGGATAGGGGAGAAAAAGATTGAGCAAAGAGAAAAGAGAAAGTAACTAAAAAGAGAGCAAAAGAGAGAAGAACAACAGAGCGAGAAAGAAATATAGAATAGAGAGTGAGAGAGAGAGGTAGGGAGTGAGAAAGAGAGAGATAGAGAGAGAGTGAGAGAGACTAAAGAGTGAAAGATTGAAAAAGGAAGAGATTGTAAGAGGCAAATAGATAGAGAAAAATGATTGAGGAAAAAATAGAGCAAGAGAGGGTTAGTGACAGGGATAGAGGGAAGGAGAGGAAGAGAATAAGTGAGAGTAAGATCAAGAGAGAGATAAGATTGGATGCAGAGGTAGAGTGGGAGAGTGGAAGGGAGAGAGTGAGAGAGTGTGTGAAAGAGAGTGGGGGAGATTGAAAGAGTGAGACGTAAATAGGGAAGGAGGAAATATTGAGAGAGAGAGAGAGAGTTGGGGAAATATGGAAAAAATGGTAGAAAGAATGAGAGAGAAGAGAGACAAATAAAAGACAGATTAGGAAAGAGAGAATCAAAAGATAATGAGAAAGATAGAGAGATAGGTTAAGAGTGAGAGTGATACAGAGATGATGAGAGGGACTTGGAGAGAAAGAGTGAGGGAACAAGAGAAAGTGAGAGAGAGTGTGTGTGAGAGAGTAATGGAAGAGAGAATAATAGAAGAGAGAGCAAGAAAGATAGAGATATAGTGAAAAATAAAGAGAGGGAGGGAGTGAGAGAGATTGAAGAGAGAGGGAATGAGAGAGAAGGAGAGATAGAGAGAGAAATAGAGAGAGAAGTGAGTTTGAAGGAAGATAGAGCAAGAGAGAATGACCTAGAGGAAAAGAGGGAGAGAGAATCGAGAATGAGTGAGAGAGAGAGAGAGAGGCAGGGGGAGATAGAGTGACAAAGTGAGAGAGGGAGATGGAGAGGATGAGAGGGAGAGAGAGACGGAGGAAGGGAGGGAAGGAAAGCGGGAGAGACGAGAGAGTGCATTTGTGTGAGAGAGAGTGAGAGAGAGAAGAGAGTGTGGGAGATAGTTAGAGAGAGAGCCAAAGAGGAAGAGCGAGATAGAGTGGGAAATCGACGGAGTGAAAGGGTAAGAGGAGAGGAGAATAGAGTAACATAAGAGAGTGAGAAAGAGAGAGTGAGGGAGTAAGAGTGAGATTTAAATTGAATAAAGGGCCATAGGGAGTAGATAAAAAATTGAATAAAAGGATAGAGGGAGTAGATAGAAAAGTGAGGCTAAGGGAAAGAATGGCAAGAGAGAGGGAAGGAGAGAGAGAGAGAGAATGGGAGAAAGTACAAGAGAGAAGAAGCGAGAAAGGAAGAGTAAGAGTGAAAGAGGAGCAAGAGAGAGGGGAAGTGAAAATTTGAGAGTAATAAGGGTTTAGATTGAGAGAGAGCGAGAGAACATATTGATAAATTGGTTAATAGAAAGATAGAGATAGAAACATGAGATAAAGGGGGAAAGAGAGAAAATAACGTAGCGAGAAAGAAATGGAGAGTGTGGGAAAAGAGAGCGAGGGATATCAAGAAAGAGAGCTTAAGAGAATGAGCTACATAAAGCGTTATAATGTATGGGTTTGAAAGAAAGGGAGAGAGGAAGAGTGACAGTGAAATTGAAGAGAGAGGGGAAGGGAGAAAGAGAGAGAAAGCACGAGAGTGAAAGAGAGAGGGTGAGTGAAATCATGAGGAAAGAGGGGAGAAAGTAAAAGTGCGAGTGAAATTGAAGAGAAGAGAAGAGAAAGAAAGGGAGACAAAGTGCGAGATAAAAAAAAGAATAGAGTGAGGAAAAAGAGAGTGACAGAGAGAGAGGTAGATGAAGAGAGAGATAGATGTTAGAGAAATAGATGAGAGAGAAAAGGAGGGAGGGAGGCAGAGGGAGAAATGTAGGATAGAGTGAGAAACAATGAGAAAGAGATAAAAGTGCATGATTGAAGAAGAGATGAAAGAGAACCAAGAAAGAAAGGAAGTGAGAGAGAAATGAGAGATAAAGAGCAAGAGAGTGAGTGAGGGAGTGAGAGAGAAAGATAAATTAAGAAAGTGGAAGAGACTGAGTAGAAGAGTGAGGTAAAGAGAGTGAGATATATGGAGAGAGAAGGAGAGAGGGAGGAAGGAAGCAAGAGGGAGAGGGAGAGAGGAAGAGATGTGTGAGAGGAGGTGAGAAATAATGAGAGAGAGAAGAAGCAAAGAAAAAGACAGAGAGAGCTGAGAGTAAGATTGAAAGAGAGAAAAGTAGGGAGAGAGGGAGGGCAAGAAAGAGTGTGGAATATAGTGAGAGAAAGAAAGAGAGTGAATAAGAGAGAGAGCAAAAGACAAAGAAAGGGAGGTATTATAGAGAGAGAGAGAGCATGAGTGGTAAAGAGAAAGAAATAGAGAGATAGAGGAAGGTCATGAGAAAGATTGATGAGAGAGGGAGCAAGAGAGAGAGAGAAGGGGAGAGTGGTAGAGAGGGAGAGCAAAAGAATGGATGATAAAGTGTGAAAGAGAGGAGTTGTAAAGGGAGAGAGGGGAGAAAGTGCGACAGAGATAGAGAGAGATATAGGAAAGCGTGAGTGAGAGAGTGAGTGAGGGAGGGGAGAGAGAGGAGAGAGTAGGAGGACGAACGAAGAGCAATAGTAGAGAAGAGGGAACAACAAGATACGAGTAAGTGAGATAGAGTTATAAATGAGTGAGAAAGAGAGAAGAAGGGAGTGAGCTAAGCTAAAGAGAAGGAGAGAGAAATAGAAGGATAGAGAGAGTGAGAGAGAAATTGGAAGAAAAGAGAGTGAGAGAAAGAGGGAGATGGAGATAGAGAGGTGGAGTGAGGGGGAGAGAGAGACAGAGAAAGGAGAGGGTGAGAAATAGGAGTAAGAGTGATAGTGAAAGTTAATAGAGGGAGAGAGAGTGAGGGAGATGAGAGAGTGAAGGAAGAAATTGAGAGAGTAAGAGAAAGGGAAAGAGGGGGTAGGGAATGAGATTTAGTGGGAGAGAGATGGGGGGATAAATTGGAAGAACGTGAGAAAGAGAGGGGGAGAGTGTGAGAAAGAGAAAAAAGAGCACAATGGAGAGAGGCAGAGAGGGTTGGAAGCAAGAGAGTGGAGAGAGAGCGAAAGAAAGATTGATAGGAGAGAGAGGAAAGAGAGCAATAGAAGAGAGAATAAGTGAGAGAAATGGTCATGGAGCGAGACAAAGAGAGGGAATGAGGCATTAAGAGTGATAGTGCAACTGAAGAGAGATGAAGAGGGAGCGAGGGAGTGTCAAAAGGGAGACAGAGAGTGAGAGAGTGATAAAGAAATCCACTATCCATTTTACTTCAAGCAATACATGGAGCATCTCGGTTCGAGTCCAAGTGGCGGCATAAATATTAATTCATGTTAATACTAAACATATAATACCGGGTTCGAAAATCCCAAGTTTTTCTATGAAAACCTGATCTAATTGTAGAGATGGAATAGAGAGTGAGAGAGGGTGAAAGAGGGAGTGAGAAATAGAGATAGGAGGAGGTAGTGGGAGGGTCTAAAGAGAGAGCGGGAATGAGAAAGAAAGGGAGAGTGAAAGGGAGAGAAAATGAGAAGAGAGACTAAGGGAAGATCAAGTAAAAGTAAGTGAGTGAGGGCAAAAAAGAGAGGGAGAACAGGAGAATGATAAGAGAAAGAGGGACCAAAGGAGAGAGGGAGATGGAGAGGGATAAAGGGAGGGAGGGAGAGAATAGAGAGATTGAGAGAGGGAGGGTTTGAAGCAAGGGAGCGAGATAAGAGAGAGAGTGAGGAATTAAGTGATAGAAATGTAAGAGGAAAGAGAGAAGAGAGAGAGAGCAATAAAGGTGAGTTTAAAAGAAAGTATAAGATAGAAAAAGAAAATAGAGATTGAGAAAGAGAGAGAGTGAGAGAAAATAATAGAGAATGTGATAGAGAGAAGAGTAAAAAAGGAGCGAGGGGGGAGTTAGGAGAGAGTGGGAGAGAAAGAATAAGATCGTAAGAGACAGTGAGATAGAGAGCGAGAAATTGAGCTAAAGAGAGTAAGGAGGAGAGTGATTGAGAGAGTGTATGGTGTGTGAGATGGAGAGAGAAGAGTGAGCTATATAAGCAAGAACAAGAGAGGTCATGTTTGGGGAGCGAGAAAGATAAAGGGAGAGAGTGAGACCTGTTAAAGAGAACAAGAGTGAAAGAGTCAAAGCAATCTGGAGAGAAAGAGGAAAATAAAGAATATAAAAGAGGAAATGAGAGTGAGGGACAAGAAAGAAAAAAGATAAACAGGGTAGGAAGGGAGAGAGAGTGTGAGGGAGGGATTAAGGGAGAACAAAGAGATATAGAGAGTGAGAGAGGGAGCAAGAGAGAAATATAGATAGAGAGGGATAGAGTGAGAACAAGAATAAGGAAAGAGAGTGGGAGAAGGGGTGACAATGAGAGGGAGAGAGAAAGAGAGAGATAATTGTGAGAGAAAGTGAGAAATAATGAGAGAGAGGAGAGAGATAAGTGTGAGAGAAAGTGAGAAATAATGAGTGAGAGATAGTGTGTTTGAGGGATAGGATAAAAAAGATTAAGCAAAGAGAGAAGAGAGAGTGAATGAAGAGAGAGCAAGAGAGAGAAGAGCAAGAGAGTGAGAAAGAAAGATAGAATAGAGAGTTAGAGAGAGAGAAGTTAAGAGTGAGAAAGAGAGAGATAGAGAGGAGTGAGAGAGATTGAAGAGTGAATGATTGAGATAGAGAGAGAGATTGTAAGAGGCAAAAAGTGAGAGAAAGTAATAGACAAAAAAGAGAGCAATAGAAGTTTAGTGAGAGGGATAGAGGGAAGGAGAGCAAGAGAATGAGTGAGAGAGATAATGAGAGAGAGAGAGTCAGGAGGATGTAGACATAGAGGGAGAAGTGAGAGAGCGTACAAAAGAGAGATGGGGAGAGAGAGAAAGAGGGAGACATAAAGAGGGAAGGAGGAAAGTGAGAGATGGAGAGAGAGTTGGGGATATATAGTGAGAAAGGGTGAAAGGAATGAGAAAGAATAGAGACAAATAAAAGATAGATTAGGAGAGAGAGAAAGAATAGAGAAGATTAAGATAAAGGGACGGGCTGTGAGTGAGAGTGATATAGAGATGAAGAGAGGAACTGGGAGAGAAAGAGAGATAGAGAGAACACGAGAAAGAGAGAGAGTGTGTGTGCGAGTGTGAGAAATGGAAGAGAGATTAGTAGAAGAGAGAGCAAGAGCGATAGAGAATAAAAAGTGAGAAATAGAGAAATCAGAAGGGAAGAGTGGTGAGAGAAGAGAGAACAAGAGGAAATGGAAGAGCAAGAAAGAAAGTGAGGAAGGCAAAGTGGGAGAGATGAGAGAGTGAATGTGTGTGAGAAAGGGGGAAAGAAAAGAGTGTGAGATAGTGGGAGGGGGAGGGGCAGAGAGAATGCGAAAGATAGAAAGCAAGATAGAGTGGGGGATAGACAAAGAGAAACAGTAAGAGGAGAGGAGAACAGAGTAACTAAAGAGAGAGCGGGAGAGAAAGAGAGAATAGAAAGTGAGAAATAGAGAGGGAGGGAGTAAGAGTGAGAATTAAACTAACTAAAGGAACAAAGGGAACAAGAAATAGAGAAAAATTATACAGAAAAGTGAGGGCAGGGGAAGGAAGTGCAAGAGAGAGGAAAAGAGAGAGGGAGGATGAGAGAGAGTGCAAGAGAGAAGAAGAGAGAATGAAAGAGCAATAGTGAAAGAGGATTATGAGAGAGGGGGCATGAGAAGGAAAGAGTAATAGAGGGTTATATTGAGAGAGAGTGAGAGAATAAATAGATAAATTGGTAGGTAGAGAAAGAGATTAGACCATGAGATAGAGTGGGAGAGAGAGAAAATAAACTAGCGGGAAAGAAATGGGGAGTGCGGGAAAAGAGAACGAGAGAGATTGAGTGAGAGAGCTTAAGAGATGGAGCTAAGAAACTGTGAGAATGTATGGCTTTGAGAGAAAGGGAGAGAGGGGGAGGAAGAGTGACAATGAATCTGAAGAGGGAATGAGGAAGGGAGAAAGGGTGAGAGAAAGCATCAGAGATAAAGAAAGAGAGGTGAGAGTAATCATGAGGAAGAGAGAGAGAGGGAGATAGTAAGAGTGAGAGTGAAATTAAAAAGAAAGAGATGAGAAAGAATGGAAGACAGAGTGCGCGAGAGAAATAGAGAGAGAAGAGAGTGAGAAAAAAGTGAGCAAGAAAGAGAATGAGAGTGTGAGATAGATAGAGACGGATAGAGTGCATGTGAGAGAATAGACGAGAGAGAAAGAGGGGAGGGAGTCAATAGGGAGGGAGGGAGCTTGGGAGAGAAATGTAGTATAAAGTGAGAAACAATGAGAAAGAGATGAAAGTTCTAGATTAAAAAAGACAAAAGGATTCAGAGAAAGTGAAGAAGCAAGAGAGAATTAAGAGATAAAGAGCAAGAGATTGAGTGAGGGAGAGAGGAAAGTTATATAAAGGTAGGGAGAGAGTGAGGTAAACAGAGTGAGATATACTGAGAGAAAAGGAGAGGAGAGTGGGAGTGAAAGAGGAAGAGGGAGAGAGAAAGAGATGTGTGAGAGAAGGTGAAAAATAATGAGAGATAGGAGAAAGAGAGAGCTAAGAGTGGGATTGAAAGAGAGAATTGGGAGAGAGAGAGAGCGGGAAAGAGTGAGGGATGGAGTGAGAGAGAGAGAGCAAAATAATTAAGAAAGTGAGATATAATAGAGCGTGTGAGAGACAACATGAGTGGGAGTGAGGAAGAAATAGAGAGATGAGGGAGGCCATGAGAAAGATTAAAGAGAGAGAGGGAGCAAGAGAGGGAGAGAGAGTGTGAAAGAGAAATAGTAGTGTTGGATGATAGAGCAAGGGAGAGTGAACGAGATGGGGGGAGAGGGAGAGCAAAAGAGTGGATGATAAAGAGTGAGAGAGGAGTTGTATGGGGAGAGAGGTGAGGGAAAGAGGGAGAGAAAGTTCTAGAGAGATAGAGGAAAGCTTAACTGAGAGAGGGAGGGGAGAGAGGAGAGAGAGTGGGAGTATGGACGAAGAGAAATAATGAGAGAAGAGAGAGCAGCAGTACAGAGTATAACTAAGAGCGAAATAACAAAGAGTGAGAAAGAGAGAAGAAGGGAGTGAGCTAAGTTGAAGAGAGGGAGGGAGCGATAGAAGGAGAGGATGAATAAGAGAGAAATTGAGAAATATTAGAGTGAGAGAAAGAGGTAGATGGAGATATAGAGATAGAGTATAGGGAGAGAGAGTGAGAGAGAAAGGGACACAAAAATGAGGGAGAGAAAGAGAACAAATGTAAATGAAATTTAAGAGTGAGAAGGAGAGAAAAAGAGAGAGTGAAGAGATATTGTGGGAGGAGAGAGGAAGTGAGATGGAGTGAAAGAAAGCAATTAGAGAAACAAAATGTAATAAAGCATAAAAAGAGAAAATAGTGAGAGAGGGAGAGAGTGAGAAATTGAGAGATTGACAGAAGGGAGTCAGAAGGATGGAAGACCATGGGAGTGAGAGAGGAAGGGAGAGTGAGAGAGAAGATAGAGTGAGAGAGAGGGGGTAGAGAATGAGAATTAGTGGGTGAGAGAGGAGATGAATTGGAAGAGAGTGAGAGGAAGAGAGGGGGAGAGTGTGTGGGAGAGAAAGAAGAGAGAGAGAGAGGGAGGGAAGGAAGCAAGAGAGTGGGTGAGAAAGGGAGAGAAAGAATGAGAGAGTAGCAGTAGAGAAGAAGGGAGTGAGCTAAGTTCAAGAGAGGGATGGAGTGACAGAAGGAGAGAGAGAATGAGAGAGAAATTGAGAGATATGAGAGTGACAAAAAGAGGGCAATGGAGATAGAGAGGTAGAGCGAGGGGGAGAGAGAGTGAGAGAGAGAAAGGGACAAAAAAAGATGAGAGAAAGAGAGGAAGAGTGAGTGAAATTTAATAGAGAGAAGGAGAGTGAAGAGATATTGTGGAAAGAGAGTGGAAGTGAGAGGGAGTGAAAGAAAGCAATAGAGAAACAGAAAGTGAAAAAGCATAAAAGGATAAAATAGTGAGAGAGGGAGAAAGTGAGAAAGAAAGAGATTGACGAAGGGAGTCAGAAGGATGGAAGAGAGTGGGAGTGAGAGGGCAAGGGAGAGTGAGAGAGAAGAAAGAGTGAGAGAGAGGAGGGTAGAGAATGAGAATTAGTGGGAGAGAGAGGGGATGAATTGGATGAGAGTGAGAGGAAGAGAGGCGGAGAGTGTGTGAGAGAGAAAGGAGAGAGGGAGAGAGGGAGGGAGGGAATGAAGCAAGAGAGTAATGAGAGAGGGAGAGAAATAATGAGTGAAGATAGAGGAGAGCGAGTAATAGAAGAGAGAGTGTGTGAGAGATAATGAACATGTAGCGAGAAAGCGAGAGGGAATGAGGGATTATGAGTGAGAGTGAAATTGAAGAGAGAGGAAGAGGGTGCAAGAAAGGAAGAGAGTGTGAGAGAGAAATAGACAGAGGAGAGAGTGGGGGACAAGAGAGTGGAAGAGAGGAAAAGAGTGACGGAGAGAGAAAGGTAAAGAGTTAGAAAGAGAGTGATATAGAGAGGGAGTGAGAGAGACTGAAGAGTTAAAAACTGACGATGAGATTATGAGAGACAAATAGAGTGAGAAAAGAGATTTAGAAAAAAATAGTGCTAGAGAGGGTTGGTGAGAGGGATAGAGGGATGGAGAGTAAGGGAATTAGTGAGATAGAGATCAAGAAAGAGAGAGAGTGAAGGGGATGAAGAGGTAGAGGGAGAGAGTGTGTGTGAAAGAGAGGTGGGAGAGAGAGAATGAGGGAGACTAAAGAGTGAAGGAAAGTGAGAGAGGGAGAGAAAGAGTTAGGGATATGTGGAGAAAAAGGGAGAAATGAATGTTGAAGAAGAGAGACAAATAAACACGGATTAGAGAGAGAGAAAGAATAGAGAATGAGAAAGATAGAGGGACAGGTTAAGAGTGAAAGTAATACAAAGATGAAGACTGGGACTGCGAGAAAAAGAGAAAGTTAGGGAAGAGGAGGAAGAGAGAGTGTGTGTGTGATTGAGTGATAGTAATGGAAGATAGAAAAAGAGAAGAGAGAGAAAGAAAGATAGAGAATAAATAATGAAAAATAGAGAGGGAGGGAGGGAGAGAGATTGAAAAGTGAGGGAATGAGAGAGAAATAGAGAGAGAAGAGAGTGTGAAGGAAGATAGAGCGAGAGAGAATGACCTAGAAAAAAGAGGGAGAGAGAATTGAGAATGAGTGAGAGAGAGGGAGGGGGAGATAGAGTGAGCGAGTGAGAGAGGGAGATGGAGAGGATGAGAGGGAGAGAGAGACGGAGGAAGGAGGGAGGGTGGTAGAGAGATTGAGAGGAAAGAGGGAGGGAGGGATGTAAGAGAGAGAGTGTGCGGGGAATAGAGGAGGAGAAAGAGTGAGAAGAGAGAGGAAGTGGTAGCAATAGAAAAGATAGTAAGAGCGAGAAAGAGAGTGAGTGAGAAGGAGAGGGAAAGAATAGACGAGTGAGTGAAATTGAGGAGAAAGAGAGGGAGGAAGAGAGAGAGAGAGAGAGAGCAATAGAGAAATTAAGAGAGTAGAGGTGTGAGGGAGGAGAGAATAAGAAGAAAAGGAAGAGCAAGAGAGAAAGCAAGAGAAGGAATGCAGGAGAGAAAAGAGAGTGATTTGTGTGAGAGAGAGTAAGAGAGAGAAGAGAGTGTGGGAGATAGTGGGAGAGAGAGCCAGAGAGGGAGAGTGCGATAGAGTGGGGAATAAATGAAGTGAAAGAGTAAGAGGAGAGGAGAATAGAGTAACATAAGAGAGTGAGTGAATTGGGAGTAAGAAAGAGAGAGTGAGGGAGTAAAAGTGAGATTTAAATTGAATAAAAGGCCATAAGGAGTAGATAGAAAATAGAATAAAGGGATAGAGGGAGTAGATAGAAAAGTAAGGCTAAGGGAAAGAATAACAAGAGAGAGGGCAGGAGAGAGAGAGAATGGGAGAAACTACAAGAGAGAAGAAGCGAGAATGGGAGGAGCATGAGAGAGGGGGAGTGAAAATTTGAGAATAATAAAGGTTTAGATTGAGAGAGAGCGAGAGAATAGATTGATAAATTGGTTGATAGGGAGATAGGGATAGAAACACGAGAAAAAAGGGGAAAGAGAGAGAACAATATAGCAAGAAAGAAATGGAGAGTGTGGGAAAAAAGAGTGAGAGAGATCAAGTAAGAGAGCTTAAGAGAATGAGCTACAAAAAGTGTTATAATGTATGGGTTTGAAAGAAAGGGAGAGAGGGGGAGGGAGGAAGAGTGACAGTGAAATTGAAGAGAGAGAGGAAGGGAGAAAGAGATAGAAAGCACGAGAGTGAAAGAGAGAGAGGGTGAGTGTAATCATGAGGAAAGAGAGGGGAGAAATTAAAAGTGTGAGTGAAATTGAAGAGAAGAAAAGAGAAAGAAAGGGAGACAGAGTACGAGAGAGAAAAAGAGAGAATAGAGTGAGGAAAAAGAGAGCGACAGAGAGAGAGGGAGATGAAGTGAGAGATAGATGATAGAGAAATAGATGAGAGAGAAAGGGAGGGAAGGAGGGAGGGAGGCTGAGGGACAAATGTAGGATAGAGTGAGAAACAATGAGAAAGCGATGAAAGTGCATGATTGAAAAAGAGATAAAAGAGAACCAAGAAAGTGAGGAAGTGAGAGAGAAATGAGTGATAAAGAGCAAGAGAGTGAGCGAGGGAGTGAGAGAGAAAGATTACTTGGAAGACACTGAGTAGAAGAGTGAGGTAAAGAGAGTGAGATATATTGAGAGAGAAGGAGAGAGGGAGGAAGGGAGCAAGTGGGAGAGGGGAAGAGGAAGAGATGTGTGAGAGGAGGTGAGAAATAATGAGAGAGAGAAGAAGCAATGAAAAAGACAGAGAGAGCTGAGAGTAGGATTGAAAGAGAGAGAAGTAGGGAGAGATGGAGAGCAAGAAAGAGTGCGGAATATAGTGAGAGAAAGAAAGACAATAAGGGCAACATAAGAGAGAGCAAAAGACAGACAAAAGGGAGGTATAATAGAGAGAGAGAGCATGAGTGGTAAAGAGAAAGGAATAGAGAGATAGAGGGAGTCCGTGAGAAAGATTGATGAGAGAGAGGGAGCAAGAGAGGGAGAGAAGGGTAGAGAGGAAGAGCAAGAGAGAGTGAGAAGGGGAGAGAGGAAGAGCAAAAGAATGGATGATAAATAGTGAGAGAGAGGAGTTGTAAAGGGAAAGAGTGGGAGAAAGTGCGACAAAGATAGAGAGAGATATAGGAAAGCGTGAGTCAGAGAGGAGAGAGGAAGGAGAGAGAGAGAAGAGAGAGTAGGAGGATGGACGAAGAGCAATAGTAGAGAAGAGGGAGCAGCAGTACACAGAGTTAGTGAGAGAGAGTTAATAATGAGTGAGAAAAAGAGAAGGCTAAGCGAAAGAGAAGGAGAGAGAAATAGAAGGATAGAGAGAGTGAGAGAAATTGAAAGAAAAGAGAGTGAGAGAAAGAGGGAGATGGAGATAGAGAGGTGGAGTGAGGGGAGAGAGAGAGACAAAATAAAGTGGGTGAGAAAGAGGAGTAAGATAGAGAAATTTAATAGAGGGAGAGAGAGTGAGGTAGATGAGAGAGTGAAGGAAGAAATAGAGAATGAGAGAAAGGGAGAGAAGGGGGTAGGGAATGAGATTTATTAGGAGAGAGATGGGGGGTTGAATTGGAAGAGATTGAGAAAGAGATGGGGAGAGTGTGTGAGAAAGAGATGGGGAGAGTGTGAGAAAGAGGGAGAGAGAGATGGAAGCAATAGAGTGGAGAGAGAGTGAAAGAAAGATTGATAGGAGAGATAGGAAAGAGAGCAATAGAAGAGAGAATAAGTGAGAGAAATGATCATGGAGCGAGACAAAGAGAGGGAATGAGGCATTAGAGTGAGAGTGGAACTGAAGAGAGACAAAGATGCAACATCAAAAGAGAGATAGAAGAGAGAGTGAGAGAGTGATAAACTAATCAACAATTTGTTTTACGTCAAGAAATACTTGGAGCATCTTGGTTCGAGTCCAAGTGGCGGCATAATTATTAATTCATGTTAATACTAAAGATAGAATATCGGGATCGAAAATCCCAAGTTTTTCTATGAAGAGCTGATCTAATTGTAGAGATGGAATAGAGAGTGAGAGAGGGTGAAAGAGGGAGTGAGAAATAGAGATAGGAGGAGGTAGTGGGAGGGTCTAAAGAGAGAGCAGGAATGAGAAAGAAAGGCAGAGTGAAAGGGAGAGAGAGTAAGAAGAGTGACTGAGGGAAGATGAAGTAAGAGTAAGTGAGTGAAGGAATGAAAGTGAGGGAGAATAGGAGAATGATAAGAGAGAGGGACCAAGGGAGAGAGGGATATGAAGAGGGATAATGGGAGGGAGGGAGAGAATAGAGAGAATGAGAGAGGGAGGGTTGGAAGCAAGGGAACGAGACAGGAGAGAGAGAGTGAGGAATTGAGTGATAGAAATTTAAGAGGAAAGAGAGAAGAGATAAAGAGCAACAAAGGAGAGTGTAAAAAAGAGTATAAGTTAGAAAAAGAAAATAGAGATTGAGAAAGAGAGAGAGAGTGAGAGAAAATAATAGAGAATGGGATAGAGAGAAGAGTAAAAAATGGAGCGAGGGGGGTAGAGAGGAGAGAGTGGGAGAGAAAGAATAAGATCATAAGAGAGAGCGAGAAATGGAGATAAAGAGGGTGAGAAGGAGAGTGATTGAGAGAAAGTGAGAGTGTATGAGTGTGTGAGATGGAGTGAGAAGAGTGAGCTACATAAGCAAGAACTAGAGAGAGTATGTTTGGGGGAGTGAGAAAGATAGAGGGAGAGAGTGAGACCTGATAAAGAGAACAAGAGTAAAAGAGTCAAAGCGAACTTGAGAGAAAGAGGAAAATTAATAATATAAGAGAGGAAATGAGATTGAGGGACACTAGAGAAAAAAAGATAAATAGTGTGGGAAGGGAGAGAGAGTGTGAGGGAGCGATTAAGGGAAAAAAAGAAATATAGAGAGTGAGAGAATGAAATAGAGAGTGAGGGAGGGAGTAAGAGAGAAATATAGATAGAGAGGGATAGAGCGAGAATAAGAGTAAGGAAAGAGAGTGTGAGAAAGGGGTGACAATGAGAGGGAGAGAGAAAGAGAGAGATAAGTGTGAGAGAAAGTGAGAAATAATGAGAGAGATGAGAGAGACAAGTGTGAGAGAGTGAAAAATAATGAGTGAGAGATAGTGTGTGTGAGGGATTGGGTAGAAAAAGATAAAGCAAAGAGAGAAGAGAGAGTGAAGGAAGAGAGAGAGCAAGAGAGAGAGAGCTAGTAAGTGAGACAGAAAGATAGAATAGAGAGTTAGAGAGAGAGATGTCGAGAGAGAGAAAGCGGTAGATAGAGAGGAGTGAGAGAGATTAGTGAAAGATTGAGATAAAGAGATTGTAAAAGGCAAATAGTAAGAGAAAGTAAATGTCGAAAAATAGAGCAATAGAGGGTTAGTGAGAGGGACAGAGGGAAGGAGAGCAAGAGAATGAGTGAGAGAGAAAATGAGAGAGAGAGAGAGAGCGAGGGGGATGCAGACGTAGAGGGAGAAGTGAGAGAGCGTGTGGAAGAGAGAGGGGGAGCGAGAGAAAGAGGGAGATATAAAGAGGGAAGGAGGTAAGTGAGAGATGGAGAGAGAGAGTTAAGGATATATAGAGAGAAAGGGTGAAAGGAATGAGAAAGAAGACAGACAAATAAAAGACATATTAGGAGAGATAGAGAAAGAATAGAGAAAGATTAAGATAGAGGGATGACCTATGAGTGAGAGTGATATAGAGATGAAGAGAGGGACTGGGAGGGAAAGAGAGATAGAGAGAACACGAGGAAGAGAGAGAGTGTGTGTGCGAGTGTGAGAAATGGAAGAGAGATTAATAGAAGAGAGAGCAAGAGTGATAGAGAATAAAAAGTGAGAAATAGAGAAAGCAAAAGAGTAGAGTGGTGAGGGAAGAGAGAACAAGAGGAAATGGAAGAGCAGGAGAGAAAGTGGGGAAGGCAAAGAGGGAGTAAGAGTGAGAATTAAACTAACTAAAGGAACAAAGGGACCAATAAATAGAGACAAAATTATATAGAAAGTGAGGGCAGGGGAAGCAAGTGCAAGGGAGAGGGAGGATGAGAGAGAGTGCAAGAGAGAAGAAGAGAAAATGAAAGAGAAATAGTGAAAGAGGAGTATGTGAGAGGGGGCGTGAGAAGGAGAGAGTAATAAAGGTTATATTGAGAGAGGGCGAGAGAATAGATAGATAAATTGTTAGGTAGTGAAAGAGATTATAACATGAGATAGAGTGGGAGAGAGAGAAAATAAAATAGCGGGAAAGAAATGGGGAGTGCAGGAAAAGAGAACGAGAGAGATTGAGAAAGAGAGCTTAAGAGATGGAGCTAAGAAAGTGTGAGAATGTATGGCTTGGATAGAAAGGGAGAGAAGGGGAGAACGAGTGACAGTGAAATTGAAGATAGAATGAGGAAGGGAGAAAGGCTGAGAGAAAGCACGAGACATAAAGAGAGAGAGGGTGAGAGTAATCATGAGGAAAGAGAGAGAGAGAGGAGAGAGGGAGAAAGTAAGAGTGAGAGTGAAATGAAAGAGAAAGAGATGAGAAAGAAAGGAAGACAGAGTGCGAGAGGGAAACAGAGAAAAAAGAGAGTGAGGAAAAAGTGAGCAAGAGAGAGAGTAAGAGAGTGAGACAGGGAGAGACGGATATAGTGCATGTGAGAGAATAGGCGAGAGAGAAAGGGGGATTCAAATAGGAAGGGAGGGAGCTTGGGAGAGAAATGTAGTATAAAATGAGAAACAATGAGAAAGAGATGAAAGTGCTAGATTGAAGAAGAGATAAATGGAATCAGAGAAAGTGAAGAAGTAAGTGAGAATTAAGAGATAAAGATCAAGAGTGGAAAGTTATATAAAGGAAGTGGGAGAGTGAGGTAAACAAAGTGAGATATACTAAGAGAAGAGGAGAGAGGGAGAGTGGGAGTGAAAGAGGGAGGGGGAGAGAGAAAGAGATGTGTGAGAGAAGGTGAGAAATAATGAGAGATAGAAAAAGCAGAGAGAGAAAGAGAGAGCTGAGAGTGAGATTGAAAGAGAGAATGAGGAGAGAGGGAAAGAGTGAGGGATGGAGTGAGAGAGAGCAAAAAACTGAGAAAGAGAGATATAATAGAGTGTGTGAGAGACAGCATGAGTGGGAATGAGAAAGAAATAGAGAGATGAGGGAGGCCGTGAGAAAGATTAAAGAGAGAGAGGGAGCAAGAGAGGGAGAGAGAGTGTGTGAAAGAGAAATAGCAGTGTTGGATGATAGAGCAAGGGAGAGTGAACGAGATGAGGAGGGAGAGGAAGAGCAAAAGAGTGGATGATAAAAAGTGAGAGAGGAGTTGTATGGTGAGAGAGGGAGAGGGAAAGAGGGAGAGAAAGTGCTAGAGAGAGATAGAGGAAAGCTTAACTGAGAGAGGGAAGGAAGGAGGGGAGAGAGGAGAGAGAGTGGGAGTATGGACGAAGAGAAATAATGAGAGAAGAGAGAGGAGCGATGACAGAGAGTAAGTGAGAGAGAGATAACAAAGAGTGAGAAAGAGAGGAGAAGGGAGTGAGCTATGTTGAAGAGAGGGAGGGAGAGATAGAAGGAGAGAGTGCATGAGAGAGAACATGGGAGATATGAGAGTGAGAGAAAGAGGAAGATGGAGATATAGAGGTAGAGCAAGGGGAGAGAGAGTGAGAGAGAGAAAGGGACAGAAATATGAGGGAGAGAAAGAGAGGAAAAGTAAATGAAATTTAATAGAGAGAAGGAGAGAAAAAGAGAGAGTGAAGAGATTGTGGGAAGAGAGAGGAAGTGAGAGGGAGTGAAAGAAAGCAATAGAGAAACAAAAAGTAATAAAGCATAAAAAGAGAAAATAGCGAGAGAGGGAGGAAGTGAGAAATAGAGAGATTGACGGAAGGGAGTCAGAAGGATGGAAGATAGTGGGAGTGAGACAGGAAGGGAGAGCTAGAGAGAGTTGGGGTAGGGAATGAGAATTAGTGGGAGAGAGGGGAGAGGGGAGAGGGGGAGAGTGTGTGAGAGAGAAAGAAGACAGACAGAGGGAGGGAAGGAAGTAATAGACTAGGTGAGAAATGGAGAGAAAGAATGAGAGAGCAGCAGTACAGAGAGTAAGTGAGAGAGAGATAACAAAGAGTGAGAAAGAGAGAAGAAACGAGTGAGCTAAGTTGAAGAGAGGGAGGGAGCGACAGAAGGAGAGAGTGAATGAGAGAAGAATCGAGAGATATGAGAGTGACAGAAAGAGGGAGATGGAGATAGAGAGGTAGAGTGAGGGGGAGAGAGAGCGAGAGAGAGAAAGAGAGGAAGAGTGAGTGAAATTTAATAGAGAGGACAGAGAAAGAGGGAGTGAAGAGTTATTGTGGGAAGAGAGTGGAAGTGAAAGGGAGTGAAAGAAAACGATAGAGGAACAGAAAGTGATAAAGCATAAAAGGAGAAAATAGTAAGAGAGGGAGAAAGTGAGAAAGAAAGAGATTGATGAAGGGAATCGAAGGATGGAAGAGAGTGGGAGTGAGAGGGGAAGGGTGAGTGAGAGAGAAGAAAGAGTAAGAGTGAGAAGGGGGTAGAGAATTAGAATTAGTGGGAGAGAGAAGGAATGAACTGGAAGAGAGTGAGAGGAAGAGAGGGCAAGAGTGTGTGAGAGAGAAAGAAGAGAGAGAGGGAGAGAGGGAGGGAGGGAGGGAGGGAAGCAAGAGAGTGGGTGAGAGAGGGAGGGAATGAATGAGTGGACAGAGAGAGTAGAGTGAGCAATAGAAGAAAGATTGTGTGAGAGAGAGTGAACATGGAGCGAGAAAGCGAGAAGGAATGAGGGATTATGAGTGAGAGTGAAATTGAAGAGAGCAGAAAAGGGTGTAAGAAAGGCAGAGAGTGTGAGAGAGAAATAGATAGAGGAGAGAGTGGGGGACAAGAGAGTGGAAGAGAGGGAAAGAGCGATAAAGAGAGAGAGGTAGAGAGTAAGAAAGAGAGTGATATAGAGAGGGAGTGAGAGAGATTGAAGAGTGAAAGACTGACGGTGAGATTATGAGAAACAAATAGAGAGAGAAAAGAGATTTAGAGAAAGATAGTGCAAGAAAGGGTTGGTGAGAGGGACAGAGGGATGGAGAGCAAGGGAATTAGTGAGAGAGAGATCAAGAAAGAGAGAGAGCGAAGGGGATGAGAGGAGTAGGGAGAGAGTGTGTGAAAGAGAGTGGGAGAGAGAGAATGAGGGAGACATAAAGAGTGAGAGAGGGAGGAAAGAGAGTTGGGGGTATGTGGGGAAAAAGGGAGAAATGAATGATGGAGAAGAGATACAAATAAACACTGATTAGGAGAGAGAAAGAATAGAGAATGAGAAAGATAGAGGGACAGGTTAAGAGTGAAAGTAATATAGAGATGAAGAGAGGGACTGCTAGAAAAAGAGTGAGTGAGGGAACAGGAGGAAGAGAGAGAGTGTGTGAGTGAGTGATAGTAATGAAAGATAGAATAAGAGAAGAGAGAGAAAGAAAGATAGAGAATAAATAGTGAAAAATAGAGAGAGAGGGAGGGAGTGAGAGAGACTGAAGAGTGCGAATGAGAAAGGAAGATATGGAGAAAAATAGTGAGAGAAGAGAGTGTGAAGGAAGATAAAGCAAGGGAGAGTGAGCTAGAGGAATGGAGGGAGAGAGAATAAGGGAATGAGTAAGGGAGAAATAGAGTGAGCAAGTGAAAGAGGGAGATGGAGGGCATGAGAGGGAGAGATAGAGGAAGGGAGGGAGGGTGAGTGATTGAGAGTGAAGGAGGGAGGGATGCGAGAGACATTGTGCGTGGTGGATAGAGCAGAAGTAAGCGAGAGAGAGGGAGAGAGAAAGGGTGAGAGAGAGCAAGAGAGAAAGAGAGAGAAGAGTGTGAGGGAGTAAGAGTGAGAGTGAAATTAAAAAGTGTGATGGAGCAAGGATGGGAGAGAGAGAAGAAGAGAGAGAAATAGAGAGTGAGGTAAGAGAAGGCAAGAGAGAAGGAAATAGAGAGATAAAATATGAGCAAAATAAGGAGGGAGGGAGGGAGGGAGGAAGGGAGGGGAAGTAATAAACAATAAGAGAAAAGAAAGGGGTGGGAAAGGAAAGATATAGAGAATGAGAGAAATTTTGTGTGGGATTTAGGTAGGATATAAGGAGATAAAGAGAGAGGAGAAAGAGGAAGACCGAGCAAACTAGTGAGATAGAGAGAAACATAATATAGAGTGAGAGACACAGTGAGAAAGGGAGAGAGGGAGAAAGAGCGAGATACAAGGCATGAGTAAAGAGAGAAAATAGATAGCAAGAGAGAGCAAGAGAGTGGAAGAGAGAGAAACATAATAGAGAGTAAGAAACATAGTATAAAAGGGTGAGTGAGAAAGAGGGAGATAGAGTGCAAGAGTAAGGGAGAGAGAGAAATGGGGACATAGAAGGAGATTGCGAGAGATTGAAGAGAGAGAGGATGTGAGAAGGGAGAGAGCATGAAAGATTTAAGAGGGAGAGAGAAGAAGCTGAAGGAAAATATAGTGAGTAACATGGAGATAGAGAGCGAGATTAAGAGAATGAGTGAGAATGAGAGATGGAGAGAGGGAGATGGAGAGGGAGAGAGAGATGGAGAGAGGGAGATAGAGAGGGAGAGAGTGTGAGAAGCTGGAGAGAGAGGGAGGGAGAGATGATGAGAGAGGGAGAGTGAGAGACAAATAGAGAGAAGAGAAAGTGAGAGAAGAGAGAGCAAGAGAGAGTGAATGGAAGAATACAATGGAGAAAAGAGAGGGAGGGAGAAAGAGAGATTGAGTGAGTGCAAGAGGAGAGATATTGGGAGTAAGCGAGAAAGATAAGGAGGGAGTGAAGGAGGGTGGGACAGAGGAGAGAGGGATGGTGAGGAGAAATTTGAAATAATGAGATTGAAGATGAGGGGCGAGAGCAAGATGTGAGATCAATTAAGAGAGGGACGGCTGGAGAGTAAAGAGAGTGAGGGTCAGTGGGAAAAAAGAGTGAGTAAATAGAGAGAAGAGAGGGTGGTAGAAGAAGTAGCAAGAGAGAGGACACAGAGAGAGACCAAGGGAGAGCTAGCAAATGATAAAGAGAGATGAAATATAGAGTGTGAGAGAGAGAAAGAGAGTGAGTGAACTAGAAGGAGAGTGATAGAGGGAGGGAGTGATAGGGATTAAAGAGAGAGCAGGAGGGTGAAAGGGAGTGAGAGTGAGAAAAAATAGGGATTGAAAAGAGACTCGGAGAAGATAGAGCAAAATATAAGGAGTGAGAGCTAGAGAGAAGTAGATATAGAAGGAGATATGGAGAGCGATAGAGGGTGAGATGGAGATTGAGAGAGATGGAAGGCGAGAGGGAGATAGAGAGAGGGAGGCAGAAAGAGACTTAGTGATGGTTGGAGAGAAAGAGTGAGTAGAAAGATAAGAGAAAGTGATAAAAGAGAGCAAGAGAGATCGTGTGAGAGAGAAAGAGAGGGAGAGAGCGAAAGAAAAAAGAAAAGTGATAAGCTGTAAATAGAGAAAAGGACCAGAGAGGGAGAGAGTAAAAAAGAGAGAGAAAGAGGGAGTGAGCGAGAGATTGAAGCGTGGGAGTGAGATAGGAAGAGAGAATGAGAAGGAAGAGTGAGTGAAGGAAGTTATAAGGAGAGTGAGCGAGAGGGCAAGAGGGGGTGGAGAATGATATTTTTTAAGGGAGAGAGTGGTGGATGAACCTGAAGAGTGTGAAAGTGGGAGAGAGATAGTGTGTTTAAGAGAGAGAAAGACAGAGTGAGAGAGGGAGAGAGAGGGAGGGAGGACGAAAGCAAGGGACAGGGGAGAGAGGGAGAGAAAGATTGGGAGGAGAGAGAGAAGAAACAGGAATATAAGTGAGCGATGGCGATAGCGAGTCAACAATGAGCGAGAAAGAGATGGGGAGAGAGGGAGTAAAAGTGAGGGTGAAACTAAAGAAAGAGAAATAGGGAGCATGAAAGGAAGAGAGTGTGAGAGACAAATAAAGGGAAGAGAGCATGAGAGAAGATAGAGTGTGAGAGAGGTAGAAAGGGAGCAAGAAAGAGAGAGATAAGTAGAGTGGGAGAGAGAGAGGGATTAAGGGAGCGAAAGTGGGCGGAAGAGCAAGAGAGAGGAAGTGAAGGATAATGGGAGGGTCAAAAGTGAGAGATAGAAGAGATAGTGAGAGACATAGACAAAGAGAGGTGGAATAGAGAGTGAGAGAGAGATGGAGGTAGTGAGGGAGAAAGAGAGATAGAAGGAAGTGAGAGAATTTAAAGAGAGAGTAGGAACGAGAAAGTGATAGAGTGAAAGGGAGAGAGAGTGAGAATAAAGGCTATGAGAAGATCGAGTAAAGTGTAAGTGAGGAGTAAAAAGAGGGCAAGAACAGGTTAATGGTGAGAGATAGATGGAGCAAGAGAGAGGAAGAAAAAGAGGGAGATAGGGAGGGAGAGGAAGGGAGTAAGAAAAGGAAAGAGAGAGGGAGTGATGAAAGAAGGAGAGAGCAGAGAGACAACGTGTAGGATAGAACGAGCGAAAGAGTAAATGGAAAGAGAGAAAAAAGAGCAACAAAGGACAGTGTAATAGTGTGTATAAGATATAAAAAGAGAATAGAAAAAAGAGAAAGAAAGAGAGAGTGAGAGAGAATAATAGAGAAGAGAATGAGAGTGAAGACATAAATGATGAAGCTAGGGAGAGAGGGGAGATAGTGAGCAAGTAAGAGAGAGTGAGATAGAGAACAAAAAATGAGGCTATCAAGGGTGAGAGAGCTACAAAAGAGAGACCTAGAGAGGGCAAGAATGAGGGAGTGAGATTGATAGAGGGAGAAAGTGAGAGGGATAAAGAGAATTAGAGCGAGAGAGTGAAAAAGATAGGGACAAGTGACCATAAAAGATATTAGGAGAGTGAGGGAGGGAGGAAGAGAACAAAGAGATAGAAAGCAAGAGAATGAATGAGAGAGTGAGGGAGGGAGCAAGAGAGATATATAGATAGAGAGGGAACAAGAGTAAAGAAATTAGAGTGTGAGATGGAGGAGGCAGAGAGAAGGGGAGAGAGGAAGATAGAAAGAGAGAGAGAGAGAGAGAGAGAGAGAGACGTGTGAGAGAAAGTTAGAAATAATGAGTGAGAAGAGAGAGGGATTGGGAGAGAGAAAAGTTGGAGTGGGCGAGAGAGGGAGAGAGAGTGCTTGTGAGTGATCGAGAGATTGTGTGTGTGTGTGAGTGTGGGGAAGAGAGAGTGAGAGAGAAACATTACAGAAAGAGTTATAGAAGTGTGATCAATAAAAGAGAAAGTAGGAAACAAACAATGAGAATGATAGAGGAAGGGAGCGAAAGAGAAAGAGAGTATGAGGCAGATATTGGGAGAGTGAGGGAAGATAGAGAAAGAGAGAGTGAGGGACGATGAATAAGAAAATGAAAGAGGGAATTGGAGAGAACGATGGAGAGAGGGAGAGCTTAGAAGTGAAAGTGGGAGAGATCATGAGAAAGAGAGAGAGGAAGGAGGGAAGTGAGAAAAATATAGACTGAGCGTGCTCGTTAGAGGAAGGGATAGAGTGAGAAGAGTAGGGGAGAAGTTGAGTGAGAATAAAGAGTGAGAGTGAGATTGCATAGGAAGTGAGAGAGAACACAGGGTGTGAAAGTGATAAAGAGAGGAAGTAGGAGTGACAGTGAAGCTGAAGAGAGAGACAGGGTGAAGATAGAGTAGGAGAAAGGAAGTAAGAGAGAGAATGATAGATGGAGCAAGAGAGAGTTTCAGGGAGGGAGAGTGAGATAGAGAGGGAGAGAGAAAGGGAAAGAGTGCAAGAGAGAAAGAGTGAGGGAAGCGAGTGAGAGAGTAAAGGTGAGAGTAAAATTAAATAGTGAGGGAGCGAGGAGGGGAGAGAGTGGAAAAGTTGGAGAATATGGAGAAAGAATATAGATTGTGGAAAGAGACGGCGAGAGAGAGGGAGCAGGAGAGAAAAAGAGAAATAAAGTAGGGAGGGAGGGAGGGAGGGAGGGAGGGAGGGAGAGCAATAAATAATAAGAGTGAAGGGGGTGAGAGAGAAAAGAGAGTGAATGAGAGGAAGGGAGAGAGAGTCAGATTGATGGATACAGAGAGATCAAGAGTGAGAAAAGAGAGATAAAACATAGCAAGAGAGAGCCTGAGAGCGAGGGGATTAAACATAGTAGAGAGTGAGACATATTCAGAAGCGAGAGAGTGAGAAAAGGAGAGATAGAGGGTAAGTGTAAGGGAGTGAGTGAGAAAGGGGAGATAGAGGGAGAGAAAGAAAGAAATAGAGAGAGGGAGTGAGAAAGGGAGACAATGAAAGAAAGATTTAAGAGAGAGATAGGAAGCGAGAGAGGAAGAGGGAGCAAAAGACAGTGTGCAAGATTTAGATAGGGAGGGAGATTATGAGAACGAGTGAGAAGGAAAAAATAGAGAGGGAGATGGAGAGGGAGAGGGAGAGAGAGATTGAGATAGAGAGAGTGAGAGATGGAGAGAGATAAAGGGCGAGATGGAGATTAAGAGAGATTGAAGGCTAAGAGGAAGTTAGAGAGAGGGAGGGAGAAAGAGACTAAGCAATGGTTGGAGTGAAAAAGTGAGTGAATAGATAAGAGAAAGTGATAAAAGAGAGCAAGAGAGAGTGTGTGAGAGAGAAAGAGAGAGGAAGGGAGTGAAAGAGAATGAAAGGGTGATAAGCTGTTAATAGAGAAAAAGGATGAGAGAGGGAGAGAGAGCGAGTGAGAGAGATTGAAGCATGGAAGTGAGAGAGGAAGAGAGAGTGAGAGAGATGAGAAAGTGAAGGAAGATTTTGAGAGAGTGAGCAAGAGGGAGAAAGGGGGTAGGGAATGATATTTTGTGGGGGAGAGAGTGGTGGATGAACAGGAAGAGTGTGAGAGTGGGAGAGAGATAGTGGGAACAGAGAGTGAGAGTGGGACAGAGAGGGAGGGAGGGATGAAAACAAGCGACGGGAGAGAGAGGGAGAGAAAGATTGAGAGGAGAGGGTGAGAAAAGAGAGGAATATAAGTGAAAATGTGTGATAGAAAGTGAACATAGAACAAGAAAGAGACGGGGAGAGAGCGAGTAAGAGTAAGTGTGAAGTGAAGAGAGAGAAAGAGGGAGCGAGAAAGAGTGTGTGTGAGAGAAAAATAGAGAGAAAAGAGTGTGAGAGAAAGAGAAAGAGATAGAGAAAGAGAATATAGTGCAGGAAAGAGAGAGTGATGGATAGAGATCAAGGGATAGAGAAGAGATAAAGAAGCAGCAATGGAGAGAGGATGGAGTGCGAGAGAAGGAGCACTCACTCTTTCTCCTCTATCCCCCACTGCATCTTTCTCTCATGCCTCTCTCCCTCCCTCCCTTGCTTTCACTCTGTCTCACTCATTATCCTATTCTCCCTCCCTCTTGTTCTCTAGCTTACTATTTCTTGCTCTATTATCCTTCTCTCTTTCTTCTATCTCTACATACCTCACTCTCTCTACCTCTGTCACTCCCTCTCTTCAATCTCTCTCGCTCCCTCCCTCTCTCTATTTTTGAATCTTTATTCCTTATCTTTCTTTATCTTACTTCCATTACTCTCTTTTCCATTTTCCATTACACTCACTTACACACAGCACTCCCCTCTAGCTCTTTTCTCTATTCTATCTCTCTTGCCCCTCTCTCCCCTTACCCTTCTCTCCCTCTACTTCTTTCTGCCCCTCCCTCTTTTCTGCCCCTCCCTCTTGCTCTTATTTTCTCTTTATTTTTTCTCTTACTTTGTCATTTTTTCTCATTCTCTCTTGCTCCTTTCTCAATCTCTTTTACTCACTTTGTCTTTCTATCTCCCCCTCTCTCTCACCCACACACTTTATCACCCTCTCTCTCCCCTTTATCTCCATCTCCTACATCTTTAGCTCACTCTCTCCCTCCCTCCCTGTACCTTCCTCTCATAATGTCTATCTCACTATATCTTTGGTTCTCGCTCTCACTCTTCTTTTCTTTTTATCTCTCTTCCTCAATTTCTCTTCCTCTCTTCCTTTCTGTCCCTGTCAAATCTCGTTCTCTTCTCTATCACTCCACATCTCTCTCCCTCTTCTAGCTCTCTCGCCCTTTATCTCTCCCTCTCACCTACTCTCTCTCACTCTCAATATTTCTCATAATTTACTTCTCTTTCTCTCTCAATTTCACTCTTCTCTCTCTATCTCTCACCCTTTTCGTCCTTTCCACCTTCTAACTACATCATCCTTTATCTCTCACTCTCACCTTTTCACTCTCTTTCACACACTCTCTCCTTCTCTCCCTCTCGATCTTTCTTGCTCCCTCACTTGATCTCTCCCCCTCCCACTAATTCTCTTGCTCTCCCACCCTATCTCCCTCTTTCTCTCCTTTTCTTACTCTATTTTTCTTCACTCTCTTTTCTCTCTATTTCTATCTAACTTTATCTTTCTTTTTGTCAATCCCACACTCTTAAATATCTCTCACTCCCTCGCACTATTCTCTCTCACTCTCTATTCTTTCTTTCTTGCCATGTTGCTCTTCTGTGTCTTGATCTCTCTTCTGTGACTATGTCATCTCCAGTTCTTTGTCCCTATCCCTCACACACAATCTCTCTACTTTTGTCTCTCGCAATCCCTCTCGTTTCTCTCTCTCTCATTATTTCTCACTTGTTTCCTCTTTCTCTTTCCCTTCCTCCTTCCCTCTTCAACTCTCTTACTTCCTCTGTCTCACCCTTATCTCTCACTCTCTACCTCTTTCTGTATATGTCTCTCATGCTCCCTCGCTCACTATCTCTCTCATTCTCTAACTCTATCTATCTCTTCTCTCTTTCCCTCTACCAATGCATCCCCGTCACTCTCTGTCTTTTTGGATCTCTCTCTCTCTCAGTCATTCTCTTGCTCTCCATCCCGCTGTCCCTCTCACCAACCCTCTCTTGCACTATTCTTTTCTAAATCTCTTTTCTCTCTCTCTATTTATCTCTCATAATCTCTCTCTGTCTCAGTCTTTCACTCTTCAATCTCTCTCACTCCCTCTCTCTATCTCTCTCTTTCTTGCTCTCTATCTCTCTCTTTCTAACTCTCTACCTCTCTCTCGCTCACTCTTTCCTTCTCTTCCTCTATCTCTTCCCCCATTCTCTCTTTTGTCTATTTTTCTCTCACACTCTTCCTTTCTTGCTCCCTCTTCCACTCTCTTCAATTTTATATCACTTTTACTCTCTCAATTCCTCTCTCTTTCTCGCTACATGTTCACTCTTTCTCAGACACACTCTCTTCTATTGCTCTCTCCTCTCTCTCCACTCATTCTTTCCCTCTCACACCCACTCTCTTGCTTCCTTTCCTCTCTCCCTCTCTCTTCTTTCTCTCTTACACACTCTCCCCCTCACTTCCTCTCACTCTCTGCCAATTCATCCCCTCTCTCTCCCACTATTCTCACTCTCCATCCCCCACTCTCTCTCACTCTCACTTCCTCTCTCACTCCCACTCTCTTCCATTCTTCTAACTCCCTTCGTCAATCTCTTTCTTTCCCACTCTCTCCCTCTTCACTATTTTCTCCTTTTATGCTTTATCACTTTCTGTTTCTCTATTGCATTCTTTCACTCCCTCTCACATCCTCTCTCTTCCCACAATATCTCATCACTATATCATTTTATCTCCTTCTCCCTATTAAGTTTCACTCACTCTTCCTCTCTTTCTCTCACTCTTTTTTATCCCTTTCTCTCACTCTTCCTCTCTTTCCCTCACTCTACCTCTCTATCTCCATCTCCCTCATTCTCGCACTCACTATCTCCTAATTTCTCTCTCATTCTCTCTCCATCTGTCGCTCCCTCCCTCTCTTCAACTTAGCACACTCCCTTCTTCTCTCTTTCTCACTCTTTGTTATCTCTCTCTCACTTACTCTATGTACTGCTGCTCCCTCTTCTCACACTATTCTCTTCGTCCATCCTCCCACTCTCTCTTTTCTCTTCCCCTCCCTCCCTCTATCACTTAAGCTTTCCTTTATCCCTCTCTCCATTTTTCCCTCTCCCTCTCTCCATCTTTCCCTCTCCCTCTCTCCCCATACAACACCTCTCTCTCACTCTTTATCATCCACTCTTTTGCTCTCCCTCTCCATCCCTAACTCATTCACTCTCCCTTGATCTACCTTCCAACTCTACTATTTCTCATTCACACTCTCTCTCCCTATGTTGCTCCCTCTGTCTCATCCCTCCATCATCTTTCTATTTCTTCCTCACTACCACTCATGCTGTCTCTCACACTCTATTATACCTCTCTTTCTCAGTTTTTTGCTCTCTGTTATGTTTCTCTTTATTCTCACGCTCTCTCTCACTCCATTCCTCACACTTTCCCTCTCTCCCTCTCTCCCTACTCTCTCTTTCAATCCCAATCTCAGCTCTCTCTTTCTCTCTCTGCCCTTTCTATCTCACATTATTTCTCAACTTCTCTAACACATCTCTTCCTCTCTCCCCCTCCCTCTTTCACACCCACCCTCCCTCTCTCGTTCTCTCTCTGTATATCTCATTCTATCCCACTTCCTTTACATATCTATCCATGTCTCTCCCTAACTCAATCTCTTGCTCTTTATCACTTAATTCTCTCTTGCTTCCTCATTTTCTCTAATTTCTTTCATCTCTTCTTCAATCTAGCACTTTCATCGCTTTCTCATTGTTTTTCACTTTATCCTACAGCTTTCTCAAGCTCCCTCCCTCCCTCCCCCTTTCTCTCTCATCTATTTCTCTCACACGTACTTCATTCATCTCTTTGTCTCACTCTCTCACTTGTCTCTTTTTCCTCACTCTCTCTTCTCTCTATTTGTCTCTCGCACAATGTCTCCATTTATTTCTCTTCTCTTTCTCTTAAATTGCACTCTCACTCTTACCTTCTCCCTCCCTCACTTTCCTCGTGAATACTCTGACCCTCTCTCCCTCTTCTCTCTCTCGTGCTCTCTCTCTTCCTTTCTCCCTTCCTCATTCTCTCTTCAATTTCAGTGTCACTCTTCCTCCCCCTCTCTCCCTTTCTCTCAAAGCCATACATTCTCACCCTTTCGCAGCTCAACCTCTTAAGCTCTCTTTCTCAATCTCTCTAGCTCTCTTTTTCCACACTCCCCATTTCATTCTCGCTGTTTTATTTTTTTTCTCCCACTCTATCTCATGTTCTAATCTTTATCATTCTCTACTAACCAATTAATCTATCTATTCTCTCGTTTTCTCTTAATATAACCCTTTATTACTCTCTCCTTGTCACTCCCCCTCTCTCCTACTCCTCTGTCACTATTGTTCTTTCGTTCTCTCTTCTTCTCTCTTGCACTCTCTCTCATTCTATCTCTCTCCCTCCGTCTTTCTTGCACTTCCTTCCCCTACCCTCACTTCTCTCTACATTCCTGTCTCTATTTCTTGGTCTCATTGTACCTTTAGTTAGTTTAATTCTCACTCTCACTCCCTCCCTCTCTATTTCTCACTATTTATTCTCTCTCTCCCGCTCTCTCACTCTCTTATGTTACTCTATTCTCCTCTCCTTTTACTCTTTCTCTTCGTCTATCCCCCACTCTCTATTGCTTTCCCAATCTCATCTCTCTCTCTTTGCCTTCCTCACTTTCTTACTTACTCTTCATTTTTCTCTTGTTATCTCTTCCCTCACCTCACTTCCCTTTTGATTTCTTTATTGCTCACTATTTATTCTCTATCATTTTTGCTCTCTCTTCTATTATTCTCTCTTCCATTACTCTCACTCGCACATGCACTCTCTCTTCCTCTTGCTCTCTCTGTCGCTCTTTCTCTTCCAGTTCCTCTCTTCATCTCTATATTACTCTCACTCATAACCCGTCCCTCTATCATAATCATTCCTTATTCTTTCTCTCTCTCCTAATTTGTCTTTTATTTGTCTCTCTTCTCTCTGATTCCATTCACCCTTTCTCTCTACATATCCCCAACTCTCTCTCTCCCTCTTTCACTTTACTTCTTCCCTCTTTCCCTCCCACTCTCTCATGTTCTCCCTCTACGTCTGCATCCCCTCTCTCTCTCTCATTGTCTCTCTCACTCATTCTCTCACTCTCCTTCCCTTTATCCCTCTCACTAACCCTCTCTTGCTCTTTTTTTATCATTTTCTTTTCTCACTATTTGCCTCTTAAAATCTCGCTATCTCAATCTTTCACTCTTCAATCTCTCTCACTCCCTCTCTCTATCTCTCTCTTTTCTCACTCTTGACCTCTCTCTCTAACTCTAAATCTTTATTCTATCTTTCTTTCTCACCCTCCTACTTTTTTCTCTTTTGCTCTCTCTTCATTCACTCTCTCCTCTCTCTTTGCTCAATCTTTTTCTACCCTATCCCTCACACACACACTATTTCTCACTCTCAAACTTTTTTCTTTCTCACTTCTTCTCTCTCTATCTGTCCCTCTCTTTGTTTGTCACCCTTATCTCCCACTTTCTTTCCTTACTCTTGTTCTCACTCTATCCATCTCTATCTATATTTCTCTCTTGCTCCCTCCCTCATTCTCTATTTCATTCTCTCACTCTCTATCTCTCTTTCTTTTCTCCCTCCATCCCTCCCTCTCACTCTCTCTCCCATTCCACCCTATTAATATTTATTTTCTCTCTTTTCCCTCAGTCTCATTTCCTCTCTTATATTCTTTTCTCTCTCACACTTTTTTTTCCTCTTTCTCTCTAAATTGCTTTGACTCTTCATTCTTGTTCTCTTTATCATGTCTCATTCTCTCCCTCTATCTTTCTCCCTCACTCAATCTTGCCCTCTCTAGTTCTTGCTTATGTAGCTCACTCTTCTCTCTCCATCTAACACACTCATAAACTCTCTCACTCTCTCACCATCACTCTCCCTCTCACCCTCTTTAGCACCATTTCTCGCTCTCTATCTCACTCTCTCTTAAGTTTTTATTCATTATCTCCCACTATCTCCTCTCTCTCCCCGCTCCATTTTTCACTCTTCTCTCTCTCCCATTCTTTTTTATTTTCTCTCACTCTCTCTCTTTCTCAATCTTTATTCTCTTCCTATCTTATACTCTCTTTTACATTCTCCTTTGTTGCTCTCTCTTCTCTCTTTCCACTTACATTTATATCACTTTATTCCCAATTCTTTTTCTCTTCTCTCGCTCTCTTACTTCCAACACTCACTCTTTCTTTCTCTCTGTTCTCTCCCTTCCACCATGTATCCCTCTCCGTCTCCCTCTCTCCCTTAGTCCCTCTCCCCCCCTATCATTCTCCTGTTCTCTCTCTCTTTTTACCCCTCACTCACTTTTACTTTATCTTCCCTCAGTCCCTTTCACTCTCCTTTCATTTCTCATTCATGCTCTCTGTTTAGACCCTTTCAATACTTCCTCCTATCTCTCTTTCTCACTCCCTCTTTCCCCCTCTCTAACTCTCTATTCTATCTCTTTTCATCACTTTCTCACTCTTTTTTCTATCTCTCTTTTGATGTTCCCTCGCTCCCTTTCGTCTCTCTGCAGTTGCACTCACTCTTAATGCCTCATTCCCTCTCATTGTCTCGCTCCTTGATCATTCTCTCTCACTTATTATCACTTCTACCTCTCCTCTCAATCTTTCTTTAGATCTCTCTTCACTCTCTTGCTTCCATCTCTCTATCCCTGTCCCCCTTGCGCTCTTCTTTCTCTCTCTCACACACTCTCCCTTCTCTTTCTCACTCCCAATTTATCCCCCCATCTCTCTCCCACTAAATCTCATTCTCTAATGCTTCTCTCCCTTTCTCTCACTCTCTCTAATGCTTCCTTCATTCTCTCAACTCTCTCATTCTCTCTCCCTCTATTAAAATTTACTCTCACATTTACTCCTCTTTCTCACCCTCAATTTTCTATCTCTCTCTCCTCTCCTCACTCGACCTCTCTATCTCCATATAAGTAAAGAGAGAGAAAGAGCGATAGAGAATAAAAGTGAGAAATAGAGAAATCAGAAGGGAAGAGTGGTGAGAGAAGAGAGAACAAGAGGAAATGGAAGAGGAAGAAAGAAAGTGAGGAAGGCAAACTGGGAGGGATGAGAGAGTGAATGTGTGTGAGAAAGGGGGCAAGAAAAGAGTGTGAGTGAGATAGTGGGAGGGGGAGGGGCAGAGAGAGTGCGAAAGATAGAAAGCAAGATAGAGTGGGGGATAGACAAAGAGAAACATTAAGAGGAGAGAAGAATAGAGTAACTAAAGAGAGAGCGGAAGAGAAAGAGAGAATAGAAAGTGAGAAATAGAGAGGGAGGGAGTAAGAGTGAGAATTAAACTAACTAAAGGAACAAAGGGAACAAGAAATAAAGAAAAATTATACATAAAAGTGAGGGCAGGGGAAGGAAGAATGAAAGAGCAATAGTGAAAGAGAGAAGAAGAGAGAATGAAAGAGCAATAGTGAAAGAGGATTATGAGAGAGGGGGTGTGAGAAGGAAAGAGTAATAGAGGGTTATATTGAGAGAGAGATAAATAGATAAATTAGTAGGTAGAGAAAGAGATTAGACCATGAGATAGCGTGGGACAGAGAGAAAATAAACTAGTGGTAAATAAAATCGGGAGTGCGAGAAAAGAGAACGAGAGAGATTGAGTGAGAGAGCTTAAGATATGGAGCTAAGAAACTGTGAGAATGTATGGCTTTGAGAGAAAGGGAGAGAGGGGGAGGAAGAGTGACAGTGAAATTGAAGAGGGAATGAGGAAGGGAGAATGGGTGAGAGAAAGCATCAGAGATAAAGAGAGAGAGGGTGAGAGTAATCATGAGGAAAGAGAGAGAGAGGGAGATAGTAAGAGTGAGAGTGAAATTAAAAAGAAAGAGATGAGAAAGAATGGAAGACAGAGTGCGAGCGAGAAATAGAGAGAAAAGAGAGTGAGAAAAAAGTGAGCAAGAAAGAGAATGAGAGAGTGAGACAGATAGAGACGGATAGAGTGCATGTGAGAGAATAGACGCGAGAGAAAGAGGGGAGGGAGTCAATAGGGAGGGAGGGAGCTTGGGAGAGAAATGTAGTATAAAGTGAGAAACAATGAGAAAGAGATGAAAGTTCTAGATTAAAAAAGACATAAAAGGATTCAGAGAAAGTGGGAGAGAGTGAGGTGAATAGAGTGAGATATACTGAGAGAAAATGAGTGAAGGAGAGTGGGAGTGAAAGAGGGAGAGGGAGAGAGAAAGAGATGTGTGAGAGAAGGTGAGAAATAATGAGAGATAGAAAAGGCAGAGAGAGAAAGAGAGAGCTGAGAGTGGGATTGAAAGAAAGAATAGAGAGAGACGGAGAGCGAGAAAGAGTGAGGGATGGATTGAGAGAGAGAGCAAAAAACTAAGAAAGTGAGATATAATAGAGCGTGTGAGAGATAGCATGAGTGGGAGTGAGGAAGAAATAGAGAGATGAGGGAGGCCATGAGAAAGATTAAAGAGAGAGAGGGAGCAAGAGAGGGAGAGAGAGTGTGAAAGAGAAATAGTAGTGTTGGATGATAAAGCAAGGGAGAGTGAACGAGATGGGGGGGAGAGGGAGAGCAAAAGAGTGGATGATAAAGAGTGAGAGAGCGGTTGTATGGGGAGAGAGGTGAGGGAAAGAGGGAGAGAAAGTTCTAGAGAGATAGAGGAAAGCTTAACTGAGAGAGGGAGGGGAGAGAGGAGATAGAGTGGGAGTATGGACGAAGAGAAATATTGAGAGAAGAGAGAGCAGCAGTACAGAGTATAACTGAGAGAGAAATAACAAAGAGTGAGAAAGAGAGAAGAAGGGAGTGAGCTAAGTTGAAGAGAGGGAGGGAGCGATAGAAGGAGAGAGTGAATAAGAGAGAAATTGAGAAATATTAGAGTGAGAGAAAGAGGTAGATGGAGATATAAAGATAGAGTAAGGGGAGAGAGAGTGAGAGAGAAAGGGACAGAAAAATGAGGGAGAGAAAGAGAAGAAAAGTAAATGAAATTTAAGAGAGAGAAGGAGAGAAAAAGAGAGAGTGAAGAGATATTGTGGGAGGAGAGAGGAAGTGAGATGGAGTGAAAGAAAGCAATTAAAGAAACAAAATGTAATAAAGCATAAAAAGAGAAAATAGTGAGAAAGGGAGAGAGTGAGAAATTGAGAGATTGACAGAAGGGAGTCGGAAGGATGGAAGACCATGGGAGTGAGAGAGGAAGGGAGAGTGAGAGAGAAGATAGAGTGAGAGAGAGGGGGTAGAGAATGAGAATTAGTGGGTGAGAGAGGAGATGAATTGGAAGAGAGTGAGAGGAAGAGAGGGGGAGAGTGTGTGGGAGAGAAAGAAGAGAGAGAGAGGGAGGGAAGGAAGAAAGAGAGTGGGTGAGAAAGGGAGAGAAAGAATGAGAGAGTAGCTGTACAGAAGAAGGGAGTGAGCTAAGTTCAAGAGAGGGATGGAGTGACAGTAGGAGAGAGAGAATGAGAGAGAAATTGAGAGATATGAGAGTGATAGAAAGAGGGTAATGGAGATAGAGAGGTAGAGTGAGGGGGAGAGAGAGTGAGAGAGAGAAAGGGACAAAAAAAGATGAGAGAAAGAGAGGAAGAGTGAGTGAAATTTAATAGAGAGAAGGAGAGTGAAGAGATATTGTGGAAAGAGAGTGGAAGTGAGAGGGAGTGAAAGAAAGCAATAGAGAAACAGAAAGTGAAAAAGCATAAAAGGATAAAATAGTGTGAGAGGGAGAAAGTGAGAAAGAAAGAGATTGACGAAGGGAGTCAGAAGGATGGAAGAGAGTGGGAGTGAGAGGGCAAGGGTTAGTGAGAGAGAAGAAAGAGTGAGAGAGAGGAGGGTAGAGAATGAGAATTAGTGGGAGAGAGAGGGGATGAATTGGATGAGAGTGAGAGGAAGAGAGGGGGAGAGTGTGTGAGAGAGAAAGGAGAGAGGGAGAGAGGGAGGGAGGGAATGAAGCAAGAGAGTAATGAGAGAGGGATAGAAATAATGAGTGAAGATAGAGGAGAGCGAGCAATAGAAGAGAGAGTGTGTGAGAGATAGTGAACATGTAGCGAGAAAGCGAGAGGGAATGTGGGATTATGAGTAAGAGTGAAATTAAAGAGAGAGGAAGAGGGTGCAAGAAAGGAAGAGTGTGAGAGAGAAATAGACAGAGGAGAGAGTGGGGGACAAGAGAGTGGAAGAGAGGAAAAGAGTGACTGAGAGAGAAAGGTAGAGAGTTAGAAAGAGAGTGATATAGAGAGGGAATGAGAGAGACTGAAGAGTTAAAAACTGACGATATGATTATGAGAGACAAATAGAGTGAGAAAAGAGATTTAGAAAAAAGTAGTGCTAGAGACGGTTGGTGAGAGGGATAGAGGGATGGAGAGTAAGGGAATTAGTGAGACAGAAATCAAGAAAGAGAGAGCGAAGGGGATGAAGAGGTAGAGGGAGAGAGTGTGTGTGAAAGAGAGGTGGGAGAGAGAGAATGAGGGAGACATAAAGAGTGAAGGAAAGTGAGAGAGGGAGAGAAAGAGTTAGGGGTATGTGGAGAAAAAGGGAGAAATGAATGTTGAAGAAGAGAGACAAATAAACACGGATTAGGAGAGAGAGAAAGAATAGAGAATGAGAAAGATAGAGGGACAGGTTAAGAGTGAAAGTAATAAAAAGATGAAGACTGGGACTACGAGAAAAAGAAAAAGTTAGGGAATAGGAGGAAGAGAGAGAGTGTGTGATTGAGTGATAGTAATGGAAGATAGAAAAGTAGAAGAGAGAAAAAGAAAGATAGAGAATAAATAATAAAAAATAGAGAGAGAGGGAGGGAGAGATTGAAAAGTGAGGGAATGAGAGAAGGTGAGGTAGAGAGAGAAATAGAGAGAGAAGAGAGTGTGAAGGAAGATAGAGCAAGAGAGAATGACCTAGAGAAAAGAGGGAGAGAGAATTGAGAATGAGTGAGAGAGAGGGAGGGGAGATAGAGTGAGCAAATGAGAGAGGGAGATGGAGAGGATGAGAGGGAGAGAGAGACGGAGGAAGGAGGGAGGTCGGGAGAGAGATTGAGAGGAAAGAGGGAGGGATGTAAGAGAGAGAGTGTGTGGGGAATAGAGGAGGAGAAAGAGTGAGAAGAGAGAGGAAGTGGTAGCAATAGAAAAGATAGTAAGAGCGAGAAAGAGAGTGAGTGAGAAGGAGAGGGAAGAGTAGACGAGTGAGTGAAATTGAGGAGAAAGAGAGGGAGGAAGAAAGAGAGAGAGAGAACAATAGAGAAATCAAGAGTATAGAGGTGTGAGGGAAGAGAGAATACGAGGAAAAGGAAGAGCAAGAGAGAAAGCAAGAGAAGGAATGCAGGAGAGAAGAGAGTAATTTGTGTGAGAGAGAGTGAGAGAGAGAAGAGAGTGTGGGAGAAAGTGGGAGAGAGAGCCAGAGAGGGAGAGCTCGATAGAGTGGGGAATAAATGAAGTGAAAGAGTAAGAGGAGAGGAGAGTAGAGTAACATAAGAGAGTGAGAGAATTGGGAGTGAGAAAGAGAGAGTGAGGGATTAAAAGTGAGATTTAAATTGAATAAAAGGCCATAAGGAGTAGATAGAAATTAGAATAAAGGGATAGGAGTAGATAAAAAAGTAAGGCTAAGGGAAAGAATAACAAGAGAGAGGGCAGGAGAGAGAGAGAGAGAGAGAGAATGGGAGAAACTACAAGAGAAAAGAAGCGAGAATGGAAGAGAAAGTGTGAAAGAGGAGCATGAGAGAGGGGGAGTGAAAATTTGAGAGTAATAAAGGTTTAGATTGAGAGAGAGCGAGAGAATAGATTGATAAATTGGTTGATAGGGAGATAGGGATAGAAACACGAGATAAAAGGGGAAAGAGAGAGAACAATATAGCGAGAAAGAAATGGAGTGTGGGAAAAAAAAGTGAGAGAGATCAAGAGAGCTTAAGAGAATGAGCTACAGAAAGTGTAATAATGTATGGGTTTGAAAGAAAGGGAGAGAGGGGGAGGGAGGAAGAGTGTCAGTGAAATTAAAGAGAGAGAGGAATGGAGAAAGAGATAGAAAGCACGAGAGTGAAAGAGAGAGAGGGTGAGTGTAATCATGAGGAAAGAGACAGGGGAGAAAGAAAAAGTGAGTGAAATTGAAGAGAAGAGAAGAGAAAGAAAGGGAGACAGAGTGCGAGAGAGAGAAAGAAGAATAGAGTGAGGAAAAAGAGAGCGACAGAGAGAGAGGGAGATGAAGTGAGAGATAGATGATAGAGAAATAGATGAGAGAGAAAGGGAGGGAAGGAGGGAGGGAGGCTGAGGGAGAAATGTAGGATAGAGTGAGAAACAATGAGAAAGTGATGAAAGTGCATGATTGAAAAAGAGATGAAAGAGAACCAAGAAAGTGAGGAAGTGAGAGAGAAATGAGAGATAAAGAGCAAGAGAGTGAGCGAGGGACTGAGAGAGAAAGATTACTTGGAAGACACTGAGTAGAAGAGTGAGGTAAAGAGAGTGAGATATATGGAGAGAGAAGAAGAGAGGGAGGAAGGGAGCAAGTGGGAGATGGGAAGAGGAAGAGATGTGTGAGAGGAGGTGAGAAATAATGAGAGAGAGAAGCAATGAAAAAGATAGAGAGAGCTGAGAGTAGGATTGAAAGAGAGAGAAGTAGGGAGAGATGGAGAGCAAGAAAGAGTGCGGAATATAGTGAGAGAAAGAAAGACAATAAAGGCAACATAAGAGAGAGCAAAAGACAGACAAAAGGGAGGTATAATAGAGAGAGAGAGCATAAGTGGTAAAGAGAAAGGAATAGAGAGATAGAGGGAGGCCGTGAGAAAGATTGATGAGAGAGAGGGAGCAAGAGAGGGAGCAAGAGAGGGAGAGAAGGGTAGAGAGGAAGAGCAAGAGAGAGTGCGAAGGGGAGAGAGGAAGAGCAAAAGAATGGATGATAAAGAGTGAGAGAGAGGAGTTGTAAAGGGAAAGACTGGGAGAAAGTGCGACAAAGATAGAGAGAGATATAGGAAAGCGTGAGTCAGAGATGAGAGAGCGAGAAGAGAGAGAAGAGAGAGTTGGAGGATGGACGAAGAGCAATAGTAGAGAAGAGGGAGCAGCAGTACACAGAGTTAGTGAGAGAGAGTTAATAATGAGTGAGAAAAAGAGAAGGAGGGAGTGAGCTAAGCTAAAGAGAAGGAGAGAGAAATAGAAGGATAGAGAGAGAGAAATTGGAAGAAAAGAGAATGAGAGAAAGAGGGAGATGGAGATAGAGAGGTGGAGTGAGGGGGAGAGAGAGAGAAACAAAAAAAAGAGGGTGAGAAAGAGGAGTAAGATAGAGAAATTTAATAGTGGGAGAGAGAGTGAGGTAGATGAGAGAGTGAAGGAAGAAATAAAGAATGAGAGAAAGGGAGAGAAGGGGGTAGGGAATGAGATTTAGTAGGAGAGAGATGGGGGGATGAATTGGAAGAGATTGAGAAAGAGATGGGGAGAGTGTGTGAGAAAGAGAAAGAAAAGTGCGAGGGAGAGAGGGAGAGAGAGATGGAAGCAATAGAGTGGAGAGGGAGTGAAAGAAAGATTGATAGGAGAGAGAGAGGAAAGAGAGAATAGAAGAGAGAATAAGTGGGAGAAATGATCATGGAGTGAGACAAAGAGAGGGAATGAGGCATTAAGAGTGAGAGTGCAACTAAAGAGAGACAAAGAGGGAGCATCAAAAGAGAGATAGAATAAAGAGTGAGAGAGTGATAAACAAATCAATAATCTGTTTTACGTCAAGAAATACTTGGAGCATCTTGGTTCGAGTCCAAGTGGCGGCATAATTATTAATCCATGTTAATACTAAAGATACAATATCAGGATCGAAAATCCCAAGTTTTTCTATGAAGAGCTGATCTAATTGTAGAGATGGAATAGAGAGGGTGAAAGAGGGAGTGAGAAATAGAGATAGGAGGAGGTAGTGGGAGGGTCTAAAGAGAGAGCAGGAATGAGAAAGAAAGGTAGAGTGAAAGGGAGAGAGAGTAAGAAGAGTGACTGAGGGATGATGAAGTAAAAATAAGTGAGTGAAGGAATGAAGTGAGGGAGAACAGGAGAATGATAAGAGAGAGGGACCAAGGGAGAGAGGGATATGAAGAGGGATAAAGGGAGGGAGGGAGAGAATAGAGAGAATGAGAGAGGGAGGTTAGAAGCAAGGGAGCGAGATAGGAGAGAGAGTGAGGAATTGAGTAATAGAAATTTAAGAGGAAAGAGAGAAGAGATAAAGAGCAACAAAGGAGAGTGTAAAAAAGAGTATAAGTTAGAAAAAGAAATTAGAGATTGAGAAAGAAAGAGAGAGTGAGAGAAAATAATAGAGAATGGAATAGAGAGAAGAGTAAAAAATGGAGCGAGGGGGGTAGAAAGGAGAGAGTGGGAGAGAAAGAATAAGATCATAAGAGAAAGTGAGATAGAGAGCGAGAAATGGAGATAAAGAGGGTGAGAAGGAGAGTGATTGAGAGAAAGTGAGAGTGTATGAGTGTGCGAGATGGAGTGAGAAGAGTGAGCTACATAAGCAAGAACTAGAGAGAGTATGTTTGGGGGAGTGAGAAAGATAGAGGGAGAGAGTGAGACTCGATAAAGAGAACAAGAGTAAAAGAGTCAAAGCGAACTTGAGAGAAAGAGGAAAATTAATATTATAAGAGAGGAAATGAGATCGAGGGACACTAGAGAAAAAGATAAATAGTGTGGGAAGGGAGAGAGAGTGTGAGGGAGCGATTAAGGGAAAAAAAGAAATATAGAGAGTGAGAGAATGAAATAGAGAGTGAGCGAGGGAGTAAGAGAGAAATATAGATAGAGAGGGATAGAGCGAGAATAATGAGTAAGGAAAGAGAGTGTGAGAAAGGGGTGACAATGAGAGGGAGAGAGAAAGAGAGAGATAAGTGTGAGAGAAAGTGAGAAATAATGAGAGAGAGGAGAGAGATAAGTGTGAGAGAAAGTGTGAAATAATGAGTGAGAGATAGTGTGTGTGAGGGATAGGGTAGAAAAAGATTAAGCAAAGAGAGAAGAGAGAGTGAAGGAAGAGAGAGCAAGAGAGAGAGCTAGTAAGTGAGATAGAAAGATAGAATAGAGAGTTAGAGAGAGAGATGTTGAGAGAGAGAAAGCGATAGATAGAGAGGAGTGAGAGAGATTAGTGAAAGATTGAGATAAAGAGATTGTAAAAGGAAAATAGTAAGAGAAAGTAAATGTCAAAAAATAGAGCAATAGAGGGTTATGAGAGGGACAGAGGGAAGGAGAGCAAGAGAATGAGTGAGAGAGAAAATGAGAGAGAGAGAGAGAGAGAGAGCGAGGGGGATGCAAACGTAGAGGAAGAAGTGAGAGAGCGTACGGAAGAAAGAGGGGGAGCGAGAGAAAGAGGGAGATATAAAGAGGGAAGGAGGTAAGTGAGAGATGGAGAGAGAGAGTTAGGGATATATAGAGAGAAAGGGTGAAAGGAATGAGAAAGAAGACAGACAAATAAAAGACATATTAGGTGAGATAGAGAAAGATTAAGATAGAGGGACGACCTATGAGTGAGAGTGATATATAGATGAAGAGAGGAACTGGGAGGGAAAGAGAGATAGAGAGAACACGAGGAAGAGAGAGAGTGTGTGTGCGAGTGTGAGAAATGGAAGATAGATTAATAGAAGAGAGAGCAAGAGTGATAGAGAATAAAAAGTGAGAAATAGAGAAAGCGAAAGAGTAGAGTGGTGAGGGAAGAGAGAACATGAGGAAATGGAAGAGCAGGAGAGAAAGTGGAGAAGGCAAAGAGGGAGTAAGAGTGAGAATTAAACTAACTAAAGGAACAAAGGGACCAATAAATAGAGACAAAATTATACAGAAAGTGAGGGTAGGGGAAGAAAGTGCAAGGGAGAGGGAGGATGAGAGAGTGTACAAGAGAGAAGAAGAGAAAATGAAAGAGAAATAGTGAAAGAGGAGTATGTGAGAGGGGGCGTGAGAAGGAGAGAGTAATAAAGGTTATATTGAGAGAGGGCAAGAGAATAGATAGATAAATTGTTAGGTAGTGAAAGAGATTATAAAATGAGATAGAGTGGGAGAGAGAGAAAATAAAATAGCAGGAAAGAAATGGGGTGTACAGGAAAAGAGAATGAGAGAGATTGAGAAAGAGAGCTTAAGAGATGGAGCTAAGAAAGTGTGAGAATGTATGGCTTGGATAGAAAGGGAGAGAAGGGTTGAACGAGTGACAATGAAATTGAAGATAGAATGAGTGAGGGAGAAAGGCTGAGAGAAAGCACGAGACATAAAGAGAGAGAGGGTGAGAGTAATCATGAGGAAAGAGAGAGAGAGGAGAGAGGGAGAAAGTAAGAGTGAGAGTGAAATGAAAGAGAAAGAGATGAGAAAGAAAGGAAGACCGAGTGCGAGAGGGAAACAGAGAAAAAAAAGAGTGAGGAAAAAGTGATCAAGAGAGAGAGTAAGAGAGTGAGACACAGAGAGATAGACATAGTGCATGCGAGAGAATAGGCGAGAGAGAAAGGGTGGATTCAAATAGGAAGGGAGGGAGCTTGGGAGCGAAATGTAGTATAAAGTGAGAAACAATGAGAAAGAGATGAAAGTGCTAGATTGAAGAAGAGATAAATGGAGTCAGAGAAAGTGAAGAAGTAAGTGAGAATTAAGAGATAAAGATCAAGAGTGGAAAGTTATATAAAGGAAGTGGGAGAGTGAGGTAAATAGAGTGAGATATACTAAGAGAAAAGGAGAGAGGGAGAGTGGGAGTGAAAGAGGGAGGGGGAGAGAGAAAGAGATGTGTGAGAGAAGGTGAGAAATAAAGAGAGATAGAAAAAGCAGAGAGAGAAAGAGAGAGCTGAGGGAAAGAGTGAATGAGTAGAGAGGGAAAGAGTGAGGGATGGAGTGAGAGAGAGCAAAAAACTGAGAAAGAGAGATATAATAGAGTGTGTGAGAGACAGCATGAGTGGGAGTGAGAAAGAAATAGAGAGATGAGGGTGGCCGTGAGAAAGATTAAAGGGAGAGAGGGAGCAAGAGAGGGAGAGAGAGTGTTAAAGAGAAATAGCAGTGTTGGATGATAGAGCAAGGGAGTGTGAACAAGATGGGGAGGGAGAGGAAGAGCAAAAGAGTGGATGATAAAAAGTGAGAGACGAGTTGTATGGGGAGAGAGGGAGAGGGAAAGAGGGAGAGAAAGTGCTAGAGAGAGATAGAGGAAAGCTTAACTGAGAGAGTGAAGGAAGGAGAGGAGAGAGGAAAGAAAGTGGGATTATGGACGAAGAGAAATAATGAGAGAAGAGAGAGGAGCAGTACAGACAGTAAGTGAGTAAGAGAGGAAAAGGGAGTGAGCTATGTTGAAGAGAGGGAGGGAGAGATAGAAGGAGAGAGTGCATGAGAGAGAACATGGGAGATATGAGAGTGAGAGAAAGAGGGAGATGGAGATATAGAGGTAGAGCAAGGGGAGAGAGAGTGAGAGAGAGAAAGGGACAAAAATATGAGGAAGAGAAAGAGAGGAAAATTAAATGAAATTTCATAGAGAGAAGGAGAGAAAAAGAGAGAGTGAAGAGATTGTGGGAAGAGAGAGGAAGTGAGAGGGAGTGTAAGAAAGATATAGAGAAACAAAAAGCAATAAAGCATAAAAAGAGAAAATAGTCAGAGGGAGGGAGTGAGAAATAGAGAGATTGACTGAAGGGAGTCAGAAGGATGGAAGATAGTGGGAGTGAGACAGGAAGGGAGAGCGAGAGAGAAGATATAGTGAGAGAGAGTTGTGGTAGAGAATGAGAATTATTGGGAGAGAGGGGAGAGGGGAGAGTGTGTGAGAGAGAAAGAAGAGAGACAGAGGGAGGGAAGGAAGTAATAGAGTAGGTGAGAAAGGGAGAGAAAGAATGAGAGAGTAGCAGTACAGAGAGTAAGTGAGAGAGAGATAACAGAGTGAGAAAGAGAGAAGATGGGTGTGAGCTAAGTTGAAGAGAGGGAGGGAGCGACAGAAGGAGAGAGAGAATGGGAGAAGAATCGAGAGATATGAGAGTGACAGAAAGAGGGAGATGGAGATAGAGAGGTAGAGTGAGGGGGAGAGAGAGCGAGAGAGATAAAGAGAGGAAGATTGAGTGAAAATTAATAGAGAGGAGAGAGAAAGAGAGAGTGAAGAGATATTGTGGGAAGAGAGTGGAAGTGAAAGGGAGTGAAAGAAAACAATAGAGGAACAGAAAGTAATAAAGCATAAAAAGAGAAAATAGTGAGAGAGGGAGAAAGTGAGAAAGAAAGAGATTGACGAAGGGAATCAGAAGGATGGAAGAGAGTGGGAGTTAGAGGGGAAGGGTGAGTGAGAGAGAAGAAAGAGTAAGAGTGAGAAGGGGGTAGAGAATTAGAATTAGTGGGAGAGAGAAGGAATGAACTGGAAGAGAGTGAGAGGAAGAGAGGGCAAGAGTGTGTGAGAGAGAAAGAAGAGAGAGAGGGAGAGAGGGAGGGAGTGAGGGAAGCAAGAGAGTGGGTGAGAGGGGGGGAATGAACGAGTGGATAGAGAGAGTAGAGCGAGCAATAGAAGAAAGATTGTGTGAGAGAGATTGAACATGGAGCTAGAAAGCGAGAGGGAATGAGGGATTATGAGTGAGAGTGAAATTGAAGAGAGCAGAAAAGGGTGCAAGAAAGGCAGAGAGTGAGAGAGAGAAATAGATAGAGGAGAGAGTGGGGGACAAGAGAGTGGAAGAGAGGGAAAGAGCGACAGAGAGAGAGAGGTAGAGAGTAAGAAAGAGAGTGATATTGAGAGGGAGTGAGAGATTGAAGAGTGAAAGACTGACGGTGAGATTATGAGAAACAAATAGAGAGAGAAAAGAGATTTAGAGAAAGATAGTGCAAGAAAGGGTTGGTGAGAGGGACAGAGGGATGGAGAGCAAGGGAATTAGTGAGAGAGAGATCAAGAAAGAGAGAGAGCGAAGGGGATGCAGAGGTAGAGGGAGAGAGTGTGTGTGAAAGAGAGGTGAGAGAGAGAGAATGAGGGAGACATAAAGAGTGAGAGAGGGAGGAAAGAGAGTTGGGGGTATATGGGGAAAAAGGGAGAAATGAATGATGGAGAAGAGATACAAATAAACACTGATTAGGAGAGAGAGAAAGAATAGAGCATGATAAAGATAGAAGGACAGGTTAAGAGTGAAAATAATATAGAGATGAAGAGAGGGACTGCTAGAAAAAGAGTGATTGAGGGAACGGGAGGAAGACAGAGAGTGTGTGAGTGATAGTAATGAAAGATAGAATAAGAGAAGAGAGATAGAGAATAAATAGAGAGAGAGGTAGGGAGTGAGAGAGATAGAAGAGTGCGAATGAGAAAGGAAGAGATGGAGAAAAATAGTGAGAGAAGAGAGTGTGAAGGAAGATAAAGCAAGGGAGAGTGAGCTAGAGGAATGGAGGGAGAGAGAATAAGGGAATGAGTAAGGGAGAAATAGAGTGAGCAAGTGAAAGAGGGGTATGGAGGGCATGAGAAGGAGAGATAGAGGAAGGAGGGAGGGTGAGTGATTGAGAGTGAAGGAGGGAGGGATGCTAGAGACATTGTGCATGGTGGATAGAGCAGAAGTAAGCGAGAGAGAGCGAGAGAGAAAGGGTGAGAGAGAGCAAGAGAGAAAGAGAGAGAAGAGTGTGAGGGAGTAAGAGTGAGAGTGAAATTAAAAAGTGTGATGGAGCAAGGATGGGAGAGAGAGAGAATAAGAGAGAGAAATAGAGAGTGAGGTAAGAGAAGTCAAGAGAGAAGGAAATAGAGAGATAAAATAAGCGCAAAATAAGGAAGGAGGGAGGGAGGGAGGGAGGAAGAGAGGGGAATTAATAAACAATAAGAGAAAAGAAGGGGGTGGGAAAGGAAAGATATAGAGAATGAGAGAAATTTTGTGTGGGATTTAGTTAGGATATAAGGAGATAAAGAGAGGAGAATAAGGAAGACCGAGCAAAATAGTGAGATAGAGAGAAACATAATATAGAGTGAGAGACACAGTGAGAAAGGGAGAGAGGGAGAAAGAGCGAGATACAAGGCACGAGTAAAGAGAGAAATTAGATAGCAAGAGAGAGCAAGAGAGTGGGAGAGAGAGAAACATAATAGAGAGTAAGAAACATAGTATAAAAGGGTGAGAGTGAGAAAGAGGGAGATAGAGTGCAAACGGGGACATAGAGGGAGATTGCGAGAGAATGAAGAGAGAGAGGATGTGAGAAGGGAGAGAGCATGAAAGATTTAAGAGGGAGAGAGAAGAAGCTGAAAGAAAATATAGTGAGTAACATGGAGATAGAGAGTGAGATTAAGAGAATGAGTGAGAATGAGAGATGGAGAGAGGGAGATGGAGCGGAAGAGAGAGATGGAGAGAGGGAGATAGAGAGGGAGAGAGTGTGAGAAGCTGGAGAGAGAGGGAGGGAGAGATGATGAGAGAGGGAGAGTGAGAGAAAAATAGAGAGAAGAGAAAGTGAGAGAAAAGAGAGCAAGAGAGAGTGAATGGAAGAATACAATGGAGAAAAGGAGGGAGGGAGAGAGAGAGAGATTGGGTGAGTGCAAGAGGAGGGAGAGGAGAGATATTGGGAGTAAGGGAGAAAAATAAGGAGGGAGTGAAGGAGGGTGGGACAGAGGAGAGAGGGATGGTGAGGAGAAATATGAAATAATGAGATTGAAGATGAGGGGTGAGAGCGAGATGTGAGATCAATTGAGAGAGGGACGGCTGGAGAGTAAAAGAGAGTGAGGATCAGTGGGACAAAAGAGTGAGTAAATAGAGAGAAGAGAAGGTGATTGAAGAAGTAGCATGAGAGAGGACACAGAGAGAGACCAAGGGATTAAAGAGAGAGTAGGAGGGTGAAAGGGAGTGAGAGTGAGAGTGAGAATGAGAAAAAATAGGGATTGAAAAGAGACTCGGAGAAGATAGAGCAAAATATAAGGAGTGAGAGTTAGAGAGAAGTAGATATAGAAGGAGATATGGAGAGCCATAGAGGGTGAGATGGAGATTGAGAGAGATGGAAAGCAAGCGAGAGATAGAGAGAGGGAGGGAGAAAGAGACTTAGCGATGGGTGGAGAGAAAGAGTGAGTAGAAAGATAAGAGAATGTGATAAAGAGAGCAAGAGAGATCGTGTGAGAGAGAAAGAGAGGGAGAGAGCGAAAGAAAAAAGAAAAGTGATAAGCTGTAAATAGAGAAAAGGACCAGAGAGGGAGAGAGTAAAAAAGAGAGAGAAAGAGGGAGTGAGCGAGAGATTGAAGCGTGGGAGTGAGATAGGAAGAGAGAATGAGAAGGAAGAGTGAGTGAAGGAAGTTATAAGGAGAGTGAGCGAGAGGGCAAGAGGGGGTAGAGAATTATATTTTTTTAGGGAGAGAGTGGTGGATGAACCTGAAGAGTGTGAGAGTGGGTAGATGTGTGTCTAAGAGAGAGAAAGATAGAGTGAGAGAGGGAGAGAGAGGGAGGGAGGACGAAAGCAAAGGACAGGGGAGAGAGGGAGAGAAAGATTGGGAGGAGAGAGAGAAGAAACAGGAATATAAGTGAGCGGTGGCGATAGCGAGTCAACAATGAGCAAGAAAGAGATGGGGAGAGAGGGAGTAAAAGTGAGGGTGAAACTAAAGAAAGAGAAATAGGGAGCGTGAAAGGAAGAGAGTGTGAGAGACAAATAAAGGGAAGAGAGCATGAGAGAAGATAAAGTGAGAGAGAGGTAGAAAGGGAGCAAGAAAGAAAGAGATAAGTATAGTGGGAGAGAGAGGGATTAAGAGAGCGAAAGTGGGCGGAAGTGCAAGTGAGAGGAAGTGAAGGATAATGGGAGAAATAATGAGTGAGGGAGGGAGGAAGAGAACATAGAGATAGAAAGCAAGAGAATGAATGCGAGAGTGAGGGAGGGAGCAAGAGAGATATATAGATAGAGAGGGAACAAGAGTAAAGAAGTTAGAGTGCGAGATAGAGGAGGCAGAGAGAAGGGGAGAGAGGAAGATAGAAAGAGAGAGAGAGAAGTGTGAGAGAATGTGAGAAATAATGAGTGAGAAGAGAGAGGGATTGGGGGAGAGAAATGTTGGAGTGCGAGAGAGAGAGTGCTTGTGAGGGATAGAGAGATTGTGTGTGTGTGTGTGTGTGAGTGTGGGGAAGAGAGAGTGAGAGAGAAACATTACATAAAGAGTTAGAGAAGTGTGATCAATAAAAGAGAAAGTAGGAAACAAACAATGACAATGATAGAGGAAGGGAGCGAAAGAGAAAGAGAGTATGAGGCAGATATTGGGAGAGTGAGGGAAGATAGAGAAAGAGAGAGTGAGGGACGACGAATAAGAAAATGAAAGAGGGAATAGGAGAGAGCGATGGAGAGAGGGAGAGCTTTAAAGGGAAAGTGGGAGAGAGCATGAGAAAGAGAGAGAAGAAGGAGGGAAGTGAGAAAAAAGAGAATGAGCGTGGTCGTTAGAGGAAGGGATAGAGTGAGAAGAGTAGGGGAGAAGTTGAGTGAGAATAAAGAGAGAGTGATATTGCATAGGAAGTGAGAGAGAGAACACAGGGTGTGAAAGAGATAAAGAGAGGAAGTAGGAGAGAGCGTGAAGCTGAAGAGAGAGACAGGGTGAAGATAGAGTAGGAGAAAGGAAGTAAGAGAGAGAATGATAGATGGAGCAAGAGGGAGTGTCAAGGAGGGAGAGTGAGATAGCGAGGGAGAGAGAAAGGGAAAGAGTGCAAGAGAGAAAGAGTGAGGGAAGCAAGTGAGAGAGTAAAGGTGAGAGTAAAATTAAATAGTGAGGGAGCGAGGAGGGGAGAGAGTGGAAAAGTTGGAGAAAATGGAGAAAGAATATAGATTGTGGAAAGAAACGGCGAGAGAGAGGGAGCTAGAGAGAAAAAGAGAAAAAAAAAAGGAGGGAGGGAGGGAGGGAAAGCAATAAATAATGAGAGTGAAGGGGGTTAGAGAGAAAAGAGAGAGAATGAGAGGGAGGGAGAGAGAGTCAGATTGATGGATACAGAGAGATCAAGAGTGAGAAAAGAGAGATAAAACATAGCAAGAGAGAGCTAGAGAGCGAGGGGATTAAACATAGTAGAGAGTGAGACATATTGAGAAGCGAGAGAATGAGAAAAGGAGAGATAGAGGGTAAGTGTGAGGGAGTGAGTGAGAAAGGGGAGATAGAGGGAGAGAAAGAAAGAAATAGAGAGAGGGAGTGAGAAAGGGAGACAATGAAAGAAAGATTTAAGAGAGAGAGATAGGAAGCGAGAGAGGAAGAGGGAGCAAAAGACAATGTGCAAGACTTAGATAAGGAGGGAGATTAAGAGAACGAGTGAGAAGGAAAAAATAGAGAGGGAGATGGAGAGGGAGAGAGAGAGAGAGATTGAGATAGAGAGAGATAAAGGGCGAGATGGATATTAAGAGAGATTGAAGGCAAGAGGAAGTTAGAGAGAGGGAGGGAGAAAGAGACTAAGCAATGGTTGGAGTGAAAAAGTGACTGAATACATAAGATAAAGTGATAAAAGAGACCAAGAGAGAGTGTGTGAGAGAGAAAGAGAGAGGAAGGGAGTGAAAGAGAATGAAAGGGTGAAAAACTGTTAATAGAGAAAAAGGATGAGAGAGGGAGAGAGTGCAAAATAGAGAAAGAGGGAGGGAGTGAGAGAGATTGAAGCATGGGAGTGAGAGAGGAAGAGAGAGTGAGAGAGATGAGAGAGTGAAGGAAGATTTTGAGAGAGTGAGAAAGAGGGAGAAAGGGGGTAGGGAATGATATTTTGTGGGGGAGGGAGTGGTGGATGAACTGGAAGAGTGTGAGAGTGGGAGAGAGATAGTGGGAAACAGAGAGTGAGAGTGGGACAGAGAGGGAGGGAGGGATGAAAACAAGAGACAGGGGAGAGAGGGAGAGAAAGATTGAGAGGAGAGGGTGAGAAAAGAGAGAGGAATATAAGTGAAAATGGGTGACAGAGAGTGAACATAGAGCAAGAAAGAGACGGGGAGAGAGGGAGTAAGAGTAAGTGTGAAGTTAAGAGAGAGAAAGAGGGAGCGAGAAAGAGAGTGTGTGAGATAAAAATAGAGAGAAAAGAGTGTGAGAGAAAAGAGAAAGAGATAGAGAAAGAGAAAATAGTGCAGGAAAGAGAGAGTGATGGATAGAGATCAAGGGATAGAGAAGAGATAAAGAAGCAGCAATGGAGAGAGGATGGAGTGTGAGAGAAGGAGCTCTCACTCTTTCTCCTCTATCCCCCACTGCCTCTTTCTCTCATGCCTCTCTCCCTCCCTCCCTTCCTTGTTTTCACTCTGTCTCTCTCTGTCTCTCACTCATTCTCCTATTCTCCCTCCCTCTTATCCTCTAGCTTACTATTTCTTGCTCTATTTTCCTTCTCTATTTCTTCTATCTCCTCTACCTCTGTCACTCCCTCTCTTCAATCTCTCTCACTCCCTCCCTCTCTCTATTTTTCAATTTTTATTTCTTATCTTTCTTTCTCTTACTTCCATTACTCTCTTTTCCATTTTCCATTACACTCACTCACACACAGCACTCCCCATCTCTTTCTCTTACTCCTCTCACACACACTCTCTCTCAATCCCACCTTCATCTCTATATCTCTCTCACTCTTAATCCGTCCCTCTCCATTCTCATTCTTTGATACTGCTCTCTCCTTATTTTTCTTCTATTGCTCACTCTTCTCTCTCTCTCCTTTCACTTTCTCTCCATACATCCCCACTCTCTCTCCCTCTCTCACTTACCTCCTTCCCTCTCTTTTCTCTCTATTTCTATCAATCTATCTCTCAGTCTCAATCACTCACTCTTAAATATCTCCCATGCTTTCGCTCTATCTCTCTCTCTCACTCTATTCTTTCTTTCTTGCTCTCTTGCACTTTTCTCTCATATCTCTCTCTTGTCACTCCGTCGTCTCTCTTTCCTTGTCCTTATCCCTCACACACACTCTCTCTCAGTTCCTCTCTCTTGTTTATGTCATTGTCTCTCACTTTCTCCCTCTTTCTCTCTACCTTTCTCCTTCTCTCTTTAACTATCGCTCCCTCTGTCTCACCTCTATCTCTCTCACTCTCTTTTCCGTACTCCTGTTCTCACTCTGTCCCTCTCTCCCAATATATCACTCTTACTCCATTGCTCAATACCTCTCTCTCTAGCACTCTATCTCTCTCTTCTCTGTCTGCCTACCTCCCTCCCTCACACTTTCTCTCCCTTCCCACTCCCCTAATAGCTCTTTTTTCTCATGTCCCTCTGTCTAATTTTGTCCCATATATCCTTTTCTCTCACTTACTATCTTTTCCTCTTTCTCTATATATCTCTTTCATTCTCCCACACTCATTCTCTTTGTCACTCTCTCTCCCTCTATGATTCTTACTCCCTCTTTCTTACCCTCTCTAGGCCTCCCTTATGTTGCTCACCCTTCTCTTTCCATCTTACTCTCTCGCTCTCTCGGGCTCTCACACACACTCATAGAATCTCTCTCAAATCTTTCTCCATCTCACCTTCTTAAGCTACATTTCTTGATCTCTATCCCGCTCACTCTTACCATCTCGCTCCTTCTCTCGTACTCCATCCTTCCTCTCCATTACTGCTTCTTTCTATCTTCTCTTTCCCTCATTCTCTATCCCTCGCTCTCTCTTTTTTGCACTCTATTCTCTTTCTCTATCTTGTGCTCTTTCTTACCCACTCTATATCTCCTCATTGTTACTCTCTCATGTCTCTTTCATCTCACTCTTTCTCTACCTGTATCACTCACTCTCTGTCTCTCTCCCTCTATATTCCTTCCATCCCTCCCACTGTCTCTTTCGCTCACTTCTCTTCCTCCCTCCTTTCTACCCTTACTTCCATCTCCCTCTCTCTTTCACACACTCTCTCCCTCTCACACTTTCCCTCTTCCTCTTGATCATTCTAGCTCTCTCTCTCTCTCTCTCTCTCTCTCTCTCTCTCTCTCTCTCTCTCTCTCTTTCTCTCTCACACTCATTCTCTAGCAATCCTTCGCTCTCTCCCTCTCACTCACCTATTCTTACTCTATTTTCCTCTCTCTTTTTTCTCTATTACTATCTATCCCTCTCTCTTTGTTTCATTCCCTCACTCTTAGATATCTCTCACTCCCTCATTCTCACTCTCTATTCTTTCTTTCTCGCTCTTTTTCTCTTCTCTCTCATGATCTCGCTTATGTCACTCCTTCATCTCTCTTTCTTTGTCCCTATCCCTCACACACACACTCTCTCAGTTCCTCTCTCTTCTCTCTCTCATTTTTTATCACTTTCTCCTTGTTTCACTCTCCCTTCCTCCGTCCATCTTTATCTCTCTCTCTCCCTCTCTCTCTCCCTTTCCTCTCTCTCTCTTTTCCTTACTCTTGTTCTCACTCCCTCCCTCTCTCCCAATATATCTCTCTTGCTACATCGCTCACTACCTCTCTCATACTCTAGTTCTCTATCTCTCTCTTCTTAGTCTCCCTACCTCCCTCCCTCACACTTGTCTCCCTTCCCACTCTCCTAATAGTTCTTTTCTTTCTTGTCGCTCTCTCTCACTCTTTCCCTTATATCATCTTCTCTTTCTCACCCTCTTTTCCAATACATTTCTCTTTCATTTCCCCAATCTCATTCACTTTATCATGCTCTCTCTCCCTCTATCTTTCTTACTCCCTCATTCTTGCCCTCTCTGGGCCTCCCTTAAGTAGCTCACTCTTCTATTTCCATCTCACTCAATATATCTCTCTCGTGCTCTCATACACTCTCATACACTCTCTCACTCTTTCTCTCAATCTATCTCCCTCTCACCTTCACAAGCTCCATTTCTTGATCTCTATCTCACTCTCTTTTGTTATATTGCTCTTTCTCTCACTCTCCATCCTCTCTCTATTACTTCTTCTTTCTCTTTTCTCTCTCTATCCCCATCTCTATTATTCTCTCCTCCTTCCTCCCTATCCCTCGCTCTCTCTTTCTTGCACTATTTTCTCTTTTTCTATCTTTTGCTCTCTTCATTGTTGCTTTCTCTTCTCTCTTTCGTCTCACTCTTTCTTTCTCTCCCTCTTATTGCTTCCATTCCTCCCACCATCTCTTCCTCTCACTTCTCTCCCACTATCCTTCTACCCTTACTTGCTCCCTCCCTCCCGCTCCTTCCCCATCACCCTCTCTGTCTCCCTCTCTGTCTCCCTTTCTCTCGCTCTCTCTCTCTCTCTCACCATTTATCTATCCTCTCTTTCTCTTTACCTCTCACTCACTATCTCTTAATCAATCTTCACTCAGTCTACCTTCTCTCCCTATTTCATTTTCACTCTTTATCACATTCTCACTTTTGCTCTCTCTTTCATCCATCTAACTCCCTCCCTCTATCTCTCTTTCTCACTCACTATCTCATCCCCATATCTCTCTCTCTCTCTCTCATTTTCTCTTTCTCTATAGACCTCTTAAATTTTGCCACTCTCATTAACTTTATTACTCTCTCTCTTTATCTTTAACATTCTCTCATTCTTGCTTTCTCAAATCTACCTTATGTAGCTCTCCCTCCTCTCTCCATCTCACACACACCTATACACCCTCATTGTCTCTCTCTCTCAACTTCTGTCCCTTCACCCTCTTAAGCTCCATTCTCCATTTCTTTATTCCTATCTCATTCTCTTACCATTTTTCCCCTTTTCTTACACTCCATCCGCTTCCATTGATGCATCTTTCTCTTTTCTCTCTCCATCTCCATCTCTATTTTTCTCTCTCCCTTGCTCCCTCTTCCTCAGTCTATCATTCTTGCACTCTATTTATTTTTCTATCTTATGCTGTCCTTTGCTATCTCTTCTCTCTTTCATCTCACTCTTTCTCTCCCTCTATTCCCCACTCTCTCTCTCTCTATTGCTTTCATTCCTCCTACCATCTCTTTCTCTCTCTTCTCTCTCTTTTTTCCCTTCATCCCTTGCTTCCTACCTCCTTCCCTCTCCTTCTCCATGTACCTCTCGGTCTCCCTCTCGCTCTCCCTCTCTCTTGCTCTCTCTGTCTTGCCATTCTTCTATTCTCCCTATCTCTTTACCTCTCACTCACTCTCTCTTACTAAATCTTTCCTCAGTCTCTCTTTCCTTTCTATTTTCTTTTCACTCTATTACTTTCAATTTTCTACTCTCTTTAATCCATCTCACTCCCTCCCTCTATCTCCCTTTCTCAATCACTCCATCCCTATCACTCTCGCATCCTCTATTCCACCTCTCTTTATCTCTCCATAACTCTCTCTCACTCTCTCATTTATCTTTCTCTCTCTTGACACTTTTGATCCCACACTACCTCTCTTTCACTCTACCTCTCTGTTTCACTCCCTACATTCCCCTCTTTCTCATGACTCCTTATCTCTCTTACTCCTTATCTCGCTCTTTCACTCACTTCCACTCTCATCCTCTCTTCCCTAACTCTTCTATTATTTCTCTCTGACACTCTCTCCCTTTCTCGCTCCCTCTTGCTCTGTCTTCCATTTCACGTTCACTCTTACTGCCTCCTCCCCCTCTCTTTCTTGCTCCGTGTTTACTCTCTCTCACTTACTCTTCATTTTGTTGCGCTCTCTTATCTCTCTCCTTTCATTCTTTATCCTCCTCTCTCCCACTCTATTGCATCTTTGTCTCCCCTCTTATCTCTTCCACTCTCGCTCTCACACACACTTTGAGGGAGGGAGCAAGAAAAAGAGGAGAGAAAGAGTGTGGGGGATAGAGTGACAGAAAAGTAAGTGAAACAAGAAGAGAGAGCAACATAATGGAGAGACTGAGACTGTGTATGAGTTTTTGAGATGGAGAGAGAAGGGTAAGGGAGACCTAGAAAGGGCAAAATTGAGGGAGTGAGAAAGATGGAGGAAAGAAGCGAGAGCAAGAGAAAGATAAAAAGAGGTGGAATAGAGAGTGAGTGAGAGGGATAAAGAGTGAGAAAGAATGATAGATGGAGTTAGTGAGAGGGTTTAATGAGAGAGCAGGAAAGAGAAAAGGAAGAGAGTGAAAGGGAGAAAGTGAGAAGAGAGACTGAGGGAAGATCGAGTGAGACTAAAGTTAGTGAGGGGAAAAAAGAGAGGGAGAACAAGAGAATGATGAGAGATAGAGGGAGAAAAGGAGAGAGAGGAAGATGGACATGGATAAAGGGAGGGAGAGGGAAGGAGAGAAGAGAGAATGAGAGAGGGAGGGATTGAAGAGAGCGAGAGAGGAGAGAGAGTAGGGAATAGAGTGAGAGTAACATAAGAAGAAAGAGCAACAAAGGAGAATGTCAAAGAGTGTATAAGATAGAAAAGAGAATAAAGAGTGAGAGATTATAATAGAGAATGAAATAGAGAGCGAAGAGAGAAAAGTGGAGCAAAGAAGGGAGACGAGAGTGAGATAGAGAGCGAGAAATGGAGCAAAAGGTGAGAGGAGAGAGATTAAGATAGAGTGAGAGAGTGCATGAGTGTGTGGATAGAGAGAGAAGAGTAAGCTACATAAGGGAGATATAGAGAGTGCAAGATTGAGGGAGCAAGAAAGATAAAGGGAGAGATTAGGGCCGATAATGAGAAAAGGACTTAGAGAGTCAAAGTGATCTAGAGAAAAAGAGGAAAATAAAGTGAGTGAGTAAAAATAATATAAGAGAGGGAAGGAGAGTGAGAGACGAGAGAGAAAAAATATATTAACTGGATGGGAAGAGCGAGAGTGTGAGAGAATGAAAGAGAGAGTGAGGGAGGGAGCAAGAGAGAAATATTGATAGAGTTGGATATAGTGATAATAAGAGTAATGAATAGAGAGAGGGATAGAGAGAGGGAGAGTGGGGGAGAGAAAGAGAGAGAAGTGTGAGAGTAAGTAAGAAACAATGAGAGAAAGAAGAGAGAAGGATTGAGAAGGATAAGAGTTGGAAAGCGAGAGATAGAGTGTCTCTGAGGGATAGGGGAGAAAAAGATTGAGCAAAGAGAGAAGAGAGAGTGACTAAATAGAGAGCAAAAGAGAGAAGCATAACAGAGCGAGAAAGAAATATAGAATAGAGAGTGAGTGAGAGAGAGAGGTAGGGAGTGAGAGATTGAAACAGAGAGAGATTGTGAGAGACAAATAGATAGAAAAAAATGATTGAGGAAAAATGGAGCAAGAGAGGGTTAGTGACATGGATATAGGGAAGGAGTGCAAGAGAATGAGTGAGAGATCAAGAGAGAGATAAAGATTGAGAGAGAACAGAGCGAGGGGGATGCAGAGGTAGAGTGGGAGAGTGGAAGGTAGAGAGTGAGACAGTGTGTGAAAGAGAGTGGGGGAGATTGAAAGAGGGAGACGTAAATAGGGAAGGAGGAAATATTGAGTGAGAGAATTGAGAAAATATGGAGAAAAATGGTAGAAAGAATGAGAGAGAAGAGAGACAAAAAAAAGACAGATCACAAAAGAGAGAAACAATAGATAATGGAAAGATAAAGAGATAGGTTAAGAGTGAGAGTGATACAGAGATGATGATAGGGACTTGGAGAGAGAGAGAGTGAGGGAATAAGAGATAGTGAGAGAGTGTGTGTGTGTGAGAGACTAATGGAAGAGAGAATAATAGAAGAGAGAGCAAGAAAGATAGAGAATATATAGTGAAAAATAAAGAGAGGGAGTGAGAGATTGAAGAGAGAAGGAATGAGAGAGAAGGAGAGATAGAGAGAGAAATAAAGAGAGAAGAGAGTGTGAAGGAAGATAGAGCAAGAGAGAATAACCTAGAGGAGAAGAGGGAGAGAGAATTGAGAATGAGTGTGAGAGAGAGGGAGGGGGAGATAGAGAGTGCATTTCTGTGAGAGAGAGTGAGTGCATTTCTGTGAGAGAGAGTGAGAGAGAGAAGAGTGTGGGAGATAGTGAGAGAGAGAGCCAGAGAGGGAGAGCGATAGAGTGGAAAATCGACAGAGTGGAAGAGTAAGAGCGACAGAGTGAAAGAGTAAAGAGTAACATAAGAGAGTGAGAAAGAGAGAGTGAGGGAGTAAGAGTGAGGTTTAAATTAAATAAAGAGCCATAGGGAGTAGATAGAAAATTGAATAATGGGATAAAGGGAGTAGATAGAAAAGTGAGGCTAAGAGAAAGAATGGCAAGAGAGAGAGAAGGAGAGAGATAGAGAGAATGGGAGAAAGTACTAGAGAGAAGAAGTGAGAAAGGAAGAGTAAGTGTGAAAGAGGAGCAAGAGAGAGGGGGGTGAAAATTTGAGAGTAATAAGGGTTTTGATTGAGAGAGAGTGAGAGAATAGATTGATAAATTGGTTGATAGAAAGATAGAGATAGAAACATGAGAAAAAGGAGGAAAGAGAGAAAACAACGTAGCGAGAAAGAAATGGAGAGTGTGGGGGAAAGATAGCGAGAGAGATCAAGAAAGAGAGCTTAGGAGAATGAGCTACATAAAGTGTTATAATGTTTGGATTTGAAGGAAAGGGAGAGAGGAAGAGTGATAGTGAAATTGAAGAGAGAGAGGAAGGGAGAAAGAGAGAGAAAGCAAGAGAGCGAAAGAGAGAGAGGGTAAGTGTAATCATGAGGAAAGAGAGAGGGGAGAAAGTAAAAGTGCGAGTGAAATTGAAGAGAAGAGAAAGAAAGGGAGACAAAGTGCAAGAGAGAAAAAATAGAATAGAGTGAGGAAAAAGAGAGTGACAGAGAGATAGTGAGATGAAGAGAGAGCGATAGATGCTAGAGAAATAGATGATAGAGAAAAGTAGGATTGAGTGAGAAACAATGAGAAAGCAATGAAAGTGCATGATTGACAAGAGATGAAAGAGAACCAAGAAAGTGAGGAAGTGAGAGAGAAATGAGATATAAAGAGCAAGAGAGTGAGTGAGGGAGTGAGAGAGAAAGATAAATTAAGAAAGTGGAAGAGACTGAGTAGAAGAGTGAGGTAAATAGTGTGAGATATATACAGAGAGAAGGAGAGAGGGAGGAAGGGAGCAAGAGGGAGAGGAAGAGAGGAAGAGATGTGTGAGAGGAGGTGAGAAATGATGAGAGAGAAGAGGCAAAGAATAAGACAGAGAGAGATGAGAGTAAGATTGAAAGAGAGAAAATTAGGGAGAGAGGGAGGCAATAAAGAGTGCGGAATATAGTGAGAAAGAAAAACAATAAAGGGAAACATAAGAGAGAGAGAGAGAAAAAGACAGAGAAAGGGAGGTATAATAGAGAGAGAGCATGAGTGGTAAAGAGAAAGAAATAGAGAGATAGAGGAAGGTCGTGAGAAAGATTGATGAGAGAGGGAGCAAGAGAGGGAGAGAAGGGGAGAGAGGGAGAGCAAGAGCGAGTGAGAAGGGGAGAGAGGGGGAGCAATAGAATGGATGATAAAGTGTGAGAGAGAGGAATTGTAAAAGGAGAGAGGGGGAGAAAGTGTGACAGAGATAAAGAGAGATATAGGAAAGCGTGAGAGAGGGAGTGAGGGAGGGGAGAGAGAGGAGAGAGAGTAGGAGGACGGACAAAGAGCAATAGTAGAGAAGAGGGAGCATCAGTACACAGAGTAAGTGAGATAGACTTATCAATGAGTGGGAAAGAAAAAAGAAGGGAGTGAGAGAAGCTAAATAGAAGGAGAGAGAAATAGTCGGATAAAGAGAGTGAGAGAGAAGTTGGAAGAAAAGAGAGTGAGAGAAAGAGGGAGATGGAGATAGAGAGGTGAAGTGAGGGGGAGAGAGAAACATAGAAAGGAGAGGGTGAGAAATAGGAGTAAGAGTGATAGTGAAATTTAATAGAGGGAAAAAGAGTGAGGGAGATGAGAGAGTGAAGAAAGAAATAGAGAGAGTAAGAGAAAGGGAGAGAGGGGTAGGGAATGAGATTTAGTGGGAGAGAGATGGGGGGATGAATTGGAAAAGAGTGAGAAAGAGAGGGGAAGAGTTTGCGAGAAAGAGAAAAAAGAGCACGAGGGAGAAAGGGAGAGAGGGAGAGAAGGATGGAAGCAAGAGAGTGGAGAGAGAGTGAAAGAAAGATCGATAGGAGAGAAAGGAAAGAGAGCAGTAAAAGAGAGAATAAGTGAGAGAAATGATCATGGAGCGAGAGAAAGAGAGGAATGAGGCATTAAGAGTGATAGTACAACTGAAGAGAGACGAAGAGGGAGCGAGGGAGCATAAAAAGAGAGACAGAAGAGAGAGTGAGAGAGTGATAAAGAAATCCACTATATGTTTTACTTCAAGCAATACATGGAGCATCTCGGTTCGAGTCCAAGTGGCGGCATAAATATTAATTCATGTTAATACTAAAGATATAATACTGGGTTCGAAAGTCCCAAGTTTTTCTATGAAGAGCTGGTCTAATTCTAGAGATGGAATAGAGAGTGAGAGAGGGTGAAAGAGGGAGTGAGAAATAGAGATAGGAGGAGGTAGTGGGAGGGTCTAAAGAGAGCACAAGAATGAGGAAGAACTGGAGAGTGAAAGGGAGAGAGAGTGAGAAGAGAGACTGAGGGAAGATCAAGTAAAAAGTAAGTGAGTTAGGGCAAAAAAGAGAGGGAGAACATGAGAATGATAAAGAGAGAGGGACCAAAGGAGAGAGGGAGATGGAGAGGGATAAAGGGAGGGAGGGAGAGAATAAAGAGAATGGGAGAGGGAGGATTGGAACCAAGGGAGCGAGATAGGAGAGAGTGTGGGGAATTAAGTGATAGAAATGTAAGAAGAAAGAGAGAAGACAGTGAGAAACAAAGGTGAGTTTAAAAGAAAGTATAAGATAAAAAAAGAAAATAAAGATTGAGAAAGAGAGAGAGTGAGAAAATAATAGAGAATGTGATAGAGAGAAGAGTAAAAAAAAGAAGCGAGGGGAAGTTAGGAGAGAGTGGGAGAGAAAAAATAAGATCGTAAGAGAGAGTGAGATAGAGAGCGAGAAATTGAGCTAAAGAGGGTAACAAGGAGTGTGATTGAGAGAGAGTGAGAGAGTGTATGAGTGTGTGAGATGGAAAGAGAAAAGTGAGTTACATAAGCAAGAACTAGAGAGGGCATGTTTCGGGAGTGAGAACGATTGAGGGAGAGAGTGAGACCTGATAAAGAGAAAAAAAGTGAAAGATTCAAAGCAATCTGGAGAGAAAAAGGAAAATAAAGAATATAGGAGAGGAAATGAGAGCGAGGACAAGAAAGAAAAAAGATAAACAAGGTGGGAAGGGAGAGAGAGTGTGAGGGAGGGATTAAGGGAGAAGAATGAGATATAGAGAGTGAGAGAGGGAGCAAGAGAGAAATATAGATAGGGAGGGATAGAGTGAGAACACGAGTAATGAAAGAGAGTGAGAGAAGGGGTGACAATGAGAGGGCGATAGAAAGAGAGAGATAAGTGTAAGAGAAAGTGGGAAATAATGAAAGAGAGGAGAGAGATAAGTGTGAGAGAAAGTGAGAAATAATGAGTGACAGATAGTGTGTTTGAGGGATAGGGTAGAAAAAGATTAAGCAAAGAGAGAAGAGAGAGTGAATGAAGAGAGAGAAGAGCAAGAGAGTGAGAAAGAAAGATAGAAATGAGAGTTAGAGAGAGAAGTTAAGAGTGAGAAAGAGAGATAGAGAAGAGTGAGAGAGATTGAAGAGTGAAAGATTGAGATAGAGACAGATTGTAAGAGGCAAATAGTGAGAAAAAGTAAAGGACAAAAAAGAGAGCAATAGAGGGTTAGTGAGAGGGATAGAGGGAAGAAGAGCAAGAGAATGAGTGATAGAGACAATGAGAGAGAGAGTGACGGGGATGTAGACGTAGAAGGAGAAGTGAGAGAGCGTGCGAAAGAGAGAGGGGGAGAGAGAGAAAGAGGGAGACATAAAGAGGGAAGAAGGAAAGTGATAGATGGAGAGAGAGTTGGGGATATATAGTGAGAAAGGGTGAAAGGAATGAGAAAGAAGAGAGAAAAATAAAAGACAGATTAGGAGAGAGAGAAAGAATAGAGAAGATTAAGGTAGAGGGACGGGTTATGAGTGAGAGTGATATAGAGATGAAGAGAGGGACTGGGAGAGAAAGAGAGATAGAGAGAACACAAGGAAGAAAGAGTGTGTGTGCGAGTATGAGAAATGGAAGAGAGATTAATAGAAGAGAGAGCAAGACTGATAGAGAATAAAAAGTGAGAAATAGAGAAATCAAAAGGGAAGAGTGGTGAGGGAAGAGAGAACAAGAGGAAATGGAAGAGCAAGAGAGATAGTGAGGAAGGCAAAGTGGGAGAGATGAGAGAGTGAATGTGTGTGTGAGAGAGGGGGAAAGAAGAGAGTGTGAGATAGTGGGAGGGGGAGGGGCAGAGAGAGTGTGAAAGAGAGAAAGCAAGATAGAGTGGGGGATAGACAAAGAGAAAGAGTAAGAGGAGAGGAGAACAGAGTAACATAAGAGAGAGCGGGAGAGAAAGAGAGAATAGAAAGTGAGAAATAGAGAAGGAGGGAGTAAGAGAGAGAATTAAACTAACTAAAGGAACAAAGGGAACAAGAAATAGAGATAAAATTATACAAAAAAAGTAAAGGCAGGAGAAGGAAGTGCAAGAGAGAGGGAGGGAGAGAGGGAGGATGAGAGAGAGTGCAAGAGAGAAGAACAGAGAAGGAAAGAGCAATAGTGAAAGAGAATTATGAGAGAGGGGGCGTGAGAAGGAGAGAGTAATAGAGAGTGAAATGAGAGAAAGGAGAGAGAGTCGAGAGAGAGGAGGGAGTGACAGAGGGAGTGAAAGATTGTGGGACTGAGCGGGAGATAATAAATAGATAAAATTGGTAGGTAGAGAAAGAGATTAGACCATGAGATAAAGTGGGAGAGAGAGAAAATAAACTAGCGGGAAAGAAATGGGGAGTGCGGGAAAAGAGAATGAGAGAGATTGAGTAAGACAGATTAAGATATGGAGCCAAGAAAGTTTGAGAATGTATGGCTTTCAGAGAAAGAGTGAGGGGGAGGAAGAGTGACAGTGAAATTAAAGAGAGAATGAGGAAGGGAGAAAGGGTGAGAGAAAGCATCAGAGATAGAGAGAGAGGGTGAGTGTAATCATGAGGAAAGAGAGAGAGAGGGCGATAGAAAGAGTTAGAGTGAAATTAAAGAGAAAGAGATGAGAAAGAATGGAAGACAGAGTGCGACAGAGAAATAGAGAGAAAAGAGAGTGAGGAAAAAGTGAGCAAGAGAGAGAATGAGAGAGTGAGACATAGAGATGGATAAAGTGCATGTGAGATAATAGACGAGAGACCAAGGGGGGAGAGAGTCAATAGGGAGGGAGGGAGCTTGGGAGAGAAATATAGTATAAAGTGAGAAACAATGAGAAAGAGATGAAAGTTCTAGATTGAAGAAGAGATAAAAGGATTCAGAGAAAGTGAAGAAGCAAGAGAGAATTAAGAGATAAAGAGCAATAGATTGAGCGAGGGAGAGAGAGGGAAAGTTATATAAAGGTAGTGGGAGAGAGTGAGTTAAACATAGTGAGATATACTGAGAGAAAAGGAGACAGGGAGAGTGGGAGTGAAAAAGGGAGAGGGAGAGAGAAATAGATGTGTGAGAGAAGGTGAGAAATAATAAGAGATAGAAAAGGCAGAGAGAGAAAGAGAGCTAAGATTGGGATTGAAAGAGAGAATAGGGAGAGAGGGAGAGCAGGAAAGAGTAAGGGATGGAGTGAGAGAGAGCAAAAAACTAAGAAAGTGAGATAAAAGCGTGTGAGAGACAGCATGAGTGGGAGTGAGGAAGAAATAGAGAGACGAGGGACGCCATGAGAAAGATTAAAGAGAGAGAGAGAGGGAGCAAGAGTGGGAGAGAATGTGTGAAAGAGAAATAGTAATGTTGGATGATAGAGCAAGGGAGCTTGAACGAGATGGGGAGGGAGAGGGAGAGCAAAAGAGTGGATGATAAAGAGTGAGAGAGGAGTTGTATGGGGGGAGAGATGAGGGAAAGAGGGAGAGAAAGGGCTAGATAGAGGTAAAGGAAAGCTTAACTGAGAGAGGGAGGGGAGAGAGGAGAGAGAGTGGGAGTATGGACGAGGAGAAGTAATGAGAGAAGAGAGAGCAGCGGTAGAGAGAGTAAGTGAGAGAGAGATAATAAAGAGTGAGAAAGAGAGAAGAAAGGAGTGAGCGAAGTTGAAGAGTGGGAGGGAGCGATAGGAGAGAGTGAATGAGAGAGAAATTGGGAGATATGAGAGTGAGAGAAAGAGGGAGATGGAGATATAGAGGTAGAGTAAGGGGAGAGAGAGTGAGAGAGAGAAAGGGACAAAAAAATGAGGGAGAGAAAGAGGAAAGGTAAATGAAATTTAATAGAGAGAAGGAGAGAAAAAGAGAGAGTGAAGACATATTGTGGGAAGAGAGAGAAAGTGAGAGGGAGTGAAATAAAGCAATAGAGAAACAAAATGTAATAAAGCATAATAGAAAGTGAGAGACTTAGTGAGAAAGGGAGAAAGTGAGAAAGAGATTGATAAAGGAAATATTATGGAGGGGTGAGAAAGAGAGATAGAGGAAGAGAAGGACAGAGATTGGAGAGAGAGAGAGGGAGTGAGTTGGTGAGAGAGAACAAGAAAGATTTAAGAGAGAGAGATAGGAAGCGAGAGAGGAAAAGAGCTCAAAAGATTGTGAACAAAATTAAGATAGGGAGGGAGAGTAAGAGGAGTGATAATGAGAGAAGAAGAGAGGGAGATGGTGAGGGAGAGAGAGAGAGATTAAGATAGACAGACAGAGTGAGACGGAGGGTAGCAGAGGGAGAGAATTAGAAAGAAAGGATGAGAAAGAGAGCGAGAAAGGGAGAGTGAGAGAGAAATAGTGAAAAGTGAAACTGTGAGAGACAGAGAGCAAGAAAGACGGAATGAGAGCGAGGATAAAGAAAATGAGCGGGAGGGAGAGGGAGTGGATGAGTTTGTGCATGAGGAGATAGAGAGGGGAGTTAGATAGTGAGAGGGAGAAATAAAGGGAAGGAGGGATTGAAATAGGGAGTGATCGAAAAATTTATGAGATATAATAAGAAATAATGATATGGATACTCTATTCTCTCTTTCTCTCCTTTTCTCACTCTTTATTCTCTCTTCCTCTCTCTCTTACTCTCTTATGTTACTTACTCTATTCTCCAATCCTGTTACTCTTCCTCTCTACCTATCCCCACTCTATCTTGCACTTCCCCTCTCGCTCCCTCTCTCCCCTACCAATATTTCTCACACACCTTCTTCTATTCTCTATTTTTCTCTACTCTCATTCTCGATCTCTCTCGCTCTGCTTCCCACATTCTGCGTTTCTTTCTTGTTATTTTATTTTGTCTCTCCCCCTCCATCTCATGTTCCTATCTCTTTCTCTATATATCTACCAATTTATCCATCTATTCACTCACTCTCTCTCCTTCTATCACTTTATTTCACTCTCTTTCTGCATCCCCTCTCTCCTACTCTTCTTTCACTCGTGCTCTTCCATTCTCTCTTCTTCTCTTGCACTCTCTCACATTTTATCTCTTCGTCTCCTTCTCTCTTGCTTTTTATTCCCTTACCCTCACTTTTATCTCTATTCTTGACTCTATTTCTTGGTCCATTTGTCTCTTTATTCAACTTAAATATCACGCTTACTCCCTCCCTCTCTCCTTCTCACTCTTATTCTCTTACTCTCTTATTTTACTCTATTCTCCTCTTCTCTTACTCTTTCTCTCAATCTATCCACAACTCTAACTTGCTCTCCCTCTCTGACACTCTCTCTTCCGCTCCCACTATCTATCACACTCTCTTCCCTTTTTCTCTCTTACTCTCTCATACACACATGCACTCTCTTTGAGCACTCTCTGTTTCTCCCTCACACTCTTTCTCCTTCCATTGTCTTGCTCCCTCACTCTTCAATCTTCTCCCTCTAACTCTCTATTTCTTTTTCTTTACCACTAATTCTCTTTTTAACACTGTCTATTTTATCTCTCTTTATCGATCTTTTGTTCTATCTTATGTTGTCCTTAATTCTCTCCTTTTCTCTCACTCAATCCCTCATTCTCTCTCACTCTCTCTATCTTCCACTCTCTCCCTCACTCTTTCTCTCCTTCTACCCCCACTCTCTCTCTCTCCCTATCTATTGCTTCCCTCCCTCCCACTTTCTCTTTCTCTTTTCTATCCCTTTCTCCCTAGCTCTCTCTCTTTTCAATTTCACTGCCACTCTTCCTCCCTCCCCCTCTCTCCCTTTCTCTCAAAACCATATATTCTCACATTTTCTCTATCTCAATATCTTAATCTCTCTTTCTCGATCTCTCTCACTGTCTTTTCCCTCATCTCCTTTTCATTCTCACTAATTTATTTTCTCTCTTCCCCCTTTATTTTTATCTTTCTCTCAGTCAACCAAATTATCAATCTCTTCTCTCGCTTTCTCTTAATTTAACTCTTCATTACTATCACTTTTCACACCACCCCTCTCCCGCTCTTCTTTCGCTCTTGTCCTTCCTTATTCTCTTCTTCTCTCTTGTGCTCTCTCATTTTATCTCTCTCTCCCTCTCTCTTGCTCTTTCTTCCCTTACTCTCTCTTTTCGCTTTTTTGTCTCTATTCCTTGGTCCTTCTCCCCCTTTATTCAATTCAAATCTCACTCTTACTCTATTCCTTTTCCTTTCTAACTTTCCATTCTCTCTCTTCCTCTCCTTCTTACTCTCAAATGCTACTCTATTCTCCTCTCCCCTTACTCTTTCTCTCTGTCTATCCCCCACGCTATCTCGCTCTTCCCCTGTCGCTCCCTCTCTCCCTCTACCTATATTTCTCACACATCTCCCTCTATTCTCTATCTTTCTCTTCTCTCTTTCCCAATCTCTCTCGCTCTCTTCCCACACTTTACATTTCTTTCTCGCTATTTTATTTTCTCTCTACCCCTCCAACTCATGTTCCTATCTCTTTCTCTCTCTGTAGCTACAACTTATCTATCTATTCTCTCACTCTCTCTCCATCTAACATTCTTACTCTTTCTTTCTCACATCCCCATCTCTTTCTCCTCTTTCACTCTGCTCTTTCATTCTCTTCTCAATTCACGCACTCTCTCTCATTCTCTCTCTCCCTCCTTTCTTGCTCTTCATTCTCTTACCCACACTTATCTCTCTATTTTTGTCTATATTTCTTGGTCACTCTGTATCTTTAGTCAATTTAAATCTCACGCTCATTCCCACCCCTCTCCTTCTCACACTCTATGCTTTCTCTCTCCCTCTCTGTCTCTTACTCTATGATAATTACTCTATTCTCATCTCCTCTTACTCTTTCTCCCCACACTAGCATGCTCTCCCTCTCTCACTCTCTTCTCTTCCTTCTGTCTCTCTCTCTCATGCACTTTGTCTTTTTCTCCCTCTTTCCCTTCCTCATCTTCTCTGTTGCTCTTCCTTTTTCTCATGTTCTCTCTTCCTTTATCTCCCTTATCTCTCGATTTCTTTATTGTTCTCTCTCTCTTTCTTTCTTTCTCTCTTTTTCCTCAATTTCACTCACTCTTACTACTCTCTCCCATTTTTTCTCGCACTCTATCTTGCACACTTTTAATGTCCCTTCCATTGCTACATATTCTCTCTCTCTTCTCACTCTTTCTCCTCCTCTATCCCCCACACTCTCTCTCTTGCATCCCGCCACCTCTACCTTCTCAATCACTCACTCTCCTTCCCTTCTCTTTCTCCCTCTCATCCCCTTCATCTCCCTCTCTCACTTGCTCACTCAATCTTTCCCTCCCTGGCTCTCTCTCTCACATTCTTTTATTCTCCCTCCCTCTTTTTCTCTAGCTCACTCTCTCTAGCTATATCTTCCTACACATTCTCTTCTCTCTCTATTTTTCTCTCCATCTCTATTCCACTCTCGTTCCCTCTCTCTTCAATCTCTTTCACTCCCTCCCTCTGTCTATTTTTCAATATTTAATCTCTGTCATTCTTTCCCTCGTTTTTATTATTCTCAGTTCTATTACTCTCACTCACACACACATACTCTCTCTGTCTCTCTCTCTCACTCTTTCTCTCCCAGTCTGTCTCTTCATCTCCATATCACTCTCACTCTTAAAACGCCCCTCTATCTTTCTTGTTCTCTATACTTTCTCTCTCTCTCTCTCTCTCTCTCTCTCTCACATAATCTACCTTTTATTTGTTTCTCTTCACTTTCATTTTTTTCAGCCATTCCCTCAATATATCCTCAACTCTCTCCTCCCTCTCTTACTTTCCCCCTTCCCTCTTTATGTCTTCCACTTTCTCTCTCCCTTCTACTCTCTCCCTCTATCTCTACATCCTCCTATCTCTCTCTCAATATCTCTCTTTTGATCACTCTCTCACTCGTTCACTTGCTCTCCTTCCCTTTGTCTCTCTTCACTAACCTCGCTTGCTCCCTTCCCTCTATCCCTCTAATTAACCATCTCTTGCTATATTTTTTCTCAATCACTTTTCTCTCTACTTCTCTCTCACAATCTATCTTTATATCAATGTTTCACTCTTAAATCTCTCTCACTCCCTCTCTCTATCTCTCTCTTTCTCAATCTATCCCATCCCTCCGCACACTCTCTATCTCTCGCTCTCCAACTTCTATCTTTGTCAATCCTTCTCTCTTCTCTCTCTCATTATTTCTCACTTTCTCTTAAAATTCTCTCACTCTTTCTCCCTCCCTCCCTCTTATCACACCTATCTCTCACTCTCTTTCCTTACTCTTGTTCTAACTCTATCTCTCTATCTGTAATTCTCTCTTGCTCCCTCCCCCACTCTCTCTTTTTATTCTCTCACTCTCAGTCTCTCTCTTCTCTCCCTCCCTCTCTCACACTATCTCCCCTTCCAGCTCTGTTATTGTATCTTTTCCTTCTTGTCTCTCACTCTACTTCACTCTCTTATATTCTTTTCTCTCAACATCTCTTTGACTCTCTCACTCTAATTCTCTTTATTGGTCTCTCTTTCTCCCTCTATCTTTCTCACTTCCTCAATCTTTCCATCTCTAGGTCTCCCTTTTATTGCTCACTTTTCTCTCTCCATATCACACATTTATACAATCTCTCACTCTTTCAATCACTCTCCCTCTAACCATCTTTAGCTTCATTTCTTGCTCTCTATCTAACACTCTATTACTTATTATCTCCTCCTCATTCTCTCTTGCTCTTCCTTTTTCTTTTGTCCTATCTTCCCTTACCTCTCTTCTGTCTTGATTTCCTTATTGCTGTCTCTCTCTTTCTCCCCCCTTTGTTTCTCCTCAATTTCACACACTCGTACTCCCTCTCTCCCTCTCTTTTCAAATCTCTCTCTTGTTGGGTCTTACTATCTCTTATATTGCTATCTATTCCCTCTCTCTTTGCACTGTCTCCTTCACTATCGACCACACACATCTCTCTCTCATGTCTCTCTCTCTCCCTCTCATCCCCTCCATCCCTCTCTCTCTCTCTCTCACTCCTCTTAATTATCTTCCTCTTTTCTTTTAGCTCACTCTCTCTTGCTCAATCTTCCTTCAGACTCTCCTCACTTTACTTCTCTCTCCCTCTCCATACCTCTCTCGTTCCCTCTCTCTTCAATCTCTCTCACTCCCTCTCTCTCTATTTTTAACTATTTATTATCTATCTTTCTAGCTCTCTTCTATTATTCCCTTTTCCATTACTCTCACTCACCCACATACACACACTCTCTCTTCTTCTTATTTTGTCTCTCGCTCTTTCTCTCCCAGTCTCTCTTTTCATCTTTATATCACTCACTCTTAATCCCTCTTTTTTCATTCTCTATTTTATCTCTCCCTCATAATCTCTCTTTTATTTCTCTTTCTTCTCTCTCATTCCTTTTACCCTTTCTCTCCATATATCACCCATTCTCTCTCCTCCCATTTTCCTCCTTTCCTCTTTGTCTCCCTCTTTCTATCTCCCCCTACGTCTTTCACACACTCTCTCAATCTCTCCCATCCACTCTCTCCCATTACATGTGCATCTCCCTCGTTATCCACTATAAATTTCTCTCTCACAATCTCTGTATCACACATTCTATTGCTATCCTTCTATTTTTCCCTCTCACTAACCCTCTTTTCCTCTATTTTTATCTCTATTTACTCTATTCATCTCTCACAATCTCTCTATATCTCAATCTTTCACACTTCAATCTCTCTTACTCCCTCTATCTATCTATCTATCTGTTTCTCACTCTCTACCTCTATCTCTCACTCTCTATTCTATCTTTCTTTCTCACTCTCTTTCTCTTCTCTCTCTTGCTCTCTCTTCTATCACTCTCTCTTCTCTCTCTTGTTCACTCTATCTCACACACTCTCTCTTCTACTGTTCTCTCCTTTCTCTCCACTCCCATACAACTCATCTCTCTCACTCTTTATCAACCACTCTATGATCTCCCTCTCCCTCTCCATCTCGTTCACTCTCCCTTGCTCTATCTTCCAACACTACTATTTCTTTTTCACACTCTCTCTCGCTCTCTTGCTCCTTCTCTCTCTCTTCACTCTTTCTCGTGGCCTCCTTCAACTCTCTATTTCATCCTCACTACCACTCATGTTGTCTCTCACACTCTTTATTATATCTCTCCTTCTCAGCTTTTTGCTCTCTGTTATGTTGCTTTTATTCTCACGCTCTCTCTCACTCCATCCCTCACTCTACCACTCTCCCTCTCTCCATAATCTCTCTTTCAATCCCAATCTCAACTCTCTCTTTCTCTCTCTGCCTTTTATATCTCTCATTATTTCTCACCTTCTCTTAAACATTTCTTCCTCTCTCCTAGTCCCTCTTTCACTCTCACCCTCCCTCTCTCCTTCTATCTCAGTATATCTCACTCTGTTTACCTTATCCTTCTTCTTACTCTGTCCCACTTCCTTTATATATCTTTCCTTGTCTCTCCCTCACTAAATCTCTTGATCTTTATCTCTTAATTCTCTCTCGCTTCCTCACTTTCTCTGATTCCTTTCATCTCTTCTTCAATCTAACACTTTCTTCGCTTTGTCATTGTTTCTCACTTTATACTACATCTCTCTCACAAGCTCCCTCCCTCCCCCTTTCCCTCTCATCTATTTCTCTCACACGTACTTTTTTCGTCTCACTCTCTCTCTTGCTCTCTTTTTCCTCACTCACTCTTCTCTCTATTTGTCTCTCGCACTCTCTCTTTCTCTTTCTTTCTCTTGTCTTTATCTTTAATTTCACTCACTCTTACCTTCTCCCTCCCTCTCTTTCCTCATGATTACTCTCACACTCTCTCTCTTTCTCTCTCATGCTTTCTCTCTTCCCTTCTCCTTTCCTCATTCTCTTTTCAATTTCACTTTCACTCTTCCTCTCCCCTCTCTCCCTTTCTCTCAAAGTCATACATTCTCACCCTTTCTTACCTCAATCTCTTATGCTCTCTTTCTCAATCTCTCTAACTCTCTTTTTCCACACACCCTATTTCGTTCCCACTTTTTATTTTTTTTCTCTCCCGCTCTATATCATGTTCTAATCTCTATCCTTCTCTACTTACAAATTTATCTATCTATTCTCTCACTCTCTCTCAATATAACCCTTTATTACTCTCTCCTTATCACGCCCCCTCTCTCATACTCCACTGTCACTATTGTTGTTTCATTCTCTCTTCTTCTGTCTTGCACTTTCTCCCATTCTATCTCTCTCCCTCCCTCACTCTTCCACTTCATTCTCCTAACCTCACTTTTCACTATATTTTTGTCTCTATTTCTTGGTCTCTTTGTCCCTTCAGTTAGTTTAATTCTAATCTCACTCCCTCCCTCTCTATTTCTCACTCTTTATTTTCTCTCTCCCACTCTCTCCTACTCTCTTATGTTACTCTATTCTCCTCTCCTCTTACTCTTTCTCTCTGTCTATCCCCCACTCTATTTCTTTCCCTCTCTCACTTCCCTCTCCCACTCCCACTCCCCCCTCCCACTATCTCTCCTCCTCTCTCTAACACACAAATGCACTCTCATCACTCCCTCTATTCCTTCTTCTCTTTCTCTCTCACTCTTCCTTTTCCTCTTATTCTCTCTTCCCTAACCTCTCTTCCCTTTTGATTTCTCTATTGCTCACTATTTCTTCTTTATCATTCTTTTTATCTCTTCTATTATTCTCTCTTTCATTACTCTCACTCACACGCACACACTCTCTCTTCCTTTAGTTCTCTCTGTCGCTCTTTCTCACAAAGTCCCTAACTTCAAAAGGGGAGAGAGTGAAAAAGAGTGATGGATATATAGAGATAAAGAGTGAGTAAAGAGAGAGAAAGAGAGTAAGAGAGAGCCAGAGAGTGAGAGAAAGAAACATAATAGAGAGTGAGACATTGTGAGAAAGGAACAGAGATAGAAAGAGAAAGATAAAAGGCAAGGTACGGGAGAGAGTGAGAAAGGGGGAGATAGATGGAGAGAGTAAGAGAGATTGATGAGCAAGAGGGAGTGAGAGATTGAGAGAGAGAAAGAAAGATTTAAGAGAGAGATAAATATGAAGCGAGAGAGGAAGAGAGAGCAAAAGATACTGAACAAGATTGAGATTTGGAGGGAGATTAAGAGAATGAGTGAGAAGAAAAGGAGAGAGGGAGATGGAAAGGTAAAGAGGAAGAGAGAGGGAGAGAGGAAGGAGAGAAGTGGGAGGGAGAGGATGAGTTTGAGTGAGAGAGATATTGATAAAGGAGAAAGTGAGAGAAGAGGGAGTAAGAGAGAGGGAATGAGAGAGAGCGATAGAGAAAATGAGTGGGTGGGAGAGGGAGTGAATAAGTGAGAAGGAGAGAGGGAGATGCAGAGGGAGAGTGGAAGAGAGAAGAGTAAGATGCGAAGAGAGCGAAACAGAGAGGGAAGTGGGGATTGAAAGAGGGAGGGATCAAGGGGTAAAGTGAGATCTATGATAAAAAATAATAAATAATGAAATTGTTATGAGGGGAGAGAACAAGATCTGAGAGAAGCTAAGAGAGAGGGTGAGGGAGGGAGTGAGAGAGAGTGAGATAAAGGGCGAGAAAGTGAGAGTAAAGAGAGAGAAGAGAGGGTCATAAAAGAATGAACACAAGAGAGATATAGAGAGGGAGCAAAAGAGAGCATGAAAACAATAAAGAGAGATCAAATAGAGAGTAAGAGATAGAGAGGAAGGGTGGAAGTGAAGATAAGGATTGAAGAGTGAGCGGCAGGAGAGGAGTGAGGATTAGACACAAATATAGATGGAAGAGGGACTCAGTGAAGATAAAGTAAAAGATTGTGAGTGAGAGGTAGAGAGAGGGAGATCTAGAGGGGATATGGAGATAACGGGAGGGAGAGAGGTTATAGAGAGAGACTAATTAATGAAAGAGGAAGAGAGGGGGAGGAAGAAGTGATAGATGGTTGGAGAGAAAAAGTGAGTAAGGTGATAAGTGAGAGTGATAAAAGAGTGCAAGGGTGCGTATATGAGAGGGGAAAAAGATAGCAATATAGAAAGAATAAGTGATAAAGCATAATAGAGAAAAGATCGAGAGTGAGAAAGAGTGAGAATGAGAGAGATAGAGGGAGGATGTGGGTGAGGTTGAAGAGAGTGAGAGTGAGAAAGAACAGAGAGCGATGGAAGATGTAGAGAGAAAGTTATAGCGAGGGAGAGTGGTGGTGGAGAATAAGATTTAGTAGGGAAGAGAGGCAGATGAATTAGAATAGAATGAGATGGAGAGAGGGAGGCAGTGTGCGTGGGAGAGAAATAGAGAGAGGGAGAGGGAGGGAGGGATGGAAGCAAGAGAGAGGGGGAGAGAGGGAGAGAAAGATTGAGAGGAGATAGAGAGGATAGCAAGCAATCGAGGACAGAGTAAGTGAAAGAGAGTGATCACAGAGCGAGAAAGAGAGAGGTAGTGTGGGTGTAAGAGTGAGAGTGAAACTGAAGAGAGAAGAAGAGGGACCAAGAAAGGGAGAGAGTGTGAGAGAGAAATAGAGTGAAGAGGTAGTGAGGGAAAAGAGAGCGCGAGAGAGGGAGAGAATGAGCAGGTAGAGAAAAGTGAAAATGATAGAAGAGAGAAAGAAAGAGGAATTGAGAGATAGTGATAAAGAAAAGATAGGAAGGAAAAAGGAGTGAATGAGTGAGTGCAAGAGGAGAGAGAGACAGAGGAGGAGTGAGATAGGGAGAGAGGGAGAAAGAGAGGTAAGGAGAGTTTGAAAGAGGGAAGGATCAAGGAGGAAAGAGAGATGTATGAGGGAAAATAATAAATAAGGAGATGGACATGAGTGGAGAGAGCAAGATGTGAGAGCATTTGAGAGAGTGTGTGTGAGGGAGATAGAGTGTGACAGAGAGAGCAAGAGATATAAGGATTGAAAGAGTGAGTAAAGAGCGATAGGAGAGGGATATAGAGGAAAGAGAAAGAGAGAGACAGTGAGGGGGCAAAACTCAACAAAGAAACAACAAGAGAGATGAAATCGGGAAGAGAAAAAGAGAGGGAGTGAAGATAGGGACTGAGGAGTGAGCGGGAGGGAGGGAGTAAGAGGGGGTAAGGCAAACATAGAGAGAGAAGAGATACTCAGGCAGTATAGAGTAAAAGATAGTGAGTGAGAGGTAGAAAGAGAGAGATATAGAGGGAGAAGAGGTAGAGATAGAAAGACTAAGAGATAGCTGAGAGCGGGATTGAAAGAGAGCGAATTACGAGAGAGGGAGAACGAGATAGTGAGGGATATAGTGAGAGAGAATGATTGCTTCCTCCCTCTATCTCTCTCATTCTCACTCTCTCCCACTCTCGCTTTTTTCTCTATTTATGCTTTATCAGTTATTCTTTCTATATTGCGATCTTTTTTCCCTCTCATATACGCACCCTTTCACTCTTTTATCACTCACTTATAACTTTACTCACTTTTTCTCTCCAACCATCTGTCACTTCTTCCTCCCCCTCTCTTCCTCTTTCATTAATTAGTCTCTCTCTATCACCATCTCTTCCTCCCGCTATCTCCATATCCCCTCTAGATCTCCCTCTCTCTACCTCTCACTCACAATCTTTTACTCTATCTTCCCTGAGTCTCTCTTCCATCTATATTTGTGTCTAATCCTCACTCCTCTCTTCCCACTCACTCTTCAATCCTTATCTTCACTTTCACCTTTCCTCTCTCTCTCTTACTCTCTATTTCATCTCTCTTTTTTGTTTTCATGCTCTTTTTTTCTTTCTCCCTATATCTCTCTTGTGTTCTTTCTTCTATGACCCTCTCTTCTCTCTCTTTACTCTCACTTTCTCTCCCTTTATCTCTCACTCTCTCTCACTCCCTCCCTCACCCTCTCTCTAAGTTTCTCTCACATCTTGCTACTCTATTCTCTTCTCCTCTTGCTCTTTATCTTTGTCTATCCCCCACTCTATCTCCATATCCCCCTCTCGCTCCCTCTCGCCCCTTACCAATATTTCTCACACAACTCCCTCTATTCTATATTTTTCTCTTATTTCTTTCTCAATCTCTTCTACCTCTCTCTCCCACACTTTACATTTCTTTCTTGTTATTTTATTTTCTCTCTTCCCGCCATCTCATTTTCCTATCTCTTTCTCTCTACATATCTACCAATTTATCTATCTATTCTCTCACTCACTCTCCATCTAATACTTATTACTCTCTCACTCTCTCTCACTCCCTCCGTCACCCTCACCCTCTATTCCTCTCTCACTCCCACTCTCTTCAATCTCCCTCACGCCCTCCCTCTATCTTTTTCATTCTCACTCTCTACTACTCTCACACTTTTCTCTGTTCATGCTTTATCACTTTTTCTTTCTATATTACTATTTTTCTTTGCCACTCATACACGTACTTTTGCACTCTTTCATCACTCTCTCTGATCACTTTACTCACTTTTTCTGTCCAACCATCTATCACTCTCTTCCTCCCCCTCTCTTCCTCTTTCATTAAACTCTCTCTATCGCCATCTCTCCCTACCACTACCTCCATATCCCCTCTAGATATCCCTCTCTCTACCTCTCACTCACAATCTTTTTCTCTATCTTCCCTGAGTCCCTCTTCCATCTATATTTCTATCTCATCCTCACTTCTCTCCTCCCGCTCACTCTTCAATCTCTATCATCACTTCCTCCCTTGCTCTCTCTCTCTCTCTCTCTTACTCTCTATTCATCTCTCTTTATTGTTTCTTGCTCTCTTTTGCCCCTCCTTATCTCTCTCTTTTGCTCATTCTACTGACTCTCTTCTCTCTCTTTACTCTCTCTCCCTCAATCTCTCAATCTCTCCCTCACTCCCTCCCTCACTCTCTCTCTTAGTTTCTCTCACATCGTGCTTTTTCCCCTCATAACCATCTCATTATTTATTATTTTTTATCATATATCTCACTTTGCCCCTAGATCCCTCCCTCTTTCAATCCCCACATCCCTCTGTTTTGCTCTTTCCCTATATTACTCCTCTCTCTTCCTCTCTCCCTCTCCATCTCCTTCTCTCCTTCTTTCTTATTCACTCCCTCTCCTAACCCTCATCTTTTCTATCTCTCACTATCATTCCCTCTCTCTTGCTCTCTCCTCTCTCACTCTCTCTTTTCTCTATATATCTCTCTCATCATCTCCCATTCCCTCACTCAAACTCATCCTCTCCCTCCCACTTCCTTCCTTCCCACTCTCTCTATGTAAATTTCTCTCCCTCTATCTCCCTCACTCCCTTTCCATCAACCTCTCTCCTTCTTTCCTTCTCACACATTCTCTTAAACTCCCTCCCAATCTAAAACTTGCTCACTATCTTTTTGCTCTCTCTTCCACTTTCACTTCCTCTTTGTCTCTCTCTTAAATCTTTTTTTCTCTCTCGCTCTCTCACTCCCTCTTGCCCATCAAATTCTCTTACTCTCTCCATGTAACCCCCTTTCTAACTCTCTCTCTCGCTCTTACCTTTTATCTCTTTCTTTTTCGCTCTCTTCCTTTCTCACTATGTCTCAATCTCTATTATGTTTCTTTCTTTCACTCTCTGGCTCTCTCTTGCTCTATTTCTATCTCATTATTCATTCTTTCTCTCCATATATCCATCACTCCTTTTCAGTCACTCCCGTATTTGCTCCCTCACTCTCTTTAATTTCACACTCTCTCTTACTCCTTCAATCCCTTCTCTCTCTTTCTCTTTTACACACTCACCTTTTCTCTCTCTCCCTCACTCGCCCTCCCTAACTCTCTCATGTTCCATCTTTGTTCTCTCTCTTGCTCGTTTTCTCTTACTCTCTCTTCACCCATTCTCTCTCTCTTCACTTCACTCACTCCTACTCCCAATCTTTATCTGTTTCACACACTCTATTCTCTCTCCCACTTTCTTTTGCCATCTCGCTCTTATTCTTTATTCTAAATCAACTTCTCTCTTTCCCTTCTCACTCTTTCTCTTCCTCTATCCCCACACTCTCTTTCTCTATTTCTCTCACTTCCCTCCTTCCTCTCTCTCTTTCTCACGCTCTCTCCAACTTTTCCATCTTGCCCTCCCTCTCTCTCTCTCTAATTCACTCTCTCCTTCTCTAATTATTTCTCCCTCACTCCCTCTTTCTATACCTTCCCTCGCCTTCCCTCTCTCCCTATATCTCTCCCATACTCTCATCCTCTGTCGCTCCCTTCCTCTCTCTTTCTCAATATTTGTTCTCTTTCTTTCTCTTTTTTTGCACACACTTCTCTAAATCTTTCTCCAATGTTTCTCTCTCACTCTCCCTACCTCATAAACAATTACACACAATATCTCTCTTTGCTCAATCTTTCTCTCCCACTATCAATCACACGTACTCTCTCTCGTGTGCTCCAACTTTTATCTCTCTGAATCCCTTTCTCTTCTCTCTCATTGCTTCACAAGTTCTCTCACACTTCTGTCTCCCTCTCTCCCTTCCGCTCTCTACCTCCTCTATCTCTCACACTCTTTTCCTTACTTTTGTTTTCACCTCTCTTCCTCTATCTACATATCTCTCTTGTGCTCAAACTTTTATCTCTCTTGATCCCTCTCTCTCATTGCTTCTCATATTCTCTCACACTTCCGTCTCCCTCTCCCTCCCCCTAACTGCCTCCTCTATCTCTCACTCTATTTTCCTTACTCTTGTTCTCACTCTCTCATTCTCTAACTATATATCTCTCTCCTTTTGTTCCCTTCCTGACTACACTTTCTCTCCCTTCCCAATCTCTTAATAGATTTTTTGCTCTCTTGTCCCTCTCTCTTTCCCTTTCTTATATCCTTTTCTCTCCCTCACTCTCATTTCTTTCATCTCTCTAGATCTGTTTTGCTCTCTCACTCTTGTTCTCCTTATCGATCTCACTCTCTCCCTATACCATTCTCACTCCATCATTATTGCCCTATCTAGGTCTCCTTTATGCAGGTCACTCTTCTCTCTCCATCTCATACACTCATACACTCTCTCACTCTCTCTCAATCTTTTTCGCTCTCACCCTCTTTAGCTCCATTTCTTGCTATCTATCTCACTCTTACTTACTCTCTTGTTCTTTCTCGCTCACTCTCTCTCTTTCCCTCTCTCCATCTTTCTCTTTTTTCTCTCTCTCCTCTTCTTTATTATTCTCTCTCCCTCTCTTTCTTATTCTCATTCTCTACTCTCTTTTTTTATCTTATACTCTCTTTTATACTCTCATTTGTTGCTCTCTTATCTCTCTTTCGTCTAGCACTTTCTCTCATTCTCTCTTCCACTTTCTCTCTCCTCTCTCTTACTTTCATCCCTCCCTCTCTCTTTCCCTCTCTTCTCTCCCTACCTCCCTTCCTCCCTCGCCCTGCCTATCCGCCTCTGTCTCCCTCTCTATTGCTCCCCCTCACTCTCTTTACTCGATCTTCCCAAAGCCTCACTTATCACCAATTTTCCCTTTTCACTCTCTCTCACTTTCTCTATCCTACTCTGTTTAAAGCCTTTCACTTCCTCCTATCTCTCTTTCTCCCTCACTAGCTCCATCTCTCTCTCACTCTTTATTCCACCTCTCTTTATCTCTCTCATTATCTCCTCTGTCTCTCACTTTCGACCCTCCCATTATCCCTCACTACCACTCTCTCACTCTCCCTCCCTCTTTCACTTTTTATCCCTCTCTCTCTCTCCAGCTCTCCTTATCTCCCTCCTTCATGCCCGCTCTCTCCCTCGCTCGCTCTCTCCCTTTCTCACTCTCTCTTTTCCCTCACACTATCTTTTCTCTATTTGTCTCTCACACTCTCTCCCTTTCTCGATCCCTCTTTCTCTCCCTTCAATTTCACTCTCACTCTCAGTCCCTCTCTATTTTTAGCTCTATGATCTCTCTTTCACACACTCTCAGTTCTACGCCTCTTGCTTCCCTTTCTCCACTCAATCTCTCTTCCTCTCTCCCCTGTCACTTGCTTCCTTCTTTCCCTCCCTCTCTCCCTCTCTCAATCTCTCTCTCTCTCAGACACACTCTCTATCCCTCTCTCGCACTCTTCTGGTTCATCTCACACTCTATCTCCCACAAAATCTCATTCTCTACCCACTCTCTCCCTTTTCTCACTCCCTCTTCCTCTCTCTTAAATCTCACTCTCACTCTTATTCCCCCACTCCCTCTCTCTTGCTCACTCCATGTTCACTATCTCTCACTTACTCTATCTTCAATTTCTCACTCTCCTCTCTTTCAGTTTTACTCTCTCTCACTTACACTCTCCCTTTCTCGCTCCCTCTTCCTCTCTCTTTGTTTTCACTCTGACTCTCACTCCCTCCTTCCCTCTCTCTTTCTCACTCCATGTTCAATCTCTGTCACTAAGTCTCTCTTTTATTACTCCTTCTCCTCTCTTTTATTGCTCCCTCTCCTCTCTATCCTCTCAGCCTTTCTCCCCCTTTTGCCCTCTCTCTTGCATCCTTCCCTCCTTGCCTCTCTCTCCCTCTCTCACTCTCTCTTTCTCTCTTGTACACACTCTCCATCTCTCCCTCTCACACTTCCAATTCATCCCCACTCTCTCTCCCACTAAATCTCATTCTCTACCCCCTCTCCCTCGCTCTCAATTCCTCTCCATATCTTCCATCACTCTCTCTTCTTTCACACCCCTCTTCCTCTCTCACTCCCATTGTCTTTAATCTCTCTCACTCCCTTCCTCTATCACTCTCTTTCTCAATCTCTTCCTCTCTTAATTTTTTCTCTATTTATGCTTTTATCACTTTTTCCTTCTCTGTTTCTCTGTCTCACTCTCTTTCTCGTACACATGCACACTCTTGCTCTCTTTTATCACTTTCTCTTATGACTGTACTCGCTCTCTCTCCAACCATCTTCACTCTCTTCCTCCCTCTCTCTCTTACACTAATTCAGTCTCCCTCCAACTATCACCACATGCTTTTTATATCTCCCTCTCTCTAGCTCTCACTCACTATCTTTTGCTCTATCTTCACTCCCTCTCTTGCTCTCTCTCTCTCTCCCACTCTTTATTTCGTATATCGTTATTGTTTTCTTACTCACTTTCACCCCCTCTCTCTCTCTTCCTCTTTCTTATATCACTTCTTTTCTCTCTCTTTACTCACTCTTTCTCTCTCTCTATCTCACAATCTCTTTCTCACTCTCCCTCCCTCACACTCTCAGTCTCTCAATTTCTCTCACATCTTTCTCTCTTCTCTCTATCCATCTCATTATTTCTTTTTTTCTCTCATAAATCTCTCTTTCCTCCTCGATCCCTCTCTCTTTCAATCCCCACTTACCTCTCCTTCTCACACTCTCTCTTTTGTACTCCTCTCTCTCACTCCCCTTCTCGCTAACTCTCTCTTGTTCTATCTTTCAGCACTCTCTATTTCTCTCGCACACGCTCTCTTCCTCTCTTACTCTCTCTCTCTCTTCAATCTTTCTCATGGCCTCCCTCTATCTCTCACACACTGTTATATCTCTTTTTCTTAGCCTTTTGCTTCTTGTTATGTTGCCTTTTATTCTCTTTCTTTCTCTCACTCTATCCCTTGCTCTCTCACTCTCCCTCTCTCCTTACTCTCTCTTTCAATCCTTTATCATCTCTCTCTTAATTTTTATCTCTCTTTTCCTCTTCTCCCTCTCATTATTTCTCACATTCTCTCACACATCTCTTCCTCTCTCCTTCTCCCTCCCTCCCTCTCTCCTTCTCTCTCCATATATCTCACTCTCTTTACCTTACTCTTCTTCTCACACTCTCCCACTTTCTTCATATATCCTTTTTTGTGACTCCCTGGCTCTCTTGCTCTTTATTCTTTATCTCCCTCTCTCTTTTTATCTCCCACTCTCTACTTCTCACGCACTATCTTTTGTTTTATCTTTCATCTCTGTCTTTATTTCTACCTTAACCTCCCCTCCCTCTCTCCCTCCAGCTCACTATTCAATCCCTATCATTACTCCCTCTATTGCTCACTCTCTTACTCTCTATTTCATCTCTCTTTATTATTTCTTTGCTCTCTTTTGCCCCCGCTCTGTCTATCTCTTGCTCTTTATTCTAACTCCATCTCTTCTCTCTCTTTTATTCACTCTTCTTATCCCTCTATTTCTCATGTCTCACACACTCTCCCTCCCTCACACACTCTCAATTGCTCTGACATCTTTCTCTCTCCCCTCATATCCATGTCATTATTTATTATTTTCTCACATATAACTCCCTTTCCTCATCGATCAGTGTCTTTTAATCGCTCCTTCCATCTCTTTCTCACTCTTTCTCTATCTCACACCTCTCTCTCTCTCCTCTTGCACTCACTCATTCACTCCCTCTCCCATCCTCTAATTATCTCTTTCACCCACTCATTCCCTCTCTGTTGCTCCCTCTTCTCTCATTTTCACATTCCCCTATTCGCTCACTCTCTCTTCCCTCACTCTATTTTTTTCTCACACTCACTCCCTTTTGTGCTCTCTCTTCCTCTCTCTTCAGTTTCACGCTCACTTTTACTCCCTCACTTCATCTCACTTACTCTCTCTTCAATTGCTCACACTCCTCTCTCTCCTCTCTCTTTCTCTCTTCTCAATCTTTCTCTCCCTCTCTCTTGCTTCTTTCCTTTCCACTCTCCATTTTCTCTCACTAACACTTTCTCCTTCTCTCTCTCTTCTAATTCACCCCCTCTCTCTCACTCTCATTTTCACTCTATATCTTCCATTACACTCTCTTCTCTCTCTCTTTCACTTCCTCTTTCACTTCCACTCTCTTCAATCTCTATCACTCCCTCCCTCTATCTTTCTCTTTCTCACTCTCTCCCTCTCTAGCTCTTTTCTCTATTTACATTTTATCACTTTTCTTTCTCTTTTTCTCTCTTTTATCACTCTCTTATCACTTTACTCAATCTTTCTTTCCAACCATCTCTCACTATTTCATCCCTCACTCTCTCCCAATTTCATTCTTTCATCCTCTCTCTCTCTACCGCCCTCTTGTCTCTATATTTACATCTCAACCTCTCTCCTTCTTTCCCTCCCGCTCACTCTTCAATCCCTATCTTCACTCCTTCTCTTGCTCTCTCTAACTTTTTATTTTATCTCTCTTTATTTTTTTTGCTCTATTTTGTTATCCCTTTGTCTCTCTCTTGCTCTTTCTTCTATCACCCCCTCTGCTTTCTCTTTACTCACTCTTTTACTTCCTCTATCTCTCTCTCACTCTCCCTCCCTAACACACTCTCTTCTAGTAAATTTCACATCTCGCTCTCTCCCTTCATAACCATCTCATTATTTCTTATTTTCTTTCGAAGATCTTTCTTTCTTCCTTAACCACTTCCTCTTTCATAATGAGGGGGGAGAGAGATTGTATAAGGGATAGAGGTAGAGGAGTGATGGAAGGGAGAGTACTGAGAGAGAGAACAAAGAGCCAAAAAGATAGAGAGGGAGAGAGGGAGTCAAAGCGAGAGTGAAATTGAAGAGTAAGAGAAATGGAGGGGGAGATTGAGAGAAAGCAAAGAGAATTGAAAGTGAGGGAAGAGAGAGCAAGAGAGAGGGAGTGAGCGAGAGGGAAGCAGAGAATGAGAGGGATGGAGAGAGAGTGAGTGAGTGCGTGAAAGATGAGAGAGATGAGAGAGAGTAGAGAGAGAAGAGAGGGAGAGACAGAGGAAATGAATGAGGGAGGGACTGATGGGGAAAAGAGAAGTGTTAGAAGTAATGAGAAGGAGATGAGAAGAGGGAGAGAAAGAAATGAGAGTAATTGAGAAAGACAGGATAGGAAGGAGAGCGAGAGAGAGGGTGAGGGATGGAGGGACAAAAAGAGTGAATATAGAGAGTAAAGGGAGAACAATTGAAAGTATAGCAAGAGATAGATAGAGAGAGAGAGAGAAAGCAAGAGAGAGCAGGCAAACGATAAAGATAGATGAAATAGAGGTTGAGAGAGAGAGACAAAGTGAATTAGAAAGGGAGAGATAGAGAGCTTGATGAGTGAGTGGGAGGGAGGGAGAGCGAGAAAGAAGTGGGAGTTAGTGAAGATCGAGCAAAATATAGTGAGTGAGAGTCAGAGAGAGGATGATGTAGGGGAGATATGCAAAGAAAGTGTGGGTGAGAGGGAGATAAAATGAGTGAAGTAATGAAAGAGGTAGAGAGCGAGGGTTGGTTACAAAGAAAAAGTGGGTAAGGAGATAAGGAAGAGTGATAAAAAGAGAGACCAATAGCGAAAGAAAAGAGAGGGAGATGGAGAGGGATAAAGGGAGGGAGAGAATAGAATGAATGTGTGAGGGAGGGATGGATTCAACAGAGCAAGAGAGACGAGAGAGAGCGAGGAATATAAAGAGAGAAATGTAAGAAGAAAGAGAGACGAAAGAGCAACAAAAGTGAGTGCAAAAGAGAGAGAGTGAGAGAAAATAATAGAGAATGAGATTAAGAGAGAGTGAGAGAAAAATGGAGCGAGTGAGGGAGAGGAGAGAGTGAGAATGAAAAATCAAAATGCTAAGAGAGAGTAAGAGAGCGAGAAATGGAGTAGAGACCTCGAGAAGGAGAATGATTGAGAGAGGGTAAGAGGCCTTATGAGTGTGACATTGTGAGAGAAGAGTGAGCAACATAAGGTAGCCTAGTGAGGGCAAGATTAAGGAGTGAGAAAGATAGAAGGAGAGTGTGATACAAATAATGAAAACAAGAGAGAGAGTCAAAAAGATCTAGAGAGAAAGAGAAAAATAAAGTGAGAGAGAGGGGAATATAAGAGAAGGAGGGAAGGAGAGTGAGGGATAAGTGCAAAAAATGATATCAACACTGGCATGGGAGAGAAGAGGGAGTTAGAGAGTGAGAGAATGAATGAGAGAGTGAGGGAGGGAGCAAGAGAGAAGTATTGATAGAAAATGATAGAGTGTGAACAATAGTAAGGAAAGAGAGTGAGAGATAGGGGTGACAGAGGGAGAGGGTAAGAGAAAGAGAGAGGGAGAATGAGAGGGAGAGAGAAAAAGAGTGAGAGCGTGATAGAAAGTAAGAAATAATGAGAGAGAAGAGAGAAGGATTGAGAAAGATAAAGTTGGAGATCGAGAGACAGAGTGTGTGTTTCAGTGATAGGGGAGAAAAGGATTGAGCAAAGAAAAAAGAGAGAGTGATTGAAGAGATAGCAAGAGAGAGAAGAGAAAGAGTGCAAGGATAGGGGAGAAAAGGATTAAGCAATGAAAAATGAGAGAGTGATTGAAGAGATAGAAAGAGAGAGAAAGTGAGAGGCAGATAATGAGAAAGTGAGAGAGAGAGAGAGGGGGTGAGAGATATTGAAGGGTGCAATATTGAGAGAGAAATATATCGTAAGAGACAATAAAGAGAGAAAAGAGATTGTGAATAAGTAGAGCAAGACAGGGTTAGTGAGAGGAATAGAGGAAAGGAGAGCAAGAAAAAGTGTGAAAAAGAGATCGAGAGAGAGATTAAGAGAAAGAGAATGAAGGGGAAGCAGAGGTAGAGGGAGAGAGTGGAAGGGAGAGAGTGAGAGAGAGTGTGTGAAAGAGAAATGGGGGAAAGAGAAAGAGGGAGACATAAAGAGGGAATGAGGACAGAGAGTGGGAGAGAGAAACTTTGGAATATATGGAGAGGATGGGTGAAAAGAATGAGTGAGAAAAGAGAGAAATAAAAGACGGATTAGGAGAGAAATAATAGAGATTGAGATAGATAGAGGGACAAGCTAAGAGAGGGACAGAAACTGAGATGAAGAGAGTGACTGAGATTGAGAGAGTGAGTGAGAGATTGTATGAGTGTGTGTGAGAGCTCGAGAGAGAGAGTGTGAGTGAGATGGAGAGAGAAGGGTGAGATTCATAAGGGAGATAAAGAGAGGGCAAGAATGAGGGAGTGAGAAAGATAGAGGGAGAGAGAGAGTGATAAAGCGAACGAGAGTGGGTGAATAAAAGAGATTTACAGATAATGAGGAAAAGAAAATGATAGACAGAAGAGGATATAACAGTGGGACTGAAAGAGAGGGACAGAAAAAAAGAGATATTTAGAGAGTGGGAAGGGAGAGAGAGTGTGAGAGAGGAAGGAAGAGAGGGAGATAGAGAAGAGATAGATAGAGCTAGAGAATGAAAGAGATAATGAGCAAGGAGCATGAAAGATATATATAGAGAGAGGGAGAGAGTGAAAATAAGAGTAAGGAAAAGAGAGTGAGAGATAAGGGTGAGACAAAGGGAGCGAGAGAGTTAAAGAGCGAAGGAGAAAGAGAAAGAGAGGGAAAAAGTGAGAAATAATGAGAGAGGGAAGCGAGAGGGATTGCTAGAGACAAAATTTGGAGAGAGAGAGAGTGTGTGTGTGTGAGAGAGATAGGGACAGGGAATGAGAGATGACATAATCACAGAAGAGAGATCAAGAGAGAGAAGAGCAACATAGAAAGAAAGAAAGAATAGAGAGTGAGAGAATAGAGCGAGGGAGTGAGAGATATTTAAGTGTGAGGGATTGACATTGAGAGAGAGAAAGTTAGATAGAAATAGAAAGAAATGAGAGTGAGGTAAAATAGGTTAGGAAAAGGAGAGTGAGAGGGAGATAGGGAGGGAGAGCAAAAGAATTAGTGGGAGAGAGAGATCAAGAGAGGGAGCAAGAAAGATGAGAAGGAGAGAAGGAGAGAGTGTGTGAAAGAGAGTGAAAAGGTGAGAGTGACAGAGATAAAGGATGTTGTAGCTAGAAGGCAGAAGGGACGAAATGGGAGAGATAGAGAGAAGAGTGAGCTAGAGAGAGAAAGTGAGAGAGAGAAATTATGAGAAATATTGAGAGTGAGGGAGAGAGTAGGAGCGAGGGAGAGATAGAGGGCAACAGAGCTAGAATAGGGAGAGAGATGTCGAGAGATAGAGAACAGAGCGAGAGTTGACAGGGAAAGAAATAAAGAAAGCAAGAGAAGTTGAGGAAGAGAGATAAAAAGAATAGAAGAATGAGAGAGAAAGAGCTGGAGATGTAGTGAGAGAGACATTATGAGAGGGATGCACATGGAGGGAGGGAGAGAGTGGGCAAAAGATGGAGGAGATGGAGAGAAAGGGGAGAGAGAGAGGGTGATAAAGTGTGTGGGTGAGAGAGAGAGAGGGAGATAGAAAGAGAAAGTGAGTCAGAGATATTGAGAAGAGAGCAAGAGAGAATGAGAGAGAATGGCAAGGTAAGAGAGAAAGCTAAAGAGAAAAGAAGAGCAAGAGGGAGGGGCAGAGGGAAGTAGATGGAGAGAGGGGTAAGGGGAGAGAGGGGCAAGAGAGATAAAATAGAGAAAAGAGCAAGAGGGTTGAGACAAATGAGAAAGAAAGAGAAGAGAGAGTTAAACAGAGTGAGAGCGAGGGAGACATAGAAAGAGAGAGGTGATGCAGGAGCAAGGGAGAAGATGGAGAGCGAGAGGGAATAAAGAGGTAGAAAGAATGAGGAAGAGGCAGACAAGAAAAAGATAATAAGAGAAAGGGAGAGAAGATATTAATATCAAGAGAGAACTTGATAGAGAAAAAAGTAGGAGAAAAGGAGAGAGGGAGAGGGAGATATAAAAAGAGAAGAGGGGATAAATAGAGAAGAGTGAGAGGGAGAGAGTGGGAGAGTAAGATAGACAACTAGAGAGGTATAGTGAGCTAGAATGAGTAATAGAGGGATTGAGAGAGGGAGAGGGAGAGGGAGAGAAAGGGAGATAAAGACTATGAGAGTTGTAGGGAGATGGAGGTAGAGTGAGGGAGTAGAAGCAAAAGAGAGGTGGGGGAGAGAGAGAGGGTGGGAGAGTGAGGGAGCAGAAATAAAGAAGAGAGTGACAGAGAGATAGGGTGTAAGAGGAAGGGTGTGGGAGTGGGAGAGAGTGAGAGAGAGTGATTGAGGGAGAGAAAGTGAGATAAAGATTGTGAGAGGAGGGATATGAAAAGAGAGTGAGGGAGTAGATGCAAAAGAAATATTGGGGGAGAGAGAGATAGCGGGAGAGTGAGGGAGAGAGAGGGAGAGAGCAAGAGGGAAGTTGCTGGAGTGGGAGAGAGTTAGAGAGAGTGTTGTTGAGAGGGAGAGGGAGAGAGAGAGAGGAAAAGAGATTGAAAGCATGAGAGTGGGAGATGGAGAAAAATAACAGAGGAGAGAGATAGAGTAAGCAGTGGAGAGAGATGAAAGAGAGAGGAAGGCAGATGAAGAGCAAAAGAGATAGAGCTAGCGAGGGAGAGAGAGCGGAAGAGATAGAGAATTCATGCCATCTCTATATAAATTTCTCACTCCCTCCCTCTGTTTCACTCTCTCAGCTTCCTCCACTCTTTCTCTTCCCCCTTTCTCTAAAGCTCCCCCTATCCTTAAAAGACACTCTCTTGCTCACTTTCCTCTCTCTCACCCTCTCTCACACACTCACTCTCCCTCTCTCTTGTTCTATTTCTCGGATTCTCTTCTCTATATCTCTATCCCTATCTCTCACTTTCTCTCACATCTTCACTTACACTTTCTTCGTTCTCTATCTCACTTTTTATCATGTGCTTTATTATGTTCTTATCTCTCTCCTTTCCTTTCTACCTTATTTCCTCTCTCTCTTTCCCACTCTCTCTACCTCTCGCTTACTCCCTCTCTTACTCTCCTCTCTCTCCCTCTGTCACTCCTTCGCACGACTCCCATTCTCGATCTCCCTCGCTTTTACTTTCTCTCTTACTCCATCTTATGATCCCTTATCCTTTCACTTCATTACTCTCACTCTCTCTCTCTACCACTTCACTGTCTCCCTCTCTCACTCTTCTCTTGCTTGTTATTCTCTTTCATTCTCTCCCTTTCTCACTCTCTTGCTTGCTTTCTCCACACACAGTCTCTCCCATTTTTTTACCTATGTTGGTTTTTTAGCTCTCTTTAGATCTCTCCCTCGAGAGTGAGCAAGAGAGCGAGTGAACTAGAAACAGAGAGATAACTGGTGGAGTGATAGGAATTGAGGAGAGAGCCAGAGGGAGAAAGAGGGAAAGAGCAAGACAGAAATAGAGAAGGAGAAACTCAGGGAAGAAAGAGCAAAAGATTGAGAGTGAGAGGTAGAGAGAGGGAGATATTGAGGAAGATATGGAGAGAGATGGAGGGCGAGAAGGAGAGAGAAAGATAAAAAGGGGAGGGAAGAAGGGACTGAGCGATAGTTAGAGATAAAGAGTGAGTAAAGATATAGACGAGAGTGATAAAAGAGACCAAGAAAGAGAGTTTGTGAGAGAGAAAGAGAGAGAGAGAGAGAGAGAGAGAGAGAGAGAGAAAAGTGATAAGTCATAAATATTGAGAAGAACGAGAGAGGGAGAGATGAGAAAGAGAGAGAAAGAGAGAGGGAGTGAGAGAGATTAAAGATTGGGTGTGACAAAGGACGTGAGAGAAAAAGAGAAGAGAGAGTGAAAGAAGATATAGAGAGAGCGAGCAAGAGTGACAAAGGGGGTAGAGAATGAGATTTTGTGGGAGAGAGAGTGGGAATGAACTGAAAGAGTGAGAGAGATAAACAGTGATTGTGTGTGAGGGAGAGAAAGGTAGACAGAGAGAGGGAGAGGGAGGGAGGGAGGGAAGGAAGCAATTGAGAGGGGAGAGAGGGAGAGAAAGATTGTTGGGATAAGTGAGAGTGGGTGATACTGAGTGAACATAAATCTAGAAAGAGTGAAGGATAGAGGGAGAGTGAGAGTGAAACATAAGAGAGAGAAAGAGAAAGTGAGAAAGGGAGACAGTGTGAGAGACAAATAGAGAGAAGAGAATGTGAGGGAATAGAGAGCATGAGAGAGGGAGGGAGTGAGCAAGCTAGCGAGGGAGCAAGAAAGAGAGAGATATGGAGAGAGGGAGAGAGAGGGGGGATTAAGAGAGTGAAAGAGGGAGGGAGAGCCAGAGAGTGGTAGTGATGGAAATTGGAGGGTCGAAAGTGAGAGGCAGAAGAGACAATGAGATAGAGAGTTAAAGAGACATGGAGATAGTGAGAGAAAAAGAGAGACAGATGGAGGATCTGAGAGAGTTTAAACAATGAGTAGAAAAGAGAAAGTGAGAGAGAGTGAGAAGAGGGCTGTGGGAAGATTGAGAGAGTATGTGAATGAGGGGTAAAGTGGGGGGAGAACAAGAGAATTATGAGATAGAGGGAGCAAGAGAGAGGGTTACAAAGAGGGTGATAGAGAGGGAGGGAGGAATAGATGGAAGAAAGCGAGAGGGAGGGATGGAAGAAAGAGAGGATATAATGAGATGGAGTAAGTGGAAAGAGAGAAAAGACAACAACAATGGAGAGTGTGAAAGAGAGTGTATGATAGAAAAAGGAATTGAGAGTGAGAGAAAGAGTGAGGGGGAGAGAGGATAATAGAGAAGACGATAGAGAGTGAAGAGAGAAAGATAGAGCGAAGGAAAGAGAGGAGAGATTGAGAGAACAAGATTGTAAAAAGAGTTAGATAGAGAGAAAGAAATTGAGCTAAAGAGGGAGATGGAGGGGATGAGAGGAAAAGAGAGGGAGGAAGGGATGGAGGGAGAGTGAGTTAGTGGGAGGGATATGGATGGAGGGGTGTAAGAGAGAGAGAGAGTGTTGTGTGTGGGGGACAGAAGAGGAGAAAAGTGAGAAGTGCGAGTGAATAAGTAGCAATAGAAGAGATAGTAAGAGAGAGGGAGAGAGAGTGGGAAAGAGAGGGAGAGAGGGAGTAAGGGCGAGTGAAATTGAATAGAAAGAGAAGGGGAAAAGAGAGAGATAACAATAGATAAATCGAGAGAGAAGAGAGGGGAAAAGTGAGAAATTGAGAAACAAAATGTGATAAAGTATAAATACAGAAAAAAATCGAGAAAGGGAAAGTGTCAAAAAAAGAGAAATAGAGGGTGGGAGTGAGAGTTTAAAGAGAGTGAGTGAGGAAGACAGGGTGAAAGAAAAGTGGGAGTAAGGGAGATAGGGTGAAAGAAAGAGAGAGTGATGGAAGATATAGAGAGAAAGTGAGAGTCAGGGAGAGAGTGGGAGAGAATGATGATTAGTGGGAGAGAGAGGGGGGATGAATTGGAGCAGAGTGGGTGGGAGAGAGGAAGAGAGTGTGTGAGACAGAAAAAGGGAGAGTAGGAGAGGGAGAGAGCTGGAGGGAAGGAAGCAAGAGAGAGGGGAGAGAGGGAGAGAATGATTGAGAGGAGAGAGAGAAGAGAGAGGAGAGAGAGCAATTGAAGTTAGATTAAGTAAGAAAGAGTGAACATGGAGCAGGTAAGAGAGAGAGCGAGGGAGTAAGAGTGTGAGTAAAACTAATGAGAGAAGAGAGAAAGGGAGAGAGAGTGTGAGAGAGATATAGACTGAAGAGAAAGTGAGGGAAGAATAAGCTTGAGAGAAGGAGAGAGTGAGCGAGCAAGAGAGGGTGCAAGAGATACAGAGAGGAAGAGAAAGAGAGGGATGAAGGGAGTGAAAGTGAGAGGCAGAGCAAGAGAGAGGCGGTGAGGGATAAAGTGAGCATCGAAAGAGGGAGACAGAAGTGAGTAAGAGAGAGATAGAAAGAGGTGGAATAGAGAATGAGAGGGAGGGAGAGAGTGAGTGAGAAAGTAAGATAGAAGAAGGTAGTGATAGGGTTTAAAGAGAGAGCGAAAAGAGAAATCACGAGAGAGTGAAAAGGTGATAGAAAGAGAAGAGAGACCAAGGGAAGATCAAGTAAGAGTAAGTGAGGAGTAAGAAATGAGAGAAAACAGGAGAATGTTGAGAGAGAGAGAGTGAGGGAGGGAAAGAGGGAGAGAAAGAGCGAGTGCATGTGAGAGAGAGAGAGAGAGGAAGAGAAGAGAGAGTGAGAGATAGTGGGAGGGGAAAAGAGAGTGTGAGAGTGGAAGAGCATGTTGGTGTGGGGGATAGATGAAGAGAATGAGTAAGAGGACATTAGAATGAAGTAATTATATAAGAGCAAGAGAGTGGGAGAGAGAGAATAGAGAGTGAGAAGGAGAGAGGGAGCGAGTGAGCGAGTGAGTATGTGATTTAAATTGAATAAAGATACAGAGTGACTAAGAAATAGAGAAAAAAATAGAGAGAAGTGAGGGTAAGGGAATGAAGTGCAAGAAAGAGGGAGATTGAGAAAATGAGAGAAAGAAATATTGGTAAGAAGATAGAGGGAGCGAGAGCGGGAGAGGGAGATAGAGTTGGGGATAGACAGAGATAAAGAGTAAGAGGAGAAGAGAATAGAGTAGCATAAGGGAGTAAGAGGGATGAGAAGAGATAGAATAAAGGGTTAGAAATGGAGAGAGATGGAGTAAGAGTGAGATTTGAATTGAATGAAGGGAATGAAGGACCATGAAATAGAGAGGAAAGAGCAAAAAGAGAGAGTAAGGGAAGAAAGAGCAAGAGAAATGAAGGGAGAGAGAGAATAAGAGAATAAGGAAAGATAAGAGCGAAAGAGGAGTGGGAGAGAGGTGGTGTGAGAAGTGTATTAATGAATGGTCAGATTGAGAGAAAATGAGAAAATAGTTTGATAAATTGCTTGACAGGGAGAATGATAGAGATAGGACCATGAGATAGAGGGAGGGAGGAAGAAAATAAATTAGTGAGAATGAAATGGAGATGAGGGAAAAGATAGTGAGACAGGTCGAGAAAGAGAGCTTAAGAGATTGAGATAGAGAAACTGTGTGAATATATGGATTTGAGGGAAAGTTAGAGAGGGGGAGGAGGAAGAGAAAAAGTGAAATTGAAAAGAGAGAGAACTAGGGAGAAAGGAATAGAAGAGAGAAAGAGAGAGTGGAAGAGATGGAAGCACTAAAGAGGGAGAGAGAGAGTGGAGGGTAGAGGGGGAGAAAGAGTGATGGAGAGAGTGAGAGAGAGGGAGAGCGAGAGGAAATGATGGACTGGTGAGGGAAAGAGAGAGAATAAAGGGCAACATAAGAGAGAACAATAGACCGAGAAAGAGAGATATAATAGAGAGTATTAGAGAGAGCATTAGTGGTAAAAAAAGAATAGAGTTAGAGAGAGGTCATAAGAAAGATTGAAGAGTGAGAGAGCAAGAGAAGGAGAAAGAGTGTGAGAGAGAATTAGAGAGTGCTTGAAGTAGTGCATGTGTATATGAGAGAGAGAGAGAGGAAGGGAAGAGAGTGTGAGAAATAGTGGGAGCGGAAGAGAAAGTGTGAGAGTGGGAGAGCATGTTAGAGTGGAGAATAGATTGTGAGAAAGAATAAGAGGAGAGGGGAATAGAGTAATATAAGAGAATAAGAGAGAAAGAGGGAGTGAGAGAATAAAAGGTGAGATGGTGAGAGAGGGAGGGAGTAAGCATGAGATTTAAGTTGAATAAAGAGACTGAGGGACCAAGAACTAGCGACAGGAATAGAGAGAAAAGTGAGGGTAAGGGAATGAAAAGCAAGGGAGAGGGAGACAGAGAGAGGATGAGAGAGAGATGAGAAAGAGAAGAAGAGAGAACAAATGATTAAGAGGGAAAGAGGAGCAGGAGAGAGGGGATGCGAGAAAGAGAGAGTAATAAAGTGTTGTATGGAGAGATAGTGAGACAATAGATCGATAAATTGGCAGATACAGTGAGAGAAAGAGATAGGAACATGAGATGGAGTGGGAGAGACAAAATAAAATAGCTAGAAAGAAATGCAGAGTGTGGGAAGAGAGAGCGAGAGATATCGAGAAAGAGAGAAAAGGAAAATTGAGAATAGAGGGAGGTGTGTGAGAAATATTGGTGGGGGTGAGAGGGAGTGAGAAGAGAGACACAATAGAGTGGGGGATAGACAGAGAAAAGAGTAAGAGGAAAAGAGAATAGAGTAACATAAGAGAGTAAGAGAGTGAAAAAGAGAGAATAGAGAGAGTAAGAAGGGGAGAGGATTAGAGAATGAGATTTAAGTTGAATAAAATTAGAGACAAACCGAGAATGGAGAAAAAAGTGTGAAAAGAGAGAGTAACGGAAGAAAGAGCAAGAGAGAGGGAAGGAGAGAGAAATGAGAGAGAGCATTAGAGAGAAGAAGAGATAAAGCAAGAACAAGAGCGAAAGTGGAGGGAGAGAGAAGTGGTGTGAGAAGTGATAGTAATTAAGGGTTGTATTAAGAGAAAGTGAGAGAACATATTGATAAATTGGTTGACAAAGAGAAAGATAGAGATTGGAGCGTTAGATTTAGGGGAAGAGAGAAAAATAGTTAGAATGAAATGTAGTGTAAGGGAAATGACAGCGACTGAGATCGAGAAAGAGAGCTTATGGGATTGAGATAGAGAAACTGTGAGAATGTGTTGGTTTGAGAGAAAGGGAGAGAGGGGGAGGGAGGAAGAGTGAAAGTGAAATTGAAAAGAGCTGAAGAGAGAAAGAGAGAGTGGGAGGGATGGAAGCAAAAGAGAGGAGAAGAGAGGGATTAGGGGATAGAGGGAGAGAAAGAGTGAGGCAATGAGTGGGAGAGAGGGTGAGCGCGAGAGAGAGTGGGTGATTGAGTAAGAGAAAGAGAGAATAAAGTTTAACATAAGAGAGAACAAAAGACTGAGAAAGAGCAATATAATAGAGAGTGTTAGAGACAGTATTAGTAGTAAATAAAAGGAAATAGAGAGATAGAGGGAGGTCGTAAGGAAGATTGAAGAGAGAGAGGGAGAAGGAGAGGGACAAAGAGTTTAAGAGAGAAATAGAGAGGGCTGGAAGATAGATCAAGGGAGATTGAGCGAGAAGGGTAGAGAGAGGTAGAGGAAAAGAATGGATGATAAAGAGTGAGAGAGAGGAGTTGTAAAGGAAGATATGGAGTAGAGGAAGAGAGGGAGAGAAAGTGCGATATAGAGAGAAAGAGGAAAGTTTGAGTGAGAGAGGGAATGAGGAAGGGGGACAGAGGAGAGAGAGTGGGAGGATGGACGAAGCAAAATAATGAGAGATGAGCTAACAAATCTTCAGAGAGTAAATGAGAGAGAGATAACAAAGAGTGAGAAAGAGAAATGAAGGGAGTGAGCTAAGTTAAAGACAGGGATGGAGCGACAAAAGGATAGAGAGAGTGATAGGGAAATTGGAAGAGAAGAGGGTGAAAGAAAGAGGGAGATGAAGATACAGAGGTAGAGTGAGTGGGATAGAGAGCAAGAGATAGAGAGATAGAGAAAAAAGGGTGAGAAAGAGCGGGAGTAAGAGTGAGAATGAAATTTAATAGAGAAAAAAGGAGAGTAAAAGGGAAAGGGAAGAGATATTGAAGAATGAGAGAGGAAGTGAGAGGGAGTAAAAGAAAGCAAGAGTAATGTTTGTGGGGATAGTGGATGAGGAAAAATCAGAGAAGAGAGACCATCAGAATACAAAGTAAGAGAGAGACAATAAATGGTGAGAAAGAGAGAGAGAGGGAGTGAAAGAGATTTAAGTGAGAGGGAGTGATGAAGGGAGAGAGAAGAGAGTGGGGGAAGATAGAGCAAGAAGGAATGAGTAAGATGGACAGAGGGAGGGTGAAGATGAGAATGAATGAGAGACAGTTAGAGAGAGGGAGAGAATGTTGAGGGGAAGTGCATGGGAGGGATAGAGGGAGAGAAAGAGAGAGAGACCATGTGTGGGAGAGAGGGGGACAAGTGAGAGATTGGGGGAAGGAGAGTGAGAGAAAGTAGGGAATAGAGAAAGATATTGAGAGGAGAGAGAAAGGAATTATGAAGAAAAAAATAAAAAAAGAGAGAGTAGAGACTGAGAGGGAGAGAGGGAGGAAGTGACAATGAAATTGAATAGAAAGTGGGAGATAAAAGAGAGAGAAAGAGAAAGAGTAAGGAAAGTGAGCAAAAGAGATGAGCAGGAGGGACAATGAGGGGCAATAAGACTTAGAAAAATGGTTAATAAGTGGGATAAAGTGACCAATAAATAGGGAGGTTGAGAGATACTTTGAGAGAGGGTATATAAATATATATATAACTATAAATTATAAGATAGGTCTATAGAGAAAGAGAGAGAGGGAGGGAGGGAGTGTGAGAATGAGAGAGCGTGGGAGAGGGAGTAAGAGGGATAGATATGAGAAAAAGAAAGAGGAAAGAGGGAGGACAAAAAGCATGAAGGTAATTTAGAATATGGAAGAGACAGAAAGAGAGCAAGGAAGGGAAATGAAAGGATTTGAGAGAGAGATAAAGTGAGAGAAGGTAAGAAGTTTGAATGAGAAAGGAGGGAGGATTTCTTGAAGAGCAAGGGTAGAGAGAATGATAGAGAAAAAGAGAGACAAGGAGAGAACGTGGCAGAGAGAGAGGATGGGAGGTAGAGGAGTTGAATAAGGGTGGGAGAGGAGGCGAGAGAGGGAGAAAAAGAGGAGGTAGTTAGAACACATTCAGGCTAGAGAGAGTGTGTAAGTGAGAGAGAGAGAGAGAGTTTGGAGCAAGGAAAAAATCAGAGAGGGGGAAGTTAAAGAGAGAAAATGTGTTCATGAAAGTTAGGGGGAGTGAGGGAGTGTGAGAGGCACAAGAAGTGAGTCCAAGGAAGAGAAAGAGAGTGAGGAAAAGAAAGAGAGAATGAAAGAGAGAGAGGAAGTGGGATATAGATAAAGAAAATGAGTGAGAGGAAGGGAAAGTGAAAGAGATAATGGAGAGTGTGATAGAGATAAAGTAAGGGTCTGGTCCCTATTTCTCTCTTTTTCCTTCTCTTTACCAATCATGCTCTCTCTCGCACTCCTTATTTTATCTCTCTTTCTAGTTCTTTTGCTCTTTCTTTGTTGCTCTTTAGTCATGCTCTTTCTCACTCTATCCCTCACTCTCTCACTCTGCCTCTATACATACTTCTCTCTCTTTCAATCCCACACTCAGCTTTCTATCTCTACCTCTTTTCTCTCTCATTATTTCTAACCTTCTCTCACACGTCTATTCCTCTCACCCTCTCTCTTTCACTCCCTTCCTCCTTCTCTCCTTCTTTCTCCGTATTCTACTCTCTTTACCTTACTCTTCTTCTCACTCTCTTATACTTTCTTTAGATATCTTTCTCTCTCACTCCCTCTCTCACTCTTTGCTCATTATTAGCTATCTCCCTCCCCTCCCTCTCACTCCATATCTCCCTCTATATATCTCTCTTTCAAATTTTTACTTGGTATCTTTTGCTTTATCTTGCATGAGTCTCTCTTCTCTCTCTTTGTTTTCCTTTTCTCCCTCTCACTCTCTCCCTCCCGATCACTCTTCAATCCCTATCTTCACTCTCTCTCTTGCTCTCTCTCCCTATTTCATCTCTTTTTGTTGTTTCTTTGCTGACTTTTTCCCCCTCTCTGTCTCTCTCTTGCTCTTTCTTCTATCTCGCTCTCTTCTCTCACTTTACTTACTCTTTCTCTCTCTATATCTTATGCTCTCTCTCTCTCACAATCTCCCTCCCTCACATACTCTCTCAATCACATCTTGCTCTCTCCCCCATATCCATCTCCTTATTTATTATTTTCCCTCATACATCTCTCTTTCCTCCTCGATCCCTCCCTCTTTCAATCCCTCCTTACCTCTCTTTCTCCCTCTCTCCCTATCTCACTCCTCTCTCTATCTCTCTCCTCTTGCTTTAAGTCATTCACACTCTCTCCCTCCCTATCGTTTCTTTATCACTCTCTCTGAATCCCTCTTTCTTTCTCTCTTCTAGCACTTTCATTTTTTTACCTACTCATTCTGTCCCTCTCTCGCGCTCTCTATACCCTCACTCCCTCTTCACTCTATTTCACTCTCACACTCTCTCCCTTTCTTGCTCTCCTCTCTCTTCAATTTCACTCTCACTCTTACTCCCTCACTCACTCTCTCTTTCTCGCTCCATGGTCACTCGCTCTCACTTACTCACCCTTCGATTGCTTGCTCTCCTCCCTCTCTTCTCAATTATTCTCTCCCTCTTTTCCCCTCTCTCTTGCTTCCATCCCTCCCTCTCCCTCCCTCTCTCCCTCTCACTTTCTCTCTCTCACACACTCTCTCCCTCTCTTCCTCTCATTCTATTCTAACTCATCTGCCTCTCTCCCCCACTAAATCTCATTCTCTACCCCCACTCTCCCTCGCTCTCATTTCTCTCTATATCTTCAATCGCTCTCTCTTTTCTATCACCCTCTCTTCCTCTCTCACTCCCACTTTCTTCAATCTTCTCACTCCCTCCCTCATCTTCCTCTCTCACTTCTACTCTAAAACTTTTCTCTATTTATGCTTTATCACTTTTTCTTTCTATATTACTATCTTTCTTTCCCTCTCATACACGTACTCTTGCACTCTTTTATCACTCTTTCTGATCACTTTACTCAATTTTTCTGTCCAACCATTTGTCACTGTCTTCCTCCCCATCTCTTCCTCTTTCATTAATTAGTCTCTCTCTCTCTCTATCGTCATCTGATTTTTTCTATCGCCATTCTCCCTATCTCTTTCATCCTCTCCCATCCACTTCCCTCACTCAAACTCATCCTCTCCCTCCCACTTCCCTCCTTCCCACTCTCTCTATGTAAATTTCTCTCCCTCTCTCTCCCTCACTCCCTTTCCATCTCCCTCTCTCCTTCTTTCCTTTTCACACATTCTCTTAATATCCATCCCAATCTCAAATTTTCTCACTGTCTTTTGCTCTCTCTTCCACTTTCGCTTCCTATTTGTCTCTCTCTTAAATCTTATTTTCTCTCTGTCGCTCTCTCACTCCCTCTTGCCCATCAAATTCTCTTACTCTCTCCATCTATTCCCCTTTCTAACTCTCTGTCTCTTACTCTTTCCCTCTATCTCTTTAATTTTTGCTCTCTTCCTTTCTCATTGTCTCACTCTCTATTATGTTTCTTTCTTTCACTCTCTGGCTCTCTCTTGTTCTATTTCACTCTCTTGACTCAATCTTTATCTCCATATATCCATCACTCCTTTTCAGTCTCGCTCGTATTTACTCCTTAACTCTCTTCAATTTCACACTCTCTCTTACTCCTTCAATTGCTTCTCTCTCTTTCTATTTTACACTCCCACCCACTCTCTCTCTCCCTCTCTCCCTCACTCGCACCCTAACTCTCACTTTTTCCATCTTCGTTCTCTCTCTTCACCCACTCTCTCTATTCAGCTTCACTCTCACTCCTACTCCCTCTCTTTATCTGTTTCACACACTATTCTCTCTCCCACTTTTTATTTCCATCTCGCTTTTATTCTTTATTCAAAATCAAATTCTCTCTTTCCCTTCTCACTCTTTCTCTTCCTCTATCCCCCACTCTCTTTCTCTATTTCCCTCACTTCCCTCCTTCCTCTCTCTCTTTCTCACGCTCTCTCCAACTTTTCGATCTTGCCCTCCCTCTCGCTCCATCTCTCTCATTCTCTAATTATGCCTCCCTCACTCCCTCTTTCTATACCTTCCCTCGCCTTCCTTCTCTCCCTATATCTCTCTCATAATCTCTTCCTGCTTCGCTCCTTTCCTCTCTCTTTCTCAATATTTTTTCTCTTTCTTTCTCTTTTTTTGCTCACACTTCTCTAACTCTTTCTCCAATGTTTCTCTCGCACTCTCCCTACCTTACAAACATTTACACACAATATCTCTCTCTGTTCAATCTTCTCTCCCACTATCCCTCACTCGTACTCTTTCTTGTGAGCTCTAACTTTTATCTCTCAGAATCCCTCTCTCTTCTCTCTCATTGCTTCAGAAGTTCTCTCACACTTCTGTCTCCCTCTCTCCCTTCCTCTCTGTGTCTCCTCTATCTCTCACTCTCTTTTCCTTTCTCTTGTTCTCACCTCTTTTCCTCTATCAATATATCTCTCTTGTGCTCAAACTTTTATCTCTCTCGATCCCTCTCTCTCATTGCTTCTCATATTCTCTCACACTTTTGTCTTTGTCTCCCTCCCCTTAACTGCCTCCTTTATCTCTCACACTCTTTTACTTACTCTTGTTCTCATTCTCTCACTATCTAACTATATATCTCTCTGCTTTTGTTCCCTTCCTAAACACACGTTCTCTCCCTTCCCAATCTCCTAATAGATTTTTCTCTCTTGTCTCTCACTCTTTCCTTTTCTCTCCCTCACCCTCATTTCTCTCATCTCTTTAGATCTCTTTTGCTCTCTCACTCTTGTTCTCCTTATCGCTCTCACTCTCTCCCTCTATCATTCTCACTCCATCATTCTTGCCCTATCTAGGTCTCCATCTTGCAGGTCACTATTCTCTCTCCATCTCATACACTCATACACTCTGTCACTCTCTCTCAATCTTTCTCGCTCTCACCCTCTTTAGCTCCATTTCTTGCTATCTATCTCACTTTCACTTACTCTCTCGTTCTTTATTGCTCACTCTCTTCTCTCTTTCCCTCTCTCTGTCTTTCTCTTTTTTATTATTCTCTCTCCCTCTCTCTCTCTTTCTCATTCTCTACTCTCTTTTTTTTATCTTATACTCTCTTTTATACTCTGATTTGTTGCTCTCTTGTCTCTCTTTCCTCTTACTCTTTCTCTCATTCTCTACTCTACTTTCTCTCTCCTCGCTCTTACTTTCATCCCTCCCTCTCTTTCCCTCTCTTCTCTCCCTACCTCCCTCCCTCCCTCGCCCTCCCTATCTCCCTCTGTCTTCCACTCTATTGCTCCCCCTCTCTCTCGCACCATTCTATTGCTCTTGCGCTATCATTACCCCTCACTCACTTTACTCGATCTTCCCACAGCCTCACTTCTCAACATTTTTTTCCTTTCACTCTCTCTCACTTTCTCTATCATACTCTCTTTAAACCCTTTCACATCTTCCTATATCTCTTTCTTCCTCAATACCTCCATCTCTCTCTCACTCTCTATTCTACCTCTCTTTATCTCTCTCCTCATCTCCTCTGTCTCTCACTTTCGACCCTCCCATTATCCCTCACTACCACTCTCTCACTCTCCCTCCCTCTTTCTCTCCTTAATCCCTCTCTCTCTCCAGCTCTCCTCATCTCCCTCCTTCATGCCCGCTCTCTCCCTTTCTCACTCTCTCCCTTTCTCACTCTCTCTTTTCCCTCACACTCTCTTCTCTCAAATTGTCTCTCACACTCTCTCCCTTTCTCGGTCCCTCTTTCTCTTCCTTTAATTTCACTCTTACTCTCACTCCCTCTCTATTTTTAGCTCTATGATCACTCTTTCACACACTCTCACTTCTGTGCCTCTTGCTTCCCTTTCTCCACTAAATCTCTTTTCCTCTCTCCCCTTTTACTTGCTTCCTTCTTTCCCTCTCTCTCCCTCTCTCAATCTCTCTCTCTCTTTCTCTCAGACACACTCTCTATCTCTCTCTCGCACTCTTCTGGTTCATCTCGCACTCTCTCTCCCACAAAATCTCATTCTCTACCCACTCTCCCCCATTTCTCACTCCCTCTTCCTCCCTCTTAAATCTCACTCTCACTCTTACTCCCTCTCTCTTGCTCACTCAATGTTCACTATCTCGCACTTACTCTCTCTTCAATTTCTCACTCTCCTCTCTTTCAGTTTTACTCTCTCTCACTTACACTCTCCCTTTCTCGCTCCCTCTTCCTCTCTCTTTGGTTTCACTCTGACTCTTACTCCCTCCTTCCCTCTCTCTTTCTCACTCCATGTTCAATTTCTGTCACTAGTCTCTCTTTTCTTGCTCCCTCTCCTCTCTATCCTCTGAATCTTTCTCCCCTTTCCCCCTCTTTCTTGCATCCTTCTCTCCTTGCCTCTCTCTCCCTCTCTCACTCTCTCTTCTCTCTTGCACACACTTTCCCTCTCTCCCTCTCACTCTTCCAATTCATCCCCACTCTCTCTCCCACTAAATCTCATTCTCTACCCCCTCTTCCTCACTCTCAATTCCTCTCTATATCTTCCATTACTCTCTCTTATCTCACACCCCTCTTCCTCTCTCACTCCCATTGTCTTCAATCTCACTCAATCCCTCCCTCTTCCTCTCTCACTCCCATTGTCTTCAATCTCACTCAATCCCTCCCTCTATCACTGTCTTTCTCAATCTCTTCCTCTCTCAGTTATTTCTCTATTTATGCTTTTATCACTTTTTCCTTCTCCATTTCTCTGTCTCACTCTCGTTCTCGCACACATGCACACTCTTGCTCTCTTTTATCACTTCCACTTATCATTGTACTCGCTCTTTCTCTCAAACCATCTTCATTGTCTTCCTCCCTCCCTCCCTCTTTCCATGTTCCATTAATTCAGTCTCTCTCCCTCTATCGTCTTCTCGCCCGACAACTATTACCATATGCTTTTTATATCTCCCTCTCTCTAGCTCTCACTCACTATCTTTTGCTCTATCTTGCCAGAGTCTCTCTTTGCTCTATATTTCAGTCTCAACCTCTCTCCTCTGTCTCCCGCTCACTCTTCATTCTCTATCTTCACTCCCTCTCTTGCTCTCTTTCTCTCTCACTCTTTATTTCATATATCGTTATTGTTTTCTTGCTCTCTTTCGCCCCCTCTCTCTCTTCTCTTTCTTCTATCACCTCTTTTCTCTCTATTTACTCACTTTTTCTCTCCCTCTATCTCTCACTCTCTTTCTCACTCTCCCTCCCTCACACTCCTAGTCTCTTGGTTTCTCTCACATCTTGCTCTCTCCTCTCTATCTATCTCATTATTTCTTTTTTTTCTCATAGGTCTCTCTTTTCTTCTCGATCCCTCTCTCTTTCAATCCCCAGTTCCCTCTCTTTCTCACTCTCTCCTTATTGTACTTCTCTCTCTCACTCCCCTTCTCGCTCACTCTCTCTTATTCTATCTTTCAGTACTCTCTATTTCTCTCTCACACGCTCTCTTCCTCTCTTGCTCTCTCTGTTTTCAATCTTTCTCACGGCCTCCATCTATCTCTCTATTTCTTTCTGTTTACCGCATGTGCTCTCTCGGACATACTATTATATCCCTTTTTCTCAGCCTTTTGCTCTCTGTTATCCTGCCCTTTATTTTATTTCTTTCTCTCACACTATCCCTCACTCTCTCACTCTCCCTCTCTCCCTACTTCTCTCTCTTTCAATCCCTTTATCATCTCTATTTATTTTTATCTCTCTTTTCCTCTGCTCCCTCTCATTATTTCTCACATTCTCTCACACATATCTTCCTCTCTCCTTCTCCCTCGCTCAATCCCTCCCCCCTCTCTCCTTCTCTCTCCATATATCTCAATCTCTTTTCCTAACTCTTCTTCTCAAACTCTCCCACTTTCTTCATATATCCTTTTCTGTCACTCCCTGACTCCCTTGCTCTATATTCTTTATCTCCCTCTCTTCCTCCCTCCCTCTTTTTAACTCCCTCTCTCTACCTTTCACTCACTATCTTTTGTTTTATCTTCCTTGAGTTTCATCTCTGTCTTTATTTCTACCTTACCCTCCCCCTCCCTCTCTCCCTCCAGCTCACTATTCAATCCCTATCTTCACTCCCTCTATTAATCACTCTCTCACTCTCTATTTCATCTCTCTTTATTGTTTCTTTACTCTCTTTTGCTCCCTCTCTGTCTCTCTATTGCACTTTATTTTAACTCCCTCTCTTCTCTCTCTTTACTCACTCTTCTTGTCCCTCTATTTCTCACTGTCTCACACACTCTCCCTCCCTCACACACTCTTAATTGCTCTCACATCTTGCTCTCTCCCTTCATATCCATGTAATTATTTATTATTTTCTCACATACAACTCCCTTTCCTTCTAAATCCTTGTCTTTAAATCGCTCCTTCCCTCTCTTTCTCACTCTTTCTCTATCTTACACCTCTCTCTCTCCTCTTGCACTCACTTACTCCCTCTCCCAACCTCTAATTATTTCTTGCACCCACTCATTCCCTCTTTGTTGCTCCCTCTTCTCTCACTTTCACATTTCCCTACTCGCTCACTCTCTCTTCCCTCACTCTATTTTTTTCTCAAACTCACTCCCTTTTGTGCTCTCTTCCTCTCTCTTCAGTTTCACTCACACTCTTACTCCCTCACTTCATCTCAGTTACTCTCTCTTCAATTGCTCACACTCGTCTCTCTCTCCTCTCAATCTTTTTCTCCCTCTCTCCCCCTTTCTCCCTCTCTCTTGCTTCTTTCCTTTCCACTCTCTCCCTCATTTTTTATCACTCACACTGTCTCCTCACTCTTCTAATTAACCCTCCTCTCTCTGACTCTCATTTTCTCTCTATATCTTCCATCACACTCTCTTCTCTCTCTCTTTCTCTTCCACTTTCACTACCACTCTCTTCAATCTCTATCACTCCCTCCCTCTATCTATCTCTTTCTTACTCTCTCCCTCTCTAGCTCTTTCCTTATTTAAGCTTTATCACTTTTCTTTCTCTATTTCTCTCTCTCTCTGTCCCTCTCAAACACACTCTCTTGCTCTCTTTTATCACTCTCTTATCACTTTTCTCACTCTTTCTCTCCATCCATATTTCACTATTTCCTCCCTCGCCCTCTCCCGATTTCATTCTTTCATCTGTCTCTCTCTACTGCCCTCTTGCCTCTATATTTACATCTCAAGCTCTCTCCTTCTTTCCCTCCCGCTCACTCTTCAATCCCTATCTTCACTCCTTCTCTTGCTCTCTCTAACTTTCTATTTTATGTCTCTTTTTTTTTGCTTTCTTTTGCCATCCCTTTGTCTCTCTCTTGCTCTTTCTTCTATCACCCTCTCTTCTTTCTCTTTACTCACTCTTTCACTCCCTCTATCTCTCTCTCACTCTCCCTCACTCATACACACTCTCTCAGTAAATCTCACATCTCGCTCTCTCCCTTCATAACCATCTCATTATTTTTTATTTTATCTCATAGATCTTTCTTTCTTCCTCGATCTCTTTTTCAAGGAAGAAGTAGAGGAGTGATGGAAGGGAGAGTACTGAAAGAGAGAACAAAGAGCCAAAAAGATAGAGAGGGAGAGAGGGTAAAGCGAGAGTGAAATTGAAGAGTGAGAGAAAGGGAGAGGGAGATTGACAGAAAACAAAGAGAATTGAAAGTGAGGGAAGAGAGAGCAAGAGAGTGGGAGTGAGCGAGAGGGAAGCAGAGAATGAGAGGGATGGAGAGAGAGTAGGTGAGTGCGTGAAAGATGAGAGAGAGGAGAGAGAGTAGAGAGAGAAGAGAGGAAGCGACGAAGGGAGTAAAAGAAGGAGGCACTAAGGGGGAAAAGAGAAGTGTGAGAAGTAATGAGAAGGAGATGAGGGGAGGGAGAGAGAAACGAGAGTAATTGAGAAAGAGAGGGCAGGAAGGAGAGCGAGAGAGAGGGTGAGGGATGGAGGGACAAAAAGAGTGAATATAGAGAGAGGAAAGGGAGAACAATTGAAAGTATAGCAAGAGATAGACAGAGAGAGAGCAAGAGAGAGCAAGTAAGTGATAAAGATGCATGAAATAAATGGTGAGAGAGAGAGAGACAGAGTGAATTAGAAAGGGAGGGATAAAGAGAGCTTGAAGAGTGAGTGGGAGGGAGGGAGAGCGAGAAAGAAGTGGAACTTAGAGAAGATCGAGCAAAATATAGTGAGTGAGAGTTAGAGAGAGGATGATGTAGGGGAGATATGCAAAGAAAGTGCGGGTCAGAGGGAGATAAAATGAGTGAAGTAATGAAAGAGGCAGAGAGTGAGGGTTGGTTACGGAGAAAAAGTGGGTAAGGAGATAAGGAAGAGTGATAAGAAGAGAGAGAAATAGCGAAAGAAAAGAGAAGGAGATGGAGAGGGATAAAGGGAGGGAGAGAATAGAAAGAATGAGTGAGGGAGGGATGGATTTAACAGAGCGAGAGAGGAGAGAGTGTGAGGAATATAAAGAGAGAAATGTAAGAGGAAAGAGAGACGAAAGAGCATCAAAAGTGAGTGCAGAGAGTGAGAGAAAATAATAGAGAATGAGATAGAGAGTGAGAGAAAATGGAGTGAGGGAGAGAGAGAGTGAGAATGAAAAATCAAGATGCTAAGAGAGAGTAAGATAGAGAGCTTGAAATGGAGCTAGAGACTGTGAGAAGGAGAATGATTGAGAGAGAGTAAGAGGGTGTATGAGTGTGACATGGTGAGAGGAGTGAGCAACATAAGGGAACCTAGTGAGGGCAAGATTAAGGACTGAGAAAGATAGAACGAGAGCGTGATACAAATAATGAGAACAAGAGAGAGAGCTAAAGAGATCTAGAGAGAAAGAGAAAAAGAAAGTGAGAGAGATGGGAATATAAGAGAAGGAGGGAAGGAGAGTGAGGGATAAGTGCAAAAAATGATATCAACACTAGGATGGGAGAGAAGAGAGAGACAGAGAGTGAGAGAATGAATGAGAGAGTGAGGGAGGGAGCAAGAGAGAGATATTGATCGAGAACGATAGAGTGTGAACAATAGTAAGGAAAGAGAGTGAGAGATAGGGGTGACAGAGGGAGATAGGGTCGGAGAAAGAGAGAGGGAGAGTGAGAGGGAGAGAGAAAAAGAGCAAGAGCGTGAGAGAAAGTAAGAAATAATGAGAGAGAAGAGAGAAGGATTGAGAAACATAAAAGTTGGAGATCGAGAGATAGAGTGTGTGTGTGTCAGGGATAAGGGAGAAAAGGATTGAGCAAAGAAAAAAGAGAGAGTGATTGAAGAGATAGCTATGGAGAAAAGAGCAAGAGTGCGGGGATAGAGGAGAAAAGGATTTAGCAAAGAAAAAAGAGAGAGTGATGAAAAGATAGCAAGAGAGAGAAGAGCAAGAGTGCGAGAAAAAAGATCGAATAGAGAGAGAGAGGTAGAGAGTGAGAAAGTGAGAGATAGAGTGAGGGGGTGAGAGATATTGAAGGGTGAAAGATTGAGAGAAATATATTGTAAGGGGAAAATAAAGAGAGAAAAAAGATTGTGAATAAGTAGAGCAAGGGAGGGTTAGTGAGAGGAATAAAGGAAAGGAGAGCAAGAAAAACTGTGAAAAAGAGATCGAGAGAGAGATTAAGAGAAAGAGAATGAGTGGGATGCAGAGGTAGAGGGAGAGAGTGGAAGGGAGAGAGTGAGAGAGTGTGTGAAAGAGAAATGGGGAAAGAGAAAGAGGGAGACATAATAAGGGAATGAGGACAGAGAGTGGGAGAGAGAAACTTTGGAATATATGGAGAAGATGGGTGAAAAGAATGAGTGAGAATAGAGAGAAATAAAAGAAGGATTAGGAGAGAGAAATAATAGAGAATGAGATAGAGGGACAAGTTAAGAGAGGGACAAAGACTGAGATGAAGAGAGTCACTGAGATTGAGAGAGAGTGATTGAGAGAGTGTATGAGTGTGTGTGAGAGCTCGAGAGAGAGAGAGAGTGCGTGAGTGAGATGGAGAGAAGGGTGAGATACATAAGGGAGACAAAGACAGGGCAAGAATGAGGGAGTGAGAAAGATAGAGGGAGAGAGAGTGATAAAGCGAACGTGAGTGGGTGAATAAAAGTGATTTACAGATAATGAGGAAAAGAAAATGATAGACAGAAGAGGATATAACAATAGGAATGAGAGAGAGGGACAATAGAGAAAAAGAGAGATATTTGGAGAGTGGGAAGGGAGAGAGAGTGTGAGAGAGGGAGGGAGCGAGGGAGATAGAGAAGAGATAGATAGAGCTAGAGAATGAGAGAGATAGTGAGCAAGGAGCATGAGAGATATATATATAGAGATGGAGAGAGTGAAAATAAGAGTAAGAAAAAGAGAGTGAGAGATAAGGGTGAGACAGAGGGAGCAAGAAGTTAAAGAGGGAAGGAGGAAGAGAAAGAGAGAGGGAAAAGTGAGAAATAATGAGATAGAGAAGCGAGAGCGATTGCGAGAGACAAAAGTTGGAGAGAGAGAGAGAGTGTGTGTGTGAGGGATAGGGACAAGGAAAGGGAGATGACATAATCACAGAATAGAGATCAAGAGAGAGAAGAGCAACAGAGCAAGAAAGAAAGAATAGAGAGTGAAAGAGAATAGAGCGAGGTAGTGAGAGATATTTAAGTGTGAGGGATTGACATTGAGAGAGAGAAAGTTAGATAGAAATATAAAGAAACGAGAGTGAGGTAAAATAGGTTAGGAAAAGGAGAGTGAGAGGGAGATAGGAAGGGAGAGCAAAAGAATTAGTGGGAGAAAGAGAGATCAAGAGAAGGAGCAAGAAAGATCGAGAGGGAGAGAAGGAGAGAGTGTGTGAAAGAGAGTGAAAAGGTGAGAGTGAGAGAGATAAAGAGGGATGGAAATGGAGAGAGATAGAGAGAAAAGAGTGAGCTAGATAGAGAAAGTGAGAGAGAGAAATTATGAGAAATATTAAGTGTAAAGAGAGAGGAGAGAGGGAGAGATAGAGGACAAGATTGCTAGAATAGGGAGAGAGATGTCGAGAGAAAGAGAAGAGAGCGAGAGTTGATAGGGAAAGAAAGAAAGAAAGCAAGAGAAATTGAGGAAGAGAGATAAAAAGAAAAGAAGATCGAGGGAGAGAGATGTTGTGAGAGAGACATTATGAGAGGAATGTACAAGGAGGGAGGGAGGGAGAGAGCAAAAGATGGAGGAGATGGAGAGAAAGGGGAGAGAGAGGGTGATAAAGTGTGTGGGTGAGAGAAAGAGAGATAGAAAGAGAAAGTGAGTCGAAGAGATTGAGAAGAGAGCAAGAGAGAATGAGAGAGAAAGACAAAGTAAGAGAGAAAGCTAAAGAGAGAAGAAGAGCAAGAGGGAGGGGCAGAGAGAAGTAGAGGGAAAGAGGGGTAAGGGGAGAGAGGGGCAAAAGAGATTAAATAGAGAAAAGAGCAAGAGGGTTGAGAAAAATGAGAAAGAAAGAGAAGAGAGAGTTAAACTGAGTGAGAGTGAGGGAGAGATAGAAAGAGAGAGGAGATGCAGGAGCAAAGGGGAAGATGGAGAGGGAGAGGGAAATAAAATGGTAGAAAGAATGAGAAAGAGGCAGACGAAGAAAAAGATAATAAGAGGAAGAGAGAAAAAAAATTAATATCAAGAGAGAACTTGATAGAGAAAAAACGTAGGAGAAAAGGAGAGAGGGAGAGGGAGATAGAAATAGAGAAGAGCAAGAGAGGGAGGGGATAGGGAGATAGAGAAGAGTGAGAGGGAGAGAGTGGAAGAGAGAAGATAGACAACTAGAGAGGGACAGTGAGCTAGAATAAGTAATAGAGGGAGTGAGAGAGGGAGAGGAGAGAAAGGGAGATAAAGGCTGTGAGAGGTGTAGGGAGATGGAGGTAGAGTGAGGGAGTAAAAGCAAAAGAGAGGTGGGGGAGAGAGAGGGTGGGAGAGTGAGGGAGTGGAAATAAAGAAGAGAGTGACAGAGAGATAGGGAGTGAGAGGAAGGGTGTAGGAGTGGGAGAGTGTGAGAGGGAGTGATTGAGGGAGAGAAATTGAGATAAAGATTGTGAGAGGAGGGATATGAAGTAAGAGTGAGGGAGTAGATTCAAAAGAGATATTGGGGGAGAGAGAGAGACAATAGAAGAGTAAGGGAGAGAGAGAGGGAGCCAGAGGGAGGTTGTTGGAGTGGGAGAGAGTTAGAGAGAGTGATGTTGTGAGGGAGAGGGAGAGGGAGAGAGTTAGAGAGAGTGATGTTGTGAGGGAGAGGGAGAGAGAGAGGGAAAGAGAGTGAAAGCATGAGATAGGGAGATGGAGAAAGATAACAGAGGAGAGAGATAGAGCGAGCAGCAGAGAGAGATGGAAAGAGAGAGGAAGGGAGATGAAGAGTAAAAGAGATATAGCTAGTGAGGGAGAGAGCGGAAGAGATAGAGAGTTCATGCCATCTCTATATAAATTTCTCACTCCCTTTGTTTCACTCACTCTCTTCTTCCTTCACTCTTCCTCTTCCCCCTTTCTTTAAAGCTCCCCCTATCCTTAAAAGACACTGTCTTGCTCACTCTCCTCTCTCACACACTCACTCTCCCTCTCTCGTGTTCTATCTCTCTGATTCTTATCTCTATCTCTCTATTCCTATCTCTCACTTTCTCTCACTTCTTCACTTACACTTTCTTCGTTCTCTATCTCACTTTTTCTCAAGCTCTTTATTATGTTCTTATCTCTCTCCTGTCCTCTCTACCTCTTTCCCTCTCTTTCTTTCCCACTCTCTCTCTCGCTTGCTCCCTCTCTTACTCTCCCCCTCTCTCTCCCTCTATCACTCCTGCACAAGAGTCCCATTCTCGATCTCCCTCTCTTTTACTTTCTCTCTTGCTCCATCTTTAGATCTCTTATCCTTTCACTTCATTTCTCTCACACACTCTCTCTCTGCGACTTCACTGTCTCCCTCTCTCACTCTTCTCTTGTTCTCTCACATTCTCTCTCTTTATCACCCTCTTGCTTGCTCTCTCCATACACCGTCTCTCCCATTTGTATACCTTTGTTGGTTTTTTAGCTCTCCTTAGATCTCTCCCTTGAGAGTGAACAAGAGAGCGAGCGAACTAGAAACAGAGAGATAGAGGGAAGGAGTGATAAGAATTGAGGAGAGAGCCAGAGGGAGAAAGAAAGAAAGAGCAAGACAGAAATAGAGAAGAAGAGAGACTCTAGGAAGAAAGAGCAAAAGATTGAGAGTGAGAGGTAAAGAGAGGGAGATATAGAGGAAGATATGGAGAGAGATGAAGGGCGTGAGGGAGAGAGAGAAATGAAAGGCGAGAGAGAGATAAAGAGAGGGAGGGAAGAAGGGATAAAAGAGACCAAGATAGAGAGTGTGTGAGAGAGAAAAAGAGAAAAAAAAGTGATAAGTCATAAATATTGAGAAGAACGAGAAAAGGAGAGATGAGAAAGAGACATAAAGAGAGAGGGAGTGAGAGAGATTGAAGAGTAGGTGTGACAAAGGAGGTGAGAGAAAGAGAGAAGAGAGAGTGAAAGAAGATATAGAGAGAGCGAGCAAGAGTGAGAGAGGGGATAGAGAATGAGATAATGTGGGAGAGAGAGCGGGAACTGAAAGAGTGAGAGGGATAGAGAGTGATTGTGTGTGAGGGGGAGAAAGAGAGACAGAGAGGGAGAGGAAGGGAGGGAGGGAGGGAAGGAAGCAAGTGATACGGGAGAGAAGGAGAGAAAGATTGATGGGAGACAAAAGACAGTGGATAATACTGAGTGAACATAGAGCTAGAAAGATTGAAGGATAGAGGGAGAGTGAGAGTGAAATTGAAGAGAGAGAAAGAGAAAGCAAGAAAGGGAGACAATGTGAGAGATAAATAGAGAGAAGAGAGTTTGAGGGAATAGAGAGCTGAGAGAGGGAGGGAGCGAGCAAACGAACAAGGGAGCAAGAAAGAGAGAGATATGGAGACAGGGAGAGAGGGGGATTAAGGGAGTGAAAGAGGGAGGGAGAGCCAGAGAGTGGTAGTGAGGGATATTTGGAGGGTTAAAAGTGAGAGACAGAAGAGATAATGAGATAGAGAGAAAAAGTGAGATGGAGATTGTGAGGGAAAAGGAGTGAGATGGAGGATGTGAGAGAGTTTAAACAGTGAGTAGATAAGTGAATGTGAGAGAGTGAGAAGAGAGGTTGTGGGAAGATTGAGAGAGTATGTGAATGAGGGGTAAAGTGGGGGGAGAACAAGAGAATTATGAGATAGAGGGAGCAAGAGAGAGCGTTACAAAGAGGATGATAGAGAGGGAGGGAGAGATGGAAGAAAGAGAGAAGGAGGGATTGAAGAAAGAGAAGATATATTGAGAGAGAGTAAGAGGAAAGAGAGAAAAGAGTAACAATGGAGAGTGTGAAAGAGAGTGTAAGATAGAAAAAGGGAATTGAGAGTGAGAGAAAGAGTGAGGGGGAGAGGGAATAATAGAGAAGAGGATAAAGAGCGAAGAGAAAAAGATAGAGCGAAGGAAAGAGAGGAGAGATTGAGAGAATAAGATTGTAAGAAGCGTTAGATAGAGAGAAAGAAATGGAGGTCAAGAGAGAGATGGAGGGGATGAGAGGAAAAGAGAGGGAGGAAGGGATGGAGGGAGGGATAAGGAGGGAGGGTTGTAAGAGAGAGAGAGAGTGTGTGTGTATGGGGGGCAGAAGAGGAGAAAGAGTGTGAAGTGCAAGTGAATAAGTAGAAATAGAAGAGATAGTAAGAGAGAGGAAAAGAAACTGGGAAAGAGAGGGAGAGAGGGAGTAAGAGCGAGTGAAATTGAGGAGAAAGAGAAGGGGAAAAAAAGAGAGATAACAATAGAGAAATCGAGAGAAGAGAGGTATGGGAAGAGAGAATAAGAGGAAAAAGAAGAGCAAGTGAGAAAGAGATGAAGGAGATAATAAGGAGAGTGAGAGAGATATTGTGAGAGAAGGAGAGAACTATAGAGAGAGATTGTAAGATAGAGCAAGAGAGAAAGAATGATGGCGAGGGGGTGACATAGAGAGAGAAGCAGGAGAAAGAGGAGAGAGGGAGGAATAAAACAAGAAGGAAATGGAGATCAATGGAAGAGAATGTATGATTGGTCAATAAAGAGCTAAATAGATTGAGAGAGAAAAAAATGAGAAGGTATTAGGTTGAAAGAAAGGGAGGGAGCTGTGGGAGATTGTGATGGAGACTGCAAGGGGATGCAGAGAGAAAGAAGAGAGTGAGAGGGAGAGAGCAACATAGTAGGGACCTAAAGAGAGAATGAAAGAGAGAGCAAGTGAGAGAGAGTGAGAGAGCACGAATATTAAAGAGAAAGTTAGGGGGGGTTAGAGTTAAAATGGTACATGAAGAAAAAGAGAACAAGAGAATGATAGAAAGCGTTGGATAGATAACAAAAAAGAAGAGCGAGAGGGAGCGAGGAGGAGGAATGCTAGAGTGAGAGAAGGAAAAAGACAGAAAAATAGTTGAGGGGGGAGGGAGGGAGTGTGAGAAAGTAGTTGAAAAATAATGAGAAGGAGATGAGGGGAGTAAGAGAGAGAAATGAGAGAGTGATTGAGAAAGAGGGAAGGAAGGAGAGTGAGAGAGAGAGTGAGGGATGGAGGGAGTGAAAGAGTGAGTAATGAGAGGGAAGGAAGAGTGATTGAAGTTATAGCAATAGATAGACAAAGAGAGCAAGAGGGAGCAAGCAAGAGATAAAGAGTGACGAAATAGAGGGCGAGAGAGAGTGAGAGAGAGCAATAGAGGGAGTGAAGAAAGGGATTGTAGAGTGAGTGGGAGGGATGTAGAGAGGGTGAGACATAAATATAGAGAGAAAGGAGACTCAAGTTAGATAGAGTAAATGATAGCAAGTGAGGTAGAGAGAGATAAAGGTAATATGCATGTAGTGGGAGGGCCAGATGGTGATTAAGAGAGAGATAAAAGGAGTTAGAATAGAGAGTGAGAGGGAGGGAGAGAGTGAGTGAGAAAGAGAAGATAGAAGGAGGTAGTGATAGGGTTTAAAGAGAGAGAGCACGAAAGAGAAAGCACGAGAGAGTGGAAGGGAGAGAGAAAGAGAAGAGAGACTAAGGGAAGATCTAGTAAAAGTGAGTGAGGAGTAAGATGTGAGGGAGAATAGGAGAATGTTGAGAGAGAGAGAGGCAGCAAGGGAGAGAGGGAGCAAGAGAGGGAGACAGAGATGGATAAAGGGAGGGAAAGAAGGGAGAGAAGAAAAGGGGGAGGGATGAAAGCAAGAGAGAGAGGAGAAATAGTAGGGGATAGCATAAGAGAAAATTATGAGAAAAGAGAGAAGAGAGCAACAAAGGAGAGTCTAAAAGAAAGTATAAGATAAAAAAAGAGAATAAAGACTGAGGAGAGAAAGAAATTAATAGAGAAGGACATAGAAAGTGAAGAAAAAATAATGGAGTGAGGGAGAGGAGAGAGTGAGAGAGAAAGAAAAAATTGTGATGGAGTGTGAGAATGGAACTAAGGAGGGTGAGAGGGAGAGAGAGTGTTTGTGTATGTGAGACAGAGAAAGAAGAGTGAGCAACATAAGGGAGACCTTAAAAGTGCAAGATTGAGGGAGGGAGAAAGATAATGGGAGAGAGTGAGACCAGTATAAAGATTAAGTGTGAGAGTGAAAGAAATCTAGAGAGAGATAGAGGGAAGGAGAGCAAGAGAGGGTAGTGAGAGAGACAAAGGGAAGGAGAGTAAGAGAATGAGTGAAAAAGTCATCAAAAGAGAGAGATTGAGAGAGCAAGCGAAGGATGTAGAGATAGAGGGAGATAATGGAGAAAGAGTGTGAGAGAGGAAGGAAGAGAGTTGGGGGTATATGTAGGCAACTACTGAAAAGAATGAAAGAGAAGATAAACAAATAAAAGACAAATTATGATTGAGAGAGATAGAGAAAGATAGAGGGACATGTTAAGAGTAAGAGTAATATGGAGATGAAGAGACAAATTGGGAGAGAAACAACGTAAGAGGGAAAAAGATGAAGAGAGACATAGAGAGTGTGTGTGAGAGTGAGAGTAATGGAACAGAGAATAATAAAAGAGAGAGAAAGAAATATAGAAAATAAATAATGAAAAATAGAGAGGGAGGGAGTGAGAGAGATTGATGAGAGAGGGAACGAGAGAGGAAGAGAGATGGAGAGAAGAATCGAGAGAGAAGAGTGTGTGTAGGAAGATATAGCTAGAGAGAGTGAACTGGTGGAAAAGAGGGAGAGTAAATAAGAGAATGAGTGAGAGAGAGCGAGAGAAGGAGGGAGAGATTAAGAGAGCAAGTGAGAGAGGGAAATAAAGGGGATGAGATGGAGAGAGAGAAAGTGGGAGGGAGGGTGAGTATTGAGAGGGTGGAGGGGTGCGGGATGCAAGAGAGAGTGTGTGGGGGATGAAGGAGGAGAAAGTGTGAGAAGAGAGAGGGAATATGTAGCAATATAAGAGATAGTAAAAGTGTGCAAGAGAGAGTGCGAGAAAGATTGGGAGACAGTATTAAGAGCGAGTGAAATTGAGTGAGAGAGCAATAAAGAAATCGAGAGAGAAGGGAGATGAGGGAGGAGAAAACAAGAGGAAAAGGAAGAGAATCAGAGATGGTGGGTTAGCGAAAGAGGGAGAGAAAGAGAGTGCATGTGTGTGTGAGAGAGAGAGAGAGGAAGAGAAGAGAGTGTGAGAGATAGTGGGAGGGGAAAAGAGAGTGTGAGAGAGGAAGAGCATGTTGGTGTGGGGGATAGATGGCGAGAAAGAGTAAGAGGAGATGAGAATAAAGTAATTATATGAGAGCAAGAGAGAGGGAGAGAGAGATTAGAAAGTGAGAAGGAGAGAGGGAGAGAGGGAGCGAGTGAGCGTGAGATTTAAATTGATAAAAGAGTCAGAGTGACTAAGAAATAGAAAAAAAAAGATAGAGAAGTGAGGGTAAGGGAATGAAGTGCAAGAAAGAGAGAGAGATAGAGAAAATGTGAGAGAGTGAGAGAGAGAAGAAGAGAGAAGGGAAGAGTGAAAGAGGACAAGGAGAGAGGGGATGTGAGAAAGAGAGAGTAATAAGGTAATAGATGGAGAGTGAGTGAGAGAATAGATAGATAAATTGGTAGATAGAGGGGAAGAGAGAAAATAAATTAACAAGAAAAAAATGCAAAGTGTGGGAGAGAGAGCTAGAGATTGAGAAAGAGAAAAGAGAAAAATTTAGAATAGAGGGAGATGTGTGAAAAATATTGGTAAGGGGAGAGAGGGAGCAAGAGGGGGAGAGGGAGATAGAGTGAGGGATAGTCATATATAAAGAGTTAGCGGAGAAGAGAATAGAGTAGCATAAGAGAGTAAAAGGGATAGGAAGAGATAGAATAAAGAGCTAGAAAGGGAGAGAATGGAGTAAGTGTGAGATTTGAATTGAACGAAGGTAAAGAAGGACCATGAAATAGAGACAAAAGAGCAAAAAGAGAGAGTAAGGGAAGAAAAAGCAAGAGAAAGGAAGGCTGAGAGAGAAGAAGAGAAAAAGGAAGGATAAGAGCGAAAGAGGAGTGATAGAGAGGTGGTGTAAGAAATGTAGTAATGAATGGTTGAATTGATAGAAAATGAGAGAATAGTTTGATAAATTGCTTGACTGGGAGAAATATAGAGATATGAGCCTGAGATAGAGGGAGGGGGAGAGAAAATAAATTAGTGAGAATGAAATGGATATGAGGGAAAAGAAACTGAGAGAGATCGAGAAAGAGAGCTTAAGAGATTGAGATAGAGAAAGTGTGTGAATATATGAATTTAAGGGAAATAGAGAGGGGGAGGGAGGAAGAGTGAAAGTGAAATTAAAAAGAGAGAGAACTAGGGAGAAAGGAATAGAAGAGAGAAAGAGAGAGTGGAAGGGATGGAAGCAATAAAGAGGGAGAGAGAGAGAGTGGAGGGAGAGAAAGTGGAGGGTAAAGGGGGATAAAGAGTGATGGAGAGAGTGAGAGAGAGGGAGAGCGAGAGAAAATGATGGACTGAGTGAGAGAAAGAGAGAGAATAATGGGCAACATAAGAGAGAACCAACGACCGAGAAAGAGAGATATAATAGAGAGTATTAGAGAGAGCATTAGTGGTAAAGAAAAAGAAATATAGAGTTAGAGGGAGGTCACAAGAAAGACTGAAGAGTGATAGAGCAGGAAAAGGAGAAAGAGTGTGAGAGAGAACTAGAGAGTCCTTGAAGTAGTTTATGTGTGTATGAGAGAGAAAGAGAGAAAGAGAAAAGAGTGTGAGAGATAGTGGGAGCGGAAGAGAAATTGCGAGAGAGGGAGAGCATGTTAGAGTGGAAAATAGATTGAGAGAAAGAGTAAGAGGAGAGGAGAATAGAGTAATATAAGCGAGTAGGACAGAAAGGGAGAAATAGAGAGTGCTTGAAGTAGTGCATGTGTGTATGATAGAGAGAGAGAGAGAGAGAGAGAGAGAGAGGAAGAGAAAAGAGTGCGAGAGATAGTGGGAGCAGAAGAGAAAGTGAGAGAGAGGGAGAGCATGTTAGAGTGGAGAATAGATTGAGAGAAAGAGTGAGAGGAGAGGAGAATAGAGTAATATAAGCGAGTAAGAGAGATAGGGAGAGTGAGAGAATAAAGAGTGAAATGGAGAGAGGGAGGGAGTAAGCATGAGATTTAAGTTGAACAAAGAGACAGAGGGACCAAGAACTAGAGACCTGAATAGGGAGAAAAGTGAGGTTAAGGAAATGAAAACCAAGGGAGAGGGAGACAGAGAGAGAACGAAAGAGATGCGAGAGAGAAGAAGAGAGAATGAAAGATCAAGTGGGAAAGTGGAGCAGGAGAGAGGGGATGCGAGAAAGAGAGAGTAATAAAGTGTTTATGGAGAGATAGTGAGCCAATAGATGGATAAATTGGCATATACGGAGAGAGAAAGAAATAGGAACATGAGATGGAGGGGGAGAGACAAAATAAAATAGAGAGAAAGAAATGTAGAGTGTGGGAAGAGAGAGCGAGAGAGATCGAGAAAGAGAGAAAAGGAAAATAGAGAATAGAGGGAGGAATGTGAGAAATATTGGTAGGGGTGAGAGGGAGTGAGAGGGGGAGAGCAAGATAAAGTGGGGGATAGATAGAGATAAAGAGTATGAGGAAAAGAGAATTGAGTAACATAAGAGAGTAAGAGAGTGAGGAAGAGAGAATAGAGAGAATAAGAAAAGGGAGAGGAATGGAGAAAGAATGAGATTTAAGTTGAATAAAAGGAGAGACGAAACAAGAATAGAGAAAAAAGAGTGAAAAGAGAGAGTAAGGGAAGAAAGAGCAAGAGAGAGGGAAGGAGAGAGAGAAAATGAGAGAGAGCATGAGAGAGAAGAAGAGATAAAAGAAGAACACGAGTGAAAGAGGAGCGAGAGAGAAGTGGTGTGAGAAGTGATAGTGATGAAGGGTTGGATTAAGAGAAAGTGAGAGAACAGATTGATAAATTGGTTGACACAGAGAAAGATAGAGATTGGAGCATTAGATTTTGGGGAAGAGAGAAAAAATAGTTAGAATGAAATGGAGTGTAAAGGAAATGACAACGACAGAGATCAAGAAAGAGAGCTTATGGGATTGAGATAGAGAAAGTGTGTGATTGTGTGGGTTTGAGAGAAAGGGACAGAGGGGGAGGGAGGAAGAGTAAAAGTGAAATAGAAAAGAGCTCAAGAGAGAAAGAGATGGTGAGAGAAATGAAAGCAAAACGAGAGGTGAAGAGAGAGAGTGGGGGATAGAGGGAGAGAGAGAGTGGGGGATAGAAGGAGAGAGGGAGAGAGAGAGTGGGGGATATAATGAGAGAGAGTGTGTACGAGAGAGAGTGGGTGATTGAGTGACAGAAAGTGAGAGAATAAATGTTAACATAAGAGAGAACAAAAGAATAAGAAAGAGTGATATAATTGAGTGTTAGAGAGAGCATTAGTAGTAAATAAATGGAAATAGAGAGATAGAGGGAGGTTGTAAAAAAGTTTGAAGAGAGAGAGAGAAAGAGAGGGACAAAGAGTGTGAGAGAGAAATAAAGATTGCTGGAAGTTAGAACAAGGGAGATTAAGCGAGAGGGGGAGAGAGAGGTAGAGGAAAAGAATGGATGATAAAGAGTGAGAGAGAGAAGAGTTGTAAAGGGAGATATGGTGTAGAGGAAGAGAGGGAGAGAAAGTACGATAGAGAGAGAAAGAGGAAAGTTTGAGTGAGTGAGGGAATGAGGAAGGGAGACAGAGAAGAGAGAGTGGGAGGATGGACGAAGTGAAATAATGAGAGGTGAGCGAGCAACTGTTCAGAGAGTAAATGAGAGAGGGATAACAAAGAGTGAGAAAGAGAAAAGAAGGGAGTGAGCTATGTTGAAGACAGGGGGAGCGAAAGAAGGACAGAGAGAGTAAGAGGTAAATTGGAAGAGAAGAGAGTGAAAGAAAGAGGGAGATGAAGATAGAGAGGTAGAGTAAGTGGGATAGAGAGCGAGAGAAAGAGAGATAGAGAAAAAAGGGTGAGAAAGAGCGGGAGTAAGAGTGAGAATGAAATTTAATAGAGAAAAAAGGAGAGTAAAAGGGAAAGGGAAGAGATATTGAGGAATGAGAGAGGAAGTGAGACGGAGTGAAATAAAGCAAGAGATAATATTTTGTGGGGATAGTGGGTGAGGAAAAATCAGAGAAGAGAGACCATCAGAATACAAAGTAAGAGAGAGACAATAAACAGTGAGAAAGAGAGAGAGCGAGTGAAAGAGATTTAAGTGAGAGGGAGTGATGAAGGGATAGAGAAGAGAGTGGGGGAAGATAGAGCAAGAAGGAATGAGTGAGATGGACAGAGGGAGGGTAAAGATGAGAATGAATGGGGGAGAGGGAGTGAGAGTTGAGGGGAAGTGCGTGAGAGGGATAGAGGGAGAGAAAGAGAGAAACCATGTGTGGGAGAGAGGGGGACAAGTGCTCGAGAGGGGAAAGGAGAGCGAGAGAGAGTAGGAGAGAGTAGGGAATAGAGAAAGAGAGAGAGTGAGAGGAGATAGAAAGGAATGATCAAGAAAAGAAAGAGTGAGAGAGTAGAGACCGAGAAAGAGAGAGGAAGGGAGTAAGTGACAATGAAATTGAATAGAAAGTGGGAGCTTAAAAGAGAGAGAGAGAGAAAGAGAAAGAGTAAAGAAAATGACTAAAAGAGATGAGCAGGAGGGACAATGAGAGAGACAATAAGAATTAGATGAACGAGAGATAAAGAGAAGAGGAGGTTAATAAGTGAGAGAAAGGGACACATAAATAGGGAGACTGAGAGATATTTTGAGATAGGGTATATATATATAGAGAAAAAGAGAGACATAGAGAGAGCAAGGAAGGGAAATGAAAGGATTTGAGAGAGAGATACAGTGAGAGAAGGTAAGAAGTCTGAATGAAAGGAGGGAGGACATCTTGAAAAGCAAGGGTAGAGAGAATGGTAGAAAAAAATGTGACAAGGAGAGAACATGGCAGAGTGAGAGGATAGGAGGGAGAGGAGGTTGATAGGGGTGGGAGAGGGGGCGAGAGAGGGAGATAGAAAGAGGAGGTAGTTAGAACACATTAGAACGAGAGAGAGTGTGTAAGTGTGAGAGAGAGAGATTGGAGCAAGGAAAAAAGGAGAGAGGGGGAAGTTAGAGAGAGAAAATGTGTTCATGAAGGTTAGGGGAGCGAGGGAGTGTGAGAAACATAAGAAGTGAGTCCGAGGAAGAGAAAGAGAGTGAGGAAATAAAGAGAGAATGAAAGAGAGAGAGGAAGTGTGGGATAAATAAAGAAAACGAGTGAGAGGAAGGGAAAGTGAAAGAGATAATGGAGAGTGTGATACAGATAAAGTAACATTGTAGGTCCCTCTATCTCTCTTTTTCTTTCTGCTCTCTCTCGCACGCCTTATTCTATCTCTCTTTCTCGTTCTTTTGCTCTCTTTTTGTTGCTCTTTATTCATTCTCTTTCTCTCACTTTATCCCTCACTCTCTCCCTCTCTACCTACGTTTCTCTCTTTCAATCCCACACTCAGCTTTCTATCTCTACCTCTGACCCAAGGAAAAAATGTTAAGATTTTCATGCATATTTTATATTGATTTTGATGATATTGCACTTTAAAGAAGAGTATTTTTTTTGTTTTTCTGCAAGTATGTTGATTTATGGACAATGAAGCAAAAATATGCAAAAATGAGTGATTTTGGAGCAAAAAGGACCAAAATTGTGAAAATTTGATCTAGAGTGTTGACGGCGAGGTCGATGGCGCCAACGACATGTTTTTCCCGAGAGTTCAGAATATATTACAAGGGAGCCCGCCGACAGCGAGATCAAGGCCGCCGACAGCAGGTTTTATTCAGAAGGGGTCCAAGGCTAAGTATTCTAGAAGGCTGCTGACGGCGAGATTGAGGCCTCCGACGGCGGGATCAATTGTTCTTTCGCGAGGTGCATTGAATGTGGACAATTTTTGAAGGGATGCTTGGAAAACACTTGGAGACTCTTCATTTACTTTAAAAGGAACAATTGGGGCCAAAAAAAGGGTCCACTAGCGTCTAATTGGTTCCACTAGTGTCCAATAGGTTCCACTAGCGTCCAATTGAGTTCACTAGCATCCAATTGGTTCAACTAGCTTCCATTTGTGTCCACCACGTGTCATTCTAATCCATTAGGGAGTCAAGTGTCTGAGTCTAGTCAGACCATATAGAGTTTAGATTGTTAGTCAATGAGTTCAGATAGTGAAATTTGTGAGGAATTCTTCGAGAGATTGTAAGAGTGGAAAAGAAGTGAGAGATCTCTTCTTCATTGTCATTTCGAAGGAGAGTTTTGCGTACTGGAGATTCAGAGGAACTCCATAGAGTTTGCTTGGGGAGGAATTTAAGATAGGTTGTATTTATTTACTTTAGTTTGTAAAACTTTGCTTTTATATATGAATCCAAGTTTTATCATATCCTCTCCATGAATTCTGAGTAGTTTTTCTGTCTTTCTCCTTATTTTGATATTTTTGTCAAATGGTAAATTGAATTAGTATGCCAAGAAAAGTTTAAAAGAAGTTGTGATAATATTTTACTTAGATCTTAATTTACTTTCAATCTGGCCAATTGATTAGTTAAAATATGTTGAGTTTAACAACTATAGTAAAGATTACATCTGAGATTCAGGGAGATCAAAATCTTTAGAAGTAGGGTGCAAATAAATAGGGAAATAATGTTCATCGAGCGTAGAATTGAAGATTTTAGAGTGACAAACTAAAATCCTCAATTTGGTCCTATCGTTTGGGTGCTGAAGTGTAGATGTTAGCCCTCAAGCGAGGGGAACGCAGGAACTCCAAAGTGAGAGCCGGTATCCTCCCAGCCTAGTCGTAGATTCAGTAACCAAGCATAGGATTAGTCAATGTTCTTTATGCCTGGACTAAAGGGTAAAGAATATGTATGCTCCTATTTGGCACAACACCGTTTTAAACTAATTCAAATTATCCATTCCACTTAAATTTCTTAACAAAGGAGAAGGATTCTTGCTTATATATTTGGACTTCGCTTTATTAGTAGAATTAGTTACCTGTTAATAGAACTAGTTTATTTAAAACTTTGTATTATTGTCGATTGCATATTAGTGACAGATAGGCAATTTCGATTTACAAGTTGTGATTCTGAATTGGGTTCTATAATCCTAGTTCGTAGCCTCTAAAATATTCCTTATGGGATAGATATCCAGGACTCCGTTAGAGCCCTATTTTACTTGAGCGATACGTATACTGCGTTGATTAATAACTCTATGATAAAAGAATATATTATATAATTGTTACAAAAATAAAAATTACGCAACGCGTCAGCGCGGCTCAACCTCTTCTCTTTCTCATTATTTCTAACCTTCTCTCACACATCAATTCCTCTCCCTCTCCCACTTTCACTCCATTCCTCCATCTCTCCTCTCTCCATATTCTCACACTCTTTAACTTACTCTTCTTCTCACTCTCTTATACTTTCTTTCTCTCTCATTCCCTCTCTCACTCTTTTGCTCTTTATTATCTATCTCCCTTCCCTCCCTCTCACTCCATATCTCCCTCTATATCTCTCTCTTCAAAACTTGCACTCACTTTCTTTTGCTCTATCTTGCATGTGTCTCTCTTCTATCTCTTTGTTTTCCTTTGCCCCCTCTCACTCTCTCCCTCTTGCTCACTCTTCAATCCCTATCTTCACTCCTTTTCTTGGTCTCTCTCCCTATTTTATCTCTTTTTGTTCTTTCTTTGCTAACTTTTGCTCCCACTCTATCTCTCTCTTGCTCTTTCTTCTATCTCCCTCTCTTCTCTAACTTTACTCACTCTTTCTCTCTCTATATCTCTTGCTCTCTCTCTCTCTCACACTCTCCCTCCCTCACAACACTCTCTCATGTGTATGTGAGTGAAAGAAATGGAAGAGAGAATAATAGAAGAGAGAGCAAGAAAGATCGAGAATAGATAGGGAAAAATAGAGAGATGGAGGGAGTGAGAAAGATTGATGAGAGAGGGAACAAGAGAGGATGAGAGATGGAGAGAAATAGAGACATAAGGTAGTGTGAAGGAAGATATAGCAAGAGAGAGCGAGCTATAGAAAAGAAGGAAGAGGGAAGGAGGAATGAGAGAGAGATTTTTTGGGGGATAGAGGAGAAGAAAAAGTGAGAAGAGAGAGGGAATAGGTAGTAATAGAAGAGATAGTAAAAGCAAGCAAGAGAGAGTGTGAGAAAGAGAGGGAGAGGGTAGTAAGAGTGAGTGAAAATGAGGATAAAGAGAGAGAGGAAAGGAGAGAGAGAGGGAGCAATAGAAAACTTGAGAGAGAGGGAAAGGAGAAAGACAGAAAGAAAAAGAGACATGGAGGGAGAATAAACGAGAGATTAAGAGGAGGTAGGGGGAGTAAAAGAGAGGGAGAGAGGGAGTGAAGGTGTGAAGAAGAGAAAGGTAAAGAAGAGAGAGGGAGAAAAAGATGAGAGATTAGAAAGCATTACAGAGAGAGTAATAGAAGATAGAGTGTAAGAAGAGAGCGAGAGAGAACGTGAGATAGTGAGGAAAAGAACTAGAGAGAATGAGAGGGAGATGGAGAGGGTGATAAAGATGGGACGAGAGAGGGAGGAACGGACGGAGGGAGAGAGATGTCGAGAAAGTGTGAGTGTCATAAGAAAGAATGAGCGAGAGAGAACAAGAATTAGAGAATGACTGAGATGGAGCAAAAAAAGCAATAAAGAGAGAGGGAGAGAGAGTGAAAGAGAAGGGTAGTGGAGAAGAGAGATAGGTGGATGGGCAGAGGGAGGGAGGGAGGGTAGGAGGAGAGAGAGAAAGAGAGAAGGAGGAAGGAAAAAGAGAGTGAGTGAGAGAAGTGAGGGATAGAGAGAGAAAGATAGAGGGAGAATGTGAGAGAGCAAATAAGGGAGTGAGGAGAGAGTTAGAGCGAGGGAGAAGAGAGAGAGAGAACAAGTGTGAGATAAAGAGAGTCAAAGAGAGATAGAGAAGGGGAGGGAGAGAGGGAGGGGGATGGAGAGGGAGGGAGAGGAGAAAGAGAGAGTGTTTGGGAGAGAGACTATGTTAAAGAAAGAAAGAGAGACACTGGCGGAGGGAGCTTTAGAAAAGGAGATAGAGAATAAAGTGAGCAAAAGAAGAAAGGTGAGAGAGATCTGGAATGGGAAAGAGAGTGAGAGGGAGAATAAGAGATAAAAAGTGAGAGAAGAGAGAAAGGGATAGGGGAGAACAATTAAAGTGAAAGAATGAGAGAAAAAGAGAGGAAGATAGAGAAAGAGAGAGAGAGGGACATAGAGAGGGAGGAAGAGATAGAGGACAAGTGAGATAAGGATAAGGAGATGTAGAAAGAGAGAGAAGAAGAGAAGGGTGGGTGTTAGAGGGAGCTAGGTAGGGAACAAGAGGGTGAACAAGAGAGAGAGCTTGAGAGAAAAATATTGAAAAAGAAAAGAGAGTAAAGTAAGTAGTGGCAGAGAGGTAGAGGATGAACTAAAGATAGAGTGAGAGATGGAATAAGAGAAAGCAAGAGAGAGACATTAAGGAAGACGGAGCGAGAGAGGGAGAGGGAAAAGCGATAAAAGTCTGAAACAATGATAAAGAGAATGGAAGAGAGCGAGAAGAGAGAGGGATAGTGAGAGAGAGGGAGACAAAGGAGAGATAGCGAAAAATAGAGTGAGGGACAAATGAAGAGAATGAGAAAGTACACAAAAAAGAGAGCACGTCAAAGAGACAGCAAAAGAGAGAGAGAGTGAAAAAAGAGATAGAATGGAGTGAAAGAGGTAGAGCGAGAGCAAGAGAAATAGAGAAGAACTAAGTTAAATTTAACAGAAAGTGTGTGAGTGTATGAAAGGAAGGGAGGGAGAGCAATATAGAGAGAGCGAGGGAAGATAGAGCAAAAGTAAGGAAGAGCAAGATAATGAGGGGGAGAGAGTGTGAGAGTGAGAGTGTATAAGAAATAGAGGAGATAAGGGATGGGAGGGAGAGCAAGAAAAAAGAGTAAAAAAGAGAGAGATTGAGGGAAGGTGTCAGAGTGAGAGTGAAATTGAAGAGAGGGAGAGAGAGAAATGGATAGGGAGAGTGAATGAGAAACAAAGAGAAAAGAGAGGAAGAGAGAACAAGAAAAAGAGAGTGAGAGAGAGGGAATGGGAGAACAAGAGGCATGGAGAGAGAATGGGTGAGTGAGTGTAGGAGAAGAGAGAGCGGAGAGAGAGAAGAGAGGGGAAAGAGAGAGAGTGAAAGAGGGAGGGATTGAGGGGGAACAATGAAGTACGAGAGAAAATGAGAAATAATGCGAATGAGACATTTGGAGGATGAGAGAGAAGTTAGAGAGCAATTGGGAAACAGAGGGAAGGAAGCAGAGTGAGAGAGAAGGCGAGGGATGGAGGCACAGAAAGAGCGAGTAAAGAGAGGTAAGAGAGAGTGATTGAAGATATAGCAAGAGATAGACACAGAGAGTAAGCAAGCAATAAAGAGAGATGAAATAGAAGGTGAGGGAGAGAGAAAGAGAGTAGAAAGAGAGAGATAGAGGTAGGGAGTTAGAGCCAAGAGGGACTCAGAGAATATTGAGCAAAATATGGTGAGTGAAAAGGTAGAGAGGATGATGTTGAGGGAGATATGCAGAGAGGGGGAGTATGAGAAGGAAATAGAGAAAGAGAGTCAAGTAATTAAAGAGGCAGAGAGTGAGGATTGGTTGGAGAGAAAAAGTGGGTAAAGAGATAAGGAGAGTGATAAAAGAGAGAGCAAGAGAGAGTGTGTGTATGATAGATAGAACAACAGAGAAAGAAAACTCATAAAACATAGAGAAAAGAGTGAGAGAGGGAGAGAGGGAGAAGGAGAGAGATGGAGAGAAGGGGTGTTAGAGATTGAAGAGAGTGGAAGTGAGAGAGCTAGAGGGAGTATGAAAGAAAAGAGAGTGAGGGAAGATATAAAAAGAGAGTGAGCAAGAGGACGAGATTGGGTAGAACATGAGATCGAAAATGAGGGGGATGCCCTAAAATATTGAGAGAGAGTGATAGAGAAACGATGGGGAGGGAGAGAGAGTGAATGAGTTAATGCAAGAGGAGAGATAGAGAGAGGACTAAGATAGGGAGAGAGGGACAAAGAGAGGTAAGAAGGGATTGAAAGAGGGAGGGATCAAGGAGGAAAGAGAGATGTATGAGGGAAAATAAAAAATAAGGAGATGGATATGGGGGAGAGAGCAAGATGTGATTGAGTTCAAAAATGAGGGGGATGAAGTGAAAGTGAGTGAGAGGGAGAGAGAGAGAGAGGGAGAGAGTGTGTGTATGAGAGCAAGAGTGGAAGAGAGAAGAATAAAGGCAAGTATGCAATAGAGTGGGGGAAAGAGGGGGATAAGATTGAAAGGAGAGAGAAGAAAGTGAGTACTCTCGTACACACACACACTTATCCTTGTTTGTTCTCTTGCTCTCTCACCCAGTCCCTCTCTTCATCTCTATATCTCTCTCACTCTTAACCTGTCCCTCTATCCTAATCATTCTCTACTTTTTCTCTCTCCTAATCACTTTTATTTGTCTCCTTTCTCTCTTATTCCTTTCACCCTTTCTCTCCATATATACCCAACTCTCTCTCTCTCTCACTTTCATCCTTTCATCTTTATGTCTCCCTCTTTCAATCTCTCCCCTCTCTCACTCTCTCCTTTCCACTCTCTCTCTACCTCCACATCCCCCTAGCTTTGCCTCTCTCTCAATCTCTCTCTCTCCAGATCTTTCTCACACTCTTTCGCTTGCTCTCATTCCTACTGTCCTCTGCTAACCCTCTCTTTAAAGAATTCACCTCTCTTCTCATTCTCTCACTTTTCCTACCCATCATACCATCTCTCTCTCTTTCTCCCTCATTCAATCTTTTCTCTCCTTCCCTCCCTCTCTATCCTCTTTTCTCTCTCTTTTTCTTTGTCTCCACTTTCACTCTCTCTCGCTAGCTCTTCCTCTCGCTTCCTTTCTCACTTTCATTCTCTCTTTCTCCCTCTTTCTCTCTCCGTCACGTGCTCTCTCCTTTCTGCTCTAACTAGGCTCCTATTTTATCGCTCTTCTCTCCCTATCTCTCACATTTATGCTCTATCTCGCCATTTATTTCTCCCTCTCCCACCCCCTCTCTCTCCCTCTCTCCCACTCTCTGCCAAACCACCTCTCCAAGTCCTTCCCTGTTTGTCTCTATATCTCTCTCTCCCTCCCTCCTGCACTCCATCACTTCTTGCATACCTTTCTCTCAACCTCATATCTTCTCTAATTTTCGCTCCCTTAATCTCTTTAGCACCCTTTCTTGCTCTTACACACTCTCTCTTACGTCCTCGATTTCTTATTACCATTTTTCTCTCTCCTTTTTTTCTTACTCTTACCTCTCTGTCTCTGTTGGTCTCTTTTCTCTCCGCCCCCCTCATCACTTTCTCACTATTTCTCACATTCTCCTACACTTCTCCTCTCTCTCTTCCTTCCTCTCTCCGTCTTTTACACCCTCCTCCCTGTTCCCTTCCCTCTCTTCCACATATAAGCTCTATCTCTTCCTCTCTTTTGTTCACTCTCTCACACAATCTCTTACTCTCTCTCCCCTTCTCGTTCCATCCATATATCTTCAATTTCACTCTCACTCTTACTCTCTCCCTCTCCCTCTCTCTCACACTCTTTTTTCCTTTCTAACCCTCTCTCTCTCTCTCTTCAATTTCACCCTCCTTTCGTCTCCCTCCCTCTATCTGATCCTCATACATGCTCCCACGTTCTATCTCTCTTCTCAATTTATTTAGCTCCCTTCTTTGATCTTTATCACTCCTTATTTGCTTGCTCTCCATGCCCTTCTCACCATTTTAATCTTTTTCACTCTCTCTACTTTTTTTCTCCTCTCTTCTCTCAATCTCACTCTCTATCTCCAAATCTATCGATATATCTATCTCCTCTCATGCTTTCTCTTACTTTCCTCGTACATTTCTCTTGTTGACTTTTTGTGCCTCTCCTCTTTTTCTCTTGTTCTTCCATTCTCCTCTTTTTCTCTTGTTCTCTTGCTCTGCAAACAAACAATGAGAAAGAGAGAGGTAGGTAACAAATGAGGAAGAGAGAGTGAGAGAGATATAGGGAGAGAAGGAGAGTGAGGTGAGATAGAGAAAGAGAGAGTGAGCAAGAGGGACAAAGGGAGGGACAATAAGAGAATGGGAGAGAGAATGAGAGAGAGATGGAGAGAGAGGGAGAGCCAAGGAAGGCAAGTGGAGAGAGCGTGAGAGAGAAAGGGAGGGATGTGAGAGAAATAGTGAAAGAGAGAGTTGGGAGATAGAGGAAGAGATAGAGTGAGAAGAGTAAGAGAGAAGATTAAAGAAAATACAGAGTGAGAGTAAGATAATGGTAGAAAAAGGAAGAGAGAATAGGGATTGTGAAAGAGATAATTTGAAAAAGTAAGAGTGAATGTGAAGCTGAAGAAAGAGAGTAGGGGAAGAGAGAGTGAGAGAAAGCATGCAAGAGATAACAATAGATGGAGCAAGGGTGCGTTTTGTGAATGAGGGATGTGAGAGGGAGAGAGAGAGAAAGTAAGACAGAGATAAAGAGAGAAATAAAGAGAGAAGAGAGTGAGGTTTTAAGTGTGAGAGTGAAATAGAAGAGAGCAAGGGACCAAAGAAGGGATTGAGTGACAAAACGAGAAAGAAATAGAGAATGAATAGAGAGAGATAGAGGGAGTGATTGGGTTAGTAAAGAGAGAAGTGAGGGTGATAGAAGAAAGAGCAAGAGAGAGAAAGAGGGCAAAAGAGGGCAAGAAAAAAATAAGAAGAGATGAAGTAGAGAGTTAGAGAGAGAGAAAGAGGAGTGAAGATAGGGATTGAAGAGTGAGTGGGAGGGAGAGAAGAAGAGAGGTTGAGATGTAAATATAGAGACAAGAAGGCGGTAGAGAGAGAGGCTAAATGAAATAAATAAGGAGAGAGCGAGGGAGGATGATAGTGAGAGGGAGGGAGAGAGCAGAAGAGAGAGAGAAGATATAATAGGGAGTGTGAGAGAGAGCACGAGTGGTAAAGAAAAATAATAGAGAGATAGAGGGAAGCCGTGAGAAAGATTGAAGAGAGAGAGGCAAAGAGAGGGAGAGAGTGTGTAAGAGAGAAATAAAGAGTATTGGAAGATAGAGAAAGGGAGAGTGAGAGAAGGGGAGAGAGAGGGAGAGCAAGACAATGGAGAGAGTGAGAGAGAGAGAGGAGTTGTTAGGGAGAGAGGTAGCGGAAAGGAGGGAGAGAGGGAGAGAGAGATAGAGGAATGTGTGAGTGACAGAGAGAGAGAGAGAGGGTTGGGAGAGAAATGAGAGAGAGCAGGTGGATATACTAACAGGGAGATAACAAAAAGTGAGCAAAGAGGGAGCACCATATAAAGAGTATGTGAGAGAGATAACAAATAGTGAGAAAAAGAGAAGGGAGTGAGCTGAGTTGAAGAGAGGGAGGGAGCTGGAGAGAGAGAGTGAGAGATAAATTAGGAGAGAAGAGAGTGGAGAAAGAGGGATATGGAGATAGAGAGGTAGAGTGAAGGGGAGAGAGAGTGAGTGAGAGAGGGATAGAGAAAAGAGGGTAATGTAGGGAGTAAGAGTGAGGATGAAAATTAATGGGGAGAGAAGGAGAGAGAAAAGGAGAGGAAGAGATATTGAGGGAAGAGAGAGGAAGTGAGAGGGAGTGAAAGAAAGCGAGAGAGGGAGTAATAGAGAATGGTTGTGGGGGATAGTGGGTGAGAAAAAATAAGAGAAGAGGCAGCAAAAGAATACAAAGTAAGAGACAACATCAAAGAGTGAGATAGGGAGAGAGGGAGTGAGAGAGATTTAAGTGAGAGGGAGTGATGGTGGAAGAGAGAGAGAGGAGAGTAAGGGAAGACAGAGGAAGAGGAAGTGAGTGAGTGGGGGAGAGAGAGGTTGAAAAGGAAAATGAAAAGAGAGAGAGATAGCAGGATAGATGAAGAGAGAATGAGAGGACAAGTGAGAGAGAGGTGGAAGCAGAGAGACAGCAAGAGAGTGTAGGAGATAGAGGAAGAGAGAGTGAGAGGAGAGAGAGAAGAGTGATAAAAAAAGAGTAAGAGAGAGATTAGAGAGTCAGAAAGAGAGGGAGGGAAGGAGTAGAGTGAGAATGAAATTGAATAAAGAGAGGGAACAAAAAAGAGAAAGAAGGAAGAAAGAGTAAGGAAGAGAGAAAATTGATGGAGCAAGAGAGACAGTGAGAGAGGGAATGAGACAGAGATCTGAAAAAGGTAGAATAAGAGAGAAAGTGAAGTGGCACAAAGAGGCTTGGAGAGAAATATAACTAAAGTAAGAGAGAGCATGAATGTGGATGGATATATCGATAGATATGGAGAAAGAGAGGGAGATTGAGAGAGTGAGAAATATTAAAATAGTGAGAAGAAATGGGATAGCATGCGAAGAAACAGTGATAGACATCAAGAAAGGGAGCTAAAGAGATTGAGATAGAGCAATAGAACGTGGGAGAATCTATAGGGATGAGATTTTGGGAAGGAGAGTGAAACGGACGAGGGAGAGAGCTAGAAAGGAAGACAGAGTGCAAGAGTGAAATTGAGAGAAAACAAGTTTGGAGAGAGAGTCAGAGTCAGAGTGAAATTAAAGAGAAAGGGAGGGAATGAGAAGGGGAGAGAGAGCGAGGGAGTGTGTAAGAGAGTGACAAGAAATTGAAGAGATAGAGCTTAGTTGTGATAGAAAGGGGAGGGTGTGAAAGAGGGTGAGGGAGGAAGAGAGAGGGAGAGAAGTGTAAGAAAATGTGAGAAATAGTGTGAATGGAGCGAAGGAGGGAGAGGAGAGAGAGAAAAATGGTAACAACAAATAGAGGATAAAAGAGAAAGTGGGGAAGAACAAGAATGGGAGCTATAGCTATTGAGAGATATAAAGTGAGAGAAGATATGAGGTTGAGAGAAAGGGATACAGAAAGTAATGGAGTGTAAGAGGGCGAGAGACAGAGATCGAGAGAAAAAGGGAAGGACATGGAGAGATGGTTAGGGAGAGAGTGGGAGGGAGGGAGGGAGAGGGAGTTTGAGAGAAAGAAATAAAGAGGAGGAGATAAACCACAAGCGTGAGAGATAAGGAGAGAAGAGTACATAATAAGAACCTTTTGAGAACAGGTAGGAGAGAGAAAGTGACGGAAAGAGAAAGCGAGAAATAGAGAAGGAGAGCGAGAGGAAGATTCACTAAGGGAGAGAAAGACAAAGTGAGAGAAAGAGAAAGATAGATAGAGAGAGAGAGAGAGAGAGAGAGAGAGAGAGAGAAAGAAAAGGTGAGTTAAGACGGAGGGAAGGAGATAAGAGAATGAATGAGAAATAAAGAGGGAGGATGGGAGGGTGGGTAGGAAAAGAGAGATAAAGACAAAGAGATAGTGAGAGGGATGGAGTGTGAGAGACAAAGGGAGAGCAAGTGAGAAAAAAATAGCGAGAGGGACAGAAGAGAGATAGAGAAGAGAGAGCCAGAGTAAGAGAGAAAGAGAGAGAGGAGAAAGAGAAATAACAAGAAGGCAAGCTAGGATGATTGAGAGTGAGGGAGAAAAGAAACTAAGGAGAGTGAGAGGGAGCGGGAACTAAAGATAGAGTGAGGGTGGAATATAGGAGGGAGAGGGAAAATGAAAAAAAAAGAGGAGATAGAAAAACAAAGAGTGTGTATTTGAGAAAGAGGGAGAGACAAAAGGGATCGAAATAAGGGAGACCTCGAGAGAGCATAAAAGTGGGCGTGAGCAATATAGAGGGAGGAAGATAGTGATAAATAGATTAGTGATAAAGTGAGATTGAGAGAGAGAAAGAGAATAGAGAGAGTGAGAGAATGAAGAATATATAATACACAGAACGACAGAGAAAGGGAGAGAATAGGTTGGAGGGAGAGAAAGTAACAAGCAGAGAAAGAAAGAGATACATGGAGAGACAAAAGAGTAAGTGGACAGAGAGCAAAAGAGAGCGAGGAAGAGAGTGGGAGCGAGAGAGAGAATGAGGAGAGAGAGGGAGAAATAGGGAGAGTGAGAGAGCGTGGTAATAGAGAATGATGTGTGAGAAATTGTTAAAGGGAGAGAGAAAGAGAGAGTCAAAGGGAGAGGGAGTGAGAAGATTGAGCAAGAGTAAGTGAATGAGGGAGTAAGAATGATAAAGAGAGAGAGAGTCAGAGTGATAAAGAGCATAAGAGTGAGAGAGTGAAAGAGATCTAGAAAGAAAGAGGAAAAGAGAGTGAGGGAGAGACGAGGATATATGAAAGGGAAAGAGAGAGTGACAAGAGACAAAATAAAGATACTAAGAGGGTGGGAAGGGAGAGAAAGTCTGTGAGGGAGGGAGGAATAGAAGAGTCAGATAGGGAGTGAGAGAATGAAAGAGACAGTGATATATAAATGGAGAGGAAGTGAGTGAGACCAAGAGTAAGGAAAAGAGATTGAGAGATAGAGGCAGGGAGAGGGAGGGGGAGAGAAAGAGAGGTGTTAGTGAATGTGAGAAACTATAAGAGAGATGAGACAGGACAGAGAGAGATAAATGTTGTAGTGCTAGAGAGAGTGCGTGTTAGGATAGGGGTACAAAATTTTTGATCAAAACAAGAGATTGTGTGTGTCTGTAAGAGGAAGAGAGAGTGAGAGAGAAACATTAGATAAAGATTTAGAGAATTGTGAGCAATAAAGGAGAAACAAGAGATAACAAATAGTGAGAAAGAGAGAGGAAGGGAGCGAAGAGGAAGAGAGTATGAGAGAGATATAGGCAGTGTGAAAGAGATAAAGAGAGGGAGTAGGAGTAAGAATGAAACTGAAGATAGATGGGGTGAAAAGAGAGCAAGAGAAAAGGAGCAAGAGAGAGAATGATAAATGGAGCAAGAGAAAGGGAGAGAGAGTGCAAGAGAGAGAGAGAGAGAAGCGAGTGGAGTAAGTGACAGTGAAACAAAAGTGTAGGGGAGCGAGGAGGGTAGAGAGTGACAAAGCAAGAGAGAAATAGAGAAAGAACAGTGAGTGAGGAAAGTGAGGTCAAGAGAGGGAGCTGGAGAAATAAGAAGGGAGAAACATAAGGTGGGAGGGAGGGAGGGAGGGAAGGAGAGAAAGTAAAAAGCATTGAGAGAGAAGAGGGGTGAGGGAGAGAGAGAAGGGAGAGAGAATGAGAGGAAGGGAGAGAGACTTAGAATGATGGATATTGTGAGATAAAGAGTGATTAAAGAGAGAGAAAAGAGAGTGAGAGAGAGCTGGAGAGCGAGAGAAAGAAACATAAAAAAGGGTGAGATGTAGTGAGAAAGGGTGAGGCGAAAAGAGAGATAGATGGCAATTTTGAGGCTGAGAGTGAAAATGAGCGAGAAAGTGAGCATGAGAGAGAGAATGAAGAGAGAGGGAGTGAGAGAGGAAGAGTGAGAAAGAAAAATATAAGAGAGAAAAAGATAGGAAGCAAGAGAGAAAGAGAGAACAAAAGATTGTGAGCTAGATTGAGATAGGGAGGGAGATTAAGAGAACGAGTAGAAGGAAAGAATGAGAGAGGGAGAGAGATTAAGATAGAGAGATTGAGATGGAGAGAGTGGGATGGAGGGAAGTGAGAGGGAGATAATGAGAGGGAAAGAATGAGAGAGGAAGTGTGAGAGAGAATTAGAGAAATGAGAAGTGAGAGAAGAGAGAACTAGATAGAGGGAATGAGAGAGAGCGATAGAGAAAATGAGGGGGAGGGAGAGAGAGATCAGTAAGATAGGGAGAGAGCAAGAAAGGGAAGTGGGATTGAAAGAGGAAGGGATCAAGGAAGACAGAAAGATCTATGAGAGAAAATAAAAAAATAATGAGATGGATAGGAAGGGAGAGAGTGTGAGGGTGGGAGAGTGGGAGAGCGATAGAGGGAGAGTGAGAGAGAGACAGAGAGAGTGAATGAGTGAGTAAAGAGAGAAGAGAGGGTGATAGAAGAAAGAGCAAGTGAGAGATAGAGAGAGGTAAGAGTGCAAGTAAAAAATAAAAAGAGATGAAACAGAGAGTTAGAGAGAGATCTAGAGAAGGAGTGAAGATAGGGATGGAAGAGTGAGCGGGAGGGAGAGAGAGAGGTTGAGATGTAAATATAGAGACAAGAGGGCGGTAGAGAGAGAGAGACTGAATGAAACAAATAGGGAGAGAGTGAGGGAGGATGATAGAGAGAGATGGTTGGAGAGAATGAGTGAGTAAAGTGATAAGAGCGATAAAAGAGAGCAAGAGAGTGTGTTTGAGAGGAATAGTGAGAGAGAAAAAGAGAAAGAAAAGTGATAAAGCGTAAAAAGAGAAAAGAGCTAGAGAGGGAAAGATGAGAAAGAGAAAGATAGAGGGAGGGAGTAAGAGAGATTGAAGAGAGTTGGAGTGGAAGAGGAAGAGAGAGTGGGAGAGAAGTGAGTGTGATGGAAGATATAGAGAGAAAATGAGAGAGAGAGAGAGAGAGGAGGTGATGAATTAGAAGAGATTGAGAAGGAGAAAGTGTGAGTGAGAGAAAGAGAGAGAAATAGAGTGAGAGAGAGGGAGGGAAGGAAGCAAGAGAGAGGGTGAGAGGGGGAGAAAGAGGAGTATCAACAATTGAAGAGAGAGTAAGTAAGAGGAAGTGAGGGAGTAAGAGTGAGAGTGAAACTGAAGAGAGAGTAAAATTGAAGAGAGTGTGAAATTGAAGATTGAAAGATTGAGACAAAGATAGAGAGATTGTGTGAGACTACTAGAGAGAGTAAAGGGATTGAGAAAAGTAGAGCAAGGGAGGGTTAGTGAGAGGGACAAGGGAAGGAGAGCAAGAGAATGCGTGAGAAAAGATTGAGAGAGAGAGATTAGAGAGACAAGGGAGATGCAGCCATAGAGGGAGAGTATAGGAGAGTGAGTGAGAGAGAGTGTGAAATAAGGAGGGAGAGAGAGAGGAGAGGGAGACATAAAGAAGAAAGGAGAAAAGTGAGAGAGGGAGCAAGATAGTGGGGGATATATGGAGAGAAAGGTTGTAAGGAATGAGATAGAAGGAGAGAAATAAAAGTAAGATTAGGAGAGGGAAAAAATTAAGAATGAGAAGGAGAGAGGGACAAATTAAGAGTGAGAGTGATGTAGAGATGGAGGGACTGAGAGAGAAAGTGCAAGAAAGGGAGAAAGCAGAAGAGAGAGAGAGTGTGTGTGTGAGTGAGAGTAACATAAGAGAGAATAATGTAGAGACAGTAAGAAAGATAGAGATTAAATAGTAAAAAATAGAGAGAGGGAGGGAGTGAGAGAGATTGAAGAGACAAGGGAAGAGATTGGAAGAGAGAGGGAGAGAAAAATATATAGAGAAGAGCGTGTAAAGGAAGATAGAGCAAGAAAGAGTGAGCTAGAAGAAAATAGGGAGAGATAATAAGTGGGATGAGAGATGGAGAGAGGGAGAGAAAGAGTAAGCAAGTGAGAGAGGGAGATGGAGGGGATGAGAGGGAAAGAGAGGAAGGGATGGAGGGAGAGTGACTGGGGGACAGAAGAGGAGAAAGAGTGAGAAGAGCGAGGGAATGGGTAGCAAAAGAAGAGATATTAAGAGAGAGCAACAGAAAGTGGGAATAAGAAGGAGAGAGGGATTAAGAGCGAGTGAAATTTAGGAGAAAGAGAGGGATAAAAAAGAGAGATAACAATGGAGAAATCGAGAGAGAAGAGAGGTATGGTAAGAGAGAACAAGAGGAAAAGGAATAGCAAGTGAGAAAGAGAAGAGGGAGATAATAAGGAGAGTGAGAGAGCGAGTTAGAGAGAGGGAGTGAAACAAATAGGGAGAGAGAGATATTGTGAGAGAAGGAGAGAGTATATAGAGAGAGATTTTAAGATAGAGCTAGACAGAAATAAAGATGGGGAGTGAGTGTGGGTGAGAGAGAGAGAAGCAAGAGAAAGAGGAAAGAGGGAGGAATAAAACAATAAGGAAATGAAGAGCAATGGAAGAGAATGTAAGATAGGGCAATAAAGAGAGCTAAAAGTGAGAGAAGGTCTGAGGTTGAAAGAAAGGGAGGGAGCGGTGGGAGGTTGTGATGGAGACTGCAAGGGGGTAGAGAGAAAGAAGAGAGTGAGAGGGAGAGAGCAACATAGTAGAGACCTAAAGAAAGAATGAAAGAGAGAGCAAGTGAGTGAGACAGACAGAGAGAGAGAGAGAGAGAGAGAGAGAGAGCAAGAATATTAAAGAGAAAGAGTAGGGGTTAGAGTTAAAATGATACATGAAGAAAAAGAGAATAAGAAAATGAGAGAGAGCGATAGATAGATAACAAAAAAGAAGAGCGGGAGGGAGGTAGGAGGGAATGCTAGAATGAGAGAAAGAAAGAGAGAAAAATAGTTTAGGGGGAGGGAGCGAGTGTGAGAAAGTAGTTGACGAATAATGAGAAGGAGATCTGGGGATAAGAGAGAGAAATGAGAGAGCTCTTGAGAAAGAGAGGAAAGGAAGGAGAGCGAGAGAGAGGGTGAGGAATAAAGGGAGTGAAAGAGTGAGTAAAGAGAGGGAAGAGAGAGTGATTGAAGTTATAGCAATGGATAGAGAAAGAGAGCAAGAGAGAGCAAGCAAGTGATAAAGAGAGATGAAATAGAGTGCGAGAGAGAGTGAGAGAGAGCAAGAGAGGGAGTGAAAAAAGGGTATGCAGAGTGAGTGAGAGGCATGGAGAGAGGGTGAGACAGAAATATAGAGAGAAAGGAGACTCAAGGTACATAGAGTAAAATGGATGTTGCGGGAGGGCCAGAGGTAGAGAGAGATAGAGGCAATATGGACGTAGCGGGAGGGCCAGAGGGCGATTAAGAGAGAGAGATTGAATTAATGAAAGAGGGAGAGAGGAAGGGAGGAAGAGAGTGAGAGATGGGTAGGGAGAAGTGTGAGTAAAGTGATAAGAGGGAGTGATAAAAGAGAGCAAGGGTGTTTGTGTGTGAGAGAGAAAGAGAGAGAAATAGAGAAAGAAAAGTGATAAAGAATAAATAGAGAAAAAATCGAGAAAGGGAAAGTGTCAAAAGAGAGAGATGGAGGGAGGGAGTGAGAGAGGAAGATAGGGTGAAAGAGAAGAGAGAGCGATGGAAGAAATAAAGAGAAAGTGAGAGTGAGGGAGAGAGGGGGAGATAATGATATTTAGTGGGAGAGAGAGGGGGGAATGAATTGGAACTGTGTGGGAGCGATAGAGAAAGAGAGTGTGTGAGACAGAGAAAGAGAGAGCAAAGAGGGAGAGAGTGGGAGGTAAGGAAGCAACAGAGAGGGGGAGAGAGGGATAGAAAGATTGAGAGGAGAGTGAGGAGAGAGAGGAGAGCGAGCAATTGAAGTTAGAGTAAGAAAGAGTGAACATGGAGCAGGTAAGAGAGAGAGTGAGGGAATAAGAGTGAGAGTGAAACTAAACAGAGAATAGAGAAAGGGAGAGAGTGTGAGAGAGAAATCGAGTGAAGAGAGAGTAAGGGAAGAAAGAGCGTGAGAGAAGGAGAGAGTGAGCGAGCGAGAGAGGGTGCAAGAGAGAGGGAGATGTGGAGAGGAGGAGAAAGAGAGGGATGAAGGGAGTGAAAGAGAGAGGGAGAGCAAGAGAGAGGCGATGAGGGATAAAGGGAGCGTCAAAAGAGGGAGACAAAAGAGAGCAAGAGAGAGATAAAAAGAGGTGGAATAGAGAGTGAGAGGGAAGGAAAGAGTGAGTGAGAAAGATAGATACAAGGAGGTAGTGATAGGGTTTAAAGAGTGGGAAAGAGAAAGCAAGAGAGAGTGAAACGGAGAGAAAGAAACTAAGGGAAGTTCAAGTAAGAGTGACGAGTAAGAAGTGAGGGAGAATAGGAGAATGTCGAGAAAGACAGAAAGCAAGGGAGAGAGGGAGCAGGAGAGAGGGAGATAGAAATGGATCAAAGGGTGGAATAGAAGAGAGAGAAAAAAGAGGGAGGGATGAAAGCAAGATAGAGGTGAGAGAGAGTAGGGGAGAGAGTAAGGGAAAAGTAACAAAAAAGAGAGAAGAGAGAGCAACAAAGGAGAGTATAAAATAAATTATATGATAAAAAAAGAGAATAATGAGTGAGGAGAGAGAAATTAATAGAGAAGGGCATAGAAAGTGAAGAATGAAAAATGAAGTGAGAGAGGGAGAGGAGAGTGTAAGAGAAAGAAAAAATTGTAATGGAGAGTGAGAAATGGAACTGAGGGTAGGAGAGAGAGGATATGAGTGTGTGAGATGGAGAGAGAAGAGTGAGCTACATAAGGGAGACCTAAAGAGTGCAAGATTGAGGGAGTGAAAAAGATAATGGGAGAGAGTGAGACCATTATAGAGAGTAAGTGTGAGAGAGTGAAAGAGATCTAGAGAGAAAGAGGAAAATAAATTGAGATAGAGAAGAGGATATAAGAAAGGGAAGGAGATAGAGGGACAGGAGAGACAAAAGATATTAACAGGGTGGGAATGGATAGAGAGTGTGAGGGAGGTAGGGAGGGAGAGAAAAAAGATATAAAGAGTGAGAGAATGAAAGGGAGAGTGAGGGAGGGAGCAAGAAAGATATATTCATAGAGAGAAATAGAGTGAAAACAAGAGTAAGGAAAAGAGAGTGAGAGATAAGGGAGACAGAGGAGGGAGGGAGAGAGAGAGGGAGGTGTGAGAGAAAGTGAGAAATAATGAGAGAGAGAAGAGAGAAGGATTGAGATGGAGAAAAAAATTAGAAAGTGAGAAATAGAGTGTTTGTGAGGGATAGGGGGAGAAAGATTGAACAAAGAGAGAAGAAAGAGTGATAGAAGAGAGCGAGAGAGAGAAGAGCAAGATAGCAAGAAAGAAAGATACAATTGAAAGTGAGAGATAAAGTTAGAGAGTGAGAAAGAGATAGAGAGAGGGAATGAGAGAGATTAAAGTGTGAAAGATATAGACAAGGAGAGAGATTGTGATAGATGGATAGAGTAAATAGAGATAAAAAATAGAGGAAAAGAGGGTTAGTGAGAGGGACAGAGAAAAGGAGAGCAAGAGAATATGTGATATAGAGATCGTGAGAGAGAGATTTAGACAGAGGATAGCGAGGCAGATGCAGACGTAGAGGGAGAGAGTTGATGGGAGAGATTGAGAGAGTGTGTGAAAGAGAGAGTGGGGAGATAGAAAGAGGGAGACAAAGAGGGAAGGAGGAAAATGGGAGAGGGAGAGAATGAAGGATATTTGGAAAGAAAGGATGAAAAGAATGAGAGAGAAGAGAGAGAAGAGAGAGAAATAGAAGAGAGATTATGATAGAGAGAAAGATTAGAGAATGAGAAAAGGAGAGAGATAATTTAATAATGAGTGTGATATAGAGATGAAAAGAGGGACTGGGAGAGAAAGAGCGAGAGACGAAGCAAGAGGAAGAGAGAATGTGCGTGCGTGTGAGTGAGAGTAATGGAAGAGAGAATAATAGAAGAGAGGAAGGAAAGATAGATAATAAATAATTAAAATATAGATAGAGAGGGAGTGAGAGAGATTGAAGAGAGAGGGAATGAGAGTAGAATGAAGAGGGAGAGAAGTAAAGAGAGGAGATTCTGAAGGAAGATTCAACAAGAGAGAGTGATCTAAAAGAAAAGAGGCATATAAAATAAGAGGAGAGAGAGAGGGAGATGGAGGGATGAGAGGGAGAGAGGGCTAGGGAGAAAGAGAGGGAAGGAGAGTGACTTAGAGAGAGGAATACAGAGAGGGACGCAAGAGAGAGATGTGTGTAGGGATAGAGAAGGAAAACGAGTGAGAAGGGAGAGGGAATAGGTATCAATAGAAGAGATAGTAAGACTAGAAGAGAGAGAGGGAATGGGAAAGAGAGGGAGAGAGGGAGTAAGAGTGTGTGAAATTGATGAGAAAGAGAGGGTGGAGAAAGAGAGAGACCGATGGAGAAATCGAGATGGAAGAGAGGGAGATAATAAGTAAGAGAGAGTGAGATAGGGAGCGAGAAATTGAGCTATAGAGGGTGAGAGGGAGAGTGATTGACAGAGAGTTAGAGATTGTATGAGTGGGTGAGATGGAGAGACAAGGGTGAGCTACATAAGGAGATCTAGAGATTGAAAGATTGAGGAAGTGAGAAAGATAAAGAGGGAGAGAGTGAGACTGATAAAGAGATAAAATTGAGAGAGTCAAAGATATCTTGAGTGAAAAGAATATAAGATGGAAGTGAGTGAGGGACAAGAGAGAAAAAATATATATTAACCTGGCGGGAAGAGGAGAGAGTGTGAGAGAGGGAGTGAGAGAAAATTTTAAGTGAAAGTGAGAAATAATGAGAGAGAGAGATGAGAGAAGGATTGAGAAAGATAAAAGTTGGAGAGCGATAGAGTGTGTGAGGGATAGGGAGGGAGTGAGAAAGAGAGAGATAGAGAGAGTCAGAGAGATTGAAGAGTGAAAGATTGATATAGAGAGAGATTGTGGGAGAGAGATAGAGAGAGAAAATAGATTGAGAAAAAATAGAGCAAGAGATGGTTAATGAGAGGGACAGAGGGAAGGAGAGCTAGAGAGGGTTGGTGAGAGAGACAAAGGGAAGGAAAGCAAGAGAATGAGTGAGAGAAAGTGATCAAAAGAAATAGATTGAGAGAGAGAGAGGAGGATGTAGAGATAGAGGGACAGAGTGGATGAGAGAGAGTGAGAGAGAGTGTGAAAGAGGGAGGGCCTCTTTCTTAAATCTTTTTTCCCTCTCTTGCTCTCTCACTCCTCTTGCTCATCAATTTCTCTTACTCTCCCCCCTTTCTAACTCTCTCTTACTCTAGTCTTTTATCTCTTTCTTTTTCACTCTCTACCTTTCTCACTATGTCTCACTCTCTATTATGTTTCTATCTCTCGTTCTCAGGCTCTCTCTTGTTATATTTCTCTCTCTTTACTCATTCCTTATCTCCATATATCCATCTCTCCTTTTCACTCTCTCTCTTACTCCTTCAATCGCTTCTCTCTCTTTCTCTCTTACACTCTCACCCTTTCTCTCTCTCCCTCTCTCTCTCACTCTCCATCCCTAACTCTCTCTTGCTCCATCTTCATTCTCTCTCTTGCTCCTTTTCTCTTACTCTCTCTTCACCCGCTCTCTCTCTTTTCAGCTTCACTCCCACTCCTACTCCCTCTCTTTATCTGTTTCATACACTTTATTCTCTCTCCCACTTTTTATTTCCATCTCTCTCTCTTTCTTTATTCTCATCAACTTCTCTCTTACCCTTCTCACTCTTTCTCTTCCTCTATCCCCACACTCTCTTTCTCTATTTCTCTCATTTCCCTCCTTCCTCTCTCTCTTTCTCACGCTCTCTCCAACGTTCCCTTCCTGCCCTCCCTCTCTCTCCATCTCTCACTCATTCTCTCTCTCATTCTCTTATTATCCCTCCATCACTCCCTCTTTCTATACCTTCCCTCGCCTTCCTTCTCTGCCTATATCTCTCTCATACTCTCTTCCTCCTTCGTTGCCTTCCTCTCTCTTTCTCAAAATCTGTTCTCTTTCTTTCTCTTTTTTGCTCACAATTTGCTAACTCTTTCTCCAATGTTTTTCTCTCACTCTCCCTTCCTCACACACACTCACACACAATATCTTTCTTTGCTCAATCTTCCTGTCCCTATCCCCCACATGAACTCTCTCTCGTGCGCTCCAACTTTTATCTCTCTTATTTCTCATTTCTTCTCAAGTTCTCTCACACTTCTATCTCCCTCTCTCTGCCTCCTCTATCTCTCACTCTCTTTTCTTTACTCTTGTTCTTACCTCTCTTCTCTATTTACATATCTCTCTTGCTCTCAAACGTTTATCTCTCTCAATCTCTCTCTTTCATTGCTTCTCATATTCTCTCACACTTTTGTCTCCCTCTCTCCCTCCCCCTATCTGCCTCCTCTATCTCTCACTCACTTTTCCTTACTCTTGTTCTCACTCTCTCATCTAACTATATATCTCTCTCCTTTTGTTCCCTTCCTCACCACACTTTCTCTCCCTTCCCAATCTCCTAATAGATTTTTTTCTCTCTTGTCCCTCTCTCATTCCCTGTCTTATATCCTTTTTTCTCCCTCACTCTCATTTCATTCTTCTCTTTAGATCTCTTTTGCTCTCTAACTTATGTTCTGCTTATCACTTCACTCTCTCCCTCTATCATTCTCACTCCATCATTCTTGCCCTATCTAGGTCTCCCTTATGCAGGTCACTCTTCTCTCTCCATCTCATACACTCATACACTCTCTCACTTTCTCTCAATTTTTCTCGCTCTCACCCTATTTAGCTCCATTTCTTGCTATCTATCTCACTCTCACTTACTCTCTTTTTCTTCCTTGCTCACTCTCTCCCTCTCTCTCTCTTTCTCATTCTCATTCTCTACCCTCTTTTTTAATCTTATAATCTCTTTTATACCCTCCTTTATCCCTAACTCTCTCTCTCTCACTTTCCTTCCCTTTCTATGTCTCCCTCTTTCTCTCTCTTCCCTCTCTCTCTTTCACACACACTCTCTCTCCCTCTACCAATGCATCTCGCTCTCTCTCTCTCTTTCTAGATCTCTCTCAGTCATTCTCTTACTATCCATCCCTCTGTCCATCTAGCCAATCCTCTCTTGCACTATTTTTTAAAATCTCTTTTCTCTCTCTATTTTTTCTCTCATGATCTCTCTATCTCAGTCTTTCACTCTTTAATCTCTCTCATTCCCTCTCTCTATCTCTCTCTTTTTTACTCTCTACCTCTCTCCACTCTTTCCTTCTCTTCTGCTCTCTCTTCCCCAACTCTCTTTTATCTATTTATCTCTCACACTCTCTTCCTTTCTTGCTCCCTCTTCCTCTCTCTTTAATTTCATTCTCACTCTTACTCCTCATTTCCTCTCACTTTCTCACTCCATGTTCACACTGTCTCACACACTCTCTCTTCTACTGCTCTCTCTCCTCTCTCCACTCATTCTTTCTCTCCCTCTCTCACCCACTCTTTTGCTTCCTTCCCTCCCTACCCTCTCTCTCTCTTCTTTCTCTCTAACACACTCTCCTCCTCTCTTCCAATTCATCCCCACTCTCTCCCAATAATTCTCATTCTCTAACCCTCTCTCTCACTCTCTCACTCCCCCTTCCTCTCTTATTCCCAAGCTCTTCCATCCTTCTGGCTCCCTTCGTCACTCTCTTTCTTTCTTACTCTCTCCCTCTGTCACTATTTTCTCCTTTTATGCTTTTACCACTTTCTATTTATCTATTGCTTTCTTTCACACCCTCTCACTTCCTCTCTCTTCCCATAATATCTCTTCACTCTCTCTATCTCTCTCCTTCTCTCTATTAAATTTCACTCACTCTTCCTCTCTTTCGCTTAATCTTTTTTTTGTCCCTTTCTCTCTCTTGCTCTCTCTCCCCCTCACTCTACCTCTCTATCTCCATATCCCTTTTTGCCTTACTCTCTTATCTCCCAATTTCTCTCTTATTCTCTCTTTCCTTCTGTCGCTCCCTCCATCTCTTCAACTTAGCTCATTCCCTTCTTCTCTCTTTCTCACTCTTTGTTATCTCTCTTCACTTACTATCTGTACTGGTGCTCCCGCTTCTCTCACTATTTCCCTTTGTCCATTCTCCCACTCTCTCTTCTCTCAATTCTCCCTCCTTCCCTCTCTCACTTAAACTTTTCTTTATCCCTCTCTCCCTCTTTCCATCTCCCTCTCTCCCTTATTCCCTCTCTCTCTCCCATACAACTCATCTCTCTCACTCTTTATCAACAACTTTTGCTCTCCCTCTCCCTCTCCATCTTGTTCACTCTCCCTTGCTCTATCTTCCAACATTACTATTTCTCTTTCACACTCTCTCTCGCTCTCTTGCTCCCTCTCTCTCTCTTCTATCTTTCTTATGGCCTCCCTCAACTCTCTATTTCTCCCTCACAACCACTCAAGTTGTCTCTCACACTCTCTATTATATCTCTCTTTCTCAGCTTTTTGCTATCTGTTATGTTGCTCTTTATTCTCATGCTCTCTCTCACTCAATCCTTCACTCTTTCCCACTCTCCCTCTCTCCATACTCTCTCTTTCAATCCCAATTGCAGCTCTCTCTTTCTCTCTCTGCCTTTTCTATATCTCACTATTTCTCACCTTCTCTCTCACATCTCTTCCTCTCTCCCCTCCCTCTTTCACTGCCACCCTCCCTCTCTCATTCTCTCTCAGTATATCTAACTTTGTTTACCTTACCCTTCTTCTCACTCTGTCCCACTTCCTTTATATATATTTCCGTCTCTCCCTCACTAAATCTCTTGCCCTTTATCTCTTAATTCTATGTTGCTTCCTCACTTTCTCTAATTCCTTTCATCTCTTCTTTAATCTAACACTTTCTTTGCTTTCTCATTGTCTCTAACTTTATTCTAAATTTCTCTCACAAGCTCCCTCCCTCCCTATTTGACTCCATCCCTCCCTTATTCTCTCTCATCTATTTCTCTCACACGCACTTTTTTCATCTCTCTCTGTCCCACTCTCTCTCTTGCTCTCTTTTTCCTCACTTTTCTCTCAATTTGTCTCTCGTACTCTGTCTCCCTTTCTTTCTCTTCTCTTTCTCTTTAATTACACTCCTTCATACCTTCTTCCTCCCTCCCTTTTCTCATGATTACTCTCACCCTCTCTCTCTTTCTCTCTCATGCTTTCTCTCTTCCCTTCTCCTTTCCTCATTCTCTCTTCAAAATTCACTGTCACTCTTCCTCGCCCTCTCTCCCTTTCTCTCAAAGCCATACATTCTCGCCCTTTCATAGCTCAATCTCTCTCACTCTCTTTTTCCACACACCCTATTTAGTTCCCACTTTTTATTTTCTTTCTATCCCACTCTATATCATGTTCTAATCGCAATCCGTCTCTACTTACAAATGTATCTATCTATTCTCTCACTCTCTCTCAATATAAACCTTTACTACTCTCTCCTTCTCACACTCCCTCCCTCCTACTCCTCTGTCGCTATTGTTATTTCATTCTCTCTTTTACTGTTTTGCACTCTCTCTCATTCTATCTCTCTCCCTCCCTCACTCCTCTACTTCCTTCTCCTACCCTCACTTTTCTCTATATTTTTGTCTCTATATCTTGGTCTCTTTGTCCCTTTAGTTAGTTTAATTCTCACTCTTTATTCTCTCTCTCTCACTCTCTCCTACTCTCTTATGTTACTCTGTTCTCCTCTCCTCTTACTCTTTCTCTCTGTCTATCCCCCACCCTATATTGCTTTCCCTCTCTCACTCTCTCTCTTCCACTCCCACTCCCCCTCCCACTATCTCTCACACACTCTTCTCTCCTCCTCTCTCCAACACACACATGCACTCTCATCTCTCCCTCTATGCCTTCTTCACTTTCTCTCTTGCTCTTCCTTTTCATCTTGTTCTCTCTTCCCTCACCTCTCTTCCCTTTTGATTTCTCTATTGCTCACTATTTATTCTCTATCATTCTTTTTTTCTCTTATATTATTCTCTCTTTCATTAATCTCACTCGCACACACACACTCTCTCTTCCTCTAGTTCTCTCTGTCGCTCTTTCTCACCCAATCCCTAGCTTCAGGAGGGAAGAGAGTGAAAAAGAGTGATGGATATATAGAGATAAAGAGTGAGTAAAGAGAGAAAAAGAGGATAAGAGAGAGCCAGAGAGTAAGAGAAAGAAATATAATAGAGAGTGAGACATTGTGAGAAAGGAAGAGAGCTAGAAAGAGAGATAAAAGGCAAGGTAAGGGAGAGAGTGAGAAAGGGGGAGATAGATGGAGAGAGTAAGAGAGATTGATGAGCGAGAGGGAGAGAGAGTGGGAGAGAGAAAGAAAGATTTAAGAGAGAGAAAATAGGAAGTGAGAGAGGAAGAGAGAGCAAAAGATAGTGAGCAAGATTGAGATTGGGAGGGAGATTAAGATAATGAGTGAGAAGGAAAAGAGAGAGGGAGATGGAAAGGGAGAGAGATTGACATAATGAGAGAGGAAGGAGAGAAGCGGGAGGGAGAGGATGAGTTTGAGTGAGAGAATGGGAGAGGAAGAGTGAGAGAGATATTGATAAAAGAGAAAGTGAGAGAAGAGGGAGTAAGAGAGAGGGAATGGGAGAGAGTGATAGAAAAAATGAGAGGGTGGGAGAGGGAGTGAATAAGTGAGAAGGAGAGAGGGAGAGAGGAAGAAAGAGGAGTAAGATAGGGAGAGAGCGAAACAGAGAGGGAAGTGGGGATTGAAAGAGGGAGGGATCAAGGGGTAAAGTGATATCTATGATAAAAAATAATAAATAATGAGATGGTTATGAGGGGAGAGAGCAAGATGTGAGAGAAACTAAGAGAGAGGGCGAGGGAGGAGTGAGAGAGAGTGAGAGATAAAGGGAGAGAAAGTGAGAGTAAAGAGAGATAAGAGAGGGTCATAGAAGAAAGAGCAAGAGAGATATAGAGAGGGAGCAAAAGAGAGCATGAAAACAATAAAGAGAGATGAAATAGAGAGTAAGAGAGAGAGAGAGGAAGGGTGGAAGTGAAGAAAAGGATTGAAAAGTGAGCAGGAGGAGAGAAGGAGTGAGGATTAGAAACAAATATAGATGGAAGAGGGACTCAGGGAAGATAGAGAAAAAGATTGTGAGTGAGAGGTAGAGAGAGGGAGATCTAGAGCGGATATGGAGATAGATGGAGGGAGAGATGGTGATAGAGAGAGAGAGACTAATTAATGAAAGAGGAAGAGAGGGGGAGGAAGAAGTGACTGATGGTTGGAGAGAAAAAGTGAGTAAAGTGATAATTGAGAGTGATCAAAGAGTGCAAGGGTGCGTATGTGAGAGGGAAAAAAAGATAGAAATATAGAAAGTATAAGTGATAAAGCATAAATAGAGAAAAGAGCGAGAGTGGGAGAGAGTGAGAATGAGAGAGATAGAGGGAGGAAGTGAGTGAGGTTGAAGAGAGTGGGAGTGAGAGAGGAAGAGAAAGTGAGAGAGAACAGAGAGCGATGAAAGATATAAAGAGAAAGTTATAGCGAGGGAGAGTGGTGGTAGAGAATGAGATTTAGTAGGGAAGAGAGGCAGATGAATTAGAATAGAATGAGACGGAGAGAGGGAGGGAGTGTGTGTGGAAGAGAAAGAGAGGGAGAGAGGGAGAGAGAGGGAGGGATGGAAGTAAGAGAGAGGGGGAGAGCAAGCAATCGAAGAGAGTAAGTAAGAGAGAGTGATCATGGAGCGAGAAAGAGAGAGCTTGTGAGGGAGTAAGAGTGAGATTGAAACTGAAGACAGAGGAAGAGGGACCAAGAAAGGGAGAGAGTGTGAGAGAGAAATAGACTGAAGAGGCAGTGAGGGAAAAGTGAGAGCGAGAGAGGGATAGAATGAGCGGGTAGAGAAAAGTGAAAATGATAGAAGAGTAAAGAAAGAGAGATTGAGAGATAGTGATAGAGAAAAGATAGGAAGGAAAAAGGAGTGAATGAGTGATGCAAGAGGAGAGAGACAGAGGAGGAGTGAGATGGGGAGAGAGGGAGAGAGGGAGAAAGAGAGGTAAGGAGAGATTTAAAGAGGGGGGATTGAGGAGGAAAGAGAGATGTATGAGGGAAAATAATAAATAAGGAGATGGTTATGAGGGGAGAGAGCAAGATGTGAGAGCATTTGAGAGTGTGTGTGTGAGGGAGAGAGAGTGTGAGAGAGAGCAAGAAATATGGGGATTGAAAGAGTGAATAAAGAGCGATAAGAGAGGGAGATAGAGGAAAGAGAAAGAGAGAGACAGAGAGGGGGCAAAAGTCAGTAAAGAAATAACAAGAGCGATGAAATAGGGAGAGAGAACAAGAGAGGGACTGAAGATAGGGACTCAAGAGTGAGCAGGAGGGAGGGTGTGAGAGGGAGTAAAGAAAACATAGAGAGAGAAGTGATGCTCATGCAGGATAGAGCAAAAGATAGTGAGTGAGAGGTAGAAAGAGAGAGATATAAGGGAAGAAGAGGTAGAGATAGAAAGACTGAGAGATAGCTGAGAGGGGGATTGAATGAGAGTAGGGGAGAGGGAGAATGAGACAGTGAGGGATAGAGTGAGAAAAACACGAATAAAGAGAAACAAAGAAGAGAGCAAAAGAACAAGAAAGAGAGATAGAATAGAGAATGCGAGAGAGAGCATGAGTGGTTGAAGAAAGAAAAAGAGAGATAAAAGGAACTTCTCCCTATCTTTATCTCTATCGCACTCTCCATTATCTATCCCCCATTTCCTTTCTCTTTCATTTTCTCTTTCTTTTCCTCACCCTCTTTCTCTTTCTCGGACTCACTTCTTGTGTCTCTCACACTCCCTCACTCCCCCTAACTTTCATGAACTTATTTTCTCTCTCTAACTTCCCCCTCTCTTCTTTTTCCCTTGCTCCAATCTCTCTCTCACTTGTCCACTTTCTCTCTCGCTTGAATGCATTCTAACTACCCCCTCTTTCTTTCTCCCTCATCGCCCTCTCTCCCACCCCTATCCAACCTCTTCTTCCTTCCATCCTTTCTCTCTCTGCCACACTTTCTCCCTGTCTCTCTTTTTCTTTGTCATTCACTCTATCCCCTGCTCTTCATGACGTCCTCCCTCCCTTTTCTTTCAGACCTCATACCTTCTCCCACTTTATCTCTCTTTCAAATCTCTTCATTTCCCTTCTTTTGCTCTCTTTTTGTCTCTTCCATATTCTACATTTCCTTAATGCATTTTTTTCCTCCCTCTCTCCTATTTCTTTTTCTCCTAACTCTTTCGATTACTCCCTTTCCCAGAAACTCTCATTCTCACTCTCTCTCCCTCTCTCTCTCTTCCTCTATAGACCTAATTTAAAGATATATATATACCCTCTCTCAAAATATCTCTCAGCCTCCCCTATTTATTTGTCCCTCTATCCCACTTATTATCCTCCTCTCCTCTTTCTCTCTAGTTCTTCTGTCTTATTGCCTCTCTCATTATCCCTCCCGCTCCTCTTTTGCTCTCTTTCCTTATTCATTTCTCTCTCCTTTTTGCTCCCTCTTTCTATTTAATTTCATTCTCACTTACTCCCTCATTCTCTCTTTCTCGGTCTTTATTCTCTCTTTTACACTTTCTTTTCTTCTTCATTCTTTTCTCTCTTCTCTCACTCTCTCTTCCTCTGTTCCTTACTCTCTCCTACTCTCTCCCTCCCCTTCTCTCTCACTTGTCCCCTCTCTCCCACACACAATCTGTCTCTTTCTCTCCCTCTATCCCTCCCTCTATCCCTCCCATGCACTTGCCCTCAACCTTTCCGTCCCTCTCTCTCATTCATTCTCCACCCTCCCTCTCTCCCTCTAACTCATTCCCTCTTGCTCTATATTCCTCCACTCTCTTCTCTCTTCCTCTTTCTCTCTCTCCCTTCATCACTCCCTCTCACTTAAATCTCTCTCACTCCTCTCTCTCTTTCTCACTCTTTGTTGTCTCTCTCTTACTTTGTATTCTAAAGGTCTCTCTACTTTGATTTTTCTCACCCACTACCCCACAAACATTCTCTCTTACTCCCTCTCTTGATTTCTTTCACTCCCTCTCACTTCTTCTCTCAGTCCTCAATATATTTTCCCTCTCCCTTTTACTCTCCTTCTCTCTCTATTAAATTTCACTCTCACTCTTACTCTTTCTCTTTCTCACCCTTTTTTCTATCTCTCTCTCACTCTCTCTCCCACTCACTCTACCTCTCTATCTTCATCTCCTCTTTCCTTCACTCTCTTCTCTCTCAATTTCCCTCTCTCTCCTTCTACCGCTTCCTCCCTCTCTTCAACTTAACTTACTCCCTTCTTCTCGCTTTCTCACTTTTTGTAATATCTCTCTCATTTACTCTATGTACTACTGCTCCCTCTTCTCTCATTATTTCGTTTCGTCCATCCTCCCACTCTCTCTCTCTTCTCTCCTCTTCCCTTTCTCACTCAAACATTCCTTTTTCTCTCTCTATCGCACTTTCTCGCCCTCTCTCCCTTCACTCTCCCTATCTCCCTTTACAACTCCTCTCTCTCACTCTTTATCATCCATTCTTTTGCTCTATCTCTCTCTCCCCTTCTTGCTCAATCTCCCTTACTCTATCTTCCAGCACTCTCTATTTCTCTCTCACACTCTTTGTCCCTCTCTTGCTCCCTCTCGCTCTTCAATCTATCTTACGAACTCCTTTATCTCTCAATTTCTTTTTCTTTACTACTAATACTCTCTTTAACACTCTCTACTATATTGCTCTTTCTTGGTCATTTGTTCACACTTATGTTGCCATTTATTCTGTCTCTCTCTCTCACTCAATCACCCACTCTCTCTCGCTCTCCCTCTCTCCCACTCTCTCCCTCAATCTTTCTCTCCCTCTATCCCCACTCTCTTTCTCCCTCTCTATTTCTTCCATTCTTCCCACTCTCTTTCTCTTTTCTCTCCCTTTCTCTCGAGCTCACTCTTTCTCTTTTCAAGTTCACTGTCACTCTTCCTCCCTCCCCCTCTCTCCCTTTCTCTCAAACCCATACATTCTCACACTTTATCAATCTCAATAGCTTAAGATCTCTTTCTCGATCTCTCTCGCTGTCTTTTCTCCCCACTCTCCATTTCATTCTCACTAATTTATTTTCTCTCTTCCCCTCAATCTCAAGCTTTTATCTCTATATTTCTCTTTGTAAACCAATTTATCAATCTATTCTCTCACATTCTTTTAATCGAAACCTTCATTACTATTACTTCTCCCACAACTTCTTTCCCACTCTTCTTCGCTCTTGTTCTTCTTTTATTTCTTCTTCTCTCTCATGTTCCCTCTCATTTTCTCTCTCTCCCTCCCTCTCTTTTGCTCTTTTTTCCCTTATTCTCCCTTTTTGCTCTTTTTTCTCTATTTCTTGGTCAGTCACTCATTTTATTCAATTTAAATCTCACTCTTACTCGATTCCTATCCTTTTCTCACTCTCTATTCTCTCTTCCTCTCTCTCTTACTCTCTTATGTTACTCTATTCTCTAGTCCTGTTACTCTTCCTCTCTATCCCCACTCTATCTTGCACTTCCCCTCTCGCTCCCTCTCCCCTACTAATATTTCTCACATACCTTCTTATATTCTCTATTTTTCTCTACTCTCATTCTCGATCTCTCTTGCTCTCTCTTCCCACATTCTACGTTTCTTTCTCGCTATTTTATTTTGTCTCTCCCCCTCCATCTCATGTTCCTATCTCTTTTTCTCTCTATATCTACAAATTTATCCATCTATTCACTCACTCTCTCTCCTTCTAACACTTTATTTCTCTCTTTCTGCATCCCCTCTCTCCTACTCCTCTTTCACTCATGCTCTTCTGTTCTCTCTTCTTCTCTTGCACTCTCTCTCATTCTATCTCTTCGTCTCCTTCTCTCTTGCTTTTTATTTCCTTACCCTCACTTTTATCTCTATTCTTGACTCTATTTCTTGGTCCCTTTGTCTCTTTATTCAACTTAAATTTCACACTTACTCCCTCCCTCTCTCCTTCTCACTCTTATTCTCTTACTCTCCCTTTCTCCCTTACTCTCTTATATTACTCTATTCTCCTCTTCTCTTACTCTTTCTCTCAATCTATCCACAACTCTAACTTGCTCTCCCTCTCTGACAATCTCTCTTCCGCTCCCACTATCTATCACACTCTCTTCTTTTCTTCTCTCTTTCTCTCTCATACACACATGCACTCTCTTTTAGCACTCTCTATTTCTCCCTCACTCTTTCTCCTTGTCTTGCTCCCTCACTCTTCAATCTTCTCCCTCTAACTCTCTATTTCTTTTTCTTTACCACTAATGCTCTTTTTAACACTATCTATTTTATCCATATTTCTCGATCTTTTGTTCTCTCTTATGTTGTCCTTCATTCTCTCTCCCTCTATCTATCTATCTATCTGTTTCTCACTCTCTACCTCTCTCTCACTCTCAATTCTATCATTCTTTCTCACTCTCTTACTCTTCTCTCTCTTGCTCTCTCTTCTATCACTCTCTTCTCTCTCTTGTTCACTCTGTCTCACACACTCTCTCTTCTACTGCTCTTTCTCATTTCTCTCCGCTCATTCTTTCTCTCCCTCTCACACCCACTCTCTTGCTTCCTTCCCTCCCTCTCTCCCTCTCTTCTTTCTCTCTCACACACTCTCCTCCTCTCTTCCATTTCATCCTCTCTCTCTCCCAATAATTCTCATTCTCTACCCCCTCTCTCTCACTCTCTCTTCTCTCTCACTCCCCCTTCCTCTCTCACTCCCACTCTCTTCCATTCTTCTGGCTCGCTTCATCAACCTCTTTCTTTCTCAATCTCTCCCTCTGTCACTATTTTCTCCTTTTATCACTTTCTATTTCTCTATTGCTTTCTTTAACTCCCTCCCACTTCCTCTCTCTTCCCACAATATCTCTTCACTCTCTCTTTCTCTCCCCTCCTCTCTATTAATTTTCACTCACTCTTCCTCTCTTTCTCTCCCGCTTTTTTCTGTCCCTTTCTCTCTCCCGCTTTTTTCTGTCCCATCTCCCTTTTTCCCTCACTCTCTTATCTCCCAATATCTCTCTCATTCTCTCTCCTTCTATTGCTCCCTTCCTCTCTTCAACTTAGCTAACTCCCTTCTTCTCTCGTTCTCACTCTCTCTTCACTTACTCTCTGTACTGGTGCTCTTGCTTCTCTCACTATTTATCTTCGTCCATCCTCCCGCTCTCTCTCTTCTCTCACTCCTACCTCCTTCCCTCTTTCACTTAAGCTTTTCTTTATCCCTCTCTTCCTTATTCCCTCTCTCTCCCCCCCATACAACTCATCTCTCTCACTCTTTATCAAACACTCTTTTGCTCTCCCTCTCCCTCTCTGTCTCGTTCACTCTCTCTTGCTCTATCTTCCAACACTACTATTTCTCTTTCACACTCTCTCTCGCTCTCTTACTCCTTCTCTCTCTTTTCAATCTTTCTCATGGCCCCCTTCAAATTTCTATTTCTTCCTCACTACCACTCATGTTGTCTCTCACACTCTCTATTATATCTCTCTTTCTCAGCTTTTTGCTCTCTGTTATGTTGCTTTTATTCTCACGCTCTCTCTCACTCCATCCTTCACTCTTTCCCACTCTCCCTCTCTCCATAATCTCTCTTTCAATCCCAATACCAGCTCTCTCTTTCTCTCTCTGCCTTTTCTATCTCTCATTATTTCTCACCTTCTCTCACAGATCTCTTCCTCTCTCTGCATCCGTCTTTTACTCCCACCCTTCCTCTCTCCTTCTCTCTCAGTATATCTCGCTCTGTTTACCTTACCCTTCTTCTTACTCTGTCCAACTTCCTTTATTTATCTTTCCCTGTCTCTCCCTCACTAAATCTCTTGATCTTTTTCTCTTAATTCTGTCTCGCTTCCTCACTTTCTCTAATTCCTTTCATCTCTTCTTCAATCTAACACTTTATTGGCTTTGTCATTGTTTCTCACTTTATAATACATCTCTTTCACAAGCTCCCTCCCTCCCTCTTTCTCTATCATCTATTTCTCTCACACGTACTTCTTCCGTCTCTCTCTGTCTCACTCTCTCTCTTGCTCTCTTTTTTCTCACTCTCGCTTCTCTATATTCGTCTCTCGCACTCTCTCTCCCTTTCTTTCTGTTTTCTATCTCTTTAATTTCACTCACTTTTACCTCCTCCCTCCCTCTCTTTCCTCATGATTACTCTCACACTCTCTCTCTTTCTCTCTCGTGCTTTCACTCTTCCCTTCTCCTTTCCTCATTCTCTTTTCAATTTCACTGTCACTCTTCCTCCCCCCTCTCTCCCTTTCTCTCAAAGTCATACATTCTCACCCTTTCTTAGCTCAATCTCTTATGCTCTCTTTCTCAATCTCTCTCACTCTCTTTTTCCACACACCCCATTTCGTTCCCACTTTTAATTTTCTTTCTCTCCCGCTCTATATCACGTTATAATCTCTATCCTTCTCTACTTACAAATTTATCTATCTATTCTCTCACTCTCTCTCAATATAACCCTTTATTACTCTCTCCTTATCACGCCCCCTCTCTCATACTCCTCTGTCACTATTGTTGTTTCATTCTCTCTTCTTCTGTCTTGCACTTTCTCTCATTCTATCTCTCTCCCTCCCTCACTCTTCCACTTCATTCTCCTAACCTCACTTTTCTTTATATTTTTGTCTCTATTCTTGGTCTCTTTGTCCGTTCAATTAGTTTAATTCTCAATCTCACTCCCTCCCTCTCTATTTCTCACTCTTTATTCTCTCTCTCTCCCACTCTCTCCTACTCTCTTATGTTACTTTGTTCTCCTCTCCTCTTACTCTTTCTCTCTGTCTATCCCCCACTCTATATTTCTTTCCCTCTCTCACTCTCCCTCTCCAACTCCCGCTCCTCCTCCCACTATCTCTCACACTCTCTTCTCTCCTCCTCTCTCTAACACACAAATGCACACTCATCTCTCCCTCTATGCCTTCTTCTCCTTCTCTCTTGCTCTTCCTTTTTCTCTTGTTCTCTCTTCCCTAACCTCTCTTCCCTTTTGATTTCTCTATTGCTCACTATTTCTTCTTTATCATTCTTTTTCTCTCTTCTATTATTCTCTTTCATTACGCTCACTCGCACACACAGATTCTCTCTTCCTTTAGTTCTCTCTATCGCTCTTTCTCACAAAGTCCCTAACTTCAGGAGGGGAGAGAGTGAAAAATAGTGATGGATATATAGAGATAAAGAGTGAGTAAAGAGAGAGAAAGAGAGTAAGAGAGAGCCAGAGAGTGAGAGAAAGAAACATAATAGAGAGTGAGACATTGTGAGAAAGGAAGAGAGATAGAAAGAGAGAGATAAAAGGCTAGGTAAGGGAGAGAGTGAGAAAGGGGGAGATAGATGGAGAGAGTAAGAGAGATTGATGAGCGAGAGGGAGTGAGAGAGTGAGAGAGAGAAAGAAAGATTTAAGAGAGATAAATAGGAAGCGAGAGAGGAAGTGAGAGCAAAAGATAGTGAGCAAAGTGAGATTTGGAGGGAGATTAAGAGAATGAGTAATAAGAAAAGAAGGAGAGAAGGAGAGAGGAAAGAGAGAAGTTGGAGGGAGAGGATGAGTTTGAGTGAGAGAATGGGAGAGGAAGAGTGAGAGAGATATTGATAAAAGAGAAAGTGAGAGAAGGAGTAAGAGAGAGGGAATGAGAGAGAGCAATAGAAAAAAATGAGAGGGTGGGAGAGGGAGTGAATAAGTGAGAAGGAGAGAGGGAGATGCAGAGGGAGAGAGGAAGAGAGAAGAGTAAGATAGGGAGAGAGCGAAATAGAGGGGCAAGTGGGGATTGAAAGAGGGACGGATCAAGGGGTAAAGTGAGATATATGATAAAAAATAATAAATAATGAGATTGTTATGAGGGGAGAGAGCACGATGTGACAAAAACTAAAAGAGAGGGTGAGGGAGGGAGTGAGAGAGAGTGAGAGATAAAGGGAGAGAAAGTGAGAGTAAAGAGAGAGAAGAGAGGGTCATAGAAGAATGAGCACAAGAGAGATATAGAGAGGGAGTAAAATAGAGCATGAAAACAATAAAGAGAGATGAAATAGAGAGTAAGAGAGAGAGAAAGGGTGGAAGTGAAGATAAGGATTGAAGAGTGAGCGGGAGGACAGGAGTGAGGATTAGACACAAATATAGATGGAACGGGGACTCAGGGAAGATAGAGTAAAAGATTGTGAGTGAGAGGTAGAGAGAGGGAGATCTAGAGGGGATATGGAGATAGCAGGAGGCAAAGAGGTGATAGAGAGAGACTAATTAATGAAAGAGGAAGAGAGGGGAGGAAGAAGTGACAGATGATTGGAGAGAAAAAGTGAGTAAAGTGATAAGTGAGAGTGATAAAAGAGTGCAAGGGTGCATATATGAGAGGGAAATAGAGATAGCAATATAGAAAGAATAAGTGATAAAGCATAAATAGAGAAAAGATCAAGAGTGCGAGAGAGTGAGAATGAGAGAGATAGAGGGAGGAAGTGAGTGAGGTTGAAGAGAGTGGGAGTGAGAGAGGAAGTGAGAGCGAGAGAGAACAGAGAGCGATGGAAGATGTAGAGAGAAAGTTATAGCGAGGGAGAGTGGTGGTGGAGAATAAGATTTAGTAGGGAAGAGAGGCAGATGAATTAGAATAGAATGAGATGGAGAGAGGGCGGTAGTGTGCGTGGGAGAGAAAGAGAGAGAGAGGGAGAGAGAGAGGGATGGAAACAAGAGAGAGGGGGAGAGAGGGAGAGAAAGATTGAGAGGAGAGAGTGAAGATAGCAAGCAATCGAAGAGAGAGTAAGTGAAAGAGAGTGATCATGGAACGAGAAAGAGAGAGATAGTGAGGGAGTAAGAGTGAGAGTGAAAATGAAGAGAGAGGAAGAGGGACCATGAAACGGAGAGAGTGTGAGAGAGAAATAGAATGAAGAGGCAGTGAGGGAAAAGAGAGTGCGAGAGAGGGAGAGAATGAGCAGGTAGAGAAAAGTGAAAATGATACAAGAGAGAAAGAAAGAGGAATTGAGAGATAGTGATAAAGAAAATATAGGAAGGAAAAAGGAGTGAATGAGTGAGTGCAAGAGGAGAGAGAGACAGAGGAGGAGTGAGATAGGGAAAGAGGGAGAAAGAGAGGTAAGGAGAGATTGAAAGAGGGAATGATTAAGGTAGAAAGAGAGATGTATGAGGGAAAATAATAAATAAGGAGTTGGATATGAGGGGAGAGAGCAAGATGTGAGAACATTTGAGAGAGTGTGTGTGAGGGAGATAGAGTGAGAGAGAGAGAGAGAGCAAGAGATATAAGGATTGAAAGAGTGAGTAAAGAGAGATAGGAGAGGGAGATAGAGGAGAAAGAAAGAAAGAGATAGTGAGGGGGTAAAAGTCAACAAAGAAACAACAAGAGAGATGAAATAGTGAGAGAGAACAAGAGAGGGAGTGAAGATAGGGACTGAAGAGTGAGCGGGAGGGAGGGAGTGAGGGGGTAAGGCAAACATAGAGAGAGAAGAGATACTCAAGCAGTATAGAGCACAAGATAGTGAGTGAGAGGTAGAAAGAGAGAGATATATAGGGAGAAGAGGTAGAGATAGAAAGACTAAGAGATAGCTGAGAGTGGGATTGAAAGAGAGAGAAGTACGGGAGAGGGAGAACGAGATAGTGAGGGATAGAGTGAGAGAGAAAGATTGTTTCCTCCCTCTATCTCTCTCATTCTCACTCTCTCCCACTCTCACTCTTTTCTCTATTTATGCTTTATCACTTATTCTTTCTATAATGAGATCTTTTTTACCCTCTCATATATGAACTCTTGCATTCTTTTATCATTCTCACTTATCACTTTACTCACTTTTTCTCTCCAACCATCGGTCACTTCTTCCTCCCCCTCTCTTTCTCTTTCATTAATTAATCTCTCTCTCTATCACCATCTCTCCCTCCATCTATCTCCATATCCGCTCTAGATCTCCCTCTCTCTACCTTTCACTCACAATCTTTTACTCTATCTTCCCTGAGTCCCTCTTCCATCTATAATTGTGTCTAATCCTCACTCCTTCTCTCCTCCCACTCACTCTTCAATCCTTATCTTCACTTCCACCTTTCCTCTCGCTCTCTTACTCTCTATTTCATCTCTCTTTTTTGTTTTCATGCTCTCTTTTGCTCCCTCCCTATATCTCTCTTGCGCTCTTTCTTCTATGACCCTCTCTTCTCTCTCTTTACTCTCACTTTCTCTCCCTTTATCTCTCACTCTCCCTCACTCCCTCCCTCACCCTCTCTCTTAGTTTTTCTCACATCTTGCACTCTGTCCTCATAACAATAGATGGATAAATTGGCAGATATAGAGAGAGAAAGAGATAGGAACATGAGATGGAGGGGGAGAGACAAAATAAAATAGCAAGAAAGAAATGCAGAATGTGGGAAGAGAGCGAGAGAGATCGAGAAAGAGAGAAAAGGAAAATAGAGAATAGAGGGAGTGTATGAGAAATATTGGTAGCAATGAGAGGGAGTGAGAGAGGGAGAGGATAGACAGAGAGAATGAGTAAGAGGAAAATAGAATAGAGTAACATAAGAGAGTAAGACAGCGAGGAAGAGAGAATAGAGAGAGTAAGAAAGGGAGAGGAATGGAGAAAGAATAAGATTGGAGGAGGGAGGAAGATTGAAAGTGAAATTGAAAAGAGCTCTAGAGAGAAAGAGAGAGTTGGGGGGATGGAAACAAAAGAGAGAAGAAGAGAGAGAGTGGGGGATAGAGGGAGAGAAAGAGTGAGGGAGTGAGAGAGAGAGGGAGAGAGCAAGAGAGAGTGGGTGATTGAGTTAGAGAAAGAGAGAGAATAAAGGTTAACATAAGAGAGAACAAAAGACTGAGAAAGAGCAATATAATACAGTGTGTTAGAGAGGGCATTAGTAGTAAAGAAATGGAAATAGAGAGATAGAGGGAGGTCGTAAGAAAGATTGAAGAGAGAGAGGGACAAAGATAGGGACAAAGAGTGTGAGAGAAGTAGAGAGTGCTGGAAGATAGAACGAGGGAGATTGAGCGAGAAGGGGAGAGAGAGGTAGAGGAAAAGAATAGATGATAAAGAGTGAGCGAGAGGAGTTGTAAAGGGAGATATGGAGTAGAGGAAGAGAGGGAGAGAAAGTACGATAGAGAGAGAGAAAGGAAAGTTTGAGTGAGAGAGGGAATGAGGAAGGGGGACAGAGGAGAGAGAGTGGAAGGATGGATAAAGCAAAATAATGAGATATGAGAGAGCAACTGTTCAGAGAGTAAATGAGAGATAGATAACAAAGAGTGAGAAAAAGAAAAGAAGGGAGTGAGCTAAGTTGAAGACAGGGAGGGAGCGACAAAAGGACAGATAAAGTGAGAGGAAAATTGGAAGAGAAGAGAGTGAAAGAAGGAAGGAGATGAAGATAGAGAGGTAGAGTGAGTGGGATAGAGTGCGAGAGAAAGAGAGAGAGAAAAAAGGATGAGAAAGAGCGAGAGTAAGAGTGAGAATGAAATTTAATAGAGAAAGAAAGAGAGTAAAAGGGAAAGGGAAGAGATATTGAGGAATGAGAGAAGAAGTGAAAGGGAGTGAAAGAAAGCAAGAGATAATGTTCGTGGGGATAGTGGGTGAGGAATAATCAGAGAAGATAGACCATCAGAATATAAAGAGAGAGACAATAAACAGTGAGAAAGTGAGAGAGGGAGTGAAAGAAATTTAAGTTAGAGGGAGTGATGAAGGGAGAGATAGAGGGAGAGAGAAGAGAGTGGGGAAAGATAGAGGAAGAAGCAATGAGTGAGATGGACAGAGGGAGGGTGAAGATGAGAATGAATGAGAGAGAGAGAGGGAGAGAAAGTTGAGGGGAAGTTCGTGAGAGGGATAAAGGGATAGAAAGAGAGAGATCATGTGTGAGAGAGAGGGGGACAAGTGAGAGAGTGGGGGAAGGATAGCGAGAGAGAGTAGGAGAGAGTAGGGAATAGAGAAAGAGAGAGTGAGAGGAGAGAGAAAGGAATAATGAAGAAAAGAAAGAGTAAGAGAGAGAGTAGAGACCAAGAAAGTGAGAGGGAGGGAGTAAGTGACAATGAAATTGAATAGAAAGTAGGAGCATAAAAGAGAGAGAAAGAGAAAGAGTAAGGAAAGTGAGCAAAAGAGATGAGCAGGAGGGACAATGAGAGGGGCAATAAGACAGAAGAACAAGAGATAAAGAGGAGAGGAGGTTAATAAGTGGGAGAAAGGAACAGATAAATAGGGAGACTGAGAGATATTTTGAGAGAGGGTATATATATATATAAAAAGAGAGACAGAAAGAGAGCATGGAAGGGAAATGAAAGGATTTGAGAGAGAGATAAAGTAAGAGAAGGTAAGAAGTTTGAATGAAAAGGAGGGAGGAGGTCTTGAAGAGCAAGGGTAGAGAGAATGATAGAGAAAAAGAGAGACAAGGCGAGAACGTGGTAGAGAGAGGATGAGAGGGAGAGGAGTTTGAATAGGCATGGGAGAGGGGGCGAGAGATGGAGAAAGTAAGAGGAGGTGGTTAGAACACATTCAGGCAAGTGAGAGTGTGTAAGTGTGAGAGAGAGAGATTGGAGCAAGGAAAAAAGGAGAGATGGAGAAGTTAGAGAGAGAAAATGTGTTCATGAAAGTTAGGGGAGTGAGGGAGTGTGAGAGACACAAGAAGTGAAACCGAGGAAGAGAAAGAGAGTGAGGAAACGAAAGAGAGAATGAAAGAGAGAGAGGAAGTGGGGGATAGATAAAGAAAACGAGTACGAGGAAGGAAAAGTGAAAGAGATAATGGAGAGTGTGATAGAGATAAAGTAAGGGAGTAGGTCCCTCTATCTGTCTTTTTCTTTCTCTTTACCACTCATGTTCTCTCTCACACTCCTTATTCTATCTCTCTTTCTCGTTCTTTTGCTCTTTTTTGTTGCTCTTTATTCGTGCTCTTTCTCTCACTCTATCCCTCACTCTCTCACTCTCCCTCTCTACCTACTTCTCTCTCTTTCAATCCCACACTCAGCTTTCTATCTCTACCTCTTCTCTATCTCATTATTTCTAACCTTCTCTCACACATCTATTCCTCTCCCCTCCCTCTTTCACTCCCTTCCTCCTCTTTCCGTTTTCTCACTCTCCCCTCCCTCTTTCACTCCATTCCTCCTTCTCTCCTCTCTCCATATTCTCACTCTCTTTACCTTACTCTTCTTCTCACTCTCTTATACTTTCTTTATATATCTTTTTATCTCATTCCCTCTCTCATTCTTTTGCTCTTTATTATCTATCTCCCTCCCCTCCCTCTCACTCCATATCTCCATCTTTATCTCTCTTTCAAACTTGCACTCACTATCTTTTGCTCTACCTTGCATGAGCCTCTTTTCTCTCTCTTTGTTTTCCTTTGCCCCCTCTCACTCTCTCCCTCCCGCTCACTCTTCAATCCCTATCTTCACTCCCTCTCTTACTATCTCTCTCCTTATTTCATCTATTTTCGTTGTTTCTTTGCTGACTTTTGTCCCCTCTCTGTCTCTCTCTTCCTCTTTCTTCTATCTCCCTCTCTTCTCTCACTTTACTCACTCTTTCTCTCTCTATATCTCTTGCTCTCTCTCTCTCTCACACTCTCTCTCCATCACATACACTCTCCCCCCATATCCATCTCCTTATTTATTATTTTCCTCTTACATCTCTATTTCCTCCTTGATCCCTCCCTCTTTCAATCTCTCCTTGCATCTCTTTCTCCCTCTCTCCTTATCTCACTCCTCTCTCTATGTCTCTCCTCTTGCACTAACTCATTCACTCTCTCTCCCTTCTTATCGTTTCTCTATCACTCTCTCTCCCTCCCTAACGTTTCTCTATCACTCTCTCTCCCTCTCTAACGTTTCTCTATCACTCTCTCTCAATCCCTCTTTCTTTCTCTCTTCTAGCACTTCTATTTTTTTTACCTGCTCATTCACTCCCTCTCTCGCGTTCTCTATTCCCTCACTCCCTCTTCACTCTATTTCTGTCTCACACTCTCTCCCTTTCTTGCTCCCTCTTCCTCTCTCTTCAATTTCACTCTCACTCTTACTCCCTCACTCCCTCTCTCTTTCTCGCTCCATGGTCACTCTCTCACTTACTCACCCTTCGATTGCTTGCTCTCCTGCCTCTCTTCTCAATCATTCTCTCCCTCTCCCCCCACTCACTTGCTTCCATCCCTCCCTCTCTCCCACTCACTTTCTCTCTCTCACACACTCTCTCCCTCTTTCCCTCTCATTTTATTCTAACTCATCTGCCTCTCTCCCCCCTTAAATCTCATTCTCTACCCCCACTCTCCCTCGCTCTCATTTCTCTCAATATATTCCATCGATTTCTCTTTTCTTTCACCTTCTCTTTCTCTATCACTCCCACTCTCTTAAATCTCCCTCACTCCCTCCCTCTATCTCTCTCATTCTCACTCTCTACTACTCTCACACTTTTCTTTATTTATGCTTTATCACTTTTCTTTCTATATTACTATCTTTCTTTCCCTCTCATACACATACACTTGCACTCTTTTATCACTCTCTCTGATCACTTTACTCACTTTTTTGTCCAACCATCTGTCACTCTCTTCCTCTTTCATTAATTAGTTTCTCTCTCTCTATCGCCCATCTCTTCCTCCCTCTATCTCCATATCCCCTCTAGATATCCCTCTCTCTACCTCTCACTCGCAATCTTTTTCTCTATCTTCCCTGAGTCCCTCTTCCATCTATATTTCTATCTCATCCTCACTCCTCTCCTCCCGCTCACTCTTCAATCCCTATCATCACTTCCTCCCTTGCTCTCTCTGTCTTACTCTCTATTCATCTCTCTTTATTGTTTCTTGTTCTCTTTTGCCCCTCTTTATATCTCTCTTTTGCTCATTCTTCTATGACTCTCTTCTCTCTCATTAGACTCTCTCTCCCTCAATCTCTAACTCTCTCCCTCAATCTCTAACTCTCTCCCTCACTCCTTCCCTCATGCTCTCTCTTAGTTTCTCTCACATCTTGCTTTCTCCCCTTATAACCATCTCATTATTTATTATTTATTATTTTTATCATATATCTCACTTTACACCTTGATCCCTCCCTCTTTCAATCCCCACGTCCCTCTGTATCGCTCTCTCCTATCTTACTCTTCTCTCTTCCTCTCTCCCTCTCCATCTCCTCTCCTTCTCACTTATTTACCCCCTCTCCCACCATCTCATTTTTTATATCGCTCTCTATAATTCTCTCTCTCTTGCTTTCTCTTCTCTCACTTTCTCTTTTCTCTATATCTCTCTCTCACTTCTCCCATTCCCTCACTCAATCTCATCCTCTCCCTCCAACTTCCCTCCTTCCCACTCTCCTTATGTAAATTTCTCTCACTCTCTCTCCCCCACTCCCTTTCCATCTCCTTCTCTCCTTCTTTCCTTCTCACACATTCTCTTAATCTCCCTCTCAATCTCAAACTTGGTCACTATCTTTTGCTCTCTCTTTCACTTTTGCTTCCTATTTGTCTATCTCTTATATCTTTTCTCCTCTCTCTCGCTCTCTCACTCCCTCTTGCCCATCAATTTCTCTTACTCTCTCCATCTATCCCCCTTTCTAACTCTCTCTCTTACTCTTGCCCTTTATCTCTTTATTTTTTGCTCTCTTCCTTTCTCTCTATGTCTCACTCTCTATTATGTTTCTTTCTTTCACTCTTTGGCTCTCTCTTGCTCTATTTCTCTCTCTTTACTCATTCTTTATCTCCATATATCCATCAATCCTTTTCAGTCTCCCCCGTCTTTGCTCCCTTACTCTCTTTAATTTCATACTCTCTCTTACTCCTTCAATCGCTTCTCTCTCTTTCTCTTTTACACTCTCACCCTTTCTCTCTCTCCCTCTCTCCCTCACTCGCCCTCCCTAACTCTCTCTTGTTCCATCTTGGTTCTCTCTCTTGCTCCATTTCTCTTACTCTCTCTCTCTTCAGCTTCACTCTCACTCCTACTCCCTCTCTTTATCTATTTCACACACTCTATTCTCTCTCCCACTTTATATTGTCATCTCGTTCTTATTCTTTATTCTAAATCAACTTCTCTCTTTCTCTTCTCACTCTCTCTTCCTCTATCCCCGCACTCTCTTTCTCTATTTCTCTCACTTCTCTCCTTCTCTCTCTTTCTCTATTTCTCTTACTTCTCTCCTTCCTCTCTCTCTTTCTCACGTGCTCTCCAACTTTTCCATCTTGCCCTCCCTCTCTCTCCATCTCTCTCATTCTCTCTCTCAGTCTCTAATTATTCCTCCCTCACTCCCTCTTTCTATACCTTCCCTCGCTTTTCTTCTCTTCGTATATCCCTCTCATACTCTCTTCCTCCTTCGCTCCCTTCCTCTCTCTTTCTCAATATTTGTTCTCTTTCTTTCTCTTTTTATGCTCACACTTCTCTAACTCTTTCTCCAATGTTTCTCTCTCACTCTCCCTACCTCGCAAACATTCAGATACAATATCTCTCTTTACTCAATCTTTCTCTCACTATCCCTCACACGTACTCTCTGTCGTGCGCTCCAACTTTTATCTCTCTGAATCCCTCTCTCTTCTCTCTCATTGCTTCACAAGTTCTCTCACACTTCTATCTCCCTCTCTCCCTTCCTCTCTCTGCCTCCTCTATCTCTCACTCTCTTTTACTTACTCTTGTTCTCACCTCTCTTCCTCTATCTACATATCTCTCTTGTGCTCAAACTTTTATCTCTCTCGATCCCTCTCTCTCATTGCTTCTCATATTCTCTCACACATCTGTCTCCCTCTCCACCCCCCTAACTGCCTCCTCTATCTCTCACTCTCTTTTCCTTACTCTTGTTCTCACTATCTCATTCTCTAACTATATATCTCTCTCTCCTTTTGTTCCCTTCCTGACCACACTTTCTCTCCCTTCCCAATCTCCTAATAGATTTTTTTCTCTCTTGTCCTTGTCTCTTTCCCTTTCTTATATCCCTTTTCTCTCCTTCACTCTCATTTCTTTCATCTCTCTAGATCTCTTTTGCTCTCTCACTTTTGTTCCCCTTATCGCTCTCACTCTTTCCCTCTATCATTCTCACTCCATCATTCTTCTCCTATCTAGGTCTCCCTTATGCAGGTCACTCTTCTCTCTCCAGCTCATACACTCATACACTCTCTCTCTCACTCTCTCAATCTTTCTCGCTCTCACCCTCTTTAGCTCCATTTCTTGCTATCTATCTCACTCTCACTTACTCTCTTGTTCTTTCTCGCTCACTCTCTCCTCTCTTTCCCTCTCTCCATCTTTCTCTTTTTTCTCTATCTCTTCTTTACTATTCTCTCTCCTTCTCTCTCTCTTTCTCATTCTCTACTCTCTTTTTTTTATCTTATACTCTTTTTTATACTCTCATTTGTTGCTCTCTTATCTCTCTTTCCTCTTACTCTTTCTTTCATTCTGTCCTCTACATTCTCTCTCCTCTCTCTTACTTTCATACTTGCCTCTCTCTTTCCCTCTCTTCTCTCCCTACCTCCCTCCCTCCTCCCTCGCCCTCCTTATCTCACTCTCTATTGCTCTCCCTCTCTCTCGCATCATTTTCCTGCTCTTGCGCTATCTTTACCCCTCACTCACTTTACTCGATCTTCCCACAACCTCACATCTCACCATTTCTCCCTTTCACTCTTTCTCACTTTCTCTATCCTACTCTCTTTAAACCCTTTCACTTCCTCACTTTCTCCCTTTCACTCTTTCTCACTTTCTCCCTCACTACCTCCATCTCTCTCTCACTCTCTATTCTGCTTCTATTTATCTCTCTCATTATCTCCTCTGTCTCTCACTTTTAACCCTCCCATTATCCCTCACTACCACTCTCTCACTCTCCCTCCCTCTTTCTCTCTTTGATCTTTCTCTCTCTCCAGCTCTCCTTATCTCCCTCTTTCATGCCCACTCTCTCCCTCGCTCGCTCTCTCACTTTCTCACTCTCTCTTTTCCCTCAGTCTCACTTCTCTCTATTTGTCTCTCACACTCTCTCTCTTTCTCGATCCCTCTTTCTCTCCCTTTAATTTCACTCTCACTCTCACTCCCTCTCTATTTTTAGCTCTATGATCACTATTTCACACACTCTCACTTCTGCACCTCTTGTTTCCCTTTCTCCACTCAATCTCTCTTCCTCTCTCCCATGCACTTGCTTCCTTCTTTCTCTCCCTCTCTCTCCCTCTCTAAATCTCTCTCTCTCTGTCAGACTCTCTATCCCTCTCTTGCGATCTTCTGGTTCATCTTGTACTCTCTCTCCCACAAAATCTCATTCTCTACCCACTCTCTCTCTTTTCTCACTCCCTCTTCCTCTCTCTTAAATCTCACCTCACTCTTACTCCCCCAACTCCCTTTCTCTTGCTCACTCCATGTTCACTATCTCTCACTTACTCTCTCTTCAATTTCTCACTCTCCTCTCTTTCAGTTTTACTCTCTCTCACTTACACTCTCCCTTTTTCGCTCCCTCTTCCTCTATTTGGTTTCACTCTGACTCTTACTCCCTCCTTGCCTCTCTCTTTTTAACTCCATGTTCAATCTCTGTCACTAAGTATCACTTTTATTGCTCCCTCTCCTCTCTATCCTCTTAATCTTTCTCCCCCTTTCCCCCTCTCTCTTGCGTCCTTCCCTCCTTGCCTCTCTCTCCCTCTCTCACTCTCTCATTCTCTCTTGCACGCACTCTCCCTCTCTCGCTTGGACTCTTCCAATTCATCTCCACTCTCTCTCCCACTAAATCTCATTCTCTACCCCCTCTCCCTCACTCTTAATTCCTCTCTATATCTTCCATCACTCCCTCTACTCTCACACTCCTCTTCCTCTTTCACTCCTATCCTCTTCAATCTCACTCACTCCCTCACTCTATCACTCTCTTTCTCAGTCTCTTCCTCTCTCGGATTCTTCTCTATTTATGCTTTTATCACTTTTTCCTTCTCTATTTCTCTGTCTTACTCTCTTTCTCGTACACATGCAAACTCTTGCTCTCTTTTATCACTTCCTCTTATGACTGAACTGGCTCTTTCTCTCCAAGCATCTTCACTCTCTTCCTCCCTCCCTCCCTCTTTCCCTCTACAATTAATTCATTCTCCCTCCCTCTATCGTCTTCTCACCCTCCAACTTTCACCATATGTTTTTTATATCTCCCTCTCTCTTGCTCTCTCTCACTATCTTTTACTCTATGTTCCCAGAGTCTCTCTTTGCTCTATATTTTGGTCTCAATCTCTCTCCTCTGTTTCCCGCTCACTCTTCATTCTCTATCTTCACTCCCTCACTTGCTCTCTCTCTATCTCGCTCTTTATTTCATATATCATTATTGTTTTCTTGGTCTCTTTCACCCCTCTCTCTCTTGCATTTTCTTCTATCACCTCTTTTCTCTCTCTTTAAGCTAAAAAAAGAGGAAGATAAAATAAGAGGAGAGAGAGGGAGAGAGAGAGAGGGAGAAAGAGAGGGAAGGAGAATGACTTAGAGAGAGGGATATAGAGAAGGACACGAGAGAGAGTTGTGTGTGGGGGATAGAGAAGGAGAAAGAGTAAGAAGGGAGAGGGAATAGGTATTAATAGAAGAGATAGTAAGACCTAGTAAGAGAAGGAGGGAGTGGGAAAGAGAGGGAGAGAGGGAGTAAGAGTGTGTGAAATTAAGGAGAAAGAGAGGGGGAGAAAGAGAGAGCGATAGAGAAAACGAGACTGAAGAAAGGTGAGGGAAGATAGAATAAAAGGAAAAGGAGGAGCAAGAGAGAAAGAGGAGAGGAGATAATAAGTATGAGAGAGTGAGATAGAGAGCGAGAAATGGAGCTAAAGAGGTTGAGAGTGAGTGCTTGAGAGAGAGTGAGAGATTGTGTGAGTAGGTGAGATGGAGAGACAAGAGTGAGCTATATAAGGAGACCTAGAGATGGAAAGATTGAGGAAGTGAGAAAGATAGAGAATGAGAGAGTGAGACTAATAAAGAGATAAGTGTGAGAGAGTCAAAAAGGTCTTGAGAAAAAAGAATGTAAGAGAGGAGGAGAGTGAGGGACAAGAGAGAAAAAGATATTAACCTGACGGGAAGGGGATAGAGTGTGAGAGAGGGAGGGAAAGAAATTAGAGACTGGGAGTGAGGGAGGGAGCAAGAGAGACATATAGATAAAGAGATATAGAGTAAGTAATAGGGGTGACAAAGAGGAGGGAGAGAGGGAGAGAGGTTGAAGGAGAAGTTTAAGCGAAAGTGAGAAATAATGAGAGAGAAGAGAGAAGTATTAAGAAAGATAAAAGTTGGAGAGCGATAGAGAGTGTTAAGGATGGGGAGAGACTGAGAAAGAGAGATGTAGAGGGGGAGTGAGAGAGATTGAAGAGTGAAAGATTGATATAGAGAGAGATTGTAAGAGAGAAATAGAGAGAGAAATGAGATTGATAAAAAATATAGCAAGAGATGGTTAATGAGAGAGACAGAAGGAAGGAGAGCAAGAGAGGGTTAGTGAGAGAGACAAAGGGAAGGAGAGCAAGAGAATGAGTTAGAAAGTGATCAAAAGAGAGAGATTGAGAGAGCGAGCGGAGGATGTAGAGATAGAGGGAGATAATGGAAGGGAGAGTGTGAGAGAGAGTGTTAAAGAGGGAGGGGAGATAGAGAAAGAGGCAAACATAAAGAGGGGAGGGAAGCGAGAGAGGGAGGAAGAGAGTTGGGCATATATGTAAGCAACGAAAAAAAAAGAATGAAAGAGAAGAGAAACAAATAAAAGACAGATTAAGACATAGAGAGAAAGAGAAAGCTAAAGAGACACATTAAGAGTGAGAGTGACATGGAGATGAAGAGACAAACTGGGAGAGAAACAGCGTAAGAGGGAACAAGATGAAGAGAGATAGAGAGTGTGTGTGTGTGTGTGAGTGAGAGTAATGGAACAGACAATAATAAAAGAGAGAAAGAAATATAGAGATCAAATAATGAAAAATAGAGAGAGGGAGGGAGCGAGAGAGATTAAAGAGAGAGGAAGACAGATGGAGAGAAGAATAGAGAGAGAAGAGTGTTCGTAGGAATATATAGCTAGAGAGAGCGAGCTAGAGGAAAAGAGGGAGAGAGAATAAGAGAATGAGTTAGAGAGAGAGGGCATGAGAGAGGGAAATAAAGGGATGAGAGGGTGAGCGATTGATTGGGTGGAGGGTGGCGGGATGCAAGAGAGAGAGGTGTGGGGGATAAAGGAGGAGAAAGAGTGAGAAAAGAGAGGAATATGTAGCAATAGAAGAGATAGTAAAAGTGTGCAAGAGAGAGTGCAAGATAGATTGGGAGAGAGTAGTAAGAGTGAGCGAAATTGATGAGAAAGAGAGGGAGGAAGAAACTGAGAGAAAGAGCAATAAAGAAATCGAGAGAGAAGGGAGATGAGGGAAGAGAGAGCAAGAGGAAAAGAAAGAGAATCAAAGATGGTGAGGGAGAGAAAGAGGGAGAGAAAAAGAGAGTGCATGTGAGAGAGAGAGAGAGAGAAAGAGAAGAGAGTGTGAGAGATAGTGGGAGGGGGAAAGAGAGTGCGAGAGAGGAAGAGCATGTTGGTGAAGGGATAGATGGAGAGAGAGTAAGAGGAGATGAGAATAGAGTAATTATAGGAGAGCAAGAGAGAGGGAGAGTGGGAGAGTAGGGAGTGAGAAGGATAGAGGGAGGGAGTGAGCGTGAGATTTAAATTGAATAAAAAGACAGAGTGACCAAGAAATAGAGAAAAAAACAGTGAGAGAAGTGAGGGTAAGGGAACGAAGGGCAAGAAAGAGGGAGAGATAGAGAAAATGAGAAAGAGTGCGAGAGAGAAGAAGAGAGAACAGAAGAGCAAGAGTGAAAGAGGAGTAGGACAAAGGGGATGTAAGAAAGAAAGAGTAATAAGGTGTTAGATGGAGAGTGAGAGAATACATAGGTAAATTGGTAGATACATAGAGAGTAAGAGATAGGAAAATGAGATGGATGGGAAGAGAGAAAATAAAATAGTGAGAAAGAAATAGTAAGTGGGGGAAGATGGAGCCAGAGAGATTGAGAAAGAGATAAGAGAAAGATGGAGAATAGAAGGAGATGTGTGAGAAATATTGGTAGGGGAGAGAGGGAGCGAGAGGGGGAGAGGGAGAGGGAGATAGGGGGGATAGATAGAGATAAAGAGTAAGAGGAGATGAGAATAGAGTAGCATAAGAGAGTAAGAGGGATAGGAAGAGATAAAATAAAGAGTTAGAAAGGGAGAGAAATGGTGTAAGAGTGAGATTTGAATTGAATGAAGGGAGAGAAGGACCATGAAATAGAGACAAAGAGAGAAAAGAGAGAGTAAGGGAAGAATGAGCAAGAGAAAGAAAGGGAGAGAGAGAAGAAGAGAAAAAGGAAGGACAAGAGCGAAAGAGGATTGGGAGAGAGGTGGTGTGAGAAGTGTTGTAATGAATGGTTAGATTGAGAGAAAATGAGAGAAAAATTTGATAAATTGTTTGACTGGAAGAAAGATAGAGATAGGAGCATGAGATAGAGTGAGGGAAGGAGAAAATAAATTAGTGAGAATGAAATGGAGATGAGGGAAAAAATAGTGAGAGAGATCGAGAAAGAGAGCATAAGAGATTGAGATTGAGAAAGTGTGTGAATATATGGATTTGAGGGAAAATTAGAGAGGGGAGGGAGGAAGAGTGAAAGTGAAATTGAAAAGAGAGAGAACTAGGGAGAAAGGAATAGAAGAGAGAAAGAGAGAGTGGAAGGGATGTAAGCAATAAGAGGGAGAGAGATAGTGGAGGGTAGAGGGGGAGAAAGAGTGATGGAGAGAGTGAGAGAGAGGGAGAGCGAGAGAAAATGATGGACGGAGTGAGAGAAAGAGAGACCAAAAGACCTAGAAAGAGAGATATAATAGAGAGTATTACAGAGAGCACTAGTGGTAAAGAAAAGAAATAGAGTTTTAGAGGGAGGTCATAAGAAAATTTGAAGAGTGAGAGAGCAAGAGAAGGAGAAAGAGTGTGAGAGAGAAATAGAGAGTGCTTGAAGTAGTGCATGTGTGTATGAGAGAGAGAGAGAGAGAGGAAGAAAAGAGAGTGTGAGAGATAGTGGGAGCGGAAGAGAAAGTGTGAGAGAGGGAGAGCATGTTAGAGTGAAGAATAGAACCAGAGAAAGAGTAAGAGAGAGGAGAATAGAGTAATATAAGAGAGTAAGAGAGAAAGGCAGAGTGAGAGAATGAAGAATGAGATGAAGAGAGAGGGAGGGAGTAAGCATGAGATTTAAGTTGAATAAAGAGACACAGGGACCAAGAACTACAAACAGAAATAGAGGGAAAAGTGAGAGTAAGGGTCTGAAAGGCAAGGGAGAAGGAGACAGAGAGAGAATGAGAGATGTGCGAGAGAGAAGAAGAGAGAATGAAAGATCAAGCGGGAAAGAGGAGCAGGAGAGAGGGGATGCGAGAAAGAGAGGGTAATGAAGTGTTATATGGAGAGATAGTGAGACAATAGATGGATAAATTGTCAGATAGAGAGAAGGAGATAGGAACATGAGATGGAGGGGGAGAGACAAAATAAAATAGCCGAGAAGGAAATGCAGAGTGTGGGAAGAGAAATCGAGAAAGAGAAAGGAAAATAGAGACTAGAGGGAGGTGTTTGAGAATTATTGGTAAGGGTGAGAGGGAGTGAGAGGGGGAGAGCAAGATAGAGTGAGGGATAGACAGAGAGAAAGAATAAGAGGAAAAAAGAATAGAGTAACATAATAGAGTAAGAGAGTGAGGAAGAGAGAATAGAGAGAGTAAGAAAGGGAGAAGAATGGAGAAAGAATGAGATTTAAGTTGAATAAAATGAGAGGCAAACCAAGAAATAAAGAAAAAAGAGTGAAAAGAGAGAGTAAGGGAAGAAAGAGCAAGAGAGTGGGAAGGAGAGAGAAAATGAGAAAGAGCATGAGAGAGAAGAAGAGAAAGCAAGAACAAGAGCGAAAGAGGAGCGGGAGAGAAGTTGTGTGAGAAGTGATAGTAATGAAGGGTTGGATTAAGAGAAAGTGAGAGAACAGATTGATAAATTGGTTGACAGAGAGAAAGATAGAAATTGGAGCGTTAGATTTAGGGGAAGAGAGAAAAAATAGTTAGAATGAAATGGAGTGTAAGGGAAATGACAGAAGCAGAGATTGAGAGAGAGAGAGAGCTTATGGGATTGAGATAAAGAAAGTGTGAGAATGTGTGGGTTTGTGAGAAAGGGAGAGAGGGGAAGGGAGGAAGAGTGAAAGTAAAATTGAAAAGAGCTCAAGATAGAAAGAGAGAGTGGGAGGGATGGAAGCAATAGAGAGGACAAGAGAGAGAGTGTGTAGGATAGAGGGAGACAGAGTGAGGGAGTGAGTGGGAGAGAGGGAGAGCACGAGAGAGAGTGGGTGATTGAGTGAGAGAGAGAGAGAGAATGGGTTAACATAAGAGAGAACAAAATACTGAGAAAGAGCAATATAATAGAGAGTGTTAGAGAGAGCATTAGTAGTAAAGAAATGGAAATAGAGAGATAGAAGAAGGTCATAAGAAAGATTGAAGAGAGACAGAGAGAGAGAAAGAGAGGGACAAAGAGTGTGAGAGAGAAATAGAGAGTGTTGGAAGATAGAACAAGGGAGATCAGAGAGAAAAAAATAGAGTAAGAAAAGGAGAGTGAGTGGGAGATAGGGAGGGAGAGCAAGAGAATTAGTGGGAAGAGAGAGATAAAGAGAGGGAGCAAGAAAGATCAAGAGGGAGAGGAGAGTGTGTGAAAGAGAGTGAAAAGGTGAGAGTAAGAGAGATAAAGTATGATGTAGCTAGAGGGCTGCAGGGACAGAAAGGGAGAGAGATAGAGAGAACAAGTGTGAGAGAGAAAAATTTAGAGAAATATTGCGAGTGAGAGAGAGAGAGTAGGAGAGAGGGAGAGATAGAGGGCGAGAGAGCTAGAAGTGGGAGAGAGATGTGGAGTGATAAAGAAGAGAGCGAGAGTTGACAGGGAAAGAAAGAAAGAGAGCAAGAGATATTGAGGAAGAGAGAAATATTGAGATTTAGTGGGAGAGAGAGTGGGCATGAATTGGAAGAGAGTGATAGGGTGAGTGGGGGAGAGTTTGTGTGAGAGAGAAAGAGAGCTAGAGAAGAAGAGAGAGGGAGGGAGGGAAGCAAGCAAGAGAGTGGTGGATAGAAGGAGAGAAGATTGAGAAGAGGGAGAGCAATAGAAGAGTAATTGATAGAGAGTGAACATAGAGCAAGAAAGAGAGAGGGAATGAGGGAGTAAGAGTGTGAGTGAAACTGAAGGGGGAGGAAAAGGAAACTATAATGGGAGAGTGTGTGAGAGAGAAATAGAAAGAAGATTGAGTGAGGGAAGAGAGACAGAGTGTGTGTGAGAGCAAGAGAAAGAGCAAGCGAGAGAGAGAGAGAGAGAGAGCAAGAGAAAGGGAGAAACAAATAGCAGGAGAAAGAGAGGGATGAAGGGAGTGAAAGAGGGAGGGAGAGCTAGAGAGAGGCAGTGAGGGATAAAAGGAGTATCAAAAGAGAGAGATGGAAGAGAAAGAGTGAGAGAGATAAAAACGGTGGGATAGAGTGTGAGAGAGAGAGGGAGAGGGAGAGAATGAGTGAGTGTGAGGGATAAAGGGAGCCTCAGAAGAGAGAGATAGAAGAGAGAGCATGAGAGTGATAAAAAAGGTGGAACAGAGTGCGAGAGAGAGAAAGAGGGAGAGAATGAGTGAGAAAGAGAGATAGAAGAAGGTAGTGAGAGAGTTTATAGAGAGTACAGGAAAGAGAAAGGAAGAGAGAGTGAGAAGAGAGACTGAGGGAAGATTGAGTAAAGTGAGTGAGGGCTAAGAAGTGAGGGAGAATAGGAGAATGTTGAGAGAGAGAGGGAGCAAGAGAGAAAGGGAGACAGAAAAGGATAAAGGGAGGTTAAGGACGGGAGAGAAGAGAGAGGATGAGAGAGGGAGGGATGGAAGCAAGAAAGAGAGGAGAGAGTGGGGGATAAAGTGAGAGAAATGTAAGAGAAAAGAGACAAGAAGAGCAAAAAAATAAAATGTAAAAAAGTATAAGATAAAATAAGAGAATAGAGTGTGAGAAAAAGAAGGACTAACAGAAAATAATAAAGAAGGTGATAGAGACGAGAGAAAAATGGAGCGAGGGAGGGAGAAGAGCGAGGGAGGAAAAATGAACCAAAAAAGTAAAAGAGAGTTAGATAGACAGTGGGAAATGGAGCTAAAGAGAGTGAAGGTGAGAGAGATTAAGAGAGAGTGAGAGTGTATGAGTGTGTGAGATTGAGAGAGAAGAGTGGGCTACATTCGGGAGAGCTAGAGTGGGATAGATTGAGGGAGTGAGAAAGATAGAGGGAGAGAGCATGAAAGATAAAGACAGCAAGTGTGAGAGAGTGAAAGAGATTTAGAGAGAAAGAGGAAAAGACAGTGGGAAATGGAGCTAAAGAGAGTGCAAGTGAGAGAGATTAAGAGAGAGTGAGAGTGTATGAGTGTGTGAGATTGAGAGAGAAGAGTGATCTACATTAGGCAGAGCTAGAGTGGGATAGATTAAGGGAGTGAGAAAGATAGAGGGAGAGAGCATGACGGATAAAGAGAGCAAGTGTGAGAGAGTGAAAGAGATTTAGAGAGAAAGAGGAAAAGAGAGTGAGAGAGAGAAGAGGATATAATAGAGGGAAAGAAAGAAGGGACAGGAGAGAAAAATGATATTGACAGGGTTGGAAGGAACTGAGAGGGTAAGGGAAGGAGGGAGAGAGAGAAGAGAGAAATAAAGAGTGAGAGAATGGAAAAGAGAGTTAGGAAGGGAGAAATATAGATAGATAAATAAAGAGGGATGGAGAGAGAACAAGATTATGGAAAAGATGGGGGAAGTGTGAGAGAAAGTGAGAAAAAGTGAGAGAGAGAAGAGAGAAGGATTGAGAGAAAAAAAGTTGGAGAGTGAGAGATAGTGTGTGAGGGAAAGCAGAGAGAAAAATTGAATAAAAGGAGAAGAGAGAATGATAAAAGAGATCAAGCAAGCGAGAAAGAATGATAGAATAGAGAGTGAGAGAGAGAGAGAGTTGGAGATTGAGAAAGAGATAGATAGAGAGAGGGAGTAAGCAATATTGAAGAATGAAAGATTGAGACAGAGACAGAGAGATTGTGAGAGACAACTAGAGAGAGTAAAGAGATTTAGAAAAAGTAGAGCAAGGGAGGGTTAGTGAGATGTACAAAGGGAAGGAGAGCAAGAAAATGAGTGAGAAAATATTGAGAGAGATATGTAGAGAGACAAAGGGAGTGAGGGAGATGCAGACATAGAGGGAGAGTGTAAGAGAGAGAGCGAAAGAGTGTGTGAAACAGAGAGGGAGAGAGAGAGAAGAGGGAGACATAAAGAAGGAAGGAGTAATGTGAGAGAGGGAGAGAGATAATTGGGGATATATGGAGAAAAAGTTTGTAATGAATGAGATAGAAAAGAGATAATTAAAAGTAAGATTAGGAGAGAGGGAAAAAAATAGAAAATGAGAAAGAGAGATGGACAAATTAAGAGCGAGAGTGATGTAGAGAGTGACTGGGAGAGAAAGTACGAGAAAGGGAGAAAGCAGATGATAGATAGTGTGTGTGTGTGAGAGAGAGAGAGAGAGAGTAACATAAGAGAGAATAATAGTATAGAGAGTAAAAAAGATAGAGAATAAATAACAAAAAATAGTGAGGGGGAAGGAGTGAGAGAGATTGAAGAGATAAGAGACAAGATTGGAAGAGAGAGGGAGAGATAAATAAATGGAGAAGAGCATGTAAAGGAAGATAGAGCAAGAGAGTGAGGTAGAGGAAAAAAGAGAGAGATAATAAGTGGGATGAGAGATGGAGAGAGGGAGAGAAAGAGAGAGCAAGTGAGAGAGGTAGATGGAGAGGATGATAAGGAAAGAGAGGGAGGAAGGGATAGAGGGAGAGTGTATTAGAGGGAGGGATGTAAGAGAGAGATTGTGTAAGGGATAGAAGAGGAGAAAGAGTGAGAAGAGCGAGGGAATAGGTAGCAATAGAAGAGATAGAAAGAGAGAGCAAGAAAGAGTGGGAAAGAGAGGGGGGAGAGAGAGAGTAAGAGTGAGTGAAATTGAGTAGAAAGATAGGGGAAGAAAGAGAGATAACAATAGAGAAATCGAGTGAAAAGAGAGGTATGGGAAGAGAGAACAAGAGGAAAAGAAAGAGTAAGTGAGAAAGAGGAGAGGGAGATAATAAGGAGAGTGAGAGAGTGAGTTAAAGAGAAGGAGTGAAACAAATATGGAGAGTGAGAGAGATATTGTGAGAGAGGGAGAGAATATATAGAGAGAGATTGTAAGATAGAGCAAGAGAGAAAGAAAGATGTGGAGGCAGTGAGAGAGGGAGAGATAGAAGCAAGAGAAAGAGGAAAGAGAGAGAAATAAAACAAGAAGGAAATGGAGAGCAAGGGATGAGAATGTAAGATAGGGCAATGAAGAGAGTTAAAAAGATTGAGAGAGAGAGAAAGTGAGAGAAGGTATGAGGTTGAAGGAAAGGGAGGGAGCGGTTGGAGTTTGTGATGGAGACTGCAAGGGGATGCAGAAGAAAGAAGTGAGTGAGGAAGAGGGAGAGAGCAACATAGTAAAGACCTAAAGAGAGAATGAAAGAGAAATTAAGTGATGAGTGAGAGAGAGAGAGAGCAAGCAAATTAAATAGAAAGAGATGGAGTTAGAGGTAATATGATACAATGAGAAAAAGAGAGATGAAATAGGGTGAGAGAGACTGAGAAAGAGCAAGAGAGGGAGTGAAGAAAGGTATTGTACAGTGAGCGGGAGGGAGGATGGAGAGAGGGTGAGACAAAAATATAGAGAGAAGAGAGACTCAAGGTAGTTAGAGTAAAAGATAGTGAGTTAGAGGTAGAGAGAGGGAGATATAGAGGCAATATGGAGGTAGCGGAAGGGCCAGAGGGCGATTAAGAGAGAGAGATTGAACTAATGAAAGAGGGAGAGAGGGAGGGAGGAAGAGAGTGAGAGATGGTTAGAGAGAAGAGTGAGTAAAGTGATAAGAGGGAGTGATAAAGGAAGCAAGGGTGTTTGTGTGTGAGAGAGAAAGAGAGAGAAATAGAGAAAGAAAAAGTGATAAAGCATAAATAGAGAAAAAGCGAGAAATGGAAGGTGTCAAAAAGAGAGAGATAGAGGGAGGAAGTGAGAGAGGAAGATAGGGTGAAAGAGAAGAGTGAGTGATGGAAGATATAGAGAGAAAGCGAGTGTGAGGGAGAGAGGGGGAGAGAATGATATTTAGTGAGAGAGAGAGGCGGATGAATTGGAACAGAGTGGGAGGGAGAGAGGAAGAGAGTGTGTGAGACAAAGAAAGAGAGAGCAGGAGAGGGAGAGAGAGGGAGGGAAGGAACCAAGAGGGAGGGAAGGAAGCAAGATTGAGAGGAGAGAGAGGAGAGAGAGGAGAGCGAGCAATTGAAGTTAGAGTAAGTAAGAAAGAGTGAACATGGAGCAGGTAAGAGATAGAGTGAGGGAGTAAGAGTGAGAGTGAAACTAATGAGAGAAGAGAGAAATAGAGTGAAGAGAGAGTGAGGGAAGAGAGAGCATAAGAGAATGAGAGAGTGAGCGAGCGAGAGAGGGTGCAAGAGTGAGGGAGATACAGAGAGGAGGAGAAATAGAGGGATGAAAAGAGTGAAAGAGAGAGGCAGAGCAAGAGAGAGCCAGTGAGGGATAAAGGGAGCGTCAAAAGAGGGAGACAAAAGAGAGCAAGAGAGAGATAAAAAGAGGTAGAATAGAGAGTGAGAGGGAGGGAGATAGTGAGTGAGAAAGAGAGATAGAAGGTGGTAGTGAGAGGGTTTGAAGTGAAAGCGGGAAAGAGAAAGCAAGAGAGAGTGAAAGGGTGAGAGAAAGGGAAGAGAGACTAAGAGTGAGTAAGGAGTAAGAAGTGAGGGAGTACAGGAGAATGTTGAGAGAGAGAGGGATCAAAGGAGAGAGGGAGTGGGAAACATAGATGATAAAGGGAGGGAAAGAAGGGAGAAAAAAAGAGAGGGTTGGAAGCAAGAGAGAGAGGAGAGAGAGTAGGAGACAAAATAAGAGAAAAGTAAGTGAAAAGAGAGAAGAGAAAGCAACAAAGGAGAGTGTAAAAGAGAGTATAAGATAAAGACAGAGAATAGAGAGTGAGAAGGAGAGAGAAAAATTAATAGAGAAGGGCATAGAGAGTGAAGAAAGAAAAATGGAGCTAGGCAGGGAGATAAGAGAGTGAGACAGAGAGTGACAAATGGAACTAAGGAGGGTGAGAGAGTGTATGGGTGTGTGATATTGAGAGAGAAGAGTGAGCTACATAAAGGAGACCTAAAGAGTACTAGATTGAGGGAATGAGAAGGATAATGGGAGAGAGTGGGATCATAATAGAGAATAAGTGTGAGAGAGTGAGAGAGATCTAGAGAGAAAGAGGAAAATAAATTGAGATAGAGAAGGAGATAAAAAAAGGGAAGGAGATAGAGGGGCAGGAGAGACATAAGATATAACAGGGTGGGAACGGATAGAGAGTGTGACGGAGGTAGGGAGGGAGAGAAAAGAGATATAGAGAGTGAGTGAATGAAAGGGAGAGTGAGGGAGGTAGCAAGAAAGATATATACATAGAGAGAGATAGAGTGAAAACAAGAGTAAGGAAAAGGGAGTGAGAGATAAGGGAGACACAGGAGGGAGAGAAGTGGGAGAGAGAGAGGTGTGAGAGAAGGTGAGAAATAATGAGAGAGAGAAGAGAGAAGGATTGAGAGAGGAAAAAGTTGGAAAGTGAAAAATAGAGTGTTTGTGAGGGACAGGGGAAGAAATATTGAGAAAGAGAGAAGAAAGAGTGAGAGAAGGAGAGCGAGAAAGAAAGATACAAGAGAGAGTGAGAGATAAAGGTAGAGAGTGAGAAGAGATAGATGGAGAGAGGTAGTGAGAGAGATTGAAGTGTGAAAGATGGAGAGAGGGAGAGATTTTGAAAAATGAATAAAGAGAAAAAATGGAGGAAGTGAGGGTTAGTTAGTAAGAGGGACAGAGAGAAGGAGAGCAAGAGAATGTGTGATATAGAGATCGTAAGAGAGAGATTTGGAGAGAGGATAGCGAGGGAGATGCAGAAGTAGAGGGAAAGAGTGGATGGAATAGATTGAGAGAGTGTGTGAAAGAGAGAGATGGATATAGAAAGAGGGAGACAAAGAGGAAAGGAGGAAAATGGGAGAGGGAGAGAGAGTGAGGGATATCAGGAGAGATAGTGATGTAAATGATAGCATGGATGGCCATGACACGACCTCAAGAGAAGATTTAATTCAAGTTCCATGTGGGCCAATTACTAGATGTCGTGCAAAGGGGTTGAAGAAAGCTCTTAATGGATTAGTTCGGGAGGCTTGGACTCAAGCTAATTCATGGAGATCTAATGAGAAAGAGCCACCAAGATTTCTCAACTTAATCCAAGCCCAAGGATAAAGGAGTCATATTATTATGACTGGATATTTCTTTTTTTATTTGATTTAATAATGGCTTGCATGCCAACTTCAAGTAGTTTTTTTAAATTTGTTTTAGAAGATATTTTATCTTCTAATTTCTATTGCATGTAAGCTTTGGCCTATATATAGGACTTATTTGAAATGAGAAATGGATTATTAGACTTTGGCAAAAACTACTTGCATGTGCTTCCTTCCTTAGGTTCTCCTTAGGATTCTAGCAGAGCTCTTGGCCATCGCCCAAGGAGTTCTTCCCAGGCTTAGCAAGTGGATTTCCACCCCGTTTGTGGAGTCTACCATCGTACCAAGGTTCTTTCCTCGCGTCAAGCAAAAGGGTGAAGGTCTTATACCAACATTCTTGTTTACGTTGAGCATTGGGTCAAGGTTTATCTCCATCAATTTCACCGCCAGGTTGTATCCTACCATATTTTAGGTTTGTTCTAGCTTTAGGATGAATTTCTTATTTTGTTTCGTGCATTTCATACGAATTTTCCTTTAATTCTTCTTAATTTTGTCTTAGCCCATCAGTTTTCTAACTAGAGCATCAATCTCATGGTTCCGTCGAGATCTTGTTCACATCAGATAGGGTGAATGGAATGACAGAGAAGAGAGAGAAATGAAAGAGAGATTAAGAGAGAGGAAGAATAGAGAATGAGAAAAAGAGGGATAATTTAAGAGTGAGTGTGATATAGAGTGAAAAGTGGGACTGGGAGAGAAAGAGAGACATACGAAGCAAGAGGAAGAGAGAGTGTGTGTGTGCGTGTGAGTGAGAGTAATGGAAGAGAGAATAATAGAAGAGAGAGAAAGAAAGATAGGTAATAAATAGTTAAAAAATAGAAAGAGAGGGAGTGAAAGAGATTGAAGAGAGAGGAAACAAGAGGGAGAGAGAAGTAAAAGAGGAGACTGAAGGAAGATGAGCAATAGAGAGTGAGCTAAAAGAAAAGAGAAAGATAAAATAAGAGGAGTAAGAGAGGGAGATGGAGAGCATGAGAGGGAGAGAGAGAGAGGGAGAAAGAGAGGGAGGGAGAGTGACTTAGAGAGATGGATGTAGAGAGGGACGCGAGAGAGATGTGTGTGGGGGATAGAGGAGGAGAAAGAGTGAGAAGAGGGAGGGATTAGGTATCAATAGAAAAGATAGTAAGACGTAGCAAGAGGAGAGGGAGTATGAGCATGTGAAACTGAGCAGAAAGAAAGGGGGAGAAAGAGAGAGTGATAGAGAAATCGAGACAGAAGAGAGGTAAGGGAAGATAGAGCAAAAGGAAAAGGAAGAGCAAGAGAGAAAGAGGAGAGGGAGATAAAAAGTAAGAGAGAGTGAGATAGAGATCGAGAAATGGAGCTAAAGAAGGTGAGAGGGAGAGTGATTAAGAGAGAGTGAGAGATTGTATGAGTGTTTGAGATGGAGAGACAAGAGTGAGCTACATAAGGGAGACTTAGAGATGGAAATATTGAGTAAGTGAGGAAGGTAGAGGGAGAGAGTGAGACTGATAAAAAGATAAGAGTGAGAGAGTCAAAGAGACCTTAAGAGAAAAGAATATAAGAGGGAAGGAGAGTGAGGGACAAGAGAGAAAAAAATACATTAACAGGGTAGGAAGAGGATAGACTTTGAGAGAGGGAGGGAGAGAAGAGAGAGAATGAGAGTGAGAGAATGAGGGAGAGAGCAAGAGAGAAAACTGGATACAGAGAGAGATAGAGTGAGAACAAGAGTAAGGAAAGAGAGTGAGAGATATGGGTGACAAAGAGGGAGAGGGAGAGAGTGAGAGAGAGTGAGAGAGAAGTTTAAGAGAAAGTGAGAAATAATGAGAGAGAGAGGAGAGAAGGATTGAGAAAGATAAAAGTTGGAGAGCGAGAGATAGAGTGTGTGAGGGATGGGGAGAGAGTGAGAAAGAGAGAGATAGAGAGAGGGAGTGAGAGATTGAAACGTGAAATATTGATATAGAGAGAGAAATAGAAAGAGAAAAAATTTTATGGAAAAATAGAGCAAGAGATGGTTAATGAGAGGGATAGAGGGAAGGAGAGCAAGAAAGGGGTAGTGAGAGAAAAAGGGTAGGAGAGAAAGAGAATGAGTGAGAGAGTAATCAAAAGAGAGAGATTGAGAGAGGACGATGTAGAGATAGAGGGAGATAGTGGAAGGGAGAGTGAGAGAGTGTGTGAAAGAGGGAGGGGAGATAGAGAATTTTATCTCTTTCACACTCTCTATTCTCTCGTATAATTTCTACCACTATCTTGTTCACACACTTTATTCTCTCTAAACTCCACTTTCCCATCCCAACTCTACCTCTCTCTCCATCATTCTCTCTCTCATTCTCTTATTCTCCCTCTCACTCTTATGTTCACTCTCTCTTTTTCTATCTTCCCTCATTCTCCTTCTCTCCCTATTTCTTTCTCAGTCTCACTTCCTTCTTTGCTCCCTTCCTCTCTCTCTCTCTCACTGTTCGTTCTCTCTTTCTTTCTCCTTTATTGCATATAGTTCACTAACTCTTTCCAAATGGTTTCTCTTCCTCTCACACACACAATCTCTTTCTTTCCTCAATCTTTCTATCCCCTATCCCTCACACACACTCTCTCTCCCTCTATCTAACTTTTATCCCTCTCAATCCCTCTCTCTTCTTTCTCATTATCTTTCTTTCTCTCTCCCTATCTCCCTCCCTCTCTCCCTCCCTCTCTTCCTCCCTCTCTCTACCTCCTCTATCTCTCACTCTCTTTTTCTTACTCTTGTTTTCTCACTCTCTCCCTCTCTAGTAATATATCTCTCTTGATCCCTCCCTCACTCTCTCTTTCATATTCTCACTTTCACCTCTCTTCTCTTCCTCTGTCCCTCACTCACACTCTCTCTCTCCCTTCTCACCCGCCTAATATCTTGTTTTCTATGTTATCCTTCTCTCTCTCACTCTGTTTTCCAATTTTCCTCTAGATTGTTCTCTTTATCGCTCTTACTCTCTCCCTCTATCATTCTCACTCACACATTCGTGCGCTATCTAGGTCTCCCTTATGTAGCTCACTCTTCTCTCTCTATCTCACACACTCAAACACTCTCATTCTCTCTCAATCTCTCTCCCTCTCACCCTCTTTAGCTGTATTTCTTTCTCTCTATCTAACTCTCTCTTACAATCTTGTTCTCTCAGTCTCTCCTCTCTTTCATTTGTTCCATCTTTCTCTAGTCACTCTTTATCCTCTTCTTTATTATCCTCTCTCCCTCACTCTTTTTCTCACTCACAATCCCCTTTTTCTCTCTTTCACACTCTCTATTGTTACTCTCTTTTCTCTCTTTTCTCATACTCTCTCTCATTATATCCTCTCTTTCTTCCATCCCTCTCTCTCTTTCTTCCATCTCTCCCCCCTCCCTTCCTCTCCCTCCCCATCTCCCTCTTTGTATCCCTCTCTCTTGCTCCCTCTATCACATAATTCTCTTGCTCTTCCTCCCACTCTACCCCTCATTCACATACTCTCACTCGATCTTCCCATAGCCTCTCTTCTCACTCTCTCTCACTTTCTCTTTTCTACTCACTCTTTAAACTCTCTCACATCCTCCATCTGTCTCTATATTTCTCTCACTACCTCCATCTCTCTTTATCTCTCTATCTCATTGTCTCTTCTGTCTCCAACTTTTGACCCTCCAATTATCCCTCGCTACCACTCTCTGGCTCTCCCTCCCTCTTTCACTCCCTTAATCCCCATCTCTCTCCCTCTCTCCATATCTCTCTCTTTCTTGCTCCCTCGCTCCTTTGTTCCCTTCCTCCCTCTCTCATGCTCTTTATTCCCTCACAATCTCTTCTCTCTATTTGTCTCTCACATTGTCTCCCTTTCTCGCTTCCTCTTTCCCTCTCTTCAGTTTCACTCTTACACTCCCTCTATCCCTCACTCTTTCAAGCTCTATGATCACTCAGTCTCACCCACTCTCACTTATGATGCTCTCTTTTCTCTTCCCTCAATCTTTCTCTCTCTCTCTCTCTCTCCCCTTGTCTCTGGCTTCCTTCCCTCCCTCCCTCCCTCTCCCTCTCTTTGTCTCCTTTTCTCTCCCTCACACACAATCACTCTCTCTCTCTCTCATTCCTTCGGATCATTCCCGCTCGCGCTCCCACAAAATCTAATTCTCTACCCCCTCCTCGCTCTTGCTCGCTCTCTCTATATCTTCTCTCACTCTGTCTTCTCTCTTTCTCTCGCCTCCTTTGTCACACCCACTCTTCAATCTCTCTCACACTCTCTCTCTTTTCTCTCTTTCTCATCTCTCCCTCTCTCGTTCTCTTCAATATTTATGACTTATCACTTTTTTTCTCTTTTTCTCTCTCCCTCTCTTTCTCTCTCACACACTCTCTTTCTTGGTCTCTTTTATCACTCCCTTCTATCTCTTTACGCACTCTTTCTCTCTAACCATTGCTCAGTCTCTTCTTCCCTCCCCCTTTATATCTCTTCTTTCCTCCCTCTCTCTCTCCCTCTTGCCCTCCATCTCTCTTCATATCTTCCTCTATATCTCCCTTGCTCTACCTCTCACTCTCACTCTTTTGCTCTTTCTTCCTTAAGCCTCTCTTCTTCTTTATTTATGTCTCGCTCTTTCTCTCTTTCTCTCTCTAGCTCTCTCCTCAATACCTATCACTCCCTCCCTTTATCTCTCTGTTTCTATTTCACTCGCTCTCTTGCTCAATCTCGAAGGAGAGATCTAAGGAGAGCTAGCAAAACCAACAGAGGTATACAAATGGGAGAGACTACATGTGTGAGAGAGCAAACAAGAGAGCGAGAAAAGGAAAGAATGAGAGAGAACAACGAGCAAGATAAGAGTGAGAGATGGAGATAATGAAGTGGCAGAGAGACAAAGAGAGTGAGAGTAATGAAGTGAAAGGATAAGAGATCATAAGATGGAGCAAGAGAGAGAGGGAGATCGAGAATGGGAGTGAGTGTGAGGGAGTGACAGAGGGAGAGAGAGTAAAAGAGAGGGAGTAAGCGAGAGGTAGAGAGAGTGATAAGGAAAGAGAGGGAAAGAGGAAGAGAGGAAAAGAGAGAGAGAAGAACATAATAAAGAGCTTGAGAAAAAGTGAGATTGAAAGTGAAGAAAGTGTAAGTGAAAAAGTGAGAGAAAGAGAGAGATAGGAATAGAGAGATAGAGAAGAGAATCAGAGAGATAGAACAACAGAGAGGGAGAGAGAGTGTGTGAGAGAGGGTTAGAGAGAGGAGAGTGAGCAAGAGAGTGTCTTTGAAGGATAGGGGGAGCTTTATAGAAAGGGGAAGATAAAGAGTGAAGGAAGAAGAGAGAGTGAAACAGAGTGAGTGAGAAATTGATATAGAGATGGCATGAACTCTCTATCTCTTCCTCTCTCTCTCCCTCACTGGTTCTATCTCTTTTGCTCTCCATCTCCCTTCCTCTCTCTATCCATCTCTCTCCACTGCTCGCCCTATCTCTCTCCTCTATTATCTTTCTCCCTCTCCCACTCTCATGCTTTCTCTCTCTCTCCCTCTCCCTCTCCCTCACAACATCACACTCACTCTCTCCCACTCCAACACCCTCCCTCTTGCTCCCTCTCTTTCCCTCACTCTCCCACTGTCTCTCTCCCCACACTCTCTTTTTGTTTCTACTCCCTCACTCTCCCTTCATGTCCCTCCTCTCACAATCTTTATCCCACTTTCTCTTCCTCACTCAATCACTCTCTCCCACTCCCACACCCTTCCTCTCGCTCCCTATCTCTCTGTCACTCTCTTATTTATTTCCTCTCCCTCACTCTCCCACCCTCTCTCTCTCCCCCCACCCTCTCTTTTCCTTTTACTCCCTCACTCTCCCTCCATCTCCCTACACCTCTCACAATCTTTATCTCCCTTTCTCTCCCTCTCTCTCTCCCACTTCCTCTATTACTCATTCTAGCTCACTGTCCTTCTCTAGTTATCTATCTTCTCTCTCCCACTCTCTCCCTCACTCTTCTTTATCTCCCTATCCCCTCTCTCTCTTGCTCTTCTATATTTCTATCTCGCTCTCCCTCTCTCCTTTTCTCTTACTTTTTTCTCTATCAAGTTCTCTTTCTTTCTCATTTGTCTCAACCCTCTTACTCTTTTCTCTATTTTATCTCTCTTGCCCCTCTCTCCCTCTACTTCTTTCTGCCCCTCCCTCTTGCTCTTATTTTCTCTTTATTTTCTCTATTACTTTGTCATTCATTCTCATTCTCTCTTGCTCCTTTCTCAATCTCTCTTACTCACTTTCTCTTTCTATCTCCCTCTCTCTCACCAACACACTTTATCACCCTCTCTCTCCCCTTTATCTCCATCTCCTACATCTTTAGCTCACTCTCTCCCTCCCTTCATGTACCTCCCTCTCATAATGTCTATCTCACTATAGCTCCAGTTCTCACTCTCATTTTTCTTTTCTTTTTATCTCTCTTCCTCAATTTCTCTTGTTCTCTTCCTTTCTTTCCCTATCAAATCTCGTTCTCTTCTCTTTCACTCCACATCTCTCTCCCTTCTAGCTCTCTCGCTCTCTATCTCTCCCTCTCTCCTACTCTCTCTCTCTCATTATTTCTCATAATTTACTTCTCTAACTTTCTCTCTCAATTTCACTCTTCTCTCTCTATCTCTCTCCCTTTTCGTCCCTTCCACCTTCTAGCTACACCATCCTTTATCTCTCACTCTCACCTTTTCACTCTCTGTCACACTCTCTCCTTCTCTCCCTCTTGATCTTTCTTGCTCTCTCACTTGATCTCTCACCCTCCCACTAATTCTCTTGCTCTCCCACCCTATCTCCATCTTTCTCTCCTTTTCTTACTCTATTTTTCCTCACTCTCTTTTCTCTCTATTTCTATCTAACATTATCTTTCTCTATGTCAATCCCACACTCTTAAATATCTCTCACTCCCTCGCTCTATTCTCTCTCACTCTCTATTCTTTCTTTCTTGCCCTGTTGCTCTTCTGTGTCTTGATCTCTCTTCTGTGACTATGTCATCTCCCGTTCTTTATCCCTATCCCTCACACACACTCTCTCTCCAACTTTTTTCTCTCGCAATCCCTCTCGTTTCTCTCTCTCATTATTTCTCACTTGTTTCCTCTTTCTCTTTCCCTTCCTCCTTCCCTTTTCAACTCTTGCTTCCTCTGTCTCACCCTTATCTCTCACTCTCTCCCTCTCTCTTTATATGTCTCTCATGCTTCCTCGCTCACTATCTCTCTCATTCTCTAGCTCTATCTATCTCTTCTCTCTCTCCCTCTACCAATGCATCCCCGTCACTCTCTGTCTTTTTGGATCTCTCTCTCTCTGTCATTCTCTTGCTCTCCATCCTGCTGTCCCTCTCACCAACCCTCTCTTGCACTATTCTTTTCTAAATCTCTTTTCTCTCTCTCTATTTATCTCTCATAATCTCTCTCTATCTCAGTCTTTCACTCTTCAATCTCTCTCACTCCCTCTCTCTATCTCTCTCTTTCTTACTCTATATCTATCTCTTTCTAACTCTCTACCTCTCTCTCGCTCACTCTTTCCTTCTCTTCCGCTATCTCTCCCCCCATTCTCTCTTTCGTCTATTTTTCTCTCATACTCTTCCTTTCTTGCTCCCTCTTCCACTCTCTTTAATTTTATTATCACTCTTACTTCCTCAATTCCTCTCTCTTTCTCGCTCCATGTTCACTCTTTCTCAGACACACTCTCTTCTATTGCTCTCTCCTCTCTCTCCACTCATTCTTTCCCTCTCACCCACTCTCTTGCTTCCTTCCCTCCCTCCCTCTCTCCCTCTCTCTCTTCTTTCTCTCACACACTCTCCCCCTCACTTCCTCCCACTCTCTGCCAATTCATCCCCTCTTTCTCCCACTATTCTCACTCTCCATCCCCCACTCTCTCTCACTCCTCTTCTCTCTAACTCTCACTTCCTCTCTCACTCCCACTCTCTTCCATTCTTCTGACTCCCTTCGTCAATCTCTTTCTTTCTCACTATCTCCCTCTTCACTATTTTCTCCTTTTATGTTTTATCACTTTCTATTTCTCTATTGCATTCTTTCACTCCCTCTCACTTCCTCTCTCTTCCCACAATATCTCTTCACTCTATCATTTTCTCTCCTTCTCCCTATTAAGTTTCACTCACACTTCCTCTCTTTCTCTCCCTCTTTTTTTGTCCCTTTCTCTCTCTCTCCCCCTCACTCTACCTCTCTATCTCCATCTTCCTCATTCTCGCACTCTCTTTCTCCTAATTTCTCCCTCACTCTCTCTCCATCTGTCGCTCCCTCCCTCTCTTCAACTTAGTTCACTCCCTTCTTCTCTCTTTCTCACTCTTTGTTATCTCTCTCTCACTTACTCTATGTACTGCTGCTCCCTCTTCTCACACTATTCTCTTCGTCCATCCTCCCACTCTCTCTTTTCTCTTCCCCTCCCTCCCTCTGTCACTTAAGCTTTCCTTTATCCCTCTCTCCATTTTTCCCTCTCCCTCTCTCCATCTTTCCCTCTCCCTCTCCCAATACAACACCTCTCTCTCATCTTTATCATCCACTCTTTTGCTCTCCTTCTCCATCCCTAACTCATTCACTCTCCCTTGATATACCTTCCAACTCTACTATTTCTCATTCACACACTCTCTCTCTACGTTGCTCCCTCTGTCTCATCCCTCCCTCATCTTTCTATTTCTTCCTTACTACCACTCATGCTTTCTCTCACACTCTATTATACCTCTCTTTCTCAGTTTTTGCTCTCTTTTATGTTTCTCTTTATTCTCACGCTCTCTCTCACTCCATTCCTCACACTTTCCCTCTTTCCCTCTCTCCCTACTCTCTCTTTCAATCTCAATCTCAGGTCTCTCTTTCTCTCTCTGCCCTTTCTATCTCACATTATTTCTCAACTTCTCTAACACATCACTTCCTCTCTCCCCCTCCCTCTTCACACCCACCCTCCCTCCCTCTCTCGTTCTATTATTCTCTCTTCCATTAGTCTCACTCGCACACACACTCTCTCTTCCTCTTGTTCTCTATGTCGCTCTTTCTCTCCCAAACCCTCTCTTCATCTCTATATTACTCTCACTCATAACCCGTCCCTCTATCTTAATCATTCCTTATTCTTTCTCTCTCTCTCCTAATTTGTCTTTTATTTGTCTCTCTTCTCTATGATTCCATTCACCCTTTCTCTCTAGATATCCCCAACTCTCTCTCTCCCTCTTTCACTTTACTTCTTCCCTCTTTATGTCTCCCTCTTTCTCTCTCCCACTCTCTCATGTTCTCCGTCTACGTCTGCATCCCCCTCACTCTCTCTCTAATTGTCTCTTTCACTCATTTTCTTGCTCTCCTTCCCTTTATCCCTCTCACTAACCCTCTCTTGCTCTTTTTTTTATCATTTTCTTTTCTCTCATTATTTGCCTCTTAAAATCTCGCTATCTCAATCTTTCACTCTTCAATCTCTCTCACACTCTCTCTATCTTTCTCTTTTCTCACTCTCGACCTCTCTCTCTAACTCTAACTTTTTATTCTATCTTTCTTTCTCACCCTCCTACCTTTTTTCTCTTGCTCTCTCTTCATTCACTCTCTCCTCTCTCTTTGCTCAATCTTTTTCTACCCTATCCCTCACACACACACTATTTCTCACTCTCCAACTTTTATCTTTCTCAATCCTTCTCTCTTCTCTCCCTCATTATTTCTCTAACACTTCTCACTTTCTTTCTCTCTCCCTCTATCCGTCCCTCTCTTTGTCACCCTTATCTCCCACTCTCTTTCCTTACTCTTGTTCTCACTCTATCCATCTCTATCTATATTTCTCTCTTGCTCCCTCCCTCATTCTCTATTTCATTCTCTCACTCTCTATCTCTCTTTCTTTTCTCCTTCCATCCCTCTCTCCCATACTCTCTCTCATTCCACCCTATTAATATTTATTTTCTCTTGTCCCTCAGTCTCATTTCCTCTCTTATATTCTTTTCTCTCTCACACTTATTTTCCTCTTTCTCTCTAGATTGCTTTGACTCTTCATTCTTGTTCTCTTTATCAGGTCTCATTCTCTCCCTCTATGTTTCTCCCTCACTCAATCTTGCCCTCTCTAGTTCTTGCTTATGTAGCTCACTCTTCTCTCTCCATCTAACACACTCATACACTCTCTCACTCTCTCACCATCACTCTCCCTCTCACCCTCTTTAGCACCATTTCTCGCTCTCTATCTCACTCTCTCTTAAGATCTTATTCATTCTCTCCCACTGTCTCCTCTCTCTCCCTCGCTCCTTTTTTCACTCTTCTCTCTCTATCCCATTCTCTTTTATTTTCTCTCACTCTCTCTCTTTCTCAATCTTTATTCTCTTCCTATATCTTGTACTCTCTTTTACACTCTCATTTGTTGCTCTCTCTGCTCTCTTTCCACTTACATTTATATCACTCTATTCCCAATTCTCTTTCTCCTCTCTTGCTCTCTTACTTCTAACCCTCACTCTCTCTTTCTCTCTATTCTCTCCCTTCCACCTTGTATCCCTCTCCATCTCCCTCTCTCCCATGGTCCCTCTCTCTCCCCAATCATTCTATTCTCTCTCTCCTTTTACCCCTCACTCACTTTTACTTTATCTTCCCTCAGTCTCTCTTCTCACTCTCTCTCCCTTTCACTCTCCTTTCATTTCTCATTCCTGCTCTCTCTTGAGACCCTTTCACTACTTCCTCCTATCTCTCTTTCTCACTCCCTCTTTCCCCCTCTCTAACTCTCTATTCTATCTCTTTACATCACTCTCTCACTCTCTTTTCTATCTCTCTTTTGATGCTCCCTCGCTCCCCTTCGTCTCTCTTCAGTTGCACTCTCACTCTTAATGCCTCATTCCTTCTTTTTGTCTCGCTCCTTGATCATTCTCTCTCACTTATTCTCACTTCTACCTCTCCTCTCAATCTTTCTTTCGATCTCTCTTCACTCTCTTGCTTCCATCTCTCTATCCCTCTCCCCTTGCACTCTTCTTTCTCTCTCTCACACACTCTCCCCCTCTCTTTCTCACTCTCTTCCAATTCATCCCCCCATCTCTCTCCCACTAAATCTCATTCTCTACTGCCTCTCTCCCTTTCTCTCACTCTCTCTCTATTTCTTCATTCAATCTCTCAACTCTCTCATTCTCTCTCCCTCTATTAAATTTTACTCTCACACTTACTCCTCTTTCTCACCCTCAATTTTCTATCTCTCTCTCTCCTCCTCACTCGACCTCTCTATCTCCATATTCCTCTTTCTCTCACTCTCTTCTCTTATAATTCTCTCTCAATCTCTCGCTCCTTCTATTCTCTCTCCCTCTCATCAAATTAGCTCACTCCCTTCTTCTCACTTTCTCACTCTTTTTTATCTTTCTCTCATTTTGTGTATTGCTGCTCCGTCTTCTTTCACTCATCATCCATCCTCCTACTCTCTCTGCCCTCCCTCTCTCTCTTTTCACTCATGGTTTCCTCTATCTCTCTCTCTTTATCACTTTCGCATTTTCTCCCCCTCTATCCCTTGACAACTCCTCTCTCTCACTCTTTATCATCCATTCTTTTGCTCTCTCTCTCTTCCCTCCTCACTCTCTCTTGCTCTATCTTCCAGTATCCTCTATTTCTTGACACACTCTCTCTCCCTCCCTTGCTCCCTCTCTCTCTCTTTCTCTCTCCCTCTTACACACTATCACTTCATGCATTCCTTTCTCTCAACCTCATATTTTATCTTACTTTATATCTCCAAATAGCTTTAGCTCCCCTTCTTGCTCTTCCCCACTTTCTTTTCTCCTCCATTTCTTGTTACTATTTTTCTCTCACTCCTCTCCCTCCTTCGCTCCATTCTCACTATTTCTCACATTTCATACACTTCTCCCTCTCTCTCTTCTTCGATCTCTCCCTCTTTCACAACCTCCCTCACTCTCTCCCTCCCTTTTCTATAACACATAAACTCTATCTCTTCAATTTCTTGTTCACTCTCTCACACACACGCTCTCTCTCTCCCCTTCACATTCCAAACATTTCTCTTCAATTTCACTTTGACTGTCACTCTCTCTCCAAACTTTTTTTTTCTCAATGTCACAGTCGTACTCTCTCTTCCGTTCAAGCTCTCTCTCTCTCTCTCTCTCTCGTCAATTTCACTCTCCTTCCCTCTCACGCCCTCTATCTCATCCCTATATACATTCTCTCACTCTTTATTGCTCTAACTCAATCTTTTCAGCTCCTTTTCTTGATCTCTATCGCTCTTTCTTTGCATTTTATCCCTTTTCTTCTCACTTTCTCAATCTCCCTCGCTTTCTCCATATCTATTGATATATCTATCTACATTCATTCTCCCTCTTATTTTACTCATATATTTCTCTCCATGCCTCTTTGTGCCACTTCAGTTTCTCTCTCTTGTTCTTCCTTTCCCCGAACTCTATCTCGTTTCCCCAAACTTTTTTTCTCTCAATGTCACAATCGTACTCTCTCTTCCATTCAAGCTCTCTCTCTCTCATCAATTTCATTCTCCTTCCCTCTATCTCACCCCTATATACATTCTCTCACTCTTTATTGCTTTATCTCAATCTTTTTAGCTCCTTTTCTTGATCTATATCGCTCTTTCTTTGCACTTTATCCCTTTTCTTCTCACTTTCTCAATCTCCCTCGCTTTCTCCATATCTATTGATATATCTATCTACTTTCATTCTCCCTCTTATTTTACTCATATTTCTCTCCATGCCTCTTTGTGCCACTTCAGTTTCTCTCTCTTGTTCTTCCTTTCCTAGAACTCTATCTCGTTCCCCCACTCATTATCTCTCTTGCTCCTCTTTTGTTATCTTTCCTCACTCTTTCTTTTTCTTTCTATTTTGCTCCTCTCTCTATTCAATTTCATTCTCACTCTTACTCCCTCCCTCCCTCTCCTTCTCACTCTCTATTCTCTCTCTTACATTTTCATTTTTTGATCATTCTCACTCTCTCTTCCTCTCACTCTCTCTTCCTCTATCCCCTACTCACTCTTGCTCTCTCTTTGCTTTCCCCACTTTCTCTCTTGTCCCCATCTCTCACACAAATGCTCTCTTTTTCTCTCCCTCTATTCCTCCCATGCACCTCCCCTCGACCTTTCCATCTCTCTCACTCATTCATTCTCCTCTTCACCCTCCCTCCCTCCCTCTCACTCACTCCTTTCTCTAACATCCCCCACTCTACTCTCTCTCCCGCTCTCTCTCTCTCCCTCCATCACTCCCTCTCACTTAAATTTCTCTCACTCTCTCTTTCTCACGCATTGTTTTCTGTCCTAATTTGTATTATGCTGGTCTCTGTTCTCTATTTTTTATCACTCACTATCCCCCACAAACATTCTCACATGCTCCCTCTCTTGTTTTCTTGCACTCCCTCTCACTTCCTCTCGCTTCCCACAATATTTCTTCTTTCTCCCTTTCTCTCTCCTTTCTCTATTAAATTTCACTCTCACTCTTACTCCCTCTCTTTCTAACCCACTTTTCTTGCTCTCACTTTGATTACTCTCTTTTCCATTACCCTCAATTACACACAGACTCCCTTTCTCTTTCTCTTACTCTCTCTTGCTCTATTCTCTTCAATCCCACTCTTCTTCTCTATATCACTCTCACTCTTATGCTATCCCTCTCCATTCTCATTCTTTGTTCCTTCTCTCTCTTCTCTCTCTTTTATTACTCTCTCTCCTTTCACTCTTTCTCTCATTATGTCCCCCACTCTCTCTCTCTCTCACTCAAATCCCTCCTTCATCTTTATGTATCTCTCTCACTTCTCTTTTTCACACACACTCAACTTTACTCTCTCACTCTCTCCCTCTACCTCTCGATCCTTCTTCCTCTCTCTCACACACTCATTCTCTTTCTCTCCCTCCCTCACTCCTCACTCATCTTTTCTTACTCTATTTTTCCTTACTCTCATTTCTCTCTATTTCTATCCAAAATGGAAGAGAGAACAATAGAGGAGAGAGAAATAAAGATAGAGAATAAATAGTGAAAAAGAGAAGGAAGGGGAGAGAGAGAGATTGAAGAGAGAGGGAATGAGAGAGGAAGAGAGACGGAGAGGGAAATAGTGTGAAAATAGTGTGTGAAGGAAGATAGAGCAAGAGAGAGTGAGTTAGATAAAATGAGGGAGAGAGAGCAAGAGAATGAGTGAGAGAGGGGGAGAGATAGAGTGAGCAGTGAGGGAGGGATATGGAGGGGATGAGAGGGAAAGAGAGAGGGAGGCAAGGAGGGGTGAGATATTGAAAAGGACGAGGGAGGGAGGGATGCGAGAGAGTGTGTGTGCGGGCGGCAGAGGAGAGAGAACGAACATTGAGAAGTGTAGAGAGTGAGAACGAACAGTGAGAAGTTGTAGAAAGTGAGGAACAAGATTGAAAGACAGGGAGGAACAACATTGAGAGAAAGAAGAATTAATGGAGCAATATTTATCTCTTTCTTTCACTTTCTCTTCATCTCTCTTGCTCCATCTATCTTTCACCATTCTCCCATTCTTGCCCTCTTTTTACCCCTAACTCACTTACTCTACTCGATCTTCTCATAGTCTTTTTCTGTCTCTCTCACTTTCGTGTTCCTACTCTCTCTTTAAACCTTCTCACTTCTTTCTATCTCTCTTTCTCCGTCACTACCTACATCTCTCTCACTCTCTATTCCGCCTCTGTTTTTCTATCTCTCTCACCATCTATTCTATCTCTCACTTTTGACCCCCCTATTATCCTTCACTTCCTCTCTCTCTCCCACTTTAGCTCCCTTAATCTCTCTCCCTCCCACTCTACTTATCTCTCTCTTTGTTGCTCCCTCTCTACCTTTCTCACACTCTATGTTATCATGCTTTCATCTCTATTTGTCTCTCACACTCTCTCCCTTTCACACTCCCTCTTTCTCTCTCTTCAGTTTCACCCTCACTCTTACTCCCTCTCTCCCCATCCTTTCTCACTCTATGTTCACTCTCTTTCACCTACTCTCACTTATGTTCCGCTCTCTTCTCTCTCTCCTCTCAATTTTTCTCTCCCTCTCTTTCTCTCTCCCTTATCCCTTGCTTTCGTCCCTTCCTCCCTCTCTCTCACTCTGTCTTCCACTCTCCTAGACACACTCTCTCCCACCCTTACACTCTTCGGGTTCATTCACCACTCTCTCCCCCACAAAATATTATTCTCCAGCCCTTTCTCTCCCTCTCGCTCACTCTCTCTATAGCTTCCTTCACTCGCACTTCATTCTCATTCTCTCTTCCTCTCTCACTCCCACACTTCAACCTCTGTCACTCCCTCCCTCTTTCTCTCACTTTTTCAATCTCTCCCTCTTTGGTCCTTTTATCTATTTACACCTTATCACTTCCCTTTATCTTTCACTCTCTTCCTCTTTCTTTGTCTCTCCCACTCTCTTGATCTCTTTTATCACTTTCTCTTATCATTTTACTCACTCTTTCTCTCCAAACATTGCTCAGTCACTTTCTCCTTCCCTCTCGACTTCCATCTCTCTCAATCTCCATCTCACCCTCTATCTCTCTCCATATCTCCCTCTATATCTGCCTCTCTCTAGCTCTCACTCCCTATATTTTGTTTTATCTTCTCTCAATCTCCTTTCGATCCCTATTTTGGTCTCACTCTCACTCTCTTTCTTCCTTCTGCTCTCTCTTCAATCCCTATCGCTCCCTCACTCTATCACTCAATTTCTAGTTCATTCTCTCTCTTGTTTTCTCTTTCATTCTATATTTTATCTCTCTTAATCATTTGCTAGCTCTCTTTGTCTCTCTCTATCCTCTCTCTTGCTCCTTCAATCACCCTCTCTTCTCTCTATTTACTCACTCTCTCTTACTCTCCCTCCGTCCCACTCTTAATTGCTCTCACATCTAGCTCTCTCATGCCCATCTCATTATTTCATATTTTTCCTCACACATCCCTCTCTCTATCCCACCCTACTTTGCTCCCTCCTTCCCTATTATTCTCCCTTACTCCCAATATCTCTCCTCTCTCTCCCTCCCTCTCTTCTCCATCGTATTCTTCCATTCACTCTCTCTTGCTCTCTCTTCTCTCACTTTCTCTTCTCTCTATTTCTCTCGCACTCTCCCCCTCTCATCATTTCTCTCTCCCTCCAACTTCTCACCCTCTCTATCCCTCACCATCTCCCTCCTCTCCATCTCCCTCTCTCCATCTCTCATTCTCACTCATTCTCTTAATCTCACTTCCATCTCCATCTTACTCACTATCTTTTCCTTCAGCTTCCTCTCTCTTGCTCTTCAATCTTTCATGCTTTGTCCCTCTCTCACAACCTCTCTCTCTCTCCAATCTCTCACTCTCTCCCTCTATGTCCCCTATTCTCTCTCTCCCTTACTATTGCACTCTATCTCTCTCTTTCTCACTCTCACCCTTTGTTACTATGTTTCTTAATCTCTATTATAGTTCTTTCTCTCCTACTCTCTTGTTCTCTCTTGTTATCTATTCTCTCTCTTTACTCATGCTTTGTATCTCTCTTTCTCTCTCTGTCCCTTTCTCACTGTCTCTTACTATATATTATGTTTCTCTCTCACTTTTTAATCGGTCTTCTTATTTTTTCTCTTTACCTCCTTATATCAATCACTAAATCCCACACTAACTTCCTCTCATTCTCACTCTTTTATTTCCCACCGCCACTTCTTTCTTATTGTTTATTACTTCCCCTCCCTTCCTCCCTCCCTCCCTCCCTCCCTCCCATCCTCATTATTTTTCTCCTTTTTCAACTCTATATTTGCTTCTCTCTTGCCTTCTCTTACCTCACTCTCAATTTTTTCTCTATTTCTCTCTCTTCTTATCTCTTTATCCCTTCCTGGCTCCATCAAACTCTTTAATTTCACTCTCACTCTTACTCCCTTACTCTCTTCTCTCTCTCTTTCTCTCTTGAACTCCCTCACCCTTTTTTTCTCCCTCTCTCTTGCTCACTGCTGCTCTATCCCCCATGCACACTCTCTCTCGCATCCCTCCCTTCTTCCCTCTCAATCACTCACCCTCCCTCCCTTCCTCCGTCTCTCCTTCTCATCCTCTCCACCTCCCTCTTTCACTTGATCACTCTATTTCTCCCTCCCTCTCTCTTACTCATTCCCTTATTCTCTCCCCCTCTTTTTCTCTAGTTCACTCTCTCTTACTTTATCTTCTGTCACGCTTTCTTCTCTCTCTATTTTTCTCCGTCTCTCTTCCTTTCTCATTCCCACTCTCTTCAATCTCTCTCACTCCCTCCCTCTCTCTCTATTATTCACTATTTACTCTATCTTTATTTATCTCTCTTCATTTTTCTATCTTCCATTACTCTAGCTCAAACACACACTCTCTTTCTTCCTCTTGTTCCGTCACTCACTCTTTTTCTCGCATTCCCTCACTTCATCTCTATATCACTTTCACTCTTAAATTGTCCCTCTATCTTCCTTATTCTCTATTTTTTCTCTCTCCTAATCGGTTTCTTATTTTCTCTCTTCGCTATCATTCATTTCTCCATTTTTCTCCATATATCCCCAACACTACGTCTCCCTCTCTTACTTACCTTCCCTCTTTATGTCTCCCACATTCTATCTTTCCCGTATCTCTCTTTCACAGACCTCTCTCTACCTCTACCACTACATCCCACTCACTCTCTCTCTTTCTTGATCTCTCTCTCACTAATTCTCTCTCTCCATCCCTCCATCCTTACCACCAACCCTCTCTTGCACTATTTTTTTAAATCTCTTCTCTCTCTCTATTTGACTCTCATAATCTCTCTCTCATTTTTTCACTCTTCAATCTCTCACTTCCTCTCTATATCTCTCTTTTTCTTAATCTCTACCTCTCTCTCACTCACTCTTTCCTTCTCTTCCAGTCTCTCCTCCCTCACTCTCACATCTGTCTATTTCTCTTTCACACTCTCTTCTTTTCTTGCTCTGTCTTCCTTTTTCTTCAATTTCACTCTCACTCTTACTCCCTCATTCCCTCTCACTTTCTCGCTCCATGTTCACTCCCTCTCACACTTTCTCTCTTCTATTGCTCTCTCTCCTCTCTCTCCACTCGTTTTTTCTCTCCCTCTCTCACCCACTCTCTTGCTTCCTTCCCTCCGTCTCTCTCCCTCTCTCTTCTATCTCTCTCACACACTCTCCCCCTCTCTTCATCTTACTCTCTTCCAATTCATCTCCTCTCTCTCCCACTAATTCTCATTCTCTACCCCCTCCTCACTCTCTCTCATTCTCTCTTCTCTCTCACTCTTCGTTCCTCTCTCACTCCCACAGTCTTCCATCCTTCTGACTCCCTTTGTCAATCTCTCTCTTTTTCACTCTCTCCTATGCTTTTATCACTTTTTGTTTCTCTTTTGCTTTCTTTCACTCCCTCTCACTTCCTCTTTCTTTCCACAATATCTCTTCTCTCGCTCTTTCTCTCTCCTCTCTATTAAATTTCACTCACTTTTCCTTTCTCTCTCCCACGATTTTTGTCCCTTTCTCTCTCTCTCTCACTCTCTCCCCCTCACTTTACCTCTCTATCTCCATCGCCCTCTTTCTCTCACTAACTTATCTCCCAATTTCTCTTCATTATCTCTGTCTCCTTCTGTCGCTCCCTCTCTTCAACTTAGCTCTTCCTTCTTCTCTCTTTCTCACCCTTTGTTTTCTCTCTCCCACTTACTCTCTGTACTGCTGCTCTCACTACTCTCACTATTTCTTTTCATCCATCCTCCCACTCTCTCTTTTCTCTCCCTCCCTCTCTCACTTAAGCTTTCCCCTATCTCTCTCTAGCACTATCTCTCCCTCTCTCCCTCTTTCCCTCTCCCTATCTCCCCATAAAACTCCTCTATCTCACTTTTTATCATCCAATTTTTTGCTCTCCCTCTCCCTCCCCATTTCGTTCACTCTCCCTTGCTCTGTCTTCCAATACTACTATTTCTCTCACACACTCTCTGTTCCTCACTTGTTCCCTATCTCTCTTTAATCATTCCCATGACCTCCCTCATCTCTTTATTTCTTCCTCTGCCACTGATGTTGTCTTTCACACTCTCTATTATATCTCTCTTTCTTGATTTTTTTCTCACTCCCTCACTCTTTCCCGCTCTAACTTTCTCCCAATCCTCTCTTTCAATCCCACTTTCAGCTCTCTCTTTCTCTCTACGTGCCTTTCTATCTCTCATTATTTCTCACCTTCTCTCACACCTCTTTTTCTCTCCCCCTCCCTCTTTCACTCACGCCCTCCCTCTCTCCTTCTCTCTCAGTATATCTCACTCTGTTTACCTTACCCTTCTTCTCACTCTCTCCCACTTCCTTTAAATATCTTTCCCTCTCTCTCCCTCACTCAATCTCTTGCTCTATATCTCTTAATTCCCTCTTGCTTTGTCACTTTCTCAGATTCCTCTCATCTTCATTCTAGCACTTTCATCGCTTTCTTATTGTTTCTCACTTTATACTACATTTCTCTCCCAATCTCTCTTCCTCCCGATTTGACTCCCTCCCTCCCCTTTTTTCTCTCGTCTATTACCTCACACACACTCTCTGTCTCACTCTCTCTCTTGCTCACTTTTTCCTCACTCTCTTTTCTCTCTATTTCTCTCTTGCATTCTGTCTCCCTTTCTTTCTCTTCTCAATCTCATCAGTTTCACTCTCACTCTTACCTTCTCCCTTTCTCTCTTTCCTCATGATTACTCCCAGCCTCTCTCTTTCTCTCGTGCTTTCTCTCTCATTTTCTCCCTTCCTCATTCTCTCTTCAATTTCACTGTCACTCTTCCTTCCCCTCTCTCCCTTTCTCTCAAAGCCATACATTCACACACTTTCTTAGCTCAATCTCTTAAGCTCTCTTTCTCAATATCTCTCACTCTCTTTTCCCACACTATCCATTTCTTTCCTGCTATTTTATTTTCTCTTTCCCACTCTATCTCATATTCTAAACTCTATCTTTCCCTTCCTACCAGTTTATCTATGTCTTCTCTAGCTCTCTCCCAATATAACCATTTATTACTCTCTCCTGCTCACGCCCTCTCTCTCCTACTCCTCTTTCACTATTCCTCTTTCGTTCTCTCTTCTTCACACTTGCACTTTCTCTCCTTCTATCTCTCTCCCTCCCTCTCTCTTGCACTTCCTTCCTCTACCTTTTTCTCTATAATTTTATCTCTATTTCTTGGTCCCTTTATCCTTTTAATTAGTTTAATTCTCACTCTTACTCCCTCCCTCTCTATTTCTCACTCTGTAGTCTCTCTCTCCCCCGCTCTCTTTTACTCTCTTATGTTACTCTGTTCTCCTCTCCTCTTACTCTTTCTCTCTGTTTATCCCCTCATTATCTTGTTTTCCCACTCTCGCTCTCTCTTCCCCCCTTTCCAATGTCTCTCACACTCACTCCTCTCCCCCCCTCTCTCACACACATGCACTCTCTAATCTCTCGCTCTTTGCCTTCCTCACTTTCTCTCTTGCTCTTCCCTTTTCTACTATTCTCTCTTTCGTTTTGATTTATCTATTGCTCACTATTTATTCTCTATCATTATTGCTCTCTCTTCTATTGTTCTCTCTTCCATTACTCTCACTCGCACACACACTCTCTCTCTTCCTCTTGTTCTCTCTATCGCTCTTTCTCTCCCAGTCTCTTTCTTTATCTTTATAACACTCTAACTCATAACATTTCCCTATATCTTAATCATTCTCTATTCTTTCTCTCTCCCCCAATCTTTCTTTTATTTGTCCCTCTTCTCTCCCATTAATTTCACCCTTTCTCTCTACATCCCCAACTCTCTCTCCCCTTCTCTCACTTTCCTCCTTCCCTCTTTATGTCTCCCTATTTCTCTCTCCCCCTCTCTCTTTCACACACTTTCTTACTTGTCCCTCTACGTCTGCATCCCCCTTACTCTTTCTCTCATTGTCTCTCTCACTCATTCTCTTGCTCTCTTTCCCCTGCCCCTCTCACTAACCATCTCTTACTCTATTATTTATCATATTCTTTTCTCTCACTATATGCCTCTTACAATCTATCTCTATCTCAATCTTTCACTCTTAAATCCCTCTCACTACCTCTCTCTATCTCTCTCTTTCTCTCTCTCGATCTCTCTCTCTAACTCTCTATTCTATCTTTCTTTCTCACTCTCTTGCTCTTCACTCTCATGCTCTATCTTCATTCACTCTCTCTTCTCTCTTTGCTCAATCTTTTTTACCCTATCCCTCACACACCGACTATCTCTCACTCTACAGCTTTTATCATTCATAATCCTTCTCTCTTCTCTCTCTCATTATTTCTCACTTTCTCTCAGACATCTCTCTATTATTCACTCCCTTTCTGTCACCCTAATCTCCCACTGTCATTCCTTACACATGTTCTCACTCTATCCCTCACTATTTATATATCTCTCTTGCTTCCTCCCTCAATCTATATTTCATTCTCTCACTGTCTATATCTCTGTTTTCTCCCTTCATCCCTCCCTCACACTCTCTCTCCCTCCCACCTTGTTATTATCTTTTTTCTTTGTTGTCCCTCACTCTCATTTCCTCTCTTGCATTCTTTATTTTCCTCTTTCTTTCCAAATCTCTTTAACTCTTTTACTCTTGTTCTCTTTATCAGGTCTCACTCTCTCTGTCTATCTTTCTCACTCCCAAAAACTTTCCCTATCTAGTCCTTGCTTATGTAGCTCACTCTCCTATCTGTAGCTCACACACTCACACACTCTCTCACTCTCTCTCAATCACTCTCCTTCTCACCCTCTTTAGCTCCATTTCTCGCTCTCCATCTCACTTTCTCCTACGATCATATTCTCTCTCCCACTCTCTCATCTCCCCCTCCCTCCATTTTAACTTTTCTCTCTATCCCATTCTCTATTATTTTCTCTCAATCTCTCTCTTTCTTAATCTCTATTCTCTTCTTTTATCTTATACTCTCTTTTACACTCTCCTTTCTCTCTTCTCTCTTTCATTTTACATTTCTATCACTCAATTCCCCAATATCTCTCCTTTCTCGCCCTCTTGCTTCCAAGCCTCCCACTCTCATTCTCTCTACTCTCTCCCTCCCTCCATTTATCCCTCTCCATCTCCCTTCCTCTCTTGGTCGCTCTCTATCTTATCATTCTCCGATTATCCCTCTCTTTTTACCCCTCACTCGCTTACTTTTACTTGATTTTCCTTCAGTCTCTCTTCTCGCTCTCTCTTCCTTTCACTGTCCTTTCCTTTCTCATTCGTGCTCACTTTAGAACATACCACTGCCTCCTCTAATCTCGGTTTCACACAACATCTTCCCCCACTCTCACTCTCTATTCCATGTCTTTTTATCACTTTCTTACTCTCTCCTCTATCTCTTTTCTTATCCTCCATCACTCCCTCTTTGTCTCTCTTCAGTTGCACTAACACTCTTAATGCCTCATTCCCTCTCTTTGTCTCGCTCCATCATCATTCTCTCTCACTTATTCTCTCTTATACTGCTCTATTTCCTCTCTATCCTCTCAATCTTTCCTTCACTCTCTCTCCACTCTCTTGCTTCCATCTCTCACTCCCTCACGCTCTTCTTTCTCTTTCTCACACTCTCCCCCTCTCTTTCTCACTCTCTTCCAATTCAACCCCTCGTCTCTCTTCCACTAAATCTCATTCCCTACGCCCTCTCTCCCTTTCTCTCACTCTCTCTGTTTCTTCCTTCACTCCCTCTTCTCCCTCACTCACTCTCCCTCTATTAAAGTTTACTTTCACAATTACATCACTTTCTCACCCTCTTTTTTTATCTCTCTCTCTCTCTCTCACCCTCACTCCACCTCTCTATCTCCATCTGCCTTATTCTCTCACTCTCTTTAACTTAGCTCAATCCCTTCTTCTCTCTTTCTCACTCTTTGTTAACTCTCTCTCACTTACTCTTTGAACTGCTGCTCCCTCTTCTCTCGGTATTGTTATTTATCCATCCTCCTACTCTCTCCTCTCTCTCCCCTCCCCCTCCCTCTCTCACTCACACTTTCCAATATCTCTCTCTCTCTCTCTCTCGCACTTTCTCCCCCTCTCACTTTACAACTTCTCTCTCTTACTCTTTATCATCCATTTTTTCCCTCTCCCTCTCTCCCCTTCTTACTCTCTCTTGCTCTATCTTCGAGCATCCTCTATTTCTCTTTCATAAACTCTCTCTCCCTCTCTTGCTCCCTCTCTCTCATCAATCTTTCTCACAACCTCCCTTTTTATCTCTATTTCTTTCTCTTTACCACTCATGCTCTCTCTAACATATCTCCCTTTCTCTGTCTTTAGCTCTTTCTTATGTTGCCCTTTATTGTCTCTCTTTCTCTCACTATATTCTGCACTCTTTATTGCTCTCTCTCTCTCCCTACTTCTCTCTCTTTCAATCCTCTTCTCAGCTCTATATATTTTCTCTGCCTCTTCTCTCTCTCATTATTTCTCATTTCCTCTCACACATCTTTTCCTCTCTCCCTCTCCCTCTTTGACTCCGTTCCTCCCTCTCTCCTTCTCTCTCCATATATCTCACTCTCTTTACCTCACTCTTCTACTCAATCTCTTCCACCTTCCTAATTTATCTTTCTCTCTCACTCCCATGCTGACTCTCTTGCTCTTTGTCTCATTTCTCTCTCACTTCATCACTTTCTTGGTTCTTTCATTAATTCTTCAATCCTGCACTTTCATCACTTTCTTATTGTTTCTCACTCTATACTACATTTCTCCCTCAACCTCCCTCCCTCCTTCCCTCCCTTTCTCTCTCATCTATTTCTCTAACACACACTCTATCTCTCTCTTCATCTCACTCTCTCTCACTCTCTATTTCCTCACTCTATTCTCTCTTTCTCTCTAGAACTTTATTTCCCTTTCTTTCTCTTCAATTTCACTCGCACTCTTACTTTCTTCTTCTCTCTTTCCTCACTATATATATATATATATATATATATATATATATATATATATATGTGTGTGTGTGTGTGTGTGTAAGAGAGATGAAGCGAGTGAGGGAAGGAAGCAAGAGAGAGGGAGAGCCAAGAAGGGAAAGTGAGAAAGAGCGTGAGAAAGAGAGATGAAGCGAGTGAGGGTAAGAGTGAGAGAAATTAAAGAAAGTGAGGGAGCGAGGAGGGAGAGAGTGACAAAATGAGAGAGAAATAGAGGAAAAAATATAGAGTGAGCAAAGAGAGTCCAAGAGAGGGGGACAGAGAGAAAAAAAGAGAGCAAAAAAAGGACAGAATGATAAAGGGAGGGAGGGAAGGAGAGAAAGTAAAAAAACAATGAGAGAGAATAGGAGGATGAGAGAGAGAAAATGAGAGGAAGGGAGAGAGAGCTGGAGTGATGGATATAAGGAGATAAAGAATGAGTGGATAGAGAGAGCTAATGAGAGAAGAGAGAGAAGAGAGAGCTAGAGTGGTAAAGAACGGAGCATGATAGAGAGTGAGACGTAATGAGAATGGGAGAGAGTGAGAAAGAGAGAGATAGAGGGAAAGAGTGAGAAAGGGGGACATGGATGGAGAGAGTTAGAGGGACTGGACAGAGGGAGGGAGTGAGAGAGGGAGAGAAAGAAAGAAAGATTTAAGAGAGAGATAACAAGCGATAGAGAGTGAACATGCTCTCTCTCTCTAACTTTTATGAGAAAGATAGTGAGCAAGACTGAGATTAGAGGGAGATTAAGAGAACGAGTGAGAAGGAAAGAAAGAGAGAAGGAGATGGATAGGGAGAGATATTGAGATAGAGAGTGGAAGGGAGGGATGCGAGAGGGTAAGAATGAAGGAGAAAGTATGAGAGAGAGAATGGGAGATGAAGAGTGAGAGAGAAATAGTGAAAAGAGAAAGAGAGATGAAGTGAGAGAGCTATAGAGAAAATGAGAGAGAGGGAGAGGAAGTCGATGAGTGAGTGCAATAGAAGCGAGAGAGAGAGGAGTAAGATAGGGGAGAGCAAGAAAGAGTGGGAAGTAGGGATTGAAAGAGGGAGGGAGAGGAGGAAAGACAGATCTATGAGAGAAAATAAAAAATAATGAGATGGATATGAGCGAATATAGTAATGTCTAAGAGAAACTGAGAGAGTGTGTGAGGGAGGGAGAGTGAGAGAGAGTGAAAGATAGACGGAGAGAAAAGGTGAGTAAAGAGAGAGAACAGAGGGTGATATAAGAAAGAGCAAGAAAGAGAAAAGGAGGGGGCAAAAGAGAGCAAGAAAACCATAAGAGAGATGAAATAGAGAGTGAGAGGGAGCGAGCAAGAGAGGGATTGATGAGTGAGCGGGAGGGAGAGGAGTGAGGATGAGATAGAAATATAGAGAGAAGGGAGAATTAAGGAAGATAGAGTAAAAGATAGTGAGTAAGAGGTAGAGATAGGGATATATAGATGGGATATGGAGATAACAAGAGGGCTAGAGTGCGATAGAGAGAGGCTGAATTAATGAAAGAGAGAGGGAGAGAGGGAGGGAGGGAGAGAGTGAGAGATGGTTATAGTGAAAGAGTGAGTAAAGTGATTAGAGAGAGCTATAAAAGAGAGCAAGAGTGTGTGAGAGAGAAAAAGAAAGAGAGATATAGAGAGAGAAAAATTGATAAACATAAATAGAGAAAAAAGAGAGAGGGGGAGATAGTGAGAAAGAGAGAGATAGAGGGAGGGAGTGAGAGAGATTGAAGAGAGTGGGAGTGAGAGAGGAAGGGAGGTGAGAGAGAAGAGAGAGTGATGAAAGATATAGATAGAAAGTGAGAGCGAGGGAGAGAGGGGGTAGAGAATGAGATTTAGTGGGATAGTGAGGGAGGATGAACTTGAGAGTGTGAGGGAGAGAGTGTGTGTGAGAGAAAGAGAGAGCAAGAGAGGGAGAGAGGGAGGGAGGGAAGGAAGTAAGAGAGAGGGAATAAAAATAGGGAAAGATTGAGAGGAGAGCTGGCAATCAAAGATATAGTAAGTGAGAGTGAGTGAGCATGGAGTGAGAATGAGAGAGCGGGTGAGGGAGTAAGAGTGAGAGTGAAACTAAAATGAGAGGAAGAAGGAGGAAGAAAAGGAGATAGAGTGAGAGAAAAAAGGTGAAGAGAGAGTGTGGGAAGAGAGCATGAGAGAGGGAGAGAGCGAGTGAGTAGAGAAAAGTGAAAGTGATAAAAGAGAGAGCAAGAGAGGGAGAATGATAGAGAGAGAGATAGAGAAAACGAAGGGGAGAAGAGGATGTGAATAAGTGACTGTAAGAGGAGAGGGAGAGAGGAGTGAGATAGGGAGAGGCAGAAATAGATGGAAGGATGGATTGAAAGAGGGAGAGATGGAGGGTGAAAGAGAGATGTATGAGGAAAAATAATAAATAATGAGATAGATATAAGTGGACATTACAATGTGTGAGAGCAATTAAGGGAGAGTATGTGAGGGAGGGAGAGAAAGAGTGAGTAAAGTCAGAGAAAAGAGTGAGATGGAAGAATGAGCAAGGGAGATAGAGAGGAGGCAAAAGAAAACAAAGAAACCTCAAAGAGAGATAAAATTAAGTGTGAGAGAAATAGAAGGATAGGGAGTGAAGCTAGTGGGAATTGAAGAGTGAGGGGGAGGGAGAGAGGGTAAGGCAAAGATAGAGAGAGAAGAGAGACTTAGGGAAGATAGAGCAAAAGATAGTGAGTGAGAGGTTGAGAGAGGGAGATACGGAGAGATATGGAGCGAGAGAGGGAGATAGAGAATAAAGAGCAAGAGAGTGAGCAAGGGAGTGTGAGAAAAAGATATATAGACAAAGTGGGGAGAGTGAGAGTGAGATGTCTCGAGAGAGAAGGAGAGAACCAGGGAGGGAGTAGAAGAGAGAGGAAGGAGTGAGGAAGAGATGTGTGGGAGAAGGTGAGAAATAAAGAGCGAGAAAGAAGAACAGAGAGAGAGATAGAGAGAGCTAAGGGTGGGTTTGAAAGTGAGAATAGGGAGAGAGGGAGAGAGAGTGTGTGAGGGAAAGAGTGAGAGAAAGAGAGAGAATGGAGAGCAACACAAGAGAGAGACATACTCCCTCTCTTTAACTCTTTCACACTCTCTATTCTCTCTTCAACTTTCTCTCTCCTCTCACTCTTTCTCTTTATCTATCCCCCACTCCTTTCCTCTCTTTCATTCTGTCTTTCTTTTCCTCACTCTCTTTTTCCTCCTCACTCTCTCTTCTTGTGTCTCTAACACTCCCTCACTTTCTCTAACTTTCACTAACTCACTTTCTCAATCTAACTTCCCCCTCTCCTTTTTCCCAAGCTATTACCTCTCTTTCTTTTCCTCACTGCCTTTCTCTTCCTCACTCTCACTCGCCCACTTTATCTCTCTCATGAACATGTTCTAACTTCCCCAGATTTCTTTCTCCCTCTCCCAAGCCTTTCCCACCGCCACTCCCACCCTAGCTAACCCCCTCTTCCTCCCTTCCTCACTCTCATTGCCATGCAATCTCCCTATCCCCTTTTTCTCAATCTCTATACCCCTTGCTCTCCATGATGTCCTCCTACTTTTCTTTCAACCTCATACCTTCTTTCACATTTTATCTCTCTCAATCTATTTAGTTCCCTTCCTTGCTCTCTTTTTTGTCTCTTCCCTTGCTCTACATTTCCTTCATGTTTTTCTTCCTTTCTCTCTTCTCTTTTTCTTTCTTCTATCTCTCTCTCACTCCCTCTCCCACAATCACCTTTTTTCATTTTCCCTCCCTCTCTCTCTTCCTCTCTTGAACTATCTCATAATCTATATGTATATATATATAAATATATATTCTCTCCCTCTCTCAAAATATCGCTGTCTTCCTATTTATTTTTCTCCCTCTCTCAATTATTATCTACCTCTCCTCTTTCTTTCTCATTCTGCCTTCCCCCTTCTCTGTCTTGTTCCCACTCTCATTATCTCTATTTTGCTCTTTTTCCTTAGTCTTCCTTCTTTCTCTCTTTTTTGCTCCCTCTCACTATTCACTTTCATTCTCACTCTTAAACTCTCCCACTCTCGATTTCTCGCTCTCTATTCCCTCTCGCTTTTACTCTTTCTTTTGTTGATCACCTTCTCAATCTCCTTTTACTCTCTCTTCCTCTATCCCCTACTCTCTCTTGCTCTCATTCTCTCTCCTTTCACCTCTTTGTTATTTGTCCCCCTCTCTCACACACCCAGTCTCTCTCTTGCTCTTCCTCTATCCATCCCATGCACTTCCCCTCAACCTTTCCATCTCTTTCTCCCTCCTTCATTCTCCTCTTCACCCTCCCTCTCTCCTTCTTACAAACTCCCTCTTGTACTATCTTCCCCCACTCTCTTCGCTCCATATTTCTCTCTCCCTCTCTCTCTCCCTCCATCACTCCCTCTCACTTAAATCTCTCTCACTCCTCTCTCTTTCTCACTCTTTATTGTCTCTCTCTTACTTTGTATTCCTCACAAACATTCTCTCTTGCTCCATCTCTTGCTTTCTTTCACTTCATCTCACTTCCTCTCTCTTCCCTCAATATCTCTTCCCTCTCCCTTTCTCACTCCTATCTATTAAATTTCACACTCTCTCTTGCTCACTCTCTTTCTGACCCTCTTTTGTCTATCTCTCTCTCGCTCTCCTCCCCTCATTGTACTTCACTATCACCGTCTCCCTCTTTCTGTCAATCTATTCTCTTCCAATTTCTCTCACTCTCAATCTCCTTTTGTCGCTCCCTCCCTCTCTTCAACATATCTCACTGCTTTCTTTTCTTTTTATTACTCTTTGTTATCTCCCTCTCACTTACTCTATATACTGTTGCTTCATCTTCATTCACTGTTTCTCTTCATCCATCCTCCTACTCTCTCTCCTATCTCTCCCTTCCCTCCCTCCCTTCTCACCCATGGTTTCCTCTATCTCTCTCTCTCTCACCCTTCTCTCCCTCTCTCCCTCCTTCATTCTCCCTCTCTCGCTTTATAACTCCTCTCTCTTACTCTATATCACCCATTCTTTTGCTCTCCCTTATTCTCCCCTTCTTACTCACTCTCTATTGCTCTATCATCCAACACTCTTTATTTCTCTCTAACACTATCTCTCCCTCTTTAATCATTTTCACGACCTTCCTCTATCTTTGTATTTCTTTCTCTTTATGACTTATGCTCTCTCCTGCGCTCTCTATTATATCCCTTTTTCTCAGCCTTTTGCTCTCTTAGGTGGCCTTTTATTCCTTCTTTCTTTCACTCTCTCCTGCTCTCCCTCTCCCCCACTCTCTCCCTCACTTTTTCTCTCCCTCTATCACCCACTTCCTCTCTATTGCTACCATCCCTCCTAACTTCTGGATGGATAGAGAAAGTACGAGATTTTGTGTCAGAAAATCGGAAGAAGAGAGAAAGGGATGAAGAGAGGAGAGAGAGAGAAATAGAAGGGAAAGTGTTAGAGAAGAGTGAGCAATAATAGAGAAAGAGAAAGCAATTAAACAGTGAGAAAGAGAGAGGAAGGGAGAAAATAAGGAAGAGAGTGAGAGAAATATTGAGAGAGAAGGAAAGTGAGGGAAGATAGAGAAAGAGAGAGTGACCAAGATGGAGAATAAGAGAATGAGGGAGAGAATGAGAGAGAGCGATGAAGAGTGAGAAGAGAGAGAGGGAGAGCCAGGGAGGACAAGTGGAGAGAGTGTAAGAGAGAGAGGAATGGAGGGAAGTGAGAAATAGAGAACGAGAGAGTGTGGGGTAGAGGAGGAGAAGGAGTAAGAAGAGTAAAAGAGATGGTGAGAGAGAATAGCGAGTGAGAGTAAGATAACAATAGAAAGAGGAAGAGAGAATAAAGATTGGGAAAGACAAAGTGAGAGTGAGAATGAAGTTGAAGAAAACAAGTGGAGGAAAAGAGAGTAAGAGAAAGAGAGCAAGAGAGAATGATAGATGGACCAAGAGAGAGTCTTGGGGGAGGGAGGGAGTTTGAGAGAGATAGAGAAGAAGAGAGAAAGGGTGAGATATAGCAAAAGAGAAAGAGAGAGTGAGATTGAGGGCGTAAGAGTGAGAATGAAATTAAAGAGAGTGAGGGAGCCAAGAGTGAAGAGGGAGTGAGGGAATAGAGAACGCGAGAGAGGGAGTGAATGGGAAGGTAAAAAAAAATGAAAGTGCTAGAAGAGAGAAAGAAAGAGGGATTGAGAGAGAGTGATAGAGAAACGATAGGGAGGGAGAGAGAGTGAATGAGTTAGTGCAAGAGGAGAGAGATATAGAGAGGAGTGAGATAGGAAGAGAGGGAGAAATAGATGCAAGGAGTGATATGAAGAGGGAGGGATCGAGGAGGAAAGAGAGATGTATGAGGGAAAATAATAAATATGGAGATGGATATGGGGGAGAGCAAGAAGAGAGTGAGAGAGTGTATGTGAGGGAGGGAGAGTGTGTGAGAGAGAGAGCAAGAGATATAGAGAGAGAAAGAGTGAGTAAAGTGAGAGAAGAGAGGGAGATAGAAGGAGAGCAAGAGAGAGACAGAGAGGGGACAAAAGTTAGCAAAGAAACAACAAAAAGAGATGAAATAGGGAGAGAGAGCAAGAGAGGGAGTGAAGATAGGGATTGAAGAGTTAGCAAGAGGGAGAGAGTGAGAGGGGTCAAAGGAAAACAAAGAGAGAGAAGAGAGACTCATGCAAGATAGAGCAAACGATAGTGAGTGCAAGTTTGAAAGAGAGAGATATAGATGGAGATATGGAGTGAGAGGGAGGGGAGGGAGATAGATAATAAAGAGCAAAAGAATGAGAGTGGGAGTGATATAGAAAGATATATAAAGAAAGTATAAGAGAGTGAGAAGAAGAGTAAGGTAAAGAGAGTGAGAAAACGGAGAGAGAAGGAGAGAAGGAGGAAGGGAGTGAAAGAGGGAGGGGGAGAGGAATAGACATGTGAGAGAAGGTTAGAAATAATGAGAGAGAGAAGAGGTAGAGATAGAAAGCTGAGTGTGGGATTGAAAGAGAGATAAGTAGGCAGAGAGGGAGAGTGAGAGTAAGAGCACGAATAAAGAGCAACAATAAAGAGAGCAAAAGAATGAGAAAGAGAATAAGGAGTGTGAGAGAGAACATGAGTGGTAAAGAGAAAAAAAAAGAGAGATAGAGGGACCTACTCCCTTACATTATCTCTATCACACTCTCCATTATCTCTTTCACTTTTCCTTCCTCTTACTTGTTTTCTTTATCTATCCCCCACTTCCTCTCTCTCTTTCATTCTCTCTTTCTTTTCTCAGTCTCACTTCTTGTGTCACTCACACTCCCTCACTCCCCCTAACTTTCATGAACACATTTTCTCTCTCTAACTTCCCCCTCTCCTTTTTTCCTTGCTCCAATCTCTCTCTCTCTCACTTACGCACTCTCTCTCGCCTGAATGTGTTCTAACCACCTCCTCTTACTTTCTCCCCCTCGCCCCCTCTCCCACCCCTATTCAAACTCCTCTCCCTCTCATTCTCTCTCTACCACGTTCTCTCCTTGTCCCTCTTTTTCTCTATCATTCTCTCTACCCGTGCTCTTCAAGAACTCCTCCCTCCTTTTCATTCAAACTTCTTACCTTCTCTCACTTTATCTCTCTCTCAAATCCTTTCATTTCCCTTCCTTGCTCTCTCTTTGTCTCTCTTTTTCTCTATATAGATACCCTCTCTCAAAACATCTCTCTGTCTCCCTATTTATCTGTTCCTTTCTCCCACTTATTAACCTCCTCTCCTCTTTATCTCTTGTTCTTTTAAGTCTTATTGTCTCTCTTATTGTCCCTCTTGCTCATCTCTTTTGCTCACTTTCCTTACTCTTTCTCTTTCTCTCTCTTTTATGCTCCCACTTTCTATTCAATTTCATTGTCACTTACTCCCTCCCTCTCACTTTCTCGGTCTCTACTCTCTCTCTTACTCTTTCTTTTCTTCATCATTCCTTTCTCTCTCCTCTCACTCTCTCTTTCTCTATTCCCTACTCTCTCCTACTATCTCTCTCGCTCTCCTTTCCCCACTCTCTCACTTGTCCCCTTCTCTCCCACACATGGTCTCTCTTCCTATCCCTCTATCCCTCCCACGCACTTCACCTCAACTTTCTCTCCCTCTCTCTCTCTCTCTCTCATTCATTCTCATCTTCACCCTCCATCTGTCCATCTCACTCATTCCTTCTTCCTTTATCTTTCCCCACTCTCTTCTCTCTCCCTCTCTCTCTCCCTTCATCACTCCCTCTCACTTACATCTCTTTCACTCCCTCTCTCACTTTCTCATAGTTTATTGTCTCTCTCTTTGTGTTATGATGGTCTCTCTTCTCTGATTTTTCCTCACCCACTATCCCCACGAACATTATCTCTTGCTTTCTTTCACTCCCTCTCACTTCCTCTCTCATTCCTCAATATCTCTTCCCTTTCCCTTTTACTCTCCTTTCTCTATTAAATTTAATTCTCACTCTTACTCCCGCTCTTTCTCACCCTTTATTCTCTATCTCTCTTTCTCTCGCACTCTATCCCACTCACTCTACCTCTCTATCTTCATCTCCTTGTTTCTTTCTCTCTCTTCTCTTCCAATTTACCTCTCACTCTATCTGTCCTTTTGTCGCTCCCTCCTTGTCTTCAACTTAGCTCACTCCCTTATTTTCCCTTTCTCACTCTTTGTTGTCTATCTCTCATTTTCTCTCTGAATAGTTGCTCTCTCATCTCTCATTATTTCGCTTCGTCCATCCTCCCACTCTCTCTCCTCTATCTCCCTTCCTCATTCATTCTCTCACTCAAACTTTCCTTTCTCTCTCTCTCTCGTACTTTCTCTCCCTCTCTTCCTCCACTCCATATCTCCCTTTACAACTCCTCTCGCTCACTCTTTATCATCCATTCTTTTCCTCTACCTCTCTTTCCCCTTCTCGCTCAATCTCCCTTGTTCTATCTTCCAGCACTCTCTATTTCTCTCACACTCTTTGCCCCTCTCTTTGTCCCTCTCCCTTCAATCTTTCTTACGACCTCCCTCTATCTCTCTATTTCCATTTCTTTACTACTAATGCCCTCTCTAGCACACTGTATTATCTTGCTCTTTCTCAGACTTTTGTTCTCTCTTATGTTAACCTTTATTCTCTCTCTTTCTCTCACTCAATCACCCACTCTCTCTTGCTCTCTCCCTCTCTCTCACTCACTCCCTCACTCTTGCTCTCCCTCTATCCCCCACTCTCTCTCTTCTCCTCTCTTTAGCTTCCATCCCTCCAACTCTCTCTTTCTCTCTCGAGCTCTTTTCAAATTCACTTTCACTCTTCCTCCCTCCCCCAATCTCATTCTTTCTTCATTCATCTCCCTTTCTTACTCTCTCTATTCTCTCTTCCTCGCTGTCTTACTCTCTTATGTTACTCTATTCTTTTTTCCTCTTACTCTTTCTCTCTGTCTATCCCACACTCTATCTTGCTCTCCCCCTCTCACTCCCTCTCACCGCAACCAATATTTCTCACACAACTCCCTCTATTCTCTATTTTCCTTTTCTCACTTTCTCGATCTCTCTAGCTCTCTCTTCACACACTCTTCATTTCTTTCTCGCTATTTTATTTTGTCTCTCCCCCTCCTTCTCATGTTCCTATATCTTTCTCTCTCTGTATCTGCCAATTTATCCATCTATTGTCTCACTATCCCTCCATATAACACTTTATTACTCTCTCTTTCTCGCATGCCCTCTCCCCCTCTAGCTCCCTATCTCCCCTTACCAATATTTCTCACACATCTCCCTCTATTATATATCTTTCTCTTATCTCTTTCTCAATCTCTAGCTCTCTCTCCCACACGTTGCATTTCTTTCTCATTATTTTATTTTCTCTCTTCCCCTCCATCTCATTTTCCTATCTCTTTCTCTCTACACATCTACCAATTTATCTATCTATTCTCTCACTCACTCTCCATCTAATACCTTATTACTCTCCCTTTCTCACATCCCTTCTCTCCTTGTCTTCTTTCACTTTTGCTCTTCCGTTCTCTCTTCTTCTCTCTCGCACTCTCTCTCATTTTCTCTATCTCTCTCTCATTCTTGCACTTCCCTTACCCTCTCTCTTATTACTCTCTCTTTCTTCCATCCCCCTCTCTCCTTTTTTCCTTCTCACACATTCTCTTAATCTCCGTCCCAATCTCAAACTTGCTCACTATCTTTTGCTCTCTCTCTTCCACTTTCGCTTCCTATACGTCTCTCTCTCTTAATTTTTTTTCTCTCTCGCTCTCTCACTCCCTCTTTCTCATCAATTTCTCTTACTCTCCCCCCTTTCTAACTCTCTCTTACTTTTATCCTTTATCTCTTTCTTTTTCGCTCTCTACCTTTCTTACTATGTCTCACTCTCTATTATGTTTCTTTCTCTCGCTCTCTGGCTCTTTCTTGCTATATTTCTCTCTCTTTGCTCATTCCTTATCTCCATATATCCATCTCTCTTTTTCACTCTCTCTTACTCCTTCAATTGCTTCTCTCTCTTACACTCTCACCCTTTTCTCTTTCCCTCTCTCTCTCACTCGCCCTCCCTAACTCTCTCTTGTTCCATCCTCATTCTCTCTCTTGCTCCTTTTCTCTTACTCTCTCTCTCTTCACCCACTCTCTCTCTCTCTTCAGCTTCACTCTCACTCCTACTCCCTCCCTTTATCTGTTTCATACACTTTATTCTCTCTCCCAGCTTTTATTGACATCTCGCTCTCATTCTTTATTCTCAATCAACTTCTCTCTTACCTTCTCAGTCTTTCTCTTCCTTTATCCCCACACTCTCTTTCTCTATTTCTCTCATTTCCCTTCTTCCTCTCTCTCTTTCTCACACTCTCTCCAACTTTCCCTTCCTGCCCTCCCTCTCTCTTCATTTCTCTCCCTTCCTCACACACACTCACACACAATATCTCTCTTTGCTCAATCTTTCTCTCCCTATCCCCCACACGTACTCTCTCTCGTGTGCTCCAACTGTTATCTCTCAATTCTTTTCAAGTTCTCTCACACTCCTATCTCCCTCTCTCCCTCCCTCTCTCTGCCTCCTCTATCTCTCACTCACTTTTCCTTACTCTTGTTCTCACCTCACTTTCTATATTTACAAATCTCTCTTGCTCTCTTTTTCCTCACTCACTCTTCTCTCTATTTGTCTCTCACACATTGTCTCCATTTATTTCTCTTCTCTTTCTCTTAAATTTCACTCTCACTCTTACCTTCTCCCTCCCTCTCTTTCCTCGTGAATACTCTGACCCTCTCTCCCTCTTTCTCTTTCGTGCTCTCTCTCTTTCTTTGCCCTTCCTCATTCTCTCTTCAATTTCAGTGCCACTCTTCCTCCCCCTCTCTCCCTTTCTCTCAAAGCCATACATTCACACCCTTTCGCAGCCCAACCTCTTAAGATCTCTTTCTCAATCTCTCTAGGTATCTTTTTCCACACTCCCCATTTCATTCTCGCTTTATTATTTTTTTTTTCTCTCCCACTCTATCTCATGTTCTAATCTCTATCATTCTCTACTAACCAATTTATCTATGAATTCTCTCACTCTATCTTAATATAAGCCTTTATTGCTCTCTCCTTGTCACTCCCCCTCTCTCCTACTCCTCTGTCATTATTGTTCTTTCGTTCTCTCTTACACTCTCTCTCATTCTATTCCTCTCCCTCCTTCTTTCTTGCACTTCCTTCCCCTATCCTCACTTCTCTCTACATTCTTGTCTCTATTTCTTGGTCTCATTGTACCTTTAGTTAGTTTAATTCTCACTCTCACTCCCTCCCTCTCTATTTCTCACTCTTTATTCTCTCTCTCCCGCTATCTCACTCTCTTATGTTACTCTGTTCTCCTCTCCTTTTACTCTTTCTCTCCGTCTATCCCCCACTCTCTTTTGCTTTCCTTCTCTCATCTCTCTCTCTTTGCCTTCCTCACTTTCTCTCTTGCTTTTCATTTTTCTCCTGTTATCTCTTCCCTCACCTCTCTTCCCTTTTGATTTCTTTATTGCTCACTATTTATTCTCTATCATTTTTGCTCTCTCTTCTATTATTCTCTCTTCCATTACTCTCACTCGCACACACACTGTCTCTTCCTCTTGTTCTCTCTGTCGCTCTTTCTCTCGCAAACTCTCTCTTCATCTCTATATTACTCTCACTCATAACTCGTCCCTCTATCTTAATCATTCCTTAATCTTTCTGTCTCTCCTAATTTGTCTTTTATTTGTCTCTCTTCTCTCTGATTCCATTCACCCTTTCTCTCTACATATCCCCAACTCTCTCTCTCCCTCTTTCAATTTACTTCTTCCCTCTTTATGTCTCCCTCTTTCTCTCTCCCACTCTCTCATGTTCTCCCTCTACGTCTGCATCCCCCTCACTCTCTCTCTCTCATTGTCACTCTCACTCATTCTCTTGCTCTCCTTCCCTTTATCCCTCTCACTAACCCTCTCTTGCTCTTTTTTTTTATCATTTTCTTTTCTCTCATTATTTGCCTCTTAAAATCTCGCTATCTCAATCTTTCACTCTTCAATCTCTCTTACTCCCTCTCTCTATCTTTCTCTTTTCTCACTCTCGACCTCTCTCTCTAACTCTAACTCTTTATTCTATCTTTCTTTCTCACCCTCCTACTTTTTTCTCTCTTGCTGTCTCTTCATTCACTCTCTCCTCTCTCTTTGCTCAATCTTTTTCTACCCTATCCCTCACACACACACTATTTCTCACTCTCCAACTTTTATCTTTCTCAATCCTTCTCTCTTCTCTCCCTCATTATTTCTCTAACACTTCTCTCTTTCTTTCTCTCTCCCTCTATCCGTCCCTCTCTTTGTCACCCTTATTATCTCCCACTCTCTTTCCTTACTCTTATTCTCACTCTATCCATCTCTATCTATATTTCTCTCTTGCTCCCTCCCTCATTCTCTATTTCATTCTCTCACTCTCTATCTCTCTTTCTTTTCTCCTTCCATCCCTCCCTGTCACTCTCTCTCCCATTCCACCCTATTAATATTTATTTTCTCTCTTGTCCCTCAGTCTCAGTTCCTCTCTTATATTCATTTCTCTCTCACACTTTTTTTCCTCTTTCTCTCTAGATTGCTTTGACTCTTCATTCTTGTTCTCTTTATCAGGTCTCATTCTCTCCCTCTATGTTTCTCCCGCACTCAATCTTGCCCTCTCTAGTTCTTGCTTATGTAGCTCACTCTTCTCTCTCCATCTAACACACTCATACACTCTCTCACTCTCTCACCATCACTCTCCCTCTCACCCTCTTTAGCACCATTTCTCGCTCTCTATCTAACTCTCTCTTAAGATCTTATTCATTCTCTCCCACTGTCTCCTCTCTCTCCCTCGCTCCATTTTTCACTCTTCTCTCTCTGTCCCATTCTCTTTTATTTTCTCTTACTCTCTCTCTTTCTCAATCTTTATTCTCTTCCTATATCTTATACTCTCTTTTACACTCTCCTTTGTTGCTCTCTCTTCTCTCTTTCCACTTACATTTATATCACTCTATTCCCAATTCTCTTTCTCCTCTCTCGCTCTCTTACTTCCAACCCTCACTCTCTCTTTCTCTCTATTCTCTCCCTTTCCACCCTGTATCCCTCTCCATCTCCTCTCTCCCTTGGTCCCTCTCTCTCCCCAATCATTCTCCAGTTCTCTCTCTCTTTTTACTCCTCACTCACTTTTACTTTATCTTCCCTCAGTCTCTCTTCTCACTCTCTCTCCCTTTCACTCTCCTTTCATTTCTCATTCCAGCTCTCTCTTTAGACCCTTTCACTACTTCCTCCTATCTCTCTTTCTCACTCCCTCTTTCCCCCTCTCTAACTCTCTATTCTATCTCTTTACATCACTCTCTCACTCTCTTTTCTATCTCTCTTTTGATGCTCCCTCGCTCCCCTTCGTCTCTCTTCAGTTGCACTCTCACTCTTAATGCCTCATTCCCTCTCATTGTCTCGCTCCTTGATCATTCTCTCTCACTTATTCTCACTTCTACCTCTCCTCTCAATCTTTCTTTCGATCTCTCTTCACTCTCTTGCTTCCATCTCTCTATCCCTCTCCCCCTTGCACTCTTCTTTCTCTCTCTCTCACACTCTCCCCCTCTCTTTCTCACTCTCTTCCAATTCATCCCCCCATCTCTCTCCCACTAAATCTCATTCTCTACTGCCTCTCTCCCTTTCTCTCACTCTCTCTATTTCTTCCTTCATTCTCTCAACTCTCTCATTCTCTCTGCCTCTATTAAATTTTACTCTCACACTTACTCCTCTTTCTCATCCTCAATTTTCTATCTCTCTCTCCGCCTCACTTGACCTCTCTATCTCCATATCCCTCTTTCTCTCACTCTCCTCTCTTATAATTTCTCTATCAATCCCTCGCTCCTTCTATTGCACTCTCGCTCTCATCAAATTAGTTCACTCCCTTCTTTTCACTTTCTCACTCTTTTTTATCTCTCTCACTTTGTATATTGCTGCTCCCTCTTCTTTTATTATTACTCTTCATCCATCCTCCTACTCTCTTTGCCCTCCCTCTCTCTTTTCACTCATGGTTTCCTCTATCTCTCTCTCATTATCACTTTCGTACTTTCTCCCCCTCTATCCCTTTACAACTCCTCTCTCTCACTCTTTATCATCCATTCTTTTGCTCTCCCTCTCTCCCCTCCTCACTCTCTCTTGCTCTATCTTTCAGTACCCTCTATTTCTTGACACACTCTCTCTCCCTCCCTTGCTCCCTCTCTCTCTCTTTCTCTCTCCCTCTTACACACTATCACTTCATGCATTCCTTTCTCTCAACCTCATATTTTATCTTACTTTATATCTCTAAATAGCTTTAGCTCCCCTTCTTGCTCTTCCCCACATTCTTTTCTCTTCCATTTCTTGTTACTATTTTTCTCTCACTCCTCTCCCTCCTTCGCTCCATTCTCACTATTTCTCACATTTTCATACACTTCTCCCTCCCTCTCTCTTCTTCGCTCTCTCCCTCTTTCACAGCCTCCCTCACTCTCTCCCTCCCTTTTCTATAACACATAAACTCTATCTCTTCAATTTCTTGTTCACTCTCTCACACACACGCTCTCTCTCTCTCCCCTTCTCATTCCAAACATTTCTCTTCAATTTCACTTTGACTGTCACTCTCTCTCCAAACTTTTTTTCTCTCAATGTCACAATCGCACACTCTCTTCCTTTCAAGCTCTCTCTCTCTCATGAATTTCACTCTCCTTCCCTCTCACGCCCTCTATCTCATCCCTATATACATTTTCTCACTCTTTATTGCTCTATCTCAATCTTTTCAGCTGCCTTTCTTGATCTCTATCGCTCTTTCTTTGCATTTTATCCCTTTTCTTCTCACTTTCTCAATCTCTCGTACTTTCTCCATATCTATTGATATATCTATCTACTTTCATTCTCCCTCTTATTTTACTCATATATTTCTCTCCATGCCTCTTTGTGCCACTTCAGTTTCTCTCTCTTGTTCTTCCTTTCCCCGAACTCTATCTTGTTCCCCCACTCATTATCTCTCTTGCTCCTTCTCTTTTGTTATCTTTCCTCACTCTTTCTTTTTTCTTTCTCTATTTTGCTTCCTCTCTCTATTCAATTTCATTCTCGCTCTTACTCCCTCCCTCCTTCTCACTCTCTATTCTCTCTCTTACTTTTTCATTTTTTGATCATTCTCACTCTCTCTTCCTCTCACTCTCTCTTCCTCTCACTCTCTCTTCCTCTATCCCCTACTCACTCTTGCTCTCTCTTTTCTTTCCCCACTCTCTCTCTTGTCCCCCTCTCTCACACAAATGCTCTCTTTTTCTCTCCCTCTATTCCTCCCATGCACCTCCCCTCAACCTTTCCATCTCTCTCACTCATTCATTCTCCTCTTCACCCTCCCTCCCTCTCACTCACTCCTTTCTCTAACATCCCCCACTCTACTCTCTCTCCCGCTCTCTCTCTCTCCCTCTATCACTCCCTCTCACTTAAATTTCTCTCACTCTCTCTTTCTCACTCATTGTTGTCTGTCCTAACTTTGTATTATGCTGGTCTCTGTTCTCTATTTTTTTATCACTCACTATCCCCCACAAACATTCTCACTTGCTCCCTCTCTTGTTTTCTTTCACTCCCTCTCACTTCCTCTTGCTTCCCACAATATTTCTTCTTTCTCCCTTTCTCTCTCCTTTCTCTATTAAATTTCACTCTCACTCTTACTCCCTCTCTTTCTAACCCACTTTTCTTGCTCTCACTTTGATTACTCTCTTTTCCATTACACTCAATTACACACAGACTCCCTTTCTCTTTCTCTTACTCTCTCTTGCTCTATTCTCTTCAATCCCACTCTTCTTCTCTATATCACTATCACTCTTACGCTATCCCTCTCCATTCTCATTCTTTGTTCCTTCTCTCTCTTCTCTCTCTTTTATTACTCTCTCTCCTTTCACTCTTTCTCTCATTATGTCCCCCACTCTCTCTCTCCCTCTCTCGCACTCAAATCCCTCCTTCATCTTTATGTATCTCTCTCACTTCTCTTTTTCACACACACACTCTACTTTACTCTCTCACTCTCTTCCTCTACCTCTCGATCCTTCTTCCTCTCACTCACACACTCATTCTCTTGCTCTCCTTCCCTCACTCCTCACTCATCTTTTCTTACTCTATTTTTCCTTACTCTCATTTCTCTCTATTTCTATCTAAAATGGAAGAGAGAACAATAGAGGAGAGAGAAATAAAGATAGAGAATAAATAGTGAAAAATAGAAGGAAGGAGAGAGTGAGAGAGATTGAAGAGAGAGGGAATGAGAGAGAAAGAGAGACGGAGAGGGAAATAGTGTGAAAATAGTGTGTGAAGGAAGATAGAGCAAGAGAGAGTGAGTTAGATAAAATGAGGGAGAGAGAGCAAGAGAATGAGTGAGAAAGGGGGAGAGATAGAGAGAGCAGTGAGGGAGGAATATGGAGGGGATGAGAGGGAAAGAGAGAGGAAGGCTAAGGAGGGGTGAGATATTGAAAGGGACGAGGGAGGGAGGGATGCGAGAGAGTGTGTGTGGGGGGATAGAGGAGAGAGAACAAACATTGAGAAGTGTAGAGAGTGAGAACAAACAGTGAGAAGTTGTAGAGAGTGAGGAACAAGATTGAAAGACAGGGAGGAACAAGATTGAGATAAAGAAAAATTAATGGAGAAATATTTATCTCATTCTTTCACTTTCTATTCCATCTCTCTTTTTCTCTTCCTCTCTCTTGCTCCATCTATCTTTCACCATTCTCCCATTCTTGCCCTCTTTTTACCCCTAACTCACTTACTCTACTCGATCTTCTCATAGACTTTTTCTCTCTCTCACTTTCGTGTTCCTACTCTCTCTTTGAACCTTCTCACTTCTTCCTATCTCTCTTTCTCCGTCACTACCTACATCTCTCTCACTCTCTATTCCGCCTCTGTTTTTCTATCTCTCTCACCATCTATTCTATCTCTCACTTTTAACCCTCCCATTATCCTTCACTTCCTCTCTCTCTCCCACTTTCGCTCCCTTAATCTCTCTCCCTCCCACTCTACTTATCTCTCTCTTTGTTGCTCCCTCTCTACCTTTCTCACACTCTCTGTTCTCATGCTCTCATCTTTATTTGTCTCTCACACTCTCTCCCTTTCACACTCCCACTTTCTCTCTCTTCAGTTTCACCCGCACTCTTACTCCCTCTCTCCCCATCTCTTTCTCACTCTATGTTCACTCTTTTTCACCTAGTCTCACCTATGTTCCGCTCTCTTCTCTCTCTCCTCTCAATCTTTCTCTCCCTCTCTCCCTTGTCCCTTGCTTTCGTCCCTTCCTCCCTCTCTCTCACTCCGTCTTCCACTCTCCTAGACACACTCTCTCCCACCCTTACGCACTTCGGTTTCATCCACCACTCTCTCCCCCACAAAATATTATTCTCCAGCCCCTTCTCTCCCACTCGCTCACTCTCTCTATAGCTTCCTTCGCTCGCTCTTCTTTCTCATTCTCTCTTCCTCTCTCACTCCTACACTTCAACCTCTGTTACTCCCTCCCTCTTTCTCTCACTTTTTCACTCTCTCCCTCTCTGGTCCTTTTATCTATTTACACCTTATCACTTTTCTTTATGTTTCACTCTCTTCCTCTCTCTTTGTCTCTCGCACTCTCTTGATCTCTTTTATCACTTTCTCTTATCATTCTTCTCACTCTTTCTCTCCAACCATTGCTCAGCCACTTTCTCCCTCCCTCTCTCTATCTCCCTCTCGACTTCCATCTCTCTCAATCTCCATCTCACCCTCTATCTCTATCCATATCTCCCTCTATATCTACCTCTCTCTAGCTCTCACTCCCTACATTTTGTTTTATCTTCTCTCAGTCTCCTTTCGATCCCTATTTTGGTCTCACTCTCACTCTCTTTCTTCCTCCTGCTCTCTCTTCAATCCCTATCACTCCCTCCCTCTATCACTTAATTTCTAGTTCATTCTCTCTCTTGTTTTCTCTTTCATTCTATATTTTATCTCTCTTAATCATTTTCTAGCTCTCTTTGTCTCTCTCTATCCTCTCTCTTACTCCTTCAGTCACCCTCTCTTCTCTCTATTTACTCCCTCCGTCCCACACTTAATTGCTCTCACATCTAGCTCTCTCATCCCCATCTCATTATTTCATATTTTTCCTCACACACTCTTCTCTCTATTTGTCTCTCACACATTGTCTCCATTTATTTCTCTTCTCTTTCTCTTAAATTTCACTCTCACTCTTACCTTCTCCCTCCCTCTCTTTCCTCGTGAATACTCTGACCCTCTCTCCCTCTTTCTCTCTCGTGCTCTCTCTCTTCCTTTCTCCCTTTCCTCATTCTCTCTTCAATTTCAGTGCCTCTCTTCCTCCCCCTCTCTCCCTTTCTCTCAAAGCCCTACATTCTCACCCTTTCGTAGCTCAACCTCTTAAGCTCTCTTTCTCAATCTCTCTAACTCTCTTTTTCCACACTCCCCATTTCATTCTCGCTGTTTTATTTTCTTTCTCTCCCACTCTATCTCATGTTCTAATCTCTCCTATTCTCTACTAACCAATTTATCTATCTATTCTCTCACTCTCTCTTAATATAACCCTTTATTGCTCTCTACTTGTCACTCCCCCTCTCTCCTACTCCTCTGTCACTATTGTTCTTTCGTTCTCTCCTCCTCTCTCTTGCACTCTCTCTCATTCTATTCCTCTCCCTCCGTCTTTCTTGCACTTCCTTCCCCTACCCTCACTTCTTCCTACATTCTTGTCTCTATTTCTTGGTCTCATTGTACCTTTAGTTAGTTTAATTCTCACTCTCACTCCCTCCCTCTCTATTTCTCACTCTTTATTCTCTCTCTTTCCCGCTATCTCACTCTCTTATGTTACTCTGTTCTCCTCTCCTTTTACTCTTTCTCTCCGTGTATCCCCCACTCTCTTTTGCTTTCCCTCTCTCATCTCTCCCTCTTTGCCTTCCTCACTTTCTCTCTTGCTCTTCATTTTTCTCTTGTTATCTTTTCCCTCACCTCTCTTCTCTTTTGATTTCTTTATTGCTCACTATTTATTCTCTATCATTTTTGCTCTCTCTTCTATTACTATCACTCGCACACACGCTCTCTCTTCCTCTTGTTCTCTCTGTCGCTCTTTCTCTCCCAAACCCTCTCTTCATCTCTATAATACTCTCACTCATAACCCGTCCCTCTATCTTAATCATTCATTATTCTTTCTCTCTCTCCTAATTTGTCTTTTATTTGTCTCTCTTCTCTATGATTCCATTCACCCTTTCTCTCTACATATCCCCAACTCTCTCTCTCCCTCTTTCACATTAATTCTTCCCTCTTTATGTCTCCCTCTTTCTCTCTCCCACTCTCTCATGTTCTCCCTCTACGTCTGCATCCCCCTCACTCTCTCTCTCATTGTCTCTCTCACTCATTCTCTTGCTCTCCTTCCCTTTATCCCTCTCACTAACCCTCTCTTGCTCTTTTTTTATCATTTTCTTTTCTCTCATTATTTGCCTCTTAAAATCTCGCTATCTCAATCTTTCACTCTTCAATCTCTCTCATCCCTCTCTCTATCTCTCTCTTTTCTCACTCTCGACCTCTCTCTCTAACTCTAACTCTTTATTCTATCTTTCTTTCTCACCCTCCTACTTTTTTCTCTCTTGCTCTCTCTTCATTCACTCTCTCCTCTCTCTTTGCTCAATCTTTTTCTACCCTATCCCTCACACACACTATTTCTCACTCTCCAACTTTTATCTTTCTCAATCCTTCTCTCTTCTCTCCCTCATTATTTCTCTAACACTTCTCTCTCCCTCTATCCGTCCCTCTCTTTGTCACCCTTATCTCCCACTCTCTTTCCTTACTCTTGTTCTCACTCTATCCATCTCTATCTATATTTCTCTCTTGCTCCCTCCCTCATTCTCTATTTCATTCTCTCACTCTCTATCTCTCTTTCTTTTCTCCTTCCATCCCTCCCTCTGACTCTCTCTCCCATTCCACCCTATTAATATTTATTTTCTCTCTTGTCCCTCAGTCTCATTTCCTCTCTTATATTCTTTTTCTCTCTCACACTTTTTTTCCTCTTTCTCTCTAGATTGCTTTGACTCTTCATTATTGTTCTCTTTATCAGGTCTCATTCTCTCCCTCTATGTTTCTCCCTCACTCAATCTTGCCCTCTCTAGTTCTTGCTTATGTAGCTCACTCTTCTCTCTCCATCTAACACACTCATACACTCTCTCACTCTCTCAGCATCACTCTCCCTCTCACCCTCTTTAGCACCATTTCTCGCTCTCCATCTCACTCTCTCTTAAGATCTTATTCATTCTCTCCCTCGCTCCATTTTTCACTCTTCTCTCTCTATCCCATTCTCTTTTATTTTCTCTCACTCTCTCTCTTTCTCAATCTTTATTCTCTTCCTATATCTTATACTCTCTTTTACACTCTCATTTGTTGCTCTCTCTTTTCTCTTTCCACTTACATTTATATCACTCTATTCCCAATTCTCTTTCTCCTCTCTCGCTCTCTTACTTCCAACCCTCACTCTCTCTTTCTCTCTATTCTCTCCCTTCCACCCTGTATCCCTCTCCATCTCCCTCTCTCCCTTGGTCCCTCTCTCTCCCCAATCATTCTCCTGTTCTCTCTCTCTTTTTACCCCTCACTCACTTTTACTTTATCTTCCCTCAGTCTCTCTTCTCACTCTCTCTCCCTTTCACTCTCCTTTCATTTCTCATTCCTGCTCTCTCTTTAGACCCTTTCACTACTTCCTCCTATCTCTCTTTCTCACTCCCTCTTTCCACCTCTCTAACTCTCTATTCTATCTCTTTACATCACTCTCTCGCTCTCTTTTCTATCTCTCTTTTGATGCACCCTCACTCCCCTTCGTCTCTCTTCAGTTACACTCTCACTCTTAATGCCTCATTCCCTCTCTTTGTCTCGCTCCTTGATCATTCTCTCTCACTTATTCTCACTTTTACCTCTCCTCTCAAACTTTCTTTCGATCTCTCTTCACTCTCCTGCTTCCATCTCTCTATCCCTCTCCCCCTTGCACTCTTCTTTCTATCTCTCACACACTCTCCCCCTCTTTTTCACTCTCTTCCAATTCATCCCCCCGTCTCTCTCCCACTAAATCTAATTCTCTACTGCCTCTCCCCCTTCTCTCACTCTCTCTCTATTTCTTCCTTCATTCTCTCAACTCTCTCGTTCTCTCTCCCTCTATTGAATTTTACTCTCACACTTACTCCTCTTTCTCACCCTCAATTTTCCATCTCTCTCTCTCCTCCTCACTTCGACCTCTCTATCTCCATATCCCTCTTTCTCTCACTCTCTTCTCTTATAATTTCTCTCTCAATCTCTCGCTCCTTCTATTGCTCTCTCCCTCTCATCAAATTAGCTCACTCCCTTCTCACTTTCTCACTCTTTTTTATCTCTCTCTCTCACATTATGTATTGCTGCTCCCTCTTCTTTTATTATTACTCTTCATCCGTCGTCCTACTCTCTCTGCCCTCCCTCTCTCTCTTTTCACTCATGGTTTCCTCTATCTCTCTCTCTTTATCACTTTCGCACTTTCTCCCCCTCTATCCCTTTACAACTCCTCTCTCTCACTCTTTATCATCCATTCTTTTGCTCTCCCTCTCCCCCCTCCTCACTCTCTCTTGCTCTATCTTCCAGTACCCTCTATTTCTTGACACACTTTCTCTCCCTCCCTTGCTCCCTCTCTCTCTCTTTCTCTCTCCCTCTTACACACTATCACTTCATGCATTCCTTCCTCTCAATCTCATATTTTATCTTACTTTATATCTCTAAATAGCTTTAGCTCCCCTTCTTGCTCTTCCCCACTTTCTTTTCTCCTCCATTTCTTGTTACTTTTTTCTCTCACTCCTCTCCCTCCTTCGCTCCATTCTCATTATTTCTCACATTTTCATACACTTCTCCCTCTCTCTCTTCTTCTCTCTCTCCCTCTTTCACAACCTCCCTCACTCTCTCCCTCCCTTTTCTATAACACATAAACTCTATCTCTTCAATTTCTTTTTCACTCTCTCACACACACGCTCTCTCTCTCTCTCTCCCCCCTTCTCATTCCAAACATTTCTCTTCAAATTCACTTTGACTGTCACTCTCTCTCCAAACTTTTTTTCTCTCAATGTCACAATCGCACACTCTCTTCCTTTCAAGCTCTCTCTCTCTCTCATCAATTTCACTCTCCTTCCCTCTCACGCCCTCTATCTCATCCCTATATACATTCTCTCACTCTTTATTGCTCTATCTCAGTCTTTTCAGCTCCCTTTCTTGATCTCTATCGCTCTTTCTTTGCATTTTATCCCTTTTCTTCTCACTTTCTCAATCTCCCTCACCTTCTCCATATCTATTGATATATCTATCTACTTTCATTCTCCCTCTTATTTTACTCATATATTTCTCTCCATGCCTCTTTGTGCCACTTCAGTTTCTCTCTCTTGTTCTTGCTTTCCCCGAACTCTATCTCGTTCCCCCACTCATTATCTCTCTTGCTCCTTCTCTTTTGTTATCTTTCCTCACTCTTTCTTTTTTCTTTCTCTATTTTGCTCCCTCTCTCTATTCAATTTCATTCTCGCTCTTACTCCCTCCCTCCCTCTCCTTCTCACTCTCTATTCTCTCTCTTACTTTTTCATTTTTTGATCATTCTCACTCTCTCTTCCTCTCACTCTCTCTTCCCCTACTCACTCGTGCTCTCTCTTTGCTTTCCCCACTCTCTCTCTTGTCCCCCTCTCTCACACAAATGCTCTCTTTTTCTCTCCCTCTTTTCCTCCCATGCACCTCCCCTCAACCTTTCCATCTCTCTCACTCATTCATTCTCCTCTTCACCCTCCCTCCCTCTCAGTCACTCCTTTCTCTAACATCTCCAACTCTACTCTCTCTCCCTCCATCACTCCCTCTCACTTAAATTTCTGTCACTCTCTTTCTCACTCATTGTTGTCTGTCCTAACTTTGTATTATGCTGGTCTTTGTTCTCTATTTTTTTATCACTCACTATCCCCCACAAACATTCTCACTTGCTCCCTCTCTTGTTTTCTTGCACTCCCTCTCACTTCCTCTCGCTTCCCACAATATTTATTCTTTCTCCCTTTCTCTCTCCTTTCTCTATTAAATTTCACTCTCACTCTTACTCCCTCTCTTTCTAACCCACTTCTCTTGCTCTCACTTTGATTACTCTCTTTTCCATTACACTCAATTACACACAGACTCCCTTTCTCTTTCTCTTACTCTCTCTTGCTCTATTCTCTTCAACCCCACTCTTCTTCTCTATATCACTCTCACTCTTACGCTATCCCTCTCCATTCTCATTCTTTGTTCCTTCTCTCTTCTCTCTCTTTTATTACTCTCTCGCCTTTCACTCTTTCTCTCATTATGTCCCCCACTCTCTGTCTCCCTCTCTCACTCAAATCCCTCCTTCATCTTTATGTATCTCTCTCACTTCTCTTTTTCACACACACTCTACTTTACTCTCTCACTCTCTCCCTCTACCTCTCGAACCTTCTTCCTCTCTCTCACACACTCATTCTCTTACTCTCCTTCCCTCACTCACTCATCTTTTCTTACTCTATTTTTCCTTGCTCTCATTTCTCTCTATTTCAATCTAAAATGAAAGAGAGAACAATAGAGGAGAGAGAAATAATGATAGAGAATAAATAGTGAAAAATAGAAGGAAAGAGAGAGTGAGAGAGATTGAAGAGAGACGGAGAGGGAAATAGTGTGAAAATAGTGTGTGAATGAAGATAGAGCAAGAGAGAGTGAGTTAGATAAATTGAGGGAGAGAGAGCAAGAGAATGAGTGAGAGAGGGGGAGAGATAGAGTGAGCGGTGAGGGAGGGATATGGAGGGGATGAGAGGGAAAGAGAGGGAGGCAAGGAGGGGTGAGATATTGAAAGGGACAAGGGAGGGAGGGATGCGAGAGAGTGTGTGTGCGGGGGATAGAGGAGATAGAACGAACATTGACAAGTGTAGAGAGTGAGAACGAACAGTGAGGAGTTGTAGAGAGTGAGGAACAAGATTGAAAGATAGGGAGGAACAAGATTGAGAGAAAGAAGATATAATGGAGCAATATTTTTCTCTTTCTTTCATTTTCTATTCCATCTCTCTTTTTCTCTTCCTCTCTCTTGCTCCATCTATCTTTCACCATTGTCCCATTCTTGCCCTCTTTTTACCCCTAACTCACTTTACTCGATCTTCTCATAGTCTTTTTCTCTCTCTCTCACTTTCGTGTTCCTACTCTCTCTTTAAACCTTCTCACTTTTTCCTATCTCTCTTTCTCCTTCACTACCTACATCTCTCTCACTCTCTATTCCGCCTCTGTTTTTTTATCTCTCTCACCATCTATTCTATCTCTCACTTTTGACCCTCCCATTATCCTTCACTTCCTCTCTCCCACTTTCGCTCCCTTAATCTCTCTCCCTCCCACTCTACTATCTCTCTCTTTGTTGCTCCCTCTCTACCTCTCTCACACTCTCTGTTCTCTCATGCTCTCATCTCTATTTGTCTCTCACTATCTCTCCCTTTCACACTCCCTCTTTCTCTCTCTTCAGTTTCTCCCTCACTCTTACTCCCTCTCTCCCCATCTCTTTTTCGCTCTATGTTCACTCTCTTTCACCTACTCTCACTTATGTTCCGCTCTCTTCTCTCTCTCCTCTCAATCTTTCTCTCCCTCTCTCCCTTATCCCTTGCTTTAGTCCCTTCCTCCCTCTCTCTCACTCCGTCTTCCACTCTCCTAGACACACTCTCTCCCACCCTTACACTCTTCGGGTTCATCCACCACTCTCTCCCCCACAGAATATTATTCTCCAGCCCCTTCTCTCCAGCTCACTCACTCTCTCTATAGCTTCCTTCACTCGCTCTTATTTCTCATTCTCTCTTCCTCTCTCACTCCCACACTTTCAACCTCTGTCACTCCCTCCCTCTTTCTCTCACTTTTTCACTCTCTCCCTCTCTGGTCCTTTTATCTATTTACACCTTATCACTTTTCTTTATCTTTCACTCTCTTCCTCTCTCTTTGTCTCTCACACTCTCTTGATCTCTTTTATCACTTTCTTTTATCATTCTACTCACTCTTTCTCTCCAACCATTGCTCAGTCACTTTCTCCCTCCCTCTCTCTATCTCCCTCTCGACTTCCATATCTCTCAATCTCCATCTCACCCTCTATCTCTCACCATATCTCCCTCTATATCTACCTCTCTCTAGCTCTCACTCCCTACATTTTGTTTTATCTTCTCTCAGTCTCCTTTCGATCCCTATTTTGGTCTCACTCTCACTCTCTTTCTTCCTCCTGCTCTCTCTTCAATCCCTATCACTCCCTCCCTCTATCACTTAATTTCTAGTTCATTCTCTCTCTTGTTTTCTCTTTCATTCTATATTTTATCTCTCTTAATCATTTTCTAGCTCTCTTTGTCTCTCTCTATCCTCTCTCTTACGCCTTCAGTCACCCTCTCTTCTCTCTATTTACTCCCTCCGTCCCACACTTAATTGCTCTCACATCTAGCTCTCTCATCCCCATCTCATTATTTCATATTTTTCCTCACACATCCCTCTCTCTGTCTTACCCTACTTTGCTCCCTCATTCCCTATTATTCTCCCTTACTCCCAATATATCTCCTCTCTCTCCTCTTGTGCTCACTCAATCTCTCTCTCCCTCCCTCTCTTTTCTCCATCGTATTCTTCCATTCACTTTCTCTTGCTCTCTTTTCTCTCACTTTCTCTTCTCTCTATTTCTCTCTCACTCTCCCTCTCTCATCAATTCTCTCTCTCTCCAACTTCTCACCCTCTCTATCCCTCACCATCTCCCTCTTCTCCATCTCCCTCTCTCCATCTCTCATTCTCACTCATTCTCTTAATCTCACTTCCATCTCCATCTTACTCACTATCTTTTCCTTCAGTTTCCTCTCTCTTGCTCTTCAATCTTTCATGCTTTGTCCCTCTCTCACACCCTCTCTCTCTTCAATCTCTCACTCTCTCCCTCTATGTCCCCTATTCTCTCTCTCCCTTACTATTGCACTCTATCTCTCTCTTTCTCACTCTCACCCTTTTGTTACTATGTTTCTTAAGCTCTATTGTAGTTCTTTCTCTCCTACTCTATTACTCTCTTGTTATCTATTCTCTCTCTTTACTCATGATTTATATCTCTCTTTCTCTCTCTATCCCTTTCTCACTGTCTCTTACTATATATTATGTTTCTCTCTATCTCACTTTTTGATCGGTCTTCTTATTTTTTCTATCTTTACCTCTTTATATCAATCACTAAATCCCACACTAACTTCTTCTCATTCTCACTCTTTTATTTCCCACCGCCTCTTCTTTCTTATTGTTTATTACTTCCCCTCCCTTCCTCCCTCCCTCCCTCCCATCCTCATTATTTTTCTCCTTTTTCATCTCTCTATTTGCTTCTCTCTTGCCTTCTCTTACCTCACTCTCAATTTTTTCTCTATTTCTCTCTCTTCTTATCTCTTTATCCCTTCCTGGCTCCATCAAACTCTTTAATTTCACTCTCACTCTTGCTCCCTAACTCTCTTCTCTCTCCCTTTCTCTCTTGAACTCCCTCACCCTTTTTCTCTCCCTCTCTCTCTTGAACTCCCTCACCCTTTTTCTCTCCCTCTCTCTCTCTCAGTGCTGCTCTATCCCCCATGCACACACTCTCTCGCATCCCTCCCTTCCTCCCTCTCAATCACTCACCCTCCCTCCCTTCCTCTGGCTCTCCTTCCCATCCTCTCCACCTCCCTCTTTCACTTGCTCACTCTATTTCTCCCTCCCTCTCTCTTACTCATTCCCTTATTCTCTCTCCCTCTTTTTCTCTAGTTCACTCTCTCTTACTTTATCTTCTATCACGCTCTCTTCTCTCTCTATTTTTCTCCTTCTCTCTTCCTTTCTCATTCCCACTCTCTTCAATCTCTCTCACTCCCTCCCTCTCTCTCTATTATTCACTATTTATTCACTATCTTTCTTTATCTCTCTTCATTTTTCTATCTTCCATTACTCTCACTCAAATACACTCTCTTTCTTCCTCTTGTTCCCTCACTCGCTCTTTTTCTCACATTCCCTCACTTCATCTCTATATCACTTTCACTCTTAAATGTCCCTCTATCTTTCTTATTCTCTATTTTTTCTCTCTCTCCTAATCGGTCTATTATTTTCTCTCTTCTCTATCATTCATTTCTCCATTTTTCTCCATATATCCCCAACACTATGTCTTCCTCTCTTACTTTCCTTCCCTCTTTATGTCTCCCACATTCTATCTTTCTCGTCTCTCTCTTTCACACACTTCTCTCTACCTCTACCTCTGCATCCCACTCACTCACTCTCTTTCTTGATCTCTCTCTCACTAATTCTCTTGCTCTCCATCCCTCTATCCTTACCACCAACCCTCTCTTGCACTATATTTTCTAAATCTCTTCTCTCTCTCTATTTGACTCTCATAATCTCTCTCTCATTTTTTCACTCTTCAATCTCTCTCACTTCCTCTCTATATCTCTCTTTTTCTTAATCTCTACCTCTCTCTAACTCACTCTTTCCTTCTCTTCCAGTCTCTCCTCCCTCACTCTCACATCTGTCTATTTCTCTTTCACACTCTCTTATTTTCTTGCTCCGTCTTCCTCTCTCTTCAATTTCACTCTCACTCTTACTCCCTCATTCCCTCTCACTTTCTCGCTCCATGTTCACTCCCTCTCACACACTCTCTCTTCTGTTGCTCCCTCTCCTCTCTCTCCACTCGTTCTTTCTCTCCCTCTCTCGCCCACTCTCTTGCTTCCTTCCCTCCGTCTCTCTCCCTCTCTCTTCTTTCTCTCTCACACACTCTCCCCCTCTCTTCTTCTTACTCTCTTCCAATTCATCTCCTCTCTCTCCCACTAATTCTCATTCTCTACCCCCTCCTCACTCTCCCTCATTCTCTCTTCTCTCTCACTCCTACAGTCTTCCATCCTTCTAACTCCCTTTGTCAATCTCTCTCTTTCTCACTCTCTCCAATGCTTTATCACTTTTTGTTTCTCTATTGCTTTCTTTCACTCCCTCTCACTTCCTCTTTCTTCCCACAATATATCTTCTCTCGTTCTTTCTCTCTCCTTCTCTCTATTAAATTTCACTCACTTTTCCTTTCTCTCTCCCACGATTTCTGTCCCTTTCTCTCTCTCTCACTCTCTCCCCCTCACTTTACCTCTCTATCTCCATCGCCCACTTTCTCTCACTGACTTATCTCCCAATTTCTCTTCATTATCTCTGTCTCCTTCTGTCGCTCCCTCTCTTCAACTTAGCTCACTCCCTTCTTCTCTCTTTCTCACCCTTTGTTATCTCTCTCCCACTTACTCTCTGTACTGCTGCTCTCACTACTCTCACTATTTCTTTTCATCCAACCTCCCACTCTCTCTTTTCTCTCCCTCCCTCTCTCACTTAAGCTTTCCCCCATCTCTCTCTAACACTATCTCTCCCTCTCTCCCTCTTTCCCTCTCCCTCTCTCCCCATAAAACTCCTCTCTCACTTTTTATCATCCAATTTTTTGCTCTCCCTCCCCATTTCGTTCACTCTCCCTTGCTCTGTCTTCCAACACTACTATTTCTCTTACACACTCTCTGTCCCTCACTTGTTCCCTCTCTCTCTTTAATCATTCTCATGACCACCCTCATCTCTTTATTTCTTCCTCTGCCACTTATGTTGCCTTTCACACTCTCTATCATATCTCTCTTTTCGATTTTTTTCTCACTCCCTCACTCTTTCCCGCTCCAACTCTCTCCCAATTCTCTCTTTCAATCCCACTCTCAGCTCTCTCTTTCACTCTATCTGCCTTTCTATCTCTCATTATTTCTCACCTTCTCTCACACCTCTTTGCTCTCCCCTCCCTCTTTCACTCACGCCCTCCCTCTCTCCTTCTCTCTCAGTATGTCTCACTCTGTTTACCTTACCCTTCTTCTCACTCTCTCCCACTTCCTTTAAAAATCTTTCCCTCTCTCTTCCTCAATCTCTTGCTCTATATCTCTTAATTCCCTCTTGCTTCGTCACTTTCTCAAATTCCTCTCATCTTCATTCTAGCACATTCATCGCTTTCTTATTGTTTCTCACTTTATACTACATTTCTCTCCCAATCTTCCTTCCTCCCTCCCCTTTTTTCTCTCGTCTATTCCCTCACACGCACTCTCTGTCTCACTCTCTCTTGCTCACTTTTTCCTCACTCTCTTTTCTCTCTATTTCTCTCTTGCACTCTGTCTCCCTTTCTTTCTCTTCTCAATCTCATTAGTTTCACTCTCACTCTTACTTTCTCCCTTTCTCTCTTTCCTCATGATTACTCCCAGCCTCTCTCTTTCTCTCGTGCTTTCTCTCTCATTTTCTCCCTTCCTCATTCTCTCTTCAATTTCACTGTCACTCTTCCTTCCCCTCTCTCCCTTTGTTCAATGACATACATTCACACACTTTCTTAGCTCAATCTCTTAAGCTCTCTCTCAATATCTCTCACTCTCTTTTCCCACACTATCCATTTCTTTCCTTCTATTTTATTTTCTCTTTCCCACTCTATCTCATATTCTAATCTTTATCTTTCCCTTCCTACCAGTCTATCTATCTCTTCTCTCGCTCTCTCCCAATATAACAATTTATTACTCTCTCCTGCTCACGCCCTCTCTCTCCTACTCCTCTTTCACTATTTCTCTTTCGTTCTCTCTTCTTCTCACTTGCACTTTCTCTCATTCTATCTCTCTCCCTCCCTCTCTCTTGCACTTCCTTCCTCTACCATTTTTCTCTATAATTTTATCTCTATTTCTTGGTCCCTTTATCCTTTTAATTAGTTTAATTCTCACTCTTACTCCCTCCCTCTCTATTTCTCACTCTGTAGTCTCTCTCTCCCCCGCTCTCTTTTACTCTCTTATGTTACTCTGTTCTCCTCTCCTCTTACTCTTTCTCTCTGTCTATCCCCCCATTATTTTGCTTGCCCTCTCTTGCTCCCTCTTCCCCCCTTTCCAATGTCTCTCACACTCACTCCTCTCCCCCTCTCTCTCACACACATGCACTCTCTAATCTCTTGCTCTTTGCCTTCCTCACTTTCTCTCTTGCTCTTCCCTTTTCAATTGTTCTTTCTTCCGTTTTGATTTATCTATTGCTCACTATTTATTCTCTATCATTATTGCACTCTCTTCTATTGTTCTCTCTTCCATTACTCTCACTCGCACACACTCTCTCTCTCTCATCCTCTTGTTCTCTCTATCGCTCTTTCTCTCCCAGTCTCTTTCTTCATCTTTATAACACTCTAACTCATAACTTGTCCCAATATCTTAGTCATTCTCTATTCTTTCTCTCTCCCCCAATCTGTCTTTTATTTGTCCCTCTTCTCTCCCATTCATTTCACCCTTTCTCTTTATATCCCCAACTCTCTCTCCCCTTCTCTCACTTTCCTCCTTCCCTCTTTATGTCTCCATATTTCTCTCTCCCCTCTCTCTTTCACACACTTTCTTACTTCTCCCTCTACGTCCGCATCCCCCTTACTCTTTCTCTCATTGTCTCTCTCACTCATTCTCTTGATCTCCTTCCCTCTCGCCCCTCTCACTAACCCTCTCTTACTCTATTATTTATCATATTCATTTCTCTCACTATATGCCTCTTACAATCTATCTCTATCTCAATCTTTCACTCTTAAATCCCTCTCACTGCCTCTCTCTTTCTCTCTCTCGATCTCTCTCTCTCTAACTCTCTATTCTATCTTTCTTTCTCACTCTCTTCCTCTTCACTCTCATGCTCTCTCTTCATTCACTCTCTCTTCTTTCTTTGCTCAATCTTTTTCTACCCTATCCCACACACACTCTATCTCTCACTCTACAACTTTTATCATTCACAATCCTTCTCTCTTCTTTCTCTCATTATTTCTCACTTTCTCTCAGACAACTATCTACTATTCTCTCCCTTTCTGTCACCCTAATCTCCCACTGTCATTCCTTACACATGTTCTCACTCTATCCCTCACTATCTATATATCTCTCTTTCTTCCTCCCTCAATCTATATTTCATTCTCTCACTCTCTATATCTCTGTTTTCTCCCTTCATCCCTCCCTCACACTCTCTCTCCCTTCCCACCTTGTTAATATCATTTTTCTCTGTTGTCCCTCACTCTCATTTCCTCTCTTGCATTCTATATTTTCCTCTTTCTTTCCAAATCTCTTTGACTCTTCCACACTTGTTATATTTATCAGGTCTCACTCTCTCTGTCTATCTTTCTCACTCCCTAAAACTTGCCCTATCTAGTCCATGCTAATGTAGCTCACTCTCCTCTCTGTAGCTCACACACTCACCACTCTCTCACTCTCTCTCAATCACTCTCCTTCTCACCCTCTTTAGCTCCATTTCTCGCTCTACATCTCAATTTCTCCTACGATCTTATTCTTTATCTCCCACTCTCTCATCTCCCCCTCCCTCCATTTTAACTCTTCTCTCTATCCCATTCTCTATTATTTTCTCTCAATCTGTCTCTTTCTTAATCTCTATTCTCTTCTTTTATCTTATACTCTCTTTGACACTCTCCTTTCTCTCTTCTCTCTTTCAGTTTACATTTCTATCACTCAATTCCCCAATCTCTCTCCTTTCTCGCCCTCTTGCTTTCAAGCCTCTCTCTCTCATTCTCTCTACTCTCTCCCTCCCTCCATTTATCCCTCTCCATCTCCCTTCCTCTCTTGGTCGCTCTCTATCTTATCATTCTCCTATTATCCCTCTCTTTTTACCCCTCACTCGCTTACTTTTACTTGATCTTCCTTCAGTCTCTCTTCTCGCTCTCTCTTCCTTTCACTGTCCTTTCCTTCTCATTCGTGCACTCTTTAGACCATACCACTACCTCCTCTTATCTCGGTTTCTCACTACATCTTACCCCACTCTCACTCTTTATTCCATGTCTTTTTATCACTTTCTTACTCTCTCCTCTATCTCATTTCTTATGCTCCATCACTCCCTCTTTGTCTCTCTTCAGTTGCACTAACACTCTTAATTTCTCATTCCCTCTCTTTGTCTCGCTCCATGATCATTCTCTCTCACTTATTCTCTCTTATACTACTCTATTTCCTATCTATCCTCTCAATCTTTCCTTTTCTCTCTCTCCACTATCTTGCTTCCATCTCTCACTCCCTCACACCCTTCTTTCTCTTTCTCACACTCTCCCCCTCTCTTTCTCACTCTCTTCCAATTCAACCCCCCGTCTCACTTCCACTAAATCTCATTCCCTTTGCCCTCTCTCCCTTTCTCTCACTCTCTCTATTTCTTCCTTCACTCTCTCTTCTCCCTCACTCACTCTCCCTCTATTAAAGTTTACTTTCACAATTACATCTCTTTCTCACCCTCTTTTTCTATCTCTCTCTCTCTCTCTTTCCCCTCACTCCACCTTTCTATCTCCATCTGCCTTATTCTCTCACTCTCTTTTCTTCCAATTTCTCTCTCCTTCTCTTTAACTTAGCTCAATCCCTTCTCTCTTTCTCACTCTTTATTAACTCTCTCTCACTTACTCTTTGTACTGCTGCTCCCTCTTCTCTCGCTATTGTTTTTTGTCCATCCTCCTACTCTCTCCTCTCTCTCCCCTCCCCCTCCCTCTCTCACTCACACTTTCCCATATCTCTCTCTTTCTCTGTCGCACTTTCTCCCCCTCTCACTTTACAACTCCTCTCTCTTACTCTTTATCATCCATTTTTTCCTCTCCCTCTCTCCCCTTCTTACTCTCTCTTACTCTATCTTCGAGCATCCTCTATTTCTCTTTCATAAACTCTCTCTCCCTCTCTTGCTCCCTCTCTTTCATCAATCTTTCTCACGGCCTCCCTTTTTATCTCTTTTTCTTTCTCTTTACCACTCATGCTCTCTCTAATATATCTCCCTTTCTCTGTCTTTTGCTCTTTTATGTTGCCCTTTATTGCCTCTCTTTCTCTCACTATATTGTGCACTCTTTATTGCTCTCCATCTCTCCCTACTTCTCTCTATTTCAATCCTCTTCTCAGCTCTCTATATCTTTTCTCTGCCTCTTCTCTCTCTCATTATTTCTCATTTCCTTTCACACATCTTTTCCTCTCTCCCTCTCCCTCTTTGACTCCGTTCCTCCCTCTCTCCTTCTCTCTCCATATATCTCACTCTCTTTACCTCACTCTTCTACTCAATCTCTTCCACCTTCCTAATTTATCTTTCTCTCTCACTCCCATGCTCACTCTCTTGCTCTTTGTCTCATTTCTCTCTCACTTCATCACTTTCTTGGTTCTTTCATTAATTCTTCAATCTTGCACTTTCATCACTTTCTTATTGTTTCTCACTATATACTACATTTCTCCCTCAACCTCCTTCCCTCCTTCCCTCCCTTTCTCTCTCATCTATTTCTCTAACACACACTCTATCTCTCTCTTCATCTCACTCTCTCTCACTCTCTATTTCCTCATTCTATTCTCTCTTTCTCTCTAGAACTTTATTTCCCTGTCTTTCTCTTCAATTTCACTCGCACTCTTACTTTCTTCTTCTCTCTTTCCTCACTATATATATATATATATATATATATATATATATATATATAGATAGATATACATATATGTATATGTGTGTGTGTGTGTGTGTATGTGTGTGTGTGTGTGTGTAAGAGAGATGAAGCGAGTGAGGGAAGGAAGCAAGAGAGAGGGAGAGCCACAGAGGGAAAGTGGGAGAGAGCGTGAGAAAGAGAGATGAAGCGAGTGAGGGTAAGAGTGAGAGAGAAATTAAAGAGAGTGAGGGAGCGAGGAGGAAGAGAGTGACAAAGTGAGAGAGAAATAGAGGAAAAAATATAGAGTGACCAAAGAGAGTCCAAGAGAGAGGGACAGAGAGAAAAAAAGAGAGCAAAAAAAGGACAGAATGATAAAGGGAGGGAGGGAAGGAGAGAAGTAAAAAACAATGAGAGAGAAGAGGAGGATGAGAAAGAGAAAATGAGAGGAAGGGAGAGAGAGTTGGAGTGATGGTTATAAGTAGACAAACAATGAGTAAATACAGAGAAATGAGAGAGGAGAGAGCTAGAGAGGTAACGAACGGAGCATGATAGAGAGTGAGACGTAATGAGAAAGGGAGAGAGTGAGAAAGAGAGAGATAAAGGGCAAGAGTGAGAAAGGGGGAGATGGATGGAGAGAGTTAGAGGGACTGGACAGAGATGGAGTGAGAGGGGGAGAGAAAGAAAGAATGATTTAAGAGAGACATAACAAGAGATAGAGAGTAAACATGCTCTCTCTTTAACTTTTATGAGAAAGATAGTGAGCAAGACTGAGATAGAGAGGGAGATTAAGAGAACGAGTGAGAAGGAAAGAAAGAGAGGAGATGGATAGGGAGAGATATTGAGATAGAGAGTGGGAGGGAGGGATGCGAGAGGGTAAGAATGAAGGAGAAAGTATTAGAGAGAGAATGGGAGATGAAGAGTGAGAGAGAAATAGTGAGAAGAGAAAGAGAGATGAAGTGAGAGAGCTATCGAGAAAATGAGAGAGGGAGAGGAAGTCGATGAGTGAGTGCAATAGAAGCGAGAGAGAGGAGTAAGATAGGGGGAGAGCAAGAAAGAGTGGGAAGTAGGGATTGAAAGAGGGAGGGAGAGGAGGAAAGACAGATCTATGAGGGAAAATAAAAAATAGTGAGATGGATATGAGCGAATAAAGTAATGTCTAAGAGTAATGTCCTTCCCTCTCTTTCTTCCTCTTTCTCTATCTCACACCTCTCTATCTGCTCTTACAGTCAGTCATTCACTCCCTCTCCCAACCTCTAATTATCTCTTTCACCCACTCATTCCCTCTTTGTTGCTCCCTCTTCTCTCACTTTCACATTTCCCTACTCGGTCACTCTCTCTTCCCTCGCTATTTTTTTCTCACACTCTCTCCCTTTTGTGCTCTCTCTTCCTCTCTCTTCGCTCTCACTCGTACTCCCTCACTTCATCTCACTGACTCTCTCTTCAATTGCTCACACTCCTCTCTCTCTCCTTTAAATCTTTCTCTCCCTCTCTCTTGCTCCTTACCTCCCTCTCTCTCCCTCTTTTTCCCTCTCTTTTGCCCCCTCTCTATGTCTCTCTCTCCCTTGTTCTTACATCTATAACCCTCTCTTCTCTCTCTTTACTCACCCTTTCTCTCCCTCTATCTACAACTCTTTCTCTTATTCTCCCTTCCTCCTCTCTCTATTGCTCTCACATCACGCTCTCAACCCTTATTTCCATCTCACAATTTTTTATTTTCTCTCACACATCTCTTTCTCCTCCTTTGTCCCTCCTGCCTCTTTCCCCCTTTCTACTTATCCCTCTCCTCTCTCTCCTCTCGCACTCGCTCACTCAATCTCCCTCTCTCCCTTTTATTATCTCCATTACTATCTCTCAGTCCCTCTCTCTTGCTCTCTCTTCTCTCACTTTTACTTTTCTCTATTTCTCTCTCAATCTCCCTCTCCCTTCCTCTCACTCTCTCTCCCTCAAGTTTTCTATCTCATTCTCTTCCTCTACTACCCTCCCTCCACTTTCTTTATCTCAATCTCTCACCCTCCCTTGCTCTACATCTCCCTATCTCCTTTTGTCCTTCTCGCACATTCTCTTACTCTCCCTCTCTATTTAAATCCCTCCATCTTTCACTCCCACCTTCCATCTCTTTCTCCCATCAAAGTGAGAGGGAGGGAGGGAGACTGAGTGAGTGAGTGCATGGTGAGAGAGTTAGAGACTTTCTCTTCTCTCTATTTCCCTCTTACTATCCCTCATCCTTTATCTTTCCATCACTCCCTCCTACTTCTCACCCTCCTAATCTCTCTTTCTCAATCTCTCTCCATCTCTTTCTGTCTCCATCTCCCTCTCTTAATCTCTCTTTCTCACTCATTCTCTTAATGTCTTTCCATTCCCACTTTTCTAATATCTATTTCTCTCACTTTCCCTCTCTCTCATTCCCTCTCTTATAGCCTCCTCTCTCTCTCTCACTCTCTTTTCCTCTTTCTTTATAGATCTCTTTCGTTCTCCCACTCTCATTCTCATTATCTCTCTCTCTCTTACACACTATCTCTTTCCATCTCACTCTCAGGGCAAGAATGAGGGAGTAAGAAAGAGAGAGTGATAAAGAGAACGAAAGTTAGGGAATGAAAGAGAGCTGTAGAGTAAAAGATAGTGAGAGAGAGAAGATGATATAAGGGAGAGAGTGAGATAGAGGGCCGAGAAAGATAGAGGGCCGAGAGAGGAAAGGGAGAGAAAGTGTGAGGGAGTGAGGGAGGGAGGTGGTAGATAGAGAAGAAAGAGGTAGGAACTGGAGAATTAGAGAGGTAGTGAACGATGAAGCAAGAGAGATATATTTGGAGTGGGGGAGGGAGTGGAAACAAGAGTAAGGAAAAGAGAGTGAGATAGATATGAGTGACACAGAGGGAGAGAGAGAGTTAAGGAGGGACAGAGGAAGGTAGAGTGAAAGAGGGAGAAAGTGAGAAACAATGAGAGAGAGAAAAAGAGAGGGACTGAGAGAGATAAAAATTAGAGAGAGAGAGTGTGTGTGAGGGATAAGGATAAAGAAAGAGAGATGACGGAGTGTCAGAAGAGAGATCATGAGAGAGAAGAACAAAAGAGCAAGAAAGAAAGAATATAGAGTGAGAGAAAGATAGGTACACAGAAATAGAGAGAAAAGAGAGGAAAATAGAGTAAGAAAAGGTGAGTGAGTGTGAGAGAGGGAAGAAGAACAAGTGAATGAGGGAGAGAGAGATTGAGAGAGAGAGCAAGGAAGATCAAGAGGAAGATGGAAAGAGTGAGGGAGATGGATGTAAGGGTAGAAGGGAGGGAGGGAGAGAAGTGTGAGAAAAAGATAGCGGGAGGGATGGAAGCAATAGAGAGGTTGAGAGAGAGTGAGGGATATAGGGAGAGAAAGAGTTAGATGAAAGAGAGATGAGAGAGCAACAATGAAGAGAGCAAAATAGAGCAAAAAATAGAGAGAGAATAGAGTGCAAGAAAGAGAGAGCAATGGATAGAGAGAAAGGGACAAAGAAGATAGAAAGAAGAAGCAATGAAGTGAGAGGATGGAGTGTGAGAGAAAGAGCAAGATGGTAAAAGAGAGTGAGATGGAGATCAAGAAAACGAGCTTCAGAAGGTGAGAGGGAGAAAGATTGAGAGAGATTATTAGAGATTGTAAGAGTGTGTGTGAGAGCTCGAGTGAGAGAGACTGAGATGGAGAGAGAAGGGTGAGCAACATAAGGGAGGCCTAGAGGGGGTAAGAATGAGGGAGTGAGAAAGATAGAGGGAGAGAGAGTGATAAAGAGAACGAGTGGGAGAATGAAAGAGATTTATAGATAAAGCGGAAAAGATAGTGAGAGAGAGAAGAGGATGAATTTGAGAGAGAAACAAGAGAGAAAAAGAGCAATTAGGAGAGTGGGAATGGAGAGAAAGTGTGATGAAGGGAGGTAGGGAGATAGAGAAGAGAGAGATAGAGTGCTAGAAAATGAGAGAGGTAGTGAGCGATGGATCAAGAGAGATATATAGGGAGAGAGGGAGAGATTGAGAACAAGAGTAAGGAAGAGTGTGAGAGAGATAGGGGTGAGACAGAGGGATTGAGAGAGTTAAAGAGGGAAGTAGGAATAGAGAGAGAACCAGAGACAAAGTGAGAAACAATGAGAGAGAGAAGAGAGGACTGAAAGGCAAAAGTTGGAGAGAGAGTGTGTGTGTGCGCGATATGGGGAAAGTGAGCTGACGGAGTGATAGAAGAGAAATATGAGAGAAAAAAGCAAAAGAGCAAGAAAGAATGAATAGAGCGAGGGCATGGGAGATATTTAAGAGTGAGTGATTGAGATGGAGTGATAAGTAGTTTGACAAAAATAGAGACGAAAGAGAGTGAGGAAAAATAGAGTAAGAAAAGGAGAGTGAGAGGGAGAGAGGGAAGAAATGGAGAGAGTGAGCAATAGAAGAGAGATGAGGAGAGAGAAGTAGCAAAGAATGAGAGTGTAAGTGATATAGAGATGAAGGTGGGATTGAGAGAGAGAAAGCGAGAGAGGGAGTAAGAGAAAGAGATTGGGAGTCCATGTGTGTGAGTGTGTGTAATGGAAAATGGAAAATGGAAAAGAAAGTAATAGAAGTAAGAGAAAGAAAGGTAAGGAATAAAGAATGAAAAATAGAGAGAGGGAGTAAGAAAAATTGAAGAGAGGGAGTGACAAAGGTAGAGAGTTAGGTAAGTAGAGATAAAGAAAGAGATAGTGAGCTAGAGGAAAAGAGGGAGGGAAAATAAGAGAATGAGTGAGAGAGAGGGATAGAGTGAGAGCAAGGAAAGGAGAGAGGGCGAGTGATTTAGTGGGAGGGAGGGAGGCATGAGAGAAAGAGGCAGTGGGGGATAGAGTAGTAAGAGTGAGTGCTCCTTCTCTCGAACTCCGTCCTCTATTAATGCTTCCTTCTCTCTTTTCTCTCCCTTTATCTCTATCCCTCGCTCTCTCCTTCTTATACTCAATTCTCTGTCTATCTTTTCTCTTTTCTCTCACACTCTTCTCTCTATTTGTCTCTCATAGTCTCTCCCTTTTTTGTTCCCTCTTTTTCTCTCTTTAATTACCCTCACTCTTACTCCCTCTCTCCCCGTCTCTTTCTTGCTCTATGTTAACTCGCTGTCACCCACTCTCACTTATGTTGCTCTCTCTTCTCTGTCTCCTCTCAATCTTTCTCTCCCTCTATCCCCTGTCTCTTACTTTCATCCTTCCCTCCTCTCTCTTCCCTCTCACTCTCTCTTTCTCTCTCTTATACATACTATCTCTCTCCCACTCTCACACTCTTCCTGTTCATCCACTACTCTCCCCCACAAAATATCATTGCCTACCCCACTCTTGCCCTCTCACTCACTCTTTCTATATCTTCCTTCACTCTCTCTTCTCTCCAACTCTCTCTTCATCTCTCACTACCATTCTTCAATCTCTCTCACTCCCTCCATATTTCTCTCTTTTATCACTTTCTCTTATCTATCCACTCACACTTTCTCACAAACCATCACTCAGTCTCTTTCTCCCTCCCTCTCTCTAACTCCATCCTGCCTTCCATCTCTCTTAATCTCCATCTCGCCTTCATTCTCTCTCCATCTCTCACTCTCTTTCACAATTTCTCTCTCCCTCTCTCTCTCTCTCTCCAACTCCCTCTCTCCTTTTTCCTTCGCACTCATTCTCTTAATCTCCCTCCGTATCTCCATCTTGCTCACTGTCTTTTGCTTTCTCTTCCTCTCTTGCTTCATATCTCTCTCTTCAAATCTTTCTCTTTTTTCTCCCTCCCTCACTTCCTCTCTCTATTCAATCTCTCTCACTCTCTCCCTTACTCTTGCCCTCTATATCTCCCTTTCATGCTCTCTCCCTTTTTCACTATGTATCATACTCTACTATGTTTCATTCTCTTGCTCTTTGGCTCTCTCCCTTTTTCACTATGTATCATACTCCCTTTTTCACTATGTATCATACTCTACTATGTTTCATTCTCTTGCTCTTTGATCATTCTGCTTCCATCACTCTAACCACTCCCTTTCTCGCATTCTTTCTTTCTTCTCCCTCTCACCCCCTTCACTCCCATTATTTATTACTTTCTCTCCATCCCTCCCTCCCTCCCTCCCTCCCTCCTTATTTTTCTCTTTGTTTCTCTCTAGTTCCCTCTCTCCCACACTCTCTTTAAACAATCTCTATTCTTTCTCCCGCTTTTCCACTCTCTCCCCTCCTCGTCACTATTTAATTTTACGCTTACTCTTACTCTCTCACTCACTTCTCTCTCTCTTTCTCTCTTGCACTCTCTCCCTTTCTCTCTCCCTCTCTCTCTCTCACTCTCCCTCCCTAACTCTCTCTCATGCTCCATCTATCATTCTCTTTCGTACTCCCTTTCTCCTAAACTCTCTTCACCCACTCTCCCTCTCTTCAGCTTCACTCTCACTCCTACTCCCTCTCTTTATCTCTTTCACAACATCTATTCTCTGTTCCACTTTCTATCGCAATCTCACTCTCACTTTTTATTCTCACTCAACCTCTCTCTTACTCTTTTCACTATATCTCTTTCTCTATCCCACATGGTCATTCTCTATTTCTCCCACTTCCCTCCTTCCTCTCTCATTTTCTCTTGCTCTCTCCCACTTTTCTTTCTTGGCTCTCCCTCTCTGCATCACTCTCTCTCTTACTCTTTTCACTATCTCTTCCTCTATCCCACACTCTTTCTTTCTCTATCTTCCCTCACTCTCCCTATATCTCCATCATACACTCTTCCTCCTTCACTCCCTTCCTCTATCTTTCTTTTTGTTTGTTTCTTGCTTTCTCTTTTATTGCTCACACTTCTCTAATTCTTTCTCTAATGTTTTTTCTCAAACACACACAAAATCTATCTTTTTGCTCAATATTTCTCTCCCTCTATCTCTCATACGCACTATCTCTCTCTCGTACTCCAACATTTATCTCTCTCAATCCCTCTCTTCTCACTCATTATTTCTGACATTCTCTCACACTTATCTCTCTCTCTCTCCCTCTCTCTCCCCTCTCTCTGCCTCCTCTATCTCGCACTCTTACTTCCTTACACTTGTTATCACTCTCTCCCTCTCAATATATATATCTCTCTTTCTCCCTCCCTCACTATCTCCTTCATTTTTTTGCTATCTATCTATGTCATCTCTTCTTTCTTATCTCACTCACATTTTCTCTCCCTTCCCACCATCCTTATATCATTTATGCTCTCTTGTCCCTCTCTCTTTCACTCTCCCACTCTCATTCTCTTTATCCCTCTCACTTTCTCCATCTATCATTCTTACACCCTCATTCTTGCCCTCTCTAGGTCTACCTTTCATAGCTCACTCTTCTCTCTCCATCTCAAAAACTCATGCACTATCTCACTCTCAATCTCTATCGATCTCACCCTGATAGCTTTATTTCTTGTTCTCTATCTCACTCTCTCCTACTATCTTGTTCTTTCTTGCTCACTATCTCCTCTCTCTCCATCGCTTCTTCATTATCTCTTCACTCTCATTCTCTTCTTTATTATTCTCTTCCCTCTCTCTCTCTCTCTCTCATTTTTATTCTCTTTTTCAATCTTATACCCTCTATTTCACTCTCCTTATTTACTCTCTTTTCTCTCTTTGTATTTACTCTTTCTCTTAGTCTATCCTCTACTCTGTCTCTCTCCATCCCTCCCTCCCACTCCCTCTCTCATTCCTCTCTTCTCTCCCTCCATCCCTCTCTCTCTCTCCCTCCCTATCTCCCTCTTTATTTTCCTCTCTCTTGCTCGATCTATCTCATACCATTCTCCTGTTCTTACCCTCTCTTTACCCAACACTCACTTACTCTTACTCGATCTTCCCACAGCCATTCTTCTAACTCTCTATCCCTTTCTCACTTTGTCACTTTCTCATTCCTAATCTCTTTAACCCCTGCAACTTCTTCCTATTTCTCTTTCTCCCTCACTACCTTCATCTCTGTCTCAATATCTATTCCACCTCTCATTTTCAATCTCCCTCACTATCTCTTCTATCTCTCCTTTTGGCCCTCCTGTTATCCTTCACTTCCTCTCTCTCACTCTACCTCCCACTTTCGCTCTCTTAATTCCTCTCTCGCTCTCCCACTCTACGTATCTCTCTCTTTCTTGGTCTCTCTCTACCTCTCTCACGCTCTCTCTTCTCTCACACTCTCTTCTCTCTATATTTGTCACACTCTCGCCCTTTCACACTCCCTCTTTCTCTCTCTTCAGTTTCGCCCTCACTTCTACTCCCACTCTCTCCGTCTCTTTCTTGCTATATGTTCACTCTCTGTCACCCACTCTCACTTATGTTCCTCTCTTATCTCTTTCTCCTCTCAATCTTTCTCTCCCTCTCTGCCTTGTCTCTTGCTTTCGTGCCTCTCTTTCTGTCTCTTGCTCTCCCTCTCTCACTCTGCTATTCTATCTCTTAGACACACTATCTCTCTCCCACTCTTACACTCTTTGGGATCATCCACTACTCTATCCTTTCCCACAAAATATCATTCTCTACCGCCCTTACTCCCTCTTTCTCTCTCTTTTTCACTCTCTCCCTCTCTTGTACCTTTCTCTATCGCTTTTCTTTTTCTATTGTTCACTCTCTCTCTCTTTCTCTCTCACACTCTCTTGCTCTATTTTATCACTTTCTCATCGCTAGGTCTCTTTCTCGCTCCCTCTCTCTATCTCCCTCTCGCCTTCCATCTCTCTCAATCTCCATCTCACCTTCTATCTCTCTCCATATTTCACTCTATATCTACCTCTCACTCCCTATATTTTGCTCTCTATCTTCTCTAAGTCTCTTTTCTCTCCTTGTTTTTGTCTCAGTCTCACTCCCTTTCACCCTCCTACTCTCTCTTCAATCCCTATCACTCCCTCCCTCTATCACTCTACTTCTAGTTCCCTCACTCTCTTGCTATCTTTCTTACTATATGTTTCATCTCTATTTATCATTTGCTAGCCTGACTCTCTCTTGGTCTCTCTCTCTCTCCTGTCTCTTGCTCCTTCGATACCTCTCTTCTCTCTATTTACTCACACTTTTTTGTCCCACTATCTCTCAATCTAACTTACTCTCCCTCCGTCCCTCTCTCACTTGCTTCACATCTCACTTTCACCCCTCATCTCCATCTCATTTTTTAATATTTTTCCTCACACATCCCTTTCTCTTCTGTCCCACCCTCCTTCACTCCCTCCTTCCCTATCTTTCTCCCTTACTCTCGATATCTCTCCTCTTGCACTCACTCAATCTCTCTCTCTTCTTGCGTTGTCTTCTCCCACTTTCTATTCTCTCTATTTCTCTCTCACTCTCCCTCTCTCCCTCCAACTTCTCACCCTCCCACTCTCTCTATCTCAATCTCTCTCCCTCTCTCTCCCTGTCCATCTCCCTCTCTCCATCTCTCATTCTCACTCCTCTTAATCTCACTCTCTATCTCAATCTTACTCACTATCTTTTCCCTCACCTTCCTCTCTCTCCATCTTAAATCTTTCATGCTCTCTCTCCCTCTCTCACACCCTCTCTCTCACCAAATCCCCCTCTCTCCCTCTATGTCCCCAGTTCTCTCTCTCTTACTCTTGCCCTCTATCTCTCTCTTTATCACTCTTACCCTTTCTTACTATGTTTCTTACTCTCTATAATGTTTCTCTCTCTCCCACTCTCTTGCTCTCTCTTGCTATCTTTTCTCTCTCTTTACTCATGCCATGTAGCTCTCTCTTTCTCCCTTTCTCCCTTTCTCACTATGTCTCTCACTCTATGCTATGTTTCTCTCATCTCACTCTTTTGCTCAGTCTTCCACTTTTTTTTCTCTTTATCTCCTTATATCCATCACTAAATCCCACACTAACTTCATCTCATTCTCTATCTCTTTTTTTTTTCCACCCCTCTTCTCTTTTATTGTTTATCACTTCCCCTTCCTTCCTCCCTATTACTCTCTCTGTTTATCTCTCTATTTCCCTCTCACTTTCCTTCTCTTACCTCATTCTCTATTATTTCTCTATTTCTCTCTCTTCTTGTTTCTCTCTCCCTTCCTGGCTCTCTCACACTCTTCAATTGCACTTTCACTCTTACTCCCTCGCTCTCCTCTCTTTCTTTCTCTCTTGCGCTCTCTCACCCTTTCCTCCCCCTCTCTCTCGCTCACTCCTGCTTTATCCCCCACGAACACTCTCTCTCGCATCCCTCCCTCCTTCTTCCCTCTCAATCACTCACCCTCCCTCCCTTTCCCTATCTCTCCCTCTCGTCCCTTCCATCTCCCTCTTTTATTTGCTCAGTCTATTTCTCCCTCCCTCCCTTTTACTCATTCCTTTATTCTCTTCCCTTATTTCCTCTAGCTCACTCTCTCTTGCTTTATTTTCCTTCACACTCCTTTTTTCTCTATTATTCTCCATCAATCTTCCTTTCTCGTTCCCACTCTCTTCAATCTCTTTCACTCCCTCCCTCTCTCTCTCTCTCTCAATTTTTTACTATTTATTCTCTATCTTTCATGCTCTCACTTATCTTATTCTATCTTTCATTACTCTCATTGACACACACTTTCTCTCATCCTCTTGTTCCCTCACTTGTTTTATTTCTTATAGTGTCTCTCTTCATCTCTATATCACTCTCACTCTTAACATGTCCCTCTATCTTTCTCATTCTCTATTTTCTCTCTCTCTCTTACTCTGTCTTTATTTGTCTTTCTTCTCTATCATTCATTTCTCCATTTTTCTCCATATTTCCCTAACTCTCTCTCTCTCTCTTTCTCTCTCTCACTTTCCTTCCCTTTTTATGTCTCCCTCTTTTTCTCTCTTTCGTCTCTCTCTTTCACACACACACACTCTCTCTCTACCAATGCATCCCGGTCTCTCTACCTTTCTGGATATCTCTCAGTCATTCTCTTGCTCTCCATCCCTCTATCCCTCTTGCTAACCCTCTCTTGCACTATTTTTTAAAATCTCTTTTCTCTCTCTATTTTTTCTCTCATGATCTCTCTTTTTCTCAATCTTTCACTCTTCAATCTCTCTCACTCCCTCTCTCTATCTCTCTCTTTTTTACTCTCTACCTCTCTCTCACTCACTCTTTCCTTCTCTTCTGCTCTCTCTTCCCCAACACTCTCTCTTGTTTATTTATCTCCCACACTCTCTTCCTTTCTTGCTTCCTCTTCCTCTCTCTTTAATTTCATTCTCACTCTTACTCCCTCATTTCCTCTCTCTTTCTCACTCCATGTTCACTCTGTGTCACACAATCTCTCTTCTACTGCTTTCTCTCCTCTCTTTCTCCACTCATTCTTTCTCTCCCTCTCTCACCCACTCTCTTGCTTCCTTCCCTCCCTCCCTCCCTCTCTCCCTCTCTTTTTCTCTCTCACACACTCTCCTCCTCTCTTGCAATTCATCCCCTCTCTCTCCCATTAATTCTCATTATCTAACCCCTCTCTATCACTCTCTCTTCCTCTTTCACTCCCACTCTCTTCCATCTTTCTGGCTCCCTTCGTCATTCTCTTTCTTTCTCACTCTCTCTCTGTCACTATTTTCTTCTTTTATGCTTTTATCACTTTCTATTTCTCTATTGCTTTCTTTCACTCCCTCTCACTTCCTCTCTCTTCCCACAATATCTCTTCACTCACTCGTTCTCTCTTTCTCTCCCTCTTTTTTCTGTACCTTTCTCTCTCTCGCTCTCTCTTCCCTCACTCTACCTCTCTATCTCCATCTCCCTTTTTCCCTCACTCTCTTATCTCCCAATTTCTCTCTCATTCTCTCTCTCCTTCTATCGCTCCCTCACTCTCTTCAACTTAGCTCACTGCCTTCTTCTCTTTTTCTCACTTTCTCTTCACTTTCTCTCTGTACTGGTGCTCTCGCTTCTCTCACTATTTCCTTTAGTCCATCCTCCCACTCTCTCTCTTCTCTCTCCCCGCCCTCCTTCCCTCTGTCACTTAAGCTTTTCTTTTTCCCTCTATCCCTCTTTCCATCTCCCTCTCTCCCTTATTCCCTCTCTCTCTCTCTCCCCAAACAACTCATTTCTCTCACTCTTTATCAACCACTCTTTTGCTCTCCCTTTCCCTCTCCCTCTCCATCTCGTTCACTCTCCCTTGCTCTGTCTTCCAACACTATTATTTCTCTTTCATACTCTCTCTCGCTCTCTTGCTCCCCCTCTCTCTCTTCAATCTTTCTCATGGCCTCCCTCAACTCTATTTCTTCCTCAATACCACTCATGTTGTCTCACACACTCTGTATTATATCTCTCTTTCTCAGTTTTTGCTCTCTGTTATGTTGCTCTTTATTCTCACGCTCTCTCTCACTCCATCCCTCACTCTTTCCCACTCTCCCTCTCTCCATACTATCTCTTTGAATCCCAATCTCAGCTCTATCTTTCTCTCTCTTCCTTTTCTATCTCTCATTATTTCTCACCTTCTCTCACACATCTCTTCCTCTCTCCCCCTACCTCTTTCACTCCCACCCTCCCTCTCTCCTTCTCTCTCAGTATAGCTCACTTTGTTTACCTTATCCTTCTTTTCACTCTGTCCCACTTTCTTTATATATCTTTCCCTATCTCCCTCACTAAATCTCTTGCTCTTTATCTCTTAATTTTCTCTTGCTTCCTCACTTTCTCTCATTCCTTTCATCTCTTCTTTAATCTAACACTTTTTTCACTTTCTCATTGTTTCTCACTTTATACTACATTTCTCTCACAAGCACCCTCCCTCTTTATATGACTCTCTACCTCCCTCTTTCTCTCTCATCTATTTCTCTCACACGCACTTTATTCGTCTCTCTCTGTCTCACTCTCTCTCTTGCTTTATTTTTCCTCACACACTCTTCTCTCTATTTGTCTCTCGCACTCTGTCTCCCTTTCTTTCTCTTCTCTTTCTCTTGAATTTCACTCCTTACCTTCTCCCTCCCTCTCTTTCCTCATGATTACTCTCATCCTCTCTCTCTTTCTCTCTCATGCTTTCCCTCTTCCTTTCTCCTTTCCTCATTCACTCTTCAATTTCACTGTCACTTTTCCTCCCCCTCTCTCCCTTTCTCTCAAGGCCATACAAGCTCAATCTCTTAAGCTCTCTTTCTCAATCTCTCTCACTCTATTTTTCCACAATCCCCATTTCATTCCCGCTTTTTATTTTCTTTCTCTCCCACTCTATATCATGTTCTAATCTCTATCCTTCTCTACTTACAAATTTATCTATCTATTCTCTCACTCTCTCTCAATTATAACCCTTTATTACTCTCTCCTTCTCATGCCCCCTCTCTCCTACTTCTCTGTCACTATTGTTTTTTCACTCTCTTCTTCTGTCTTGCACTCTCTCTCATTCTATCTCTCTCCCTCCTTCACTCTTCCACTTCCTTCTCCTACCCTCACTTTTCTCAATATTTTTGTCTCTATTTCTTGGTCTCTTTATCCCTTTAGTTAGTTTAATTATCACTCCCTCCCTCTCTATTTCTCACTCTTTACTCTTTCTCTCTCCCACTCTCTCCGACTCTCTTATGTTACTCTGTTCTCCTCTCCTCTTACTCTTTTTATCTAACTATCCCCCACTCTATATTGCATTCCCTCTCTCACTCTCCCGCTGCCACTCCCACTCCCCCTCCCACTATCTCTCACGCTCTCTTCTCTCCTCCTCTCTCTAAAACACACATGTACTCTCATCTCTCCCTCTATGCCTTCTTCACTTTCTCTGTTGCTCTTCCTTTTCCTCTTATTCTCTCTTCCCTCACTTCACTTGCCTTTTGATTTCTCTATTGCTCACTATTTATTCTCTATCATTCTTTTTCCCTCTTCTATTATTCTCTCTTTCATTACTCTCACTCGCCCACACACTCTCTCTTCCTCTAGTTCTCTCTGTCGCTCTTTCTCACCCAGTCCCTAACTTCAAGAGGGGAGAGATTGAGTATAAGAGAGAAAGAGAGTAAGAGAGAGCCAGAGAGTGAGAAAAAGAAACATAATAGAGAGTGAGACATTGTGAGAAAGGAAGAGAGCTAGAAAGAGAGAGATAAAAGGCAAGGTAAGGGAGAGTGTGAGAAAGGGGAGATAGATGGAGAGAGTAAGAGAGTTTGATGAGCGAGAGGGTGTGAGAGAATGAGAGAGAGAAAGATTTAAGAGAAGACAAATAGGAAGTGATAAAGGAAGAGAGAACAAAAGATAGTGAGCAAGATTGACATTAGGAGGTGGATTAAGAGAATGAGTGAGAAGGAAAGAAGGAGAGGGGGATGGAAAAGGAGAGAGGAAGAGAGAGGGAGAGAGATTGACATAGGGAGAGAGGAAGGAGAGAAGCGTGAGGGAGAGGATGAGTTTGAGTGAGAGAATGGGAGAGGAAGAGTGAGAGAGATATTGATAAAAGAGAAAGTGTGAGAAGAGGGAGAAAGAGAGAGGGAAGAGAGAGAGCGATAGAAAAAATGAGAGGTTGGGAGAGGGAGTGAATAAGTGAGAAGGAGAGAGGGAGATGCAGAGGGAGAGAGGAAGAGAGAGGAGTAAGATAGGGAGAGAGCGAAATACAGAGGGAAGTGGGGATTAAAAGTGGGAGGGATCAAGGGGTAAAGTGAGATCTATGATAAAAAATAATAAATAATGAGATGGTTATGAGGAGAGAGTGCAAGATGTGAGAGAAACTAAGAGAGAGGGTGAGGGAGGGAGTGAGAGATAAAGGGAGAGAAAGTGAGTGTAAAGAGAGAGAAGAGAGGGTCATTGAAGAAGAACACAAGAGAGATATAGGGAGGGAGCAAGAGAGAGCATGAAAACAAAAAAGAGAGATGAAATAGAGAGTAAGAGAGAGAGAGAGAGAAAGGTGGAAGTGAAGATAAGGATTGAAGAGTGAGTGGGAGGAGAGAAGGAGTGAGGATTAGACACAAATATAGATGGAAGAGGGACTCAGGAAAGATAGAGTAAAAGATTGTGAGTGAGAGGTAGAGAGAGGGAGATCTAGAGGAGATTGGAGATAGCAGGAGGGAGAGATGGTGATAGAGAGAGAGACTAATCAATGAAAGAGGAAGAGAGGGGAGGAAGAAGTGACAGATGGTTGGAGAGAAAAAGTGAGTAAAGTGATAAGTGAGAGTGATAAAAGAGTGCAAGGGTGCGTATATGAGAGGGAAAAAAGATCTTAATATAGAAAGAATAATTGATAAAGCATAAATAGAGAAAGAGCGAGAGTGGGAGAGAGTGAGAATGAGAGAGATAGAGGGAGGAAGCAATTTTTCTCTCTCACTCTATCCCTCACTATCTCGTTCTCCCTTTCCCGTACTTCTCTTTCAATTCCACTCTCAACTATCTCTTAGTCTTTCTATCTCTACCTCTTCTCCCTCTATATCTCTCTCTTTCTACCTCTCACTCAATATCTTTTGCTCCATATTTCTTGTGTATCTCTTCTCTCTCTATGTTTGCCTTACCCCCTCTCACTCCCTCCCTCCCGCTCACTCTTCAGTCCCTATCTTCACCCTCTCTTGTTCTCTCTCCCTATTTCATCTCTCTTGTTGTTTCTTTGTTGACATTTGCCCCCTCACTGTCTCTCTCTTTCTCTTTCCTCTATCTCCCTCTCCTATCACTCTTTACTCACTCTTTCAATCCTTATATCTCTTGCTCTCTCTCTCACACTCTATCTCCCTTACATACACTCTCAAATGCTCTCACATCTTGCTCTCTCCCGTCATATCCATCTCCTTATTTATTATTTTTTCTCATACATCTCTCTTTCCTCCTTGATCATTCCCTCTTTCAATCTCTCCTTTCCTCTCTTTCTCCCTCTCTCCCTATCTCACTCCTCCTCTGTCTCTCTCTCCTCTTGCACTCACTCATTCACTCCTTTTTCCTTCCTTTCTTTTCTTTATCACTATCTCTCAATTCCTCTTTCTTTCTCTCTTCTATCATTTTCACTTTTCTTCACCTGCTCATTCTCTCCCTCTCTCGTGCTCTCTTTTCCCTCACTGCCACTTCACTCTATTTCTCTCTCACACTCTCTCCTTTCTTGGTCCCTCTTACTCTCTCTTCATTTTCACTCTCACTCTTACTCCCTCACTACCTCTCCCTTTCTCGTTCCATGATCACTCTCTTTCACGTACTCTCTCTTCGATTGCTTGCTATCCTCTCTCTCTCCTCTCAATCTTTCTCTCCCTCTCTCCCTCTCTCTCTTGCTTCCATCCCTCCCTCTCTCTCCCTCTCTCTCTTTCTCTCCCATGCACACTGCCTCCCTCTCTCCATCTCATTCTATTCTAATTCATCTGCCTCTCTTCCCTACGAAATCTTATTCTCCACCACCACTCTCCCTCATTATAACTTTCTCTCTACATCTTCCATCGCTCTCTGTTCTCTCTCACTCTCACTTCCTCTCTCACTCCCACTCTCTTCAACCTCACTCACTTCCTCCCTCTATCTCTCTCATATTCACTCTCTCCCACTCTCGATCTTTTCTCTATTTATGCTTTATCACTTATTCTTTCTATATTGCTATCTTTATTTCCCTCTCATATACGCACCCTTGCACTCTTTTATCACTCTCACTTATCACTTTACTAACTTTTTTCTCTCCAACCATATGTTACTTCTTCCTCCTCCTCTCTTCCTCTTTCATTAATTAGTCTCTCTTTATCACCTCTCTCTCTCCCGCTATCTCCATATCCCCTCTGGATCTCCCTCTCTCTACCTCTCACTCACAATCTTTTACTCTATCTTCCCTGAGTCCCTGTTCCATCTATATTTGTGTCTAATCCTCACTCCTCTCCTCCCGCTCACTCTTCAATCCTTATCTTCACTTCCACCCTTCCTCTCTCTCTCTTACTCTCTATTTCATCTCTCTTTATTGTTTTCATGCTCTCTTTTGCTCCCTCTCTATATCTCTCTTGTGCTCATTCTTCTATGACCCTCTCTTCTCTCTCTTTACTCTCACTTTCTCTCCCTTTATCTCTCACTCTCTCTCACTCCCCCCTCACCCTCTCTCTTAGTTTCTCTCACATCTTGCTCGCTCCCCTCAAAACAATCTCATTATTTATTATTTTTTTATCATAGATCTCACTTTACCCCTTGATCCCTCCCTCTTTCAATCCCCACTTCCCTCTCTGTTTCGCTCTCTCCCTATCTTACTCCTCTCTCTTCTTCTCTCCCTTTGCATCTCCCTCTCTCCTTCTCACTTATTCACTCCCTCTCCCACACTCTCATTTTTTCTATCGCTCTCTCTCATTCCCTCTCTCTTACTCCCTCTTCTCTCACTTTCTCTTTTATCAATATCTCTCTCACTCTTCCTCTCCCATTCTCTCACTCAAACTCATCCTCTCCCTCCCACTTCTCTCCTTCCTCTCTCCCTCTCTCTTCCTCTTTACCTTTCCATCTCCCTCTCTCCTTCTTTTCTTCTCACTCATTCTCTTAATCTCCCTACAAATCTCAATCTTGCTCACTATCTTTTACTCTATCTTCCTCTCTCGCTTCCTATTTATCTCTCTCCTAAATCTTTCTTTCTCTCTCTTACTCTCTCACTCCCTCTCGCTCATCAATCTCTCTTACTCTCTCCATCTATCTCCCCCATTCTCACTCTTTCCCTTACCTTGCCTTTTATCTCTCTCTTTCTATCTCTCTTCCCTTCTCACAATCCTCAATCTATATTATGTTTCTTTCTCTCACTCTCTGGCTCTCTCTTACTCTCTTTCTCTCTCATTACTCACTCTTTATCTCTATATATCCATCACTCTTTTTCACTCTCTCCCCTCTTGAAGTTAGGGACTTTGTGAGAAAGAGCGACAGAGAGAACTAAAGGAAGAGAGTTAGTGTGTGTGCGAGTGAGAGTAATGAAAGAGAGAATAATAGAAGAGAGAAAAAGAATGATAAAGAAGAAATAGAGAGCAATAGAGAAATCAAAAGGGAAGAGAGGTTAGGGAAGAGAGAACAAGAGGAAAAGGAAGAGCAAGAGAGAAAGAGAAGAAGGCATAGAGGGAGAGATGAGAGTGCATTTGTGTGTTAGAGAGAGGAGGAGAGAAGAGAGTGTGAGAGATAGTGGGAGGGAGTGGGAGTGGAGAGGGAGAGTGAAAGAGGGAAAGAAATATAGAGTGGGGATAGACAGAGAGAAAGAGTAAGAGGAGAGGAGAACAGAGTAACATAAGAGAGTAGGAGAGAGTGGGAGAGAGAGAGAATAAAGAGTGAGAAATAGAGAGGGAGGGAGTGAGATTGAGAATTAAACTAACTGAAGGGACAAAGAGACCAAGAAATAGAGACAAAAATATAGAGAAAAGTGAGGTTAGGAGAAGGAAGTGGAAGAGTGAGCGAGGGAGAGAGTAGAATGAGAGAAAGTGCAAGACAGTAGAAGAGAGAATGAAACAACAATAGTGACAGTGTGTGAGAGAGGGGGCATGATAAGGAGAGAGTATTAAAGGGTTATATTGAGAGAGAGTGAGAGAATAGATAGATAAATTTGTAAGTAGAGAAGGATAGAGATTAGAACATGATATAGAGCGGGAGAGAGAGAAAATAAAATGTGGGAATGAAATAGGGTGTGTGGAAAAAGAGCGTGAGAGAGATTGAGAAAGAGAGCATAAGAGATTGAGCTAAGAAGGGGTGGGAATGTATGACTTTGAGAGAAAGGGAGAGGGGGGAGGAAGAGTGACAGTGAAATTGAAAAGAGAATGAGGAAAGGAGAAGGGAAGAGAGAAAGCACGAGAGAGAAAGAGAGAGAGTGTGAGAGTAATCATGAGGAAGGAGAGGGAGGGAGAAGGTAAGAGTGAGTGAAATTAAAGAGAAAGACAAGAGAAAGAAAGGGAGAGAGAGTGCGAGAGACAAATAGAGAGAAGAGTGAGTGAGGAAAAAGAGAGCAAGAGAGAGAGTGAGACAGAGAGAGATGGAAAAAGTACGTGTGAGAGAAATAGATGAGAGAGAAAGAGGGAGGGAGGGAGCTTGTGAGAGAGGTAGTATAAAGTGAGAAACAATGACAAAGCGAAGAAAGTGTTAGATTGAAGAAGAGATGAAAGGAATCAGAGAAAGTGAGGAATTGAGAGAGAATTAAGAGATAAAGATCAAAATATTTAGTGAGGGAGAGACATGGAAAGATATATAAAGGAAGTGGGACAGAGTAAGAAGAAGGGTAAGGTAAACATAGTGAGATATACTGAGAGAGAAGGAGAGATGAAGGGTGGGAGTGAAGGAGGGACGGGGAGAGAGGAAGAGATGTGTGAGAGAAGGTGAGAAATAATGAGATAGAAAAGGTAGAGAGAGAAAGAGAGAGCTAATATTGGGATTGAAAGAGAGATTATGGAGAGAGGGAGAGTGGGAAAGAGTGAGGGATGGAGTGAGAGAGAGCATGCGAATAAAAGTAACATAACAGAGAGCAAAAAGCTGAGAAAGAGAGATATAATAGAGAGTGCGAGAGACAACATGAGTGGTAGTGAGGAAGAAATAGAGAGTTGAAGGAGGCCATGAGAAAGATTGAAGAGAGAGAGAGAAGGAGCAAGAGAGCGAGAGAGAGTGTGAAAGAGAAATAGTAGTGTTGGAAGATAGAGCAAGGGAGAGTGAACGAGATGGAGAGGGAGAGGGAGAGCAAAAGAGTGGTTGATAAAGAGTGGGTGAGATGAGTTGTATGGGGGAGAGAGAGGGAATAAGGGATAGAGGGTAAAGAAAAGCTTAAGTGAAAGAGGGAAGGAGGGAGGAGAGAGAGAAGAGAGAGAGCGGGAGGATGGACGAAGATAAATAGTGAGAGAAGCGAGAGCACCAATACAGAGAGTAAATGAAGAGAGAGTGAGAAAGAGCGAAGAAGGGAGTTATCTAAGTTGAAGAGAGGGAGGGAGCGATAGAAGGAGAGAGAGTATGAGAGAGATATTGGGAGATAAGAGAGTAAGGGAAAAAGGGAGATGGAGATGGAGAGCTAGCTTAAGGAGAGAGAGAGCGAGAGAGAGAAAGGGACAAAAAAAGGGAGAGAAAGAGAGGAAGAGTTAGTGAAAATTAATAGAGAGGAGAGGAGAGAAAGAGATAGTGAAGAGATATTGTGGGAAGAGAGAGGAAGTGAGAGAGAGAGAGAAAGAAAGCAATAGAGAAATAGAAAGTGATAAAAGCATAAAAGGAGAAAATAGTGACAGAGAGAGAGATTGAGAAAGAAAGAGATTGATGAAGGGAGCTAGAATGATGGAAGAAAGTGGGAGTGAGAGAGGAAGGGAGAGTGAGAGAGAAGAGAGAGTGAGAGAGAGGGGGTAGAGAATGAGAATTATTGGGAGAGAGAGGGGATGAAATGGAAGAGAGGAGAGTGTGAAAGAGAAAGAAGAGAGGGAGAGAGGGAGGGAGGGAAGGAAGTAAGAGAGTGGGTGAGAGAGGGAGAGAAAGAATGAGTGGAGAGAAAGGAGAGAGAGCAGTAGAAGAGAGATTGTGTGAGACAGAGTGAACAAGAGAGAGAAGAGAGAGCAAGAGGGTGAGAAAAAAAGATAGAATAGAGAGGGAGAGATAGAGGTAGAGTGAGAAACAGATAGATAGATAGATAAAGGGAGTAAGAGAGATTGAAGTGTGAAAGATTGAGATATAGAGAGATTGTGAGAGATGAATAGAGTAAATAGAGATAAAAATAGAGGAAAAGAGGGTTAGTGAGAGGGAAGAAGAGAAGGAGAGCAATAAAATGTGTGATATAGAGATTGTGAGAGAGAGGTTTATAGTGGATAGCGAGGGAGATGCATATGTAATGGGAGAGAGTGGATGGGAGAGATTGAGAGAGTGTGTGAAAGACGTAGGGGGAGATAGAAAGAGGGAGACAAAGAGGAAAGGAGGAAAATGGGAGAAGGAGAGAGAATGGGCGATATATGGAGAGAAAGGGTAAAAGGAATGAGAGAGAAGAAAGAGAAATAAAAGAGAGATTATGAGAGAGAGATAAAATAGAGAATGAAAAAAGAGGGATAAATTAAGAGTGAGTGATATAAAGATGAAAAGAGAGACTGGGAGAGAAAGAGCGAGAGACAAAATAAGAAGAAGAGAGAGTGTGTGTATGTGGGTGAGTGAGAGTAATGTAAAAGGGAATAATAGAAGAGAGCTAGAAAGATAGTTAAAAATAGAGAGAGAGAGGGAGTGAGAGAGATTGAAGAGAGAGGGAACGAGAGAGGTAGGAAGAGGGAGAGAGAAGTAAAGAGAGGAGAGTCTGAAGGAAGATTGAGCAAGAGAGAGTGAGCTAAAAGAAAAGAAGAAGATAATTAAGAGGAGTGAGAGAGAGAGGGAGATGGAGGGGATGAGAGGGAGAGAGAGAGACATGAGAGAGAGATGTGTGTGGTCGATAGTGAAGGAGACAGAGTGCAAAGAGAGAGGGAATATATAGCAATAGAAGAGATGGTAAGACCCAGCAAGAGAGAGAATTGAAAAGAGAGGGAGAGAGGGAGTACGAGTGTGTGAAATTGAGGAGAAAGAGAGGGGGAGAAAGAGAGAGACAACAATAAGGAAATCGAGACAGAAGAGAGGTAAGGGAAGATAGAACAAAAGAAAAAAGGAAGAGCAAGAGAGAATGAGGAGGAGATAATAAGTAATAGAGTGTTAGATAGAGAGAAAGAAATGGAGCTAAAGATAGTTAAAGGGAGAGTGATTGAAAGAGTGAGAGATTGTATAAGTGTGTGATATAGAGAAAGAAGAGATCAATAAAAGGGAGACCTAGATATGAAAAGATTGAGGAAGTGAGAAAGATAGAGGGAGAAAGAAAGACCGATGAAGAGAATAAGAGTGAGAGAGTCAAAGAGATCTTGAGAGAAAAGAATATAAGAGAGTCAAGTAGAGTGAGGGACAAGAAGGAAAAGATATAATAACAGAGCTGAAAGGGGGAGAGGGTGTGAGAGAGGGAGGGAGAGAAGAGATAGACTGAGAGTGACAAAATGAAAGAGAGAGTGGGGGAGGGAGCAAGAGAGAATTACAGATAGAGAGATAGAGTGAGAACAAGAGTAAGGAAAGAGAGTGAGAGATAGGGATGATAGAGAGGGAGGGAGGGAGAAAGAGTGAGAGAGAAGTTTAAGTGTAAGTGAGAAATAATGAGAGAGAGAAGAGAGAAGGATTGACAAAGATAGAAGTTGGAGAGCGAGAGATAGAGAGTGTGTGGGAGGGATGGGGATGGATTGAGAAAGAGAAAGATAGAGAGAGGGTGTGAGCGAGATTTAAGAGTGAAACATTGATATAGAGATAGATTGAAAGAGAGAAGTAGAGAGAGAAAAGTTATTGAGAAAAAATATAGCAAGAGATGGTTAATGAGAGGGACAGAGGGAAGGGAGCAAGCGAGGGTTAGTGAAAGAGAGATAAAGAGAAGGAGAGCAAGTGAATGAGTGAGAGAGTGATCAAAAGAGAGAGATTGAGAGAGATAGGAGGATGTAGAGATAGAGGGAGAGAGTAGAAGGGAGAGAGTGAGAGAGTGTGAAAGAGGGAGGGGAGAGAGAGAAAGTGGCAGACATAAAGAGGGAGAGAGTTGAGGATATATTGAGGGAATAACTGAAAAGAATGAGAGTGAAGAGAAACAAATAAAAGGTAGATTACGAGAGAGAGAGAGAGAGAGAGAGAGAGAGAGAATAGAAAACGAGAAAGATAGAGGGGCGTGTTAAGAAAGAGTGATATGGAGATGAAGAGACAGACTGGGAGAGAAAGTGTGAGAGAGAGAGACAGAGAGACTGTGTGTGTGTGAGTGAGAGTAATAGAACTGAGAATAATAAAAGAGAGGGAAAGAATGATAGAGAATAAATATTGAAAAATAGATAGAGGGAGGGAGTGAGAGAGATTGAAGAGAGAGGGAACGAGAGAGGAAGAGAGATGAAGTGAAAAATAGAGAGAAGAGAATGTGTAGGAAGATATAGCTGGAGAGAGTTAGCTAGAGAAAAAGAGGGAGGGAGAATAAAAGAATGCGAGAGAGAGAGACGGGGAGGGAAAGATTTAGTGAGCAAGTGAGAGAGGGAGATGAAGGGGATGAGAGGGAGAAAGAGGAGGAAGGGAGGGAGAGTAAGTGATTAAGAGGGTAGAGGTGGCGGGATGCAAGAGAGAGAGTGTGTGGGGGATAGAGGAGGAGAAAGAGTGAGAAGAGAGAGAGAATATGTAGCAATGGAAGGGACATTAAAAGTGGGAGGGAGTAAGAGTAAGTGAAATTGAGGAGAAAGAGTGAAAGAAAGAAAGAGAGAGAGAACAATAAAGAAATCGAGAGAGAAGGGAGATGAAGGAAGTGAGAATAAGAGAAATAGGAAGATCAACAGAGAAGATGAGGAAGGGAAAGAGGGAAAAAAGAGAGAGTGCATGTGAGAGAGAGAGAGAAGGAAGAGAAGAGAGTGAGAGGGAGAGCATGCTAGTGTGGGGAGAATTAGTAAGAGGAGATGAGAATAGAGTAATTATCAGAGAGTAAGAGAGAGAGTGAGAGAAAGCATAGTGTTAGAAGGAGAGGGGAGGGAATGAGCGTGAGATTTAAATTGACTAAAGAGACAGAGTGACCAAGAAATAGAGACAAAAATAGAGAGATAAGTGTGGGTAAGGGAATGAAGAGCAAGAAAGGAAGGAGAGAGAGAATGGAGCGAGCGCGTGAATTGAGAAGAGAATGAAAGAGCAGAGTGAAAGAGGAGCAAGAGATGGGGATGTGAGAAAGAGAGAGTAATAAAATGTTAGATGGAAAGAGTGTGAGAGAATAGATAGATAAATTGGTAGCTACAGAGAGAGAAAGAGATAGGAACATGAGTTGGAGGGGTAAAGAGAAAATAAAATAGCGAGAAAGAAATGCAAAGTGTGGGAAGAGAGCGAGAGAAATTGGGAAAGAGAAGAGAAAGATAGAGAATAGCGGAGATGTGTGAGAAATATTGGTAGAGGGAGAGAGGGAGCGAGAGGGGAAGAGCGAGATAGAGTGACAGAGAGAAAGAGTAAGGGGAGAGAAGAATATAGTAGCATTTGAGAGTAAGAGGGAGAGGAAGAGAGAGAATAAAGAGTTAGAAAGGGAAAGAATAGAGTAAGAGTGAGATTTGAATTGAATAAAGGGGGAGAAGGCCAAGGAATAGAGACAAAAAAGCGAAAAGAGAGAGTAAGGGAAGAAAGAGCAAGAGAGAGGGAGAGAGAGATAAAATGAGAGAGAGCACAAGAGAGAAGAAGAGAATAAGGAAGGACAAGAGCGAAAGAAGAGTGGGAGAGGGGTGGTGTGAAAAGTGAAGGTAATGAAGAGTTAAATTAAGAGAAAGCGAGAGAAGTGATTGATAATTTGGTTGACTGAGAGAAAGATAAAAATAAAGTGGGAAGAGAGAAAATAAATTAGTGATAATGAAAAGGAGATGAGGGAAAAGACAGTAAGAGAGATAGAGAAAGAGAGATTAACATATTGAGATAGAGAAAATGTGAGAATATATGGGTTTGAGAGAAAGGGAGAAAAGGGGAGGGAGGAAGAGTGGCAGTGAAATTGAAAAGAGAGAGAGAGCTAGGGAGAAAGGGATAGAAAAGAGAAAGAGAAAGTAGGAGGGAGGGAAGCAATAGATAGTGAGAGAGAGAGAGTGGGGGTAGATGGAGAGAAAGAGTGAGGGAGAGAATGGAAGATAGAGAGAGTGAGAGAGAATGAGGGATTGAGTGAGAGAAAGAGAGAGAATGAAAGACAACATAAGAGTGAACAAAAGATCGAGAAAGAGAGAGCGAAAGACAACATAGTGTTAAAAAGAGCATTAGTGGTAAAGAAAAAGAAATAGAGAGTTAGAGGGAGAAGATTGAAGAGTGAGGGAAGAAGACAAGGAGAAAGAGTGTGAGGGAGAAATAGAGAGTGCTCAAAGAGAGTGCATGTGTGTATGAGAGAGAAGAGAGTGTGATAGATAGTAGGAGCAGAAGAGAGAGTGTCAGAGAGGGAGAGCAAGTTAGAGTTGTGGATAGATTAAGAGAAAGAATAAGAGAAGAGGAGAATAGAGTAGTATAAGAGAGTAAGGGAGAAAGGGAGAGTAAGATAATAAGAGTGAGAAGGAGAGAGGGAGGGAGTAAGCGTGAAATTTAAGTTGAATAAAGAGACAAAGGGACCAAGAAATAGAGTCAAGAATAGAGATAAAAGTGAGGGTAAGGAAATAAAAAGCAAGAGAGAAGGAGATGAAGAGATAAAATGAGATAGAGTGCGAGAGAAGAAGAGAGAACGGAAGAGCACGAGTGAAATAGGAGTAGGAGAGAGGGGATGCAGAAAGAGAGAAATAAAGTGTTAGAAGGTGAGAGAGTGAGTGAATAGATGGATAAATTGGTAGATATAGAGAGAGAAAGAGATAGGAACATGAGATGGAGGGGGAGAGACAAAATAAAATAGTGAGAAAGAAACGTAGAGTGTGGGAAGAGAGAGCGAGAGAGATCGAGAATGAGAGTAGAGAAAAATAGAGGATAGAAGAAGGTGTGTGAGAAATATTAGTAGGGAGAGAGGGAGAGAGAGGGGAAGTGCAAGATAGAGTGGGGATAGGTAGAGAGGAAGAGTAACAGGACTGGTGAATAGAGTAACATTAGAGAGTAAGAGAGAGAGGAAGAGAGAATAGAGAGAGAAAAGGAGAGGAATCGAGTAAGAGAGAGATTTAAATTGAATAAAAGGAGTGAGTGACCAAGAAATAAAGAAAAATAAGCAAAAAGGGAGAATAAGGGAAGAAAGAGCGAAAGAGAGGGAGGGAGAGAGAGAAAATGAGAGAGAACACGAGAGAGAAGAAGAGATAAAAGAAGAACAAGAGTGAAAGTGGAGCGGGAAAGAGGTTGTGGGAGAAGTAATAGTAATGAAGGGTTCGATTAAAAGAATGTGAGAGAATAGATTGATAAATTGGTTGACAGAGAGAAATATAGAGATAAAAGCTTGAGATTGAGGGGAAGAAAGAAAATAAATTAGTGAGAATGAAATGGAAAGTGGGGGGAAAAGACAGCGACAGAGATCGAGAAGGAGATCTTAAGGAATTGAGATAGATAAAGTGTGAGAATGTATGGGTTTGAGAGAAAGAGAGGGGAGAGGGAGGAAGAGTGACAGTGAACTTGAAAAGAGAGAGAGTGAGCTCGAGAGAAAGGGAGAGAAAAGAGAAAGAGAGTGGGAAGAATGGAAATAATAGAAAGGGAGAAAGAGAGTGGGGGATAGAGGGAGAGAAAGAGTGAGGGAGAGAGTGGGAGAGAGGGAGAGCGAGAGAGAGTGGGTGATTGAGTGAGAGAGAGAATAAATGGCAACATAAGTGAGAACAAATGACCAAGAAAGAGCAATATAGTAGAGAGTGTTAGAGAGAGCATTAGTAGTAAAGAAAAAGAAATTGAGAGATAAAGGTGTTCGTAAGAAAGATTGAAGAGCGAGAGGGAGCAAGAGAGGGACAAAGAGGGTGAGAGAGAATAGAGAGTCCTGGAAGATAGAGTAAGGGAGATTGAGCAAGAAGGGGAGAAAGAGCTAGAGCAAAAGAATGGATGATAAAGAGTGAGGGTGAGGAGTTGTAAAGGGAGATAGGGAGAGTGAAGGGAGAGAGGTCGAGAAAGTACGATAGAGAGAGAAAAGAAATGTTTGAGTGAGAGAGGGAAGAGGAGAGAAGAGAGTGATAGAGTGGGAGGATGGACGAAATGAAATAATGAGAGAAGAGGGAGCAGTAGTACAGAGAGTAAATGAGAGAGAGATAACAAAAAGTGAGAAAGCGAGAAGAAGCGAGTAAGTTAAGTTGAAGAGAGGGAGGGAGTGACAGAAGGAGAGAGAGGGAAATTGAGAGAGAAGAGAGTGAAGGAAATAGGAGATGAAGACAGAGAGGTAGAGTGAGTGCGAGAGAGAGTGAGAGAGAGAGATAGAAAAAAGGGTGAGAAAGAGTAAGAGTGAGAGTGAAATTTAATAGAGAGAGAAGGAAAGTAGAAGTGAGAAGGAGTGAAAGAAATCAAGAGAGGGAGTAAGAGAGAATGTTTGTGGGGTAGTGGGTGAGAAAAAATCAAAGTAGAGAGACCTTTAGGATACAAAGAAAGAGAGAGACAACAAAGAGTGAGAAAGAGAGAGAGGAGTGAGAAAGATTTAAGTGAAAGGGAGTGATGAAGGGAGAGAGAGAGAGGAAGAGAGAAGAGAGTGGAGGAATATAGAGTAAGAGGGAATGAGTTAGAGGGAGACAGGGACGGAAAGGTTGAGGGCAAGTGCATGGGAGGGATAGAGGGAGAGAAAGAGAGAGATTGTGTGTGGGAGAGAGGGGACAAGTGAGAGAGAAGGGGAGGAGAGAGAGAGTAGGAGGGAGTAAGGAATAGAGGAAGAGAAAGTGAGAGGAGAGTGAAAAGAATGATGAAGAAAAGAAAGTGTAAAAGAGAGAATTAAGACCGAGAAAGAGAGAAGGAGGGAGTAAGTGAGAATGAAATTAAATAGAATGGGAGCAAAAAGGAGAGAGAAATGAATGAGTGAGGAAAGAGAGCAAAAGAGAAGAAGCGGGAGGGAAAATGAGAGAAGCAATAAGATTGAGAAGAACGAGAGAGAAAGAGGAGAGGAGGATAATAAGTGGGAGAGAGGGACAAATAAATAGGGGAGGCTGAGTGATATTTTAAGAGAGGGTATATATATATCTATAAATTAGGTCTATAGAGGAAGAGAGAGAGGGACGGAGAGTGAGAATGAGAGTTTCTGGGAAAGGGAGTAATAGAAAGAGTTAGGAGAAAAAGAAATAGGAGAGAGGGAGGAAAAAAAAGCAAGAAGGAAATGTAGAATATGGAAGAGACAAAAAAAAAGCAAAGAAGGGAAATGACGGGATTTGAAAGAGAGATAAAGTGGGAGAAGGTATGAGGTCTGAAAAAAAAGGAGGGAAAAAAAAGAGGGGGTAGTTAGAACGCATTCAAGCGAGAGAGAAAGTGAACAAGTGAGAGAGAGAGATTGGAGCAAGGGAAAAAGAAGAGAGGGGGAAGTTAGAGAGAGAAAATAAGTTCATGAAAGTTAGGGAGAGTGAGGGAATGTAAGAGACACAAGAAGTGAGTCAGAGGAAGAGAAAAAAAGTGAGGAAAAGAAAGAGAAAATGAAAGAGAGAGGAAGTGGGGGATAGATAATGGAGAGTGTGATAGAGATAAAGATAGGGAGAAGTTCCTTTTATCTCTCTTTTTCTTTCTTTAACCACTCATGCTCTCTCTCGCATTCTTTATTTTATCTATCATTTTATTGTTCTTTTGCTCTCTTCTTTGTTTCTCTTTATTCGTGTTTTTTCTCTCACTCTATCCCTCACTATCTCATTCTCCCTCTCCCCTACTTCTCTCTTATTCAAGTCCACTCTCAGCTATCTCTTAGTCTTTCTATCTCTACCTCTTCTCCCCTTATATCTCTCTCTTTCTACCTCTCACTCACTATCTTTTGCTCTACCCCGCATGAGTATCTCTTCTCTCTCTATGTTTGCCTTACTCCCTCTCACTCCCTCCCTCCCGCTCATTCTTCAGTCCCTATCTTCACTCCCTCTCTTGTTCTCTCTCCCTATTTCATCTCTCTTGTTATTTCTTTGATGACTTTTGCCCTCTCTCTCTCTCTCTCTTTCTCTTTCCTCTATCTCCCTCTCTTATCGTTCTTTATTCACTCTTTCAATCCCTATATTTCTTGCTCTCTCACACACTCTCTCTCCCTCACAAACACTCTCTCAAATGCTCTCACATTTTGCTCTCTCCCCTCATATCCATCTCCTTATTTATTATTTTCCCTCATACATCTCTCTTTCCTCCTCAATCCCTCCCTCTTTAAATCTCTCCTTACCTCTCTTTCTCCATCTCTCTCTATCTCACTTTTCCTCTGTCTCTCTCTCCTCTTACACTCACTAATTCACTCCTTTTTCCTTCCTATCTTTTCTCTATCACTATCTCTCAATCCCTCTTTCTTTACTCTTCTATCATTTTCACTTTTCTCTACCCGCCCATTCTCTCCCTCTCTCACTCTATCTTTTCCCTCACTGCCTCTTCACTCTATTGCTCTCTCACACTCTCTCCCTTTCTTGGTCCCTCTTCCTCTGTCTTCAGTTTCAATCTCACTCTTACTCCCTCACAAGCTCTCTCTTTCTCGCTCCATGATCACTCTCTCTTACTTACTCTCTTCGATTGCTTACTCTCCCCCTCTCTCTTGCTTCCATCCCTCCCTCTCTCACCCTCTCCCCCTCTCTTTCTCTTCCACACACACTCCCTCCCTTTCTCCGTCTCATTCTATAATAATTTATATGCCTCTCTTCCCTACTTAATCTCATTCTCTACCACCACTCTCCCTCGCTATAACTTTCTCTTTATATCTTTCATCGCTCTCTGTTCTCTCTCACTTTCTCTTCCTCTCTCACTCCCACTCTCTTCAACCTCACTCACTTCCTCCCTCTATCTCTCACATTCTCACTCTCTCCCACTCTCGCTCTTTTCTCTATTTATGCTTTATCAAATATTCTTTCTATATTTCTATCTTTTTTTCCCTCTCACATACGCACGCTTGCACTCATTTATCACTCTCACTTATCACTTTACTCACTTTTTCTCTCCAACCATCGGTCACTTCTTCCTCCCCCTCTCTTCCTCTATCATTAATTAGTCTCTCTCTCTATCACCATCTCTCCTCCATCTATCTCCATATCCGCTCTAGATCTCCCTCTCTCTACCTCTCACTCACAATCTTTTACTCTATCTTCCTTGAGTCCCTCTTCCATCTATATTTGTGTCTAATCCTCACCCCTCTCCTCCCGCTCACTCTTCAATCCTCATCTTCACTTCCACCTTTCCTCTCTCTCTCTTACTCTCTATTTCATCTCTATTTATTGTTCTCATGCTCTCTTTTGCTCCCTCTCTATATCTCTCTTGCTCTTTCTTCTATGACCCTCTCTTCTCTCTCTTTACTCTCACTTTCTCTCCCTTTATCTCTCACTCTCTCTCACTCCTCCCTCGCCCTCTCTCTTAGTTTCTCTCACATCTTGCTCTCTCCCCTCATAACCATCTCATTATTTATAATTTTTTTATCACAGATATCACTTTACCTCTTGATCCCTACCTATTTCAATCCCCACTTCCCTCTTTGTTTTTCTCTCTCCCTATCTTACTCCTCTCTCTTCCTCTCTCCCTCTGCATCTCCCTCTCTCCTTCTCACTTATTCACTCCCTCTCCCGCCCTCTCATTTTTTCTATCGCTCTCTCTCTCTCATTCCCTCTCTCTTACTCCCTCTTCTCTCACTTTCTCTTTTATCGATATCTCTCTCACTCTTCTCTCCCATTCTCTCACTCAAACTCATCCTCTCCCTCTCGCTTCTCTCCTTCCTCACTCCTTATGTCAATCTCTCTCCCTTTCCATCTCCCTCTCTCCTTTCCTTCTCACTCATTCTCTTAATCTCCCTCCCAATCTCAATCTTGCTCACTATCTTTTGCTCTCTCTTCCTCTCTCGCTTCCTCTCTTGCTTCCTATTTGTCTCTCTCTTAAATCTTTCTTTCTCTCTCTCACTCTCTCACTCCCTCTCACTCATCAATCTCTCTTACTCTCTCCATCTATCTCCCACTTTCTCACTCTCTCCCTTACCTTGCCTTTTATCTCTCTCTTTCTAGCTCTCTTCCTTTCTCACAATGTCTCACTCTCTATTATATTTCTTTCTCTCACTCTCTGGCTCTCTCTTATTCTCTTTCTCTCTCTTTACTCACTCTTTATCTCTGTATATCCATCACTCTTTTTCACTCTCTTCCCTCCGGAAGTGAGGGACTGGGTGAGAAAGAGCGACGGAGAGAACTAGAGGAAGAGAGAGTGTCTGTGCGAGTGAGATTGATGAAAGAGAGAATAATAGAAGAGAAAAAAAGAATGATAGAGAATAAATAGTGAGCAATAGAGAAATCAAAAGGAAAGAGAGGTGAGGAAAGAGAGAACAAGATGAAAAGGAAGAGCAAGAGAGAAAGTGAAGAAGGCATAGAGGGAGAGATGAGAGTGCATGTGTGTGTTGGAGAGAGGAGGAGAGAAGAGTGTGTGAGAGATAGTGGGAGGGGAAGTGGCAGTGGGAGAGGGAGAGGGAGAGTGAGAGAGGGAAAGCAATATAGAGTGGGGGATAGACAGAAAGAGTAAGAGGAGAGGAGAACAGAGTAACATAAAAGAGTAGGAGAGAGTGGGAGAGAGAGAATAAAGAGTGAGAATTAAAATAACTAAAGGGACAAAGAGACCAAGAAATATAGACAAAAATATAGAGAAAAGTGAGGGTAGGAGAAGGAAGTGGAGGAGTGAGGGAGGGAGAGAGATAGAATGAGAGAGAGTGCAAGACAGTAGAAGGGAGAATGAAACAACAATAGTGACAGAGTAGGAGAGGGGGCGTGAGAAGGAGAGAGGAATAAAGTTTTATATTGAAAGAGAGTGAGAGAATATATAGATACATTTGTAAGTAGAGATGGATAGAGATTAGAACGTGGTATAGAGTGGGATAGAAAGAAAATAAAAAGCTGGAACGAAATGGGGTGTGTGGAAAAAGAGAGAGAGAGAGAGATTGAGAAAGAGAGCTTAAGAGATTGAGCTAAAAAAGGGTCAGAATGTATGGCTTAGAGAGAAAGGGAGAGAGGGGGAGGAAGAGTGACATTGAAATTGAAGAGAGAATGAGGAGAGGAGAAGGGAAGGGAAGAGAGAAAGTACGAGAGAGAAAGAGAGAGAGTGTGAGAGTAATCATGAAGAAAGGGAGGGAGGGAGAAGGTATGAGTGAGTGTAATTAAAGAGAAAGAGAAGAGAGAGAGGGAGACAGAGTGCGAAAGACAAATTGAGAGAAAAGTGAGGAAAAGAGAGCAAGAGAGAGAGTGAGACAGAGAGAGACGAAAAAAGTGCATGTGAGAGAAATAGATGAGAGAGAAAGAGGGAGGGATGGAGTCAAATAGGGAGGGAGGGAGCTTGTGAGAGAAATTTAGTATAAAGTTAGAAACAATGAGAAAGCGAAGAAAGTCTTAGATTGAAGAAGAGATGAAAGGAAATAGAGAAAGTGAGGAAGCAACAAAGAATTAAGAGATAAAGAGCAAGAGATTTAGTGAGGGAGAGATAGCGAAAGATATATAAAGGAAGTGGGACAGAGTGAGAAGAAGGGTAAGGTAAACAGAGTGAGATACACTGAGAGAGAATGAGAGAGGGAGGGTGAGAGTGAAAGAGGGAGGGGGAGAGAGGAAGAGATGTTAGAGAGAAGGTGAGAAATAATGAGAGATAGAAAAGACAGAGAGAGAAAGAGAGAGCTGAGATTGGGATTGAAAGAGAGAGTATGGAGAGAGGGAGAGTGGGAAACAGTGAGGGATGGAGTGAGAGAGAGCGTGAGAATAAAGAGCAACATAACAAAGAGCAAAAAGCTGAGAAAAAGAGATATAATAGAGTGTGAGAGACAACATGAGTGGTAGTGAGGAAGAAATAGAGAGTTGAGGGAGGCCATGAGAAAGATTGAAGAGAGAGAGTGTGAAACAAAAATTAGTAATGTTTGAAGAAAGAGCAAGGGAGAGTGAACGAGATGGAGAAAGAGAGGGAGAGCAAAAGAGTGGTTGATAAAGAGTGAGAGAGATGAGTTGTATGGGGAGAGAGAGGGAATAAGGGAGAGAGGGAGATGGAAAGAGGGAGAGAGGGATAAAGAAAAGCTTAAGTGAGAGAGGGAAGGAGGGAGAATTGAGAGAAGAGAGAGAGTGGGAGAATGGACGAAGGGAAATAGTGAGAGAAGCGGGAGCACCAGTACAGAGAGTAAGTGAAGAGAGATAACAAAGAGTGAGAAAGAGAGAAGAAGGGAGTGAGCTAAGTTGAAGGGATGGAGGGAGCGACAGAAGGAGAGAGAGAATGAGAGAGAAATTGGGAGATAAGAGAGTGAGGGAAAAAGGGATATGGAGATAGAGAGGTAGAGTGAGGGGGAGAGAGAGCGAGAGAGAGAAAGGGACAAAAAAAGATTAAGAGAAAGAAAGGAAAAGTGAGTGAAAGTTAATAGAGAGAAGGAGAGAGAAAGAGAGAGGGAAGAGATATTGTGGGAAGAGAGAGGAAGTGAGAGGGTGTGAAAGAAAGCAATAGAGAAATAGAAAGTCGTAAAAGAATGAAAGGAGAAAATAGTGACGGAGGGAGAGAGTAAGAAAGAAAGAGATTGACAAAAAGAGCCAGAAGGATGGAAGAGAGTGAGAATGAGAGAGGAAGGGGGAGTGAGAGAGAGAGAGTGGGGGTAGAGAATGAGAATTATTGGGAGAGAGAGGGGATGAATTGGAAGAGAGGAGGAGAGTGTGTGAGAGAGAAAGAAGAGAGGGAGAGAGGGAGGGAGGGAAGGAAGCAAGAGAGAGGGTGAGAGAGGGAGAGAAAGAATGAGTGGAGAGAGAGGAGAGAGAGCGATAGAAGAGAGAGTGTGTGAGACAGTGTGAACATGGTGAGAAAGTGAGAGGACATGAGGGAGTAAGAGTGAGAATGAAATTGAAGAGAGTGGAAAAGGGAGCATGAAAGGAAGAGAGTGTTGGGGAAGAGAGAGCAGAACATAAGGAAAGAGTGGAGAGAGGTAGAGAGTAGAAAAGAGAGAGATAGAGAGAGGGAATGAGAGAGATTGAAGAGTTAAAGACTGAGATAGAGAGAGATCATGAGAGAAAAAATTGAGAGAGAAAAGAGATTTTAAAAAATAGTGCAAGAGAGGGTTGGCTAGATGGACAAAGGGATGGATAGTAAGAAAATGACTGAGAGAGATCTAGAAAGAGAGAGAGAGAGAGAGTGGGATGCATTGGTAGAGGGAGAGAGAGTGTGTGTGAAAGAGAGAGAGGGAGACATAGAAAGGGAAGAAAAGTGAAAGAGAGAGAGAGAGAGAGTTAGGGATAAAGGAGAGTATAAAAGAGAGTATAACATTAAAAAAGAGGGTAGAGAATGAGAAAGAGAGAGAGAGGGAGAGAGAATAATAAAGAGGAGGATAGAGAGAAAAGAGAGAAAGATGGAGAGAGGTAGAGAGTGAGCAAAAAGAACAAGAGAGTAAGTGAGAGTGAGATAGATAGTATGAAATGGAACTTAATAGGGTGAGAGCGAGAAAATTTGAGAGAGAGTGTATGAGTGTATGACATGGAGAGAGAAGAGTGTGTGTGTTGGAGAGAGAGGAGGAGAGAAGAGTGTGTGAGAGATAGTGGGAGTGGGAGAGAGAGAGTGAGAGAGGGAAAGCAATATAGAGTGGGGCATAGACAGAAAGAGTAAGAGGAGAGGAGAACAGAGTAACATAAGAGAGTAGGAGAGAGTGGGAGAGAGAGAATAAAGAGTGAGAATTAAACTAACTAAAGGGATAAAGAGACCAAGAAATATAGACAAAAATATTGAGAAAAGTGAGGGTAGGAGAAGGAAGTGGAGGAGTGAGGGAGGGAGAGCGATAGAATGAGAGAGAGTGCAAGACAGTAGAAGGGAGAATGAAACAACAATAGTGACAGAGGAGTAGGAGAGGGGCGTGAGAAGGAGAGAGTAATAAAGGTTTATATTGAAAGAGAGTGAGAGAATAGATAGATACATTTGTAAGTAGAGATGGATAGAGATTAGAACATGGTATAGAGTGGGAGAGAAAGAAAATAAAAAGTTGGAACGAAATGGGGTGTGTGGAAAAAGAGAGTGAGAGAGATTAAGAAAGAGAGCTTAAGCGATTGAGCTAAGAAAGGGTGAGAATGTATGGCTTAGAGAGAAAGGGAGAGAGTGGGAGGAAGAGTGACAGTGAAATTGAAGAGAGAATGAGGAAAGGAGAAGGGAAGAGAGAAAGTACGAGAGAGAAAGAGAGAGAGAGGGTGAGAGTAATCATGAGGAAAAGGAGGGAGGGAGAAGGTATGAGTGAGTGTAATTAAAGAGAAAGAGAAGAGAAAGAGAGAGAGACAGAGTGCGAAAGACAAATTGAGAGAAAAGTGAGGAAAAAGAGAGCAAGAGAGAGTGAGACAGAGAGAGACAAAAAAAGTGCGTGTGAGAGAAATAGATGAGAGAGAAAGAGGGAGTGATGTAGTCAAATAGGGAGGGAGGGAGCTTGTGAGAGAAATTTAGTATAAAGTTAGAAACAATGAGAAAGCGAAGAAAGTGTTAGATTGAAGAAGAGATGAAAGGAATTAGAGAAAGTGAGGAAACAACAGAGAATTAAGAGATAAAAAGCAAGAGATTTAGTGAGGGAGAGACAGGGAAAGATATATAAAGGAAGTGGGATAGAGTGAGAAGAAGGGTAAGGTAAACAGAGTGAGATATACTGAGAGAGAATGAGAGAGGGAGGGTGAGAGTGAAAGAGGGAGGGGGAGAGAGGAAGAGATGTGAGAGAGAAGGTGAGAAATAATGAGAGATAGAAAAGGCAGAGAGAGAAAGAGAGAGCTGAGATTGGGATTGAAAGAGAGAGTATGGAGAGACGGAGAGTGGGAAAGTGTGAGGGATGGAGTGAGAGAGCGTGAGAATAAAGAGCAACATAACGAGAGCAAAAAGCTGAGAAAGAGAGATATAATAGAGTGTGACGAGACAACATGAGTGGTAGTGAGGAAGAAATAGAGAGTTGAGGGAGGCCATGAGAAAGATTGAAGAGAGAGAGAGGGAGCAAGAGAGCGAGAGAGAGTGTGAAACAAAAATTAGTAATGTTGGAAGATAGAGCAAGGGAGAGTGAACGAGATTGAGAGGGAGAGGGAGAGCAAAAGAGTGGTTGATAAAGAGTGAGAGAGATGAGTTGTATGGGGAGAGAGAGAGGGAATAAGGGAAAGAGGGAGATGGAAAGAGGGATAAAGAAAAGCTTAAGTGAGAGAGGGAAGGAAGGAGAATTGAGAGAAGAGAGAGAGTGGGAGAATGGACGAAGGGAAATAGTGAGAGAAGCGGGAGCACCAGTACAGAGAGTAAGTGAAGAGAGATACAAAGAGTGAGAAAGAGAGAAGAAGGGAGTGAGCTAAGTTGAAGGGATGGAGGGAGCGACAGAAGGAGAGAGAGAATGAGAGAGAAATTGGGAGATAAGAGAGTGAGGGAAAAAGGGATATGGAGATAGAGAGGTAGAGTGAGGGGAGAGAGAGCGAGAGAGAGAAAGGGACAAAAAAAGATTAAGAGAAAGAAAGGAAGAGTGAGTGAAAGTTAATAGAGAGAGGGAGAGAAAAGAGAGAGAGAAGAGATATTGTGGGAAGAGAGAGGAAGTGAGAGGGTGTGAAAGAAAGCAATAGAGAAATAGAAAGTGGTAAAAGCATGAAAGGAGAAAATAGTGACAGAGGGAGAGAGTAAGAAAGAAAGAGATTGACGAAGGGAGCCAGAAGGATGGAAGAGAGTGAGAATGAGAGAGGAAGGGGGAGTGAGAGAGAGAGTGTGGGTAGAGAATGAGAATTATTGGGAGAGAGAGGGAATGAATTGGAAGAGAGGAGGAGAGTGTGTGAGAGAGAAAGAAGAGAGGGAGAGAGGGAGGGAGGGAAGGAAGCAAGAGAGTGGGTGAGAGAGGGAGAGGAAGTATGAGTGGAGAGAGAGGAGAGAGAGCAGTAGAAGAGAGAGTGTGTGATACAGTGTGAACATGGTGAGAAACTGAGAGGACATGAGGGAGTAAGATTGAGAATGAAATTGAAGAGAGTGGAAAAGGGAGCATGAAAGGAAGAGAGTGTTGGGGAAGAGAGAACAGAACAGAAGGAAAGAGTGGAGAGAGGTAGAGAGTAAAAAAGAGAGAGATAGAGAGAGGGAATGAGAGAGATTGAAGAGTTAAAGACTAAGATAGAGAGAGATCATGAGAGAAAAAATAGAGAGGGAAAAGAGATTTAAAAAAATAGTGCAAGAGAGGGTTGGCTAGATGGACAGAGGGATGGATAGTAAGAAAATGACTGAGAGAAATCTAGAAAGATAGAGAGAGAGAGAGTGGGATGCATTGGTAGAGGGAGTGAGAGTGTGTGTGAAAGAGAGAGAGGGAGACATAGAAGGGAAGGAAAGTGAAAGAGAGAGAGAGAGAGAGACAGAGAGAGTTAGGGATAAAGGACAGTATAATAGAGAATATAACATTAAAAAAGAGGGTAAAGAATGAGAAAGAGAGAGAGAGGGAGAGAGAATAATAAAGAGGAGGATAGAGAGAAAAGAGAGAAAGATGGAGAGAGGTAGAGAGTGAGCGAGAAAGAACAAGAGAGTAAGTGAGAGTGAGATAGATAGCATGAAATGGAACTAAATAGGGTGAGAGCGAGAAAATTTGAGAGAGAGTGTATGAGTGTATGAGATTGGAGAGAGAAGAGTGACCTGCATAAGGGATACCTAGATAGGGCAAGAATGATGGAGTGAGAATGATAGAGGGAGAGAGTGAGAGTGATAAGGAGAACATAAGTGAGAGAGAAAAAGAGATCTAGAGAGAAGAATGAAATGAGAGTGAAGGAGAAAAAAGATATAAGACAGGGAATGAGAGAGGGACAAGAGAGAAAAAAATCTATTAGGAGATTGGGATGGGAGAGAAAGTGTGATGAGGAAGGGAACAAAAGGAGAGAGATATATAGTTAGAGAATGAGAGAGTGAGAACAAGAGTAAGGAAAAGAGAGTGAGAGATAGAGGAGGCAGATAGGGGGAGGGAGAGAGGGAAACAAAAGTGTGAGAGAATATGAGAAGCAATGAGAGAGAGGGATTGAGAGAGATAAAAGTTTGAGAGCAAGAGAGATATGTAAATAGAGAAGAGAGGTGAGAATAAGAGTAAGGAAAAGAGAGTGAGAGATAGAGGAGGCAGAGAGAGGGAGATAGAAGTGTGAGAGAACTTGAGAAGAAATGAGAGAAATAAGAGAGAGGGATTGAGAGAGATAAAACTTGGAGCACACGAGAGAGAGTACGTATGGGGGATAGGGAGAGAAAGATTGAGCAAAGAAAGATATTGTGTGTGAGTGTGTGTGAGGAAGGGAGAGTGAGAGAGAAACATTGGAGAAAGAGTTAGCGAAGTGTGAGCAAAAGAGAGAAAGAAAGAGAACAGATATTGAGAAAGAGAGAGGAAGGCAGCGAAGGAGGAAGAGAGTATGAGAGAGATATAGGGAGAGAAGGAAGGCGAGGGAAGGTATAGAAAGAGGGAGTGATGGAGGGATAATAAGAGAATGAGAGAGAGAATGAGTGAGAGATGGAGAGAGAGGGAGGGCAGGAAGGGAAAGTTGGAGAGAGCGTGAGAAAGAGAGAGAGGAAGGAGGGAAATGAGAGAAATAGAGAAAGAGAGTGTGGGGATAGAGGAAGAGAAAGAGTGAGAAGGGTAAGAGAGAAATTGATTGAGAATAAAGAATGAGAGCGAGATGGAAATAAAAAGTGGGAGAGAGAATAAAGTGTATGAAACAGATAAAGAGAGGGAGTAGGAGGTAGAGTTAAGCTGAAGAGAAAGAGAGCGAGTGAAGAGAGAGTAAGAGAAAAGGAGCAAGAGAGAGAATGAAGATGGAGCAAGAGAGCGTTAGGGAGGGCGAGTGAGAGAGAGAGGGAGAGAGAGAAAGGGTGAGAGTGTAAGAGAGAAAGAGAGAGAAGCGATTGAAGGAGTAAGAGAGAGAGTGAAAAGGAGAGATGGATATATGGAGATAAGGAATGAGTAAAGAGAGAGAAATATAGCAAGAGAGAGCCAGAGAGTGAGAGAAAGAAACATAATAGAGAGTGAGACATAGTGAGAAAGGTAGAGAGCGAAAAAGAAAGAGATAAAAGACTAGAGTAAGAGAGAGTTAGAAAGGTGGGAGAGTAAGAGAAATTGATGAGCAAGAGGGAGTGAGAGAGCGAGAGAGGGAAAAAAAGATTTAAGAAAGAGGCCCTCCCTCTTTCACACTCTCTCTCACTCTCTCCCATCCACTCTGTCCCTCTATCTCTACATCCTCCTATCTCTCTCTCTCAATCTATCTCTTTTGATCACTTTCTCACTCATTCTCTTGCTTTCCTTCCCTTTGTCTCTCTCACTAACCCTCTCTAGCTCTCCTTCCCTCTGTCCCTCTCATTAACCATCTCTTGCTCTATTTTTTCTCAATCTATTTTCTCTCTCTATTTCTCTCCCACAATCTCTCTCTATATCAATCTTTCACTCTTCAATCTCTCTCACTCTCTCTATCTCTCTCTTTCTCACTCCCTCCCCATCCCTCACACACTCTATCGCTCTCCAACTTTTATCTTTCTCAATCCTTCTCTCATCTCTCTCTCATTATTTCTCACTTTCGCTTAAAATTTTCTCTCACTCTCTCTCTCACCCTCTCTTTGTCACCCCTATCTCTCACTCTCTTTCCTTACTCCATCTCTCTATCTATATTTCTCTCTTGCTCCCTCACTCTCTCTTTCATTCTCTCACACTCAATCTCTCTCTTCTCTCCCTCCCTCTCTCACACTCTCTCCTCTTCCCGCCAGGTTAATATATATTTTTTCTCTCTTGTCCCTCACTTACTTTCCTCTTATATTCTTTTCACTCAAGATATCTTTGACTCTCACACTCTTATCTCTTTATCAGTCTCACTCTCTCCCTCTTTATCTTTCTCACTTCCTCAACCTTTCCATCTCTAGATCTCCTTATGTAGCTCACCCTTGTCTCTCCATCTAGCCCACTCATACAATCTCTAACTCTCTCTTAATCACTCTCCCTCTCACCCTCTATAGCTCAATTTCTCGCTCCCTATCTCACTCTCTCTTACTTATTATCTCCCTCTCTTCCGTCTCGATTTCTCTATCGGTCTCTCTCTTTCTCCCCCCTCTCTTTCTCCTCAATTTCACACACTCTTACTCCCTCTCTCCCTCTCTTTCCCATTCCCTCTCTCTCTTCTAGTCTTACTATCTCTTCTATTGATACCTATTCCCTCTCCCTTCTCACTCGTTTTCCTCCTCTATCCCTACACACATCTCTCTCTTGCGTCCCTCTCTGTATTCCTCTCTCTAAGTCACTCTCCTTTCCCTCTCTTTCTCCCTAGCCCTCTCTCCCTCTCATCCCCTCCATCTTCCTCTCTCTCTCTCCTCTTATTTTATTTTCCGCTTTTCTTTTAGATCACTCTCTCTTGTTGAATCTTCCTTCAGAATCTCCTCTTTACTTCTCTTCCTCTTCATTCTACTCTCATTCCCTCTCTCTTCAATCTCTCTCACTCACACTCTCTATCTATATTTTAATTATTTATTATCTATCTTTCCTTCCTCTCTTCTATTATTCTCTCTTACATTACTCTCACTCACACGCACACTCATTCTCTCTTATATCACACTCATTATTAAATTATCTCTCTCCTTTTATCATTCTCTAATCTTTCTCTCTATCATAATCTATTTTCTATTTCTCTCTCTTCTCTCTCTTCTCTCTCATTCTTTTCGTCATTTCTCTCCAGATATCCTTCATTCACTTCCTCTCCCATTTTTCCTCCTTCCCTATATGTCTCCCTCTTTCTATCTCCCCACTCTCTCTTTCACACACTCTATCAATCTCTCCCATCAACTCTCTCCCTCTACGTCTGCATCTGCCTTGCTATTCTCTCTCTAAATCTCTCTCTCACGATCTCTATATCACATCCTCTTGCTCTCCTTTTCTCTGTCCCTCTCACTAACCCTCTTTTCCTCTATTTTTTTATCTCTATTTACTCTATCCATCTATCACAATCTCTCTCCTTGTCTCAATCTTTCACACTTCAATCTCTCTCATTCCCTCTCTCTATCTCTTTCTCACTCTCTAACTTTATTTCTCACTTTCAATTGTATCTTTCTTTCTCGCTCTCTTGCTCTTCTCTTTCTCGCTCTCTTCTATCACTCTTTCTTCTCTTATTATTCAATCTTTCTCCCCTATCCCTCCCAAACACTAATTTTCACTTTCCAACTTTTTTCTCTCTCAATCCTTCTCTCTTCTCTCTCATTATTTCTCACTTTCTCTCACACCTCCCTCTCTCTCTACCTCCTATGTCTCCCTTATCTCTCACTCTCTTTTCCTTACTCTTGTTTTTACTCTATTTCTCTCTATGAATATATCTTTCTTACTCCCTCCCTCACTCTCCCGTTCGTTCTCTCACTCTTTATATCTCTTTTCTCTCCCTACCTACCTCCCTCACACTCTCTATCTATTCCCACCCCGTTAATATCTTTTGTCTCTCCTATCCCTCTATCTCCTTCCCTTTCTTATATCCTCTTATCTATCTCAATTTATTTTCCTCTTTCTCTCTAGATCTCTTTCACTCTCTCACACTTACTCTCTATAATGGTCTCACTCTCTCCCATTATCTTTTTCACTCCCTCAATCTTGCACTCTTTAGGTCTCCCTACGTAGCTTACTCTTCTCTTTCCATCTCACACACTCATACTCTCTCTCTCCTACTCACCCTCGGCTCCATTTCTCACGCTCCATTACAATTTTTTCTCTCTCTAGTTCTCTCCACTCCCTCTCTCACTTCATTTTTCATTCTTCACTTTCTATGTCCTTCTCTATTAATTTCTCTCTCTCACGATCTCTATATCACATCCTCTTGCTCTCCTTTTCTCTCGTCCCTCTCACTAACCCTCTTTTCCTCTATTTTTTTATCTCTATTTACTCTATCCATCTATCACAATCTCTCTCCTTGTCTCAATCTTTCATACTTCAATCTCTCTTATTCCCTCTCTCTATCTCTTTCTCACTCTCTAACTTTATTTCTCACTTTCAATTGTATCTTTCTTTCTGGCTCTCTTGCTCTTCTCTTTCTCACTTTCTTCTATCACTCTTTCTTCTCTTATTATTCAATCTTTCTCCCCTATCCCTCACAAACACTCTAGTTCTCACTTTCTAACTTTTTTCTCCATCTCAATCCTTCTCTCTTCTCTCTCATTATTTCTCACTTTCTCTCAACCTCCCTCTCTCTCTACCTCCTATGTCTCCCTTATCTCTCACTCTCTTTTCTTTACTCTTGTTTTCACTCTATTTCTCTCTATGAATATATCTTTCTTACTCCCTCCCTCACTCTCCCTTTCATTCTCTCACTCTTTATATCTCTTTTCTCTCCCTACCTACCTCCCTCACACTCTCTATCTATTCCCACCCTGTTAATATCTTTTGTCTCTCCTATCCCTCTATCTCCTTCCCTTTCTTATATCCTCTTATCTATCTCAATTTATTTTCCTCTTTCTCTCTAGATCTCTTTCACTCTCTCACACTTACTCTCTATAATGGTCTCACTCTCTCCCATTATCTTTTTCACTCCCTCAATCTTGCACTCTTTAGGTCTCCCCTACGTAGCTTACTCTTCTCTTTCCATCTCACACACTCATACTCTCTCTCTCTTACTCACCCTCAGTTCCATTTCTCACGCTCCATTACAATTTTTTTCTCTCTCTAGTTCTCTCCACTCCCTCTCTCACTTCATTTTTCATTCTTCACTTTCTATGTCCTTCTCTATTAATTTCTCTCTCTCACGATCTCTATATCACATCCTCTTGCTCTCCTTTTCTCTGTCCCTCTCACTAACCCTCTTTTCCTCTATTTTTTTATCTCTATTTACTCTATCCATCTATCACAATCTCTCTCCTTGTCTCAATCTTTCATACTTCAATCTCTCTTATTCCCTCTCTCTATCTCTTTCTCACTCTCTAACTTTATTTCTCACTTTCAATTGTATCTTTCTTTCTCGCTCTCTTGCTCTTCTCTTTCTCACTTTCTTCTATCACTCTTTCTTCTCTTATTATTCAATCTTTCTCCCCCTATCCCTCACAAACACTCTAGTTCTCACTTTCTAACTTTTTTCTCCATCTCAATCCTTCTCTCTTCTCTCTCATTATTTCTCACTTTCTCTCAACCTCCCTCTCTCTCTACCTCCTATGTCTCCCTTATCTCTCACTCTCTTTTCTTTACTCTTGTTTTCACTCTATATCTCTCTATGAATATATCTTTCTTACTCCCTCCCTCACTCTCCCTTTCATTCTCTCACTCTTTATATCTCTTTTCTCTCCCTACCTACCTCCCTCACACTCTCTATCTATTCCCACCCTGTTAATATCTTTTGTCTCTCCTATCCCTCTATCTCCTTCCCTTTCTTATATCCTCTTATCTATCTCAATTTATTTTCCTCTTTCTCTCTAGATCTCTTTCACTCTCTCACACTTACTCTCTATAATGGTCTCACACTCTCCCATTATCTTTTCACTCCCTCAATCTTGCACTCTTTAGGTCTCCCCTACATAGCTTACTCTTCTCTTTCCATCTCACACACTCATACTCTCTCTCTCCTACTCACCCTCAGTTCCATTTCTCACGCTCCATTACAATTTTTTTCTCTCTCTAGTTCTCTCCACTCCCTTTCTCACTTCATTTTTCATTCTTCACTTTCTATGTCCTTCTCTATTAATTTCTCTCTCCTCACACTCTATTATCTTTTTTTATCCTATAATTCATTTTATACTCTCCTTTGTTGCTCTCTCTTCTCTCTTTACTCTTACTTTTCTCTTACTCTCTCCCATACTCTCTCTCCCATCTCTCATGCTTTCATCCCTCCCTCTTCTTTTCTCTCTTCTATCCCACCCTTTATCCATTTCCGTCTCCCTCTCTCCTGCTCCCTCACTCCCTTACTTTATGTCTTTCTCAACATTCTCCTGTTCTCCCTCACTTCTTACTCCTCACTCTTACTTGAACTTCCCTTAGTTTCTCTTCTCTTTCTTCTGTTTCACTCTCTCTTTCTTTCTCGTTCCCACTTTCTCTCTAAACCCTATCACTATCTCCTTGTATCTATCTTTCTCACTCACTCTTTCCTTCCCTCTCACTCTCTATTCCACCTCTTTTTATCTCTCTCTTGCTCTCTTGCATCTCCCTCTTTTGACGCTCCCTTTATCCCTCATTGCCTCTCTCTTGCTCTCCCTCTCTCTTTCACTCCCTTCATCCCTCTCTTTCTCCTCCTCTCCGCATCTCCCTCTCTCTTGCACCCTCTCTCGCTCGCTCACTCTCTCCTTCTCTCACGCTCTTTCTTCCCTCACTCTCCCTTCACTCCCACCCTTCCTCTCACTCTCTCCTCTTCTCTGTTTAGTTTCACTTTCATTCTTATTCCCTTACTCTCTCTCTTACCTGCTCCATGTTCACTCTTTCTTACACTAACTTCAATTGCTCGCTCTCCTCTCTCTCCTTACTCTCCTCTAAATCTTTCTCCCCTCTCTCCCCCTCTCCGTTGCTTCCTTACCTCCTGCTCTCTCTCCCTCTCTGCTCTCTCTTTCTCTGTCTCACACACTCTCTTCCTCTATCCCTCCCACTATGTTCCAATTCATTCCCCCCTCTCTCCCACTAAATATCATTATCTCCCCCTCTCTCCCTCACTCTCACTTTCTCTTTAATAATTCCATCGCTCTCTCTTCTCTTTCACCCTATCTTCCTCTCTCACTCCCTCCCTCCATCTCTCTCTTTTTGACACTTTCCCTTTCTCGGTTTTTTCTTTATTTATTCTTTATCACTTTTCTTTCTCTCTTTCTCTCTCACACATAAACAACCTTGCTCTCTTTTATCACTCCCTCTTATCACTTTACTCACACTTCTCCCTACCCATCTCTCACTGTCTTCCTCCCTTCCTCTCTCCCTCTTTCATCAATTCAATCTCTCTCTCTTAATTGCCCTCTGGCCCTCCCGCTACGTCCATATTGCCTCTATCTCTCTCTACCTCTGGTCATCCCGCTACGTCCATTTTACTCTATCTACCTCGAGTCTCCTTTCTCTCTATATTTCTTTCTCACCCTCTCTCCATGCCTCCCGCTCACTCTGCATACCCTTTCTTCACTCCTCTCTTGCTGTCCTCACTCTCTCTCCCTCTATTTCATCTCTCTTTATCGCTTGCTTGCTCTCTCTTGCTCTCTTTCTCTATCTATTGCTATAACTTCAATCACTCTCTCTTCCCTCACTTTACTCATTCTTTCACTCCCTTTATTCTTCACCCTCTCTCTCGCTCTCCTTTCTTTCCTCTCTGTCTCAAGCGCTCTCTTATTTCTCTCTCTTACTCCCCAGATCTCCTTCTCATTATTCGTCAACTACTTTCTCACACTCGCTCCCTCCCCCTCAACTATTTTTCTCTTTCTTCTTTCTCTCATTCTAGCATTCCCTCCTCCTACCTCCCTCCCGCTCTTCTTTTTTGTTATCTATCTATCGCTCTCTCTCATTCTCTTATTCTCTTTTTCTTCATGTATCATTTTAACTCTAACCCACTACTCTTTCTCTTTAATATTCTTGCTCTCTCTCTCTCTCACTTGCTCTCTCATTCATTCTTTCTTTAGGTCTCTACTATGTTGCTCTCTCCCTCTCACTCTCTTCTTTCTCTCTGCAACCCCTTACAGTCTCCATCACAACCTCCCACTGCTCCCTCCCTTTCTTTCATCCTCAGGCCTTATCTCACTTTTAGCTCTCTTTATTGCCCTATCTTAAATTCTCTTCCATTGCTCTTCATTTTCTTATTGTTTTATTCCTCCCTCTTTCCTCTTTCTCTTGCTTCTCTCTCTCGCACACACTCACTCCCCATCATTATTTCATCGTCCAGCTCTATCTTAAAATCTCTCTCTATAGTACTCTCCTTCTCTCACAATATCTCTCTCACTCTCCCTATTTGTTTCACTCACTCTCTCTAACTCACTCTCTAACTCTCCTTATTATTATCTCCTCTTCTCTTTCTCACTTGTTATTCCTTTTCCTCTTGTTCTCTCTTACCATACCACTCTTCTCTCTCGATTTCTCCATTGTTATCTCTCTATTTTTCTCCTCTCTTTATCCTAAATTTCACTCACTCTTAATCCCTCTCTCCTTCTTATTCCCACTTTATCTTGCTCTCTCTTAATATCTCTTCTTTTGCTATCCATTCCCTCTCTCTTCTCACTCTTTATCCTCTTCTGTCCCCCAGTCACTCTCCCTCCATCCATTCCTCCCTCTCTTTCCCTCTCATCCCTCCTTCTCCCTCTCTCCATCTCTCATCCCACTTATTATCTCTCCCTATTTTCTTCTAGCTCACTCTCTCTTGCTCTATCTTCCTTTACACACTCTTCTCTATTTATTTTTCTCTCCCATTCTCTTCCAATCTCGTCCCTTGTCTCTTCAATCTCTCTCACTCCCTCCCTCTCTCTATGTTTTACTATTTAATCTCTATCTTTCTGACTGTCTCTACATTATTCTCTCTTATGTTACTCTCACTCACACACTCTCTCTCTTCTACTTTCTCCCTTTCTTGCACTTTCTCTCTCAGTCCCTCCCTTTATCTCTACATCACTCTCACTCTTAATTTGTCCCTCTCTCCTTCTCATTCTTTAATTTTTTTCCTCTCTCCTAATCTTACTTTTATTTCTCTCTCTTCTATCTCATTCCTTACAAACATTCTCTCCATATATCCCCCACTATCTTGCTCCCTCTCTCCCTTTTCTCCTTTCTTCTTTATGTCTCCCTCTCCTCTCTCTCTCCCTCTCTATTTCACACAATCTCTCACTCTCTCTCCTATACTCTCCCTCAATGGCTGCATCTCCCTTGTCTCTCTAATCTCTCTCTCTCAATCTTTTCTCACGCATTCTCTTGCTCTCCTTCCCTTTCTCCCTCTCACTAACCCTCCCTTACTCTACTTTTCTCAATCCCTTTACTCTCTCTAGTAGTCTCATACAATCTCTCTATCTTTGTCTCAATCTTTCGATCTTCAATTTCACTCACTCCCTCTCTCTATCTCTCTTTTTCTTAGCCTCCAACTCTCTCTCTCTCTCTCTCTCACTCTATATTCTATCATTCTTTCTCTCTCTCTTTCTCTCTCGTTTGTCACTCTTTCTTCTCCATTTACTCAATCTTTCTCTCTCCGTTCCCTTGCACACACTCTCTCTCTAACTTGTTGTCTTTCTCAATCCTTCTCTCTTCTCTCTCTCTCACTATTTATCACATTCTCTCACACTCCCCTCTCTCCCTTCCTCCCTCTATCTCCCTTATCTCCCATTATATCTTCCATAATTTTGTTCTCACTCCATCCCTCTTTATCTATTTTTTTATGTTGATCCATTCCTAACTCTCTTTTTCATTCTCTTGCTTTTTATCTCTCTCTTCTCTCTCTCCCTCCTTTCCTTACATTCTCAATCCCTTCCAACCCTGTTAATATCTTTTTTCTCTCCTGTCCCTCTCTCTTTTTCCCTCTATTTTATTCTATTCTCTCTCTCTCTTTTCCTCTTTCTCTTTAGATCACTTTCACTCTCTCACACTTGCTCTCTTTATCGGGCTCACTCTCTCCCTCTATCTTTCTCACTCTAATGTAGCTCACTCTTCTCTCTCAATCTCAAGCACTAATAAACTCTCACTCTTTCTCAATCTCTCTCCCCCTCACTCTCTTTAGCTCCATTTCCCACTCTATATCTACAATCTTTTACCTTTTGTTTCATTTTCTCTCAATCGCTCTTTTCCCTCCCTCGCTCCATTTTTCTCTCTTCTGTATATCCCATTCTTTATTATTTTCTCTTTGTGTCTCTCTTTCTCATGCTCTATTCTCTTTTTCTATCATATACTTTCTTTTAAACTCACCTTTGTTGCTCTCACTTGTCTCTTCTCTCTTACATTTTTGTCACTTTATCCCTTACTCTCTCCTCTCTCCCCTCTCCCTTTCTTCCATCCCTCCCTCTCACATTCTCTTTCTTCTCTCCCTCCCTCCCTCCCTCCCTCAACCTCCCTTTATCCTTCTTTGTCTCCTTCTCACTCTCAACATTCTTTTGTTCTCCCTCACTTTTTAACCCTCACTCACTCTTGCTCGATCTTCCCTCAGTCTCTCTTCTCACTCTCTCTCCCTTTCACTCTCCCTTTCTTTCTCATTCCTGTGCTCTCTTTAGACCCTCTCACTACCTCCTCCTATCTTTATTTCTTACTCCCTCTTTCACCCTCTCTCACTCTCTATTCCATCTCTACAATTAGATCAGCTCTTCATAGAAAAACTTAAGACTTTCGAACCCAGTATTATATCTTAAGTATTAATATGAATTAATATTTATGCCTCCACTTGGACTCGAACCGAGATGCTCAATGTATTGCTTGAAGTAAAACAGAGAGTGGATTTCTTTATCACTCTCCCACTCTCTCTTCTGTCTATATTTTAATGCTCCCTCGCTCCCTCTTCATCTCTATTCAGTTGCACTATCACTCTTAATGTCTCATTCCTCTCTTTGTCTCGCTCCATGATCATTTCTCTCACTTATTCTCTCTTTTATTGCTCTCTTTCCTTTCTCTCCTATCAATCTTTCTTTCGCTCTCTCTCCACTCTCTTGCTTCCATCCCTCTCTCCCTCTCTCACTCTCTCCCTCATGCTCTTTTTTCTCTTTCTCGCAAACTCTTCCCCTCTCTTTCTCACTCTCTTCCAATTCATCCCCCCATCTCTCTCCCACTAAATCTCATTCCCTACCCCCTCTCTCCCTTTCTCTCACTCTCTCTATTTCTTTCTTCAATCTCTCATCTCCCTCACTCTCTTTTCCTCTATTAAATTTCACTAGCACTCTTACTCCTATTTCTCACTCTCTCCTTTCTATGTTTCTCTCTCCCCCTCACTCCACCTCTCTATCTCCATCTCCCTCTTTCTCTTACTCTCTTTTCTTCCAATTTCTCTCTCACTCTCTCTATCCGTCTATTTCTCTCTCATTCTCTTTAGCTTCTCTCACTCCCTTCTTCTTTCTTTCTCACTCATCGATATGTCTATCTCACTTACTTTGTGTACTGATGCTCCCTCTTCTCTACTATTGCTCTTTGTCCGTCCTCCTACTCTCTCTCCTCTCTCTCCCCTCCTTCATTCCCTCTCTCACTCACGCTTTCCTATATCTCTCTCTATCTCGGTGACACTTTCTCCCCCTCTCTCCCTTTACAACTCCTCTCTCTCACACTTTATCATCCATTCTTTTGCTCTCCCTCTCTCCCCTTCTCACTCACTCTTGCTCTCCCTCTCTCCCCTTCTCTCCCTCTCTTGCTCCCTCTCTCATCAATCTTTCTCACGACCTTCCACTATCTCTCTATTTCTTTCTCTTTACCACTCATGCTCTCTCTCTCTCTATTATACCTCCCTTTCTCTGTCTTTTGCTCTCTCTCTTATGTTTCCCTTTATTGTCTTTCTTTCTCACTATATTCCGCACTCTATATTGCCTCCCTCTCACCCTACTTTTCTGTCCTTCAATCTTACTCTCATCTCTCTCTGTCTTATTCTTTGCCTCTTCTCTCTCATCATTTCTCACCTCCTCTCACACATCTCTTCCTCTCTCCCTCTTGCTCCCTTCCTCCCTCTCTTCTTCTCTCTCTATATATATCTCACACTCTTTACCTCACTCTTCTACTCAGTCTCTTCCACTTTCTTAATTTATCTTTCTCTCTCACTCCCTCACTCACTCTCTTGCTCTTTATCTCTCATTTCTCTCTCACTTCCTCACTTTCTTGGTTCTCTTTCAAGTCTTCTTCAATCATGCTCTTTCATCGCTTTCTCATTATTTCTTACTATACCCTACATTTCTCCCTCAGTCTCCCTCCCTTCTTCCCTCTTTTTCTCTCTCATCTATTTCTCTAGCATCTATCTCTCTCTTCATCTCACTATCTCTCTGTCACTCTCTTTTTCCTCACTCTATTCTATTTTTTTTCTCTTGCACTTTGTCTCCCTTTCTTTCTGTTCTCTTCAATTTCACTCGCACTTTTACTTTCTCCCCTCTCTTTCCTCATGATTACACTCACCCTCTCTCTCTTTCACTCTCTTTCTTTTTCTCTCTTTCTCCCTTCCTCTCTCTCTTCAATTTCACTATCACTCTTCCTCTCTCCCTTTCTTTCAAATCCAAACATTATAACACTTTCTGTAGCTCATTCTCCTAAGCTCTCTTTCTTGATCTTTCCCGTTGTCTTTTCCCACACTCTCCATTTCTTTCTTGCTACGTTGTTTTCTCTCTTTTCTCCTTTATCTCATGTTTCTATCTCTATCTTTCTATCAACCAATTTATCAATCTATTCTTTCACTCTCTGTCAATCAAAACCCTTATTACTCTCAAATTTTCACTCCCCCTCTCTCTTGCTCCTCTTTCACTCTTACTCTTCCTTTCTCGCTTCTTCTCTCTTGTACTTTCTCCCATTCTCTCTCTCTCTCTCTCTCTCCTTCACTCTCTCTTGCCATTCTATCCCTTAGCCTCACCTTTCTATCTACTCCCTCTATCCCTTTATTCAATTTTCTATCTACTCCCTATGGCCCTTTATTTAATTTAAATCTCACTCTTACTCCCTCACTCTCTCTTTCTCACTCTCTCATGTTACTCTTTACTCTTTCACTTTATCGCTCTTACTCTTTCACTCTGTCGATTTCCCACTCTATCTAGCTCTCCCTCTCTGGCTCTCTCTCTCTCACTATCTCCAACACTCTCTTCTCTCTCTCTCACTCTCTCTCACAGAAATGCACTCTCTCGTCTCTCCCGCTTTCCTTCCCTCCCTTCGTCCGTCTCTCTCTCTCTCCCTCTCATCCTCTCCATCTCCCTCTCTCACTTGCTCACTCTATCTCCCCCTCCCTCTCTCTCTACCTCATTCTCAATTCTCTCTCCCTCTTTTCCTCTAGGTCATTCTCTCTTGCTCTATCTTCCTTCACACTCTCTTCTCTCTCATTCCCTCTCTCTTCAATCTCTCTCACTCCCTCTTTTTATTTTTCACTATATATTCTCTATCTTTCTTACTCTCTCTTCGATTATTCTCTCTTCCATTACTCTCTCTCACACACACACTCTCTCACTTTCTCTTATTCCCTCACTCTCTCTCCAAGTCCCTCTCATCATCTCTATATCACTCTCACTCTTAACCTATCTCTCTATCTTCTCATTATCTATTGTTTCTCTCTTTCCTTTCCTAATCTGTCTTTTTTTGTCTCCTCTCTCATTCTTTCCACCATTTTCTCCATATTTCCCCAATTCTCTCTCTTTCTCTCTCAATATTTCCTCCTTCCCTATTTACGTCTCCCTCTATCAATCCCCCACCCACTCTCTTTCACACACTGTGTCACTCTCTCCATTCCACTCTCCCACTCTACCTCTGCATCCCCCTCACTCTGTTCTCTCTCAATTTTTATCTCTCTCTTGATCTTACTCTCACTCATTCTCTTGCACTCCTTCCCTCTATCCCTGTCACTAACCCTCTCTTGCTCTATTTTTCCTCAATCATTTTTCTCTATCTATTTGTCTCTCACAATCTCTCTCAGTTTCAATCTTTTACTCTTCAGTCTCTCTCACTCTCTCTCTATCTCTATCTTTCTCACTCCCTACCTCTCTCTCTCTCACTCTCTATTCTATATTTCTTTCTTGCTCTGTTCTTCTTCTCTCTTTTGCTCTTTATTTAGTCACTCTCTCTTCTCTCTTTCCTCAATCTTTTCTCCCCTATCCCTTGGAGACACTCTATCTCTCGCTCTCCAACTCTTATCCTTCTCAATCTTTCTCTCTTCTCTCTCTCATTGTTTCTTACTTACTCTCACACTTCTCTCTCTTTCTCTCCCCCACTCTCCCTCTCTCTATCCCTCTCTCTATCACTCCTATCTCTCACTCTATTTCATTACTCTTATAAACACTATATCCATCTCTATCAATATTTCTCTCTTGCTCCCTCCCTCACTCTCTCTTTCATTCTCTCACACTCTCTCTCTTCCCATCTAATTAATATCTTTTTTCTCTCTTGTCTCTCACTCTCCTTCCCTCTCTTATATTGTTTTTACTCTCTCACTTTATTTTCCTCTTTTTCTCTAGATCACTTTGACTCTCTAACTCTTTTTCCCATTATCAGCCCTAATCTCTCCCTTTATTTTTCTTGCCCTCTCTAGATCTCCCTTATGTAGCTCACTCTTCTCTTTCTATCTCACACACTCATGCACTCTCTCACTCCATCTCAATCTCTCTCCTCTCACCTTCTTTTGCTCCATTTCTCGCTCTCTATCTCACTCTCGTCTCCCTTCTTCGCTCCATTTTTCTCTCCTCTCTATTTCATTCTCTATTATAATCTCTCACTCTGTTTCTCACTCTTTATTCTCTTTTCTATCTTATACACTCTTTTACATTCTCCTTTGTTTCTATTTCTTCTTACGTTACTTTCACTCTATTCCCTACTCTCTCTCCTCTCTCGCTCTCTTCAATCCCTCCCTCTCTCATTCTCTCTCTCTCCTTCCCTCTCCCTCCCTTTATCCATGTCCTTCTTCCTCTCTCTCTCCTTTTCTCCCTCTATCTCTCATCATTCTCTTGTTCTCCCTCTCTTTTTTCCCATCACTAACTTTAGTCTCACTCGATCTTCCCTCAGTCTCTCTTCTTAATCTCTCCCTTTCACTCTCTTTTTTTTCTCTTTCCTGCTCTCTCATTAAACCCTCTCACTAACTCCATCTATCATTCTCACTCACTCTTTATCCCTCTCACTCACTCTCTATTTCACTTGTTTTTATCTTTCTCTTGCTCTCGCTTCTTTCCTCCATCTTTCTCACTCCCTCAATTTTTCCCTTTCTAGGTCTCCCTTACCCTTCTCTCTCCATCTCACAAACTCATACACAGTCTCACTCTCTCCCTTATGTTGCTCTCTCTTCTTGTTTCTCTTACTTTTCTGTCACTCTATCCCCCACACTCTTTCTCTCCTCTTTTTCTTGCTCCCTCCCTCCCCACACTCTCTCCCTTCCCACCTTGTTAATATCTTTTTTCTCTCTGATCTCTCAATCTCCCTACCTCTCTTATATTCTTTTCCCTCTCACTTTCTTTTTCTCTTTCTCTCTAGATCTCTTTAACTCTCTCACTCGTGTACTTCTTATCGGTCTCACTCTCTCCCTCCATAATTCTCACTCCCTCAATCTTGCCCTCTCTAAGTCTCCCTTATGCAACTCAATCTAGGTAGGGAGGGAGATTGGGAGAAAAATGTAGTAAAAAGTGAGAAACAATAAGAAAGCGATAAAAGTGCTAGAATGAATATGAGATGAGAGGAATCAGAGAAAGTGAGGAAGCAAGAAGGAATTAAGAGATATAGACCAAGAGATTGAGTGAGGGAGAAAGAGGGAAAAATATAGAAAGGAAGTGGGAGAGAGTGAGAAGAAGGGTAAGGTAAACAGAGTGAGATATATTGAGAGAGAAGGGGAGAGGGAGGGTGTGAGTGAAAGAGGGATGGGGAGAGAGGAAGAGATGTGCGAGAGAAGGTGAGAAATAAGGAGAGATAGAAAGAGAGATAGAGAGAAAGAGAGAGCTGAGAGTGGGATTGAAAGAGAGAATTGGGAGAGAGGTAGAGCGGGAAAGAGTGAGGGAGAGAGCAAAAAACCAAGAAAGAGAGATATAATAGATAGAGAGTGAAAAGACAACATGAGTGGTAGAAGAAGAAATAAAGAGATGAGGGAGGCCATGAGAAAGATTAAAGAAAGAGAGGGAGCAAGTGAGGGAGAGAGAGTGTGCAAGAGAAATAGTGGTGTTGGAAGACAGAGCACGAGAGAGTGAACGAAATGGGGAGGGAAAGGGAGAGCAAAAATGTGGATGATAAAAAGTGAGAGAGAGGTGTTGTATGGGGAGATAGGGAGAGGGAAAGAGGGAGAGAGGGTGAGAAAGTGCTAGAGAGAGATAGAGGAAAGCTTAAGTGAGAGAGGGAGGGAGAGAAAATAGAGAATGGAAGGATGGACGAAGAGAAAGCTTCCTTAGCTCCCGCTCTCTCCCTCTTTCCTCTCTCTTTCTCTGTCTCACACACTCTCTTCCTTTATCCCTCCCACTCTGTTCCAATTCATCCCCCCTCTCTCTCCCACGAAATATCATTATCTCCACCTATCTCCCTCACTCTCACTTTCTTTTTATATCTTCCATCACTCTCTCTTCTCTTTCACCCTATCTTCCTCTCTCACTCCCTCCCTCTTCAACCTCTCTCACTCCCTCCCTCTATCTCTCTCTTTTTTACAGTTTTCCTTTCCCAGTTTTTTCTCTATTTATTCTTTATGCCTTTTCTTTCTCTATTTCTCTCTCTTTCTCTCTCACACACAAACACCCTTGCCCTCTTTTATCACTCCCTCTTATCACTTTACTCACTCTTCTCCCTACCCATCTCTCACTGTCTTCCTCCCTTCCTCTCTCCCTCTTTCATTAATTCAATCTCTCTCTCTCTTAATCACCCTCTAGCCCTCTCGCTACATCCATATTGCCTCTATCTCTCTCTCTACCTCTGGCCCTCCTGCTACATCCATTTTACTCTATCTACCTTGAGTCTCCTTTCTCTCTATATTTTGTCTCACCCTCTCTCCATCCCTCCCGCTCACTCTGCATACCCTTCCTTCACTCCGTCTCTTGGTCTCTCTCACTCTCTCTCGCCCTCTATTTCATCTCTCTTTATCGCTTGCTTGCTCTCTCTTACTCTCTTTCTCTATCTCTTGCTATAACTTCAATCACTCTCTCTTCCCTCTCTTCATTCACTCTTTCACTCCCTCCATTCCTCACCCTCTCCCTCGCTCTCCTTCCTTTCCTCTCTTTCTTAAGCGCTCTCTTATTTCTCTCTCTTACTCCCCTGATCTCCGTCTCATTATTAGTCAACTACTTTCTCACAGCCCCTCCCTCCCCCTCAACTATTTCTCTTGTCTATTTCTATCTCTTATTTTAGCTTCCCTCCTCCTACCTCCCTCCCACACTTCTTTGTTATTTATCTATCGCTCTCTCTCATTCTCTTATTCTCTTTTTCTTCATGTATCATTTTAACTCTAACCCCTACTCTTTCTCTTTAATATTCTTGCTCTCGCTCTCTCTTTCACTTGCTCTCTCTTTCATTATTTGTTTAGGTCTCTACTATGTTGCTCTCTCCCTCTCACTCTCTTCTTTCTCTTTGCATCCCCTTGCAGTCTCCATCACAACCTCCCACTGCTCCCTCCCTTTCTTTCAACCTCATACCTTCTCTCACTTTTAGCTCTCTTTATTGCCCTATCTTACATTCTCTTCCATTGCTCTACATTTCCTTTTGTTTTATTCGTCCCACTGTCCTCTTTCTCTTGCTTCTCTCTATCTCACACATACTCACTCCCCATCTTTATTTCTGTCTAGCACTATCTTACAATCTCTTTATATATACTCTCTTCTTCTCTCACAATATCTCTCTCACTCTCCCTATTTGTTTCACTCCCTCTCTCTAACTCACACTCTCACTCTCCTTATTATCGCCCTCTTTTTTTTCACACTTGCTCTTCCTGTTCCTCTTGTTATCTCTTCCCATACCTCTCTTCTCTCTCAATTTTTCTATTGTTATCTCTCTTTTTTTCCCCTCTCTTTCTCCTCAATTTCACTCACTCTTAATCCCTCTCTCCTTCTTATTCCCACTCTCTCTTGCTCTCTATTACTATCTCTTCTATTGCTACCCAGTCCCTCGCTCTTCTCACTCTTCCTCCTCTTCTGTCCCCCACTCACTCTCCCTCCATCCCTTCCTCCCTCTCTTTCCCTCTCATCCCCTCTATCACCCTCTCTCACTTGCTCACTCTTTCTCCCCATCTCTCCATCTCTCCCTATTTTCATCTAGCTCATTCCCTCTTGCTCTCTCTTCCTTTACACGCTCTTCTCATTTTATTTTCTCTCCCTCTCTCTTCCAATCTCATCCCCTATCTCTTCAATCTCTCTCACTCCCTCCCTCTCTATTTTTTACTGTTTATTCTCTATCTTTCTTACTGTCTCTACTATTATTCTCTTTTAGGTTACTCTCACTTACACACACACACACACTCTCTCTCTCTTCTGCTTTCTCCCTTTCTCGCACTTTCTCTCTCAGTCCCTCCCTTCATCTCTACATCACTCTCACTCTTAATTTGTCCCTCTCTCTTTCTCATTCTTTAATTTTTTTCCCTCTCTCTTATTCTCTCTCTTCTATCTCATTCCTTACAACCTTTCTCTCCATATATCCCCCACTATCTTGCTCCCTCTCTCACTTTTCTCCTTTCTTCTTTATGTCTCCCTCTTCTCTCTCTCTCCCTCTCTGTTTCACACACTCTCTCACTCTCTCTCCTATACTCTCCCTCTATGGCTACATCTCCCTCACTCCCTTGTCTCTCTACATCTCTCTCTTTCAATCATTTTTCACTCATTCTCTTGCTCTCCTTCCCTTTGTCCCTCTCACTAACCCTCCCTTGCTCTACTTTTTCTCAATCCCTTTACTCTCTTTATTTGTCTCACACAATCTCTCTGTCTCTGTCTCAATCTTTCAATCTTCAATTTCTCTCACTCCCTCTCTCTATCGCTCTCTTTCTTAGTCTCCAACTCTCTCTCTCTCTCACTCTATATTCTATCATTCTTTCTAGCTCTCTTTCTCTCTTGTTTGTCACTCTTTCTTCTCCATTTACTCAATCTTTCTCTCTCCTTTCCTTTGCACACTATCTGTCTCTCTCCAACTTTTTTCTCTCTCAATCCTTCTCTCTTCTCTCTCTCACTATTTCTCACATTCTCTCACACTTCCCTCTCTCCCTCCCTACCACTAACTCCATTATCTTCCACTATATCATCCATACTTTTTTCTCACTCCATCCCTCTTTATCTATTTATCTATGTTGCTCCATCCCTTGCTCTCTTTTTCATTCTCTCACGCTTTATCTCTCTCTTCTCTCCCTCCCTCATTCCTTCACACTCTCAGTCCCTTCCAACCCTGTTAATATCTTTTTTCTCTCCTGTCCCTCTCTCTTTCCCTCTATTATATCATATTCTCTCTCTCACTCTCTTTTCCTCATTCTCTTTAGATCACTTTCACTCTCTCACACTTTCTCTCTTTATCGGGCTCACTCTCTCCCTCTATCTTTCTCACGCTAATGTAGCTCACTCTTCTCTCTCAATCTCACACACTCATACACTCTCACTCACTCTTAATCTCTCTCCCCCTCACTCTAGCTCCATTTCCCACTCTATATCTACAATAGTTTACCTTTTTGGTTCATTTTTTCTCACTCGCCCCTCTCCCTCCCTCGCTCCATTTTTCTTTCCTCTATATCCCATTCTTTATTATTTTCTCTTAGTCTCTCTCTCTCTTTCTCACACTCTATTCTCTTTTTCTATCATATTCTTTTACACTGTTTTGTTTCTCTAACTTGTCCCTTCTCTCTTACATTTCTCTCACTTTATCCCCTACTTTCTCCTCTCTCTTGCTTCCATCCCTCCCTCTCACATTCTCTTTCTTCTCTCCCTCCCTCCCTCCCTCAACCTCACTTTATCCTTCTTTGTCTCCCTCTCACTCTCAACATTCTTCTGTTCTCTCTCACTTTTTAACCCTCACTCATTCTTGCTCGATCTTCCCTCAGTCTCTCTTCTCACTCCTCTCTCTTTTACTCTCTCTTCTTTTCTCTTTCCAGCACTCTCTTTAAACCCTCTCACTACCTCCTATCTCTCTTTCTCACTCATTCTCTCCATCTTCTCTCTCACTCACTATTCCACTTTTTTTTAATTGTCTCATGCTCTCTCTTCTTTCTTGCTCTTTTGACACTCCCTGTATCCCTCTTTCTCACTTAATCTCTACCTCTCTTTCACTCTCTCACTCTCTATTCCACCTTTTTTATCTCTCTCACGCTTTCTCTTCTTTCTCTCTCTTTTGACACTCCTTTTATCCCTTAATGCCTCTCTCTAGCTCTCCCTCCCTCTTTCACTCCCTTCATCCCATTCTTTCTCTTGCTCTACATATCTCCCCTTCTCTTGCTCTCTCCCTCTCTCTTCCCTCACTCTCTCTTCTCTCTATTTCTCTCTCAGACTCTCTCCCATTATTTTTACCTCTTCCTCTCGCGTCAGTTTCACTCACAGTCTTACTCCCTCATTCCCTATCTCTTGCGCGCTCCATGTTCACTCACTATCACTTACTCATCTATTGCTCTCTCTCCTCTTAATCTTTCTCTCCCTTTATGCCCCACTCTTTGCTTGCTTCCCTCCCTCCCACTCTCTTCTTCTCTAGCTCTCTTTTTCTCTCTGCCACACACTCTCCCCCACTCTCCCTCTCACTCTCTTCCAATTCATACCCACTCTCTCTCTCAATATCTTCCTTCACTCCCTCTTCTCTCTCACTCACTCTCTCTCAATATCTTCCTTCACTCACTCCTCCTCTCTCACTCACTCCTCTCTCTCTCATGCTCTCTTCCATCCCTCTCACTCCCTTCATCTATCTCACTTTCTCCCTCTATCAGTCATTTCTTTATTTACGATTTATCAATTTTTTTTTCCATCCATTGCTCTATATCTTTCTATCTCGCACACTCTCTCTTACTCTATTACATATCTCTCTTATCATTTTACTTACTCTTTCTCTATAACCATCTCTCACTCTCTTCCTACCTCCCTCTATCCCTCTTTCATTAATTCAGTTTCTCTATCTCCCTCCCTCCATATCTCTCTCCATATCTCCCTCTATATCTTCCTCTTTCAATTTCTCATTCATTTTCTTTTGCTCTATCCTCCCCGGGTCTCTCTGCTCTCTATTTTTGACTTACCCTACCTCTCTTCCACTCTTCAATCCATATCTTCACTCCTTCTCTTGCTCTCTCTCTCATCTCTATATAATCTCTCTTTATTATTTGTTTTCCTTCTTTTGCCCCCTCTCAGTCCCACTCTCTTTCTCTTTCCTCTATCTCTCTCTGTTCTAACTCTTTACTCTTTCTCTCCCTCTATCTCTCACTCTCTATCTCTCTTCGTCCCTTTAACAAACTCTCTCTATTGCTCTCAAATCTTACTCAATCCCAACATATCCATCTCATTATTTCTTATTATATCTCATAAATTTCTCGATCGCTCCCTATTTCAAACCCTCCTTTCCTTTCTTTCTCCCTCTCTCCCTATCTAACTCCTCTCTATCTCCTAATGCACTAACTCATTCACTCCCTCTCCCTCCAGCTCGTTTTCTTTATCCTCACTCTCATTACCACTTTCTTGCTCTCTCTCTCACTTTCACTTTTCACTATTTCTCTCTCACTCTCCCTCTCCCTTTCTCTCGCTCTCTTTCTCATCCTTTCTTTATAATTCTCTCCCTCTCTACCCTTTGTCTCACTCTGTCTATCTTAATCTCTCTCCATCTTTCCCTCTCCATCTCCCTCTATTCTTCTCTCATTCTCATGCCTCTTTTCCTCTCTCGCTTCTTATCTCTCTCTCTCTCTTGTAAATCTTTCTTGTTCTCTCTCACAAACTCAGTCCCTCTCTCTCTCTCCACTCTCTGTCCTTCTCTCCCTCTATTTCTCTCTTTCTCACCCCTACCTTACTATTTCCTCTATCAATCTCTTTCTCACTCTCTCCCTTTCCACTAAGTTTCTCACTTTCTATTATGTTTCTCTCACATGCTCTCTAGCTCTCTCTTACTCTATTTTTTCTTTCTTTACTCACACTTGTTCTTCCTATATCCATCACTCTAACTCTCTCCCACTTCCTTTCATTCTCTTTCTCACCCTCACTTTTCTTTTAATGTTTATTACTTTCTCTCCTTCCCTCCCTCTTTTTCTTTCTTTAGCTCCCTCTCTCTTTCCCACTCTTTCTCCTCTCCATTCTTTCTCTATTTCTCTCTCACTTTATCTCTCCTCCCTAACTCGCTCCCTCACTCTCTACAACTTCACTCTCACTATTACTCCCTTTCTCTCTTCTTTTCTGTCTCTCAATTTCCCTCCCTAAATCTCTCTTGCTCCATCTATCATTCTCACTCTTGCTCATTTTCTCTTACTCTCTCTTCACCCACTCTCTCTCTTCAGTTTCACTCTAACTTCTACTCCCTCTCTTTATCTCTTTCACACTCTCTATTATCTCTTGCAATATCTATCATTATCTTGTTCACACCCTGTATTCTCTCTAAACTCCACTTTCCCATCCCGACACTTCCTCTCTCTCCATCATTCTCTCTCTCATTCTCTTATTCTCTCTCTCTCTTACGTTCACTCCCGCTTTCTCTATCTTCCCACATTCTCCTTCTCTCCCTATTTCTCTCTCAGTCTCACTTCCTCTTTGCTCCCTTCCTCTCTCGCTCACTGTTCGTTCTCTCTTTCTTTCTCTTTTATTGCACATATTTTCTATAACTCTTTCTCACATGTTTTATCTTCCTCACACACACACATAATCTCTTTCTTTCCTCAGTCTTTCTCTCCCCTATCCCTCACACACTCTCCCACTCTCTAACTTTTATCCCCCTCAATCCATCTCTCTTCTCTCTTATTATTTCTCTCATTCTCTCACACTTCTCTCTCTCTCTTTCTCTCTCCCTGTCTCCCTCCCTCTCTCTATCTCCTCTATCTCTCACTCTCTTTTTCTAACTCTTGTTCTCACTCTCTCCCTCTCTATCTATATATCTCTCTTGATCCCTCCATCAATCTCTCTTTCATATTCTCATTTTTATCTATCTTCTCTTCCTCTCTCACTCGCTCACACTCTCTCTCCCTTCTCACTCGCCTAACATCATGTTTTCTCTGTTATCCTTCTCTCTCACTCTGTTTTCCAATTTTTCTCTAGATTGTTCTCTTTATCGCTCTTACTCTCTCCCTCTATCATTCTCACTCACAAATTTGTGCGCTATCTAGGTTCTCTTATGTAGCTCACTCTTCTCTCTCTCACACACACTCAAACACTCTCATTCTCTCTTAATCTCTCTCCCTCTCAACCTCTTTAGCTCCATTTCTTTCTCTCTATCTAACTCTCTGTTATAGTCTTGCTCTCTCAATCTCTCATCTCTTTCCTTAGCTCTATCTTTCTCTCTTCACTCTTTATCCTCTTCTCTATTGTCCTCTCTCCTCTTCACTCTTTTTCTCAATCTCAATCCCCTTTTTCTATCTTATACTCTCTTTCACACTCTCCATTGTTGCTCTCTTTTCTCTCTTTCCTCTTACTCTCTCTCTCATTATATTCACTCTTTCTTCCATCTCTCCCTCCCTTCCTCTCCATCCTTATCTCCCTCTTTGTACTCCTCTCTCTTGCTCCCTGTATCTCGTATTTCTCTTGTTCTTCCCCCCACTCATAAATCTTTATCTTTCTCTCATTCACTCAATCACTCTCTCTCACTCTCTCCCACTCCCACACACTTCCTCTCGCTCCCTAACTCTCTGTCACTCTCTTCTTTATTTCCGCTCCCTCACTCTCCCACCCACTCCCTCTCCTCCACCTTCTCTTTTGCTTCTACTCCCTCACTCTCCCTCCATCTCCCTACATCTCTCACAATCTTTATCTCCCTTTCTCTCCCTCTCTCACTCCCTCTATTACTCATTCTAGCTCACTGTCCCTCTCTAGTTGTCTATCCTCTCTCTCCCAATCTCTCCCTCTCACTCTTCTCAATCTCCCTGTCCCCTCCCTCTCTTGCTCTTCTCTATTTCTATCTCCCTCTCCCTCTCTCCTTTTCTCCTACTTTTTCCTCTATCAAGTTCTCTTATACAATTAATCTCTTCTCTCTCTTCCTTTTATTATCTTTTGTCTTCGTCTGCCTCTTTCTCATTCTTTCTACCACTTTATTTCCCTCTCCATCTTCCCCTGTACTCTTGCATTTCCTCTCACTTTCTATCTCTCTCCCTCACTCTCACTTTGTTTGACTCGTCTCTTCTTTTTCTTTCTCATTTGCCTCAACCCTCTTGCTATTTTTTCTATTTTATCTCTCTTGCCCCTCTCTCCCTTACCTCTCTCTCCCTCTACTTCTCTCTTCCCCTCCCTCTTGCTCTTCTTTTATCTTTATCTTCCACTCTTACTACGCCATTCTCTCTCATTTTCTCTTGCTCCTTTCTCAATCTCTCTTACTCACTTTCTCTTTCTATCTCCCTCTCTCTCTCACACCCACACACTTTATCACCCTCTCTCTCCCCTTTCTCTCCATCCCTCCATCTTTAGCTCACTCTCTCTCTCCCTCCCTGTACCTCCCTCTCATAATATCTCTCTCCCTATATCTTCAGCTCTCTCTCTCTCTCATTCTTCTTTTTTTTATCTCTCTTCCTTAATTTCTCTTGCTCTCTTCCTTTCTTTCCCTGTCAACTATCGCTCTTTTCTCTATCTCTCCACATCTCTCTCCCTCTTCTAGCTCTCTCACCCTCTATCTCTCCCTCTCTCCTACTCTATCTCTCACTCTCAATATCTCTCTAACTTTCTCTCTCTAGCTCACTCTTCTCTCTATCTCTCTCCCTTTACATCCGTTCCACCTTCTAGCCACATCATCCTTTATCTCTCTCACTCTCACCGTTTCACTCTCTTTCACACACTCTCTCCTTCTCTCCCTCTCGATCTTTCTTGCTCCCTCACTTGATCTCTCTCCCTCCCCTTCTCCCTCTCACTCTCCTTTTCTTACTCTATTTTTCCTCACTCTCTCTTCTCTCTATTTCTATCTAATTTTCTCTCTCTATGTCAATCCCTCACTCTTAAATATCTCTCTCCCTCACTCTATTCTCTCTCACTCTCTATTCTTTCTTTCTTGCTCTGTTGCTCTGTCTCTTGATCTCTCTTCTGTGACAATGTCATCTCCCGTGCTTTGTCCCTATCCCTCACACACACTCTCTCTCCAACTTTTTTCTCTCAAAATCCCTCTCTCTTCTCTGTCTCATTATTTCTCACTTTTTTCCTCCTTCTCTTTCCCTTCCTCCTTCCCTCTTTAACTCTCTCGGTCCCTCTATCTCACTCTTATCTCTCACTCTCTCCCTATCTATATATATATATATATATATATATATATATATATATATATATATATATATATATCTCATGTTCCCTCGCTCACTATCTCTCTCACTCTTTAGCTCTATCTATCTCTTCTCTCTCCCTCCCTCTACCAATGTATCCCCCTCACTCTCTGTCTTTCTTGATCTCTCTCTCAGTCATTTTGTTGCTCTCCATCCTGTTGTCCCTCTCACCAACCCTCTCTTGCATTATTGTTTTCTAAATCACTTTTCTCTCTCTCTATTTGTCTCTCATAATCTCTCTTTGTCTCAATCTTTCACTCTTCAATCTCACTCACTCCTCTTTCCATCTCTCTCTTTCGTATTCTTTATCTCTCTCTTTCTTACTCTCTACCTCTCTCTCGTTCACTCTTTCCTTCTCTTCCGATCTCTCTTCCCCCACTCTCTCTTCTATCTATTTCTCTCTCACACCCTCTTCCTTTCTTGCTCCCTCTTCCTCTCTCTTCAATTTCATTATCCCTGTTGCTCCTTAATTCCTCTCTCTTTCTCGCTCCATGTTCACTCTTTCTCACACACTCTCTCTTCTATTTCTCTCTCTCCTCTCTCTCTCTCCACTCATTCTCTCTCACCCTCTCTCAACCTCTCTCTTGCTTCCTTCCCTCCCTCCCTCTCTCTCTTCTTTTTCTCTCACACACTCTCCCCCTCACTTCCTCTCACTCTTTGCCAATTCATCCCCTCTCACTCCCAGTAATTCTCACTCTCTACCCCTCACTCTCTCTCTCTTCTCTCTCGCTCTCACTTCCTCTCTCACTCCCACTCTCTTCCATCTTTCTGACTCCCTTCGTCAACCTCTTTCTTTCTCACTCTCTCCCTCTCTCACTATTTTCTCCTTCTATGCTTTAACACTTTAGGTTTCTCTATTTCTTTCTTTCACCCCCTCTCACTTCCTCTCTCTTCACACAATATCTTTTCACTATCTCATTCTCTCCTCTCTATTAAATTTCACTCACTCTTCCTCTCTTTCTCTCCGTCTTTTTTCTGTTCCTTTCTCTCTCTCTCTCCCTCACTCTACCTCTCTATCTCCATCTCCCTTGTTCTCTCACTCTCTTATCTCCCAATTTATCTCTCATTCTCTCTCTCCTTCTGTCGCTCCCTCCCTCACTTCAACTTAGCTCACTCCCTTTTTCACACTTTCTTACTCTTTGTTATATCTCTCTCACTTACTCTCTATATTGTTGCTCCCTCTTCTCGCACTATTTCTCTTCGTCCATCCTCCCACTCTCTCTCCTCTCTCCCCACTCCCTCCCTCTCTCATTTAAGCTTTCTTTTATCCCTCACCCCCTCTTTCTCTCTCCCTCTCTCCATCTTTCCCTCTCTTTCTCTCCCCATACAACTCCTCTCTCTCACTCTTTATCATCCACTTTTTTGCTCTCCCTCTCCCTCCCCATCTCGTTCACTCTCCCTTGCTCTATCTTCCAACTCTACTACTTCTCATTCACACTCTCTCTCCCTCTCTTGCTGCCTCCGTCTCTTCAATATTTCTCATGGCCTCCCTCATCTTTCTATTTCATCCTCACTACCACTCATATTGTCTCTCACACTGTCAATTATATCTATTTTTTTCAGTTTTTTGCTCTCTGTTATGTTTCTCTTTATTCTCACGCTCTCTCTCACTCCATCCCTCACACTTTCCCTCTCTTCCTCTCTCCTTACTCTCTCTTTCAATCCCACTCTCAGCTCTCTCTTTCTCTCCTTGCCTTTTCTATCTCACATTATTTCTCAACTTCTCTAACACATCACTTCCTCTCTCCCCCTCCATCTTTCAATCCCACCCTCCCTCTCTCGTTCTTTATCAGTATATCTCACTATTTTTACCTTACCATTCTTCTCACTCTGTCCCACTTCCTTTATATATCTTTCCCTATCTCTTCCTCACTCAATCTCTTGATGTTTATCTCTTAATTCTCTCTTGCTTCCTCACTTTCTCGGATTCCTTTCATCTACTCTTCAGTCTAGCACTTTCATCGCTTTCTCATTGTTTCTCACTTTATAATACATCTCTTCTTAAGCTCCCTCCCTCTCTATTTGACTCCCTTCCTCCTCCTTTCTCTCTCATATATTTTTCTCACAAGTACTTTATTTGTCTCTCTCTGTCTCACTCTCTCTCTTACTCTCTTTTTCCTCACTCTCTCCATTACATTTCCCCTCTATCTCCCTCTTTCTCATTCTCTCTATGCCTCTCACTTTCCATTATGTTTCTCTCTCGCTCTCCCTTGCTCTCTTTACTCACTTTTTTCTTTCTATATCCATCACTGTAGCTCTCTCTCCCTTCCTCTCATTCCCTCTCTTCTCTCTCTCACCGCCTCTTCTCTGTCAATGTTTATTACTTTCACCTTCTCTATCTAGCTCTCTATCATTTTCTCTCTAGCTCTCTATCTTTTTCCCTCATGTTCCTCACTCTCCATTCTTTCTCTGACTTTGTCTCTCTCTTCCTTCCTTGCTCACTCACTCTCTTCAATTTCACTTGCACTATTACTCCCTCATTTGACTTTCTCTCTCTTTCACACTTGCACTCTCTTTTTATCTATCCTATTCTCTCTCTCACTTACCCTTCCAAACTATGTCCCTCTTGCTCCAGTTATCATTCTGTCTTGCCATTTCTCTTACTCTCTCTTCACCCACTCTCTCGAGCTTTACACTCACTCCTACTCCCTCTCTTTATCTCTTTACCTCTCTTTATCTCTCTAACACTCACTACTCTATCTTCCACTTTCTATCGCTCTCACTCTCACTTTTTATTGTCTGTCAACGTCTACCTTACTCTTCTCACTCTTTCTCTTCCTTTATCCCCCACTCTCTTTCTTAATTTCTCTCATTTCCCTCCTTCAGCTCTCTCTCACTCTCTCTCCTTCTAGCTCTTCCTCTCCCTCCATCTCTCTCTCATTCTCTCTTTCATTCTCTCATTATCTCTCCATCTCTCTCTCTTGCTCACTCTCTTTCTCTATCTTCCCTCATTCTCATTTTCTCCCTAAATCTCTCTCTCTCTCACTTAATTCTTCACTCTCTCCCTCTCTCTTTCTCATAGTTTATTTTCTTTCTTTCTCTTTTATTCCTCTCGCTTCTCTAACTCCTTCTCTTATGTTTCTCTCTCACTCTTACTTCCTCACACACACATTCTCTCTCTTTACTCAATCTTTCTCTCCCCCTATCCCTCACACAAACTTTCTCCCTCGCTCTCCAACTTTTATCTCTCTCACTCCCTCTCTCTTCTCTCTCATTATTTCACACATTCTCACACTTTTCTCTCTCCCTATTTCTCTCTCCCGCTCTCCCTCCCTCTCTCTGTTTCCTCGATCTCTCTATTTTCCTTTACTCTTGTTCTCACTCTCTCCCACTCTAACTATATATTCTCTTGATCCCTCCCTCACTCTCTCTTTCATTCTGTCACTCTCTATCTCTCTCTTCTCTTCCTCTCTCCCTCACTCACACACTCTCTCCCTTCTTACCCTCCTAATATCTTTTTTTCTCTATTCTCCCTCTCTCTTATTCTCTTTTTTATATCGTCTTCTCTCCCTCACTCTTTTTTCATATTTCTGTCTAGATCACTTTCACTCTCTCACATGTTCTCTTTATCACTATCGGTCTCTCCCTCTATCATTCTCACTCCCTCATTGTAACATCTCTAGGTTTCCATTATGTAGATCACTCTTCCCTCTCCATCTCACAAACTCATAAACTCTCGCACACCTCTGACCCTCGTTAGCTTAATTTCTTGCTCCTAACTCACTCTCTTACTATATGTTCTTTCTCACCCACATCTCCTCTCTCTCCCTCACACCAACTTTCTCCCTTCACTCTCTATCCTCTTCTTAATTATTATCTCTCCCTCTCTCTCTCTCTTTTGCTTAAACTCTTTTATACACTCCATTGTTGCTTTCTTTTCTCTCTTTCCTCTTACTCTTTTTCTCATTCTATCCTCCACCCTCTTTCTTTCCCTTCTCTCAAGTTTCGATCCCTTCCTCTCTCGTTCCCTCTCTTCCCTTCCTCCGTTTCTTTTGTCTCTCACTTTTGGCCTCCCATTAACCTTCACTACCTCTCTCGCTCACACTCCTTCTTTCACTCCTTAATGCCTCTCTCTCCCACTCTCCTTTTCTCTCTCTTTCTTGCTCCCTCTCTTGCTCGCTCATTCTCTCCCTCTATCATGCTTTCTATTTCCTCACACTCTCTTCCTTTCTCGCTCCCTCTTTCTTTCTCAAGTTTCATTATAACTCTTACCCCCTCTCTCCCTCACTCTTTCTCAATCAGTATTCACTCTCTCTGACCCACTCTCACTTATGTTTCTCTCTCAAGTTTCATTATCACTCTTACCCCCTCTCTCCCTCACTCTTTCTCACTCAGTGTTCACTCTCTCAGACATCGAAAGAGAGTGAAGTAATGAAAACGACAGAAATTGAGAGTTGGTTGGAGTGAAAAAGTGGGTAAGAGATAAGGAGAGTAATAAAAGGGAGAGCATGAGAGTGTGTGTGATAGATAGAACAATAGAGAAAGAAAAGTGATAAAAGATAGAGAAAAGAGTGTGAGAGGGAGAGAGTGAGAAAGAGAGAGATGGAGAGAAGGGGTGATAGAGATTGAAAAGAGTGGAAGTGAGAGAGGTAGTGAGAGTACGAAAGAAAAGAGAGTGAGGGAAGATATAGAAAGAGAGTGAGCGAGAGGGGGAGAGGGGGTAGAACATTAGATCGAAAGAGAAGAGGATGAAGAGAAATTGAGAGATAGTGTGTGTGTGAGAGCGAGAATGAAAGAGAGAGAAAGGGAGACAAAGATGCAATAGAGTGGGGGAGAGAGGAGGATAAAGATTGAAAGGAGAGAGAGAAGAGAGTGCAACAAAATGAAGAGTAAGTGAGAGACAGTAAACACGGAGCAAGAAAGAGAGGGGGAGGAGGCAGTGAGAGTGAACGTGAAATGGAAGACAGAGCAAGTGGGACCGAGAAAGGGAGAGAGTGTCAAAGAGAAATAATGGAAGAGTTAGGGAAGAGAGCATGAGAGAGGTAGAGAGTGAAGAGCGAGATAAGGAGTAAGAGAGATAAGGAGACATGAGAAAGAGAGGGATGTAGGGAGTGAAATAGAGAGGTAGAGTGAAAGAGAGGTAATGTGGGATCAAAAGTGTCAAAAGAGAGAAAGATAGATGAGAGAGTGAGAGAGAGTTATGGAGAGATAAAGAGAGGTGGAATAGAGGGTGTGAGAGTGATAGGGATGGAGTGAGTGAGAAAGAGAGATAGAGGGAGGGAGTGAGATGGATTAAAGAGAGAGTAGAAAATAGAAAGTAATAGAGTGAAAAGAAAATAGAGAGGGAAGAGAGACTGAGGAAAGATTTAGTAAGAGAGAGTGAGTGAGAGGTAAAGAGATATAAGAATGGCAAGGGAGAGAGAGAGCAAGAGAGAGAGGGAGAGCGAGAGGGAGACCAAGAGGTAGATGGGTAAGGAGAGGGAAGGAGGTAGGAAGCAAGGGATGAAGGGAAAAAAGAGAGAGAAGAGAGAGAAAGAGATGGTAGGAGGAATGAAAGCAATATAGAGAGAGAGTGGGGATAGAGGAAGAGAAAGAGTGAGATGAAAGAGAGAAGAGATAGCAAAAGAGAGCATAAGATAGAAAAATAAATAGAGCGCAAGAATGATAGACTGAGGAAGAGGGAGCGAGGGAGAGAAAAAATAGAGATGGAGATGGAGAGAGAAAAGAGAAAGATGCAGCAATGGAAGCAGATGGAGTGCAAGACAAGGGGAAAAATGGTAGGAGAATGAGATAGGAATAAATAAATGGAGCTTAAGAGGGTGGAGGGATAGAAGTTGAGAGAGAGATAGAGAGTGAGAGGGTGTATAAGTGTGTGTGAGATGGAGAGAGGAGGGAGAGCTACATAAGGTAGATCTGAGAAAGCAAGAATGAGAGAATGTGAAAGATAGAGAGAGAGAGTAATAAAGTTAATGAGAGTGGCAAAATTAAAGAGGTCTATAGAGAAAGTGAAAATGAGAGAGAGAGAGAGAGAGATATGGGGATGAGATAGTGAGTGAGAAAGAGAGATAGAGGGAGGGAGTTAGATGGATGAAAGAGAGAGCAAAAGTGAGAATGTGATAAAGAGTGAAAATGAAATAGGGAGAGAAGGTAGACTGAGTGAAGATTGATTAAGAGATAGTGAGTGAAAGGTAAAGAGAAAGAGAGGATAGATAAATGGTGAGAGAGAGAGAGAGAGAAAGGGAGACAGAGAGGGAGACGGACCGGGAGGGAGGGAGCAAGTAAGGGTAGAAGGATAGTGGGAGAAAAGTGAGAGAAAGAGATGGTGGGAGGAATGGAAGCAATAAGAGAGAGAGAGAGAGAGAGAGAGAGAGAGAGAAAGAGTGAGACGAAAGAAAGAAGAGAATGCAACAATGAAGAGAGCAAAATATAGAAAAAGAGAAAATAGTGCAAGAAAGAGAGAGCGAGGGATAGGCAGGAAGGAAGAGAGAATAATAGAGATGGGGATAGAGAGAGAAGAGAGAAAGAAGAAGTAATAGAGAGAGGATGGAGTTTGAGAGAAAGAGCAATATAGCAAAAGAGAGCGAGATAGTGATAAAGAAATGGAGCTTGCGACGGTGAGAGGGAGAGAGATTGAGAGAAAGAGTGAGAGAGTGTATGAGTGTGTGTGAGAGCTCGGGAGAGAGATATTGCGTGAGATGGAAATAGAAGAGTGAACTATTTAAGGGAGGCCCATAGAGGGCAAGAATGAGGGAGTAAGAAAGATAGAGGGAGAGAGAGCATGATAACGTGAATGAGAGTGGGCAAATGAAAGAGAAATGTATTGGAAAAGAGGGTGAGAAAGAGAAAACGATATAAGGGAAAGAGTGAGAGAGAGCGACAAGAGAGAAAAAGAATTATTAGGAGAGTGGGAAGGGAGAGAAGTGTGAGGGAGGGAGGTAGGGAGACTAAGAACAGAGAGATAGAGAACTAGAGAATGAGAGAGGTAGTGAGCGATGTAGCAAGAGAGATATATTAGGAGAGAGGGAGGGAGTGAGAACAAGAGTAAGGAAAAGAGAGTGAGAGAGGAAAGGGTGAGAAAGAGGGAGAGAGAGATAAAGAGGAACAGAGGAAGGGAGAGTGAACCAGGGAGAAAGTGATAAAAAATGAGAGAGAGAAGAGAGAGGGACTGAGAGAGACAAAAGTTGGAGAGAGAGTGTGTGTGAGGGATAGAGACAAAGAAAGAGAGATCAAGGAGTGACATAAGCGAGATCATGAGAGAGAAAAGAAAAAGAGCTAGAAAGAAAGAATAGAGAGTGAGAATGAGAGAATAAGAGATATCTAAGAGTGAGGGAATGAAACAAAGAGAGAGGGATAAATAGTGATAGAGAAAAAAGAGAGAGGAAAATAGAGTAAGAAAAGGTGAGTGAGAGGGAGAGAGCGAAGGAGAGCTAGAGAATGAGTGAGAGAGAGAGATTGAGAGAGAGAGAGCTAGAATGATCAAGAGGAAGAGGGAAAGTGTGAGAGGGAGAGAGTGTGTGAAAGAGAGAGAGAGAGATGGAAGTAAGGGTAGAAAGGAGGGCGGAAGAGAAGTGAGCAAAAGAGACAGTGGGAGGGATGGAAGCAATATAGAGAGAGAGAGAGAGTGGGGGATAGAGGTAGAGAAAGAGTGAGATGAAAGAGACATGAGAGAGTAACAATGAGGAGAGAAAAAAGAGCACAAGATAGAGAAAGATAATAGAGTGCAAAAAAGAGAGAGCGAGGGATAGAGAACGAGGAAGAGAGAAGATAGAAGAAGCAACAATGGAGAGGAAGGATGGAGTACGAGAGAAGGAGCAAGATGGTAAGAGGGAGCGGGATAGAGATCAAGAAATGGAGCTTAAGAAGGTGAGAGGGAGAAAGATTTGAGAGAGATTGTATGAGTGTGTGTGAGAGCCCGAGAGAGCGAGAGAGTGAGATGGAGAGAGAAGGGTGAGCAACATAAGGGAGGCTTAGAGAGGGTAAGAAAGAGGGAGTAAGAATCATAGAGGGAGAGAGAGTGAAAAAGAGAATGAGTGTGGGAGATTGAAAGAGATATATAGAGAAAGAGGAAAAGATAGTAAGTGAGAGAAAACGATATAAGAGAGAAAATTAGACAGAGGGACATGGGAAAAAAGAGCTATTAGGGGAGTAGAAGAGAGAGAAAGTGTGAGGGAGGGAGGTAGGCAGACAGAGAAGAGAGAGATAGAGTGCTAGAGAGAGGTATGGGGCAATGGAGCAAGAGCGATATATTGGGAGAGAGGGATAGAGTGAGAACAGGAGTACGAAAAGAGAGTGAGAGAGATAGAGGTGAGACAGAGGGAGCGATAGTTAAAGAGGGAAGGAGAAAGGGAGAGAGAAAGAGGGAGAAAGTGAGAAACAATGAGAGAAAGAAGAGAGAGGAACTGAGAGAGAGTGTGTGTGAGGGAATAAGGACCAGGAAAGAGAGATGACGGAGTGACATAACAGAGATATGAGAGAAAAGCGCAAGAGACCAAGAAAGAAAGAATAGAGTGAGAGAGAGATAGAGCAAAATCGTGGGAGATATTTAAGAGTGAGTGATTGTGACTAAGAGATAGATTGATAGAAATAGAGAGAAAAGAGAGGGAGAGAGAATGGGGATATATGGAGAGAAAGTGAAAGGAGAGAGAGAGAAGAGTGAGCAATAGAAGAAAAATAAGGAGAGAAAAGTATCAAAGAATGAGAATGGAGAGGGATGTATTAAGAGTGAGAGTTATATAGAGATGAAGGTGGGATTGAGAGAGAGAGTGTGTGAGAGAGTGAGTAAGAGAAAGAGTTAGGGAGTGTTGTGTGTGAGTGAGTGTAATGGAAAATTGAAAAGAGAGTAATGGAAGTAAGAGAGAAAGATAAGGAATAAAGATTGAAAAATAGAGAGCGGGAGGAGTGAGAGAGATTGAAGAGAGGGAGTGACAGAGGTAGAGAGAGAGTGAGGTAACTAGAGATAGAAGAAAGAGAGAAGGAAAATAGAGCAAGAAATAGTAAGCTAGAGGGAGGGCGAATAGGAGAATGAGTGAGAGACAGAGTGAAAGCAAGGAAGGGAGGGAGGGAGAGAGGCATGAGAGAAAGAGGCAGTGGGGGATAGAGGAGAAAGAGTGAGTGCTCCTTCTCTTGCACTCCATCCTCTCTCCATTGCTGCTTCTTTATCTCTTCTCTATCCCTTGATCTCTATCCATCACTCTCTTTCCTGCACCATATTCTCTTTCTCTATCTCTTTCTATTTTCTCTCACACTATTTTCTCCCTATTTTTCTCTCACACTCTCTTTTCTCGCTTCCTATTTCTCTCTCTTCACTTCACACTCACTCTTACTCCCTCTCTCCCCGTCTCTTTCTTGCTCTATGTTTACTCTTTGTCATCCATTTTCACTTATATTCCTCTCTCTTTTCTCACCCTCTCCTCTCAATCTTTCTCACCCTCTCTCCCCTGTCTCTTGTTTTCATCCCTCCCTTCCTCTCTGTCCCACTCTCACTCTCTGTTTCCCACTATCTTTCTCCCACTCTCACACTCTTCCAGTTCATCCACCACTCTCTCCCCCACAAAATATCATTCCCTACCCCCTTTCTCCCTCTTGCTCACTCTCTCAAAATCTTCCTTCACTCTCTCATCTCTCTCACTCTCTCTTCCTCTCTCACTCCCATGCTTCAATCTCTCTCACTCCCTCCCTCTTTCTCTCTTTTGCACTCTCTCCCTCTCTCATCCTTTTTCTCTATTAACAGCTTATCACCCTTTCATTCTCTTTGACTCCATTCCTCTCTCTTTCTCTCTCACACACTCTCTCTTGCTTTCTTTTATCACATTCTCTTATTTATTCACTCACTTTTTCACTCCAACCATTGCTCAGTCTCTTTCTCCCTCCCTCTCTCTAACTCCCTCTTGCCTTCAATCTCTCTTAATCTCCATCTCGCCCTTTATCTCTCTCCATATCTCACTCTCTCTATCTCAATCCTGTCTCCCTCTCTATTTTTTCCTTCTTACTCATTCTCTTAATCTCCCTCCCTATCTAAATCTTGCACACTGTCTTTTGCTCCCTCTTCCTCTCTTTCTTCCTATCTCTCTCTCTAAAATCTTTCTTTCATTTTCTCCCTTTCTCACTCCCTCTCTCTATTTCTTTCATTCCCTCCCTCTTTCTCCCCTTTCTCACTCACTCCCTTACACTTACCCTCTATCTCTCCTTTTCTCACTCTCTCGCTTTCTCAATATGTCTCACTCTCTACTATGTTTAATCCCCTCGTTCTCTGGCTCTCTCTTGCTCTGTTTTATCTCTCTTTACTCACTCTTGATATCTTTGTATCCATCAATCTGACTCTCTCTCCCTTCCTCTCATTCTCTCTCTTTTCTCTCTCACCCCCTTCACTCTCATTATTTATTGCTCTCCCTCCCTCCCTCCTTTTTTTTCTCTTTTTCTCTCTAGCTCCCTCTCTCGCCGTCTATTTCCACAATCTAAATTATTTCTCCATTTTCTCCAACTTTTCCACTCTCTCCCCTCCTCGCTCCCTCACTATTTAATTTTACTCTCACCTTTACTCTCTCACTCACTTCCCTCACTCTTTCTCTCTTGCACTCTTTCCCTTTCTCTCTCCCTCCCTGACACTCTCTCTTGCACCATCTATCATTCTCTCTCTTACTTCCTTTCTCCTAATCTATCTTCACCCTGTCTCTCTCTTCAACTTCACGCTCACTCCTACTTCCTCTCTTTATCTCTTTAACACACTGTGTTCTCTCTTTCACTTCCTATGCAATCTCACTCTCACTCTTTATTCTCACTCAACTTCTCCCCAACTCTTCTCACTCTATCCCTTCCTCTAACGACAACGCTCAATCTCTATCTTTCTCACTTCCCTCCTTCCTCTCTCTCTTTCTCATGCTCTCTCCCACTTTCCCTTCTAAGCTCTCCCTCTCTCCATCTCTCTCTCCAATTCCCTCTTTCATTTTCTTATTCGTCGTCCCTCACTCTCTCTTTCTCTATCTTCCCTCACTCTCCCAATATCTGCCTCATACTCTCTTTCTCTTTCGCTCCCTTCCTCTATCATTCTCATTGTTTGTTTCCTACTTTCTCTTTTATTGATCACACTTCTCTAACTCTTTCTGTAATGTTTCTCTCTCACTCTCTCTTCCTCACACTCACACACACCCAAAATCTCTCTATCCCTCACAAGCACTCACTCTCTCTCTCGCACACCAACTTTTCTCTCTCCCAATCCCTCTTTCTCACTCATTATTTCTCACATTCTCTCACACTTCTCTCTCTCTCTCTCTCTCTCTCTCTCTCTTTCTATCTCCCTCTCTCCCCTTCTCTCTACCTCCTTCATCTCGCACTCGAATTTCTTTACCATTGTTCCCTCTCTATCTATATATCTCTCTTGCTCCCTCCCTCACTCTCTCATTCATTCTCTTGCTTTCTATCTCTATATTCTCTTCCTCCCTCCCTCACTCTCCTAATATCTTTTATGCTCTCTTGTCCCTATCCTTTTCACTCTCTCGCTCTAATTTTCTTTATCCCTCTCAATTTCTCCCTATCAATCTCACTCCCTCATTCTTGCCCTCTCTAGGTCTCTCTTTTGTAGCTATCTCACCCTTTGATAGCCTCATTTTTTGTTCTTTATCTCACTCTCTCTTACTATCTTTTTCTTTCTTGCTCACTATCTCCCCTCTCTCCCTCGCTTCATAATTTATGTCTTCACTCTCATTTTTTTCTCTATTATTCTCTCTCACTCTCTCTTTCTTTCTCTTTTTCCTATTTTCCTTTTATATTTTATACACACTATTACACTGTCCTTTGTTGCTATTTTTTCTCTCTTTCCATTTACTCTTTCGCTAGTTCTATCCTACACGTTGTCTCTCTGCTCTCTCCATCTTTCATCACTCCCTCTCTCTTTCTTTTTCTTACTCCCTTCCTCTACCTCCCTATCTCCCTCTTTTTCTTCCTCTCTCTTGCTCCATCTATCTCTCACGATTAACCTGTTCTTGCCCTCTTTTTACTGCTCACTTACACTTTACTCGATCTTCTCATAGCCTTTATTCTCACTCTCTCTCCCTTTCACTCTATCACTTTCTTGTTCCTACTCTCTCTTTAAATTCTCTCACTTCCTTCTATCTCCCTTTCTTCCTCACTATCTCCATCTCTCTCTCACTGTCTATTCCACCTCTCTTTGTCTGTCTCTAACTATCTCTTCTATCTCTCACTTTTGACCCTCCCATTATCGTTCACTTCCTCTCTCTTGCTCTTCCACCCACTTTCGCTCCCTTAATCCCTCTCTCTCTCCCACTCTACTTATCTCTCTCTTTCTTGCTCCCTTTCTACCTCTCTCACACTCTATCTTCTCTCATGCTCTCTTCCCTTTATTTGTCTCTCACACTCTCTTCCTTTCAGGCTCCCTATTTCTCTCTCTTTAGTTTCACCCTCACTTTTACTCCCTCTCTCCCCATCTATTTCTCGCTCATTGTTGACTCGCTATCGCCATTGCTCACTTATATTCCTGTTTCTTCTCTCTCTCCCAATCTTTCTCTTCCTCTCTCCCTCGTCCCTTGCTTTCGTCCTCCCTCCCTCTCTCTCCCTCCTTCACTATGTCTTTATCTCTCTTAGACACACTATCTCTCTCAGACTCTCACACTCTTCGGGTTCATCCACCACTCTCTCCCTAATAAAATATCATTCTCTACCCCCTCTAGCCCTCTCACTCACTCTCCTTATAACTTCTTTCACTCACTCTTCCTTTTCATTCTCTCTTCCTATCCACTCCCACGCTTCAATCTCTCACTCCCTCCCTCTTTCTCTCTCTTTTATACTCTCTCCCTCTCTGGCCCTTTTCTCTATTTACAGCTTATCACTTTTCTTTTTTCTTTCTCTCTCTCCCTCTCTTTCTCTCTCACACGATCTCTCTTGCTCTCTTTTATCACTTTCTCTTATCTTTCTACTCACTCTTTCTCTCCAACCATCGCTAAGTCTCTTTCTCCCTCCCTCTCTCTATCTCCCTCTCGCCTTCCATCTCACTCAATCTCCATCTCACCCTCTATCGCTCTCCATATCTCCTTCTATATCTACTTATCTCTAGCTCTCACTCCTTATGTTTTGTTCTATCTTCTCTGAGTCTCTTTCCAATCCCTATTTTTTCTCACTCTCACTCCCTTTCACCCTCCTGCTCTCTCTTTAATCCCTATCACTCCCTCCCTCTATTACTCTCCTTCTAGTTCACTCACTCTCTTTCTCTCTCGCACACTCTATATTTCATCTCTCTTTATCATTTGCTAGCTCTCCCTTGGTCTCTCTCTGTGTCCTCTCTCTTGCTACTTCTTCAACCACCCTCTCTTCTCTCTATTTACTCACTCTTTTGTCCCACTGACCCTCACTCTCTTTTACTCTCCAGTCGTCCCTCTCTCAATTGATCTCACATCTCGCTCTCGCCCCTCATCTTCAATCTCATTATTTCATATTTCTCCTCACCATCCCTCTCTCCTCTGTCCCACCCTCCTTATCTTTCTTCTTTACTCCCAATATCTCTCCCCTCTATCCTCTTGCACTCACTCAATCTCTCTCTCTCTCCCTCCCTCTCTTTTATCCATTGTATTCTTCCATTCACTCTCTCTTGCTCTCTCTTCTCTCACTTTCTCTTCTCTCTATTTGTCTCTCACTCTCCCTTTCTCATCATTTCTCCCTCCCTCTCTCTCCAGCTTCTCACACTCTCTCCCTCTCCATCTCTCTCTCTCCATCTCTCTTTCCCTCTCCATCTCCCTCTCTCCATCTCTCATTCTCACTCATTCTCTTAATCTCGCTCTCTATCTCCATGTTACTCACTATATTTTCCTTCAGCTTCTTCTCTCTCCCTTCTCACATCCTCTCTCTCTTCAATCTCTCGCTCTCCCTCTATGTCCCCGTTTCTCTCTCTCCCTTACTCTTGCACTCTATCTCTCTCTTTCTCACTCTCACCCTTTCTAACTATGTTTCTTACTCTCTATTATGTTTCTCTCTCTTGCTATCTATTTTCTTTCTTTACTCGTGCCTTGTATCTTGCTCTTTCTCCCTCTCTCCCTTTCTCACTATGTCTCTCACTCTATAATATGTTTCTCTCCATCTCACTATTTTGCTCGGTCTTCCTCTTTCTCCTCTCTCTCTTTATCTCCTTATATCCTAACTAAATTCCTCTCCATCTCACCTTCTTTTCTCTTATTGTTTATTACTTCCCCTCCCTTCCTCCCTCCCTCCCTCCCTCCTTATTTTGCTCATATTTATCTCTCTATTTCCTTCTCTCTTGCCTTCTCTTACCTCACTCTCTATTTCTCTCCCTTCTTCTCTCTCTCTCCCATCCTTGCTCCATCACACTTTTTAATTTCACTCTCACTCTTACTCCCTCACACTCTTCTCTCTCTTTCTCTCTTGCTCTCTCTCACCCTTTCTCTCTTGCTCTCTCTCGCTTACTTTTGCTCTATCCACCACGCACAATCTCTCTCACATCCCTCCCTCCTTCACTCTCAATCACTCACCCACCCTCCCTTCCTCTATCCCTCCCTCTCATGACCTCCATCTCCCTCTTTCACTTACTCTATTTCTCCCTTACTCATGCCCTTATTCTCTCTCCCTCCATTCCTCTAGCTCACTCTCCCTTGCTTTATCTTCCTTCACACTCTCTTCTCTCACTATTTTTCTCCATCTCTCTTCCCATTCGCACTCTTCAGTCTCTCTCACTCCCTCCCTCTCTCTCTATTTTTCACTATTTATTCTCCATCTTTCTTTCTCTCTCATCTCTTATTCTATCTTTAATTAATATTACTCACTCACACACTCTCTCTTCCTCCTGTTCCCTAACTCACTCTTTTTTAGCAGTCCCTCTCTTCATCTCTATATTACTTTCACTCTTAACTTGTCCCTCTATCTTTCTCATTCTCTATTCTCTCTCTCTCCTAATCTGTGTTTATTTGTATCTCTTCTCGATCATTCATTTCTCTTTTTTTCCCCACATACCCGCAACTCACTTTCCTCCCTCTCTCACTCTTTATGCTCCCTCTTTCTCTCTCTCTCCCACCTCTCTTTCACACACTCTCTCTCCCTCTACCAATGCATCCCCTTCGCTCTCTCTCTTTCTTGATCTCTCTCTCACTAATTCCCTTGCTCTCCATCCCTTTGTCCCTCTCACCAACCCTTTCTTGCACTATCTTCCTCTAAATCTCTTTTCTCTCTCTATTTGTTTCTCATAATCTCACCGGCAGTCTTTCACTCTTCAATCTCTCTCACTCCCACTCTATATCACTCTCTTTCTTACTCTCTACCTCTCTCTCTGTCGCTCTTTCCCTCTCTTCCACTCTCTTGTCCCCCACTCTCTCCTCTATCTATTTCTCTCTCACACTCTCTTCCTTTCTTGCACCCTCTTCCGCTCTCTTCAATTTCACTCTCACTCAAAATCCCTCATTCCCTCTCGCTTTCTCGCTCCATGTTCACTCTCTCTCACACAATCTTTCTTCTATTGCTTGCTCTACTCTCTCTGTCCACTCATTCTTTCCCTCCATCTCTCACCCACTCTCTTGCTTCCCTCCCTCCCTCCCTCTCTCCCTCTCTGTCTTCTTTCTCTCTCACAAACTCTTACCTCTCTTCCTCTCACTCTCTTCCAGTTCATTCCTTTTCTCTCCCACTAATTCTAATTCTCTACGCCCTTCTCACTATAACTCTTTCTTCTCTCTCACTCACCCTTCCCCTCTCACTCCCACCCTCTTCCATCCTTATGATTCCCTTCGTCAATCTCTTTCTTTCTCACTTTCTCCCTCTCTCACTATTTTCTCCTTTTATGCTTTATCACTTTCTATTCCTCTATTGCTTTCTTTCACTCCCTCTCACTTACACTCTCTTCCCACAATATCTTTCCACTCTCTCTTTCTCTCTCCTCTCTATTAAATTTCACTCACTCTTCCTCTCTTTCTCTCTCTCGCTCTCTCTCCCCCTCACTCTACCTCTCTATCTCCATCCCCCTCTTTCTGTCACTCTCATATCTCTCGATTCTTCTCTCATTTTCTCTCTCCTTCTGTCACTCCCTCCCTCTCTCTTCAATTTAGCTCACTTCCTTCTTCTCTCTTCTCACTCTTTTTTGTCTCTCTCTCACTGCTCTCTCATTCTTTCTCTCCCCTCACCTACTCTATTGCTTCCTTCCCTCCCTCTGTCTTTCTTCTTTCTCTCTCACACACTCTCCCCCTCTCCCCTCTCTCCCAATAATTCTCATTCTCTACCCCAACTCTCTCTCACTCTATCTTCTCTCTCGCTCCCCCTTCCTGTCTCACTCCCACTATCTTCCATCCTTCTGACTCCCTTTCGTCAATCTCTCTATTTCTCACTCCCTCCCTCACTATTTTCTCTTTTTATGTTTTATTACTTTTTTTTTCTCTATTGCCTTCTTTCACTCCCTCTCACTTCCTCTCTCTTCCCACAATCTCTTCGCTCTCTCTTTTTCTGTCATTCTCTCTATTAAATTTCATTTACTTTTCCTCTCTCCCTCGTATTTCTTTCCCTTTCTCCCTCTCACTCTCTCTCCCCTTAGTCTACCTCTATATCTTCATCTCCCTCTTTCACTTACTCTCATATCTCCCAATTTCTCTCTCATGCACTCTCTCCTTCTATCTCTCCCTCCCTCTCTTCAACATAGCTCACTCCCTTCTCCTCTCTTTCTCACTCTTTGTTATCTCTCTCTCACTTACTCTCTGTACTGCTCCTCTCTCTTCTCTCATTATTTCTCTTCGTCCATACTCGCACTCTCTCTCCTCTCTCCCCTCCCTCCTTCCCTCTCTCAGTTAAGCTTTCCTCTATCTCTCTCTAGCACTTTCTCTCCCTCTTTTCCTCTCCCTCTCTCCCCATACAACTCCTCTCTCACTTTTTATCATCCACTCTTTTGCTCTTCCTGTCCCTCCCCATCTCGTTCACTCTCCCTTGCTCTATCATCCAACATTGCTATTTCTCTTTCACACTCTCTCTCCCTCTCTTGCTCCCTCTCTCTCTCTTCAATCTTTCTCACTGCCTCCCTCATCTCTCTATTTCTTTCTCACTCCCACTCATGATGTCTCTCACACACTGTATTATATCTCTCTTTCTCAGTTTTTTGCTCTCTCTCTCACTCCAACCCTCACTCTTTCCCTCTCTCCCTCTCTCCTCATTCTCTCTTTCAATCTCACTCTCAGCTCTCTCTTTCTCTCTCTGCCTTTTCTATCACTCATTATTTCTCACCTTCTCTCTCACATATCTTTCTCTCTCCCCCTCCCTCTTTCACTCCCACTCTCCCTCTCTCCTTTTCTCTTAGTATATCTCACTCTATTTACCTCACTCTCCCACTTCCTTTATATAACTTTCCACTCTTGCTCTTTATCTCTTAATTCTTACTTCTTCACTTTCTCTGATTCCATTTATCTCTTCTTCAATCTAGCACTTTCATCTCTTTCTCATTGTTTCTCACTTTATACTACATTTCTCTCCCAAGCTATCTCCCTTCCTATTTGATCTCCCTTTCTCTCTCGCCTATTCTCTCACATGCAATATATCTGTCTCACTCTCTTACTCTCTCTTTTGCTCACTTTTTCCTCACTCTCTTTTTTCTTTGTTTCCCTCTCGCACTCTGTCTTCCTTTCTTTCTCGTCTCTTTCTCTTTCATTTCACTCTAACTCTTACTTTCTCCCTCTCTCCTCCCTCTCTCTCTCTTTCCTCATGATTACTCTCACCCTCTCTCTTTTTATGTTTCATGCTTTCTCTCAGCCTTTCTACCTTCCTCATTCTATCTTCAATTTCACTATCAGTCGTTCTCCCCTTCTCTCCCTTTCTATCAAAGCAATACATTCTCACACTTTCTTAGCTCCATCTCTTAAGCTCTCTTTCTCAATCTCTCTTGTTCTCTTTTCCTGCACTCCCCATTTCTTTCACGCTATTTTATTTTCTCTCTCTTCCACTCTATCTCATGTTATAATCTCTTTCACTACCTAACAATTTATCTATCTATTCTCTCGGCCTCTCTCAATATAACCTTTATTACTCTCTCATTCTCATGCCCCCTCTCACATACTCTTCTTTCACTATTTCTCTTTCATTTTCTCTTCTTCTCTCTTTCACTCTCTCTCTTCCTCCCTCTACCTTGCACTTTCTTCCCCTGCCCTCACTTTCTATATAATTTTGTCTCTATTATTGGTTTTATTCTTTTAGTTAGTTTAATTCTAACTCTTACTCCCTCTTTGCCTTCCCCACTTTCTCTCCTGCTCTTCCATTTCTTCTTGTTCTCTCTTCCCTCATCAGTCTACTCTTTTGCTTTCTCTATTTCTCACTTTTTCTTCTATTAATCTCTCTTCCATTTCTCACACTCACACACACACTCTCTCTGTTCCTCGTGTTCGCTCTATCTCTCTTTCCCTCCCAGTCCCTCTCTTCATCTCTATATCACTCTCACTCATAGACCGTCCCCCTATCTTAATCTTTCTCTATTCTTTCTCTATCTCTCCTAATCTGTCTTTTATTTGTCTCTCTTCTTTCTCATTCCTTTCACCCTTTCTCTCTATATATCCCCAACTCTCTCTATCCTTCTCTCACTTACCGTTATCCCTCTTTATATGTCCCTCTTTCTCTCGCTCCCCCTCTCTCGTTCGCACGCTCTCTCACTTCTCCCTCTACGTTTGCATGCCCCTCGCTCTCTCTCTCTCTCTCTCATTTTCTGTCTCACTCATTCTCTTGTTCTCCTTCCCTCTGTCCCTCTCACTAACCCTCTATTGCTCTATTTTTTGACATTTACTTTCTCTTACTATTTGCCTTTTACAATCTCTCAATCTCAATCTTTCACTAATCTCTCTCACTCCTCTCTATCTACCGCTTTCTCTCTCTCGACCTCTCTCTCTCTAACTCTCTATTCTATCTTTCTTTCTCACTTACTAGCTCTCTCTCTCTTGTTCTCTCTTCCTTCACTCTCTCTTCTCTCTTTGCTTAATCTTTTTCTACCCTATCCCTCACACACACACTATCTCTCACTCATTATTTCTCACTTTCTATCACACTTATCTCTCTCTTTCTCTCTCCCTCTCATTGTCACCCCTTTCTCACACTCTCTTTCCTTACTCTTATTCTCGCTCTATCCCTCTCTATCTATAATTCTCTCTTAATCCCTCCCTCACTCTCCATTTCATTCTCTCACTCTCTATATTTCTTTTTTTCCCTTAATCGCTCCCTCACACTCTCTCTCCCTTCCCACACTATTTATCTTTTTTCTCTAGTGTCCCTCAATCTCATTTCCTCTCTTATATTATTAATTTTCCTCTTTCTCTCAAGTTCACTTTGACTCTTTTACTCTTGTTCTCCTTATCAGGTCTCACTCTCTCCCTCTATCTTTCTCACTCTCCCAAACATACTCTCTCTAGTTCTTGCTTATGTAGCTCACTCTTATCTCTCCATCTCTTTATCTTAGCTCACTCCCTCCTTCTCTTTTTCTCATTCATTGTTAACTCTCTCTCACTAACTCTGTGTACTGCTGCTCCCTCTTCTCTACTATTGCTCTTCGTCCATCCTCCTACTCTCTCTTCTCTCTCTCCCCTCCCTCTCTCCTCTCTCACTCATGCTTTCCTATATCTCTCTATCTTTGTTGCACTTTCTCCCCCTCTTTCCCTTTACAACTCCTCTCTCTCACTCTTTATCATCCATTCTTTTGCTCTTCCTCTCTCCCCTTCTCACTCTCTCTTGCCCTCCCTCTCTACCCTTCTCTCCCTCTCTTGCTCCCTCTCTTGCTCCCACTCTCTCATCAATCTTTCTCACGGCCTCCCTCTATCTCTCTATTCCTTTCTCTTTACCACTCATGCTCTCTCTCTCTATTATACCTCCCTTTTGTCTGTCTTTTGCTCTCTCTCTTATGTTGCCCTTATTGTCTTTCTTTCTCTCACTATATTCCACACTCTTTTTTTCTCTCCCTCTCTCCCTACTTCTCTGTCTTTCTACCCTACTCTCAGCTCTCTCTGTTTTTTTCTTTACTTCTTCTCTCTCTCTCATTATTTCTCACCTCCTCTCACACATCTCTTCCTCTTCCCCTCTCCCACTTGCTCCCTTCCTTACTCTCTCCTTCTCTCTCCATATATCTCACTCTCTTTACCTCACTCCTCTACTCATTGTCTTCCACTTTCTTAAGTAATCTTTCTCTCTCACTCCCTTGGTCACTCTCTTGCTCTTTATCTCTCATTTCTCTCTCACTTCCTCACTTTCTTGGTTCTCTTTCATCTCTTTTTCAATCATGCACTTTCATCGCTTTCTCATTGTTTCTCACTCTATCCTACATTTCTCCCTCAGCCTCCCTTCCTCCTTCCCTCCCTTTCTCTCTCATCTATTTCTCTAACACTTATCTCTCACTTCATCTCCCTCTCTCTCTGTCGCTCTCTTTTTCCTCACTCTATTCTCTCTTTTTCTCTCTCGCACTCTATCTCCCTTTCTTTCTCTTCTCTTCTCTTCAATTTCACTCACACTTTTACTTTCTCCCATCTCTCTTTCATCATGATTGCACTCACCCTCTCTCTCTTTCCCTCTCATGCTTTCTATCTCTTTCTCCCTTCCTCTCTCTCTTCAATTTCACTGTCACTCTTCCTCCCTCCCCCTCTCTCCCTTTGTTTCAAACCCATACATTATAACACTTTCTGTAGCTCATTCTCTTAAGCTCTCGTGATCTCTCTCGCACTTTTTTCCCACACTCTCCATTTCTTTCTCGCTATATTGTTTTCTCTTTTCCCCTTTTATCTCGTGTTTCTATCCCTATCTCCCTATCAACCAATTTATCATTCTATTCTCTCGCTCCCTCAATCTAAACCTTTATTACTCTCAAATTTTCACTCCCCCTCTCTCTTGCTCCTCTTTCACACTTTCTCTTCCATTCTCGCTTCTTCTCTCGTGTACTTTCTCCCATTCTCTCTCTCTCTCTTGTCCTCTCTCTTGTTATTCTTTCCCTTAGCCTTACTTTTCTATCTACTCCCTCTATCCCTTTATTCTATTTTCTATCCACTCCTTATGGCCCTTTATTCAATTTAAATCTCACTCTTACTCCCTCACTCTCTCTTTCTCACTCCCAATTCCCTCACTCTCTTATGTTACTCTATTCTCCTCTCCTCTTACTCTTTCACTTCATCGGTTCCCCACTCTACCGCACTCTCCCTCTCTGGCTCTCTCTCCCACAATCTCCACGCTCTCTTCTCTCACTTACTCTCTCTCACACAAATCACTCTCTCATCTCTCATGTATTCCTTCTCTTGCTTTCCCTCTTGCTCTTCCTTTTCCTCTTATTCTCTCTTCCCTCACACCTCTATCTCTTGATTTCTCTATTGCTCTCTCTCTCTCTCGCTCTCTCTCTCTCTCTTTCTTCCTCCCTCTCTTTCTCCTCAATTTCACTCACACGTCTACTCTTTCCCTCTCCTTCTCACTCACTCTCTTTCTCGCTCTTACTATCTTTTCTATTGCTACCACTTCCTCTCTCTTCTCACTCTTTCTCCTCCTCTATTCCCCACACACTCTCTCTCTTACATCCCTCCCTCACTCTTTCCTCTCAATCTCTCTCCTGCCCTCCCTCCTTCCTCCATCTCTCTCTCCCTCTCATCCTCTCCATCTCCCTCTCTCACTTTCTCACTCTATCTCCCCCTCCCTGTCTCTCACTCATTCTCAATTCTCTCTCCCTCTTATTCTCTAGGTCATTCTCTCTTGCTCTATCTTCCTTCACACTCTCTTCTCTCTATATCTCACCTTCTCTCTCATTCCCTCACTTTTCAATCTCTCTCCCTCCCTCCCTCTCTTTATTTCATTATTTATTCTCTATCTTTCTTTCTCTCTCTTCTCTTTTTTATCTTCCATTACTATCACTCAATCACAAACACACTCTCTCTCTTCCTCCTATTCCCTAACTTTCCCTTTTTCTCGCAGTCCCTCTCTTCATCTTTGTATTACTTTCACTCCTAACCTGTCCCTCTATCTTTCTCATTCTCTATTCTTTTTCTCTCTCCAAATCTGTGTTTATTTGTCTCTCTTCTTCAACATTCATTTCCCCCTTTCTCCACATATCCCTAACTCTTTCTCTCCCTCTCTCACTTTCCTTCACTCTTTATGTCTCCCTCATTCTCTCTCTCTCACCTCTCTTTCACACATACTCTCTCTCTCTAACTCTTCATCCCCTTCGCTCTCTCGCTTTCTTGATCTCTGTCTCACTAATTCCCTTGCTCTCCATCCCTCTATCCCTCTCACCAACCCTCTCTAGCACTATTTTTTTCTAATTCTCTTTTTTCACTCTATTTGTCTCTCATAATCTCATCTTCAGTTTTTAACTCTTCAGTCTCTCTCACTCCCTCTCTATATCACTCTCTTTCTAACTCTCTACCTTTCTCTCTCCGTCACTTTTTTCCTCTCTTCCACTCTCTTGTCCCCCACTCTCTCCTCTGTCTATTTCTCTCTCACACTCTCTTCCTTTCTTGCACCCTCTTCCTCTCTCTTCAATTTCACTCTCACTATTTTATCCTTTTATGCTTTTTCACTTTTTGTTTCTCTATTGCTTTCTTTCACTCCCTCTCACTTCCACTCTTTTTCAACAATATCTCTTCATTTTCCTTCTCTCTATTAAATTTCACTCACGCTTCCTCTCTTTCTCTCATCTTCTTTTGTCCCTTTCTCTCTCTCACTCTCTCTCCCCCTCACTCTACCTCTCTATATCCATTGCCCTCTTTTTTTCACTCTCATATCTCTCAATTTCTCTCCCATTCTCTCTCTCCTTCTGTCACTCCATCCCTCTCTTGAACTTAGCTCACTCCCTTCTTCTGTACTTCTACTCTCTCATTCTTTCTCTTTCTTTCTCACCCACTCTCTTGCTTCCTTCCCTCCACTCTCTCTCTCTCTTCTTTCTCTCCCACACACTCTCCCCCTCTCTTCCTCTCACTCTCTTCCAATTCATCTCCTCTCTCACCCACTAATTCTCATTCTCTACTCCCTCTCTCTCACTCTATCTTCTCTCTCACTTTCCCTTCCTCTCTCACTCCCATAGTCTTCCATCCTTCTGACTCCCTTCTGTCAATCTCTCAACTTCTCACTCTCTCCCTCTCTCACTATTTTCTCTTTTATGCTTTATTACATTTTGTTTCTCTAATTACTTTCTTTCACTCCATCTCACTTCCTCTCTCCTCCCATAATATCTCTTCACTCTCTCTTTTTCTCTCATTCTCTCTATTAAATTTCATTTACTTTTCTTCTCTTTCTCTCCCTCATTTTTCTATCCCTTTCTCTCTCACTCTCTCTCCCCTTACTCTATCTCTATATCTCCATCTCCCTCTTTCTCTCACTCTCATATTTCTCAATTTCTCTCTCATTCACTCTCTCCTTCTATCGCTCCCTCCTTCTCTTCAACTTAGCTCACTCCCTTCTTCTCTCTTTCTCACTCTTTGTTATTGCTCTCTCACTTATACTTTGTAATGCTGCTATCTCTTCTCTCATTATTTCTCTTCGTCCATACTCCCACTCTCTCTCCTCCCTCTCCTCCCTCTCTCAGTTAAGATTTCCTCTATCTCTCTAGAACTTTCTCTCCCTCTTTCCCTCACCTCTCTCCCCATACAACTCCTCTCTCACTCTTTATCATCCACTCTTTTGCTCTCCCTCTCCCCCCATCTCGTTCACTCTCCCTTGCTCTATCATCCAACACTACTATTTCTCTTTTACACTCTCTCTCCCTCTCTTGCTCCCTCTCTCTCTTTAATCTTTCTCATGGCCTCCCTCATCTCTCTATTTCTTCCTCACTCCCACTCATGCTGTCTCTCACACGCTCTATTATATCTCACTTTCTTAGTTTTTTGCTCTCTCTCTCTCACTCCGTCCCTCACTCTTTCCCGCTCTCTCTCTCTCTCTCCCTTTTCTCTCTTTCAATCCCACTCTCAGCTATCTCTTTCTCTCTCTGCCTTTTTTATCTCTCGTTATTTCTCATCTTCTCTCACACATCTCTTTCTCTCTCCCTCTCCCTCTTTCACTCCCACTCTCCTTCTCTCCTTTTCTCTCAGTATATCTCACTCAGTTTATCTCACTGTCTCCCACTACCTTTATATAACTTTCCCTCTCTCCCTCACTCAATCTCTTAATTCTATCTTGCTTCTTCACTTTCTCTGAAACCTTTTATGTCTTTTTTAATCTAGAACTTTCATCTCTTTCTCCTTGTTTCTCACTTTATACTACATTTCTCTCCCAAGCTCTCTCTCTCCTTATTGACTCCCTCCCCTCTTTCTCTCTCGTCTATTCTCTCACATGCACTATATCCGTCTCTATCTGTCTCACTCTCTCATTCTCTCTCTTGCTCACTTTTTCGTCACTCTCTTTTCTCTCTATTTCTCTCTCACACTCTTCTTTCATTTTTTCTATTCTCTTTCTCTTTAATTTCACTCTCACTCTTACTATCTCCCTCTCTCTCTCTTTCCTCATGATTACTCTCACCCTCTCTCTCTTTATCTCTGATGCTTTCTCTCACCCTTTCTCCCTTCCTCATTCCCTCTTCAATTTCACTGTCACTCTTCCTCCCCCTCTCTCCCTTTCTCTCGAAGCCATACATTCTCATAGTTTCTTAGCTCCATCTCTTAAGCTCTCTCACTCAATCTCTCTCGTTCTCTTTTCCCACACTCCCCATTTCTTTCCCGCTAGTTTATTTTCTCTCTCTCCCACTCTATCTCATGGTCTAATCTCTTTCTCTACCTACCAATTTATCTGTTTATTCTCTCACTCTCTCTCAATATAATCCTCTATTACTCTTTCCTTCTCACGGCCTCTCTCATAATCCTCTTTCACTGTTGCTCTTTCATTCTCTCTTCTTCTCTCTTGCACTCTCTCTCATCCTCCCTCTCTCTTTTCCTCTCTCTTGCACTTCCTTCCCCTGCCCTCACTTTTCTGTATAAGTTTTCTCTATTTCTTGTTCCCTTTGTTCCTTTAGTTAGTTTAATTCTCACTCTTACTCCCTCCCTCTCTATTTATCACTTTCTATTCTCTCTTTCTCTCCCGCTTTCTCTTTAGTTATTCTGTTCTCCTCTCCTCTTATTCTTTCTCTTTGTCTATCCCCCACTCTATCTTGCTTTCTATCTTTCGCATTCTCTCTGCCCCTCCCCCTCCCACTATCTCACACTCTATTCTTTCCCCCTTTCTCACACACATTCACTCTCTCATCTCTCCCATTTTGCCTTCCTCACTTTCTTTCTTGATCTTCCATTTCCTCTTGTTCTCTCTTCTCTCACCACTCTTCCCTTCTGATTTCTCTATTTCTCACTTTTTATTCTCTATCGCTCTTGCTCTCTCTTCTATTAATCTCTCTTCCATTTCTCACACTCGCACACACACTCTCTCTCTTTCTCGTGTTCTCTCTATCTCTCTTTCTCTCCTAGTCCCTCTCTTTATCTCTATATCACTCTCACTCACAGCCCGTCCCTTTATCTTAATCTTCTTTATTCTTTCTCTCTCTCCTAATTTATCTTTTATTTGTCTCTATTCTTTCTCATTCCTTTCACCCATTCTCACTATATATCCCCAAATCTCTCTCCATCTCTCACTTTCCTCCTTCCCTCTTTATGTCTCCCTCTTTCTCTCTTCGCCCTCTCTCTTTCGTACACTCTTTCACTTCTCCGTCTATGTCTGCATCCCCATCACTCTCTCTCTCATTGTCTCTCTCACTCATTCTCTTGCTCTCCTTCCCTCTATCCCTCTCACTAACCCTCCATTGCTCTCTTTTTTGTCTATTACTTTCTCTCACTATTTGCCTCTTACAATCTCTCTCTATCTCAATCATTAACTCTTCAATCTCTCTCTTTCTCACTCTTAACTTCTCTCTCTAACTCTCTATTCTATCTTTCTTTCTCACTCTCTTGCTCTTCTCTCTCTTGCTCTCTCTTCATTCACTCTCTCTTCTCTCTTTGCTTAATCTTTTTTATCCTATCCCTCAAACACACTATCTCTTACTCATTATTTCTCACTTTCTCGCACACTTATCTCTCTCCTCTCTCTCATTATTTCTCACTTTATCTCACAATTATCTCTCTCTTTCTCTCTCCCTCTCATTGTCACCCCTTCTCCCACTCTCTTTCCTTAATCTTGTTCTCACTCAATCCCTCCCTATCTATATTTCTCTCTTGCTCCCTCTATCACTCTCTATATCTCTTTCTTCTCCCTTAATCCCTCCCTCACACTCTCTCTCCCTTCCCACCCTATTTATCTTTTCTCTTTCTTGTCCCTCACTCTCATTTCCTCTCTTATATTCTTTATTTTCCTCTTTCTCTCCAGATCGCTTTGACTCTTTCACACTTCTTCTCTTTATCAGGTCTCACTCTCTCCCTCTATCTTTCTCACTCCCTAAACATGCCCTCTCTTGTTCTTGCTTATATAGCTCATTCTTCTCTCTCCATCTCAGGCACTCATACACTCTCTCACACTCTCTTAATCACTCTCCTTCTTACCTTCTTTAGCTCAATTTATCGCTCTCTATCTCACAGTCTCTTACGATCTTATTCTTTCTCTCCCACTCTCTCCTAACTCCCCCCTCGCTCATTTTTTTACTCTTCTCTTTATCACATTCTCTATTATTTTCTCTCACTCTCTCTCTTTCTCAATCTCTATTTTCTTTTTCTATCATATACTTTCTTTTAAACTCACCTTTATTTCTCTCTCTCTTCTCTCTTTCCTCTTACATTTCTATCACTTAAGTCCTCACTCTCTCTCATGTCTCGCTCCCTTGCTTCGAACCCTCCCTTTCTCAATCTCTCTATTCTCTCCCTCCCTCTCTTTTTCCCTCTCCATCTCCCTCTCTCCATTGGTCCCTCTTTCCCTTATGATTCTCCTGTTCTCCCTCTCTTTTTTGCCCTCACTACTTACTTTTACTTGATCTTCCCTCAATCTCTCTTCTCATTCCCGCTCTCTCTTTAGACCCTCCCACTACCTCCTCTTATCTCTATTTCTCACTCCCTCTTTCACCCTCTCTCACTCTCTATTCCATCTCTACAATTAGATCAGGTTTTCATAGAAAAACTTGGGATTTTCGAACCCGGTATTATATGTTTAGTATTAACATGAATTGATATTTATGCTGCCACTTGGATTCGAACCGAGATGCTCCATGTATTGCTTGAAGTAAAACTGATAGTGGATTTCTTTATAACTCTCTCACTCTCTTCTGTCTCCCTTTTGACACTCCTTTGCTCCCTCTTCATCTCTCTTCAGTTGCACTATCACTCTTAATGCCTCATTCCCTCTCTTTATCTCGCTCCATGACCATTTCTCTCACTTATTCTCTCTTCTATTACTCTCTTTCCTCTCTCTCCTATCAATCTTTCTTTCGCTCTCTCTCCACTCTCTTGCTTCCTTCCCTCTCTCCCTCTCTCCATCGTGCTTTTTTTTCTCTTTTCGCACACTCTCCCCCTCCCTTTCTCACTCTCTTCCAATTCATCCCCCCATCTCTCTCCCACAAAATCTCATTCCCTACCCCCTCTTTCCCTCACTCTTATTCTCTTAATTTCTTCCTTCACACTCTCATCTCCCTCACTCTCTCTCCCTCTATTAAATTTCACTATCACTTTTACTCCTATTTCTCACCCTCTCCTTTCTCTGTCTCTCTCCCCCTCACTCCACCTCTCCATCTCAATCTCCCTCTTTCTCTCACTCTCTTTTCTTTCAATTTCTCTCTCACTCTCTCTATCCTTCTATTCTCTCTCCTTCTCTTTAGCTTAGCTCACTCCCTTCTTCTCTCTTTCTCACTCATTGATAACTCTATCTCACTTACTCTGTGTACTGCTGTTCCCTCTTCTCTATTATTGCTCTTCGTTCGTCCTCCTACTCTCTCCTCTCTCTCCCCTCCCTCACTCCCTCTCTCACTCATGCTTTCCTATATCTCTCTCTATCTCTGTCGCACTTTCTCCCCCCTCTCCCTTTACAAATCCTCTCTTTCACACTTTATCATCCATTCTTTTGCTCTTCCACTCTCCCCTTATCTCTCTCTCTTGCTCGCTCTCTCATCAATCTTTCTCATGGCCTTCCTCTATCTCTCTATTTCTTTCTCTTTACCACTCATGCTCTCTCTCTATAATACCTCCTTTTCTCTGTCTTTTGTTCTCTCTCTTATTCACTCTCTTTCTTTCTCTCACAATATTCCGCACTCTTTCTTGCCCTCCCTCTCTCCCTACTTTTCTTTCTTTCAATCTTAGTCTCAGCTCTCTCTGTCTTTTTTTTGCCTCTTCTCTCTCTCCCTCTCCCTCTTGCTTCCTTCCTTCCTCTCTCCTTCTCTCTCCATATATCTCACTCTTTTTACCTCACTCTTCTACTCAGTCTCTTCCACATTCTTAATTTATCTTTCTCTCTCACTCCCTCACTCACCCTCTTGCTCTTTATCTCTCATTTCTCTCTCACTTCCTTTCTTTCTTAGTTATCTTGCATCTCTACTTCAATCATGCACTTTCATCTCTTTCTCATTGTTTCCCACTCTATCCTACATTTCTCCCTCTGCCTCCCTACCTCCTTTTCTCTCTCATCTATTTCTCTAACATCTATCTCTCTCTTCATCTACCTCTCTCTCTGTCACTCTCTTTTTCCTCACTCTATTCTGTTTTTTTTCTCTCGCACTTTGTCTCCCTGCTTTCTCTTCTCTTCTCTTCAATTTCACTCGTACTTTTACTTTCTCCCCTCTCTTTCCTCATGATTTCACTCACCCTCTCTCTTATTCATTCTTGTGCTTGCTCTCTCTTTCTCCCTTCCCCTCTCTCTTCAATTTCACTATCACTCTTCCGCTCTCCCTTTCTTTCAAACTCATACATTATAACGCTTTCTGTAGCTCAATCTCTTAAGCTCTCTTTCTTGATATCCCTCGCACTATTTTCCCACACTCACCATTTCTTTCCCACTACGTTATTTTCTCTTTTTCCCCCATTATCTCATGTTTCTATCTCTATCTTTTTATCAACCAATTTATCAATATGTTCTCTCGCTCTCTCTCAATCTAAACCCTTATTACTCTAAAATTTTCACTTCCCCTCTCTCTTGCTCCTCTTTCACTCTTACTCTTCCTTTCTCGCTTCTTCTCTCTTGTACTTTCTCCCATTCTCTCTCTCTCTCTCTCTCTCTCCTTCCCTCTCTCTTGCCATTCTTTTCCTTAGCCTCACTTTTCTATCTACTCCCTTTGTTCTTTAATTCAATTTTTTATCTACTCCCTATGGCCCTTTATTCAATTTAAATCTCACTCTTACTCCCTCACTCTCCCTGTCTCACTCTCTTATGTTACTCTGTTCTCCTCTCCTCTTACCCTTTCACTCCATCGATTTCCCACTCTATCTCGCTCTTCCTCTTTGGCTCTCTCTCTCTAACTATCTCCACACTCTCTTATCTCTTTCACTCTCTCTCACACAAATGCACTCTCTCGTCTCTCTTACTTTCCTTCTCTCCCTTCCTCTATCTCTCTCTCCCTATCATCCTCTCCATCTCCCTCTTTCACTTGCTCACTCTATCTCCCCCTGCCTCTCTCTCTGACTCATTCTCAATTTCTCTCTCCCTCTTTTCCTCTAGGTCATTCTCTCTTGCTCTATCTTCCTTCAAACTCACTTCTCTCTCTATTTCTCTCTCTATCTCTCCATTTCTCTCATTCCCTCTCTCTTCAATCTCTCTCACTCCCTCCCACTCTTTATTTTTCACTATTTCTCTATCTTCCTTGCTCTCTTCTATTATTCTCTCTTCCATTACTCTCTCACACACGCACTCTCTCACTTTCTCTTGTTCCCTCACTCTTTCTCTCCAAGTCCCTCTCATCATCTCTAAATCACTCTCACTCTTAACCTATCTCTCTATCTTTCTCATTATCTTTTGTTTCTCTCTTTCCAAATCTGTCTTTTATTTGTCTCTCTTCTCTCTCATTCTTTCTACCATTTTTCTCCAAATTTCCCCAACTCTCTCTTTCAATATTTCCTCCTTCCCTATTTACGTCTCACTCTTTCAATCTCCCCCACTCTCTTTCACACACTCTCTCACTCTCTCCCTTCCACTCTCCCACTCTACCACAGCATCCCCCTCACTCTCTTCTCTCTCAATCTTATCTCTCTCTTGATCTTACTCTCACTCATTCTCTTCCTCTCCTTCCCTCTATCCCTGTCACTAACCCTCTCTTGCTCTATTTTTTTCTCAATGAGTTTTCTCTATCAATTTGTCTCTCACAATCTCTCTCTGTTTCAATCTTTCACTCGATAAAGGAAAGCTTAAGTGAGAGAGGGAGGGAGGGGAAGAGAAAAGAGAGAGTGGGAGGATGGACGAAGAGAATAGTGTGAGAAGAGCAAGCAGCAGTACATAGAGTAAGTGAGAGAGAGATAACAAAGAGTGAGAACGAGTTAAGAAGGGAGTGAGCTAAGTTAAAGAGAGGGAGGGAGTGACAGATGGAGAGAGAATGAGAGAGAAATTGGGAGAAAGAGAGTGCGAGAACGAGGGAGATGGAGTAGAGAGGTAGAGTTAGGGGGAGAGAGAGAGTTGGACAAAAAAAGAGGGAGAGAAAGAGAGGATGAGTGAGTGAAACTTAATAGGGAGATGGAGAGAGAATGATAGAGTGAATAGATATTGTGGGAAGAGAGAGGAAGTGAGAGGGAGTGAAAGAATGCAATAGAGAAACAGAAAGTGATAAAGCATAAAAGGAGAAAATAGTGAAGAGAGAGAGTGAGAAAGAAAGAGATTGATGAAGGCAATCAGAAGAATGGAAGAGAGTGGGAGTGAGAGAGGAAGTGAGTGTGAGAGAGAAGAAGAGTGAGAGAGAGTGAGGGATGGAGAGTGAGAATAGTGGGAGAGAGAGGGGATGAATTGGCAGAGAGTGAGAGCAAGTGAGGGGGAGAGTGTGTGAGAGAGAAAGAAGAGAGAGGGAGAGAGGGAGGAAAGAAGCAAGAGAGTGGGTGAGAGAGGGAAAGAATGAGTAGAGAGAGAGGAGAGAGCAGTAGAAGAGAGTGTGTCTGAGAAAGAGTGAACATGGAGCAAGAAAGAGAGAGGAATTGAGGGAGCAAGAGTGATAATAAAATTGAAGAGAGTGGAAGAGGGAGCAAGGAAGGAAGAGTGTGAGAGAAAAATAAGCAAAAGAGAGAATGGGGGAAGAGATAGCGGAAGAGAAGGAAAGAGTGAGCGATAGAGAGGTAGAGAGTTAGAAAGAGAGAGATAGAGAGTAAGAAAGAGAGAGATAGAGAGAGGGAGTGAGAGAGATTGAAGAGTGAAAGACTGAGATAGAGAGAGATTATGAGAGATAAATAGAGAGAGAGAAAAGAGATTTAGAAAAGAATATTGCAAGAGAGGGACAGCGGTATGGAGAGCAAGAGAATGACTGAGAGAGAGATATGCAAAAAGACAGAGAGTGATGGGGATGCATTGGTAGAGGGAGAGAGAGAAGAGATAGATAGAGCTAAAGAATGAGAGAGATAGTGAGTGAGGGAGCATGAGAGACATATAAAGAGAGAGAGAGAGAGAGTGAGAGATAAGGGTGAGATAGAAGAAGCAAGAGAGTTGAAGAGGGAATGAGGAAGGGAAAGAGAAAGAGGAGAAAAGTGAGAAATAATGAGAGAGAGAAAGTAGAGGGATTGTTAGAGACAAAAGTTGGAGAGAGAGAGTGTGTGTGAAGGATAAGGACAAAGAACGGGAGATGACATAGTCACAGGAGAGAGATCAAGACACAGAGAGCAACAGGGCAAGAAAGAAAGAATAGAGAGTGAGAGAGAATAGAGCGAGGTAGTGAGAGATATTTAAGAGTGAGGGATTGACATAAAGAAAGATAAAGTTAGATAGATATAGAGAGAAAAGAGAGTGAGGAAGAATAGAGTAAGAAAAGGAGAGAAAGAGGGAGATAGGGTGGGAGAGCAAGAGAATTAGTGGGAGGGGAGAGATCAAGTGAGGGAGTAAGAAAGATCGAGAGGGAGAGAAGGAGAGAGTGTGTGAAAGAGAGTGAAAAGGTGAGAGTGAGAGATAAAGGATGATGTAGCTAGAAGGTGGAAGGGACGAAAAGGGAGAGAGATAGAGAGAGAAGAGTGAAACTGAGAGAGAAAGTTAGAGAAGTAAATTATGAGAAATATTGAGAGTGAGAGAGAGTAGGAGAGAGGGAGAGATAGAGGGTGAGAGAGCTAAAAAGAGGGAGAGAGATGTGGAGTGCTAGAGAAGAGAACGAGATTTGGCAGGGAAAGAAAGGAAGAGAGCAAGAGAAATTCAGGAAGAGAGATAAAAAGAAAAGAAGAATGAGAGCGAGAACTGGAGATATAGTGATATAGACATTATGAGAGGGAGGTACAGGGAGGGAGGGAGAGAGTGAGCTAAGGATGTACGAGATGGACATAAAGGGGAGAGAGAGGGTGATAAAGTGTGTGGGTGAGAGAGAGAGGGAGATAGAAAGAGAAAGTGAGTAAGAGAGATTGAGAAAGGAGCAAGAGAGAACGAGAAAGAATGACAAAGTAAGAGAGAAAAATAAAAGGAAAATAAGAGCAAGAGGGAGGGGCAGAAAGAAGTAGAGGGAGAGAGGGGTAAGGGGAGAGAGGGGCAAGAGAGATAAAATAAAGAAAATAGCAAGAGGGTTGAGACAAATTTTGAAAGAAAGAGAACTTGATAGAGGAAAAAGTTGGAGAAAAGGTGAGAGGGAGAGGGAGGGGATAGGGAGATAAAAAAGAGTGAGGGAGAGAGTGGGAGTGAGAAGATAGACAACTAGAGAGGAACAGTGAGCTAGAATGAGTAATAGAGGGAGTGGGAGAGGGAGAGGGAGAGGGAGAGAAAGGGAGATTAAGATTGTGAGAGGTGTAGGGATATGGAGGGAGAGTGAGGAAGTAAAAGCAAAAAAGAGGGTGGGGGAGAGAGAGAGGGTGGGAGAGTGAGGGAGAGGAAATAAATAAGAGAGTGACGGAGAGATAGGGAGCGAGAGGAAGGGTGTGGGAGTGGGAGAGAATGAGAAAGACTGATTGAGTGAGGAAGAGAAAGTGGGATAAAGATTGTGAGAGGAGGGACATGAAGGGAGAGTGAGGGAGTAGAAACAAAAGGGAGTGTGGGGGAGAGAGACGGCAGGAGATTGAGGGAGAGAGAGGGAGCAAGAGGGAGGGTGTTGGAGTGGGAGAGAGTGAGAGAGTGTGATGTTGTGAGGGAGAGGGTGAGGTAGAGAGAGAGAAAGCATGAGAGTGGGAGAGGGAGAAAGATAATAGAGGAGAGAGATAGAGAGAGCAGCGGAGAGAGATGGAAAGAGAGAGGAAAGGAGATGGAGAGCAAAAGAGATAGAACCAGTGAGGGAGAGAGAGAGAGGAAGAGATAGAGAGTTCATGCTATCTCTATATCAATTTCTCGCTCACTCTATTTCACTCTCTCTTCTTCAAAGACACTCTCTTGCTATAAAGCTCCCCCTATCCTTCAAAGGCACTCTCTTGCTCACTCTCCTCACTCTCACCCTCTCTCACACACTCACTCTCCCTCTCTGTTGTTCTATCTCTCTGACTCTCTTCTCTATCTCTCTATTCCTATCTCTCTCTTTCTCTCACCTCTTCACTTACACTTTCTTCACTTTCTATCTCACTTTTTCTCAAGCTCTTTATTATATTCTTCTCTCTCTCTTTTCCTCTCTACCTCTTTCCCTCTCTTTCCTTCACTCTCTCTACCTCTCGCTTACTCCCTCTCTCTTACTCTCCTCTCTCTCCCTCTGTCACTCCCTCACACTCACTCCCATTCTCGATCTCCCTCTCTCTTGCTCAATCTTATGATCTCTTATCCTTTCACTTCATTACTCTCACTCTCTCTATCTCTCTACCACTTCATTGTCTCCATCTCTCACTCTTATCTTGCTCATTGTTCTCTCTCTTTCTCTCTTGCTCTCTCTCTCCCTCTCTCTCTCCCTCTCTCTCTCCCTCTCTCTCGCTTACTTCTGCTCTATCCACCACGCACAATCTCTCTCGCATCCCTCCCTCCTTCACTCTCAATCACTCACCCACCCTCCCTTCCTCTATCTCTCGCTCTCATGACCTCCATCTCCCTCTTTCACTTACTCACTCTATTTCTCCCTTACTCATTCCCTTATTCTCTCTCCCTCCATTCCTCTAGCTCACTCTCTCTTGCTTTATCTTCCTTCACACTCTCTTCTCTCATAACTTTTCTCCATCTCTCTTCCCATTCGCACTCTTCAGTCTCTCTCACTCCCTCCCTCCCTCTCTATTTTTCACTATTTATTCTCCATCTTTCTTTCTCTCTCATCTCTTATTCTATCTTTAATTACTATCACTCACTCACACACTCTCTCTCTTCCTCCTGTTCCCTCACTCACTCTTTTTCTAGCAGTCCCTCTTCATCTCTATATTACTTTCACTCTTAACATGTCCCTCTATCTTTCTCATTCTCTATTCTCTCTCTCTCTCTCCTAATCTGTGTTTATTTGTATCTCTTCTCCATCATTCATTTCGCCCTTTTCCCACATACCCGCAACTCTCTTTCCTCCCTCTCTCACTCTTTATGTCTCCCTCAATCTCTCTCTCCCACCTCTCTTTCACACACTCTCTCTCCCTCTACCTCTGCATCTCTTTGCTCTCTCTCTTTCTTGATTTCTCTCTCACTAATTCCCTTGCTCTCCATCCCTCTGTCCCTCTCACCAACCCTTTCTTGCACTATCTTTCTCTAAATGTCTTTTATCTCTCTATTTGTTTCTCATAATCTCACCGTCAGTCTTTCACTCTTCAATCTCTCTCACTCCCACTCTATATCACTCTCTTTCTTACTCTCTACCTCTCTCTCTCTCTGTCGCTCTTTCCCTCTCTTCCACTCTCTTGTCCCCCACTCTCTCCTCTATCTATTTCTCTCTCACACTCTCTTCCTTTCTTGCACCCTCTTCCGCTCTCTTCAATTTAACTCTCACTCATAATCCCTTATTCCCTCTCACTTTCTCGCTCCATGTTCACTCTCTCTCACACAATCTTTCTTCTATTGCTTGCTCTACTCTCTCTGTCCACTCATTCTTTCCCTCCCTCTCTCACCCACTCTCTTGCTTCCCTCCCTCCCTCCCTCTCTCCCTCTCTCTCTTCTTTCTCTCTCAAACACTCTTGCCCACTCTTCCTTTCACTCTCTTCCAGTTCATTCCTTCTCTCTCCCACTAATTCTAATTCTCTACCCCCTTCTCACTATCACTCTTTCTTCTCTCTCACTCACCCTTCCCCTCTCACTCCCACCCTCTTCCATCCTTCTGATTCCCTTCGTCAATCTCTTTCTTTCTCACTTTCTCCCTCTCTCTCTATTTTCTCCTTTTATGCTTTATCACTTTCTGTTCCTCTATTGCTTTCTTTCACTCCCTCTCACTTCCACTCTCTTCCCACAATATGTTTTCACTCTCTCTTTCTCTCTCCTTCTCTCTATTAAATTTCACTCACTCTTCCTCTCTTTCTCTCTCTCGCTCTCTCTCCCCCTCACTCTACCTCTCTATCTCCATCACCCTCTTTCTGTCACTCTCATATCTCTCGATTCTTCTCTCATTTTCTCTCTCCTTCTGTCGCTCCCTCCCTCTCTTTAATTTAGCTCACTCCCTTCTTCTCTCTTTCTCACTCTTTGTTATCTCTCTCTTACTGCTCTCTCATTCTTTCTCTCCCTTTCTCACCTACTCTATTGCTTCCTTCCCTCCCTTTATCTTTCTTCTTTCTCTCTCACACACTCTCCCCCTCTCCCTTCTCCCCTCTCCCCTCTCCCAATAATTCTCATTCTCTACCCCAACTCTCTCTCACTCTATCTTCTCTCTCGCTCTCCCTTCCTGTCTCACTCCCACTATCTTCCATCCTTCTGACTCCCTGCTGTCAATCTCTCTATTTCTCACTCCCTCCCTAACTATTTTCTCTTTTTATGCTTTATTACTTTTTTTCTCTATTCCTTTCTTTCACCCCCTCTCACTTCCTCTCTCTTCCCACAATCTCTTCACTCTCTCTTTTTCTGTCCTTCTTTCTATTAAATTTCATTTACTTCTCTCCCTCTTATTTCTGTCCCTTTCTCTCTCTCACTCTCTCTCCACTTACTCTACCTCTATATCTTCATCTCCCTCTTTCTCTCACTCTCATATCTCCCAATTTCTCTCTCATGCACTCTCTCCTTCTATCTCTCCCTCCCTCTGTTCAACATAGCTCACTCCCTTCTCCTCTCTTTCTCACTCTTTGTTATCTCTCTCTCACTTACTCTCTGTACTGCTCCTCTCTCTTCTCTCATTATTTCTCTTCGTCCATACTCGCACTCTCTCTCCTCTCTCCCCTCTCTCCTTCCCTCTTGCAGTTAAGCTTTCCTCTATCTCTCTCTAGCACTTTCTCTCCCTCTTTTCCTCTCCCTCTCTCCCCATACAACTCCTCTCTCACTTTTTATCATCCACTCTTTTGCTCTTCCTATCCCTCCCCATCTAGTTCACTCTCCCTTGCTCTATCATCCACCACTGCTATTTCTCTTTCACACTCTCTCTCCCTCTCCTGCTCCCTCTCTCACTTCAATCTTTCTCGCTGCCTCCCTCATCTCTCTATTTCTTTCTCACTCCCACTCATGCTGTCTCTCACACTCTATTATATCTCTCTTTCTCAGTTTTTTGCTCTCTCTCTCACTCCATCCCTCACTCTTTCCCTCTCTCCCCTCTCCTCATTCTCTCTTTCAATCTCACTCTCAGCTCTCTCTTTCTCTCTCTTCCTTTTCTATCTCTCATTATTTCTCACCTTGTCTCACACATCTCTTTCTCTCTCCCCCTCCCTCTTTCACTCCCACTCTCCCTCTCTCCTTTTCTCTTAGCATATCTCACTCGGTTTACCTCACTCTCCCACTTCCTTAATATAACTTTCCACTCTTGCTCTTTATCTCTTAATTCTCACTTATTTCTTCACTTTCTCTGATTCCATTTATCTCTTCTTCAATCTAGCACTTTCATCTCTTTCTTATTGTTTCTCACTTTATACTACATTTCTCTCCCAAGCTCTCTCCCTTCCTATTTGAATCCCTCTTTCTCTCCCGCCTATTCTCTCACATGCAATATATCTGTCTCACTCTCTTACTCTCTCTCTTGCTCACTTTTTCCTCACTCTTTTTTCTTTGTTTCCCTCTCGCACTCTGTCTTCCTTTCTTTCTCGTCTCATTCTCTTTCATTTCACTCTCACTCTTACATTCTCCCTCTCTCATCTCTCTCTCTTTCCTCATGATTACTCTCACCCTCTCTCTCTTTATGTTTCGTGCTTTCTCTCAGCCTTTCTCCCTTCCTCATTCTATCTTCAATTTCACTATCACTCATTCTCCCCTTCTCTCCCTTTCTATCCAAGCCATACATTCTCACACTTTCTTAGCTCCACCTCTTAAGCTCTCTTTCTCAATCTCTCTTGTCCTCTTTTCCTGCACTCCCCATTTCTTTCTCGCTATTTTATTTTCTCTCTCTCCCACTCTATCTCATGTTATAATCTCTTTCACTACCTAACAATTTATCTATCTATTCTCTCGACCTCTCTCAATATAACCTTTATTACTCTCTCCATCTCACGCCCCCTCTCACATACTCTTCTTTCACTATTTCTCTTTCATTTTCTCTTCTTCTCTCTTTCACTCTCTCTCTTCCTCCCTCTACCTTGCACTTTCTTCCCCTGCCCTCACTTTCTATATAATTTTGTCTCTATTATTGGTCCCTTTATTCTTTTAGTTAGTTTAATTCTAACTCTTACTCCCTCTTTGCCTTCCCCACTTTCTCTCCTGCTCTTCCATTTCTTCTTGTTCTCTCTTCCCTCACCAGTCTACACTTTTGTTTTCTCTATTTCTTACTTTTTATTCTCTATCACTCTTGCTCTCTCTTCTATTAATCTCTCTTCCATTTCTCACACTCACACACACACTCTCTCTCTTCCTCGTGTTCTCTCTATCTCTCTTTCCCTCCCAGTCCCTCTCTTCATCTCTATATCAGTCTCACTCATACACCGTCCCTCTATCTTAATCTTTCTCTATTCTTTCTCTATCTCTCCTAATCTGTCTTTTATTTGTCTCTCTTCTTTCTCATTCCTTTCACCCTTTCTCTCCATATATCCCTAACTCTCTCTCTCCATCTCTCACTTACCTCCTTCCCTCTTTATATCTCCCTCTTTCTCTCACTCCCCCTCTCTCTTCCGCAAGCTCTCTCACTTCTCCCTCTACGTCTGCATCCCCCTCGCTCTCTCTCTCTCTCTCTCATTTTCTCTCTCACTCATTCTCTTGCTCTCCTTCCCTCTGTCCCTCTCACTAACCCTCTATTGCTCTATTTTTTGACATTTACTTTCTCTTACTATTTGCCTTTTACAATCTCTCAATCTCAATCTTTCACTAATCTCTCTCACTCCACTCTATCTACCGCTTTCTCTCTCTCGACCTCTCTCTAACTCTCTACTCTATCTTTCTTTCTCACTTACTAGCTCTCTCTCTCTCTTGCTCTCTCTTCCTTCACTCTCTCTTCTCTCTTTGCTTAATCTTTTTCTACCCTATCCCTCACACACACACTATCTCTCACTCATTATTTCTCACTTTCTCTCACACTTATCTCTCTCTTTCTCTCTCCCTCTCATTGTCACCTCTTTCTCACACTCTCTTTCCTTACTCTTATTCTCGCTCTATCCCTCTCTATCTATATTTCTCTCTTACTCCCTCCCTCACTCTCTATTTCATTCTCTCACTCTCTATATTTCTTTTTTTCCCTTAATCGCTCCCTCACACTCTCTCTCCCTTCCCACACTATTTATCTTTTTCTCTAGTGTCCCTTAATCTCATTTCCTCTCTTATATTATTAATTTTCCTCTTTCTCTCAAGTTCGCTTTGACTCTTTTACTCTTGTTCTCTTTATCAAGTCTCACTCTCTCCCTCTATCTTTCTCACTCCCCCAAACATACTCTCTCTAGTTCTTGCTTATGTAGCTCACTCTTCTCACTCCATCTCACACACTCATACACTCTCACTTTCTCTCAATCACTCTCCTTCTCACCCTCTTTATCTCCATTTCTCGCTCTCTATCTCACTCTCTCCTCCCTACCCCCCCTCGTTCCATTATTTACTCTTCTCTCTATCCCATTCTCTATTATTTTCTCTCACTCTCTCTCTCTTTCTCAATCTATATTTTCTTTTTCTAACTTATACTCTTTTACTCTCCTTTGTTGCTCTTTATCTCTTCTCTCTTTCCTTTTACATTTCTATCACTCAATTCCTCACTCTCTCTCTTGTCTCGCTCCCTTGCTTCCAACCCTCCCTCTCTCATTCTCTCTATTGTCTCCCTCCCTCCCGTTATCCCTCTTCATATCCCTCTCTCCCTTGGTCCCTCTCTCTTATCATTCTCCTGTGCTCCCTCTCTTTCATTCTTTCACTCACTTACTTTTACTTCATCTTCCCTCAGTCACTCTTCTTACTCTCTCTCCCTTTCACTCTCCCTTACTTTCTCATTCCTGCTCTCTCTTTAGACCCTCCCACTACCTCCTCTTATCTCTATTTCTCACTCCCTCTTTCACTCTCTCTCACTCTCTAGTCCATCTTTACAATTAAATCAACTCTTCATAGAAAAACTTGGGATTTTCGATCCCAATATTGTATCTTTAGTATTAACATGAATTAATAATTATGCCGCCACTTGGACTCGAACCGAGCTGCTCCAAGTATTTCTTGACGTAAAACAAATTGTTGATTTGTTTATCACTCTCTCACTCTCTCTTCTGTCTCTCTTTTGATGCTCCCTCTTTGTCTCTCTTCAGTTGCACTCTCACTCTTAATGTCTCATTCCCTCTCTTTGTCTCGCTCCATGATCATTTCTCTCACTTATTCTCTCTTCTATTGCTCTCTTTCCTCTCTCTCCTATCAATCTTTCTTTCACTCTCTCTCTCCACTCTCTTGCTGCCATCTCTCTCTCCCTTGCACTCTTCTTTCTCTTTCTCACACACTCTCCCCATCTCTTTCTCAATCTCTTCCAATTCATCCCGCCATCTCTCTCCAACTAAATCTCATTCCCTACCTCCTTCTCTCCCTTTCTCTCATTCTCTCTATTTTTTCCTTCACTCTCTCATCTACCTCACTCTCTCTCCCTCTATTAAATTTCTCTATCTTACTCCTCTTTCTCACCCTCTTTTTTTGTCTCTCTCTCTCTCCTCTCATCTCCATCTCTCTCTCCTCTCTTCGACTCACTCCGTCCTTCTCTTTTTCTCATCATCTCTCTCTCATCTTGTGTCGCACTCTTCTCCTCCTCTTCTCACTCTCTTCATCATCTCACTCCCTCTCTCCCTCACTCTCTTTCATCATCTCCATTCTTTTGCACTCTCTCCTCTTTCCTTTCACTCCTCTCTCACTCTTTATCATCCATTCTTTTGCTCTTCCTCTCTCCCCTTCTCACTCTCTCTTGCTCTCCCTCTCTTGCTCCCTCTCTCGCTCCCTCTCTCTCATCAATTTTTCTCACGGCCTTCCTCTATCTCTCTATTCCTTTCTCTTTACCACTCATGCTCTCTCTCTATTATACCTCCCTTTTGTCTGTCTTTTGCTCTCTCTCTTATGTTGCCCTTATTGTTTTTCTTTCTCTCACTATATTCCGCACTCTTTTTTGCTCTCCCTCTCTCCCTACTTCTCTGTCTTTCAATCCTACTCTCAGCTCTCTCTCTCTTTTTCTTTACTTCTTCTCTTTCTCATTATTTCTCACCTCATCTCACACATCTCTTCCTCTTCCCCTCTCCCACTTGCTCCCTTCCTCACTCTCTCCTTCTCTCTCCATATATCTCACTCTCTTAACCTCACTCCTCTACTCAGTGTCTTCCACTTTCTTAAGTAATCTTTCTCTCTCACTCCCTCGCTCACTCTCTTGCTCTTTATCTCTCATTTCTCTCTCACTTCCTCACTTTCTTGGTTCTCGTTCATCTCTTTTCAATCATGCACTTTCATCGCTTTCTCATTGTTTCTCACTCTATCCTACATTTCTCCCTCATATATTTCTCTAACACCTATCTCTCACTTCATCTCCCTCTCTCTCTCATCTATTTCTCTAACATCTATCTCTCACTTTATCTCCCTCTCTCTCTGTTGCTCTCTTTTTCCTCACTCTATTCTCTCTTTTTCTCTCTCACACTCTGTCTCCCTTTCTTTCTCTTCTCTTCAATTTCACTCACACTTTTACTTTCTCCCATCTCTCTTTCCTCATGATTGCACTCACCCTCTCTCTCTTTCACTCTCATGCTTTCTATCTCTTTCTCCGTTCCTCTCTCTCTTCAATTTCACTATCACTCTTCCTCCCTCCCCCTCTCTCCCTTTGTTTCAAACCCATACATTATAACACTTTCTGTAGCTCATTCTCTTAAGATCTCTTACTTGATCTCTCTCGCTCTTTTTTCCCACAGTCTCCATTTCTTTCTCGCTATATTGTTTTCTCTCTTTCCCCTTTTATCTCGTGTTTCTATCCCTATCTCCCTATCAACCAATTTATCAATCTATTCTCTCGCTCTCTCTCAATCTAAACCTTTTATTACTCTCAAATTTTCACTCCCTCTCTCTCCTGCTCCTCTTTCACACTTTCTCTTCCGTTCTCGCTTCTTCTCTCTTGTACTTTCTCCCATTCTCTCTCTCTCTCTTGTCCTCTCTCTTGTTATTCTTTCCCTTAGCCTTACTTTTCTATCTACTCCCTCTATCCCATTATTCTATTTTCTATCTACTCCTTATGGCCCTTTATTCAATTTAAATCTCACTCTTACTCCCTCACTCTCTCTTTCTTACTCCCAATTCCCTCACTCTCTTATGTTACTCTATTCTCCTCTCCTCTTACTCTTTCACTTCATCGATCCCCCACTCTATCGCGCTCTCCCTCTCTGGCTCTCTCTCCCACTATCTCCCACACTCTTTTCTCTCTCTCACACAAATCACTCTCTCATCTCTCCTGTATTCCTTCTCTTGCTTTCTCTCTTGCTCTTCCTTTTCCTCTTATTCTCTCTTCCCTCACACCTCTACTCTCTTGATTTCTCTCTCTCTCTCTCTCTCTCTCTTCCTCCCTCTCTTTCTCCTCAATTTCACTCACTCGTCTACTCTTTCCCTCTCCTTCTCACTCACTCTCTTTCTCGCTCTTACTATCTTTTCTATTGCTACCACTTCCTCTCTCTTCTCACTCTTTCTCCTCCTCTATTCCCCACACACTCTCTCTCTTACATCCCTCCCTCCCTCTTTCCTCTCGATCTCTCTCCCGCCCTCCCTCCTTCCTCCGTCTCTCTCTCCTTCTCATCCTCTCCATCTCCCTCTCCCACTTTCTCACTCTATCTCCCCCTCCCTGTCTCTCACTCAATCTTAATTCTCTCTCCCTCTTTTTCTCTAGGTCATTCTCTCTTGCTCTATCTTCCTTCACACTCTCTTCTCTCTCTATTGCTCTCTCTATCTCACCTTATCTCTCATTCCCTCACTTTTCATTCTCTCTCCCTCCCTCTCTCTGTTTTTCATTATTTATTCTCTATCTTTCTTTCTCTCTCTTATCTTTTTCTATCTTCCATTACTATCACTCAATCACACACACACTCTCTCTCTTCCTCCTGTTCCCTAATTTCTCTTTTTCTCGCAGTCCCTCTCTTCATCTTTGTATTACTTTCACTCTTAACCTGTCTATCTTTCTCATTCTCTATTCTTTTTCTCTCTCCTAATCCGTGTTTATTTGTCTCTCTTCTTCAACATTCATTTCTCCCTTTTTCTCCACATATCCCTAACTCTTTCTCTCCCTCTCTCACTTTCCTTCACTCTTTATGTCTCCCTCATTTTCTCTCTCACCTCTCTTTCACACACACTCTCTCCCTCTACCACTTCATCCCATTCGCTCTCTCCCTTTCTTGATCTCTGTGTCACTAATTCCCTTGATTTCCATCCCTCTCTATCCCTCTCACCAACCCTCTCTAGCACTATTTTTTTCTAAATCTCTTTTCTCACTCTATTTGTCTCTCATAATCTCATCGTCAGTTTTCCACTCTTCAGTCTCTCTCACTCCCTCTATATATCACTCTCTTTCTAACTCTCTACCTTTCTCTCTCCATCACTCTTTTCCTCTCTTCCACTCTCTTTTCCCCCACTCTCGCCTCTGTCTATTTCTCTCTCACACTCTCTTCCTTTCTTGCACCCTCTTCCTCTCTCTTCAATTTCACTCTCACTCATGATCCCTCTTTCCCTCTTGCTTTCTCGCTACATGTTCACTATCTCTCACGAACTCTCTCTTCTAATGCTCGCTCTCCTCTATCTTCACTCATTCTTTCTCTCCCTCTCTCATTACTCTCTTGCTTCATTCCCTCCCTCCCTCTCTCCTTTCTCTCTCACACACTCTCCCTCTCTCTTCCTGCCACTCTCATCTAATTCATCCCCTCTCTCTCTCACTCTTTCTTCTCTCTCACTCTCCCTTGCCTTCTCACTCCCACTCTCTTCCATCCTTCTGAATCCCTTCGTCAATCTCTTTCTTTCTCACTTTCTCCCTCTCTCACTATTTTATCCTTATATGCTTTTTCACTTTCTGTTTCTCTATTGCTTTCTTTCACTCCCACTCACTTTCACTCTCTTTCCACAACATCTCTTCATTCTCCTTCTCTCTATTAAATTTCACTCACTCTTCCTCTCTTTCTCTCATCTTTTCTTGTCCCTTTCTCTCTCTCACTCTCTCTCCCCCTCACTCTACCTCTCTATCTCCATTGCCCTCTTTCTGTCACTCTCATATCTCTCAATTTCTCTCCCATTCTCTCTCTCCTTCTGTCACTCCATCTCTCTCTTGAACTTAGCTAACTCCCTTCTTTTGTACTTCTGCTCTCTCATTCTTTCTCTCTCTTTCTCACCCACTCTCTTGCTTCCCTCCCTTCCACTCTCTCTCTCTTCTTTCTCTCCCACACACTCTCCCCCTCTCTTCCTCTCACTCTCTTCCAATTCATCTCCTCTCTCAACCACTAATTCTCATTCTCTACCCCCTCTCCCTCACTCTATCTTCTCTCTCACTCCCATGGTCTTCCATCCTTCTGACTCCCTTCTGTCAATCTCTCAATTTCTCACTCTCTCCCTCTCTCACTATTTTCTCTTTTTATGCTTTATTATATTTTGTTTCTCTAATTGCTTTCTTTCACTCCATCTCACTTCCTCTCTCCTCCCACAATATCTCTTCACTCTCTCTTTTTCTCTCCATCTCTCTAATAAATTTCATTTACTTTTCTTCTCTTTCTCTCCCTCGTTTTTCTGTCGCTTTCTCTCTCACTCTCTCTCCCCTTACTCTATCTCTATATCTCCATCTCCCTCTTTCTCTCACTCTCATATTTCTCAATTTCTCTCTCATTCACTCTCTCCTTCTATCGCTCCCTCCCTCTCTTCAACTTAGCTCACTCCCTTCTTCTCTCTTTCTCACTCTTCGTTATTTCTCTCTCACTTATACTCTGTACTACTGCTCTCTCTTCTCTCAATATTTCTCTTCGTCCATACTCCCACTCTCTCTCCTCTCTCGCCTCCCTCTCTCAGTTAATATTTCCTCTATCTCTCTAGAACATTCTCTCCCTCTTTCCCTCACCTCTCTCCCCATACAACTTCTCTCTCTCTTTATCATCCACTCTTTTGCTCTCCCTCTCCCCCCATCTCGTTCACTCTCCCTTGCTCTATCATCCAACACTACTATTTCTCTTTTACACTCTCTCTCCCTCTCTTGCTCCCTCTCTCTCTTTAATCTTTCTCATGGCCTCCCTCATCTCTCTATTTCTTCCTCACTCCCACTCATGCTGTCTCTCACACGCTCTATTATATCTCACTTTCTTAGTTTTTTGCTCTCTCTCTCACTCCGTCCCTCACTTTTTCCCGCTCTCCCTCTCTCCCTATTATCTCTTTCAATCCCACTCTCAGCTCTCTCTTTCTCTCTCTTCCTTTTCTATCTCTCGTTATTTCTCACCTTCTCTCACACATCTCTTTCTCTCTCCCTCTCCCTCTTTCACTCCCACTCTCCTTCTCTCCTTTTCTCTCAGTATATCTCACTCTGTTTACCTCACTATCTCCCACTACCTTTATATAACTTTCCCTCTCTCCCTCACTCATTGTCTTGCTCTTTATCTCTTAATTCTATCTTGCTTCTTCACTTTCTCTGAATCCTTTTGTCTTTTTTAATCTAGAACTTTCATCTCTTTCTCATTGTTTCTCACTTTATACTACCTTTCTCTCCCAAGCTCCCTCTCTCCCTATTGACTCCCTCGCCTCTTTCTCTCTCATCTATTCTCTCACATGCACTCTATCCATCTCTATCTGTCTCACTCTCTCATTCTCTCTCTTGCTCACTTTTTCCTCACTCTCTTTTCTCTCTATTTCTCTCTCGCACTCTTCTTTCATTCTTTCTAATCTCTTTCTCTTTAATTTCACTCTCACTCTTACTATCTCCCTCTCTCTCTTTCCTCATGATTACTCTCACCCTCTCGCTCTTTATCTCTGATGCTTTCTCTCACCCTTTCTCCCTTCCTCATTCCCTCTTCAATTTCACTGTCACTCTTCCTCCCCCTCTCTCCCTTTCTCTCAAAGCCATACATTCTCACAGTTTCTTAGCTCCATCTCTTAAGCACTCTCACTCAATCTCTCTCGTTCTCTTTTCCCGCACTCCCCATTTCTTTCCCGCTACTTTATTTTCTCTTTCTCCCACTCTATCTTATCGTCTAATCTCTTTCTCTACCTACCAATTTATCTATTTATTCTCTCACTCTCTCTCAATATAACCCTCTATTACTCTTTCCTTCTCACAGCCCCTCTCTCATAATCCTCTTTCACTATTGCTCTTTCATTCTCTCTTCTTCTCCCTTGCACTCTCTCTCATCCTCCCTCTCTCTTTTCCTCTCTCTTGCACTTCCTTCCCCTGCCCTCAATTTTCTGTATAATTTTTCTCTATTTCTTGTTCCCTTTGTTCCTTTAGTTAGTTTAATTCTCACTCTTACTCCCTCCCTCTCTATTTCTCACTTTCTGTTCTCTCTTTCTCTCCCGCTCTCTCTTTAGTTATTCTGTTCTCCTCTCCTCTTACTCTTTCTCTTTGTTTATCCCCCACTCTATCTTGCTTTCTATCTTTCGCATTCTCTCTACCCCTCCCCCTCCCACTATCTCACACTCTTTTCTTTCCCCCTTTCTCACACACATTCACTCTCTCATCTCTCCCATTTTGCCTTCCTCACTTTCTTTCTTGCTCTTCCATTTCCTCTTGTTCTCTCTTCTCTCACCACTCTTCCCTTCTGATTTCTCTATTTCTCACTTTTTATTCTCTATCGCTCTTGCTCTCTCTTCTATTAATCTCTCTTCCATTTCTCTCACTCGCACACACACTCTCTCTCTTTCTCGTGTTCTCTCTATCTCTCTTTCTCTCCTTGTCCCTCTCTTCATCTCTATATCACTCTCACTCACAGCCCGTCCTTTTATCTTAATCTTCTCTATTCTTTCTCTCTCTCCAAATCTATCTTTTATTTATCTCTATTCTTTCTCATTCCTTTCACCCTTTCTCACTATATATCCCCAACTCTCTCTCCATCTCTCACTTTCCTCCTTCCCTCTTTATGTCTCCCTCTTTCTCTCTCTCCCCCTCTCTCTTTCGTACGCTCTCTCACTTCTCCCTCTATGTCTGCATCCCCATCACTCTCTCTCTCATTGTCTCTCTCACTCATTCTCTTGCTCTCCTTCCCTCTATCCCTCTCACTAACCCTCTATTGCTCCCTTTTTTGTCTATTACTTTCTCTCACTATTTGCCTCTACAATCTCTCTCTATCTCAATCATTAACTCTTCAATCTCTCTCACTCCTCTATCTCTCTCTTTCTCATTCTTAACTTCTCTCTCTCTAACTCTCTATTCTTTCTTTCTCACTCTCTTGCTCTCTCTTCATTCACTCTCTCTTCTCTCTTTGTTTAACCTTTTTTATCCTATCCCTCAAACACACTATCTCTTACTCATTATTTCTCACTTTCTAGCACACTTATCTCTCTCCTCTCTCTCATTATTTCTAACTTTATCTCACAATTATCTCTCTCTTTCTCTCTCCCTCTCATTGTCACCCCTTCTCCCACTCTCTTTCCTTAATCTTGTTCTCACTCTATCCCTCCCTATTTATAATTCTCTCTCGCTCCCTCTCTCACTCTCTATATCTCTTTCTTCTTCCTTAATCCCTCCCTCACACTCTCTCTCCCTTCCCACCCTATTTATCTTTTCTCTTTCTTGTCCCTCACTCTCATTTCCTCTCTTATATTCTTTATTTTCCTCTTTCTCTTCAGATCGCTTTGACGCTTTCACACTTCTTCTCTTTATCAGGTCTCACTCTCTCCCTCTATCTTTCTCACTCCCCAAACATGCCCTCTCTTGTTCTTGCTTATATAGCTCAGTCTTCTCTCTCCATCTCACGCACTCATACACTCTCTCACACTCTCTCAATCACTCTTCTTCTTACCTTCTTTAGCTCAATTTCTTGCTCTCTAACTCACTGTCTCTTACGATCTTATTCTTTTCTCCCACTTTCTCCTAACGCCCCCTCGCTCCTTTTTTTACTCTTCTCTCTATCACATTCTCTATTATTTTCTCTCACTCTCTCTCTTTCTCAATCTCTATTTTCTTTTTCTATCTTATACTTTCTATTAAACTCACCTTCATTGCTCTCTCTCTTCTCTTTTTCCTCTTACATTTCTATCACTTAATTCCTCACTATCTCTCATGTCTCGCTCCCTTGCTTCGAACCCTCCCTTTCTCAATCTCTCTATTCTCTCCCTCCCTCTCTTTTTCCCTCTCCATCTCCCTCTCTCCTTTGGTCCCTCTTTATCTTATGATTCTTCTGTCCTCCCTCTCTTTTTTGCCCTCACTCACTTACTTTTACTTGATCTTCCCTCAGTCTCTCTTCTCATTTTCTCTCCCTTTCACTCTCCCTTTCTTTCTCATTCTCGCTCTCTCTTTAGACCCTCCCACTACCTCCTCTTATCTCTATTTCTCACTCCCTCTTTCACCCTCTCTCACTCTCTATTCCATCTCTACAATTAGATCAGGTTTTCATAGAAAAACTTGGGATTTTCGAACCCGATATTATATGTTTAGTGTTAGCATGAATTGATATTTATGCCGCCACTTGGATTCGAACCGAGATGCTCCATGTATTGCTTGAAGTAAAACGGATAGTGGATTTCTTTATCACTCTCTCACTCTCTTCTGTCTCCCTTTTGACACTCCCTTGCTCCCTCTTCATCCTCTTCAGTTGCACTATCACTCTTAATGCCTCATTCCCCCTCTTTGTCTAGCTCCATGACCATTTCTCTCACTTATTCTCTCTTCTATTGCTCTCTTTCCTCTCTCTCCTATCAATCTTTCTTTCGCTCACTCTCCACTCTCTTGCTTCCATCCCTCTCTCCTTCTCTCCAACGTGCTCTTTTTTCTCTTTCTCGCACACACTCCCCCTCCCTTTCTCACTCTCTTCCAATTCATCCCCCCATCTCTCTCCCACTAAATCTCATTCCATACCCCCTCTTTCCATTACTCTTACTCTCTCTATTTCTTCCTTCACACTCTCATCTCCCTCACTCTCTCTCCCTCTATTAAATTTTACTATCACTCTTACTCCTATTTCTCAACCTCTCCTTTCTCTGTCTCTCTCTCCCCTCACTCCACCTCTCTATCTCCATCTCCCTCTTTCTCTCACTCTCTTTTCTTCCAATTTCTCTCTCACTCTCTCTATCCTTCTATTTCTCTCTCCTTCTCTTTAGCTTAGCTCACTCCCTTCTTCTCTCTTTCTCACTCATTGATAACTCTATCTCACTTACTCTGTGTACTGTTGTTCCCTCTTCTCTACTATTGCTCTTCGTTTGTCCTCCTACTCTCTCCTCTCTCTCCCCTCCCTCACTCCCTCTCTCACTCACGCTTTCCTATATCTCTCTCTATCTCTGTCGCACTTTCTCCCCCTCTCTCCCTTTAAAACTCCTCTCTTTCACACTTTATCATCCATTCTTTTGCTCACCGTCTTTCCCACTCTCCCCTTCACTCTCTCTCTTGCTCTCTCTCTCATCAATCTTTCTCACGGCCTTCCTCTATCTCTCTATTTCTTTCTCTTTACCACTCATGCTCTCTCTCTATAATACCTCCCTTTCTCTGTCTTTTGTTCTCTCTCTTATTCACTCTCTTTCTTTCTCTCACTATATTCCGCACTCTTTCTTGCCCTCCCTCTCTCCCTACTTTTCTCTCTTTCAATCTTACTCTCAGCTCTCTCTGTCTTTTTCTTTGCCTCAATCTCAATCTTTTTACCTCACTCTTCTACTCAGTCTCTTCCACATTCTTAATTTATCTTTCTCTCTCACTCCCTCACTCACTCTCTTGCTCTTTATCTCTCATTTCTCTCTCACTTCCTTTCTTTCTTAGTTTTCTTTCATCTCTTCTTCAATCATGCACTTTCATCTCTTTCTCATTGTTTCTCACTCTATCCTACATTTCTCCCTCTGCCTCCCTCCCTCCTTTTCTCTCTCATCTATTTCTCTAACATCTATCTCTCTCTTCATCTACCTCTCTCTCTTCACTCTCTTTTTCCTCACTCTATTCTTTTTTTTTCTCTCGCACTTTGTCTCCCTTTCTTTCTCTTCTATTCTCTTCAATTTCACTCGCACTTTTACTTTCTCCCCTCTCTTTCCTCATGATTTCACTCACCCTCTCTCTTATCCTCTCTCCCTTTCTTTCAAACTCATACATTATAACGCTTTCTGTAGCTCAATCTCTTAAGCTCTCTTTCTTGATATCCTTCGCTCTCTTTTCCGACACTCACTATTTCTTTCTCGCTACGTTATTTTCTCTCTTTCCCCCTTTATCTCATGTTTCTATCTCTATCTTTCTATCAACCAATCTATCAATATGTTCTCTCGCTCCCTCTCAATCTAAACCCTTATCACTCTCAAATTTTCACTTCCCCTCTCTCTTGCTCCTCTTTCACTCTTACTCTTCCTTTCTCGCTTCTTCTCTCTTGTACTTTCTCCCATTCTCTCTCTCTCTCTCTCCTTCCCTCTCTCTTGCCATTCTTTCCCTTAGCCTCACTTTTCTATCTACTCCCTCTGTCCTTTTATTCAATTTTTTATCTACTCCCTATGGCCCTTTATTCAATTTAAATCTCACTCTTACTCCCTCACTCTCCCTTTCTCACTCTCTTATGTTACTCTATTCTCCTCTCCTCTTACCCTTTCACTCCATCGATTTCCCACTCTATCTCGCTCTTCCTCTTTGGCTCTCTCTCTCTAACTATCTCCCACACTCTTCTCTCTCTCACTCTCTCTCACACAAATGCACTCTCTCGTCTCTCCCGCTTTCCTTCTCTCCCTTCCTCTGTCTCTCTCTCCCTCTCATCCTCTCCATCTCCCTCTCTCACTTGCTCACTCTATCTTCCCATACCTCTCTCTCTCACTTATTCTCAATTTCTCTCTCCCTCTTTTCCTCTAGGTCATTCTCTCTTGCTCTATCTTCCTTCAAGCTCACTTCTCTCTCTATTTCTATCTCTATCTCTCCTTTTCTCTCATTCCCTCTCTCTTCATTCTCTCTCACTCCCTCCCTCTCTTTATTTTTCACTATTTCTCTATCTTCCTTGCTCTCTTCTATTATTCTCTCTTCCATTACTCTCTCACACACAAACTCTCTCACTTTCTCTTGTTCCCTCACTCTTTCTCTCCAAGTCCCTCTCATCATTTCTGTGTCACTCTCACCATTAACCTATCTCTCTATCTTTCTCATTATCTTTTGTTTCTCTCTTTCCTAATCTTTCTTTTATTTGTCTCTCTTCTCTCTCATTCTTTCAATCATTTTTCTCCATATTTCCCCAACTCTCTCTCTCTCTCAATATTTCCTCCTTCCCTATTTAAGTCTCACTCTTTCAATCTCCCCCACTCTCTTTCACACACTCTCTCACTCTCTCCCTTCCACTCTCCCACTCTACCACTGCATCCCCCTCACTCTCTTCTCTCTCAATCTTATCTCTCTCTTGATCTTACTCTCACTCATTCTCTTCCTCTCCTTCCCTCTGTCCCTGTCACTAACCCTCTCTTGCTGTATTTTTTTCAATCATTTTTCGATATCAATTTGTCTCTCACAATCTCTCTCTGTTTCAATCTTTCACTCGATAAAGGAAAGCTTAAGTGAGAGAGGGAGGGAGGGGAAGAGAAAAGAGAGAGTGGGAGGATGGACAAAAAGAATAGTGTGAGAAGAGCGAGCAACAGTACATAGAGTAAGTGAGAGAGATAACAAAGAGTGAGAACGAGTTAAGAAGGGAGTGAGCTAAGTTAAAGAGAGGGAGGGAGCGACAGATGGAGAGAGAATGAGAGAGAAATTGGGAGAAAGAGAGTGCGAGAACGAGGGAGATGGAGATAGAGAGGTAGAGTGAGGGGGAGAGAGAGAGAAAGGGACAAAAAAAGAGGGAGAGAAAGAGAGGAAGAGTGAGTGAAACTTAATAGGGAGAAGGAGAGAGAATGATAGAGTGAACATATATTGTGGGAAGAGAGAGGAAGTGAGAAGGAGTGAAAGAATGCAATAGAGAAACATAAAGTGATAAAGCATAAAAAGAGAAAATAGTGAAGAGGGAGAGAGTGAGAAAGAAAGAGATTGACGAAGGGAGTCAGAAGAATGGAAGAGAGTGGGAGTGAGAGAGGAAGTGAGAGTGAGAGAGAAGAGGAGTGAGAGAGAGTGGGGATGGAGAGTGAGAATAGTGGGAGAGAGAGGGGATGAATTGGCAGAGAGTGAGAGGAAGTGAGGGGGAGAGTGTGTGAGAGAGAAAGAAGAGAGAGGGAGAGAGGGAGGGAGGGAAGGAAGCAAGAGAGTGGGTGAGAGAGGGAAAGAATGAGTGGATAGAGAGGAGAGAGCAATAGAAGAGAGTGTGTCTGAGAAAGAGTGAACATGGAGCGACAAAGAGAGAGGAATTGAGGGAGTAAGAGTGATAATAAAATTGAAGAGAGTGGAAGAGGGAGCAAGAAAGGAAGAGTGTGAGAGCAAAATAAGCAAAAGAGAGAATGGGGGAAGAGATAGCGGAAGAGAAGGAAAGAGTGAGCGAGAGAGAGGTAGAGAGTTAGAAAGAGAGAGATAGAGAGTAAGGAAGAGAGAGATAGAGAGAGGGAGTGAGAGAGATTGAAGAATGAAAGAGTGAGATAGAGAGAGATAATGAGAGATAAATAGAGAGAGAGAAAAGAGATTTAGAAAAGAATAGTGCAAGAGAGGGTTGGTGAGAGGGACAGCGGTATGGAGAGCAAGAGAATGACTGAGAGAGAGAGAGAGATCCAAAAAGACAGAGAGTGATGGGGATGCATTGGTAGAGGGAGAGAGAGAAGAGATAGATAGAGCTAGAGAATGAGAGAGATAGTGAGTGAGGGAGCATGAGAGACATATAAAGAGAGAGAGAGAGAGTGAGAGATAAGGGTGAGACAGAGGAAGCAAGAGAGTTGAAGAGGGAAGGAGGAAGGGAAAGAGAAAGAGGAAAAAAGTGAGAAATAATGAGAGAGAGAAACGAGAGGGATTGCGAGAGACAAAAGTTGGAGAGAGAGTGTGTGTGAGGGATAGGGACAAAGAACGGGAGATGACATAGTCACAGAAGAGAGATCAAGACACAGAGAGCAACAGGGCAAGAAAGAAAGAATAGAGAGTGAGAGAGAATAGAGCGAGGGAGTGAGAGATATTTAAGAGTGAGGGATTGACATAGAGAAAGATAAAGTTAGATAGAAATAGAGAGAAAAGAGAGTGAGGAAAAATAGAGTAAGAAAAGGAGAGAAAGAGGGAGATAGGGTAGGAGAGCAAGAGAATTAGTGGGAGGGGGAGAGATCAAGTGAGGGAGCAAGAAAGATCGAGAGGGAGAGAAGGAGAGAGTGTGTGAAAGAGAGTGAAAAGGTGAGAGTGAGAGATAAAGGATGATGTAGCTAGAAGGTGGAAGGGATGAAAAGGGAGAGAGATAGAGAGAGAAGAGTGAAATTGAGAGAGAAAGTTAGAGAAGTAAATTATGAGAAATATTGAGAGTGAGAGAGAGAGAGTAGGAGAGAGGGATAGATAGAGGGTGAGAGAGCTAAAAGAGGGAGAGAGATGTGGAGTGATAGAGAAGAGAACGAGATTTGACAGGGAAAGAAAGGAAGAGAGCAAGAGAAATTGAGGAAGAGAGATAAAAAGAAAAGAAGAATGAGAGCGAGAACTGGAGATATAGTGAGATAGACATTATGAGAGGGAGGTATAGGGAGGGAGGGAGAGAGTGAGCTAAAGATGTAGGAGATGGAGATAAAGGGGAGAGAGAGGGTGATAAAGTGTGTGGGTGAGAGAGAGAGGGAGATAGAAAGAGATAGTGAGTAAGAGAGATTGCGAAAGGAGCAAGAGAGAATGAGAAAGAATGACAAAGTAAGAGAGAAAAATAAAAAGAAAATAAGAGCAAGAGGGAGGGGCAGAAAGAAGTAGAGGGAGAGAGGGGTAAAGGGAGAGAGGGGCAAGAGAGATAAAATAAAGAAAAGAGCAAGAGGGTTGCGACAAATTTGAAAGAAAGAGAACTTGATAGAGGAAAAAGTAGGAGAAAAGGAGAGAGGGAGAGGGAGATAGAAATAGAGAAGAGCAGGAGAGGGAGGGGATAGGGAGATAAAAAAGAATGAGGGAGAGAGTGGGAGAGAGAAGATAGACAACTAGAGAGGGACAGTGAGTTAGAATGAGTAATAGAGGGAGTGGGAGAGGGAGAGGGAGAGTGAGAGAAAGGGAGATTAAGATTGTGAGAATTGTAGGGAGATGGAGGGAGAGTGAGGGAGTAAAAGCAAAAAAGAGGGTGGGGGAGAGAGAGAGGGTGGGAGAGTGAGGGAGAAGAAATAAATAAGAGAGTGACGGAGAGATAGGGAGCGAGAGGAAGGGTGTGGGAGTGGGAGAGAATGAGAAAGAGTGATTGAGTGAGGAAGAGAAAGTGAGATAAAGATTGTGAGAGGAGGGACATGAAGGGAGAGTTAGGGAGTAGAAACAAAAGGGAGTGTGGGGGAGAGAGACACCAGGAGAGTGAGGGAGAGAGAGGGAGCAAGAGGGACGGTGTTGGAGTGGGAGAGAGTGAGAGAGTGTGATGTTCTGAGGGAGAGGAAGAGGGAGAGAGAGAGAAAGGATGAGAGTGGGAGAGGGAGAAAGATAATAGAGGAGAGAGATAGAGCGAGCAGCGGAGAGAGATGGAAAGAGAGAGGAAGGGAGATGGAGAGCAAAAGAGATAGAACCAGTGAGGGAGAGAGAGAGAAAGAGATAGAGAGTTCATGCCATCTCTATATCAATTTCTCGCTCACTCTATTTCACTCTCTCTTCTTCCTTCACTCTTTATCTTCCCCTTTCTATAAAGCTCCCCCTATCCTTCAAAGACACTCTCTTGCTCACTCTCCTCTCTCTCACCCTCTCTCACACACTCACTCTCCCTCTCTCTTGTTCTATCTCTCTGACTCTCTTCTCTATCTCTCTATTCCTATCTCTCTCTTTCTCTCACTTCTTCACTTACACTTTCTTCACTTTCTATCTCACTTTTTCTCAAGCTCTTTATTATGTTCTTCTCTCTCTCTCTTTTCCTCTCTACCTCTTTCCCTCTCTTTCCTTCTCACTCTCTCTACCTCTCGCTTACTCCCTCTCTCTTACTCTCCTCTCTCTCTCCCTCTGTCACTCCCTCACACTCACTCCCATTCTCGATCTCCCTCTCTTGCACAATCTTATGATCTCTTATCCTTTGACTTCATTACTCTCACTCTCTCTATCTCTCTCATTCTCGATCTCCCTCTCTCTTGCTCAATCTTATGATCTCTTATCCTTTCACTTCATTACTCTCACTCTCTCTGTCTCTCTACCACTTCATTGTCTCCATCTCTCACTCTTATCTTGCTCGTTGTTCTCTCTCATTCTTTCCTTTTCTCACTCTCTTGTTTGCTCTCTCACACATGTGTTGGTTTTGCTAGCTCTCCTTAGATCTCTCCTTCGAGATTGAGCAAGAGAGCGAGTGAAATATAAACAGAGAGATAAAGGGAGAGAGTGATAGGTATTGAGGAGAGAGCCAGAGGGAGAAAGAGAGAAAGAACGAGACATAAATAAAGAAGAAGAGAGGCTCAAGGAAGAAAGAGCAAAAGATTGGGAGTGAGAGGTAGAGCAAGGGAGATATAGAGGAAGATATGGAGAGAGATGGAGGGCGAGAGGGAGAGAGAGAAATGAATGGTGAGAGAGAGAGAGGGAGGGAAGAAGAGATATAGAGGGGGAGGGAAGAAGAGACTAAGCAATGGTTAGAGAGAAAGAGTGTGTAAAGAGATAGAAGGGAGTGATAAAAGAGACCAAGAAAGAGAGTGTGTGAGAGAGAAAGAGAGGGAGAGAGCAAAAGAGAAAAAAAATTGATGTCATAAATATTGAAGAGAACGAGAGAGGGAGAGATGAGAAAGAGAGAAAAGAGAGAGAGTGTGAGAGAGATTGAAGTGTGGGTGTGACAGAGGAGGTGAGAGAAAGGGAGAAGAGAGAGTGAGAGAAGATATAGAGAGAGCGAGCAAGAGGGAGAGAGGGGGTAGAGAATTAGATTTTGTGGGAGAGAGAGCGGGAATGAACCGAAAGAGTGAGAGAGAGAGAGAGAGTGAGTGATTGTGTGTGAGGGAGAGAAAGGGAGACAGAGAGAGGGAGAGGGAGGGAGGGAGGGAAGGAAGCAAGAGACAAGGGGAGAGAGAGAGAGAGAAAGATTGGGGGAAGAGAAAAGAGAGCATCATAAGTGAGAGTGGGTGAGACTGAGTGATCATAGAGCTTGAAAGAGTGAGGGATAGAGGGAGTGTAAGAGTGAAACTGAAGAGAGGGAAAGAGGAAGCGAGAAAGGGAGACAGTGTGAGAGACAAATAGAGAGAAGAGAGTGTGAGGGAATAGAGAGCGTGAGAGAGGGAGGAAGGAGGGAGGGAGCGAGCGAGCGAGGGAGCAAGAAAGATAGAGATATGGAGAGAGGGAGAGAGATGGGGATTAAGGGAGTGAAAGAGGGAGGGAGAGCCAGAGAGTGGTAGCGAGGGATAATTGGAGGGTCAAAAGTGAGAGACAGAAGAGACAATGAGATAGAGAGATAAAGAGAGATGGAGGTAGTGAGAGAAATATAAAGACAGATGGAGGATGTGAGAGAGTTTAAAGAGTGAGTAGAAAAGAGAAAGTGAGAGAGAGTGAGAAGAGAGGCTGTGGAAAGATCGAGTGAGAGTATGTGAATGAGGGGTAGAGTGGGAGGAAGAGCAAGAGAATTATGAGATAGAGGGAGCAAGAGAGAGGGATACAAAGAGGGAGATAGGGAGGGAGAGGAAGGGAGGGGGAGAGATGGAAGAAAGAGAGAGGGATGGAAGAAAGAGAGGATATAATGAGAGAGAGTAAGAGAAAAGAGAGAAAAGAGAGCAACAATGGAGAGTGTGAAAGAGAGTATAAGATAGAAAAAGGGGATTGTGAGTGAGAAAAAGAGTGAGGGGAGAGAGGATAATAGAGAAGAGGATAGAGAGTGAAGAGAGAAAGATGGAGCAAATGAAAGAGAGGAGAGATTGAGAGAACAAGATTGTAAGAGAGAGTTAGATAGAGAGAAAGAAATACAGCTAAAGAGGTGAGAGGGAGAGAGTTTGAGAGAGAATGAGAGTGTTTGACTGTACGAGATAGAGAGAGAAGAGTGAGCTACATAAGGGATACCTAGAGAGCGCACGAATGTGTGAGTGAGAATGATAGAGGGAGAGAGTAAGAGCGATAAAGAGAACAATCTAGAGGAAAATTGGAAAACAGAGTGAGAGAGAGAAGGATAACAGAGAAAATAATATATTAGGTGGGTGAGAAGGGAGAGAGAGTGTGAGTGAGAGACGGAGGAAGAGAAGAGAGGTGAAAGTGAGAATATGAAAGAGAGAGTGAGGGAGGGATCAAGAGAGATGTATTGCTAAAGAGGGAGAGCGTGAGAACAAGAGTAAGAAAAAGAGAGTGAGAGATAGAGGAGATAGAGAGAGGGAGGGAGAGAGGGAGGGAGAGAGGGAGATATGGAGAGAGAAAGAGAGAGAAGTGTGAGAGAAAGAGAGAGATAATGAGAGAGAAGAGAGAGGGATTGAGAGGGATAAAAGTTAGAGAGAGGGAGAGTGTGTGTGAGGGATAGGGGAGAGAAAGACTGAGGAAAGAAAGAGATTGTGTGTGTGAGAGGAAGAGAAACCCTTTTGAAAGAGTTAGTGAACTATGTGAAATAAAGGAGAAAGAAAGAGAGAACGAACAGTGAAGGGAGCAAAGAAGGAAGTGAGACTGGGAGAGAAATAGGGAGAGAAGGAGAATGAGGGAAGATATAGAAAGAGAGAGTGAACATAAGAGTGAGAGGGAGAATAAGAGAATGAGAGAGAGAATGATGAGAGAGAGGTAGAGCTGGGATGGGAAAGTGGAGTTTAGAGAGAATAAAGTGTGCAAACAAGATAGTGATAGAAATTAGACGAGAGAATAGAGAGTATAAAAGAGATAAAGAGAGGGAGTAGAAGTGAGCGGGAAGCTAAAGAGAGAGAGTGGGTGAAGAGACAATAAGAGAAAATGAGCAAGAGTGAGAATGATAGATGGAACAAGAGAGAGTTTAGGGAGGGAAAGAGAGAAAGAAGAGAGAAGGCAGAGGGAGAGAGAGAGTAGTGACGAGTGAGAGTGGAGTTGTAGAGAGTGAGGGAGCGAGTTAGGGAGGAGAGATAAAGCCAGAGAGAAATAGAGTAAGAATATAGAGGAGAAAAGAGAGGGAAGAGAGAGAGAGAGCTAAAGAAAGAAAAAGAGAGTGAAATAAGGAGAGAGGGAGGGAAAGAGGGAAGGAAGGGAGAAAGTAATAAAAATAAAAGAGAAGAGAGGTGAGAAAGAGAATGAGAGGAAGTGGAAGAGAGTTAGAGTGATGGATATGAAGATAAAGAGTGAGTAAAGAAAGAGAAAATTGAGTAAGTGAGAGCTGTGAGGCAAGTGAGAGGAACATAATAGAAAGTGAGAGACTTAGAGTGAGAAAGGGAGAGAGTGAGAAAAAGATTGATAAAGGCAAATATAAGTGGGAAGGGGTGAGAAAGAGAGAGATAGAGGGAGAGAAGGATAGAAATTGAGAAGAGAGAGGGACGAGTCGGGGTGAGAGAGCAAGAAAGATTTACAAGAGAGAGAGAGATAAAAAAAGCGAGAGAGGAAAGAGGTCAAAAGATTGTGAGCAAAAGAGATAGGGAGGGAGAGTAAGTGGAATGAGAATGGAGAAAAGATGAGAGGAAGATGGAGAGGGTGAGGGAGAGAGATTAAGATAGAGAAAAAGGGAGGGTAGCGTAGGAGAGAATTAGAAAGAAAGGATAAGAAAGAGAGCGAGAGAATGGGGAGTAGAGTGAGAGAGGAAATAGTGAAGAGGAAAGTGAGAGCGCAGCAAGAAAGAGGAAAGGAGAGAGGATAAAGAAAATCTAGAGGGAGTGAAATGAGTTGAAGGCAAGAGGACATAGAGAGAGGAGTTAGATAGACAGAGAGAGAAAGAAAGGGAAGGGAGGGATCGAGATAGGAGCGATCGAGAGATTTATGAGATATAAAAAGAAATAATGAGATGGATATGATGGGATCGAAAGATTTGAGAGTAATAGAGAGAGCTTGTAATGAGGGAGGGAGAGAGACAGAGAGTGAGAGATAGATGGGGCAAAAGAGAGAAAACAAACAATAAAGAGATTATATAGAGAGTGAGAGAGAGAGCAAGAAAAGAAGTGAAGATATGATCGAAAAGTGAGTGGAAGAGAGGCAGGTAAGATGTAAATAGGGAGAGAAAGAGAAACTCAGGGAAGATAGAGCAAAAGAAAATGAGTGAGAGATTGAACGAGGAAGATATAAGAGGAGATATGGAGAGAAAGAGAGGGAGGGAGGGAGATGGAGAGATCGAATTAATGAAAGAGTGATGTACACTGAGGTAGGAAGAGAGGGAGAGATGGTTAGAGAGAAAGAGTGAGCAAAAGATAAGAGAGATATGAAATAAGGTAGTAAGAGAGAGCTGCAGAGATAGATATATAAAAAGCAATGGATGGAGAAAAAGAGATAAAAGCATAAATAAAGAAATGAGTGATAGAGCGAGAGAGTGAGATAGATGAAGGGAGAGAGGGATGGAAGAGAGGAGTGAGAGGAATGGAAGAGAGTGGGAGTGAAGAGGGGAATGAAGAAAGACATTGAGAGAGAGTGAGAGAGAGGGAGAGAGGGTTTAGAGAATGAGATTCGGGAGAGAGAGTGGGAATGAATTGAAGAGAGGAGAGGGAGATCGTGGGAGAGGTCAGAGAGAAAAGGAGAGCTAGAGAAGAAGAGAGTGGTAGGGAGGGAAGCAAGCAAGCGAGTGGGGGGGGGGTAGAGGGAGAGAAAGATTGAGGGGAGAGAGAGCAATAGAGAGTGAACATGGAGTGCGAAGGAGAGAGTGAATGAGGGAGTAAGAGTGTAAGTGAAACTAACAGGAGAGAAAGAGGTAACGATAATGGGAGAGAGTGTGAGAGAGAAATATAGAGAAGTGAGAGTGAGGGAAGAGAGAGAGGGAGTGAGCGAGAGAGAGCAAGAGAAAGGGAGATATGAAGAGTGTGAAAGAGAGGGATGAAGGGAGTGAAAGAGGGAGGGAGAGGCCAGAGAGGCTGAAACAGGGATAAAAGGAGCGTCAAAAGAGAGAGACAGGAGAGAGAGTGTGAGATAGATAAAAAAGGTGGAATAGAGAGAGAGGGGGGAGAGATTGAGTGAGAGTGAGAGATAAAGGGAGCATCAAAAGAGCGAGAAAGAAGAGGAAGCATGAGAGAGATTAAAAAAAGGTGGAATAGAGAGTCAAAGAGATAAAGATGAGCTAATGAGTGAGAGAGATAGAAGGAGGTAGTGAGAGGGTTTAAGAGAGGCAGGAAAGAGAAAAGAAGAGAGAGTGAAAGGGAGGGAGAGGAGAATAGAGACCTAAGAAGATCAGCAAGAGGAGCGAGGGTTAAAATCGAGGGAGAATGGAAGAATGCTTGAGAGAGGAGACAAGATAAGATAAAGTGGAGATCAAGGGAGGGAAGGAGGAGAGAAGTAAGAGAATGTGAGAGGGAGGGATGGAAGCAAGAGAGAGAGGAGAGAGTAGCGGATAACGTGAGAGAAATGTAAGAGAGAAGAGACAAGAGAGAGCAACAAAACATCAGAATAATTATAAGATAGAAAAAGAGAATAGAAAGTGCGAGAAAGACAGAGAATAAGGTAAAATAATAAAGAATGGTATAGAGAGAAGAGAGAAAATATTGAGCGAGGGAGGGAGAAGAGTGAGCAAGAGAAGATGAACTAAAAATGTAAAAGAGAAGTTAGATATGTGGTGGGATTTATGCCAAAAGAGTGAGGGGAGAGAGAGATCGAGAGAGAGTGAGAGTGTATGAGTGTGTGAGATTGAGAAAGAAGAGTGAGCTACATTAGGGAGACCTAGAGTGGGGATAATGAGGGAGCGAGAAAGAGGGGAAAGACTGGGAGATCGATAAAAGCACAAGTGTAAGAGAGTAAAAGAGATCTAGAGAGAAAGAGGAAAAGAGAGAGAGAGAGAGAGAGAGAGAAACACACACACAGAAGAAATAAGAGAGAGGGACAGGAGAGAAAATATTCAAAGGGTTGGAAGGGACTAGGAGAGTTTCAGGGAAGGAGGGAGGGAAAGAAGAGAGAGATGGGGTGAGAGAAACGAAAAAGAGAGTTAGGGAGGGAGCAACATAGAGCAAATACATGTGATAATGGAGTGAGAACAAGATTAAGAAAGAGATAATGGGAGATAAGGGAGATAGAGGGAGGGAGGGAGAGAGGGCGTTGTGAGAGAACGTGAGAAATAATGAGAGAGAGAAGAGAGAAAGATTAAGAGATAAAAAAGTTGGAGAGAGAGAGATAGTGTGCGAGTGGAAAGGAGAGAGAAAGATCACTAAAGGAGAAGAGAGAGAATAAAAGAGAGAGAAAGAGAGCGAGAAAGAATGATAGACAGAGGAGTGAGAGAGAGTCAGAGACTAAGAAAGAGAGAAATAGAAAGGGAGTGAGAGAGATCGATGAGTGAAAGATCGAGACACAACAGAGAATCAGCACACCCAGTGAGACAACAGATCCACAAAAATAGAGTAGCAAAAGCAGAGAGGACAAAGGGAAGGAAAGGCAGGAGAATGGTTTTTTAAAGATTATACAGAAGATGGAGAGAAGGGAGGGATATAAATGGAGAAAGAGAGTGTACAGAGACAGAGAAAGAAAGAAACGAGAGGGAGAAAGAGAGAGAGAAGAGAAACACAGCAAGGAAGGAGGAAAGAAAGAGGTCAGATCAAATATCACAGAAAGGCCAAACAGAAATGACAGAGGAAGAGAGAAATAAAAGACAGAGAATAAACACACTGAGAGCAGAAAGAGAGAGACCAGCACCAGACAGAGTGATAACAAACAAGGAATGAAAGACATGCAAAAGAAAAGAGAAAGCAGAAGAAAGAGAGTGTGAGTGTGTGAGTGAGAGTAACACAAAGATGAAAGAAAGGAGGATGCACACATACAGAATGAATAAAATATATACAGAGGGAGGGACAGAGATACCCACAGACAGACGGACTCAGAAGAGAGGGAGAGGCAGAAAGTCACTGCAAATAAAGAGCCATGCAAAGAAAGAGAGAGCAAGAGAGGGAGTGAGAGCTCAGAAGAAACAAGGGGAGAGATGGCCAAGGATAAGAGATGGAGAGAGGGAGAGAAAGTGTGAGCAAGTTAGAGAGGGAGACGGGAGGGATGAGGGAGGAAAGAGAGGAGGAAGGGATGGAGGAAAGAAAGGAGCCAGAGGCATACATGGAGGGAGGAATCTCATAGGCAGGGAGAGACAAAAAAAAGAGAGAGAATAGCAGTTATAGAAGAAGGGGAACATGGTCAAATATGTATATATAAAGAGAGTAAGAGAGTGTGGGAAAGAGAGGGAGAGAGGGAGTAAGATTGATGGGAAATTGAGGAGAAAGAGGGGGAATAAAGAGAGATAACAATAGAGAAATCGAGAAAGAAGATAGGTATGGGAAGAGTGAACAAGAGGAAAAGGAAGAGCAAGTGAGAAAGAGAAGAGAGATATAATAAGGTGGGTGAGAGAGTGAGTTAGAGAGAGGGAGTGAAACAATTAGGGAGAGTGAGAGAGATATTGTGAGAAAAAGAGAGAATATATAGAGAGAGATTGTAAGATAGATCAAGAGAGAAAGAAAGATGCAGGGGGAGTGAGAGAGAATAGAAGCAAGCAAAAGAGAAGAGAGGGAGGAATAAACCAAGAAGGAAATGGAGGCAAAGGAAGAGAATGTAAGATAGAGCAATGAAGAGAGCCAAAAAGATTTAGAGAGAAAGTGAGAGATGGTATGAGGTTGGCAGTGGAGAGTTGTGAGGTTAGGATGGAGATCGTAAGGATGCAGAGAGAAAGAAGAGTGTGATAAAGGGAAAGAGACAACAAGTGTGTGAGAGACAGAAAGCAAGAAAATTAAAGAGAAAGAGAGGGGGTTAAAGGTTAAACATACATGGAAAAAGAGAATAAGAGAATGAGAGATGGCGTATAGATAAATAAAAGGAAGAGCTGAGTGAATCTAAAGAGAGAAGAGAATGGGAGAGGTGAGAGAGAAATAAGAGTGAAGGAAGAGTAAGGGAAGAGAGAGTGTGAGAGAATGAGAGAGTGAGCGAGCTGTAGAGGGTAAGAGAGAGGGGAGAGGCGGGAGAGGAGGGGAGAGAGTGATGAAGGGAGGGAAAGAGAGAGAGAGAGAGCAAGAGAGAGGCAATGATGGATAAAGGGAGCGTCAAAAGAGGGAGACATTTAAGAGAGCAAGAGAGACAAAAAAGATGGAACAGAGAGTGAGAGGAAGGATAAGAGTGAGTGAGAAAGAGAGATAAAAAGAAGTAAAGGATAGTTTAAAGAGAGAGGGAAAGAGAAAGCAAGAGAGAGTGAAAGGAAGAGAGAACGAGAAGAGAGACTTAGTGAAGATCAAGTAAGAGTGAGTGAGGATTAAGAAGTGAGGTAGAATAGGAGAATGTTGAGAGAGAGAGGGAGGTGAGAGAGGGAGACGAAGCTGGATAAAGGGAGGGGAGAGAAGGGAGAAAAAAAAGAGGGAGAGATGAAAGCAAGAGAGAGGGGAGAGAGAGTAAGGGCAGAGTAAGAGAAAAGTAAGACAAAATAGAGAAGAGAGAGCAACAAAGGAGAGTGTAAAAGAATGTGTAATATTGAACAAGAGAATAGAGAGCGAGAAGAGAGAGAAATTAATAGAAGGGCATAGAAGGTGAAGAAAGAAAATGAAGGGAAAGAGGGAGAGGAGAGAGTAAGAGAGAAAGAAAATTATAAGGGAGAGTGAGAATGAACTAAAGATGGTGAGTAGGAGAGAGAGTGTATGAGGTGAGATGGACAAAAGAACAGTGAGGCCACATAAGGGAGACCTAAAGAGGCAAGATCGAGTAGGAGAAAGATAATGGGAGAGAGTGAGACCAAGATAGAGAATAAGTATGAGAGAGTGAAAGAGATCTAGAGAGAAAGAGGAAAATAAATTGAGATAGAGAAGGGGATATAAGAAAGGATGGAGATAGAGGGATGAGAGATAAAAAATATTAACAGTGGTGGGAACCGGACAGAGAGGCGAGGGAGGCAGAGGAGAGAAAGAGACATAAAAAGTGAGAGAATGAAAGGCAGAAAGAGGGAGGGAGCAAGAAAGACATATACATAGAGAGAGAGATTGAAGGAATAAGGAGTAAGGAAAAGAGAGTGAGAGATAAGAGAGAGAGAGGAGAGGGAGAGGGAAAGAGGGAGGTGTGTGAGAGAAAGTAAGAAATAATAAGAGAAACAAAAGAGAAGGATTGAGAGAGAAAAAAAAGTTGGAAAGTGAGAAATAGAGTGTTTGTGTAGGATAAGGAGAAAGATTGAGCAAAGAGTGATGAAAGAGTGAGAAGAGAGAGCGAGAGAGAGAAGAGCAAGAGATCGATAAAGAAAGATACAATAGAGTGAGAGGCAAGAGAGGAGAAAGTTTACAGAGGGAGGAGCTTCAGAGGAATGACCTGTGAAAGATTGAGATAGGGAGAGAGAGAGATGAATAGAGTAAATAGAGAGAAAAAATAGAGAAAGAGAGGGTAAGCAGAGGGAGAGAAAAGGAGAGCAAGAGAATGTGATATAGAGATCGTGGAGAGGAGAGATTTGTAGAAAGATAGCGAGGCAAGATGCAGACGGAGGGAGAGAGTGGATGGAAGACATTGAGAGTGTGCGGGGAAAGGGAGAGTGGGGAGATAGAAAGAGGGAGAAAAGGTGGAAAGGAGGAAAATGGGAAAGGGAGAGAGTGGGGTATCATTTGGAGAGAGGGTGAAAGGAATGACAGAGACGACAAGAGAAATAAAAGAGAGATTGGGCGAGAGAGAGAGAAATAGAGAATGAGAAAAAGAGAGGATAATTTAAGAGTGAGTGTGATATAGAGATGAAAAGAGGGTCTGGGAGAGAAAGAACGAGAGACAAAGCAAGAGGAAGAGAGAATGTGCGTGCATGTGAGTGAGAGTAATGGAAGAGGAAGGAAAGATATAATAAATAATTAAAAAATAGATAGAGATGGAGGAGAGAGATCGAAGAGAGATGGAACGAGAGTAGAAGGGAGAGGGAGAGAGAAGTAAAGAGGAGAGAGTCTGAAGAAAGATTGGTGCCAGGAAGGCAGAGAGTGTGTGTGTGTGTTTGTATAAGAGAAAGTGAGCTAAAAAGACGAAGATAAAATAAGAGGAGTGAGAGAGAGAGGGAGATGGAGGGGATGAGGGAGGGAGAGAGAGAGGGAGAAAGGAGAGGGAAGGAGAGTGACTTAGAGAGAGGGATACATGTAGGACGTGAGAGAGAGATGTGTGTGGGAATAGTGGAGGAGAAAGAGTTAGAAGGGAGAAGGAATATGTATCAATAGAAGAGATAGTAAGACCTAGCAAGAGAGGTAGTGGGAAAAAGAGGGAAAGAGGGAGTAAGAGTGTGTGAAATTGAGGAGAAAGAGAGGGGGAGAAAGAGAGAGACCGATGAAGAAATCGAGACGGAAGAGAGGTAAGGGAAGATAGAACCAAAAGAAAAGGAAGAGCAATGGAGAAAGAGGAGAGGGAGATATGTAAGAGAGAGTGAGATAAAGAGCAAGAAATCGAGCTAAAGAGGGTGAGAGGGGAGAGTGATCGAGAGAGTATAAGAGATTGTATGAGTGTGAGATGGAGAGACAAGAGTGAGCTACATAAGGAGACCTAGAAATGGAAATCGGGAGAAGTGAGAAAGATAAAGAGTGGGAGAGTGAGACCGATTAAGAGATAAGAGTGAGAGATTCAAAGAGATCTTCAGAGAAAAAATATAAGAGGTAAGGAGAGTGAGGGACAAGAGAGAAAATATATAAACCGGGCGGGAAGAGGAGGGAGTGTGAGAGAGGGATGAAGAGAAGAGAGAAATCGAGAGGAGAGAATAAAAGAGAGAGGGAGGGAGCAAGAGAGAAATATAGATAGACAGAGATAGAGTACGGAAAGAGAGTGAGAGATAGGGATGACAAAGAGAGATGAAGAGAGGGGAGAGAGAGGGAGAGAGAAGTTTAAGCGAAAGTGAGAAATAACGAGAGAGAGAGAAGAGAGAAGGATCGAGAAAGATAAAAGTTGGAGAGTGATAGTATAAGGGGGATGGGGAGTGGAGCGAGAAAGAGAGAGATACATAGAGAGAGAGAGAGAGATTGAAGAGTGAAAGATTGATATAGAGAGAGATTGTGGGAGAGAACAGAGAGAGAAAATGATTGAGAAAAAATAGAGAAAGAGATACTAATGAGAGGGATGGGTAGGAATGAGAGCGGGAGAGGGTTAGTGAGAGAGACAAAGGTAAGGAGAGCAAGATAATGAGTGAGAAAGTGATCAAGAGAGAGAGATTGAGAGAGAGAGAGGAGGAGGATGTAGAGATAGAGGGAGAGAGTGAGAGAGAGTGTGAAAGAGGGAGGGGAGATAGAGAAAGAGGCAGAGATAAAGAGGGAAGGAGAAAGGAAAGAGGGAGGCAGAGAGTTAGGATATACGGAGGCAAAGATCGAAAAGAATGAAGGAGAAGAGAAACAAATAAAAGACATATTAGAGAGAGAGAGAGAAAGAATAAATAAAGATAAAAGATAAAAAGGACACGTTAAGAGGAGAGTGATATGGAGACGAAGAGAATGCATCGGGGAGAGAAAGAGCGTGAAAGGGAGCAGGATGAAGCAAGTCAGAGAGGAGAGAGAGTGTGTGTGTGTGAGTAATAGAACAGAGAATAATAAAGAGAGAAAAAATAAAGATAAAGAATAAATAATGAAAATTAGAGAGAGGGAGGGAGTGCGAGAGATTGAAGAGAGAGGGAAACTCCAGGAAAGGAAGAGAGATGGAGAGAAAAAGAGAGATGGAGTGAAGGAAGAGGCAGGCCAGAGAGAGCAGCCAAGAGGAAAAGTGGGAGAGAATAAGAGAATGAGTGAGAGAGAGAGGGAGAGATTGAGTGAGTGAGTGAGAGAGGGAAATAAAGGGGATGCGAGGGAAAGAGAGAAAGAGGAAGGGAGGGAGGAGAAAAGAGAGTAAGAGAGGAAGAGCATGTTGGTGTGGGTTATAGATGGAGAGAAAAAGAAAAAGGAGATAATTATAAGAGAGCAAGAGAGACGGAGAGAGAGAGAATAGAGAGTGAGAAGGAGAGAGAGGGAGGGAGTGAGCATGAGATTTAAATTTAATAAAGTGATAAAGGACTAAGAAATAGAGACACAAATTGAGAGAGAAGTGGAGGTAAGGCAATGAATAGCATGTAAAAGAGAGATATAGAGAAAATGAGAGAGTACGAGAGAGAAGCAAGAGAGTAATGGTGGAGAGTAAGAGTGAAAGAGACAGGAGAGAGGGGATGCGAGAGAAAGAGAGAGTACTAAGGTGCTAGATGGAGAGTGTGTGAGAGAATAGATACATAGAGAGAGAAAGAGAGAGGAAATGAGATGGAGTGGGAAAGAGAGATAATAAAATAAAGGAGAAAGAAATGCAAAGTGCGGGAAGAGAGATGAGAGAGATTTCAGAAAAGATAAGAGAAAGATAAGAGAATGTGAGGGAGAGATGTGTGAGAAATATTGGTAGGGGATAGATGAGCTAGAGGGGAGAGGGGGATAGAGTGGGGGATACAGAGATAAAGAGTAAGAGGAGAGGAGAATAGAGTAGGATAAGAGTGTAAGACGGACAGAAGAAAGAGAATAAAGATTTAAGGGGAGTAGAATGGAGTAAGAGTGAGATTTTAATTGAATGAAGGAGAGAAGGACCAAGAAATAAAGACAAAAGAGCGAAAAGAGAGAAGCAAGAGTAAGAGAGGGAAGGGAGAGAGAAAATGAGTGAGAGCACGAGAGAGAAGAAGAGAAAAGAAGGACAGTGAAAGAGGATGGAAGAGAGGTGGTGGAGAAGTGTAGTAATGAAGGGTTAGATTGAGAGAAAATGAGAGAATAGACTGATAAATTGGTTGACTAGGAGAAAGATAGAGATAAGAGCATGAGATAGAGGGAAGGGGAGAGAAAATAAAGTATTGAGAATGAAATGGAGATTTAGGACAGAGCAGCGAGAGAGATCGGTAAAGAGAGCTTAAGAGATCGAGATGAGAAAGTGTGAGAATGCATGTGTTTGAGAGAAAGGGAGAGAGGGGAGGGAGGAAGAGTACAGTGAAATTGAAAGAGAGAGAACTAGCAGAAATGAATAGAATAGAGAACGAAAGTGATGGAGTGGTTAAATAATGGGATATGAGGAGAGAGAGAGTGCTAAGCCAGAGGGGAGAAAGATGACGGAGAGAGTGGGAGAGAGGGAGAGTGAGAGAGAATGATGGATTGAGGAGAGAAAGAGAGACAAATGGCAACATAAGAGAGAACAAAAGATCAAGAAAGAGAGATATAGCCAGAGTGTTAGAGAGTAGCATTATCGTAAAGAAAAAGAACAGAGAGTTACGAGGTCATAAGATCGATCAAGAGTGAGAGAGTAAGAGAGGGAGAAAGAGTGTTAGAAAAATAGAGTGCTCGAAGAGTGCATGTGTTTATGAGAGAGAGAGAGAGAGGAGGAAAAGAGAGTGTGAGAGATACCGGGAGCGGAAGAGAAAATGTGAGAGAGGCGGTGAGGTGTTGAGAGGGTGGGGACGTAGAGAAAGAGTAAGAGGAGAGGAAAATAGAGAGTAATATAAAAGAGTAAGAAAGAAAGGGAGAGTGAGAGGATAAAGAGTAGAGAAGGAGAGAGAGGGGAGGGAGTAAGCGTGAGATTTAAGCTGGAATAAAGAGACAGTTGTGACCAAGAACAGAGACAAGAATAAGAGAGAAAAGCGAGGGTAAGGGAACGAAAAGGAAGAGACAAGAGACAGAGAATGAGAGAGATGCGAGAGAGAAGAAGGGAGAACGGAAGAGCAAGAGGGAAAGAGGAGCAGAAGAGAGGATGCGAGAAAGAGAGAGTAATAAAGTGTTGGGACAGAGAGAGTAAGAGAGAATACATGAATAAATCGGGGCAGACATCGAGAGAGAAAGAGATAGGAACATGCGATGGAGGGGGAGAGACAAATAAAATAGCAAGAAAGAATTACATAGCGTGGAAAGAGAGAGAGAGAGATCAAGAAAGAGAGTAAAGGAAGATAGAGAATAAAGGGAGGTGTGTGTAAAATATTGGTAGGGGAGAGAGGGTATGAGAAGGGGAGAGCAAGATAAAGTGGCGGATAGCTGCAGGAGAAAGAGTAAGAAGAGATGAGAATATGTAACATAAGAGAGTAATAGAGAGAGGAAAAGAGAATAGAGAGTAAGAAAGGGAGAGGAATGGAGAAAGAATGAGATTTAAATTCGAATAAAAGGAGAGATGTACAAAGAAATAGAGAAAAAAGTGCTAAAAAAGAGATTAAGGGAAGAAAGAGCAAGAGAGAGGAAGGAGAGAGAGAGATAAAAAGAAAATGGGAGAGAGCACAAGAGAGAAGAAGAGATAAATGAAGAACAAGAGTAAAAGAGGAGCGAGAGAGAAGTGGAATGAGAAGTGATATTAATGAAGGGTTGGATTAAGAGAAAGCAAGAGAACAAATTGATAAATTGTCGACAGAGAAAGATAGAGATCGGAACGTAAGATTTAGGGGAAGAGTGAAAACAGTGAGAATGAAATGGAGAGTGACGGAAATGACAAGAATAGAGATTGAGAAAGAGAGCTTGGTGGCCGACACAGAAAGCTCGCAGTGTGCGACGAGAAAATGAGGAAGAGGTGAGGAAGAGTAACCAAACTGAAAGGAGCCAAAAGGGAGAAAGATGGAAGAGATGGAAGCAATAGAGAGGGAGAGAAAGAGTGGGGAGGAGAGGGAGAGAAAGAGTGGGGGATGGGGAGGGAGAAAGGGAGAGCGAGAGCGGTAGTGATCGAGTGAGAGAAAGAGAGAGAGAATAAAGGTTAACATAAGAGAGAACAAAGAATCGATAAAGAGCAATATAATGGTAGAGGCCAGAGAGAGCATTAGTAGTAAAGAAAAAGAAATACAGAGATAAGAGGAGGTCAAAGAAAGATCAAGAGAGAGAGGGAGAAAGAGAGGGACAAAGAGTGTGATAGAGATACAGAGTGCTGGAAAGATAGAATAAGGGAAATTGAGCAAGAAAGGAAAAAGAGAGGTAGAGCAAAAGAATGTATGAGAAAGAGTGAGAGAGATTGTAAAGGAAAATAAAGAGAGCGGAGGCAGAGAGAGAGAAAAGTGCGAGAGAGTAAGAGGAAATTTCGAGGAGAGAGGAAACGCAGGAGGGTGATGAGGAGAGAGAGGGAGGATGGACGAAGAGAAGTAATGAGAGAAGAGCTGTTGTCACTGCCAGAGAGTAAAATGGAGAGTGATAATAAAGAGGGAAAGAGAAAAGAAGGGAGTGAGCTAAGTCACAGGGATGGAGCGATAGAAGGAGAGAGAAAGTGAGAGAAATCGTGCGAGAAGAGATTGAAAGAAAGAGGGAGATGAAGATAGAGAGGTAGAGTAAGTGGGAGACAGAGCGAGAGAAAGAGCATAGAAAGAAGGGTGAGAAAGGGAGGGTGGGAGAGTGAGAATGAAATTTGGGACAGAGAGAGAAGGAAAGTAAAATGGAAAGGGAAGAGATATTGAGGAATGAGAGAGGAAGTGGGAGAGGGAGTGAAAGAAAGCAAGAGAGGGAGCAAGAGATAATGTTTGTGGTGATAGTGGGTGAGGAAAATCAGAGAAAAGAGACCATCAGAATACAAAGTAAGTGAGAGAAATAAACAGTGAGAAAGAGAGAGTGAGAGTGAGAGAGATTTAAGTGAGAGGGAGTGATGAATGGAGAGGGAGGGAGAGAGAAGAGTGTGGGGTAAGATAGAGCAAGAAGAAATGAGTGAGATGGAGAGAGGGAGGGTGAAGATGAAAATGAATTAGAGGAGAGGAGAGAGAGGGATGTAAAGTCGAGGAGAAGTGCGAGAGGGATAGAGAGAGAACGAGAGAGACCAAGGGGCGGGAGAGAGGGGAAAAGTGAGAGAGAGGGGGAGGAGAGCTAGAGAGAGTAGGAGAGAGCAGGGAATAGAGAAACGGAGAGTGATATGAGAGAGAATAATGATGAAGAAAAGAAAGAGTAAAAGAGAGAATAGAGACCGAGAAAGAGAGAGGGAGGGAGTAAGTGACAATGAAATCGAATAGAAAAAGGAATCATAAAAGAGAGAGAAAGAGGAATGAGTAAGGAAAGAGAAAAAAAGAGCAGGAGGGACAATGAGAGGGGCAATAAGACTTAGAAGAACGAGAGAGAAAGTGGAGAGGAGGAGTTGGGTAAAGGGGAGAACGGGACAAATAAATTGTGGAGATCGAGAGATATTTCAGAGAGGGTACATATATATATATACCTATAAATTATAAGATAGGTCCATAGAGGAAGAGAGAGAGAGAGAGAGAGAGAGAGAGAGGGAGGGAGAGTGAGAATGAGAGAGTGTGGGTGAGGGTGTAAGAGATAGAGATAGGAGAAAAAGAAAGAGAGAAGGAGGAGCAAGAAGGAAATGTATAATAGGGAAGAGGCAAAAAGAGAGCAAGGAATGGAAATGATGGGATTTGAGAGACAAAAAGTGAGAGAAGGTCTGATGTTTGAATGAAGAGGAGGGAGGACGTCATGAAGAGCAAGGGGATAGAGAAAATGATAGGGAAAAAGAGAGATAAGGAGAGAGTGTGGCAGAGAGAGAGAGGATGGGAGGGAGAGGAGGTGGAAAGGGGAAGGAGAGCGGACGAGAGTGGGAGAAAGAAAGAGGAGGTAGTTAGAATGCATTCAAGCAAGAGAGAAAGTGTGCAAGTGATAGAGAGAGATTAGAGCAAGGGAAAAGGAGAAAGGGGGAAGTTAGAGAGAGAAATGAGATCATGAAAGCGTAGGGATGTAGGAGTGTCGCATTAAAAGAAGTGAGTCCGAGGAAGAGAGAAAGAGGAAAAAGAAAGAGAGAATGGAAGACAGAGAGGAAATTAGGATAGATAAAGAGAAACAAGGAGAGTGGAAGAGAAAGTGAAAGAGATAATGGAGAGAGTGTGACAGAGATAAAGAGAGGGAGTAGGACCCTTTATATCTCTTTTTCTTTCTCTTTACCACTCATGCTCTCCCGCACTCCCCCGCTCCTATCTCTCTTTCTCATTCTTTTTCGCTCTCTCTCTTTTTCGTTCATCTTTATTCGTGTTCTTTCTCTCACTCTCCCTTTAGGCCTACTCCTCACCGTCTTTCTCTATCTCTACCTCTTCTCTCTCATTATTTCTCACCTTCTCGATACACATCTATTCATCTCCTCCTCCCTCTTTCACTCCCTTCCTCCTCTCCTTCTCTCTCTCTGTATTCTCACTCTTTTTACCTTACTCTTCTTCTCACTCTCTTATACTTTCTTTATATATCTTTCTCTCTCACTCCTTCTCTCACTCTCTTGCTCTTTATTATTTATCTCCCTCCTCCCTCTCACTTTATATCTCACTCTATATCTCTCTTTCAAACTCGCACTCACTATCTTTCGCTCTATTTTGCATGAGTCTCTCTCTCTCTTCTTTGTTTTCTTTATCCTCTCTCAGTCTCTCTCCCGCTCACTTTAATCCCTATCTTCACTCCCTCTTGCTCTCTCTCACTTTATTTCATCTCTTTTTATTGTTTCTTTACGGACTTTTGCCCCCTATTTGTCTCTCTCTTGCTCTTTCCTCTATCTCCCTCTCTTATCTCTCTTTACTCACTCTTTCTCACTCTATATCTCTTTCTCTCTCTCCCTCACTTTACTCTCCCTCATACTCTCTCAAATGCTCTCATATCTTGCTCTCTCCCCTCATATCCATCTCCTTATTTATTATTATCTCCTCATACATCTCTATTTCCTCCTCGATCCCTCCCTCTTTCAATCCCTCCTTACCTCTCTTTCCCTCTCTCCCTATCTCACTCCCCCTATCTCTCTCTCCCTTGCACTAACTCATTCACTCCCTCTCTCTATCATTTTTTATCATTCTCTCAATCCCTCTTTCTTTCTCTTCTAGCACCTTCACTTTTTCGCTTCTCGCACATTCTCTCTCTCTCTCGTATTCTCTATTCCCTCACTCCCTCTTCACTCTATTTCTCTCTCACACTCACTGCCTTTCTTACTCCCTCTTTCACTTTTTTCTCTATTCAGTTTCACTCTAACTCTTATTCTCTCCTCTTTTTTGCTCCATGGTCATTCTCTCTCCCTTACTCTCTCTTTTATCGCTTCCTCTCCTCCCTCACCTCTCAATCTTTCTCTCCCTCTCTCTTCCACTAAAATTTCTTCCATCCCTCCCTCTCCCTCCCTTTCTCCCTCTCACTTTATCTCTAACACACACTCCCTCCCTCTCCCCCTCTCATTCTGATGCCCTAATCATGTGGCTCTCTCCCCCACTAAATCTCATTCTCTACCCCACTCTCCTCGCTCTCACTTACTCTCTTTATCTTCCATCGCTCTCTTTTCTCTAACCCTCTCTCTTCCTCTCCTCCCACTCCCTCTCTCTTTAATCTCACTCCTCCCTCCCTCTATCTCTCTCATTGCCTCACTCTCTACCACCCTCACACGTCTTTCTATTTATGCTTTATCACTTATCTTTCTATATTACTATCTTTCATTACCTCTCATACACGTACTCTGGTGCTCTTTTATCATTCTCTCTTATCAATTTACTCACTTTTTTTGCCTAACCATCTGTCACTCTTTCTTCTTTCATTAATTAGTCTCTCTCTTTCACTATCTCCATATCCCCTCAAGATCTCCCTCCATCTATTTCTGTCTCATCCTCACTCCTCCCTCCCGCTCACTTTTGAATCCCTATCTTCACTTCCTCCATTGTTCTCTCTCTTTCATACACTCTATTTCATCTCTCTTTATTGTTTTCTTACTCTCTTTTGCCCCCTATTTATCACACACTTTTTCTCTTTCTTTTTATAACCCTGTCTTTTCTCTCTTACTCTCTCTTTTACTCTCCCTCTATCTCTCACTCCCTCCCTCATTCTCTCTTTTAGTTTCTCTCACATCTTGCTCTCTCCCCTCATAACCATCTCATTATTTATTATTTTTTATCATATATCTCACTTTACCCCTTGATCCCTCCCTCTTTCAATCCCCATTTCCTCTCTGTTTTGCTCTCTCCCTCTCCATCTCCCTCTCTCCTTCTCACTTATTCACTCCCTCTCCCACCCTCTCATTTTTTTCTATCGCTCTCTATCATTCCCTCTCTTTGGTCTCTCTTCTCTCACTTTCTTTTTTCTCTATATCTCTCTCACTCTTCCTCTCCCATTCCCTCACTCAAGCTCATCCTCTCCTTCCCACTCTCTCTAATTCAATTTTTCTCCCTCTCTCCTCCTCTCTCCCTCTCCATCTCCCTCTCTCCTTCTTTCCTTCACACATTCTCTTAATCTACCTCCTAATCTCCAACTCGTCACTATATTTGCTCTTTTCCTCTCTTGCTTCCTATTTGTCTCTTTCTTAAGTCTTTTTTCTCTCTCTCGCTCCGTCACTCCCTCTTGCCCATCAATTTCTCTTACTCTCTCCATTTATCCCCCTTTCTAACTCTCTCTCTTACTCTTGCCCTTTATCTCTCTCTTTTCGCTCTCTTCCTTTCTCTCTATGTCTCACTCTCTATTATGTTTCTTTTGCTCTCTGGCTCTCTCTTGCTCTATTTCCCTCTCTTTACTCATTCTTTATGTCCATATATCCATCACATATTTCACTCTCTTCCATCCATGCTCCTTCACTCTCTTTAATTTCACTTATCTTACTCCTTCAATCGCTTCTCTCTCTTTCTATCTTACACTATCTCCTTTCTCTCTCTCCATCTCTCTCTCACTAGCCCTCCTAACTCTCTCTCTTGCTCCATCTTTAATCTCTCTTGCTCCTCTTACTCTCTCCCTTCACCCACTCTTTCTCTCTCTTCACCTTCACTCACTCCTACTCGCTTCTCTTTATCTTTTTCACACATCTATTCTCTCTTCCTCCATGCTATCTCGCTCTCATTCTTTATTCTCACTCAACTTCTCTCGCACCCTTCTCACTCTTTCTCTTCCTCTATCCCCCCACTCTCTTTCTCTATTTCTCACTTCCCTCCCCCTTTCTTTCACGCTCTCTCTCTAACTTTCCCTTCTTAGCCCTCCCTTTCTCTCCATCACTCTCTCATTCTCTTATTATCCTCCCTCACTCCATTTTTCTATACATTTCCTCACCTTCCTTCTCTCCCTATATCTCTCTCATACTCTCTTCCTCCTTCGCTCCTCTTCCCCCTCTCTCTTTTCTCAATATTTGTTCTCTCTTTTCTCTTTTTTTGCTCACACTTCTCTAACTCTCTCTCCAATGTTACTCTCTCACTCTTTCTCACATGTACTCACACACAATATCTCTTTACACAATCTTTCTCTCCCACTATCCCTCAAACGCCCTTCTCTCCTCCGCTCCAGCTTTCTTTATCTCTCAATCGCTCTCTCTTTCTCTCCCTACTGCTTCTCAAGTTCTCTCACACTTCGTCTCCCTCTCTCCCTCCCTCTCCGAGCCTCTCTATCTCACTCTCTTTACCTTACTCTTGTTCTCACCTCTGCTTCCTATCTATACCCTCTCTCGCATTCCAACTTTATCTCTCTCAATCCTCTCTCTTCTCTCTCATTGCTTCTCATATTCTCTCACACTTCGTCTCCCTCTCTTACTCCCCTTATCCGCCTCTTCTATCACTCACTCTCTTTCCTTACTCTTGTTTCCACTCTCTCCTTCTCTAACTATGTATCTCTCTCCTTTCTTCCCTCCCTCACTCACACTTTCTCTCCCTTCCCAATCTCCTAATAGATTTTTTTCTCTTGTCCCTCTCTCTTCCCTTCTTAAATCATTTTCTCTCCTCACTCTCATTTCATTCTTCTCTCTAGATCTATTTTTCTCTCACACTTCTTATGCTTACTTCTCTCACTCACTCTATCATTCTCACTCCATCATTCTTGCTCTATCTAGGTCTCCCTTATGTGTCACTCTTCTCTCCATCTTATACACTCATACACTCTCTCACACTCTCTTATGCTTTCTTGCTCTCACCCTCTTTAGCTCCATTTCTTGCTATCTATCTCACTCTCACTTACTCTCTTGTTCTTTCTCGCTCACTCTCTCCTCTCTCTCCCTCTCTCCATCTTTCTCTCTTTTCTTTCCGGGCTCGTTCTATTATTCTCTCTCCATCTCTCTCTCTTTCTTATTCTCTCGCTCTCTTTTTTTTCATATACTATCTTTTACAACATTTCCATTGTTGCTCTCTTATCTTTCTTTCCTCTTACTATTTCTCTCATTCTATCCTACACTCTCTCTCCTCTCTCTTACTTTCATCCCTCCCTCTCTCTTTCCCTCTTCTCTCCCCCTACCTCCCTCCCTCCCTCACCCTTCTTATCTCCTTCTATCTCCAGCTCTCTACCTCCCTCTCTCTCTCACCATTCTCCTGTACTTGCACCGTTTTACCCCTCACCACTTTACTCGATCTTCCCACAACTTCACTTCTCACTATTTCACCTTCACTCTCTCCTCACTTTCTCTATCCTACTCTTTAACCCCATTCACTTCCTCCTATCTCTCTTTCTCCCTCACTACCTCCATCGTTTCCTTGTCCCTTTCATCCCACCTCTCTTATCTCTCTCTCATTATCTTCCCTTCCGTCTCTTACTCGACCTCACATTATCCCTCACTAACACTCTCTCACTCTCCAAGACCTTGTCTCCCACCTTAATGCCTCTCTAGCCTCATCTCCCTTCCTTAATGCCCCCTCTCTTCCTCATTTCCTTTCCTCCTCTCACCTCTTTCCCCTCACACTCTCTCTCTATTTGTCTCTCACTCTCTCCCTTTCGATCCCTTATTCTCTCTTTCAATTTTACTCTCACTCTTATTCCTCTCTTTTAGATTAATGATCACTCTTTTCACACACTCTCACTTCTCGTGCCTTTGCTTCTCTCTCCTTCAATCTCTCTTCCTCTCTTCCCCGTCACTTGCTTCCATCTTTCCCTCCCTCTCTCCCTCTCACTCTCTATTTCTTCCTTTCTCGTACACACACTCTCTCCCTCTCACACTCTTTGTTCATCCCCCATTCTATCTCCCACAAAATTTCATTCTCTACCCACTCTTCCCTTTCTCATTCCCTCTTCCTCTCTTAAATTTCACTTACCTACTCCCCGACTCCCTTTCTCGCTCACTCCATGCTCACTATCTCTCACTTACTCCCTCTTCGATCGTCACTCTCCTCTCTTTCACTCACTCACTCTCACTTTCTCGCACCATCTTCCTTGCCTCTCACTCTCCCTTTCGGGTACCATCTTCCTATTTCTTTAGTTTCACTCTGACTCTACCTTTCCCTCTTCCCTCTCACTTTCTCGCTCCATGTTCAATCTCTCGTCACTATGTCTCTTTATCAAGCCCCCCTCTCCTCTCTATCTTCTCAATCTTTCTCACCCTTTACCCTTCTCGTGCATCCTTCCCTCCTTGCGCTCTCCCTCTCTCACTCCCCTTCTTTTCTCTCTTAGCACCCTCTCCTCACACTCTTCCACCATCTCTATCTCTCTCCCACTAAATCTCATTCTCTACTACCCCTTCCTCACTCTCACTTCCTCTCGTATATCTTCCATCACTTTCTCTTCTCTCACACCCCTCTTCTTTCACTCCCATTCTCTTCAATCTTCACTCACTCCATTCCTCAATCTCTCTTTCAACTCTCCCTCTCTCAAATTTTTCTCTATTTATTCTTTTATCACTTTTCCTTCTCTATTTCTCTGTCTCTCTCTCTTTCTCGCACACATGCACACTCTTGCTTTCTTTTATCACTTTCTCTTACACTTTACTAGCTCTTTCTCTCCAACTATCTTTTACTTTCCTCCCTCCCTCCCTTTACTCTTCCATTAATTCAGCCTCTCTCTTTCCCACTATCTCCATATGTACTTTATATCTCCTCTCTAGCTCTCACTCACTATCTTTTACTCTATCTTCCGAGAGTCTCTCTTCGCTTTATATTTAGGTCTTAACCTCTCCTCTGCTTCCCGCTCACTTTCATTCTCTATCTTTACTCCTCTTTCGCTCTCTCTCTCTCTCTCTCACTCTTTATTTCTTATATCATTATTGTTTTCTTGCCTCTTTGCCTGCTTCGCTCTTTCTTCTATCACCCCTTTACTTCATCTTTACTACTCTTTCTCTCCTCAATCTATCACTGCCTTCACTCTCCCTCCCTCACACTCTCCGTCTCAAATCTTGCTCTCTCCTCTCATATCCATCTCATTATTTCTTTTTCTCTTTCACAGACTTCTTTCCTCCTCGATCACTTCTTTCAATTTCACTTCCTCTCTTTCTCACTCTCTCCCTATTTTACTCCTTCGCTCCTTCTCGCTCACTCTCTCGTGTTCTATCTTTCAACGCTCTCTATTTTCTCACATGCTCTCTTCCTCTCTCGCTTCTCTCTCTTCAATCATTCATGGCCTCCTCTATATCTCTATTTATTTCTCTACCTCATGTGCTCTCTCTCTCTCACACTTTATTATATCTTTTTTTCTCGCCCCGTTCGTTATTGTTTTTTATTCTCTTTCTTCCGACTCTATCCTCACTCTCTCTCACTCTTCTTCTCTCCCTACTGCCTCCGTCAATCCCTTTATCTCTCTCGCTCTATTTTTATCTCTCTTTCCTCTTTCCTCGCTCTCATTATTTTTCACTCTCTCTCACACATCTCTTCCTCTCTCCTCCCTTGCTCACTCCCTCCCTTCCTTCACATTCTCTTTCCATATATCTCACTCTATTTACCTTAGTCTTCTTCTCACACTCCCATTTTTTATATATGCTTTCTCTCGTCACTCCCCGACTCTCTCGCTCTTTATTCTCTATCTCCTTCCTCCCACTCTCTTTTATCTCTCTCTACCTCTCACTCACTATCTTTGCTTTATCTTCCCCACCAACTCATTCTATTTCTTCCTTACCCTCCTTCCTCTCTTCGGCTCTGGGCCTCACTATTCAATCCAATCATCACTCCCACTATTGTTCACTCTCCTTCTATTTCCATCTCTTTATTATTTCTTTCGTTCTTTTGCCTCTTGTCTCTCTCTTGCTCTTTTTCTATCTCCTCCTCCTCTCTCTCTTTAATCACTCTTTCTATCCCTCTTTTTTCACTCTCTCACACACTCTCCCTCCCTCACACACTCTTAATCGCTCTCACATATTGCTCTCTCCCTCATGTCCATGTAATCGTTTATTCTTTTCTTCACATACAACTCCCTTTCATCCTCGATCCCACTGTCTTCTTCAATTGCTCCTTCCTTCTCTTTCTCCTCTTTCTCTGTCTCACACCTCTCTCTCTCTCCTCTTGCACTCTCTCATCTACCTCCCTCTCCCATCCTTCAATTATCTCTTTCACTCGCTCATTCCTTGTTGCTCCTCTTCTCACTTTCACATTTCCGTGCTCGTCACTCTCTCTTCACTCTATTTCTTTCACACCCTCTCCCTTATGTGCCTCTCTTCCTCCTCTTCAGTTTCCCACTCACCTACTCCTCACTCTCTCACTTACTCTCTCTTGAATTGTTGATACTCCTCTCTCCCTCCTCTCAATATTTCTCTCCCTCTCTCCCTCTCGCCCTCTCTCTTGCTTTCCTTCCCTCTCTCTCCCTCTTTTCTCTCTCTTTCTCTCACTCACAGCTTCTCCTTCTCAATCTCTTCTAATTCATTACTCCCTCTCTCTCTCACACTCATTTTCTCTCTATATCTTCCATCACACTCACTTCTCTCTCACTCTCTTCCCTCTTTCCACTCCAACTCTCTTCAATCTCTCTTACTTCCTCCTCTATCTTTATCTTTCACTCTTTCTCTCTCTAGCTATTTTCTCTATTTAAGCTTTATCACTTTTCATTCTCTTTTTCTCTCACTGCCCCTTCAAACACACTCTCTTGCTCTTTTATCGCTCTTATCACTTTACTCACTCGTTCTCTCGGAGGAAGCGAAAGAGAGCATGAAAACAAAAAAGAAAGATGAAATAAAGAGTAAGAGAGAGAGAGAGGAAAGGTGGAAGTGAAGATAAGGTTTGAAGAGTGAGTGGGAGGAGAGCAGGAGTGAGGATTAGACACAAATATAGATGGAAGTGGGACTCAGGGAAGATAAAGTAAAAGATTGTGAGTGCGAGGTAGAGAGAAGGAGATCTAGAGGGGATATGGACATAGCGGGAGGGAGAGATGGTGATAGAGAGAGAGAGAGAGACTAATTAATGAAAGAGGAAGAGAGGGAGGGAAGAAATGCATGTATTGCCGGAGAGAAAAAGTGAGTAAAGTGATAAGTAAGAGTGATAAAAGAGTGCAAGGGTGCGTATATGAGAGGGAAAAAAAGATCGCAATATAGAAAGAATAAGTGATAAAGCATAAATAGAGAAAAGAGCGAGAGTGGGAGAGAGTGAGAATGAGAGAGAGAAAGAGAGCATAAGAGATTGAGAAAGAGAGCATAAGAGATTTAGCTAAGAAAGGGTGAGAACGAGAAAGAGGGGGGAGGAAAAGGACACTGAAACTGAAAAGAAAATGAGGAATGGAGAAGGGAGGAGAGAAAGCACGAGAGAGAAAGAGAGAGAGTGTGAGAGTAATCATGAGCAAGGAAAGGGAGGGAGAAGGTAAGAGTGAGTGAAATTAAAGAGAAAGACAAGAGAAAGAAAGGGAGAGAGAGTGCGAGAGACAAATAGAGAGAGAAAAGGAGAGGAAAAAGAGAGCAAGAGAGAGAGTGAGACAGAGAGAGACGGAAAAAGTACGTGTGAGAGAAATATGAGAGAGAAAGAGGGAGGGAGGGAGTCAGTGAGAGAGGTAGAGTAAAGTGAGAAACAATGACAAAGTGAAGAAAGTGTTAGATTGAAGAAGAGATGAAAGGGAATCAGAAAGTGAGGAAATGAGAGAGAATTAAGAGATAAAGATCAAGAGATTTAGTGAGGAGAGACAAGGAAAGATATATAAAGGAAGTGCGATGAGTCGAAGAAGGGTAAGGTAAACAGAGTGAGATATAATCGAGAGAGAAGGAGAGAGGGAGGTGGGGTGAAAGAGGGACGGGGAGAGAGGAAGAGATGTGTAAGAGAAGGTGAGAAATAATGAGAGATAGAAAAGTCAGAGAGAGAAAGAGAGAGCCTGGGGACGAATTGAAAGAGAGATTATGAGAGAGGAGAGGGGAAAGAGTATGGGATGGAGTGTGAGAGAGTGTGAGAATAAAAGCAAATATAACAAAATGGAGTTAAAAAGCTGAGAAAGAGAGATATAATAGAGAGTGTGAGAGACAACATGAGTGGTAGAGAGGAAGAAATAGAGAGTTGAAGGAGGCCATGAGAAAGATTGAAGAGAGAGAGAAGGAGCAATGTGAAAGAGAAATAGTAGTGTTGGAAGATAGAGAAAGGGAGAGAGAACGAGATGGAGGGAGAAGGAGAGGAAAAGAGTAGTTGATAAAGAGTGAGAGAGATGAGTTGTATGGGGGAGAGGGAGGGATAAAGAAAAGCTTAAGTGAAAGAGGGAAGGAGGGAGGAGAGAGAGAAGAGAGAGCGGGAGGATGGATGAGATAAATAGTGAGAGAAGCGAGAGCACCAGTACAGAGAGTAAGTGAAGAGAGAGTGAGAATGAGAGAAGAAGGGAGTTAGCTAAGTTGAAGAGAGGGAGGGAGCGATAGAAGGAGAGAGAGAATGAGAGAGATATTGGGAGATAAGAGAGTGAGGGAAAAAGGAAGATGGAGATAGAGAGGTAGAGTGAGGGGAGAGAGAGCGAGAGAGAGAGAAAGGGACAAAAAAAGAGGGAGAGAAAGAGAGGAAGAGTGAGTGAAAATTAATAGTGAGGAGGGGAGAGAAAGAGAGAGTGAAGAGATATTGTGGGAAGAGAGAGGAGAGAGGGAGGAAAGAAAGCAATAGAGAAATAGAAAGTGATAAAAGCATTAAAGGATAAAATAGTGATAGAGGGAGAAATTGAGAAAGAAAGAGATTGATGAAGGGAGCCAGAAGGATGGAAAAGTGTGAGAGAGAAGAGAGAGAGAGGGGGTAGAGAATGAGAATTATTGGGAGAGAGAAGGGATGAAATGAAAGAGAGGAGGAGAGTGTGTGAGAGAGAAAAAAGAGAGGGAGGGAGGGAAGCAGGAGAGTGGGTGAGAGAGGGAGAGAAAGAATAATTAGTGGAGAGAAAGGAGAGAGAGCAGTAGAAGAGAGAGTGTGTGAGACAGAGTGAACAAGAGAGAGAAGAGAGAGTGCTAGATGAGAGAGTAATAGAGATAAGAGCAAGAGAGTAAGAAAGAAAGATAGAATAGAGAGTGAGAGATAGAGGTAGAGAGTGAGAAACAGATAGATAGATAGATAGAGGGAGTAAGAGAGATTGAAGTGTGAAAGATTGAGATATAGAGAGATCAGGAGAGATGAATAGAGTAAACAGAGATAAACAGAGGGAAAAGAGGGTTAAAGTGAGAGGGAAAAAGAGAAGGATAGCAATAGTGGGAATATAGAGTTTGTGAGTTAGAGATTTATAAAGGGGATAGCGAGGGAAATGCACATGTAATGGGAGAGAGTGGATGGGAGAGATTGAGAGATTGTGTGAAAGAGGAGGGGAGATGGGAAGAGGAGACAAAGAGGAAAGGAGGAAATGGGAGAAGGAGAGAGAAAGGGATATACGGAGAGAAAGGTGAAAAGGAATGAGAGAGAAGAAAAGAGAAATAAAAGAGAGATTAGGAAAGAGAGATAAAAATAGAATGAAAAAAGAGATAAATTAAGAGTGAGTGATATAAAGATGAAAAGAGGGACTGGTAGAGAAAGAGCGAGAGACAAAACAAGAGGAAGAGAGAGTGTGTGTTTGAGGTGAGTGAGACTAATGGAAAAGGGAATAATAGAAGAGAGCTAGAAAGATAGATAATAAATAGTTAAAAATAGAGAGAGAGGGAGTGAGAGAGATTGAAGAGAGAGGGAACTAGAGAGGCAGAGAGGGTGAGAGAAGTAAAGAGAGGAGAGTCTGAAGGAGATTTGAGCAAGAGAGAATGAGCTAAAAGAAAAGCGGAAGATAATTAAGAGGAGTGAGAGAGAGAGAGGGAGATGGAGGGGATGAGAGGGAGGGAGAGAGAAATGAGAGAGAGAGATGTGTGTGTGGTCGATAGTGAAGGAGACGAGTGCAAAGAGAGAGGGAATAGATTGCAATAGAAGAGATAGTAAGACCCGCAAGAGAAAGAATTGAAAAGAGAGATAGCAGGGAATACGAGTGTGTGAAATTGAGGAGAAAGAGAGGGGGAGAAAGAGAGAGACAACAATAAGGAGATCGAGACAGAAGAGAGGTAAGGGAAGATAGGACAAAAGAAAAAGGAAGATAAAGAGAGAATGAGGAGAAGGAGATAACAAGTAATAGAGTGTTAGAGAGCAAGAAATGGAGCTAAAGATGGTTAGAGGGAGAGTGATTGAAAGAGTGAGAGATTGTATAAGTGTGTGATATGGAGAGAGAAGAGTGAGCAATAAAAGGGAGATCTAGAGATGGAAAGATTGAGGAAGTTGAGAAAGATGTAGGAGAAAGAGAGACCGCATAGAGAATAAGAGTGAGAGAGTCAAAGAGATGTTGAGAGAAAAGAATATAAGAGAGTGAAGTGGGAGGGAGGGACAAGAAGGAAAGATATAATAATAGAGCTAGAAGGTGAGAGGGTGTGAGAGAGGGAGGGAGAAGAGAGAGACCGAGAGTGAGAATGAAAGAGAGATGGGGAGAGCAAGAGATAATTACAAGATAGAGAGATAGAGTGAGAACAAGAGTAAGGAAAGAGAGTGAGAAATAGGGGTGATAGAGAGGGAGGGAGGGAGAAAGAGTGAGAGAGAAGTCTAAAAGAGAAAGTGAGAAATAATGAGAGAGAGAAGAGAGAAGGATCAAAAGATAAGCCGGAGAGCGAGAGATAGAGAGTGTGTGTGAGGATGGGGATACATTTAAGAAAGAGAGAGAGTGAGAGATTTAAGAGTGAAACATTGATGTAGAGATAGATTGTGAGAGAGAAGTAGAGAGAGAAAAGTGATTGAGAAAAATATAGCAAGAGATGGTTAATGAGAGGATAAAGAGGGAAGGGAGCAAGCGAGGGTTAGTGAAAGAGAGACAAAGGGAAGGGAGAAAGCAAGTGAATGAGTGAGAGAGTGATCAAAAGAGAGATATTGAGAGAGAAATAGGAGGATTTAGAGATAGAGGGAGAGAGTAGAAGGGAGGGAGTGGAGAGGGTGTGAAAGAGGGAGGGGAGAGAGAGAAAGTGGCAAACATAAAGAGGGAAGGGGGGAAAGTGTTATAGAGGAGAGAGTCGAGGATATATCGAGGGAATGATCGAAAGAATGAGTTTGAAGAGAAACAAATAAAAGGTAGATTACGAGAGAGAGAGAGAGAGAGAGAGAGAGAGAGAGAGAGAGAAAGAATAGAGAACGACAAAGAGGGGCGTGTTAAGAGTGAGAGAGTGATATAGACGAAGAGACAAACACTAGAAGAGAAAGAGAGTGAGAGAGAGAGACAGAGAGTGTGTGTGTGAGTGAGAGTAATAGAATTGAGAATAATAAAAGAGAGGGAAAGAATGATAGAGAATAAATATTGAAAAATAGACAAAGGGAGGGAGTGAGAGAGATTGAAGAGAGACGGAACGAGAGAGGGAAGAGAGATGGAGAGAAAAGGAGAGAGAAGAGAATGTAAGAAGATATAGCTAGAGAGAGTGAGCTAGAAAAGAGGGAGTGAGAATAAAAGAATGAGAGAGAGAGAGATAGGGAGGGAAAGATTGAGTGAGCAAGTGAGAGAGGGAGATGAAGGGGATGAGAGGGAGAAAGAGGAGGAAGGGAGGGAGAGTGAGTGATTGAGAGGGTAGAGGTGGCAGGATGCAAGAGAGAGAGTGTGTGGGGAATAGAGGAGGAGAATGAGTGAGAAGAGAGAGAGAATATGTAGCAATGGAAGGGACATTAAAAGTGTGCAAGAGAGAGTGCGAGAAAAAGTGGGAGAGAGTAAAAGAAGAGTGAGTGAAATCGAGGAGAGAGAGAAAGAAAGAAAGAGAGAGAGAACAATAAAGAAATCGAGAGAGAAGGGAAAGGAAGAGAGAACAAGAGAAAAAGGAAGAGTAACAGTAGAAGATGAGGAAGCGCAGGAGAAAAAGAGATGTTGCATGTGAGAGAGAGAGAAGGAAGAGAAGAGAGCGAGAGAGGAGAGAATGCGAGTGTGGGGAGAAAGAGTAAAGAGGAGATGAGAATAGAGTAATTATTAGAGAGAAAGGGAGAGAGGGAGAGAGGAAGCATAGAGAGTGAGAAGGAGAGGGAATGGAATGAGCGTGAGATTTAAATTGACTAAAGAAACAGAGTGACCAATAAATAGAGACAAAAATAGAGATAAGTGTGGGTAAGGGAATGAAGAGCAAGAAAGTAGAGGGAGAGAGAATGAGAGAGAGTGCGTGAATTGAGAAGAGAATGAAACAAAGAGAGCGAAAGAGTAGCAAGAGATAGGGATGTGAGAAGGAGAGAGTAATAAAATGTTTGATGGAGAGAGTAAGAGATTAGATAGAAAAATTGGTAGCTACAGAGAGAGAGGAGATATGAAATATGAGTCGAGGGGTAGAGAGAAAATAAAATAGCGAGAAAGAAATGCAAAGTGTGGGAAGAGAGCGAGATAGATTGGGAAAGATAGAGAAAAGAGGGAGATGTGTGAGAAATATTGGTAGAGGGAGAGAGGGAGTGAGAGAGGAAGAGCGAGATAGAGTAAGGGGAGAGGAGAATAGAGTAGCATTCGAGAGTAAGAGGGAGAGGAAGAGAGAGAATAGAGAAAGAAAGGAATGGAATAGAGTAAGAGTGAGATTTTAATTGAATAAAGGGGAGAAGAAATCCAAGGAATAGAGACAAAAAGCAAAAAGAGAGAGTAAGGGAAGAAAGAGCAAGAGAGAGAGGGAGAGAGACAAAATGAGAGAGAGCACAAGAGAGAAGGAAGAGAAACGAGGAAGGACAAGAGCGAAAGAAGAGCGGGAGAGAGGTGGGTAGTGGGAAAAGTGATAGTAATGAAGAGTTAAATTAAGAGAAAGCGAGAGAAGAGTTCGATAATTTGCCGACTAAGAGAAAGATAAAATAAAGGTGGAAGATAGAAAATAAATTAGTGAGAAAGAAAAGGAGATGAGGGAAAAGACAGTGAGAGATCGCAGAAAGAGAGATTAAGATATCGAGATAGATAAAATGTGAGAATATATGAGTTTGAGAGAAAGGGAGAGAGAGAGGGAGGGAGGAAGAGTGTAGTGAAATCGAAACAGAGAAAGCTATGGAGAAAGGTATAGAAAAGAGAAAAAGAAAGTGGGTGGGAGGGAAGCAATAGATAGGGAGAGAGAGAGAGAGTGGGGGTAGAGGGAGAGAAAGAGTGAGGGAGAGAGTGGAAGACAGAGAGAGAGAGAGAATGAGGGACTGGAGGAGAGAAAAAGAGAGAATGAAGGACAACATAAGAGAGAACAAAAGATCGAGAAAGAGAGATAAACAGATGTTGTTAAAAAGAGCATTAGTGGTAAAGAAAAAGAAATAGAGACTTAGAGGGAGAAGATTGAAGAATGAGGGAGCAAGACAAGGAGAAAGAGTGTGAGGGAGAACAGAGAGTGCTCAAAGAGAGTGCATGTGTGTATGAGAGAGAAAGAGAGAAGAAGAGAAGAGAGTGTGATGGGGAGTAGTGGGAGTTGCAGCAGAGAGGCCGAGAGGGAGAGCAAGTTAGAGTTGTGTATAGATTGAGAGAAAGAGTAAGAAAAGAGGAGAATAAGAGTAATATACAGAGTAAGTGAGAAAGGGAGAGTAAGAGAATAAGAGTAAGGAGGAGAGAGGGAGGAGTAAGCGTGATATTTAAGTTGAATATAGAGATAAAGGGACCAAGAAATAGAGTCAAGAATAGAGATAAATGAGGGTAAGGGAGTAAAAAGCAAGAGAGAAGGAGACGAAGAGATAGAAAGAGAGAGAGTGCAAGAGAAGAAGAGAGAACGGAAGAGCACGAGTGAAAGAGTGGTGGGAGAGAGGATGGAAAGAGAGAGAAATAAAGTGTTAGAAGGAGAGAGAGTGAGTGAATAGATGGATAAATTGGTAGATATAGAGAGAGAAAGATATAGGAACATGAGATGGAGGGGGAGAGACAAAAAAGACAGAAAGAAATGGAGAGAGGAAGGAGAGTGAGAGAGATCGAGAATGAGAGTAGAGAAAATAGAATAGAAGAAGATGTGAGAAATATTGGTAGGGAGAGAGGGAGCTTAGAGGGGAAGTGCAAGAGAGAGGATAGGTAGAGAGGAAGAGAAACATGACTGGAGAATAGAGTAACTTAAGAGAGTAAGGGAGAGAGGAAGAGAGAATAGAGAGTGAGAAAAGGAGAGGAATCGAGTAAGAGTGAGATTTAAATTGAATTAAAGGAGTGAATGACCAAGAATTAGAGAAAAAAGAGCAAAAAGGGAGAATAAGGGGAAGAAAGAGCAAAAGAGAGGGAGGGAGAGAGAGAGAAAATGAGAGAGAACACGAGAGAGAAGAAGAGATAAAAGAAGAACGAGAGCGAAAGAGGAGCGGGAAAGAGGTCAAAGTAGGAAGTAATAGTAATGAACATAGAGAATGCAGGAGAATAGATTGATAAATTGGCCGACAGAGAGAAATATAGAGATAAAAGCTTGAGACGAGGGGAAGAGAGAAAAATAAATTAGTGAGAATGAAATGGAGAGTGGGGAAAAAGACAGCGAGAGAGATCAAGAAAGAGATCTTAAGGAATTCGAGATGTATAAAGTGTGATAATATATCGGCTTTCGAGAGAAAGGGAGAGAGGGGGAGGGAGGAAGAGTGACAAAGGAACTTGAAAAGAGAGAGAGAGTGAGCTCGAGAGAAAGGGAGAGAAAAGAGAAAGAGAATGGAAGAATGGAAGAAATAGAAGTGGAGAAAGAGAGTAGATGTAGGGAGAGAAAGAGGAGGAGAGTGGGAGAGAGGGAGAACGAGAGAGAGTGGGTTATTGAGTGAGAGAGAGAGAATAAATGACAACATAAGTGAGAACAAATGACCAAGAAAGAGCAATATAGTAGAGAGTGTTAGAGCATTAGTACTAAAGAAAAAGAAATTGAGAGATAAAGGAGTTCGTAAGAAAGATGAAGAGCGAAAGCGGACAAGAGGGACAAAGAGTGTGAGAGAGAAATAGAGAGTGGCAGGAAGATAGAGTAAGGGAGATTGAGCAAGAAGGGGAGAGAGAGCTAGAGCAAAAGAATGGATGATAAAGAGTGAGAGAGAGGAGTTGTAAAGGGAGATAGTGTGAGAGTGAAGGGAGAGAGGGCAAGAAAGTGCGATAGAGAGAGAAAAAGGAAAGTTTGAGTGAGAGAGGGAAGAGGAGAAAAGAGAGAGAGAGTGGGAGGATGGAAGAAACGAAATAATGAGAGAAGAGGGCAGAGAGTAAATGAGAGAGAGATAACAAAAAGTGAGAAAGCGAGAAGAAGGGAGGTTAAGTCAAGAGATAGGGAGGGAGCGGCGAAGGAGAGAGAGGAAATTCGAGAGAGAAGAGAGTGAAGGAAAGAGGAGATGAAGATAGAGAGGTAGAGTGAGTGGGGAGAGAGTGAGAGAGAGATAGAGCAAAAGGTGAGAAAGAGAAAGATTAAGAGTGAGAGTGAAATTTAATAGAGAAAAGTAGAGTAAAAGGGAGAGAAAAAGATACGTAGGAGGAGAGAAGAAGAGGAGAGGGAGTAAGTGTTAGTAAGCTAGAGGTAGAAGAGAGAAAAATCAAAGTAGAGAGACCTTTAGAATACAAAGTAAGAGAGAGACAACAAAGAGTGAGAAAGAGAGAGAGTGAGTGAGAGAGATTTAAGGGAGTGATGAAGGGAGAGAGAGAGAGAGAGGAAGAGAGAAGAGAGTGGAGGAATATAGAGCAAGAGGGAATGAGTTAGAAGGAGAGAGGGAAAGGTTGAGGGCAAGTGCATGGGAGGGATAGAGGGAGAGAAATAGAGAGATTGTGTGGGTGGGATAGAGGGGACAAGTGACAAGAGAAGGGGAGTGAGAGAGAGAGTAGGAGAGAGAACAGTAGGAAGAGAGAGTGAGTGGATAGAGAAAAGAATGTCAAGAAAAGAAAGTGTAAAAAAGAGAGAATAAAGACCGAGAAAGAGAGAAGGAGGGAGTAAGTGAGAATGAAACTAACAGAAAGAGGGAGCAAAAAAAGGAGAGAGAAATGACCGAGTAAGGAAAGAGAGCAAAAGAGGAGCGGGAGGGACAATGAGAGAGGCAGCCAGACCGAGAAGAATGAGAGAGAAAGAGCAAGAGGAGGAGGAAGAATGGGAGAGAGGGACAAATAAATAGGAAGGCTGAGAGGTATTTGGAGAGAGGGTATATATATCTATAAACAGTCTATAAGAGAAGAGAGAGAGAGAGGGAGGGAGAGTGAGAATGAGAGTTTCCGGGAATGGGGAGTAATAGAAAGAGTAAGGAGAAAAAGAAATAGAAGAGAGGAGGAAAAAAGTGGCATGAAATGTAGAATATGGAAGAGAAAAAAGAGAGCAAAGATTGGAAATGAAGGGATTTAAAAGAGAGATAAAGTGGGAGAAGGTATGAGGTCTGAAAGAAAAGGAGGGAGGACGTCATGAAGAGCGGGGATAGAGAGAATGAAAGAAAAAGAGAGACAGAGTATGTGGCAGAGAGAGAAAGGATGGGAGGAAGAAGAGGTTGGTAGGCGTGGGAGAGAGGGCGATGAGGGAGAAAGAAAGAGGGGGTAGTTAGAATGCATTCAAGTGAGAGAGAGAGATTGCAAGAAGGGAAAGAAGAGAGAGGGAAAGTTAGAGAGAGAAAATAAGTTCATGAAAGTTAGGGGGAGTGAGGAGTGTGAGAGACACATATGAGTCCGAGGAAGAGAAATAGAATGAGGAAAAGAAAGAGAAAATGAAAGAGAGAGGAAGTGGGGATAGATAATGGAGAGTGTGACAGAGATAAAGATAGGAGAAGTTCCTTTTATCTCTCTTTTCTTTCTTAATCTCACTCATGCTCTCTCTCGCATTCTCTATTCTATCTACCTTTCTTGTTCTTTTGCTCTCTTCTTTGTTTCTCTTTATTCGTGTTTTTTCTCTCAATTTATCCCTCAATCGTCTCGTTCTCCTCTCCCCTACTTCTCTCTCATTCAATCCCACTCCCCGCCTATCTCTCAGCCTTTCTATCTCTACCTCTTCTTCCTTATATCTCTCTTTCTACCTCTCACTCACTATCTTTTGCTCTATCCTGCATGAGTATCTCTTCTCTCTCTATGTTTGCCTTACTCCCTCTCACTCCCTCCCTCTCGCTCCCTCTTCAGTCCCTATCTTCACTCCCTATCTTGTTCTCTCTCCTTATTTCATCTCTCTTGTTATTTCATTGCCGACTTTTTGCCCCCTCTCGTCTCTCTTTATCTCTTTCCCCATCTCCCTCTCTTATCGCTCTTTATTCACTCTTTCAATCCCTATATTTCTTGCTCTCTCTCACACTCTCTCTCCCTAACACACACACTCTCAAATTCTCTCACATCTTGCTCTCTCCCCTCATATCCATCTCCTTATTTATTATTTTCCCTCATACATTTCTCTTCCCTCCTTAATCCCTCTCTCTTTAAATCTCTCCTTACCTCTCTTTCACCCTCTCTCCCTATCTCATTCTCTGTCTCTCTCTCTCTCTTCTTGCACTCACTCATTCACTCCTTTTTTCCTTCCTATCTTTTCTCTATCACTATCTCTCAATCCCTCTTTCTTTACTCTTCTATCATTTTCACTTTTCACCGCTCATTCTCTCCCCCTCGCGGGCCTCCCTTTTCCCTCACTGCTCCTCTTCACTCTATTTCTCTCTCACACTCTCTCCCCATTCTCGTCCCTCTTCCTCTCGTCTTCGCCAATCTCACTTACTCCCTCACAAGCTCTCTTCTTGCTCCATGATCACTCTCTCTACTTACTCTCTTCGATCGCTTGCTCTCCTCTCAATCTTTCTTTCTCTCTCTCTCCTCTCTCTGCCTCCATCCCTCCCTCTCTCTCCCTCTCTCCCTCTCTTTTTCTTCCACACACACTCCTCCCTCTCTCCATCTCATTCTATTCTAATTCATCCGCTCTCTTCCCTACTAAATCTCATACTCTACCACCACTCTACCTCACTATAACTTTCTCTTTATATCTCTCATCGCTCTCGTTCTCTCTCACTTTCTCTTCCTCTCTCACACCCACTCTCTTCAACCTCACTCACTTCCTCCCTCTATCTCTCTCATTCTCACTCTCTCCCACTCGCTATTTTCTCTATTTATGCTTCATCATTTATTCTTTCTATATTTCTATCTTTTCTTCCCTCTCACATACGCACCCTTGCACTCTTTTATCACTCTCACTTATCACTTTACTCACTTTTTCTCTCAAACCATCGGTCACTTCTTCCTCCGCCTCTCTTCCTCTTTCATTAATTAATCTCTCTCTATCACCATCTCTCCCTCCATCTATCTCCATATCCGCTCTTAGATCTCCCTCTCTACTCCTCCACCACAATCTTTGTCTCTCTTTCCCCGAGTCCCTCTTCCATCCACATTTGTGTCTAATCCTCACTCCTCTCCTCCCGCTCACTCTTCAATCCTTATCTTCACTTCCACCATTCCTCTCTCTCTTACTCTTATTTCATCTCTCTTTATTGTTTTCATGCTCTCTTTTGCTCCCTCTCTATATCTCTCGCTCTTTCTTCTATGACCCTCTTCTCTTTACTCTCACTTTCCTCCTTTTATCTCTAACTTTACTCCTCCCTCTCAGTTTTTCTCACATCTGCTTCCTCCTTATCTTACTTCTCTCTCTTCCCTTCCCTCTCCTCCCATCTCCCTCTCTCCTTCTCACTTATTCACTCCTTCCACCCTCTCATTTTTTTATCTCTCTCTCTCATTCCCTCTCTCTTACTCCCTCTTCTCTCACTTTCTCTTTTATTATTATCTCTCTCGCTCTTCCTCTCCCATTCTCTCACTCAAACCCATCTTCCCTTCCGCTTCTTTCCTTCCTCTCCTTATGTCAATCTCTCTCCCTTTCCATCTCCCTCTCTCCTTTCCTTCTCACTCATTCTTAATCTCCCTCCCAATCTCAATCTTGCTCACTATCTGCTCTCTCTTCCTCTCTCGCTTCCTATTTATCTCTTAAATCTTTTCTCTCTCTCGCTCCCTCACTCCCTCTCGCTCATCTGGCCTCTTACTCTCTCCATCTATCTCCCCCTTTCTCACTCTCTCCCTTACCTTGCCTTTTATCTCTCTCTTCTAGCTCTCTTCCTTTCTCACAATGTCTCACTCTCTATTATATTTCTTTCACGCTCCTGCTCTCTTCTTATTCTCTTTCTCTTTTACTCACTCTTTATCTCTATATATCCATCACTCTTTTCACTCTCTTCCCTCTTAAAGTTAGGGATCAAAGTAGAAAGAGCGACAAAGAGAATTGTGAGAAGAGAGAGAGTGCAAAGAGCGAGATTAATGAAAAGAGGGAATAATAGAAGAGAAAAAAGAATGATAGAGAATAAATAGTGAGCAATAGAGAAATCAAAAGGGAAGAGAGGTGAGGGAAGAGAAAACAACATGAAAAGGAAGAGCAAGAGAAAAAGTGAAGAAGGCATAGAGGGAGAGATGAGAGTGCATGTGTGTGTTGGAGAGAGGAGGAGAGAAGAGGAAGTAGAGATAAAGCGAGGTGGATGGAGGGAGGGAGGGAGGGAGGAGAGAGGGAAAGCAATATAGAGTGGGGGATAGATGAGAGAAAGAGTAAGAGGAGAGGAGAACAAGAAAGTAACATAAGATAGTAGGAGAGAGTGGGAGAGAGAATAAAGAGCGAGAATTAAACTAACTAAAGGGACAAAGAGACCAAGAACAGTAGACAAAAATATGTAGAAAAGTGAGGGTAGTAGGCAAAGGAAGAGAGATAGAATGAGAGAGAGTGCAAGACAATGACAGAGGAGTAAAGGAGAGAGGGGGTACGAGAAGGAGAGAGTAATAAAGGTTTATACCGAGAGATAGACACATTCTCAAGTGTAGACGGACAGAGATTGTATCACGATACAGCAGGAGAGAAAGAAAATAAAAAGCGGGAACGAAATGGGTGTGTGGAAAGAGAGACAGAGAGATCGAGAAAGAGGGCTTAAGAGATCGAGCTAAGAAAGGGTGAGAATGTATGGTTTTGAGAGAAAGGGAGAGAGGGGGAGGAAGAGGACAAGAAATCAAGAGAGAACGAGGAAATGAGAAGGGAAGAGAGAAAGCACGAGAGAGAAAGAGAGAGAGAGTGAGAGTAATCATGAGGAAAGGGAGGGAGGGAGAAGGTATGAGTGAGTGTAATTAAAGAGAAAGAGAAGAGAAAGGGAGACAAGAGAGTACGAGAGACAAATCGAGAGAAAAGTGAGGAAAAAGAGAGCAGGAGAGAGAGTGGTAGATGGGAGAGACAAAAAAAGTGCGGTGGAGAGAAATATATGAGAGAGAAAGAGGGAGGGATGGAGTCAAACAGGAGGGAGGGACGCGAGTCAACAGGAGGGAGGGAGCTTGTGAGAGAAATTTAGTATAAAGTGAGAAACAATGAGAAAGCGAAGAAAATGTTAGATTGAAGAAGTGGATGAAAGGAATTGAGAAAGTGAGAAGCAAGAGAGAATTAAGAGATAAAGAGCAAGAGATTTAGTGAGGGAGAGACAGGGAAAGATATATAAAGGAAGGATACAGTGAGAAGAAGGGTAAGGTAAACAGAGGGGAGATATATCGAGAGAGAATGAGAGAGGGAGGGTGGGAGTGAAAGAGGGAGGGGGAGAGAGGAAGAGATGTTGGGAGAGAAGGCGAGAAGCACAGTGTTGCGTATAGAGAAAGAGAGAGCTGAGATTGGGATTGAAAGAGAGATTATGGGAGAGAGGGAGAGTGGGAAAAGTGAGGGATGGAGGAGAGAGAGCGTGAGAATAAAGAGCAACATAATGCAGAACAAAAAGCTGAGAAAGAGAGATATAATGAGAGTATGAGACAACATGAGTGGTAGTGAGGAAGAAATCGAGAGTCGAGGGAGGCCAGCGAGAAAGATCGAAGAGAGAGAGAAGGAGCAAGAGAGCGAGACAGAAAGGAAAGAGAAATAGTAATGTTGGAAGATAGAGCAAGGGAGAGTGAACGAGATGGAGAGAGAGCAAAAGAGTGGTCGATAAAGAGTGAGAGAGACGAGTCAGATGGGGAGAGAGTGGGAATAAGGGAGAGAGGGAGATGGAAAGAGGGAGAGAGGGATAAAGAAAAGCTTAAGTGATAGAGGGAATGAGGGAGAATTGAGAGAAGAGAGAGAGAGTGGGGAGAATGGACGAAGGAAATAAAGGGAGAGTTTTGGAGCACCACAAGACAGTAGAGTAAGTGAAGAGAGATAATAAAGAGTGAGAAAGAGATAAGAAGGAGTGAGCTGTTGAAGATATGGAGGGAGCGAATGTATGAGAGAGAATGAGAGAAATGAGACAAGAGAGTGAGGGAAAAAGGATATGGAGATAGAGAGGCAGAAAAGGGGGAGAGCGAGCGAGAGAGAGAAAGGGATAAAAAAAGATTAAGAGAAAGAGAGGAAGAGTGAGTGAAATTTAATAGAGAGAAGGAGAGAGAAAGAGAGAGTGAAGATATTGTAAGAGAGAGGAAGGAGAGGGTGTGAAAGAAAGCAATAGAGAAATAAAGTGGTAAAAGGATAAAAGGAGAAAAAATAGTGACAAGAGGGAGAGAGTAAGAAAGAAAGAGATCGACGGAAGGGAGCCAGAAGGATGGAAGAGAGTGGGAATGAGAGAGGAAGGGGGAGTGAGAGAGAAGAGAGAATGAGAGAGAGAGAGAGAGGGGGTAGAGAATAAGAATTATTGGGAGAGAAAGGGTATGAATTGGAACAGAGGAGGAGAGTGTATGAGAGAGAAAGAAGAGAGGGAGAGAGGGAGGGATGGAAGGAAGCACGAGAGTGGGTGAGAGAGGGAGAGAAAGAATGTGTGGAGAGAGAGAGAGCAGTAGAAGAGAGAGTGTGTGAGATAGTGTGAACATGGAGTGAGAAAGTGAGAGGAAATGAGCGCAGTAAGAGAATGAAATTGAAGAGAGTGGAAAAGGGAGCATGAAAGGAAGAGAGGTGGAGAGAAATACAAAAAGTGAGAGTTTGGGAAGAGAGAGCATAAGAGGTAGAGAGTAAAAAGAGAGAGATGAGAGAGAGGGAATGAGAGAGATTGAAGAGTGAAAGACTGAGATAGAGAGATCATGAGAGAAAATAGAGAGAGAAAAGAGATTTAAAAAAATAGTGCAAGAGACGGTTAAGCAGATGGACAGAGGGATGGATAAGAAGAGAATGGATCGAGAGAGATCTAGAAAGAGAGAGAGAGCGGGATGCATTGGTAGTGTGTGAAAGAGAGAGAGGGAAGAGAGAGAAAGTGGGAGACATAGAAAGGCAAGGAAAGAGAGAGAGAGAGAGTTAGGGATAAAGGAGAGTATAAAAGAGAGTATAAGACTAAAAAAGAGCGTAGAGAATGAGAAAGAGAGAGAGAGGGAGAGAGAATGAAGGAAGAGGAGGATAGAGAGAAAAGAGAGAAAGATGGAGAGAGGGAGAGAGTGAGCGAGAAAGAATGAGAGTAAGTGAGAGTGAGATAGATAGCAAGAAATGGAGCTAGAAAGGGTGAGAGCGAGAAAAATCGAGAGAGAGTGAGAGAGTGTATGAGTGTACGAGATGGAGAGAGAAGAGTGACTCGCATAAGGGAGACCTAGATGGCAAGAATGATGGAGTGAGAATGATAGAGTGAGAAAGTGAGAGTGATAAGGAGAACATAAGTGAGAGAGCAAAGAGATCTAGAGAGAAGAATGAAATGAGATTGAGGGAGAAAAAAAGTTGATAGAAGACAGGGAATGAGATGACTAGAGAGAAAAAAAATCCATTAGGTGATTGGGAAGGGAGAGAAAGTGTGGTGAGGAAGGGAACAGAAGGAGAGAGATATATAGTTAGAGAATGAGAGAACAAGAGTAAGGAAAAGAGAGTGAGAGATAGAGGAGGCAGATAGGGGGAGGGAGAGAGAGAAACAAAAGTGTGAGAGAATATGAGAAGTAATGAGAGAGGGATTGAGAGAGATAAAAGTTCGCAGCAAGATGAGCATGTAAATAGAGAAGAGAGGTGAGAATAAGAGTGAGGAAAAGAGAGTGAGAGATGAGGAGGCAAGAGAGAGGGAGATAGGAAGTGTGAGAGAACTTGAGAAGAAATGAGAGAAATAAGAGAGAGGGATTGAGAGAGATAAAACTTGGAGCACACGAGAGAGAGTACGTGATGGGGATGGGGAGAGAAAGATTGAGCAAAGAAAGATATTGTGTGTGAGTGTGTGTGAGGAAGGGAGAGGAGAGAAAACACGGGAGATGAGTTAGCAAATTGTGAGCAAAAAAGAGAAAGAAAGAGAACAGATTTCTGAGAAAGAGAGAGGAAGGCAACCAAGGAGGAAGAGAGTATGGAGAGAGATATAGGGAGAGGAAGGAAGGCGAGGAAGTTATAGAAAGAGGGAGTGATGGAGGTATATTAAGAGAATGAGAGAGAGAATGAGTGAGAGATGGAGAGAGAGGGAGGGGCAGGTAGGGAAAGTTGGAGAGAGAGCGTGAGAAAGAGAGAGAGGAAGGAGGGAAATGAGAGAAATAGATGAGAGTGTGGGGGATAGAGAAAGAGAAAGAGTGAGAAGGGTAAGAGAGAAATTGATTGAGAATAAAGAATGAGAGTGAGATGGAAATAAAAAGTGGGAGTGAGAGTGAAGCTGAAGAGAGAGAGAACGGGTGAAGAGAGAGTAAGAGAAAAGGAGCAAGAGAGAGAATGAAGATGGAGCAAGAGAGAGTTAGGGATGCGAGCGAGAGAGAGAGGGAGAGAGAGAGAAAGGGCGAGAGTGTAAGAGAGAAAGAGAGAGAAGCGATTGAAGGAGAGGAAGAGAGAGTGAAAGGAGAGATGGATATATGGAGATAAGGAATGAGTAAAGAGAGAGAAATATACGAAGAGAGAGCCAAAGAGTGAGAGAGAGAAACATAATAAAAGTGAGACATGTTGAGAAAGGCAGAGAGCGAAAAAAAAGAGATAAAAGACTACGTCAGAGTAAGAGAGAGTTAGAAAGAGGAGAGTAAGAGAAATTGATGAGCAAGAGGGAGGAGAGAGCGGGAGAGAGGGAAGAAAGATTTAAGAAAGAGACCCTCCCTCTTTCACACTCTCTCTCACTCTCTCCCATCCACTCGTCCCTCTATCTCTTCATCCTCCTCTCTCTCTCTCAATCTATCTCTTTTGATCACTTTCACTCATTCTCTGCTTTCCTTCCCCTTGTCTCTCTCACTAACCCTCTCTAGCTCTCCTTCCCTCTATCCCTCTCATTAACCATCTCTTGCTCGATTTTTTCTCAATATACTTTTTCTCTCTATTTCTCTCCCACAATCTCTCTCTATATCAATCTTTCACTCTTCAATCTCTCTCACTCTCTCGATCTCTCTTTCTCACTCCCTCCCCATCCCTCACTCTATCGCTCTCCAACTTTAATCTTTCTCATTCCTTCTCTCATCTCTCTCTCATTATTTCTCACTTTTGCTTAAAATTTTCTCACTCCCTCTCTCACCCTCTCTTTGTCACCCCTATCTCTCACTCATCTATATATCTCTCTTGCTCCCTCACTCTCTCTTTCATTCTCTCACACTCAATCTCTCTCTTCTCTCCCTCCCTCTCTCACACTCTCTCCTCTTCCCCGCTGTGTTAATATATATTTTTTTCTCTTGTAACTCACTCACTTCCTCTTATATTCTTTTCACTCAAGATATCTTCGACTCTCTCTACTCTTATCTCTTTATCGGTCTCACTTCTCCTCTTTATCTTTCTCATCAATCTTTCCATCTCTAGATTCTCCTTATGTAGCTCACCCTCGTTTATCACATATTCTCTTCGTAATATAAGAGAGAGAGAGAGAGAGAGAGTCAGATGCAGGCAGGTTGAAGGAGATGAAAGAGATACGAGAGAGTAACAATGAGAGAAAAAAGAAAGACAAGATATAGAAAGAGAATAGAGTGCAAAGAGAGAGCGAGGATAAAGAACGAGGGAGAGAAGATAAAAGAAGTTTTTTTTCTTTCGTTCTTCCCTCTCTTTCTCTCACACGATCTCTCTTTCTCTTTATCACTTTCTCTTATCTTTCTACTCACTCTTTCTCTCTTCAACCATCGCTAAGTCTCTTTCTCCATCCTCTCTCTATCTCCTCTCACCTTCCATCTCTCTCAATCTCGATCTCTACCCTCTATCGCCTTCCATATCTTCTTCTATATCTACTTCTCTCTAGCTCTCACTCCTTATATTTTGCTCTATCTTCTCCGAATCTCTTTTCAATCCCTATTTTTTCTCACTCACCCCTTTCACCTCCTCGCTCTCTCTTTAATCCCTATCACTCCCTCCCTCTATCACTCTCCTTCTAGTTCACTCACTCTCTTTCTCTCTCTCTCACACTCTATACTTCATCTCTCTTAATCATTTACTACCTCTCCCTTCGGTCTCTCTCTCTCGTGTCCTCTCTCTCTTGCTACTTCTTCAACCACCCTCTCTTCTCTCTATTTACTCACTTTTTTGTCCCACCGATCCCTTACTTCCTTTTACCGTCCGACCGTCCCTCTCTCAATCGATCTCACATCTCGCTCTCGCCTCATCTTCAATCTCATTATTTCATATTTCTCCTCACCATCCCTCTCTCCTCTGTGCCACTCTCCTTCACTCCTCCTTATCTTTCTCCTGTACTCCCAATATCTCTCCTCTCTCCTCTTGCACTCACTTAATCTCTCTCTCTCCCTCCCTCTCTTTCTCTTCATTGTATTCTTCCATTCACTCTCTCTCGTCTTTCTCTCACTTTTTCTTCTCTCTATTTCTCTCTCTCTCTCCTTTATTTGTCTCTCTCTCTTCCCCTCTCTCACTCTCTCCCTACCTCGCTTTCTCTCTTGATGTTCCTCTCCATCTCTTCCCTCACCTTTATTCTCTCTCATTTTCTCTATTGCACTCTCTCTTTCATCCACCCCACTTTTTCCTCACTCTCACTCACACTTACTACTCTCTCCCTCTCTTCCCTAGTTCTATATCTTTTTTTAATTTCACTCACACTTACTACTCTCTCTATCTACTAAATTATCAATCTATTCTTCTCACCCTCTCTCTAACCCTTCATTACTTTCACTTCTCACTCCACCTCTCTCTACTCCCTTTTCTATCTTACTCTTCCTTTTCTATCTTCTTCTCTGCATTCTCTCTCTCCTTCCCTCTCTCTTGCTCTTTCTTCTCTTACTCTCCTCTCTCTATTTTTGTCTTCATTTCTTTGTCCCTATCTCCTTCGTTCAATTTAAATATCACTTTTACTCCCTTCCTCTCTTCACTCTCTATTCTCTCTCTCTTCCTTTATTATGTTACTCTAATCTCCCTCCTCTTAAACTTTCTCACACTCTATTCTCTCTCTTCCTTTATTATGTTACTCTAATCTCCACTCAATCTCGCTCACTCTTCTCCTCCCACTATCTCTCAAACATGTCTCTCTATTCTTTATTTTTTTCCCTTCTCTTTTTCTCGATCTCTCTCTCTTTTTCTACACTCTACATTTATTTATCATTATTTTATTTTCTCTCTCCCAATCCTCATGTTCCTATCTATATCTCTCTATATATCTACCAATTTATCTATGAATTCCCTCACTTTCTCTCAATCTAACCTATTATTCTCTTTTCACGCCAATCCTCTCCTCGCTCCTCTTTCACTCGAGCTCTTCCGTTTCTTCTCTCTTGCATTCTCTCTCATTCTCTCTATCTCTATTTTTTTTCAGGGTCCCTCAATCTTTTTTGTTTAATTTAAATTTTAATCTCTCTCTTTCTCGCTCTCTATTCTCTCTTTTCCTCTCACACTTAACTCCTTTTTATGTTACTCTCTATTCTTTCTCTCCTCTTTACTCTTTCTCTCCATCTATACCACACTCTATCTCACTCTCCTTTCGTTCTCTCTCTCTCCTCTTCTCCCACTATGTCTCACACTCTTTTATCTTCCCTCTCTCTCTCAAATGCACTCTCTTCCTCTCTCTCACTTTCCCCAGCCTCTCGCTTTCTCTCTGATGTTCCTCTCTCTCTCTCTCGTCCTTCACCTTTATTCTCTCTCATTTTCTTTATTGCACTCCCTCTTCCATCCACCCCTCTTTTTCCAAAATTTCGCTCACACTTACTACTCTCTCCCTCTCTTCCCTAGTTCTATACCTTTTCAATTTCAGTCACACTTACTACTCTCTCTATCTACCAAATTATCTATCTATTCTCTCACCCTCTCTCAATCTAAACCTTCATTACTATCACTTTCTCACACCACCTTCTCTTCCCGGGCCCTTCTTTCTCACTTTTCTCCTTTCTCTATCTTCTTCTCTCGCATTCTCTCTCTCCTTCCCTCTCCTTGCCCTTTCTTCCGTTATTCTCTTTTCTCTATTTTTCTTATTTCTTTGTTCCCCGTCTCCCATTGTTCAGTTTAACCACTTTGAGCTCCTTCCTCTCCCTTTCTCACTCTCAATTTTATCTCTTCCTCTGTTATGTTACTCTAATCTCCTCTCCTCTTATACATTCTCACAATCTATTCTCTCTTCCTCTATTTTGTTGCTTCCAATCTCCCTCTCCTCTTAAATCCTCACAATCCATTCTCTCTCCTCTATGAGGTTACTCTAATCTCCACTCTATCTTGCTCTCTCTTCCCCTCCCACTATCTCTCACACACTTCCCTATTCTTTTTTCCCTTCTCTCTCTCTCTCTCTCTCTCTCTCTCTCTTTTTCTACACTCTATATTTGTTTATCATTATTTTATTTTTCTCTCCGAATCTATCTTATGTTCCTATCTCTATCTCTCTATATATTCACTAATTATCTATCAATTCCCTCACTTTCTTCAATCTAACCCTCTATTACTCTCTTCATGCCTCCTTCTCCCCGCTCCTCTTCACTCTTGCTCTTCAGTTTTTCTTCTCTTCTTACACTCTCTCTCATTCTCTCTATTTTTGTTTCTATTTCATCGTCCTCAATTCTTGAACAATTTAAATCATTTCTCTCTTTCTCACTTTCATTCTCTCTCTCCCTCTCAATTTAACTCTTTTATCTTACTTTGTTCTTCTCTACTTCCTTACTCTTTATGTCCGTCTATACTACACTCTATCTCACTCTCTCCCTTTCTTATTCCTCTCTCTCTCTTCTCCCACCATTCACACTCTCTTCTTCTTCCCCTCTCCTCTCTCACACATGCACTCTCTATTCCTCTCTCACTTTCTCTCGCCTCGCTCTCTCTCGATGTTCCTCTCTCTCTCTCTTCCCTCACTTTTATTCTCTCTCATTTTCTCTATTGCACTCAATCTTTCATCCACCCTTCTTTTTCCTCACTTACCTCATACTTACTACTCTCTCCCTCTCTTCCCTAGTTCTATATTCTTCCAATTTCACTACACTTACTACTCTCTCTATCTACCAAATTATCTATCTACTCACCCTCTCTCAATCTAACCCTTCATTACTATCACTTTCTCACACCACCTCTCTCCCCGCTCCTCTTGCTCTTGATCTTCCTTTCTATCTTCTTCTTTTACATTCTCTCTCTCCTTCCCTTCTTTCTTCGCTCTTTTCTTCTCTTACTCTCTGCTCTCTATTTTTATTTTTATTTTTGTTTCTGCCTCCTTCGTCTCAATTTTAAATCTCACTTTTACTCCCTTCCTCTTTCTCACTTTCTATTATCTCTCTTACTCTATTATGTAACTCTAATCTCCCCTCTCCTCTTAAACTTTCTCACACTCTATTCTCTCTATTCCTCTATTGTTACCCTCATCTCCACTTTATCTCGCTCTCTCCTCCCTCCCACTATCTATTACACATCTCTCTCTATTCCTTTTTCCCTTCTCTCATTTTCGATCTCTCTCTCTTCTACACTCTACATTTCTTTATCATTATTTTATTTTTCTCTCCCAATCTATCTCATGTTGTTATCTCTATCCGTCTATATATCTACCAATTTATGTATCAATTCTTCACTTCTCTTCAATCTAACCCTCTATTACTCTATCATTCACGCTCTCTCCTCGCTCCTCTTTCACTTTAGCTCTTACATTTTCTTCTTGCACTTTCTCTCATTCTCTCTATTTCTGATTCTATTTCATGGTCCCTCAATCTTTTTTGTTTAATTTAAATTTCACTCTCTCTTTCTCACTCTCATTCTCTCTCTCCCACTCACTCTTAACTCTTTTATGTTACTCTATTCTTCTTCTTACTCTTTCTCTCCTCTATACCACACTCTATCTCACTCTCCCTTTCTTGTTCTCTGTCTCCCTCTCCCACTATCTCTCACACTCTCTTCTCTGCCCTACTCTCTCTCTCTCACATGCGATCTCTCTTCCCCTCTCACTTTCCTTGCCTCTCTTTCTCTCTTGATGTTCCTCTCTCTCTTCCTCACCTTTATTCTTCCTCCATTTTCTCTATCGCACTCTCTCTTTCATCCACCCCACTTTTTCTCACCACTCACACTTACTACTCTCTCCCTCTCTTCCCTAGTTCTATATCTTTTTAATTTCACTACACTTACTACTCTCTCTATCTACCAAATTATCAATCTATTCTCTCACCCTCTCTCACTCTAACCCTTCATTACTTTCACTTTCTCACACCACCTCTCTTCCTAGTCTCCTTTTCTCTCTTGCTCTTCCTTTCTATCTTCTGTCTTGCATTCTCTCTCTCTCACTCTCTCTTGCTCTTTCTTCTCTTACTCTCTTCTCTTTATTTTTGTCTTCATTTCTTTGTCCCTATCTTCCTTTGTTCAATTTAAATCTCACTTTTACTCCCTTCCTCTCCCTTTCTCACTCTCTATTCTCTCTCTTCCTCTATTATGTTACTCTAATCTCCTCCACTTAAACTTTCTCACACTCTATTCTCTCTTCTCTATTATGTTACTCTAATCTCCACTTTATCTCGCTCTCTCTTTCCTCCCACTATCTCTCACACATGTCTCTCTATTCTTTTATTTTTCCCTTCTCATTTTCTGATCTCTCTTTTTCTACACTCTACATTTCTTTATCATTATTTTATTTTCTCTCCCAATCTATCTCATGTTCCTATCTATATCTCTCATATATCTACCAATTTATGAATTCCCTACTTCTTTTCAATCTAACTTTCTCTATTACTCTCTCTTTCACGCCCTCTCCTGCTCCTCTTTCACTCGAGCTCTTCCGTTTTCTCTTCTTCTCTTTGCACTCTCTAATTCTTCTATTTCTGTTTTATTTCATGGTCCTCAATCTTTTTTGATTAATTTATATTTTAATCTCTCTCTTTCTCACTCTCTATTCTCTCTCCTCTTACATGTTACTCTATTCTTCTCTCCTCTTACTCTCTCTCTCCATCTATCCGACACTCTATCTCACTATCCCTTCTTGTTCTCTCTCTCTCCCTCTCTCACTATCTCTCACACTCTTTTCTCTTCCCCTCTCTCTCTCAAATGCACTCTCTCTCTCTCTCATTTTCCCCCGCTCGCTTTCTCTCTTCGATGTTCCTCTCTCTCTCTTCCTTCACCTTTATTCTCTCTCATTTTCTCTATTGCACTCTCTTTCATCCACCCTCTTTTTCCACATTTTCACTCACACTTACTACTCTCTCCCTCTCTTCCTAGTTCTACCTTTTCAATTTCACTCACACTTACTACTCTCTCTATCTACTAAATTATCTATCTATTCTCTCTCTGCTTCCCTCTCTTGCTCTTTTTTTCGTTACTCTCTTCTCTCTATTTTTGTCTCTATTTCTTTATCCATGTCTCTCTTTGTTCGAGCTGAATTACTTTCACTCCCTTCCTCTCCCTTTCTTACTCTCTATTTTCTCTCTTCCTCTATTATGTTACTCTAATATTCTCTCCTTCATACTTTCTCACAATCTAATATTCTCTCTTCCTCTATTTTGTTACTCTAATCTCCTCTCCTCTTAAACTTTCTCACAATCTATTCTCTCTTCCTCTATTATGTTACTCTATCTCCACTTACTCGTTTCCTTCCCTCCCACTATCTCTCACACATCTCTCTCGTATTGTTTTTTTCCTTCTCTCTTTCTCTCTCTCTCTTTTTCCACACTATACTTTATCATTATTTTATTTTTCTTCCCAATCTATCTTATGTTTCTATCTCTATTCTCCGTATATGTCTACCACCCCATCTATCAATTCCCTCACTTTCTCTAATCTAACCCTCTATTACTCTCTTTCTCATGCCCCTCTCTCCCCGCTCCTCTTTCACTTTAGCTCTTCCGTTTTTTCTTATTCTCTTCGTACTCTCTCTCATTCTCTCTTTTTTTGTTTTTATTTTATCGTCCCTCAATCTTTTTTGTTTAATTTAAATTTCACTCTCTCTCTCTCACTCTCTATTCTCTCTCTCCCTCTCACTCTTAACTCTTTTATGTTACTCTATTCTTCTCTCCTCTTACTCTTTCTCTCTGTCTATACTTACACTCTATCTCATTCCTCCCCCCATTCTCTCTGCTCTCTCTCTCTCCCTCTCCAACTCTCACTCTCTTCTCTTCCTCTCTCTCTCAAATGCATTCTCTCTTCCTCTCTCACTTTCCCAACCTCGCTATCTCTCTTGATGTTCCTCTCTTTCTCTCTCTTCCTCATCTTTATTCTCTCTCATTTTCTCTATTGCACTCTCTCTTCATCCACCCTCTTTTCCACAATTTTTACCACACTTACTACTTTCCCGCCTTCCCTAGTTCTATACCTTTTCAATTTCACTCACACTTACTACTCTCTCTATCTACCAAATTATCTATCTATTCTCTCACTTTCTCAATCTAACCCTTCATTACTATCACTTCTCACACCACCTCTCTCCCGCTCCCCTTCTTTTCGCTCTTGCTCTTCCTTTCTATCTTCTTCTCCATTCACTCTCTCCTTACTCTCTCGCTCTTCTTCCGTTACTCTCTTATTTCTATTTTTCTCTATATTCTTTGTCCTCGTCTCTTTGTTCAATTTAAATCTCACTTTTACTCCCTTCCTCCTCCCTTTCTCACTTTCATTCTCTTCCTCTATTATGTTACTCTAATCTCCTCTCCTCTTAAACTTTCTCCCACTCTATTCTCTCTCTTCCTCTATTATGTTATTCTAATCACTTACACGTCTCTTTCTCTTCCCTCTCTCCCACTATCTCTCTCACACATCTCTCCGTATTCTTTATTTTTTCCTTCTCTCTTTCTCTATCTCTCTCTCTCTTTTTTACACTCTCTACATTTCTTTATCATTATTTTATTTTCTCTCCCAATCTATCTCATGTTCCTATTTCTATCTCTCTATCTATCTACCATTTTATCTATCAATTTCACATCTCTCAATCTAACCATCTATTACTCTCTTTCACGCCTCTCCCGCTACTCTTTTCACTTTAAACTCTTTCCGTTTTCTCTTCCTTTCTCTCTGCACTCTCTCTCATTCTCTCTATTTCTGTTTTTATTTCATGGTCCCTCAAACTTTTTTGTTTACCAACTTCACTCTCTCTTCTCACTTCTCATTCTCTCTTCTCTCACTCTTAACTCTTTTATGTTATTTCCTTGCTCTTCTCTCCTCTTACTCTTCGTCCGTTCCATACCACACTCTGTCCACTCTCCCTTTTTCTCTCTCTCCCTCTCCTACTATCTCTCACGCTCCTTCTTCCCCTCTCTCCTACATGCACTCGTCTCCTCTCTCACTTTCCCCCGCCTCGCTCTCTTCTTGATGTTCCTCTCTCTCTATCTTCCCTCACCTTTATTCTCTCTCACTGCTCTATCGCACTCAATCTTTCATCCACCCCTCTTTCCTCAATTTCACTTACACTTACTACTCTCTCCCTCTCTTCCCTAGTTCTATATCTTTTCAATTTCACTCACACTTACTACTCTCTCTATCTACCAAATTAGCTATTCATTCTCTCACCCTCTAATCTAACCCTTCATTACTATCACTTTCCCACACTACCTCTCCTCCTCCAAATTCCTCTTCACTTGCTCTTCCTTTCATTCTTTTCTTCACATTCTCTCTCTCCTTCCTCTCTCTTGCTCTTTCTCTCTCGTTACTTCCTTCTCTCTATTATTGTCTCTATTTCTTTGTCCCTCGTCTCCCCATGTTCAATTTAAATCTCACTTTTACCTTCCTCTCCTCTCTTACTTCCCTATTCTCTCTCTTCCTCTATTATGTTACTCTAATCTCCTCTCTCTTAAACTTTCTCACTCTCTATTATTTTTATTATGTATGTTTTATTTTTTGTCCCTCCTCTTAATCCCCCTCATATCGTCTGCCTCTCACTCTATTTTCCTCTATCTCTATATATCTGCTCTCACTCTCATTATCATTATCACATACTTTCTCTCCTCTATACTCTCACTCCCTCATTCATGCCCTTCTAGGTCTCCCTTAGGTAGCCCACCTCTCTCTCCATCTCACTCACTCACTCTCTCCCTCAAACTCTCACACACACTCATATACTCTCACTCTCTCTCTCTCTCAATCTCGCTCCCTCTCTTCTGTCTCCGTATCACTCACCCTTAAATCTCAGCCCCTTTCTATCACATTCTTTATTCTTTCTCTCTCTTAGTATGTCTTTCTTGTCTCTCTTCTCCGTCATTACTTTTAGCCCTTTCTTCCGTACATCCCCACCTTCTTACCCTCTCACATTTTCCTACTTTCTTTATTATGTCTTCCTCCTTTCTGTTTTCCTCCTCTCTATTTCACACACTCTCTCCTCTACCACTGCATCCCTTTCGCACACTCTTCCGATCTCTCTCTCACTCATTCTCTTGCCGACCTTCCTTTTGTCCCTATCACTAAACCTTTGTTGCTCTATTTTTTCTCAATCTCTTTTCTCTTTATTTGTCTCACATTCTCTCCTTCTTTTCCAATTTTTTTACTCTTCAATATCTCTGTTTCTCAATCTCCACCCTCTCTCTCACACTCTCCTCTATTTTATCTTTCTTCGCTCTTGCACTTTCACATGCTTCTCTTCACCACACACTCTTCTCTCATTGCTCAATCATTTTTCTTCTTTATCTCTCACACACTCTCTATCCTCTCACTCTCTAACTTTTATCCTTCTCTTCAATCGTTCTCACTTCTCTTTCATTATTTTCGCCACTCTCACCCCTCTCTCCTTCTCTCCCCTTACTCTCTCCGTCACACATATCTCTCTTAGTCTCTTTCCTACACTTGTTCTCACTCTTTCCTCTCTATCTATATTTAACTATTGCTTTCGCACCTCGCCCTTTAATTTTCTCACTCTCGTATCACCATCTTTTCTCCGTCCCTCCCTCCTCACACTCTCTTTCCCCTTCCCACCAATTAATATCTTTTTCTCTCTTCACCTCACTCTCCTTCCCTCCCTTTCTTTTCCTCACTTTCTTCACTCACTTTCTTTTCTCTCTCTCACATTCTTTTCTCTTCTGTGATCTCGACTCTCTAACTCTTGTTCTCTTTGTCGGTCTCGCTCTCTCCGTCTATCTTTCACACTCCCTCAATCTTGTCTTCTCTAGGTCCTTTTTTGTCTATCTTCTGCTCACTACCTCCATCTCTCTCGCTCTCTATTCCATCTCTTTATTTCTCTTTCTCTCGTTGTTCTCTCTACCTCTCACTTATACCCATCTCTTCACCCACTTTTTCCTCTCTCTCACTCTCTCTGCTCTCTCTCCCACCCCTCGCCCAAACTTTCATCTCCAGCTCCATCTTTCTTCCACCTTCTATTCCATCTCCCTTTCTCTCTTTCTCTCATTGTCACTTATGTCTCTCACTTCTCACCGTCCCGTTATCCCTAACTACCTCTCTCTCTCCGTCTCTCTTTCGTCTTGTCTCCCTCCTCTCTCTCCCACTCTCTCCCACTCGTACCATACTCTCTTCTCCCTATTTCCCTTTATACTTTCTCTCTTTCTCTCTCATACTATCTCCCTCTCTCTCTCCCACTTTCTCTCTTTCTCTCTCCACTTACTCTCTTTCCTGTCTCTCTCTCTCTTCCTTTATCTCTCCCAATCATACTGCGGAGTTAGGGGAGGTAGGGAGTCAGAGAAGTGAAAGAAAGAGAATCAGAGAATGCGCAGAGGTAGTGGGCGATGGAGCAAGAGAGATATATTAGAGTGGGGGAGGGAGTGAGAACAAGAGTAAGGAAAGATGAAATGAGAGAGATATGCGCTAGATGGAGTAAGAGATTAAAGAGGCTGGGCCAAGAGGGAAGGAGAGTGAAAGAGGAGGCGAGAATCAATGACAGACGAGATAAAAGGGACCGAGAGAGCAAATGTTAGAGAGAGAGAGTGTGTGTGAGGGATAAAGGATAAAGAAAGAGAGATTTAGAGAGTGGCATAAGAGGGATCATGAGAGAGAAGAGAAAAAGAGCAAGAAAGAAATAATGGAGAGTGAGAGAGAGATAGAGAGAGGGAGGAGAGATATCTAAGAGTGGGGGATTGAGACAAAGAGAGAGATAGATAGATAGATAAGAGAGAGAGAAATAGAGCAAGAAAAGGTGAGTGAGAGAGAGAGAGAAGGAGAGCAAGAGAATGAGTGAGAGAGAGAGATTGAGAGAGAGAGCAAGAAAGATTGGGTGAGGGAGGGGTAAAGAGTGAGAGGGAGAGAGTGTGTGAAAGAGTGAGGGAGATGGAAGTAAGGGGTGGAAGGGAGGGAGGGAGAGAAGTGAGAGAAAGAGAATGGAGGGATGGAAGGTCAGAGAAGGAGAGAGAGTGTGGGGATAGAGGGAGAGAGAAAGAGTGAGATGAAAGAGAGATGAGAGAGCAACAAAGAAGAGAGCAAAAGAGAGAAAAAGATAGAGAAAGTGATAGAGCGGGGATAAAGAGCAAGAGAGAGAGAAGGTAGAAAGAAGAAGCAATCAAGAGAGAGGATGATGTGCGAGAGAAGAAGCAAGTTAGTAAGAGAGTGCCAGATAGAGATCAAGAAAAGGAGCTTAAGAAGGTGAGAGGTAAGGGTTAGCAACATAAGGGAGGCTTAGAGAGAGCAAGAATGAGCGAGTGAGAAAGATAGAGGGAGAGACAAGTGATAAAGATAGAAGGTGAGAGGGAAGGGAGAGAAAGCGTGAGGGAGGGGAGGGAGAGACAAAGAGAGGAGAGAGACAGAGTGCTAGAGAATGAGGAAGGTAGTGAACGATGGGAAAGCAAGAGTGATATATCGAGAGAAGAGTATATATGGGGTACGACAGAGGAAGTGAGAGAGTTAAAGAGGGAAGGAGGAAGGGAGAGAGAAAGAGTGCGTAAAGTGAGAAACAATGAGAGAGAGAAGAGAGAATAGCTGAGAGAAACAAATGTGTGGGGAGAGAGAGAGTGTGTGAGGGATAAGGATAAGGAAAGAGAGATGACGGAGTGATGGAAGAGAGATATGAGTAAAAAACTAAAGAGCAAGAAAGAAAGATTAGAGCGATACCGATAGAGCGGGTGGCGGAGATAAGAGTGAGTGATTGGAGATGAGAGAGCAGATTGATCGATAGAAAGAGATAAAAGAGAGTTAGGAAAAATAGAGTAAGAAAAGGTGAGTGAGAGGGAGAGAGGCAAGAAATCGAGAGAGAGAGCAAGAATGATCGGGAGGGAGAGGGAGAGAGTGAGAGGGAGAGAATATATGAAATAGAGGTCAGGGAGAGGGAATGAGGTAAGTGAGAGAGAGGGAGAGAGAGTGGGGATATATGGAGAGAAAGAGTGAAATGAGAGAGAGAGAGAGAAGAGAGCAGCATAAGAGAGTTAAGGAGAGAGAAGTAAAGAAGAATGAGAAAGGAGAGGGACTGCTTAAGAGTGAGAGTGTTATAGAGAAGTTGGGATTGTGAGAGAGAGAACGAGATAGGGATTGAGAGAAAGCGATAGGGAGTGCATGTGTGTGAGTGAGTGTAATGGAAAATGGAAAAGAGAGTAATAGAAGAGAAAGAAAGATAAGGAATAAAGAGTGAAAAATAGAGAGGGGGAGTGAAGAGATTGAAGTGAGGGAGTGGCAGAGGTAGAGAGAGTGAGGTAAGTAGAGATAGAAGAAAAAGTGAAGGAAGATAGAGCATGAAATAGGAGCTAGAGGAAAAGAGGGAGGCAGAATAGGAGAATGAATGAGAGAGAGGGAAAAGTGAGAGCAGTGAAGGGAGGAAGGGAGAGTGATTGAGAGGGAGGGAGGGAGGCATTAGAGAAAGACACAGTGGGGGATATAGGAGAAAGAGTGAGCGCTCCTTTTCTCGCACTCCATCCCCCCCCCCCCCCCCCCCCCCCCCTCCATCGTCGCTCTTTCCCTCTTCTCTCTCGATCTCTATCCCTCACTCCTCTCTTTACTGGTGACTTCTACTCACTTTCTCTATTTTTTTTCTTTCTCTCGCTCTCTTCACTTTATTTGTCTCTCACGCTCTCTCGTTCTCGTTCTTCTTTCTCTCTCACCACCACCTACCCTCTCTCCCCATCTCTTTCTTAGTCTATGTTCACTCTTTATCACACAGCCTCATCGATGTTCCTCTCTTTCTCTCTCTCCTCCCTCCCTCTCTCCCTCTCTCCCCTATCTCTTGTTTTCATCCCTCTTTCCTTTATTCTCCCCTCTCACACTACTCTCTTATACACATTATCTCTCTCCCACTCACACCTTTCTGCTCATCCACCACTCTCTCCCCACAAAATATCATTCTTCACTCCCTCTCTCTTTCTCCCTCGCTCACTCTCTCTTATCTTCCTTCACTCTTCTTCCTCTCTCACTTCCATGCTTCAACATTTCACTTTCCTTCTTTTCACTTTCCTCTCTCATCCATTTCTTTATTTACAACTTATCACTTTTTCTTTCTTTTCGCTCTCTCCCTCTCTTTCTCTCTCTCACACACTTTCGATCTCTTTTATCACTTTCTTATCTATCCACCTATTCTTTCTCTCCAACCATTACTAAGTCTCTTTCTCCCTCCCTCTCTACTCTCTCGCTTCTCCATCTCTCTCCCTATCTCTTTACTGGAGGGAGGGAGGGAGGGAGGGAGGGAGGGAGGGGAGGATAAAATAGAAATAGAGACAGAGATCAGACTCAAGGAAGATAGAACAAAAGATAGTGAGTGATAGGTAGAGAGAGAAGAAAAAGTGGGAGGAAGAGAGTGAGATAAAGAATAAAGACTAAGAGAGTCAGGAAGTTACAGAAAATGATATATGATAAAAGTAGGATAGTGTGAGAAGAAGAGTAAGGTAAAGAGATGGAAAGAGAAGGAGAGAGGGAGGGAGGGAGGGAGTGAGAGAGGGAGAAGGAGAGAAGAAGAGATGTGTGAGAGAATGTGAGAAATAATGAGAGGGAGAAGAGGAAAGGAGCAATAAAAATAAGGAGAGAGATGATAAAGGGATTGAAGAGAGAGAAGGGAGAGAGGGAGAGTGAGAAAATGAGGGATAGAGTGAGAGAAAGAAAAATAATAAAGGCAACATAATGTAATTAAAACGCCGAGAAAAAGAGATATAATAGTGTGTAAAAGAGCACATGGTAAATTAAAGAAATAGAAAGATAGGAAAGACGGGAGACAACAAAAGAGAGAGAGAATAAGAGAGGAAGATAGCGTGTGAGAGAGAAATAGGAGAGTGCTGAAAGATGGAATAAGAGAGAGTGAGCGGAAGGAGTGAGAGAGAGAAGTTACTAGGGAGAGAGTAAGAAAGAGAGGGAAGGGATTGAAAGAGAGAGAGGGATGGAGGAGGAAAGAGAGATTCCATGAAAGGAAAAAAGATATAATGAGATGGATAAAGAGGAGAGAGCAAGATGTGAGAGAAACTGAGAGACTGAGAGTGTGAGGGAGGGAGAGTGAGAAAGAGAGTGAGAGATAGAGGGAGAGAAAGAGTGAGTGAAGAGAGAGAAAAAATGGGATAGAAGAAAGAGCAAGAGAGAGAGGGGGTGAAAGAGAGCAAGAAAACAATAATGATATATGAAATAAAGAGAGAGAGAGAGCAAGAGAGGGAGTGAAGATAGAGAATGAAGAGCGAGCGGGAGACAGAAGAGAGAGGTTGACACTAAAATATAGAGCAAAGAGAGACTCGGGAAGATAAAGAGAGTAAAAGATAGTGAGCAGAGCTAGAGAGAGGGAGATATAAAAAGCATATGGTGATACTTGGAGGGCGAGAAGACGACTGAGGTTAGAGACTGATTACCGGAAGACAGAAGAGGGAGGGAGGGAGGGTGGGGAGGAAGATGTTGAAGATGGTTGGAGAGAAAGAGCTTAGCATGCTTCTAAGAGGAAGTGATAAAAGGGAGAAAGAGTGTGCATGTGTGCGAGAAAGAGAGTGAGGGAGATTGAAAAGAATGGGAGTGAGAGAGGAAGAGGGTGTGAGAGAAGAGAGAGTGATGGATGATATAGAGAGGAATTGAGAGTGGGAGAGGGGATAGAAAATGAGATTTAGCGGAGAGAGAGCAGGATGAATCGAAGAGTGAGGGAGAGAGGGAGAGTGTGTGAAAGAAAGAGATAGTGAGAGAGGGAGAGAGAGGCAAGGAGGGAAGGATGCAAGAGAGATGGGAATGGGGGGAGAACATTTGAGAGGATGGGACAGATGGAGCGTAAAAGAGAGACTTAGTGACAGAGATTTAACATGGAGGAGAAAGAGAGAGGTAAGGAGGGAGTAAGAGTCGCAGTGAAACCAAAGAGAGAGGAAGAGGGAGCGAGAAAGGGAGAGTGTAAGTGAGAGAGAGTAAAACTTAAAGAGAGAGGAGAGTGAGAAATTGAAGAGAGAGTAAGTGAGAGATAAAGTGAAATACGGAGTGAGCAAGAGAGAGGGAGTGGGGGAGTAAGAGTGAGAGTAAGATTTAAGAGAGAGGAAGAGGGGAGTGAGAAAAGGGAGAGAGGGCAGAGAATGAGATTTTTTTTGGTAGAGAGAGTGCTAGATGAACCAGAAGAGTGCGAGAGAGGGATAGAGAGTGTGTCCGAGAGAGAGAGAGAATGAGAGAGGGAGAGAGATGGAGGGAAAGAAGGAAGAAAGATGTAGGTGAGAGAGGAAGAGAGATTGGGTGGAGAAAGGGAAGCAAGAGGAAGCAGTATGAGAGGTGTGAAAGTGATCATAGAGCTAAAAATAGAGATGGAGTGAGAGGAGAGTGAGAGTGAAATTGAAGGGAGAGAAAGATGATCAAGAAGGAAAGAGGTGTGGAGAGACAACAGAGAGAAGAGTGTGAGAAAAGAGAGTGAGAAAGGGGAGAGCGAGCGAGGGAAAGAGCGGGGCATGAAGGAGGCAGATAAGGAGAGCTGGAGAAAGGGAGAGATTAAGGAGCGAAAGAGGGAGGGAGAGTGAGAGAGTGGTTTTGAGGGATAATGGGAGGGTCGAAAGGAGAGACAAGAGGAGATAACAGAGAGAAAAAAAGAGGTGGAATAGAGAGTGAGAGATGGAGGTAGTGAGGGAGAGAGAGAGATGAGGAAAGAAAGGGTTTAAAGAGAGGGATAGAGAAAGTGAGAGAGAGTGAAAGAGAAAATGGCGAGAAGTGAGGCTGTGCGAAGATCGAGTAAAATGGTTAGGGGTAATGATAACGCAAGAGCAGGAGAATGGTAAGAGAGAAAGGGGGAGCATACAAGAGAGGGAGACAGGAGACAGTAGGAGGGTGAGGGAGTGTAGGGAGGTAGAGAGATAAGAGAGGGAAAGAGAGAGGGAGGGATGAAGTAAGAGAGAGGAGAGAAAGTGGAGGAGAGAATGAGAGAAAGAGTAAGAGGAAAGAGAGAAAAGAGAGCAACAAACAAGAGTATAAAAGAGAGTATAAGATAAAAAAAAGAGAGTAGAGAACGAGAAAGAGAGAGAGAAGGAGCAAGAATAATAAAGAAGAGGATATAGAGAAAAAAGAGAAAGATGGAGAGAGGGAAACAGAGGAGAGAGTGAGCGAGAAAGAATAAGAGAGTAAGTGAGAGTGAGATAGATAGCAAGAAATGTAGGTAAAGAGGGTGAGAGCGAGAAAGATTGAGAGAGAGTGAGAGAGTGTATGAGCGTGTGAGAGAGAGAGAGAAGAGGACTCGTATAAGGGAGATCTAGATAGGGAAAGAATGATGGAGTGAGAATGATAGAGGGAGAAAGTGGAGAGCGATAAGGAGAACAAGAGTGAGAGAGCAAAAGAGATCTAGAGGAGATGAATGAAATGAGAGTGAGTGAGAGAAATGATATAAGAAAGGGAAAGAGCGAGGGACAAGAGAGAAAAACTATTAGGAGATTGGAAAGGAGAGAAAGTGTGGTCAGGAAGGGAACAAAATGAGAGAGAGATATATATAGTTAGAGAATGAGAGAGAGTGAGAACAAGAGTAAGGAAAAGAGACCGAGAGATGGGGAGAGTGCGCTCGGGGGGAGTGAGAGGGAGAAGTGTGAGAGAATATGAGAAGCAATGAGAGAGAGGGATCGGGAGAGATAAAAGTTTGAGCACGAGAGAGATATGTAGATAGAGGAAGACAGTGAGAACAAGAGTAAGGGGAAAAGAGAGGAGAGATAGAGAGGCAGCAGAGAGGAAGGGCGAGAGGGAGACGAAGTGTGAGAGAACTTCGTGAAGCAATGAGAGAGAAGAGAGAGGGATCTGAGAGTGGTGCTGGAGCGCACGAGAGAGAGTACGTGTGAGGGATAGTGGGAGAGAAAGATTGAGCAACTTCTCTTTCTCCTCTCAATCTTTCTCTCCCTCTCTGCCCTGTATCTTACTTTCGTGCCTCTCTTTTCTGTCTTTTGCTTTCCCTCTCTCGCTCTGTCATTCTCGTCTCTCTTAGACACACTATCTCTCCTCCCACTTTACACTCTTTTGTTCATTCAATACTCTCCTTCCCCACAAAATATCATTCTCTACTCCCTTACTCCCTCTTCTCTCTTTTCACTCTCTCCCTCTCTTGTCCCTTCTCTTTCGCTCTTCTTTCTCTTTCGCTCTCTCTCTCTCTTTCGCTCTCACACTCTCTCTTGCTCTATTTTATCACTTTCTCTTATCTTTCTACTCACTCTTTCTTTCCAACCATCGCTAGGTCTCTTTCTCCCTCCCTCTCTCTATCTACCTCCCGCCTTCCATCTCTCTCAATCTCCATCTCACCTTCTATCTCTCTCCAAATCTCCCTCTATATCTACCTCTCTCTACCACTCCCTATATTTTGCTCTATCTTCTAAGTCTCTTTTCTCTCCCTGTTTTGTTCACTCTCACTCCTTCACCTCCTTCTCTCTTCATCCCTATCACTCCCTCCCTCTATCACTCTATTTCTAGTACCTCACTCTCTTACATCCCTCTTACTATATGTTTCATCTCTACTATCATCTGTTAAAGATGTTCTCTCTCTCAAGCCCCTCTATCCTCTCTTTGCTCCTTCTTCGATACCTTCTCTCTCTCTATTTACTCACACTTTTTTGTCTCACTATCTCTCATCTGCGATTTTCTCTCCATCCTCTCTCACTTGTTTCACATTCAAGCTCACCTTCATCTCCATCTCATTTTTAATATTTTTCCTCACACATCCTTTCTCCTCCTCGTCCCACCCTCCTTCACTCCCTCCTTCCCTAACTTTCTCCCTTACTCCCAATATCTCTCCTCTCTCTCCTCTTCACCACTCAATCTCTCTCTCTCTCTCTCTCTCTTTCTTGTGTTGTCTTCCCACTTTCTCTTCTTTCTCTATTTCTCTCACTCTCCCTCTCCCTCCAACTTTTCACCTCCCACTCTCTTTATTGTTAATCTCTCTCCCTCTCTCCATCTCTCATTCTCATCATTTTAATTCGCTCTCTATTTCCATCTTACTCACTATCTTTTCCCCTCACCTTCCTCTCTCCATCTTAAATCTTTCATGCCTTCTCTCCCTCTCTCACACCCTCTCTCTCAATCTCGCTCTCTCCCCGTATGTCCAATGTTCTCTCCTCTCCTTACTCTTTACCTCTATCTCTCTTTATAACTCTCACCCTTTCTTACTATGTCTCTTACTCTCTATTATGTCTCTCTCTCTCCCACTCTCTTGCTCTCTCTTGCTATCTTTTCTCTCTATTTACTCATGCCTTTTAGCTCTCTCTTTCTCCCTTTCTCCCGTTCTCACTATGTCTCTCATCTCACTCTTTTGCTCCGTCTTCCTTTTTTTTCACTTTATCTCCTTATATCCATCATTAAATCCCACACTAACTTCATCTCATTCTCTATCTCTTTTTTTTCCACCCCTCTTCTCTCTTATTGTTTATCACTCTCTCCCTTCCTTCCTTATTACCTTCTCTGTTTATCTCTCTCTATTTCCCTCTCATCTCTCTCTTTCCTTACCTCATTCTCTATTATTTCTCTATTTATCTCTCTTTCTTGTCTCTCTCTCCCTTCCGTCTCTCTCTACACTCTTCAATTGCACTTTCACTCTTACTCCTCGCTCTCTCTCTTCTTTCTTCTTGCCTTCTCACCCTTTCCTCCTCCTCTCACTCACCCTGTGCTCTATCCCTCACGCACACTCTCTCTCGCATCCCTCCCTTCCTTCCCTCTCAATCACTCACCCTCCTCCCTTTCTCATCTCTCCCTCCTCATCCCCTCCATCTCCCTTTCACTTGCCTGTCTATTTTCCCTCCCTCCCTTTTACTATTCTTTCATTCTCTTTCCTCATTTCCTTCTACTCATTCTCTCTGCTTTATTTTCCTTCACACTCTCTTTTTCTCATTATTCTCCATCAATCTTCCTTTCTCGTTCCCACTCTCTTCAATCTCTTCACTTTCTCCCTCTCAATTTTTTAATATTTATTCTCTATCTTTCATGCTCTCTCATCTCTTATTCTATCTTTCATTACTCCCATCGACACACACTTTATCTATCCTTCGTTCCCTCACTTATTCTATTTCATAGTGCCTCTCTTCATCTTTATATCACTTTCACTCTTAACATGTCCTCTATTTTTCTCATTCTCTATTCTTTCTCTCTCTCTTACTCTGTCTTTATTTGTCTTTCTTCTCAATCATTCATTTCTCATTTTTTCTCCATATTTCCCTAACTCTCTCTCTCTCACTTTCCTTCCCTTTTTATGTCTTCCTCTTTTTCTCCCTTTCGTCTCTCTCTTTCAGACACACACTCTCTCCTCTACCACGTATAGTCCCCGATCTCTCTCTTTCGGATCTCTCTCTCAGTCATTCTCTTGCTCTCCATTCCTCTCTGTCCCTCTTGCCAACTTTCGCACTATTTGTTTAAATCTCTTTCTCTCTCTATTTTTTTCTCTCATGATCTCTCTCTGCCTCGCCTTTCACTCTTCAATCTCTCTCACTCTCTCTCTCTATCTCTCTCTTTTACTCTCTACCTCTCTCTCTCTCGCTCACTCTTTCCTTCTTATGTTCTCTCTTCCCCAACTCTCTCTTTTAGTTCATTTATTCTCTCACACTCCCTTCCTTTCTTGCTCCCTCTTCCTCTTTAATTTCATTCTCACTCTTACTCCTCATTTTCCCTCTTTCTCGCCCCATGTTCACACTGTGTTACACACTCTCTTCTCTATCGCTCTCTCTCTCCTCCTCTCTCCACTCGATTCTTCTCCCTCCCACCCACTCTTGCTTCCTTCCTCTCCCCTCTCTCCCGTCTTTTCTCTCCACACACTCTCCCTCCCCTCTTCCAATTCATCCCCTCTCTCCCAATAATTCGCATTCTCTACCTCTCTTCTCTCACTCTTTCTTCTCTTCACTCTCTTCCTCTCTCACTCCCACTCTCTTCCATCCTTCCGGCGCCTGCCATTCTCTTTCTTTCACTCTCTCTCGTCTCTATTTTCTCCTTTTATGCTTAACAATTTCTATTTCTCTATTGCTTTTCACTCCCTCTCACTTCCTCTCTCTTCGCACATATCTCTTTACTCTCTTCTCTCTCCTTCTCTCTATTAAATTTCACTACTCGTCTCTCTTTCTCTCCCCCTTTTTTGTACATTTCCTTCTCGCTCTCTCTCCCCTCACTCTACCTCTCTATCCCCATCTCCCTTTTTCCCTCACTTTCTTATCTTCCAAACTCTCTCTCATTCTCTCTCTGCTTCTATTGCTCCCTCCCTCTCTTCAACTTAGCTTACTATCTTCTTCTCTTTTTCACTCTCTTCACTTTCTCTGTATCGGGTGCTCCTGCTCTCTCACTATTTCCTTTGCTTCAATCCCTCCCACTCTCTCTCTTCTCTCTCCCTTCCCTCCTTCCTTATTTTCTTTTTCTTTTTCTACCTTATTCCCTTAAGCTTTTCTTTTTCCCTCTCTCCCTCTTTCCATCTCCCTCTCTCCCTTATTCCCTCTGTCTCTCTCACAACTCATCTCTCTCACATTTTATCAACCACTTTTGCTCTCCCTTTCCCTCTCCCTCTCCATCTCATTCACTCTCCCTTGCTCTATCTTCCAACACTATTATTCCTCTTTCATACTCTCTCTCGCTCTCTTGCTCCCCCCTCACTCTCTTCAATCTTTCTCATGGCCTCCCTCAACTCTATTTTCCTCAATACCACTATGTTGTCTCACACACTCGCATTATCTCTCTTTCGCCTTTTGCTCTCTCGTTATGTTGCTCTTTACTCACGCTTCCTTCACTCCATCCCTCACTCTTTCCCACTCTCCCTTCCTCCATACTATCTCTTTCAATCACATCCGAGCTCTCTCTTTCTCTCTCTTTCTATCTCTCATTACTCACCTTTCTTCACACATCTCTTCCTCTCTCACCCTACCTCTTTCACTCCCACCTCCCTCTCTCCTTCTCTCGCATATCTCACTGCTTACCTTATCCTTTCACTCTGTCCCACTTCCCTTATATATCTTTTCCTCTCGGCTCCCCTTACCGAATCTCTGCTCTTTTTCTTAATTCTCTCTTGCTTCCTCACACTCGTGATTCCTTTCACTTTCCTTCACCTAACACTTTCTTCACTTTCTCTATTGTTTCTCACTATACTACATTTCTCACAAGCACCCTCCGCTCTCATTTGACTCCCTTGTCTCCCCTCTTTCTCTCTCATCTATTTCTCTCACACGCACTTTATCCTTCACTGCCTCACTCTCTCTCTTGCTCTCTTTTTTCTCACACACTCTTCTTCATTTGTCTCTCGCACTCGTGTTCCTTTCTCTTTCTCTTCTCTTTAATTTCACTCACACTTACCTTCTCCTCCCTCTCTTCTCATGATTACTTCCCTCCCTCTCTCTCTTTCTCTCTCATGCTTTCCCTTCCTTTCTCCTTCCACATTCACTCTTCACCACTCTGTCACTCTCTTTCCTCCCCCTTCTCCCATTCTCTCAAGGCCATACATTCTCACTCCTTTCTTAGCTCAATTTTGCTTCCTTCTCAATCTCTCTCACTTATTTTTCCACACACCCCATTTCGTTCCCGCTTTTTATTTTCTTTCTCTCCCACTCTATATCATGTTCTAATCTTTATCCTTCTCTACTTACAAATTTATCTATCTATTCTCTCACTCTCTCTCAATTATAATCCTTTATTACTCTCTCCTTTTCCCTCATGCCCCCTCTTTCCTACTCTCCGTCACTATTGTTTTTCTACCCCTTCTTCTCACAGACACTCCCCTTCATTCTCTATCTCTCTCCCTCCTTCACTCTTCCACTTCCTTCTCCTACCCTCACTCTTTCTCAATATTTTTGTCTCTATTTCTTGGTCTCTTTGTCCCTTTAGTTAGTTTAATTTCACTTACCCCTCCTCACTATTTTTCACACTTTATTCTCTCTCTCCCACTCTTTTCCACTCTCTTATGTTAGTCTGTTTTCCTCTCCTCTTACTCTTTCTCTGTAACTATCCCCCACTCGATATTGCATTCCCTCTCTCACTCTCCCGTCGCTACTCCCACTCCCCTCCCACTATCTCTCACGCTCTCTCTCTCCCTCTAAACACACATACTCTCATCTCTCCTCTATGCCTTCTTCACTTTCTCTTGCTCTTCCTTTTCAACTTGTTCTCTTCCCTCACCTCTTCCCTTGATTTCTCTATTGCTCGCTATTTATTCTCTATCATTCTTTTTCTCTGTTCTATTATTCTCTCTTTCATTTATCTCACTCGCACACACACACTCCTTCCTCTAGTTCTTCGTTCGCCTTTTCACCTGGGCCCCTAACTTTAGGCGGGGATAGAGTGAAAAAGAGTGATGGATATACAAAGATAAAGAGCGAGTAATGAGAGAGAAAGAGAGTAAGAGAGAGCCAGAGAGTGAGAGAAAGAAACATAATGGAGAGTGAGACATTGTGAGAAAGGAAGAGAGCTAGAAAGAGAGAGTTAAAAGGCAAGGTAAGGGAGAGAGTGAGAAAGGAGCAGATAGATGAAGAGAGTAAGAGAGTTTTATGAGCGAGAGGGAGTTAGAGAATGAGAGAGAGAAAGAAGATTTAAGAGAGAGACAAATAGGAAGTGATAAAGGAAGAGAGAACAAAAGATAGTGAGCAAGATTGAGATTAGGGGGGAGATTAAGAGAATGAGTGAGAAGGAAAGAACAAGAGAGGGGGATGGAAAAGAAGAGAGGAAAAAAGAGGGAGAGAGATTGACATAGGGAGAGAAGAAGGAGAGAAGCGGGAGGGAGAGGATGAGTTTGAGTGAGAGAATAGGAGAGGAAGAGTGAGAGATATTGATAAAAGAGAAAGTGAGAGAAGAGGGAGTAAGAGAAAGGGAATGAGAGAGAGCGATAGAAAAAATGAGAGGTTGGGAGAGGGAGGGAATAAGTGAGAAAGAGAGAGGGAGATGCAAAGGGAGAGAGGAAGAGAGGAGTAAGATAGGGAGAGAGCGAAACAAAGAGGGAAGTGGGGATTAAAAGAGGGAGGGATCAAGGGGTAATGTGAGATCTATGATAAAAAATAATAAATAATGAGATGGTTATGAGGGGAGAGTACAAGATGTGAGAGAAACTAAGAGAGAGGGTGAGGGAGGGAGTGAGAGAGAGTGAGAGATAAAGGGAGAGAAAATGAGAGTAAAGAGAGATAAGAGAGTGTCACAAATGAAAGAACACAAGAGTAGATATAGGAGGGATGAAAGAGAGCATGAAAACAAAAAAGAAAGATGAAATAAAGAGCAAGAGAGAGAGAGAGAGAGGAAAGGTGGAAGTGAAGATAAGGTTTGAAGAGTGAGTGGGAGGAGAGCAGGTGTGAGGATTAGACACAAATATAGATGGAAGTGGGACTTAGGGAAGATAAAGTAAAAGATTGTGAGTGCGAAGTAGAGAGAAGGAGATCTAGAGGGGATAAGGGAGATAATGTGAGGAGAGATGGTGATAGAGAGAGAGACACTAATTAATGAAAGAGGAAGAGAGGGGGAGGAAGAAATGGCAGATGGTTGGAGAGAAAAAGTGAGTAAAGTGATAAGTAAGAGTGATAAAAGAGTGCAAGGGTGCGTATATGAGAGGGAAAAAAGAATTTAAATACAGAAAGAATAAGTAATAAAGCATAAATAGAGAAAAGAGCGAGAGTGGGAGAGAGTGAGAATCAGAGAGAGAAAGAGATCATAAGAGATTGAGAAAGAGAGCATAAGAGATTTAGCTAAGAAAGGGTGAGAACGAGAAAGAGGGGGGAGGAAAAGGACACTGAAATTGAAAAGAGAACGAGGAAAGGAGAAGGGAGGAGAGAAAGCACGAGAGAGAAAGAGAGAGAGAGTGTGAGAGTAATTATGAGGAAGGAAAGGAGGAGAAGGTGAGGAGGAATTAAAGAGAAAGACAAGAGAAAGAAAGGGGGAGAGAGTGCGAGAGACAAATAGAGAGAGAAAAGTGACAGGGAAAAAGAGAGCAAGAGAGAGAGTGAGACAGAGAGAGACGGAAAAAAGCACGTGCGAGAGAAATAGACGAGAGAGAAAGAGGAGGGAGGGAGCTGCAGAGAGTTAGTATAAAGTGAGCAATGACAAAGCGAAGAAAGTGTTAGATTGAAGAAGAGATGAAAGGAATAAGAGAAAGTGAGGAAATGAGAGAGAATTAAGAGATAAAGATCAAGAGATTTAGTGAGCGAGAGACAAGGAAAGATATATAAAGGAAGTGGGACCGAGTCAGAAGAAGGATAAGGTAAACAGAGTGACGTATACTGAGAGAGAAGGAGAGAGGAGGGTGGGGAGGAAGGGAGGGACGGGAGAGAGGAAGATGTGAGAGAAGGTGAGAAATAATGAGAGATAGAAAAGTCAGAGAGAGAAAGAGAGAGCTCAGATTGGGATTGAAAGAGAGATTATGGAGAGAAGGAGAGTGTGAAAGAGTAAGGGATTGAGTGAGAGAGAGTGTGAGAATAAAAGCAACATAACAGTGAGCAAAAAGCTGAGAAAGAGAGATATAATAGAGAGTGTGAGAGACAACATGAGTGGTAGAGAGGAAGAACAGAGAGTTGGCCGAGGCCATGAGAAAGATTGAAGAGAGAGAGAAGGAGCAATGTGAAAGAGAAATAGTAGTGTTGGGTTATTAGAGAAAGGAAGAGAGAACGAGATGGAGGGAGAAGGAGAGGAAAAGAGTAGTTGATAAAGAGTGAGAGAGATGAGTTGTATGGGGGAGAGAGAGGGATAAAGAAAAGCTTAAGTGAAAGAGGGAAGGAGCGAGGAGAGAGAGAAGAGAGAGCGGGAGGATGGATGAAGATAAATAGTGAGAGAAGCGCAGAGCACCAGTATTTATAGGAGTAAGTGAAGAGAGATGAATGAGAGAAAAAGGAGTTAGCTAAGTTGAAGAGGAGGAGGGAGCGATGGGGAAGGAGAGAGAGAATGAGAGAGATATCGAGATAAGAGAGTGAGGGAAAAGGGAGATGGAGATAGGAGAGGAGTGGACAGAGAGAGAGAGCGAGAGAGAGAAAGGGAGCGAAAAGTGGGAGAGAAAGAGAGGAAGAGTGAGTGAAATTAATAGTGAGGAGGGGAGAGAAAGAGAGAGTGAAGAGATATTGTGGGAAGAGAGAGGAAGTGAGAGGGAGTGAAAGAAAGCAATAGAGAAATAGAAAGTGATAAAAGCATTAAAGGATAAAATAGTGATAGAGAGAAATCGAGAAAGAAAGAGATTGATGAAGGGAGCCAGAAGGATGGAAGAGTGTGAGAGAGAAGAGAGAGAGAGAGAGGGGGGGTAGAGAATGAGAATTATTGGGAGAGAGAAGGGATGAAATGGAAGAGAGGAGGAGAGTGTGTGAGAGAGAAAGAAGAGAGGGAGGGAGGGAAGGAAGCAAGAGAGTGGGTGAGAGAGGGAGAGAAAGAATGAGTGGAGAGAAAGGAGAGAGAGCAGTAGAAGAGAGAGTGTGTGAGACAGAGTGAACAAGAGAGAGAAGAGAGAGTGCTAGATGAGAGAGTAATAGAGATAAGAGCAAGAGAGTAAGAAAGAAAGATAGAATAGAGAGTGAGAGATAGAGGTAGAGGCAGAAACAGATAGATAGATAAGATAGAGGGAGTAAGAGAGATGAAGTGTGAAAGATTGAGATATAGAGAGATTGTGAGAGATGAATAGAGTAAATAGAGATAAAAATAGAGGAAAAGAGGGTTAGTGAGAGGGAAAAAGAGAAGGATAGCAATAGAATGTGTAATATAGAGTTTGTGAGTTAGAGATTTATAGTGGATAGCGAGGGAAATGCACATGTAATGGGAGAGAGTGGATGGGAGAGATTGAGAGAGTGTGTGAAAGAGGGAGGGGGAGATAGAAAGAGGAGACAAAGAGGAAAGGAGGAAAATGGGAGAGGAGAGAGAATGGGGGATATATGGAGAGAAAGGGTAAAAGGAATGAGAGAGAAGAAAGAGAAATAAAAGAGAGATTAGGAAAGAGAGATAAAATAGAGAATGAAAAAAGAGGGATAAATTAAGAGTGAGTGATATAAAGATGAAAAGAGGGATCGGGAGAGAAAGAGCGAGAGACAAACAAGAGGAAGAGAGAGTGTGTGTCAGAGGTGAGCGAGACTAATGGAAAAGGGAATAATAGAAGAGAGCTAGAAAGATAAGATAATAAATAGTTAAAATAAAGAGAGGGAGTGAGAGAGATTGAAGAGAGAGGGAGTGAGAGAGGCAGAGAGGGCGAGAGGGAAGCAAAGAGAGGAGAGTCCTAAGGAGTATCGAGCAAGAGAGAATGAGCTAAAAGAAAAGCGGAAGATAATTAAGAGGGAGTGAGAGAGAGAGAGGGAGATGGAGGGGATGAGAGGGAGGGAGAGAGAAATGAGAGAGAGATGTGTGTGGTCGATAGTGAAGGAGACAGACGCAAAGAGAGAGGGAATAAATATACAATAGAAGAGATAGTAAGACCCGCAAGAGAAAGAATTGAAAAGAGAGGGATGTAGGAATACGAGTGTGTGAAATTGAGGAAAAAGAGAGGGGGAGAAAGAGAGAGACAACAATAAGGAGATCGAGACGAAGAGAGGTAAGGGAAGATAGGACAAAAGAAAAAGGGAAGATAAAGAGAGAACGAGGAGAGAAGGAGATAACAAGTAATAGAGTGTTAGAGAGCAAGAAATGGAGCTAAAGATGGTTACAGGAGAAAGATTGAAAGAGTGAGATTGTATAAGTGTGTGATATGAAGAGAGAGAAGAGTGAGCAAAAAAGGGAGACTCGTAGATGGAAAGATTGAGGAAGCGAGAAAGATAAAGAGGGGAGAAAGAGAGACCGATAAAGAGAATAAGAGTGAGAGAGTCAAAGAGATGTCGAGAGAAAAGAATATAAGAGAGTGAAGTAGAGTGAGGGACAAGAAGGAAAAGATATAATAACAGAGCTAGAAGGTGAGTAGGAGAGAGGGAGGGAGAGAAGAGAGAGACCGAGAGTGAGAATGAAAGAGAGTGGGAGGGAGCAAGAGATAATTACAGATAGAGAGATAAGAGTGAGAACAAGAGTAAGGAAAGAGAGGAGAAATAAAGGTGATAGAGAGGGAGGGAGGGAGAAAGAGTGAGAGAGAAGTCTAAGAGAAAGTGAGAAATAATGAGAGAGAGAAGAGAGAAGGATTGACAAAGATAGACGTTGGAGTGCGAGAGATAGAGAGTGTGTGTGAGGGATAAAGGATATATCGAGAAAGAGAGAGGGAGTGAGAGATTTAAGAGTGAAACATTGATGTAGAGATAGATTGTGAGAGAGAAGTAGAGAGAGAAAAGTGATTGAGGAAAATATAGCAAGAGATGGTTAATGAGAGGGATAGAGGGAAGGGAGCAAGCGAGGGTTAAGGAAAGAGAGACAAAAGGAAGGAGAGCAAGTGAATGAGTGAGAGAGTGATCAAAAGAGAGATATCGAGAGAGAGATAAGAGGATTTGTGAGATAGAGGGAGAGAGTAGAAGGGAGAGAGTGAGAGGGTGTGAAAGAGGGAGGGGGAGAGAGAGAAAGGGCAAACATAAAGAGGGAAGGGGGAAAGTAAGAGGGAGGAGAGAGTCGAGGGAGTATATCGAGGGGAATGACTGAAAAGAATGAGATCAAGAAACAAATAAAAGGTAGACATAAGAGAGAGAGAGAAAGAATAGAGAACGAGAAAGAGGGGTTGTTAAGTGTAAGAGTGATATAGAGATGAAGAGATGTATCAGAAGAGAAAGAGCGAGAGAGAGAGCCAGAGAGAGTGCGTGGGGAGCGAGAGTAATAATCGAGAATAATAAAAGAGAGGGAAAGAATGATGTAGAATGTAAATATCAAAAAATGAGCAAAGGGAGGGATGGAGAGAGATTGAAGAGAGACGGAACGAGAGAGGAAGAGAGATGGAGAGAAAAATAGAGAGAGAAGAGAATGCAGGAGGATACACGCCAGAGAGTGAGCTGTGAAAGAGGGAGTGAGAATAAAAGAATGAGAGAGAGAGAGATAAAGAGGGAAAGATCGAGGAGCAAGTGAGAGAGGGAGACGAAGGGGATGAGAGGGAGAGTGAGTGATTGAGAGGGTAGAGGTGGCAGGATGCAAGAGAGAGAGAGTGTGTGGGGGATGGGGGAGGGAGGAATGAGTGAGAAGAGAGAGAGAAATATGTAGCAATGGAAGGGACATTAAAAGTAAAAGAGAGAGTGCAAGAAAAGTGAGAGAGTTAAGAAGAGGAGTGAAATCGAGGAGAGAGAGAAAGAAAGAAAGAGAGAGAACAATAAAGAAATCGAGAGAGAAGGGAAAGGAAGAGAGAACAAGAGAAAAGGAAGAGCAACATAGAAGATGAGGGAAGCGAAAGAGGGAGAAAAAGAGATAGTGCATGGGAGAGAGAGAGAAGGAAGAGAAGAGAGTGAGAGAGGGAGAGAATGCTAGTGTGGGGAGAAAGAGTAAGAGGAGATGAGAATAGAGTAATTATTAGAGAGAAAGGGAGAGAGGGAGAGAGGAAGCATAGAGAGTGAGAAGGAGAGGGGAGGGAATGAGCGTGAGATTTAAATTGACTAAAGAAACAGAGTGACCAAGAAATAGAGACAAAAATAGAGAGATAAGTGTGGGTAAGGGAATGAAGAGCAAGAAAGGAGGGAGAGAGAATGAGAGAGAGTGCGTGAATTGAGAAGAGAATGAAATGAAGAAAGAAAGAGTAGCAAGAGATGGGGATGGAGAAGGAGAGAGTAATAAAATGTTTGATGGAGAGAGAGTAAGAGATTAGATAGATAAATTGGTAGCTACAGAGAGAGAAGGAGATACGAACATGAGTCGGAGGGGTAGAGAGAAATAAAATAGCGAGAAAGAAAATGCAAAGTGTGGGAAGAGTGCGAGAGAGATTGGGAAAGAGTGAAGGGAAAGATAGAGAATAGAGGGAGATGTGTGAGAAATATTGGTAGAGGGAGAGAGGGAGCGAGAGAGGAAGAGCGAGATATAGTAAGGGGCAGACAGAGAAAGAGTAAGGGGAGAGGAGAATGTAGTAGCATTCGAGAGTAAGAGGGAGAGGAAGAGAGAGAATAGAGAGTTAGAAAGGGAATGGAATAGAGAAGAGGAGATTTAAATTGAATAAAGGGGGAGAAGAACCAAGGAATAGAGACAAAGAAGCGAAAAGAGAGAGTAAGGGAAGAAAGAGCAAGAGAGAGGGAGAGAGACAAAATGAGAGAGAGAACAAGAGAGAAGAAGAGAATGAGGAAGGACAAGAGCGCAAGAGATGGGAGGAGGTGGTGTGAAAAGTGATAGTAATGAAGAGTTAAATTAAGAGAAAGCAAGAGAAGAGTTTTGATAATTTATTGACTAAGAGAAAGATAAAAAATAAAGGTGGAAGATAGAAAATAAATTAAAGAGAAAGAAAAGGAGATGAGGGAAAAGACAGAATGAGATCGAGAATGAGAGATTAAGATATCGAGATAGAGAAAATGTGAGAATATATGAGTTTGAGAGAAAGGGAGAGAGGGGGAGAGGGAGGAAGAGTGGCAGTGAAATTGAAAAGAGAGAGAGCTAGGGAGAAAGGGATAGAAAAGAGAAAAAGAAAGTGGGAGGGAGGGAAGCAAGGAGTTGGGGAGAGAGAGAGAGAGAGTGGGGGTAGAGGGAGAGAAAGTGTGAGGGAGAGAGGAAGAGAGAGAGTGAGAGAGAATGAGGGATCGAGTGAGAGAAAAAGAGAGAATGAAGGACACATAAGAGAGAACAAAAGATCGAGAAAGAGAGATAAAATGTAGACAATGTTAAAAAGAGCATTAGTGGTAAAGAGAAAGAACAGAGACTTAGAGGGAGAAGATCAAGAGTGAGGGAGCAAGACGAGGAGAAAGTGTGGAGGGAGAAATAGAGAGTGCTCAAAGAGAGTGCATGTGTGTATGAGAGAAAGAGAAGAAGAGAAGAGAGTGTGATAGATAGTGGAGCGGAAGAGAGAGTGTCAGAGAGGGAGAGCGTTAGAGTTGCAAGGGGACGAGAGAAAGAGAAAGAAAAGAGGAGAATAGTAATATAAGAGAGTAAGTGAGAAAGGAGAGTAAGAGAATAAGAGTAAGGAGGAGAGAGGGAGGGAGTAAGCGTGATATTTAAGTTGAATATAGAGACAAGTGACCAAGCAAATGGTGAGTCAAGAATAGTAGATAAATGTGAGGGTAAGGAGTAAAAAGCAAGAGAGAAGGAGATAAAGAGATAGAAAGAGAGAGTGCAAGAGAAGAAGAGAGAATGGAAGAGCACGAGTGAAAGAGTAGGAGAGAGGGGATGCGGAAAGAGAGAGAAATAAAGTGTTAGAAGGAGAGAGAGAGAGGAAGGATGGATAAATTGGTAGATATACAGAGAGAAAGATATAGGAATACGAGATGGAGGGGGAGAGACAAAATAAAATAGTGAGAAAGAAATGTAGAGTGGGAAGGAGAGTGAGAGAGATCGAGAACGATAGTAGAGAAAGTAGAATAGAAGAAGATGCGAGAAATATTGGTAAGGAGAGAGGGAGTGAGTAGGAAGTGCAAGATAGAGTGGGGATAGGTAGAGAGGAAGAGTACTGTGGACCGGAGAATAGAGTAGCACTTAAGAGAGTGGAAAGGGAGAGAGGAAGAGAATAGAGAGTGAGAAAAGGAGAGGAATTGAGTAAGAGTGGAGATTTAAATTGAATTAAAGGAGTGAATGACCAAGAATTAGAGAAAAAGAGCAAAAAGGGAGAATAAGTGGAAGAAAGGCAAGAGAGGGAGGGAGAGAGAGAGAGAAAATGAGAGAGAACACAAGAGAGAAGAAGAGATAAAAAAGAAGAACGAGAGCAAAAGAGGAGCGGGAAGAGGTCGGTGAGAAGTAATAAAGAATGAAGGGTTCGATTAAAAGAATGGGGAGAGAATAGATTGATAAATCGTTAACAAGAGAGAAACATGCAGATAAAAGTCAGAGATCGAGGGGAAGAGAGAAAATAAATTAGTGAAAATGAAATGAGAGTGGGGCAAAAGACAATGAGAGAGATCAGTAGAAAGAGATCTTAAGGAATTTAGATGTATAAAGTGTGATAATATATGGATTCTAGAGAAAGGGAGAGAGAGGGGGAGGGAGGGAAGAGTGACAAAGAACTTGAAAAGAGAGAGAGTGAGCTCGAGAGAAAGGGGAGAGAAAAGAGAAAGAGAATGGGAAGTAGTCTTGGAAGAAATAGAGATGGAGAAAGAGAGGAGCGTAGGGAGAGAAAGAGTGAGGGAGAGAGTGGGAGAGAGGGAGAACGAGAGAGAGTGGGTTATTGAGTGAGAGAGAGAGAATAAATGACAACATAAGTGAGAACAAATGACCAAGAAAGAGCAATATAAGAGAGAGAGTGGTTAGAGCATTAGTACTAAAGAAAAGAAAATTGAGATAAAGGAGTTCGTGAAGAAAGATTGAAGAGCGAAAGGGACAAGAGAGGGACAAAAGAGTGTGAGGGAGAACAGAGAGTGCTGGAAGATAGAGTAAGGAGATCGAGCAAGAATAGGGAGAGAGGAGCTAGAGCAAAGAATGATATAAGAGGAGAGAGAGAGCTACAGAGAGAGGAAGGGAGAGAGGGCGAAAGAGAGAGAGAGAAAAAGGAAAGTTTGAGTGAGAGAGGGAAGAGGAGAGAAGAGAGAGAGAGTGGGAGGATGGAAGAAACGAAATAATGAGAGAAGAGGGAGCAAGAGACAGAGTAAATGAGAGAGATAACAAAAAGTGAGAAAGCGAGAAGAAGGGAGTAAGCTAAGTTGGAAGAGGGAGGGAGGGACAGAAGGAGAGAGAGAGGGAAATTGAGAGAGAAGAGAGGAAGGAAAGAGGGAGATGAAGATAAGAGAGGCAGCAGGGGAGTGGGAGAGAGAGTGAGAGAGAGATAGAAAAAGGGTGAGAGAGAAAGAGTAAGAGTGAGAGTGAAATTTAATAGAGAGAGAAGCAGAGTAAAAGGGAGAGGGGAAAAGATATCGAGGAGTGAGAGAAGAAGTGAGAGGTAGTGAAAGAAATCAAGAGAGGGAGTAAGAGAGAATGTTTCACAGGTGGGGTGGTGAGAAAAAATCAAAGTAGAGAGACCTTTAGAATACAAAGTAAGAGAGAGACAACAAAGAGTGAGAAAGAGAGAGAGAGGGGAGTGAGAGAGATTTAAGTGAGAGGGAGTGATGAAGGGAGAGAGAGAGAGAGGAAGAGAGAAGAGAGTGGAGGAATATAGAGCAAGAGGGAATGAGTTGGGGAGGGAGAGAGGGAAAGGCCGAGGGCAAGGGCTGGAGACAGAGGGAGAGAAATAGAGAGACCGTGTGTGGAGAGAGGGGACAAGTGACAGAGAAGGGGAGGAGAGAGAGAGTAGGAGAGAGTAAGGAACATAGGAAGAGAGAGTGAGAGGATAGAGAAAAGAATGATGAAGAAAAGAAAGTGTAAAAGAGAGAATAAAGACCGAGAAAGAGAGAAGGAGGGAGTAAGTGAGAATGAAACTAAATAGAAAGAGGGCAAAAGAGGAGCGGGAGGGACAATGAGAGAGGCAATAAGACTGAGAAGAATGAGAGAGAAAGAGGAGAGGAGGATAATAATTTGGGAGAGAAGGACAAATAACAGAAGGCCGAGAGATATTTTGGGAGAGAGGTGTGATATATATCTATAAATTGTGTCTATAGAGGAAGAGAGAGAGGGAGGGAGAGTGAGAATGAGAGTTTCGGGAATGGGAGTAATAGAAAGAGTTAGGAGAAAAAGAAATAGAAGAGAGGGAGGAAAAAAAGCAAGAAGGAAATGTAGAATATGGAAGAGACAAAAAGAGAGCAAAAAGATCAGAAATGAAGGGATTTAAAAGAGAGATAAAGTGGGAGAAGGTATGAGGTCCCGAAAGAAAAGGAGGGAGGACGTCATGAAGAGCAGAGGGATAGAGAGAATGATAAAGAAAAAGAGAGACAGGGAGAAAGTGTGGCAGAGAGAGAAAGGATGGGAGGAAGAAGAAAGGATGGTGGTAGAGAGGGCGAAGGAGGGAGAAAGAAAGAGGGGGAAGAATTCATCGGGCGGGAGAGAGAGAGATTTATAAAGGGAAAGAAGAGAGAGGGAAGTTAGAGAGAGAAAATAAGTTCATGAAAGTTAGGGGAGGAGGGAGTGTGAGAGACACAAGAAGAGTCCAAGGAAGAGAAATAGAACGAGGAAAGAGAGAAAATGAAAGAGAGGGAAGCTGGATTAATAATGGAGAGTGTGACAGAGATAAAGATAGGAGAGTTCCTTTTATCTCTCTTTCTTTCTTTAATCCACCATGCTCTCTCTCGCATTCTCTATTTCTTCTATCTACCTTTCTTGTTCTTTGCTCTCTTCTTTGTTTCTCTTACCGTGTTTTTCTCTCAATTTATCCCTCATCGTTCTTCGTTCTCCCTCTCCCCTACTTTCTCTCTCATTCAATCCCACTCCCGCCTATCTCTCGCTCTTTCTATTCTACCTTCTTCCCTTATATCTCTCTCTTCTACCTCTCACTCACTATCTTTTGCTCTATCCTGCATGAGTATCTCTTCTCTCTCTATGTTTGCCTTACTCCCTCTCACTCCCCTCTCGCTCCCTCTTCAGTCCCTATCTTCACTCCCTATCTTGTTCTCTCTCCTTATTTCATCTCTCTTGTTATTTCATTGTTGACTTTTGCCCTCTCTCTGTCTCTCTCTCTCTTTCTCTCTTTCTCTATCTCCCTCTCTATCGTTTATTCACTCTTTCAATCCCTATATTTTCGCTCTCTCTCACACTCTCTCTCCCTAACACACACACTTTCAAATTTCTCTACATCTGTTCTCTCCCTCATATCCATCTCCTTATTTATTATTTTCCCTCATACATCTCTCTTCCTCCCTGTCCCTCCTCTTTAAATCTTCTCCCTACCTCTTTCACCCTCTCTCCCTATTCACTCCTCCCTCTGTCTCTCTCTCTTCTCGCACTCACTCATTCACTCCTTTTTTCCTTCCTATCTTTCTCTATCACTATCTCTCACTTTCTCTTTCTTACTCTTCTATCATTTTCACTTTTCTCTACCCACCACCCTCTCCCTCTCGCGCTCCCTCCCTTTTCCCTCACTGCCTTTCACTCTATTTCTCTCTCACACTCTCTAGAAACAAAAGATAATGAGAAAGATAGAGAGATAGGTTGAGAGTGAGAGTGACACAGAGATGATGAGAGGGACTTGGAGAGAAAGAGTGAGGGAACAAGAGAAAGTGAGAGTGTGTGTGAGAGAGTAATGGAAGAGAGAATAATAGAAGAGAGCAAGGAAGATAGAGAAATAGTGAAAAATAAAGAGAGGGAGGGAGAGAGAGATTGAAGAGAGAGGGAATGAGAGAAAATGAGAGATAGAGATAGAAATAGAGAGAGAAGTGAGTTTGAAGGAAGATAGAGCAAGAGAGAATGACCTAGAGGAAAAGAGGGAGAGAGAAATTGAGAATGAGTGAGAGAGAGAGGTAGGGGAGATAGAGTGAGCAAGTGAGAGAGGGAGATGGAGAGGATGAGAGGGAGAGAGAGACAGAGGAAGGGAGAGAAGGAAAGCGGGAGAGACGAGAGAGTGCCTTTGTGTGAGAGAGAGTGAGAGAGAGAAGAGAGTGTGGGAGATAGTTAGAGAGAGAGAGCCAAAGAGGAAGAGCGAGATAGAGTGGGAAATCGATGGAGTGAAAGGGTAAGAGGAGAGGAGAATAGAGTAACATAAGAGAGTGAGAAAGGGAGAGTGAGGGAGTAAGAGTGAGATTTAAATTGAATAAAGGGCTATAGGGAGTAGATAAAAAATTGAATAAAAGGACAGAGGGAGTAGATAGAAAAGTGAGGCTAAGGGAAAGAATGGCAAGAGAGAGGGAAGGAGAGAGAGAGAGAGAGAATGGGAGAAAGTACAAGAGAGAAGAAGCGAGAAAGGAAGAGTAAGAGTGAAAGAGGAGCAAGAGAGAGGAGAAGTGAAATTTTTAGAGTAATAAGGGTTTAGATTCAGAGAGAGCGAGAGAACATATTGATAAATTGGTTAATAGAAAGATAGAGATAGAAACATGAGATAAAGGGGGAAAGAGAGAAAATAACGTAGCGAGAAAGAAATGGTGAGTGTGGGAAAAGAGAGCGAGGGATATCAAGAAAGAGAGCTTAAGAGATTGAGCTACAGAAAGCGTTATAATGTATGAGTTTGAAAGAAAGGGAGAGAGGAAGAGTGATAGTGAAATTGAAGAGAGAGGGGAAGGGAGAAAGAGAGAGCAAGCACGAGAGTGAATAAGAGAGAGGGTGAGTGAAATCATGAGGAAAGAGAGGCGAGAAAGTAAAAGTGCGAGTGAAATTGAAAAGAAGAGAAGGGAAAAAAAGGGAGACAAAGTGCGAGAGAAAAAAAGAATAGAGTGAGGAAAAAGAGAGTGACAGAGAGAGAGGTAGATGAAGAGAGAGAGAGATGTTAGAGAAATAGATGAGAGAGAAAAGGAGGGAGGGAGGCAGAGGGAGAAATGTAGGATAGAATGAGAAACAATGAGAAAGAGATGAAAGTGCATGATTGAAGAAGAGATGAAAGAGAACTAAGAAAGAAAGGAAGTGAGAGAGAAATGAGAGATAAAGAGCAAGAGAGTGAGTGAGGGAGTGAGAGAGAAAGATAAATTAAGAAAGTGGAAGAGACTGAGTAGAAGAGTGAGGTAAAAATAGTGAGATATATGGAGAGAGGAGAGAGGGAGGAAGGAAGAAAGAGGGAGAGGGAGAGAGAGAAGAGGCAAAGAAAAAGACAGAGAGAGCTGAGAGTAAGATTGAAAGAGAGAAAAGTAGGGAGGGAGGGAGGGCAAGAAAGAGTGCGGAATATAGTGAGAGAAAGAAAGAGAGTGAATAAGTGAGAGAACAAAAGACAGAGAAAGGGAGGTATTATAGAGAGAGAGCATGAGTGGTAAAGAGAAAGAAATAGAGAGATAGAGGAAGGCCGTGAGAATGATTGATGAGAGAGCGAGCAAGAAAGAGAGAGAAGGGGAGAGTGGGAGAGAGGGAGAGCAAAAGAATGGATGATAAAGTGTGAAAGAGAGGAGTGGTAAAGGGAGAGAGGGGGAGAAAGTGCGACAGAGATAGAGAGAGATATAGGAAAGCGTGAGTGAGGGAGGGAGTGAGGGAGGGGAGAGAGAGGAGAGAGTAGGAGGACGAACGAAGAGCAATAGTAGATAAGAGGGAACAACAGTACACAGAGTAAGTGAGATAGAGTTATCAATGAGTGAGAAAGAGAGAAGAAGGGAGTGAGCTAAGCTAAAGAGAAGGAGAGAGAAATAGAAGGATAGAGAGAGTGAGAGATAAATTGGAAGAAAAGAGAGTGAGAGAAAGAGGGAGATGGAGATAGAGAGGTGGAGTGAGGGGAGAGAGAGACAGAGAAAGGAGAGGGTGAGAAATCGGAGTAAGAGTGATAGTGAAATTTAATAGAGGGAGAGAGAGTGAGGGAGATGAGAGTGTGAAGGAATAAATTGAGAGAGTAAGAGTAAGGGAAAGAGGGGGTAGGGAATGAGATTTAGTGGGAGAGAGATGGGGGGATGAATTGGAAGAGAGTGAGAAAGGGAGGGGGAGAGTGTGCGAGAAAGAGAAAAAAGAGCACGATGGAGAGAGGGAGAGAGGGATGGAAGCAAGAGAGTGGAGAGAGAGCGAAAGAAAGATTGATAGGAGAGAGAGGAAAGAGAGCAATAGAAGAGAGAATAAGTGAGAGAAATGCTCATGGAGCGAGACAAAGAGAGGGAATGAGGCATTAAGAGTGATAGTGCAACTGAAGAGAGATGAAGAGGGAGCAAGGGAGTGTCAAAAGGGAGACAGAAGAGAGTGAGAGAGTGATAAAGAAATCCACTATCCATTTTACTTCAAGCAATACATGGAGCATCTCGGTTCGAATCCAAGTGGCGGCATAAATATCAATTCATGTTAATACTAAACATATAATACCGGGTTCGAAAATCCCAAGTTTTTTATGAAAACCTGATCTAATTGTAGAGATGGAATAGAGAGTGAGAGAGGGTGAAAGAGGGAGTGAGAAATAGAGATAAGAGGAGGTAGTGGGAGGGTCTAAAGAGAGAGCGGGAATGAGAAAGAAAGGGAGGGTGAAAGGGAGAGAAAATGAGAAGAGAGACTGAGGGAAGATCAAGTAAAAGTAAGTGAGTGAGGGCAAAAAGAGAGGGAGAACAGGAGAATCATAAGAGAAAGAGGGACCAAAGGAGAGAGGGAGATGGAGAGGGAAAAAGAGAGGGAGGGAGAGAATAGAGAGATTGAGAAAGGGAGGGTTCGAAGCAAGGGAGCGAGACAGGAGAGAGAGTGAGGAATTAAGTGATAGAAATGTAAGAGGAAAGAGAGAAGAGAGAGAGCAATAAAGGTGAGTTTAAAGAAAAGTATAAGATAGAAAAAAAATAGAGATTGAGAAAGAGAGAGAGTGAGAGAAAATAATAGAGAATGTGATAGAGAGAAGAGTAAAAAAAGGAGCGAGGGGGGAGTTAGGAGAGAGTGGGAGAGAAAGAATAAGATCGTAAGAGACAGTGAGATAGAGAGCGAGAAATTGAGCTAAAGAAGGTAAGAAGGAGAGTGATTGAGAGAGTGTGAGAGAGTGTATGAGTGCGTGAGATGGAGAGAGAAGACTGAGCTATATAAACAAGAACAAGAGAGGGCATGTTTGGGTAGTGAGAAAGATAGAGGGAGAGAGTGAGACTTGATAAAGAGAAGAAGTGTGAAAGAGTCAAAGCGATCTGGAGAGAAAGAGGAAAATAAAGAATATAAGAGAGGAAATGAGAGTGAGGGACAAGAAAGAGAAAAGATAAATAGGGTGGGAAGGGAGAGAGAGTGTGAGGGAGGGATTAAGGGAGAAGAAAGAGATATAGAGAGTGAGAGAGGGAGCAAGAGAGAAATATAGATAGGGAGGGATAGAGTGAGAACAAGATTAAGGAAAGAGAGTGGGAGAAGGGGTGACAATGAGAGGGAGAGAGAAAGAGAGAGATAATTGTGAGAGAAAGTGAGAAATAATGAGAGAGAGAGGAGAGAGATAAGTGTGAGAGAAAGTGAGAAATAATGAGTGAGAGATAGTGTGTTTGAGGGATAGGATAAAAAAGATTAAGCAAAGAGAGAAGAGAGAGTGAATGAAGAGAGAGCAAGAGAGAGAAGAGCAAGAGAGTGAGAAAGAAAGATAAAATAGAGAGTTAGAGAGAGAGGTTAAGAGTGAGAAAGAGAGAGATAGAGGAGTGAGAGAGATTGAAGAGTTAATGATTAAGATAGAGAGAGATTGTAAGAGGCAAATAGTGAGAGAAAGTAATAGACAAAAAAGAGAGCAATAGAGGGTTAGTGAGAGGGATAGAGGGAAGGAAAGCAAGAGAATGAGTGAGAGAGACAATGAGAGAGGGAGTGAGGGGGATGCAGACATAGAGGGAGAAGTGAGAGAGAGTACGAAAGAGAGAGGGGGAGAGAGAGAAAGAGGGAGACATAAAGAGGGAAGGAGGAAAGTGAGAGATGGAGAGAGAGTTGGGGATATATAGTGAAAGGGTGAAAGGAATGAGAAAGAATAGAGACAAATAAAAGATAGATTAGGAGAGAGAGAAAGATAAGAGAAGATTAAGATAAAGGGACGGGCTGTGAGTGAGAGTGATATAGAGATGAAGAGAGGGACTAGGAGAGAAAGAGAGATAGAGAGAACACGAGAAAGAGAGAGTGTGTGTGCGAGTGTGAGAAATGGAAGAGAGATTAATAGAAGAGAGAGCAAGAGCGATAGAGAATAAAAAGTGAGAAATAGAGAAATAAGAAGGGAAGAGTTGTGAGAGAAGAGAGAACAAGAGGAAATGGAAGAGCAAGAAAGAAAGTGAGGAAGGTAAAATGGGAGAGATGAGAGAGTGAATGTGTGTGAGAAAGGGGGAAAGAAAAGAGTGTGAGATAGTGGGAGGTTGAGGGGCAGAGAGAATGCGAAAGATAGAAAGCAAGATAGAGTGGGGGATAGACAAAGAGAAAGAGTAAGAGGAGAGGAGAACAGAATAACTAAAGAGAGAGCGGGAGAAAAAGTGAGAATAAAAAGTGAGAAATAGAGAGGGAGGGAGTAAGAGTGAGAATTAAACTAACTAAAGGAACAAAGGGAACAAGAAATAGAGAAAAATTATACAGAAAAGTGAGGGCAGGGGAAGGAAGTGCAAGAGAGAGGAAAAGAGAAAGGGAGGATGAGAGAGAGTGCAAAAGAGAAGAAGAGAGAATGAAAGAGCAATAGTGAAAGAGGATTATGAGAGAGGGTTCGTGAGAAGGAAAGAGTAATAGAGGGTTATATTGAGAGAGAGTGAGAGAATAAATAGATAAATTGGTAGGTAGAGAAAGAGATTAGACCATGAGATAGAGTGGGAGAGAGAGAAAATAAACTAGCGGGAAAGAAATGGGGAGTGCGGGAAAAGAGAACGAGAGAGATTGAGAGAGAGAGCTTAAGAGATGGAGCTAAGAAACTGTGAGAATGTATGGCTTTGAGAGAAAGGGAGAGAGGGGGAGGAAGAGTGACAGTGAAATTGAAGAGGGAATGAGGAAGGGAGAAAGGGTGAGAGAAAGCATCAGAGATAAAGAGAGAGAGGTGAGAGTAATCATGAGGAAAGAGAGAGAGAGGGAGATAGTAAGAGTGAGAGTGAAATTAAAGAGAAAGAGATTATAAAGAATGAAAGATGAGTGCGAGAGAGAAATAGAGAGAAAAGAGAGTGAGGAAAAAGTGAGCAAGAGAGAGAATGAGAGAGTGAGACAGATAGAGATGGATAGAGTGCATGTGAGAGAATAGACGAGAGAGAAAGAGGGGAGGGAGTCAATAGGGAGAGAGGGAGCTTGGGAGAGAAATGTAGTATAAAGTGAGAAACAATGAGAAAGAGATGAAAGTTCTAGATTAAAAAAGACATAAAAGGATTAAGAGAAAGTGAAGAAGCAAGAGAGAATTAAGAGATAAAGAGCAAGAGATTGAGTGAGGGAGAGAGGGAAAGTTATATAAAGGTAGTGGGAGACAGTGAGGTAAACAGAGTGAGATATACTGAGAGAAAAGGAGAGAAGGAGAGTGGGAGTGAAAGAGGGAGAGGGAGAGAGAAAGTGATGTGTGAAATAAGGTGAGAAATAACGAGTGATAGAAAAGGCAGAGAGAGAAAGAGAGAGCTGAGAGTGGGATTGAAAGAGAGAATAGGGAGAGAGGGAGAGCGGGAAAGAGTGAGGGACGGAGTGAGAGAGAGAGCAAAAAACTAAGAAAGTGAGATATAATAGAGCGTGTGAGAGACAACATGAGTGGGAGTGAGGAAGAAATAGAGAGATGAGGGAGGCCATGAGAAAGATTAAAGAGAGAGAGGGAGCAAGAGAGGGAGAGAGAGTGTAAAAGAGAAATAGTAGTGTTGGATGATAGAGCAAGGGAGAGTGAACGAGAAGGGGGAGAGGGAGAGCAAAAGAGTGGATGATAAAGAGAGAGGAGTTATATGGGGAGAGAGGTGAGGGAAAGAGGGAGAGAAAGTTCTAGAGAGATTGAGGAAATCTTAACTGAGAGAGGGAGGGGAGAGAGGAGAGAGAGTGGGAGTATGGACGAAGAGAAATAATGAGAGAAGAGAGAGCAACAGTACAGAGTATAAGTGAGAGAAATAATAAAGAGTGAGAAAGAGAGATGAAGGGAGTGAGCTAAGTTGAAGAGAGGGAGGGAGCAATAGAAGGAGAGAGTGAATGAGAGAGAAATTGAGAAATATGAGAGTGAGAGAAAGAGGGAGATGGAGATATAGAGATAGAGTAAGGGGAGAGAGAGTGAGAGAGAAAGGGACAAAAAAATGAGGGAGAGAAAGAGAAGAAAAGTAAATGAAATTTAATAGAGAGAAGGAGAGAAAAAGAGAGAGTGAAGAGATATTATGGGAGGAGAGAGGAAGTGAGATGGAGTGAAAGAAAGCAATTAGAGAAACAAAATGTAATAAAGCATAAAAAGAGAAAATAGTGAGAGAGGGAGAGAGTGAGAAATTGAGAGATTGATAGAAGGGAGTCAAAAGGATGGAAGACCATGGGAGTGAGAGAGGAAGGGAGAGTGAGCGAGAAGATAGAGTGAGAGAGAGGGGTAGAGAATGAGAATTAGTGGTTGAGAGAGGAGATGAATTGGAAGAGAGTGAGAGGAAGAGAGGGGGAGAGTGTGTGGGAGAGAAAGAAGAGAGAGAGAGAGTGGGAGGGAAGGAAGCAAGAGAGTGGGTGAGAAAGAAAGAGAAAGAATGAGAGAGTAGCAGTACAGAAGAAGGGAGTGAGCTAAGTTCAAGAGAGGGATGGAGTGACAGAAGGAGAGAGAGAATGGGAGAGAAATTGAGAGATATGAGAGTGACAGAAAGAGGGCAATGGAGATAGAGATGTAGAGTGAGGGGGAGAGAGAGTGAGAGAGAGAAAGGGACAAAAAAAGATGAGAGAAAGTGAGGATGAGAGAGTGAAATTTAATAGAGAGAAGGAGAATGAAGAGATATTGTGGAAAGAGAGTGGAAGTGAGAGGGAGTGAAAGAAAGCAATAGAGAAACAGAAAGTGAAAAAGCATAAAAGGATAAAATAGTGAGAGAGGGAGAAAGTGAGAAAGAAAGAGATTGACGAAGGGAGTCAGAAGGATGGAAGAGAGTGGGAGTGAGAAGGCAAGGGAGAGTGAGAGAGAAGAAAGAGTGAGAGAGAGGAGGGTAGAGAATGAGAATTAGTGGGAGAGAGAGGGGATGAATTGGATGAGAGTGAGAGGAAGAGAGGGTGAGAGTGTGTGAGAGAGAAAGGAGAGAGGGAGGGAGGGAATGAAGCAAGAGAGTAATGAGAGAGGGAGAGAAAGAATGAGTGAAGATAGAGGAGAGCGAGCAATAGAAGAGAGAGTTTGTGAGAGATAGTGAACATGTAGCGAGAAAGCAAGAGGGAATGAGGGATTATGAGTGAGAGTGAAATTGAAGAGAGAGGAAGAGGGTGCAAGAAAGGAAGAGAGTGTGAGAGAGAAATAGACAGAGGAGAGAGTGGGGGACAAGAGAGTGGAAGAGAGGAAAAGAGTGACGGAGAGAGAAAGGTAGAGTGTTAGAAAGAGAGTGATATAGAGAGGGAGTGAGAGAGACTGAAGAGTGAAAAACTGACGATGAGATTATGAGAGACAAATAGAGTGAGAAAAGAGATTTAGAAAAAATAGTGCTAGAGAGGGTTGGTGAGAGGGATAGAGGGATGGAGAGCAAGGGAATTAGTGAGACAGAGATCAAGAAAGAGAGAGAGTGAAGGGATGAAGAGAGAGTTTGTGTGAAAGAGAGGTGAGAGAGAGAGAATGAGGGAGACATAAAGAGTGAAGGAAAGTGAGAGAGGAGAGAAAGAGTTAGGGATATGTGGAGAAAAAGGGAGAAATGAATGTTGAAGAAGAGAGACAAATAAACACGGATTAGGAGAGAGAAAAACAATAGAGAATGAGAAAGATAGAGGGACAAGGTAAGAGTGAAAGTAATACAAAGATGAAGAGAGGACTGCGAGAAAAAGAGAAACTTCGGGAACAGGAGGAAGAGAGAGAGTGTGTGTGATTGAGTGATAATAATGGAAGATAGAAAAAGAGAAGAGCGAGAAAGAAAGAGAATAAATAATGAAAAATAGAGAGAGAAGCAGGGAGAGAGATTGAAAAATGAGAGAGAAGGTGAGATAGAGAGAGAAATAGAGAGAGAAGAGAGTGTGAAGGAAGATAGAGCAAGAGAGAATGACCTAGAGAAAAAGAGGGAGAGAGAATTGAGAATGAGTGAGAGACAGGGAGGGGGAGATAGAGTGAGCAAGTGAGAGAGGGAGATGGAGAGGATGAGAGGGAGAGAGAGACGGAGGAAGGAGGGAGGGCGGGAGAGAGATTGAGAGGAAAGAGGGAGGGAGGGATGTAAGAGAGAGAGTGTGTGGGGAATAGAGGAGGAGAAAGAGTGAGAAGAGAGAGGAAGTGGTAGCAATAGAAAAGATAGTAAGAGCGAGAAAGAGAGTGAGTGAGAAGGAGAGGGAAAGAGTAGACGAGTGAGTGAAATTGAGGAGAAAGAGAGGGAGGAATAGAGAGAGAGAGAGAGAGAGAGTGAGAGTAATAGAGAAATCAAGAGAGTAGAGGTGTGAGGGAAGAGAGAATAAGAGGAAAAGGAAAAGCAAGAGAGAAAGCAAGAGAAGGAATACAGGAGAGATGAGAGAGTGATTTGTGTGAGAGAGAGTGAGAGAGAGAAGAGAGTGGGAGATAGTGGGAGAGAGAGCCAGAGAGGGAGAGCGCGATAGAGTGGGGAACCGATGAAGTGAAAGAGTAAGAGGAGAGAAGAATAGAGTAACATAAGAGAGTGAGGGAATTGGGAGTGAGAAAGAGAGAGTGAGGGAGTAAGAGTGAGATTTAAATTGAATAAAGGGCCATAAGGAGTAGATAGAAAATAGAATAAAGGGATAGAGGGAGTAGATAGAAAATTAAGGCTAAGGGAAAGAATAACAAGAGAGAGGACAAGAGAGAGAGAGAGAGAGAATGGGAGAAAGTACAAGAGAGAAGAAGCGAGAACGGAAGAGAAAGTGTGAAAGAGGAGCAGGAGAGAGGGGGAGTGAAAATTTGAGAGTAATAAAGGTTTAGATTGAGAGAGAGCGAGAGAATAGATTGATAAATTGGTTGATAGGGAGATAGGGATAGAAACACGAGATAAAAGGGGAAAGAGAGAAAACAATATAGCGAGAAAGAAATGGAGAGTGTGGGAAAAAAGAGCGAGAGAGATCAAGTAAGAGAGCTTAAGAGAATGAGCTACAGAAAGTGTTATAATGTATGGGTTTGAAACAAAGGGAGAGAGGGGGAGGGAGGAAGAGTGACGGTGAAATTGAAGAGAGAGAGGAAGGGAGAAAGAGATAGAAAGCACGAGAGTGAAAGAGAGAGAGGGTGAGTTCAATCATGAGGAAAGAGAGATGGGAGAAAGTAAAAGTGTGAGTGAAATTGAAGAGAAGAGAAAGAAAGGGAGACAGAGTGCGAGAGAGAAAATGAGAGAATAGAGTGAGGAAAAAGAGAGCGACAGAGAGAGAGGGAGATGAAGTGAGAGATAGATGTTAGAGAAATAGATGAGAGAGAAAGGGAGGGAAGGAGGGAGGGAGGCTGAGGGAGAAATGTAGGATAGAGTGAGAAACAATGAGAAAGCGATGAAAGTGCATGATTGAAAAAGAGATGAAAGAGAACCAAGAAAGTGAGGAAGTGAGAGAGAAATGAGAGATAAAGTGCAAGAGAGTGAGCGAGGGAGTGAGAGAGAAAGATTACTTAAGAAAGTGGAAGACACTGAGTAGAGGAGTGAGGTAAAGAGAGTGAGATATATGGAGAGAGGAGAGAGAGAGGAAGGGAGCAAGTGGGAGAAGAGGAAGAGATGTGTGAGAGGAGGTGAGAAATAATGAGAGAGAGAAGAAGTAAAGAAAAAGACAGAGAGAGCTGAGAGTAGGATTGACAGACAGAGAAGTAGGGAGAGAGGGAGAGCAAAAAAGAGTGCGGAATATAGTAAGAGAAAGAAAGACAATAAGGGCAACATAAGAGAGAGAGCAAAAGACAGACAAAAGGAAGGTATAATAGAGAGAGAGAGCATGAGTAGTAAAGAGAAAGGAATAGAGAGATAGAGGGAGGCCGTGAGAAAGATTGATGAGAGATAGGGAGCAAGAGAGGGAGCAAGAGAGGGAGAGAAGGGTAGAGAGGGAGAGCAAGAGAGAGTGAGAAGGGGAGAGAGGAAGAGCAAAAGAATGGATGATAAAGAGTGAGAGAGAGGAGTTGTAAAGGGAAAGAGGGGGAGAAAGTGCGACAAAGATAGAGAGAGATATAGGAAAGCATGAGTCAGAGAGGAGAGATAAGAGAGAGTAGGAGGATGGACGAAGAGCAATAGTAGAGAAGAGGGAGCAGCAGTACACAGAGTTAGTGAGAGAGAGTTAACAATGAATGAGAAAAAGAGGAGGGAGTGAGCTAAGATAAAGAGAAGGAGAGAGAAATATAAGGATAGAGAGAGTGAGAGAGAAATTGGAAGAAAAGAGTGTAAGAGAAAGAGGGAGATGGAGATAGAGAGGTGGAGTGAGGGGGAGAGAGAGAGACAAAAAAATGGGTGAGAAAGAGGAGTAAGATAGAGAAATTTAATAGAGGGAGAGAGAGTGAGGTAGATGAGAGAGTGAAGAAAAAAATAGAGAGAATGAGAGAAAGGGAGAGAAGGGGGTAGGGAATGAGATTTAGTAGGAGAGAGATGGGGGGATGAATTGGAAGAGATTGAGAAAGAGATGGGGAGAGTGTGTGAGAAAGAGAAAGAAGAGTGCAAGGGAGAGAGGGAGAGAGAGATGGCAGCAAGAGAGTGGAGAGAGAGTGAAAGAAAGATTGATAGGAGAGAGAGGAAAGAGAGCAATAGAAGAGAGAATAAGTGAGAGAAATGATCATGGAGCGAGACAAAAAGAGGGAATGAGGCATTAAGAGTGAGAGTGCAACTGAAAAGAGACAAAGAGGGAGCATCAAAAGAGAGACAGAAGAGAGAGTGAGAGAGTGATAAACAAATCAACAATTTGTTTTACGTCAAGAATTACTTGGAGCATCTTGGTTCGAGTCCAAGTGACGGCATAATTATTAATTCATGTTAATACTAAAGATACAATATTGGGATTGAAAATCCCAAGTTTTTCTATGAAGAGCTGATCTAATTGTAGAGATGGAATAGAGAGTGAGAGAGAGTGAAAGAGGGAGTGAGAAATAGAGATAGGAGGAGGTAGTGGGAGGGTCTAAAGAGAGAGCAGGAATGAGAAAGAAAGGGAGAGTGAAAGGGAGAGAGAGTAAGAAGAGTGACTGAGGGAAGATGAAGTAAAAGTAAGTGAGAGAAGGAATGAAAGTGAGGGAGAACAGGAGAATGAAAAGAGAGAGGGACCAAGGGAGAGAGGGATATGAAGAGGGTTAACGGGAGGGAGGGAGACAATAGAGAGAATGAGAGAGGGAGGGTTGGAAGCAAGCGAGTGAGACAGGAGAGAGAGTGAGGAATTGAGTGATAGAAATGTAATAGGAATGAGAGAAGAGATAAAGAGCAACAAAGGAGAGTGTAAAAAAGAGTATAAGTTAGAAAAAGAAAATAGAGATTGAGAAAGAGAGAGAGTGAGAGAAAATAATAGAGAATGGGATAGAGAGAAGAGTAAATAATGGAACGAGGGGGGGTAGAGAGGAGAGAGTGGGAGAGAAAGAATAAGATCATAAGAGAGAGTGAGATAGAGAGCGAGAAATGGAGATAAAGAGGGTGAGAAGGAAAGTGATTGAGAGAAAGTGAGAGTGTATGAGTGTGTGAGATGGAATGAGAAGAGTGAGCTACATAAGCAAGAACTAGAGAGAGTATGTTTGGGGGAGTGAGAAAGATAGAGGGAGAGAGTGAGACCTGATAAAGAGAACAAGAGTAAAAGAGTCAAAGCGAACTTGAGAGAAAGAGGAAAATTAATAATATAAGAGAGGAAATGAGATTGAGGGACACTAGAGAAAAAAGATAAATAGTGTGGGAAGGGAGAGAGAGTGTGAGGGAGCGATTAAGGGAAAAAAAGAAATATAGAGAGTGAGAGAATGAAATAGAGAGTGAGGGAGGGAGTAAGAGAGAAATATAGATAGAGAGGGATAGAGCGAGAATAAGAGTAAGGAAAGAGAGTGTTAGAAAGGGGTGACAATGAGAGGGAGAGAGAAAGAGAGAGATAAGTGTGAGAGAAAGTGAGAAACAATGAGTGAGAGATAGTGTGTGTGAGGGATAGGGTAGAAAAAGATTAAGCAAAGAGAGAAGAGAGAGTGAAGGAAGAGAGTGCAAGAGAGAGAGAGCTAGTAAGTGAGAAAGAAAGATAGAATAGAGAGTTAGAGAGAGAGAAGTCGAGAGAGAGAAAGCGGTAGATGGAGAGGAGTGAGAGAGATTAGTGAAAGATTGAGATTGAGAGATTGTATAAGGCAAATAGTAAGAGAAAGTAAATGTCAAAAAATAGAGCAATAGAGGGTTAGTGAGAGGGACAGAGGGAAGGAGAGCAAGAGAATGAGTGAGAGAGAAAATGAGAGAGATAGAGAGCGAGGGGGATGCATACATAGAGGGAGAAGTGAGAGAGCGTGCGGAAGAGAGAGGGGGAGCGAGAGAAAGAGGGAGATATAAAGAGGGAAGGAGGTAAGTGAGAGATGGAGAGAGAGAGTTAGGGATATATAGAGAGAAAGGGTGAAAGGAATGAGAAAGAAAAGAGACAAATAAAAGACAGATTAGGAGAGATAGAGAAAGAATAGAGAAATATTAAGATAGAGGGACGGTCTATGAGTGAGAGTGATATAGAGATGAAGAGAGGGACTGGGAGGGAAAGAGAGATAGAGAGAACACGAGGAAGAGAGAGAGTGTGTGTGTGAGTGTGAGAAATGGAAGAGAGATTAATAGAAGAGAGAGCAAGAGTGATAGAGAATAAAAAGTGAGAAGTAGAGAAAAAAAGAGTAGACTGGTGAGGGAAGAGAGAACAAGAAGAAATGGAAGAGCAGGAGAGAAAGTGGGGAAGGCAAAGAGGGAGTAAGAGTTAGAATTAAACTAACTAAAAGAATAAAGGGACCAATAAATAGAGACAAAATTATACAAAAAGTGAGGCAGGGGAAGCAAGTGCAAGGTAGAGGGAGGAAGAGAGAGAGTGAAAGAGAGAAGAAGAGAAAATGAAAGAGAAATAGTGAAAGAAGAGTATGTGAGAGGGGCGTGAGAAGGAGAGAGTAATAAAGGTTATGTTGAGAGAGGCCGAGAGAATAAATAGATAAATTGTTAGGTAGTGAAAGGGAATATAACATGAGATAGACTGGGAGAGAGAAAATAAAATAGCGAGAAAGAAATGGGGAGTGCAGGAAAAGAGAACAAGAGAGATTGAGAAAGAGAGCTTAAGAAATGGAGCTAAGAAAGTGTGAGAATGTATGGCTTGGATAGAAAGGGAGAGAAGGGGAGAACGAGTGATAGTGAAATTGAAGATAGAATGAGGAAGGGAGAAAGGCTAAGAGAAAGCACGAAACATAAAGAGAGAGAGGGTGAGAGTAAGCATGAGGAAAGAGAGAGAGAGGAGAGAGGGAGAAAGTAAGAGTGAGAGTGAAATGAAAGAGAAAGAGATGAGAAAGAAAGGAAGACAGAGTGCGAGAGGGAAACAAAGAAAAAAGAGAGTGAGGAAAAAGTGAGCAAGAGAGAGAGTAAGAGAGTGAGACAGATATATTGCATTTGAGAGAATAGGCGAGAGAGAAAAGGGGGATTCAAATAGGAAGGGAGAGAGCTTGGGAGAGAAATGTAGTATAATGTGAGAAACAATGAGAAAGAGATGAAAGTGCTAGATTGAAGAAGAGATAAATGGAATCAGAGAAAGTGAAGAAGTGAGAATTAAGAGATAAAGAGCAAGAGTGGAAAGTTATATAAAGGAAGTGGGAGAGTGAGGTAAACAGAGTGAGATATACTAAGAGAAAAGGAGAGAGGGAGAGTGGGAGTGAAAGAGGGAGGGGAGAGAGAAAGAGATGTCTGAGAGAAGGTGAGAAATAATGAGAGATAGAAAAGGCAGAGAGAGAAAGAGAGTGCTGAGAGTGAGATTGAAAGAGGGAATGAGGAGAGAGGGAGAGAGGGAAAGAGTGAGGGATGGAGTGAGAGAGAGAGCAAAAAACTGAGAAAGAGAGATATAATAGAGTGTGTGAGAGACAGCATGAGTGGGAGTGAGAAAGAAATAGAGAGATGAGGGAGGCACCGAGAAAGATTGAAGTGAGAGAGGGAGCAAGAGAGGGAGAGAGAGTGTGAAAGAGAAATTGCAGTGTTGGATGATAGAGCAAGGGAGAGTGAACCAGATGGGGAGGGACAGGAAGAGCACAAAAGTGGATGATAAAAAGTGAGAGAGGAGTTGTATGGGGAGAAAGGGAGAGGAAAAGAGGGAGAGAAAGTGCTAGAGAGAGATAGAGGAAAGCTTAACTGAGAGAGGGAAGGAGAGAGGGGAGAGAGGAGAGAGGAGAGAGAGTGCGAGTATGGACGAAGAGAAATAATGAGAGAAGAGAGAGGAGCAGTACAGAGAGTAAGTGAGAGAGAGATAACAAAGAGTGAGAAAGAGAGTAGAAGGGAGTGAGCTATGTTGAAGAGAGGGAGGGAGAGATAGAAGGAGAGAGTGCATGAGAGAAATTGGGAGATATGAGAGTGAGAGAAAGAGGGAGATGAAGATATAGAGGTAGTAGAGTAAGGGGAGAGAGAGTGAGAGAGAGAAAAGGACAGAAATACGAGGGAGAAAAAGAGAGGAAAAGTAAATGAAATTTAATAGAGAGAATGGCAGAAAAAGAGAGAGTGAAGAGAATGTGGGAAGAGAGAGGAAGTGAGAGGGAGTGAAAGAAAGCAATAGAGAAAAAAATAATAAAGCATAAAAAGAGAAAATAGTGAGGGAGGGAGTGAGAAATAGAGAGATTGACGGAAGGGAGTCAGAAGGATGGAAGATAGTGGGAGTGAGACAGGAAGGGAGAGCGAGAGAGAAGATAGAGTGAGAGAGAGTTGGGGTAGAGAATGAGAATTATTGGGAGAGAGGGGAGAGGGGGAGAGTGTGTGAGAGAGAAAGAAGAAAGACAGAGGGAGGGAAGGAAGCAATAGAGTAGGTGAGAAAGGGAGAGAAAGATGAGAGAGCAGTGAGAGAGAGATAACAAAGAGTGAGAAAGAGAGAAGAAGGGAGTGAGCTAAATTGAAGAGAGGGAGGGAGCGACAGAAGGAGAGAGAAAATGAGAGAAGAATCGAGAGATATGAGAGTGACAGAAAGAGGGGGATGGAGATAGAGAGGTAGAGTGAGGGGAGAGAGAGCGAGAGAGAGAAAGAGAGGAAGAGTGAGTGAAATTTAATAGAGAGAAGGAGAGAGAAAGAGAGAGTGAAAATATATTGTGGGAAGAGAGCGGAAGTGAGAGGGAGTGAAAGAAAGCAATAGAGGAACAGAAAGTGATAAAGCATAAAATGAGAAAATAGTGAGGGAGGGAGAAAGTGAGAAAGAAAGATATTGACGAAGGGAATCAGAAGGATGGAAGAGGGTGGGAGTGAGAGGGGAAGGGTGAGTGAGAGAGAAGAAAGAGTGATAGTGAGAAGGGGGTAGAGAATTAGAATTAGTGGGAGAGAGAAGGAATGAACTGGAAGAGAGTGAGAGGAAGAGAGGGCAAGAGTGTGTGAGAGAGAAAGAAGAGAGAGAGGGAGAGAGGGAGGGAGGGAGGGAAGCAAGAGAGTGGGTGAGAGAGGGAGGGAAAGAATGAGTGGACAGAGAGAGTAGAGCAAGCAATAGAAGAAAGATTGTGTGAGAGAGAGTGAACATGGAGCGAGAAAGCGAGAGGGAATGAGGGATTATGAGTGAGAGTAAAATTGAAGAGAGCGGAAGAGGGTGCAAGAAAGGAAGAGAGTGTGAGAGAGAAATAGATAGAGGAGAGAGTGGGGGACAAGAGAGTGGAAGAGAGGGAAAGAGCGACAGAGAGAGAGAGGTAGAGAGTAAGAAAGAGAGTGATATAGAGTGGGAGTGAGAGATTGAAGAGTGAAAGACTGCCGGTGAGATTATGAGAAACAAATAGAGAGAGAAAAGAGATTTAGAGAAAGATAGTGCAAGAAAGGGTTGGTGAGAGGGACAGAGGGATGGAGAGCAAGGGAATTAGTGAGAGAGAAATCAAGAAAGTGAGAGAGCGAAGGGGATGCAGAGGTAGAGAGAGAGAGTGTGTGAAAGAAAGGTGGGAGAGAGAGAATGAGGGAGACATAAAGAGTGTGAGAGGGAGGAAAGAGAGTTGGGGGTATGTGGGGAAAAAGGGAGAAATGAATGATGGAGAAGAGATACAAATAAACACAGATTAGGAGAGAGAGAAATAAAGAACGAGAAAGATAGAGGGACGGGTTAAGAGTGAAAGTAATATAGAGATGAAGAGAGGGACTGGTAGAAAAAGAGTGAGTGAGGGAACAAGAGGAAGAGAGAGTGTGTGAGTGAGTGATAGTAATTAAAGATAGAATAAGAGATGAGAGAGAAAGAAAGATGGAGAATAAATAGTGAAAAATAGAGAGAGAGGGAGGGAGTGAGAGAGACTGAAGAGTGCGAATGGGAAGATAGATGGAGAAAAATAGTGAGAGAAGAGAGTCTGAAGGAAGATAAAGCAAGGGAGAGTGAGATAGAGGAATGGAGGGAGAGATAATAAGGGAATGATTAAGGGAGAAATTGAGTGAGTAAGTGAAAGAGGGAGATGGAGGTCATGAGAGGGAGAGATAGAGGAAGGGAGGGTGGGTGAGTGATTGAGAGTGAAGGAGGGAGGGATGAGTGAGAGATTGTGCGTGGTGGATAGAGCAAAATAAGCGAGAGAGAGGGAGAGAGAAAGGGTGAGAGAGAGCAAGAGAGAAAGAGAGAGAAGAGTGTGAGGGAGTAAGAATGAGAGCGAAATTAAAAAGTGTGATGGAGCAAGGATGGGAGAGAGAGAGAGAAGAAGAGAGAGAAATAGAGAGTGAGGTAAGAGAAGGCAAGAGAGAAGGAAATAGAGAGATAAAATATGAGCAAAATAAGGAGGGAGGGAGGGAGGGAGGAAGGGAGGGGAAGTAATAAACAATAAGAGAAAAGAAGGGGTGGGATAGAAAAGAGATAGAGAATGAGAGGAATTTTGTGTGGGATTTAGTTAGGATATAAGGAGATAAAGAGAGAGGAGAAAGAGGAAGACCGAGCAAAATAGTGAGATAGAGAGAAACATATTATAGAGTGAGAGACATAGTGAGAAAGGGAGAGAGGGAGAAAGAGCGAGATACAAGGCACGAGTAAAGAGAGAAAATAGATAGCAAGAGAGAGAAACATAATAGAGAGTAAGAAACATAGTAAGAAAGGGTGAGAGTGAGAAAGAGAGAGATAGAGTGCAAGAGTACGGGAGAGAGAGAAACGGGGACATAGAGGGAGATTGCGAGAGATTGAAGAGAGAGAGGATGTGAGAAGGGAGAGAGCATGAAAGATTTAAGAGGGAGAGAGAAGAAGCTGAAGGAAAATATAGTGAGTAACATGGAGATAGAGAGCGACATTAAGAGAATGAGTGAGAATGAGAGATGGAGAGAGGGAGATGGAGAGGGAGAGAGAGATGGAGAGAGGGAGATGGAGAGGGAGAGAGTGTGAAAAGCTGGAGAGAGAGGGAGGGAGAGATGATGAGAGAGGGAGAGTGAGAGACAAATAGAGAGAAGAGAAAGTGAGAGAAGAGAGAGCAAGAGAGAGTGAATGGAAGAATACAATGGAGAAAAGAGAGGGAGGGAGAGAGAGAGATTGAGTGAGTGCAAGAGGATAGAGAGGAGAGATATTGGGAGTAAAGGAGAAAGATAAGGAGGGAGTGAAGGAGGGTGGGACAGAGGAGAGAGGGATGGTGAGGAGAAATATGAAATAATGAGATTGAAGATGAAGGGCGAGAGCGAGATGTGAGATCAATTGAGAGAGGGACGGCTGGAGAGTAAAAGAGAGTGAGGGTCAGTGGGACAAAAGAGTGAGTAAATAGAGAGAAGAGAGGGTGGTTATAAAATTAGCAAGAGAGAGGACACAGAGAGAGACCAAGGGAGAGCTAGCAAATGATAAAGAGAGATGAAATATAGAGTGTGCGAGAGAGAAAGAGAGTGAGTGAACTAGAAGGAGAGTAATACAGGGAGGGAGTGATAGGGATTAAAGAGAGAACAGAAGGGCATAAACTCTGTCTCTTCAATTTCTTGTTCACTCTCACACACACACACACACTCTCTCATTCCAAACATTTCTCATTCAATTTCACTTTGACTGTCACTCTCTCTCCAAACATTTTTCTCTCAATGTCACAATCGCACTCTCTTCCTTTCAAGCTCTCTCTCTCTCTCATCAATTTCACTCTCCTTCCCTCTCACGCCTTCTATCTCATCCCTATATACATTCTCTCATGGTTTATTGCTCTATCTCAATCTATTCAGCTCCCTTTCTTGATCTCTATCGCTCTTTCTTCGCATTTTATCCCTTTTCTTCTCACTATTTTAATCTAACTTTCTCAATCTCCCTCACTTTCTCCATATCTATTGATATATCTATCTACTTTCATTCTCCCTCTTATTTTACTCGTATATTTCTCTCCATGCCTCTTTGTGCCACTTCAGTTTCTCTCTCTTGTTCTTCCTTTCCCCAAACTCTATCTCGTTCCCCCACTCATTATCTCTCTTGCTCCTTCTCTTTTGTTATCTTTCCTCACTCTTTCTTCTTTCTTTCTCTTTTTTGCTCCCTCTCTCTATTCAATTTCATTCTCACTCTTACTCCCTCCCTCCCTCTCCTTCTCACTCTCTATTCTCTCTCTTACTTTTTCATTTTTTGATCATTCTCACTCTCTCTTCCTTTATCCCCTACTCACTCTTGCTCTCTCTTTGCTTTCCCCACTCTCTCTCTTGTCCCCCTCTCTCACACAAATGCTCTCTTTTTCTCTCCCTCTATTCCTCCCATGCACCTCCCCTCAACCTTTCCATCTCTCTCACTCATTCATTCTCCTCTTCACCCTCCCTCCCTCTCACTCACTCCTTTCTCTAACATCCCCCACTCTACTCTCTCTCTCCCTCCATCACTCGCTCTCACTTAAATTTCTCTCACTCTCTCTTTCTCACTCATTGTTGTCTGTCCTAACTTTGTATTATCACTCACTATCTCCCACAAACATTTTCACTTGCTCCCTCTATTGTTTTCTTGTACTCCCTCTCACTTCCTCTCTCTTCCCACAATATTTCTTCTTTCTCCCTTTCTCTCTCATTTCTCTATTAAATTTCACTCTTACTCTTACTCCCTCTCTTTCTAACCCACTTTTCTTGATCTCACTTTGATTACTCTCTTTTCCATTACACTCAATTACACACAGAATCCCTTTCACTTTCTCTTACTCTCTCTTGCTCTTTTCTATTCAATCCCACTCTTCTTCTCTATATCACTCTCACTCTTACGCTATCCCTGTCCATTCTCATTCTTTGTTCCTCCTCTCTTCTTCTCTCTCTTTTATTATTCTCTCTCCTTTCACTCTTTCTCTCATTATCTCCCCCACTCTCTCTCTCCCTCTCTCTCACTCAAATCCCTCCATCTCTATGTCTCTCTCTCACTTCTCTTTTTCACACACACTCTACTTTACTCTCACTCTCTCCCTCTACCTCTCGATCCTTCTTCCTCTCTCTCTCACACTCATTCTCTTGCTCTCCTTCTCTCACTCCTCACTCATCTTTTCTTACTCTATTTTTCCTCACTCTCATTTCTCTCTATTTCTATCTAAAATGGAAGAGAGAACAATAGAGAAGAGAGTAAAAAAGATAGAGAATAAATAGTGAAAAATAAAAGGGAGGGAGTGAGAGAGATTGAAGAGAGAGGGAATGAGAGAGGAAGAGAGACGGAGAGAGAAATAGTGTGAAAATAGTGTGTGAAGGAAGATAGAGCAAGAGAGAATGAGTTAGATAAAATGAGGGAGAGAGAACAAGAGAATGAGTGAGAGAGGGGGAGAGATAGAGTGAGCAGTGAGGGAGGGATATGGATGGGATGAGAGGGAAAGGGAGAGGGAGGCAAGGAGGGGTGAGATATTGAAAGGGAAGAGGGAGGGAGGGATGCAAGAGAGTGTGTGTGCGGGGGTTAGAGGAGAGAGAACGAACACTGAGAAGTGTAGAGAGTGAGAACAAACAGTGAGAAGTTGTAGAGAGTGAGGAACAAGATTGAAAGACAGGGAGGAACAAGATTGAGAGAAAGAAGCATTAATGGAGCAATATTTATCTCTTTCTTTCACTTTCTATTCCATCTCTCTTTTTCTCTTCCTCTCTCTTGCTCCATCTATCTTTCACCATTCTCCCATTCTTGCCCTCTCTTTACCCCTAACTCACTTACTCTACTCGATCTTCTCATAGTCTTTTTCTCTCTCTCTCACTTTCGTGTTCCTACTCTCTTTAAACCTTCTCACTTCTTCCTATCTCTCTTTCTCCCTCACTACCTACATCTCTCTCACTCTCTATTCCGCCTCTGTTTGTCTATCTCTCTCACCATCTATTCTATCTCTCACTTTTGACCCTCCCATTATCCTTCACTTCCTCTCTCTCTCCCACTTTCGCTCCCTTAATCTCTCTCCCTCCCACTCTACTTATCTCTCTCTTTGTTGCTCCCTCTCTACCTCTCTCACACTCTCTGTTCTCTCACGCTCTCATCTCTATTTGTCTCTCACACTCTCTCCCTTTCACGCTCCCTCTTTCTCTCTCTTCAGTTTCACCCTCACTCTTACTCCCTCTCTCCCCATCTCTTTCTTGCTCTATGTTCACTCTCTTTCACCTACTCTCACTTATGTTCCACTCTCTTCTCTCTCTCCTCTCAATCTTTCTCTCCCTCTCTCCCTTGTCCCTTTCTTTCGTCCCTTCCTCCCTCTCTCTCACTCCGTCTTCCACTCTCCTAGACACACTCTCTCCCACCCTCACACTCTTCGGGTTCATCCACCACTCTCTCTCCCACAAAATATTATTCTCCAGCCCCTTCTCTCCCTCTCCCTCACTCTCTCTATAGCTTCCTTCACTCACTCTTCTTTCTCATTCTCTCTTCCTCTCTCACTCCCACACTTCAACCTCTCTCACTCCCTCCCTCTTTCTCTCACTTTTTCACTCTCTCCTCTTTGGTCCTTTTCTCTATTTACACCTTATCACTTTTCTTTATCTTTCACTCTCTTCCTCTCTCTGTCTCTGACACTCTCTTGATCTCTTTTATCACTTTCTCTTATCATTCTACTCACTCTTTCTCTCCAGCCATCACTCAGTCACTTTCTCCCTCTCTCACTCTATCTCCCTCTCGCCTTCCATCTCTCTCAATCTCCATCTCACCCTCTATCTCTCTCCATATCTCCCTCTATATCTACCTCTCTCTAGCTCTCACTCCCTATATTTTGTTCTATCTTCTCTGAGTCTCCTTTCGATCCCTATTTTGGTCTCACTCTCACTCTCTTTCTTCCTCCTGCTCTCTCTTCAATCCCTATCACTCCCTCCCTCTATCACTCAATTTCTAGTTCATTCTCTCTCTTGTTTTCTCTTTCATTCTATATTTTGTCTCTCTTAATCATTTGCTAACTCTCTTTGTCTCTCTCTATCCTCTCTCTTGCTCCTTTAATCACCCTCTCTTCTCTCTATTTACTCACTCTTTTTGTCCCACTGTCCCTCACTCTCTCTTACTCTCCCTCCGTCCCACTCTTAATTGTAATCACATCTAGCTCTCTCATCCCCATCTCATTATTTCAAATTTTTCCTCACACATCCCTCTCTCTGTCCCACCTTACTTTTCTCCCTCCTTCCCTATCATTCTCCCTTACTCCCAATATCTCTCCTCTCTCTCCTCTTGTGCTCACTCAATCTCTCTCTCCCTCCCTCTCGTTTCTCCATCGTATTCTTCCATTCACTCTCTCTTGCTCTCTCTCTTCTCTCACTTTCTCTTCTCTCTATTTCTCTCGCACTCTCCCTCTCTCATCATTTCTCTCTCCCTCCAACTTCTCACCCTCTCTCTCCCTCACCATCTCCCTCTCTCCATCTCTCTCTCCCTCTCCATCTCCCTCTCTCGATCTCTCATTCTCACTCATTCTCTTAATCTCACTTCCATCTCCATCTCACTCACTATCTTTTCCTTCAACTTCCTCTCTCTTGCTCTTCAATCTTTCATGCTTTGTCCCTCTCTCACATGCTCTCTCTCTTCAATCTCTCACTCTCTCCCTCTATGTCCCCTATTCTCTCTCTCCCTTACTCTTGCCCTCTATCTCTCTCTTTCTCACTCTCACCCTTTTGTTACTATGTTTCTTACTCTCTATTATGTTTCTTTCTCTCCTACTCTCTTGCTCTCTCTTGTTATCTATTCTCTCTCTTTACTCATGCTTTGTATCTCTCTTTCTCTCTCTGTCCCTTTCTCAGTATCTCTCACTATATATTATGTTTCTCTCTATCTCACTTTTTGCTCGGTCTTCTTATTTTTTCTCTCTCTTTACCTCCTTATATCAATCACTAAATCCCACACTAACTTCCTATCATTCTCACTCATTTATTTCCCACCGCCTCTTCTTTCTTATTGTTTATTACGTCCCCTCCCTTCCTCCCTCCCTCCCTCCCTCCCTCCCATCCTAATTATTTTTCTCCTTTTTCATCTCTCTATTTGCCTCTCTCTTGCCTTCTCTTACCTCACTCTCAACTTTTTCTCTATTTCTCTCTCTTCTTATCTCTTTCTCCCTTCCTGGCTCCATCACACTCTTTAATTTCACTCTCACTCTTACTCCCTCACTCTCTTCTCTCTCTCTTTCTCTCTTGAACTCCCTCACCCTTTTTCTCTCCCTCTCTCTTGCTCACTACTGCTCTATCCCCCATGCACACTCTCTCTCGCATCCCTCCCTTCTTCCCTCTCAATCACTCACCCTCCCTCCCTTCCTCCGTCTCTCATTCTCATCCTCTCCACCTCCCTCTTTCACTTGCTCACTCTATTTCTCCCTCTCTCCCCCTCTTTTTCTGTAGTTCACTCTCTTTTACTTTATCTTCTATCACGCTCTATTCTCTCTCTATTTTTCTCCATCTCTCTTCCTTTCTCGTTCCCACTCTTTTCAATCTCTCTCACTCCCTCCCTCTCTCTCAATTATTCACTATTTATTCTCTATCTTTCTTTATCTCTCTTCATTTTTCTATCTTCCATTACTCTCACTCAAACACACACTCCCTTTCTTCCTCTTGTTCCCTCACTCGCTCTTTTTCTCGCGGTCCCTCACTTCATCTCTATATCACTTTCACTCTTAAATTATCCCTCTATCTTACTTATTCTCTATTTTTTCTCTCTCCTAATCGGTCTTTTATTTTCTCTCTTCTTTATCATTCATTTCCCCCTTTTTCTCCATATATCCCCAACACTATCTCTCCCTCTCTCACTTTCCTTCCCTCTTTATGTCTCCCACATTCTATCTTTCCCGTCTCTCTCTTTCACACACCTCTCTCTTCCTCTACCTCTGCATCCCCCTCACTCTCTCTCTTTCTTGATCTCTCTCTCACTAATTCTCTTGCTCTCCATCCCTCTATCCCTACCACCAACCCTCTCTTGCACTATTTTTTCTAAATCTCATTTCTCTCTCTATTTGACTCTCACAATCTCTCTCTCATTTTTTCACTCTTCAATCTCTCTCGCTTGCTCTCTATATCTCTCTTTTTCTTAATCTCTACCTCTCTCTCACTCACTCTTTCCTTCTCTTCCAGTCTCTCCTCCCTCACTCACATCTATCTATTTCTCTCTCACACTTTCTTCTTTTCTTGCTTCGTCTTCCTCTCTCTTCAATTTTACTCTCACTCTTACTCCCTCAATCCCTCTCACTTTCTCGCTCCATGTTCGCTCCTTCTCACACACACTCTCTTCTGTTGCTCCCTCTCCTCTCTCTCCACTCATTCTTTCTCTCCCTCTCTCACCCACTCTCTTGCTTCCTTTCCTCCGTCTCTCTCCCTCTCTCTTCTTTCTCTCTCACATACTCTCCCCCTCTCTTCATCTCACTCTCTTCCAATTCATCTCCTCTCTCTCCCACTAATTCTCATTCTCTACCCCCTCCTCACTCTCTCTTATTCTCTCTTCTCTCTCACTCTCCGTTCCTCTCTCACTCCCACAGTCTTCCATCCTTCTGACTCCCTTTGTCAATCTCTCTCTTTCTCACTCTCTCCTATGCTTTATCACTTTTTGTTTCTCTATTGCTTTCTTTCACTCCCTCTCACTTCCTCTTTCTTCCCACAATATCTCTTCTCTCGCTCTTTCTCTCTCCTTCTCTCTATTAAATTTCACTCACTTTTCCTCTCTTTCTCTCCCACGTTTTTTATCACTTTCTCTCTCTCTCACTCTCTCCCCTCACTTTACCTCTCTATCTCCATCGCCCTCTTTCGCTCACTGACTTATCTCCCAATTTCTCTCTCATTCTCTGTCTCCTTCTGTCGCTCCCTCTCTTCAACTTAGCTCACTCCCTTCTTCTCTCTTTCTCACCCTTTGTTATCTCTATCCCACTTACTCTCTGTACTGCTGCTCTCACTTCTCTCACTATTTCTTTTCATCCATCCTCGCACTCTCTCTTGTCTCTCCCTCCCTCTCTCACTTAAGCTTTCCCCTATGTCTCTCTAGCACTTTCTCTCCCTCTCTCCCTCTTTCCCTCTCCCTCTCTCCCCATACAACTCCTCTCTCTCACTTTTTATCATCCAATCTTTTGCTCTCCCTCTCCCTCCCCATTTCGTTCACTCTCCCTTGCTCTGTCTTCCAACACTACTATTTCTCTTACACACTCTCTCTCCCTCACTTGTTCCCTCTCTCTCTTTAATCATTCTCATGACCTCCCTCATCTCTTTATTTCTTCCTCTGCCACTGATGTTGTCTTTCACACTCTCTATTATATCTCTCTTTCTCGATTTTCTTCTCACTCCCTCACTCTTTCCCGCTCTAACTCTCTCCCAATTCTCTCTTTCAATCCCACTCTCAACTCTCTCTTTTTCTCTATCTGCCTTTCTATCTCTCATTATTTCTCACCTTCTCTCACACATCACTTTTTCTCTCCCCCTCCTCTTTCACTCACGCCCTCCCTCTCTCCTTCACTCTCAGTATATCTCATTCTGTTTACCTTACCCTTCTTCTCACTCTCTCCCACTTCCTTTAAATATCTTTCCCTCTCTCTCCCTCCCTCAATCTCTTGCTCTATATCTCTTAATTCCCTCTTGCTTCGTCACTTTCTCATATTCGTCTCATCTCATCTTCATTCTAGCACTTTCATCGCTTTCTTATTGTTTCTCACTTTATACTACATTTCTCTCCCAATCTCCCTTCCTCCCTATTTGACTCCCTCCCTGCCCTTTTTTCTCTCGTCTATTCCCTCACACGCACTCTCTGTCTCACTCTCTCTTGCTCACTTTTTCCTCACTCTCTTTTCTCTCTATTTCTCTCTTGCACTCTGTCTCCCTTTCTTTCTCTTCTCAATCTTATTAATTTCACTCACTCTTACTTTCTCCCTTTCTCTCTTTCCTCTTGATTACTCCCAGCCTCTCTCTCTTTCTCTCGTGCTTTCTCTCATTTTCTCCCTTCCTCATTCTCTCTTCAATTTCACTGTCACTCTTCCTTCCCCTCTCTCCCTTTCTCTCAAAGCCATACATTCTCACACTTTCTTAGCTCAATCTCTTAAGCTCTCTTTCTCAATATCTCTCTCTCTTTTCCCACACTCTCCATTTCTTTCCTGCTATTTTATGTTCTCTTTCCCACTCTATCTCATATTCTAATCTCTATCTTTCCCTTCCTACCAGTTTATCTATCTCTTCTCTCGCTCTCTCCCAATATAACCATTTATTACTCTCTCCTGCTCACGCCCTCTCTCTCCTACTCCTCTTTCACTATTTCTCTTTCGTTCTCTCTTCTTCTCACTTGCACTTTCTCTCATTCTATCTCTCTCCCTCCCTCTCTCTTGCACTTCCTTCCTCTACCTTTTTTCTCTATAATTTTATCTCTATTTCTTGGTCCCTTTATCCTTTTAATTAGTTTAATTCTCACTCTTACTCCCTCCCTCTCTGTTTCTCACTTTGTAGTCTCTCTCTCCCCCGCTCTCTTTTACTCTCTTATGTATTTCCTCTCCTCTTACTCTTTCTCTCTGTCTATCCCCCCATTATCTTGCTTTCCCTCTCTCGCTCTCTCTTCCCCCCTTTCCACTGTCTCTCACACTCACTTCTCTCCCCCTCTCTCTCACACACATGCACTCTCTAATCTCTCGCTCTTTGCCTTCCTCACTTTCTCTCTTGCTCTTCCTTTTTCTATTGTTCTCTCTTCCCTTTTGATTTATCTATTGCTCACTATTTATTCTCTATCATTATTGCTCTCTCTTCTATTGTTCTCTCTTCCATTATTCTCACTTTCACACACACTCTCTCTTCCTCTTGTTCTCTCTATCGCTCTTTCTCTCCCAATCTCTTTCTTCATCTTTATAACACTCTAACTCATAACCTATCCCTATATCTTAATCATTCTCTATTCTCTCTCTCTCCCCCAATCTGTCTTTTATTTGTCCCTCTTCTCTCCCATTCATTTCACCCTTTCTCTCTATATATCCCCAACTCTCTCTCCCCCTCTCACTTTCCTCCTTCCCTCTTTATGTCTCCCTATTTCTCTCTCCCCCTCTCTCTTTCACACACTTTCTTACTTCTCCCTCTACGTCTGCATCCCCCTTACTCTTTCTCTCATTGTCTCTCTCACTCATTCTCTTGCTCTCCTTCCCTCTGCCCCTCTCACTAACCCTCTCTTACTCTTTTATTTATCATATTCTTTTCTCTCACTATATGCCTCTCACAATCTATCTCTATCTCAATCTTTCACTCTTAAATCCCTCTCACTACCTCTCTCTATCTCTCTTTCTCTCTCTCGATCTCTCTCTAACTCTCTATTCTATCTTTCTTTCTCACTCTCTTGCTCTTCACTCTCATGCTCTCTCTTCATTCACTCTCTCTTCTCTCTTTGCTCAATCTTTTTCTACCCTATCCCTCACACACACACTATCTCTCACTCTACAACTTTTATCATTCACAATCCTTCTCTCTTCTCTCTCTCATTATTTCTCACTTTCTCTCAGACATCTCTCTATTATTCTCTCCCTTTCTTAGTCACCCTAATCTTCCACTGTCTTTCCTTACACATGTTCTCACTCTATCGCTCACTATCTATATATCTCTCTTGCTTCCTCCCTCAATCTATATTTCATTCTCTCACTCTCAATATCTCTGTTTTCTCCCTTCATCCCTCCCTCACACTCTCTCTCCCTTCCCACCTTGTTAATATCTTTTTTCTCTGTTGTCCCTCACTCTCATTTCCTCTCTTACATTCTTTATTTTCCTCTTTCTTTCCAAATCTCTTTGACTCTTCCACTCTTGTTCTCTTTATCAAGTCTCACTCTCTCCGTCGATCTTTCTCACTCCCTAAAACTTGCCCTATCTAGTCCTTGCTTATGTAGCTCACTCTCCTCTCTGTAGCTAACACACTCTCTCACTCTGTCTCAATCACTCTCCTTCTCACCCTCTTTAGCTCCATTTCTCTCTCTCCATCTCACTTTCTCCTACGATCTTATTCTTTCTCTCCCACTCTCTCATCTCCCCTCCCTCCATTTTAAACTCTTCTCTCTATCCCATTCTCTATTATTTTCTCTCAATCTCTCTCTTTCTTAATCTCTATTCTCTTCTTTTATCTTATACTCTCTTTTACACTCTCCTTTCTCTCTTCTCTCTTTCCTTTTACATTTCTATCACTCAATTCCCCAATCTCTCTCCTTTCTCGCCCTCTTGCTTCCAAGCCTCCCTCTCTCATTCTCTCTACTCTCTCCCTCCCTCCCTTTATCCCTCTCCATCTCCCTTCCTCTCTTGGTCGCTCTCTATCTTATCATTCTCCTATTATCCCTCTCTTTTTACCCCTCACTCGCTTACTTTTACTTGATCTTCCCTTAGTCTCTCTTCTCGCTCTCTCTCCCTTTCACTGTCCCTTCCTTTCTCATTCGTGCTCTCTTTAAACCATACCACTACCTCCTCTTATCTCGTTTTCTCACTACATCTTCCCCCACTCTCACTCTCTATTCCATGTCTTTTTATCACTTTCTTACTCTCTCCTCTATCTCTTTTCTTATGCTCCATCGCTCCCTCTTTGTCTCTCTTCAGTTGCACTAACACTCTTAATGCCTCATTCCCTCTCTTTGTCTCGCTCCATGATCATTCTCTCTCACTTATTCTCTCTTATACTACTCTATTTCCTCTCTATCCTCTCAATCTTTCCTTTGCTCTCTCTCCACTCTCTTGCTTCCATCTCTCACTCCCTCACGCTCTTCTTTCTCTTTCTCACACTCTCCCCCTCTCTTTCTCACTCTCTTCCAATTCAACCCCCGTCTCTCTCCCACTAAATCTCATTCCCTATGCCCTCTCTCCCTTTCTCTCACTCTCTCAATTTCTTCCTTCACTCTCTCTTCTCCCTCACTCACTCTCCCTCTATTAAATTTTACTTTCACAATTACATCTCTTTCTCACCCTCTTTTTTATCTCTCTCTCTCTCTCTCTCTTTCCCCCTCACTCCACCTCTCTATCTCCATCTGCCTTATTCTCTCACTCTCTTTTCTTCCAATTTCTCTCTCCCTCTCTTTAACTTAGCTCAATCCCTTCTTCTCGCTTTCTCACTCTTTGTTAACTCTCTCTCACTTACTCTTTGTACTGCTGCTCCCTCTTCTCTCGCTATTGTTATTTGTCCGTCCTCCTACTCTCCTCTCTCTCCCCTCCCCACTCCCTCTCTCATTCACACTTTCCCATATATCTCTCTCTGTCGTACTTTCTCCCCCTCTCAATTTACAACTCCTCTCTCTTACTCTTTATCATCCATTCTTTTCCTCTCCCTCTCTCCCCTTCTTACTCTCTCTTGCTCTATCTTCGAGCATCCTCTATTTCTCTTTCATAAACTCTCTCTCCCTCTCTAGCTCCCTCTCTCTCATCAATCTTTCTCATGGCATCCCTCTTTATCTCTATTTCTTTCTCTTTACCACTCATGCTCTCTCTATTATATCTCCCTTTCTCTGTCTTTTCCTCTTTCTTATGTTGCCCTTTATTGTCTCTCTTTCTCTCACTATATTCCGCACTCTTTATTGCTCTCCCTCTCTCCCTACTTCTCTATCTTTCAATCCTCTTCTCAGCTCTCTATATCTTTTCTCTGCCTCTTCTCTCTCTCATTATTTCTCATTTCCTCTCACACATCTTTTCCTCTCTCCCTCTCCCTCTTTGACTCCGTTCCTCCCTCTCTCCTTCTCTCTCCATATATCTCACTCTCTTTACCTAACTCTTCTACTCAGTCTCTTCCACCTTCCTAATTTATCTCTCTCTCACTCCCACGCTCACTCTCTTGCTATTTATGTTTCATTTCTCTCTCACTTCATCACTTTCTTGGTTCTTTCATTAATTCTTCAATCCTGCACTTTCATCACTTTCTTATTGTTTCTCACTCTATACTACATTTCTCCCTCAACCTCCCTCCCTCCTTCCCTCCCTTTCTCTCTCATCTATTTCTCTAACACACACTTTATCTCTATCTTCATCTCACTCTCTCTCTCATTCTCTATTTCCTCAATCTATTCTCTCTTTCTCTCTAGAACTTTGTTTCCCTTTCTTTCACTTTAATTTCACTCGCACTCTTACTTTCTTCTTCTCTCTTTCCTCACTATATATATATATATGTATGTGTGTTTGTGTGTGTGTGTGTAAGAGAGATGAAGCGAGTGAGGGAAGGAAGCAAGAGAGAGGGAGAGCCAAGAAGGGAAAGTGGGAGAGAGCGTGAGAAAAAGAGATGAAGCGAGTGAGGGTAAGAGTGAGAGTGAAATTAAAGAGAGTGAGGGAGCGAGGAGGGAGAGAGTGACAAAGTTAGAGAGAAATAGAGAAAAAAATATAGAGTGAGCAAAGAGAGTCCAAGAGAGAGGGACAGAGAGAAAAAAAGAGAGCAAAAAAAGGACAGAAGGATAAAGGGAGGGAGGGAAGTAGAGAAAGTAAAAAATAATGAGAGAGAAGAGGAGGATGAGAGAGAGAAAATGAGAGGAAGGGAGAGAGAGTTGGAGTGATGGAGTGAGAATGAGAGAGGGGGTGAGGGAGTAAGAGTGAGAGTGAAACTAAAATGAGAGGAAGAAGGAGGAAGAAAGGGAGATAGAGTGAGAGAAAAAAGGTGAAAAGAGAGTTTGGGAAGAGAGAGCATGAGAGAGGGAGAGAGCGAGCGAGTAGAGAAAAGTGAAAGTGAGAAAAGAGAGAGCAAGAGAGGAAGAATGAGAGAGAGAGAGAGATAGAGAAAATGAAGGGGGAATAGGATGTGAACAAGTGACTGTAAGAGGAGAGGGAGAGAGGAGTGAGATAGGGAGAGAGGCAGAAATAGATGGAAGGATGCATTTAAAGAGGGAGAGATGGAGGGTGAAAGAGAGATGTATGAGGAAAAATAATAAATAATGAGATAGATATAAGTGGACATTACATGGTGTGAGAGTGATTAAGAGAGAGTATGTGAGGGAGGGAGAGAAAGAGTGAGTAAAGTCAGAGAAGAGAGGGAGATGGAAGAATGAGCAAGGGAGATAGAGAGGAGGCAAAAGAAAACAAAGAAACATCAAAGAGAGATGAAATTATGTGTGAGAAATATAAGGATAGGGAGTGAAGCTAGTAGGGATTGAAGAGTGAGGGGGAGGGAGAGAGGGTAAGGCAGAGATAGAGAGAGAAGAGAGACTCAGGGAAGATAGAGCAAAAGATAGTGAGAGGTTGAGAGAGGGAGATATGGAGAGATATGGAGCGAGAGAGGGAGATAGAGAATAAAGAGCAAGAGAGTGAGCAAGGGAGTGTGAGAAAAAGATATATAGAAAAAGTGGGGAGAGTGAGAGTGAGATGTCTGGAGAGAGAAGGAGAGAACCAGGGAGGGAGTAGAAGAGAGAGGAAGGAGTGAGGAAGAGATGTGTGAGAGAAGGTGAGAAATAATGAGCGAGAAAGAAGAACAGAGAGAGAGATAGAGAGAGCTAAGGGTGGGTTTGAAAGTGAGAGTAGGGAGAGAGGGAGAGAGAATGTGTGAGGGAAAGAGTGAGAGAAAGAGAGAGAATGGAGGGAAACACAAGAGAGAGACCTACTCCCTCTCTTTATCTCTTTCACACTCTCTATTCTCTCTTCTACTTTCTCTCTCCTCTCACTCTTTCTCTTTATCTATCCCCCACTCTTTCCCTCTCTTTCATTCTGTCCTTCTTTTCCTCACTCTCTTTTTCTTCCTCACTCTCTTCTTATATCTCTCACACCCTCACTTTCTCTAACTTTGACTAACTCACTTTCTCAATCTAACTTCCCCCTCTCTCCTTTTTCCCTAGCTATTACCTCTCTTTCTTTTCCTCACTCTCTTTCTCTTCCTCACTCTCACTCGCCCACTTTTTCTCTCTCATGAACATGTTCTAACTTCCCCCTCTTTCTTTCTCCCTCTCCCAAGCCTTTCCCACCGCCACTCCCACCCCTTGCTAACCCCCTCTTCCTCCCTTCCTCACTCTCATTGCCATGCAATCTCCCTATCCCCTTGTTCTCAATCTCTATACCCCTTGCTCTCCATGATGTCCTCCTACTTTTCTTTCAACCTTATACCTTCTTTCACATTTTATCTCTCTCAATCTATTTAGTTCCCTTCCTTGCTCTCTTTTTTGTCTCTTCCCTTGCTCTACATTTCCTTCAAGTTTTTCTTCCTTTCTCTCTTATCTTTTTCTTTCTTCTATCTCTCTCTCACTCCCTCTCCCACAATCACTTCTTTTCATTTTCCCTCCCTCTCTCTCTTCCTCTCTTGAACTATCTCATAATCTATATGTATATATATATATATATATATATATATATATATATATATATATATATTCTCTCCCTCTCTCAAAATATCGCTGTCTTCCTATTTAGTTTTCTCCCTCTCTCTCAATTATTATCTTCCTCTCCTCTTTCATTCTCATTATGCCTTCCCCCTTCTCTGTCTCGTTCCCACTCTCATTATCTCTATTTTGCTCTTTTTCCTTAGTCTTCCTTCTTTCTCTCTTTTTTGCTCCCTCTCACTATTCACTTTCATTTTCACTCTTACACTCTCCCTCTCTCGATTTCTCACTCTCTATTCCCTCTCGCTTTTACTCTTTCTTTTGTTGATCACCTTCTCAATCTCCTTTCACTCTCTCTTCCTCTATCCCCTACTCTCTCTTGCTCTCATTCTCTCTCCTTCCACCTCTCTGTTATTTGTCCTCCCCTCTCACACACCCAGTCTCACTCTTGCTCTTCCTCTATCCATCCCATGCACTTCCCCTCAACCTTTCCATCTCTTTCTCCCTCCTTCATTCTCCTCTTCACCCTTCCTCTCTCCTTCTCACAAACTCCCTCTTATACTATCTTCCCCCACTCTCTTCGCTCCATATTTCTCTCTCCCTCTCTCTCTCCCTCCATCACTCCCTCTTACTTAAATCTCTCTCACTCCTCTCTCTCTTTCTCACTCTTTATTGTCTCTCTCTTACTTTGTATTCCTCACAAACATTCTCTCTTGCTCTTTCTCTTGCTTTCTTTCACTTCATCTCACTTCCTCTCTCTTCCCTCTCCCTTTCTCACTCCTATCTATTAAATTTCACACTCTCTCTTGCTCACTCTCTTTCTGACCCTCTTTTGTCTATCTCTCTCTCGCTCTCCTCCGCTCACTGTACTTCACTATCACCGTCTCCCTCTTTCTATCAGTCTATTCTCTTCCAATTTCTCTCTCACTCTCAATCTCCTTTTGTTGCTCCCTCCCTCTCTTCAACATATCTCACTGCTTTCTTCTCTCTTTATTACTCTTTGTTATGTCCCTCTCACTTACTCTCTATACTGCTGCTTCATCTTCTTTCACTGTTTCTCTTCATCCATCCTTCTACTCTCTCTCCTGTCTCTCCCTTCCCTCCCTCTCTTCTCACCCATGGTTTCCTCTATCTCTCTCTCTCACCCTTCTCTCCCTCAATCCCTCCTTCATTCTCCATCTCTCACTTTATAATTCCTCTCTCTTACTCTATATCATCCATTCTTTTGCTCTCCTTTATTCTCCCCTTCTTACTCACTCTCTATTGCTCTATCATCCAGCACTCTTTATTTCTCTCTAACACTATCTCTCCCTCTTTAATCATTTTCACGACCTCCCTCTATCTTTGTATTTCTTTCTCTTTATGACTCATGCTCTCTCCCGCGCTCTCTATTATATCCCTTTTTCTCAGCCTTTTGCTCTCTCTTAGGTGGCCTTTTATTCCTTCTTTCTCTCACTCTCTCTTGCACTCCCTCTCTCCCACTCTCTCCCTCACTCTTTCTCTCCCTCTATCGCCCACTTCCTCTCTATTGCTACCATCCCTCCCAACTTCTGGATGGATAGAGAAAGTACAAGATTTTGGGTCAGAAAATGGGAAGAAGAGAGAAAGGGTGAAGAGAGGAGAGAGAGAGAAATAGAAGGGAAAGTGTTAGAGAAGAGTGAGCAATAATAGAGAAAGAGAAAGCAATTAAACAGTGAGAAAGAGAGAGGAAGGGAGAAAATAGGAAGAGACTGAGAGAAATATAGAGAGAGAAGGAAAGTGAGGGAAGATAGAGAAAGAGAGAGTGACCAAGATGGAGAATAAGAGAATGAGGGAGAGAATGAGAGAGCGATGAAGAGTGAGAAGAGAGAGAGGGAGAGCTAGGGAGGACAAGTGGAGAGAGTGTAAGAGAGAGAGGAATGAAGTGAGAGAAATAGAGAATGATAAAGTGTGGGGTAGAGGAAGAGAAGGAGTAAGAAGAGCAAGAGAGATGGTGAGAGAGAATAGCGAGTGAGAGCAAGATAACAATAGAAAGAGGAAGAGAGAATAAAGATTATGAAAGACAAAGTGAGAGTGAGAGTGAAGTTGAAGAAAACAAGTGGAGGAAAAGAGAGTAAGAGAAAGAGAGCAAGAGAGAATGATAGATGGACCAAGAGAGAGTGTTGGGGGAGGGAGGGAGTTTGAGAGAGATAGAGAAGAAGAGAGAAAGGGTGAGATAGAGCAAAAGAGAAAGAGAGAGATGAGATTGAGGGCGTAAGAGTGAGAATGAAATTAAAGAGAGTGAGGGAGCCAAGAGTGAAGAGGGAGTGAGGGAATAGAGAAAGCGAGAGAGGGAGTGAATGAGCAGGTAAAAAAAATGAAAGTGCTAGAAGAGAGAAAGAAAGAGGGATTGAGAGAAAGTGATAGAGAAATGATAGGGAGGGAGAGAGAGTGATAGAGAAACGATAGGGAGGGAGAGAGAGTGAATGAGTTAGTGCAAGAGGAGAGAGATAGAGAGAGGAGTGAGATAGGGAGAGAGGGAGAAAGAGATGCAAGGAGGGATATAAAGAGGGAGGGATCGAGGAGGAAAGAGAGATGTATGAGGGAAAATAATAAATATGGAGATGGATATGGGGGAGAGAGCAAGATGTGATTGAGAGAGTGTATGTGAGGGAGGTAGAGTGTGTGAGAGAGAGAGCAAGAGATATAGGGAGAGAAAGAGTGAGTAAAGTGAGAGAAGAGAGGGAGATAGAAGAAAGAGCAAGAGAGAGACAGAGAGGGGACAAAAGTAAGCAAAGAAACAACAAAAAGAGATGAAATAGGGAGAGAGAGCAAAAGAGGAAGTGAAGATAGGGATTGAAGAGTGAGCAGGAGGGAGAGAGTGAGAGGGGGCAAAGGAAAACAAAGAGAGAGAAAAGAGACTCATGCAAGATAGAGCAAAAGATAGTGAGTGCAAGTTTGAAAGAGAGAGATATAGATGGAGATATGGAGTGACAGGGAGGGAAGGGAGATAGATAATAAAGAGCGAAAGAATAAGAGAGGGAGTGATATAGAAAGATATATAAAGAAAGTATAAGAGAGTGAGAAGAAGAGGTAAAGAGAGTGAGAAAACGGAGAGAGAAGGAGAGGAGGAGGAAGGGAGTGAAAGAGGGAGTCGGAGAGGAATTGACATGTGAGAGAAGGTTAGAAATAATGAGAGAGAAGAGGTAGAGATAGAAAGCTGAGTGTGGGATTGAAAGAGAGAGAAGTAGGTAGAGAGGGAGAGTGAGAGAGTGAGGGATAGAGTGAGAGAAAGAGCACGAATAAAGAGCAACAAAAAAGAGAGCAAAAGAACGAGAAAGAGAGATAGAATAAGGAGTGTGAGAGAGAACATGAGTGGTAAAGAGAAAAAAAAGAGAGATAGAGGGACTTACTCTCTTACTTTATCTCTATCACACTCTCCATTATCTCTTTCACTTTTCCTTCCTCTTACTTGTTTTCTTTATCTATCCCCCACTTCCTCTCTCTCTTTCATTCTCTCTTTCTTTTCTCGATCTCACTTCTTGTGTCTCTCACACTCCCTCACTCCCCCTAACTTTCATGAACACATTTTCTCTCTCTAACTTCCCCCTCTCTCCTTTTTTCCTTGCACCAATCTCTCTCTCTCTCACTTACACACTCTCTCGCCTGAATGTGTTCTAACCACCTCCTCTTATTTTCTCCCTCTCGCCCCCTCTCCCACCCCTATTCAAACTCCTCTCCCTCTCATCCTCTCTCTACCACGTTCTCTCCTTGTCTCTCTTTTTCTCTATCATTCTCTCTACCCTTACTCTTCAAGAACTCCTCCCTCCTTTTCATTCAAAATTCTTACCTTCTCTCACTTTATCTCTCTCTCAAATCCTTTCATTTCCCTTCCTTGCTCTCTTTCTGTCTCTCTTTTTCTCTATATATATACCCTCTCTCAAAACATCTCTCAGTCTCCCTATTTATCTGTTCCTTTCTCCCACTTATTAACCTCCTCTCCTCTTTATCTCTTATTCTTCTAAGTTTATTGCCCCTCTTATTGTCTCTCCTGCTCATCTCTTTTGCTCACTTTCCTTACTCTTTCTCTTTCTCTCTCTTTTATGCTCCCACTTTCTATTCAATTTCATTGTCACTTACTCCCTCCCTCTCACTTTCTCGGTCTCTACTCTCTCTCTTAGTCTTTCTTTTCTTCATCATTCCTTTCTCTCTCCTCTCACTCTCTCTTTCTCTATTCCCTACTCTCTCCTACTCTCTCTCGCTCTCCTTCCCCCACTCTCTCACTTGTCCCCCTCTCTCCTACACATGGTCTCTCTCTTTCTATCCCTCTATCCCTCCCACACACTTCACCTCAACTTTCTCTTCCTCTCTCTCTCTCTCATTCATTCTCATCTTCACCCTCCCTCTGTCCATCTCACTCATTCCTTCTTCATCTATCTTTCCCAACTTTCTTCTCTCTCCCTCTCTCTCTCCCTTCATCACTCCCTCTCACATAAATCTCTTTCACTCCCTCTCTCTCTCTTTCTCACTGCTTATTGTCTCTCTCATTGTGTTCTGATTCTCTCTTCTCTGATTTTTCCTCACCCACTATCCCCACGAACATTATCTCTTGCTTTCTTTCACTCCCTCTCACTTCCTATCTCAATCCTCAATATCTCTTCCCTTTCCCTTTTACTCTCCTTCTTTCTCTATTAAATTTCATTCTCACTCTTACTCCCGCTCTTTCTCACCCTTTTTTCTCTATCTCTCTTTCTCTCGCACTCTATCCCACTCACTCTACCTCTCTATCTTCATCTGCTTCTTTCTTTCACTCTCTTCCCTTCTAATTTCTCTCTCACTCTATCTGTCCTTTTGTCGCTCCCTCCATGTCTTCAACTTAGCTCCCTCCCTTCTTTTCTCTTTCTCACTCTTTGTTGTCTATCTCTCATTTACTCTCTGAATAGTTGCTCTCTCATCTCTCATTCCCTTCTTTTCTCTCTCTCCTCTGTCCATCCTCCCACTCTCTCTCCTCTGTCCCCCTTCCTCATTCCTTCTCTCACTCAAACTTTCCTTTCCTCTCTCAATCGTACTTTCTCTCCCTCTCTTCCTCTACTCCATATCTCCCTTTACAACTCCTCTTGCTCACTCTTTATCATCCATTCTTTTCCTCTACCTCTCTCTCCCCTTCTCGCTCAATCTCCCTTGTTCTATCTTCCAGCACTCTCTATTTCTCTCACACTCTTTGTCCCTCTCTTTCTCCCTCTCTCTCTTCAATCTTTCTTACGACCTCCCTCTATCTCTCTATTTCCATTTCTTTACTACTAATGCCCTCTCTAACACACTGTATTATATTGCTCTTTCTCAGTCTTTTGTTCTCTCTTATGTTAACCTTTATTCTCTCTCTTTCTCTCACTCAATCACCCACTCTCTCTTGCTCTCTCCCTCTGTCTCACTCACTCCCTCACTCTTTCTCTCCCTCTATCCCCCACTCTCTCTCTTCTCCTCCCTTTTGCTTCCATCCCTCCAACTCTCTCTTTCTCTCTCGAGCTCTTTTCAAATTCACTTTCACTCTTCCTCCCTCCCCCAATCTCATTCTTTCTCCATTCATCTCCCTTTCTTACTCTCTCTATTCTCTCTTCCTCGCTGTCTTACTCTCTTATGTTACTCTATTCTCTTTTCCTCTTACTCTTTCTCTCTGTCTATCCCACACTCTATCTTGCTCTCCCCCTCTCACTCCCTCTCGCCGCTACCAATATTTCTCACACAACTCCCTCTATTCTCTATTTTCCTTTTCTCTCTTTCTCGATCTCTCTCGCTCTCTCTTCACACACTCTGCATTTCTTTCTCGCTATTTTATTTTGTCTCTCCCCCTCCATCTCATGTTCCTATCTCTTTCTCTCTTTGTATCTGCCAATTTATCCATCTATTATCTCACTATCTCTCCATATAACACTTTATTACTCTCTCTTTCTCGCATGCCCTCTCTCCTGCTCCTCTTTACCACTTGATCTTCCGTTCTCTCTTCTTCTCTCTCGAATCTCTCTCATTCTCTTCTGTCTCCCTCTCCCTTGCTTTTCATTCCCTTAACCTCACTTTTCTCTCTATTTCTGTCTCTAGTTCTTGGTCCCTCTGTCTCTTTATTCAACTTAAATCTCAGACTTACTCCCTCCCTCTCTCTCCATCTCACTCTTTATTCTCTCACTCTCCCTTTCTCTGTTACTCTCTTATATTACTCTATTCTCCTCTCCTCTTACTCTTTGACTCAATCTATTCTCCACTCTAACATGCTCTCCCTCTCTCACACTTTCTCTTCCGCTCCCACTATCTCTCACACTCTCTTCTCTTCCTCTCTCTCTCTCTCTCATACACACATGCACTACTTCAAGCACTCTCTATTTCTCTCTCACACTCTTTCTCATTCTCTTGCTCTCACTCTTCAATCTTTTTAATGACCTCCCTCTAACTCCCTATTTCTTTTTCTTTACCACTAATACTCTCTCTAATACTCTCTATTATATCTTTCTTTCTCGGTCTTTTGTTCTCTCTTATGTTTCCCTTTATTCTCTCTCTTTCTCTCACTCAATCCATCATTTTCTCTCGCTTTCCTCTCTCACTCTCTCCATCACTCTTTCTCCTCCTCTACCCTCCACTCTCTCTACTCTTTATTGCTTCCATCCCTTCCACTCTCTCTTTCTCTCTTCTATTCCTTTCTCCCTAGTTCTCTCTCTTTTAATTTCACTTTCACTCTTCCTCTCTCCTCCTCTCTAACTTTCCCTCAAATTAATATATTCACACACTTTCTCTATCTCAATATCTTAAGAGCTCTTTCGTCGATCTCTCACTGTCTTTTCCCTCATCTCCATTTCATTCTCACTAATTTATTTTCTCTCCCCCTCCCTCTATCTCATGCTCCTATCTCTATCTTTCTCCCAGTCAAGCAATTTATCAAACTATTCTCTCATTTTCTCTCAATCTAACCATTCATTACTACACTTCTCACACCACCTCACTCCCACTCCTCTTTCGCTCTTGTCCTTTATTTTTCTCTTCTTCTCTCTCTCCTTTCCTTTCTCTTGCTCTTTCTTCCCTTACTCTCTTTTCCCTCTTTTGTCTCTATTTCATGGTCTTTCTCTCCCTTCATTCAATTCAAATCTCACTCTTACTCCATTTCTCTCCCTTTCTAACTATTTATTCCATCTCTTCCTATCCCTCTTACTCTCTTATGCTATTTTATTTTCTTCTCCTCTTACTCTTTATCTCTGTCTATCCCCCACTCTATCTCCCTCTCCCCCTCTCACTCCCTCTCTCCCCTTACCAATATTTCTCACACATCTCCCTCTATTCTATATCTTTCTCTTATCTCTTTCTCAATCTCTAGCTCTCTCTCCCACACGTTGCATTTCTTTCTCATTATTTTATTTTCTCTCCCCCTCCATCTCATTTTCCTATCTCTTTCTCTCTACACATCTACCAATTTATCTATCTATTCTCTCACTCACTCTCCATCTAATTCCTTATTACTCTCCCTTTCTCACATCTAATTCCTTGTCTTCTTTCAGTTTTGCTCTTCTATTCTCTCTTCTTCTCTCTCGCACTCTCTCTCATTTTCTCTATCTCTCTCTCTTTCTTGCACTTCATTCCCTTACCCTCTCTCTTATTACTCTCTCTTTCTTCCATCCCCCTCTCTCCTTCTTTCCTTCTCACACATTCTCTTAATCTCCGTCCCAATCTCAAACTTGCTCACCATCTTTTGCTCTCTCTCTTCCACTTTCGCTTCCTATATGTCTCTCTCTTAAATATTTTTTTCTCTCTCGCTCTCTCACTCCCTCTTTCTCATCAATTTCTCTTACTCTCCCCCCTTTCTAACTCTCTCTTACTCTTGTCCTTTATCTCTTTCTTTTTCGCTCTCTACCTTTCTCACTATGTCTCACTCTCTATTATGTTTCTTTCTCTCGCTCTCTGGCTCTCTCTTGCTATATTTTTCTCTCTTGCTCATTCCTTATCTCCATATATCCAACTCTCCTTTTCACTCTCTCTTACTCCTTCAATTGCTTCTCTCTCTTTCTCTCTTACACTCTCACCCTTTTTCTCTCTCCCTCTCTCTCTCACTCGCCCTTCCTAACTCTCTCTTGTTCCATCTTCATTCTCTCTCTTGCTCCTTTTCTCTTACTCTCTCTTCACCCACTCTCTCTCTCTTCAGCTTCACTCTCACTCCTACTCCCTCTCTTTATCTGTTTCATACACTTTATTCTCTCTCCCATTTTTTATTGCCATCTCGCTCTCATTCTTTATTCTCAATCAACTTCTCTCTTACCCTTCTCACTCTTTCTCTTTCTTTATCCCCACACTCTCTTTCTCTATTTCTCTCATTTCCCTCCTTCCTCTCTCTCTTTCTCACGCTCTCTCCAACTTTCCCTTCCTGCCCTCCCTCTCTCTTCATTTCTCTCTCATTCTCTCTCTCATTCTCTTATTAACCCTCACTCACTCACTCTTTCTATACCTTCCCTCGCCTTCCTTCTCTCCCTATATCTCTCTCATACTCTCTTCCTCCTTCGCTTCCTTCCTTTCTCTTTCTCAATATCAGTTCTCTTTCTTTCTCTTTTTTGCTCACACTTCTCTAACTCTTTCTCTAATGTTTCTCTCTCACTCTCCCTTCCTCACACGCACTCTCACTCACACAATATCTCTCTTTCTCACTCACGATCTCTTCTCTCTTCCCTCATCTCATCCCACACGTCACTCTCTCTCTCGTGCCGCTTCCTAATCTCTCAGTCCCTCTCTCTTTTACTCTCCCACTCTCATTCTCTTTATCCCTCTCACTTTCTCCATCTATCATTCTTACACCCTCCTTCTTGCCCTCTCTAGGTCTACGTAGCTCAGTCTTCTCTCTCCATCTCAAAAACTCATGCACTATCTCACTCTCAAACTCTATCGATCTCACCCTGATAGCTTCATTTCTTGTTCTCTATCTTGCTCTCTCTTACTATCTTGTTCCTTCTTGCTCACTATCTCCTCTCTCTCCATCGCTTCTTCATTATCTCTTCACTCACATTCTCTTCTTTATTATTCTCTTCCCTCTCTCTCTCTCATTTTTATTCTCTTTTTCAATCTTATACCCTCTATTTCACTCTTCTTTTTTGCTCTCTTTTCTCTCTTTCGATTTACTTTTTCTCTTATTCTATCCTCCACTCTGTCTCTCTCCATCCCTCCCTCCCACTCCCTCTCTCATTCCTCTCTTCTCTCCCTCCATCCCTCCCTCTCTATCCCTCCCTATCACCCTCTTTATCTTCCTCTCTCTTGCTCCATCTATCTCATACCATTCTCCTGTTCTTGCCCTCTCTTTACCCAACACTCACTTACTCTTACTCGATCTTCCCACAACCATTCTTCTAACTCTCTCTCCCTTTCACACTCTGTCACTTTCTCATTCCTACTCTCTTTAACCCCTCCCACTTCTTCCTATTTCTCTTTCTCCCTCACTGTCTCCATCTCTGTCTCAATCTCTATTCCACCTCTCATTCTCTATCTCTCTCACTATCTCTTCTATTTCTCCTTTTGGTCCTCCTGTCATCCTTCACTTCCTCTCTCTCACTCTACCTCCCACTTTCGCTCTCTTAATTCCTCTCTCGCTCTCCCACTCTACTTATCTCTCTCTTTCTTGGTCCCTCTCTACCTCTCTCACGCTCTCTCTTCTCTCACACGCTCTTCTCTCTATTTTTGTCACACTCTCGCCCTTTCACGCTCCCTCTTTCTCTCTCTTCGATTTCGCCCTCACTTCTACTCCCACTCTCTCCATCTCTTTCTCGCTATATGTTCACTCTCTGTCACCCACTCTCACTTATGTTCCTCTCTCTTCTCTTTCTCCTCTCAATCTTTCTCCCTCTCGTCTCTTGCTTTCGTGCCTCTCTTTCTCTCTCGCTCTCCCTCTCTCACTCTGTTATTCTGTCTCTTAGACACACTATCTCTCTCCCACTCTTACACTCCTTGGGATCATCCACTACTCTCTCCTTCCCCACAAAATATCATTCTCTACCCCCTACTCCCTCTTTCTCTCTCTTTTTCACTCTCTCCCTCTCTTATCCCTTTCCCTATCGCTTTTCTTTCTCTATTGCTCTCTCTCTCTCTCTCACATCTCTCTTGCTCTATTTTATCACTTTCTCATCGCTAGGTCTCTTTCTCCCTCCCTCTCTCTATCTCCCTCTCGCCTTCCATCTCTCTCAATCTCCATCTCACCTTCTATCTCTCTTCATATCTCCCTCCATATCTACCTCTCTCTACCTCTCACTCCCTATATTTTGCTCTCTATCTTCTCTAAGTCTCTTTTCTCTCCCTGTTTTTGTCTCTTTTCTCTCCCCCTCTCTCCCTCTCTCTCTTGCTTCCATTCCTCCCTCTCCCTCCCTCTCTCCCTCTCACTTTCTCTCCCTCTCACACACTCTCTCCCTCTCTTCCTCTCATTCCATTCTAACTCATTTGACTCTCTCCCCACTAAATCTCATTCTCTACCCCCACTCTCCCTCGCTCTCATTTCTCTCTATATCTTCCATTGCTCTCTCTTCCTCTGTCACCCTCTCTTCCTCTCTCACCCCACTCTCTTCAATCTCCCTCACGCCCTCCCTCTATCTCTTTCATTCGAACTCTCTACTACTCTCACACTTTTCTCTATTCATGCTTTATCACTTTTTCTTTCTATATTAATATCTTTCTTTCCCACTCATACATGTACTCTTGCACTCTTTAATCACTCTCTCTGATCACTTTACTCACTTTTTCTGTCCAACCATCTATCACTCTCTTCCTCCCCCTCTTTTCCTCTTTCATTAAATTCTCTCTATCGCCATCTCTCCCTCCCACTACCTCCATATCCCCTCTAGATATCCCTCTCTCTACCTCTCACTCACAATATTTTTCTCTATCTTCCCTGAGTCCCTCTTCCATCTATATTTCTGTCTCATCCTCACTCCTCTCCTCCAGCTCACTCTTCGATCCCTATCATCACTTTCTCCCTTGCTCTCTCTCTCTCTTACTCTCTATTCATCTCTCTTTATTGTTTCTTGCTCTCTTATGCCCCTCTTTATCTCTCTCTTTTGCTAATTCTACTATGACTCTCTTCTCTCTCTTTACTCTCTCTCCCTCAATCTCTCACTCTCTCCCTCACGCTCTCTCTTAGTTTCTCTCACATCGTGCTTTCTCCCCTCATAACCATCTCATTATTTATTATTTTTTATCATATATCTCACTTTACCCCTTGATCCCTCCCTCTTTCAATCCCCACATACCTCTGTTTTGCTCTCTCCCTATCTTACTCCCCTCTCTTTCTCTCTCCCTCTCCATCTCCTTCTCTCCTTCTTACTTATTCACTCCCTCTCCCAACCTCTCATTTTTTCTATCGCTCACTATCATTCCCTCTCTCTTGCTCTCTCCTCTCTCACTTTCTCTTTTCTCTATATCTCTCTCATCGTCTCCCATTCCCTCACTCAAACTCATCCTCTCCCTCCCACTTCCTTCCTTCCCACTCTCTCTATGTAAATTTCTCTCCTTCTATCTCCCTCTTTCCCTTTCCATCACCCTCTCTCCTTCTTTCCTTCTCACACATACTCTTAATCTCCCTCCCAATCTAAAACTTGCTCACTATCTTTTTGCTCTCTCTTCCATTTTCGCTTCCTATTTGTCTCTCTGTTAAATCTTTTTTTCTCTCTCTCGCTCTCTCACTCCCTCTTGCCCATCAAATTCTCTTACTCTCTCCATCTATCCCCCTTTCTAACTCTCTCTCTTGCTCTTACCCTTTATCTCTTTCTTTTTCGCTCTCTTCCTTTCTCACTATGTCTCAATCTCTATTATGTTTCTTTCTTTCACTCTCTGGCTCTCTCTTGCTCTATTTCTATCTCTTTACTCATTCTTTATCTCCATATATCCATCACTCCTTTTCAGTCACTCCCGTATTTGCTCCCTCACTCTCTTTAATTTCACACTCTCTCTTACTCCTTCAATCCCTTCTCTCTCTCTCTTTTACACTCTCACCTTTTCTCTCTCTCATTCACTCTCTCATTCTCTAATTATTCCTCCCTCACTCCCTCTTTCTATACCTTCCCTCACCTTCCTCTCCCTATATCTCTCCCATACTCTCTTCCTCCGTCGCTCCCTTCCTCTCTCTTTCTCAATATTTGTTCTCTTTCTTTCTCTTTTTTTGCACACACTTCTCTAAATCTTTCTCCAATGTTTCTCTCTCTCTCTCTACCTCATAAACATTTACACACAATATCTCTCTTTGCTCAATTTTTCTCTCCCACTATCCATCAAACATATTCTGTCTCGTGCGCTCCAACTTTATCTCTCTGAATCCCCCTCTCTTCTCTCTTATTGCTTCACAAGTTCTCTCACACTTCTGTCTCCTTCTCTCCCTTCCGCTCTCTTTCCTATATCTCTCACTCCCTTTTCCTTATTCTTGTTTTCACCTCTCTATCGACATATCTCTCTTGATCCCTCTCTCTCATTACTTCTCATATTCTCTCACACTTCTGTCTCCCTCTCCCTCCCCCTAACTGCCTCCTCTATCTCTCAATCTATTTTCCTTACTCTTGTTCTCACTCTCTCATTCTCTAACTATATATCTCTCTCTTTTTGTTCCCTTCCTAACTACACCTTCTCTCCCTTCCCAATCTCTTAATAGATTTTTTTCTCTCTTGTCCCTCTCTCTTACCCTTTCTTATATCCTTTTCTCTCCCTCACTCTCATTTCTTTCATCTCTCTAGATCTCTTTTGCTCTCTCACTCTTGTTCTCCTTGTCGATCTCACTCTCTCCCTCTATCATTCTCACTCCATCAATCTTGCCCTATCTAGTTCTCACTTATGCAGGTCACTCTTCTCTCTCCATCTCATTCACTCATACACTCTCTCACTCTCTCTCAATCTTTTTCGCTCTCACCCTCTTTAGCTCCATTTCTTGCTATCTATCTCACTCTTACTTACTCTCTTGTTCTTTCTCGCTCACTCTCTCCTCTCTTTCCCTCTCTCCATCTTTCTCTTTTTTCTCTCTATCCTCTTCTTTATTATTCTCTCTCCCTCTCTCTCTCTTTCTCATTCTCTACTCTCTTTTTTTTATCTTATACTCTCATTTGTTACTCTCTTATCTCTCTTTCCTCTAATTCTTTCTCTCATTCTCTCTTCCACTTTCTCTCTCCTCTCTCTTACTTTCATCCCTCCCTCTCTCTTTCCCTCTCTTCTCTCCCTACCTCCCTTCCTCCCTCGCCCTGCCTATCTCCCTCTGTCTCCCTCTCTATTGCTCCCCCTCACTCACCATTCTCCTGCTCTTGCGCTATCTTTACCCCTCACTCTCTTTACTCAATCTTCCCAAAGCCTCACTTATCGCCAATTTTCCCTTTCACTCTCTCTGACTTTCTCTATCCTACTCTCTTTAAACCCTTTCACTTCCTCCTATCTCTCTTTCTCCCTCACTACCTCCATCTCTCTCTCACTCTCTACTCCACCTCTTTATCTCTCTCATTATCTCCTCTGTCTCTCACTTTCGACCCTCCCATTATCCCTCACTACCACTCTCTCACTCTCCCTCCCTCATTCGCTCCTTAATCCCTCTCTCTCTCTCTCCAGCTCTCCATATCTCCCTCCTTCATGTCCGCTCTCTCCCTCGCTAGCTCTCTCCCTTTCTCACTCTCTCTTTTCCCTCACACTATCTTTTCTCTATTTGTCTCTCACACTCTCTCCCTTTCTCGATCCCTCTTTCTCTCACTTCAATTTCACTCTCACTCTCACTCCCTCTCTATTTTTAGTTATATGATCTCTCTTTCACACACTCTCACTTCTGCGCCTCTTGCTTCCCTTTCTCCACTCAATCTCTCTTCCTCTCTCCCCTGTCACTTGCTTCCTTCTTTCCCTCCCTCTCTCCCTCTCTCCCTCTCTCAATCTCTCTCTCTCAGACAAACTCTCTAGCCCTCTCTCTCACTCTTCTGGTTCATCTCGCACTCTCTCTCCCACAAAATCTCATTCTCTACCCACTCTCTCCCTTTTCTCACTCCATTTTCCTCTCTCTTAAATCTCACTTTCACTCTTACTCCCCCACTCCCTTTCTCTTGCTCACTCCATGTTCACTATCTCTCACTTACTCTCTATTTAATTTCTCACTCTCCTCTCTTTCAGTTTTACTCTCTCTCACTTACACTCTCCCTTTTTCGCTCCCTCTTCCTCTCTCTTTGGTTTCACTCTGACTCTCACTCCCTCCTTCCCTCTCTCTTTCTCACTCCATGTTCAATCTCTGTCATTAAGTCTCTCTTTCATTACTCCTTCTCCTCTCTTTTATTGCTCCCTCTCCTCTCTATCCTCTCAGCCTTTCTCCCCCTTTTCCCCTCTCTCTTACATCCTTCCCTCCTTGCCTCTCTCTCCCTCTCTCACTCTTTCTTTCTCTCTTGTAAACACTCTCCCTCTCTCCCTCTCACTCTTCCAATTCATCCCCACTCTCTCTCCCACTAAATCTCATTCTCTACCCCCTCTCCCTCACTCTCAATTCCTCTCCATATCTTCCATCACTCTCTCTTCTTTCACACCCCTCTTCCTCTCTCACTCCCATTGTCTTCAATCTCACTCACTCCCTCCCTCTATCACTCTCTTTCTCAATCTCTTCCTCTCTCTATTTTTTCTCTATTTATGCTTTTATCACTTTTTCCTTCTCTATTTCTCTGTCTCACTCTCCTTCTCGCACACATGCACACTCTTGCTCTCTTTTATCACTTCCTTTTATGACTTTACTCGCTCTTTCTCTCCAACCATCTTCAGTCTCTTCCTCCCTCCCTCTCTCTCTTTCACTAATTCAGTCTCCCTCCCTCTATCGTCTTCTCGCCCTCCAACTATCACCATATGCTTTTTATATCTCCCTCTCTCTAGCTCTCACTCACTATCTTTTACTCTATCTTCACTCCCTCTCTTGCTCTCCCTCTCTCTCTCCCACTCTTTATTTCATATATTGTTATTGTTTTCTTGCTCACTTTCACCCCCTCTCTCTCTCTTGCTCTTTCTTCTATCACCTCTTTTCTCTCTCTTTACTCACTCTTTCTCTCCCTCTATCTCACAATCTCTTTCTCACTCTCCCTCCCTCACACTCTCAGTCTCTCGGTTTCTCTCACATCTTGCTCTCTTCTCTCTATCCATCTAATTATTTCTTTTTTTCTCTCATAGATCTCTCTTTCCTCCTCGATCCCTCTCTCTTTCAATCCCCACTTCCCTCTCTTTCTCACACTCTCTCTTTTGTACTCCTCTCTCTCACTCCCCTTCTCGCTCACTCTCTCTTGTTCTATCTTTCAACACTCTCTATTTCTGTCTCACACGCTCTCTTCCTCTCTTGCTCTCTCTCTTCAATCTTTCTCATGGCCTCCCTCTATCTCTCACACACTATTATATCTCTTTTTCTTAGCCTTTTGCTCCCTGTTATGTTGCCTTTATTCTCTTTCTTTCTCTCACTCTATCCCTCACTCTCTCACTCTCCCTCTCTCCTTACTCTCTCTTTCAATCCTTTATCATCTCTCTCTTAATTTTTATCTCTCTTTTCCTCTTCTCCCTCTCATTATTTCTCACATTCTCTCACACATCTCTTCCTCTCTCCTTCTCCCTCGCTCACTCCCTCCCTCCCTCTCTCCTTCTCTCTCCATATATCTCACTCTCTTTACCTTACTCTTATTCTCACACTCTCCCACTTTCTTCATATATCCTTTTCTGTGACTCCCTGACTCTCTTGCTCTTTATTTTTTATCTCCCTCTCTCTTTTTATCTCCCACTCTCTACCTCTCACCCACTATCTTTTGTTTTATCTTCCTTGAGTTTCATCTCTGTCTCTATGTCTACCTTACCCTCCCCCTCCCTCTCTCCCTCCAGCTCACTATTCAATCCTTATCATCACTCCCTCTATTGCTCACTCTCTCACTCTCTATTCCATCTCTCTTTATTGTTTCTTTGCTCTCTTTTGCCCCCGCTCTGTCTCTCTCTTGCTCTTTATTCTAACTCCCTCTCTTCTCTCTCTTTTACTCACTCTTCTTATCCCTCTATTTCTCATGTCTCACACACTCTCCCACCCTCACACACTCCTAATTGCTCTCACATCTTGCTCTCTCCCCTCATATCCATGTCATTATTTATTATTTTCTCACATACAACTCCCTTTCCTCATCGATCCTTGTCTTTTAATCGCTCCTTCCCTCTCTTTCTCACTCTTTCTCTATCTCACACCTCTCTCTCTCCTCTTGCACTCACTCATTCACTCCCTCTCCCATCCTCTAATTATCTCTTTCACCCACTCATTCCCTCTCTGTTGCTCCCTCTTCTCTCATTTTCACATTCCCCTACTCACTCACTCCCTCTTCCCTCATTCTATTTTTTTCTCACACTCGCTCCCTTTTGTGCTCTCTCTTCCTCTCTCTTCAGTTTCACTCTCACTCTTACTCCCTTACTTCATCTCACTTACTCTCTCTTCAATTGCTCACACTCCCTCTCTCCTCTCTCTCTCCTCTCAATCTTTCTCTCCCTCTCTTCCCTCTCTCCCTCTCTCTTGCTTCTTTCCTTTCCACTCTCCCTCATTTTCTCTCTCACACTTTCTCCTTCTCTCTCTTCTATTTCAACCCCCTCTCTCTCACTCTCATTTTCTCTCTATATCTTCCATCACACTCTCTTCTCTCTCTCTTTCTCTTCCTGTTTCACTTCCACTCTCTTCAATCTCTATCACTCCCTCCCTCTTTCTCTTTCTCACTCTCTCCCTCTCTAGCTCTTTTCTCTATTTACGTTTTATCACTTTTCTTTCTCTTTTTTTCTCTCTCTCTCTATCTCTCTCAAACACACTCTCTTGCTCTCTTTTATCACTCTCTTATCACTTTACTCACTCTTTCTCTCCAACCATCACTCACTATTTCTTCCCTCGCTCTCTCCCAATTTCATTCTTTCATCCTCTCTCTATCTCTACCGCCTTGTTGTCTCTATATTTACATCTCAACCTCTCTCCTTCTTTCCCTCCCGCTCACTCTTCAATCCTTATCTTCACTCCTTCTCTTGCTCTCTCTAACTTTCTATTTTATCTCTCTATTTTTTTTGCTCTAATTTGTTATCCCTTTGTCTCTCTCTTACTCTTTCTTCTATCACCCTCTCTACTTTCTCTTTACTCACTCTTTTACTCCCTCTATCTCTCTCTCACTCACCCTCCCTAACACAATCTCTCTCAGTAAATCTCACATCTCGCTCCCTCCCTTCATAACCATCTCATTATTTCTTATTTTCTTTCAAAGGTCTTTCTTTCTTCCTTGACCACTTCCTCTTTCATAATGAGAGGGGAGAGAGTGAGAGAGATTGTACAAGGGATAGAGGTAGAGGAGTGATGGAAGGGAGAGTACTGAGAGAGAGAACAAAGAGCCAAAAAGATAGAGAGGGAGAGAGGGAGTCAAAGCGAGAGTGTAATTGAAGAGTGAGAGAAAGGGAGAGGGAGATTGAGAGAAAGCAAAGAGAATTGAAAGTGAGGGAAGAGAGAGCAAGAGAGAGGGAGTGAGTGAGAGGGAAGCAGAGAATGAGAGGGATGGAGAGAGAGTGGGTGAGTGCGTGAAAGATGAGAGAGATGAGAGAGAGTAGAGAGTGAAGAGAGGGAGCGACAGAGGGAATGAAAGAGGGAGGGACTGATGGGGAAAAGAGAAGTGTTAGAAGTAATGAGAAGGAGATGAGAAAGGGAGAGAAAGAAATGAGAGTAATTGAGAAAGAGAGGACAGAAAGGAGAGCGAGAGAGAGGGTGAGGGATGGAGGGACAAAAAGTGTGAATATAGAGAGTAAAGGGAGAACAATTGAAAGTATAGCAAGAGATAGAGAGAGAGAGAGAGAAAGCAAGAGAGAGCAAGCAAACGATAAAGATAGATGAAATAGAGGGTGAGAGAGAGAGACGGAGTGAATTAGAAAGGGAGAGATAGAGAGAGCTTGATGAGTGAGTGGGAGGGAGGGAAAGCGAGAAAGAAGTGGGAGTCAGTGAAGATCGAGCAAAATATAGTGAGTGAGAGGCAGAGAGAGGATGATGTAGGGGAGATATGCAAAGAAAGTGCGGGTGAGAGGGAGATAAAATGAGTGAAGTAACGAAAGAGGCAGAGAGTGAGGGTTGGTTACAAAGAAAAAGTGGGTAAGGAGATAAGGAAGAGTGATAAAAAGAGAGAGCAATAGCGAAAGAAAAGAGAGGGAGATGGAGAGCGATAAAGGGAGGGAGAGAATAGAAAGAATGAGTGAGGGAGGGATGGATTCAACAGAGCGAGAGAGACGAGAGAGAGTGAGGAATATAAAGAGAGAAATGTAAGAGAAAAGAGAGACGAAAGAGCAACAAAAGTGAGTGCAAAAGAGAGAGAGTGAGAGAAAATAATAGAGAATGAGATTGAGAGAGAGTGAGAGGAAAATGGAGCGAGTGAGGAAGAGGAGAGAGTGAGAATGAAAAATCAAGATGCTAAGAGAGAGTAAGAGAGCGAGAAATGGAGTAGAGACCGTGAGAAGGAGAATGATTGAGAGAGAGTAAGAGGCTGTATGAGTGTGACATGGTGGGAGAAGAGTGAGCAACATAAGGGAGCCTAGTGAGGGCAAGATTAAGGAGTGAGAAAGATAAAAGGAGAGTGTGATACAAATAATGAGAACAAGAGAGAGAGTCAAAGAGATCTAGAGAGAAAGAGAAAAAGAAAGTGAGAGAGAGGGGAATATAAGAGGAGGGAAGGAGAGTGAGGGATAAGTGCAAAAAATGATATTAACACTGGGATGGGAGAGAAGAGGGAGTTAGAGAGTGAGAGAATGAATGAGAGAGTGAGGGAGGGAGCAAGAGAGAAATATTTATAGAAAATGATAGAGTGTGAGAGATAGGGGTGACAGAGGGAGAGAAGGTAAGAGAAAGAGAGAGGGAGAATGAGAGGGAGAGAGAAAAAGAGCGAGAGCGTGATAGAAAGTAAGAAATAATGAGAGAGAAGAGAGAAGGATTGAGAAAGATAAAGTTGGAGATCGAGAGACAGAGTGTGTTTCAGGGATAGGGGAGAAAAGGATTGAGGAAAGAAAAAAGAGAGAGTGATTGAAGAGATAGCAAGAGAGAGAAGAGAATGAGTGCAGGGATAGGGGACAAAAGGATTGAGCAAAGAAAAATGAGAGAGTGATTGAAGAGATAGAAAGAGAGAGAAGAGCAAGAGTGCTATAAAAAAGATAGAATAGAGAGAGAAAGTGAGAGGCAGATAGTGAGAAAGTGAGTGAGAGAGAGGGGGTGAGAGATATCGCAGGGTGAAATACTGAGAGAGAAATATATTGTAAGAGACAAATAAATAGAGAAAAGTGATTGTGAATAAGTAGAGCAAGAGTGGGTTAGTGAGAGGGATAGAGGAAAGGAGAGCAAGAGAAAGTGTGAAAAAGAGATCGAGAGAGAGATTAAGAGAAAGAGAATGAAGGGGAAGTAGAGGTAGAGGGAGAGAGTGTGTGAAAGAGAAATGGGGGAAAGAGAAAGAGGGAGACATAAAGAGGGAATGAGGACAGAGAGTGGGAGAGAGAAACTTTGGAATATATGGAGAGGATGGGTGAAAAGAATGAGTGAGAATAGAGAAATAAAAGACGGATTAGGAGAGAACTAATAGAGAATGAGATAGATAGAGGGTCAAGCTAAGAGAGGGACATAAACTGAGATGAAGAGAGTGACTGAGATTGAGAGAGTGAGAGATTGTATGAGTGTGTGTGAGAGCTCGAGAGAGTGTGAGTGAGATGGAGAGAGAAGGGAGAGATTCATAAGGGAGGTTAAGAGAGGGCAAGAATGAGGGAGTGAGAAAGATAGTGGGAGAGAGAGTGATAAAGCGAACGAGAGTGGGTGAATAAAAGTGATTTACAGATAATGAGGAAAAGAAAATGATATACAGAAGAGGATATAACAGTGGGAATGAGAGAGAGGGACTTAGAAAAAAAAGAGATATTTAGAGAGTGGGAAGGGAGATAGAGTGTGAGAGAGGGAGGGAGCGAGGGAGATAGAGAAGAGATAGATAAAGCTAGAGAATGAGAGAGATAGCAAGGAGCATAAAAGATATATAGAGAGAGAGGGAGAGAGTGAAAATAAGAGTAAGGAAAAGAGAGTGAGAGATAAGGGTGAGACAAAGGGAGCGAGAGAGTTAAAGAGGGAAGGAGGAAGAGAAAGAGAGAGGGAAAAAGTGAGAAATAATGAGAGAGAAGCGAGAGGGATTGCCAGAGACAAAATTTGGAGAGAGAGAGTGTGTGTGTGTGAGGGATAGGGACAGGGAAAGGGAGATGACATAGTCACAGAGGAGAGATCAAGAGAGAGAAGAGTAACAGAGCAAGAAAGAAAGAATAGAGAGTGAGAGATATTTAAGTTTGAGGGATTGACATTGAGAGAGAGAAAGATAGAAATAGAAAAAAACGAGAGTGAGGTAAAATAGGTTAGGAAAAGGAGAGTGAGAGGGAGATAGGGAGGGAGAGCAAAAGAATTAGTGGGAGAGAGAGATCATGAGAGGGAGCAAGAAAGATCGAGAGGGAGAGAAGGAGAGAGTGTGTGAAAGAGAGCGAAAAGGTGAGAGTGACAGAGATAAAGGATGTTGCATCTAGAAGGCAGTAGGGACGAAAAGGGAGAGATAGAGAGAAGAGTGAGCTAGAGAGAGAAAGTAAGGGAGAGAAATTATGAGAAATATTGAGAGTGAGAGAGAGTAGGAGAGAGGGAGAGATAGAGAGCAACAGAGCTAGAATAGGGAGAGAGATGTCGAGAGATAGAGAAGAGAGCGAGAATTGACAGGGAAAGAAAGAAAGAAAGCAAGAGAAGTTGAGGAAGAGAGATAAAAAGACAAGAAGAATGAGAGAGAGAGCTGGAGATGTAGTGAGAGAGACATTATGAGAGGGATGTACAAGGAGGGAAGGAGAGAGTGAGCAAAAGATGGAGGAGATGGAGAGAAAGGGGAGAGAGAGGGTGATAAAGTGTGTGGGTGAGAGAGAGAGAGGGAGATAGAAAGAGAAAGCGAGTTAGAGATATTGAGAAGAGAGCAAGAGAGAATAAGAGAGAATGGCAAGGTAAGAGAGAAAGCTAAAGAGAAAAGAAGAGCAAGAGGGAGGGCAGAGGGAAGTAGATGGAGAGAGGGGTAAGGGGAGAGAAGGGCAAGAGAGATAAAATAGAGAAAAGAGCAAGAGGGTTGAGACAAATGAGAAAGAAAGAGAAGAGAGACTTAAACAGAGTGAGAGTGAGGGAGAGCTAGAAAGATAGAGGAGATGCAGGAGCAAAGGGGAAGATGGAGAGGGAGAGGGAAATAAAGTGGTAGAAAGAATGAGAAAGAGGCAGACAAAGAAAAAGATAATAAGAGGAAGAGAGAGAAGAGATTAATATCAAGAGAGAACTTGATAGAGAAAAACGTAGGAGAAAAGGTGAGAGGGAGAGGAAGATATAAAAAGAGAAGAGCAAGAGAGGGAAAGGATAGATAGAGAAGAGTGAGAGGGAGAGAGTGGGAGATAGAAGATAGACAACTAGAGAGGGACAGTGAGCTAGAATGAGTAATAGAGGGATTGAGAGAGGGAGAGGGAGAGAAAGGGAGATAAAGACTGTGAGAGGTGTAGGGAGATGGAGGTAGAGTGAGGGAGTAGAAGCAAAAGAGAGGTGGGGGAGAGAAAGAGGGTGGGAGAATGAGGGAGCGGAAATAAAGAAGAGAATGACAGAGAGAAAGGGTGTGAGAGGAAGGGTGTGGGAGTGGGAGAGAGTGTGAGAGAATGATTGAGGGAGAGAAAATGAGATAAAGATTGTGAGAGGAGGGATATGAAGGGAGAGTTAGGGAGTAGATGCAAAAGAGATATTGGGGGAGAGAGAGATAGCGGGAGAGTGAGGGGGAGAGAGAGAGAGAGAGCAAGAGGGAAGTTGTTGGAGTGGGAGAGAGTTAGAGAGAGTGATGTTGAGAGGGAGAGGGAGAGAGAGAGAGAGGGAAAGAGATTGAAAGCATGAGAGTGGGAGACGTAGAAAAATAACAGAGGAGAAAGATAGAGCAAGCAACAGAGAGATGAAAGAGAGAGGAAGGGAGATGAAGAGCAAAAGACATAGAGCTAGCGAGGGAGAGAGAGCGGAAGAGATAGAGTTCATGCCATCTCTATATAAATTTCTCACTCCCTCCCTCTGTTTCACTCTCTCTTCTTCCTTCACTCTTTCTCTTCCCCCTTTCTCTAAAGCTCCCCCTATCTTTAAAATAAACTCTCTTGCTCACTTTCCTCTCTTCACCCTCTCTCACACACTCACTCTCCCTTTCTCTTGTTCTATCTATCTGATTCTCTTCTCTATATCTCTATCCCTATCTCTCACTTTCTCTCACTTCTTCACTTACACTTTCTTTGTTCTCTATCTCACTTTTTATCAAGTGCTTTATTATGTTCTTATCTCTCTCCTTTCCTTTCTACCTCTTTTCCTCTCTCTCTTTCCCACTCTCTCTACCTCTCACTTACTCCCTCTCTTACTCTCCTCTCTCTCCCTCTGTCACTCCTTCACACGACTCCCATTCTCGATCTCCCTCGCTTTTACTTTCTCTCTTGCTCCATCTTATGATCCCTTATCCTTTCACTTCATTACTCTAACTCTCTCTCTCTACCACTTCATTGTCTCCCTCTCTCACTCTTCTCTTGCTTGTTATTCTCTCTCATTCTCTCCCTTTCTCACTCTCTTGCTTGCTCTCTGCACACAGTCTCTCCCATTTTTTACCTATGTTAGTTTTTTAGCTCTTTTTAGATCTCTCCCTCGAGAGTTTGCAAGAGAGCGAGTGAACTAGAAACAAAGATAAAGGGGGGAGTGATAGGAATTGAGGAGAGAGCCAGAGGGAGAAAGAGAGAAAGAGCAAGACAGAAATAGAGAAGAAGAGAAACTTAGGGAAGAAAGAGCAAAAGATTGAGAGTGAGAGGTAGAGAGGGGGAGATATTGAGGAAGATATGGAGAGAGATGGAGGGCGAGAAAGAGAGAGAGAGAAATGAAAGGCGAGAGAGAGATAAAGAGAGGGAGGGAAGAAGTGACTGAGTGATGGTTAGAGAGAAAGAGAGAGTAAAGAGATAGACGAGAGTGATAAAAGAGACCAAGAAAGAGAGTGTGAGAGAGAAAGAGAGAGAGAGAGAGAAAGAGAAAAAAAAGTGATAAGTCATAAATATTGAGAAGAATGAGAGAGGGAGAGATGAGAAAGAGAGATAAAGAGAGAAGGAGTGAGAGAGATTAAAGATTGGGTGTGACAAAGGACGTGAGAGAAAGAGAGAAGAGAGAGTGAAAGAAGATATAGAGAGAGCGAGCAAGAGAGAGAGGGGGTAGAAAATGAGATTTTATGGGAGAGAGAGCGGGAATGAACTGAAAGAGTGAAAGAGATAGAGAGTGATTGTGTGCGAGGGAGAGAAAGGGAGATAGAGAGAGGGAGAGGGAGGGAGGGAGGGAAGGAAGCAAGTGATAGGGGAGAGAGGGAGAGAGGGAGAGAAAGATTGTTGGGATAAGTGAGAGTGGGTGATACTGAGTGAACATAAATCTAGAAAGATTGAAGGATAGAGGTAGAGTGAGAGTGAAACTGAAGAGAGAGAAAGAGAAAGAGAGAAAGGGAGACAGTGTGAGAGACAAATAGAGAGAAGAGAATGTGAGGTAATAGAGAGCATGAGAGAGGGAGGGAGTGAGCAAGCGAGCGAGAGAGCAAGAAAGAGAGAGATATGGAGAGAGGGAGAGAGAGGGGGATTAAGGGAGTGAAAGAGGGAGGGAGAGCCAGAGAGTGGTAGTGAGGGAAATTGGAGGGTTGAAAGTGAGAGGCAGAAGAGACAATGAGATAGAGAGATAAAGAGACATGGAGATAGTGAGAGAAAAAGAGAGACAGATGGAGGAAGTGAGAGAGTTTAAACAGTGAGTAGAAAAGAGAAAGTGAGAGAGAGTGAGAAGAGAGGCTGTGGGAAGATTGAGAGAGTATGAGAATGAGGGGTAAAGTGGGGGTAGAACAAGAGAATTATGAGATACAGGGAGCAAGACAGAGGGTTACAAAGAGGGTGATAGAGAGGGAGGGAGGGATAGATGGAAGAAAGAGAGAGGGAGGGATGGAAGAAAGAGAGGATATAATGAGATGGAGTAAGAGGAAAGAGAGAAAAGAGAGCAACAATGGAGAGTGTGAAAGAGAGTGTAAGATAGAAAAAGGAATTGAGAGTGAGAGAAAGAGTGAGGGGGAGAGAGGATAATAGAGAAGAGGATAGAGAGTGAAGAGAGAAAGATAGAGCGAAGGAAAGAGAGGAGAGATTGAGAGAACAAGATTGTAAGAAGAGTTAGATAGAGAGAAAGAAATGGAGCTAAAGAGGGAGATGGAGGGGATGAGAGGAAAAGAGAGGGAGGAAGGGATGGAGGGAGAGTGAGTTAGAGGTAGGGATATGGAGGGAGGGGTGTAAGAGAGAGAGAGTGTGTGTGTGTGGGGGACAGAAGAGGAGAAAAAGTGAGAAATGCGAGTGAATAAGTAGCAATAGAAGAGATAGTAAGAGAGAGGGAGAGAGTGGGAAAGAGAGGGAGAGAGGGAGTAAGGGCGAGTGAAATTGAATAGAAAGAGAAGGGGGAAAAGAGATAACAATAGATAAATCGATAGAGAAGAGAGGTATGTGAAGAGAGAACAAGAGGAAAGGAAGAGCAAGTGAGAAAGAGAAGGAGATAATAAGGAGAGTGAGAGAGTGAGTTAGAGAGAGGGAGTAAAACAAATAGGGAGAGAGAGAGATATTCTGAGAGAAGGAGAGAATATATAGAGAGAGATTGTAAGATAGAGCAAGAGAGAAAGAAAGATGGCGAGGGAGTGAGAGAGAGAGAGAGGAGCAAGAGAAAGTGGAAAGTGGGAGGAATAAAAAAAGAAGGAAATGGAGAGCAATGGAAGAGAATGTAAAATAGAGCAATAAAGAGAGCTAAATAGATTGAGAGAGAGAAAAAGTGAGAGAAGGTATGAGGTTGAAAGAAAGGGAGGGAGTGGTGGGACGTTGTGATGGAGACTGCAAGGGGATGCAAAGTGAGAGGGAGAGAGCAACATAGTTGGGACCTAAAGAGAGAATGAAAGAGAGAGCAAGTGAGAGAGAGTGAGAGAGCAAGAATATTAAAGAGAAAGAGAGGGGGCTTAGAGTTAAAATGATACATGAAGAAAAAGAGAATAAGAGAATGATAGAAAGCGATAGATAGATAACAAAAAAGAAGAGCGGGAGGGAGGGAGGGAGGAGCGAATGCTAGAATGAGAGAAGGAAAGAGACAAAGAAAAATAGCTGAGGGGGAGGGAGGGAGTGTGAGAAAGTAGTTGAGGAATTAAGAGAAGAAGATGATGGGAGTAAGAGAGAGAAATGAGAGAACGATTGAGAAAGAGAGGGAAGAAAGGAGAGCGAGAGAGAGGGTGAGGGATGGAGGGAGCGAGAGAGAGAGTAAATAGAGGGAAGGGAGAGTGATTGAAGTTATAGCAATAGAAAGAGGCAGACATAAAGAGGGAAGGAGGAAAGTGAGAGAGGGAGGATGAGAGTTAGGGATATATGTAGGCAACGACTGAAAAGAATGAGAGAGAAGAGAAACAAATAAAAGACAGATTAAGACATAGAGAGAAAGAGAAAGATAGAAGGACACTTTAAGAGAGAGAGTGATGTGGAGATGAAGAGACAAACTGGGAGAGAAACAACGTAAGAGAGAACAAGATGAACACACAGAGAGAGAGTGTGTGTGTGTGAGTGAGATTAATGGAACAGAGAATAATAAAAGAGAGAGAAAGAAATATAGAGAATAAATAATGAAAAATAGAGAGAGGGAGGGAGCGAGAGAGATTGAAGAGAGAGAGAACGAGAGAGGAAGAGAGATGGAGAGAAGAATAGATAGAGACGGGTGTGTGTAGGAAGATATAGCTAGAGAGAGTGAACTAGAGGAAACGAGGGAGAGAGAATAAGAGAATGAGTGATAGAGAGAGGGAGGGAGAGATTAAGTGAGCAAGTGATAGAGGGAAATAAAGGGGATAAGAGGGAGAGAGAGAAAGAGGATGGGTGGGAGGGTGAGTGATTGAGAGGGTGGAGGGCGGCCGGATGAAGAGAGAGAGTGTGGGGGATAAAGGAGGAGAAGGAGTGAGAAGAGAGAGAGAGGAAGAAACTGATAGAGCGAGCAATAAAGAAATCGAGAGAGAAGGGAGATGAGGGAAGAGAGAACAGGACGAAAAGGCAGAGAATCAGAGATGGTGAGGGAGGGAAAGAGGGAGAGAAAGAGCGAGTGCATGTGAGAGAGAGAGAGAGGAAGAGAAGAAAGTGTGATAGATAGTGGGAGGGGAAAAGAGAGTGTGAGAGAGGAAGAGCATGTTGGTGTGGGGGATAGATGGAGAGAAAGAGTAAGAGGAGATGAGAATGAAGTAATTATATAAGAGCAAGAGAGTGGGAGAGAGAGAGAATAGAGAGTGAGAAGGAGAGAGGGAGCGAGTGAGCGAGTGAGTATGTGATTTAAATTAAATAAAGAGATAGAGTGACTAAGAAATAGAGAAAAAAATAAAGATAGAAGTGAGGGTAAGGGAATGAAGTGCAAGAAAGAGAGAGATTGAGAAAATGAGAGAGAAATATTGGTAAGGAGATAGATGGAGCAAGAGCGGGAGAGGGAGATAGAGTGGGGGATAGACAGAGATAAAGAGTAAGAGGAGAAGAGAATAGAGTAGCATAATGGAGTAAGAGGGATGGGAAGAGATAGAATAAAGGGTTAGAAATGGAGAGAAATGGAGTAAGAGTGAGATTTGAATTGAATGAAGGGAAAGAAGGACCATGAAAAAGAGACAAAAGAGCAAAAAGAGAAAGGGAAGAAAGAGCAAGAGAAATGAAGGGAGAGAGAGAAGAAGAGAAAAAGGAAGGACAAGAGCAAAAGAGGAGTGGGAGAGAGGTGGTGTGAGAAGTGTAGTAATGAATGGTTAGATTTAGAGAAAATGAGAAAATAGTTTGATAAATTGCTTGATATGGAGAATTATAGAGATAGGAGCATGAGATAGAGGGAGGGGGAGAGAAAATAAATTAGTGAGAATGAAATGGAGATGAGGGAAAAGACAGTGAGACAAATCGAGAAAGAGAGCTTAAGAGATTGAGATAGAGAAAGTGTGTGAATATATGGATTTGAGGGAAAGTTAGAGAGGGGGAGGAGGAAGAGTGAAAGTGAAATTGAAAAGAGAGAGAACTAGGGAGAAAGGAATAGAAGAGAGAAAGAGAGAGTGGAAGAGATGGAAACACTAAAGAGGGAAAGAGAGAGTGGAGGGTAGAGGGAGAGAAAGAGTGATGGAGAGAGTGAGAGAGAGGGAGAGCGAGATAAAATGATGGACTGGTGAGAGAAAGAGAGAGAATAAAGGGCAACATAAGAGAGAACAACAGACCGAAAAAGAGAGATATAATAGAGAGTATTAGAGAGAGCATTAGTGGTAAAGAAAAAGAAATAGAGAGTTAGAGGGAGGTCATAAGAAAGATGGAAGAGTGAGAGAGCAAGAGAAGGAGAAAGAGTGTGAGAGCGATTAGAGAGTGCTTGAAGTAGTGCATGTGTATATGAGAGAGAGAGAGGAAGGGAAGAGAGTGCGAGAAATAGTGAGAGCGGAAGAGAAAGTGTGAGAGAGGGAGAGCATGTTAGAGTGGAGAATAGATTGAGAGAAAGTGTAAGAGGAGAGGGGAATAGAGTAATATAAGAGAGTAAGAGAGATAGAGAGAGTGAGAGAATAAAGTGTGAGATGGTGAGAGAGGGAGGGAGTAAGCATGAGATTTAAGTTGAATAAAGAGACTGAGGGACCAAGAACTAGCGACAGGAATTGAGAGAAAAGTGAGGGTAAGGGAATGAAAAACAAGGGAGAGGGAGACAGAGAGTGAATGAGAGAGAGATGAGAGAGAGAAGAAGAGAGAACGAACGATCAAGAGGGAAAGAGGAGCAGGAGAGAGGGGATGCAAGAAAGAGAGAGTAATAAAGTGTTATATGGAGAGATAGTGAGACAATAGATCAATAAATTGGCAGATACGGTGAGAGAAAGAGATAGGAACATGTGATGGAGGGGGAGAGACAAAATAAAATAGCGAGAAAGAAATGCAGAGTGTGGGAAGAGAGAGCGAGAGAGATCGAGAAAGAGAGAAAAGGAAAATTGAGAATAGAGGGAGGTGTGTGAGAAATATTGGTGGGGGTGAGAAGGAGTGAGAGGAGAGAGCACAATAGAGTGGGGGATAGACAGAGAAAAGAGTAAGAGGAAAAGAGAATAGAGTAACATAAGAGAGTAAGAGAGTGAAAAACAGAGAATAGAGAGAGTAAGAAAGGGAGAGGATTAGAGAAAGAATGAGATTTAAGTTAAATAAAATTAGAGATGAAAAATGGAGAAAAAAGTGTGAAAAGAGAAAGGGAAGAAAAAGCAAGAGAGAGGGAAGGAGAGAGAAATGAGAGAGAGCATTAGAGAGAAGAAGAGATAAAGGAAGAACAAGAGCGAAAGAGGAGTGGGAGAGAAGTGGTGTGAGAAGTGATAGTAATGAAGGGTTGGATTAAGAGAAAGTGAGAGAACAGATTGATAAATTTGTTGACAGAGAGAAAGATAGAGATTGGAGCGTTAGATTTAGGGGACGAGAGAAAAAATAGTTAGAATGAAATGTAGTGTAAGGGAAATGACAACAACAGAGATCGAGAAAGAGACCTTATGGGATTGAGATAGAGAAAGTGTGACAATGTGTTGGTTTGAGAGAAAGGGAGAGAGGGGGAGGCTCAAGAAAGAAAGAGAGAGTGGGAGGGATGGAAGCAAAAGAGAGGAGAAGAGAGAGAGTAGGGGATAGAGGGAGAGAAAGAGTGAGGGAGTGAGTGGGAGAGAGGGTGAGCGCGCGAGAGAGTGGGTGATTGAGTGAGAGAAAGAGAGAGAATAAAGTTTAACATAAGAGAGAACAAAAGACTGAGAAAGAGAAATATAATAGAGAGTGTTAGATAGAGCATTAGTAGTAAAGAAATGGAAATAGAGAGATAGAGGGAGGTCGTAAGGAAGATTGAAGAGAGAGAGGGACAAAGAGAGGGACAAAGAGTGTAAGAGAAAATAGAGAGTGCTGGAAGATAGAACAAGGGAGATTTAGCGAGAAGGGGAGAGGGAGATAGAGGAAAAGAATGGATGATAAAGAGTGAGAGAGAGGAGTTGTAAAGGAAGATATGGAGTAGAGGAAGAGAGGGAGAGAAAGTGCGATACAGAGAGAAAGAGGAAAGTTTGAGTGAGAGAGGGAATGAGGAAGGGGGACAGTGGAGAGAGAGTGGGAGGATGGACAAAGCGAAATAATGAGAGGCGAGCGAGCAACTGTTCAGAGAGTAAATGAGAGAGAGATAACAAAGAGTGAGAAAGAGAAATGAAGGGAGTGAGCTAAGTTGAAGATAGGGATGTAGCGACAAAAGGATAGAGAGTGATAGGGAAATTGGAAGAGAAGAGAGTAAAAGAAAAAGGGAGATGAAGATAAGGAGGTAGAGTGAGTGGGATATAGAGCGAGAGATAGAGAGATAGAGAAAAAAGGGTGAGAAAGAGCGGGAGTAAGAGTGAGAATGAAATTTAATAGAGAAAAAAGGAGAGTAAAAGGGAAAGGGAAGAGATATTGAAGAATGAGAGAGGAAGTGAGAGGGAGTAAAAGAAATCAAGAGATAATGTGTGTGGGGATAGTGGATGAGGAAAAATCAGAGAAGAGAGACCATCGGAATACAAAGTAAGAGAGAGACAATAAACAGTGAGAAAGAGAGAGAGAGAGAGAGAGAGAGAGAGAGGGAGTAAAAGAGATTTAAGTGAGAGGGAGTGATTAAGGTAGAGAGAAGAGAGTGGGGGAAGATAGAGCAAGAAGGAATGAGTGAGATGGACAGAGGGAGGGTGAAGATGAGAATGAAAGAGAGAGAGAGTGAGAGAGAGGGAGAGAAAGTTGAAGGGAACTGCGTGGGAGGGATAGAGGGAGAGAAAGAGAGAGAGAGACCATGTGTGAGAGAGAGGGGGACAAGGAATAGAGAAAGAGAGAGTGAGCGGAGCAAGAAAGGAATGATGAAGAAAAAAATGAGTAAGAGAGAGTAGAGACTGAGAAAGAGGGAGGGAGGGAGTAAGTGACAATGAAATTGAATATAAAGTGGGAGCATAAAAGAGAGAGAAAGAGAAAGAGTAAGGAAAGTGAGCAAAAGAGATGAGCAGGAGGGACAATGAGAGTGGCAATAAGACTTAGAAGAACGATTAATAAGTGGGATAAAAGGACCGATAATAGGGAGGTTGAGAGATACTTTGAGAGAGGGTATATATATATACCTATAAATTATAAGATAGGTCTATAGAGAAAGAGAGAGAGGGAGGGAGGGAGTGTGAGAATGAGAGGGCGTGGGAGAGGGAGTAAGAGGGATAGATATGAGAAAAAGAAAGAGGAAAGAGGGAGGAAAAAAAGCAAGAAGGAAATGTAGAATATGGAAGAGACAGAAATTGAGCAAGGAAGGGAAATGAAAGGATTTGAGAGAGAGATAAAGTGAGAGAAGGTAAGAAGTTTGAATGAGAAAGGAGGGAGGATTTCTTGAAGAGCAAGGGTAGAAAGAATGATAGAGAAAAAGAGAGACAAGGAGAGAACGTGTCAGAGAGAGAGAGGATGGGAGGTAGAGGAGGTTGAATAGGGGTGGGAGAGGGGGCGAGAGAGGGAGAAAGAAAGAGGAGGTAGTTAGAACACATTCATGCGAGAGAGAGTGTGTAAGTGAGAGAGAGAGTTTGGAGCAAGGAAAAAATGAGAGAGGGGGAAGTTAGAGAGAGAAAATGTGTTCATGAAAGTTAGGGGGAGTGAGGGAGTGTGAGAGACACAAGAAGTGAGTCCGAGGAAGAGAAAGAGAGTGAGGAAAAGAAAGAGAATGAAAGAGAGAAAGGAAGTGGGAGATAGATAAAGAAAATGAGTGAGAGAGGAAGGGAAAGTGAAAGAGATAATGGAGAGTGTGATAGAGATAAAGTAAGGGAGTAGGTCCCTATTTCTCTCCTTTTCCTTCTCTTTACCAATCATGCTCTCTCTCGCACTCCTTATTCTATCTCTCTTTCTAGTTCTTTTGCTCTCTTTTTTGTTGTTCTTTATTCGTGCTCTTTCTGTCACTCTATCCCTCACTCTCTCACTCTCCCTCTCTACATACTTCTCTCTCTTTCAATCCCACACTCAGCTTTCCATCTCTACCTCTTTTCTCTCTCATTATTTCTAACCTTCTCTCACGCGTCTATTCCTCTCCCCCTCCCTCTTTCACTCCCTTCCTCCTTCTCTCCTTCTTTCTCCGTATTCTTACACTCTTTACCTTACTCTTCTTCTCACTCACTTATACTTTCTTTAGATATCTTTCTCTCTCACTCCCTCTCTCACTCTTTTGCTCTTTATTATCTATGCCCTTCCCTCCCTCTCACTCCATATCTCCCTCTATATCTCTCTCTTCAAAACTTGCACTCACTTTCTTTTTCTCTATCTTGCATGAGTCTCTCTTCTCTCTCTTTGTTTTCCTTTGCCCCCTCTCACTCTCTCCCTCCTGCTCACTCTTCAATCCCTATCTTCACTCCCTCTCTTGCTCTCCCTCCCTATTTCATCTCTTTTTGTTCTTTCTTTGCTAACTTTTGCCCCCACTCTATCTCTCTCCTGCTCTTTCTTCTATCTCCCTCTCTTCTCTCACTTTACTCACTCTTTCTCTTTCTATATCTCTTGCTCTCTCTCTCTCTCACAATCTCCCTCCCTCACATACTCTCTCAATCACATCTTGCTCTCTCCCCCATATCCATCTCCTTATTTATTATTTTCCCTCATACATCTCTCTTTCCTCCTCGATCCCTCCCTCTTTCAATCCCTCCTTACCTCTCTTTCTCCCTCTCTCCCTATCTCACTCCTCTCTCTATCTCTCTCCTCTTGCTTTAACTCATTCACACTCTCTCCCTCCCTATCGTTTCTCTATCACTCTCTCTCAATCCCTCTTTCTTTCTCTCTTCTAGCACTTTCATTTTTTTACCTGCTCATTTTGTCCCTCTCTTGCGTTCTCTATTCCCACACTCCCTCTTCACTCTATTTCTCTCTCACACTCTCTCCCTTTCTTGCTCCCTCTTCCTCTCTCTTCAATTTCACTCTCACTCTTACTCCCTCACTCACTCTCTCTTTCTCGCTCCATGGTCACTCGCTCTCACTTACTTACCCTTCGATTTCTAGCTCTCCTCCCTCTCTCCCCCTCTCTCTTGCTTCCATCCCTTCCTCTCCCTCCCTCTCTCCCTCTCACTTTCTCTCTCTCTCTCACTCTCTCCCTCTCTTCCTCTCATTATATTCTAACTCATTTGCCTCTCTCCCCCACTAAATCTCATTCTCTAACCCCACTCTCCCTCGCTCTCATTTCTCTCTATATCTTCCATCGCTCTCTCTTTTCTATCACCCTCTCTTCCTCTCTCACTCCCACTCTCTTCAATCTTCTCACTCCCTCCCTCTAGCTTCCTCTCTCACTTCTACTCTCAAATTTTTCTCTATTTATGCTTTATCACTTTTTCTTTCTATATTACTATCTTTCATTCCCTCTCATACACGTACTCTTGCACTCTTTTATCACACTCTCTGATCACTTTACTCAATTTTTCCATCCAACCATCTGTCACTCTCTTCCTCCCCCGCTCTTCCTCATTCATTAATTAGTCTCTCTCTCTCTCTTGCCATCTCATTTTTTCTATTGCCATTCTCCATATCTCTCTCTCATCGTCTCCTATTCCCTCACTCAAACTCATCCTCTCCCTCCCACTTCCCTCCTTCCCACTCTCTCTATGTAAATTTCTTCCCCCTCCCTCTTTCATTAATTAGTCTCTCTCTCTCTATCGTCATCTGATTTTTTCTATCGCCATTCTCCATATCTCTTTCATCCTCTCCCTCCCACTTCCCTCCTTCCCACTCTCTCTATGTAAATTTCTCTCCCTCTCTCTCCCTCACTCCCTTTCCATCTCCCTCTCTCCTTCTTTCCTTCTCACACATTCTCTTAATATCCCTCCCAATCTCAAATTTGCTCACTGTCTTTTGCTCTCTCTTCCACTTTCGCTTCCTATTTGTCTCTCTCTTAAATCTTATTTTCTCTCTCTCGCTCTCTCACTCCCTCTTGCCCATCAATTTCTCTTACTATCTCCATCCATCCCTCTTTCTAACTCTCTCTCTCTCTTACTCTTGCCCTCTATCTCTTTATTTTTTGCTCTCTTCCTTTGTCATTGTCTCACTCTCTATTATGTTTCTTTCTTTCACTCTCTGGCTCTCTCTTGCTCTATTTCTCTCTCTTTACTCAATCTTTATCTCCATATATCCATCACTCCTTTTCAGTCTCGCTCATCTTTGCTCCCTAACTCTCTTCAATTTCACACTCTCTTACTCCTTCAATTGCTTCTCTCTTTCTCTTTTACACTCCCACCTATTCTCTCTCTCCCTCTCTCCCTCACTCGCCACCCTAACTCTCACTTTTTCCATCTTCGTTCTCTCTCTTGCTCCTTTTCTCTCACTCTCGCTTCACCCACTCTCTCTCTATTCAGCTTCACTCTCACTCCTACTCCCTCTTTTTATTTCACACACTATTCTCTCTCCCACTTTTTGTTGCCATCTCGCTTTTATTCTTTATTCTAAATCAAATTTTCTCTTTCCCTTCTCACTCTTTCTCTTCCTCTATTCCCCCACTCTCTTTCTCTATTTCTCTCACTTCTCTCCTTCCTCTCTCTCTTTCTCACGCTCTCTCCAACTTTTCCATCTTGCCCTCCCTCTTGCTCCATCTCTCTCATTCTCTTCTCATTCTCTAATTATTCCTCCCTCACTCCCTCTTTCTATACCTTCCCTCGCCTTCCTTCTCTCCCTATATCTCTCTCATAATCTCTTCCTCCTTCACTCCTTTCCTCTCTCTTTCTCAATATTTTTTCTCTTTCTTTCTCTTTTTTTGCTCACACTTCTCTAACTCTTTCTCCAATGTTTCTCTCGCACTCTCCCTACCTCACAAACATTCACACACAATATCTCTCTTTGCTCAATCTTCTCTCCCACTATCCCTCACTCGTACTCTTTCTCGTGTGCTCTAACTTTTATCTCTCTGAATCCCTCTCTCTTCTCTCTCATTGCTTCAGAAGTTCTCTCACACTTCTGTCTCCCTCTCTCCCTTCCTCTCTCTTCCTCCTCTATCTCTCACTCTCTTTTCCTTTCTCTTGTTTTCACCTCTCTTCCTCTATCAACATATCTCTCTTGTGCTCAAACTTTTAACTCTCTCGATCCCTCTCTCTCATTGCTTCTCATATTCTCTCACATTTCTGTCTTTATCTCTCACACTCTTTTCCTAACTCTTGTTCTCATTCTCTCACTCTCTAACTATATATCTCTCTGCTTTTGTTCCCTTCCTGACCACACGTTCTCTCCCTTCCCAATCTCCTAATAGATTTTTTCTCTCTTGTCTCTCTCTCTTTCCTTTTCTTATATCCTTTTCTCTCCCTCACCCTCATTTCTTTCATCTCTTTAGATCTCTTTTGCTCTCTCACTCTTGTTCTCCTTATCGCTCTCACTCTCTCCCTCTGCCATTCTCACTCCATCATTCTTGCCCTATCCAGGTCTCCCTCTTACAGGTCACTCTTCTCTCTCCATCTCATACACTCATACACTTTCTCACTCTCTCTCAATCTTTCTCGCTCTCACCCTCTTTAGCTCAATTTCTTTCTATCTATCTCACTCTCACTTACTCTCTTGTTCTTTCTTGCTCACTCTCTCCTCTCTTTTCCTCTCTCCGTCTTTCTCTTTTTTATCTCTGTCCTCTTTTTTTGTTCTCTCCCCCTCTCTCTCTCTTTCTCATTCTCTACTCTCTTTTTTTATTATATACTCTCTTTTATACTCTGATTTGTTGCTCTCTTATCTCTCTTTCCTCTTACTCTTTCTCTCATTCTCTACTCTACTTTCTCTCTCCTCTCTCTTACTTTCATCCCTCCCTCTCTCTTTCCCTCTCTTCTCTCCCTACTCCCTCCCTCCCTCGCCCTCCCTATCTCCCTCTGTCTTCCTCTCTATTGCTCCCCCTCTCTCTTGCACCATTCTCCCGCTCTTGCGATATCTTTACCCCTCACTCACTTTACTCGATCTTCCCAGAGCCTCACTTCTCACCATTTTTTTCCTTTCACTCTCTCTCACTTTCTCTATCCTACTCTCTTTAAACCTGTTCACTTCTTCCTATCTCTCTTTCTTCCTCAATACCTCCATCTCTCTCTCACTCTCTAATCTACATCTCTTTATCTCTCTCATCATCTCCTCTGTCTCTTACTTTCGACCCTCCCATTATCCCTCACTACCACTCTCTCACTCTCCCTCCCTCTTTCTCTCCTTAATCCCTCTCTCTCTCCAGCTATCCTCATCTCCCTCCTTCATGCCCGCTCTCTCCCTCGCTCGCTTACTCCCTTTCTCATTCTCTCTTTTCCCTCAGACTGTCTTCTCTCAATTTGTCTCTCACACTCTCTCCCTTTCTCGATCCCTCTTTCTCTTCCTTCAATTTCACTCTCACTCTCACTCCCTCTCTATTTTTTGCTCTATGATCACTCTTTCACACACTCTCACTTCTGTGCCTCTTGCTTCCCTTTCTCCACTAAATCTCTTTTCCTCTCTCCCCTTTTACTTGCTTCTTTCTTTCCCTCCCTCTCTCTCCCTCTCTCAATCTCTCTCTCTCTCTCTCTCTCTCTCTCTCACATACACACTCTCTATCCCTCTCTCGCACTATTCTTGTTCATCTCGCACTCTCTCTCCCACAAAATCTCATTCTCTACCCACTCTCTCCCTTTTCTCACTCCCTCTTCCTCTCTCTTAAATCTCACTCTCACTCTTACTCCCTCTCTCTTGCACACTCCATGTTCACTATCTCTCACTTACTCTCTCTTCAATTTCTCACTCTCCTCTCTTTCAGTTTTACTCTCTCTCACTTACACTCTCCCTTTCTCGCTCCTTCCTCTCTCTTTGGTTTCACTCTGACTCTTACTCCCTCCTTCCCTCTCTCTTTCTCACTCCATGTTCAATCTCTGTCACTAAGTCTCTCTTTTCTTGCTCCCTGTCCTCTCTATCCTCTCAATCTTTCTCCCCCTTTCTTGCATCCTTCCCTCATTGCCTCTCTCACTCTCTCTTCTCTCTTGTACACACTTTCCCTCTCTCCCTCTCACTCTTCCAATTCATCCCCACTCTCTCTCCCACTAAATCTCATTCTCTACCCCCTCTTCCTCACTCTCAATTCCTCTCTATATCTTCCATCACTCTCTCTTCTCTCACACCCCTCTTCCTCTCTCACTCCCATTGTCTTCAATCTCACTCAATCCCTCCCTCATCACTCTCTTTCTCAATCTCTTCCTCTCTTAGTTATTTCTCTATTTATGCTTTTATCACTTTTTCCTTCTCTATTTCTCTGTCTCACTCTCTTTCTCGCACACATGCACACTCTTGCTCTCTTTTATCACTTCCTCTTATGATTGTACTCGCTCTTTCTCTCAAACCATCTTCACTCTCTTCCTCCCTCCCTCCCTCTTTCCATCTTCCATTAATTCAGCCTCCCTGCCTCTATCGTCTTCTCACCCGACAACTATTACCATATGCTTTTTATATCTCCCTCTCTCTAGCTCTCACTCACTATCTTTTACTCTATCTTCCCAGAGTCTCTCTTTGCTCTATATTTTGTTCTCAACCTCTCTCCTCTTTCTCCCACTCACTCTTCATTCTCTATCTTCACTCCCTCTCTTGCTCTCTTTCTCTCTCACTCTTTATTTCATATATCGTTATTGTTTTCTTACTCTCTTTCGTCCCCTCTCTCTCTCTTGCTCTTTCTTCTATCACCTCTTTTCTCTCTATTTACTCACTTTTTCTCTCCCTCTATCTCTCACTCTCTTCCTCACTCTCCCTCCCTCACATTCCCAGTCTCTTGGTTTCTCTCACATCTTACTCTCTCCTCTCTATCCATCTCATTATTTCTTTTTTTCTCTCATAGATCTCTCTTTTCTTCTCTATCCCTCTCTCTTTCAATCCCTAGTTCCCTCTCTTTCTCACTCTCTCCTTATTGTACTCCTCTCTCTCACTCCCCTTCTCGCTCACTCTCTCTAGTTCTATCTTTCAGCACTCTCTATTTCTCTCTCACACGCTCTCTTCCTCTCTTGCTCTCTCTCTCTCTCTTCAATCTTTCTCATGGCCTCCATCTATCTCTCTATTTCTTTCTGTTTACCACATGTGCTCTCTCGCACATACTATTATATCTCTTTTTCTCAGTCTTTTGCTCTCTGTTATGCTGCCCTTTATTCTCTTTCTTTCTCTCACTCTATCCCTCACTCTCCCTCTCTCCCTACTTCTCTCTCTTTCAATCCCTTTATCATCTCTCTTTAATTTTATCTCTCTTTTCCTCTTCTCCCTCTCATTATTTCTCACATTCTCTCACACATATCTTCCTCTCTCCTTCTCCCTCGCTCCCTCCCTCCCTCCCTCTCTCCTTCTCTCTCTCCATATATCTCACTTTCTTTTCCTTACTCTTCTTCTCAAACTCTTCCACTTTCTTCATATATCCTTTTCTGTAACTCTCTTGCTCTATATTCTTTATCTCCCTCTCTTCCTCCCTCCCTCTTTTTATCTCCCTCTCTCTACCTTTCACTCACTATCTTTTGTTCTATCTTCCTTGAGTTTCATCTCTATCTCTATTTCTACCTTACCCTCCCCCTCCCTCTCTCCCTCCAGCTCACTATTCAATAGTTATCATCACTCCCTCTATTGATCACTCTCTCACTCTCTATTTCATCTCTCTTTATTGTTTCTTTGCTCTCTTTTGCCCCCTCTTTGTCTCTCTATTGCACTTTATTCTAACTCCCTCTCTTCTCTCTCTTTACTCACTCTTCTTGTCCCTCTATTTCTCACTGTCTCACACACTCTCCCTTCCTCACACACTCTTAATTGCTCTCACATCTTGCTCTCTCCCTTCATATCCATGTAATTATTTATTTTTTTCTCACATACAACTCCCTTTCCTTCTAAATCCCTATCTTTAAATCGCTCCTTCCCTCTCTTTCTCACTCTTTCTCTATCTTACACCTCTCTCTCTCTCTCCTCTTGCACTCACTCATTCACTCCCTCTCCCACCCTCTAATTATTTCTATCACCCACTCATTCCCTCTTTGTTGCTCCCTCTTCTCTAACTTTCACATTTCCCTACTCGCTCACTCTATCTTCCCTCACTCTATTTTTTTCTCAAACTCACTCCCTTTTGTGCTCACTTCCTCTCTCTTCAGTTTCACTCACACTCTTACTCCCTCACTTCATCTCAGTTACTCTCTCTTCAATTGCTCACACTCCTCTCTCTCTTCTCTCAATCTTTCTCTCCCTCTCTCCCCTTTTCTCCCTCTCTCTTTCTTCTTTCCTTTCCACTCTCTCCCTCATTTTCTCTCACTCATACTGTCTCCTTCTCACTCTCTTCTAATTAACCCCCCTCTCTCTCACTCTCATTTTCTCTCTCTATCTTCCATCACACTCTCTTCTCTCTCTCTTTCTCTTCCTCTTTCACTACCACTCTCTTCAATCTCTATCACTCCCTCCCTCTATCTATCTCTTTCTTACTCTCTCCCTCTCTAGCTCGTTCTTTATTTATGCTTTATCACTTTTCTTTCTCTATTTCTCTCTCTCTCTCTGTCCCTCTCAAACACACTCTCTTGCTCTCTTTTATCACTCTCTTATCACTTTTCTCAGTCTTTCTCTCCAACCATATTTCACTATTTCCTCCCTCGCCCTCTCCTGATTTCATTCTTTCATCCTCTCTCTCTCTACTGCCCTCTTGTCTCTATATTTACATCTCAAGCTCTCTCCTTCTTTCCCTCCCGCTCACTCTTTAATCCCTATCTTCACTCCTTCTCTTGCTCTCTCTAACTTTATATTTTATCTCTCTTTTTTTTTGCTCTCTTTTGCCATCCCTTTGTTTCTCTCTTGCTCTTTCTTCTATCACCCTCTCTTCTTTCTCTTTACTCACTCTTTCACTCCCTCTATCTCTCTCTCGCTCTCCCTCACTCACACACTCTCTCTCAGTAAATCTCACATCTCGCTCTCTCCCTTCATAACCATCTCATTATTTCTTATTTTATCTCATAGATCTTTCTTTCTTCCTTGATCTCTTTTTCATAATGAAGGGGGAGAGAGTGTGAGAGAGATTGTATAAGGGATAGATGTAGAGGAGTGATGGAAGGGAGAGTACTGAGAGAGAGAACAAAGAGCCAAAAAAGATAGAGAGGGAGAGAGGGAGAGAGGAGTCAAAGCGAGAGTGAAATTGAAGAGTGAGAGAAAGGGAGAGGGAGATTGAGAGAAAACAAAGAGAATTGAAAGTGAGGGAAGAGAGCAAGAGAGAGGGAGTGAGCGAGAGGGAAGCAGAGAATGAGAAGGATGGAGAGAGAGTGGGTGAGTGCGTGAAAGATGAGAGAGAGGAGAGAGAGGAGAGAGAGAAGAGAGGGAGCGACGAAGATAGTAAAAGAGGGAGGGACTAAGGGGAAAAAGAGAAGTGTGAGAAGTAATGAGAAGGAGATGAGGGGAGGGAGAGAGAAATGAGAGTAATTGAGAAAGAGAGGGCAGGAAGGAGAGCGAGAGAGAGGGTGAGGGATGGAGGGACAAAAAGAGTGAATATAGAGAGGAATGAGAAAACAATTGAAAGTATAACAAGAGAGAGCAAGCAAGTGATAAAGATGGATGAAATAGAGGGTGAGAGAGAGAGACAGAGTGAATTAGAAAGGGAGAGATAGAGAGAGCTTGAAGAGTTAGTGGGAGGGAGGGAGAGCGAGAAAGAAGTGGGACTAAGATCGAGCAAAATATAGTGAGTGGGAGTTAGAGAGAGGATGATGTAGGGGAGATATGCAAAGAAAGTGCGGGTCAGAGGGAGATAAAATGAGTGAAGTAATGAAAGAGGCAGAGAGTGAGGGTTGGTTACAGAGAAAAAGTGGGTAAGGAGATAAGGAAGAGTGATAAAAAGAGAGAGAAATAGCGAAAGAAAAGAGAGGGAGATGGAGAGGGATAAAGGAAGGGAGAGAATAGAAAGAATGAGTGAGGAGGGATGGATTTAACAGAGCGATAGAGGAGAGAGAGTGTGAGGAGTATAAAGAGAGAAATGTAAGAGGAAAGAGAGACGAAAGAGCATCAAAAGTGGGTGCAAGAGAGAGAGTGAGAGAAAATAATAAAGAATGAGATAGAGAGAGTGAGAGAAAAATGGAGTGAGTGAGGGAGAGGAGAGAGTGAGAATGAAAAATCAAGATGCTAAGAGAGAGTAAGATAGAGAGCTTGAAATGGAGCTAGAGACTGTGAGAAGGAGAATGATTGAGAGAGAGTAAGAGGGTGTATGAGTGTGACATGGTGAGAGAAGAGTGAGCAACATAAGGGAACCTAGTGAGGGCAAGATTAAGGAGTGAGAAAGATAGAAGGAGAGTGTGATACAAATAATGAGAATAAGAGAGAGAGCCAAATAGATCTAGAGAGAAAGAGAAAAAGAAAGTGAGAGAGAGGGGAATATAAGAGAAGGAGGGAAGGAGAGTGAGGGATAAGTGCAAAAAATGATATCAACACTAGGATGGGAGAGAAGAGAGAGACAGAGAGTGAGAGAATGAATGAGAGAGTGAGGGAGGGAGCAAGAGAGAGATATTGATAGAGAACGATAGAGTGTGAACAATAGTAAGGAAAGAGAGTGAGAGATAGGGGTGACAGAGGGAGATAGGGTCAGAGAAAGAGAGAGGGAGAGTGAGAGGGAGAGAGAAAAGGTGCGAGAGCGTGAGAGAAAGTAAGAAATAATGAGAGAGAAGAGAGAAGGATTGAGAAAGATAAAAGTTGGAGATCGAGAGATAGAGTGTGTGTGTCAGGGATAGGGGAGAAAAGGATTGAGCAAGAAAAAAGAGAGAGTGATTGAACAGATAGCTAGAGAGAGAAGAGCAAGAGTACGGGGATAGGGGAGAAAATGATTGAACAAGGAAAAAAGAGAGAGTGATTGAAAAGATAGCAAGAGAGAGAAGAGCAAGAGTGCGAGAAAAAAGATAGAATAGAGAGAGAAAGAGAGAGGCAGAGAGTGAGAAAGTGAGAGATAGAGTGAGGGGGTGAGAGATATTGAAGGGTGAAAGATTGAGAGAGAAATATATTGTAAGAGGCAAATAAAGAGAGAAAAAGATTGTGAATAAGTAGAGAAAGGGAGGGTTAGTGAGAGGGATAAAGGAAAGTAGAGCAAGAGAAACTGTGAAAAGAGATTGAGAGAGAGATTAAGAGAAAGAGAATGAGGGGGATGCAGAGGTAGAGGGAGAGAGTGGAAGGGAGAGAGTGAGAGAGTGTGTGAAAGAGAAATGGGGGAAAGAGAAAGAGGGAGACATAAAGAGGGAATGAGGACAGAGAGTGGGAGAGAGAAACTTTGGAATATATGGAGAACATGGGTGAAAACAATGAGTGAAAAGAGAGAGAAATAAAAGATGTATTAGGAGAGAGAAATAATAGAGAATGAGATAGAGGGACAAGTTAAGAGAGGGACAGAGACTGAGATGAAGAGAGTGACTGAGATTGAGAGAGAGTGAGTGAGAGAGTGTATGAGTGTGTGTGAGAGCTCGAGAGAGAGAGAGTGTGAGTGAGATGGAGAGAAGGGTGAGATACATAAGGGAGACAAAGAGAGGGCAAGATGAGGGAGTGAGAAAGATAGAGGGAGAGAGAGAGTGATAGAGCGAACATGAGTGGGTGAATAAAAGTGATTTACATATAATGAGGAAAAGAAAATGATAGACAGAAGAGGATATAACAATGGGAATGAGAGAGAGGGACAATAGAGAAAAAGAGATATTTGGAGAGTGGGAAGGGAGAGAGAGTGTGAGAGAGGGAGGGAGCGAGGGAGATAGAGAAGATATAGATAGAGCTAGAGAATGAGAGAGATAGTAAGCAAGGAGCATGAGAGATATATATAGAGAGAGGGAGAGCATGAAAATAAGAGTAAGGAAAAGAGAGTGAGAGATAAGGGTGAGACAGAGGGAGCGAGAAGTTAAAGAGGGAAGGAGGAAGAGAAAGAGAGAGGGAAAAGTGAGAAATAATGAGATAGACAAGCCAGAGGGATTGCGAGAGATAAAAGTTGGAGAGAGAGAGAGAGAGAGAGTGTGTGTGTGTGTGTGAGGGATAGGGACAAGGAAAGGGAGATGACATAATCACAGAAGAGAGATCAAGAGTGAGAAGAGCAACAGAGCAAGAAAGAAAGAATAGAGAGTGAGAGAGAATAGAGCGAGGTAGTGAGAGATATTTAAGTGTGAGGGATTGACAATTAGAGAGAGAAAGTTAGATAGAAATAGAAAGAAACGAGAGTGAGGTAAAATAGGTTAGGAAAAGGAGAGTGAGAGGGAGATATGGAGGGAGAGCAAAAGAATTAGTGGGAGAGAGAGAGATCAAGAGAAGGAGCAAGAAAGATCGAGAGGGAGAGAAGGAGAGAGTGTGTGAAAGAACGTGAAAAGGTGAGAGTGAGAGAGATAAATGATGATGTAGCTAGAAGGCAGTAGGGATGGAAAGGGAGAGAGAGAGAGAGAAGAGTGAGCTAGATAGAGAAAGTGAGAGAAAGAGAAATTATGAGAAATATTAAGAGTGAAAGAGAGAGGAGAGAGAAAGAGATAGAGGACAAGATAGCTAGAATAGGGAGAGAGACGTCGAGAGAAAGAGAAGAGAGCGAGAGTTGACAGGGAAAGAAAGAAAGAAAGCAAGATAAATTGAGGAAGAGGGATAAAAAGAAAAGAAGATCGAGGGAGAGAGATGTTGTAAGATAGACATTATGAGAGGGATGTACAGGGAGGGAGGGAGGGAGAGAGCAAAAGATGGAAGAGATGGAGAGAAAGGGGAGAGAGAGGGTGATAAAGTGTGTGGGTGACAGAGAGAGCGAGATAGAAAGAGAAATTGAGTTGGAGAGATACAAAGAGAGCAAGAGAGAATGAGAGAGAAAGACAAAGTGAGAGAGAAAGCTAAAGAGAAAAGAAGAGCAAGAGGGACGGACAGAGAGAAGTAGAGGGAGAGAGGGAAAAAGGAGAGAGGGGAAAGAGAGATAAAATAGAGAAAAGAGCAAGAGGGTTGAGACAAATGAGAAAGAAAGAGAAGAGAGAGATAAACAGAGTGAGAGTGAGGGAGAGATAGAAAGAGAGAGGAGATACAGGAGCAATGGGGAAGATGGAGAGGGAGAGGGAAATAAAGTAGTAGAAAGAATGAGAAAGAGGCAGACGAAGAAAAAGATAATAAGAGGAAGAGAGAAAAGAAATTAATATCAAGAGAGAACTTGATAGAGAAAAAAAGTAGGAGAAAAGGAGAGAGGGAGAGAGAGATAGAAATAGAGAAGAGCAAGAGAGGGAGGGGATAGGGAGATAGAGAAGAGTGAGAGGGGGAGAGCGGGAGACAGAAGATAGACAACTAGAGAGGGACAGTGAGCTAGAATGAGTAATAGAGGGAGTGAGAGAGGGAGAGGAGAGAAAGGGAGATAAAGACTGTGAGAGGTGTAGGGAGATGGAGGTAGAGTGAGGGAGTAAAAGCAAAAGAGAGGTGGGAGAGAGAGAAGGTGGGAGAGTGAGGGAGCGGAAATAAAGAAGAGAGTGACAGAGAGATAGGGAGTGAGAGGAAGGGTGTAGGAGTGGGAGAGTGTGAGAGAGAGTGATTGGGGGAGAGAAAGTGAGATAAAGATTGTGAGAGGAGGGATATGAAGTAAGAGTGAGGGAGTAGATGCAAAAGTGATATTGCGGGAGAGAGAGACAACGGAAGAGTGAGGGAGAGAGAGGGAGCGAGAGGGAGGTTGTTGGAGTGGGAGAGAGTTAGAGAGAGTGATGTTGTGAGGGAGAAGGAGAGGGAGAGAGAGAGGGAAAGAGAGTGAAGGCATGAGAGAGGGAGATGGAGAAAGATAACAGAGTAGAGAGATAGAGCGAGCAGCGGAGAGAGATGGAAAGAGAGAGGAAGGGAGATGAAGAGTAAAAGAGATACAACTAGTGAGGGAGAGAGTGGAAGAGATAGAGAGTTCATGCCATCTCCATATAAATTTCTCGCTCCCTCTGTTTCACTCTCTCTTCTTCCTTCACTCTTCCTCTTCCCCCTTTCTCTAAAGCTCCCCCTATCCTTAAAAGACACTCTCTTGCTCACTCTCCTCTCTCACACACTCACTCTCCCTCTCTCTTGTTCTATCTCTCTGATTCTCTTCTCTATCTCTCTATCCCTATCTCTCACTTTCTCTCACTTCTTCACTTACACTTTCTTCGTTCTCTATCTCACTTTTTCTCAAGCTCTTTATTATGTTCTTATCTCTCTCCTTTCCTCTCTATCTCTTTCCCTCTCTTTCTTTCCCACTCTCTCTACCTCTCACTTGCTCCCTCTCTTACTCTCCTCTCTCTCTCCCTCTATCACTCCTTCACAAGACTCCCATTCTCGATCTCCCTCTCTTTTACTTTCTCTCTTACTCCATCTTTTGATCTCTTATCCTTTCACTTCATTGCTCTCACACTCTCTCTTTGCCACTTCACTGTCTCCCTCTCTCACTCTTCTCTTACTTGTTCTCTCCCATTCTCTCCCTTTCTCACCCTCTTGCTTGCTCTCTTCACACACAGTCTCTCCCATTTTTATACCTCTGTTGGTTTTTTAGCTCTCCTTAAATCTCTCCCTCGAGAGTGAGCAAGAGAGCGAGTGAACTAGAAACAGAGAGATAGAGGGAGGGAGTGATAGGAATTGAGGAGAGAGCCAGAGGGAGAAAGAGAGAAAGGGCAAGACAGGAATAGAGAAGAAGAGAGACTCAGGGAAGAAAGAGCAAACGATTGAGAGTGAGAGGTAGAGAAAGGGAGATATAGAGGAAGATATGGGGAGAGATGGAGGGCATGTGGGAGAGAGAGAAATGAAAGGCGAGAGAGAGAGATAAAGAGAGGGAGGGAAGAAGGGACTGAGCGATGGTTAGAGAGAAAGAGTGATAAAAGAGACCAAGATAAAGAGTGTGTGAGAGAGAAAGAGAGGGAGAGAGAAAGACAAAAAAAAGTGATAAGTCATAAATATTGAGAAGAACGAGAAAAGGAGAGATGAGAAAGAGACAGAAAGAGAGAGGGAGTGAGAGAGATTGAAGAGTAGGTGTGACAAAGGAGGTGAGAGAAAGAGAGAAGAGAGAGTGAAAGAAGATATAGAGAGAGCGAGCAAGAGTGAGAGAGGGGGTAGAGAATGAGATTTTGTGGGAGAGAGAGCGGGAATGAACTGAAAGAGTGAGAGAGAAAGAGAGTGATTGTGTGTGAGGGAGAGAAAGGGAGGCAGAGAGAGGGAGAGGGAGGGAGGGAGGAAGGAAGCAAGTGGTAGGGGAGAGAGGGAGAGAAAGATTGATGGGAGACAGAAGAGAGAGTATCATAAGAGAGAGTGGGTGATACTGAGTGAACATAGAGCTAGAAAGATTGAAGGATAGATGGAGAGTGAGAGTGAAATTGAAGAGAGAGAAAGAGAAAGCGAGAAAGGGAGACAATGTGAGAGACAAATAGAGAGAAGAGAGTTTGAGGGAATAGAAAGCTGAGAGAGGGAGGGAGCGAGCGAGCGAACAAGGGAGCAAGAAAGAGAAAGATATGGAGAGAGGGAGAGAGGGGGATTAAGGGAGTGAAAGAGGGAGGGAGAGCCAGAGAGTGGTTGTGAGGGATAATTGGAGGGTTAAAAGTGAGAGACAGAAGAGGTAATGAGATAGAGAGATAAAGTGAGATGGAGATTGTGAGGGAAAAAGAGAGACAGATGGAGGATGTGAGAGAGTTTAAATTGTGAGTAGAAGAGAGAAAGTGAGAGAGAGTGAGAAGAGAGGCTGTGGGAAGATTGAGAGAGTGTGTGAATGAGGGGTAAAGTGGGAGGAGAACAAGAGAATTATGAGATAGAGGGAGCAAGAGAGAGCGTTACAAAGAGGGTGATAGAGAGGGAGAGAGGGAGAGATGGAAGAAAGAGAGAGGGAGGGATGGAAGAAAGAGAAGATATAATGAGAGAGAGTAAGAGGAAAGAGAGAAAAGAGTAACAATGGAGAGTGTGAAAGAGAGTGTAAGATAGAAAAGGGAATTGAGAGTGAGAGAAAGAATGAGGGGCAGAGAGAATAATAGAGAAGAGGATAAAGAGTGAAGAGAGAAAGATAGAGCAAAGGAAAGAGAGGAGAGATTGAGAGAACAAGATTGTAAGAAGCGTTAGATTGAGAGAAAGAAATTGAGCTCAAGAGGGAGATGGAGAGGATGAGAGGAAAAGAGAGGGAGGAAGGGATGGAGGGAGTGTGAGTTAGAGGGAGGGATAAGGAGGGAGGGGTGCAAGAGAGAGAGTGTGTGTGTGTGGGGGACAGAAGAGGAGAAAGAGTGCGAAGTGCAAGTGAATAAGTAGAAATAGAAGAGATAGTAAGAGAGAGGAAAAGAAAGTGGGAAAGAGAGGGAGAGAGGGAGTAAGAGCGAGTGAAATTGAGGAGAAAGAGAAGGGGAAAAAAGAGATATAACAATAGAGATATCGAGAGAAGAGAGGTATGGGAAGAGAGAACAAGAGGAAAAGGAAGAGCAAGTGAGAAAGAGAAGAAGGAGATAATAAGGAGAGTGAGAGAGATATTGTGAGAGAAGGAGAGAAATATAGAGAGAGATTGTAAGATAGAGCAAGAGAGAAAGAAAGATGGCGAGGGAGTGACAGAGAGAGACAAGCAGGAGAAAGATGAGAGAGGGAGGAATAAAACAAGAAGGAAATGGAGAGCAATGGAAGAGAATGTATGATAGGGCAATAAAGAGCTAAATAGATTGAGAGAGAGAAAAAAGAGAAGGTATGAGGTTGAAAGAAAGGGAGGGAGCGGTGGGAGGTTGTGATGGAGACTGCAAGGGGATGCAGAGAGAAAGAAGAGAGTGAGAGGGAGAGAGCAACATAGTAGGGGCCTAAAAAGAGAATGAAAGAGAGAGCAAGTGAGAGAGAGTGAGAGAGCACGAATATTAAAGAGAAAGAGAGGGGGGTTTAGAGTTAAAATGATACATGAAGAAAAAGAGAATAAGAGAATGATAGAAAGCACTAGATAGATAACAAAATAGAAGAGCGGGAGGGAGGGAGGAGGAGGAATGCTAGAATGAGAGAAGGAAAGAGACAGAAAAATAGTTGAGGGGGGAGGGAGGGAGTGTGAGAAAGTAGTTGAGGAATAATGAGAAGGAATAATGAGAAGGGGAGTAAGAGAGAGAAATGAGAGAGCGATTGAGAAAGAGAGGGAAGGAAGGAGAGCGAGAGAGAGTGTGAGGGATGGAGGGATGTGAAAGAGTGAGTAATGAGAGGGAAGGGAGAGTGATTGAAGTTATAGCAATAGATAGACAAAGAGAGCAATAGGGAGCAAGCAAGAGATAAAGAGTGATGAAATAGAGGGCGAGAGAGAGTGAGAGAGAGCAATAGAGGGAGTGAAGGGATTGTATAGTGAGTGGGAGGGATGGAGAGAGGGTGAGACATAAATATAGAGAGAAAGGAGACTCAAGTTAGATAGAGTAAATGATAGCGAGTGAGAGGTAGAGAGAGATAAATGTAATATTGATGTAGTGGGAAGGCCAGATGGTGATTAAGAGAGAGATTGAATTAATGAAAGAGGGAGAGAGGAAGGGAGGAAGAGAGTATGAGATGGTTAAGGAGAAGAGTGAGTAAAGTGATAAGAGGGAGTGATAAAAGAGAGCAAGGGTGTTTGTGTGGGAGAGAGAAAGCGAGAGAAATAGAGAAACAACAAGTGATAAAGTATAAATAGAGCAAAAATCGAGAAAGGGAATGTGTCAAAAAGATAAAAATAGAGGGAAGGAGTGAGAGAGATTGAAGAGAGTGAGTGAGGAAGATAGAGTGAAAGAAAAGTGGGAGTGAGTGAGGAAGATAGGGTGAAAGAAAAGAGAGAGTGATGGAAGATATAGAGAGAAAGTGAGTCAGAGAGAGAGTGGGAGAGAATGATGATTAGTGGGAGAGAGAGGGGGATGAATTCGAGCAGAGTGGGTGGGAGAGAGGAAGAGAGTGTGTGAGACAGAGAAAGAGAGAGTAGGAGAGGGAAAGAGCTGGAGGGAAGGAAGCAAGAGAGAGGGGGAGAGAGGGAGAGAAAGATTTAGAAGAGAGAGAGGAGAGAGAAGAGAGCGAGCAACTAAAGTTAGATTAAGTAAGAAAGAGTGAACATGGAGAAGGTAAGAGAGAGAGTGAGAGAGTAAGAGTGTGAGTGAAACTAATGAGAGAAGAGAGAAAGGGCGAGAGTGTGAGAGAGATATAGAGTGAAGAGAGAGTGAGGGAAGATTAAGCATGAGAGAAGGAGAGAGTGGAGAGGGGGAAAGAGAGAGGGAGATACGGAGAGGAGAAACAGAGGGATGAAGGGAGTGAAAGTGAGAGGGAGAGCAAGAGAGAGGAATTGAGGGATAAAGGGAGCATCAAAAGAGGGAGACAGAAGTGAGCAAGAGAGATAAAAAGAGTTGGAATAGAGAGTAAGAGGGAGGGAGAGAGTGAGTGAGAAAGAGAAGATAGAAGGAGGTAGTGATAGGATTTAAAGAGAGAGCGGGAAAGAGAAAGCACGAGAGAGTGAAAGGGAGAGAGGGAGCAAGGGAGAGAGGGAGCAAGAGAGAGGGAGACAGAGATGGATAAAGGGAGGGAAAGAAGGGAGAGAAGAGAGGAGAAATAGTAGAGGATAGCGTAAGAGAAAATTAAGAGAAAAGAGAGAAGAGAGAGCAACAAAGGAGAGTCTAAAAGAAAGTATAAGATAAAAAAAGAGAATAGAGACTGAGGAGAGAAAGAAATTAATAGAGAAGGACATAGAAAATGAAGAAAAAATAATGGAGTGAGGAGAGGAGAGAGTGAGAGAAAAAATTGTGATGGAGAGTGAGAATGGAACTAAGGAGGGTGAGAGGGAGAGAGAGTGTTTGAGTGTGTGAGACGGAGAAAGAAGAGTGAGCAACATAAGGGAGACCTAAAAAGTGCAAGATTGAGGGAGTGATAAAGATAATGGGAGAGAGTGAGACCAGTATAGAGAATAAGTGTGAGAGTGAAAGAAATCTAGAGAGAGACAGAGGGAAGGAGAGCAAGAGAGGGTTAGTGAGAGAGACAAAGGGAAGGAGAGTAAGAGAATGAGTGAAAAAGTGATCAAAAGAAAGAGTTTGAGAGAGCGAGCGGAGGATGTAGAGATAGAGGGAGAGAATGGAAGGGAGAGTGTGAGAGAGAGTGTGAAAGAGGGAGGGGAGATAGAGAAAGAGGCAGACATAAAGAGGGAAGGAGGAAAGTGAGAGAGGGAGGAAGAGAGTTGGGGGTATATGTAGGCAACTACTGAAAAGAATGAAAGCGAAGATAAACAAATAAAAGACAAATTAAGATAGAGAGAGAAAGAGAAAGATAGAGGGACACGTTAAGAGTAAGAGTGATATGGAGATGAAGAGACAAATTGGGAGAGAAACAACGTAAGAGGGAACAAGATGAAGAGAGACATAGAGAGTGTGTGTGTGTGAGTGAGAGTAATGGAACAGAGAATAATAAAAGAGAGAGAAAGAAATATAGAGAATAAATAATGAAAAATAGAGAGAGGGAGGGAGCGAGAGAGATTAAAGAGAGAGGGAACAAGAGATGAAGAGAGATGGAGAGAAGAATCGAGAGAGAAGAGTGTGTGTAGGAAGATATAGCTAGAGAGAGTGAACTAGTGGAAAAGAGCGAGAGAGAATAAGAGAATGAGTAAGAGAGAGTGAGAGAAGGAGGGAGAGATTAAGTGAGCAAGTGAGAGAAGGAAATAAAGGGGATGAGAGGGAGAGAGAGAAAGAGGGAGGGAGGGTGAGTGATTGAGAGGGTGGAGGGGTGCGGGATGCAAGAGAGAGTGTGTGGGGGATAAAGGAGGAGAAAGAGTGAGAAGAGAGAGGGAATATGTAGCAATAGAAGAGATAGTAAAAGTGTGCAAGAGAGAGTGCGAGAAAGATTGGGAGACAGTAGTAAGAGCTAGTGAAATTGATGAGAAAGAGATGGAGGAAGAAACTGAATGAGAGAGCAATAAAGAAATCAAGAGAGAAGGGAGTGAGGGAAGAGAGAACAAGAGGAAAAGGAAGAGAATCAGAGATGGTGAGGGAGGGAAAGAGGGAGAGAAAGAGAGAGTGCATGTGTGAGAGAGAGAGAGAGAGAGAGAGAGAGAGGAAGAGAAGAGAGTGTGAGAGATAGTGGGAGGGGAAAAGAGAGTGTGAACGAGGAAGAGCATGTTGGTGTGGGGGATAGATGGCGAGAAAGAGTAAGAGGAGATGAGAATAAAGTAATTATATAAGAGCAAGAGAGAAGGAGAGAGAGAATAGAAAGTGAGAAGGAGAGAGGGAGCGAGTGAGCGTGAGATATAAATTGATAAAAGAGACAGAGTGACTAAGAAAAAGAAAAAAAAATAGATAGAGAAGTGAGGGTAAGGGAATGAAGTGCAAGAAAGAGAGAGAGATAGAGAAAATGAGAGAGAGTGCGAGAGAGAAGAAGAGAGAACGGAAGAGTGAAAGAGGACAAGGAGAGAGGGGATGTGAGAAAGAGAGAGTAATCGAGTAATAGATGGAGAGTAAGTGAGAGAATAGATAGATAAATTGGTAGATATGTAGAGAGAAAGAGATAGGAAAATGAGATGGAGGGGAAGAGAGAAAATAAAATAACGAGAAAGAAATGCAAAGTGTGGGAGAGAGAGCGAGAGATGGAGAAAGAGATAAGAGAAAGATATCGAATAGAGGGAGATGTGTGAGAAATATTGGTAAAGGGAGAGAGGGAGAAAGAGGGGAGAGGGAGATAGAGTGGGGGATAGACAGAGATAAAGAGTAAGAGGAGAAGAGAATAGAGTAGCATAAGAGAGTAAGAGGGATCGGAAGAGATAGAATAAAGAGCTAGAAAGGGAGAGAATGGAGTAAGAGTGAGATTTGAATTGAATGAAGGGAGAGAAGGACCATGAAATAGAGACAAAAGAGCAAAAAGAGAGAGTAAGGGAAGAAAGAGCAAGAGAAAGGAAGGCCGAGAGAGAAGAAGACAAAAAGGAAGGATAAGAGCGAAAGAGGAGTGATAGAGAGGTGGTGTAAGAAGTGTAGTAATGAATGGTTGGATTGAGAGAACATGAAAGAATAGTTTGATAAATTGCTTGACTGGGAGAAATATAGAGATAGGAGCATGAGATAGAGGGAGGGGGAGAGAAAATAAATTAGTGAGAATGAAATGGAGATGAGGGAAAAAACACTGAAAGAGATCGAGAAAGAGAGCTTAAGAGGTTGAGATAGAGAAAGTGTGAATATATGGATTTGAGGGAAAGTTAGAGTGGGGGAGGGAGGAAGAGTGAAAGTGAAATTGAAAAGAGAGAGAACTAGGGAGAAAGGAATAGAAGAGAGAAAGAGAGAGTGGAAGGGATGGAAGCAATAAAGAGGGAGAGAGAGAGAGTGGAGGGAGAGAGAGTGGAGGGTAAAGGGGGATAAAGAGTGATGGAGAGAGTGAGAGAGAGGGAGAGCGAGAGAAAATGATGGACTGAGTGAGAGAAAGAGAGAGAATAATGGGCAACATAAGAGAGAACCAAAGACTGAGAAAGAGAGATATAATAGAGAGTATTAGAGAGAGCATTAGTGGTAAAGAAAAAGAAATAGAGAGTTAGAGGGAGGTCACAAGAAAGATTGAAGAGTGAGAGAGCAAGAAAAGGAGAAAGAGTGTGAGAGAGAAATAGAGTCCTTGAAGTAGTGTGTGTGTGTATGAGAGAGAAAGAGAGAAAGAGAAAAGAGTGTGAGAGATAGTGGGAGCGGAAGAGAAAGTGTGAGAGAGGGAGAGCATGTTAGAGTGGAAAATAGATTAAGAGAAAGAGTAAGAGGAGAGGAGAACAGAGTAATATAAGGGAGTAAGAGAGAAAGGGAGAAATAGAGAGTGCTTCAAGTTGTGCATGTGTGTATGAGAGAGAGAGAGAGGAAGAGAAAAGAGTGTGAAAGATAGTGGGAGCAGAAGAGAGAGTGTGAGAGAGGGAGAGCATGTTAGAGTGGAGAATAGATTGAGAGAAAGAGTGAGAGGAGAGGAGAATAGAGTAATATAAGCGAGTAAGAGAGATAGGGAGAGTGAGAGAATAAAGAGTGAAATGGAGAGAGAGGGAGGGAGTAAGCATGAGATTTAAGTTGAATAAAGAGACAGAGGGACCAAGAACTAGAGACAGGAATAGAGAGAAAAGTGAGGTTAAGGAAATGAAAAGCAAGGGAGAGGGAGACAGAGAGAGAATGAGAGAGATGCGAGAGAGAAGAAGAGAGAACAAAAGATCAAGTGGGAAAGTGGAGCAGGAGAGAGGGGATGCGAGAAAGAGAGAGTAATAAAGTGTTTATGGAGAGATAGTGAGACAATAGATGGATAAATTGGCAGATACAGAGAGAGAAAGAGATAGGAACATGAGATGGAGGGGGAGAGACAAAATAAAATAGCGAGAAAGAAATGCAGAGTGTGGGAAGAGAGAGCGAGAGAGATCGAGAAAGAGAGAAAAGGAAAATAGAGAATAGAGGGAGGTGTGTGAGAAATATTGGTAGGGGTGAGAGGGAGTGAGAGGGGGAGAGCAAGATAGAGTGGGGGATAGACAGAGAAAAAGAGTATGAGGAAAAGAGAATAGAGTAACATAAGAGAGTAAGAGTGTGAGGAAGAGAGAATAGAGAGAGTAAGAAAGGGAGAGGAATGGAGAAAGAATGAGACTTAAGTTGAGTAAAAGGAGAGACGAAACAAGAATAGAGAAAAACGAGTGAAAAGAGAAAGGGAAGAAAGAGCAAGAGAGAGGGAAGGAGAGAGAGAAAATGAGAGAGAGCATGAGAGAGAAGAAGAGATAAAGGAAGAACACGAGCGAAAGAGGAGCGAGAGAGAAGTGGTGTGAGAAGTGATAGTAATTAATGAAGGGTTGGTTAAGAGAAAGTGAGAGAACAGATTGATAAATTGGTTGACAGAGAGAAAGATACAGATTGGAGTGTTAGATTTAGGGGCAGAGAGAAAAAATAGTTAGAATGAAATGGAGTGTAAGGGAAATGACAGCCAGAGATCGAGAAAGAGAGCATATGGGATTGAGATAGAGAAAGTGTGAGAATGTGTGGGTTTGAGAGAAAGGGACAGAGGGGGAGGGAGGAAGAGTGAAAGTGAAATAGAAAAGAGCTCAAGAGAGAAAGAGAGAGTGGGCGGAATGAAAGCAAAAGAGAGGTGAAGAGAGAGAGTGGGGGATAGAGGGAGAGAGAGAGTGGGGGATAGAAGGAGAGAGGGAGAGTGCGAGAGAGAGTGGGTGATTGAGTGAGAGAAAGAGAGAGAATAAATGTTAACATAAGAGAGAACAAAAGAATGAGAAAGAGCAATATAATAGAGAGTGTTAGAGAGAGCATTAGTAGTAAAGAAATGGAAATAGAGAGATAGAGGGAGGTCGTAAGAAAGATTGAAGAGAGACAGGAAGAAAGAGAGGGACAAAGAGTGTGAGAGAGAAATAGAGATTGTTGGAAGATAGAACAAGGGAGATTGAGCGAGAAGGGGAGAGAGAGGTAGAGGAAAAGAATGGATGATAAAGAGTGAGAGAGAGGAGTTGTAAAGAGAGATATGGAGTAGAGGAAGAGAGGGAGAGAAAGTATGATAGAGAGAGAAAGAGGAAAGTTTGAGTGAGAGGGAATGAGGAAGGGGGACAGAGGAGAGAGAGTGGGAGGATGGACGAAGCGAAATAATGAGAGACGAGCGAGCAACTGTTTAGAGAGTAAATGAGAGAGGGCTAACAAAGAGTGAGAAAGAGAAAAGAAGGGAGTGAGCTAAGTTGAAGACAGGGAGGGAGCGATAGAAGGACAGAGAGAGTGAGAGGGAAATTGGAAGAGAACAGAGTGAAAGAAAGAGGGAGATGAAGATAGAGAGGTAGAGTGAGTTGGATAGAGAGCGAGAGAAAGAGAGATAGAGAAAAATGGGTGAGAAAGAGTGGAAGTAAGAGTGAGAATTAAATGTAATAGATAGAGAAGGAGAGTAAAAGGGAAAGGGAAGAGATATTGAGGAATGAGAGAGGAAGTGAGACGGAGTGAAAGAAAGAAAGAGATAATGTTTGTGGTGATAGTGGGTGAGGAAAAATCAGAGAAGAGAGACCATCAGAATAAGAAGTAAGAGAGAGACAATAAACAGTGAGAAAGAGAGAGGGAGTGAAAGAGGTTTAAGTGAGAGGGAGTGATGAAGGGAGATAGAGGGGAGAGAGAAGAGAGTGGGGGAAGATAGAGCAAGAAGGAATGAGTGAGATGGACAGAGGGAGGGTGAAGATGAGAATGAATGAGAGAGAGAGTGAGTGAGAGAGAGGGAGAGAAAGTTGAGGGGAAGTGCGTGGGAGGGATAGAGGGAGAGAAAGAGAGAGACCATGTGTGGGAGAGAGGGGGAAGGAGAGCGAGAGAGAGTAGGAGAGAGTAGGGAATAGAGAAAGAGAGAGTGAGAGGAGAGAGAAAGGAATGATCAAGAAAAGAAAGAGTAAGAGAGTAGAGACCGAGAAAGAAAGAGGGAGGGAGTAAGTGACAATGAAATTGAATAGAAAGTGGGAGCATAAAAGAGAGAGAAAGAGAAAGAGTAAAGAAAATGAGCAAAAGAGATGAGCAGGAGGGACAATAAGAGAGGCAATAAGACTTAGAAGAACGAGAGATAAAGAGAAGAGGAGGTTAATAAGTGGGAGAAAGAGACGGATAAATAGGGAGACTGAGAGATATTTTGAGAGAGGGTATATATATATAGAGAAAAAGAGAGACAGAAAGAGTGCAAGGAAGGGAAATGAAAGGATTTGAGAGAGAGATAAAGTGAGAGAAGGTAAGAAGTCTTAATGAAAGGAGGGAGGACGTCTTGAAAAGCAAGGGTAGAGAGAATGGTAAAGAAAAAAAGTGACAAGGAGAGAACGTGGCAGAGGGAGAGGATGGGAGGGAGAGGAGGTTGAATAGGGGTGGGAGAGGGGACGAGAGAGGGAGATAGAAAGAGGAGGTAGTTAGAACACATTCAAACGAGAGAGAGTGTGTAAGTGAGAGAGAGAGAGAGAGATTGGAGCAAGGAAAAAAGGAGAGATGGGGAAGTTAGAGAGAGAAAATGTGTTCATGAAGGTTAGGGGGAGTGAGGGAGTGTGAGAAACATAGGAAGTGAGTCTGAGGAAGAGAGAGAGTGAGGAAAGAAAGAGAGAATGAAAGAGAGAGAGGAAGTGGGGGATAGATAAAGAAAACGAGTGATTGGAAGGGAAAGTGAAAGAGATAATGGAGAGTGTGATAGAGATAATGTAAGGGAGTAGGTCCCTCTATTTCTCTTTTTCTTTCTCTTTACCACTCACGCTCTCTCTCGCACGCCTTATTCTATCTCTCTTTCTAGTTCTTTTGCTCTCTTTTTGTTGCTCTTTATTCATGCTCTTTCTCTCACTTTATCCCTCACTCTCTCACTCTCCCTCTCTACCTACTTTTCTCTCTTTCAATCCCACACTCAGCTTTCTATCTCTACCTCTGACCCAAGGAAAAAATGTTAAGATTTTCATGCCTATTTTATATTGATTTTGATGATATTGCACTTTAAAGAAGAGTATTTTTAGTGTTTTTTGTAAGTATGTTGATTTATGGATAATGATGCGAAAATATGCAAAAAGGAGTGATTTTGGAGCAAAAATGACCAAAATTGTGAAAATTTGTTCTAGGGTGCCGACGGTGAGGTCGATGGCGCCGACGACGTGTTTTTCTCGAGAGTTCATAATATATTACAATGGAGCCCACCAATGGCCAGATTGAGCCCGCCGACAGCGTGGCTTATTCAGAAGGGGTCCAAGGCTAAGTATTCTAGAAGGCCGTCGACGGCGAGATTGAGGCCGCCGACGGCGTGTTCGACGGTTCTTTCGCGAGGTGCATTGAATGTGGATGATTTTTGAAGGGATGCTTGGAAAACTCTTGGAGACTCTTCATTTACTTTAAAAGGAACAATTTGGATCCAAAAAAAGGGTCCACTAGCGTCCAATTGGTTCCACTAGCATCCAATAGGTTCCACTAGCGTCCAATTGAGTCCACTAGCATCCAATTGGTTCACTAGCTTCCATTTGTGTCCACCACGTGTCATTCTAATCCATTAGAGAGTCAAGTGTGTGAGTCTAGTGAGACCATATAGAGTTTAGATAGAGAAATTTGTGAGGAATTCTTCGAGAGATTGTAAGAGTGGAAGAGAAGTGAGAGATCTCTTCTTCATTGTCGTTTCGAAGGAGAATTCTGCGTACTGTAAAGAAAGGAAGAGATTTAGAGGAACTTCAAGGAGTTTGCTTGGGGAGGAATTTAAGATAAGTTGTATTTATTTACTTTAGTTTGTAAAACATTGCTTTTATATATGAAATCCAAGTTTTATCGTATCCTCTCAATGAATTCTGAGTAGTTTTTCTGTCTTTCTCCTTGTTTTGATATTTTTATGAAATGGTAAATTGAATTAGTGTGCCAAGAAAAGTTTAAAAGAAGTTGTGATAATCTTTTACTTAGATCTTAATTTACTTTCAATCTGACCAATTGATTAGTTAAAATATGTTGAGTTTAACAACTATAGTAAAGATTACATCCGAGATTCAGGGAGATCAAAATCCTTGGAAGTAGGGTGCAAATAAATAGAGAAATAATATTCATCGGGCGTAGAATTGAAGATTTTAGAGTGACAGGCTAAAATCCTCAATTCGGTCCTATCATTTGGGTGTTGAAGTGTAGATGTTAGCCCTCAGGCGAGGGGAACGTGGGAGCTCTGAAGTGAGAGCCGGTATCCTCCCAGCCTAGCCGCAGATTCAGTAACCAAGCATAGGATTAGTCAATGTTCTTTATGCCTTAACCAAAGGGTAAAGAATATGTATGCTTCTATTTGGCACGACACCGTTTTAAACTAATTCAAATTATCCATTTCACTTAAGTTTCTTAACAAAGGAGAAATTTGCTTATTAGTAGAATTAGTTACCTATTAGTAGAACTAGTTTATTTAAAACTTCGTATTATTGTCGATTGCATAGTAGTGACAAATAGGCAATTTCGATTTACAATTTGTGATTCTGAATTGGGTTCTATAATCCTAATTCGTAGCCTCTAAAATATTCCATGTGGGATCGATATCCAGGACTCCACTAGAGCCCTGTTTTACTTGAGCGATACGTATACTTGCGTTGATTAGTAACTCTGCGATAAAAGAATATATTATATACTTGTTACAAAAATAAAAATTACGCAACGCACGACGGCGCAGTTCAACCTCTTCTCTCTCTCTCATTATTTCTAACCTTCTCCCACACATCTATTCCTCTCCCCTCCCACTTTCACTCCATTCCTCCTTCTCTCCTCTCTCCATATTCTCACTCTCTTTACCTTACTCTTCTTCTCACTCTCTTATACTTTCTTTATATATCTTTCTCTCTCACTCCCTCTCTCACTCTTTTGCTCTTTATTATCTATCTCCCTTCCCTCCCTCTCACTCCATATCTCCCTCTATATCTCTCTCTTCAAAACTTGCACTTACTTTCTTTTTCTCTATCTTGCATGAGTCTCTCTTCTCTCTCATTGTTTTCCTTTGCCCCCTCTCACTCTCTCCCTCCTCCTCACTCTTCAATCCCTATCTTCACTCCCTCTCTTGATCTCCCTCCCTATTTCATCTCTTTTTGTTCTTTCTTTGCTAACTTTTTCCCCCACTCTATCTCTCTTGCTCTTTCTTCTATCTCCCTCTCTTCTCTCACTTTACTCACTCTTTCTCTCTCTATATCTCTTGCTCTCTCTCTCACACACTCTCCCTCCCTCACAACACTCTCTCAATCACATCTTGCTCTCTCCCCCATATCCATCTCCTTATTTATTATTTTCCCTCATACATCTCTCTTTCCTCCTTGATCCCTCCCTATTTCAATCCCTCCTTACCTCTCTTTCTCCCTCTCTCCCTATCTTACTCCTCTCTCTATCTCTCTCATCTTGCATTATCTCATTCACTCTCTCTCCCTCCATATCGTTTCTCTATCACTCTCTCCCAATCCCTCTTTCTTTCTCTCTTGTAGCACTTTCTTTTTTTTACTTGCTCATTCTCTCCCTCTATCGCGTTGTCTATTCCCTCACTCCCTCTTCCCTCTATTTCTCACTCACACTCTCTCCCTTTCTTGCTCCCTCTTTATCTCTATTCAATTTCACTCTCACTCTTACTCCCTCACTCCCTCTCTCTTTCTCGCTCCTTGGTCACTCTCTCTCACTTACTCACCCTTCGATTGCTTGCTCTCTCCCCCTCTCTTGTTTCCATCCCTCCCTCTCTCCCTCTCACTTTCTCTCTCTCACACACTCTCTCCTTCTCTCCCTCTCATTCTATTCTAACTCATCTGCCTCTCTCCCCCACTAAATCTCATTCTTTACCCCACTCTCCCTCGCTCTCATTTCTCTCTATATCTTCCATCGCTCTCTCTTTTCTGTAACCCTCTCTTCCTCTCTCACTCCCACTCTCTTCAATCTCCCTCACCCCTCCCTCTTCAATCTCCCTCCCTCCCTCTATCTCTCTCATTCTCACTCTGTACTACGGTCACACTTTTCTCTATTTATGCTTTATGACTTTTTCTTTCTATATTACTATCTTTCTTTCCCTCTCATACACGTACTCTTGCACTCTTTTATCACTCTCTCTGATCACTTTACTCACTTTTTCTGTCCAACCATCTGTCACTCTCTTCCTCCCCCTCTTCCTCTTTCATTAATTAGTCTCTCTCTTTCTCTTTATCGCCATCTCTCCCTCCCGCTATCTCCATATCCCCTCTAGATATCCCTCTCTCTACCTCTCACTCACAATCTTTTTCACTATCTTCCCTGAGTCCCTCCTCCATCTATATTTCTGTCTCATCCTCACTCCTCTCCCCCCGCTCACTCTTCAATCCCTATCTTCACTTCCTCCCTTGCTCTCTCTCTCTCTCTTACTCTCTATTCATCTCTCTTTGATATTTCTTGCTCTCTTTTGCCCCCTCTTCATCTCTCTCTTTTGCTCATTATTCTATGACTCTCTTCCCTCTCTTTACTCTCTCTCTCCCTTAAGAGCTCACTCTCTCCCTCACTCCCTCCCTCACACTCTCTCTTGGTTCCTCTCACATCATGCTTTATCCCCTCATAACCATCTCATTATTTATTATTCTTATCATATATCTCACTTTACCCTTGATCCCTCCCTCTTTCAATCCCCACATCCCTCTGTTTTGCTCTTTTATCTTACTCCTCTCTCTTCCTCATTCCCTCTCCATCTCCCTCTCTCCTTCTCACTTATTCACTCCTTCTCCCACCCTCTCATTTTTTCTATCGCTCTCTATCATTCCCTCTCTCTTGCTCTCTCTTCTCTCACTTTCTCTTTTCTCTATATCTCTCTCTCATCCTCTCCCATTCCCTCACTCAAACTCATCCTCTCCCTCACACTTCCCTCCTACCCACTCTCTCTATGTAAATTTCTCTCCCTCTCTCTCCCTCACTCCCTTTCCATCACCCTCTCTCCTTCTTTCCTTCTCACACATTCTCTTAATCTCCCACCCAATCTCAAACTTGCTCACTATCTTTTGCTCTCTCTTCCACTTTCACTTCCTATTTGTCTCTCTCTTAAATCTTTTTTCTCTCTCTCGCTCTCTCACTCCCTCTTGCCCATCAATTTCTCTTACTCTCTCCATCTATCCCCCTTTTTAACTCTCTCTCTTACTCTTGCCCTTTATCTCTTTCTTTTTCGCTCTCTTCCTTTCTCACTATGTCTCACTCTCTAGCTCTCTCTTTACTCATTCTTTATCTCCATATATCCATCATTCCTTTTCAGTCTCTCCCGTCTTTGCTCCCTCACTCTCTTTAATTTCACGCACATTCTTACTCCTTCAATCACTTCTCTCTCTTTCTCTTTTACACTCTCACCCTTTCTCTCTCTCCCTCTCTCCCTCACTCGCCCTCCTTAACTCTCCCTCGTTTCATCTTCGTTCTCTCTCTTGCTCATTTTCTCTTACTCTCTCTTCACTCACTCACTCTCTCTCTTCAGCTTCACTCTCACTCATACTCCCTCTCTTTGTCTGTTTCACACACTTTATTCTGTCAACCACTTTTTATTGCCATTTCGCTCTTACTCTTTATTCTAAATCAACTTCTCTCTTTCCCTTCTCACTCTTTCTTTTCCTCTATCACCCCATTCTCTTTCTCTATTTCTCTCACTTCCCTCCTTCCTCTCTCTCTTTCTCACGCTCTCTCCAACTTTTCCATCTTGTCCTCCCTCTCTCTCCATCTCTCTCATTCTCTCTCTCATTCTCTAATTATTCCTCCCTCACTCCCTCTTTCTATACCTTCCCTCGCCTTCCTTCTCTCCCTATATCTCTCTCATACTCTCTTCCTCCTTCCCTCCCTTCCTCTCTCTTTCTCAATATTTGTTCTCATTCTTTCTCTTTTTTTTTTGTTCACACTTCTCTAACTCTTTCTCCAATGTTTCTCTCTCACTCTCCCTACCTCACAAACATTCACACACAATATCTCTCTTTGCTTAATCTTTTTGTCCCACTATCCCTCACACGTACTCTCTCTCGTGCGCTCCAACTTTTTCTCTATGAATTCCTCTCTCTTCTCTCTCATTGCTTCACAAGTTCTCTCACACTTCTGTCTCCCTCTTTCCCTTCCTCTCTCTGCCTCCTCTATCTCTCACTCTCTTTTCCTTTCTCTTGTTCTAACCTATCTTCCTCTATCTACATATCTCTCTTGTGCTCAAACTTTTATCTCTCCCGATCCCTCTCTCTCGTTGCTTCTCATAATCTCTCACACTTCTGTCTCCCTCTCCCTCCCCCAAACTGCCTCCTCTATCTCTCAATCACTTTTCCTTCCTCTTGTTCTCACTCTCTCATTCTCTAACTATATATCTCTCTCCTTTTGTTCCCTTCCTGACCACACTTTCTCTCCCTTCCCAATCTCCTAATAGTTTTTTTCTCTCTTGTCCCTCGCTCTTTCCCTTTCTTATATCATTTTCTCTCCCTCACTCTCATCTCATTCATCTCTCTAGATCTCTTTTCCTCTCTCACTCTTGTTCTCCTAATCGCTCTCGCTCTCTCCCTCTATCATTCTCACTCCATCATTATTGCCCTATCTAGGTCTCCCTTATGCAGGTCACTCTTCTCTCTCTATCTCATACACTCCTCTCACACTCTCTCAATCTTTCTCGCTCTCACCCTCTTTACCTACATTTCTTACTATCTATCTCTCTCTCACTTACTCTCTTGTTCTTTCTCGCTCACTCTCTCCTTTGTTTCCCTCTCTCCATCTTTCTCTTTTTTCTCTCTATCCTCTTCTTTATTATTCTCTCTCCCTCTCTCTCTTTCTTGTTCTCTACTCCCTTTTTTTATCTTATACTCTCTTTTATACTCTTATTTGTTGCTCTCTTATCTCTCTTTCCTCTTACGCATTCTCTCATTCACTCCTCCACTTTCTCTCTCCTCTCTTTTACTTCATCCCTCCCTCTCTCTTTCCCTCTCTTCTCTCTCTACCTCCCTCTCTCCCTCACCCTCCCTGTCTCGCTCTGTCTCCCTCTCTATTGCTCCCCCTCTCTCTTACCATTCTCCTGCTCTTGCGTTATCATTACCCCTCAATATAGAGGGGGGCACATTAAGTGTGCGAGTGATATGAAGATAGAGCGAATGCACGAGAGAGAAAGAGCGTGAGAGGGAACATGATGGAGAGATAGAGAGAATGTGTGTGTGAGTGAGAGTATTGGAATACGGAATAGCTAAAGATAGAGAAAGAAAGATACAAAATAAATAGTAAAAAATAGAAGAGGGAGGAGTGAGAGAGTGTGAAGAGATGGAGAAAAATAGAGAAAAAGAGATTACGTAGGAAGATATAGCTAGAGAAGTGAGCTAGGAAAGCAGTGAGAGATAATTAGTGAATGAGTGAGAGAGAGAGAGGGAGAGGAAAAGAGAGATTGAGTGAGCAAGTGAGTGAGAGAGGAAGGGGTGAAAGAGAGAGAGAAAGGAAGGGAGGGAGGGTGAATGATTGAGAGGGTAGAGGGGGCGGGATGCGAAATAGAGTGTGTGGGGGATAAAGTACGAAAAATAGTGAGAAGAGAAAAGGAAAATGTGCTAATAGAAGGTATAGTAAAACTATGCGAAGAGAGAGTGCGAGAAAGAGTGAGAGAGATTAGTAAGAGTGCATGAAATTGATAATAAAGAGAGGGAGGAAGAAAGAGAGAGAGAGAGAGAACTAAAGAAATCGATAGAGAAGGGAGAAAACAGAGGAAAATGAAGATAAAAAGAGAGGTGAAGGAGGAAAGAGGGAGGAAAGAGAGAGTGAGAGAGAGGAAGAGAAGAGAGTGTGAGAGATAGTGGGAGAAGAGTGAGAGGGAAGAGTATGTTGTTGTGGGGGATAGATGGAGAGAAAGAAGTAAGAGGAGATGGGAATGGAGTAATTATAGGAGAGCGAGAGTGGGAGAGTGAGAGAGTAGGGAGTGAGAAGGATAGAGGAGAGAGTGAGCGTGAGATTTAAGTGAATAAAAGACAAAGTGACGAAAGAAATAGAGAAAAATAGTGAGAGAAGTGAGGGGTAAGGGAACAAGGGCAAGAAAGAGGAGAGATTGAGAAAATGAGAGAGAGTGCGAGCGAGAAGAAGAGAGAACAGAAGAGAAAGACTGAAGGAGTAAGGCAGAAAGGGGTACGAAAAAGAAAGAGTAATAAGGTGTTAGATGGAGAGTGAGTGAGAGAAAAGATAGGTAAATTGGTAGATACATAGAGAGGAAGAGATAGGAAAATGAGATGGAGGGAAGAAAGAAAATAAAATAGTGAAAGAAATACAAAGTGGGGAAGAGGGAGCCAGAGAGATTGAGAAAGAGATAAGAGAAAGATAGAGAATAGAAGGAGATGTGTGAGAAATATTGGTAGGGGAGAGGGAGCGAGAGAGGGGGAGAGGGAGATAGAGTGGGGGATAGACGGGGATAAAGTTAAAGGAGAGGGAGAATAGAGTAACATAAGAAGTAAGAGGGATAGGAAGATAAGAATAAAAAAGAGTTAGAAAGGAAGGAATGGAATAAGAGTGAGATTTAAATTGAATGAAGGGAGAGAAGGACAAGAAATAAAGACAAAGAGTGAAAGAGAGAGTAAGAGAAGTAAGAGCAAGAGAGGGAGGGAGATAGAGAAAATGAGAGAGAACGCGAGAGAGAAGAAAAAGAAAGGACATGAGCGAATGAGGAGTAGGAGAGAGGTCGTGTGAGAAGTGATAATGTAATGAAGGGTTATATTGAAAGGAAAATGAGAGAATAGATTGATAAATTGGTTGGCGGGAGAAGGATAGAGATGAGGAGCGTGAGATAGGGGAGAGAAAATAAATTAGTGAGAATGAAATGGAGATAAGGGAAAAGAGAATGAGAGAGATCGAGAAAGAGAGCTTAGAGAGATTGAGGTACATAAATTGTGAGAATGTATGGGTTTGAGAGAAATGGAGAGAGGAGGAGGGAGGAAGAGTGGCAGGTGAAATTGAAAGATATAGAACTAGGGATAAAGGAATAGAAGAGAAAGAGAGTGGGAGGGATGGAAGCAATAGAAAGGAGAGAGAGAGAGTGGGCAGTAGAGGGAGAGAAAGAGAGTTGTAGAGAGTGGGAGAGAGGGAGGCGAAGAGAATAAGGGATTGATTGAGAGAAAGAGAGAATAAAGAAACAAAGAGAACAATAGATCGAGAAAAAGAGATATAATAGAGAGTGTTGAAAGGGCATTAGTGGTAAAGAAAAAAGAAATAGAGAGTTAGATTTGGGCTCATAGAAAGATTGAAGAGTGAGGGAGCAAGAGAGGGAGAAGATTGTGAGTGAGGGAGCGAGACGAGAAACATATATAAAGAAAGTAGGAAAGAGTGAAAAAAGAGTAAGATAAAGAGAGAGAGATATATGGAAAGACAAGGACAGAGGGAGGGATGGAGTGAATGAGGGAGGTAGAGAGGAAGAGATGTGTGAGAGAAGGTGAGAGTGGGATTGAAAGAAAGAGAAGTAGGGAGAGAGTAAAGTAGGTGAGTGTAGGGTGAAAGAGAGAATAAAGGGTAACATAAAGGGGAGCTAAAAGACCAGAAAAAGAGATATAATAGAGAGTGTGAGAGAGCATGAGTGGTAAAGGGAAAGAAATAGATAGATAGAGGGAGGCCATGAGAAAGATTGACGAGATAGAGTGAGCGAGAGAGAAAGTGTGTGAGAGAGAGAAATAGAGAGCGTTGGAAGATAGAGCGAGAGAGTGAACGAGAATGGGAAGAGAGGGAGAACAAAACAATAGAAGATAAAAAGTGAGAGAGAGAGTTGTCAGGGAGAGAGTGAGTGGGAAGGAGGGAGAGAAAGTGCTAGAGAGATAAAGGAAGTCATGAGTGAGAGAGAGGAAGGGGAGGGAAAGGAGAGAGAGAGGAGAGAGTTGGAGGATGAACGAAGAAATAGTGAGAGAAAGAGGAGCGACGTACGGAGAGTGAGAGAGAGATGGAGAGTAGAAAGAGAGAAGTGAGTGAGCTAAGTTGAAGAGAGGTAGGGAGCGATGAAGGAGAGAGGGGTTGGACATAAGAGAGTGAGAGAAAAGGAGATAGAGATAGGGAGGTAGAGTGCGGTGGAGAAGAGCGAGAGAGTGAGAGAGAAAGAGGATGAGAAGGAGAGGAAATCAGAGTGGTGAAATTTACTAGAGAGGAAGAAAGAGAAGAGAGCAACAAATGTAAGTGGGCGAGAGAGAGTACATATGGAGAGAGAAAGAGTAAGGGAGAGGGAGTGAGAGTGAGTGAGAGTGAAACTAAAGAAAGTGAAAGAGTGGTGATAAAGGAAGAGTGTGAGTGACAAATAGAGAGAAGAGAGTGAGGGAATAGAGGGCGTGAGAGAGGAAGAGAGTGAGCAAGCAAGAAAAGGGAGCAAGAAAGAGAGATTAGGAGAGTGAGTGAGAGAAAGGGTTTAAGAGGCAAAATAGGGAGGAGAGCGAGAGAAGGTAGTGAGGGGTAATGGGAGTATCAAGGTGTTAAATAGAAAGAGCTAGAGAGAGATAAAGAGAGATGGAATAAAGTGTGAGAGAAAGAGGGAGATGGAAATAGAGAGTAGAGTGAGGGGAGAGAAAGCGAGAAGGAGAGAGAGAGACATATAAAAGAGGTTGAAAAAGAGGGCGTAAGAGTGAGAGTGAAATTTAATAAAGAGATAAGTAGAGAGAGAAAATTGATCAACGTAAGTGAGAGGCAAGAGAGGTGAACATTGAGTGAGAAAGAGTGAGAGAGTATGATTGGGAGATAAAGGAAGAGAGAAAGTGGGAGAGAGAAAGAGAGAAAGTGGGAGAAAGGGAGATAGTATGAGAGAAAAGAGAGAAGAGAGTATAAGGGAAATAGGGAGAAGAGAGTATGAGAGAGTACGAGTGGGAGAGAGTGGGAGAGAGAGAGGGACTAAGGGAGCGAAGAAGGACGGAGAGAGAGAGGTAGTTAGGGATAACGGAATGATCCGAAGTGAGAAGCATAAGTGACAATGAGAGAAAGAGAAAGGTAGATGGAATAGGAAGGTGGAAGAAAGATGGAGCTGGAGATAGAAAGTTTAAACTGAGGTGGGGAGAGAGAGCAAGAGAGAGCGAGGGAGAAAAAGTGTGTGAGAAAGAGATGGAGTATAAGTGAGAGGTAGAAGTGACAACGAGAGAGAGAGAAATAAAGAGAGATGGAATAAAGCGAGAGGGATGGAGGTTGTGAGCAAGAAAGATAGACAAAAAAGGACCTAGCGAAGGCAAGATTGAAGTGTGAAAGATAGACGGAGAAAAGAGATAACAAAGAGAACGAGAGTTAGAGAGTCGAAGAGATCTAGAGAGAAAGTGGAAAAGAATGGAAGACAATAAAGTGAGTGAAAGTGAGGAAAAGAAAGAGAGGGAGGGAAGGAGAGTGAGGTGAAAGAGAGAAAAAGATATTAATTGGTGGGAAGGAAAGTGAGTGTGAGGGAGGGAGGGACGGAGAAAAGATGGTGATACGAGTGAGAAAATTAAAGAGAGACTAAGGTGCGAAGCAATAGAGAAATATAGATAGAGAGGAAAGAGTGAGAACAAGTGTAAGGAAAGGGCTAAGAGATATGTGTGACAGAGAGTAGGGAGAAGGAGAGAGAGGTGAAGTGAGCGAGAAATAATGAAAGAGAAGTGAGAACGATTCGGAAGGATAAAAATTAGGGAAGCGAGGGATAGAGTGAGTGTGAGAGATAAAGAAGAAAAATGATTGAGCAATGAGAGAAGGAGTGACTGAAGAAAGCATGTGAGAAAAGTGCAAGAGAGCGAAAAAGAAAGATAAAATGAGGAGAGTGTGAGAGAGAGGTGGGGTGAGAAACGAGATATTGAAGAGTAAAAAATTGGAAAGAAGGAGTGAATGTGAGACAAATAAAAGAGAAAAGAGATTGAGAAAAAATAGAGCAACAAAGGTTTAGTGATAGGGACAAAGGGAAGGTCGGCAAGAGAATGAGTGAGAGAGAGATCGAGAGAGTGTGCAAGGGGGATGCAATGGTAGAGGGAGAGAGTGTGTAAAATAGAGAGGAGGAGAAAACGAGAAAAGGAGGGAAGACATAATAAAGGAAGTAGGAAAGTGTGAGAGGGTAAGAGGTTGGGGATGTACGGAGAGAAAGGCTGAAAGTAATGACGGGGAGAAGAGAGACAAAAGAAAGACATATTAGAGAAAGAATAAAGAATGTGATAGAAAAGGGACGGGTTAAGTGTGAGAGTGATACGAGAGATGAAGAGAGGGAGGCTGAGATTGAGAGAGAGAGAGAGAGTGAGAGTATATGAGTGTGTGTGAGAGATGGAATAATAGAGAGACAAAGACAAAGAAATAGAAAAAAATAGAGAAAGAGAATAACGGAAGAAAGGGCAAGAGAGGGAAGGGAGAGAGAATGCGAGAGAAGAAGATAGAAAGGAAGAGCGAAAGTGAGAGAGGGAGCGGGAGAGAGGTGGTGTGAGAAAGTGAGTGTGAGTGAAATTGAAAAGGTATAGAACTAGGGAAGAGAGGAGAGAGTAGTAAGTGTGAGCGAAATTTTGGAAGAAGAGGGGTGGATGAAAGAGGGAGTGCGATAAAGGAAATGAGAGAGAATAAAGGTGAAGGACGAGAGAGAGAGGAACATCGAAAGCGAGGGGCGGGAAAGTGAGAGAGAAGGAAGAAAAGAGTGCGAGACATAGTGGGAGAAGGAGAGAGAAAGAACAAGAAAGGGAGAGTGAGATAGAGTGGAGAGAAAGAGTAAGAAGGAGAGAAAAATAGAGTAACATAAAAGAGTTAAGTTTGAGAGGAAGAGAGAGAGAATAGAGAGTGAGAAAGAGAGAGATTAAAATTTAAATTAAACAAAAAAGATTGAGGGACCTGAAAAAAAAATAGAGATAGAGAGAATGAGAGAGAGTGCAGAGAAGAAGAGAATGGAAGAGCTCCAGAGTGAAGGAGCAGGAGAGAGGGGCGTGAAAAAGAGAGTAATAGAGGGTTAGATTGAGAGAAAGTGAGGGATTTCATAGATAAATTGGTAGATATATAGAAGATATATATAGGAACATGAGGATTGGGAGAGAAAATAAAATAATGATAAATAAATGTAGAGTGTAGAAAAATAGAGAGAGATAGAGAAAAAAGAGAAGGGAAAAAAAATAAAAGAATAGAGAGACATGTGTGAGAGATAGTGGGAGGAGAAGAGTGAGCGAGATTGAGTGGAGATTAGAGTAACATAATGAGGAAGAGAGAGAATAGCGTGTGAGAAAGTTTAAGAGGAGGGAGATTAGAGAGTAACATAATAAAGGAAAGAGAGAGAATAGAGAGTGAGAAAGAGGGAGAGGAAGGGAGTAAAGTGAGATTTAAATTGAGCAAAGGGAGATAGGGACAAAGAAATGAAGACGAAAATAGAGAGAAAGAGAGTAAGAGAAGAAAGAGCAAGAGAGAGGGAAGGAGAGAGAGAATGCGAGAGAAGAAGATGAAAGGAAGAGCAAGAGAGAAAGAGGACTAGGAGAGAGGTGCTGTGAGAAGTGAAAGTAATGAAGGGTTAGAGAGAGGTGAGAGAATAGATTGATCATTTAGTAGATAGAGAGAGTAGTAAGTGTGGTGAAATTAAAAAGATATAGAACTAGGGAAGAGAGGAGAGAGTAGTAAGTGTGAGTGAAATTGAGGAAAAAGTGGGGTGGATGAAAGAGAGAGTGGAATAGAGAAAATGAGAGAGAATAAAGTTGAGGGGAAGAGATGGAGAGGGCATCGAAAGCTAGGTAGGGAAAGTGAGAGGGAAGAGAGAGACAAATAAGGGAGAGTGAGAGACAAATAGAGAGAAAGAAAAAGTGAGAGAAGAGAGCAAGAGAGTGAATGGAAGAATATAATGAAGAAAAGAGAGGGAGGGAGAGAGAGAGAGATCGAGTGAGTGCAAGAGGAGAGAGGAGAGATATTGGGAGTACGGGAGAAAGATAAGGGGAGGGAGTGAAGGAGGGTGGGACGGAAGGGAGAGGGATGGTGAGAGAAATATGAAATAATGAGATTGAAGATGAGGGGTGAGAGCGAGATGTGAGATGAATTGAGAGAGGGATGTTTGGACGGTAAAAGAGAGTAAGGGTCGGTGGGACAAAGAGTGAGTAAATAGAGAAAGAGGGTGGTTGAAGAAGTAGCAAGAGAGGACACGAGAGAGACAAAGGGAGAGCTAGTAAATGATTAAGAGAGATGAAATATAGAGTGTGAGAGAGAGAAAGAGAGTGAGTGAACTAGAAGGAGTGTTAGAGGAGGGAGTGATAGGGATTAAAGAGAGAGGCGAGGAGGGTGAAAGGGAGTGAGAGTAAGAAAAAATAGGGATTGAAAAAGAGATTCGGAGAAGATGAAACCAAAATATAAGGAGTGAGAGCTAGAGAGAAGTAGATATAGAAGAAGATATGGAGAGCGATAGAAAGTGAGATCGAGATTGAGAGAGATGGAAGGTGAGAGGGAGATAGAGAGAGGGATGGAGAAAGAGACTTAGCGATGGTTGAAGAAAGAGTATGATAGAAAGATAAGAGAAAAGTGATAAAGAGAAAGAAGAGAGATCGTGTGAGAGAGGGAAGAGAGGAGAGAACGAAGAAAAAAGAAAAGAGTAAAAGGCTGTAAATAGAGAAAAGTACTAGAGAGGGAGAGAGTAAGAGAGAGAAAGAGGGAGGGAGTGAGAGATTGAAGCGGGGGAGTGAGATAGGAAGAGAATGAGAAGGAAGAGTGAGTGAGGGAAGTTATAAGGAGAGTGAGCGAGAGGCAGATGGGGTAGAGAATGATATTTTTTGGGAAGAGAGTGGGGGATGAACCCGAAGTGTGAGAAGGGAGAGAGATAGTGTGTGTGTGCAGAGAAAGATAGAGTGACGAGAGGGAGGGAGGATGGAAGCAAGGGACGAGGAGAGAGGGAGAGAAAGATTGGGAGGAGAGAGAAAGCATGAATATAGAGTGAGCGATGGAGATAGCGAGTCAACGATGAACGAAAAAGAGAGATGGGGAGAGAGGAGTAAAAGTGAGGATGAAACTAAAGAGAGAGAAATAGGGAGCGTGAAAGGAAGAGAGTGTGAGAGACAAATAAAGGGAAGAGAGCATGAGAGAAAGATAGAGTGTGAGAGAGGTAGGGAGCGAAAGAGAGATAAGTAGTGTGGGAGAGACGAGAGGGGGGGATTAAGGGAGCGAGTGGGTGGAAGAGCAAGAGAGAGAGGAAGTGAAGGATAATGGGAGGGTCAAAAGTGAGAGATAGAAGAGATAGTGAGAGAAATAGACAAAGAGAGGTGGAAAGAGAGTGAGAGAGAGATGGAGATAGTGAGGGAGAAAGAGAGATAGAGAAGGAAGTGAGAGAATTAAAAGAGAGTAGGAACGAAAGAAAGTGATAGAGTAAAAGGGAGAGAGAGTGAGTATAAAGGCTATGAGAAGATCGAGTAAAGTGTAAGTGAGGAGTAATAAGAGGGCAAGAACAGGTTAATGGTGAGAGATAGAAGGAGCAAGAGAGAGGAAGAAAAAGAGGGAGATGAGGGAGAGGAAGGGGTAAGAAAAGGAAAGAGAGAGGGAGTGATGAAAGGAGAGTGCGGAGAGACCTTACAACATGTAGGATAGAACGAGCGAAAGAGTAAATGGAAAGAGAGAAAAAAAGAGCAACAAAGGACAGTGTAATAGTGTGTATAAGATATTAAAAGAGAATAGAAAAAGAAAGAAAGAGAGTGAGAGAGAATAATAGAAGAGAATGAGAGTGAAGACATAAATGATGAAGCCGAGAGAGGAGATAGTGAGCAAGAAAAAAAAAAGATAGTAAGAGAGTGAGATAGGGAGCAAAAATGAGGCTATCAAGGGTGAGAGCTACAAAGAGGAGCCTAGAGGGGCAAGAATGAGGGAGTGATAGAGGGAGAAAGAGATAGGGAAAAAGAGAATTAGAGCGAGAGAGTGAAAAAGATAGGGACAAGAAAGAAAGAAAGATATTAGGAGAGTGAGGGAGGGAGGAAGAGAACATAGATATAGAAAGCAAGAGAATGAATGAGAGTGAGGGAGGGAGCAAGAGAGATATATAGATAAAGAGGGAACAAGAGTAAAGAAATTAGAGTGTGAGATGGAGGAGGTAGAGAGAGGGGGAGATAGAAAGAGAGAGAGAGAGAAGTGTGAAAGAATGTGAGAAATAATGAGTGAGAAGAGAGAGGGATTGGGAGAGGGATTGGGAGAGAGAAAAGTTGGAGTGCGAGAGAGAGTGCTTGTGAGGGATAGCGAGATTGTGTGTGTGATAGTGGGAAACGGAGAGTGAGAGTGAATAAGTGAAGCGAGAGAGGCGAGATGGAGATTAAGAGAGATTGAAGGCAAGAGGGAGTTCGAGAAGGGGAGGAGAAAAAGACTAAGCAATGGTTGGAGTGAAAAAGTGAGTGAATAGATAAGAGAAAGTGATAAAAGGGAGCAAGAGAGAGTGTGTGAGAGAGAAAGAGAGAGGAAGGAGTGAGAGAATGAGGGTGATAGTGGTAATAGAGAAAAAGGATGAGAGAGGGAGAGTGTGCAAAAGAGAAAGAGGGAGGGAGTGAGAGAGAGAGAGAGTGAGAGAGATGAGAGAGAAGGAAGATTTTGAGAGAGTGAGCAAGAGGGGAGAGAAGGGGGTAGGGAATGATATTTTGTGGGGGAGTGGTGGATGAGCTTGGAAGAGTGTGAGAGTGGGAGAGAGATAGTGGGAAACGAGAGAGTGAGAGTGGGACGAGAGAGGGAGGGAGGGATGAAAACAAGAGACAGGGGAGAGAGGGAGAAAGATTGAGAGGAGAGGGTGAGAAAAGAGAGAGGAATATAAGTGAAAATGGGTGACGAGTGAGCATGGAGCGAAAAGAGATGGGGAGAGAGGGAGTAAGAGTGAGTGTGAAGTGAAGAGAGAGAAAGAGGGAGCAAGAAATAGAGAGAGTGTGAGAGAAACATAGAGAAAAAAGAGTGTGAGAGAAAAGAGAAAGAGATAGAGAAAGAGAATATAGTGTAGGAAAGAGAGATGGATAGAGATCAAGGGATAGAGAAGAAATAAAGCCGGCGACGATAGATGGAGAGGATGGAGTGTGAGAGAAGGAGCACTCACTCTTTCTCCCTCTATCCCCCCACTGTCTCTTTCTCTCATGCCCTCTCACCCTCCCTCCCTTCCTTGCTTTCACTCTGTCTCTCTCTGTCTCTCACTCATTCTCTATTCTTCCCCTCCCTCTTGTCCTTTAACTACTTATCTCTCTTTCTTCTATCTCCCTCTCTCTCTACCTCGCTCACACCCTCTCTTCAATCCCTCTCTCACTCCCTCCTCTCTCTATTTTTCAATCTTTATTCCTTATCTTTCTTTCTCTTACTTTATTCTCTTTTTTTCCATTTTACATTACACTCACTCACACACAGCACTCCCAATCTCTTTCTCTTACTCCCTCTCTCGCACACACTCTCTACATATCCCCACCTTCATCTCTATATCGATCTTAATCCGTCCCTCTCCATTCTCATTCTTTGATACTTCTCTCTCCTTATTTTTCTTCTATTGCTCACTCTTCTCTCTCCTTTCACTCTCTCCATATATCCCTACTCTCTCTCCCTCTCTCCTCCTTACCTCCTTTCCTCTCTTTTCTCTCTTTATTTTATCAATCTATCTCTTAGTCTCAATCACTCACTCTTAAATATCTACCACGCTTTAGCTCTATCTCTCTCTCTCACTCTATTCTTTCTTTCTTTCTCTCTTGCTCTTTTCTCTCATCTCTCTTACATCACTCCGTCATCTCTCTTTCCTTGTCTTTATCACTTCTTGGATTTCTCTCTCTTATTTCTCTCGTATTTCTCACTTTCTCCCTCTTTCTCTCTCACCTCCTTCCCTCTTTAACTATCGCTCCCTCTGTCTCACCTCATCTCTCTCTCACTCTCTCTCTTTCGTACTCCTGTTCTCACTGCAATCTCTCTCCCAATATATCGCTCTTGCTCCATTGCTCGATACCTGTCTCTAGCACTCTATCTCTCTCTTCTCTGTCTGCCTACCTCCCTCCCTCACACTTTCTCTCCCTTCCCACTCCCCTAAAAGCTCTTTTTTCTCATGTCCCTCTGTCTAATTTTCTCTCTTATATCCTTTTCTCTCACTTACTATATTTTCCTCTTTCTCACATATATCTCTTTCAATCTGCACTCATTCTCTTTGTCACTCTCTCTCCTCGATAATTCTTACTCCTCTTTCTTACCCTCTCTAGGCCTCCCTTATGTTGCTCACCCTTCTCTCTCCATCTCACTCTCTTGCTCTCTCGAGCTCTCACACACCTCTACAATCTCTCACAATCTCTCTCAATCTTTCTCCCTCTCACCTTCTTAAGCCACATTTCTTAATATATATCCAGCTCCCTCTTATCCATCCTTCCTCTCCATTAACATCTTTTTATCTTCTCTCTCCCTCGTTCTTTATCCTCGCTCTCTCTTTTTGCACTCTATTCTCTTTCTATATCTTGTGCTCTTATTTTTTCTCTCATTGTTACTCTCTCATGTCTCTTTCATCTCCTTCTATATCTACTCTCTCCCCCACTCTCTCTCTCCCTCCCTCTATATTGCAAGAGAATATGTGATATACAAGGATGAGCTACATAAGGAGATCTAGAGATGGAAAGATTGAGGAAGTGAGAAAGATAAAGAGGGAGAGAGTGAGACCGATAAAGAGATAAGAGTGAGAGAGTCAAAGATATCTTGAGTGAAAAGAATATAAGAGGAAGTTAGTGAACGACAAAGAGAAAAATATATATTAACCTGGCGGGAAGAGGAGAGAGTGTGAGAGAGGGAGGGAGAGAAGAGAGAGATTGAGTGTGAGAGAATGAAGAAGAGAGAGTGAAGAGGGAGCAAGAGAGATATATATAGAGAGATGGAGCGAGGAAAGAGAGTGAGAGATAGGGGTGACAAAGAGAGGGTGAGAGAGGGAGTGAGAAAATTTTAAGCAAAAGTGAGAAATAATGAGAGAGAGATGAGAGAAGGAATGAGAAAGATTAAAGTTGGAGAGCGATAGAGTGTGTGAGGGATGGGGAGGGAGTGAGAAAGAGAGAGATAGAGAGAGTGAGAGAGATTGAAGAGTGAAAGATTGATATAGAGAGAGATTGTGGGAGAGAAATAGAGAGAGAAAGTAGATTGAGAAAAATCGAGCAAGAGATGGTTAATGAGAGGGATAGAGGGAAGGAGAGCTAGAGAGGGTTAGTGAGAGAGACAAGGGGAAGGAAAGCAAGAGAATGAGTGAGAAAGTGATCAAAAGAGATAGATTGAGAGAGAGAGGAGGATGAAGAGATAGAGGATAGAGTGGATAGGAGAGAGTGAGAGAGTGTGAAAGGGAGGGTCTCTTTCTTAAATCTTTTCTTCCCTCTCCTCGCTCTCTCACTCCCTCTTGCTCATCAATTTCTCTTACTCTCCCTCTTTCCTAACTCTCTGCACTGTCTTTATCTCTTTTGCTCTCTACCTTTCTCACTATGTCTCACTTTTTATTATGTTTCTTTCTCTCACTCTCTGGCTCTCTCTTGTTATATTTCTCTCTTTACTCATTCCTTATCTCCATAAATCCATCTCTCCTTTTCACTCTCTCTTATACTCCTTCAATCACTTCTCTCTCTTTCTCTCTTACACTCTTACCCTTTCTCTCTCTCCCTCTCTCTCTCACTCGCATCCCTAACTCTCTCTTGCTCCATCTTCATTTTCTCTCTTGCTCCTTTTCTCTTACTCTCTCTTCACCCGTTCTCTCTCTCTTCAGCTTCACTCTCACTCCCACTTTTTATTTCCATCTCGCTCTCATTCTTTATTCTCAATCAATTTCTCTCTTACCCTTCTCACTCTTTCTCTTTCCATCCCCACACTCTCTTTCTTATTTCTCTCATTTCCCTCCTTCCTCTCTCTCTTTCTCACGCTCTCTCCAACTTTCCCTTCCTGCCTCCCTCTCTCTCCATCTCTCACTCATTCTCTCTCTAATTCTCTTATTATCCCTCCATCACTCCCTCTTTCTCTTCCCTCGCCTTCCTTCTCTCTGTATCTCTCTCGCCTCTCTTCCTCCTTCGCTGCCTTCCTCTCTCTTTCTCAAAATATGTTCTCTTTCTTTCTCTTTTTTTGCTCACAGACTGCTAACTCTATCTCCAATGTTTTCTCTCACTCTCCCTTCCTCACACACACTCACACACCTATCTTTCTTTGCTCGATCTTTCTCTCCACATCCCCAGTACCTACTATCTCTTGTGTGCTCAAGTTTTATCTCTCGATCCCTCTCTCTTATTTCTCTCATTTCTTCTCAAGTTCTCTCACACTTCTATCTCCCTCTCTCTACCTCCTCTATCTCTCTCACTCTCTTTCAACACTCTTATTCTCACACTCTCTTCTCTATTTACATATCTCTGAAACTTTATCTCTCTCAATCCCTCTCTCTCATTGCTTCTCATATTCTCTCACACTTTTGTTTCCCTCTCTCCCTCCCCCTACCTGCCTCCTCTATCTCTCACTCTCTTTTCCTTACTCTTGTTCTCACTCTCTCATTCTCTAAATATATATCTCTCTCCTTCTGTTCCCTTCCTCACCGCACTTTCTCTCCCTTCCCCGATCCCCTTTAATAGATTTTTCTCTCTAGTCATCTCTCATTCCCTGCCTTCTATCCTTTTTCTCCCTCAATCTCATTTCATTTTTCTCTCTAGATCTCTTTTTCTCTCTCACTTATGTTCTCCTTATCACTCTCACTCTCTCACTCTATCATTCTCACTCCATCATTCTTGCCCTATCTAGGTCTCCCATATGTAGGTCACTCTTATCTCTCCATCTCATACACTCTCTCACTCTCTCTCAATTTTTCTCGCTTTCACCCTATTTAGCTCAATTTCTTGCTATCTATCTCACTCTCACTTACTCTCTTGTTCTTTCTCGCTCACTCTCTCCCTCTCTCCATCTTTCTCTCTTTTCTCTCTATCCTCCTCTTTATTATTCTCTCTCCCTCTCTCTCTCTTTCTCATTCTCTATGCTCTTTTTAGTCTTATATTATTCTCTCTCCCTCTCTCTCTCTTTCTCATTATCTACGCTCTTTTTAGTCTTATACACTCTTTTATACTCTCCTTTATCCCTAACTCTCTCTCTCTTTCCTTGCCTTTCTATGTCTCCCACTTTCTCTCTCTTCCCTCTCTCTCTTTCACACACACTCTCTCCCTCTACCAATGCATCCCTCTCTCTCTCTTTCTAGATCTCTCTCAGTCATTCTCTTACTATCCATCCCTTTGTCCATCTAGCCAACCCTCTCTTGCACTATTTTTTTAAATCTCTTTTCTCTCTCTATTTTTTTCTCTCATGATCTCTCTCTATCTCAGTCTTTCACTCTTCAATCTCTCTCATTCCCTCTCTCTATCTCTCTCTTCTTTCTCTATATCTCCCTCTACCAATGCATCCCTCTCCCTCTCTTCTTTCTCTCTCATACACTCTCCTCCTCTGTTCCAATTCATACCCTCTCTCTCCCAATAATTCTCATTCTTTACCGCCCTCTCTCTCTCATTCTCTCTTCTCTCTCACTCCCCCTTCCTCTCTCATTCCCACTCTCTTCCATCCTTCCTGGCTCCCCTTCGTCAATCTCTTTCTTTCTTACTCTCTCCCTCTGTCACTATTTTCTCCTTTTATGCTTTTACCACTTTCTATTTCTCTATTTCTTTCTTCCACACCCTCTCCTTCCTCTCTCTTCCTAGCTATCTCTTCTCTCTTTCTCTCTCCTTCCCTCTATTAAATTTCACTCACTCTTCCTCTCTTTCTCTTAATCTTTTTATCCTTTCTCTCTCTCGCTCTCTCTCCCCGCCTCTACCTCTCTATCTCCATATCCCTTTCCCTCACTCTTATCTCCCAATTTCTCTCTCATTCTCTCTCATACAGCCGCTCCATCCATTATCTTCAACTTAGCTCACTCCCTTCTTATCTCTTTCTCACTCTTTGTTATCTCTCTTCACTTACTCTGTCTTTTAGTGCTCTCGCTTCTCTCACTATTTCCCTTCGTCCATTCTCCCACTCTCTCTCTCTTCTCTCAATTCTCCCTCATTCCCTCTCTCACTTAAGCTTTTCTTTATCCCTCTCTCCCTCTTTCCATCTCCCTCTCTCCCTTATTCCCACTCTCTCCCCATACAACTCATCTCTCTCACTCACTCAACTACTCTTCGCATTCTCCCTCTCCCTCTCCATCTCATTCACTCTCCCTTGCTCTATCTTCCAACATTCTTATTTCTCTTTCACACTACACAACGCTCTCTTGCTCCCTCTCTCTCTTGATGCGTCTCATGGCCTCCCTCGACTCATTCAATTTCTTCCTCACTACCACTCATGTTGTCTCTCACACTCATTATATCTCTCTTTCTCGGCTTTTTGCTCTACGGTATGTTGCTCTTTATTCTCACGCTCTCTCTCACTCCATCCCTCATTTTTTCCTACTCTCCCTCTCTCCATACTCTCTCATTCGATCCAATCCTCAGCTCTCTCTTTCTCTATCCTGCCTTTTCTATCTCTCTTTATTTCTCACCTTCTAACATCTCTTCCCTCTCTCCCCCTCCCTCTTTCCTCCCACCCTCCTCTCTCATTCTCTCCCCAAAAAGTATATCTCACTCTCTTGATTTACCTTACCCTTCTTCTCCTTTCTGTCCCACTTCCTTTATATATCTTTCCCTGTCTCTCCCTCACCTAAATCTCTTGCTCTTTATCTCTTAATTCTCTCTTGCTTCCTCACTTTCTCCGAATTCTTTCATCCCTTCTTGATCTAACACATTTTTCTTCGCTTTCTCATCGTTTCTCACTTTATACTAAATTTCTCTCCTGGCTCACTCCCTCCTATTTGACTCCTATCCCTCCCTCTTTCTCTCTCGTCTATTTCTCTCACACGCACTTTTTGTCTCTCATCTCTCTCTCTCTCACTCCCTCTTTTCCTCACATTTCTCTCAATTTGTCTCTCGCACTCTTGTCTCCCTTTCTTTCTCTTCTCTTTCTCTCTTTAATTACACTCACTCATACCTTCTCCCTCCCTCCCTTTCCTCATGATTACTCTCACTCTCTCTCTCTTTCTCTCTCGTGCTTTCTCTCTTCCCTTCTCATTTCCTCATTCTCTCTTCAGTTTCTTGTCACTCTTCCTCCCCCTCTCTCCCTTTCTCTCGAAACCATACATTCTCACCCTTTCTTAGCTCAATCTCTTAAGCTCTCTTTCTCCCCCCCGTCTCTCTCGCTCTCTCTTTCCACACACCCCATTTCGTTCCCGCTTTTATTTTCTTTCTCTCCCTCTATATCATCGGCCACAATCTCTATCCGTCTCTACTTATAAATGTATCTTTCACTCTCTCTCAATATAAACCTTTATTACTCTCTCCCTTCTCACGCCCCTCTCTCCTACTCCTCTGTCATTGTCTTGCACTCTCTCTCATTCTATCTCTCTTCCTTCCTTCTCACCGCCCTCACTTTTCTCTATATTTTTGTCTCTATTTCTTGGTCTCTTTGTCCCTTTAGTTAGTTTAATTCTCACTCTTTATTCTCTCTCCCACTCTCTCCTACTCTCTTATGTTACTCTGTTCTCCTCTCCTCTTACTCTCTCTCTGTCTATCCCCCACTCTATATTGATTTCCCTCTCTCACTCTCCCTCTCTTCTCCCGCTCCCCTCACTATCTCTCATACGCTCTTCTCTCCTCCTCTCTCCAACACACACATGCACTCTCATCTCTCCCTCTATGCCTTCTTCACTTTCTCTCTTGCTCTTCCTTTTCATCTTGTTTCCTCTTCCCTCACCTCTCTTCCCTTTTGATTTCTCTATTTCTCATATTTATTCTCTATCATTCTTTTTTTCTCTTCTATTATTCCCTCTTTCATTAATCTCACTCTCACACACACTCTCTCTCTTCCTCACAGTTCACCATTTTATGCTCTTTCTCGCGGTCCCTAACTTTAAGGGGAAGAGAGTGAAAAAAATGAATGCATATATAGAGATAAAGAGTGACTAGGAAAAGAGAATAAGAGAGAGCCGGGCGTGAAAGAAATATAATAGAGAGTGAGACATTGTGAGAAAGGAAGAGAGCTAGAAAGAGAGAGATAAAAGGCAAGGTAAGGGAGAGAGTGAGAAAGGGGGAGATAGATGGAGAGAGTAAGAGAGATTAATGAGCGAGAGGGAGTGAGGGAGTGAGAGAGAGAAAGAAAGAAAGATTTAAGAGAGAGACAAATAGGAAGCGAGAGAGGAAGAGAGTGCGAAAGATAGAGAGCGAAGATTGAGATTGGGAGGGAGAAGTGACCTGATAGTTTGGAAGAAAAAAGTGAGTAAAGTGATAAGTAGAGAGTGATAAAATAGTGCAGGGTGCGTATGTGAGAGGGAAGAAAAGATAGAAATATAGAAAAATAAGAGATGAAGCATAAATACGAAGAAAGAGCGAGTGGGAGAGAGTTAGAATGAGAGAGATGGGGAGGAAGTGAGTAAGGTTGAAGAGAGTGGGTGTAAGAGAGGAAGAGAAAGTGAGAGAGAGAACGAGAGAGCGATGAGAGATATAAAGAAAGTTATAGTGAGGTAGAGTGGTGGTAGAGTATGAGATTTAGTAGGGAAGAGAGGCGAGATGAATTGAAATAGAATGAGATGGAGAGAGGGAGGTGTGTGTGGAAAAAAAGAGAGGGAGAGAGGGAGAGAGAGGGAGGGATGGAAGCAAGAGAGAGGGAGAGAGAAAGAAAGATTGAGAGGAGAACGAAGCAATCGAAGAGAGTAAGTAAGAGAGAGTGATCATGGGTAAGAAGAGAGCTTGTGAGGTATTAAGAGTGAGATTGGAAACTGAAGACGAGAGGAAGAGGGACCAAGAAAGGGAGAGAGTGTCGGAGAAATAAGTGAAGAAGCTGATGTGAAAAGGGAGCGCGAGAGAGGGAGAGAATGAGCGGGTAGAGAAAAGTAGAAATGAGAAGAGTAAAGAAAGAGGGATTGAGGGATGCGATAGAGAAAGATAGGAAGGATAAAAAAGGAGTGAATGAGTGAGTGCGAAGAGAGAGATACGGAGGAGGAGTGAGATAGGCGGAGAGAGGGTGAAAGAGAGAGGTAAGGAGAGATTTAAAGAGGGAGGGATTGAGGAGGGAAGAGAGATGTTTGAGGGAAAATAATAAATAAGGAGATGGATATGAGGGAGAGAGCAAGACGTGAGAGAATTTGAGAGTGTGTGTGTTAGGGAGAGAGTGTGAGAGGCAAGAAATATAGGGATTGAAAGAGTGAATAAAGAGCGATAAGAGGGAGATAGAGGAAAGAGAAAGAGAGAGACAGAGAGGGGGCAAAAGTTAGCAATGAAATAACAAGAGAGATGAAATAAGGAGAGAGAACAAGATAGGGAGTGAAGATAGCTGAGAGTGGGATTGAATAAGAGAGAAGTAGGGGAGAGAGGGAGAACGAGACAGAGAGGGATAAATTGAGATAAAAACACGAATAAAGAGAAACAAAGAAGGAAACGAAAAGAATAAGAAAGGTAGATAGAATAGAGATGCGAGAGAGAGCATGAGTGGTTAAAAGAAAGAAAAAGAGATAAAGGAACTGCTCCTATCTTTATCTCTATCACACTCTCCATTATCCTATCCCCCACTTCCTCTCTCTTTCATTTTCTCTTTCTTTCCTCATTCTATTTCACTTCCTCCGAACTCACTTCTTATTGTCTCTCACACTCCCTCACTCACCCTAACTTTCATGAACTTATTTTCTCTCTCTCTTCCCTCTCTCTTCTTTTTCCTTGCTCAATCTCTCTCTCTCACTTGAATGCATTCTAACACCCCCTCTTTCTTTCTCCCTCATCGCCCTCTCTCCCCAGCGCTATCTGACCTCTTCTTCCTCCCATCCTTTCTCTCTGCCACACTTTCTCCCTGTCTCTCTTTTTCTTTATCATTCTCTCTATCCCCCTGCTCTTCATGGCGTCCTCCCTCCTTTTCTTTCAGACCTCATACCTTCTCCCACTTTATCACTCTTTTAAATCCCTTCATTTCCAATCTTTACTCTCTTTTGTCTCTTATTATTCTACATTTCCTTCTTGCTTTTTCTTCCTCCCTCTCTTCTGTTCTTTTTCTCCTAACTCTTTCTATTACTCCCATTCCCAGAAACACTCATTCTCACTCTCCCTCCCTCTCTCTCTCTTCCTCTATAGACCTAATTTATAGATATATATATACCCTCTCTCAAAATATCTCTCGGCCTTCCTTATTTATTTGTCCTCTCTCAATTATTATCCTCCTCTCCTCTTTCTCTCTCATTCTTCTCGGTCTTATTGCCTCTCTCATTGTCCCTCTCGTTCCTCTTTTGCTCTCTTTCCTTACTCATTCATTTCTCTCTCCTTTTGCTCCCTCTTTCTATTTAGTTTCATTCTCACTTACTCCCTCCTTCTCTCTTTCTGGTCTTTATTCTCTCTTTTACACTTTCTTTTCTTCATCATTCTTTTCTCTATCCTCTCACTCTCTTCCTCTTTGTTCCTTACTCTCTCCTACTCTCTCTCTCCTCCCCTTCTCTATCACTTGTCCCTCTATCCCACACACGATCTCTCTATTTCTCTCCCTCTATCCCTCGTACCTCCCTCGGCCTTTCCCTCTCTCCCTCTAACTCATTCCTCTTGCTCTATATTCCCTCCCTCTCTTCTCTCTTCCTCTCTCTCTCTCTCTCCCTTCATCACTCCCTCTCACTTAAATCTCTCTCACTCCCTCTCTCTTTCTCACTCTTTGTTGTCTCTCTCTTACTTTGTATTAAAGGTCTGTGCTTTGATTTTCTCACCCACTACCTCACAAACACATTCTCTCTTACTCCTCTCTTGATTTCTTTCACTCCCTCACTTCTTCTCTCTCCCTCTATATCTTTTCCCTCTCCCTTTACTCTACTTCTCTCAATAATTTCACTCTCACTCTTACTCTTTCTCTTTCTCACACTTTTTTCTATCTCTCTCTCTCACTCTCTCTCCCTCACTCTACCTCTACATCTTCATCTCCTCTTTCCTTCACTCTCTTCTCTCTCGATTTCCCTCTCTCTCTCATACATGCGCTCCCTCCCTCTCTTCAACAACTTACTCCTTCTTCTCGCTTTCTCACTTTTTGTTATCTCTCTCTCTCATTTACTCTGCACGTGCTTCTTACTCCCTCTTCTACTCATTATTTCGTTTCTTCCATCCTCCCTCTCTCTCTCTCTTCTCTCCTCTTCCCTCTCTCACTTTCAAAACTTTGCTTTTTTCTCTCTCTATCGCACTTGCTCGCCGTCTCTCCCTTCACTCTCCCTATCTCCCTTTACAACTCCTCTCTCTCACTCTTTATCATCCATTCCTTTGCTCTAGCTCTCTCTCTCCCCTTCTTGCTCAATCTCCCTTACTCTATCTTCCAGCACTCTCTATTTCTCTCTCACACTCTTTGTCCTCCTTGTCCCTTTCGCTCTTCAATCTTACGAACTCCTTTATCTCTCAATTTCTTTTCTTTAGTACTAATGCTCTAACACTCTCTACTATATTGCTCTTTCTTGGTCATTTGTTCTCACTTTTGTTGTCCACGTTCTCCCTCTCTCCCACTCTCTCTCCCTCACTCTTTCTCTCCTTCCTCCCCACTCTCTTTCTCCATCTCTATTTCTTCCATTCTTCCTTTCTCTTTCTCTTTTATCTCCCTTTCTCTCGAGCTCACTCTCTCTCTTTTCAAGTTCATTGTCACTCTTCCTCCCTCCTCTCTTGAGTTCTCTCGAACCCGTATATTATCACACTTTGTACATCCTAAATTCCTTAAGATCTCTTTCTTGATCTCTCTCGCTGTCTTTTCCCCCCACTCTCCATTTCATTCTCACTAATTTATTTTCTCTCTTCCCCTCAATCTCAAGCTTTTATCTCTACATTTCTCTCTGTCAAACCAATTTATCGATCTATTCTCTCACATTCTTTAATCAAACCCTTCATTACTATTGCTTCTCACACAGCCTCTTTCCCGCTCCTCTTTAGCTCTTGTTCTTCTTTTATCTCTTCTTCTCTCTCGTGTTCTCTCTCATTTCTCTCTCTCCTCCCTCTCTTTTGCTCTTTCTTCCCTTATTACCCTTTTTGCTATTTTTCTCTGTTCTTGGTCATTCACTCCTTTTATTCAATTTAAATCACTCTTACTCGATTCCTCTTCTTTTCTCACTCTATATTCTCTCTTCCTCTCTCCCTTACTCTCTTAAGTTACTCTATTCTCCGATCCTGTTACTCTTCCTCTCTACTATCCACAAAAAAACAACATCTTGCACTTCCCACTCTCGCTCCCTCTCCCTACGATTTTTCTCGCATCTTCTTCTATTCTCTATTTTCTCTACTCTCATTCTCGATCTCTCTCCTCTCCCTTCCCACATTCTACATTTCTTTCTAGCTATTTTATTTTGTCTCTCCCCCTCCATCTCATGTTCTATATCTTTCTCTCTCTATGCTCTAAATTTATCCATCGATACACTCGCTCTCCTCCTTCTAACACTTTATTACTCTCTCTTTCTGCATCCTCTCTCCCTCTTTCACCGTGCTCTTCCGTTCTCTTTTCTTCTCTTGCATTCTCTCTCTTTCTATCTCTTCGTCTCCTTCTCTCTTGCTTTTTACTCCCTTAACCTCACATTTATCTCTATTCTTGACTCTATTTCTTGGTCCCTTTGTCTCTATATTCAACTTAAATATCACGCTTACTCCCTCCTCTCTCCTCCTTACTCTTATTCTCTTCTCTCCCTTTCTCACTTACTCTCTTATATTACTCTATTCTCTCTTTTCTTACTCTTTCTCTCGAAATGCATACACGAAACTCACAACTTGCTCTCCCTCTACGACACTCTCTCTTCCGCTCCACTATCTATCACACACTCTCTTCTTTTCTTCTCTCTTTCTCTCTCATACACACATACACTCTCTTTGAGCACTCTCTATTTCTCCCTCACACTCTTTCTCCTTGTCTTGCTCCCTCACTCTTCAATCTTCTCCCTCTAAGTCTTTATTTCTTTTTCTTTACCACTAATGCTCTTTTTAACACTGTCTAGTTTATCTCTGTTTCTCGATCTTTTGTTCTCTCTTATGTTGTCCTTCATTCTCTCTTTCTCTCACTCAATCCCTCATTCTCTCTCACTCTCTCTATCTTCCCTCTCTCCCTCACTCTTTCTCTCCCTCACCCACTCTCTCTCTCTCTCTGTCTGACCTTGCTTCCTCCTCCCACTTTCTTTTTCTCTTTTCTATCCCTTTCTCCCTAGCTCTCTCTCTTTTCAATTTCACTGCCTCTTCCTCCCTCCCCCTCTCTCCTTTCTCTCAAACTCATATATTCTCACATTTTCTCTATCTCAATATCTTAATCTCTCTTTCTCGATCTCTCCCACTGTCTTTTCGCTCATCTCCTTTTCTTTCTCACTAATTTATTTTCTATCTTCCGCTTTTATTTTTAATCTTTCTCTTAGTCAACCAAATTATTAAACTCTTCTCTCGCTTTCTCTTAATTTAACTCTTCATTACTATCACTTTTCACACCACCTCTCTCCCGCTCTTCTTTCGCTCTTGTCCTTCCTCATTCTCTTATTCTCTCTTGTGCTCTCTCTCATTTTGTCTCTCTCCCTCTCTTTCTCTTTCTTCCCTTACTCTCTCTTTTCGCTTTTTTGTCTCTATTCCTTGGTTCTTCCCTCCCTTTATTCAATTCAAATCTCACTCTTACTCTATTCCATTCCCTTTCTAACTCTCCCCCATTCTCTCTCTTCCTCTCCCTCTTACTCTCGAAATGCTACCTATTCTCCTCTCCCCTTACTTTTTCTCTTTGTCTACCCCTTACTCTATCTCGCTCCCTCTCTCCCTCTACCAATATTTCTCATCTCCCTCTATTCTCTATCTTTCCCTTCTCTTTCCCGATCTCTCGCTCTCTTCCCACACTTTGCATTTCTTTCTCGCTTTTTATTTTCTCTCTACCCCTCAAACTCGTATTCCTTATCTCCTTCTCTCTCTGTAGCTACCAATTTATCTATCTAATCTCTTATACTCTCTCCATCAAACATTTTATTACTCTCCTTCTCACATCCCCATCTCTTGCTACTCTTTCACTCTGTTGTTTCATTCTCTTCTCAATTCACGCACTCTCTCTCATTCTCTCTCCCTCCTTTCTTGCTCTTCATTCACTTACCCACACTTATCTCTCTATTTTTGTCTCTATTTCTTGGTCACTCTGTTTCTTTAGTCAATTTAAATCACACGCTCATTCCCTCCCCTCTCCTTCTCCTCTCTATACTTCCTCTCTCCCTCTCTCCCTTTCTCTCTAATAATTACTCTATTCTCATCTCCTCTTAGTTTTTCTCCCCACACTAGCATTCTCTCCCTCTCTCTCTCTCTTCTCTTCCTTCTCTCTCTCTCACATGCACTATCTCTTTTTCTCCCTCTTTCGCTTCCTCATCTTCTACATTTGCTCTTCCTTTTTCTCTTGTTCTCTCTGCCTTTCCCTTCTCTCTCGATTTCTTTATTGTTCTCTCTCTCTTTCTTTCTTTCTCTCTCTCCTCAATTTCCACTCACTCTTACTACTCTCTCCCTTTTTCTCGCACTCTCTCTTGTACACTTTTAATGTCCCTTCCATTGCTGTATTCTCTCTCTTCTCACTCATTCTCCTCCTCCCCCATCCCCCACACACTCTCTCTTGCATCCTGCAACCTCCACCCTCTCAATCCCACTCACTCTCCCTCCCTTCCTCCTCTTTCTCCCTCTCATCCCCTTCATCTCCCTCTCGGTTACTCACTCAATCTTTCCCTCCTATCTTTCTCTCTCTCTTTCTTTTATTCTCACTCCCTCTTTCCTAGCTCACTCTCTCTAGCTATATCTTCCTACATTCTCTTCTCTCTCTATTTTCTCTCCATCTCTCTTCCTCTCGCGTTCGAGTCTCTCTTGATCTCTCCTCCCTCCCTTTGTCTATTTTTCAATATTTATTCTCTATCATTCTTTCCCTCTCTTTTATTATTCTCAATTCTATTACTCTCGCTCACACACACTCTCTCTCTGTCTCTCTCTCTCTCACTCTTTCTCTTGATACATCTCTTCATCTCTATATCACTCTCGCTCTTAACACGCCCCTGCTCTCGTTCTCTATTCTTTCTCTCTCTCTCTCTCTCGTAATCTACCTTTTATTTGTTTCTCTTCAATCTCATTCTTTTCGATCATTCCCTCGATATATCCTCAACTCTCTCCTCCCTCTTACTTTCCCCCTTCCCTCTTTATGTTCGCCACTTTCTCTCTCTCCCTCCCTCTTTCACACCCTCTCACTCTCTCCCTTCTCTCTCCCTCTATCTCTAAATCCTCCTATCTGTCTCTCAATATCTCTCTTTTGATCACTCTCTCACTCATTCACTTGCTCTCATTCCCTTTGTCTCTCTTTCTCTAACCTCGCTTGCTCCCTTCCCCTCATCACTCTCATTAACCATCTCTTGCTATATTTTTTCTCGATCACTTTTCTCTCTCTACTTCTCTCTCACAATCTATCTCTACATCAATGTTTCACTCTTAAATCTCTCTCACTCCCTCTCTCTTTCTCAATATATCCCCATCCCTCACACACACTCTCTGTCTCTCGCTCTCGACTTCTATCTTTGTCGATCCTTCTCTCTTCTCTCTCTCATTATTTCTCACTTTCTCTTAGCTTCTCTCTCCCTGTTTCTCCTCCCTCTCTATCACCCCTATTTCTCCTCTCTTTCTTACTCTTGTTCTCACTCTATCTCTCTATCTATAATTATCTCTTGCTCCCTCCCCCACTCTCTCTTTCATTCTCTGTCTCGGTCTCTCTCTTCTCTCCCTCCTCTCTCACACCCTCTACCTTCTAGCTCTTTTATTATATATTTTCCTTCTTGTCCCTCACTCTACTTCACTCTCTTATATTCTTTTCTCTCAACATCTCTTTGACTCTCTCACTCTTATTCTCTTCATCGGTCTCTCTTTCTCCCTCTATCTTTCTCACTTCCTCAATCTTTCCATCTAGGTCTCCCTTTTATTGCTCACTCTTCTCTCTCCGTATCACACCTTATACAATCTCTCACTCTCTTTCAATCACTCTCCCTCTAACCATCTTTAAGCTCCATTTCTTGCTCTCTAACACTATTACTTGTTATCTCCTTCTCCACATTCTCTCATTCTCCATATCATAGACATCTTTCTCTTTTTGTTTGCTTTCTCATTCTCTTCATTTGTCCCTCACTCTCTTTCTCGCTATCTCTCCTTTGTCTCCTCTCTCTCACAATCCCTCTCTCTTCTCGCTCTCTTAAACCCTCTCTGTCATTGTTTCGGCTTTATCGCTTTTCCCTCTGCTTCTCTCACTCCGTCTCCCTTAATGTCTCCTCTTGCTTTCTCTTGTTCCATTTCTCACTCTATCTTTGGATTCCATCCTCTACCTCTCTCCCACTACTGCTACTCTCTTTTATTTTTCTATATTTTCTCTCAAGCTCTTTCTCTTGTTTACCCTCTTGTTCCCTTCCTTCTATTCTTCTCTCTCTTTCTACATCTCCTTATCCTTATCTCGCTTGTCCCTCTATCTCTTCCTCCGTCCACATGTCTACATCTCCTTTCTCTATCTTCCCTCACTTTTTTCTCTCATTCTTTTACTTTAATTTTTCTCCCCTATCTCTTTCCCTCTTCTCTCACTTTTTTCTCTTATTCTCCCTCTCCTCTCTTTCCCATTCCGAATCTCTCTCATCTTTCTTCTTTTGCTCACTTTATTCTCTATCTCCTTTTCTAAAGCTCCCTCCATGATGTTCTCTCTTTCTTTCTTTGACACGATCTCTCTCCCAAACACTCTCTCACTTTCTCCTCTCCCTCCCTTTCCATCCCTCCCTCTCTCCCTCCCTTCTCTATCTCTCTTTGACTCTTTATCTCACACTTGTTCTCTCTCTCTCTCTTCTCCCTCACTTTCAACTCTCTCCACTCCCTTATTTGCTCTCTCACATTCTTCCCTCCCTATCTTTCTCTCTCTCATCCCTCACTTCTCTCACTCTCTCTATTTTTCCTTCCTCCTTCTCTCTTTCTCTCTCTCTCCTCCTACCCTCCCTCCCTCCCTCCACCCATCCACATATCTCTCTTCTCGACTCTACCCTTCTCTCTCGCTCTCTCTCTCCCTCTCTCTTTGTGCTTTCTTGCTCCATCTGATCATTCTCACAATTCTTGCTCTCATTCTTTCTTATGACACTCACACTTTCTCGGCCTCTCTCTCCCTCCCTCCGTTCCTCCCTCTCTCGTCCCATCTTTATCACCCTCTCCCTCTCATTCTCTTTAGTTCTTTTTCTCACTATCTCGCGTTCTCTCTCGCTCTCTTCTCTTCTCGCTATCTTCTATTACTCTCTCTGTAATGCCTTCTAATCTCTCATCTTTTTCTCCCTCTCTCTTCTTTACCTTTCTCTTCAACACACCTTCCTCCCTTTCTCCCTCTCTCTTTTACTCCCCCTACCTCCTCTCCTCTCTCGTTTATTAAACACTCCATGTCTCCCTTTCTTTCTGTCTTTCTCCTTTCCCTCCCTCTCCAAGTTTTCTATTGCTCTCTCTCTCGCACTCACTCTCTCTCTCTCTCTCTCTCTCTCTCTTCCTCCCTCTCTTTATCCTCATTTTCACTCACTCTTACTACCCTCTCCTTCTCTTTTTCACACTCTCTTGCTTGCTCTTACTATCTCTTATTCTTCCCCCATTCCTCTCTCTTCTCACTTTTCTTCTCCTCTTATCCCCCGAAAAATTTCTCTCATTCCTCCTTCCCTCTTCCTTCTCAATCGCCAACCCTCCTTCCCTTTCTCTCCCTCCATCTCCTCTATCTCCCTCTCTCACTTACTCACTCTCTCCCTCTCCTCACTCATTCTCTTACTCTCTCTCCCACTTTTCCTATAGCTCACTCTCTCTTGCTATATCTTATTCACACTACCTTATGTCTTTATTTCTCTCCATCTCTCTTCCTCTCTTGTTCCCTCTCTAGTCAATCTCTCTCACTCCCTCCCTCTCTCTCTTTCCCCCCAACTCTATTCTCGATCCTTCTTGCTCTCTCTTATTATTCTCTCTTCCATTTCTTTCACTCACACATACACATGCTCTCTCTCTTCTATTGTTCTCTCTTCCGGTACTCTTGTACACACACACACTTATCCTTGTTTGTTCTCTTTCTCTCTCCTAGTCCCTCTCTTCATCTACATCTCTCTCTCACTCTTAACCTATCCCTCTATCTTAATCATTTCTTTATTTTTCTCTCTCCTAATCACTCTTTTGTTTGTCTCTTTTCTCTCTTATTCCTTTCACCCTTTCTCTCCGTATATACCGACTTTCTCTCTCTCTCTCTCTCTCTCTCACTTTCATCCTTTCATCTTTATGTCTCCCTCTTTCAATCTCTCCCCTCTCTCTTTCAAACACTCTCTCACTCTCTCCCTTTCCCTCCCCTCACTACCTCGACATTCCCCTAGCATTGCCCTTCTCTCAATCTCTCTACACTCTTTCTCTTGCTCTCATTCTGCTGTCCTACAGCGACCCTCTCTTTGAAGAGATTCACCTCTCTTCATTCTCATACTTTTCACCCATCATACCATCTCTCTACATTTCTCCCCCAATTCAATCTTTCTCTCCTTCCCTCCCTCTATATCCTCTTTTCTCTCTCTTTTTTTTGTCTCCACTCACTCTCTCTCGCTAGCTCTTCCTCTCATTGCCTTTCTCTCTTTCATTCTCTCTTTTCTCCCTCTTTCTCTCTCGTCGCGTCCTCTCTCCTTTTGCATACCGCTCTGATCTTATTTTATCGCTCTTCTCCCTATCTCTCACATTTGTGCTCTATCTCCCCATTTATTTCTCCCTGTCCCACCTCTCCTCCCTCTCTCCCACTCTCTGCAACAAACCACCTCTCCAAGTTCTTCCCTTTTTGTCTCTATATCTCTCTCCCTCCCTCACACTCCGTCACTTCTTGCATCCTTTCTCTCAACCTCATATTTTCTCTTACTTTCGCTCCTTTAATCTCTTTAGCACCCTTTCTTGCTCTTACACACTCTCTCTTTTCGTCCTCTATTTCTTATTACCAATTTTCTCTCTCTCCTTTTTTCTTACTCTTACACTCTCTTTCTCTGTTGCTCTCTTTTCTCTCCCTCCCCTCATCAACATCTCCACTATTTCTCACATTCTCTTACACTTCTCCTCTCTCTCTTCCTTCCTCTCTCCTTCTTTCTCCTCCCTGTTCCCTTCCCTCTCCTCCACACATAAGCTCATCTCTTCCTCTCTTTTGTTCACTCTCTCACACAATCTCTTCTCCCCTTCTCGTTCCCTCTATATATCTTCGATTTCACTCTCACTCTTACTCTCTCCCTCTCTCTCTCTCGAGACTCCTTTTCTCTCGATTTCTCTCTCACACTTTTTCCTTTCTAACCCTCTCTCTCTTGATTTCACCCTCCTTTCGTCTCCCTCCCTCTATCTCATCCCCGTACATGCTCCCACGTTCTATCTCTCTTCTCGAATTTATTTAGCTCCCTTCTTTGATCTTTATAACTTCTTATTCGCTTGCTCTCCAATCTCTTCTCACCATTTTTAATCTTTTTCACTCTCTCTACTTTTTATTCTCCTCTCTTCTCTCAATCTCTGCTCTCTATCCAAATCTATCGATATATCTATCTACTTTCATGCTCTCTCTTACTTTCCTCGTACATTTCTCTCGTAGACTTTTTGTGCCTCTCCTCTTTTCTCTTGTTCTTCCATTCTCCTTATCTATTTATTCCCCTCTTATTGTTTCTCTTGCTCTGCAAACAAACATTGATAAAGAGAGGTAGGTAACAAATGAGGAAGAGAGAGAGATATATATAGGGAAAGCAGAGTGAGGTGAGATAGAGAAAGAGAGAGAAAGAGGACAAAGGGAGGGACAATAAGAGAATGGGAGAGAGAATGAGAGAGAGATGGAGAGAGAGGAGAGCCAAGGAAGGCAAGTGGAAAGAGTGTGATAGAAAAAGGGAGGGATGTGAGAGAAATAGTGAAAGAGAGAGTTGGGAGATAGAGGAAGAGATAGAGTGAGAAGAGTAAGAGAGAAGGTCAGACTGAATAGAGAGTGAGAGTAAGATAAGATAATGGCAGAAAAAGGAACAGAGAATAGAGATTGTGAAAGAGATAAAGTGAAAAAGTAAGAGTGAATGTAAAGCTAAAGAAAGAGAGTAGGGGAAGAGAGAGTAAGAGAAAGGGTGCAAGAGATAACAATAGATGGAGCAAGAGTGAGTTTTGTGAATGAGGGAGTGTGAGAGGGAGAGGGAGAGGGAGAGAGAAAGTAAGAGAGAGAAAAAGAGAGAAATAAAGAGAGAAGAGAGTGAGGTTTTAAGTGTGAGAGTGAAATAGAAGAGAGCAAGGGACCAAAGAAGGGAGTGAGTGGCAAAACGAGAAAGAAATAGAGAATGAATAGAGAGAGATAGAGGGAGTGATTGAGTGTGTAAAGAGAGAAGTGAGGGTGATAGAAGAAAGAGCAAGAGAGAGATAGAGAGAGGGCAAAAGAGCGCAAGAAGAAAATAAAAAGAGATGAAGTAGATAGTTAGAGAGAGCAAGAGAAGGAGTGAAGATAGGGATTGAAGAGTGAGCGGGAGGGAGAGAAGAAAAGAGGTTGAGATGTAAATATAGAGACAAGAGGGCGGTAGAGAGAGAGGCTGAATGAAATAAATAGGGAGAGAGCGAGGGAGTATGATAGTGAGAGGGAGGGAGAGAGGAAGGGGAGAGAGAGAGAGAGAGGATATAATAGGGAGTGTGAGAGAGAGCACGAGTGGTAAAGAAAAAATAATAGAGAGATAGAGGGAAGCCATGAGAAAGATTGAAGAGAGAGAGGCAAAGAGAGGGAGAGAGTGTGTAAGAGAGAAATAAAGAGTATTGGAAGATAGAGAAAGGAAGAGTGAGAGAAAGGGAGAGAGAGGGAGAGCAACGATGGATGAGAGAGTTAGAGAGAGAGGAGTTGTCAGGGAGAGAGGTAGCGGGAAGGAGGGAGAAAGGGAGAGAGAGATAGAGGAATGCGTGAGTGACAGAGAGAGGGTTGGGAGAGAAGTGAGAGAGAGCATGCGGATATACTAAGAGGGAGATAACAAAAAGTGAGCAAAGAGGGAGAACCATATAAAGAGTATGTGAGAGAGATAACAAATAGTGAGAAAGAGAGAAGGGAGTGAGCTGAGTTCAAGAGAGGGAGGGAGCTGGAGAGAGAGAGTGAGAGATAAATTAGGAGAGAAGAGAGTGGAGAAAGAGGGAGATGGAGATAGAGAGGTAGAGTGAGGGGGAGAGTGAGTGAGTGAGAGAGGGATAGAGAACAGAGGGTGACCCAGGGAGTATGAGTCAGGATGAAATTTAATGGGGAGAGAAGGAGAGAGAAAAGGAGAGGAAGAGATATAGAGGGAAGAGAGAGGAAGTGAGAGGGAGTGAAAGAAAGCGACAGAGAGGAGTAATAGAGAATGGTTGTGGGGGATAGTGGGTGAGAAAAAAAAAGAGAAGAGGCAGCGAAAGAATACAAAGTAAGAGACAACATCAAAGAGTGAGATAGGGAGAGAGGGAGTGAGAGATTTAAGTGAGAGGGAGTGATGTTGGGAGAGAGGGAGTGAGAGATTTAAGTGAGAGGGAGTGATGTTGGGAGAGAGTAAGGGAAGACAGAGGAAGACGAAGTGACTGAGTGGGGGAGAGAGAGTGGTTGAACAAGAAAATGAAAAGAGAGAGATAGCAGGATAGATAGATGAAGAGAAAATGAGAGGACAAGTGAGAGAGAGGTGGAAGCAGAGATAGAGCAAGAGAGTAGGGGATAGAGGAAGAGAGAGTGAGAGGAGAGAGAGAAGAGTGATAAAAAAAGAGTAAGAGAGAGATTTGAGAGTGAGAAAGAGAGGGATGGAAGGAGTAGAGTGAGAATGAAATTGAATAAAGAGAGGGAGCAAAAAGAGAAAGAAGAAGAAAGAGTAAGGAAGAGAGAAAAGCGATGGAGCAAGAGAGACAATGAGAGAGGGAATGAGACGAGAGATCGGGAAAAGGTAGAACAAGAGAGAAAGTGAAATGGCACAAAGAGGCTTGGAGAGAAATATGACTAAAGTAAGAGAGAGCATGAATGTGGATGGATATATCGATAGATATGGAGAAAGAGAGGGAGATTGAGAGAGTGAGAAATATTAAAATAGTGAGAAGAAATGGGATAACATGCGAAGATACAGTGATAGACATCAAGAAAGGGAGCTAAAGAGATTGAGATAGAGCAATAGAACGTGGGAGAATGTATAGGGATGAGATTGTAGGAAGGAGAGTGAAACCGACGAGGGAGAGAGCTAGAAAGGAAGACGAGTGTAAGAGTGAAATTGAGAGAAAAAAATTTGGAGAGAGAGTCGAGAGACGAGTGAAATTAAAGAGAAAGGGAGGGAATGAGAAGGGGGAGAGAGAGAGGGAGTGTGTAAGAGAGTGATAAGAAATTGAAGAAAAAAAGCTTAGTTGTGATAGAAAGGGGAGGGAGAGAGGGAGGGAGGGTGTGAAAGAGGGTGAGAGAGAAAGAGAGAGGGAGAGTAGTGCGAATAGAGTGAGAAATAGTGCGAATAGAGCGAAGGATGGAGAGGAGAGAGAGAAAAATGGTAACAACAAATAGAGGAGAAAAGAGAAAGTGGGGAAGAACAAGAATGGGAGTTATAGCTATTGAGAGATATAAAGTGAGAGAAGATATGAGGTTGAGAGAAAGGGGTACAGAAAGTAATGAAGTGTAAGAGGGCGAGAGATAGAGATCGATAGAAAAAGGGAAGGACATGGAGAGATGGTTAGGGAGAGAGTGGGAGGGAGGGAGGGAGAGTGAGTTTGAGCGAGAGAAATAAAGAAAAGGAGATAAACCACAAGCGTGAGAGATAAGGAGAGAAGAGTACATAATAAGAACCTTTTGAGAGCAGGTAGGAGAGAGAAACTAACGGAAAGAGAAAGCGAGAAATAGAGAAGGAGAGTGAGAGGAAGAGTCACTGAGGGAGAGAAAGACAAAGAGAGAAAGAGAAAGATAAAGAGAGAGAGAGAGAGAAAAAAGGTGAGTTAAGAGGGAGGGAAGGAGAAAAGAGAATGAATGAGAGATATAAAGAGAGGATGGGAGGGTGGGTAGGAAAGAGAGATAAAGACAGAGAGATAGTGAGAGGGATGGAGTGTGAGAGACAAAGGGAGAGCAAGTGACAGAGTTGGAGAGAAAAAAATAGTGAGAGGAATAGAAGAGAGATAGAGAAGAGAGAGCCAGAGTAAGAGAGAAATAGAGAGAGAAGAAAGAGAAATAGCACGAAGGCAAGCTAGGATGATTGAGAGTGACGGAGAAACGAAACAATGGAGAGTGAGAGGGAGAGGGAACTAAACATAGAGTGAGGGTGGAATATAGGAAGGAGAGGGAAAATGGAAAAAAAAGAGGAGATAGAGAAAAAAAGAGTGTGTATCTAAGAAAGAGGGAGAGACAAAAGCGATCGAAATAAGGGAGACCTCGAGAGAGCATAGAAGCGGGCGTGAGAAATATAGAGGGAGGAAGATAGTGATAAATAGAATAGCGATGAAGTGAGATTGAGAGAGAGAAAGAGAGAGAGAGAGAGAGAGAATGAAGAATATATAATACACGGAAGGACGAGAGAAAGGGAGAGAATAGGTGGGAGGGAGAGAAAGCAACAGACAGAGAAAGAAAGAGATACATGGAGAGACAAAAGAGTAAGTGGACAGAGAGCAAAAGAGAGCGAGGAAGAGAGTGGGAGTGAGAGAGAGAATGTGGAGAGAGAGGGAGAAATAGGCAGAGTAAGAGAGAGCGTGGTAATAGAGAATGATGTGTCAGAAATTGTTAGAGGGAGAGAGAAAGAGAGAGTTAAAGGGAGAGGGAGTGAGAAGATTGAGCAAGAGTAAGTGAATGAGGGAGTAAGAATGATAAAGAGAGAGTGTGAAAGTGAGAGACATCTAGAGAGAACGAGGAAAAGAGAGTGAGTGAGAGAAGAGGATATATGAAGGGGAAAGAGAGAGTAAAAAGAGACAAAATAAAGATACTAAGAGGGTGGGAAGGGCGAGAAAGTGTGTGAGGTAGGGAGGAACAGAAGAGTGAGATAGGGAGTGAGAGAATGAATGAGACAGTGATGGAGGGAGCAAGAGAGATATATAGATGGAGAGGGAGAGAGTGAGACCAAGAGTTAGTGTTAGTGAATGTGAGAAACAATAAGAGAGAAGTGTTAGTGAATGTGAGAAACAATAAGAGAGATGAGACAGGACTGAGAGAGATAAAAGTTGTAGTGCTAGAGAGAGAGTGCATGTTTGGATAGGGGTACAGAAAGATTGAGCAAAACAAGAGATTGTGTGTGTCTGTGAAAGGAAGAGAGAGTGAGAGAGAAACATTATATAAAGTTAGAGAATTGTGAGCAATAAAAGAGAAACAAGAGATAACAAATAGTGAGAAAGAGAGAGGAAGGGAGCGAAGAGGAAGAGAGTATGAGAGAGATATAGGCAGTGTGAAAGAGATAAGAGAGAGGTTAGGAGTGAGAATGAAGCTGAAGATAGATTGGGTGAAAAGAGAGCAAGAGAAAAGGAGCAAGAGAGAGATTGATAAATGGAGCAAGAGAGAGGGAGAGAGAGTGCAAGAGAGAGAGAGAGAGACGCGAGTGAAGCAGTAAGTGACAGTGAGTGAGGAAAGTGAGGTCAAGAGAGGGAGCTGGAGAAAGAAGAAGGGAGAAACATAAGGTGGGAGGGAGGGAGGGAGGGAGGGAAGGAAGGATAGAAAGTAAAAAAGCATTGAGAGAAGAGGGGTGAGGGAAAGAGAGAAGGGAGAGAGACTTAGAATGATGGATATTATGAGTGATTAAAGAGAGAGAAAAGAGAGCGAGAGAGAGCTGGAGAGCGAGAGAAAGAAACCTAAAAAAGAGTGAGATGTAGTGAGAAAGGGTGAGGCAAAAAGAGAGATAGATGGCAATTGTGAGGCAGAGAGTGAAAATGGGCGAGAAAGTGAGCGTGAGTGAGAGAGAATGAAGAGAGAGGGAGTGAGAGAGGAAGAGTGAGAAAGAAAAATTTAAGAGAGAAAAAGATAGGAAGCAAGAGAGGAAGAGAGAACAAAAGATTGTGAGCTAGATTGAGATAGGGAGGGAGATTAAGAGAACGAGTAAGATGAAAAGAATGAGAGAGGGAGAGAGATTAAGATAGAGAGATTGAGATGGAGAGAGTGGGATGGAGGGAAGTGAGAGGGAGATAATGAGAGGAAAAGAATGAGAGAGGAAGTGTGAGAGAGAATTAGAGAAAGGAGAAGTGAGAGAAGAGAGAACTAGATAGAGGGAATGAGAGAGAGCGATAGAGAAACGAGGGGGAGGGAGAGAGATCAGTAAGATAGGAAGAGAGCAAGAAAGGGAAGTGGGATTGAAAGAGGAAGGGATCAAGGAAGACAGAAAGATCTATAAGAGAAAATAAAAAAATAATGAGATGGATAGGAAGGGAGAGAGTGTGAGGGTGGGAGAGTGAGAGAGCGATAGAGGGAGAGTGAGAGAGACAGAGGGAGTGAATGAGTGAGTAAAGAGAGAAGAGAGGGTGATAGAAGAAAGAGCAAGTGAGAGATAGAGAGAGGGCAAAAGAGCGCAAGAAAAAAATAAAAAGAGATGAAATAGAAAGTTAGAGAGAGATCTAGAGAAGGAGTGAAGATAGGGATAGAAGAGAGAGTGGGAGGGAGAGAGAGAGGTTGAGATGCAAATATAGAGACAAGAGGGTGGTAGAGAGAGAGAATGAATGAAACAAATAGGGAGAGAGTGAGGGAGGATGATAGAGAGAGATGGTTGGAGAGAATGAGTGAGTAAAGTGATAAGAGCAATAAAAGAGAGCAAGAGAGTGTGTTTGAGAGGGATAGTGAGAGAGAAAAAGAGAAAGAAGAGTGATAAAGCATAAATCGAGAAAAGAGCTAGAGAGGGAAAGAGTGAGAAAGAGAAAGATAGAGGGAGGGAGTAAGGGAGATTGAAGAGAGTTGGAGTGGAAGAGGAAGAGAGAGTAGGAGAGAAGTGAGTGTGATCGAAGATATAGAGAGAAAATGAGAGTGAGAGAGAGAGGGGGTGATGAATTAAAAGAGATTGAGAAGGAGAAAGTGTGAGTGAGAGAAAGAGAGAGAAAAAGTGGGAGAGAGAGGGAGGGAAGGAAGCAAGAGAGAGGTCGGGAGGGGGAGAGAGGGAGAGAAAGATTGAGAGGAGAGAGAGGAGTATCAACAATTGAAGAGAGAGTAAGTGAGAGGAAGTGAGGGAGTAAGAGTGAGAGTGAAACTGAAGAGAGAGTAAAATTGAAGAGAGAGTGAAATTGAAGATTGAAAGATTGAGACAAAGATAGAGAGATTGTGTGAGACTACTAGAGAGAGTAAAGGGATTGAGAAAAGTAGAGCAAGGGAGGGTTAGTGAGAGGGACGAAGGGAAGGAGACCAAGAGAATGCGTGAGAAAAGATTGAGAGAGAGAGAGATTAGGGAGACAAGGGAGATGCAGCCATAGAGGGATAGTATGGGAGAGAGAGTGAGAGAGTGTGTGAAACAGAGAGGGAGAGAGAGAGGAGAGGGAGACATAAAGAAGAAAGGAGAAAAGTAAGAGAGGGAGCAAGATAGTGGGGGATATATGGAGAGAAAGGTTTTAATGAATGAGATAGAAGAGAGAGAAATAAAAGTAAGATTAGGAGAGAGGGAAAAAATTAAAGAATGAGAAGGAGAGAGGGACAAATTAAGAGTGAGAGTGATGTAGAGATGGAGGGACTGAGAGAGAAAGTGCAAGAAAGGGAGAAAGCAGAACAGAGAGTGTGTGTTTGTGAGTGAGAGTAACATAAGAGAGAATAATGTAGAGACAGTAAGAAAGATAGAGATTAAATAGTAAAACATAGAGAGGGAGGGAGTGAGAGAGATTGAAGAGACAGTGGAAGAGATTGGAAGAGAGAGGGAGAGAAAAATAAATAGAGGAGCTTGTACAGGAAGATAGAGCAAGAAATGGTGAGCTAGGATAAAATAGGGAGAGATAATAAGTGGAATGAGAGATGGAGAGACGGAGAGAAAGAGTAAGCAAGTGAGAGAGGGAGATGGACAGGATGAGAGGGAAAGAGAGGAAGGAAGGGATGGAGGGAGAGTGACTGCGGGACAGAAGAGGAGAAAGAGTGAGAAGAGCGAGGGAATGGGTAGCAAAAGAAGAGATATTAAGAGAGAGCAAGAGAAAGTGGGAATAAGAAGGAGAGAGGGATTAAGTGAGTGAAATTTAGGAGAAAGAGAGGGAAAAAAAGAGAGATAACAAAGGATAAATCGAGAGAGAAGAGAGGTATGGTAAGAGAGAACAAGAGGAAAAGGAATAGCAACTGAGAAAAAGAAGAGGGAGATAATAAGGAGAGTGAGAGAGTGAGTTAGAGAGAGGGAGTGAAACAAATAGAGAGAGTGAGAGAGATTTTGTGAGAGAAGGAGAGAGTATATAGAGAGAGATTTTAAGATAGAGCTAGACAGAAATAAAGATGGGGAGTGAGTGTGTGTGAGAGAGAGAGAAGAAAGAGAAAGAGGGAGGAATAAAACAATAAGGAAATGAAGAGCAATGGAAGAGAATGTACGATAGGGCAATAAAGAGAGCTAAAAGTGAGAGAAGGTCTGAGGTTGAAAGAAAGGGAGGGAGCGGTGGGAGGTTGTGATGGAGACTGCAGGGGATGCAGAGAGAAAGAAGAGAGTGAGAGGGAGAGAGCAACATAGTAGAGACCTAAAGAAAGAATGAAAGAGAGAGCAAGTGAGAGAGAGAGAGAGAGAGAGAGAGAGAGAGAGAGCAAGAATATTAAAGAGAAAGAGTAGTGGATTAGAGTTAAAATGATACATGAAGAAAAAGAGAATGAGAGAATGAGAGAGAGCGATAAATAGATAACAAAAAAGAAGAGTGGGTGGTAGGTAGGAGGAGGGAATGCTAGAATGAGATAAAGAAAGAGAGAGAAAAATAGTTGAGGGGGAGGGAGCGAGTGTGAGAAAGTAGTTGACGAATAATGAGAAGGAGATCTGGGGAGTAAGAGAGAGAAATGAGAGAGCGCTTGAGAAAGAGAGGAAAGGAAGGAGAGCAAGAGAGAGGGTGAGGAATAAAGGGAGTTAAAGAGTGAGTAAAGAGTGGGAAGAGAGAGTGATTGAAGTTATAGCAATAGATTGAGAAAGAGAGCAAGAGAGAGCAAGCAAGCGATAAAGAGAGATGAAATATAGTGCGAGAGAGAGTGAGAGAGAGCAAGAGAGGGAGTGAAGAAAGGGTATTCAGAGTGAGCGGGAGGCATGGAGAGAGGGTGAGACAGAAATATAGAGAGAAAGGAGACTCATGGTAGATAGAGTAAAATGGACGTAGCGGGAGGGCCAGAGGTAGAGAGAGATAGAGGCAATATGGACGTAGCGGGAGGGCCAGAGGGTGATTTTAAGAGAGAGAGATTGAATTAATGAAAGAGGGAGAGAGGAAGGGAGGAAGAGAGTGAGAGATGGGTAGGGAGAAGTGTGAGTAAAGTGATAAGAGGAGTGATAAAAGAGAGCAAGGGTGTTTGTGTGTGAGAGAGAAAGAGAGAGAAATAGAGAAAGAAAAGTGATAAAGAATAAATAGAGAAAAAACCGAGAAAGGGAAAGTGTCAAAAAGAGAGAGATGGAGGGAGGGAGTGAGAGAGAAAGATAGGGTGAAAGAGAAGAGAGAGCGATGGAAGAAATAAAGAGAAAGTGAGAGTGAGGGAGAGAGAGGGAGATAATGATATTTAGTGGGAGAGAGAGGGGGGAATGAATTGGAACAGAGTGGGAGGGATAGAGAAAGAGAGTGTGTGAGACAGAGAAAGAGAGAGCAGAGAGGGAGAGAGCGGGAGGTAAGGAAGCAACAAAGAGGGGGAGAGAGGAAGAGAAAGATTGAGAGGAGAGTGAGGAGAGAGAGGAGAGCGAGCAATTGAAGTTAGAGTACGAAAGAGTGAACATGGAGCAGGTAAGAGAGAGAGTGAGGGAATAAGAGTGAGAGTGAAACTAAACAGAGAAGATAGAAAGGGAGAGACTGAGAGAGAAATCGAGTGAAGAGAGAATAAGGGAAGAAAGAGCGTGAGAGAAGGAGAGAGTGAGAGAGCGACAGAGGGTGCAAGAGAGAGGGAAATGCAGAGAGGAGGAGAAAGAGAGGGATGAATGGAGTGAAAGAGAGAGGGAGAGCAAGAGAGAGGCGATGAGGGATAAAGGGAGCGTCAAAAGAGGGAGACAAAAGAGAGCAAGAGAGAGATAAAAAGAGGTGGAATAGAGAGTGAGAGGGAAGGAAAGAGTGAGTGAGAAAGATAGATACAAGGAGGTAGTGATAGGGTTTAAAGAGAGAGTGGGAAAGAGAAAGCAAGAGAGAGTGAAACAGAGAGAAAGAGAAGAGAAACTAAGGGAAGTTCAAGTAAGAGTGAGGAGTAAGAAGTGAGGGAGAACAGGAGAATGTTGAGAAAGACAGAAAGCAAGGGAGAGAGGGAGCAGGAGAGAGGGAGACGGAAATGGATAAAGGGTGGGATAGAAGAGAGAGAAAAAAAGAGGGAGGGATGAAAGCAAGAGAGAGGGGAGAGAGAGTAGGGGAGAGAGTTGGGGAGAGAGTAAGAGAAAAGAGAGAAGAGAGAGTCATAGATAATAGTGAGGAGAAGAGAGAAATTAACAGAGAAGAGCATAGAAAGTGAAGAATGAAAAATGAAGTGAGAGAGGGAGAGGAGAGAGTGTGAGAGAAAGAAAAAATTGTAATGGAGAGTGAGAAATGGAACTGAGGGTGAGTAGGAGAGAGAGGGTATGAGTGTGTGAGATGGAGAGAGAAGAGTGAGCCACATAAGGGAGACCTAAAGAGTGCAAGATTGAGGGAGTGAAAAAGATAATGGGAGAGAGTGAGACCATTATAGAGAGTAAGTGTGAGAGAGTGAAAGAGATCTAGAGAGAGAGGAAAATAAATTGAGATAGAGAAGATGATATATTAACAGGGTGGGAATGGATAGAGAGTGTGAGAGAGGTAGGGAGGGAGAGAAAAAAGATATAAAGAGTGAGAGAATGAAAGGGAGAGTGAGGGAGGGAGCAAGAAAGATATATTCATAGAGAGAAATAGAGTGAAAACAAGAGTAAGTAAAAGAGAGTGAGAGATAAGGGAGACAGAGGAGGGAGAGAGAGAGAGGGAGGTGTGAGAGAAAGTAAGAAATAATGAGAGAGAGAAGAGAGAAGGAATGAGATGTAGGAAAAAGTTAGAAAGTGAGAAATAGAGTGTTTGTGAGGGATAGGGGGAGAAAGATTGAACAAAGAGAGAAGAAAGAGTGGTAGAAGAGAGTGAGAGAGAGAAGAGCAAGATAGTGAGAAAGAAAGATACAATTGAAAGTGAGAGATAAAGATAGAGAGTGAGAAAGAGATAGAGAGGGAATGAGAGAGATTGAAGTGTGAAAGATTGAGACAAGGAGAGAGATTGTGATAGATGGATAGAGTAAATAGAGATAAAAAATAGAGGAAAAGAGGGTTAGTGAGAGGGACAGAGAAAAGGAGAGCAAGAGAATATGTGATATCGAGATCATGAGAGAGAGATTTAGAGAGAGGATAGCGAGGCAGATGCAGACGTAGAGGGAGAGAGTTGATGGGAGAGATTGAGAGAGTGTGTCAAAGAGAGAGTGGGGAGATAGAAAGAGGGAGACAAAGAGGGAAGGAGGAAAATGGGAGAGGGAGAGATTGAAGGATATCTGGAGAGAAAGGATGAAAAGAATGAGAGAGAAGAGAGAGAAGAGAGAGAAATAGAAGAGAGATTATGATAGAGAGAAAGATTAGAGAATGAGAAATGGAGAGATAATTTAATAATGAGTGTGATAAAGAGATGAAAAGAGGGACTGGGAGAGAAAGAGCGAGAGACCAAGCAAGAGGAAGAGAGAATGTGTGTGTGTGTGAGTGAGAGTAATGGAAGAGAGAATAATAGAAGAGAGGAAGGAAAGATAGATAAAATTAAAATATAGATAGAGAGGGAGTGAGAGAGATTGAAGAGAGAAGGAATGAGAGTAGAATGAAGAGGGAGAGAAGTAAAGAGAGGAGATTCTGAAGGAAGATTCAACAAGAGAGAGTGATCTAAAAGAAAAGAGGTAGATAAAATAAGAGGAGAGAGAGAGAGGGAGAGAGGGCTACGGAGAAAGTGAGGGAAGGAGAGTGACTTAGAGAGAGGAATACAGAGAGGGACACAAGAGAGAGATGTGTTTAGGGGTAGAGGAGGAAAACGAGTGAGAAGGGAGAGGGAGTAGGTATCAATAGAAGAGATGGTAAGACTAGAAGAGAGAGAGGGAATGAGAAAGAGAGGGAGTAAGAGTGTGTGAAATTGAGGAGAAAGAGAGGGGGGAGAAAGAGAGAGACCGATACTCATTCTCTTACTCCTTCAATCGCTTCTCTCTCTTTCTCTCTTACACTCTCACCCTTTCTCTCTCTCCCTCTCTCTCTCACTCGCATCCCTAACTCTCTCTTGCTCCATCTTCATTCTCTCTCTTGCTCCTTTTCTCTTACTCTCTCTTCACCCGCTCTCTCTCTCTTCAGCTTCACTCTCACTCCTACTCCCTCTGTTTATCTGTTTATACACTTTATTCTCTCTCCCATTTTTTATTTCCATCTCGCTCTCATTCTTTATTCTCAATCAACTTCTCTCTTACCCTACTCACTCTTTCTCTTCCTCTATCCCTACACTCTCTTTCTCTATTTCTCTTATTTCCCTCCTTCCTCTTTCTCTTTCTCATGCTCTCTCCAATGTTCCCTTCCTGCCCTCCCTCTCCATCTCTCACTCATTCTCTTATTATCCCTCCATCACACCCTCTTTCTATACTTTCCCTCGCCTTCCTTCTCTCCCTATATCTCTCTCATACTCTCTTCCTCCTTCGCTGCCTTCCGCTCTCTTCCTCGATATCTCGTTCTCTTTCTTTCTCTTTTTACTCACACTTCGCTAACTCTTTGTCCAATGTTTCTCTCTCACTCTCCCTTCCTCACACACACTCACACACAATATCTTTCTTTGTTCAATCTTCCTCTCCCTATCCCCCACATGTACTTTCTCTCTCGTGCGCTCCAACTTTTACCTCTCTCAATCCCTCTCTCTTATTTCTCATTTCTTCTCAAGTTCTCTCACACTTCTATCCCACTCTCTGCCTCCTCTATCTCTCACTCTCTTTTCTTTACCTTGTTCTCACCTCTCTTCTCTATTTACATATCTCTCTCGCTCACAAACTATTATCTCTCTCAATCCCTCTCTCTCATTGCTTCTCATATTCTCTCACACTTATGTCTCCCTCTCTCCCTCCCCCTATCTGCCTCCTCTATCTCTCACTCTCTTTTCCTTACTCTTGTTTTCACTCTCTCATTCTCTAACTATATATCTCTCTCCTTTTGTTCCCTTCCTCACCACACTTTCCCAATCTCCTAATAGATTTCTCTCTTGTCCCTCTCTCATTCCCTGTCTTATATCATTTTTTCTCCCTCATTCTCATTTCATTCTTCTCTCTAGATCTCTTTTGCTCTCTCACTTATGTTCTCCTTATCACTTCACTCTCTCCCTCTATCATTCTCACTCCATCATTCTTGCCCTATCAAGGTCTCCCTTATGCAGGTCACTCTTCTCTCTCCATCTCATACACTCATACACTCTCTCACTCTCTCTCAATTTTTCTCGCTCTCACCCTAATTAGCTCCATTTCTAGCTATCTATCTCACTCTCACTTACTCTCTTATTCTTTCTTGCTCACTCTCTCCCTCTCTCCACATTTCTCTCTATCCTCCTGTTTATTATTCTTTCTCCCTCTATCTCTCTTTCTCATTCTCTACCCTTTTTTAATCTTATACTCTCTTTTATACTCTCCTTTATCCCTAACTTACTCTCTCTCTCACTTACCTTACCTTTCTATGTCTCCCTCTTTCTCTCTCTTCATGTTCTCTCTTTCACACACACTCTTTCTCCCTCTACCAACTCATCCCGCTCTCTCTCTCTCTCTTTCAGATCTCTCTCAGTCATTCTCTTACTATCCATCCCTCTGTCCATCTAGCCAACCCTCTCTTGCACTATTTTTATTAAATCTCTTTTCTCTCTCTATTTTTTTCTCTCATTATCTCTCTCTATCTCAGTCTTTCACTCTTCAATCTCTCTCATTCCCTCTCTCTATCTCTCTCTTTTTTACTCTCTACCTCTCTCCACTTATTTCCTTCTCTTCGCTCTCTCTTCCCCAACTCTCACTTTTGTCTATTTCTCTCTCACACTCTCCTCCTTTCATGCTCCCTTTTGCACTCTCTTCAATTTCATTCTCTCTTACTCCCTCATTTCCTCTCACTTTCTCACTCCATGTTCACATCTGTCTCATACACTCTCTCTTCTCTCGCTCTCTCTCCCTCTCTCTCACTCATTCTTTCTCTCCCTCTCTCACCCACTCTCTTACTTCCTTCCCTCCCTACCTCTCTCCCTCTCTTCTTTCTCTCTCACACACTCTCCTCCTCACTTTCAATTCAACCCCTCTCTGTCCCAATAATTCTCATTCTCTACCCTCCATCTCTCTCTCACTCTATCTTCTCTCTCACTCCCCCTTCTCTATTACTCCTCTGTAGCTATTATTGTTTCATTCTATCTTCTACTATCTTGCACTATCTCTCATTCTATCTCTCTCCATCCCTCACTCCTCCACTTCCTTCTCCTACCCTCATTTTTCTCTATGTTTTCATCTCTATTTCTTGGCATCTTTGTCCCTTTAGTTAGTTTAATTCTCACTCTTTATTCTCTCTCTCCCACTCTCTCCTACTCTCTTATGTTACTCTGTTCTCCTCTCCTCTTACTCTTTCTCTCTGTCTATCCCCCACTCTATATTGCTTTCCCTCTCTCACTCTCGTTCTCCCACTCCCACTCCTCCTCCCACTACCTCTCACACACTCTTCTCTCCTCCTCTCTCCAACACACGCATGCACTCTCATCTCTTCCTCTATACCTTCTTTACTTTCTCTCTTGCTCTTCCTTTTCGTCTTGTTCTCTCTTCCCTCACCTCTCTTCCCTTTTGATTTCTCTATTGATCACTATTTATTCTCTATCATTCTTTTTTTATCTTCTATTATTCTCTCTTTCATTAATCTCAGGCACACACTCTCTCTCTTCCTCTAGTTCTCTCTGTCGCTCTTTCTCACCCAGTCCCTAACTTTAGGAGGGAAGAGAGTGAAAAAGAATGATGGATATACAGAGATAAAGGTGAGTAAAGAGAGAGAAAGAGAATAAGAGAGAGCCAGAGAGTGAGAGAAAGAAATATAATAGAGAGTGAGATATTGTGAGAAAGGAAGAGAGTTAGAAAGAGAGAGATAAAAGGCAAGGTAAGGGAGAGAGTGAGAAAGGGGGAGATAGATGGAGAGAGTAAGAGAGATTGATGAGCGATAGGGAGTGAGAGAGTGAGAGAGAGAAAGAAAGATTTAAGAGAGACAAATAGGAAGCGAGAGAGGAAGAGAGAGCAAATAATGGTGAGCAAGATTGAGATTGGGAGGGAGATTAAGGGAATGAGTGAGAAGGAAAAGAGAGAGGGAGATGGAAAGGGAGAGAGATTGACATAAGGAGAGAGGAAGGAGAGAAGCGGGAGGGAGAGGATGAGTTTGAGTGAGAGAAAGGGAGAGGAAGAGTGAGAGAAATATTGATAAAAGAGAGAGTGAGAGAAAAGGGAGTAAGAGAGAGGGAATGGGAGAGAGCGATAGAAAAAATGAGAGGGTGGGAGAGGGAGTGAGGAAGAGAGAGGAGTAAGATAGGGAGAGAGCGAAACAAAGAGGGAAGTGGGGATTGAAAGAGGGAGGGATCAAGGGATAAAGTGATATCTATGATAAAAAAATAATAAATAATGAGATGGTTATGAGGGGAGAGAGTAAGATGTGAGAGAAACTAAGAGAGAGGGTGGGGGAGGAGTGAGAGAGAGTGAGAGATAAAGGGAGAGAAAGTGAGAGTAAAGAGAGAGAAGAGAGGGTCATAGAAGAAAGAGCAAGAGAGATATAGAGAGGGAGCAAAAGAGAGCATGAAAACAATAAAGAGAGATGAAATAGAGAGTAAGAGAGAGAGAGAGAGGAAGGGTGGAAGCGAAGATAAGGATTGAAAAGTGAGTGGGAGGAGAGGAGTGAGGATTAGACACAAATAAAGATGGAAGAGGGACTCGGGGAAGATAGAGTAAAAGATTGTGAGTGAGAGGTAAAGAGAGGGAGATCTAGAGCGGATATGAAGATAGATGGAGGGAGAGATGGTGATAGAGAGAGACTAATTAATGAAAGAGGAAGAGAGGGGGAAGAAGCAGTGACCGATGGTTGGAGAGAAAAAGTGAGTAAAGTGATAAGTGAGAGTGATGAAAGAGTGCAAGGGTGCATATGTGAGAGGGAAAAAAGATAGAAATATAGAAAGAATAAGTGATAAAGCATAAATAGAGAAAAGAGTGAGAGTGGGAGAGAGTGAGAATGAGAGAGATAGAGGGAGGAAGTGAGTGAGGTTGAAGAGAGTGGGAGTGAGAGAGAAAGAGAAAGTGAGAGAGAACAGAGAGCGATGAAAGTTATAAAGAGAAAGTTATAGAGAGGAGAGTGGTGGTAGAGAATGAGATTTAGTAGGGAAGAGAGGCAGAAGAATTAGAATAGAATGAGATGGAGAGAGGGAGGGAGTGTGTGTGGAAGAGAAAGAGAGGGAGAGAGGGAGAGAGAGGGAGGGATGGAAGCAAGAGAGAGGGGGAGAGCAAGCAACCGAAGAGAGTAAGAGAGAGTGATATGGAGCGAGAAAGAGAGAGCTTGTGAGGGAGTAAGAGTGAGATTGAAACTGAAGACAGGAAGAGGGACCAAGAAAGGGAGAGAGTGTGAGAGAGAAATAGAGTGAAGAGGTAGTGAGGGAAAAGAGAGAGCGAGAGAGGGTGAGAATGAGCTGGTAGAGAAAAGTGAAAATGATGGAAGAGTAAAGAAAGAGGGATTGAGAGATAGTGATAGAGAAAAGAAAGGAAGGAAAAAGGAGTGAATGAGTGAGTGCAAGAGGAGAGAGAGACAGAGGAGTGAGATAGAGAGTGGGAGAAAGAGAGGTAAGGAGAGATTTAAAGAGGGAGGGATTAAGGAGGAAAGAGAGATGTATGAGGGAAAATAATAAATAAGGAGATGGATATGAGGGGAGAGAGCAAGATGTGAGAGTATTTGAGAGAGTGTGTGTGAGGGAGAGAGAGTGTGAGAGAGAGAGCAAGAAATATATGGATTGAAAGAGTGAATAAAGAGCGATAAGAGAGGGAGATAGAGGAAAGAGAAAGAGAGAGACAGAGAGGGGGCAAAAGTCAGCAAAAAAATAACAAGAGAGATGAAATAGGGAGAGAGAATAAGAGAGGGAGTGACGATAGGGAGTGAAGGGAGTGAGAGGGAGTAAGGCAAACATAGAGAGAGAAGAGATACTTATGCAGGATAGAGCAAAAGATTGTGAGTGAGAGGTAGAAAGAGAGAGATAGAGATAGAAAGACTGAGAGATAGGTGTGGGATTGAATGAGAGAGAAGTAGGGGAGAGGGAGAACAAGACAGTGAGGGATAGAGTGAGAGAAAAAACAAGAATAAGGAGAAACAAAGAAGAGAACAAAAGAACAAGAAAGAGAGATGGAATAGAGAATGCGAGAGAGAGCATGCAATAAAAGGAACTTCTCCCTATCTTTATCTATCACATTCTCCATTATCTATCCCCCACATCCTCTCTCTTTCATTTTCTCTTTCTTTTCCTCATTCTATTTCTCTTCCTCGGACTCACTTCTTGTGTCTCTCACACTCCCTCACTCCCCCTTTCTTTCATGAACTTATTTTCTCTTTCTAACTTCCCCCTCTCTTCTTTTTCCCTTGCTCCAATCTGTCTCTCTCTCACTTGTCCACTTTCTTTCTCGCTTGAATGCGTTCTAACTACCCCCTCTTTCTTTCTCCCTCATCGCCCTCTCTCCCACCCCTATCCAACCTCTTCTTCATCCCATCCTTTCTCTCTCTGCCACACTTTCTCCTTGTCTCTCTTTTTCTTTATCATTCTCTCTATCCCCCTGCTCTTCATGACGTCCTCTCTCCTTTTCTTTTAGACCTCATATCTTCTCCCACTTTATCTCTCTTTCAAATCCCTTCATTTCCCTTCTTTGCTCTCTTTTTGTCTCTTCCATATACTACATTTCCTTCTTGCTTTTTTTTCCGCCCTCTCTCCTATTTCTTTTTCTCCTCACTCTTTCTATTACTGCCTTACCCAGAAACTCTCATTCTCACTCTCTCTCCCTCTCTCTCTCTTCCTCTGTAGACCTAATTTATAAATATATATATACCCTCTCTCAAAATATCTCTCAGCCTCCCCTAATTATTTGTCCCACTCTCCCACTCATTATCCTCCTCTCCTCTTTCTCTCTCGTTCTTCTCAGTCTTATTGCCTCTCCCATTATCCCTCCCGCTCCTCTTTTGCTCTCTTTCCTTATTCATTTCTCTCTCCTTTTTGTCCCTCTTTCTATTTAATTTCATTCTCACTTACTCCCTCTTTCTCTCTTTCTCGGTCTTTATTCTCTCTTTTACACTTTATTTTCTTCATAATTTTTTTCTCTCTCCTCTCACTCTCTCTTCCTCTGTTCCTTACTCTCTCCTACTCTCTCTCTCTCCTCCCCTTCTCTCTCACTTGTCCCCTCTCTCCCACACACAGTCTCTCTCTTTCTCTCCCTCTATCCCTCCCATGCACTTGCCCTCAACCTTTCCGTCCCTCTCTCTCATTCATTCTCCACCCTCCCTCTCTCCCTCTAACTCATTCCCTCTTGCTCTATATTCCTCCACTCTCTTCTCTCTTCCTCATGCTCTCTCCCTTCATCACTCCCACTCACTTAAATCTCTCTCACTCCTCTCTCTCTTTCTCACTCTTTGTTGTCTTTCTCTTACTTTGTATTCTAAAGGTCTCTCTACTTTGATTTTTTCTCACCCACTACCCCACAAACATTCTCTCTTACTCCCTCTCTTGATTTCTTTCACTCCCTCTCACTTCTTCTCTCACTCCTCAATATCTTTTCCCTCTCCCTTTTACTCTCCTTCTCTCTCTATTAAATTTCACTCTCACTCTTACTCTTTCTCCTTCTCACCCTTTTTTCTATCTCTCCCTCTCACTCTCTCTCCCACTCACTCTACCTCTCTATCTTCATCTCCTCTTTCCTTCACTCTCTTCTCTCTCAATTTCCCTCTCTCTCCTTCTGTCGCTCCCTCCCTCTCTTCAACTTAACTTACTCCCTTCTTCTCGCTTTCTCAATTTTTGTTATCTCTCTCATTTACTCTCTGTACTACTGCTCCCTCTTCTCTTTGTCCATCCTCCCACACACTCTCTCTCTTCTCTCCTCTTCCCTTTCTCACATAAACTTTCCTTTTTCTCTCTCTATCGCACTTTCTCGTCCTCTCTCCCTTCACTCTCCCTATCTCCCTTTACAACTCCTCTCTCTCACTTTTTATCATCCATTATTTTGCTCTAGCTCTCTCTCCCCTTCTTGCTCAATCTCCCTTACTTTATCTTCCAGCACTCTCTATTTCTCTCTCACACTCTTTGTCCCTCTCTTTCTCCCTCTCGCTCTTCAATCTTTCTTACGAACTACTTCATCTCTCAATTTCTTTTTCTTTACTACTAATGCTCTCTCTAACACTCTCGACTATATTGCTCTTTCTTGTTCATTTGTTCTCACTTATGTTGCCATTTATTCTCTCTCTCTCACTCAATCACCCACTCTCTCTCGCTCTCTCTCTCTCCCTCTCTCCCTCACTCTTTCTCTCCCTCTATCCCCCACTCTCTTTCTCCCTCTCTATTTCTTCCATTCTTCCCACTCTCTTTCTCTTTTCTCTCCCTTTCTCTCGAGCTCACTCTCTCTCTTTTCAAGTTCACTATCACTCTTCCTCCCTCCCCCTCTCTCCTTTCTCTCAAATCCATACATTCTCACACTTTATCGATCTCAATTCCTTAAGATCTCTTTCTCGATCTCTCTCGCTGGCTTTTCCCCCCACTCTCCATTTCATTCTCACTAATTTATTCTCTCTTCCCCTCAATCTCAAGCTTTTATCTCTATATTTCTCCTATCAACCAATTTGTCAATCTATTCTCTCATATTCTTTTAATTGAACCCTTCATTACTATTACTTCTCACACAACCTCTTTCCCGCTCCACTTCGCTCTTGTTCTTCTTTTATCTCTTCTTCTTTCTCGTGTTCTCTCTCATTTTCTCTCTCTCTCCCTCCCTCTCTTTTGCTCTTTCTTCCCTTATTCTCCCTTTTTGCTCTTTTTTCTTTATTTCTTGGTCACTCACTCGTTTTATTCAATTTAAATCTCACTATTACTTGATTCCTCTCCTTTTCTCACTCTCTATTATCTCTTCCTCTCTCTTTTACTCTCTTATGTTACTCCATTCTTCAGTCCTGTTACTCTTCCACTCTACCATCCCCACTCTATCTTGCACTTCCCCTCTCTCTCCCTCTCTCCCCTACTAATATTTCTCACACACCTTCTATTCTCTATTTTTCTCTACTCTCATTCTCGATCTCTCTCGCTCTCTCTTTCCACACTCTACATTTCTTTCACGCTATTTTATTTTGTCTCTTCCCTCCATCTCATGTTCCTATCTCTTTCTCTCACTATATCTACCAATTTATCCATCTATTCACTCACTCTCTCTCCTTTAACACTTTATTTCTCTCTTTTCACATCACCTCTCTCCTGCTCCTCTTTCACTCATGCTCTTCCGTTCTCTCTTCTTCTCTTGCACTCTCTCTCATTCTATCTCTTCGTCTCCTTCTCTCTTGATTTTTATTTCCTTACCCTCACTTTTATCTCTATTCAACTTAAATATCATGCTTACTCCCTCCCTCTCTCCTTCTCACTCCCTTTCTCCCTTACTCTCTTATATTACTCTATTCTCCTCTTCTCTTACTCTTTCTCTCAATCTATCCAAAACTCTAACTTGCTCTCCCTCTCTGACATTCTCTCTTCCGCTTCCACTCATCTATCATACTCTCTTCTCTTCTTCTCTCTTTCTCTCTCATGCACACATGCACTCTCTTTGAGCACTCTCTATTTCTCCCTCACTCTCTTTCTCCTTGTCTTGCTCCCTCACTCTTCAATCTTCTCCCTCTAACTCTTTATTTCTTTTTCTTTACCAGTAATGCTCTTTTTAACACTGTCTATTTTATCTAGCTTTCTCGATCTTTTGTTCTCTCTTATGTTATCCTTCATTCTCTCTTTTTCTCTCACTCAATCCCTCATTCTCTCTCACTCTCTCTATCTTCCACTCTCTCTCCCTCACTCTTTCTCTCCCTCTACCCCCACACTCTCTCTCTCCCTATCTATTGCTTCCCTCCCTCCCACTTTCTCTTTCTCTTTTCTATCCCTTTCTCCCTAGCTCTCTCTCTCTTTTCAATTTCACTGCCACGCTTCCTCCCCCCTCTCTCCCTTTCTCTCAAACCCATATATTCTCACATTTTCTCTATCTCAATATCTTAATCTCTCTTTCTCGATCTCTCTCACCGTCTTTTCCCTCATCTCCTTTTCATTCTCACTAATTTATTTTCTCTTACCCCTTTATTTTTATCTTTCTCTCAGTCAACCAAATTATTAATCTCTTCTCTCGCTTTCTCTTAATTTAACTCTTCATTACTATCTCTTTTCACACCACCCCTCTCTTGCTCTTCTTTCGCTCTTGTCCTTCCTTATTCTCTTCTTCTTCTTGTGCTCTCTCTCATTTTATCTCTCTCTCCCTCTCTCTTAATCTTTCTTCCCTTACTCTCTCTTTTCGCTTTTTTGTCTCTATTCCTTGGTCCTTCTCCCCCTTTATTCAATTCAAATCTCACTCTTACTCTATTCATTTCCCTTTCTAACTCTCTATTCTCTCTCTTACTCTCCCTCTTACTCTCAAATGCTACTCTATTCTCCTCTCCCCTTACTCTTTCTCTCTGTCACTCTATCTCGCTCTTCTCCTCTCGCTCCGTCTCTCCCTCTACCAATATTTCTTACACATCTCCCTCTATTCTCTATCTTTCTCTTCTCTCTTTCCCAATCTCTCTCGCTCTCTTCCCACACTTTGCATTTCTTTCTCGCTATTTTATTTTCTCTTTACCCCTCCAACTCATGTTCCTATCTCTCTCTTATTGTAGCTACCAATTTATCTATTTATTCTCTCACTCTCTCTCCATCTAACATTTTATTACTCTCTCTTTCTCACATCCCCATCTCTTGCTCCTCTTTCACTCTGCTCTTTCATTCTCTTCTCAATTCACGCAGTCTCTCTCATTCTCTCTCTCCCTCCTTTCTTGCTCTTCATTCCCTTACCCACACTTATCTCTCTATTTTTGTGTCTATTTCTTGGTCACTCTGTCTCTTTAGTCAATTTAAATCTCACACTCATTCCCTCCCCTCTCCTTTTCACTCTCTATGCTTTCTCTCTCCCTCTCTCTCTTACTCTCTGATAATTAGTCCATTCTCATCTCCTTTTACTCTCCCCACACTAGCATGCTCTCCCTCTCTCACTCTCTTCTCTTCCTTCTCTCTCTCTAACATACACTCTCTCTTTTTCTCCCTCTTTCCTTCCTCATCTTCTCTGTTGCTCTTCCTATTTCTCTTGTTCTCTCTTCCTTCATCACAATTTCTTTATTGTTCTCTCTCTCTTTCTTTCTTTCTCTCTTTCTCCTCAATTTCACTCACTCTTACTACTCTCTCCCACTTTTTCTCGCACTCTCTCTTGCACACTTTTAATGTCCCTTCCAATGCTACATATTCTCTCTCTCTCTTCTCACTCTTTCTCCTCCTCTATCCCCTAAACACTCACTCTCTTGCGTCCCGCCACCTCTACCCTCTCAATCACTCACTCTCCCTCCCTTCCTCCACTTTCTCCCTCTCATCCCCTTCATCTCCCTCTCTCACTTGCTCACTCAATCTTTCCCTCCCTTTCTCTCTCTCTTACATTCTTTTATTCTCCCTCCCTCTTTCTCTAGCTCACTCTTTCTAGCTATATCTTCCTACACATTCTCTTCTCTCTCTATTTTTCTCTCCATCTCTCTTCCTCTCTTTTCCCTCTCTCTTCAATCTCTCTCACTCCCTCCCTCTGTCTATTTTTCAATATTTATTCTCATTCATTCTTTCCCTTTGTTTTATTTTTCTCAGTTCTATTACTCTCACTCACACACACACTCTCTCTCTGTCTCTCTCTCTCTCACTCTTTCTCTCTCAGTCTGTCTCCATATCACTGTCACTCTTAACATGCCCCTCTATCTTTCTCGTTCTCTATTCTTTCTCTCTGTCTCTCTCTCTCGTAATCTACCTTTTATTTGTTTCTCTTCACTCTCATTCTTTTCAATCATTCCCTCAATATATCCTCAACTCTCTCCTCCCTCTCTTACTTCCCCCCTTCCCTCTTTATGTCTGCCACTTTCTCTCTCCCCTCCCTCTTTCACACCGCTCACTCTCTCACTTCTACTCTCGCCCAATATCTCTACATCCTCCAATCTCTCTCTCAATATCTCTCTTTTGATCACTCTCTCACTCATTCACTTGCTCTCCTTCCCTTTGTCTCTCTTTCACTAACCCTAACTTGCTCCCTTCCCTCTGTCCCTCTCATTAACCATCTCTTGCTATATTTTTCTCGATCACTTTTCTCTCTCTACTTCTCTCTCATAATCTATCTCTATATCAATGTTTCACTCTTAAATCTCTCTCACTCCCTCTCTCTATCTCTCTCTTTCTCAATCTATCCTCACCCCTCACACACACTCTCTATCTCTCGCTCTCCAACTTCTATCTTTGGCAATCCTTCTCTTCTCTCTCTCATTATTTCTCACTTTCTGTTAAACTTCTCTCTCACTCTTTCTCCCTCCCTCCCTCTCTATCACCCCTATCTCTCACTCTCTTTCCTTACTCTTGTTCTCACTCTATCTCTTTATCTGTAATTCTCTCTTACTCCCTTCCCCACTCCCTCTTTCATCCTCTCACTCTCCGTCTCTCTCTTCTCTCCCTCCCTCTCTCACACTCTCACCCATTCTAGCTCTGTTATTATATCTTTTCCTTCTTGTCTCTCACTCTACTTCACTCTCTTATATTCTTTTCTCTCAAGATCTCTTAGACTTTCTCACTCTTATTCTCTTTATCGGTCTCTCTTTCTCCCTCTATCTTTCTTACTTCCTCAATCTTTCCATCTCTAGGTCTCCCTTTTATTGTTCACTCTTCTCTCTCCATATCACACACTTATACAATCTCTCACTCTTTCAATCACTCTCCCTCTAACCATCTTTAGCTCCATTTCTTGTTCTCTATCTAACACTCTATTACTTATTATCTCCTCATCATTCTCTCTTGCTCTTCCTTTTTCTTTTGTCCTATCTTCCCTTACCTCTCTTCTGTCTCGATTTCCTTATTGCTGACTCTCTCTTTCTCCCCCTCTCTTTCTCCTCAATTTCACACACTCGTACTCCCTCTCTCCCTCTCTTTTCAATTCTCTCTCTTGCTGGGTCTTACCATCTCTTCTATTGCTATCTATTCCCTCTCTCTTTGCACACTGTCTCCTTCATGATTGACACACACATCTCTTTCTCATGTCTCTCTCTCTCCCTCTCATCCCCTCCATATCCCTCTCTCTCCCACTCCTTTTAATTATCTTCCTCTTTTCTTTTAGCTCACTCTCTCTTGCTCAATCTTCCTTCAGACTCTCCTCTCTTTACTTCTCTCTCCCTCTCCCTACCTCTCTCATTCCCTCTATCTTCAATCTCTCTCACACCCTCTCTCTCTATTCTTAACTATTTATTTTCTATCTTTCTAGCTCTCTTCTATTATTCCCTTTTCCATTACTCTCACTCACCCACATACACACACACACTCTCTTCCTCTTGTTTTGTCTCTCGCTCTTTCTCTCCCTCTTTTCATCTTTATATCACTCACTCTTAATTTATCCCTCTTTTTTCATTCTCTATTGTATCTCTCTCTCCTAATCTCTCTTTTATTTCTCTTTCTCTTCTCTCATTCTTTTTACCCTTTCTCTCCATATATCCCCCATTCTCTCTCCTTCTCCCATTTTCCTCTTTTCCTCTTTGTCTCCCTCTTTCTATCTCCCCTTCCCTCTTTCACACACCTCTCATTCTCTCCCATCCACTCTCTCCCATTACATGTGCATCTCCCTTGCTATCCACTATAAATCTTTCTCTCACAATCTCTATATCACACATTTTATTGCTCTCCTTCTCTTTTTCCCTCTCACTAAACCTCTTTTCCTCTATTTTTATCTCTATTTACTCTATTAATCTCTCACAATCTCTTTATATCTCAATCTTTTACACTTCAATCTCTCTTACTCCCTCTATCTATTTATCTATGTGTTTCTCACTCTCTACCTCTATCTCTCACTCTCTTGTCTACCATTCTTTCTCACTCTCTTGCTCTTCACTCTCTTGCTCTCTCTTCTATCACTCTCTCTTCTCTCTCTTCTTCACTCTGTCTCACACACTCTCTCTTCTACTGCTCTCTCTCCTTTCTCTCCACTCATTCTTTCTCTCCCTCTCTCACCCACTCTCTTGCTTCCTTCCCTTCCTCTCTCTCTCTCTCTCTCACTCTCTCTTCTCTCTCACTCTCTGGTCCTCTCTCACTCCCACTCTCTTCCTCCTTTTGGCTCCCTTCATCATTCTCTTTCTTTCTCAATCTCTCACTCTGTCACTATTTTCTCCTTTTATACTTTTATCACTTTCTATTTCTCTATTGCTTTTTTCACTCCCTCTCACTTCCTCTCTGTTCCCACAATATCTCTTCACTCTCTCTTTCTCTCCCCTCCTCCCTATTAATTTTCACTCACTCTTTCTCTCTCTCTCCCGCTTTTTCTGTCCCTTTCTCTCTCTCGCTCTCTCTCCCCTCACTCTACCTCTCTATCTCCATCTCCCTTTTTCCCTCACTCTCTTATCTCCCAATATCTCTCTCATTCTCTCTCTCCTTCTATCGCTCCCTCCCTCTCTTCAACTTAGCTAACTCCCTTCTTCTCTCGTTCTCACTCTATCTTCACTTACTCTCTGTACTGGTGCTCTCGCTTCTCTCACTATTTATCTTAGTCCATCCTCCCGCTCTCTCTCTTCTCTTTCTCCTCTCTCCTTCCCTCTTTCACTTAAGCTTTTCTTTATCCCTCTCTCCCTTATTCCCTCTCTCTCTCCCCATACAACTCATCTCTCTCACTCTTTATCAACCACTATTCTGCTCTCCCTCTCCCTTACTCTATCTTCCAACACTACTATTTCTCTTTCACACTCTCTCTCGCTCTCTTGCTCCTCTCTCTCTTCAAGCTTTCTCATGGCCTCCTTCAACTCTCTATTTCTTCCTCACTACTACTCATGTTGTCTCTCACACTCTATTATATCTCTCTTTCTCAGCTTTTTGCTCTCTGTTATGTTGCTTTTATTCTCACGCTCTCTCTCACTCCATCCCTCACTCTTTCCCACTCTCCCTCTCCATAATCTCTCTTTCAATCCCAATATCAGTTCTCTCTTTCTCTCTCTACATTTTCTATCTCTCATTATTTCTTACATTCTCTTACACATCTCTTCCTCTCTCCCAGTCCCTCTTTCACTCCCACCCTCCCTCTCTCCTTCTCTCTCAGTATATCTCACTCTGTTTACCTTACCCTTCTTCTTACTCTGTCCCACTTCCTTTATATATCTATCCCTGTCTCTCCCTCACTAAATCTTTTTATCTTTATCTCTTAACTCTCTCTCGCTTCCTCACTTTCTCTAATTCCTTTCATCTCTTCTTCAATCTAACACTTTCTTCGCCTTGTCATTGTTTCTCACTTTATACTACATCTCTCTCACAAGCTCCTTCCCTCCCTCTTTCTCTCTCATCTATTTCTCTCACACGTGCTTTTTTCGTCTCTCTCTGTCTCACTCTCTCTCTTGCTCTCTTTTTCCTCACTCACTCTTCTCTATTTTATGTTCACTCTTACTGCCTCCCCCCCTCTCTTTCTTGCTCTGTGTTTACTGTCTCTCACTTACTCTTCATTTTGTTGCGCTCTCTTCTCTCTCTCCTTTCAATCTTTATCCTCCTCTCTCCCCCACTCTATTGCATCTTTGTCTCCCTTCCTCTCTCTTCCACTCTCGCTTTCACACGCACACTCTCTCTCAATTTCTCTTCATCCACTTCTCTTTCGATCTAATGTTCTACCCCCTCTCGCCCTCTCACTCACTCTCTTTCTATATCTTTCCTCACTCACTTTTCTTTCATACTCCCACTACCTCTCTCACTTTCACTCTTTTCAATCTCTATCACCCCTTCTCTCCATCTCTCTCTTTCTCACTCTCTCCCTCTCCCACTCTTTTCTCTATCTTTTATCACTTTTCTTTCTCTATTTTTCTATCACACACACACTCTCATGCTCTCCCTTTTATTACTCTCCTTATCTCTTACCCACTTTTTCACTCCAACCAACCCTCAATTTCTGCCGCTTTCATTACTTCACTCTCTTTCCATGTCTGAGAGAGTGAACACTGAGTGAGAAAGAGTGAGGGAGAGAGGGGGTAAGAGTGATAATGAAACTTGAGAGAGAAACATAAGTGAGAGTGGGTCTGAGAGAGTGAACACTGAGTGAGAAAGAGTGAGGGAGAGAGAGGGTAAGAGTGATAATGAAACTTAAGAGAGAAAGAGGGAGCGAGAAAGGAAGAAAGTATGAGGAAATAGAAAGCATGATAGAGGGAGAGAATGAGTGAGCAAGAGAGGGAGTAAGAAAGAGAGAGAAAAGGAGAGTGGGAGAGAGAGGAATTAAGGAGTGAAAGAAGGAGTGTGAGCGAGAGAGGTAGTGAAGGTTAATGGGAGGTCAAAAGTGAGAGACAAAAGAAACAGAGGGAGAGAAGAGAGGGAAAGAGAGAGGAAGGGATCAAAACTTTAGAGAAGGGAGAGAAAGTGGGTGGAGGATAGAATGAGAAAGAGTAAGAGGAAAGAGAGAAAAGAAAGTAACAATGGGATCGAAACTTGAGAGAAGGTAGAGAAAGAGGGTAGAGGATAGAAAGAGAAAAAGAGTAAGAGGAAAGAGAGAAGAAAGCAACAATGGAGTGTGTAAAAGAGATTGAGCAAGAGAGAGAGAGAGAGAGAGAGAGATAATAATAAAGAAGAGGATAGAGAGTGAAGGGAGAAAGTTGGTGTGAGGGAGAGAGAGGAGATGTGGGCGAAAAAAAAACAATATAGTAAGAGAGTAAGTTAGGAGCAAGAAATTGAGCTAAAGAGGGTGAGAGGTGTGCGAGAGTTTATGAGTTTTTGAGATGGAGAGGGAAGAGTGATCTACATAATGGAAACCTAGAGTCACAATGAGGGAGTGAGAATGATAGAGGGAGAGACAAATAGTGATAAAGAGAACATGTGAGAGAGTGAAGTGATCTAGACAGAAATATGAAAAACGAGTGAGGGAGAGAAGAAGATATGAAAAAGGGAATAAAAGAGAGGGAGAATAGAGAAAAAAAGATATTAGAAGGGTAAGAAGGGAGAGAGGAAGAGAAGAGAGAGATCGAGAGCGATAGAATGAAAGAGAGAGTGAGGGAGGGATCAAGAGAAATATATAGTTAGAGTGGGAGAGAGTGAGAAGAAGAGTAAAGGAAAATAGAGAGATCGAGGAAACAGAGAGAGGGAGGGAGAGCTGGAGAGATAAAGAGGGAGAGAGAAAAGTGTGAGAATGTGTGAAATAATGAGAGAGAAGAGAGAGGGAGTGAGAGAGATAAAAGTTGGAGAGCGAGGGAGAAAGTGTGCGTGAGGGTAGGGGGAGAGAATGATTGAGTAAAGAGAGAGAATGTGTGTGTGAGGAAGCGAGAGTGAGAGAGAAACATAAGAGGAGTTAGAGAAGCGAGAGCAATAAAAGAGAAAGAAAGAAAATAATTGTGAGAAAGAGAGAGGAAGGGAGTGAAGAATGAAGTGAGAGAGAGAGAGATTTAGGGAGAAAATGAGAATTAGGGAAGATAGAGAAAGAGAGTGAGCAAGAGAGAGATGGAGCGATAATGAGAGAATGAAAGAGAGAATGAGAGAGAGATGGAGGGAGAGGAAGAGCCAGGAGGAGAGAGAGTGTGAGAGCGCAGAAGGAGGGAAGTGAGAGAAATTAAGAAAGAGAGTGGGGGATAGAGAAAGAGAAAGAGTGAGAAGAGTAAGATAGACGTTGATAGAGAATTAAGAGTGAGAGTGAGATAGCGATAGAAAGTGGAAGATAGAGTAGTGTGTTAAAGAGATAAAGAGAGGGAGTAAGAGTGAGTGTAAAGCTCGAGAGAGTGGGTGAAGAGAGAGTAAGAGAAATGGAGCAAGATAGAATGATAGATGGAGGAAGAGAGACATAGTTAGGAAGGGAGAGTGAGAGAGAGAATAGGATAGATAAAAAGAGAGAGAGTGCAAGAGTGAAAGAGAGAGAAAGTCAAGTGAGGGAGTAATAGTGAGAGTGAAATTGAAGAGAGTGAGTGAGCAAGGAAGGAAGAGAGAGACAAAGTCAGAGAAAGAATGGAGAGTGAGGAACAAGAGGGAAAAAGATAGAGAGCTAGACGAGAGAAGGTGAAAGTAATAAACATTGACGAGAGAAGAGGGGTGAGAGAGAGAAGAGAGAGAGAATGAGAGGAAGGGAGAGAGAGCTACAGTGATGGATATAGAAAGAAAAAAAGTGAGTAAAGAGAGCAAGGGAGAGCCAGAGAGAAACATAATGGAAAGTGAGAGGCATAGAATGAGAAAGAGGGAGATAGAGGGCAAATGTAATGGAGAGAGTGAAAAAAGAGAGCAAAGAGAGAGTGAGACAAATAAAGTACATGTGAGAAAAATAGATGAAAGAGAAAGGAGGAGGAATGGAGTCAAATAGGGAGGGAGGGAGCTTGAGAAGAGATGTAGTATAAAGTGAGAAACAATGAGAAAGCGATGAAAGTGCTAGATTGAAGAATAGATGAAAGGAATCAGAGAAACTGAGGAAGCAAGAGAGAATTAAGAGATAAAGGTCAAGAGATTGGGTGAGGAAGAGACAGGGAAAGATATATAAAGGAAGTTGGACAGAGTGAGAAGAATGGTAAGGTAAACATAGTGAGATATACTGATAGAGAACGAGAGAGGGAGGGTGGGATTGAAAGATGAAGGGGTAGAGAGGAAGTGATGTGTTAGAGAAGTTGAGAAATAATGTGAGATAGAAAAGGCAAGGAGTGAAAGAGAGAGCTGAGAGTGGGATTGAAAGAGAGAGTAAGGAGAGAGGAAGAGCGGGAAAGTGTGAGGGATGGAGTGAGAGAGAGCGTGAGAATAAAGAGAAACATAACAAGAGAGCCAAAACTGAAAAAGTAGATGTAATAGAGATTGTGAGAGACAACATGAGTGGCGAGTGAGGAAGAAATAGAGAGATGAGGGAGGCCATCAGAAAGATTGAAGAGGCAGAGGCAGCAAGAGAGGGAGAGTGTGAATGAGAAGTAGTAGAGTTGGAAGATAGAGCAAGGGAGAGTGAATGAGATGGGGAGGGAGAGGGAGAGCAAAAGAGTGGATGATAACGAGTGAGAGAGAGGAGTTGTATGGCGAGAGAAAGGGAGGGAAAGATGGAGAGAGGGAGAGAGAAAGAAGGGGAGAGGGATAAAAGAAAGCTTAAGTGAGAAAGGGAGGGAGTGGGGAGAGAGGAAAGAGAGTGAGAGGATGGATGAAGAGAAATAGTGTGAGAAGAGGGAGTAACAGTATAGAAAGTGAGAGAGAGAAAACAAAGAGTAAGAAAGAGTGAAGAAGGGAGTGAGCTAAGTTGAAGAGAGGGAGGGAGCGATAGAAGGAGTGAGAGAATGAGAAATAAATTGGGAAATAAGAGAGTGAGAGAACAAGGGAGATGGAGATAGAGAGGTAGAGTGAGGGGAGAGAGAGAGAGAGAGAAAGGGACAGAAAAAAGACGGAGAAATAGAGAGGAAGAGTGAGTGAAATTTAATAGAGAGAAGGATAGAGAATGAGAGAGTGAAGAGATATTGTTGGAAGTGCTAGGAAGTGAAAGGGGGTGAAAGAAAGAAATAGAGAAACCTAAAGTGTAAAGCATAAAAGGAGAAAATAGTGAGAGAGGGAGAGAGTGAGAAAGAAAGAGGTTGACGAAGGAAGTCAGAAGGATGGAAGAGAGTGGGAGTGAAAGAGGAAGAGAGAGCGAGAGAGAAGAGAGAGAGAGAGAGGGAGGGGTAGCGTGTGAGAATTAGTGGGAGAGAGAGGGGATGAATTGGTAGAGAGGGTGTGTGAGGAAGTGAGGGGGAGAGTGTGTGAGAGAAAAAGAAGAGTGAGAGGGAGGGAGGGAAGGAAGCAAGAGAGAGGGTGAGAGAGGGAGAGAAAGAATGAGTGGAGAGAGAGAGGTGGGAGAGCAATAGAAGAGAGAGTGTGTGAGAAAGAGTGAACATGGAGCGAGAAAGAGAGAGTAATTGAGGGAGTAACAGGGATAATGAAATTGAAGAGAGAGGAAGAGTGAGCAAGAAAGGAAGAGGGTGTGAGAGAGAAATAGATAGAAGAGAGAGTGGGGGAAGAGAGAGCGGAAGAGAAGGAAAGAGTGAGCAAGAGAGAGAGTTAGAGAGTAAGAAAGAGAGAGATAGAGAATAATAAAGAGAGAGATGGAGAGAGGAGTGAGTGAGATTGAAGAGTGAAAGACTGAGACAAAGAGAGATTATGAGAGACACATGGAGAGAGAAAAGTGATTTAGAAAACAATAATGCAAGAGAGGGTTGGTGAGAGGGACAGTGGGATGGAGAGCAAAAGATGACTGAGAGAGAGATCAAGAAAGACAGAGAGTGAGGGGGATACATTGGTAGAGGGAGAGAGAGAAGAGATAGATAGAGCTAAAGAGTGAGAGAGATAGTGAGCGAGGGAACATGATATATATATATATATATATATATATATATATATATATATATATATATATATATATATATATATATATATAGAGGGAGAGAGTGAGAGATAAGGGTGAGATAGAGGGACCGAGAGAGTTAAAGAGGGAAGGAGGAAGGGAAAGAGAAAGAGGAAAAAAGTGAGAAAAAATGAGAGAGAGAAGAGAGAGGGATTGCGAGAGAAAAAAGTTGGAGAGAGAGTGTGTGTGAGGGATAGGGACAAAGAACGGGAGATGACATTGTCACAGAAGAGAGATCAAGAGACAAAAAAGCAATAGAGCAAGAAAGAAAGAATAAAGAGTGAGAGAGAATATAGTGAGGGAGAAAGATATTTAAGAGTGAGGAATTGACATAGAGAGAGAAAATTAGATAGAAATAGAGAGAAGAGAGAGTGAGAGGGAGCTAGGAAGGGAGAGAGATCAAGTGAGGGAGCAAGAAATATCGAGAGGGAGAGAAGGAGAGAGTGTGTGAAAGAGAATGAAAAGGTGAGGGAGAGAGATAAAGGATGATGTGGCTAGAAGGTGGAAGGGACGAAAAGGGATAGAGATAGAGAGAGAAGAGTGAGATAGAGAGAGAAAGTTAGAGAGACAAAAATTATGAGAAATATTGAGAGTGGGAGATAGAGTAGGAGAGAGGGAGAGATAGAGCGTGAGAGAGCTAGAAGAGGGAGAGAGATGTGGAGAGATATAGAAGAGAGCGAGTGTTGACAGGGAAAGAAAGGAAGAGAGCAAGAGAAATTAAGGAAGAGAGATAAAAAGAAAAGAAGAATGAGAGAGGCTGAAGATATAGGGAGGGAGGTACAGGGAGGGAGAGAGAGAGTGAGCTAAAGATGGAGGGATGGAGAGAAAGGGGAGAGAGAGGGTGATAAAGTGTGTGGGTGTGAGAGAGAGGGAGATAGAAAGATAAAGTGAGTAAGAGAGATTGAGAAAGGAGCAAGAGAGATTGAGAGAGAATGGCGTAGTAAGAGAGGAAGATAAAGATAAAAGAAGAGCAAGAGGGAGGGGCAGAGAGAAGTAGTGGGAGAGAGGGGTAAGGGGAGAGAGGGGCAAGAGAGATAAAATAGAAAAAATAGCAAGAGGATTGAGATAAATGAGAAAGAAAAAGAAGAGGGAGAGTTAAACAAAGTGACAGTGAGGGAGAGATAGAAAGAGAGAGGAAATGCAAGAGTAAATGGGAAGATGGAGAGGGAAATAAAGTGGTAGAAAGAATGAGAAAGAGGCAGACGAAGACAAAAGATAATAAAAGGAAGAGAGAGAAGAGATTAATTGTATAAGAGAACTTGATAGAGGAAAAAGGAGGAGAAAAGGAGAGAGGGAGAAGGAGATAGAAATAGAGAAGAACAAGAGAGGGTGGGGACAGGGAGATTGAGAAGAGTGAGAAGGAGAGAGTGGGAGAGAGAGGATAGACAACTAGAGAGGGACAGTGAGCTAGAATGAGTAATAGAGGGAGTGAGAGAGGGAGAGGGAGAGAAAGGGAGATAAAGTTTGTGAGAGATGTAGGGAGATGGAGGGAGAGTGAGGGAGTATAAGCAAAAGAGAAGGTGGGGGAGAAGGAGTGGGTGGGAGAGTGAGGGAACTGAAATAAAGAAGAGAGTGGCAGAGAGATAGGGAGCGAGAGGAAGTGTGTGGGAGTGGAAGAGAGTGAGAGGGAGTGATTGAGTGAGGGAGAGAAAGATAAAGATTTATGAGTGGGGGGAAGAACAAGAGAAATATGAGATAGAGGGAGCAAGAGAGATAAATACGAAGTGGGAGATAAGGATGGAGAGGAAGGGAGGGAGAGAAAGGGAAGGAGGGAGAGATGGAAGAAAGAGTGGATATAATGAGAGAGAGAGAATAAGAGGAAAGAGAGAAAAGAGAGCAACAATGAAGAGTGTGAAAGAGAGTATAAGATAGAAAAAGGGGATTGAGAGTGAGAAAAGAGTGAGGAGGAGAGAGGACAAAAGAGAAGAGGATAGAGAGTGGAGAGAGAAAGATAGAGCAAAGGAAAGAGAGGAGAGATTGAGAGAGAAAGATTATAAGAGAGAGTTAGATAGAGAGAAAGAAATGGAGCTAAAGAGGTTGAGAGGGAGAGAGATTAAGAGAGAATAAGAGTGTTTGAGTGTGTGAGATAGAGAGAAGAGTGAGATACATAAGGGAAACTAGATAGCACACGAATTTTTGAGTGAGAATGATAGAGGAAGAGAGTAAGATCAATAAAGAAAACAATCTAGAGAAAAATTGGAAAACAGAGTGAGAGAGAAGGATAACAGAGAAAACATGATATTAGGCAAGTGAGAAGGAAGAGAGAGTGAGCGAATGAGAGAGGAAGAGAAGATAGATAAGAGTGAGATTATGAATAAAGAAGAGAGCGGAAATAAAGAAGAGAGCGACAAAGAGATAGGGAGAAGTGTGTGGGAGTGGGCAAGAGTGAGAGAGAGTGATTAAGTGAGGGGGAGAAAGATAAAGATTTATGAGTGGGGGGAAGAACAAGAGAAATATGAGATTGAGGGAGCAAGAGAGAGGAATACAAAGAGGCAGATAAGGATGGAGAGGATGGGCGGGAAAGGAAGGGAAGGAGGGAGAGATGGAAGAAAGAGATAGGGAGGGATGGAAGAAAGAGTGGATATAATGAGAGAGTAAGAGGAAAGAGAGAAAAGAGAGCAACAATGGAGAGTGTGAAAGAGAGTATAAGATAGAAAAAGAGGATTGAGAGTGAGAAAAAGAGTGAGGAGGAGAGAGGACAATAGAGAAGAGGATAGAGAGTGGAGATAGACAGATAGAGCAAAGGAAAGAGAGGGGAGATTGAGAGAGCAAGATTATAAGAGAGAGTTAGATAGAGAGAAAAAAATGGAGCTAAAGAGGTTGAGAGGGAGAGAGATTAAGAAAGAATGAGAGTGTTTGAGTGTGTGAGATAGAGAGAGAAGAGTGAGCTACATAAGGGAATCTAGATAGCGCACAAATTTGTCAGTGAGAATGATAGAGGGAGAGAGTAAGAGCGATAAAGAGAACAGTCTAGAGAAAAATTGGAAAACAGAGTGAGAGAGAAGGATAACAGAGAAAACATGATATTAGGAGGGTGAGAAGGGAGAGAGAGTGTGAGCGAGTGTGAGAGGAAGAGAAGATAGATAAGAGTGAGAATATGAAAGAGAGATTGAGGGAGGGATCAAGAGAGATATATAGATAGAGAGGGAGAGAGTGAGAACAAGAGTTAGAAAAAGAGAGTGAGTGATAGAGGAGATAGAGAGAGGGAGGGAGATAGGGAGAGAGAAAGAGAGGGAGAAGTGTGAGAGAATGAGAGAAATAATGAGAGAGAAGAGAGATGGATTGAGAGGGATAAAAGTTAGAGAGAGGGAGAGTGTGTGTGAGGGATAGGGGAGAGAAAGACTGAGGAAAGAAAGATATTATGTGTGTGTGAGAGGAAGATAAAACATGTGAGAAAGAGTTATAGAAAATATGTGCAATAAAAGAGAAAGAAAAAGAGAACGAACAATGAGCGAGAGAGGAAGGGAGCGAAGAAGGAAGTGAGACTGAGAGAAATAGGGAGAGAAGGAGAATGAGGGAAGATAGAGAAAGCGAGAGTGAACGTAAGAGAGGGAGCATAAGAGAATGAGAGAGAGAATGATGGAGAGAGAGGAAGTGTTGGGATGGGAAAGTGGAGTTTAGAGAGAAAAAAGAGTGTGAACAAGATAGCGATAGATAATAGAGAGTGTGAAAGAGATAAAGAGATGAAGCAGAAGTAGTGAAACTGAAAAGAGAGTGTGGGTGAAGAGAGAGTAAGAGAAAATGAGCAAGAGTGAGAATGATAGATGGAGCAAGAGAGAGATTTAGGGAGGGAAATTGAGAGAGAGAAAAGAAGAGAGAAAGGGAGTAATAGTGAGAGTGAAGTTGTAAAGAGTGAGGGAGCGAGTTAGGGAGGAGAGATAAAATTAGAGAGAAATAGAGAAAGAATGGAGAGCAGAAAGAGAGGGAAAGAGAGAGGGACCTAAAGAAAGAAAAAGAGGGAGGGAAGGAGAGAAAGTAATAAACAATAAAAGAAAAGTGAGGGTGAGAAAGAGAATGAGAGGAAGTTGGAGAGAGTTCGAGTGATGGATATAAGAAGAACAAGAGTGAGTAAAGAAAGAAAAAATAGTATGAGAGAGCTAGAAAGCAAGTGAGAGAAACGTAATAGAAAGTGAGAAACTTAGTGGAAAGGGAGAGAGTGAGAATGAGATTGATAGAGGAAATAGTAAGAGAGGGGTTAGAAAGAGAGAGATAGAAGGAGAGAAGGACAGAGAGTGGAGAGAGAGAGAGGGACTAGTTGGTGAGAGAGAACAAGAAAGATTTACAAGAGAGAGAGAGATAGGAAGCGAGAGAGGAAAAGAGCTCAAAAGATTGTGAGCAAAATTAAGATATGGAGGGAGAGTAAGAGGAGTGAGAATGAGAGAAAAATAGAGGGAGATGGAGAGGGAGAGAGGGAGAGAGATTAAGATAGACAGACTGAGACAGAGGGTAGTAGAGGGAGAGAATTAGAAAGAAATGATGAAAAATAGAGCGAGAGAAAGGGAGAGGGAGAGAGAGAGAGAAATAGTGAAAAGTGAAAGTGAGAGAGAGCAAGAAAGAGGGAATGAGAGTGAGGATAAAGAAAACGAGAGGGAGGGAGAGGGAGTGAATGAGTTAGTGCATTAGGAGATAGAGAGAGGAGTTAGATAGGGAGAGAGGGAGAAAGAAAGGGAAGGAGGGATTGAAATAGGGAGCGATCGAGAAATTTATGAGATATAATAAGAAATAATGAGATGGATATGATGAGATTGAGTAAGATTTGAGAGCAATAGAGAGAGTTTGTGTAAGGGACGGAGAGAGGCAGAGAATGAGAGATAGAGGGAGAGAAAGAGTAAAGAGTTAGAACAGTGAGAGATAGAGGAAAGAGAAAGAGAGTGAGACTGAGAGGGGGCAAAAGAAGGAAAACAAATAATAAAGGAGATTATATAGAGGTGTGAGAGAGAGTAAGAGTAGGAGTGAAGATATGGATTGAAAAGTGAGTGGAAGAGAGGTAGGGTAAGTCAAAAATAGAGAGAGCGAGAGAGACTCAGGGAAGATAGAGCAAAAGAAAATGAATGAGAAATTGAAAGAGGAAGATATAGAGGGAGATATGGAGAGAGAGATGGAGGGAGGGAGATAGAGAGACTGAATTAATGAAAGAGGGATATGGGGAGGTAGGAAGAGAGTGAGAGATGGTTATAGAGAAAGAGTGAGTAAAGTGAAAAGAGAGATATGAAATAGAGTAAGAGAAAGTGTGTGAGATAGAAATATAAAGAGCAATGGATGGAAAAAAATTGATAAATCATAAATTAAGAAATGAGTGATAGAGGAAGAGAGTGAGATAGATGAAGGGAGTGAGAGGGATTGAAGAGAGCAGGAGTGAGTGAGGAGGAGTGAGTGAGAGAGAAGAGGGAGTGAAGGAAGAATTGAGAGAGAGAGTGGGTATGAATTGGAAGAGAGTGAGAGGGAGAGAGGGGGAGAGTGTGTGGCAGAGAGAAAAAGAGAGCTAGAGAAGAAGAGAGTGGAGGGAGGGAAGCAAGCAAAGAGCGGGGCATAGAGGGAGAGAAAGATAAAGAGGAGAGAGAGCAATAGATGAGTAAGTGATAGTGAGTGAACATGGAGCGTGAAACAGATAGGGAATGAGGGAGTAAGACTGTGAGTGAAACTGACGCGAGAGGAAGAGGTAACAATAATGGGAGAGAGTGAGAGAGAAATAGAGAGAAGAGAGAGTGAGGGAAGAAAGAGGGGGAGAGCGAGAGAGAGCAAGAGAAGGGGAGATACGAAGAGCAAGAGAAAGAATGGGATGAAGGGAGTGAAAGATGGAAGGAGAGCTAGAGAGAGGCATTAAGGGATAAAAGGAGCGTCAAAAGAGAGAGATAGAAGAGAAAGTGTGAGTGATAAAAAAGGTGGAATAGAGAGTGAGAGAGAAAGAGATGAGATTAAGTGAGAGTGAGGGATACAGGGAGTGTTAAAAGAGCGAGATAGAAGAGAGAGCGTGAGACAGATAAAAAAGGTAGAATAGTGAGTGAGAGAGAAAGATGGAGAGAATGAGTGAGAAAGAGAGATAGGAGGTAGTGAGAGGGTTTAAAGAGAGTGCATGAAAGAGAAAAGAAGAGAGAGTGAAAGAGAGGAGAGTGAGAAGAGAGACTGAGGGAAGATCGAGCAAGAATGAGTGAGGGTTAAAAAGTGAGAGAGAACATAAGAATGTTGAGAGTGAGGGGGAGACAGAGAAGGATAAAGTGAGGTTGAGGGAGGGAGGGAGGGAGAGAAGAAAGAGAATGTGAGAGGGAGGGATGGAAGCAAGAGAGAGGAGAGAGTAGGGGATAAAGTGAGAGAAATGTAAGAGAGAAGGGACAAGTGAGAGCAACAAAACAGTGTAAAAGTATATGATAGAAAAAGAGAATAGAGTGTGAGAAAGAGAGAGAGACTGAGAGAAAATAATAAAGAATGGGATATAGAGAAGAGAGAAAAATGGAGCGAGGGAGGGAGAGGAGCGAGTGAGAGAAAATGAACCAAAAAGGTAAAAGATTGTAGATATAGAGTGGGAAATGGAGCTAGAGTGAGGGGAGAGAGATTAAGGGAGAGTGAGAGTGTATGAGTGTGTGAGATTGAGAGAGAAGAGTGAGCTACATTAGCGTGAGAAAGATAGAGGGAGAGAGTGAGCCCGATAAAGAGATAAAGTGTGAGAGAGTGAAAGAGATCTAAAGAGAAAGAGGAAAAGAGAGTGAGAGAGAGAGAATATGATATAATAGAGGAAAAGAGAGAGAGGGACAGGAAAGAAAAAAGATATTAACAAGGTTGGAAGGGACTGAGAGTGTGAGGGAATGAGGGAGGGAGAGAAGAGAGAGATAAAGAGCGAGAGAATGAAAAAGAGAGCAAGGGATGGAGCAACATAGATAAATAGATAAAGAGGGATGGAGTGAGAACAAAAGTATGGAAGATATAGTGGGAGATAAGGGACATAGAGGTAGGGAGGGAGAGAGGGAAGTGTGAGAGAATATGAGAAATAGTGAGAGAGAGAAGAGAGAAGGATTGAGAGAAAAAAGTTGGAGAGAGACAGATAGTGTGCAAAGGAAAGGAGAGAGAAAGATTGAGTAAATGGAGAAGAGAGAGTGACAAACGAGAGAGAAAGAGAGCGAGAAAGAATGATAGAATATAGAGTGAGAGAGAGAGAGTTGGAGACTAAGAAAGAGAGAGATAGAGAGGGAGTAAGAGAAATTGAAGATTGAAAAATTGAGACAGAGACAGAGAGATTGTGTGAGACAACTAGAGAGAGTAAAGGGATTGAAAAAAAGCAGAACAAGGGAGGGTTAGTGTGAGGGACAAAGGGAAGGAGAGCAAGAGAACGAGTGAGAAAAGATTTAAAGAGAGAGATGTAGAGAGACAAGTGAGTGAGGGAGATGCAGCCATAGAAGGAGAGCATAGGAGAGAGAGTGAGAGAGTGTGTGAAACAGAGAGGGAGAGAGAGAGAGAAGAGGGAGTCATAAAGAAAAAAGGAGAAAAGTGAGAAAGGGAACAAGATAGTGGGGGATATATGGAGAGAAAGGTTGTAAGGAATGAGATAGAAGAGAGAGAAATAAAAGCATGATTAGGAGAGGGGAAAAAATTAAAGAATGAGAAAGAGAGAGGGACAAATTAAGAGTGAGAGTGATGTAGAGATGAAGGGAGGGACTGAGAGAGAAAGTGCGAGAAAGGGAGAAAGCAGAAGAGAGAGAGAGAGAGTGTGTGTGTGAGTGAGAGTAACATAAAAGAGAATAATAGTAGAGACAGTAAGAAAGATAGAGAATAAACAGTAAAAAATAGAGAGGGTAGGGAGTGAGAGAGATTGAAGAGACAGGGGAGGAGATTGGAAGAGAGAGGGAGAGAAGACAGAATGAAAAGAGCGCGTAAAGGAAGACAGAGCAAGAGAGAGTGAGCTAGATGAAAATAGGGAGAGATAATAAGTGGGATGAGAGATGGAGAGAGGGAGAGAAAGAGTGAGCAAGTGAGAGAGGGAGATGGAGGGGATGAGTGGGAAAGAGAGGGAGGAAGGGATGGAGGGAGAGTGAGTGGGGGACAGAAGAGGAGAAAGAATGAGAAGAGCGAGGACTGGGTAGCAATAGAAGAGATAGTAATAGAGAGCAGGAGAGAGTGGGAAGAGAGAGGGATTAAGAGTGAGTGAAATTTAGGAGAAAGAGAGGGGAAAAAAAGAGAGATAACAATAGAAAAATTAAGAGAGAAAAGAGGTATGGGAAGAGAGAACAAGAGGAATAGGACGAGCAAGTGAGAAAGAGAAGAGGGAGATAATAAGGAGAGTGAGAGAGTGTGTTAGAGAGTGGGAGTGAAACAAATAGGGAGAGTGAGAGAGATATTATGAGAGAAGGAGAGAGTATATAGAGAGAGATTGTAAGATAGAGCTAGACAGAAATAAAGATGGGGAGTGAGTGTGTGTAAGAGAGAGAGAAGCAAGAGAAAGAGGACAGAGGGACGAATATAACAAGTAGGAAATGGAGAGCAACGGAAGAGAATGTAAGATAGGGCAATAAAGAGAGCTAAAAGTGAGAGAAGGTATGAGGTTGAAAGAAAGGGAAGGAGCGGTGGGAGGTTCTGATGGAGACAACAAGGGGATGCAAAGAGAAAGAAGAGAGTGAGAGGAAGAGAGCAACATAGTAGAGACCTAAAGAAAGAATGAAAGAGAGAGCAAGTGAGAGAGAGAGAGAGAGAGCAAGAATAATAAAGAGAAAGGTAGGGGTTATAGTTAAAATGATACATGAAGAAAAAGAGAATAAGAGAATGAGAGAGAGCGATAGATAAATAACAAAGAAGAAGAGTGGGAGGGAGGTAGGAGGAGGGACACTAAAATGAGAGAAATAAATAGACAGAAAAATAGTTGAGGGGAGGGAGGGACTGTGAGAAAGTAGTTGACGAATAATGAGAAGGTGATCGGGGGAGTAAGAGAGAGAAATGAGAGAGCGCTTAGAAAGAGAGGAAAGGAAGGAGAGCGAGAGAGAGGGTGAGGAATGGAGGGAGTGAAAGAGTAAGTAAAGAGAGGAAAGAGAGAGTGATTGAAGTTATAGCAAGAGATAGAGAAAGAGAGCAAGAGAGAGCAAGCAAGCGATAAAGAGAGATGAAATAGAGGGCGAGAGAGAGTGAAAGAGACCAAGAGAGGGAGTGAAGAAAGGGTATGCAGAGTGAGCGGGAGGGATGGAGAGAGGGTGAGACAAAATATAGAGAGAAAGGAGACACAAGGTAGATAGAGTAAAATGGACGTAGCAGGAAGGCCAGAGGTAGAGAGAGATAGAGGCAATATGGATGTAGCGGGAGGGCTAGAGGGTGATTAAGAGAGAGATTGAATTAATGAAAGAAGGAGAGAGGAAGGGAGGAAGAGAGTGAGAGATGGGTAGGGAGAAGAGTGAGTAAAGTTGTAAGAGGGAGTGATAAAAGAGAGCAAGGGTGTTTGTGTGTGAGAGAGAAAGAGAGAGAAATAGAGAAAGAAAAGGGATAAAGAATAAAGGGAGAGATAGAGGGAGTGAGAGAGGTTGAAGAGGGAGGGAGTGAGAGAGGAAGATAGGGTGAAAGAGAAGAGAGAGTGATGAAAGATCTAAAAAGAAAGTGAGAGAGGGGGGATGAATTGAGAGAGGGGGGATGAAAGATATAAAAAGAAAGGGAGAGAGGGGGAGATAATGATATTTAGTGGGAGAGAGAGGGGGGATGAATTGGTAGGAAAAGAGAAGAGAGTGAGATAGTGAGAGGGAGGGAGTGTGATAGACAAAGGGAGAGCAAGTGAGAGATTTGGAGGGAAAAAAATAGCGAGAGTGATAGAAGAGAGACACAGAAGAGAGAGACAGAGTAAGAGACAGAGAGGAGAAAGAGAAATAGCAAGAAGGCAAGCTAGGACAATTGAGAGAGAGGGAGAAAGGAAGCTAAGGAGTGTGAGAGGGAGCTAAAGATAGAGAGAGAGTGGAATAAAGAAGGGAGAGGGAAAATGAAAAAAAGTGTGTATCTGTGAAAGAGGGAGAGACAAAAGGGAGTGAAATAAGGTAAACTTTGAGAGAGCATAAAAGCGGGAGTGAGCAATATAGAGGGAGGAAGATAGTGATAAATAAAAGAGCGATAAAGAGAGATTGAGAGAGAGATCTTGAGCGAGAAAGAGAAAAGAGAGAGTGAGAGACAGAAGAAGATATAATACGGGGAAGGAGAGAGAAAGGCAGAGATTAGGTGGGAGGGGCAGAAAGCAACAGACAGAGAGAGAAGAGAGTAAGTGGAGAGAGTGAGAAAGAGAGCGAGGAACAGAGTGGATGCAAGAGAGAAAATGAGCGAGAAAATAAGAGTGAGAATGAGGAGAGAGAGGGAGTGAGAGAGGGAGAGAAATAGATAGAGAGAGTGAGAGAGAGCATGGGAATAGAGAAAGATGTATGAGAAATTGTTAGAGAGGGAGAGAGAGAAAGAGAGAGTCAAAGGGAGAGGGAGTGAGAAGATCGAGCAAGAGTAAGTGAATGATTTAAGTTAGAATGATAGAGGGAGAGAGTGAGAGCGATAAAAAGCATAAGAGTGAGAGAGTGAAAGAGATCTAGAGAGAAAGAGGAAACGAGAGTGAGGAAGAGAACAAGATATAAAAAAGAGAAAGAGAGAGTGACAAGAGATAAAATAAAGATATTAGGGGGGCGGGAAGGGAGTGGGAGTGGAAGTGTGAGTGAGGGAGGGAGGAACAGAAGAGAGAGATTGAGAGTGAGAGAATGAAGGAGACAATGATGGAGGAGCAAGAGAGATATATTGATGGAGAGGGAGAGAGTGAGACCAAGAGTAAGGAAAAGAGAGTGAGAGATAAAGGAGGTGGAGAGAGGGAGAGAGAGAGAAAGAGAGGGAAGTGTTAGTGAATGTGAGAAACAATAAGAGAGATGAGACATAGACTGAGAGAGATAAAAGTTGTAGCGCTAGAGAGAGAGTACGTGTTAAGATAGGGGTACAGAAAGATTAAGCAAATCAAGAGATTATGTGTGTCTGTGAGAAGAAGAGAGAGTGAGAGATAAACATTATATAAAGAGTTAGAGAATTGTGAGAAATAAAAGAGAAATAGAGATAAAAATAGTGAGAAAGAGAGAGGAAGAGAGAGAAATAGGAAGAGAGTATGACAGAGATATAGGCAGTGTGAAAGAGATAGAGAGAGGGAGTAGGAGTGAGAGTGAAGCTGAAGATAGAGTGGGTCAAAAAGAGGGTAAGAGAAAAGGAGCAAGATAAAGAATAATAGATGGAGCAAGAGAGAGAGAGAGAAAGGGAGAGAGAGTGCAAGAGAGAGAGAGAGAAGCGAGTGAGGGAGTAATTTACTGTGAAACTAAAGTGTAGGTGAGCGAGGAAGGGAGAGAGTGACAAAGCAAGAGAGAAATAGAGAAAGAATAGTGAATGAGGAAAGTGAGGTCAAGAGAGAGAGCTAGAGAAAGAAAAAGGGAGAAACATAAGGTGGGAGGGAGGGAGGGAGGGAAGGAGAGAATGTAAAAGTAATAAAAGGGAAGAGGGGCGAGAGAGAGAGAGAAGGGAGAGAGAATGAGAGGAAGGGAGTGAGACTTAGAGTGATAGATATAGAGAGATAAAGAGTGATTGAAGAGAGAAAAGGGAGTGAGAGAGAGCTGGAGAGCGAGAGAATGAAACATAAAAAAGAGTGAGATGTAGTGAGAAAGGGTGAGGCAAAAAAGAGAGATAGAGGGCAATAGTGAGACAAAGGGTAAGAAAGGGAGAGATAGAGGGCGAGAGTGACAAAGATTGAAGAGAGAGGGAGTGAGAGAGGAAGAGTGATAATGAAGGATTTAAGAGAAATATATAGGAAGCAAGAGAGGAAAAGAAAACAAAAGATTGTGACTTATATTGAGATGGGAGTGCGATCAAGAGAACGAGTGAGAAGGAAAGAATGAGAGAGGATGTGAGATTAAGATAGAGAGATTGAGATGGAGAGAGTGGGAGGGAGGGAAGTGAGAGAGAGAGAGAGAATGAGAGGGAAAGAATGAGAGACAAAGGTAGAATGAGAGAGGAAGTGTGAGAGAGATTAGAGAAATGAGAAAGTGAGAGAAGAGAGAACTAGATAGAGGGAATGAGAGAGAGCGATAGAGAAAACGAGGGGGAGGGAGAGAGAGTGAGTAGTAAGATTGGAAGAGAGTGAGAAAGAAAGGGAAGTGGGATTGAAAGAGGAAGGGATCAAGGAAAAAAGAAGGATCTATGAGAGAAAATAAGAAATAATGAGATGGTTATGAAGGGAGAGTGTGAGATGTGAGATTTACTGAGAGAGAGTGTGTGAGGGAGGGAGAGTGAGAGAGAGATAGAGGGAGTGAAAAAGTGAGTAAAGAGAGACAAAGGGATGGCAAAAGAGAGCAAAAAAATAAAGAGAGATAAAATAGAAAGTTAGAGAGAGCAAGAGAAGGAGTTAAGATACGGATTGAAGAGTGAGTAGAGGGAAAGGAGGAGAGAGGTTAAGATGTAAATATAGAGACAAGAGGGCGGTAGAAATTGAGAGAGAGTGAGGGAAAAAATAGTGAGAGATGGTTGGAGAGAAAGAGTGAGTAAAGTGATAAGAGAGTGATAAAAGAGAGCAAGAGAGTGTGTTTGAGAGGGACAGAGAGAGAGAAATAGAAAAAGAAAAGTGATAAAGCGTAAATAGAAAAAAGAGCTAGAGGGAGAGAGTGGGAAAGAGAAAGATAGAGGAAGAGAGTGATAGAGATTGAAGAGAGTGGAAGTGAAAGAGGAAGAGAAAGAGAGAGAGAAGAGAGTGTGATGGAAGATATAGAGAGAAAATGAGAGAGAGGAGAGGTGAATTAGAAGAGAGTGACAAGGAGAAAGTGTGAGTGAGAGAAAATGAGGGAGAGAGTGGGAAGGAAAGAAGCAAGAGAGAGGGAGAGAAACTGAAGAGAGAGGAAGAGAGAGCACAAAAGAGAGTGTGTGTGAGAAAAATAGAGTGAGGGAAGAGAGAGTGAGTGAGTAGGGAAATGTGAAAGTGAGAGAAGAGGGAGAAACAGAGAGGGAATGAGTGGGTGAAGGAGATAATTAGAGGGTGGGACAAAGAGTGAATGAGTGACTGCAAGAGAGAGAGGGGGAGGTGCGAGATAGAGAAAGAGTGAGAAAGAGAGGGAAGGAGCGATTGAAAGATAGGGATCGAGGAGGAAAGGGAGTTGTGTGGGAGAAAATAATAAAAAATGACATAGATATAACGGGAGAGAGAAAGATGTGAGCAATTAAGAGTGTGTGAGGGAGGGAGAGTGTGTGAGACAGTGAGAAATAGAGCGATAAGAAGAGTAAGTAAAGAGAGAAGAGAGAAGGATAGAATAAAGAGCAAGAGAGACAGAGAGGGGGCAAAAGAGAGCGAAGAAACAATTAAAAGAGATGAAATAGAGAGTGAGAGAGTGAGAAATAGAGGGAGTGATGATAGGGATTAAATAATGAGCTGGAGGGAGGGAGGGAGGGGAGGATAAGGTAGAAATAGAGACAGAGATCAGGCCCAAGGAAGATAGAACAAAAGATAGTGAGTGATAGGTAGAGAGAGAGACAAAAAGAGAGTGGATTAAGAGAGGGAGATAAAGAATAAAGACTAAGAGAGTCAAGAAGTTACAGAAAAGGTTATATGATAAAAGTGGGATAGTGTGAGAAGAGTAAGGTAAAGAGATGGAGAGAGAAGGAGAGTGGGAGGGAGGGAGTAAGTGCGGGAGAAGGAGAGAGGGAGAGATGTGTGAGAGAATGTGAGAAATAATGAGAGGGAGAAGAGGAAAAGAGAGATAAAAATAAAGAGAGAGATGATAAAGGGATTGAAGAGAGAGAAGTAGGGAGAGAGGGAGAGTGAGTAAGTGAGGGATAGAGTAAGAGAAAGAAAAAGAATAAAGGGCAACATAACAAAATACAAAACGCTGAGAAAAAGAGATATAATAGTGTGTGAAAGAGAGCACGTGCGGTAAACATAAAGAAATAGAGAGGAGGAAGGCCGTCAGACAAATAAAGAGAGAGAGAAAATAAGAGAGGAAGAGAGCGTGTGAGAGAGAAATAGAGAGTGCTGAAAGATGGAACAAGAGAGAGTGAGCGAGAAGGGGAGAGAGAGAGAGAGAAGTACAATAGGGAGAGAGTGAGAAAGAGAGGGAAGTGGAGATTGAAAGAGAGAGAGGGATGGAGGAGGAAAGAGAGATCTATGAGAGAAAAAAAGAAATAATGAGATGGATAGAGAGGAGAGAGCAGGATGTGAGAGAAACTGAGAGATTGAGAGTGTGAGAGAGGGAGAGTGAGAAATAGAGTGAGAAATAGAGTGAGAGATAGAGGGAGAGAAAGAGTGAGTAAAGAGAGAGAAAATAGGTGATAGAAGAAAGAGCAAGAGAGAGAAGGGGCGAAGGAGAGCAAGAAAACAATAATGATATATGAAATTAAGAGAAAGAGAGAGAGAGAGAGAGAGAGAGAGAGAGAGAGAGAGAGAAAGAGAGGGAGTGAAGATAGAGAATGAAGAGCGAGCGGGAGACAGAAGAGAGAGATTGATACCAAAATATAGAACAAAGAGAGACTCTGGGAAGATAGAGTAAAAGATAGTGAGTGAGAGCTAGAGAGAGGGAGATATAAAAAGCATATGGTGATTGTTGGAGGGTGAGAAGACAATTGAGGATGGGAGACTGGATTAATGGAAGACGGAAAGAGGGAGGGAGGGAGGAAGATAGTGAAGATGGTTTGAGAGAAAGAGCCAGTACAGTCATAAGAGGAAGTGATAAAAGGGAGGAAGAGTGTGAATGTGCGCCAGAAAGGGAGTGAGACAGAGAAATAGCGAAGGAAAATGTGATAAAAGCATAAATAGAGAAAAAACTAAGAGAGGAAGAGATTGAGAAAGAGAGTGATAGAGGATGGAGTGAGTGAGATTGAAGAGAATGGGAGTGAGAGAGGAAGAGGGTGTGAGAGAAGAGAGAGTGATGGAAGATATAGAGAGGAATTGAGAGTGAGGGAGAGGGGGTAGAAAATGAGATTTAGTGGGAGAGAGAGTGGGGATGAATTGGAAGAGTGAGAGGGAGAGAAGGAGAGTGTGTGCAAGAAAGGAAGAGTGAAAGAGGGAGAGAGAGGCAAGGAGGGAAGGATATACAAGAGAGAGGGGGACAGGGGAAGAAAGATTGAGAGGATAGATAGGAGAGGGAGCAGTAAAAGAGAGACTTAGTGATAGAGATTGAACATGGAGCGAGAAAGAGGTAAGGAGGGAGTAAGAGTCGAGTGAAACCAAAGAGAGAGGAAGAGGGAGCGAGAAAGGGAGAGTGTAAGTGATAGAGAGTAAACTCGAAAGAGAGGAGAGTGGGAAATTGAAGAGAGAGTAAGTGAGAGATAGTGAACATGGAGGGAAAGAGAGAGGTTGATAGGGAAGAGAGATTGAGAGATAGATAGGAGATGGAGCGAGTAAAGAGAGACTTAGTGATAGAAATTGAACATGGAGCGAGAAGAGGTAAGGAGGGAGTAAGAGTCAGAGTGAAACCAAAGAGAGAGGAAGAGGAAGCAAGAAAGGGAGAGTGTAAGTGAGAGAGAGTAAAACTGAAAGAGAGGAGAGCGAGAAATTTAAGAGAGAGTAAGTGAGAGATAGTGAACATGGAGTGAGCAAGAGAGAGGGGGTGGGGGAGTAAGAGTGAGAGTGAGATTTAAGAGAGAGGAAGAGGGAGTGAGAAAAGGGAGAGAGTGTTTAGAGAATGAGATTTTTTGGGAGAGAGAGTGCTAGATGAGCAGAAGAGTGCGAGAGAGGGATAGAGAGTGTGTCTGAGAGAGAGAGAGAGAATGAGAGAGGGAGAGAGATGGAGGGAAAGAAGGAAGAAATTGACAGGTTAGACGAAGAGAGATTGAGTGGAGAAAGGGAAGCAAGAGGCGCAAAAGTGAGAGTGTGTGAAAGAGTGATCATAGAGCTACAAATAGAGATGGAGTGTGAGTGAGAGTGAAATTGAAGGGAGAGAAAGAGGGATCAAGAAAGAGAGAGTGTGTGAGAGACAAATAGTGAGAAGAGAGTGTGAAGGAAAAGAGAGTGTGAGAAAGGGTGAGAGCGAGAGAGGGAAAGAGCGGGCATGAAGGAAGGAGATAAGGAGAGCTGGAGAGAGAGGGGGATTAAGGAGCGAAAGAGGGAGGGAGAATGAGAGAGTTGTATTGAGGGATAATGGGAGGGTCGAAAGTGCGAGACAGAGGAGATAATGAGAGAGATAAAGAGTGGTGGAATAGAGAGTGAGAGAGAGAGATGAAGGTAGTGAGGGAGAAAGAGAGATAGGAGAAAGTGAAAGGGTTTAAAGAGAGTGGGATAGAGAAAGTGAGAGAGAGTGAAAGGGGAAAAAGTGAGAAGTGAGGCTGTGCGAAGATCGAGTAAAATGAGTGAGGGGTAATGATAGCGCAAGAGAAGGAGAATTGTAAGAGATAGAGGGGGAGCAATAGAGAGGGAGACAGAGCGAGATAGGGAGGGTGAGGGAGAGAGGGAGGTAGAGAGAGAAGAGAGGGAAAGAGAGAGGGAGGGATGAAGTAAAAGAGAGGAGAGAGAAAATGGAGGAGTGAATGAGAGAAAGCGTAAGAGGAAAGAGAGATAAGAGAGCAACAAATAAGAGTATAAAAGAGAGTATAAATTAAAAAAAAAGAGTAGAGAACAAGAAAGAGAGAGAGGGAGAGAAAATAATAAAGAAGAGGATAAAGAGAAAAAAGAAAAAGTTGGAGAGAGGGAAATAGAGGAGAGAGTGAGCGAGAAAGCTCAAGAGAGTAAGTGAGAGAGAGATAGATAGTAAGAAATGTAGGTAAAGAGGGTGAGAGCGAGAAAAATTGAGAGAGAGTGAGAGAGTGTATGAGATAGACAGAGAAGAGTGACTCGCATAAGGGAGACCAAGATAGGGCAAGAATGATGGAGTGAGAATGATAGAGGGAGAGAGTGAGAGAGGAAAATAGATCTAGAGAGATGAATGAGATGAGAGTGAGGGAGAGAAAATGATATAAGAAAGGGAAAGAGCGAGGGACAAGAGAGAAAAAAAAACTATTAGGAGATTGGGAAGAAAGAGAAAGTGTGGTCAGGAAGGGAACAAAAGGAGAGAGATATATAGTTAGAGAATGAGAGAGTGAGAACAAGAGGAAGGAAAAGTGACCGAGAGATAGAGGAGGAAGTTTTGGGGAGGGAGAGGGAGACAGAAGTGTGAGAGATTATGAGAAGCAACGAGAGAGAGGGATCGGGAGAGATAAAAGTTTGAGCACAAGAGAGATATGTAGATAGTGGAAGATAGGTGAGAACAAGAGAAAGGTAAAGAGAGTGAGAGATAGAGGAGGCAGAGAGAGGAAGGGAAAGAGGGAGACGAAGTGTGAGAGAACTTGTGAAGCAATGAGAGAGAAGAGAGAGGAATTCAGAGAGATAAAAGTTGGAGCACACGAGAGAGAGTACATGTGAGGGATAGTGGGACAGAAAGATTGAGCAAAGAGAGATATTGTGTGTGAATGTTTGTGAGGTAGGTAGAGTGAGAGAGAAACATTGGACAAAGAGTTAGAGAAGTGTGAACAAAAAAAAAAGAGAAAGAAAGAGAACAAATATTGAGAAAGAGAGAGGAAGTGAGGGAAGGAGGAAGAGAGTATGAGAAAGATATAAGGAGAGAAGGAAGGCGAGGGAAGGTATAGAAAGAGGGAGTGAGGGAGGAATAGTTAGAGAATGAGAGAGAGAATGAGAGAGATGGAGAGTGAGGGAGGATAAGATGGAAACGTTGGAGAGAGTGTGAGAAAGAGAAAGAGGAAGGAGGGAAGTGAGAGAAATAGAGAAAGAGAATGGGGGGATAGAGGAAGAGAAAGAGTGAGAAGGGAAAGAGAGAAGTTGTTTTAGAATAATGAATAAGAGCGAAATGACAATTAAAAGTTGTTGAGAGAATAAAGTGTGTGAAGCAGATAAAGAGAGGGAGTATAAATGAGAGTGAAGCTGAAGAGAGAGAGAGAGTGAGTGAGTGAAGAGAGAGTAAGAGAAAATGAGCAAGAGAGAGAACGAAGATGGAACAAGGGAGAGTTAAGGAGGGCGAGTGAGGGAGAGAGGGAGAGAGGGAAAGGGTGAGAGTGTAAAAGAGAATAAGAGAGAAGTGATTGAAGGATTAAGAAAATGCGTGAAATTAAAGAGAGTGAGGGAGCAAAGACGGGAGAGACTGAAAAGGAGTGATGGATACATGGAGATGAAGAATGAGTAAAGAGAAAGAAATTGAGCAAGAGAGAGCCAGAGAGTCAAAGAAAGAAACATAATAGAGAGTGAGACAGTGAGAAAGTAAGAGAGCGAAAAAGAAAGAGATAAAGGGCAAGAGTAAGAGAGAGAGTTAAAAAGGGGGATAGATGGAGAGAGTAAGAGAAATTGATGAGCAAGAGGGACTGAGAGAGCGAGAGAGAGAAAAAATATTTAAGAGAGAGACAAATAGGATGTGAAAGTGGAAGAGAGAGCAAAAGATAGTGAGCATGTTTGAGATTAGGTGGGAGATTAAGAGAATGTGTGAGAAGGAAAGAAGGAGAGAGGGTGATGGAAAGGGAGGGAGGGAGAGAGAGGGAGAGAAATTTACATAGAGAGAGTGGGTAGGAGGGAAGTGTGAGGGAGAGGATGAGTTTGAGTGAGGGAATGGGAGAGGATGAGAGAGAGATATAGAGAAAAGAGAAAATGAGAGAAGAGAGAGCAAGAGAGAGGGAATGATAGAGAGCGATAGAAAAAATGAGAGGGTGGGAGAGGGAGTGAATAAGTGAGATGGAGAGAGGGAGATGAGAGGGAGAGTGGAAGAGAGAGGAGTAAGATAGGGAGAGCAAAGCAGAGGGATGTGGGGATTGAAAGTGGGAGGGATCAAGAGTAAAGTGAGATATATGATAAAAATAATAAATAATGAGATGGTTATGAGGGGATAAAGCATGATGTGAGAGAAACTAAGAGAGAGTGTGAGGGAGGGAGTGAGGGAGAGAGTGAGCTCTTAAGGGAGAGAGAGAGTAAACAGAGAGAAGAGAGTCATAGAATAATGAGCAAAAGAGAGAGATGAAGAGGGGTCAAAATAAAGCAAGAAATATCAAAGAGAGATGAATAGAGAGTAAGAGAGAGAGAGAGAGAGAGAGAGCAAGGGAGGAAGTGAAGATAAGGATTGAAGAGTGAGCGGGAGGAGAGGAGTGAGGATGAGACAAAAATATAGACGGAGGAGGGACTCAGGGAAGATAGTGAAAAAGATTGTGAGTGAGAGTTAGAGAGAGGGATATCTAGAGAGGATATGGAGATAGCGGGAGGGAGAGATGGCGATAAAGAGAGAGAGAAACTAATTAATGAAAGAGGAAGAGGGGGAGGAAGATGGTTGGACAGAAAAAGTGAGTAAAGTGATCAAAGAGAGTGATAAAAGTGTGCAAGAGTACATGTATGAGAGGGAAAGAAAGATTGTAATATAGAAAGAAAAAGTCATAAAGCATAAATAGAGAAAGTTAGAGAGGGAGAGAGAGGAAAGGAGGGAAGGATGCAAGAGAGAGGGGGATAGGGGAAGAAAGATTGAGAGGATAGATAGGAGAGGGAGAAGTAAAAGAGAGACTTAGTGATAGAGATTGAACATGGAGCGAGAAAGAGGTAAGGAGGGAGTATGAGTCAGAGTGAAACTAAAGAGAGAGGAAGAGGGAGCGAGAAAGGGAGAGTGTATGTGAGAGAGAGTAAAACTGAAAGAGAGGAGAGTGAGAAATTGAAGAGAGTAAGTGAGAGATAGTGAACATGGAGTGAGCAAGAGAGAGGAATGGGGGAGTAAGAGTGAGAGTGAGATTTAAGAGAGAGGAAGAGGGAGTGAGAAACGGGAGAGAGTGGGTAGAGAATGAGATTTTGTGGGAGAGAGAGTGCTAGATGAATCAGAAGAGTGCAAGAGAGGGATAGAGAGTGTGTCTGACAGAGAGAGAGAATGAGAGAGGGAGAGAGACGGAGGGAAAGAAGGAAGAAAGTGACCGGTGAGAGAGGAAGAGAGATTGAGTGGAGAAAGGGAAGCAAAAGGTGCAAAAGTGAGAGTGTGTGAAAGAGTGATCATAGAGCTAAAAAATAGAGATGGATTGAGAGTGAGAGTGAAATTGAAGGGAGAGAAAGCGAGATCATGAAAGAGAGAGAGTGTGTGAGAGAGAAATAGAGAGAAGAGAGTGTGAAGGAAAAGAGAGTGTGAGAAAGGGAGAGAGCGAGCGAGGGAAAGAGCGGGCATGAAGGAGGGAGATAAGGAGAGCTGGAGAGAGAGAGGGATTAAGGAGCCAAAGAGGAAGGGAGAGTGAGAGAGTGGTATTGAAGGATAATGGGAGGGTCGAAAGTGAGAGACAGAGGAGATAATGAGAGAGATAAAGAGAGGTGGAATACAGAGTGAGAGAGAGATGGAGGTAGTGAGGGAGAAAGAGAGATAGGAGAAAGTGAAAGGGTTTAAAGAGAGTGGGATAGAGAAAGTGAGAGAGAGTGAAAGGGAAAAAGGCGAGAAGTGAGGCTGTGCGAAGATCGAGTAAAATGAGTGAGGGGTAATGATAGCGCAAGAGAAGGAGAATGGTAAGAGAGAGGGGGAGCAATAGAGAGGGAGACAGAGCGAGACGGGGAGGGTGAGGGAGAGAGGGAGGTAGAGAGAGAAGAGAGGGAAAGAGAGAGGGAGGGATGAAGTAAAAGAGAGGAGAGAGAAAGTGGAGGAGTGAATGAGAGAATGCGTAAGAGGAAATAGAGATAAGAGTATAAAAGAGAGTATAAGATAAAAAAAGGGAGTAGAGAACGAGAAAGAGAGAGAGAGGGAGAGAGAATAATAAAGAAGAGGATAGAGAGAAAAAAGAGAAAGATGGAGAGAGGGAAATAAAGGAGAGAGTGAGCGAGAAAGAACAAGAGAGTAAGTGAGAGAGAGATAGATAGTAAGAAATGTAGGTAAAGAAGGTGAGAGCGAGAAAGATTGAGAGAGTGTGAGAGAGTGTATGAGATAGAGAGAGAAAAGTGACCTGCATAAGGGAGACCTATATAGGGCAATAATGATGGAGTGAGAATGATAGAGGGAGAGAGCGAGAGCGATTAGGACAACAAGAGTGAGAGAGGAAAAGAGATCTAGAGAGATGAATGAGATTAGAGTGAGGGAGAGAAAATGATATAAGAAAGGGAAAGAGCAAGGGACAAGAGAGAAAAAAACTATTAGGAGATTGGGAAGGAAGAGAAAGTGTGGTCAGGAAGGGAACAAAAGGAGAGAGATATATAGTTAGAGAATGAGAGAGTGAGAACAAGAGGAAGGAAAAGTGACCGAGAGATAGAGGAGGAAGTTTTGGGGAGGGAGAGGGAGACAGAAGTGTGAGAGATTATGAGAAGCAACGAGAGAGAGGGATCGGGAGAGATAAAAGTTTGAGCACAAGAGAGATATGTAGATAGAGGAAGATAGGTTAGAACAAGAGAAACGAAAAGAGAGTCAGAGATAGAGGAGGCAGAGAGAGGAAGGGAAAGAGGGAGACAGAAGTGTGAGAGAACTTGTGAAGCAATGAGAGAGAAGAGAGAGGAATTCATAGAGAAAAAGTTGGAGCGCACGAGAGAGAGTACATGTGAGGGATAGTGGGACAAAAAGATTAAGCAAAGAGAGATATTGTGTGTGAATGTTTGTGAGGTAGGGAGAGTGAGAGAGAAACATTGGAGAAAGAGTTAGAGAAGTGTGAACAAAAAAAAAGAGAGAATGAGAACAAATATTGAGAAAGAGGGAGGAAGGGAGGGAAGGAGGAAGAGAGTATGAGAGAGATATAGGGAAAGAAGGAAGGCGAGGGAAGGTATAGAAAGAGGGAATGAGGGAGGAATAATTAGAGACGGAGAGAGAGAATGAGAGAGATGGAGAGAGAGGGAGGACAAGATGGAAAAGTTGGAGAGAGCGTGAGAAAGAGAGAGAGGAAGGAGGGAAGTGAGAGAAATAGAGAAAGAGAATGGGGTGATAGAGGAAGAGAAAGAGTGAGAAGGGAAAGAGAGAAGTTGATTTAGAATAAAGAGTAAGAGTGAAATGGCAATAAAAAGTGGTTGACAAAATAAAGTGTGTGAAACAGACAAAGAGAGGGAGTATGAGTGAGAGTGAAGCTTAGGAGAGAGAGTGAGTGAGTGAAGAGAGAGTAGGAGAAAATGAGCAAGAGAGAGAACAAAGATGAAACAAGGGAGAGTTAAGGAGGGCGAGTGAGGGAGGGAGGGAGAGGGAGAAAGGGTGAGAGTGTAAAAGAGAAAGAGAGAGAAGTCATTGAAGGACTAAGAATGTGCGTGAAATTAAAGAGAGTGAGGGAGCAAAGACGGGAGAGACTGAAAAGGAATGATGGATATATGGAGATAAAGAATGAGTAAAGAGAGAGAAATAGAGCAAGAGAGAGCCAGAGAGTGAAAGAAAGAAACATAATAGAGAGTGAGACATAGTGAGAAAGGAAGAGAGCGAAAAAGAAAGAGATAAAGGGCAAGAGTAAGAGAGAGAGTTAAAAGGGGGATAGATGGAGAGAGTAAGAGAAATTGATGGGCAAGAGGGAGTGAGAGAGCGAGAGAGAGAAAAAAGTTTTAAGAGAGAGACAAATAGGAAGTGAAAGTGGAAGAGAGAGCAAAGGATAGTGAGCAAGTTTGAGATTGGGTGGGAGATTAAGAGAATGTGTGAGAAGGAAAGAAGGAGAGAGGGTGATGGAAAGGGAGTGAGGGAGAGAGAGGGAGAGAAATTTACATAGAGAGAGTGGGTAGGAGGGAAGTGTGAGGGAGAGGATGAATTTAAGTGAGGGAATGGGAGAGGATGAGAGAGAGATATAGAGAAAAGAGAAAGTGAGAGAAGAGAGAGCAAGAGAGAGGGAATGATAGAGAGCGATAGAAAAAATGAGAGGGTGGGAGAAGGAGTGAATAAGTGAGAAGGAGAGAGGGAGATGGAGAAGGAATGAGGAAGAGAGAGGAGTAAGAGTAAGATAAAAGAGCAAAACGGGGATGTGGGGATTGAAAAAGGGAGGGATCAAGGGTAAACTGAGATATATGATAAGAATAATAAATAATGAGATTGTTATGAGGGGATAAAGCATGATGTGAGAGAAACCAAGAGAGAGTGTGAGGGAGGGAGTGAGGGAGAGAGTGAGCTCTTAAGGGAGAGAGAGAGTAAAGAGAGGGAAGAGAGTCATAGAATAATGAGCAAAAGAGAGAGATGAAGAGGGGGCAAAAGAGAGCAAGAAATATCAAAGAGAGATAAATAGAGAGTAAGGGAAGAGAGAGAGCAAGGGAGGAAGTGAAGATAGGGATTGAAGAGTGAGCGGGGGGAGAGGAGTGAGGATGAGACAGAAATATAGATGGAGGAGGGACTCAGGGAAGATAGTGAAAAAGATTGTGAGTGAGAGGTAGAGAGAGGGATATCTAGAGGGGATATGGAGATAGCGGGAGGGAGAGATAGCGATAAAGAGAAAGAGAGAGACTAATTAATGAAAGAGGAAGAGGGGGAGGAAGAGAGTGACAGATGGTTGGACAGAAAAAGTGAGTAAAGTGGTCAGAGAGAGTGATAAAAGAGTGCAAGAGTACGTGGATGTGAGGGAAAGAAAGATAGTAATATAGAAAGAAAAAGTCATAAAGCATAAATAGAGAAAAGTGTGACCGTAGTACAGAGTGAGAATGAGAGAGATAGAGGGAGGGAGTGAGGGAGATTGAAGGGGGAGGGGTGAGGGAGATTGAAGAGAGTGGGAGTGAGAGAGGAAGAGAGGGTTACAGGAAAGAGATAGCGATGGAAGATATAGAGAGAAATGAGAGCGAGGGAGAGTGGGGTAAAGAATGAGATTTAGTAGGGGAGAGAGGCAGATGAGTTAGAATAGAATGAGAGGGAGAGAAGGAGAGAGTGTGAGAGAGAAAAAGTGAGAGGGAGAGAGGGAGGGATGGAAACAAGAGAGAGGGGGAGAGAGCAAGCAATCGAAGGGTGAGTAAGTGAGAGAGAGTGACCAAGGAGCGAGAAAGAGAGAGGGAGTGAGGGAGTAAGAGTGAGAGTGAAATTGAATAGAGATAAAGAGGGAGCAAGAAAGAGAGAGAGTGTGAGTGAGAAATAGAGGGAAGAGGGAGTGTGGGAATAGACAACGCGATAAAGGGAGAGAATGAGCAAATAAAAAAAAGAAAGTGCTACAAGAGAGAAAGAAAGAGGGATTGGGAGAGAGTGATAGAGAAAAGATAGGGAGAGAGAGAGAGTGAATGAGATAATGCAAGAGGAGAGAGATAGAGAGAGGAGTAAGATAGGGAGAGAGGGAGAAAGAGAGGTAAGGAGGGATTGAAATAGGGAGGGATCAAGGAGGAAGAGAGATGTATGAGGCAAAATAATAAATAAGGAGATGGATATGGGGGAGAGAGCAAGATGTGATTGAGAGTGTTGTGAGGGAGGGAGAGTGTGTGAGAGAGAGAGCAAGAGATATAGAGAGAGAAAGAGTGAGTAAAGTGAGAGAAGAGAGGGAGATAGAAGAAAGAGCAAGAGAGAGATAGAGTGGGCGAAAAAGTTAGCAAAGAAAGAACAAAAAGAGATAAAATAGGGAGGGAGATCAAGAGAGGGAGTGAAGATAGGGATTGAAGAGTGAGCAGGAGGGAGAGAGTGAGAGGGGGCAAAGGAAAACAATGAGAGAGAAGAGAGACTCATGCAAGATAAAGAAAAAGAAAGTAAGTGCAAGTTTTGAAGAGTGAGAGAGGGAGTAAGAGAGAAAGATATATAATGAAAGTATAAGAGAGTGAGAAGAAGAGTAAGGTAAAGAGAGTGAGAATATGGAGAGAGGAGAGAAGGAGGAATGGAGTGAAAGTGCGAGGGGGAGAGGAATAGATATGTGGGAGAAGGTTATAAATAATGAGAGAGAGAGAGAAGAGGTTGAACTGCGCCGTCGTGCGTTGCGTAATTTTTATTTTTGTAACAAGTATATAAATATATTATTTTATCGCAGAGTTACTAATCAACGCAAGTATACGTATCGCTCAAGTAAAACAGGGCTCTAGTGGAGTCTTGGATATCGATCCCACATGGAATATTTTAGAGGCTACGAATTAGGATTATAGAACCCAATTCAGAATCACAAATTGTAAATCGAAATTGTTTATTTGCCACTACTATGCAATCGACAATAATACAAAGTTTTAAATAAACTAGTTCTACTAACAGGTAACTAATTCTACTAATAAAGCGAAGTTCAAATATATAAGCAAATTTCTCCTTTGTTAAGAAACTTAAGTGAAATGGATAATTTGAATTAGTTTAAAACGGTGTCGTGCCAAATATGCATATTATTTACCCTTTGGTCAAGGCATAAAGAACATTGACTAATCCTATGCTTGGTTACTGAATCTGCGGCTAGGCTGGGTGGATACCGGCTCTCACTTCAGAGCTCCCACGTTCCCCTTGTCTGAGGGCTAACATCTACACTTCAGCACCCAAATGATCGGACCGAATTGAGGATTTTAGCCTGTCACTCTAAAATCTTCAATTCTATGCCCGATGAATATTATTTCTCTATTTATTTGCACCCTACTTCCAAGGATTTTGATCTCCCTGAATCTCGGATGTAATCTTTACTATAGCTGTTAAACTCAACATATTTTAACTAATCAATTGGTTAGAGTGAAAGTAAATTAAGATCTAAGTAAAAGATTATTACAACTTCTTTTAAACTTTTCTTGGCACACTAATTCAATTTACCATTTCATAAAAATATCAAAACAAGGAGAAAGACAGAAAGCCTACTCAGAATTCATTGAGAGGATACGATAAAACTTGGATTTCATATATAAAAGCAATGTTTTACAAACTAAAGTAAATAAATACAACTTATCTTAAATTCCTCCCCAAGCAAACTCGTTTAAGTTCCTCTAAATCTGTTCCTTTCTTTACAGTACGCAGAATTCTCCTTCGAAACGATAATGAAGAAGAGATCTCTCACTTCTCTTCCACTCTTACAATCTCTCGAAAAATTCCTCACAAATTTCTCTATCTAAACTCTATATGGTCTCACTAGACTCACACACTTGATTCTCTCTAATGGATTAGAATGACACGTGGTGGACACAAGTGGAAGCTAGTAAACCAATTGGATGCTAGTGGACTTAATTAGACGCTAGTGGAACCTATTGGATGCTAGTGGAACCAATTGGACGCTAGTGGACCCTTTTTTTGGATCCAAATTGTTCCTTTTAAAGTAAATGAAGAGTCTCCAAGAGTTTTCCAAGCATCCCTTCAAAAATCATCCACATTCAATGCACCTCGCGAAAGAACCGTCGAACACACCGTCGGCAGCCACAATCTCGCCGTCGACGGCCTTCTAGAATACTTAGCCTTGGACCCCTTCTGAATAAGCCACGCTGTCGGCGGCCTCGATCTGGCCATTGGCGGGCTCCCTTGTAATATATTCTGAACTCTCGGGAAAAACACATCGTCGGCGCCATCGACCTCACCGTCGGCACCCTAGAACAAATTTTCACAATTTTGGTCATTTTTGCTCCAAAATCACTCCTTTTTGCATATTTTCGCATCATTATCCATAAATCAACATACTTACAAAAAACACTAAAAATACTCTTCTTTAAAGTGCAATATCATCAAAATCAATATAAAATAGGCATGAAAATCTTAACATTTTTTCCTTGGGCCGAGGTAGAGATAGAAAGTCGAGTGTGGGATTGAAAGAGAGAAAAGTAGGTAGAGAGGGAGAGTGAGAGAGTGAGGGATAAAGTGAGAGAAAGAGCACGAATAAAGAGCAACAAAAAGAGAGCAAAAGAACTAGAAAGAGAGATAGAATAAGGCGTGCGAGAGAGAGCGTGAGTGGTAAAGAGAAAGAAAAAGAGAAATAAAGGGACCTACTCCCTTACATTATCTCTATCACACTCGATTATCTCTTTCACTTTCCCTTCCAATCACTTGTTTTCTTTATCTATCCCCCACTTCCTCTCTCTCTTTCATTCTCTCTTTCTTTCCTCACTCTTTCTCTTCCTCAGACTCACTTCCTATGTTTCTCACACTCCCTCACTCCCCCTAACCTTCATGAACACATTTTCTCTCTCTAACTTCCCCATCTCTCCTTTTTTCCTTGCTCCAATCTCTCTCTCTCTCTCACTTACACACTCTCTCTCGTTTGAATGTGTTCTAACTACCTCCTATTTCTATCTCCCTCTCTCGTCCCCTCTCCCACCCCTATTCAACCTCCTCTCCCTCCCATCCTCTCCCTCTGCCACGTTCTCTCCTTGTCACTTTTTTTCTTTACCATTCTCTCTACCCTTGCTTTTCAAGACGTCCTCCCTCCTTTCATTAAGACTTCTTACCTTCTCTCACTTTATCTCTCTCTCAAATCCTTTCATTCCCTTCCTTGCACTCTTTCTGTCTCTCTTTTTCTCTCTATATATATACCTTCTCTCAAAATATCTCTCAGTCTCCCTATTTATCCTTCTCTTTCTCCCACTTATTAACCTCCTCTTCTCTTTATCTCTCGTTCTTCTAAGTCTTATTGCCTCTGTTATTGTCCCTCCTGCTCATCTCTTTTGCTCATTTTCTTTACTCTTTCTCTTTCTCTTTCTCTCTCTTTTATGCTCCCACTTTCTATTCAATTTCATTGTCACTTACTCCCTCCCTCTTTCTTTCTCGGTCTCTATCTCTTACTCTTTCTTTTCTTGATCATTCCTTTCTCTCTCCTCTCACTCTCTCTTTCTCTATTCCCTACTCTCTCCTACTCTCTCTCGCTCTCCTTCCCCCTCTCTCCCACACATGGTCTCTCTCTTTCTCTCCCTCTATCCCTCCCATGCACTTCCCCTCAACTTTCTCTCTCTCTCTCTCACTCACTCTCTCTCTCATTCATTCTCATCTTCACCCTCCCTCTGTCCATCTCACTCATTCCTTCTTGCTCTATCTTCCCCCACTCTCTTCTCTCTCCCCTCTATCTCCCTTCATCACTCCCTCTCACTTAAACCTCTTTCACTCCCTCTCTCCTTCTCACTGTTTATTGTCTCTCTCTTACTTCTTATTCTGATGGTCTCTCTTCTCTGATTTTTCCTCACCCACTTTCACCACAAACATTATCTCTTTCTTTCCTTCACTCCGTCTCACTTCCTCTCTCATTCCTCAATATCTCTTCCCTTTCCCTTTTACTCTCCTTCTCTATCTATTACATTTAATTCTCACTCTTACTCCCACTCTTTCTCACCCATTTTTCTCTATCTCTCTTTCTCTCATTCTCTATCCAACTCACTCTACCTCTCTATCTTCATCTCCCTCTTTCTTTCACTCTGTTCTCTTCCAATTTCCCTCTCACTCTCTCTGTCCTTCTATCGCTCCCTCCCTGTCTTCAACTTAGCTCACTCCCTTCTTTTCTCTTTCTCACTCTTTGTTATCTCTCTCTCATTTACTCTCTAAACAGTTGCTCGCTCGTCTCTCATTATTTCGCTTCGTCCATCCTCCCACTCTCTCTCATCTGTCCCCCTTCCTCATTCCCTCTCACTTAAACTTTCCTCTTTCTCTTTCTATCATACTTTCTCTCCCTCTCTTCCTCTACTCCATATCTCTCTTTACAACTCCTCTCTCTCACTCTTTATCATCCATTCTTTTCCTCTACCTCTCTCTCCCCTTCTCGCTCAATCTCCCTTGTTCTATCTTCCAACAATTTCTATTTCTCTCTCACACTCTTTGTCCCTCTCTTTCTTCCTGTCTCTCTTCAATCTTTCTTACGACCACCCTCTATCTCTCTATTTCCATTTCTTCACTAATAATGCTCTCTCTAACATTCTCTATTATATTGCTCTTTCTCATTCTTTTGTTCTCTCTTATGTTAACATTTATTCTCTCTCTTTCTCTCACTCAATCACCCACTCTCTCTCACACTCTCCCTCTCTCCTTCTATCCCCCACTCTCTCTCTCCCTCTATCCCCCACTCTCTCTCTTCACCTCTCTTTTGCTTTCATTCCGCCCACTCTCTCTTTCTCTCTGAGCTCTTTTCTATTTCACTTTCACTCTTCCTCCCTCCCCCTCCGTCCCTTTCTCTCAAACCCACACATTCTCACACTTTCTCTATCTCAATCCCATATGCTCTCTTTCTCGATCTCCGGTCGTCATTTCCCTTACACTCCATTTCATTCTAACTAATTTTTCTCTCTCGCCCCTAAATCTAACACTCCAATCGTATCTTTCTCTCTCATCAACCAATTTATCATTCTCGTTCTCTCACTTTCTCTTAACCAACCCTTCATTAATTACTATCACTTCTCACAACACTTCTCTCTCGCTCCTCTTTCGCTCGTGTTCTTCCTTTATCTCTTCTTCTCTCTCATGCTCTCTCTCATTTTCTCTCTCTCCTTCCCTCTCTCTTGCTCTTTCTTCCCTTTCTCTTTTCACTCTTTTTTCTCTATTCTTGTTTCGTCTCTCCTTTTACTCAACTTAAGTCTCATTCTTTCTCCATTCTCCTCCCTTTCTTACTCTCTCTATTCTCTCTTCCTCACACTCTTACTCTCTTATGTTACTCTATTCTCTTTTCCTCATACTCTTTTTCTTTGTCTATCCCCCACTCTATCTTGCTCTCCCCCTCTCACTCCCTCTCACCCCTACCAATATTTCTCACACACCTCCCTCTATTCTCTATTTTCCTTTTCTCTCTTTCTCGATCTCTCTCGTTCTCTCTTCCCACACTCTGCTTTTCTTTCTCGCTATTTTATGTTGTCTCTCCCCTCCATCTCATGCTCCTATCTCTTTCTCTCTCTGTATCTGCCAATTTTTCCATCTATTGTCTCACTATCTCTCCATAAACACTTTATTACTCTCTCTTTCTCGCATCCCCTCTCTCCTGCTCCACTTTCCCACTTGATCTTTTGTTCTCTCTTCTTCTCTCTCACATCTCTCTCATTCTCTCTCTGTCTCCCTCTCCCTTGCTTTTCATTTCCTTAACTTCACTTTTCTCTCTATTCTTGTCTATAGTTCTTGGTCCCTCTGTCTCTTTATTCAACTTAAATCTCATGCTTACTCCCTCCCTTACTCTCTCCAGTTCACTCTTTATTCTCTCACTCTCCCTATCTCTCTTACTCGCTTATATTACTCTATTCTCCTCTCCTCTCACTCTTTCTCTCAATCTATTCTCCACTCTAACATGCTCTCCCTCTCTCACACTCTCTTCTGCTCCCACTATATTTCACACTCTTTTCTCTTCCTCTCTCTCTCTCTCATACACACATGCACAACTTGAAGCACTCTCTATTTCTCCCTTTCTCTCTTACTCCCTTATATTACTCTGTTCTCCTTTCCTCTTACTCTTTCTCTTAATCTATTTTCCACTCTAACATGCTCTCCCTCTCTCACACTTTCTCTTCCGCTCCCACTATCTCTCACACTCTTTTCTCTTTCTCTCTTTCTCTCTCATACACACACACACACTACTTTAAGGACTCTATTTCTCTCTCACACTCTTTCTCCTTTTCTTGCTCTCTCACTCTTCAATCTTTCTTGTGACCTCCATATAACTCTATTTCTTTTTCTTTACCACTAATGCTCTCTCTAATAGTCTCTATTATATCTCTCTTTCTCAGTCTTTGGTTCTCTCTTATGTTGCCCATTATTCTCTCTCTTTCTCTCACTCAGTCCATCATTTTCTCTCGCTCTCCCTCTCTCTCACTCTCTCCATCACTCTTTATCCCCCTTTACCCTCCACTCTCTCTCCCTCCACTCTCTCTCTCCCTGTTTATTGCTTCCATCCCTTCCACTCTCTCTTTCTCTCTTCTATTCCTTTCTCCCTAGTTCTCTCTCTTTTCAATTTCACTTTCACTCTTCCTGCCTCCCCCACTCTAACTTTCCCTCAAATCCATATATTCACACTTTCTCCATCTCAACCTCTTAAGCTCTCTTTCTCAATCTCTTTCAGTGTTTTTTCCCTCATCTCCATTTCAATCTCACTAATTTATTTTCTCTCCCCCTCCCTCTATCTCATGCTCCTATCTCTATATTTCTCCCAGTCAAGCAATTTATCAAAATATTCTTTCATGTTCTCTCAATCCAATCATTCATTACTACACTTCTTACACAACCTCTCTATCACTCCTCTTTCGCTCTTATCCTTCCTTTTTGTCTTCTTCTCTCTTAGCCTTCCTTTCTCTTGCTCTTTCTTCCCTTACTCTCTCTTTTTGCTCTTTTGTCTCTATTTCATGGTCCTTCTCTCCCTTCATTCAATTCAAATCTCACTCTTACTCCATTCTCTCCCTTTCTAGCTCTTTATTCTATCTCTTCCGATCCCTCTTACTCTCTTATGCTACTCTATTCTCTTCTCCTCTTACTCTTTATCTCTGTCTATCCCCCACTCTATCTCCCTCTCCCCCTCTTGCTCCCTCTCTCCATTTACCAATATTTCTCACATATCTCCCTCTATTCGATATCTTTCTCTTATCTCTTTCTCAATCTCTCGCTCTCTCTCCCACACTTTGCATTTCTTTCTCGTTATTTTATTTTCTCTCTTCCCCTCCATGTCATTTTCCTTTCGCTTTCTCTCTACATATCTACCAATTTATCTATCTATTCTCTAACTCACTCTCCATCTATTACTCGATTACTCTCTCTTTCTCACATCCCCTCTCTCCTTGTCCTCTTTCACTCTTCCGTTCTCTCTTCTTCTCTCTCACACTCTCTCTCATTTTCTCTATCTCTCTCTCTCTTTCTTGCACTTCATTCCCTTACCCTCACTTCTCTATCTATTTTTTTTTCTTTTTCTTAGTCACTCTGTCTCTTTTATCAATTTATATCTCACGCTCACTCGCTCCCTCTCTCCTTCTCACTTTCTATTCTCTCTCTCCTTCTCTCTTGCTCTTATATAATTACTTTATTCTCATCTCCTCTTACTCTTTATCGCCATCTATCCCCCGCACCAACATGCTCTTCCTCGTTCACACTCTCTTTTCTCCTCCCACTATCTCTCACACTCTCTTCTCTTCCTCTCTCTCTCTCTCTCTCTCTCACACACACATGCATTCTCTCTTTCTCTCCCTCTTTCCCTCCCTCACCATCTCTGATTCTCTTCCTTTTCCTCTTGTTCTCTCTTCCCTCACTCCCTTCTCTCTTGATTTCTTTATTGCTCTCTCATTCGGCTTTCTTCCTCCATCTCTTTCTCATCAATTTCACTAGTTCTTACTACTCGTCTCCCAATCTTTCTCGCACTCTCTCGCACACTTTTACTATCTCTTCTATTGCTACATATTCCCTCTCTTCTCACTCTTTCTCCTCCTTTATCCCCCACACACTCTCTCTTGCATCCCGCACCCCTCCACCCTCTCAATCACTCACCCTCCCTCCCTCTTTCTCTCTCTCCCTCTCATCCCCTTTATTTCCTTCTCTCACTTGCTCACTTAATCTCTCCCTCCTTCTCTCACTCTCTCTTACTCATTCTCTTATTCTCTCTCGCTCTTTTCCACTAGTTCACTCTCTCTAGCTATATCTTCCTACGAACACTCTTCTCTCTTGATTCTTCTCTCCATCTCTCTTCATCTCTTGTTCCCTCTCTCTTTAATCTCTCTCGCTCCCTCCCTCTCTCTATTTTTCATTATTTATTCTCTATATTTCTTTCTCTCTCTTTTAGTATTCTCTGTTCCATTACTCTCACTCACACACACACACTCTCTATGTCTCTCTTCATCTTGTTCCCTCTTACGTTGTTTCTCTCCCAATTGGTCTCTTCATCTCCATATCACTCTTACTCTTAACATGTCCCTCTATCTTTCTCTTTCTCTCTCTATCTTAATTTTTCTTTTATTTGTTTATCTTCGCTTCCATTCTTTTCAGTAGTTGCCTACATATACCCCCAACTCTCTTCCTCCCTCTCTCACTTTCCTCCTTCCCTCTTTATGTCTGCCTCTTTCTCTATCTCCCCTCCCTCTTTCACACTCTCTCTCACACTCTCCCTTCCATTTCTCTATCTCTACATCCTCCGCTCGCTCTCTCAAACTCTTTCTTTTGATCACTTTTTCACTCATTCTCTTACTCTCCTTCCCTTTGTCTCTCTCAATAACCCTCTCTTGCTCTCCTTCCCTCTGTCTCTCTCTAGATTTCTTTCACCCTCACACTTATTCTCTATACTGGTCTCACTCTCTCCCATTATCTTTATCCCTCCCTCAATCTTACACTTTTTAGGTCTCCCTTATGTTGCTCACTCTTCTTTCTCCGTCTCACGCACTCAAACACTCTCTCTCCCTCTCACCCTCCTTAGTTCCATTCTCACTCTCCATCACAATTTTTTCTCTCACTCTCTCCTCTCCCTCACTCCATTATTTTTTCATCATTTCTATGTCTTTCTCTATTAATTTCTTTCTCTCCTCAGTCTCTATTCTCTTTTTTTATCTTATACTTTCTTTTAGACTCTCCTTTGTTGCTCTCTCTTCTCTCTTTTCTCTTAATTTTCTCTTACGCTATCCTCTACTATTTCTGCTCTCTTCTCTCCCTTCTTTCCCTCCCTTTATCCATCTCTGTCTCTCTCTCTTGCTCCCTCTCTCCCTTGCTCCCTCTCTCCCTTTCACTCTCTCCTGCTTTCTCTTTCCCGCTCTCTTTAAACCCTATCACTACCTCCTTCTATCTTCTCTTTCTCACTCACTCTCTCCCTCCCTCTTACTCTCTATTCCAACTCTTTTTATCTCTCTTGCTCACTTCTGTCTCCCTCTTTTGATGCTCCCTTTATCCCTCAATTCCTCTCTCTCGCTCTCCCTCTCACTTTCACTCCCTTCATCCCTCTCGTTTCTCCTCTCCGTATCTCCCTCTCTCTTCCCCTTCTCCACTCTCTCCTTCTCTCATGCTTAATCTTCCCTCACTCTCTCTTCACTCTATATCTCTCTCACACTCTCGCCCTTTCTCTCTTCTCTCATTAGTTTCACTCACACTCTTACTCTATCACTCTCTCTCTTACCTACTCCATGTTCACTCTTTCTTACTTAATCTAACTTTAGTTGCTCGCTCTCTTCTCTCTCCTCTCTCTCTAAATCTTTCTCTCCCTCTCTTCCCCTCTCTCTTTCTTCCTTCCCTCCAGCTCTTTCCCTCTCCTACTCTCTCTTTCTCGGTCTCACACACTCTCTTCCTCTCTCCCACCCACTCTGCTAGAATTCATCCCCCTCTCTCTCCCACTAATCATCATTCTCTCCCACTCTCTCTCTGACTCACTTTCTCTCTAAATCTTCCATCACTCTCTCTTTTCTTTCACCCTATCTTCCTCACTCACTCCCACTTTTCTTTTACCCTATCTTCCTCACTCACTCTCTTCAATCTCTCTCACTATTTCCCTCTATTTTTATCTTTTTGAAACATTCCCTTTCTCGATTTTTGCTCTATTTATACTTTATCACTTTTTGTTTCTCTATTTCTCTCGCTTTCTCTCTCCCACACAAACACCCTTGCTCTCTTTTATCACTCCCTCTTATCACTTCACTCACTCTTCTCCTTAACCATCTCATACTCTCTTCCTCCCTTCCTCTCTCCCTCTTTCATTAATTTAATCTCTCTCTTAATCACCATCTGGCCTTCCCACTACATCAATATTACATTTATCTCTCTCTACCTCTCACTCGCTATCATTTACTCTATCTAACTTGAGTCTCCTTTCTCTCTATATTTATGTCTCACCCTCTCTCCATTACTCCCACTCACTATACAATCCCTTCACTCCCTCTATTGCTCTCTCTCACTCTCTCTCGCCCTCTATTTCATCACTCTTTATCTCTTGCTTGCTCCCTATTGCTCTCTTTGTCTATCTATTGCTATAACTTCAATCACTCTCCCTTCCCTCTCATTACTCACTCTTTCACATCCCTCCATCCCTCACACTCTCTCTCGCTCTCCTTCCTTCCCTCTCTTTCTCAATCTCTCTCTCATTTCTCTCTCTTACTCCCCTTCTCATTATTCCTCAACTACTTTCTCACACTCCCTCCCTCCCCCCTCAACTATTTTTCTGTCTCTTTCCTTCTCTCATTCTAGCATTCCTCCTCCTCCCTCCCTCCTGCTCTTCTATTTTGTTATCTATCTGGTGCTTTCTATCTTTCTCTTATTCTCTTTTTCTTCATGTATCATTTTAACTCTAAACCCCCCTCTCTTTCTCTTTAATATTCGTGCTCTCTCACTCTCTCTCACTTGCTCTCTCTTTCATTCTCTTTTTAGGCCCCTACTATGTTGCTCTCTCCCTCTCACTCTCTTCTTTCTCTTCGCATCCCCTCGCAGCCTCCATCACAACCTCCCACCGCTCCCTCCCTTTCTTTCAACCTCATACCTTCTCTTTTTTTCTCTCTCTCAATCTATTTAGCTCTTTATTGCCCTATCATACATTCTCTTCCATTGCTCTCCATTTCCTTCTTGTTTTATTCCTCCCTCTCTCATCTTTCTCCTGCTTGTCTCTCTCTCTCACTCCCTCGCCATCTTTCTTTCTCTCTTGCTCTATCTTACAATCTCTCTCTATATTTCTCTCCTCTCACAATATCTCTCTCACTCTCCTTATCATCTCCTTCTTCTCTTTCTCACTTGCTCTTCCTTTTCATCTTGTTCTCTCTTCCCATACCTCTCTTCTCTCTATATCTCTATTGTTATATCTCTTTTTTCCCTTTCTCTTTCTCCTCAATTTCACTCGCTCTTACTCCCTCTCTCCCTCTCTTTCCCACTTTCTTTTCCTCTCTCTTACTATCTCTTATATTTCTACTTATTCACTTGCACTTCGCACTATTTCTCCTCTTCTGTCCCTCCCACACACACACACTCTCTCTCTTGCACCCCTCCTTCCTTATCCCTCCCTCTAACTCACACTCCCTCCATCCCTTCCTCCCTCTCTTTTCCTCTCATCCTCTCCATCTCCCTCTTGAGCTCAATTTCTTTCTCTCAATCTAACGCTTCTTACAATCATGTTCTCTCAATCTCTCCTCTCTTTCCTTTGCTCTATCTTTCTCTCTTCAGTCTTTATCCTCTTCTCTATTATTCTCTCTGCCCCTCATTCTTTCTCTCACTCCCAATTCCCTTTTTCTATCTTACACTCTCTTTTACACTCTCCATTGTTACTCTTTTCTCTCTTTCCTCTTACTCTCTCTCATTATATCTTCTCTTTCTTCCATCCCTCCCTCTCTCTTTCTTCCATCTCTCCCTCTCTCCCTCTCTATCACCCTCTTTGTAACGCTCTCTCTTGCTCCCTCAATCTCATTATTCTCTTGTTCTCCCCCCACTTTACCCCTCATTCACACACTCTCTCAATCTTCCCACAGCCTCTCTTTTCACTCTCTCTCACTTTCTCTCTTCTACTCACAATTTAAACTCTCTCACATCCTCCATCTGTCTCTCTTTTTCCCTCACAATCTCCATCTCGCTTTATCTCTCTATCTCATTATCTCTTCTGTCTCTCACTTTTAACCCTCCAATTATCCCTCACAACCACTCTCTGGCTCTCCCTCCCTCTTTCACTCCCTTAATCCCCCTCTCTCCCTCTCTCCATATCTTTCTCTTTCTTGCTCCCTTGTTCGCTCGCTCGCTCCCTCCCTCTCTCAGCTTTCTATTCCCTCAAACTCTCTTCTCTCTATTTGTCTCTCACATTGTCTCCCTTTCTCGCTTTCTCTTTCTCTCACTTCAATTTCACTCTCACTCTCCATCTATCCTTCAATCTTTCTAGCTCTATGTTCACTCAGTATCACCCACTCTCTCTTATGATACTCTCTCTTCTGTCTCCCATCAATCTTTCTCTCCCTCTCTCCCCTACCATTTGCGTCCTCCCTCCCTCCCTCCCTCTCCCTCTCTCTGCCTCCCTTTCTCTCCCTCACACACAATCACTCTCTTTCTTTCTCACTCTTTCAGTTCATTCCCGCTCTCTCTCCCACAAAATCTCATTCTCTACCCCCTCTCTCACTCTTGCTCGCTCTCTCTATATCTTCTTTCACTCTCTCTTCTCTTTTCTCTCACCTCCTTTGTCACACCTACTCTTCAATCTCTCCCACTCCCTCTCTCTTTCGGTCTCTTTCTCATCTCTCCTTTTCTCGTTCTTCTCAATATTTATGACTTATCCCTTTTTTTTTGTCTTTCTCTCTCCCTCTCCTTCTCTCTCACACACTCTTTATCTTGGTCTCTTTTATCACTCTTTCACTCTAACCATCGCTCAGTCCCTTCTTCCCTCCCTCTCTTTATCTCTCTCTCGCCTTTCATTTCTCTCTCTCCCACATGCCCTCCATCTCTCCCCATATCCTCCTCTATATCTCCCTTTCTCTACCTCTCACTCTCAATCGTTTGCTCATTCTTTCCTGAGTCTCTCTTCTTCTCTAATTTTGTCTTGCCCTTTCTCTCTTTCTCCCTCTGGATCTCTCCTCAATTCCTATCACTCCCTCCCTCTATCTCTCTGTTTCTAGTTCACTCGCTCTCTTGCTCACTCTCGAGGGAGAGATTTAAGGAGAGCTAAAAAACCAACAGAGGTATAAAAATGGGAGAGACTGTGTGTGAAGGGAGCAAGCAAGAGGGTGAGAATGGGAGAGAACAAGTAAGAGAAGAGTGAGACAGGGAGACAGTGAAGTGGCAGAGAGAGAGAGAGTGTGAGAGCAATGAAGTGAAAGGATAAGAGATCAAAAGATGGAGTAAGAGAGAAAGTAAAAGAGAGGGAGATCGAGAATGGGAGTCTTGTGAAGGAGTGATAGAGGGAGAGAGAGACGAGAGTAAGAGAGGGAGCAAGTGAGAGGTAGAGAGAGTGGGAAAGAAAGAGAGGGAAAGAGATAGGGAGAGAGATAAGAACATAATAAAGAGCTTAAGAAAAAGTGAGATAGAGAACGAAGAAAGTGTAAGTAAAGAAGTGAGAGAAAGTGAGAGATAGGGATAGAGAGATAGAGAAGAGAATCAGAGAGATAGAACAAGAGAGAGTGAGAGTGAGTGTGTGAGAGAGGAGAGTGAGCAAGAGAGTGTCTTTTAAGGATAAGGGGAGTTTTAGAGAAGGGGGAAGAGGAAGAGTGAAGGAAGAAGAGAGAGTGAAACAGAGAGAGCGAGAAATTTATATGGAGATGGCATGAACTCTCTATCTCTTCCACTCTCTCCCTCACTAGCTGTATCTCTTGTACTCTTCATCTCCCTTCCTCTCTCTTTCCATCTCTCTCCACTGCTCGCTCTATCTCTCTACTCTGTTATCTTTCTCCATCTCCCTCTCTCATGCCTTCACTCTCTTTCCCTCTCTCTCCCTCTCCTTCTCCCTCACAACATCACTCTCTCTAACTCTCTCCCACTCCAACAACCTCCCTCTCGCTCCCTCTCTCTCCCTCACTCTTCCGTTGTCTCTCTCTCCCGCAAAATCATTTTTGCATCTACTCCCTCACTCTTACTTCATATCCCTCCTCTCACAATCTTTATCTCACTTTCTCTCCCCCAATCACTCTCTCTCACACTCTCCCACTCCTACACCCTTCCTCTCACTCCCTATCTCTCTCGTCACTCTCTTCTTTATTTCCGCTCCCTCACTCTCCCACCTTCTCTCTCTCCCACCTCTCTTTTGCTTTTACTCCCTCACTCTACCTCCATCTCCCTACACCTCTCATAGTCTTTATCTCCCTTTCTCTCCTCTCCCTCTCTCACTCCCTCTATTACTCATTCTAGCTCACTGTCCCTCTCTAGTTGTCTATCTTCTCTCTCCTGCTCTCCCCCTCTCACTCTTCTCTATCTCCCTATCCCCTCCCTCTCTTGCTCTTCTCTATTTCTATCTCTCTCTCCCTCTCTCCTTTTCTCCTACTTTTTTTCTCTATCAAGTTCTCTCTTGATATTAATTTCTTTTCTCTCTTCCTCTTATTATATTTTTCTTCGTCTGCCTCTTTCTCATTCGTTCTACTACTTTATTTCCCTCTCCCTCTCCATCTTCCCCATTGCTCCTGTATCTCCTCTCTCTTTCTATCTCTCCCTCACTCTCACTCTGTTTATCTCTCTCTTCTCTTTCTTTCTCATTTGTCTCAACCCTCTTGCTCTTTTCTCTATTTTATCTCTCTTTCCCTCTCTCCTTTTTCCCTCTCTCCCTCTACTTCTCTCTCGTCCGTCCCTCTTGCTCTTCTTTTCTCTTTAGCTTTCTCTCTGACTTTGTCTTTCTCTCTCATTCTCTCTTGCTCTCTTTGTATCTCTCCAACTCAATTTCTCTTTCTATCTCACTCTCTCTGTCACCCACACACTTTATCACTCTCTCTCTCCCCTTTCTCTCCAACTCTTCCATCTTTTGCTCTCTCCCTCCCTCCCTCCCTGTACATCCCTCTCATAATGTCTATCTTACAACATCTCTCTCCCTCGATCTTCTTTTCTTTTTATCACTCTTCCTCAATTTATCTTTCTTTCTTTCTTTTTTTCCCTATCAACTCTCGCTCTCTTCTCTTTCTCTCGACGTCTCTCTCCCTATTCTAGCTGTCTTGTCCTCTATCTCTTTTTCTCTCCTCTCTCTTTCACTCTTAATATTTCTCATAATTTCTCTCTCTCACTCACTTTCTCTATCTAGCTCACTCTTATCTCTCTCTCTCTCTCTCCCTTTCCATCCCTACTGCCTTCTAGCTACATCATCATTTATTTCTCTCACTCTCACCTTTTCACGTTCTTTCACACCCTCTCTCCTTCTCTCCCTCTCGATCTTTCTTGCTCCTTCTCTTGATCTCTCTCTCCCACTAATTCTTTTGCTCTCCCTCCATATCTCCCTCTCACTCTCCTTTTCCTAACCTATTTTACCTCACTCTCGTTTCTTTCTATTTCTATCTAATTTTCTCTCTCTAATTGTCAATCCCTCACACTTAAATATCTCTCACTACCTCGCTCTATTCTCTCTCACTCTCTATTCTTTCTTTCTTGCTCTGTTGCTCTTCTCACACTTGATCTCTCTTTTGTGATTATGTCATCTCCCTTTCCTTGTCCCTATCCCACACACACACACACACACTCTCTCTCTCTCTCTCTCTCTCCAACTTTTATCTCTCGCAATCCCTCTGGCTTGTTTATCTCATTATTTCTCACTTTTCCCTCTCTCTTTGTCTTCCTCCTTCCCTCTTTAACTTCTCGCTCCCTCTGTCTCACCCTTATCTCTCACACTCTTTTCCTTACTCTTATTTTCATGCTCTCCCTCTCTCTATATATATCTCTCATGCTCCTTGCTTATTATCTCTCTCATTCTCTAGCTCTATCTATATCTTCTCTATCTCCCTCGCTCCCTCCCTCTCTCACACTCTCTCTCCCTTCCCACTCTCTAAATATCTCTTTTTCTCTATTGTCCCTCTCTCTCATTTCCATTATTATATCCTCTTCTGTCTATCATTTTCTTTTCCTCATTATATGTAAATCACATTTATTCACCCACTCATGTTCGCTCTATCATTCTCTCTCTACCTCTATCTTTCTCACTCCCTCATCTTGCCCTCTCTTTGTCTCCCTTATGTATCTCACCCTTCTCTCCATCTCACTCACACACTCTCTCTCTCGAGCTCTCACACACACTCATACACTCTCTCACTCACTCTCTCTCAATCTTAGTCACACTCTTCATCTCAGTCTATGTCCCTCTCTTAACTTGTCCCTCTATCTCATTCTCTATTATTTCTCTCTCCTAATACATCTTTTATTTCTCTCTCTTTTCACTCATTGTTTTCACCCATGTTCTCCATATATTCCAAAGTTTCTCTCTCCCACTCTCTCGTCCTCATTCCCTCTTTATGTCTCCCTCTTTCTCTTTCCCCCATTTCTCTTTCACACACTCTCTCACTCTCTCCCTTCCACTCTCTCCCTCTACCTCTGCATCCCCCTCATTCTCTTTCTCTTAATCTCTCTCTCGATCTCTTTTCACTGTTTCTCTTGCTCTACTTTCCTTTATCCCTCTCACTAACCCTCCCTTGCTCTACTTATTCACAATCTTTTTTCTCTCTTTATTTGCCTCTTACAATATATTTCTCTCTCAATCTTTCACCCTTCAATATCTCTCACCCCCTCTCTCTATCTCTCACTTTCTCACTCTCTGCCTCTCTCTTTCTCTCTCTATTCAATCTTTTTTCTCGCACTCTTGCTATCTTTTCAATCACTCTCTTTTTTCCATGTTCAATCCTTTTCTCCCTTATCCCCTTACTCTTGCTCTTCTCTCTCTAGCTATATGTTCAATCACTCTCTTTTTTCTTTGCTCAATCCTTTTCTCCCCTATCCCTGACACACACACTCTATCTCTCGATCTCCAACTTTTACCTTTCTCAATCCTTCTCTCTTCTCTCTCATTATTTCTTACTTTCTCTCATGCTCTCGCACCTTTTCTCTCTCCCTCTCACTCTCCCTCTCTCTTTCTCTGACCCTATCTCCCTCTATCACCCCTATCTCTCACTCTCTTTCCTTACTATTGTTCATACTCTATCGTTCTTTATCAATATCTCTCTCTTGCTCCCTCTCTCACTCTCTCATTCATTCTCTCACTCTCTGTCTCTCTCTTCTCTCCCATCCTAGTGTTGATATCATTTTTTGCACTTATCCCTCACTCTCCTTCCCTCCTCTTATATTCCCCTCTTTCTCATTTTCTTTTTCTCTCTCTCTAGATCTATTTGGCTCTTTCTCTTATTCTCATTATTTGTATCACACTCTCCTTCTATCTTTCTCACTCCTTAATCTTGCCCTCACTAGGTTCCCTTATGTTGCTCACTCTTCTTTCACCATGTCACACTCATACACCCTCTTACTCTCTCTCAATCATTCTCCTTCTCACAGTCTCTAGCTCCATTTCAAACTCTCTATCTTACTCGCTCTTAGCATCTTGATTTTTCATTCTCACTCTCTCCACACTCCATTTTTCTCTCACTCTCTCTATCTCATTCTTTATTATTTTCTCTCACTCTCTCTCTTGCACTCACTTTTGATGCTCTTTCGTCTCTCTTTCCTCTTACATTTCTCTCTTTATATTCCTCACACTCTCTCTCCTCTATCGCTCTGTTAAATCCATCCCTCCTCACTCATTCTTTCTATTCTATCCCTTCCTTTATCCCTCTCCATCTCCCTCTCTTTTCTTTCACTATTTCTCTCCCTTTTTATCACTCTTCCTTATCTCCTTACCCAATTTTCCTCTGTAACCAACCCTCACTCTCTGCCTCTTTCTTTACTTCACTCATTTTATCTCCCTCTGACCCGCACTTTCTTTGCATATCTCCCCTACATCATCCTCTCTCTCTAACTCCCACTCACTATATTTTGCTCGATCTTAATCCCACTTCTTTCTCGCTCTCCCTCCCTCCCACTCACTCTTCAAGCTCTCTCTATCTCTCCCTTTCTAATTCACTCTGTCTCTCTCTCTCACCCTCTATTTCATCCATCTTTATCACTTGCTTGCTCTCTCTTTTTCTATCTCTTGTTATACTTTCAGTTGTTTTCCCATTCCTTTCTATATTCACGGTTTTTGTCCCTCCATCCCTCACCCTCTCTCTCGCTCTCCTTCCTGCCCTCTCTTTCTCAATTACTCTCATTTCTCTCTCCCTCCCCTCATCTCCTTCTCATTACTTCTCACACTTATCTTTTTCCCCTTAGTCCCTCCCTCTTTTACTATCTCCGTTGCTCCCTCTCTTCTCTCTCTGTCCTCTCTCTCCTCTCTCATCTTTCACGCACTCACCCACTCTCTCTCCATCCTTCTCATTCTCTGCTTCCCTCTCGCTCACTCCCTCTCTCTTGCTCTCTTCCCTCACTTTCAATTCTCTTTGTTTTCTCTCAATCTCCCTCTCCTTTTCTCTCACTCTTCAATTTCACTCTCGCTTTGACTCCCTCTCTCCCTCTCTATCTTTTTTGGCTCTTTGTTCTCTCTCTCAGTACTCTCCCTTCCATCACTCCTCTACATCTATCCCTTATACAATCTCTCTCACACTCTCTCCCCCTTCATTATGAAAAAGAGATCAAGGAAGAAAGAAAGATATATGAGATAAAATAAGAAATAATGAGATGGTTATGAAGGGAGAGAGCGAGATGTGAGATTTACTGAGAGAGAGTGTGTGAGTAAGGGAGAGCGAGAGAGAGATAGAGGGAGTGAAAGAGTGAGTAAAGAGAAAGAAGAGATGGTGATAGAAGAAAGAGAAAGAGAGAAACAAAGGGATGGCAAAAGAGAGCAAAAAAAAGAGAGATAAAATATAAAGTTAGAGAGAGCAAGAGAAGGAGTGAAGATAGGGATTAAAGAGTGAGCGGGAGGGAAAGAAGGAGAGAGCTTGAGATGTAAATATAGAGACAAGAGGGCAGTAGAGAGAGAGAGGATGAAAGAATGAAATCGGAGAGAGGCGAGGGAGGAAATAAGGAAATATGGTTGGAGAGAAAGACCGAGAAAAGTGATAAGAGAGTGATAAAAGAGAGCAAGAGAGTGTGTTTGAGAGGGACAGAGAGAGAGAGAAATAGAGAAAGAAAAGTGATAAAGCATAAATAAAGAACGAGCTAGAGAGGGAGAGAGTAAGAAAGAGATAATAGAGGGAGGGAGTGATAGAGATTGAAGAGAGTGGTAGTGAAAGAGGAAGAGAAAGAGAGAGAGAAGAGAGTGTGATGGAAGATAGAGAGAGAAAATGAGAGTGAGAGAGAGGGAGGGTTAATTAGAAGAGAGTCAGAAGGAGACACTATGAGTGAGAGAAAATGAGGGAGAGAGTGGAAAAGAAAGAAGAAAGAGAGAGGGAGAGAAAGATTGAGAGAAGAGAGAGAGGAGTGTGAGCAATTGAAGAGAGAGTAACTGAGATGAAGTGAGGGAGTAAGAGTGTGAGTGAAACTGAAGAGAGGGGAAGTGAGCACAAAAGGGAGTGAGTTTGAGAAAAAATAAAGTGAGGGAAGATAGAGTGAGCGAGTAGGGAAATGTGAAAGTAAGAGAAGAGGGAGCAACAAAGAGGGAATGAGTGGGTGATAGAAATAATTAGAGGGTGGGAGAGGGAGTGAATCAGTGAGTGCAAGAGGAGAGAGAGAGAGAGAGGTGTAAGATAGAGAAAGAGTGAGAAAGAGAGGGAAGGAGCGATTTAAAGACAGGGATTTAGAAGGAAAGGGAGTTGTATGTGAGAAAAAAATAAATAATTACATGGATATGAAGGGAGAGAGCAAGATGTGAGAGCAATTAAGAGTGTGTGAGGAAGGGAGAGTGTGTGAGACAGTGAGAAATAGCAGGACAAGAAGAGTGAGTAAAGAGAGAGAAGAGAGGGAGTTAGAATAAAGTGCAATAGAGAGACAGAGAGGGGGCAAAAGAGAGCAAAGAAACAATAAAGAGAGATGAAATAGAGAGTGAGAGAGTGATCAATAGAGGGAGTGATGATAACTATTGAATAGTGAGCTGGAGGGAGAGAGGGAGGGGGAGGGTAAGGTAGAAATAGAGATAGAGATGAAACTCAAGGAAGATAGAACAAAAGATAGTGAGTGAAAGGTAGAGAGAGGGAGATAAAAAGAGGGAGGGAGGAAGAGAGGGAGATAAAGAATATAGAGCAAGAGAGTTACAGTAAAAGGATATATGAAGAAAGTGGGAGAGTTTCGAGAAGAAGAGTAAGGAAAAGAAAGTGAGATATATGGAGAGAGAGAAGGAGAGAGGGAGGGAGGGAGGGAGCGAGGGAGAAGGAGAGAGGAATCTTGAGAGAATGTGAGAAATAATGAGAGGGAGAAGAGGAAAAGAGAGATAAAATTAAAGAGAGATGATAAAGGGATTGAAAGAGAGAGAAGTAGGGAGAGAGGGAGAGTGAGGGATAGAGTGAGAGAAAGAAAGAGAATAAAGGGCAAGCATAACAGAGAGCAGAAGACTGAGAAAAAGAGATATAATAGTATGTGCGAGAGAGCACATGTGGTAAACAGAAAGAAATAGAGAGATAGATGGAGGCCGTGAGAAAGATTGAAGAGAGAGAGAGCAAGAGAGCAAGAGAGAGTGTGAGAGAGAAATAGAGAGTGCTGAAAGATAGAACAAGAGAGAGTGAGTGAGAAGGGGAGTGAGAGAGAGGAGTACAATAAGGAGAGAGTGAGAAAGAGAGGGAACTGGGGATTGAACGAGAGAGGGATAGAGAAGAAAAGAGAGATCTATGAGAGAAAAAAAGAAATAATGAGATGGATAGAGAGGAGAGAGTAAAATGTGAGAGAAACCAAGAGACTGGGAATGTGAAGGAGGGAGAGTGAGGAAGAGAGTGAGAGATAGAGAGAGAGAAAAAGTGAGTAAATAGAGAGAAAAGAGGTGATAGAAGAAAGAGCAAGAGAGAGAGAGGGGACGAAAGAGAGTAAGAAAACAATAACGATATATGAAATAAAGAGTGAGAGAGAAAGAGAGCAAGAGAGGGAGTGAAGATAGAGAATGAAGAGTGAGTGGGAGACAGAGGAGAGAGGTTGAGACCAAAATATAGAGCAAAGAGAGACTCTGGGAAGATAGAGTAAAAGATAGTGAGTGAGAGCTAGAGAGAGGGAGATATAAAAAGCATATGGTAATAGTTGTCGGGCGAGAAGACGATAGAGGCAGGGAGACTGAATTAATGGAAGATGGAAAGAGGGAGGGAGGGAGGAAGAGAGTGAAGATGGTTTGAGAGAAAGAGCGAGTACAATCATAAGAGGAAGTGATAAAAGAGAGCAAGAGTGTGCATGTGTGAGAGAAAGAGTGTGAGACAGAGAAATAGAGAAGGAAAAAGTGATAAAAGCATAAATAGAGAAATAACTAAGAGAGGAAGAGATTGAGAAAGAGAGTGAGACAGAGAAATAGAGAAGGAAAAAGTGTTAAAAGCATAAATAGAGAAATAACTAAAAGAGGAAGAGACTGAGAAAGAGAGTGATGAGGGAGGGATTGAGTGAGATTGAAGACAACAGGAGTGAGAGAGGAAGAGGGGTGTGAGAGAAGAGAGAGTGATGGAAGATACAGAGAGGAATTGAGAGTGAGGAAGAGGGGGTAGAGAATGAGATTTAGTGGGAAAGAGAGTGGGGATGAATTGGAAGAGTGAGAGGGAGAGAGGGAAAGTGTGTACAAGAGAGAAGAGAGAGTGAGAGAGGGAGAGAGAGGCAATGAGGGAAGGATGCAAGAAAGAGGGGGAAAGGGGGAGAAAGATTGAGAGGATAGAGAGGACAGGGAGCAAGAAAAGAGAGACTTAGTGACAGAGATTGAACATAGAGTGAGAAAGAGAGAGGGAAGGAGGGAGTAAGAGTCAGAGTGAAACCAAAGAGAGAGGAAGGAGCGAGAAAGAGAGAGTGTAAGTGAGAGAGAGTAAAACTGAAAGAGAGGAGAGTGAGAAATCAAGAGGGAGTAAGTGAGAGATAGTGAACATGGAGTGTGCAAGAGAGAGGGAGTAAGAGTGAGAGTGAGATTTAAGAGAGAGGAAGAGGGAGTGAGAAAAGGGAGAGAGTGGGTAGAGAATGAGATTTTGTGGGAGAGAGAGTGCGAGATGAACAAGAATAGTGCGAGAGAGGGATAGAGAGTGTGTCTGAGAGAGAGAGAGAGAGAGAGAGAGAGAGAGAGAGAGAGAGAGAGATTGAGAGAGGGAGAGAGAGGGTGGGAAAGAAAGAAGCAAGTAAAAGGGGAGAGAGGAAAAGAGATTTAGTGGAGTAAAGGGAAGCAAGAGGCACGAAGTGAGAGTGTGTGAAAGATTGATCATAGAGCAAAAAATAGAGAGGGAGTGAGAGTGAGAGTGAAATTGAAGGAAGAGAAAGAGGGATCGAGAAAGGGAGAGAGTGTGAGAGACAAATTGAGAGAAGAGAGTCTGAGGGAAAAGAGAGAATGAGAAAGAGAGTAAGCGAGCGAGAGAGAGAGCGGGCATGAAGGAGGGAGATGAGGATAGCTGGGGAGAGAGAGAGGGATTAAGGAGAGAAAGAGGGAGGGAGAGTGAGAGAGTGGTAGTGAGGGATAATGGGAGGGTCGAAAGTAAGTGACAGAGGAGATGATGAGAGAGATAAAGAGATGTAGATTAGAGAGTGAGAGAGAGATGGAGGTATTGAGGAAGAAAGAGAGATAGGAAGAAGTGAACAGGTTTAAAGAGAGTAGGATAGAGAAAGTGAGAGAGAGTGAAAGGAAAAAAATGGTGAGAAGTGAGGCTCTGGGAAGATCGAGTAAAGTGAGTGAGGGGTAAAGATATCGCAAGAGCAGGAGAATGGTGCAAGAGAGAGGGGGGCAATAGAGAGGAAGACAGAGGGAGATAGGGAGGGCGAGGGAGGGAGGGAGTAGGGAGAGAAGAGAGGGAAAGAGAGAGGGAGGGATGAAAGTAAGAGAGAGGAGAGAGAAAATAGAGTAGAGAATGAGAGAAAGAGTAAGAGGAAAGAGAGATAAGAGAGCAACAAATCAGTGTATAAAAGAGAGTATATAATAAAAAAAGAGAGTCGAGAATGAGAAAGAGGGAGAGAGAGAGGGGGAGAGAATAAAAAAGAGGATAGAGATAAAAAAGAGAAAGACGGAGAGAGGAAAAGAGAGGAGAGAGTGAGCAAGAAAGAACAAGAGAGTAAGTGAGAGTGAGATAGATAGCAAGAAATTGAGCTAAAGAGGGTGAGAACGAGAAAGATTGAGAGAGAGAGAGAAGTGTATGAGTGTATGAGATGGAGAGAGAAGAGTGATCTGTAAGAGGGAGACCTAGATAGGGCAAGAATGATGGAGTGAGAATGAAGAGGGAGAGAATGAGAGCGATAAGGAGAACAAGAGTGAGAGAGAAAAAGAGATCTAAAAAGATGAAAGAAATGAGGGTGAGGGAGAGAAAAGGATATAAGAAAAGGAAAGAGAGAGAGACAAGAGAGAAAAAATCTATTAGGAGATTGGGAAGGGAGAGAACGTGTGGTCAGGAAGGGAACAAAAGTAGAGAGATATATAGTTAGAGAGTGAGAAAATGAGAAAAAGAGTTAGGAAAAGAGTGTGAGAGATAAAGGAGGCAGTTAAGGGGAGGGAGACAGAGACAGAAGTGTGAGAGAATATGAGAAGCAATGGAGAGAGGGATCGAGAGAGTTAAAAGTTTGAGCATAAGAGAGATATGTTGATAGAGGAAGAGAGGAAGGGAGTGAGAGATAGAGGAGGTAGAGAGAGGAAGGGAGACAGAAGTGTGAGAGAACTTCTGAAGCAATGAGAGAGAAGAGAGAGCGATTCAGAGAGATAAAAGTTAGAGCACACGAGAAAGAGTACGAGTGAGGGATAGTGGGAGAGAAGATTGAGCAAAGAGAGATATTGTGTGTGAATGTTTATGAGGTAGGGAGAGTGCGAGAGAAACATTGGAGAAAGAGTTAGAGAAGTGTGAGCAAAAAAAGAGAAAGAAAGAGAAAAATATCGAGAAAGAGAGAGGAAAGGAGTGAAGGAGGAAGAGATTATGAGAGAGATATAGGGAGAGAAGGAAGGCGAGGGAAGGTATAGAAGGAGGGAGTGAGGGAGGAATAATTAGAGAATGAGAAGAGAATGAGAGAGATGGAGCAAGAGGGATGGAAAGATGGAAAAGTTGGAGAGAGCGGGAGAAAGAGAGAGAGGAAGGAGAGAAGTGAGAGAAATAGAGAAAGAGAGTGGGAGAGATAGAGGAAGAGAAAGAGTGAGAAGGGAAAGAGAAAATTTGATTTAGAATAAAGAATAAAAGCGAGATGGCAACAAAAAGTGGGAGAGAGAATAGTGTGTGAAATAAAAAGAGGGAGTAGGAGTGAGAGTGAAGCTGAATAGAGAGAGAGTGGGTGAAGAGAGAGTGAGAGAAAAGGAGAAAGAGAGAACGAAGATGGAAAAAGTGAGAGTTAGGGTGGCGAGTGAGGGAGAGAGGGAGAGAGAGAATAGGTGGTAGTGTAAAAGAGAAAGAGAGAGAAGCAATTGAAGGAGTAAGAGAGTGTGAAATTGAAGAGAGTTAGGGAGCAAAGACGAGCGAGACTGAAAAGGAGTGATGGATCTATGGAGATAAAGATTGAGTAAAGAGAGAGAAATAGAGCAAGAGAGAGCCAGAGAGTGAAAGAAAGAAACATAATAGAGAGTGAGACAATTACAAAGGAAGAGAGCATAAAATAAAGAGATAGAGGGCGAGAGTAAGAGAGAGAGAGAGTTAGAAAGAGGGATGGATGGAGATAGTAAGAGAAATGATGGGCAAGAGGGAGTGAGAGAGCGAGAGAGAGAAAATAAGATTTAAGAGAGAGACAAATAGGAAGCGAAAGTGGAAGAGAGAGCAAAAGACAGTGAGAAAATTTGAGATTGGGAGGGATATTAAGAGAATGTGTGAGAAGGAAAGAAGGAGAGAGGGGGATGGAAAGGGAGTGAGGGAGAGAGAGGGAGAGAAATTTACATAGAGAGAGTGGGAAGGAGGGAAGTGGGAGGGAGAGGATGAGTTTGAGTGAGGGAAGTGGGAGGGAGAGGATGAAAGAGATATGGAGAATGGCGATAGAAAAAATCAGATGACGATAGAGAGAGAGAGACTAATTAATGAAAGAGGGAGGGGGAAGAAATTTACATAGAGAGAGTGGGAAGGAGGGAAGTGGGAGGGAGAGGATGAGTTTGAGTGAGGGAATAGGAGACGATGAGAGAGAGATATGGTGAATGGCAATAGAAAAAATGAGATGGCAATAGAGAGAGAGACTAATTAATGAATAAGGAAGAGCGGGGGAGGAAGAGAGTGACAGATGGTTGGATGGAAAAATTGAGTAAAGTGATCAGAAAGAGTGATAAAAGAGTGCAAGAGTACGTGTATGAGAGGGAATGAAATATAGTAATATAGAAAGAAAAGTGATAAAGCATAAATAGAGAAAATTTTGAGAGTAGAAGTGAGAGAGGAATCTAGAGGGAGGGAGTGAGAAGATTGAAGAGAGTGGGAGTGAGAGAGGAAGAGAGGGTGATAGAAAAGAGAGAGCAATGGAAGATATAGAGAGAAATGAGAGCGAGGGAGAGTGGGGTTAGAGAATGAGATTTAGTGGGGGAGAGAGGCAATGAGTTAGAATAGACTGAGAGGAAGAGAGGGAGAGAGTGAGTGAGAGAGAGAAAGTGAGAGGGAGAGAGGGAGGGAGAGTGAGGGATGGAAGCAAGAGAGAGGGGGAGAGAGGGAGGAGATCTAGAAGTCGAAGGGTAAGTAAGTGAAAGCGAGTGACCATGGAGCGAGAAAGAGGGAGCAAGAAAGGGAGTAAGAGTGAGAGAGAAATAGAGTGAAGAGGGAGTGTGGGAATAGAGAACGCAAGAGAGGGACAAAATGAGCAGGTAAAAAAATGAAAGTGCTAGAAGAGAGAAAGAAAGAGGGATTGAGAGAGAGTGATAGAGAAATGATAGGGAGGGAGAGAGTGTGAATGAGTTAAAGCAAGAGGAGAGAGATAGAGAGAGGAGTGAGATAGGGAGAGAGGGAGAAAGAGAGGTAAGGAGGGATTGAAAGAGGGAGGGATCGAGGAGGAAAGAGAGATGTATGAGGGAAAATAATAAATAAGGAGATGGATATGGGGGAGAGAGCAAGATGTGATTGAGAGAGTATATGAGGGAGGGAGATTGTAAGAGAGAGAGAGAGCAAGAGATATAGAAAGACAAAGAGTGAGTAAAGTGAGAGAAGAGAGGGAGTTAGAAGAAAGAGCAGGAGAGAGATAGAGTGGGGGCAAACGTTAGCAAAGAAAGAACAAAAAGAGATGAAATAGGGAAGGAGAGCAAGAGAGGGAGTGAAGATAGGGATTGAAGAGTGAGAGGGAGGGAGAGAGTGAGAGGGGGCAAAGGAAAACCAAGAGAGAGAAGAGAGACTCATGCAAGATAGAGAAAAAGAAAGTGAGTGCAAGTTTTGAAGAGAGAGATATAGAGGGAGATATGGAGTGAGAGGGAGGGAAGGGAGATAGATAATAAAGAGCAAAAGAGTGAGAGAGGGAGTGAGAGAGAAAGATAATCTAAAAAAAGTATAAGTGAGTGAGAAGAAGAGTAAGGTAAAGAGAGTAAGAATACGGAAAAAGAAGGAGAGAAGGAGGAAGGGAAGAGGGAGGGGGAGAGGAATAGACGCGTGAGAGAAGGTTAGAAATAATGAGAGAGAAAAGAGGTAGAGATGGAAAGCTGAGTGTGGGATTGAAAGAGAGAGAAGTATGTAGAGAGGGAGAGTGAGAGAGTGAGGTAGAATAACAAAAAAGAGAGCAAAAGAACTAGAAAGAGAGGTAGAATAAGCAGTGCGAGAGAGAGCATGATTGGTAAAGAGAAGGAAAAGGAGAGAAATAGGGACCTACTCCCTTACTTTATCTCTATCACACTCTCCATTATCTCTTTCACTTTCCCTACCTCTCACTCATTTTCTTTATCTATCTCCCACTTCCTTTCTCTCTTTCATTCTCTTTCTATTCCTCACTCTCTTTCTCTTCCTCGGACTCACTTCTTGTGTCTCTCACACTCCCTCACTCCCCCTAACTTTCATGAACACATTTTTTCTCTCTAACTTCCCCCTCTCTCATTTTTTCCTTGCTCCAAACTCTCTCTCTCTCTCTCTCACTTACACACTCTCTCTCGCCTGAATGTGTTCTAACTACCTCCTCTTTCTTTCTCCCTCTCTCGCCCCCTCTCCCACCCCTATTCAACCTCCTCTACCTCCCATCCTCTCTCTCTGCCACGTTCTCTCCTTGTCTCTCTTTTTCTCTATCATTCTTTCTACCCTTGCTCTTCAAGAAATCCTCCCTCCTTTCTCATTCAAACTTCTTACCTTCTCTCACTTTATCTCTCTCTCAAATCCTTTCATTTCCCTTCCTTGCTCAATTTCTGTCTCTTCCATATTCTACATTTCCTTCTTGCTTTTTTTCCTCCCTCTTTCCTCTTTCTTTTTCTCATATCTCATCCCTCAAACTCCCTCTCCCACGCCCTCTCATTCTCACACTCCCTCTCTCTCTTTCTCTATAGACCTATCTTATAATTTATAGGTATATATATATATATACCCTCTCTCAAAGTATCTCTCAACCTCCCTATTATCGGTCCTTTTATCACACTTATTAATCGTTCTTCTAAGTCTTATTGCCACTCTCATTGTCCCTCCTGCTCATCTCTTTTGCTCACTTTCCTTACTCTTTCTCTTTCCCTCTCTTTTATGCTCCCACTTTATATTCAATTTCATTGTCACTTACTCCCTCCCTCCCTCTTTCTCAGTCTCTTTTTTCTCTTACTCATTTTTTTTCTTCATCATTCCTTTCTTGCTCCGCTCACTCTCTCTTTCTCTATTCCTTGTCCCCCTCTCTCTCACACAAGGTCTCTCTCTCTTTCTCTCCCTCTATCCCTCCCACGCAGTTCCCTTCAACTTTCTTTCCCTCTCTCTAACTCTCTCTCTCTTTCATTCTCATCTTCACCCTCCCTCTGTCCATCTCACTCATTCCTTCTTGCTCTATCTTCCCCCACTCTCTTCTCTCTACCTTAATCACTCCCTCTCACTTAAATCTCTTTTACTCCCTCTCTCTCTCTCTCTCTCTCTTTCTCACTGTTTATTGTCTCTCTCATACTTTGTATTCTGATGGTCTCTCTTCTCTGATTTTTCCTCATCCACTATCCCCACACACATTATCTCTTGATTTCTATTACTCCCTCTCACTTCCTCTCTCATTCTTCAATATCTCTTCCCTTACCCTTTACTCTCCTTTTTTCTCTATTAAATTTCATTCTCACTCTTACTCCCGCTCTTTCTCACCCTTTTTTCTCTATCTCTCTATCTCTCGCTCTCTATCTCACTCACTCTACCTCTCTATCTTCATCTCCCTCTTTCTTTTACTCTCTTCTCTTCCAATTTCCCTATCACTCTCTCTGTCCTTTTGTCGCTACATCCCTATCTTCAACTTAGCTCACTCCCTTCATTTCTCTTTCTCACTCTTTGTTATCTCTCTCTCATTTACTCTCTGAAAAGTTGCTCGCTCGCCTCTCATTATTTCGCTTTGTCCATTCTCCCACTCTCTCTCCACTGTTCCCCTTCCTCATTCCCTCTCTCACTCAAACTTTCCTCTTTCTCTCTATATCGCACTTTCTCTCCCTCTCTTCCTCTACTCCATATCTTCCTTTACAACTCCTCTCTCTCACTCTTTATCATCCATTCTTTTCCTCGTATCTCCCTCTCCCCTTCTCGCTAAATCTCCCTTGTTCTATCTTCCAAAGCACTCTCTATTTTCTCTTACACTCTTTGTCCCTCTCTTTGTCCCTCTCTCTTCAATCTTCCTTACGACCTCCCTCTATCTCTCTATTTCCATTTCTTTACCACTAATGCTCTATCTAACACTCTCTATTATATTTCTCTTTCTCAGTCTTTTGTTCTCTCTTATGTTAAACTTTATTCTCTCTCTTTCTCTCACTCAATCACCCGCTCTCTCGCGCTCACCCTCTCTCCCACTCACTCCCTCACTCTTTCTCTCCCTCTATCCCCTACTCTCTATCTTCTCCTCTCTTTTGCTTCCATCCCTCCCACTCTCTCTTTCTTTCTTGAGCCTCCCCCTCTCTCCCTTTCTCTCAAACCAACACATTGTCACACTTTCTCTATCTCAATCCCATAAGGTCTCTTTCTTGATCTCTATTGTTGTCATTTCCCTTACACTACATTTCATTCTAACTATTTTTTCTCTCATCCCCTAAATCTAACGCTCCAATCTCTATCTTTCCCTCTGTCAACAAATTTATCAATCTGTTCTCTCACTTTCTCTTAATCCAACCCTTCATTACTATCACTTCTCACACCACTTCTCTCCCACTCCTCTTTCGCTCTTGTTCTTCCTTTATCTCTTCTTCTCTCTAATGCTCTCTCTCATTTCTCTCTCCTTCCCTCTCTCTTGCTTTTTCTTCCCTTTCTCTTTTCACACTTTTTTCTCCATTTTTCATCTCTAATTTTATTTAACTTAAATCTCATTCTTTCTCTAATCCTCTCCCTTTCTTACTCTCTTTATTCTCTGTTTTTCACTCTCTTACTCTCTTATGTTACTCTATTCTCTTTTCTTCGTACTCTTTTCTCTGTCTATCCCCCACTCTATTGTGCTCTCTCCTCTCACTCCCTCTCACCCCACCAATATTTCTCACACACCTCCCTTTATTCTCAATTTTCCTTTTCTCTCTTTCTCGATCTCTCTCGCTCACTCTTCCCACACTCTGTATTTCTTTCTTGCTATTTTATTTTGTCTCTCCCCCTCCATCACATGTTTCTATCTCTTTCTCTCAATGTATCTGCCAATTTATTGATCTATTGTCTCACTATCTCTCCATATAACACTTTATTACTCTCTCTTTCTTGCATCCCCTCTCTCCTGCTCCTCTGTCCCTCTTGATCGTTCGTTCTCTCTTCTTCTCTCTCTTATCTCTCTCTCATTCACTCTCTATCTCCCTCTCCCTTGTTTTTCATTCCCTTACCCTCACTTTTCTCTCTATTCCTGTCGCTAGTTCTTGGTCCCTCAGTCTCTTTATTCAACATAAATCTCATGCTTACTCCCTCCCTCTCTCACCATCTCACACTTTATTCTCCAAATCTCTCTATCTCTCTTACTCTCTTATATTACTCTATTCCCCTCTCCTCTTACACTTTCTCTCAATCTATTCTTCACTCTAACATGCTCTCCCTCTCTCACACTTTCTCTTCCGCTCTCACTATTTCTCGCACTCTCTTCCCTTCCTCTCTCTCTCTCATATACACATGCACTACTTCAAGCACTCTCTAATCTCTCTCACGCTCTTTCTCCTTCTCTTGCTCTCTCACTCTTCCATCTTTCTTATGACCTCCCTCTAACTCTCTATTTCTTTTTCTTTACCACTAATGCTCTCTCTAATACTCTCTATTATATATCTCTTTTTCGGTCTGTTGTTCTCTCTTATGTTGCCCTTTATTCTCTCTCTTTCTCTCACCAGTCCATCATTTTCTCTCGCTCTCCCTCTCTCTCACTATCTCCATCACTCTTTCTCCCCCTCTACCCTCCACACTCTCTCTCTCCTCTTTAGTGTTTCCATCTCTTCCACTCTCTCTTTCTTTCTTTTATTCCTTTCTCCCTAGTTCTCTCTCTTTTCAATTTCACTTTCACTCTTCCTCCTCCCCCTCTCACTTTCCCTCAAATCCATATATTCACACACTTTCTCTATCTCAATCTCTTAAGCTCTCTTTCTCGATTTGTCTCACTGTCTTTTCCCTCATCTCCATTTCATTCTCACTAATTTATTTTCTCTCCCCCTCCCTCTATCTCATGCTCTTATCTCTATAATTCTCCCTGTCAAGCAATTTATCAAACTATTTTCTCATTTTCTCTAAATCTAACCATTCATTACTACACTTCTCACACCACCTCTCTCCCACTCCTCTTTTGCTCTTGTCCTTCCTTTTTCTCTTCTTCTCTCTCTCCCTTCATTTTTCTTGCTCTTTCTTCCCTTTTGTCTCTATTTCATGGTCCTTCTTTCCCTTCATTCAATGCAAATTTCACTCTTACTCCATTTCTCTCCATTTCTAACCCTTTATTCTCTCTCTTCCCATCCCTCTTACTCCATTATGCTACTCTATTCTCTTCTCCTTTACTCTTCATCTCTGTCTACCTCTCACTCTATCTCCCTCTCCCGCTCTTGCTCCCTCTATCTCCTTACCAATATTTCTCTCTCTCATTTTCTCAATCTCTCTCTTTCTTGCACTTCATTCCCTTACCCTCACTTCTATCTCTATTTTTTTCTCTATTTCTTAGTCACTCTATCTCTTTATTTAATTTAAATCACATACTCACTCGCTCACTCGCTCCCTCTCTCCTTCTCACTCTCTATTCTCTCTCTCTCCCACTCTCTTGCTCTTATATAATTACTTCATTCTCATCTCCTCTTACTCTTTCTCTCCATCTATCCCCCACACCAACATGCTCTTCCTCTCTCTCACTCTCTTTTCCCCCTCCCACTATCTATCACACTCTCTTCTCTTACTCTCTCTCTCTCTCTCACACATGCACTGGCTCTTTCTCTCCCTCTTTCCCTCCCTCACCATCTCTAATTCTCTACCTTTTTGTTCTGTTCTCTCTTCCCTCATCTCCCTTCTCTCTCGATTTCTTTATTTCTCTCTCTATCAGTTTCTTCCTCTCTCTCTCTTCTCACTCTTTCTCCTCCTTTATCCCACACACTCTCTCTCTTCATCCCGCCGCCCTCCACCCTCTCAATCACTCACTCTCCCACCCATCCTCTTTCTCTCTCTCCCTCTCATCCCCTTTATTTCCCTCTATCACATGCTCACTTAATCTCTCCCTCCCTCTCTCTCTATCACTCATTCTCTTATTCTCTCTCTCTCGTTTCCTCTAGTTCACTCTCTCTACCTATATCTTCCTACACACACCCGTCTCTATCTATGATTCTCTCCATCTCTCTTCCTCTCTCGTTCTCTCTCTCTTCAATCTCTCTCGCTCCCTCCCTCTCTCTATTTTTCATTATTTATTCTCTATATTTCTTTCTCTCTCTTTTATTATTCTCTGTTCCATTAATCTCACTCACACACACACTCTCTCTCTGTTCATCTTGTTCTCTCTTACGTTGTTTCTCTCCCAGTTTGTCTCTTCATCTCCATATCACTCTTTCTTAAAGTGTCCTTCTATCTTTCTCTTTCTCTCTATGTCTTAATCTGTCTTTTATTTGTTTCTCTTCTCTCTCATTCTTTTCAGTTGTTTCCTACATATATCCCCAACTCTCATCCTCCCTCTCTCACTTTCCTCCTTCCCTCTTTATGTCTGCCTCTTTCTATTGCTATAACTTCAATCACTCTCCCTTCCCTCTATTTACTTCTCTCTCGCTCCCTCCATCCCTCACCCTCTCTCTCGCTCTCCTTTCTTCGCTCTCTTTCTCAATCGTTTTCTCATTTCTCTCTGTTACTTCCATCATCTCCTCTTACTTCCTCAACTACTTTCTCACACTCCCTCCCTCCCCCTCAGCTATTTTTCTTTGTCTCTTTCCTTCTCTCATTCTAGCATTCGCTCCTCCCTCCCTCCCTCTTGCTCTTCTTTTTTGTTATCTATCTATCGCTTTCTATCATTCTCTTATTCTCTTTTTCTTCATGTATCATTTTAACTCTAAGCCCCCTCTCTTTCTCTTTAATATTCTTGCTCTCTCACTCTCTCTCACTTACTCTCTCTTTCATTCTCTCTTTAGGTCCCAACTATGTTGCTCTCTCTCCTCTCACTTTGCATCCCCTTGCAGTCTCCATCACAACGTCCCACCACTCCCTCTCTTTCTTTCAACCTCATACCTTCTCTCACTTTTTCTCTCTCTCAATCTATTTAGCTCTCTTTATTGCTCTATTTTACATTCTCTTCCATTGCTCTCCATTTCCTTCTTTTTTTATTCCTCCCACTTTCCTCTTTCTCTTGCTCCTCTCTCTCTCTCTCACTCCCTCGCCATCTTTCTTTCTCTCTTGCTCTATCTTACAATCTCTCTCTATATATTCTCTCCTTCTCTCAGAATATCTCTCTCTTTCCCTATTTGTTTCACTCCCTCTCTCTAACTCACTCTCTTACTCTCCTTATTATCTCCTTCTCTTTCTCACTTGCTCTTCCTTTCCTCTTGTTCTCTCTTCACATACCTCTCTTCTTTATCGATTTATCTATTGTTATCTCTTTTCCCCCTTCTCTTTCTATTCAATTTCACTCGCCCTTACTCCCTGTCTCCCTCTCTTTCCCACTCTCTCCCTCTCTCTTACTATCTCTTCTATTGCTACTTATTCACTCGCATTTCTCACTTTTTCTCCTCTTCTGTGCCCCACACACACACTCTCTCTCTCTTACACCCCTCCTTCCATATCCCTACCTCTAACTCACTCTCCCTCCATCCCTTCCTCCCTCTCTTTTCCTCTCATCCCCTCCATCTCCCTCTTTAGCTCCATTTCTTTCTCTCTATCTAACTCTTCTTACAATCTTGTTCTCTCAATCTCTCCTCTCTTTCCTTCGCTCTATCTTTCTCTCTTCACTCTCTATCCTCTTCTCTATTATCCTCTCTCCCCCTCACTCTTTCTCTCACTCTCAATTCCTTTTCCTATCTTACACTTTCTTTCACACTCTCCATTGTTGCTCTCTTTTCTCTCTTTCCTCTTACTCCATCTCATTATATCCTCTCTTTCTTCCATCCTTCCCTCTCTCTTTCTTCCATCTATCCCTCCCTCCCTCTCTATCACCCTCTTTGTAACCCTCTGTCTTGCTCCCTGTATCTCATAATTCTCTTGTTCTCCCCCCACTTTACCCCTCATTCTCATACTCTCTCAATCTTCCCACAGCCTCTCTTCTCACTCTCTCACTTTCTCTTTTCTACTCACTGTTTAAACTCTCTCACTTCCTCCATCTGTCTCTCTTTTTCTCTCACTATCTCCATGTATCTTTATCTATCTCATTGTCTCCTCTGTCTCTCACTTTCGACCCTCCAATTTCCCTCACTACCACTCTCTGGCTCTCCCTCCCTCTTTCACTCCCTTAATCCCCCTCTCTCTCCCTCTCTCCATATCTCTCTTTCTTGCTCTCTCGCTCCCTCCCTCACTCCCTCCCTCTCTCACTCCCTTAATTACCTCACACTCTCTTCTCTCTATTTGTCTCTCACACTGTCTCCCTTTCTCTCTTTCTCTTTCTATCTCTTCAGTTTTACTCTCACTCTACCTCTATCCTTCAATCTTTCTTGATTTATGTTCACTTAGTATCACCCACTCTCACTTATCCCAACAATCTTTCTCTCCCTCTCTCCCTCTCTTCCCTATCACTTGCTTCCCTCCCTCCCTCCCTCCTTCTCCCTCTCTCTGTCTCCCTTTCTCTCCCTCGCACACAATCACTCTCTACCTCTTTCACTCTTTCAGTTCATTCCCGCTTTCTCTCCCATAAAATCTCATTTTTCTACCCCCTCTCTCTCTCTCTTGCTCGATCTCTCTATATCTTCTTTCACTCTCTCTTCTCTCTTTCTCTCACGTCCTTTGTCACACCCAATCTTTAATCTCTCTCACTCCTTCTCTCTTTATCTCTCTTTCTCATCTCTCCCTCTCTCATTCTTCTCAATATTTATGACTTATCACTTTTTTTTCTCTTTTTCTCTCTCTCTCTTTCTCTCTCACACACTCTCTTTCTTGGTCTCTTATATCACTCTCGTCTATCTCTTTACTCTCTCTTTCTCTCTAACCATCACTCAGTCCCTTCTTCCCTCCCTCTCTTTATCTCTCTCTCGCCTTTCATTTCTCTCTCTCTTTCTCGCCCTCCATCTCTCTCCATATCTTCCTCAATATCTCCCTCTCTCTACCTCTCACTCTCAATCTTTTGGTCATTCTTCCCTAAGTTTATCTTCTTCTCTATTTCTGTCTTGCTCTTTCTCTCTTTCTCCCTCTGGCTCTCTCCTCAATTCCTATCACTCCCCCCTTTATCTTTGTTTCTAGTTCACTCGCTCTCTTGCAAACTCTCGAGGGAGAGATCTAAAAAGAGCTAAAAAACTAACATAGGTAAAAAATGGGAGAGACCGTGTGCAGAGAGCAAGCAAGAGAGTGAGAAAGGGAGAGAATGAGAGAGAATAACACGCAAGAGAAGAGTGAGAGAGGGAGACAATGAAGTGGTAGAGAGAGAGTTAGAGTAATGAAGTGAAAGGATAAGGGATCATAAGATGGAGCAAGAGAGAAAGTAAAAGCGAGGGAGATCGAGAATGGGAGTCGTGTGAAGGAGTGACAGAGGGAGAGAGAGGAGAGTAAGAGAGGGAGTAAGTGAGAGGTAGAGAGAGTGGGAAAGAGAGAGAGGAAAAGAGGTAGAAAGGAAAGGAGAGAGATAAGAACATAATAAAGCACTTGATAAAAAGTGAGATACAGAAAGTGTAAGTGAAGAAGTGAGAGAAAGTGAGAGATAGGGATAGAGATATAGAGAAGAGAATCAGATAGATAGAACAAGAGAAAGGGAGAGTGAGTGTGTGAGAGAGGGTGAGAGAGAGGAAAGTGAGCAAGAGAGTTTATTTTAAAGATAGGGGGAGCTTTAGAAAAGGGGGAAGAGAAAGAGTGAAGGAAGAAGAGAGAGTGAAACAGAGGGAGGGAGTGAGAAATTTATATAGAGATGGCATGAACTCTATCTCTTCAGCTCTCTCTCCCTCGCTAGCTCTATCTCTTTTGCTCTTCATCTCCCTTCCTCTCTCTTTCATCTCTCTGTTGCTTGCTCTATCTTTCTCCTCTGTTATTTTTCTACGTCTCCCACTCTCATGCTTTCAATCTCTTTCCCTCTCTCTCTCCCCCTCTCCCTCTCAACATCACTCTCTCTAACTCTCTCCCAATCCAACAACTTCCCTCTTGCTCTCTCTCTCTCTCTCCCTCACTCTCCCGCTATCTCTCTCTCCCCCAATATCTCTTTTGCATCTACTCCCTAACTCTCCCTTCATATCCCTCCTCTCACAATCTTTATCTCAGTTTCTCTCCCTCAATCCTTCTCTCACACTCTCTCCCACTCCCACACCCTTCCTCTCACACCCTTTCTCTCCGTCATTCTCTTCTTTATTTCCGCTCCCTCACTCTCCCACCCTCTTTCTCTCCCCCACCTCTCTTTTGCTTCTACTCCCTCACTCTATCTCCCTCTCCCTCTCTCAATCCCTCAATTACTCATTCTAGCTCACTGTCCCTCTCTAGTTGTCTATCTTCTATCTCCCACTCTCTCCCTCTCACTCTTCTCTATCTATCCTTTCCCTCTCTTGCTCTTCTCTTTTTATATCTTCCTCTCCCTCTCTCCTTTTCTCCTACTTTTTTCTCTATCAAGTTCTCTCTTGATATTAAACTCTTCTCTCTCTTCCTCTTATTATCTTTTTCTTTGTCTACCTCTTTCTCATTCTTTCTACCACGTTATTTCCCTCTCCCTCTCCATCTTCCCCTTTGGTCCCGCATCTCCTCTATCTTTCTAGCCCTCCCTCACTCTCACTCTGTTTAAGTCTCTCTTCTCTTTCTTTCTCATTTGTCTCAACCCTCTTGCTCTTTTCTCTATTTTATCTCTCTTGCCCCTCTCTCCCCTTACCCCTCTCTCCATCTACTTCCCTCTACCCTCCCTCTTGCTCTTCTTTTCTCTTTAGCTTTCTCTCTTACCTTGCCATTCTCTCTTATTCTCTCTTGCTCTCTTCACAATATCTCTAACTCGCTTTCTCTTTCTATCTCCCTCTCTCTCTCCCCTTTCTCTCCATCTCCTCATCTTTTGCTCACTCTCTCCTTCTCTCCTTGTAAATCCCTCTCATAATGTCTCTCTCACTACATCTCCAGCTCTCTCTCTCATTCTTCTTGTCTTTTTATCTCACTTCCTCAACTTCTCTTGCTTTCTTTCTTTCTTTCCCTGTCAATTCTCGCTCTCTTCTCTATCTCTCGACATCTCTCTCCCTATTCTAGCTCTGTTGCCCTCTATCTCTCCCTCTATCCTACTCTCTCTCACTCTCAATATTTCTCATAATTTCTCTCCCTTACTTTCTCTCTCTAGCTCACTCTTCTCTCTATCTCTCCCTTTTCATCCCTACTGCCTTCTAGATGCAACATCCTTTATCTCTCGTCACTCTCACCTTTTCGCTCTCTTTCACACACTCTCTCCTTCTCTCCCTCTCGATCTTTCTTGCTCCCTCTCATGATCTCTCTCTCCCACTAATTCTTTTGCTCTCCCTCCCTATCTCCCTCTCACTCTCCTTTTCCTAACCTATTTTACCTCACTCTCGTTTCTTTCTATTTCTATCTAACTTTCTCTCTCTCAATGTCAATCCCTCAAACTTAAATATCTCTCACTCCCTCGCTCTATTCTCTCTCACTCTCTATTCTTTCTTTCTTGCTCTGTTACTCTTCTCTCTCTTGATCTATCCTCTGTGACTATGTCATCTCCCTTTCCTCGTCCCTATCCCTCACACACCACACACTCTCTCTCCAAATTTTGTCTCTGACAATCCCTCTCGCTTCTCTCTCATTATTTCTCACTTTTTCCCTCTCTCTTTCTCTTCCTCCTTCCCTCTTTAACTCTCTCGCTCCCTTTGTCTAACCCTTATCTCTCACTCTCTATTCCTTACTCTTATTTTCACTCTCTCCCTCTCTCTCTCTCTATCTTTTATGCTCCTTGCTCATTATCTCTATCATTCTCTAGCTTTATCTATCTATTCTCTATCCCCCTCGCTCCCTCCCTCTCTCACACTTCTTCTCCCTTCCCACTCTCTAAATATCTCTTTTTTTTCTAAGTCTCTCTCTCTCATTCCCACTGTTATATCCTCTTCTGTATATCATTTTCTTTTCCTCATTATCTGTAAATCTCTTTTATTCACCCACTATCTTTCTCACTCCCTCATTCTTGCCCTCTCTTAACCTCCCTTATGAATCTCTCCCTTCTCTCTCCATCTTACTCACACTTTCTCGAGCTCTCACACACACTCATACAATCTCTCACTCTCTCTCAATCTCAGTCACTCTCTTCATCTCAGTTTATGTCCCTCTCCTAGCTTGTTCCTCTATCTATCTCATTCTCTATTAGTTCTCTCCTAATCCGTCTTTTATTTCTCTCTTCTCACTCATTCTTTTCACCCATCCTCTCCATATATTCCAAAGTTTCTCTCTCCCACTCTATGTCCTCATTCCCTCTTTATGTCTCCCTCTTTCTCTTTCCCCCATTTCTCTTTCACACACTCTCTCACTCTCTTCCTTCCACTCTCTCCCTCTCCCTCTACTTCCCCTTCATTCTCTATCTCTTAATCTCTCTCTCGATCTTTTTTTCACACTTTCTCTTGTTCTCCTTTCCTCTATCCCTCTCACTAACCCTCTCTTGCTCTACTTATTCACAATCACTTTTCTCTATTTATTTGTCTCTTACAATATATTTCTCTCGCATTTCACTCCGCGATATCTCTCACCTCTCTCTCTCTCTCTCACTTTCTCACTATCTGCCTCTCACTTACTCTCTCTATTCTATCTTTTTTATAGCACTCTCGCTCTTCTCTCTCTTTATATCTCTTCAATCACTCTCTCATTTTTCTTTGCTCAATCCTTTGTCCCCTATCCCCGCACTCATTCTCTCTCTCTTTTGCTATCTCTTCAATCACTCTCTCTTTTTCTTTCCTTAATCCTTTCTCCCCTATCCCTAAAACACACTCGTCTCTCGATCTCCAACTTTATCTTTCTCAATCCTTCTCTCTTCTCTCTCATTATTTCTTACTTTCTATCACGCTCTCGCTCTTTTCTCTCTCCCTCTCATTCTCCCTCGTCTCTTTCTCTTACCTTCTCTCCCTCTCGTCACCCCTATCTCTCACACTCTATCATTTTTTATAAATATTTCTCTCTTCTCCCTCCCTCACTCTCTCATTCATTCTCTCACTCTCTAACTCCCTCTTCTCTCCCATCCCAGTGTTAATATCATTTTTTGCACTTATCCCTCACTCTCCTTCCCTCCGCTTATATTCCCTCTCTCTCACTTTCTTTTCTCTCTCTCTAGATCTCTTTGACTCTCTCTCTTGTTCTCATTATTTGTATCACACTCTCCTTTTATCTTTCTCACTCCTTAATCTTGCCCTCACTAGGATCCCTTATGTTGCTCACTCTTCTCCCACCATGTCACACTCATACAGCCTCTTACTCTCTCTCAATCATTCTCCTTCTCACGGTCTCTACTCCATTTCTCGCTCTCTTACTCTCTCTTAGCATCTTGATTTTTCATTCTCACTCTCTCCTCTCCCTCACTCGCTCCATTTTTCTCTCACTCTCTCAATCTCTTTCTCTATTATTTTCTCTCACTCTCTCTCTTTGCACTCACTTTTGTTGCTCTTTTGTCTCTCTTTTGTCTTACATTTCTCTCTTTATATTCCTCGCTCTCTCTCGTCTCTCTCGCTCTGTTGAATCCATCCCTCCCTCACTCATTCTTTCTATTCTCTCCCTCCCTTTATCTCTCTCCATCTCCCTCTCTTTCTTTCACTATCGCTCTCTCTTTTATCACTCTTCCTTATCTCCTTACCCACTTTTCTTTGTAACCAACCCTTACTCTCGCCTCTTTCGTTACTTCACTCATTTTATCTCCCTCTCACCCGCACTTTCTTTGCATATCTCCCTACATCATCCTCTCTCCGCCTCTCACTCACTATATTTTGCTCGATCTTCACCGACTCCCACTTCTTTCTCGCTTTCCCTCCCTCCCACTCACTCATCAAGCTCTCTCTATCTCTCCCTTTCTAATTCACTCCGTCTCGCTCTCTCACCCTCTATTTCATCTATCTTTATCGTTTGCTTGCTCTCTCTTGCTTTCTCTCTCTCTCTATCTCTTGCTATACTTTCAATTGTTCTCCCATTACTCTCTATATTCACACTTTTTGTCCCTCCATCCCTCACCCTCTCTCTCGCTCTCCTTTCCGTCCTCTCTTTCTCAATTACTCTCTTTTCTTTCTCTCCCTTTCTCATCTCCTTCTCATTACTTCTAACACTTCTCTTTCCCCATCAGTCCCTCCCTCTTTCATTCCCTCTGTCGCTCCCTCTCTTCACTCTCTACTCTCTCTCATCTCTCTCATCTTTCACGCACTCACCCACTCTCTCTCCATCCCTCTCATTCTCTCGCTTCCCTCTCACTCACTCCCTCTCTTTGCTCTCTCTTCCCTCACTTTCAATTTTCTTTGCTTTCTCTCAATCTCCTCTCCCTTTCTCTCACTCTTCAATTACACTCTCGCTTGACTCTCTCTCTCCCTCTCTATCTTTTTGGCTCTTTGTTCTCTCTCTCAGTACTCTCCCTTCCATCACTCCTCTAACTCTATCCCTTGTACAATCTCTCTCACTCTCTCCCCCCTCATTATGAAAGACGAAGTGGTCAAGGAAGAAAGAAAGATCTTTGAAAGAAAATAAGAAATAATGAGATGGTTATGAAGGGAGGGAGCGAGATGTGAGATTTACTGAGAGAGATTGTGTTAGGGAGGGAGAGTGAGAGAGAGATAGAGGGAGTAAAAGAGTGAGTAAAGAGAAAGTAGAGAGGGTGATAGAAGAAAGAGTAAGAGAGAGACAAAGGGATAAAAAATTAGAGCAAAAAAAAATAGAGAGATAAAATAGAAAGTTAGAGAGAGCACGAGAAGGAGTGAAGATAAGGATTGAAGAGTGAGCGGGAGTGAAAGAAGGAGAGAGGTTGAGATGTAAATATATAGACAACAAGGCTGTAGAGAGAGAGAGGATGAAAGAATGAAATTGGGAGAGAGCGAGGGAAGAAATAGTGAGAGATGGTTGGAGAGAAAGAGTGAGTAAAGTGATAAGAGAGTGATAAAAGAGAGCAAGAGAGTGTGTTTGAGAGAATAGAGAGAGAGAAAAAAAAAGAGAAAGAAAAGTGATAAAACGTAAATAGAGAAAAGAGCTAGAGAGGGAGAGAGTGAGAAAGAGAAAGAGGGAAGGAGTGATAGAGATTGAAGAGAGTGGAAGTGAAAGAGGAAGAGAAAGAGAGAGAGAAGAGAGTGTGATGAGAGTGAGAGAGAGGGGGGTGAAATAGAAGAGAGAGAAGGGGGTGAAATAGAAGAGAGAGAAGGAGAAAGTGTGAGTGAGAGAAAATGAGGGAGAGTGGAAAGGAAAGAAGCAAGAGAGAGGGAGAGAGGGAAGAGAGGGAGAGAAAGATTGAGAGGAGAGAGAGAGGAGAGAGGGAGTGTGAGCAATTGAAGAGAGAGTAAGTGAGTTGAAGTAAGGGAGTAAGAGTGAGAGTGAAACTGAAGAGAGAGGAAGAGAGAGCACAAAAGGGAGTGAGTGTGAGAAAAAAATAGAGTGAGGGAAGAGGGAGTGAGTGAGTAGGGGAATATGAAAATGAGAGAAGAGGGAGCAACAGAGAGGGAATGAGTGGGTGAAAGAGATAATTAGAGGATGGGAGAGGGAGAGAATGAGTGAGTGCAAGAGGAGAGAGAGAGGTGTGAGATAGAGAAAGAGTGAGAAAGAGAGGGAAGGAGCGATTAAAAGACAAGGATCTATGAGGAAAGGGAGTTTTATGTGAGAAAATAATAAATAATGACATGGATATGAGGGGAGAGAGCAAGATGTGAGAGCAATTAAGAGTGTGTGAGAGTGGGAGAGTGTGTGAGACATGAGAAATAGAGTGATAAGAAGAGAGAGTAAAAGAGACAGAAGAGAGGGAGTTAGAATAAAGAGCAAGAGAGAGGCAGAGCAGGGGCAAAAGAGAGCAAAGAAACAATAAAGAGAGATGGAATAGAGAGTGAGAGTGAGCAATAGAGGGAGTGATGATAAGGATTGAATAGTGAGCTGGAGGGAGAGAGGGAGGGTAAGGTAGAAATAGAGACAGAGATGAAACTCAAGGAAGATAAAACAAAAGATAGTGGGTGAGAGGTAGAGAGTGGGAGATAAAAGAGAGAGGGAGATAAAAAATAAAGAGCAAGAGAGTCAGGGAGTCACAGAAAAGGATATATGAAGAAAGTGGTAGAGTGTGAGAATAAGAGTAAGGTAAAGAGAGTGAGATATATGGAGAGAGAAGGAGAGAGGGAGGGAGGGAGTGAGCGAGGGGGAAGGAGAGAGGAAGAGATGTGTGAGAGAAAATGAGAAATAATGAGAGGGAGAAGAGGAAAAGAGAGATAAAAATTATGAGAGAGATGATAAAGGATTGAAAGAGAGAGTAAGGAGAGAGGGAGAGTGAGAGAGTGAGGGATAGAGTGAGAGAAATAAAGAGAATAAAGGCAACATAACAGGGAGCAAAAGGCTAAGAAAAAGAGATATAATAAGTGTGTGAGAGATAGAGGGAGGCCATGAGAAAGATCAAGAGAGAGAGCAAGAGAGGAAGAGAGCGTGTGATACAGAAATAGAGTGTTGAAAGATAGAACAAGAGAGAGTGAGCGAGAAGGGGAGTGAGAGAGAGGAGTACAAAAGAGAGAGTGTGAGAAAGAGAGGGAAGTGGGCATTGAAAGAGAGAGGGATCAAGGAGGAAAGAGTGATCTATGAGAGAAAAAAAGAAATAATTAGATGGATAGAGAGAAGAGAGCAAGATGTGAGAGAAACCGAGAGACTGAGAGTGTGAGGGAGGGAGAGTGAGAAAGAGATTGTGAGATAGAAGGAGAGAAAGAGTGAGTAAAGAGAGAGAAAACAGGTGATAGAAGAAAGAGCAAGAGAGAGAGAGGGGGTGAAAGTTAGCAAGAAAACAATAACAATATATGAAATAAAGAGTGGGAGAGAGAGAGGGAGAGCAAGAGAGGGAGTGAAGATAGAGTAAAAGATAGTGAGTGAGAGCTAGAGAGAGGGAGATATAAAAAGCATATGGTGATAGTTGGAGGGCGAGAAGACGATAGAGGGAGGGAGACTGAATTAGTGAAAGAGAGAGAGGGAGGGAGGAAGAGACTGAAGATGGTTGGAGAGAAAGAGCGAGTAAAGTCATAAAAGGAAGTGATAAAAGAGAGCAAGAGTGTGCATGTGTGCGAGAAGGAGAGTGAGACAGAGAAATAGAGAAGGAAAAAGTGATAAAAGCATAAATAGAGAAAAAATAGAGAGAGGAAGAGATTGAGAAAGAGAGTGATAGAGGGAGGGAGTGAGTCAGATTGAAGACAATGGGAGTGAGAGAGGAAGAGGGGTGTGACAGAAGAGAGAGTTATGGAAGATATGGAGAGAAAATGAGAGTGAGGGAGAGGGGGTAGAGAATGAGATTTAGTGGGAGAGAGAGTGGGGATGAATTGGAAGAGTGAGAGGGAGAGAGGGAGAGTGTTTACAAGAGAGAAAGAAAGAGTGAGAGAGGGAGAGAGAGCCAAGGAGGGAAGGATGTAAGAGAAAGGGGAAAAGGGGGAGAAAGGCTGAGAGGATAGAGAGGAGAGGGAGCAATAAAAGAGAGGAGGAGTAAGGAAAGAGAGACTTAGTGACAGAGATTGAACATGGAGTGAGGAAGAGGGAGGGAAGGAGGGAGTGAGAGTCAGAGTGAATCCAAAGAGAGAGGAAGAGGGAGCGAGAAAGGGAGTGTGTAAGTGAGAGAGAGTAAAACTTAAAGAGAGGAGAGTGAGAAATTAAATAGAGAGTAAGTGAGAGATAGTGAACATGGAGTGAGCAAGAGAAAGGGAGTGGGGGAGTAAGAGTGAAAGTGAGATTTAGGAGAGAGGAAAAGGGAGTGAGAAAAGGGAGAGAGTGGGTAGAGAATGAGATTTTGTGGGAGAGAGAGTGTGAGATGAACCAGAAGAGTGAGAGAGAGGGCTAGAGAGTTTGTCTGAGAGAGAGAGATTGAGAGAGGGAGAGAGGGAGAGAGGGTGGGAAAAAAGGAAGCAAGTGACAGGGGAGAGAGGAAGAGAGATTGAGTGGAGAAAGGGAAGCAAGAGGCACAGAAGTGAGAGTGTGTGAAAGAGAGATCATATAACTAAAAATAGAGAGGGAGTGAGAGTGAGAGTGAAATTGAAGTGAGAGAAAGAGGGATCGAGAAAGGGAGAGAGTGTGAGAGACAAATAGAGAAAAGATAGTGTGAGGGAAAAGAGAGAGTGAGAAAGGGAGAGAGCTAGCGAGGGAGAGAGCAGACATGAAGGAGGGAAATATGGAGAGCTGGAGAGAGAGAGAAGGATTAAGGAGCGAATGAGGGAGGGAGAGTGAGAGAGTGGAAGTGAGGGATAATGGGAGGGTCGAAAGTGAGAGACAGAGGAGATAATGTGAGAGATAAAGAGGTGGAGTAGAGAGTGAGAGAGAGATGGAGGTAGTGAGGGAGAAAGAGAGATAGGAGGAAGTGAAAGGGTTTAAAGAGAGTAGGATAGAGAAAGTGAGAGAGAGTGAAAGGGAAAATTTGCGATAAGTGAGGCTTTGGGAAGATTGAGTAAAGAAAGTGAGGGGTAAAGATAGCGCAAGAGCAGGAGAATGGTGAGTGAGGGGGAGCAATAGAAAGGGAGACAGAGGGAGATAGGCAGGGCAAGGGAGGAAGGGAGGTAGGGAGAGAAGAGAGGGAAAGAGAGAGGGAGGGATGAAAGTAAGAGAGAGGGGAGAGAAAGTGGAAGAGAGAATGAGAGAAAGAGTTAGAGGAAAGAGAGATAAGAGAGTAACAAATGAGAGTATAAGATAAAAAAAAGAGAGTAGAGAATGAGAAAGAGAGAGAGGAGAGAGAATAATAAAGAAGAGGATAGAGAGAAAAAAAGAAAGATGGAGAGAGGGAAAGAGAGGAGAGAGTGAGCGACAAAGAGCAAGAGAGTAAGTAAGAGTGAGATAGATAGCAAGAAATAGAGCTAAAGAGGGTGAGAGCGAAAAAGATTGAGAGAGAGTGAGAGAGTGTATGAGTGTATGAGATGGTGAGAGAAGATTGACCTGCATAAGTGAGAACTAGATAGGGTAAGAATGATGGAGTGAGAATGATAGAGGGAGAGAGTGAGATCGACAAGGAGAATAAGAGTGAGAGAGCAAAAGAGATCTAGAGAGATGAAAGAAATGAGAGTGAGGGAGAGAAAAGGATATAAGAAAGGGTAAGAGAGAGGGACAAGAGAGAAAAAAATCTATTAAGAGATTGGGAAGGGAGAGAAGGTGTAGTCAGGAAGGGAACAAAAGGAGAGAGATATATAGAGAAATGAGAGCGAGGGAGAGTGGGGGTAGAGAATGAGATTTAGTGGGGAGAGAGGCAAATGAGTTAGAATAGAATGAGAGGAAGAGAGGGAGAGAGTGTGTGAGAGGGAGAGAAAGTGAGAGGGAGAGAGGGAGGGAGAGGGAGGGATGGAAGCAAGAGAGAGGGAGAGAGGGGGAGAGAAAAGAGACAAAAACAGGGAGAGAAAAGAGACTTAGAGAATATAGAGAGCAAAATATAGGGAGTGAGAGGTAGAGAGAGGTAGGTAGATATGGAGGGAGATATGAAGAGAGATAGAAGGTGAGATGGAGATTGAGAGAGATGGAAGGCAAGAGGAAGATAGAGAGAGGGAGGGAGAAAGAGAACTAGCGATGAGAAAGTGATAAAATAGAGCAAGAGAGATGTGAGAGAGAAAGAGAGAGAGAGAGAGAGCAATAGAGAAAGAAAAGCGATAGAGAAAGGGACAAGAGAGGGAGAGAGTGAAAAAGAGAGAGAAAGAGGGAGTAGGGGGGTAGAGAATGATATTTTGTGGGGAAGGAGAGAGTAGTGGATGATCCCAAGGAGTGTAAGAGTGGGAGAGAGATAGTGTGTCTAAGAGACAGAATAACAGAGTGAGAGAGGGAGAGCAAGAGACAGAAAAGAGAGGCACAAAAGCAAGAGACAGGGCAGAGAGGGAGAGAAAGATTGAGAGGAGAAAGAGAAGAGAGAGGAACATAAGTGAGAGTGGGTGACAGAGAGTGAACATATAGCGAGAAAGAGATGGAGAGAGTGGGAGTAGAAGTGAGGGCGAAACTGAAGAGAGAGAAAGAGGGAGCGTGAAAGGGCGAGAGTGTGACAAAAATAGAGAGAAGAGCGTGTGAGAGAAGAGAGAGCGTGAGAGAGGTAGAGAGGGACCAAGAAAGAGAGAGATAAGTAGAGTGGGAGAGCGAGAGAGGAATTAAGAGAGCAAAAGTGGGAGGTAGAGTGAGAGAGAGGAAGTGAAGGATGACAGGAGGACCAAAAGGACAAAATAGAAGAGATAGTGAGGGTGATAGAGAATGAGAGGTGGAATGGAGATTGAGACAGAGATGGAGACAGTGAGGGAGAAAGAGAAATAGGAAGAAGTGGGAGGGGTTAAAGAGAGTAGGAATGAGAAAGTGATAGAGTGTGAAAGGGAGAGAGAGTTAGAAGAATGGCTGTGGGAAGATCGAGTAAGAGTAAGTGAGTGTTGGGTAAAGAGAGGGCAAGAACAGGAGAATTGTATGAGATAGATGGAGCAAGAGAGAGGAAGATAAAGAGGGTGATAGGGAGGGATAGAGAGGGAGGGATGGAGGGAGAGAAGAGAGGAATTAGAGAGGGAGTGGGAGGGAGGGATGGAGAGAGACAGAGTGGAGGATAGAATAAGAGAAAAAGTAAATCGAAAGAGAGAAAAGAGAGCAAAAAAGAAGAGTGAAATAGAGGGTATAAGATTGAAAAAGAGAATAAAAATGAGAGAGAGAGAGAGAGAAGAGAATAATAAAGAAGAGAATGAGAGTGAAGAGATAATGAAGAAGCGATGGAGAGAGAGAAGATAGTGAGCAAGAAGGAACAAGATAGTAAGAGAGAGCAAGATAGAGAACAAGAAATGAAGCTATCAGGGTGAGATCGATAGAGTTTGAGAGTGAGATAGTGCATGAGTTTTTGAGATGGAGAGAGAAGAGTGAGCTACAAAAGGTATACCTAGAGAGGGCAAGAAGGAGGGTGTAGGAATGATAGATGGAGAAAGTGAGAGAGATAAAGAGAATGAGAGTGGGAGAGTGAAAGAGAGATGGACTAGAGAGCAAAAATGATATAAGGATGGTGGGAAGGGAGAGAAAGTGTGAGTGAGGTAAGAAGGAAGAGATGATAGAGATAGATAGCAAAAAAATGAAAGAGATAGTGAGGGAGGGAGAAAGAGAGATATATATATTGAGAAGGAGAGAGTGATAACAAGTGTAAGGAAATAAGAGTGCGAGATAGATGAGGCAGAGAGAGGAGAGAGAGAGGGAGAGAGAGAGAGACAAGTGTGAGAGAATGTCAGAAATAATGAGTGAGAAGAAAGGAATTGAAGAGATAAACATCGGAGTACGAGAGAGAGAGAGAGAGAGAGAGAGAGAGAGAGAGTACGTATGAGAGATAGAGGGAGAGAAAGATTGAGCAAAAAGGGAGATTTTGTGTGTGTCTGAGAGAGAAAAATTAGAGAAAGAATTAGAGAAGTGTGAGCAATAAAAGAGAAAGCAAGAAACAAACAGTAAGAAAGATAGAGGAAGGGAGTGAAGGAGGAAGAGTGTATGATGGAGATATAGGGAGAGTGAGGGAAGATAGAGAAAGAGAGAGTAAGGGATAGAGAATAAGATAATGAAAGAGAGAATGAGAGAGAGTGATGCAGAGAGGGAGAGCCAAGAAGGAAAAGTGGGAGAGAGCAAGAGAAAATGAGAGAGGAAGGAGGGAAGTGAGAGAAATAGAGAATGAGCGTGTGGGATTGAGGAAGAGATATAGTGAAAAGAGTAAGAGAGAGGCTGAGTGAGAATAAAGAGTGAGAGTGAGATTGCGATAGAAAGTGGAACAGAGAATAGAGGTTGTGAAAGAGATAAGGAGAGGGAGTAGGAGTGAGAGTGAAGCTGAAGAGAGGGAGAGTGGGTGAAGAGAGTGTAGGAGAAAGGGAGTAAGAAAGAGAATGATAGATGGAGCACGAGAGAGAGTTAGGGAGGGAGAGTGAGAGAGAGAGGGAGAGAGAAAGGGAGAGAGTGCAAGAGAGAAAGAGAGAGGGAAGTGAGTGAGAGAGTAAGAGTAAGCGTAAAATTAAATAGTGACGAGGAGGGGAGAGAGTGGAAAAGCGGGAGAAAGAATAGAGATTGTTGAAAGAGAGTGTGGGAGAGAGGGAACTAGAGAGAAACAGAGAGAAAAATAAGGAGGGAGGGAGGGAAGGAGAGAAAGTAATAAATAATGTGAGTGAAGGGGGTGAGAGGGAGAAGAGAGAAAGAATGAGAGAAAGGGAGAGGTTAGAGTGATGGATGCAGAGAGATCAAGTGTGAGTAAAGAGAGCTAAAAGAGAGTAAGAGAGAGCCAAAGAGCAAGAGAATGAAACATAGTAGAGTGTGATACATAGTGAGAAAGGTAGAGAGCGTGAAAGGGAGATATAGAGGGCAAGAGTAAGGGAGAGAGTGAGAGAGTTTGAATAGAGAGAGGAAGTGAGAGAGGGAGAGAAAGAAAGAAAGATTTGAAGAGAGAGATATGAAGCGAGAGAGGAAGAGAGAGCAAAAGACAGTGAGCAAGATGGAGATACGGAGGGAGATTAAGAGAATGAGTGCGAAGGAAAAATGAGAGAGGGAGTTGGAGAGAGAGAGGGAGAGAGAGATTGAGAGAGAGTGAGAGATGGAGAGAGATTGAAGGTGAGATGGAGATTAAGAGAGATGGAAGGTATGATGGAGTTAGAGAGAGAGAGGGAGAAAAAAGACTGAGTGATGGTTTGTGAGAAAGAGTGAGTGGATAGATAAGAGAAAGTGATAAAAGAGAGAAAGATGGAGGGAGTGAGAGAGATTGAAGAATGGTAGTGAGAGATGAAGAGAGAGTTGGAGAGAAGAGAGAGTGAAGGAAGATATAGAAAGAGTGAGTGAGAGGGCAAGAGTGGGGTAGGCAAAGATATTTTGTGGGGGGAGAGTAGTGGATGAACAGGAAGAGTGTGAGAGAGGGAGAGAGATAGTATGTATAAGAGAGAGAAAGAGAGTGAGAGAGGGAAGAGAGAGGAGGGAAGAATGAAAGTAAGAGACAGTGGATAAAGGGAGAGAAAGATTGAGAGGAGACAGAGAAGAGAGGCAACATAAGTGAGAGTTGGTGACAGCGAGTTAACATATATTAAGAAAGAGACGGGAGAGAGGGAGTAAGAGTGAGGGTAACTAAAGAGAGAAAAAGAGGGAACAAAAAAGGGAGATACTATGAGAGACAAATAGAGAGAAGAGTGTGAGAGAAAAGAGAAAAAGATAGACAGATAATAGAGTATAAGAAGGAGAGAGCGAGGGATAGAGATAAAGGGATAGAAAAGAGAGAAGGAAGCATTAATAGAGGATGGAGTTTGAGAGAAGGAGCACTCACTCTTACTACTCTATCCCCCACTGCCTCTTTCTCTCATGCCTCCCTCCCTCCCACTAAATCACTCGCCCTCTCTCCTTTCCTTGCTCTCACTATATCCCTCTCTCTCACTCATTCTCCAATTTTCCCTCCCTCTTTTCCTCTAGCTCACTATCTCTTACTTTATCTTCATTCACTCTTTCTTCTATCTCTACTTACCTAACTCTCTACCTTTGTCACTCCCTCTCTTCAATTTTTCTTACTCCCTCTCTCAATTTTTCATTCTTTATTCCTTACCTTTCTTTCTCTTACTTCTATTACTTTCTTTTCCATTTTCCATTACACACACTCACACACATGGAGTCCCGATCTCTTTCTCTTACTCCCTCTCTCGCTTTCTCTCTCTCAATCCCACCTTCATCTCTATATCACTCACACTCTCATTCTTCGCTACTTCTCTCTCCTCATCTCTCTTCTATTTCTCACTCTCGCCATTTCTTCCCTCTCTCCCTCTCACTCTCCTTTTCTTACTCTATTTTTCCTCACTCTCTTTTGTCTCTATTTTTGTCAAACTACTTATCACTCCATCTCAATCACTCACTCTTAAATATCTCCCATGCCCTCACTCTAATCTTTCTTTCTTGCTCTTTTGATTTTTTCTTTCATATTTCTCTTCTATCACTCCGTCATCTCACTTTCCCCATATCGCGCACACGCACACACTCTCTCTCTCTCCAACTTTTGTCTTTCAATCCTCTCTTCTCTCTCTCATTGTTTCTCACTTTGTCTCTCATTCTCTCTCTATTCCTACTTCCCTCTTTAACTCTCAATCCCTCTATTTCATCCCTATCTCTCTCACACTCTTCCTTACTCTTGTTCTCAATCTCTCCCTCTCTCCCTATATATCTCTCTTGATCCATCGCTCACTACCTCTCTCATTTTCTAGCACTCTATCTCACTCTTCTCTATCTCCCTACCTCCCTCCGTCACACTTTCTCTCCATTCCCACTTTTCTAATTGCTCTTTTTCTCTCTTGTTTCTCTCTCAAATTCATCCTCTTCTCTCTCTCACTATCTTTTCCGCTTTATCTATAAATCTCTTTCATTCTCCCACTCGTTCTCTTTATCACTCTCTCTCCCTCAGTCTCTCTCACTCCCTCATTCTTACCCTCTAGGCCTCCCTTATGTTGCTCACCCTGCTCTCTCCATCTCAGTCTCTCTCACTCGAGCTCTCACACACACTCTTAAAATCTCTAACAATCTCTCTCAATCTTTCTCCCTCTCACCTTCTGAAGCTTGTTTTCTTAATCTCCATCTCACTCTCTCTTACCTTCTTGCTCCTTATCTCGCACTCCATCCTCTCACTTCATTGCTTCTTCTTTCTATCTTCTTTGTCCCTCGCTCTCTATCCATCGCTCTCTCTTTCTTTCACTCTATTCTCTCTCTATCTTTTGCTCTCTTTTGCCCTCTTCATTGTTGCTCTCTCATCTCTCCCTTTATCCCTCACCCTCTCTCTCCCTCTCTATTGCTTCCATCCCTCCCACTATCTTTTTCTCACACTTCTCCCCCTCCCTCCTTTCTACCCTTACTTCCATCTCTCTCTCACTCTTTCCATCTTCTTCTTGATCTTCCTTGCTCTCTCTCTCAACCTCTCTCTCCCTCATTCACTTGTTCTCCTTCCCTCTCTCACACTCACTCACCTTTTCTTACTCTATTTTTCTCTCTCTTTTCTCTATATTTCTATCTACCTATCACTCTCTTTGTCTCAATCCCTCACTCTTAGATATCTCTCTCCCTTCCTCTATCTCTCTCTCTCTCTTCTTTCTTTCTTGCTCTTTTGTTCTTCTCTCTCATGATCTCTCTTCTATCACTGTCATCTCTCTTTCTTTATCCCTATCCCTCAAGCACTCTCTCTCTAATTTTTATCTCTCTCAGTTCCTCTCTTTTTCTCTCTCATTGTTTCTCACTTTCTCCCTCTTTCACTCTACCTTCCTCTGTCCCTCCTTAACTCTCTCTCCCTCTGTGTCACTCATATCTATCTCACTCTCTTTTCCTTACTCTTGTTTCCACTCCCTCCCCCACTCCAAATATATCTCTCTTGCTCCATCGTTCACTACCTCTCTAATTCTCCAGTTCCTATCTCTTTCTTCTCTGTCTCTCTACCTCCCTACCTCACACTTGTTCTCCCTTTCCTTTCCCATAATAGCTCCTTTTCTCTTTTGTCCCTCTGTCTCACTCTCTCCCTTATATCATCTTCTCTCTCTCACTATCTTTTACTCTACAGCTATCTTTCATTCCCCAACTTTCGTTCTCTTTATCACTCTATCTTTCTTACTCCCTCATTCTTGCCCTGAGAGTGAGATGGAAAGAGATTGTGTGTAAGAGAGAGAGAGAGATAAAGAGAATGAGAGTGGGAGAACGAAAGAGATCTATAGAGAAAGAGGAAAAGAGAGTGAGAGAGAGAGGAGGCTATAAGAGAGGGAATGAGTGAGAGGGAAAGTGAGAGAAATAGATATTAGAAAAGTGGGAAGGGAGAGAGTGTGAGGGTGAGAGGGAGGGAGACATAGAAGAGAGAGTGTGTGTGAGGGAATGATGATGGCGCAAAAGAGAGAGTTAGGGTGCGAGTGAGAGGGAGAGAGAGAGAAAGATTGAGAGATAACAAGAGATAAAGAGAGGGAGAAGTGAGTGAGGGAGTAAGAGAGTGAAATTGAGGAGGTTGAGGGAGCCAGGAAGGGAGAGAGAGATACAAAAAGAGAGAGAAATAGAGAAAGAATAGAAAGTGAGATAAGAGAGGGCAAGAGAGAGGAATCTTGAGAGAAATAAGGAGGGCGGGAGGGGAAGTAATAAACAAAATGAGAGAAGAGGGGGTGAGAAGGAAGAGATATAGAATAAAGGAAGGAACAAAGAAATTGAGAGATGGACCTAGAGAGGTAAAGAGAGATAGACAACAAGAGAGAGCAAGAGAGAGAGAGAGAGAGAAACATAATAGAGAGTGTGAGACATAGTTAGAAAGGGAGAGTGGGAGAAAGATAGAGATAGAGAGAAAGAGTAAAGAGAGAAAAATATTAAGTGAGAGCAAGAGAGAGAGAGAGAAATAAAATGGAGAGTAAAAGATATAGTAAGAAAGGGAGAGAATGAGAAAGAGAGAGAGATAGAGGGCAAATGAGAGTGAGAATGGAGAGATAGAGGCAGAATGAAACATAATAAAGAGAGATGGAGTGAGTGAGTGAGAGAGCATGAAATATTTACGAGAGAGAGAGAGGAATTGGGAGAGAAAAATATAGTGAACAAGATAGAGACAGGGAAAGACATTAAGAGAATGAGAGAGAAAGAGAGATGGAGAGAGGGAGATGGAGACAGATTGAGAAAGAGAGTGGGAGGGTGAGAAGTGGGAGGGAGTGAGGGAAAGATAAAGGATGAGGGAGAGTAAGAGGGAAATAGAGAGAAGAGAAAGTCTCTAACTCTCTCACCATGCACTCACTCACTCAGTCTCCCTCCCTCCCTCTCACTTTGATGGGAGAAAGAGAGGGAAGGTGGGAGTGAAAGAAGGAGGGATTTTGATAGAGAGGGAGAGTAAGAGAATATGCGAGGACAAAAGGAGATAGGGAGATGTAGAGCAAGAGAGGGAGAGAGATTGAGATAAAGAAAGTGGAGGGAGGGTAGTAGAGGAAGAGAATGAGATAGAAAGCTTGAGAGAGAGAGAGTGAGAGGAAGGAAGAGGGAGATTGAGAGAGAAATAGAGAAAAGTAAAAGTGAGAGAAGAGAGCAAGAGAGGGACTGAGAGATAGCGATGGAGATAATAAAAGGGAGAGAGGGAGATTGAGTGAGTGAGTGCAAGAGGAGAGAGAGGAGAGAGATAAGTAGAAAGGGGGAAAGAGATAGAAGGAGGGACAAAGGAGGAGAAAGAGATGTGTGAGAGAAAATAAAAAATTGTGAGATGGAAATAAGGGTTGAGAGTGTGATGTGAGAGCAATAGAGAGAGGGGGAAGGGAGAATAAGAGAAAAAGTTGCAAATAGAGGGAGAGAAAGGGTGAGTAAAGAGAAAGAATAGAGGGTTATAGATGTAAGAACAAGAGAGAGAGAGAGAGATAGAGAGGGGGCAAAAGAGAGGGAAAAAGAGGGATAAAGAGGGAGGGAAGGAGCAAGAGAGAGGGTGTGAGCAATTGAAGAGAGAGTAAGTGAGATGAAGTGAGGGAGTAAGAGTGAGAGTGAAACTGAAGAGAGAGGAAGAGAGAGCACAAAAGGGAGAGAGTGTTAGAAAAAAATAGAGTGAGGGAAGAGAGAGTGACCGAATAGGGAAATGTGAAAGTGAGAGAAGAGAGAGCAACAAAGAGGGAATGAGTAGGTGAAAGAGATAATTAGAGGTTGGGAGAGGGAGTGAATGACTAACTATAAAAGGAGAGAGAGAGGTGTGAGATAGAGAAAGAGGAAGAAAGAGAGGGAAGGAGCGATTGAATGATAGAGGGATCGAGGAGGACATGGAGTTGTATGTGAGAAAATAATAAATAATGACATGGATATGACGGGAGAGAGCAAGATGTAAGAGCAATTGAGAGTGTGTGAGAGAGTGAGAAATAGAGGGATAAAAAGAGTGAGTAAAGAGAGAGAAGAGAGGGAGATGGAATAAAGAGCAAGAGAGATAGAAAAAGGGCAAAAGAGAGCAAAGAAACAATAAAGAGAGATGAAATAGAGAGGGAGGGAGTGAGCAATAGAGGGAGTGAAATAGGGATTCAATAGTGAAATGGAGGGAGAGAGGGAGGGAGGGTAAGGTAGAAATAGAGACACAGGTCAGACTCAAGGAAGATAGAACAAATGATAGTGAGTCAGAGGTAGAGAGAGGGAGATAAAAAGAGAGAGAAGAAGAGGGAGATAGAGAATAAAGAGCAAGAGAGTCAGGGAGTGACAGAAAATGATATATAAAGAAAGTGAGAGTGTGAGAAGAAGAGTAAGGTAAAGAGAGTGAGATATACGGAGAGATAAGGAGAGAGAGAGGGAGGGGGGTGAGCAAGGGAGGAGGAGGGAGCAAGAGATGTGTGAGAGAAGGTGAGAAATAATGAGAGGGAGAAGAGGCAAAGAGAGATAAAAATAGAGAGAGAGATGATAAAGGGATGGAAAGAGAGAGTAGGGAGAGAGGGAGAGAGAGAGATTGAGGGATAGAGTGAAATAAAGAAAGAGAATAAATGGCAACATAATAGAGAGCAAAAGGCTGAGAAAAAGAGATAAAATAGTGTGTAAGAGAGAGCACATGCGGCAAAGAGAAAGAAATAGAGAGATAGAGGGAGGCCGTGAGGAAGATTGAAGAGAGAGAGCGAGAGAGGACGAGAGCATGTGAGAGAGAAATTGAGAGTGCTGAAAGATTGAACAAGAGAGAGTGAGCGAGAAGGGGAGTGTGAGAGGAGTAAAATAGGGAGAGAGTGAGAAAGAGAGGGAAGTGGCGATTGAAAGTGAGAAAGATAAAGGAGGAAAGAGAGATCTATGAGAAAAAAAAGAGATAATGAGATGGATATGAGAGGATAGAGAAAGATGTGAGAGAAACCGAGAGACTGAGAGTGTGAGGGAGGGAGAGTGAAAAAGAGAGTGAAAGATTGAGGGAGAGAAAGAGTGTGTAAAGAGAGAAAAAAGAGGTGATAGATGAAAGAGCAAGAGAGAGAGGGGGCAAAAGAAAGCAAGAAAACAATAATGATATATGAAATAAAGAGTGAGAGAGAGACAGAGAGAGCAAGAGAGGGAGTGAAAACAGAGAATGAAGAGTGAGCAGGAGACAAAGAAGAGAGGTTGAGACCTAAATATAGAGTGTAGAGAGACTCTGAGAAGATAGAGTAAAAGATAGTGAGTGAAAGCAAGACAGAGGGAGATATTGAGGGCATATAGAGATAGTCAGAGGGCAAGAGGACGATAGAGGGAGAGAGACTGAATTAATGGAAGAGTGAAAGATGGAGGGAGGGAGGAAGAGAGTGAAGACGGTTGGAGAGAATGACTGAGTATAGTGATAAGAGAAAGTGATAAAAGAGTGCAAGGTGTGCATGTGTGCTTGAAAGAGAGTGAGACAGATAAATAGAAAGGATAACGTGATAAAAGCATAATAGAGAAAAAATCGAGAGAGGAAGAGATTGTGAAAGAGAGATATAGAGGGAAGGAGTGAGTGAGATTGAAGAGAATGAGAGTAAGAGAGGACAAGGGGTGTGAGAGAAGAGAGAGTGATGGTATATAGAGAAGAATTGAGAGTGAGGGAGAGGGGGTAGAGAATGAGATTTATTAGGAGAGAGAGTGCGGATGAATTGGAAGAGAGTGAGAGGGAGACAGGGAGAGTGTGTGCAGGAGAGAAAGAGAGAGTGAGAGAGGGAGAGAGTGGCAAGGAGGGAAGGATGCAAGAGAGAGAGGGAAAGTGGGAGAAAGACTTCGTGATAGAGATTGAACATGGAGTGAGAAATATAGTGGGAAGGAGTAAGAGTCAGAGTGAAACCAAAGAGAGAGGAAGAGGGAGCGAGAAAGGAAGAGTGTAAGTGAGAGAGAGTGAAACTGAAAGAGAGGAGAGTGAACAATTGAAGAGAGAGTAAGTGAGAGATAGTGAACATGGAGTGAGTAAGAGTGAGAGTAAAGTTTAAGAGAGAAGAAGAGGGAGTGAGAAAGGGAGAGAGTGGGTAGAGAATGAGATTTTGTGAGCGAGAGAGTGAGAGATGAACCAGAAGAGTCTGAGAGAGGGAGAGAGAGAGAGAGAGAGAGAGAGAGAGAGAGAGAGAGAGAGATTGAGAGAGGGAGAGAGAGGGAGGGAAAGAAAGAAGCAAGTGACAGTGGACAGAGGAAAAGATATTGAGAGGAGAGAGGGAAGCAAGAGGCGCAGAAGTGAGAGTGTGTGAAAGAGTGATCATAGAGCTAAAAAGAGAGAGGGAGTGAGAGTGAGAGTGAAATTGAAGAGAGAGAAAGAGGGATCGACAAAGGGAGAGAGTGCGAGAGACAATAGAGAGAAGAGAGTGTGAGGGAAAAGAGAGTGAGTGAGGGAGAGAGCGAGCGAGGGAGAGAGCGGTCGTGAAGGAGGAAGATAAGGAGAGCTGGAGAGAAAGAGGGATTAAGGAATGAAAAAGAGAGGTGGAATAGAGAGTGAGAAAGAGATAGAGGTAGTGAGGGAGAAAGAGAGATAGGAGGAAGTGAAAGGGTTTAAAGAGAGTAGGATAGAGAAAGTGAGAGAGATTGAAAGGGAGAATAAGTGAGAAGTGAGGCTGTGGGAAGATCGAGCAAAGTGAGTTAGGGGTAAAGACAGCACAAGAACAGGAGAATGGTGAGAGAGTGAGAGAGAGAGAGGGAGACAGAGGGATATAGGGAGGGTAAGGGAGGGAGTGAGGTAGGGAGAGAAGAGAGGGAAAGAGAGAGGGAGGGATGAAAGTAAGAGAGAGGAGAGAGAGAGCGGAGGACAAAATGAGAGAAAGAGTAAGAGGAAAGATAGATAAGAGAGCAACAAAGGAGAGTAAAAAGAGGGTATAAGATTAAAAAAGAGGGTACAGAATGAGAAAGAGAGAGATAGAGAGGGAGAGAGAATAATAAATAAGAGGATAGAGAGAAAAGAGAAAAGTTGGAGAGAGAGAGAGTGAGCGAGAAAGAACGAGAGAGTAGGTGAGAGTAAGATAGATAGCAAGAAATGGAGCTAAATAGGGTGAGAGCGAGAAAAATTGAGAGAGAGTGAGAGTGTGTATGAGTGTATGAGATGTAGAGAGAAGAGTGACCTGCATAAGGGAGACCTAGATTGGGCAAGAATGATGGAGTGAGAATGATAGAGGGGTAGAGTGAGAGTGATAAGGAGAACATAAGTGAGAGAGCAAAAGAGATCTAGAGAGAAGAAAGAAATGAGAGTCACGGAAAGAAAAGGATATAAGACAGGGAAAGAGAGAAGGACAAGAGAGAAAATATCTATTAGAAAATTGGGAAGGGAAAGAAAGTGTGGTGAGAAAGGGAACAAAAGGAGAGAGATATATATAGTTAGAGAATGAGAGAGTGAGAACAAGTGTAAGGAAAAAAGAGTGAGAGATAGAGGAGGTAGATAGGGGGAGGGAGAGAGGGAGACAAAAGTGTGAGAGAATATGAGAAGCAATGAAAGAGAGAGATTGAGAGAGATAAAATTTTGAGAGCAAGTGAGATATGTAAATATAGAAAGTGAGGTGAAAACAACAGTAAGGAAAAGAGAGTGAGAGATAGAGGAGGCAGAGAGAGGGAAGGAGATAGAAGTGTGAGAGAACCTGAAAAGAAATGAGAGATAAGAGAGAGGGATTGAGAGAGATAACAGTTGAAGGGCACGAGAGAGAGTACGTGTGGGGGATAGGGAGAGAAAGATTGAGCAAAGAGAGATATTGTGTGTGAGTGTGTGTGAGGAAGGGAGAGTGAGAGAGAAACATTAGAGAAAGAGTTAGAGAAGTGTGAGCAAAAAAGAGAAAGAAAGAGAACTAATATTGAGAAGAGAAAGGAAGGAAGCGAAGGAGGAAGAGAGAAACAGGGAGAGAAGGAAGGCGAGGGAATGTATAGAAAGAGTGAGTGAGGGTTAATAAGAGAATGAGAGAGAGAATGCGAGAGAAATGAAGAGAGAGGGAGGGCAGGAAGGGAAAGTTGGAGAGAGCGTGAGAAAGAGAGAGAGGAAGGAGGGAAATGAGAGAAATAGAGAAAGAGAGTGTGGGGATAAAGGAAGAGAAAGAGTGAGAAGGGTAAGAGAGAAGTTGATTGAGAATAAAGAATGAGAGCGAGATGGCAATAAAAAATGGGAGAGAGAATAAAGTGTATGAAACAGATAAAGAGAGGGAGCAGGAGTGAGAGTGAAGCTGAAGAGAGAGAGTGGGTGAAGAGAGAGTAAGAGAAAAGGAGCAAGAGAGAGAATGAAGATGGAATAAGAGAGAGTTAGGAAGGGCGAGTGAGAGAGAGAGGGAGAGAGAAAAAGGGTGAGAGTGTAAGAGAGAAAGAGAGAGAAGCAATTGAAGGAGTAAGAGAGAGTGTGAAAAGGAGTGATGGATATATGGAGATAAGGAATGAGCAAAGAGAGAAAAATATAGCAAGAGAGAGCCAGAGAGCGAGAGAAAGAAACATAATAGAGAGTGAGACATAGTGAGAAAGGTAGAGAGCGAAAAAGAAAGAGATAAAGGACAAGAGTAAGAGAGTTAGAAAGGGGGGAGAGTAAGAGAAATTGATGAGAAAGAGGGAGTGAGAGAGCGAGAGATAAAAAAAATATTTAAGAGAGAGACATATAGGAAGCGAAAGTGGAAGAGAGAGAGCAAAAGATGGTGAGCAAGTTTGAGATTGGGACGGAGATTAAGAGAATGTGTGAGAAGGAAAGAAGGAGAGAGGGGGATGGAAGAAAGAGAGAGTAATAAGAGAGAGGGTAGGGGAATGAAGTGCAAGCAAGAGAGAGAGATAGAGAAAATGAGAGAGAGTGCGAGAGAGAAGAAGAGAGAACAGAAGAGCAAAACTGAAAGAAGACATGGAATTAGGATGTGAGAAAGGGAGAGTAATAAGGGATTAGATGGAGAGTGAGTGAGAGAATAGATAGATAAATTGGTAGATGTGTAGAGAGAAAGAGATAGGAAAATGAGATGGAAGGGGAGAGAAAATAAAATAATAAGAAAGAAATGCAACGTGTGGGAGAGAGAGCTAGAGATTGAGAAAGAGATAAGAGAAAGATATAGAATAGAGGGAGATGTGTGAGAAATATTGGTAAGGGGAGAGAGGGAGTGAGAGGGGAGAGGGAGATAGAGTGGGGGATAGACAGAGATAAAGAGTAAGAGGAGAAGAAAATAAAATAGCATAAGAGAGTAAGAGGGATGGGAAGAGATGGAATAAATAGTTAGAAAGGGAGAGAAATGGAGTAAGAGTGAGATTTGAATTGAATGAAGGGAGAGAAAGACCATGAAATAGAGACAAAAGAGGGAAAAGAGAGAGTAAGGGAAGAAAGAGCAAGAGAAAGGAAATGAGAGAGAGAAGAAGAGAAAAAGAAAGGACAAGAGCGAAAGAGGAGTGGGAGTGAGGTGATGTGAGAAGTGTAGTAATGAATGGTTAGATTGAGAGAAAATGAGAGAATAGTTTGATAATTTGCTTGACCAGGAGAAAGATAGAGATAGGAGCATGAGATAGAGGGAGGGGGAGAGAAAATAAATTAGTGAGAATGAAATGGAGATGAGGGAAAAGACAGTGAGAGATCGACAAAGAGCTCTTAAGATATTGAGATAGAGAAAGTGTGTGAATATATTAATTTGAGGGAAAGTTAGAGAGGAGGAGAGAGGAAGAGTGAAAGTGAAATTGAAAAGAGAGAGAACTAGGGAGAAAGGAATAGAAGAGAGAAAGAGAGAGTGGAAGGGATGGAAGCAATAAAGAGTAGAGAGAGTGGAGGGTAGAGGAGGAGAAAGAGTGATGGAGAGAGTGAGAGAGATGGAAAGCGAGATAAAATGATGGATTGAGTGAGAGAAAGAGAGAGAATAAAGGGAAACATAAGAAAGAACAAAAGACCGAGAAAGAAAGATATAATAGAGAGTATTAGAGAGAGTATTAGTGGTAAAGAAAAAGAAATAGGGAGTTAGAGGGAGGTCATAAAAAAGATTGGAGAGTGAGAGTAAGAGAATGAGAAAGAGTGTGAGAGAGAAATAGAGAGTGCTTGAAGTAGTACATGTGTGTATGAGAGAGAGAGAGAGTGCTTGAAGTAGTACATGTGTGTATGAGAGAGAGAGAGAGTGCTTGAAGTAGTACATGTGTGTATGAGAGAGAGAGAGGAAGAGAAGCGAATGTGAGGGATAGTGGGAGCGGAAGAGAAAGTGTGAGAGAGGGAGAGCATGTTAGAGTGGAGAATAGATTGAGTCAAAGAGTAAGAGGAGAGAGAATAGAGTAATATAAGAGAGTAAGAGAGAAAGGGAGAGTGAGAGAATAAAGAGTGAGATGGAGAGAGAGGGAGGGAGTAAGTCTGAGATTTAAGTTGAATAAAGAGATAGAGGGACCAAGAACTAGAGAGAGAAATAGAGAGAAAAGTGAGGTTAAGGGAATGAAAAGCAAGGGAGAGGGAGACAGAAGAGAATGAGAGAGATTCGAGAGAGAAAAAGAGAGAACGGAAGATCAAGTGGTAAAGAGGAGCAGGAGAGAGGGCATGCGAGAAAGAGAGAGTAATAAAGTGTTATATGGAGAGATGTGAGATAATAGATGGATAAATTGGCAGATACAAAGTGAGAAAGAGATAGGAACATGAGATGGAGGGGGAAAGACAAAATAAAATAGCGAAAAAGAAATGCAGAGTGTGTCAAGAGAGAGCGAGAGAGATCGAGAAAGAGAGAAAAGGAAAATAGAGAATAGAGGGAGTTGTGTGAGAAATATTGGTAGCGGCGAGAGAGAGTGAGAGGGGGAGAGCAAGATAGAGTGTAAGAGGAAAAGAGAATAGAGTAACATAAGAGAGTAAGACAGCGAGGAAGAGAGAATAGAGAGAGTAAGAAAGGGAGATGAATGGAGAAAGAATGAGATTGGGGGAGGGAGGAAGAGTGAAAGTGAATTTGAAAAGAGCTCGAGAGAGAAAGAGAGAGTTGGAGGGATGGAAGCAAAAGGGAGGAGAAGAGAGAGAGTGGGGGATAGAGGGAGAGAAAGAGTGAGGGAGTGAGTGAGACAGAGGGAGAGAGCAAGAGAGAGTGGGTGATTGAGTGAGAGGAAGAGAGAGAATAAAGGTTAACATAAGAGAGAATAAAAGACTGAGAAAGAGAAATTTAAAGGGAAACACACACTTGCTTCCTTCCCTCACTCGCTTCATCTCTCTTACACACACACACACATATACATATATATATAGTGAGGAAAGAGAGAAGAAGAAAGTGTTTGTTAGAGAAATAGATGAGAGAGAAAGGGAGGGAAGGAGGGAGGGAGGTTGAGGGAGAAATGTAGTATAGAGTGAGAAACAATAAGAAAGTGATGAAAGTGCAGGATTGAAGAATTAATGAAAGAACCAAGAAAGTGATGAAGTGAGAGAGAAATGAAACATAAATAGCAAGAGAGTGAGCGTGGGAGTGAGAGAGAAAGATAAATTAGGAAGGTAGAAGAGACTGAGTAGAAGAGTTAGGTAAAGAGAGTGAGATATATGGAGAGAGAAGGGAGAGGGAGGAACGAAGTCAAAGAGGGAGAGGGAGAGAGGAAAAGATGTGTGAGAGGAAATGAGAAATAATGAGAGAGAGAAAAGATATAGAGAGCTGAGGATTGAATGATAGAGAAGTAGGGAGAGAGGGAGAGCAATAAAGAGTGCGGAATATAGTGAGAGAAAGAGAGAAAATAAAGGGCAACATAAGAAAGAAGAAAAGACAGAGAAAGGGAGATATAATAGAGAGAGCATGAGTGGTAAAGAGAAAGAAATAGAGATAAAGAGGGATGCCATGAGAAAGATTGATGAGACAGAGGGAGCTAGAGTGGGAGAGAGAGTTTATGAAAGAGAAATAGAGGATGCTCGAAGATAGAGCAAGAGAGAGTAAGAAGGGGAGAGAGGGAGAGGAAAAGAATGGATGATAAAGAGTAAGAGAGAGGAGTTGTAAATTGAGAGGGGGAGAAAGTGCGACAGAGAGAGAGAGAGATATGGGAAAGTGTGAATGAGAGAGGGAGTGGGGAGAGGAGAGACAGGAGAGAGTAGGAGGACGGACAAATTACAATAGCGAGAGAAGAGGGAGCAGCAGTACAAAGAGTAAGTGAGAGAGAGTTAACAAAGAGTGAGAAAGCGAGAAGAAGGGATTGAGCTAAGTTAAAGAGAGGGAGAGAGAAATTGGAAGAAAAGAGAGTGAGAGAATAAGGCAGATGGAGATACAGAGGTGGCGTGAGGGGGAAAGAGAGAGAGAGAGAGAGATAAAAAAGAGGGTGAGAAAGAGATGTAATTGTGAAAGTAAAATTTAATAGAGGGAGAGTGAGTGAGGGAGAAGAGAGAGTGAAGGAAGAAATTGAGAGAGTGAGAGAAAGGGAGAGAGGGCATAGGGAATGAGATTTAGTGGGAGAGAGACGGGGTTGAATTGGAAGAGAGTGAGAAAGAGAGGGGAGAGTGTGAGAAAGAGAAAGAAGAGCGTGAGGGAGTGAGAGATGGAAGCAAGAGAGTGGAGAGAGAGCAAAGGAAAGATTGAGAGGATAGAGAGGAAATAGAGTAGTATAAGAGAGAATAAGTGAGAGAGAATGATCATGGAGCGAGACAAAGAGAGGGAATGAGGCATTAAGAGTGTTAGGGACAAAGGAAGAAAGAGAGGTAAGGAGGGATTGAAAGAGGGAGGGATCGAGGAGGAAAGAGAGATGTATGAGGTACAATTATTAATAATGAGATGGATATGAGGGGAGAGAGAGAGATTAGAGAGACAAGGGAGATGAAGCCATAGAGGGAGAGTATATGAGAGAGAGTGAGAGAGTGTGTTAAACAGAGAGAGAGAGAGAGAGAGGAGAGGGAGACATAAAGAAGAAAGGAGAAAAGTGAGAGAGGGAGCAAGATAGTGTGGGTTATATGGACAGAAAGGTTATAAGGAATGAGATAGAAGAGAGAGAAATAAAAGTAAGATTAGGAGAGAGGGAAAAAATTAAAGAATGAGAAGGAGAGAGAGACAAATTAAGAGTGAGAGTGATGTAGAGATGAAGGGAGGGACTGAGAAAGAAGGTGCAAGAAAGAGAGAAAGCAGAAGAGAGAGAGAGAGAGAGTGTGTGTGTGTGAGAGAGTAACATAACAGAGAATAATGTGGAGACAGTAAGAAAGCTAGAGATTAAATAGTAAAAAATAGAGAGAGGGGGGAGTGAGAGAGATTAAAGAGACAGGGGACGAGATTGGAAGAGAGAGGGAGAGAAAAATAAATAGAGAAGAGCGTGTATAGGAAGATAGAGCAAGAGAGAGTGAGCTAGAAGATAATAGGGAGAGATAATAAGCGGGATGAGAGATGGAGAGAGGGAGAGAAAGAGTAAGCAAGTGAGAGAGGCAGATGGAGGGGATGAGAGGGAAAGAGAGGGAGGAAGGGATGGAGGGAGAGTGACTTGGGCACATAAGAGGAGAAAGAGTGAGAAGAGCAAGGGAATGGGTAGTAAAAGAAGAAATATTAAGAGAGAGCAAGAGAAAGTGGGAATAAGCAGGAGAGAGGGATTAAGAGTGAGTGAAATTTAGGAGAAAGAGGGGAAGAAAAGAGAGATAACAATGGATAAATCGAGAGAGAAGAGAGGTATAGGAAGAGAGAACAAGAGGAAAAGGAATAGCAAATGAGAAAGAGAAGAGGGAGATAATAAGGAGAGTGAGAGAGTGAGTTAGAGAGAGGGAGTGAAACAAATAGGGAGAGTGAGAGACATATTGTGAGAGAAGGAGAGGGTATATAGAGAGAGATTTTAAGATAGAGCTAGACAGAAATAAAGATGGGGAGTGAGTGTGTGTGAGAGAGAGAAGCAAGAGAAATAGGAAAGAGGGAGGAATAAAACAATAAGGAAATGAAGAAAAATGGAAGAGAATGTAAGATATGGCAATAAAGAGAGCTAAAAGTGAGAGAAGGTCTAAGGTTGAAAGAAATGGAGGGAGCATTGGGAGGTTGTGATGGAGACTGTAAGGGGATGCAGAGAGAAAGAAGAGAGTGAGAGGGAGAGAGCAAAATAGTAGAGACCTAAAGAAAGAATGAAAGAGAGAGCAAGTGAGGGAGCGAGAGAGAGAACAAGAATATTAAAGAGAAAGAGTAAGGGATTAGAGTTAAAATGATACATGAAGAAAAAGAGAATAAGAGAATGAGAGAGAGCGATAGATAGATAACAAAAAAGAAGAGCGGGAGGGAGGTAGGAGGAGGGAATGCTAGAATGAGAGAAAGAAAGAGAGAGAAAATTAGTTGAGGGGGAGGGAGCGAGTGTGAGAAAGTAGTTGACGAATAATGAGAAGGAGATCTGGGGAGTAAGAGAGAGAAATGAGAGAGTGCTTGAGAAGGAGAGGAAAGGAAGGAGAGCGAGAGAGAGGGTGAGGGATAAAGGGAGTGAAAGATTGAGTAAAGAGAGGGAAGAGAGAGTGATTGATGTTATAGCAATAGATAGAGAAAGAGAGCAAGAGATAAAGAGAGATGAAATAGTGGGCGAGAGAGTGTGAGAGAGAGCAAGAGAGGGAGTGAAGAAAGGGTATGCAGAGTGAGCGGGAGGCATGGAGAGAGGGTGAGACAGAAATATAAAGAGAAAGGAGACTCAAGGTAGATAGAGTAAAATGGACGTAGCGGGAGGGCCAGAGGTAGAGAGAGATAGAGGCAATATGGACGTAGCGGGAGGGCCAGAGGGTGATTAAGAGAGAGAGATTGAATTAATGAAAGAGTGAGAGAGGAAGGGAAGAAGAGATTGAGAGATGGGTAGGGAGACGTGTGAGTAAAGTGATAAGAGGGAATGATAAAAGAGAGCAATGGTGTTTGTGTGTGAGAGAGAAAGAGAGAGAAATAGAAAAAGAAAAGTGATAAAGAATAAATAGAGAAAAAATTGAGAAAAGGAAAGTGTCAAAAAGAGAGAGATTGAGGGAGGGAGTGAGAGAGGAAGATAGGGTGAAAGAGAAGAGAGAGCGATAGAAGAAATAAAGAGAAAGTGAGAGTGAGGGAGAGAGGGGGAGATAATGATATTTAATGGGAGAGAGAGGGGGAATGAATTGGAATATAGTGGGAGGGATAGAGGAAGAGAGTGTGTGAGACAGAGAAAGAGAGAGCAGAGAGGGAGAGAGCGGGAGGTAAGGAAGCAACAGAGAGGGGGAGAGAGGGAGAAAAAGATTGAGAGGAGAGTGAGGAGAGAGAGGAGAGCGAGCAATTGAAGTTAGAGTAAGAAAGAGTGAACATGGAGCAGGTAAGAGAGAGAGTGAGGGAATAAGAGTGAGAGTGAAACTAAACAGAGAAGAGAGAAAGGGAGAGAGTGTGAGAGAGAAATCGAGTGAAGAGAGAGTAAGGGAAGAAAGAGCGTGAGAGAAGGAGAGAGCGAGCGAGCGAGAGAGGGTCCAAGAGAGAGGGAGATGCGGAGAGGAGGAGAAAGAGAGGGATGAAGGGAGTGAAAGAGAGAGGGAGAGCAAGAGATTGGCGATGAGGGATAAAGGGAGCGTCAAAAGAGGGAGACAGAAGAGAGCAAAAGAGAGATAAAAAGAGGTGGAATAGAGAGTGAGAAGGAAGGAAAGAGTAAGTGAGAAAGATAGATACAAGGAGGTAGTGATAGGATTTAAAGAGAGAGTGGGAAAGAGAAAGCAAGAGCGTGTGAAACGGAGAGAAAGAGAAGAGAAACTAAGTGAAGTTCAAGTAAGAGTGAGGAGTAAGAAGAGAGGGAGAACAGGAGAATGTTGAGAAAGAGAGAAAGCAAGGGAGAGAGGGAGTAAGAGAGAGGGAGACGGAAATGGATAAAGGGTGGGATAGAAGAGAGAAAAAAAAAGAGATGAAAGCAAGAGAGAGGGGAGAGAGAGTAGGGGAGAGTGTAAGGGAAAAGTAAGAGAAAAGAGATAATAGAGAGCAACAAAGGAGAGTATAAAATAAATTATAGGATAAAAAAAGAGAATAGAGAGTGAGGAGAGAGAATTTAATAGAGAAGGTCATAGAAAGTGAAGAATGAAAAATGAAGTGAGAGAGGGAGAGGAGAGAGTCAGAGAAAAAAAATTGTAATGGAGAGTGAGAAATGGAACTGAGGATGAGTAGGAGAGAGAGGGTATGAGTGTGTGAGATGGAGAGAGAAGAGTGAGCTACATAAGGGAGACCTAAAGAGAGCAAGATTGAGGGAGTGAAAAAGATAATGGGAGAGAGTAAGACCATTATAGAGAGTAAGTGTGAGAGAGTGAAAGAGATATAGAGAGAAAGAGGAAAATAAATTGAGATAAAGAAGTGGATATAAGAAAGAGAAGGAGATAGAGGGACACGAGAGACAAAAGATATTAACAAGGTGGGAATGGATAGAGAGTGTGAGGGAGGTTGGGAGGGAGAGAAAAGAGATATAAAGAGTGAGAGAATGAAAGGGAGAGTAAGGGAGGGAGTAAGAAAGATATATTCATAGAGAGAAATAGAGTGAAAACAAGAGTAAGGAAAAGAGAGTGAGAGATAAGGGAGACAAAGGAGGGAGAGAGAGAGAGGGAGGTGTGAGAGGAAGTGAGAAATAATGAGAGAGAGAAGAGAGAATGATTGAGATGGAGAAAAAAGTTAGAAAGTGAGAAATAGAGTGTTTGTGAGGGATAGGGGAGAAAGATTGAACAAAGAGAGAAGAAAGAGTGATAGAAGAGAGTGAGAGAGAGAAGAGAAAGAGAGCGAGAAAGAAAGATACAATTGAAAGTGACAGATAAAGTTAGAGAGTGAGAAAGAGATAGGGAGAGGGAATGAGAGAGATTGAAGTGTGAAAGATTGAGACAAGGAGTGAGATTTTGATAGATGGTTAGAGTAAATAGAGATAAAAAATAGAGGAAAAGCGGGTTAGTAAGAGGGACAAAGAAAATGAGAGCAAGAGAATATGTGTTATAGAGATAGTGAGAGATATTTTGAGAGAGGATAGCGAGGCAGATGCAGACGTAGAGGGAGAGAGTTGATGGGAGAGATTGAGAGAGTGTGTGAAAGAGAGAGTGGGGAGATAGAAAGAGGGAGACAAAGAGGGAAGGAGGAAAATGGGAGAGGGAGAGAATGAAGGATATCTGGAGAGAAAGGATGAAAAGAATGAGAGAGAAGAGAGAGAAGAGAGAGAAATATAAGAGAGATTATGATAGAGAGAAAGATTAGAGAATGAGAAAAAGAGAGATAATTTAATAATGAGTGTGATATATAGATGAAAAGAGGGACTGGGAGAGAAAGAGCGAGAGAAGAAGCAAGAGGAAGAGAGAATGTGTGTGCGTGTGAGTGAGAGTAATGGAAGAGAGAATAATAGAAGAGATGAAGGAAAGATAGATAATACATAATTGAAATTCAGATAGAGAGGGAGTGAGAGAGATTGAAGAGAGAGGGAATGAGAGTAGAATGAAGAGGGGGAGAGAAGTAAAGAGAGGAGATTCTGAAGGAAGATTCAACAAGAGAGAGTGATCTGAAAGAAAAGAGGAAGATAAAATAAGAGGAGAGAGAGAGAGGGAGATGGAGACGATGAGAGGGAGAGAGGGATAGGGAGAAAGAGAGGGAAGGAGAGTGACATAGAGAGAGGAATACAAAGAGGGATGCAAGAGCGAGATGTGTATAGGGATAGAAGAGGAAAACGAGTGAGAAAGGAGAGGGAATAGGTATCAATAGAAGAGATAGTAAGACTAGAAGAGAGAGAGGGAATGGGAAAGAGAGGGAGAGAGGGAGTAAGAGTGTGTGAAATTGAGGAGAAAGAGAGGGGGGAGAAAGAGAAAGACCGATAGAGAAATCTAGACGGAAGAGAGGGAGATAATAAGAGAGAGTGAGATAGGGAGCGAGAAATTGAGCTATAGAGGGTGAGAGGGAAAGTGATTGTGAGAGAGTTAGAGATTGTATGAGTGGGTGAGATGGAGAGACAAGGGTGAGCTACATAAGAAGATCTAGAAATGGAAAGATTGAGGAAGTGAAAAAGATAAAGAGGGAGAGAGTGAGACTGATAAAGAGATAAGAGTGAGAGAGTCAAAGATATCTTGAGTGAAAAGAATATAAGAGGGAAGTGAGTGAGGGACAAGAGAGAAAAAATATATATTAACCTGGCGGGAAGAGGAGAGAGTGTGAGAGAGGGAGGGAGAGAAGAGAGAGATTGAGTGTGAGAGAATGAAAGAGAGAGTGAGGGAGCAAGAGAGAAATATAGATAGAGAGATGGAGTAAGGAAAGAGAGTGAGAGATAGGGGTGACAAAGAGAGGGTGAGAGAGGGAGTGAGAGAAAATTTTAAGCGAAAGTGAGAAATAATGAGAGAGAGATGAGAGAAGGATTGAGAAAGATAAAAGTTGGTGAGCGATAGAGTTTGTGAGGGATGGGGAGGGAGTGAGAAAGAGAGATTGAGAGAGTGAGAGAGATTGAAGAGTGAAATATTGATATAGAGAGATTGTGGGAGAGAAATAGAGAGAGAAAATAGATTGAGAAAAAATAGAGCAAGAGATGGTTAATGAGAGGGATAGAGGGAAGCAGACCTAGAGAGGGTTAGTGAGAGAGACAAAGGGAAGGAAAGCAAGAGAATGAGTGAGAAAGTGATCAAAAGAGATAGATTGAGAGAGAGAGAGAGGAGGATGTAGAGATAGAGGGACAGAGTGTGTGGGAGAGAGTGAGAGAGTGTGTGAAAGAGGGAGGGTCTCTTTCTTAAATATTTTTTTCCCTCTCTCGCTCTCTCACTCCCTCTTGCTCATCCATTTCTCTTACTCTCCCCCCTTTCTAACTCTCTCTTACTCTAGTCTTTTATCTCTTTCTTTTTTGCTCCCTACCTTTCTCACTATGTCTCACTCTCTATTATGTTTCTTTCTCTGGCTCTCTAGCTCTCTCTTGCTATATTTCTCTCTCTTTACTCATTCCTTATCTCCATATATCCATCTCTCCTTTTCACTCTCTCTCTTACTCCAATTGCTTCTCTCTCTTTCTCTCTTACACTCTCTCCCTCTCTCTCTCACTCGCCCTCCCTAACTCTCTCTTGCTCCATCTTCATTCTCTCTCTTGCTCCTTTTCTCTTACTCTCTCTTCACCCGCTCTCGCTCTTCAGCTTCACTCTCACTCCTACTCCCTCTCTTTATCTGTTTCATACACTTTATTCTCTCTCCCACTTTTTATTTCCATCTCGCTCTCATTCTTCATTCTCAATCAACTTCTCTATCACCCTTCTCACTCTTTCTATTCCTCTATCCACACGCTCTCTTTCTCTATTTCTCTCATTTCCCTCCTTCCTCTCTCTCTCTCTTTCTCACGCTCTCTCCAACTTTCCCTTCCTGCCCTCCCTCTCTCTCCATCCCTCACTCATTCTCTCTCTTATTATCTTATTATCCCTCCATCACTCCCTCTTTCTATACCTTCCCTCGCCTTCCTTCTCTCCCTATATCTCTCTCATACTCTCTTCCTCCTTCGCTGCCTTCCTCTCTCTTTCTCAATATCTGTTCTCTTTCTTTCTCTTTTTTGCTCACACTTCACTAACTCTTTCTCCAATGTTTCTCTCTCACTCTCCCTTCCTCACACACGCTCACACACAATATCTTTCTTTGCTCAATCTTTCTCTCCCTATCCCCTACACATACTCTCTCTCGTGCGCTCCAACTTTTATCTCTCTCAATCCCTCTCTCTTATATCTCATTTCTTCTCAAGCTCTCTCACACTTCCATCTCCCTCTCTCTGCCTCCTCTATTTCTCACTCTCTTTTTCTTACTCTTGTTCTCACCTCTCTTCTCTATTTATATCTCTCTTTCTCTCAAACTTTAATCTCTCTCAATCCCTCTCTCTCATTGCTTCCTATATTCTCTCACACTTTTGTCTCCCTCTCTCCTCCCCCTATCTGCCTCCTCTATCTCTCACTCTCTTTTCCATACTCTTGTTCTCACTCTCTCATTCTTTAACTATATATCTCTCTCCTTTTGTTCCCTTCGTCACCAAACTTTCTCCCCCTTCCCAATCTCCTAATAGATTTTTTTTTCTCTTGTCCCTCTCTCATTCCCTGTCTTATATCCTTTTTTCTCCCTTACTCTCATTTCATTCTTCTCTCTAGATCTCTTTTGCTCTCTCACTTATGTTCTTTTTATCACTCTCACTCTCTCTCTATCATTCTCACTCCATCATTCTTGCCCTATCTAGGTCTCCCTTATGTAGGTCACTCTTCTCTCTCCTTCTCAATTTTTCTCGCTCTCACCCTATTTAGCTCCATTTCTTGCTATCTATCTCACTCTCACTTACTCTCTTGTTCTTTCTCGCTCACTCTCTCCCTCTCTCCATCTTTCTCTCTTTTCTCTCTATGCTTCTCTTTATTATTCTCTCTCCCTCTCTCTCCTTTTCTCATTCTCTACCCTTATTTTTAATCTTATACTCTCTTTTATACTCTCCTTTATCCCTAACTCTCTCTCTCTCACTTTCCTTCCCTTTCTATGTCTCCCTCTTTCTCTCTCTTCCCTCTCTCTCTTTCACACTCTCTCTCCCTCTACCAATGCATCCCGCTCTCTCTCTCTCTCTCTTTCTAGATCTCTCTCAGTCATTCTCTTACTATCCATCCCTCTGTCCATCTAGCCAACCCTCTCTTGCACTATTTTTCCTAAATCTCTTTTCTCTCTCTATTTTTTCTCTCATGATCTCTCTCTATCTCTGTCTTTCACTCTTCAATCTCTCTCATTCCCTCTCTCTATCTCTCTCTTTTTTACTCTCTACCTCTCTCCACTCTTTCCTTCTCTTCTGCTCTCTCTTCCCCAACTCTCACTTTTGTCTATTTTTCTCTCACACTCTCTTCCTTTCATGATCCCTTTTCCACTCTCTTCAATTCCATTCTCACTCTTACTACCTCATTTCCACTCACTTTCTCACCATGTTCACACTGTCTCACACACTCTCTCTTCTACTACTCTCTCTCCTCTCTCTCCACTCATTCTTTCTCTCCCTCTCTCACCCACTCTCTTGCTTCCTTCCCTCCCTCCCTCTCTCCCTCTCTTCTTTCTCTCTCACACACTCTCCTCCTCTCTTCCAATTCATCCCCTCTCTCTCCCAATAATTCTCATTCTCTACCCTCTCTCTCTCTCTCTCACTCTCTCTTCTCTCTTACTCCCCCTTCCTCTCTCATTCCCACTCTCTTCCATCCTTTTAGCTCCCTTCGTCAATCTCATTCTTTCTTACTCTCTCCCTCTGTCACTATTTTCTCCTTTTATGCTTTTACCACTTTCTATTTCTCTATTGCTTTCTTTCACACCCTTTCACTTCCTCTCTCTTCCCACAATATCTCTTCACTCTCTCCTTCTCGCTATTAAATTTCTCTCACTCTTCCTCTTATTCTCTTAATCTTTTTTTTGTCCCTTTCTCTCTCTCACTCTCTCTCCCCCTCACTCTACCTCTCTATCTCCATATCCCTTTTCCCTCACTATCCTATCTCCCAATTTCTCTCTCATTCTCTCTCTCCTTCTGTCGCTCCATCCATCTCTTCAACTTAGCTCACTCCCTTCTTCTCTCTTTCTCACTCTTTCTTATCTCTCTTCACTTACTCTCTGTACTAGTGCTCCTGCTTCTCTCACTATTTCCTTTTGTCCATTCTCCCACTCTCTCTCTTCTCTCAATTCTCCCTCCTTCCCTCTCTCACTTAAGCTTTTCTTTATCCCTCTCTCCCTCTTTCCTTCTCCATCTCTCCCTTATTCCCTCTCTCTCTATCCCCATACAACTCATCTCTCTCACTCTTTACCAACCACTCTTTTGCTCTCCCTCTCCCTCTCCATCTCGTTCACTCTCCCTTGCTCTATCTTCCAACATTACTATTTCTCTTTCACACTCTCTCTCGCTCTCTTGCTCCCTCTCTCTCTCTTCAATCTTTTTCATGGCCTCCCTCAACTCTCTATTTCTTCCTCACTACCACTCATGTTGTCTCTCACACTCTCTATTATATCTCTCTTTCTCAGCTTTTGCTCTCTGTTATGTTGCTCTTTATTCTCACGCTCTCTCTCACTCCATCCCTCACTCTTTCCCACTCTCCCTCTCTCCATACTCTCTCTTTCAATCCCAATCTCAGCTCTCTCTTTCTCTCTCTGCCTTTTCTATCTCTCATTATTTCTCACCTTCTCTCTCACATCTCTTCCTCTCTCCCCCTCCCTCTTTCACTTCCACCCTCCCTCTCTCATTCTCTCTCAATATATCTCACTCTGTTTACCTTACCCTTCTTCTCACTCTGTACCACTTCCTTTATATATTTTTCCCTGTCTCTCCCTCACTAAATCTCTTGCTCTTTATCTCTTAATTCTCTCTTGCTTCCTCACTTTCTCTAATTCCATTCATCTCTTCTTCAATCTAACACTTTCTTTGCCTTCTCATTGTTTCTCACTTTATACTAAATTTCTCTCACAAGCTCCCTCCCTCCCTATTTGACTCCATCCCTCCCTCTTTCTCTCTCATCTATTTCTCTCACATGCACTTTTTCATCTCTCTCTGTCTCACTCTCTCTCTTGCTCTCTTTTTCCTCACTTTTCTCTCAATTTGTCTCTCACACACTGTCTCCCTTTCTTTCTCTTCTCTTTCTCTTTAATTACACTCACTCATACCTTCTCCCTCCCTCCCTTTCCTCATGATTACTCTCACCCTCTCTCTCTTTCTCTCTCATGCTTTCTCTCTTCCCTTCTCCTTTCCTCATTCTCTCTTCAATTTCACAATCACACTTCCTCCCCCTCTCTCCCTTTCTCTCAAAGCCATACATTCTCACCCTTTCTTAGCTCAATCTCTTAAGCTCTCATTCTCAATCTTTCTCACTCTCTTTTTCCACACACCCATGTTGTTCCCGCTTTTTATTTTCTTTCACTCCCACTCTATATCATGTTCTAGTCTCTATCTGTCTCTACTTATAAATGTATCTCTCTATTCTCTCACTCTCTCTCAATATAAACCTTTATTACTCTCTCCTTCTCACACCCCCTCTCTCCTACTCCTCTGTCACTATTGTTGTTTCTTTCGCTCTTCTACTGTCTTGCACTCTCTCTCATTCTATCTCTCTCCCTCCCTCACTCCTCCACTTCCTTCTCCTAACCTCACTTTTCTCTATATTTTTGTCTCTATTTCTTGGTCTCATTGTCCCTTTAGTTAGTTTAATTTTCACTCTTTATTCTCTCTCTCCCACTCTCTCCTACTCTCTTATGTTACTCTGTTCTCCTCCCTCTTACTCTTTCTCTCTGTCTATCCCCCACTCTATATTGCTTTCCCACTATCACTCTCCCTCTCCCACTCCCACTCCCACTCCCACTCCCACTATCTCTCACACACTCTTCTCTCCTCCTCTCTCCAACACACACATGCACTCTCATCTCTCCCTCTATGCCTTCTTCACTTTCTCTCTTGCTCTTCCTTTTCATCTTGTTCTCTCTTCCCTCACCTCTCTTCCCTTTTGATTTCTCTATTGCTCACTATTTATTCTCTATCATTCTTTTTTTCTCTTCTATTATTCTCTCTTTCATTAATCTCACTCGCACACACAGTCTCTCTCTTCCTCTAGTTCTCTCTGTCGCTCTCTCTCACCAGTCCCTAACTTCAGGAGGGAAGAGAGTAAAAAAGAGTGATGGATATACAGAGATAAAGAGTGAGTAAAGAGAGAGAAAGAGAATAAGAGAGAGCTAGAGAGTGAGATAAAGAAATATAATAAAGAGTGAGACATTGTGAGAAAGGAAGAGAGCTAGAATGAGAGAGATATAAGGCAAGGTAAGGGAGAGAGTGAGAAAGGGGGAGATGGAGAGATTAAGAGAGATTTATGAGCGAAAGGGAGTGAGAGAGTGAGAGAGAGAAAGAAAGATTTAAGGGAGAGACAAATAGGAAGCGAGAGAGGAAGAGAGAGCAAAAGATAGTGAGCAAGATTGAGATTGGGAGGTAGATTAAGAGAATGAGTGAGAAGGAAAGGAGAGAGGGAGATGGAAAGGGAGAGAGATTGACATAAGGAGAGAGGAAAGAGAGAAGCGGGAGGGAGAGGATGAGTTTGAGTGAGAGAATGGGAGAGGAAGAGTGAGAGAGATATTGAAAAAAGTGAAAGTGAGAGAAGAGGGAGTAAGAGAGAAGGAATGAGAGAGTGATAGAAAAAAATGAGAGGGTGGGAGAGGGAGTGAATAAGTGAGAAGAAGAGAGGGAGATACAGAGGGAGAGAGGAAGAGAGAGGAGTAAGATAGGGAGAGAGCGAAACAGAGAGGGAAGTGGGGATTGAAAGAGGGAGGGATCAAGGGGTAAACTGATATCTATGATAAAAAATAATAAATAATGAGATGGTTGTGAGGGGAGAGAGCAAGATGTGAGAGAAACTAAGAGAGAGGGTGAGGGAGGAGTGAGAGAGAGTGAGAGAGAAAGGGAGAGAAAGTTAGAGTAAAGAGAGAGAAGAGAGGGTCATAGAAGAAAGAGCAAGAAAGATATAGCGAGGGAGCAAAAGAGAGCATGAAAACAATAAAGAGAGATGAAATAGAGAGTAAGAGAGAGAGGAAGGGTGGAATTGAAGATAAGGATTGAAGAGTGAGCGGGAGGAGAGGAGTGAGGATTGGACACAAATATAGATGGAAGAGGGACTTAGGGAAGATAGAGTAAAAGTTGTGAGTGAGAGGTAGAGAGAGGGAGATCTAGAGCGGATATGGAGATAGATATAGGGAGAGATGGTGATAGAGAGAGAGACTAATTAATGAAAGTGGAAGAGAGGGGGAGGAAGAAGTGACCGATGGTTGGAGAGAAAAAGTGAGTAAAGTGATAAGTGAGAGTGATAAAAGAGTGCAAGGGTGCGTATGTGAGAGGGAAAAAAGATAGAAATATAGAAAGAATACGTGATAAAGAATTAGATTTAGTAGGGAAGAGAGGCAGATGAATTAGAATAGAATAAGACGGAGAAAGGGAGGGAGTGTGTGTGGAAGAGAAACAGAGGGAGAGAGGGAGACAGGGAGAGGGATGGAAGCAAGAGAGAGGGGGAGAGAGGGAGAGAAAGATTGAGAGGAGAGAGAGGAGAGCAAGCAATCGAAGAGAGTAAGTAAGAGAGAGTGTTCATGGAGTGAGAAAGAGAGCTTTTGAGGGAGTAAGAGTGAGATTGAAACTGAAGACAAAGGAAGAGGGACCAAGAAAGGGAGAGAGTGTGAGAGACAAATAGAGTGAAGAGGCAGTGAGGGAAAAAGGAGCGTGAGAGAGGGAGAGAATGAGTGGGTAGAGAAAAGTGAAAATTATAGAAGAGTAAAGAAAGAGGGATTGAGAGATAGTGATAGAGAAAAGATAAGAAGGAAAAAGGAGTGAACGAGTGAGTGCATGAGGAGAGAGAAACAAAGGAGGAGTGAGATAGGGAGAGAGGGAGAAAGAGAGGTAAGGAGAGATTTAAAGAGGGAGGAATTGAGGAGGAAAGAGAGATGTATGAGGGAGAATAATAAATAAGGAGATGGATATGAGGGGAGAGAGCAAGATGTGAGAGCATTTGAGAGAGTGTGTGTGAGGGAGACAGAGTTTGAGAGAGCGTAAGAAATATAGGGATTAAAAGAGTGAATAATGAGAGATAAGAGAGGGGAATAGAGGAAAGAGAAAGAGAGAGACAGAGAGGGGGCAAAAGTCAGCAAAGAAATAACAAGAGAGATGAAATAGGGAAAGAGAACAAGAGAGGGAGTGAAGATAGGGACTGAAGAGTGAGCGGGAAGGAGGGAGAGAGAGGGAGTAAGGCAAACATAGAGAGAGAAGAGATACTCATGCAGGATAAAGCAAAAGATAGCGAGTGAGAGGTAGAAAGAGAGATATATAAGGGAAGAAGAGGTAGAGATAGAAAGACTGAGAGATAGAATAGAGAATGTGAGAGTGGCATTGAGTGAGAGAGAAGTAGGGGAGAGGGAGAACGAGACAGTGAGGGATAGAGTGAGAGAAAAAAACACGAATAGAGAGAAACAAAGAAGAGAGCAAAAGAACAAGAAAGAGAGATAGAATAGAGAATGTGAGAGAGAGCATGAGTGGTTAAAGAAAGAAAAAGAGAGATAAAAGGAACTTCTCCCTATCTTTATCTCTATCACACTCTCCATTATCTATCCCCCACTTCCTCTCTCTTTCATTTTATCTTTCTTTTCCTCACTGTCTTTCTCTTCCTCGAACTCACTTCTTGTGTCTCTCACACTCCCTCACTCCCCCTAACTTTCATGAATTTATTTTCTCTCTCTAACTTCCAGCTCTCTTCTTTTTCCCTTGCTCCAATCTCTCTCTCTCACTTGCCACTTTCTCACTCGCTTGAAAGCGTTCTAACTACCCCCTCTTTCTTTCTCCCTCATCGCCCTCTCTCCCACCCCTATCCAACCTCTTCTTCCTCCCATCCTTTCTCTCTCTGCCACACTTTCTCCCTGTCTCTCTTTTTCTTTATCATTCTCTCTATCCCCCGCTCTTCCTGACGTCCTTCCTCCTTTTCTTTCAGACCTCATACCTTCTGCCACTTTATCTCTTTTTCAAATCCCGTCATTTCCCTTCTTTGCTCTCTTTTTGTCTCTTCCATATTCTACATTTCCTTCTTGCTTTTTTTTCCTCCCTCTCTCCTATTTCTTTTTCTCCTAACTCTTTCTATTACTCCCTTTCCCAGAAACCCTCATTCTTACTCTCCCTCCCTCTCTCTCTCTTCGTCTATAGAAATAATTTATTGAAATATATATACCCTCTCTCAAAATATCTCTCAGCCTCCCCTATTAATTTGTCCCTCTCTCCCACTTATTATCCTCCTCTCCTCTTTCTCTCTCGTTCTTTTCAGTCTTATTGCCTCTCTCATTGTCCCTCCAGCTCCTTCTCTTTTGCTCTCCTTCCTTACTCATTCATTTCTCTCCTTTTTGCTCCCTCTTTCTATTTAATTTCATTCTCACTTACTCCCTCGTTCTCTCTTTCTTGGTCTTTATTCTCTCTTTTACACTTTCGTTTCTTCGTCATTCTTTTCTCTCTCCTCTCACTCTCTCTTCCTCTGTTCCTTACTCTCTCCTACTCTCTCTCGTCCCCTTCTCTCTCACTTGTCCCCTCTCTCCCACACACAGTCTCTCTCTTTCTCTCCCTCTATCCCTCCCATGCACTTGCCCTCATTCTCCACCCTCCCTCTCTCCCTCTAACTCATTCCCTCTTGCTCTATATTTCTCCACTCTCATCTCTCTTCCCCTCTCTGTCTCTCCCTTCATCACTCCCTCTCACTTAAATCTCTCTTACTCCCTCTCTCTTTCTCCCTCTTTTTTGTCTCTCTCTTACTTTGTATTCTAAAGGTCTCTCTACTTTGATTTTTTCTCACCCACTACCCCACAAACATTCTCTCTTACTCCCTCTCTTGATTTCTTTCACTCCCTCTCACTTCTTCTCTCACTCCTCAATATCTTTTCCCTCTCCCTTTTACTCTCCTTCTCTCTCTATTAAATTTCACTCTCACTCTTACTCTTTCTCTTTCTCACCCTTTTTTTATCTCTCTCTCTCTCTCACTCTCTCTCACACTCACTCTACCACTCTATCTTCATCTCCTCTTTCCTTCACTCTCTTCTCTCTCCATTTCCCTCTCTCTCCTTCTGTCGCTCCCTCCCTCTCTTCAACTTAACTTACTCCCTTCTTCTCACTTTCTCATTTTTTATTATCTCTCTTTCATTTACTCTTTGTACTACTGCTCCCTCATCTCTGATTATTTCGTTTTGTCCATCCTCCCACTCTCTCTCTCTTCTCTCCTCTTCCCTCTCTCATTCAAACTTTCCTTTTTCTCTCTCTATCGCACTTTCTCGCCCTCTCTCCTTTCACTCTCCCTATCTCCCTTTACAACTCCTCTCTCTCACTCTTTATCATCAATTCTTTTGCTCTAGCTCTCTCTCCCCTTCTTGATCAATCTCCCTTACTCTATCTTCCAGCACTCTCTATTTCTCTCTCACACTCTTTGTCCCTCTCTTGCTCTCTCTCGCTCTTTAATCTTTCTTACGAACTCCTTTATCTCTCAATTTCTTTTTCTTTACTACTAATGCTCTCTCTAACACTCTCTACTATATTGCTCTTTCTTGGTTATTTGTTCTCACTTATGTTGCCATTTATTCTCTCTCTGTCACTCAATCACCCACTCTCTCTCTCGCTCTCCCTCTCTCCCACTCTCTCCCTCACTCTTTCTCTCCCTCTATCCCCCACTCTCTTTCTCCCTCTATTTCTTCTATTCTTCCCACTCTCTCTCCCTTTCTCTCCCTTTCTCTCGAGCTCACTCTCTCTCTTTTCAAGTTCACTGTCACTCTTCCTCCCTCCCCCTCTCTCCCTTTCTCTCAAACCCATACATTCTCACACTTTATCAATCTCAATTCCTTAAGATCTCTTTCTCAATCTCTCTCGCTGTCTTTTCCCCCCACTCTCCATTTCATTCTCACTAATTTATTTTATCTCTTCCCCTCAATCTCAAGCTTTTATCTCTATATTTCTCTCTGTCAACCAGTTTATCAATCTATTCTCTCACATTCTTTTAATCGAACCCTTCATTACTATTACTTCTCACACAACCTCTTTCCCGCTCCTCTTTCGCTCTTGTTCTTCTTTTATCTCTTCTTCTCTCTCGTGTTCTCTCTCATTTTCTCTCTCTCCCTCCCTCTCTTTTGCTCCTTCTTCCCTTATTCTCCCTTTTTGCTCTTTTTTCTCTTTTTCTTGGTCACTCACTCCTTTTATTCAATTTAAATCTCACTCTTACTCGATTCCTCTCCTTTTCTCACTCTCTATTCTCTCTTCCTCTCTCTTACTCTCTTATGTTACTCTATTCTCCAGTCCTGTTACTCTTCCTCTCTACCTATCCCTACTCTATCTTGCACTTCCCCTCTCGCTCCCTCTCTCCCCTACCAATATTTCTCACACACCTTCTTCTATTCTCTATTTTTCTCTACTCTCATTCTCGATCTCTCTCGCTCTCTCTTCCCACACTCTACGTTTCTTTCTCACTATTTTATTTTGTCTCTCCCCCTCCATCTCATGTTCCTATCTCTTTCTCTCTCTATATCTACCAATTTATCCATCTATTCACTCACTCTCTCTCCTTCTAACACTTTATTTCTCTCTCTTTCCGCATCCCCTCTCTCCTACTCCTCTTTCACTCGTGCTCTTCCATTCTCTCTTCTTCTCTTGCACTCTCTCTCATTCTATCTCTTCGTCTCCTTCTCTCTTGCTTTTTATTCCCTTACCCTCACTTTTATCTCTACTCTTGACTCTATTTCTTGGTCCCTTTGTCTCTTTACTCAACTTAAATATCACGCTTACTCCCTCCCTCTCTCCTTCTCACTCTTATTCTCTTACTCTCTTATATTACTCTATTATCCTCTACTCTTACTCTTTCTCTCAATCTATACACAACGCTAACTTGCTCTCCCTCTCTGACACTCTCTCTTCCGCTCCCACTATATATCACACTCTCTTCTCTTCTTCTCTCTTTCTCTCTCATACACACATGCCCTCTCTTTGAGCGCTCTCTATTTCTCCCTCACACTCTTTCTCCTTGTCTTGCTCCCTCACTCTTCAATCTTCTCCCTCTAACTCTCTATTTTTTTCTTTACCACTAATGCTCTTTTTAACACTTTCTATTTTATCTCCCTTTATCGATCTTTTTTTCTCTCTTATGTTGTCCTTCATTCTCTCTTTTTCTCTCACTCAATCCCTCATTCTCTCTGTTTCTCTCCCTCACTCTTTCTCTCCCTCTACCCCCACTCTCTCTCTCTCTCTATCTATTGCTTCCCTCCCTCCCACTTTCTCTTTCTCTTTTCTATCCCTTTCTCCCTAGCTCTCTCTCTTTTCAATTTCATTGCCACTCTTCCTCCCTCCCACTCTCTCCCTTTCTCTCAAACCCATATATTCTCACATTTTCTCTATCTTAATATATTAATCTCTCTTTCTTGATCTCTCTCACTATTTTTTCCCTCATCTCCTTTTCATTCTCGCTAATTTATTTTCTCTCTTCCCCCTTTATTTTTATCTTTCTCTCAGTCAACCAAATTATCAATCTCTTCTCTCGCTTTCTCTTAATTTAACTCTTCATCACTATCACTTTTCACACCACCCCTCTCCCCCCTCTTCTTTCGCTCTTGTCCTTCCTTATTCTCTTCTTCTCTCTTGTGCTCTCTCTCATTTTATCTCTCTCTCCCTCTCTCTTGCTCTTTCTTCCCTTACTCTCTCTTTTCGCTTTTTTGTCTCTATTCCTTGGTCCTTCTCCCCCTTTATTCAATTCAAATCTCACTCTTACTCTATTCCTTTCCCTTTCTAGCTCTCTATTCTCTCTCTTCTCCCTCTTACTCTAAAATGCTACTCTATTCTCCTCTCCCCTTACTCTTTCTCTCTGTCTATCCCCTACTCTATCTCGCTCTTCCCCTCTCGCTCCCTCTCTCCCTCTACCAATATTTCTCACACATCTCCCTCTATTCTCTATCATTCTCTTCTCTCTTTCCCAATCTCTCTCGCTCTCTTCCTACACTTTGTATTTCTTTCTCGCTATTTTATTTTCTCTACCCCTCCAACTCATGTTCCTATCTCTTTCTTTCTATGTAGCTACCAATTTATCTATCCATTATCTCACTCTCTCCATCTAACATTTTATTACTCTCTCTTTCTCACATCCCCATTTCTTGCTCCTCTTTCACTCTGCTCTTTCATTTTCTTCTCAATTCACGAACTCTCTCTCATTCTCTCTCTCCCTCCTTTCTTGCTCTTCATTCCCTTAACCACATTTATCTCTCTATTTTTGTCTCTATTCCTTGGTCACTTTATCTCTTTAGTCAATTTAAATCTCACGCTCATTCCCTCCCCTCTCATTCTCACTCTTTATGCTTTCTCTCTCCATCTCTCTCTTACTCTCTGATAATTACTCTATTCTCATCTCCTTTTACTCTTTCTCCCCGCACTAGCATGCTCTCCCTCTCGCACTCTCTTCTCTTCCTTCTCTCTGTCTCTCACATGCACTCTCTTTTTCTCCCTCTTTCCCTTTCTCATCTTCTCTGTTGCTCTTCCTTTTTCTCTTGTTCTCTCTTCCTCCATTTCCCTTCTCACTCCATTTCTTTATTGTTCTCTCTCTCTTTCTTTCTTTCTCTCTTTCTCCTCAATTTCACTCACTCTTACTACTCTCTCCCACTTTTTCTCGCACTCTCTCTTGCACACTTTTATTGTCCCTTCCATTGCTACATATTCTCTCTCTCTTCTCACTCTTTCTCCTCCTCTATCCCCCACACACTCTCTCTTGCATCCCGCCACCTCTACCCTCTCAATCACTCACTCTCCCTCCCTTCCTCCTCTTTCTCCCTCTCATCCCCTTCATCTCCCTCTCTCACTTGCTCACTCAATCTTTCCCTCCCTGCCTCTCTCTCTCACATTCTTTTATTCTCCCTCCCTCTTTTTCTCTAGCTCACTCTCTCTCGCTATATCTTCCTACACATTCTCTTCTCTCTCTATTTTTCTCTCCATCTCTCTTCCTCTATCGTTCCCTCTCTCTTCAATCTCTCTCACTCCCTCCCTCTGTCTATTTTTCAATATTTATTCTCTATCATTCTTTCCCTCTCTTTTTTATTCTCGGTTCTATTACTCTCACTCACACACACACTCCCTCTGTCTCACTCTCCACTCTTTCTCTCCCAGTCTGTCTCTTCATCTCCATATCACTCTCACTATTAACACGCTCCTCTATCTTTCTCGTTCCATATTCTCTCTCTCTCTCTCTCGTAATCTACCTTTTATTTGTTTCTCTTCACTCTCATTCTTTTCAGTCATTCCCTCAATATATCCTCAACTCTCTCCTCCCTCTCTTACTTTCCCCCTTCCCTCTTTATGTCAGCCACTTTCTCTCTCTCCCCTCCCTCTTTCACACCCTCTCACTCGTTCCCTTCTACTCTTTCCCTCTATCTCTACATCCTCATATCTCTCTCTCAATATCTCTCTTTTGATCACTCTCTCACTCATTCACTTGCTCTCCTTCCCTTTGTCTCTCTTTCACTAACCCTCGCTTACTCCCTTCCCTGTCCCTCTCATTAACCATCTCTTGCTATATTTTTTCTCAATCACTTTTCTCTCTCTACTTCTCTCTCACAATCTATCTCTATATCAATGTTTCACTCTTAAATCTCTCTCTTTCTCAATCTATCCCCATCCCTCACACACACTCTCTATCTCTCGCTCTCCAACTTCTATCTTTGTCAATCCTTCTCTCTTCTCTCTCTCATTATTTCTCACTTTCTCTTAAACTTCTCTCTCACTCTTTCTCCCTCCCTCTCTATCACCCCTATCTCTCACTCTCTTTCCTTACTCTTGTTCTCACTCTATCTCTCTATTTCTAATTCTCTCTTGCTCCCTCCCCCGCTCTCTCTTTCATTCTCTCACTCTCAGTCTCTCTCTTCTCTCCCTCCCTCTCTCACACCCTCTCCCCTTCCAGCTCTGTTATTATATCTTTTCCTTCTTGTCCCTCACTCTACTTCACTCTCTTATATTCTTTTCTCTCAACATCTCTTTGACTCTCTCACTCTTATTCTCTTTATCGGTCTCTCTTTCTCCCTCTATCTTTCTCACTTCCTCAATCTTTCCATCTCGAGGTCTCCCTTTTATTGCTCACTCTTCTATCTCCATAACACACACTTATACAATCTCTCACTCTTTCAATCACTCTTCCTCTAACCATCTTTAGCTCCATTTCTTGCTCTCTATCTAACAATCTATTACTTATTATCTCCTTCTCCTCATTCTCTCTTGCTCTTCCATTTTCTTTTGTCCTATCTTCCCTTACCTCTCTTCTGTCTCAATTTCCTTATTGTTGTCTCTATCTTTCTCCCCCCCTCTTTCTCCTCAATTTCACACACTTGTACTCCCTCTCTCCCTCTTTCACTCTCTTTTCAATTCTCTTTCTTGCTGGGTCTTACTATCACTTATATTGCTATCTATTCCCTCTCTCTTTGCACTCTGTCTCCTTCACTATCGACCACACACATCTCTCTCTCATGTCTCTCTCTCCCTCTCATCCCCTCCATCTCCCTCTCTCTCACTCCTCTTAATTATCTTCCTCTTTTCTTTTAGCTCACTCTCTCTTACTCAATCTTCCTTCAGACTCTCCTCTCTTTACTTCTCTCTCCCTCTCCCTACCTCTCTGGTTCCCTCTCTCTTCAATCTCTCTCACTCCCTCTCTCTCTATTTTAACTATTGATTATCTATCTTTCTAGCTCTCTTCTATTATTCCCTTTTCCATTACTCTCACTCACCCAAATACACACACTCTCTCTTCCTCTTATTTTGTCTCTCGCACTTTCTCTCCCAGTCCCTCTTTTCATCTTTATATCACTCACTCTTAATTTATCCCTCTTTTTTCATTCTCTATTTTATCTCTCTCTCCTAATCTCTCTTCTATTTCTCTTTCTTCTCTCTCATTCCTTTTACCCTTTCTCTCCATATAACCCCCATTCTCTCTCCTCCCATTTTCCTCCTTTCCTCTCGTCTCCCTCTTTCTATCTCCCCTCCCTCTTTCACACACTCTCCCAATCTCTCCCATCCACTCTCTCCCATTACATGTGCATCTCCCTCGCTATCCACTATAAATCTCTCTCTCACAATCTCTGTATCACACATTCTATTGCTCTCCTCTTTTCCCTCTCACTAACTCTCTTTTCCTCTATTTTTATCTCTATGTACTCTATTCATCTCTCACAATCTCTCTATATCTCAATCTTTCACATTTCAATCTCTCTTAGTCCCTCTATCTATCTATCAATCTGTTTCTCACTATCTACCTCTATCTCTCGCTCTCTATTCTATCTTTCTTTCTCACTTTCTTGCTCTTCTCTTTCTTGCTTTCTCTTCTATCACTCTCTCTTCTCTCTCTTGTTCACTCTGTCTCACACACTCTCTCTTCTACTGCTCTCTCTCCTTTCTCTCCACTCATTCTTCCTCTCCCTCTCTCACCCACTCTCTTACTTCCTTTCCTCCCTCCCTCTCTCCCTCTCTTCTTTCTCTCTCACACACTCTCCTCCTCTCTTCCATTTCATCCCCTCTCTCTCCCAATAATTCTCATTCTTTACCCCCTCTCTCTCACTCTCCCTTCCTCTCTCACTCCCACTCTCTTCCATCCTTCTGGCTCCCTTCATCAATCTCTTTCTTTCTCAATCTCTCCCTCTGTCACTATTTTCTTCTTTTATGCTTTTATCACTTTCTATTTCTCTATTGCTTTCTTTCACTCCCTCTCACTTCCTCACTCTTCCCACAATATCTCTTCACTCTCTCTTTCTCTCCCCTCCTCTATTAATTTTCACTCACTCTTCCTCTCTTTCTCTCCTATTTTTTTCTGTCCCTTTCTCTCTCTCGCTCTCTCTCCGCCTCAAGCTACCTCTCTATCTCCATCTACCTTTTTCACTCACTCTCTTATCTCCCAATATCTCTCTCATTCTCTCTCTCCTTCTTTCGCTCCCTCCCTCTCTTCAACTTAGCAAACTCCCTTCTTCTCTTGTTCTCACTCTCTCTTCACTTACTCTCTGTACTGGTGCTCTCGTTTCTCTCACTATTTATCTTCGTCCATCCTCTAGCTCTCTCTCTTCTCTCTCTCCTCCCTCCTTCCCTCTTTCACTTAAGCCTTTATTTATTCCTCTCTCCCTTATTCCCTCTCTCTCCCCCCATATAACTCATCTCTCTCACTCTTTATCAACCACTCTTTTGCTCTCCCTCTCCCTCACCATCTCGTTCACTCTACCCTGCTCTATCTTCCAACACTACTATTTGTCTTTCACTCTCTCTCGCTCTCTTGCTCCTTCTCTCTCTTCAATCTTTCTCATGTCCTCCTTCAATTCTCTATTTCTTCCTCACTACCACTCATGTTGTCTCTCACACTCTCTATTATATCTCTCTTTCTCAGCTTTTTGCTCTTTGTTATGTTGCTTTTATTCTCACGCTCTCTCTCACTCCATCCCTCACTCTTTCCCACTCTCCCTCTCTCCATAATTTCTCTTTCAATCCCAATCTCAGCTCTCTCTTTCTCTCTCTGCCTTTTCTATCTCTCATTATTTCTCACCTTCTCTCACACATATCTTCCTCTCTCCCCGTCCCTCTTTCACTCCCTCCCTCTCTCCTTCTCTCTCAGTATATCTTACTATGCTTACCTTACCCTTCTTCTTACTCTGTCCCACTTCCTTTATATATCTTTCCCTATCTCTCCCTCACTAAATCTCTTGATCTTTAACTCTTAAGTCTCTCTCGCTTCCTCACTTTCTCTGATTCCTTTCATTTCTTCTTCAATCTAACTCTTTCTTCGCTTTTTCATTGTTTCTCACTTTATACTACATCTCTCTCACAATCTCCCTCCCTCCCTCTTTCTCTCTCATCTATTTCTCTCATAAGTACTTTTTCTGTCTCTCTCTGTCTCACTCTCTCTCTTGCTCTCTTTTTCCTCGCTCACTCTTCTCTCTATTTGTCTCTCGCACTCTCTCTCCCTTTCTTTCTCTTGTCTTTCTCTTTAATTTCACTCACTCTTATCTTCTCCCTCCCTCTCTTTCCTCATGATTACTCTCACACTCTCTCTCTTTCTCTCTCGTGCTTTCTCTCTTCCCTTCTCCTTATTCTCTTTTCAATTTCACTGTCACTCTTCCTCCCCCTCTCTCCCTTTCTCTCAAAGTCATACATTCTCACACTTTCTTAGCTCAATCTCTCTCACTCACTTTTTCCACACAACCCATTTTGTTCCCACTTTTTATTTTCTTTCTCTCCCGCTCTATATCATGTTCTAATCTCTATGCTTCTCTACTTACAAATTTATCTATCTATTCTCTCACTCTCTATCAATTTAACCCTTTATTACTCTCTCCTTATCACGACTCCTCTCTCACACTCTGTCACTATTGTTGTTTCATTCTCTCTTCTTCTATCTTGCACTTTCATCACTCTTCCACTTCCTTCTCCTAACCTCACTTTTCTCTATATTTTTGTCTCTATTTCTTGGTCTCTTTGTCGCTTCAGTTAGTTTAATTCTCAATCTCACTCCCTCCCTCTATATTTCTCACTCTCTCTCTCTCTCTTCCACTCTCTCCTACTCTCTTATGTTACTCTTTTCTCCTCTCCTCTTACTCTTTCTCTCTGTCTATCCCCCACTCTATATTTCTTTCCCTCTCTCACTCTCCCTCTCCCACTCCCACTCCCCCTCCCACTATCTCTCACACTCTCTTCACTCCTCTCTCTAACACACAAATTCACTCTCATCTCTCCCTCTATGCCTTCTTCTCTTTCTCTCTTGCTCTTCATTTTCCTTTTGTTCTCTCTTCCCTAACCCCTCTTCCCTTTTGATTTCTCTATTGCTCACTATTTCTTCTTTATCATTCTTTTTCTCTCTTTCATTACTCTCACTCGCATGCACACACTCTTTCTTCCTTTAGTTCTCTCTGTCCTCTTTCTCACAAAGTCCCTAACTTCTTCAGGAGGGGAGAGAGTGAAAATAAGTGATGGACATATAAAGATAAAGAGTGAGTAAAGAGAGAGAAAGAGAGTAAGAGAGAGCCAGAGAGTGAGAGAAAGAAATATAATAGAGAGTGAGACATTATGAGAAAGAAATAAAGATAGAAAGAGATATAAAAGGCAAGGTAAGGGAGAGAGTGAGAAAGGGGGAGATAGATGGAGAGAGTAAGAGAGATTGATGAGCGAGAGGGAGTGAGAGAGTGAGAGAAAGAAAGAAAGATTTAAGAGAGAGATAAATAAGAAGCGAGAGAGGAAGAGAGAGCAAAAGATAGTGAGCAAGATTGAGATTTGGAGGGAGATTAAGAGAATGAGTTAGAAGAAAAGAAGGAGAGAGGGAGATGGAAAGGTAAAGAGGAACAGAGAGGGATAGAGATTGACATAGGGAGAGAGGAAGGAGAAAAGCGGGAGGGAGAGGATGAGTTTGAGTGAGAGAATGGGAGAGGAAGAGTGAGAGAGATATTGATAAAAGAGAAAGTGAGAGAAGAGGGAGTAAGAGAGAGGGAATGAGAGAGAGCGATAGAAAAAATGAGAGGGTGGGAGAGGGAGTGAATAAGTGAGAAGGAGAGAGGGAGATGCAGAGGGAGAGAGGAAGAGAGAAGAGTAAGATAGGGATATAGCGAAATAGAGAGGGAAGTGGGGATTGAAAGAGGGAGGGATCAAGGAGTGAAGTGAGATTTATGATAAAAAATAATAAATAATGAGATTTTTATAAGGGGAGAGAGCATGATGTGAGAGAAACTAAGAGAGAGGGTAAGAGAGGGAGAGAGAGAGAGAGTGAGAGATAAAGGGAGAGAGAGTGAGAGTAAAGAGAGAGAAGTGAGGGTCATAGAAGAATGAGCACAAGAGAGATATAGAGAGTGAGCAAAGGAGAGCATGAAAACAATAAAGAGAGATCAAATAGGGAGTAAGAGAGAGAGGAAGGGTGGAAGTGAAGATAAAGATTGAAGAGTGAGCGGGAGGAGAGGAGTGAGGATTAGACACAAATATAGATGGAACACGGACTCAGGGAAGATAGAGTAAAAAATTGTGAGTGAGAGGTAGAGAGAGGGATATCTAGAGGGGATATGGAGATAGCGGGAGGAGAGAGGTGATAGAGAGAGACTAATTAATGAAAGAGGAAGAGAAGGGGAGGAAGAAGTGATAGATGGTTGGAGAGAAAAAATGAGTAAAGTGATAAGTGAGAGTGATAAAATAGTGCAAGGGTGCGTATATAAGAGGGAAAAAAAGATAACAATATAGAAAGAAAGAAAGATGAATTAGAGAGTAAGAGAGAGAGAGGAAAGGTGTAAGAGAAGATAAGGATTGAAGAGTGAGTGGGAGGAGAGAAGGAGTGAGGATTAGACACAAATATAGATGGAAGAGGGACTCAGGGAAGATAAAGTAAAAGATTGTGAGTGAGAGGGAGATCTAGAGGGGATATGGAGATAGCGGGAGGGAGAGATATTGATAGAGAGATAGACTAATTAATGAAAGAGGAAGAGACGGGGAGGTTGAAGTGATAGATGGTTGGAGAGAAAAAGTGAGTAAAGTGATAAGTGAGAGTGATAAAAGAGTACAAGGGTGTGTTTATGAGAGGGAAAAAAAGATCACAATATAGAAAGAATAAGTGATAAAGCATAAATAGAGAAAAGAGCGAGAGTGGGAGAGAGTGAGAATGAGAGATATAGAGGGAGGAAGCAATCTTTCTCTCTCACTCTCTCCCTCACTATCTCGTTCTCCCACTCATGTACTTCTCTCTCTTTCAATCCCACTCTCAGCTATCTCTTAGTCTTTCTATGTCTACCTCTTCTCCCTCTATATCTCTCTCTTTCTACCTCTCACTCACTATCTTTTACTGTATACTGCTTGAGTATCTTTTATCTCTCTATGTTTACCTTAACCCCTCTCTCTCCCTCCCTCCCGCTCACTCTTCAGTCCCTATCTTCACTCCCTCTCTTGTTCTCTCTCTATTTCATCTCTCTTGTTGTTTCTTTGTTGACTTTTGCCCCTTCACTGTCTCTCTCTTTCTCTTTCCTCTATCTCCCTCTCCTATCTTTCCTTACTCTTTCAATCCTTATATCTCTTGCTCTCTCTCTCACACTCTATCTCACTCACACACACTCTTTCAAATGCTCTCACATCTTGCTCTCTCCCCTCATATCCATCTCCTTATTTATTATTTTCCCTGATACATCTCTCTTTCCTCCTTGACCCTTCCCTCTTTCAATCTCTCCTTACTCCTCTTTTTCCCTCTCTCCCTATCTCACTCCTCCTCTGTCTCTCTCCTCTTGCACTCACTCATTCACTCTTTTTTCCTTCCTATCTTTTCTTTATCACTATCTCTCAATTCCTCTTTCTTTCTCTCTTCTATCATTTTCACTTTTCTCTACCTGCTCATTCTCTCACTCTCTCGCTTTCTTTTTTTTCTACTGCCTCTTCACTCTATTTCTCTCTCACACACTCTCTCTTTCTTGGTCTCTCTTCCTCTCTCTTCAGTTTCACTCTCACTCTGACTTCCTCACTACCTCTCTCTTTCTCGCTCCATGATCACTCTCTTTCACTACTCTCTCTTCGATTGCTTACTATTCTCTCTCTCCCTCTCTCTTCCTCTCTCTTGCTTCCATCCATCCCTCCTCTCCCTCTCTCTCTCTCTCTCTCCCACGCACACTGCCTCCCTCTCTCTATCTCATTATATTCTAATTTATCTGCCTCACTTCCCTACTAAATCTTATTCTCCACCACCACTCTCCCTCGCTATAACTTTCTCTCTACATCTACCATCGCTCTCTGTTCTCTCTCACTCCCACTCTCTTCAACCTCACTCACTTCCTCCCTCTATCTCTATCATTCTCACTCTCTCACACTCTCGATCTTTTCTCTATTTATGCTTTATCACTTATTCTTTCTATATTGCTATCTTTTTTTCCCTCTCATATACGCACCCTTGCACTCTTTTATCACTCTCACATATCACTTTACTCACTTTTTCTCTCCAACCATCTATCACTTCTTCCTCCCCCTCTCTTCCTCTTTCATTAATTAGTCTCTCTCTATCACCTCTCTCCCTCCCGCTATCTCCTTATCCCCTCTAGATCTCCCTCTCTCTACCTCTCACTAGCAATCTTTTACTCTATCTTCCCAGAGTCCCTGTTCCATCTATATTTGTGTCTAATCCTCACTCCTCTCCTCCCGCTTACTCTTCAATCCTTATCTTCACTTCCACCCTTCCTCTCTCTCTTACTCTCTATTTCATCTCTCTTTATTGTTTTCATGCTCACTTTTGCTCCCTCTCTATATCTCTCTTGTGCTCATTCTTCTATGACCCTCTCTTCTCTCTCTTTACTCTCACTTTCTCTCCCTTTATCTCTCACTCTCTCTCACTCCCTCCCTCACCCTCTCTCTTAGTTTCTCTCACATCTTGCTCTCTCCCCTCATAACAATCTCATTATTTATTATTTTTTATCATAGATCTCACTTTACCCCTTGATCCCTCCCTCTTTCAATCCCCACTTCCCTCTCTGTTTCGCTCTCTCCCTATCTTACTCTTCTCTCTTCCTCTCTCCCTCTGCATCTCCCTCTCTCCTTCTCACTTATTCACTCCCTCTCCCACCCTCTCATTTTTTCTATCGCTCTCTCTCAATCCCTACCTCTTACTCCCTCTTCTCTCGCTTTCTCTTTGATCAAGATCTCTCTCACTCTTCCTCTCCCATTCTCTCACTCAAACACATCCTCTCCCTCCCACTTCTCTCCTTCCTCTCTCCTACGTAAATCTCTCTCCCTCTCTCTTCCTCTTTACCTTTCCATCTCCCTCTCTCCTTCTTTTCTTATCACTCATTCTCTTAATCTCCCTCCAAATCACAATCTTGCTCACTATCTTTTGCTCTCTCTTCCTCTCTCGCTTCCTATTTATCTCTATCTTAAATATTTTTTCTCTCTCTCACTCTCTCACTCCTTCTCGTTCATCAATCTCTCTTACTCTCTCCATCTATCTCCCCCTTTCTCACACTCTCTCTTACTTTGCCTTTTATCTCTCTCTTTCTATCTCTCTTCCTTTCTCACAATGTCTCACTCTCTGGCGCTCTCTTATTCTCATTCTCTCTCTTTACTCACTCTTTATCTCTATATATCCATCACTCTTTTTCACTCTCTCCCCTCCTGAAGTTAGGGACTTTGTGAGAAAGAGCGATAGAGAGAACTAAAGGAAGAGAGAGAGTGCGTGTGCGAGTGAGAGTAATGAAAGAGAGAATAATAGAAGAGAGAAAAAGAATGATAAAGAAGAAATAGTGAGCAATAGAGAAATCAAAAGGGAAGAGAGGTTAGGGTAGAGAGAACAAGAGGAAAAGGAAGAACCAGAGAGAAAGAGACGAAGGCATAGAGGGAGAGATGAGAGTGCATTTGTGTGTTAGAGAGAGGAGGAGAGAAGAGAGTGTAAGAGATAGTGGGAGGGGGAGTGGGAGTGGGAGAGGGAGAGTGAGAGAGTGAAAGAAATATAGAGTGGAGGAAAGACAGAGAGAAAGAGTAAGAGGAGAGGAGAACAAAGTAACATACGAGAGTGGGAGAGAGTGGGGGAGAGAGAGAGAGAATAAAGAGTGAAAAATAGAGAGGGAGGGAGTGAGATTGAGAATTAAACTAACTGAAGGGACAAAGAGACCAAAAAATAGTGATAAAAATAAAGATAAAAGTGAGGTTAAGAGAAGGAATTGGAAGAGTGAGGGAGGGAGAGAGATAGAATGAGAGAAAGTGAAAGACAAAAGAAGAGAGAATGAAACAACAATAGTGACAGAGGAGTATGAGAGAGGGGGCGTGATAAGGAGAGAGAAATAAAGGGTTATATTGAGAGAGAGTGAGAGAATAGATAAATAAATTTGTAAGTAGAGAAGGATAGAGATTAGAACAAGATATAGAGCGGGAGAGAAAGAAAACAAAAAGTGGGAACGAAATGGGGTGTGTGGAAAAAGAGAGTGAGAGAGATTGAGAAAGAGAGCATAAGAGATTGAGCTAAGAAAGGGTGAGAATGTATGACTTTGAGAGAATGGGAGAGAGGGGGAGGAAGAGTGACGGTGAAATTGAAAAGAGAATGAGGAAAGGAGAAGGGAAGAGAGAAAGCACGAGCGAGAAAGAGAGAGAGTGTGAGAGTAATCATGAGGAAAGAGAGGGAGGGAGAAGGTAAGAGTGAGTGAAATTAAAGAGAAAGACAAGAGAAAGAAAGGAAGAGAGAGTATGAGAGACAAATAAAGAGAAGAGTGAGTGAGGAAAAAGAGAGCAAGAGAGAGAGTGAGACAGAGAGACAGAAAAAGTATGTGTGAGAGAAATAGATGAGAGAGAAAGAGGGAGGGAGGGAGCTTGTGAGAGAGATGTAGTATAAGGTGAGAAACAATGACATAGCGAAGAAAGTGTGAGATTGAAGAAGAGATGAAAGAAATCAGAGAAGGTGAGAAAGCGAGAGAGAATTAAGAGATAATGATCAAGAGATTTAGTGAGGGAGAGATAGGGAAAGATATATAAAGGAAGTGGGACAGAGTAAGAAGAAGGGTAAGGTAAATAGAGTGAGATATACTGAGAGAGAAGAAGAGAGGGAGGGTGGGAGTGAAAGAGGGATGGGGAGAGAAGAAGAGATGTGTGAAAGAAGGTGAGAAATAATGAGAGATAGAAAAGGCAGAGAGAGAAAGAGAGAGCTGAGATTGGGATTGAAAGAGAGATTATGGAGAGAGGGAGAGTGGGAAAGAGTGAGGGTTGCAGTGTGAGAGAGCGTGAGAATAAAAGCAACATAATAGAGAGCAAAAAGCTAAGAAAGAGAGATATAATAGAGAGTGTGGGAGACAACATGAGTGGTAGTGAGAAAGAAATAGAGAGTTGAAGGAGGCCATGAGAAAGATTGAAGAGAGAGAGAGAGAGAGAATGAGCAAGAGAGTGAGAGAGAGTGTGAAAGAGAAATAGTAGTGTTGGATGATAGAGCAAGGGAGAGTGAACGAGATGGAGAGGGAGAGAGAGGGAGAGCAAAATAGTGGTTGATAAAGAGTGAGAGAGATGAGTTGTATGGGTGGAGAGAGAGGGGGAATAAGGGAGAGAGGGATAAAGAAAAGCTTAATTGAAAGAGGGAAGGAGGGAGGAGAGAGAGAATAGAGAGAGGAGGATGGACGAAGATAAATAGTGAGAGAAGTGAGAGCAACAGTACAGAGATTAAGTGACGAGAGAGTGAGAAGCTAAGTTGAAGAGAGGGAGGGAGCGATAGAAGGAGAGAGAGAATGAGAGAGATATTGGGAGATAAGAGAGTGAGGGAAAAAGGGAGATAGAGATAGAGAGGTAGCGTGAGGGGGGAGAGAGATCGAGATAGAGAAAAGGACAGAAACAATCGGGAGAGAAAGAGAGGAAGAGTGAGTGAAAATTAATAGAGAGGAGAGGAGAAACAGAGAGAGTGAAGAGATATTGTGGGATGAGAGAGGAAGTGTTAAGGAGTGAAAGAAAGAAATAGAGAAATAGAAAGTGATAATAGCATAAAAGGAGAAAATAACAGAATGAGAGATTGATAAAGGGAGCCAGAAGGATGGAAGAGAGTGGGAGTGAGAGAGGAAGGGAGAGTGAGAGAGAAGAGAAAGTGAGAGAGAGAGAGGGGATAGAGAATGAGAATTATTGGGAGAGAGAGAGGGGATGAAATGGAAGAGAGGAGGAGAGTGTGTGAGAGAGAAAAAAGAGAGGGAGAGAGGGAGGGAGGGAAGGAAGCAAGAGAGTGGGTGAGAGAGGGAGAGAAAGAATGAGTGGAGAGAAAGGAGAGAGAACAGTAGAAGAGAGAGTGTGTGAGACAGAGTGAACAAGAGAGAGAAGAGAGAGTGATAGAAGAGAGAGCAAGAGAGAGAAGAGCAAGAGAGTGAGAAAGAAAGATAGAATAGAGAGTGAGAGATAGAGGTAGAGAGTGAGAAACAGATAGATAGATAGAGGGAGTAAGAGAGATTAAAGTGTGAAAGATTGAGATATAGAGAGATTGTGAGAGATGAATAGAGTAAATAGAATAAAAATAGAGAAAAAGAGGGTTAGTGAGAGGGAAAAAGAGAAGGAGAGCAATAGAATGTGTGATATAGAGATTGTAAGAGAGAGATTTATAGTGGATAGCGAGGGAGATGCACATGTAATGGGAGAGAGTGGATGGGAGAGATTGGGAGAGTGTGTGAAAGAGGGAGGGGAGATAGAAAGAGGGAGACAGAGGAAAGGAGGAAAATGGGAGGAGAGAGAATGGGGGTTATATGGAGAGAAAGGGTAAAAGGAATGAGAGAGAAGAAAGAGAAATAGAAGAGAGATTAGGAGAGAGAGATAAAATAGAGAATGAAAAAAGAGGGATAAATTAAGAGTGAGTGATATAAAGATGAAAAGAGGGACTGGGAGAGAAAGTGCGAGAGACAAAATAAGAGGAAGAGAGAGTGTGTGTATTTGGGTGAGTGAGAGTAATGGAAAAGGGAATAATAGAAGAGAGCTAGAAAGATAGTTAATCAATAGTTAAAATAGAGAGAGAGGGAACCAGAGAGGTAGGGAGAGGGAGAGAGAAGTAAAGAGAGGAGAGTCTGAAGGAAGATTGAGTAAGAGAGAGTGAGCTAAAAGAAAAGAGGAAGATAATTAAGAGGAGTGAGAAAGAGGGAGATGGAGGGGATGAGAGGGAGAGAGAGACATGAGAGAGAGATGTGTGTGGTCGATAGTGAAGGAGACAGAGTGCAAAGAGAGAGGGAATAGATAGCGATATAATTGATAGTAAGACCCAGCAAGAAAGAGAATTGAAAAGAGAGTGAAAGAGGGAGAGAGGGAGTACAAGTGTGTGAAATTGAGGAGAAAGAGGGGGGAGAAAGAGAGAGACAAAAATAAGGAAATTGAGACAGAAGAGAGGTAAGGGAAGAGAGGACTAAAGAAAATGGAAGAGCAAGAGAGAATAAGGAGAAGGAGATAATAAGTAATAGATTGTTAGATAGAGAGCAAGAAATGGAGCTAAAGATGGTTAGAGGGAGAGTGATTGAAAGAGTGAGAGATTGTATAAGTGTGTGTTATGGAGATAGAAGAGTGAGCAATAAAAGGGAGACCTCGAGATGGAAAGATTGAGGAAGTGAGAAAGATAGAGGGAGAAAGAGAGACCGATAAAGAGAATAAGAGTGAGAGAGTCAAAGAGATGTTGAGAGAAAAGAATATAAGAGAGTGAAGTAGAGTGAGGGACAAGAAGGAAAAGATATAATAACAGAGCTGGAAGGGGAGAGGGTGTGAGAGAGGGAGGGAGAGAAGAGAGAGACTGAGAGTGAGAGAATGAAAGAGAGAGCGGGGGAGGGAGCAAGAGAGAATTAGAAAGAGAGAGATCGAGCGAGAGCAAGAGTAAGGAAAGAGAGTGAGAGATAGGGGTGATAGAGAGGGAGGGAGAAAGAGTGAGAGAGAAGTTTAAGAGAAAGTGAGAAATAATGAGAGAGAGAAGAGAGAAGGATTGACAAAGATAGAAGTTGGAGAGCGAGAGATAGAGAGTGTGTGTGAGTGATGGGGATAGATTGAGAAAGAGAGAGATTTAAGAGTGAAACATTGATATAGAGATTGATTGTGAGAGAGAAGTAGAGAGAGAAAAGTGATTGAGAAAAAAATATAGCAAGAGATGGTTAATGAGAGGGACAGGGAAGGGAGTAAGCGAGGGTTAGTGAAAGAGAGACAAAGGGAAGGAGAGCAAGTGAATGAGTGAGAGAGTGATCAAAAGAGAGATATTGAGAGAGAGATGTGAGGATGTAGAGATAGAGGGAAAGAGTAGAAGGGAACGAGTGAGAGGGTGTGAAAGAGGGAGGGGAGAGAGAGAAAGTGGTCGACATAAAGAGGGAAGGGGGAAAGTAAGAGAGGGAGGAGAGAGTTGAGGATATATTGAGGGAATGACTGAAAAGAATGAGAGTGAAGAGAAACAAATAAAAGGTAGATTACGAGAGAGAGAGAGAGAGAGAGAATAGGGAACGAGAAAGATAGAGGAGCGTGTTAAGAGTGAGAGTGATATGGAGATGAAGAGACAGACTGGGAGAGAAAGAGTGAGAGAGTGAGACAGAGGGAGTGTGTGTGTGAGTGAGAGTAATAGAACTGAGAATAAAAAAAGAGAGGGAAAGAATGATAGAGAATAAATATTGAAAAATAGACAGAGGGAGGGAGTGAGAGAGATTGAAGAGAGAGGGAACGAGAGAGGAAGAGAGATGGAGAGAAAAATAGAGAGAGAAGAGAATGTGTAGGAAGATATAGCTAGAGAGAGTGAGCTAGAGAAAAAGAGGGAGGGAGAATAAAAGAATGTGAGAGAGAGAGACAAGGAGGGAAAGATTGAGTGAGCAAGTGAGAGAGTGAGATGAAGGGGATGAGAGTGAGAAAGTGGAGGAATAGAGGGAGAGTGAGTGATTGAGAGGGTAGACGTGGTGGGATGCAAGAGAGAGTGAATAGAGTAAGAGTGAGATTTGAATTGAATAAAGGGGGAGAAGGACCAAGGAATAGAGACAAAAAAATGAAAAGAGAGAGTAAGAGAAAAAAGAGAAAGAGAGAGTGAGAGAGAGATAAAATGAGAGAGAGCACAAGAGAGAAGAAGAGAATAAGGAAGGATAAGAACGAAAGAAGAGCGGGAGAGGGGTTTTGTGAAAAGTGATAGTAATGAAGAGTTAAAATAAGAGAAAGCGGGATAAGAGATTGATAATTTGGTTGACTGAGAGAGATAAAAATAAAGGGGGAAGAGAGAAAATGAATTAGTGAGAATGAAAAGGAGATGAGGTTAAAGACAGTGAGAGAGATTGAGAAAGAGAGATTAAGATATTGAGATAGAGAAAATGTGAGAATATATGGGTTTGAGAGAAAGGGAGAGAGGGCAAGAGAGGAAGAGTGGCAGTGAAATTGAAAAGAGAGAGAAATAGGGAAAAGGGATAGAAAAGAGAAAGAGAATGTGGGAGGGAGGAAGCAATAGATAGGGAGAGAGAGAGAGAGTTGCGTTAGAGGGCGAGAAAGAGTGAGGGAGAGAGTGGAAGATAGAGAGAGTGAGAGAGAATGAGGGATTGAGTGAGAGAAAAAGAGAGAATGAAGGACAACATAAGAGAGAACAAAAGATCGATAAACAGAGATAAAATAGATAGTGTTAAAAAGAGCATTAGTGGTAAAGAAAAAGAAATAGAGAGTTAGAGGGAGAAGATTGAAGAGTAAGGGAGCAAGACAAGGAGAAAGAGTGGGAGGGAGAAATAGAGAGTGATCAAAGAGAGTGCATGTGTGTATGAGAGAGAAAGAGAGAAGAAGAGAAGAGAGTGTGATAGATAGTGGGAGATGAAGAGAAAGTGTCAAAGAGGGAGAGCAAGTTAGAGTTGTGGATAGATTGAGAGAAAGAGTAAGAGAAGAGGAGAATAGAGTAATATAAGAGAGTAAGGGAGAAAGGGAGAGAGTGAGAGGAGAGAATAAGAGTGAGAAGGAGACCAAGAAATAGAGTCAAGAATAGAGATAAAAGTAAGGGTAAGGGAATAAAATGCAAGAGAGAAGGAGATGAAGAGATAAAATGAGAGAGAGTACAAGAGAAGAAGAGAGAATGGAAGAGCGCGAGTGAAAGAGGAGTAGGAGAGAGGGGATGCGGAAAGAGAGAGAAACAAAGTGTTAGAAGGAGAGAGAGTGAGTGAATAGTGGATAACTTGGTAGAAATAGAGAGAGAAAGAGATAGGAACATGAGATGGAAGGGGAGAGACAAAATAAAATAGCGAGAAAGAAACATAGAGTGTGGGAAGAGAGTGCGAGAGAGATTGAGAATGAGAGTAGAGAAAAATAGAGAATAGAAGAAGGTGTGTGAGAAATATTTATAGGGAAGAGAGGGAACGAGAGGGGAAGTGCAAGATAGAGTGGGGATAGGTAGAGAGGAAGAGTAACAGGACTGGAGAATAGAGTAACATGAGAGATTAAGAGAGAGAGGAAGAGAGAATAGAGAGTGAGAAAAGGAGAGGAATCGAGTAAGAGTGAGATTTAAATTTAATAAAAGGAGTGAGTGACCAAGAAATAGAGAAAAAAGAGAAAAAAGGGAGAATAAGGGAAGAAAGAGCAAAATAGAGGGAGGGAGAGAGAGAAGATGAGAGAGAACACGAGAGAAAAGAAGAGATAAAAGAAGAACAAGAGCGAAAGAGAAGCGGGAAAGAGGTTGTGTGAGAAGTAATAGTAATGAAGGGTTCGATTAAATGAATGTGAGAGAATAGATTGATAAATTGGTTAACAAATAGAAATTTAGAGATAAAAGCTTGAGATTGAGGGGAAGAGAGAAAATAAATTAGTGAGAATGAAATGGAAAGTGGGGGAAAGACAGTGAGAGAGATCGAGAAAGAGATCTTAAGGAATTGAGATATATAAAGTGTGAGAATGTATGGATATGAGAGAAAGGGAGAGAGGGGGAGGGAGGAAGAGTGACAGTGAACTTGAAAAAAGAGAGAGTGAGCTCGAGAGAAAGGGAGAGAAAAGAGAAAGAGAGTGGGAAGAATGGAAGAAATAGAGAGGGAGAAAGAGAGTGGGGGATAGAGGGAGAGAAAGAGTGAGGGAGAGAGAGGGAGAGAGAGGGAGAGGAGGGAGAGAGGGAGAGTGAGAGAGAGTGGGTGATTGAGTGAGAGAGAGAGAATAAATGGCAACATAAGTGAGAACAAATGGCCAAGAAAGAACAATATAGTAGAGAGTGTTAGAGAGAGCATTAGTAGTAAAGAAAAAGAAAGATTGAAGAGCGAGAGGGAGCAAGAGAGGGACAAAGAGTGTGAGAGAGAAATATAGAGTGCTGGAAGATAGAGTAAGGGAGATTGAGCAAGAAGGGGAGAGAGAGCTAGAGCAAAAGAATGGATGATAAAGAGTGAGAGAGAATTGTAAAGGGAGTTAGGGAGACTGAAGGGAGAGAGGGCGAGAAAGTGCGATAGAGAGAGAAAAAGGAAAATTTAAGTGAGGGAAGAGGAGAGAAGAGAGAGAGAGTGGGAGGATGGACAAAACGAAATAATGAGAGAAGAGGGAGCAGTAGTACAGAGAGTAAATGAGAGAGAGATAACAAAAAGTGAGAAAGCAAGAAGAAGGGAGTAAGTTAAGTTGAAGAGAGGGAGGGAGCGACAGAAGGAGAGAGAAGGAAATTGAGAGCGAAGAGAGTCAAGGAAAGAGGAGAGGAAGATAGAGAGGTAGAGTGAGTGGGAGAGAGAGTGAGAGATGGAGATAGAAAAAAGGGTGAGAAAGAGAAAGAGTCAGCGTGTGATTGAAATTTAATAGAGAGAGAAGGAGAGTAAAAGAGAGAGGGAAAAGATATTGAGGAGTGAGAGGAGAAGTGAGAGGGAGTGAAAGAAATTAAAAGAGGGAGAAAGAGAGAATGTTTGTAGGGTAGTGGGTGAGAGAAAATCAAACTAGAGAGACCTTTAGAATACAAAGTAACAGAGAGACAACAAAGAGTGAGAAAGAGAGAGAGGGAGTGAGAGATATTTAAGTGAGAGGGAGTGATGAAGGGAGAGAGAGGAAGAGAGAAGAGAGTGGAGGAATATATAGCAAGAGGGAATGAGTTAGGGGGAGAGATGGAGGGTGGAGAATGAATGAGAGAGAGGGACGGAAAGGTTGAGGGCAAGTGCATGGGAGAGATAGAGGGAGAGAAAGAGAGAGACTGTGCGTGGGAGAGAGGGGACAAGTGCGAGAGAAGGGGAGCAGAGAGAGATAGTAGGAGAGAGTAAGAAACAGAGGAAGAGAGAGTGAGAGGAGATAGAAAAGAATGATGAAGAAAAGAAAGTGTAAAAGAGAGAATAAAGACTGAGAAAGAGAGGAGGGAGTAAGTGAGAATGAAAATTAAATAGCATGAGGGAGCAAAAAGGAGAGAGAAATGAATGTGTGAGGAAAGAGACCAAACGAGAATGAGTGGGAGGGACAATGAGAGAGGCAATAAGACTGAGAAGAACGAGAGAGAAAGAGGAGAGGAGGATAATAAGTGGGAGAGAGGGACAAATAAATAGGGGAGGCTGAGAGATATTTTGAGAGAGGGTATATACATATCTATAAATTAGGACTATAGAGGAAGAGAGAGAGAGAGAGAGAATGAAAGTTTATGGGAAAGGGAGTAATAGAAAGAGTTAGGAGAAAAAGAAATAGGAGAGAGGGAGGAAAAAATAGCAAGAAGGAAATGTAGAATATGGAAGAGACAAAAAGAGAGCAAAGAAGGGAAATGAAGGGATTTGGAAGAGAGATAAAGTGGGTGAAGGTATGAGGTCTGAAAGAAAAGGAGGGAGGCATCATGAAGAGCAGCGGGATAAAGAGAATGATAAAGAAAAAAAGAGATAGTGAGAAAGTGTGGCAGAGAGAGAAAGGATGGGAGGAAGAAGAGGTTGGATAGGGGTGGGAGAGAGGGCGATGAGGGAGAAAGAAAGAGGGGGTAGTTAGAATGCATTCAAGTGAGAGAGAAAGTGGATGAGTGAGAGAGAAAGAGATTGGAGCAAGGGAAAAAAGAAGAGAGGGGGAAGTTAGAGAGAGAAAATAAGTTCATGAAAGTTAGGGGGAGTGAGGGAGTGTGAGAGACACAAGAAGTGAGTCCGGGGAAGAGAAAGAGAGTGAGGAAAAGAAAGAGAATGAAAGAGAGAGGAAGTGGGGGATAGATAATGGAGAGTGTGATAGAGATAAAGATAGGGAGAAGTTCCTTTTATCTCTCTTTTTCTTTCTTTAACCACTCATGCTCTCTCTCGCATTCTCTATTTTGTCTCTCTTTCTTGTTCTTTTGCTCTCTTCTTTGTTTCTCTTTATTCATGTTTTTTCTCTCACTCTATCCCTCACTATCTCGTTCTCCCTCTCCCATACTTCTCTCTCATTCAATCCCACTCTCAGCTATCTCTCAGCCTTTTTATCTCTCTCTTTCTACCTCTCACTCACTATCTTTTGCTAGACCCCGCATGAGTATCTCTTCTCTCTCTATGTTTGCCTTACTCCCTCTCACTCCCTCCCTCCCGCTCACTCTTCAGTCACTATCTTCACTCCCTCTCTTGTTCTCGCTCCCTATTTCATCTCTCTTATTATTTCTTTGCTGACTTTTGCTCCATCTCTGCCTCTCTTTCTCTTTCCTCTATCTCCCTCTCTTATCGCTCTTTATTCACTCTTTCAATCTCTATATTTCTTGCTCTCTCTCACACTCTCTCTCCCTCACACACACTCTCTCAAATGCTCTCACATCTTGCTTTATCCCCTCATATCCATCTCCTTATTTATTATTTTCCCTCATACATCTCTCTTTCCTCCTCAATCCCTCCCTCTTTAAATCTCTCCTTACCTCTCTTTCTCCCTCTCTCCCTATCTCACTCCTCCTCTGTCTCTCTCTCCTCTTGCACTCACTCATTCACTCCTTTTTCCTTCATATCTTTTCTCTATCACTATCTCTCAATCCCTCTTTCTTTACTCTCCTATCATTTTCATTTTTCTCTACCGCTCATTCTCTCCCTCTCTCGCGCTCTCTTTTCCCTCACTGCCTCTTCACTCTATTTCTCTCTCACACTCTATCCCTTTCTTGGTCCCTCTTCCTCTGTCTTCAGTTTCAATCTCACTCTTACTCCCTCACAAGCTCTCTCTTTCTCGCTCCATGATCACTCTCTCTTACTTACTCTCTTCGATTGCTTGCTCTCCTCTCTCTCCTCTCAATCTTTCTCTCCTTATCTCCCCCTCTCTCTTGCTTCCATCCCTCCCTTTCTCTCCCTCTCTCCCTCTCTCCCTCTCTTTCTCTTCCACACACACTCCCTCCATCTCTCCGTCTCATTCTATTCTAATTCATCTACCTCTCTTCCCTACTAAATCTCATTCTCTACCACCACTCTCCCTCACTATAACTTTCTCTCTCACTTTCTCTTCCTCTCTCACTCCCACTCTCTTCAACCTCACTCACTTCCTCCCTCTATCTCTCTCATTCTCACTCTCTCCCACTCTCGCTCTTTTCTCTATTTATGCTTTATCAATTATCCTTTCTATATTTCTATCTTTTTTTTCCTCTCACATACACACCCTTGCACTCTTTTATCACTGTCACATATCACTTTACTCACTTTTTCTCTCCAACCATCGGTCACTTCTTCCTCCCCCTCTCTTCCTCTTTCGTTAATTACTCTCTCTCTCTCTATCACCATCTCTCCCTCCATCTATCTCCATATCTGCTCTAGATCTCCCTCTCTCTACCTCTCACTCACAATCTTTTACTCTATCTTCCCTGAGTCCCTCTTCCATCTATATTTGTGTCTAATCCTCACTCCTTTACTCCTCCCGCTCACTCTTCAATCTTTATCTTCACTTCCACCCTTCTTCTCTCTCTCTTACTCTCTATTTCATCTCTCTTTATTGTTTTCATGCTCTCTTTTGCTCCCTCTCTATATCACTCTTGATATTTCTTCTATGACCCTCTCTTCTCTCTCTTTACTCTCACTTTCTCTCCCTTTATCTCTCACTCTCTCTCACTCCTCCCTCGCCCTCTCTCTTAATTTTTCTCACATCTTGCTCTCTCCCCTCATAATCATTTCATTATTTATTATTTTTTTATCATAGATATCACTTTACCCCTTGATCCCTCCCTCTTTCAATTCCTACTTCCCTCTCTGTTTTGCTCTCTCCCTATCTTACTCCTCTCTCTTCCTCTCTCCCTCTGCATCTCCCTCTCTCCTTCTCACTTATTCACTCACTCTCCCACCCTCTCATTTTTTCTATCGCTGTCTCTCATTCCCTCTCTCTTACTCCCTCTTCTCTCACTTTCTCTTTTATCAATATCTCTCTCACTCTTCCTCTCCCATTCTGTCACTCAAACTCATCCTCTCCCTCCCGCTTCTCTCCTTCCTCTCTCCTTATGTCAATTTCTTTCTGTTTTCATCTCCGTCTCTCCTTTCCTTCTCACTCATTCTCTTAATCTCCCTCCTAATCTCAATCTTGCTCACTATCTTTTTTTTTCTCTCTTCCTCTCTCGCTTCCTATTTGTCTCTCTCATGAATCTTTTTCTCTCTCTCACTCTCTCACTCCCTCTCGCTCATCAATCTCTCTTACTCTCTCCATCTATCTCCCCCTTTCTCACTCTCTCCCTTAACTTACCTTTTATCTCTCTCTTTCTAGCTCTCTTCCTTTCTCACAATGTCTTACTCTTTATTATATTTCTTTCTCTCACTCTCTGGCTCTCTCTTATTCTCTTTCTCTCTCTTTACTCACTCTTTATCTCTGTATATCCATCACTCTTTTTCACTCTCTTCCCTCCTGAAGTTAGGGACTGGGTGAGAAAGAGCGACAGAGATAACTAGAGGAAGAGAGAGAGTGTGTGTGCGAGTGAGATTAATGAAAGAGAGAATAAGATAAGAGAAAAAAAGAATGATAAAGAATAAATAGTGAGCAATAGAGAAATCAAAAGGGAAGAGAGGTGAGGGAAGAGAGAACAAGATGAAAAGGAAGAGCAAGATAGAAAGTGAAGAAGGCATAGAGGGAGAGATGAGAGTGCATGTGTGTGTTGGAGAGAGGAGGAGAGAAGAGTGTGTGAGAGATAGTGGGAGGGGGAGTGGGAGTGGGAGAGGGAGAGTGAGAGAGGGAAAGCAATATAGAGTGGGGGATAGACAGAGAGAAAGAGTAAGACGAGAGGAGAACAGAGTAACATAAGAGAGTAGGAGAGAGTGGGAGAGAGAGAATAAAGAGTGAGAATTAAACTAGCTAAAGGGACAAAGAAACCAAGAAATAGAGACAAAAATATAGAGAAAAGTAAGGGTAGGAGAAGGAAGTGGAGGAGGGAGGGAGGGAGAGAGATAGAATGAGACAGAGTGCAAGATAGTAGAACAAAGTATGTAATAACAATAGTGACAACGGAGTAGGAGAGAGGGGCGTGAGAAGGAGAGAGTATTAAAGGTTTATATTGAGAGAGAGTGAGAGAATAGATAGATGCATTTGTAAGTAGAGACGGAGCAAGAGGGTGCAAGAAAGAAAGAGTGAGAAAGAGTGAGAGTTTATTATCTTAAGAGTGAGAAGAGATAATTTAAGAGAACAGAGCATGAGAAAGTATATGATAGAAAAAGAGAACAGAGCATGAGAAAGAGAGACACAAAGAGAAAATAATAAAGAATGGGATATACAGAAGAGAGAAAAATGGAGCGAGGGAGGGAAAAGAGCGATTGAGAGAAAATGAACCAAAAAGGTAAAAGATTGTAGATATAGAGTAGGAAATGGAGCTAAAGAGAGTGAGGGGAGAGAGATTGAGAAAGAGTGAGAGTGTATTAGTGCGTGAGATTGAGAGAGAAGAGTGAGCTACATTAGAGTGAGAAAGATAGAGGGAGAGAGTGAGCCCGATAAAGAGAGCAAGTGTGAGAGAGTGAAAGAGATCTAAAGAGAAAGAGGAAAAGAGAGAGAGAGAATAGAATAAAATAGAGGGAAGAAGAGAGAGGGACGGGAGAGAAAAGATATTAACAGGGTTGGAAGGGATTGAGAATGTAAGGGAAGGAGGGAGAGAGAGAAGAGAGAGATAAAGAGCAAGAGAATGAAAAAGAGAGTTAGGAATGGATCAACATAGAAAAATAGATAAAGAGGGATGGAGTGAGAACAAAATTATGGAAGATATAATGGGAGATAAGGGAGATAGAGGGAGGAAGGGAGAGAGGGGAGTGTGAGAGAATGTGATAAATAGTGAGAGAGAGAAGAGGGAAGGATTGAGAAAGAAAACAAGTTAGAGAGAGAGTGTGTGCAAGGGAACGGAGAGAGAAAGATTGAGTAAATGGAGAAGAAAGAGTGACAAACGAGAGAAAAAGAGAGAGAGAAAGAATGATAGAATATAGAGTGAGAGAGAGAGAGTGTGTTGGAGGCTAAGAAAAAGAGAGATAGAGAGAGGGAGTGAGTGAAATTGAAGATTGAAAGATTGAGACAAAGATAGAGAGATTGTGTGAGACTACTAGAGAGAGTAAAGGGATTGAGAAAAGTAGAGTAAGGGAGGGTTAGTGAGAGGGACAAAGGGAAGGAGAGCAAGAGAATGCGTGAGAAAAGATTGAGAGAGAGAGATTATAGAGACAAGGGAGATGCAGCCATTGAGGGAGAGTATAGGAGAGAGAGTGAGAGATTGTGTGAAATAGAGAGGGAGAGAGAGAGGAGAGGGAGACATAAAGAAGAATGGAGAAAAGGGAGAGAGGGAGAAAGATAGTGGGGGATATATGGAGAGAATGTTTGTAAGGAATGAGATAGAAGAGAGAGAAATAAAAGTAAGATTAGGAGAGAGGAAAAAAATTAAAGAATGAGAAGGAGAGAGGGACAAATTAAGAGTGAGAGTGATGTAGAGATGAAGGGAGGGACTGAGAGAGAAAGTGCAAGAAAGGGAGAAAGTAGAAGAGAGAGTGTGTGTGTGAGTGAGAGTAACATAAGAGAGAATAATGTAGAGACAGTCAGAAAGATAGAGATTAAATAGTAAAAAATAGAGAGAGGGAGGGAGTGAGAGAGATTGAAGAGACAAGGGACGAGATTGGAAGAGAGAGGGAGAGAAAAATAAATAGAGAAGAGTGTGTAAAGGAAGATAGAGCAAGAGAGAGTGAGCTAGAAGAAAATAGGGAGAGATAATAAGTGGGATGAGAGATGGAGAGAGGGAGAGAAAGAGTAAGCAAGTGAGAGAGGGAGAAGGAGGGATGAGAGGGAAAGAGAGGGAGGAATGGATGGAGGGAGAGTGACTGGGGGACAGAAGAGGATAAAGAGTGAGAAGAGAGAGGGAATGGATAGCAAAAGAAGAGATATTAAGAGAGAGCAAGATAAAGTGGGAATAAGAAGGAGAGAGGGATTAAGAGTGAGTGAAATTTAGGATAATGAGAGGGGAAAAAAAGAGAGATAACAATGGAGAAATCGAGAGAGAAGAGTGGTACGGTAAGAGAGAACAAGAGGAAAAGGAATAACAAGTGAGAAAGAGAAGAGGGAAATAATAATAAGGAGAGTTAGAGAGTGAGTTAGAGAGAGTGAGTGAAACAAATAGGGAGAGTGAGAGAGATATTGTGAGAGAAGGAGAGTACTATAGAGAGAGATTTTAAGATAGAGCTGGACAGAAATAATGATGGGGAGTGAGTGTGTGAGAGAGAGAAGCAAGAGAAAGAGGAAAGAGGGAGGAATAAAACAATAAGGAAATGAAGAGCAATGGAAGAGAATTTAAGATAGGGCAATAAAGAGAGCTAAAAGTGAGATAAGGCTCGTGGTTGAAAGAATGGGAGGGAGCAGTGGGAGGTTGTGATGGAGACTGTAAGGGGTTGCAGAGAGAAAGAAGAGAGTGAGAGGGAGAGAGCAACATAGTAGAGACCTAGCGAAAGAATGAATGAGAGAGCAAGTGAGAGAGAGAGAGAGAGCAAGAATATTAAAGAGAAAGAGTAGTGGGTTAGAGTTAAAATGATACATGAAGAAAAAGAGAATAAGAGAATGAGAGAGAGAGATAGATAGATAACAAAAAAGAAGAGCGGGAGGTAGGTAGGAGAGGGAATGCTAGAATGAGAGAAAGAAGAAAGAGAAAAATAGTTGAGGGGGAGGGAGCGAGTGTGAGAAAGTAGTTGACGAATAATGAGAAGGAGATTTGGGGAGTAAGAAAAAGAAATGAGAGAGCGCTTAAGACATAGAGGAAAGAAAGGAGAGCGAGAGAGAGGATGAAGACTAAAGGGAGTGAAAGAGTGAGTAAAGTGAGGGAAGAGAGAGTGATTGAAGTTATAGCAATAGATAGAGAAAGAGAGCAAGAGAGAGCAAGCAAGCGATAAAGAGAGATGAAATAGAGGGAGAGAGAGTCGAGGACGACAGAGAGGGAGTGAAGAAAGGGTATGCGAGTGAGCGGGAGGCATGGAGAGAGGGTGAGAAAGAAATATAGAGAGAAAGGAGACTCGAGGTAGATAGAGTAAAATGGACGTAGCGGGATGACCGAGAGGTAGAGAGAGATAGAGGCAATATGGACATAGCGGGAGGGCCAGAGGGCAATTAAGAGAGAGAGATTGAATTGATGAAAGAGGGAGAGAGGAAGGGAGGAAGACAGTGAGAGATGGGTAGGGAGAAGTGTGAGTAAAGTGATAAGAGGGAGTGATAAAAGAGAGCAAGGTTGTTTATGTGTGAGAGAGAAAGAGAGCAAGAAAAGTGATAAAGAATAAATAAAGAAAAAACCGAGAAAGGGAAAGTGTCAAAAAGAGAGAGATGGAGGGAGGGAGTGAGAGAGGAAGATAGGGTGAAAGAGAAGAGAGAGCGATGGAATTATTAAAGAGAAAGTGAGAGTGAGGGAGAGAGGGGGAGATAATGATATTTAGTGGGAGAGAGAGGGGGAATGAATTGGAACATAGTGGGAGGGATAGAGGAAGAGAGTGTGTGAGACAGAGAAAGAGAGAGCAGAGAGGGAGAGAGAGCAGGAGGTAAGGAAGCAACAGAGAGGGGGAGAGAGGGAGAGAAAGATTGAGAGGAGAGTGAGGAGAGAGAGGAGAGCGAGCACTTGAAGTTAGTGTAAGAAAGAGTGAACATGAAGCAGGTAAGAGAGAGAGTAAGGGAATAAGAATGAAAGTGAAACTAAACAGAGAAGAGGAGAGAGTGAGAGGAAGGGTGGGAGTGAAGGGAGAGTGAGGGAAGAAAGAGCGTGAGAGAAGGAGAGAGTGAGCGAGCGAGAGAGGGTGCAAGAGAGAGGGAGATGCGGAGAGGAGGAGAAAGAGAGGGATGAAGGAAGTGAAAGAGAGAGGGAGAGCAAGAGAGAGGCAATGAGGGATAAAGGGAGCGTCAAAAGAGGGAGACAGAAGAGAGTAAGAGAGAGATAAAAAGAGGTGGAATAGAGAGTGAGAGGGAAGGAAAGAGTGAGTGAGAAAGATAGATACAAGGAGATAGTGATAGGGTTTAGAGAGAAAGTGGGAACGAGAAAGAAAGAGAGAGTGAAACAGAAGAAAGAGAAGAGAAACTAAGGGAAGTTCAAGTAAGAGTGAGGAGTAAGAAGTGAGGGAGAACGAGGAGAATGTTGAGAAAGACATAAAGTAAGGGAGTGAGGGAGCAGGGAGAGAGGGAGACGGAAATGAATAAAGGGTGGGATAGAAGAGAGAAAAGAAGAGGGAGGGATGAAAGCATGAGAGATGGGAGAGAGAGTATGGGAGAGAGTAAGAGAAAAGTAAGAGTAAAGAGAGAAGAGAGAGCAACAAAGGAGAGTATAAAATGAATTATAGAATAAAAAAAGATAATAGAGTGTGAGGAGAGAGAAATTAATAGAGAAGGACATAGAAAGTGAAGAATGAAAAATGAAGTGAGAGAGGGAGTGGAGAGAACGAGAGAGAGAAAAAAATTGTAATGGAGCGTGAGAAATGGAACTGAGGGTGAGTAGGAGAGAGAGAGTATGAGTGTGTGAGATGGAAAGAGAAGGTAATGTAGGGGAGACCTAAAGAGTGCAAGATTGAGGGAGTGAAAAAGATAATGGGAGAGAGTGAGACCATTATAGAGAGTAAGTGTGAGAGAGTGAAAGAGATCTAGAGAGAAAGAGGAAAATAAATTGAGATAGATAAGAGGATATAAGAAAGGGAAGGAGATAGAGGGATAGGAGAGACAAAAGATATTAACAGGGTGGGAATAGATAGAGAGTGTGAGGGAGGTAGGTAGGGAGAGAAAAGAGATATAAGGAGTGAGAGAACGAAAGGGAGAGTGAGGGAGGGAGTAAGAAAGATATATTCATAGAGAGAAATAGAGTGAAAACAAGAGTAAAGAAAAGAGAGTGAGAGATAAGGGAGACATAGGAGGTAGAGAGAGAGGGAGGTGTGAGAGAAAGTGAGAAATAATGAGAGAGAAGAGAGAAGGATTGAGATGGAGAAAAAAGTTAGAAAGTGAGAACTAGAGTGTTTGTGAGGGATAGGCAGAGAAAGATTGAATAATAAGAGAAGAAAGAGTGATAGAAGAAAGCGAGAAAGAGAAGAGCAAGAGAGCCAGAAAGAAAGACACAATTGAAAGTGAGAAATAAAGTTAGAGAGTGAGAAAGAGATAGAGAGAGGGAATAAGAGAGATTGAAGTATGAAAGATTGAGACAAGGAGAGAGATTGTGATAGATGGATAGAGTAAATAGAGATAAAAAATAGAGGAAAAGAGGGTTAGTGAGAGGGACAGAGAAAAGGAGAGCAAGAGGATGTGATATAGAGATCGTGAGAGAGAGATTTAGAGAGATGATAGCAAGGCAGATGCAGACGTACAGGGAGAGAGTTGATGGGAGAGATTGATAGAGTGTGTGAAAGAGAGAGTGGGGAGATAGAAAGAGGGAGATATATAGGGAAGGAGGAAAATGGGAGAGGGAGTGAATGAAGGATATCTGGAGAGAAAGGACGAAAAGAATGAGAGAGAAGAGAGAGAAGAGAGAGAAATAGAAAAGAGATTATGATAGAGAGAAAGATTAGAGAATGGTAAAAGGAGAGAGATAATTTAATAATGAGTGTGATATAAGAGAGAATGAGTGTGCGTATGAGTGAGAGTAATGTAAGAGAGAATAATAGAAGAGAGGAAGGAAAGATAGATAATAAATAATTAAAATATAGATAGAGAGTGAGTGAGAGAGATTGAAGAGAGAGGGAATGAGAGTAGAATGAAGAGGAAGAGAAGTAAAGAGGAGATTCTGAAGGAAGATTCAACAAGAGAGTGATCTAAAAGAAAAGCGGAAAATAAAATAAGAGGAGAGAGAGAGAGGAAGATGGAGGGGATGAGAGGGAGAGAGGGCTAGGGAGAAAGAGTGGGAAAGGAGAGTGACTTAGAGAGAGGAATACGAGAGAGGGACGCAAGAGAGAGATGTGTGTAGGGATAGAGGAGGAAAACGAGTGAGAAGGGAGAGGGAATAGGTATCAATAGAAGAGATAGTAAGACTAGAAGAGAGAGAGGGAATGGGAAAGAGAGGGAGAGAGGGAGAAAGAGTGTGTGAAATTGAGGAGAAAGAGAGGGGGGAGAAAGAGAGAGACCGATAGATAAATCGAGATGGAAGAGAGGGAGATAATAAGTAAGAGAGAGTGAGATAGGGAGCGAGAAATTGAGCTATAGAGGGTGAGAGGGAGAGTGATTAAGAGAGAGTTAGAGATTGTATGAGTGGGCTAGATGGAGAGACAAGGGTGAGCTACATAAGGAGATCTAGTGAGAAAGATAAAGAGGGAGAGAGTGAGACTGATAAAGAGATAAGAGTGTGAGAGTCAGAGATATCTTAAGTGAAAAGAATATAAGAGGAAAGTGAGTGAGGGACAAGACAAAAAAATATATATTAACCTGGCGGGAAGAGGAGAGAGTGTGAGAGAGGGAGGGAGAGAAGAGAGAGATTGAGTGTGAGAGAATGAAAGAGAGAGTGAGGAGCAAGAGAGAAATATAGATAGAGAGATAGAGTAAGGAAAGAGAGTGAGAGATAGGGGTGACAAAGAAAGGGTGAGAGAGAGAGTGAGAAAATTTTAAGCGAAAGTGAGAAATAATGAGAGAGAGATGAGAAAAGGATTGAGAAAGATAAAAGTTGGAGAGCGATAGAGTGTGTGAGAGATGGGGAATGAGTGAGAAAGAGAGAGATAGAGAGTGAGAGAGATTGAAGAGTGAAAGATTGATATAGAGAGAGATTGTGGGAGAGAAATAGAGAGAGAAAATAGATTAAGAAAAAATAGAGCAAGAGATGGTTAATGAGAGGGACAAAGGGAAGGAGAGCTAGAGAGGGTTAGTGAGAGAGACAAAGGGAAGGAAAGCAAGAGAATGTGTGAGAAAGTGATCAAAAGAGATAGATTGAGAGAGAGAGATGGGAGGATGTAGAGATAGAGGGACATAGTGGATGGGAGAGAGTGAGAGAGAGTGTGAAAGAGGGAGGGTCTCTTTCTTAAATCTTTTTTTTCCCTCTCTCGCTCTCTCACTCCCTCTTGCTCATCAATTTCTCTTACTCTCCCCCTTTCTAACTCTCTCTTACTCTAGTCTTTTATCTCTTTCTTTTTCGCTCTTTCTCACTATGTCTCACTCTCTATTATGTTTCTTTCTCTCACTCTCTAGCTCTCTCTTGCTATATTTCTCTCTCCTTACTCATTCCTTATCTCCATATATCCATCTCTCCTTTTCACTCTCTCTCTTACTCCTTCAATCGCTTCTCTCCCTTTCTCTCTTACACTCTCACCCTTTCTCTCTCTTCCTCTCTCTCACTCGCCCTCCCTAACGCTCTCTTGCTCCATCTTCTTCTCTCTCTTGCTCCTTTTCTCTTACTCTCTCTTCACCCGCTCTCTTTCTCTTCAGCTTAACTCTACCTCCTACTCCCTCTCTTTATCTTTTTCATACACTTTATTCTCTCTCCCACTTTTTATTTCCATCTCACTCTCATTCTTTATTCTCAATCAACTTCTCTTACCCTTCTCACTCTTTCTCTTCCTCTATCACCACACTCTCTTTTTTTATTTCTCTCATTTCCCTCCTTCCTCTCTCTCTTTATCACGCTCTCTCCAACTTTCCCTTCCTGCCCTCCCTCTCTCTCCATCTCTCACTCATTCTCTCTCTCATTCTCTGATTATCCCTCCATCACTCCCTCTTTCTATACCTTCCCTCGCCTTCCTTCTCTCCCTATATCTCTCTCATACTCTCTTCCTCCTTCGCTACCTTCCTCTCTATTTGTCAATATCTGTTCTCTTTCTTTCTCTCTTTTGCTCACCCTTCGCTAACTCTTTCTCCAATGTTTCTCTCTCACTCTCCCTTCCTCACACACACTCACACATAATATCTTTCTTTGCTCAATCTTTCTCTCCTATCCCCCACACGTACTCTCTCTGGTGCGCTCCAACATTTATCTCTCTCAATCCCTCTCTCTTATTTCTCATTTCTTCTCAAGTTCTCTCACACTTCTATCTCCCTCTCTTTGCCTCCTCTATCACTCACTCTCATTTCCTTACTCTTGTCCTCACCTCTCTTCTCTATTTACATATCTCTCTTGCTCTCAAACTTTTATCTCTCTCAATCCCTCTCTCTCATTGCTTCTCATATTCTCTCACACTTTTGTTTCACTCTCTCCCTCCCCTATCTGCCCCCTCTATCTCTCACTCTCTTTTCCTTACTCTTGTTCTCACTCTCTCATTCTCTAACTATATATCTCTCTCCTTTTGTTCCCTTCCTCATCACACTTTCTCTCCCATCCCAATCTCCTAATAGATTTTTTTTCTCTCTTGTCCCTCTCTCATTCCCTGTCTTATATCTTTTTTCTCCTTCACTCTCATTTCATTCTTTTCTCTAGATCTCTTTTTCTCTCTCACTTATGTTCTCCTTATCACACTCACTCTCTCCCTCTATCATTCTCACTCCATCATTCTTGCCCTATCTAGGTATCCCTTATGCAGGTCACTCTTCTCTCTCCATCTCATACACTCATACACTCTCTCTCAAATTTTCTCGCTCTCACCCTATTTAGTTCCATTTCATGCTATCTATCTCACTCTCACTTACTCTCTTGTTCTTTCTCGCTCACTCTCTACCTCTCTCCATCTTTCTCTCTTTTCTCTCTATCCTCCTCTTTATTATTCTCTCTCCCTCTCTCTCTCTTTCTCATTCTTTACCCACTTTTTTAATGTTATATTCTCTATTATACTCTCCTTTATCCCTAACTCTCTCTCTCTCTCTTTCACTTTCCTTCCCTTCTATGTCTCCCTCTCTCTCTTTCACACACACTCTCTCTCCCTCTACCAATGCATCCCACTCTCTCTCTCTCTCTCTTTCTAGATCTCTCTCAGTCATTTTCTTACTATCCATCCCTCTGTCCATCTAGCCAACCCTCTCTTGCACTATTTTTTTAAATCTCTTTTCTCTCTCTATTTTTTCTCTCATGATCTCTCTCTATCTCAGTCTTTAACTCTTCAATCTCTCCCATTCCCTCTCTCTATCTCTCTCTTTTTTACTCTCTACCTCTCTCCACTCTTTCCTTCTGTTCTGTTCTCTCTTCCCCAACACTCTCTTCCTTTCATGCTCCCTTTTCCACTCTCTTCAATTTCATTCTCACTCTTACTCCCTCATGTCCTCTCAGTTTCACACCATGTTCACACTGTATCACACACTCTCTCTTCTACTGCTCTCTCTCCTCTCTCTCCACTCATACATTCTCTCCCTCTCTTACCCACTCTCTTGCTTCCTTCCCTCCCTCCCTCTCTCCCTCTCTTCTTTCTCTCTCACACACTCTCCTCCTCTCTTCCAATTCATCCCCTCTCTCTCCCAATAATTCTCATTCTCTACCCCCACTCTCTCTCTCACTCCCCCTTCCTCTCTCATTCTCACTCTCTTCCATCCTTCTGGCTCCCTTCGTCAATCTCTTTCTTTCTTACTCTCTCCCTCTGTCACTATTTTCTCCTTTCACGCTTTTACCACTTTCTATTTCTTTATTGCTTTCTTTCACACCCTCTCACTTCCTCTCTCTTCCCACAATATCTCTTCTCTCTCTCTTTTTCTCTCCCTCTCTCTATTAACTTTCACTCACTCTTCCTTTCTTTCTCTTAATCTTTTTTTTGTCCCTTTCTCTCTCTCGCTCTCTCTCCCCCTCACTCTACCTCTCTATCTCCATATCCCTTTTTCCCTCACTCTCTTATCTCCCAATTTCTCTCTCATTCTCTCTCTCCTTCGTCGCTCCCTCCATCCCTTCAACTTAGCTCACTCCCTTCTTCTCTCTTTCTCACTCTTTGTATCTCTCTTCACTTACTCTCTATACTGGTGCTCCCGCTTCTCTCACTATTTCCCTTCGTCCATTCTCCCACTCTCTCTCTTCACTCAATTCTCCTTCCTTCCCTCTCTCACATAAGCTTTTCTTTATCCCTCTTTCCAACTCCCTCTCTACCTTATTCCCTCTCTCTCTCCCCATACAACTCATCTCTCTCACTCTTTATCAACCACTCTTTTGCTCTCCCTCTCCCTCTCAATCTCGTTCACTCTCCCTTGCTCTATCTTCCAACATTACTAATTTTTGTTTCACACTCTCTCTCGCTCTCTTGCTCCCTCTCTCTCTCTTCAATCTTTCTCATGGCCTCCCTCAACTCTCTATTTCTTCCTCACTACCACTCATGTTGTCTCGTCACACTCTATTATATCTCTCTTTCTCAGCTTTTTGCTCTCTGTTATGTTGCTCTTTATTCTCACGCTCTCTCACTCCATCCCTCACACTTTCCCACTCTCCGTCTCTCCATACTCTCTCTTTCAATCCTAATCTCAGCTCTCTCTTTCTCTCTTTTCCTTTTCTATCTCTCATTATTTCTCACCTTCTCTCTCACATCTCTTCCTCTCTCCCCCACCCTCTTTCACTCTCACCCTCCCTCTCTCATTCTCTCTCAGTATATCTCACTCTGTTTACCTTACCCTTCTTCTCACTCTGTCCCACTTCCTTTATATATCTTTCCCTGTCTCTCCCTCACTAAATCTCTTGCTCTTTATCTCTTAATTCTCTGTTGCTTCCTCACTTTCTCTAATTCCTTTCATCTCTTCTTCAATCTAACACTTTCTTCGCTTTCTCATTGTTTCTAACTTTATACTAAATTTCTCTCACAAGCTCCCTCCCTCCCTATTTGACTACATCACTCCCTCTTTCTCTCTCATCTATTTCTCTCACACGCACTTTTTTTGTCTCTCTCTGTCTCACTCTCTCTCTTGCTTTCTTTTTCCTCACTTTTCTCTCAATTTGTCTTTCGCACTCTGTCTCCCTCTCTTTCTCTTCTCTTTCTCTTTAATTACACTCACTCATACCTTCTCCCTCCCTCCTTTTCCTCATGATTACTCTCACCCTCTCTCTCTTTCTCTCTCGTACTTTCTCTCTTCCCTTCTCCTTTCCTCATTCTCTCTTCAATTTCACTGTCACTCTTCCTCCCCCTCTCTCCCTTTCTCTCTAAGCCATACATTCTCACCCTTTCTTAGCTCAATCTCTTAAGCTCTCTTTCTCAATCTCTCTCACTCTCTTTTTCCACACACCCCATTTCGTTCCAGCTTTTTATTTTCTTTCTCTCCCACTCTATACCACGTTCTAATCTCTATCCATCTCTACTTACAAATGTATATATCTATTCTCTCACTCTCTTTCAATATAAACCTTTATTACTCTCTCCTTCTCACGCCCCCTCTCCTACTCCTCTGTCACTATTGTTGTTTCATTCTCCCTTCTACTGTCTTGCACTCTCTCTCATTCTATCTCTCTCCCTCCCTCACTCCTCCACTTCCTTCTCCTACCCTCACTTTTCTCAATATTTTTGTTTATATTTCTTGGTCTCTTTGTCCCTTTAGTTAGTTTAATTCTCACTCTTTATTCTCTCTCTCCCACTCTCTCCTACTCTCTTATGTTACTCTGTTCTCCTCTCCTCTTACTCTTTCTGTCTATGCCCCACTCTATATTGCTTTCCCTCTCTCACTCTCCCTCTCCCACTCCCACTTCCCCTCCCACTATCTCTCACATACTTTTCTCTCCTCCTCTCTCTTCAACACACACACTCTTCTCTCTCCATCTCATACACTCATACACTCTCTCTCAAATTTTCTCACTCTCACCCTATTAAGTTCCGTTTCATACTATCTATCTCACTCTCACTTACTCTCTTGTTCTTTTTTGCTCACTCTCTACCTCTCTCCATCTTTCTCTCTTTTCTCTCTATCATCCTCTTTATTATTCTCTCTCCCTCTCTCTCTCTTTCTCATTCTCTACCCTCTTTTTTAATGTTATACTCTCTTTTATACTCTCCTTTATCCCTAACTCTCTATCTCTCTCTTTCACTTTTCTTCCCTTTCTTTGTCTCCCTCTCTCTCTTTCACACACACTGTCTCTCCCTCTACCAAAGCATCCCACTCTCTCTCTCTCTCTCTTTCTAGATCTCTCTCAGTCATTTTCTTACTATCCATCCCTATGTCCATCTAGCCAACCCTCTCTTGCACTATTTTTTAAAATCTCTTTTCTCTCTCAATTTTTTCTCTCATGAACTCTCTCTATCTCAGTCTTTAACTCTTCAATCTCTCTCATTCCCTCTCTCTATCTCTCTCTTTTTTACTCTCTACCTCTCTCCACTCTTTCCTTATGTTCTGCTCTCTCTTCCCCAACACTCTCTTCCTTTCATGCTCCCTTTTCCACTCTCTTCAATTTCATTCTCACTCTTACTCCCTCATGTCCTCTCACTTTCTCACCATGTTCACACTGTCTCACACACTCTCTCTTCTACTGCTCTCTCTCCTCTCTCTCCACTCATTCTTTCTCTCCCTCTCTCACCCTCTCTCTTGCTTCCTTCCCTCCCTCCCTCTCTCCCTCTCTTCTTTCTCTCTCACACACTCTCCTCCTCTCTTCCAATTCATCCCCTCTCTCTCGCAACAATTCTCATTCTCTACCCCCACTCTCTCTTTCACTCCCCCTTCCTCTCTCATTCTCACTCTCTTCCGTCCTTCTGGCTCCCTTCGTCAATCTCTTTCTTTCTTACTCTCTCCCTCTGTCACTATTTTCTCCTTTCACGCTTTGACCACTTTCTATTTCTTTATTGCTTTCTTTCACACCCTCTCACTTCCTCTCTCTTCCCACAATATCTCTTCTCTCTCTCTTTTTCTCTTCCTCTCTCTATTAACTTTCACTCACTCTTCCTTTCTTTCTCTTAATCTTTTTTTTGTCCCTTTCTCTCTCTCGCTCTCTCTCCCCCTCACTCTACCTCTCTATCTCCATATCCCTTTTTCCCTCACTCTCTTATCTCCCAATTTCTCTCTCATTCTCTCTCTCCTTCTGTCGCTCCCTCCATCCCTTCAACTTAGCTCACTCCCTTCTTCTCTCTTTCTCACTCTTTGTATCTCTCTTCACTTACTCTCTGTACTGGTGCTCCCGCTTCTCTCACTATTTCCCTTCGTCCATTCTTCCACTCTCTCTCTTCTCTCAATTCTCCTTCCTTCCCTCTCTCACTTAAGCTTTTCTTTATCCCTCTTTCCATCTCCCTCTCTCCCTTATTCCCTCTCTCTCTCCCCATACAACTCATCTCTCTCACTCTTTATCAACCACTCTTTTGCTCTCCCTCTCCCTCTCAATCTCGTTCACTCTCCCTTGCTCTATCTTCCAACATTACTAATTTTTGTTTCACACTCTCTCTCGCTCTCTTGCTCCCTCTCTCTCTCTTCAATCTTTCTCATGGCCTCCCTCAACTCTCTATTTCTTCCTCACTACCACTCATGTTGTCTGTCACACTCTATTATATCTCTCTTTCTCAGCTTTTTGCTCTCTGTTATGTTGCTCTTTATTCTCACGCTCTCTCACTCCATCCCTCACACTTTCCCACTCTCCGTCTCTCCATACTCTCTCTTTCAATCCCAATCTCAGCTCTCTCTTTCTCTCTCTGCCTTTTCTATCTCTCATTATTTCTCACCTTCTCTCTCACATCTCTTCCTCTCTCCCCCTCCCTCTTTCACTCTCACCCTCCTTCTCTCATTCTCTCTCGTATATCTCACTCGTTTACCTTACCCTTCTTCTCACTCTATCCCACTTCCTTTATATATCTTTTCCCGTCTCTCCCTCACTAAATCTCTTGCTCTTTATCTCTTAATTCTCTGTTGCTTCCTCACTTTCTCTAATTCCTTTCATCTCTTCTTCAATCTAACACTTTCTTCGCTTTCTCATTGTTTCTAACTTTATACTAAATTTCTCTCACAAGCTCCCTCCCTCCCTATTCGACTACATCACTCCCTCTTTCTCTCTCATCTATTTCTCTCACACGCACTTTTTTTGTCTCTCTCTCGTCTCACTCTCTCTCTTGCTCTCTTTTTCCTCACTTTTCTCTCAATTTGTCTTTCGCACTCTGTCTCCCTCTCTTTCTCTTCTCTTTCTCTTTAATTACACTCACTCATACCTTCTCCCTCCCTCCTTTTCCTCATGATTACTCTCACCCTCTCTCTCTTTCTCTCTCGTACTTTCTCTCTTCCCTTCTCCTTTCCTCATTCTCTCTTCAATTTCACTGTCACTCTTCCTCCCCTCTCTCCCTTTCTCTCTAAGCCATACATTCTCACCCTTTCTTAGCTCAATCTCTTAAGCTCTCTTTCTCAATCTCTCTCACTCTCTTTTTCCACACACCCCATTTCGTTCCAGTTTTTTATTTTCTTTCTCTCCCACTCTATACCACGTTCCAATCTCTATCCATCTCTACTTACAAATGTATATATCTATTCTCTCACTCTCTTTCAATATAAACCTTTATTACTCTCTCCTTCTCACGCCCCCTCTCCTACTCCTCTGTCACTTTTGTTGTTACATTCTCCCTTCTACTGTCTTGCACTCTCTCTCATTCTATCTCTCTCCCTCCCTCCCTCACTCCTCCACTTCCTTCTCCTACCCTCACTTTTCTCAATATTTTTGTCTATATTTCTTAGTCTCTTTGTCCCTTTAGTTAGTTTAATTCTCAGTCTTTATTCTCTCTCTCCCACTCTCTCCTACTCTCTTATGTTACTCTGTTCTCCTCTCCTCTTACTCTTTCTGTCTATGCCCCACTCTATATTGCTTTCCCTCTCTCCCTCTCCCTCTCCAACTCCCACTTCCCCTCCCACTATCTCTCACGCTCTCTTCTCTCCTCCTCTCTCTTCAACACACACACTCTTCTCTCTCCATCTCATACACTCATACACTCTCTCTCAAATTTTCTCGCTCTCACCCTATTAAGTTCCATTTCATACTATCTATCTCACTCTCACTTACTCTCTTGTTCTTTTTTGCTCACTCTCTACCTCTCTCCATCTTTCTCTCTTTTCTCTCTATCCTCCTCTTTATTATTCTCTCTCCCTCTCTCTCTCTTTCTCATTCTCTACCCTCTTTTTTAATGTTATACTCTCTTTTATACTCTCCTTTATCCCTAACTCTCTATCTCTCTCTTTCACTTTTCTTCCCTTTCTTTGTCTCCCTCTCTCTCTTTCACCCACACTGTCTCTCCCTCTACCAAAGCTTCCCACTCTTTCTCCCTCTCTCTCTCTCCCTTTCTAGATCTCTCTCAGTCATTTTCTTACTATCCATCCCTCTGTCCATCTAGCCAACCCTCTCTTGCACTATTTTTTAAAATCTCTTTTCTCTCTCTATTTTTTCTCTCATGATCTCTCTCTATCTCAGTCTTTCACTCTTCAATCTCTCTCATTCCCTCTCTCTATCTCTCTCTTTTTTACTCTCTACCTCTCTCCACTCTTTCCTTATGTTCTCGCTCTCTCTTCCCCAACACTCTCTTCCTTTCATGCTCCCTTTTCCACTCTCTTCAATTTCATTCTCACTCTTACTCCCTCATGTCCTCTCACTTTCTCACCATGTTCACACTGTCTCACACACTCTCTCTTCTCTCGCTCTCTCTCCTCTCTCTCCACACATTCTTTCTCTCCCTCTCTCACCCTCTCTCTTGCTTCCTTCCCTCCCTCCCTCTCTCCCTCTCTTCTTTCTCTCTCACACTCTCCTCCTCTCTTCCAATTCATCCCCTCTCTCTCCCAATAATTCTCATTCTCTACCCCCACTCTCTCTCTCACTCCCCCTTCCTCTCTCATTCTCACTCTCTTCCATCCTTCGGCTCCCTTCGTCAATCTCTTTCTTTCTTACTCTCTCCCTCCGTCACTATTTTCTCCTTTCACGCTTTTACCACTTTCTATTTCTTTATTGCTTTCTTTCACACCCTCTCACTTCCTCTCTCTTCCCACAATATCTCTTCACTCTCTCTTTCTCTCTCCTTCTCTCTATTAAATTTCACTCACTCTTCCTCTCTTTCTCTTAATCTTTTTTTGTCCCTTTCTCTCTCTCGCTCTCTCTCCCCCTCACTCTACCTCTCTATCTCCATATCCCTTTTTCCCTCACTCTCTTATCTCCCAATTTCTCTCTCATTCTCTCTCTCCTTCTGTCGCTCCCTCCATCCCTTCAACTTAGCTCACTCCCTTCTTCTCTCTTTCTCACTCTTTGTATCTCTCTTCACTTACTCTCTGTCATCGGTGCTCCCGCTTCTCTCACTATTTCCCTTCGTCCATTCTCCCACACTCTCTCTTCTCTCAATTCTCCTTCCTTCCCTCTCTCACTTAAGCTTTTCTTTATCCCTCTTTCCATCTCCCTCTCTACCTTATTCCCTCTCTCTCTCCCCATACAACTTATCTCTCTCACTCTTTATCAACCACTCTTTTGCTCTCCCTCTCCCTCTCAATCTCGTTCACTCTCCCTTGCTCTATCTTCCAACATTACTAATTTTTGTTTCACACTCTCTCTCGCTCTCTTGCTCCCTCTCTCTCTCTTCAATCTTTCTCATGGCCTCCCTCAACTTTCTATTTCTTCCTCACTACCACTCATGTTGTCTGTCACACTCTATTATATCTCTCTTTCTCAGCTTTTTGCTCTCTGTTATGTTGCTCTTTATTCTCACGCTCTCTCACTCCATCCTCACACTTTCCCACTCTCCGTCTCTCCATACTCTCTCTTTCAATCCCAATCTCAGCTCTCTCTTTCTCTCTCTGCCTTTTCTATCTCTCATTATTTCTCACCTTCTCTCTCACATCTCTTCCTCTCTCCCCCTCCCTCATTCACTCTCACCCTCGCTCTCTCATTCTCTCTCAGTATATCTCACTTTGTTTACCTTACCCTTCTTCTCACTCTGTCCCACTTCCTTTATATATCTTTCCCTGTCTCTCCCTCACTAAATCTCTTGCTCTTTATCTCTTAATTCTCTCGTTGCTTCCTCACTTTCTCTAATTCCTTTCATCTCTTCTTCAATCTAACACTTTCTTCGCTTTCTCATTGTTTCTAACTTTATACTAAATTTCTCTCACAAGCTCCCTCCCTCCCTATTTGACTACATCACTCCCTCTTTCTCTCTCATCTATTTCTCTCACACACACTTTTTTTGTCTCTCTCTGTCTCACTCTCTCTCTTGCTCTCTTTTTCCTCACTTTTCTCTCAATTTGTCTTTCGCACTCTGTCTCCCTCTCTTTCTCTTCTCTTTCTCTTTAATTACACTCACTCATACCTTCTCCCTCCCTCCTTTTCCTCATGATTACTCTCACCCTCTCTCTCTTTCTCTCTCGTACTTTCTCTCTTCCCTTCTCCTTTCCTCATTCTCTCTTCAATTTCACCGTCACTCTTCCTCCCCTCTCTCCCTTTCTCTCTAAGCCATACATTCTCACCCTTTCTTAGCTCAATCTCTTAAGCTCTCTTTCTCAATCTCTCTCACTCTCTTTTTCCACACACCCCATTTCGTTCAAGCTTTTTATTTTCTTTCTCTCCCACTCTATACCACGTTCTAATCTCTATCCATCTCTACTTACAAATGTATATATCTATTCTCTCACTCTCTTTCAATATAAACCTTTATTACTCTCTCCTTCTCACGCCCCTCTCCTACTCCTCTCGTCACTATTGTTGTTTCATTCTCCCTTCTACCTGTCTTGCACTCTCTCTCATTCTATCTCTCTCCCTCCCTCACTCCTCCACTTCCTTCTCCTACCCTCACTTTTCTCAATATTTTTGTCTATATTTCTTGGTCTCTTTGTCCCTTTAGTTAGTTTAATTCTCACTCTTTATTCTCTCTCTCCCACTCTCTCCTACTCTCTTATGTTACTCTGTTCTCCTCTCCTCTTACTCTTTCTGTCTATGCCCCACTCTATATTGCTTTCCCTCTCTCACTCTCCCTCTCCCACTGCCACTTCCCCTCCCACTATCTCTCACACACTCTTCTCTCCTCCTCTCTCTTCAACACACACACTCTTCTCTCTCCATCTCATACACTCATACACTCTCTCTCAAATTTTCTCGCTCTCACCCTATTAAGTTCCATTTCATACTATCTATCTCACTCTCACTTACTCTCTTGTTCTTTTTTGCTCACTCTCTACCTCTCTCCGTCTTTCTCTCTTTTCTCTCTATCCTCCTTTTTATTATTCTATCTCCCTCTCTCTCTCTTTCTCATTCTCTACCCTCTTTTTCAATGTTATACTCTCTTTTATACTCTCCTTTATCCCTAACTCTCTATCTCTCTCTTTCACTTTTCTTCCCTTTCTTTGTCTCCCTCTCTCTCTTTCACACACACTGTCTCTCCCTCTACCAAAGCATCCCACTATCTCTCCCTCTCTCTCTCTCTCTCTTTCTAGATCTCTCTCAGTCATTTTCTTACTATCCATCCCTCTGTCCATCTAGCCAACCCTCTCTTGCACTATTTTTTAAAATCTCTTTTCTCTCTCAATTTTTTCTCTCATGATCTCTCTCTATCTCAGTCTTTAACTCTTCAATCTCTCTCATTCCCTCTCTCTATCTCTCTCTTTTTTACTCTCTACCTCTCTCCACTCTTTCCTTCTGTTCAGCTCTCTCTTCCCCAACACTCTCTTCCTTTCATGCTCCCTTTTCCACTCTCTTCAATTTCATTCTCACTCTTACTCCCTCATGTCCTCTCACTTTCTCACCATGTTCACACTGTCTCACACACTCTCTCTTCTACTGCTCTCTCTCCTCTCTCTCCACTCATTCTTTCTCTCCCTCTCTCACCCTCTCTCTTGCTTCCTTCCCTCCCTCCCTCTCTCCCTCTCTTCTTTCTCTCTCACACACTCTCCTCCTCTCTTCCAATTCATCCCTCTCTCTCCCAATAATTCTCATTCTCTACCCCCACTCTCTCTCTCACTCCCCCTTCCTCTCTCATTCTCACTTTCTACCATCCTTCTGGCTCCCTTCGTCAATCTCTTTCTTTCTTACTCTCTCCCTCTGTCACTATTTTCTCCTTTCACGCTTTTACCACTTTCTATTTCTTTATTGCTTTCTTTCACACCCTCTCACTTCCTCTCTCTTCCCACAATATCTCTTCTCTCTCTCTTTTCTCTCCCTCTATTAACTTTCACTCACTCTTCCTTTCTTTCTCTTAATCTTTTTTGTCCCTTTCTCTCTCTCGTTCTCTCTCCCCCTCACTCTACCTCTCTATCTCCATATCCCTTTTTCCCTCACTCTCTTATCTCCCAATTTCTCTCTCATTCTCTCTCTCCTTCGTCGCTCCCTCCATCCCTTCAACTTAGCTCACTCCCTTCTTCTCTCTTTCTCACTCTTTGTATCTCTCTTCACTTACTCTCTCGTACTGGTGCTCCCGCTTCTCTCACTATTTCCCTTCGTCCATTCTCCCACTCTCTCTCTTTTCTCAATTCTCCTTCCTTCCCTCTCTCACTTAAGCTTTTCTTTATCCCTCTTACCACCTCCCTCTCTCCCTTATTCCCTCTCTGTCTCCCCATACAACTCATCTCTCTCACTCTTTATCAACCACTCTTTTGCTCTCCCTCTCCCTCTCAATCTCGTTCACTCTCCCTTGCTCTATCTTCCAACATTACTAATTTTTGTTTCACACTCTCTCTCGCTCTCTTGCTCCCTCTCTCTCTCTTAATCTTTCTCATGGCCTCCCTCAACTCTCTATTTCTTCCTCACTACCACTCATGTTGTCCGTCACACTCTATTATATCTCTCTTTCTCAGCTTTTTGCTCTCTGTTATGTTCCTCTTTATTCTCACGCTCTCTCACTCCATCCCTCACACTTTCCCACTCTCCGTCTCTCCATACTCTCTCTTTCAATCCCAATCTCAGCTCTCTCATTCTCTCTGCCTTTTCTATCTCTCATTATTTCTCACCTTCTCTCTCACATCTCTTCCTCTCTCCCCCTCCCTCTTTCACTATCACCCTCCCTCTCTCATTCTCTCTCAGTATATCTCACTCTGTTTACCCTACCCTTCTTCTCACTCTGTCCCACTTCCTTTATATATCTTTCCCTGTCTCTCCCTCACTAAATCTCTTGCTCTTTATCTCTTAATTCTCTGTTGCTTCCTCAATTTCTCTAATTCCTTTCTTCTCTTCTTCAATCTAACACTTTCTTCGCTTTCTCATTATTTCTAACTTTATACTAAATTTCTCTCACAAGCTCCCTCCCTCCCTATTTGACTACATCACTCCCTCTTTCTCTCTCATCTATTTCTCTCACACGCACTTTTTTTGTCTCTCTCTGTCTCACTCTCTCTCTTGCTCTCTTTTTCCTCACTTTTCTCTCAATTTGTCTTTCGCACTCTGTCTCCCTCTCTTTCTCTTCTCTTTCTCTTTAATTACACTCACTCATACCTTCTCCCTCCCTCCTTTTCCTCATGATTACTCTCACCCTCTCTATCTTTCTCTCTCGTACTTTCTCTCTTCCCTTCTCCTTTCCTCATTCTCTCTTCAATTTCACTGTCACTCTTCCTCCCCCTCTCTCCCTTTCTCTCTAAGCCATACATTCTCACCCTTTCTTAGCTCAATCTCTTAAGCTCTCTTTCTCAATCTCTCTCACTCTCTTTTTCCACACACCCCATTTCGTTCCAGCTTTTTATTTTCTTTCTCTCCCACTCAATACCACGTTCTAATCTCTATCCATCTCTACTTACAAATGTATATATCTATTCTCTCACTCTCTTTCAATATAAACCTTTATTACTCTCTCCTTCTCACGCCCCCTCTCCTACTCCTCTGTCACTTATTGTTGTTTCATTCTCCCTTCTACCTGTCTTGCACTCTCTCTCATTCTATCTCTCTCCCTCCCTCACTCCTCCACTTCCTTCTCCTACCCTCACTTTTCTCAATATTTTTGTCTATATTTCTTGGTCTCTTTGTCCCTTTAGTTAGTTTAATTCTCAATCTTTATTCTCTCTCACCCACTCTCTCCTACTCTCTTATGTTACTCTGTTCTCCTCTCCTCTTACTCTTTCTGTCTATGCCCCACTCTATATTGCTTTCCCTCTCTCACTCTCCCTCTCCCACTCCCACTTCCCTCCCACTATCTCTCACACACTCTTCTCTCCTCCTCTCTCTTCAACACACACACTCTTCTCTCTCCATCTCATACACTCATACACTCTCTCTCAAATTTTCTCGCTCTCACCCTATTAAGTTCCATTTCATACTATCTATCTCACTCTCACTTACTCTCTTGTTCTTTTTTGCTCACTCTCTACCTCTCTCCATCTTTCTCTCTTTTCTCTCTATCCTCCTCTTTTTTATTCTCTCTCCTCTCTCTCTCTTTCTCATTCTCTACCCTCTTTTTTAATGTTATACTCTCTTTTATACTCTCCTTTATCCCTAACTCTCTATCTCTCTCTTTCACTTTTCTTCCCTTTCTTTGTATCCCTCTCTCTCTTTCACACACACTGTCTCTCCCTCTACCAAAGATCCCACTCTCTCTCTCTCTTTCTAGATCTCTCTCTGTCATTTTCTTACTATCCATCCCTCTGTCCATCTAGCCAACCCTCTCTTACACTATTTTTTAAAATCTCTTTTCTCTCTCAATTTTTTCTCTGATGATCTCTCTCTATCTCAGTCTTTAACTCTTCAATCTCTCTCATTCCCTCTCTCTATCTCTCTATTTTTTACTCTCTACCTCTCTCCACTCTTTCCTTATGTTCTGCTCTCTCTTCCCCAACACTCTCTTCCTTTCATGCTCCCTTTTCCACTCTCTTCAATTTCATTCTCACTCTTACTCCCTCATGTCCTCTCACTTTCTCACCATGTTCACACTCGTCTCACACACTCTCTCTTCTACTGCTCTCTCTCCTCTCTCTCCACTCATTCTTTCTCTCCCTCTCTCACCCTCTCTCTTGCTTCCTTCCCTCCCTCCCTCTCTCCCTCTCTTCTTTCTCTCTCACACACTCTCCTCCTCTCTTCCAATTCATCCCCTCTCTCTCCCAATAATTCTCATTCTCTACCCCCACTCTCTCTCTCACTCCCCCTTCCTCTCTCATTCTCACTCTCTTCCATCCTTCTGGCTCCCTTCGTCAATCTCTTTCTTTCTTACTCTCTCCCTCTGTCACTATTTTCTCCTTTCATGCTTTTACCACTTTCTATTTCTTTATTGCTTTCTTTCACACCCTCTCACTTCCTCTCTCTTCCCACAATATCTCTTCTCTCTCTCTTTTCTCTCTCCTCTCTCTATTAACTTTCACTCACTCTTCCTTTCTTTCTCTTAATCTTTTTTGTCCCTTTCTCTCTCTCGCTCTCTCTCCCCCACACTCTACCTCTCTATCTCCATATCCCTTTTTCCCTCACTCTCTTATCTCCCGATTTCTCTCTCATTCTCTCTCTCCTTCTGTCGCTCCCTCCATCCCTTTAACTTAGCTCACTCCCTTCTTCTCTCTTTTTCACTCTTTGTATCTCTCTTCACTTACTCTCTGTACTGGTGCTCCCGCTTCCCTCACTATTTCCCTTCGTCCATTCTCCCACTCTCTCTCTTCTCTCAATTCTCCTTCCTTCCCTCTCTCACTTAAGCTTTTCTTTATCCCTCTCTCCCTCTTTCCATCTCCCTCTCTCCCTTATTCCCACTCTCTCCCCATACAACTCATCTCTCTCACTCTTTATCAACCACTCTTTTGCTCTCCCTCTCCCTCTCCATCTCGTTCACTCTCCCTTGCTCTATCTTCAAACATTACTAATTTTTCTTTCACACTCTCTCTCGCTCTCTTGCTCCCTCTCTCTCGCTCTCTTGCTCCCTCTCTCTCTCTTCAATTTTTCTCATGGCCTCCCTAAACTCTCTATTTCTTCCTCACTACCACTCATGTTGTCTCTCACACTCTATTATATCTCTTTTTCTCAGCTTTTTGCTCTCTGTTATGTTGCTCTTTATTCTCACACTCTCTCTCACTCCATCCCTCACTGTTTCCCATTCTCCCTCTCTCCATACTCTCTCTTTCAATCCCAATCTCAGCTCTCTCTTTCTCTCTCTGTCTTTTCTATCTCTCATTATTTCTGACCTTCTCTCTCACATCTCTTCCTCTCTCCCCCTCCCTCTTTCACTCTCACCCTCCCTCTCTCATTCTCTCTCAGTGTATCTCACTCTATTTACCTTACCCTTCTTCTCACTCTGTCCCACTTCCTTTATATATCTTTCTCTATCTCTCCCTCACTAAATCTCTTGCTCTTTATCTCTTAATTCTTTGTTGCTTCCTCACTTTCTCTATTTCTTTTCATCTCTTCTTCAATCTAAGACTTTCTTCGCTTTCTCATTGTTTCTAATTTTATACTAAATTTCTCTCACAAGCTCCCTCCCTCCCTATTTGACTCCATCCCTCCCTCTTTCTCTCTCATCTATTTCTCTCACATGCACTTTTTTCGTCTCTCTCTGTCTCACTCTCTCTCTTGCTCTCTTTTCCTCACTTTTCTCTCAATTTATCTTTCGCACTCTGTATCCCTCTCTTTCTCTTCTCTTTCTCTTTAATTACACTCACTCATACCTTCTCCCTCCCTCCCTTTCTTCATGATTACTCTCACACTCTCTCTCTTTCTCTCTCGTACTTTCTCTCTTCCCTCCTCCTCTCCTCATTCTCTCTTCAATTTCAATGTCACTCTTCCTCCCCCTCTCTCCCTTTCTCTCTAAGCCATACATTCTGACCCTTTCTTAGCTCAATCTCTTAAGCTCTCTTTCTCAATCTATCTCACTCTCTTTTTCCACACACCCCATTTCGTTCCAGCTTTTTATTTTCTTTCTATCCCACACTATACCACGTTCTAATCTCTATCCATCTCTACTTACAAATGTATTTATATATTCTCTCACTCTCTTTCAATATAAACCTTTATTCCTCTCTCCTTCTCACGCCCCCTCTCCTACTCTGTCACTATTGTTGTTTCATTTTCCCTTCTACTGTCTTGTACTCTCTCTCATTCTATCTCTCTCCCTCCCTCACTCCTCCACTTCCTTCTCCTACCCTCACTTTTCTCAAAATTTTTGTCTATATTTCTTGGTCTCTTTGTCCCTTTAGTTATTTTAATTCTCACTCTTTATTCTCTCTCTCCCACTCTCTCCAACTCTCTTATGTTACTCTGTTCCCCTCTCCTCTTACTCTTTCTGTCTATCCCCCACTCTATATTGCTTTCCCTCTCTCACTCTCCCTCTCCCTCTCCCACGGCCACTGCCCCTCCCACTATCTCTCACACACTCTTCTCTCTCCTCTTTCCAACACACACATGCACTCTCATCTCTCCCTCTATGCCTTCTTCACTTTCTCTCTTGCTCTTCCTTTTCATCTTGTTCTCTCTTTCCTCACCTCTCTTTCCTTTTGATTTCTCTATTGCTCACTATTTATTCTCTATCATTCTTTTTTTCTCTTCTATTATTCTCTCCTTCATCAATCTCACTCACACAGACACTCTCTCTTCCTCTAGTTCTCTCTGTCTCTCTTTCTCACCCAGTCCCTCACTTCCGGAGGGAAGAGAGTGAAAAAGAGTGATGGATATACAGAGATAAAGAGTGAGTAAAGAGAGAGAAAAAGAATAAGAGAGAGCCGGAGAGTGAGAGAAAGAAATATAATAGAGTGAGACATTGTGAGAAAGGAAGAGAGCTAGAAAGAAAGAGATAAAAGGCAAGGTAAGGGAGAGAGTGAGAAAGTGGGAGATAGATGGAGAGAGTAAGAAAGATTGATGAGTGAGAGGGAGTGAGAGAGTGAGAGAGAGAAAGAAAGATTTAAGAGAGAGACAAATAGGAAGCGAGAGAGGAAGAGAGAGCAAAAGATAGTGAGCAAGATTGAGATTGGGAGGGAGATTAAGAGAATGAGTGAGAAGGAAAGGAGAGAGGGAGATGGAAAGGGAGAGAGATTGACATAAGGAGTGAGGAAGGAGAGAAGCGAGAGGGAGAGGATGAGTTTGAGTGAGAGAATGGGAGAGAAGAGTGAGAGAGATATCGATAAAAGAGAAAGTGAGAGAAGAGGGAGTAAGAGAGAGGGAATGAGAGAGAGAGAGCGATAGAAAAAATGAGAGGGCGGGAGAGGGAGTGAATAAGTGAGAAGGAGAGAGGGAGATGCATAGGGAGGGAGGAAGAGAGAGGAGTAAGATAGGGAGAGAGAAAAACAAAGAGGGAAGTGGGGATTGAAATAGGGAGGGATCAAGGGGTAAAGTGATATCTGTGATAAAAAAATTATAAATAATGAGATGGTTAGAGGGGAGAGAGCAAGATGTGAGAGAAACTAAGAGAGAGGGCGAGGGAGGAGTGAAAGAGAGTGAGAGATAAAGGGAGAGAAAGTGAGAGTAAAGAGAGAGAAGAGAGGGTCATAGAAGAAAGAGCGAGAGAGATATAGAGAGGGAGCAAAAGAGAGCATGAGAACAATAAATAGAGATGAAATAGAGAGTAAGAGAGAGAGAGAGGAAAGGTAGAAGTGAAGATGAGGATTGAAGAGTGAGCGGGAGGAGAGGGGTGAGGATTAGACACAAATATAGATGGAAGAGGGACTCAAGGAAGATAGAGTAAAAGATTGTGCGTGAGAGGTAGAAAGAGGGAGATCTAGAGCGGATATGGAGATAGATGGAGGAGAGATGGTGATAGAGAGAGAGACTAATTAATGATAGAGGAAGAGAGGGGGAGGAAGAAGTGACCGATGGTTGGAGAGAAAAAGTGAGTAAAGTGATAAGTGAGAGTGATGAGTGCAAGCGTGCATATGTGAGAGGGAAAAAAAGATAGAAATATAGAAAGAATATTTGATAAAGCATAAATAGAGAAAAGAGCGAGAGTGGGAGAGAGTGAGAGTGTGAGAGATAGAGGGAGGAAGTGAGTGAGGTTGAAGAGAGTGGGAGTGAGAGAGGAAGAGAAAGTGAGAGAGAACAGAGAGCGATGAAAGATATAAAGAGAAAGTTATAGCGAGGGAGAGTGGTGGTAGAGAATGAGATTTAGTAGGGAAGAGAGGCATATAAATTATTATAGAATGAGACGGAGAAAGGGAGGGAGTGTGTGTGGAAGAGAAAGAGAGGGGGAGAGGGTGAGAGAGGGAGGGATGGAAGCAAGAGAGAAGGGGAGAGTAAGCAATCGAAGAGAGTAAGTAAGAGAGAGTGATCATGGAGCGAGAAAGAGAGAGCTTGAGAGGGAGTAAGAGTGAGATTGAAGCGAAGACGAGAGGAAGAGGGACCAAGAAAGGGAGAGAGTGTGAGAGAGCAATAGAGTGAAGAGGCAGTGAGGGAAAAGATAGAGTGAGAGAGGGAGAGAATGGGCGGGTAGAGAAAAGTGAAAATGATAGAAGAGTAAAGAAAGAGGGATTGAGAGATAGTGATAGAGAAAAGATAGGAAGGAAAAAGGAGTGAATTAGTGAGTGTAAGAGGAGAGAGAGAGACAGAGGAAAAGTGAGATAGAGAGAGATGGAGAAAGAGAGGTAAGGAGAGATTTAAAGAGGGAGGGATTGAGGAGGAAAGAGAGATGTATGAGGGAAAATAATAAATAAGAAGATGGATATGAGGGAGAGAGCAAAATGTGAGAGCATTTGAGAGAGTGTTTGTGAGGGAGAGAGAGTGTGTGAGAGAGCAAGAAATATAGGGATTGAAAGAGTGAATAAAGAACGATAAGAGAGGGAGATAGAGGAAAGAGAAAGAGAGAGAAGAGAGAGGGCAAAAGTCATTAAAGAAATAACAAGAGAGATGAAATAGGGAGAGAGAACAAGAGAGGGAGTGAAGATAGGGACTGAAGAATGAGCGGGAGGGAGGGAGTGAGAGGGAGTAAGGCAAACATAGAGAGAGAAGAGATACTCATGCGGGGTCTAGCAAAAGATAGTGAGTGAGAGGTAGAAAGAGAGAGATATAAGGGTAGAAGAGGTAGAGATAGAAAGACTAAGAGATAGCTGAGAGTGGACTTGAATAAGAGAGAAGTAGGGGAGAGGGAGAACGAGATAGTGAGGGATAGAGTGAGAAAAAACACGAACAAAGAGAAACAAAGAAGAGAGCAAAAGAACAATAAAATGATAGATAAAATAAAGAATGCGAGAGAGAGCATGAGTGGTTAAAGAAAGAAAAAGAGAGGTAAAAGGAACTTCTCCCTATCTTTATCTCTATCACACTCTCCATTATCTATCCCCCACTTCCTCTCTCTTTCATTTTTTCTTTCTTTTCCTCACTCTTTTTCTCTTCCTCTGACTCACTTCTTGTGTCTCTTACACTCCCTCACTCCCCCTAACTTTCATGAACTTATTTTCTCTCTCTAACTTCCCCCTCTCTTCTTTTTCCCTTGCTCCAATCTCTCTCTCTCACTTGTTCACTTTCTCTCTCGCTTGAATGAGTTCTAACTACCCCCTCTTTCTTTTTCCCTCCTTTTTTTTCAGACCTCATACCTTCTCCCACTTTATCTCTCTTTCAAATCCCATCATTTCCCTTCTTTGCTTTTTTTTTGTCTCTTCCATATTCTACATTTCCTTCTTGCTTTTTTTCCTCCCTCTCTCCTATTTCTTTTTCTCCTAACTCTTTCTATTACTCCCATTCCCAGAAACTCTCATTCTCACTCTCCGTCCCTCTCTCTCTTCCTCTATAGACCTAATTTATAGATATATATATACCCTCTCTTAAAATATCACTCAGCCTCCCCTATTTATTTGTCCCTCTCTCCCACTTATTATCCTCCTCTCCTCTTTCTCTCTCGTTCTTCTCAGTCTTATTGCCTCTCTCATTTTCCCTCCCGCTTCTTCTCTTTTGCTCTCTTTCCTCACTCATTCATTTCTCTCTCCTTTTTGCTCTCATTCTATTTAATTTCATTCTCACTTACTCCCTCCTTCTCTCTTTCTCGGTCTTAATTCTCTCTTTTACACTTTCTTTTCTTCATCATTCTTTTCACTCTCCTCTCACTTTCTCTTCCTCTATTCCTTACTCCCTTCTACTCTCTCTCTCCTCCCCTTCTCTCTCACTTGTCCCCTCTCTCCCACACATAATCTCTCTCTTTCTCTCCCTCTATCCCTCCCATGCACTTGCCCTCAACCTTTCCGTCCCTGTCTCCCTCTAACTCATTCCCTCTTACTCTATATTCCTCCACTCTCTTCTCTCTTCCTCTCTCTCTCTCCCTTCATCACTCCCTTTCACTTAAATTTTCTCACTCCTCTCTCTCTTTCTCACTCTTTGTTGTCTCTCTCTTTCTTTGTATTCTAAAGGTCTCTCTACTTTGATTTTTTCTCACCCACTACCCCACAAACATTCTCTCTTTCTCCCTCTCTTGATTTCTTTCACTCCTTCTCACTTCTACTTTCCTTCTCTCTCTATTAAATTTCACTCTCACTCTTACTCTTTCTCATCCTTTTTTCTATCTCTCTCTCCCACTCACTCTACCTCTCTGTCTTCATCTCCTATTTCCTTCACTCTCTTCTCTCTCAATTTCCCTCTCTCTCCTTCTGTCACTCCCTCCCTCTCTTCAACTTAACTTACTCGCTTCTTCTCGCTTTCTCACTTTTTTTATCTCTCTCTCATTTACTCTCTGTACTACTGCTCCCTCTTCTCTCATTATTTCATTTCGTCCATCCTCCCACTCTATCACTCTCTTCTCTCCTCTTCCCTCTCTCACTCAAACTTTTCTTTTTCTCTCTCTATCGTACTTTCTCGACCTCTCTCCCTTCACTCTCCCTATCTCCCTTTACAACTCCTCACCCTCACTCTTTATCATCCATTCTTTTGCTCTAGCTCTTTCTCCCCTTCTTGCTCAATCTCCCTTACTCTATCTTCCGGGACTCTCTATTCTCTCTCACCCTCTTTGTCCCTCTCTTGCTCCCTCTCGCTCTTCAATCTTTCTTACGAACACCTTTATCTCTCAATTTCTTTTTCTTTACTACTAATGCTCTCTCTAACATTCTCTACTATATTGCTCTTTCTTGGTCATTTGTTCTCACTTATGTTGCCATTTATTCTCTCTCTCACTCAATCATCCACTCTATCTCGCTCTCCCTCTCTCCCACTCTCTCCCTCACTCTTTCTCTCCCTCTATCCCTCACTCTCTTTCTCCCTTTCTATTATTTCCATTCTTCCCACTCTCTTTCTCTTTTCTCTCCCTTTCTCTCGAGCTCACTCTCTCTCTTTTCAAGTTCGCTGTCACTCTTCCTCCCTCTCCCCTCTCTTTCTCTCAAACCCATACATTCTCACACTTTATCTATCTCAATTCCTTAAGATCTCCTTCTCGATCTCTGTCGTTGTCTTTTCCCCCACTTTCAATTTCATTCTCACTAATTTATTTTCTTTCTTCCCCTCGATCTCGAGCTTTTATCTCTATATTTCTCTCTGTCAACCAATTTATCAATCTATTCTCTCACATTCTTTTAATCGAACCCTTCATTACTATTACTTCTCCCACAACCTCTTTCCCGCTCCACTTTCACTCTTTTTCTTCTTTTATCTCTTCTTCTCTCTCGTGTTCTCTCTCATTTTCTCTCTCTCCCTCCCTCTCTTTCGCTCTTTCTTCCCTTATTCTCCCTTTTTGCTTATTTTTCTCTATTTCTTGGTCACTCACTCCTTTTATTCAATTTAAATCTCTCTCTTACTCGAATACTCTCCTTTTCTCTCTCTATTCTCTCTTCCTCTCTCTCTTACTCTCTAATGTTACTCTATTCACCAGTCCTGTTACTCTTCCTCTCTACCTATCCCCACTCTATCTTGCACTTCCCCTCTCTGTCCCTCTCTCCCTACTAATATTTCTCACACACCTTCTTATATCCTCTATTTTTCTCTACTCTCATTCTCGATCTCTCTCGCTCTCTCTTCCCACACTCTACGTTTCTTTCTCGCTATTTTATTTTGTCTCTCCCCCTCCATCTCATGTTCCTATCTCTTTCTCTCTCTATATCTACCAATTTATCCATCTATTCACTCACTCTCTCTCCTTCTAACACTTTATTTCTCTCTCTTTCTGCATCCCCTCTCTCCTACTCCTATTTCACTCGTGCTCTTCCGTTCTCTCTTCTTCTCTCGCACTCTATCTCATTTTATCTCTTCATCTCCTTCTCTCTTGATTTTTATTTCCTTACCCTCACTTTTATCTCTATTCTTGACTCTATTTCTTGGTCCCTTTGTCTCTTTATTCAACTTAAATTTCACGCTTAATCCCTCCCTCTCTCCTTCTCACTCTTATTATCTTACTCTCCCTTTCTCCCTTACTCTCTTATACTACTTTATTCTCCTCTTCTCTTATTCTTTCTCTTAATCTATCCACAACTCTAACTTGCTCTCCCTCTCTGACACTCTCTCTTCTGCTCCTACTATCTATCACACTCTTTTCTCTCTCATACACACATGCACTCTCTTTGAGCACTCTCTATTTCTCCCTCACACTCTTTCTCCTTGTCTTCTTCCCTCACTCTTCAATCTTCTCCCTCTAACTCTCTATTTCTTTTTTTTACCACTAATGCTCTTTTTAACACTATGTTGTCTTTCGCTCTCTCTTTCTCGATCTTTTGTTCACTCTTATGTTGTCTTTCATTCTCTCTCTTTCTCTCACTCAATCCCTCATTCTCTCTCACTCTCTCTATCTTCCATTCTCTCCCTCACTCTTTCTCTCCATCTACCCCCACTCTCTCTCTCTCACTATCTATTGCTTCCCTCCCTCCTACTTTCTCTTTCTCTTTTCTATCCCTTTCTCCCTAGCTCTCTCTCTCTTTCGATTTCTTCGCCACTCTTCCTCCCTCCCCTTTTCTCCCTTTCTCTCGAACCCATATATTCTCACATTTTCTCTATCTCGATATGTTAATCTCTCTTTCTCTATCTCTCTTACTATCTTTTCCCTCATCTACTTTTCATTATCACTAATTTATTTTCTCTCTTCCCCCTTTATTTTTATCTTTCTTTCAGTCAACCAAATTATCAATCACTTCTCTCGCTTTCTCTTAATTTAACTCTTCATTACTATCACTTTTCACACCACCCCTCTCCCACTCTTCTTTCGCTCTTGTCCTTCCTTATTCTCTTCTTCTCTCTTATGCTCTCTCTCATTTTATCTCTCTCTCCCTCTCTCTTGCTCTTTCTTCCCTTACTCTCTCTTTTCGCTTTTTGTCTCTATTCCTTGGCCTTCTCCCCCTTTATTCAATTCAAATCTCACTCTTACTCTATTCGTTCGCTTTCTAACTCTTTATTCTCTCTCTTCCTCTCCCTCTTACTCTCAAATGCTACTATATTCTTCTCTCCCCTTACTCTTTCTCTCTGTCACTCTATCTCGCTCTTCCCCTCTCGCTCCCTCTCTCCCTCTACCAATATTTCTCACACATCTCCGCTATTCTCTATCTTTCTCTTCTCTTTCCCAATTTCTCTCGCTCTCTTCCCACACTTTGCATTTCTTTCTCGCTATTTTATTTTCTCTTTACCCCTCCAACTCATGTTCCTATCTCTTTCTCTCTCTGTAGCTACCAATTTATCTATCTATTCTCTCACACTCTTTCCATCTAACATTTTATTACTCTCTCTTTCTCACATCCCCATCTCTTGCTCCTCTTTCACTCTGCTCTTTCATTCTCTTCTCAATTCACGTGCTCGCTCCATTCTCTCTCTCCTTCCTTTCTTGCTCTTCATTCCCTTACCCACACTTATCTCTCTATTTTTGTCTCTATTTCTTGGTCACTCTGTCTCTTTAGTCAATTTAAATCTCACGCTCATTCCCTCCCCTCTCCTTCTAACACTATGCTTTCTCTCACTCTCTCTCTTACTCTCTGATAATTACTCTATTCTCATCTCCTCTTACTAATTCTCCCCACACTAGCATGCTCTCCCTCTCGCTCTCTTCTCTTCCTTCTCTCTCTCTCTTACATGCACTCTCTCTTTTTTCCCTCTTTCCCTTCGTCATCTTCTCTGTTGATCTTCCTATTTCTCTTATTCTCACTTCCTTCATCTCCCTTCTCTCTCGATTTCTTTATTGTTCTCTCTTTCTTTCTTTCTTTCACTCTTTCTCCTCAATTTCACTTACTCTTACTCCCTCCCACTTTTAATGTCCCTTCCATTGCTACATATTCTCTCTCTCTTCTCACTCTTTCTCCTCCTCTATCCCCCACACACTCTCTCTCTTGCATCCCGCCACCTCTACCCTCTTAATCACTTACTCTCCCTCCCTTCCTCCTCTTTCTCCCTCTCATCCCCTTCATCTCCCTCTCTCACTTGCTCACTCAATCTTTCCCTCCCCGTCTCTCTCTCTCACATTCTTTTATTCTCCCTCCCTCTTTTCTCTAGCTAACTCTCTCCAGCTATATCTTCCTACACATTCTCTTCTTTCTATTTTTCACTTCATCTCTCTTCCTCTCTCGTTCCCTCTATCTTCAATCTCTCTCACTCCCTCCCTCTATCTATTTTTCAATATTTATTCTCTATCATTCTTTCCCTCTCTTTTATTATTCTCGGTTCTATTACTCTCACTCACACACACACAGTCTCTCTGTCTCTCTCTCTCACACTTTCTCTCCCAGTCTGTCTCTTCATCTCCATATCACTCTTTCTTAACACGCCCCTCTATCTTTCTCATTTTCTATTCTCTCTCTCTCTCTCTCTCTCTCTCGTAATCTACCTTTTATTTGTTTCTCTTCACTCTCATTCTTTTCAGTTATTCCCTCAATATATCCTCAACTCTCTCCCTCTTTATGTCTGCCACTTTCTCTCTCTCCCCTCCCTCTTTCACACTCTCTCACTCTCTCCCTTCTACTCTCTCCCTCTATCTCTACATCCTCCTATCTCTCTCAATCTCTCTCTTTTGATCACTCTCTCACTCATTCACTTGCTCTGCTTCTCTTTATCTCTCTTTCACTAACCCTCGCTTGCTCCCTTCCCTCTGTCCCTCTCATTAACCATCTCTTGCTATATTTTTTCTCAATAACTTTTCTCTCTCTACTTCTCTCTTTCAATCTATCTCTATATCAATGTTTCACTCTTAAATCTCGCTCACACCCTCTCTCTATCTTTCTCTTTCTCAATCCATCCCCATCCCTCTCACACACTCTCTATCTCTCGCTCTCCAACTTCTATCTTTGTCAATCCTTCTCTCTTCTCTCTCTCATTATTTCTCACTTACACTTAAACTTCTCTCTCACTCTTTCTCCCTCCCTCCCTCTCTATCATCCCTATCTCTCACTCTCTTTCCTTACTCTTGTTCTCACTCTATCTCTCTATTTGTAATTCTCTCTTGCTCCCTCCCCCACTCTCTCTTTCATTCTGTCACTCTCAGTCTCTCTCTTTTCTCCCTCCCTCTCTCACACCCTCTCCCCCTTTCAGCTCTGTTATTATATCTTTTCCTTCTTGTCCCTCACTCTACTTGACTCTCTTATATTCTTTTCTCCCAAGAACTCTTTGACTCTCTCACTCTTATTCTCTTCATCGGTCTCTCTTTCTCCCTCTATCTTTCTCACTTCCTCAATCTTTTCATATCTAGGTCTCCCTTTTATTGATCACTCTCCTTTCTCTATATCACACACTTATACAATCTCTCACTCTTTCAATCACTCTCCCTTTAACTATCTTTAGCTCCATTTCTTTCTCTCTATCTAACACTCTATTACTTATTATCTCCTCCTCATTCGCTCTAGCTCTTCCTTTTTTCTTTTGTTCTATCTTCCCTTACCTCTCTTCTGTCTCGATTTCCTTATTGTTGTCTCTCTCGTTCTCCCCCTCTCTTTCTCCTCAATTTCACACACTCGTACTCCCTCTCTCCCTCTCTTTTCAATTCTCTCTTTTGCTGGTTCTTACCATCTCTTCTATTGCTATATATTCCCTCTCTCTTTGCACTCTATCTCCTTCACTATCGACCACACACATCTCTCTCTCATGTCTCTCTCTCTCCCTCTCATCCCCTCCATCTCCCTCTCTCTCTCACTCCTCTTAATTATCTTCTTCTTTTCTTTTAGCTCGCCCATTCTCTCTCCTTCTCCCATTTTCCTCCTTTCCTCTTTGTCTCCCTCTTTCTATCTCCCCTAAGTCTTTCACACACACTCTCAATCTCTCCCATCCACTCTCTCCCATTACATATGCATCTCCCTCGCTATCCACTATAAACCTCTTTCTCACAATCTCTATATCACACATTTTATTACTCTCCTTCTCTTCTTCCCTCTCACTAACCCTCTTTTCCTCTATTTTTATCTCTATTTACTCTATTCATCTCTCACAATCTCTACATATCTCAATCTTTCACACTTGATCTCTCTTACTCCCTTTATCTATCTATCTATCTGTTTCTCACTCTACCTCTATCTCTCACTCTCTATTCTATCTTTCTTTCTCACTCTCTTGCTCTCTCTTCTCTCTCTTGTTCACTCTGTCTCACACTCTCTCTTCTACTGCTCTCTCTCCTTTCTCTCCACTCATTCTTTCTCTCCCTCTCTCACCCACTGCTTCCCTCCCTCCCTCTCTCCCTCTCTTCTTTCTCTATCACACTCTCCTCTCTTCCATTTCATCCCCTCTCTCTCCCAATAATTCTCATTCTCTACCCCTCTCTCTCACTCTCTCTTCTCTCTCACTCTCCCTTCCTCTCTCACTCCCACTTTCTTCCATCATTCTAGCTCCCTTCATCAATCTCTTTCTTTCTCAATCTCTCTCTCTGTCACTATTTTCTCCTTTTATGCTTTTATCACTTTCTATTTCTCTAATGCTTTCTCTCTCTCTCTCTCTCTCACTTCCTCTCTCTTCCCACAATATTTCTTCACTATCTCTTTCTCTCCTCTCCTCTCTATTAATTTTCACTAACTCTTCCTCTCTTTCTCTCCCTTTTTTTGTCTCTTTCTCTCTCTCGCTCTCTCTCCCCTTAAGCTAGCTCTCCATCTCCATCTCCCTTTTTCCCTTAATCTCTTATCTCCCAATATCTCTCTCATACTCTCTCTCCTTCTATCGCTCCCTCCCTCTCTTCAACTTAGATAACTCCCTTCTTCGCTCTTTCTCACTCTCTCTTCATTTACTCTCTGTATTGGTGCTCTCGCTTCTCTCACTATTTATCTTCGTCCATCCTCCCGCTCTCTCTCTCTTCTCTCTCTCCTCCCTCCTTCCCTCTTTCACTTAAGCTTTTCTTTACCTCTATCCCTTATTCCCTCTCTTTCCCCCATACAACTCATCTCACCCACTCTTTATCACCACTCTTTTGCTCTCCCTCTCCCTCTCCATCTCGTTCACTCTCCCTTGCTCTATCTTCCAACACTACTATTTCTCTTTCACACTCTCTCTCGCTCTCTTGCTCCTTCTCTCTCTCTTCAATCTTTCTCATGGCCTCCTTCAACTCTCTATTTCTTCCTCACTACCACTCATGTTGTCTCTCACACTCTCTATTATATCTCTCTTTCTCAGCTTTTTGCTCTCTGTTATGATACTTTTATTCTCATGCTCTCTCTCACTCCATCCCTCACTCTTTCCCACTCTCCCTCTCTCCATAATCTCTCTTTCAATCCCAATATTAGCTCTCTCTTTCTCTCTCTACCTTTTCTATCTCATTATTTCTCACCTTCTCTCACACATCTCTTCCTCTCTCCCCGTCCCTCCTTCACTCCCACCCTTCATCTCTCCTTCTCTCTCAGTATATCTCACTATGTTTACCTTACCCTTCTTCTTACTCTATCCCACTTCCTTTATATATCTTTCCCTGTCTCTCCCTCACTAAATCTTTTGATCTTTATCTCTTAATTCTCTCTCACTTCCTCACTTTCTCTGATTCCTTTCATCTCTTCTTCAATCTAACACTTTCTTCGCTTTGTCATTATTTCACACTTTATACTCTATCTCTCTCACAAGCTCCCTCCCTCCCTCTTTCTCTCTCATCTATTTCTCTCACACGTACTTTTTCCATCTCTCTCTATTTTACTCTCTCTCTTGCTCTCTTTTTCCTCACTCACTCTTCTCTCTATTTGTCTCTCGCACTCTCTCTCCCTTTCTTTCTCTTGTCTTTTTGTTTAATTTCACTCACTCTTACCTTCTCCCTCTCTCCTCCTCATGACTCTCAGCTCGCTCTCTTTCTCTCTCGTGCTTTCTCTCTTCCTTCCTTTCCTCATTCTCTTTTCAATTTCACTGTCACTCTTCCTCCCCCTCTCTCCCTTTCTCTCAAAGTCATACATTCCCACCCCTTCTCAGCTCAATCTCTTATGCTCTCTTTCTCAATCTCTCTCACCCTCTTTTTCCACACACCCTATTTTGTACCCACATTTTATTTTCTCTCTCTCCCGCTCTATATCATGTTCTAATCTCTATCCTTCTCTACTTACAAATTTATCTATCTATTCTCTCACTCTCTCTCAATATAACCCTTTAATACTCTCTCCTTATCATGCCCCCTCTCTCACACTCCATCACTATTGTTTTATCATTCTCTCTTCTTCTGTCTTGCACTTTCTCTCATTCTATCTCTCTCCCTCCCTCACTCTTCCACTTCCTTCTCCTAACCTCACTTTTCTCTATATTTTTGTCTCTATTTCTTGGTCTCTTTGTCCCTTCAGTTAGTTTAATTCTCAATCTCACTCCCTCCCTCTCTATTTCTCACTCTTTATTCTCTCCCTCTTCCACTCTCTCCTACTCTCTTATGTTACTCTGTTCTCCTCCCCTCTTACTCTTTCTCTCTGTCTATCCCGCACTCTATATTTCTTTCCCTCTCTCACTCTCCCTCTCCCACTCCCACTCCCACTCCCACTATCTCTCACACTCTTTTCTCCTCCTCTCTCTATCACACAAATGTACTCTCATCTCTCCCTCTATGCCTTCTTCTCTTTCTCTCTTGCTCTTCCTTTTCCTCTTGTTCTCTCTTCCCTAACCTCTCTTCCCTTTTGATTTCTCTATTGCTCTCTATTTCTTCTTTATCATTCTTTTTCTCTCTTCTATTATTCTCTCTTTCATTACTCTCACTCGCACACACTCTCTCTTCCTCTAGTTCTCTCTGTCGCTCTTTCTCACATAGTCCCTAACTTCAGGAGGGGACAGAGTGAAAAAGAGTGATGGATATATAGAGATAAAGAGTGAGTAATGAGAGAGAAAGAGAGTAAGAGAGAGCCAGAGAGTGAGAGAAAGAAACATAATATAGATTGAGGATTGTGAGAAGGGAAGAGAGATAGAAGAGAGAGATAAAAGGCAAGGTAAGGGAAAGAGTGAGAATAGGGGAGATAGATGGAGAGAGTAAGAGAGATTGATGAGCGAGAGGGAGTGAGAGAGTAAGAGAGAGAAAGAAAGATTTAGGAGAGAGATAAATAGGAAGCGAGAGAGGAAGATAGAGTAAAAGATAGTGAGCAAGATTGAGATTTGTAGGGAGATTAAGAGAATGAGTGAGAAGAAAAGAAGGAGAGAGGGAGATGGAAAGGTAAAGAGGAAGAGAGAGGGAGAGAGGAAGGAGAGAAGTGGGAGGGAGAGGATGAGTTTGAGTGAGAGAGATATTGATAAAAGAGAAAGTGAGAGAAGAGGGAGTAAGAGAGAGGGAATGAGAGAGAGCGATAGAAAAAATGAGAGGGTGGGAGAGGGAGTGAATAAGTGAGAAGGAGAGAGGGAGATGCAGAGGGAGAGAGGAAGAGAGAGGAGTAAGATAGGGAGAGAGCGAAACAGAGAGGGAAGTGGGGATTGAAAGAGGGAGGGATCAAGGGGTAAAGGGAGACCTATGATAAAAATATAATAAATAATGAGATTGTTTTGAGTGGAGCGAGCAAGATGTGAGAGAAACTAAGAGAGAGGGTGAGGGGGGAGTGAGAGAGAGTGAGAGATAAAGGGAGAGAAAGTGAGAGTAAAGAGAGAGAAGAGAGGGTCATAGAAGAATGAGCACAAGAGAGATATAGAGAGGGAGCAAAAGAGAGCGTGAAAACAATAAAGAGAGATGAAATATAGAGTAAGAGAGAGAGAGGAAGGGTGGAAGTGAAGATAAGGATTGAAGAGTGAGCGGGAGGAGAGGAGTGAGGATTAGACACAAATATAGACGGAACGGGGACTCGGGGAAGATAGAGTAAAAGATTGTGAGTGAGAGGTAGAGAGAGGAGATCCAGAGGGGATATGGAGATAGCGGGAGAGAGAGAGGTGATAAAGAGAGACTAATTAATGAAAGAGGAAGAGAGGAGGAGGAAGAAGTAACAGATGGTTGGAGAGAAAGAAGTTAGTAAAGTGATAAGTGAGAGTGATAAAAGAGTGCAAGGGTGCGTATATGAGAGGGAAATAAAGATAGCAATATAGAAAGAATAAGTGATAAAGCATAAATAGAGAAAAGATTGAGAGTGGGAGAGAGTGAATATGAGAGAGATAGAGGGAGGAAGTGAGTGAGGTTGAAGAGAGTGGGAGTGAGAGAGGAAGTGAGAGTGAGAGAGAACGAGAGAGCGATGGAAGATGTAGAGAGAAAGTTATAATGAGGGAGAGTGGTGGTGGAGAATAAGATTTCGTAGGGAAGAGAGCGGATGAATTAGAATAGAATGAGATAGAGAGAGGGAGCGTGTGCATGGGTGAGAGAGAGAGAGAGAGAGAGGAGGGATGGAAGCAGAGAGAGAGGGAGGATGGAAGCAAGAGAGAGGGAGAGAGGGAGAGAAAGATTGAGAGGAGAGAGAGAGGATAGCAAGCAATCGAAGAGAGAGTACGTGAAAGAGAGTGATCATGGAACGAGAAAGGGAGAGGTAGTGAGGGAGTAAGAGTGAGAGTGAAAATGAAGAGAGAGTAAGAGGGACCAAGAAAGAGAGAGAGTGTGAGAGAGAAATAGAGTGAAGTGGCAGTGAGGGAAAAGAGAACACGAGAGAGGGAGAGAATGAGCAGGTGAAGAAAAGTGAAAATGATAGAAGAGAGAAAGAAAGAGGAATTGAGAGATAGTGATAAAGAAAAGAAAGGAAGGAAAAAGGAGTGAATGAGTGAGTGCAAGAGGAGAGAGAGACAGAGGAGGAGTGAGATAGGGAGAGAGGGAGAAAGAGAGGTAAGGTGAGATTGAAAGAGGGAATGATCAAGCAAGAAAGAGAGATGTATGAGAGAAAATAATAAATAAGAAGATGGATATGAGGGGAGAGAGCAAGATGTGAGAGCATTTGAGAGTGTATGTAAGGGAGATAGAGTGTGAGAGAGAGAGAGACAGAGATATAAGGATTGAAAGAGTGAGTAAAGAGTGATAGGAGAGGGAGATAGAGGAAAGAGAAAGAGAGAGACGGTGAGGGGCGAATGTCAACAAAGAAACAACAAGAGAGATGAAATAGGGAGAGAGAACAAGAGAGGGTGAAGATAGGGAGCGAAGAGTGAGCGGGAGGGAGGGAGTGAGAGGGGGTAAGGCAAACATAGAGAGAGAAGAGATACACAAGAAATATGGAGCAAAAGATATTGAGTGAGAGGTAGAAAGAGAGAGATATAGAGGGAGAAGAGGTAGAGATAGAAAGACTAAGAGATAGTTGACAGTGGGATTGAAAGAGAAGTACGGGAAAGGGAGAACGAGATAGTGAGGGATAGAGTGAGAGAGAAAAATTGCTTCCTCCCTCTATCTCTCTCATTCTCACTCTCTCCCACTCTCGCTCTTTCTCTATTTATGCTTTATCAATTATTCTTTCTATATTATGATCTTTTTTCCCTCTCATATACGCACCCTTGCACTCTTTTATCACTCTCACTTATCACTTTACTCACTTTTTCTCTCCAACCATCTGTCACTTCTCCTCCCCCTCTCTTCCTCTTTCATTGATTAGTCTCTCTCTCTATCACCATCTCTCCCTCCTGCTATCTCCAATCTCCTCTAGATCTCCCTCTCTCTACCTCTCACTCACAATCTTTTACACTATCTTTCCTGAGTCCCTCTTCCATCTATATTTGTGTCTAATCCTCACTCCTTCTCTCCTCCCACTCACTCTTCATTCCTTATCTTCACTTCCACCTTTCCTCTCTCTCTCTCTCTTACTCTCTATTTCATCTCTCTTTTTTGTTTTCATGCTCTCTCTTGCTCCCTCCCAATATCTCTCTTGTGTTCTTCTTCAATGACCCTCTCTTCTCTCTCTTTACACTCACTTTCTCTCCCTTTATCTCTCACTCTCCTCCTCTCACCCTCTCTCTTAGTTTCTCTCGCATCTTGCACTCTCTCCTCATAACCATCTCATTATTTATTATTTTTTATCATAGATCTCACTTTACCCCTTGATCTCTCCCTCTTTCAATCCCCACTTCCCTCTCTATTTCGCTCTCTCCCTATCTTACTCCTCTCTCTTCCTCTCTCCCTCTGCATCTCCCTCTCTCCTTCTCACTTATTCACTCCCTCTCCCAACCTCTCATTTTTTCTATCGCTCTCTCTCTCTTCCCTCTCTCTTTCTCCCTCTTGTCACACTTTCTCTTTTATCAATATCTCTCTCACTCTTCCTCTCCCATTCTCTCACTCAAACTCATCCTCTCCATCACGCTTCTCTCCTTCCTCTCTCCCTATGTCAATCTCTCTCCCTCTCTCTTCCTCTCTCCTTTTCCATCCCCCTCTCCTTCTTTCCTTCTCACTCATTCTCTTAATCCACCTCCTAATGTCGATCTTGCTCACTATCTTTTGTTCTCTCTTCCTTTATCACTTCCTATTTGTCTTCTCTTAAATCTTTCTCTCTCTCATTCTCTCACACCCTCTCGCTCATCAAACTCTCTTACTCTCTCCATCTATCTCCCCCTTTCTCACACTCTCCCTTACATTGCCTTTTATCTCTCTCTTTCTAGCTCTCTTCCTTTCTCACAATGTCTCACTCTCTATTATGTTTCTTTTTCTCACTCTCTGGCTCTCTCTTACTCTCTTTCTCTCTTATACTCAATCTCTCCCCTCTTGAAGTTAGGGACTAGGTGAGAAAGAGCGACAGAGAGAACTAGAGGAAGAGAGAGTGTGTGGGCGAGTGAGAGTAATGAAAGAGAGAATAATAGAAGAGGGAAAAAGAATGATAGAGAATAAATAGTGAGCAATAGAGAAATCAAAAGGGAAGTGAAGTGAGGGAAGAGAGAATAAGAGGAAAAGGAAGAGCAACAGAGAAAGTGAAGAAGGCATAGAGGGAGAGATGAGAGTACATGTGTGTTTTAGAGAGAGGAGGAGAGAAGAGAGCGTGAGAGATAGTGGGAGGGGAGTGGGAGTGGCAGCGGGAGAGTGAGAGAGGGAATGCAATATAAAGTGGGGGATAGTTAGATAAAAAGAGTAAGAGGAGAGGAGAACAGAGTAACATAAGAGAGTCGGAGAGAGTGGGAGAGAGAAAGAGTAAAGAGTGAGAAATAGAGAGGGAGGGAGTGATGAATTAAACTAACTAAAGGGATAAAGAGACCAAGAAATAGAGACAAAAATATTGAGAAAAGTGAGGGTAGGAGAAGGAAGTGGAAGAGTGAAGGAGGGAGAGAGATAGAATGAGAGAGAGTGCAAGACGGAAGAAGAGAGTGAAAAAACAATAGTGACAGAGAAGTAGGAGAGAGGGGACGTGAGAAAGAGAGAGTATAAAGGGTTATAATTGAGAGAGAGTGAGAGAATAGATAGATAAATTTGTAAGTAGAGAAGGATAGAGATTAGAACATGATACAGAGTGGGAGAGAAAGAAAATAAAAAGCGGGAATGAAATGGGGATTGTTGAAAAATAGAGTGAGAGAGATTGAGAAAGAGAGCTTAAGAGATTGAGCTTGTATGGCCTTGAGAGAAAGGGAGAGAGGGGGAGGAAAAGTGACAGTGAAATTGAAGAGTGAATGAGGAAAGGAGAAAGGAAGAGGGAAAGCATGAGAGAGAAGAGAGAGAGGATGAGAGTAATCATGAGGAAAGAGAGGGAGGGAGAAGGTAAGGAGTGAAATTCAAGAGAAGAGAAGAGAAAGAAAGGGAGACAGAGTGCGAGAGACAAATAGAGAGAAGAGTGTGTGAGGAAAAATAAAGCAAGAGAGAGAGTGAGACAGAGAGAGACGAATAAAGTGCGTGTGAGAGAAATAGATGAGAGAGAAAGAGGGAGGTAGAGAGTCATATAAAGAGGGAGGGTGCTTGTGAGAGAAATGTAGTATAAAGTGAGAAACAATGAGAAAGTGAAAAAAGTGTTAGATTAAAGAAGAGATGAAAGGAATGAGAGAAAGTGAGGAAGCAAGAGAAAATTAAGAGATAAAGATCAAGAGATTTAGTGAGGGAGATAGGGAAAGATATATAAAGAAAGTGGGACAGAGTGAAAAGAAGGATAAGGTAAACAAAGTGACCTATGCGAGAGAGAAGGAGAGAGGGAGGGTGGGAGTGAAAGAGGGAGGGGAGAGAGGAAGAGATGTGTGAGAGAAGGTGAGAAATAATGAGAGATAGAAAAGGAAGAGAGAGAAAGATAGAGCTGAGATTGGGATTCAAAGAGATTGTATGGAGAGAGGGAGAGTGGGAAAGAGTGAGGGATGGAGTGAGAGAGAGCGTGAGAATAAAGAGCAACATAACAGAGAGCAAAAAACGGAGAAAGAGAGATATAATACAGAGTGTGTGAGACAACATGAGTGGTATTGAGGAAGAAATAGAGTTGAGGGAGGCCATGAGAAAGATTGAAGAGAGAGAGGGGGAGCAAGAGAGCGAGAGAGAGTATGAAAGAGAAATAATAGTGTTGGAAGACAGAGCGAGGGAGAGTGAACGAGATGGAGAGGGAGAGGGAAAGGGAGAGCAAAGAGTGGTTGATAAAGAGTGAGAGAAATGAGTTGTTTGGGGAGAGAGAGAGAGAGGGAATAAGGGAGAGAGGGAGATGGAAAGAGGGATAGAGGGAAAAGAAAAGCTTAAGTGACAGAGGGAAGGAGGGAGGGAAGAGAGAAGAGAGAGAGTGGGAGGATGGACGAAGGGAAATAGTGAGAGAAGCGAGTGCACCAGTACAGAGAGAAAGTGAAGAGATTGTGAGAAAAAGAGAAGCCAGTGAGCTAAGTTGAAGAGAGGGAGGGAGCGATAGAAGGAGAGAGAGAATGAGAGAGAAATTGGGAGATAAGAGAGTGAGGGAAAAAGGGAGATGGAGATAGAGAGGTAGAGTGAGGGGAGAGAGAGCGAGAGAGAGAAAGGTACAGAAAAAAGAGGGAGAGACAAGAGAGAAGCGAGTGAGTGAAGGAGATATTGTGGGAAGAGAGAGGAAGTGAGAGGGAGTGAAAGAAAGCAATAGAGAAATAGAAAGTGATAAAAGCATAAAAGAAGAAAATAGTGACAGAGAGAGAGTGAGAAAGAAAGAGAATGACCAAGGGAGCCAGAAAGATGGAAGAGAGTGGGAGTGAGAGAGGAAGAGAGAGTGATAGAGAGGGGTTAGATAATGAGAATTAATGGGAGAGAGAGGGGATGAATTGCAAGAGAGGAGGAGAGTGTGTGAGAGAGAAAAAGAGAGGGAGAGAGGGAGGGAGGGAGGGAAGGAAGCAAGAGAGTGGGTGAGAGAGGGAGAGAAAGAATGAGTGGAGAGAGAGAGGAGAGAGAGCAGTAGAAGAGAGAGTGTGTGACACAGAGTGAACATGGAGTGAGAAAGAGAGAGGAAATGAGGGAGTAAGAGTGAGAATGAAATTAAAGAGAGAGGAAGAGGAAGCAAGAAAGGAAGAGAGTGTGGGAGATAAATAGACAAGAGAGAGTGTTGGGGAAGAGAGAGCAGAAGAGAAGGAAAGAGTGAGTGAGAGAGAGGTAGAGAGTAAAAAAGAGAGAGATAGAGAGAGGGAGTGAGAGAGATTGAAGAGTGAAAGATTGAGACAGAGAGAGATCATGAGAGAAAAAATAGAGAGAGAAAAGAGATTTAAAAAAATAGTGCAAGAGAGGGTTAGCAAGAGGGACAGAGGGATGGAGAGCAAGAGAATGACTGAGAGATATCCAGAAAGAGAGAGAGACCGGGATGCATTGGTAGAGAGAGAGTGTGTGTGTGTGAAAGAGAGAGACGAAAGAGAGAAAAAGAGGGAGACATAAAAATGGAAGGAAAGTGAGAGAGAGAGAGAGAGAGAGAGAGAGTTAGGGAAATATGGAGAAAAATGGAGAAATGAATGATAGAGAAGAAAGACAAATAAAGACAGAGTAAGAGAGAGAGAGAAAATAGAGAATGAGAAAGATAGAGGGACATGTTAAGAGTGAGAGTGATATAGAGATGAAGAGAGACACTATAAGAAAAAAACAAGTGAGGGAACAAGAGGATGAGAGAAAGTGTGTGTCGATGAGAGTAATGAAAGATAGAATAAGATAAGTGAGAGCATGAAAGATAGAGAATAAATAGTAAAAAATTGAGAGAGAGAGAGAGAGGGAGGGAGTGAAAGAGATTGAAGAGAGTGGGAACGAGAAAGGAAGATTGATGGAGAATAATAGAGAAAAAAGGAGTGTGAAGGAAAATAAAGCAAGAGAGAGTGAGCTAGAGGAAATAAGGGAAGAGAATAAAGGAATGAGTAAAAGGGAGGGAGGGAGAAATAGGCGAGCAAATGAAAGAGGGAGATGGAGGGGATGAGAGGGAGAGATAGGGAAAGGGAGGGAGGGTGAGTGATTGAGAGGGAAGAATGAGGGAGGGATACGAGAGAGAGTGTGCGTGGGGGAAAGGGTGAGAGAGAGCAAGAGAGAGAAAGAGAGGAGAGCGAGGGAGTAAGAGTGAAAGTGCAATTGAAGAGTGTGAGAGAGCCAGGAAGGGAGAGAGAGACAAGAAGAGAGAGAAATAGAGAAATAATAGAGAATGAGGTAAGAGAAGGAAAGTGAGAGGAAATAGAGAGATAAACGAGAGAGAGTAATAGGGAGGAAGGAAGGGAAGTGATAAACAATAAGAGAGAAGAGGGGTGGAAAAAAAGAGATAGAGAATGAGATGAAGTTAGTGTGGGATTTAATGATGGATATAAGGAGATAAAGAGAAAAAAAAGGAAGACGGAGCAAAAGAGTGAGATGAGAGAAACATAGTATAGAGTGAGAGACATAGTGAGAAAGGGAGAAAGGGAGAAAGAGAGAGCTACATGGCATGAGTAAAGAGAGAGAAAAGATAGCAAGAGAGAGCAAGAGAGTGGGAGAGAGAGAAACATTATAGAGAGTAAGAAAAATAGTAAGAAAGGGTGAGAGTGATAAAGAGAGAGATAGAGGGCAAGAGTAAGAGAGAGAGAACTGGGGACATAGAGGGAGAGAGCGGGATTTGGTGAGAGAGAGGGTGTGAGAGAGGGAGAGAGAGCATGAAAGATTTAAGATGGAGAGAGAGGAAGGTGAGGGAAAAGATAGTGAGTAAGATGGAGATAGAGAGCGAGATTAAGAGCAGTGAGAATGAGAGATGGAGAGAGGGAGAGAGATTGACATAAAGAGAGTGGGAGGGTGAGAAGTTGGAGGGAGAGAGGGAGAGTGAGAGAGAAATAGAGAGAAGAGAAAGTGGGAGAAGACAACGCAAGAAGAGAGAGAGATTGAGTGAGTGCAAGAGGAGAGATATTGAGAGTAAGGGAGAAAGATAGGGAAGGAGGGAGTGAAGGAGGGTGGGACAGAAGAGAAAGGGATGTGTGAGGAAAAATATTAAAAAATGAGATGGAGATGAGGGGTGAAAGTGAGATGTGAAGCAAGTGAGAGAGGGACGGAGGGAGAGTAAGTTAGATTGAGAGATAGTGGGACAAAAAAGTGTGAGTAAATAGAAAGAAGAGAGGTATCGAAGGAGCAAGAGAGAGGAGAGAGAGAGAGAGAGACCAAGAGAGAGTCAGGCTAGCAAATGATAAATAGAGATGAAACATATAGTAAGAAAGATAGCAAGAGAGTGAGGGAACTAGAAATAGAGTGATAGAGGGAGGGAGTGATAGGGATTGAAGAGAGAGTAGGAGGGTGAAAGGGAGTGAGACTGAGACAAAAACAAGGAGAGAAAAGAGACTTAGAGAAGATAGAGAGCAAAATATAGGGAGTGAGAGGTAGAGAGAGGTAGATATAGAGGGAAATATGGAGAGAGATAGAAGGTGAGATGGAGATTGAGAGAGATGGAAGGCGAGAGGGAGATAGAGAGAGGGAGCGAGAAAGAGACCTAGTGATGAGAAAGTGATAAAATAGAAGCAAAGAGAGTGTGAGAGAGAGAGAGAGAGAGAGAGTGAACAATAGAAAAAGAAAAGCGATAGAGAAAGGTACAAGAGAGGGAGAGAGTGAAAAACAGAGAGAAAGAGGGAGTAAGGACGGTAGAGAATGATATTTTGTGGGAAAGGATAGAGTAGTGGATGATCCCAAAGAGTGTAAGAGTGGGAGAGAGATAGTGTGTCTAAGAGATAGAATAGCTGAGTGAGGGAGGGAGAGCAAGAGACAGAAAGAGAGGCACGAAAGCAAGAGACAAGGCAGAGAGGGAGAGAAAGATTGAGAGGAGAAAGAGATAAGAGAGGAACATAAGTGAGAGTGGGTGACAGAGAGTGAACATATAGCAAGAAAGAGACGGAGAGAGTGGGAGTAGAAGTGAGGGCGAGCGAAGAGAGAGAAAGAGGGAGTGTGAAAGGGCGTGAGTGTGACAAATATAGAGAGAAGAGAGTGTGAGAGAAGAGAGAGCGTGAGAGAGGTAGAGAGGGACCAAGAAAGAGAGAGATACGTAGAGTGGGAGAGCGAGAGAGGAATTAAGAGAGCGAAAGTGGGAGGTAGAGTGAGAGAGAGGAAGTGAAGGATAACAGGAGGGCCAAAAGGAGAGATAGAAGAGATAGTGAGGGAGATTGAAAATGAGAGGTGGAATAGATATTGAGACAGAGATGGAGGTAGTGAGGGAGAAAGAGAAATAGGAAGAACTGGCAGGGGTTAAAGAGATTAGGAATGAGAAAGTGACAAAGTGAGAAAGGGATAGAGAGTTAGAAGAATGGTTGTGGGAAGATCGAGTAAGAGTAAGTGAGTGTTGGGTAAAGAGAGGGTAAGAACAGGAGAATGGTATGAGATAGATCGAGCAAGAGAGAGGAAAATAAAGAGGGAGATAGGGAGGGAGAGAGAGAGAGGGATGGAGGGAGAGAAGAGAGGAATGAGAGAGGGAGTGGGAGGGAGGGATGGAGAGAGACAGAGTAGAGGATAGACTAAGAGAAAGAGTAAATACAAAGAGAGAAAAGAGAGTAAATAAGGAGAGTGAAATAGAGGGTATAAGATTGAAAAAGAGAATAAAAATGAGAGAGAGAGAGAGAGGGAAGAGAATAATAAAGAAGAGAATGAGAGTGAAGAGATAATGAAGAAGCGATGGAGAGAGAGGAGATAGTGAGCAAGAAAGAACAAGATAGTAGGAGAGAGTGAGATAGAGAACAAGAAATAAAGCTATCAGGGTGAGATCGATAGAGATTGAGAGTGAGATAGTGCATGAGTTTTTGAGATGGAGAGAAAGAGTGAGCTATGAAAGGTAGACTAGAGAGGGCGAGAATGAGGGTGTAAGAATGATAGATGGAGAAAGTGAGAGGGATAAAGAGAATGAGAGTGGGAGAGTGAAAGAGAGAGGGACAAGAGAGCATAAATGATATAAGGATGGTGGGAAGGGAGAGAAAATGTGAGTGAGATAAGAAAGAAGAGATGAGAGAGATAGATAACAAAAAAATGAAGGAGATAGTGAGTTAGGGAGAAAGAGAGATATATATATTGAGAGGGAGAGTGTGATAACAAGTGTAAGGAAATAAGAGTGCAAGATAGAGGAGTGGGAGAGAGGGGAGAGAGAGGGAGAGAGAGAGAGAGACAAGTGTGAGAGAATGTCAGAAATAATGAGTGAGAAGAGAGGGATTGAGAGAGATAAATGTTGGAGTACGAGAGAGAGATAGTGCGTATGAGAGATAGAGGGAGAGAAATATTGAGCAAAAAGAGAGATTTTGTGTGTGTTTGAGAAAAAACATTAGAGAAAGAATTAGAGAAGTGTGAGCAATAAAAGAGAAAGCAAGAAACAAACAAAAAGAAAGATAGAGGAAGGGAGTGAAGGAGGAAGAGTGTATGATGGAGATATAGGGAGAGTGAGGGAAGATAGAGAAAGAAAGAGTGTGGGATAGAGGAAGAGATAGTGAAAAGAGTAAGAGAGAGAGTGATGCGGAGAGGGAGAGCCAAGAAAGAAAAGTGGGAGAGAGCAAGAGAAAATGAGAGAGGAAGGAGGGAAGTGGGAGAAATAGAGAATGACCATGTGGGATAGAGAAAGAGATATAGTGAAAAGAGTAAGAGAGAGGTTGAGTGAGAATAAAAAGTGAGAGTGAGATTGCGATAGAAAGTGGAACAGAGAATAGATGTTGTGAAAGAGATAAAGAGAGGGAGTAGGAGTGAGAGTGAAGGCTGAAGAGAGGGAGAGTGGGTGAAGATTGTAGGAGAAAGGGAGTAAGAAAGAGAATGATAGATGGAGCATGAGAGAGTTAGGGAGGGAGAGTGAGAGAGGGGGGAGAAAGGGAGAGAGTGCAAGAGAGAAAGAGAGAGAGAAGTGAGTGAGAGAGTAAGAGTAAGCGTAAAATTAAATAGTGACGAGGAGGGGAGAGAGTGGAAAAGCGGGAGAAAGAATAGAGATTGTTTAAAGAGAGTGTGGGAGAGAGGGAACTAGAGAGAAACAAAGAGAAAAATAAGGAGGGAGGGAGGGAGGGAGGGATGGAGAGAAAGTAATAAATAATGGGAGTGAAAGGGGTGAGAGGGAGAAGAAAGAAAGAATGCGAGAAAGGGAGTGGTTAGAGTGATGGAAGCAGAATGATCGAAAGTGAAAATGAAACATAGTAGAGTATGAGCATAGGAAAAAGAGAGACAAGGAAAAGGGAGAGAGCCAAAGAGCAAGAGAATGAAACATAGTAGAGTGTGATACATAGTGAAAAAGGGAGAGAGCATGAAAGGGAGATATAGAGGGCAAGAGTAAGGGAGAGAGTGAGAGAGATTGAATAGAGAGAGGAAGTGAGGGAGGAAGAGAGAAAGCAAGATTTGAAGAGAGAGATATGAAGCGAGAGAGGAAGAGAGAGCAAAAGACAGTGAGCAAGATGGAGATACGGAGAGAGATTAAGAGAATGAGTGCGAAGGAAAAAGGAGAGAGGGAGTTGGAGAGAGAGAGGGAGAGAGAGATTGAGAGAGAGAGTGAGAGATGGAGAGAGATTGAACCCGAGATGGAGATGGAGTTAGAGAGAGGGAGGGAGAAAGAGACTGAGTGATGGTTTGTGAGAAAGAGTGAGTGGATAGATAAGAGAAAGTGATAAAAGAGAGAAATATGGAGGGAGTGAGAGAGATTGAAGAATGGTAGTGAGAGATGAAGAGAGAGTTGGAGAGAAGAGAGAGTGAAGGAAGATATAGAAAGAGTGAGTGAGAGGGCAAGAGTGGGGTAGGCAATGATATTTTGTGGGGGAGAGTAGTGGATGAACAGGAAGAGTGTGAGAGTGGGAGAGAGATAGTATGTATAAGAGAGAGAAAGAGAGAGTGAGAGAGGGAAGAGTGAGGAGGGAAGGATGAAAGTAAGAGACGAGGGATAGAGGGAGAGAAAGATTGAGAGGAGACGAGAGAAGAGTGAGCAACATAAGTGAGAGTGGGTGACAGCGAGTTAACATAGAGCAAGAAAGAGACGGGGAGAGAGGGAGTAAGAGTGAGGGTAACTAAAGAGAGAAAAAGAGGGAACAAAAAAGGGAGAGACTATGAGAGACAAATAGAGAGAAGAGTGTGAGAGAAAGAGAAAAGATAGACGAGAGAATTGAGTAAAAGAAGGAGAGAGCGAGGGATAGAGATAAAGGGAGAGAAAAGAGAGAAGGAAGCATTAATAGAGGACGGAGTTCGAGAGGAGCACTCACTCTTACTACTCTATCCCCCACTGCCTCTTTCTCTGAAGCCTTCCTCCCTCCAGTAAATCACTCGCCCTTTCTCCTTTCCTTGCTCTCACTCTATCCCTCTCTCTCACTCATTCTCTTATTTTCCCTCCCTCTTTTCCTCTAGCTCACTATCTCTTTCTTTATCTCTACTTACCTAACTCTCTACCTTTGTCACTCCCTCTCTTCAATTTTTCTTACTCCCTCTCTCTATTTTTCATTCTTTATTCCTTACCTTTCTTTCTCTTACTTCTATTACTTTCTTTTCTATTTTTCATTACACACACTCACACACATGGACTCCCGATCTCTTTCTCTTACTCCCTCTCTCGCTTTCTCTCTCTCAATCCTACCTTCATCTCTATATCACTCACACTCTCATTCTTTGCTACTTCTCTCTCCTCATCTCTCTTCTATTGCTCACTCTCTCCATTTCTTCCCTCTCTCACTCTCACTCTCCTTTTCTTACTCTATTTTTCCTCACTCTCTTTCCTCTCTATTTTTGTCAAACTACTTATCACTCCATCTCAATCACTCACTCTTAAATATCTCCCATGCCCTCGCTCTATTCTTTCTTTCTTGCTCTTTTGCTTTTTTCTCTCATATTTCTCTTCTATCACTCCGTCAGCTCACTTTCCCCATATCGCGCACACACACACTCTCTCTCCAACTTTTGCCTTTCAGTCCTCTCTTCTCTCTCTCATTGTTTCTCACTTTGTCTCTGGTTCTCTCTCTATTCCTACTTCCCTCTTTAACTCTCTCGATCCCTCTTGTCTCACCCCTATCTCTCTCACACTCTTCCTTACTCTTGTTCTCAATCTCTCCCTCTCTCCCTATATATCTCTCTTGATCCATCGCTCACTACCTCTCTCATTTTCTAGCACTCTATCTCTCTCTTCTCTATCTCCCTACCTCCCTCCGTCACACTTTCTCTCCATTCCCACTCTCCTAATTGCTCTTTTTCTCTCTTGTTCTCTCTCGAATTCATCCTCTTCTCTCTCTCACTATCTTTTCCGCTTTATCTATAACTCTCTTTCATTCTCCCACTCGTTCTCTTTATCACTCTCTCCCTCTATCTTTCTCACTCCCTCATTCTTACGCCCTCTAGGCCTCCCTTATGTTGCTCACCCTTCTCTATCCATCTCAGTCTCTCTCACTCGAGCTCTCACACACAATCTTACAATCTCTAATAATCTCTCTCGATCTTTCTCCCTCTCACCTTCGAAGCTCGTTTTCTTGATCTCCATCTCACTCTCTTTTACCATCTTGCTCTTTCTCTCACACTCCATCCTCTCACTTCATTGCTTCTTCTTTCTATCTTCTTTGTCCCTTTCTCTCTATCCATTGCTCTCTCTTTCTTGCACTCTATTCTCTCTCTATTTTTTGCTCTATTTTGCTCTCTTCATTGTTGCTCTCTCATCTCTCTTTCATCTAACTCTTTCTCTCCCTATATCCCTCACTCTCTCTCAACCTCTCTATTGCTTCCATCCCTCCCGCTATCTTTTTCTCACACTTCTCTCCCTCCCTCCCTTCTACCCTTACTTCCATCTCCCTCACTCTTTCCATCTTCCTCTTGATCTTCCTTGCTCTCTCTCTCAATCTCTCTCTCCCTCATTCACTTGTTCTTCTTCCCTCTCTCACACTCACTCACCTTTTCTTACTCTATTTTCCTCTCTTTTCTCTCTATTTCTGTGTACCTATCTTTCTCTCACTCTATATTCTTTCTTTCTTGCTCTTTTGTTCTTCTCTCTCATGATCTCTCTTCTGACACTCCGTCATCTCTCTTTCTTTATCCTTATCCCTCACACACACACTCTCTCTCTAATTTTTATCTCTCTCAGTCCCTCTCTTTTTCTCTCTCTCATTGTTTCTCACTTTCTCCCTCTTTCACTCTACCTTCCTCTGTCCCTCCTTAACTCTCTCTCTCCCTCTGTGTCACTCATATCTATCTCACTCTCTTTTCCTTACTCTTGTTTCCACTCCCTCCCCCACTCCAAATATATCTCTCTTGCTCCATCGTTCACTACCTCTCTAATTCTCCAGTTCCTATCTCTTTCTTCTCTATCTCCCACCTCCCTCCCTCACTCCCTCACACTTTCTCTCCCTTTCCTCTCTCATAATAGCTCTTTTTCTCTCTCGGCCCTCTATCTCACTCTCTCCCTTATATCATCTTCTCTCTCTCACTATCTTTTACTCTACAGCTCTCTTTCATTCCCTAACTTTAGTTCTCTTTATCACTCTCTCTTTCTTACTCCCTCATTCTTGCCCTGAGAGTGAGATGGAAAGAGATAGTGTGTATGAGAGAGAGCGATAATGAGAATGAGAGTGGGAGAACGAAAGAGATCTATAAAGAAAGAGGAAAAGAGAGTGAGAGAGAGAGAGGAGGCTATAAGAGAGGGAATGAGAGAGAGGGAAAGTGAGAGAAATAGATATTAGAAAAGTGGGAAGGGAGAGACATTAAGAGAATGAGTGAGAAAGAGAGATTAAGAGAGGGAGATGGAGACAGAAAGAGATGGAGAGAGATGGAGAAAGAGAGATTAGGAGGGTGAGAAGTAGGAGGGAGTGATGGAAAGATAAAGGATGAGGGATAGTAAGAGGGAAATAGGGAGAAGAGAAAGTCTCTAACTCTCTCACCATGCACTCACTCACTCAGTCTCCCTCCCTCCCTCTCACTTTGATGGGAGAAAGAGATGGAAGGTGGGAGTGAAAGATGGAGGGATTTAAATAGAGAGGGAGAGTAAGAGAACGTGCAAGAAGGACAAAAGGAGATAGGGAGATGTAGAGCAAGGGAGGGTGAGAGATTGAGATAAAGAAAGTGGAGGGAGGGTAGTAGAGGAAGAGAATGAGATAGAAAACTTGAGGGAGAGAGAGTGAGAGGAAGGGAGAGGGAGATTGAGAGAGAAATAGAGAAAAGTAAAAGTGAGAGAAGAGAGAGCAAGAGAGAGGGACTGAGAGATAGTAATGGAGATAATAAAAGGGAGAGAGGGAGATTGAGTGAGCGAGTGCGAGAGGAGAGAGAGGAGAGGGATAAGTAGAAAGGGGGAAAGAGGCAGAAGGAGGGACAAAGGAGGAGAAAGAGATGTGTGAGAGAAAATAAAAAATTGTGAGATGGAAATAAGGGTTGAGAGCGTGATGTGAGAGCAATAGAGAGAGGAGGAAGGGAGAATAAGAGAAAGAGTTGTAGATAGAGGGAGAGAAAGGGTGAGTAAAGAGAGAGAAGAGAGGGTTATAGATGTAAGAACAAGGGAGAGAGAGACATAGAGAGGGGGCAAAAGAGAGGGAAAAAGAGGGAGAGAGAGGGAGGTAAGGAGCAAGAGAGAGGGAGAGAAAGATTTAAAGGAGAGAGAGAGGAGTGTGAGCAATTGAAGAGAGAGTCAGTGAGATGAAGTGAGGGAGTACGAGAGAGAGGAAGAGAGAGCACAAAAGGGAGAGAGTGTGAGAAAAAAATAGTGAGGTAAGAGAGAGTGACCGAGTAGGGAAATGTGAAAGTGAGAGAAGAGGGTGCAACAAAGAGGGAATGAGTGGGTGAAAGAGATAATTAGAGGTTGGGAGAGGGAGTGAATGACTGACTGTAAGAGCAGATAGAGAGGTGTGAGATAGAGAAAGAGGAAGAAAGAGAGGGAAGGACATTACTCTTAGACATTACTTTATTCGCTCATATCCATCTCACTATTTTTTATTTTCTCTCATAGATCTGTCTTTCCTCCTCTCCCTCCCTCTTTCAATCCCTACTTCCCACTCTTTCTTGCTCTCCCCCTATCTTACTCCTCTCTCTCGCTTCTATTGCACTCACTCATCGACTTCCTCTCCCTCTCTCATTTTCTCGTATAGCTCTCTCACTTCATCTCTCTTTCTCTTCTCACTATTTCTCTCTCACTCTTCATCTCCCATTCTCTCTCTAATACTTTCTCCTTCATTCTTACCCTCTCGCATCCCTCCCTCCCACTCTCTATCTCAATATCTCTCCCTATCCATCTCCTCTCTTTCTTTCCTTCTCACTCGTTCTCTTAATCTCCCTCTCTATCTCGGTCTTGCTCACTTATCTTTCTCATAAAAGTTAAGAGAGAGCATGTTTACTCTCTATCTCTTGTTATCTCTCTCTTAAATCATTCTTTCTTTCTCTCCCCCTCTCACTCCATCTCTGTCCAGTCCCTCTAACTCTCTCCATCCATCTCCCCCTTTCTCACTCTTGCCCTCTATCTCTCTCTTTCTCACTCTCTCCCTTTCTCATTACGTCTCACTCTCTATCATGCTCTGTTCGCTACCTCTCTAGCTCTCTCTTCTCTCATTTCTCTGTATTTACTCATTGTTTGTCTACTTATAACCATCACTCTAACTCTCTCTCCCTTCCTCTCATTTTCTCTCTCTCATCCTCCTCTTCTCTCTCATTGTTTTTTACTTCTCTCCTTCCCTCCCTCCCTTTATCATTTTGTCCTTTTTTTGCTCTCTTTTTTTCTCTCTGTCCCTCTCTCTTGGACTCTCTTTGCTCACTCTATATTTTTCCTCTATTTCTCTCTCACTTTGTCACTCTCCCCCTCCTCGCTCCCTCACTCTCTTTAATTTCTCTCTCACTCTTACCCTCACTCGCTTCATCTCTCTTTCTCACGCTCTCTCCCACTTTCCCTTCTTGGCTCTCCCTCTCTCTTGCTTCCTTCCCTCACTCGCTTCATCTCTCTTACACACACACACACACACATACACACACACACACACACATATACATATATATATATATATATATATATATATATATATATATATATATATATATATATAGTGAGGAAAGAGAGAAGAAGAAAGTAAGAGTGCGAGTGAAATTGAAGAGAAAGACAGGGAAATAAAGTTCTAGAGAGAAAGAGAGAATAGAATGAGGAAATAGAGAGTGAGAGAGAGTGAGATGAAGAGAGAGATAGAGTGTGTGTTAGAGAAATAGATGAGAGAGAAAGGGAGGGAAGGAGGGAGGGAGGTTGAGGGAGAAATGTAGTATATAGTGAGAAACAATAAGAAAGTGATGAAAGTGCGAGGATTGAAGAATTAATGAAAGAACCAAGAAAGTGATGAAGTGAGAGAGAAATGAGACAAAGAGCAAGAGAGTGAGCATGGGAGTGAGAGAGAAAGATAAATTAGGAAGGTGGAAGAGATTGAGTAGAAGAGTGAGGTAAAGAGAGTGAGATATATGGAGAGAGAAGGAGAGAGGGAGGAACGGAGTCAAGAGGGAGAGGGAGAGAGGAAAAGATGTGTGAGAGGAAATGAGAAATAATGAGAGAGAGAAGAGGCAGAGAAAAGATATAGAGAGCTGAGAAGAGGATTGAAATAGAGAGAAGTAGGGAGAGAGGGAGAGCAATAAAGAGTGCGCAATATAGTGAGAGAAAGAGAGGCAATAAAGGGCAACATAAAAGAGCAAAAGACAGAGAAAGGGAGATATATTAGAGAGAGCATGAGTGGTAAAGAGAAAGAAAAAGAGATAAAAAGGGAGGTCGTGAGAAAGATTGATGAGAGAGAGGGAGCAAGAGAGGGAGAGAGAGTTTATGAAAGAGAAATAGAGGATGCTCGAAGATAGAGTAAGAGAGAGTAAGAAGGGGAGAGAGGGAGAGGAAAAAATGGATGATAAAGAGTAAGAGAGAGGAGTTGTAAAGTGAGAGGGGAGAAAGTGCGACGAGAGAAAGAGAGAGATATGGGAAAGTGTGAGTGAGAGAGGGAGGGGGAGGGGGAGAGAGAGGAGAGAGTAGGAGGATGGACAAATAACAATAGCGAGAGAAGAGGGAGCAGCAGTACAAAGAGTAAGTGAGAGAGAGTTAATAAAGAGTGAGAAAGAGAGAAGAAGGGATTGAGCTAAGTTAAAGAGAAGGAGAGAGAAATTGGAAGAAAAGAGAGTGAGAGAATAAGGCAGATGGAGATAGAGAGGTGGAGTAAGGGGGAAAGAGAGAGAGAGAGAGATAGAAAAAGAGGGTGAGAAAGAGATGTAATTGTGAAAGTAAACTTTAATAGAGGGAGAGTGAGTGAGGGAGAAGAGAGAGTGAAGGAAGAAATAGAGAGAGTGAGAGAAAGGGAGAGAGGGCAAAGGGAATGAGATTTAGTGGAAGTGAGACGGGGGATTGAATTGGAAGAGAGTGAGAAAGAGAGGGGGAGAGTGTGAGAAAGAGAAAGAAGGGCGTGAGGGAGTGAGAGATGGAAGCAAGAGAGTGGAGAGAGAGCAAAGGAAAGATTGAGAGGATAGAGAGGAAATGAGAGTAGTATAAGAGAGAATAAGTGAGAGAGAATGATCATGGAGCGAGACAAAGAGAGGGAATGAGGCATTAAGAGTGTTAGTGCAGTCGAAGAGAGACAAAGAGGGAGTGATGGAGCATAAGAAAAGAGATAGAGGAGAGAGTAAGAAAGTGATAAAAAGACATGGAATAAAGAGTGAGAGTGGGGTAAGATGTAGTGAGAAACCGAGATAAGAGGAGGTAGTGGTATGGTCTAAAGAGTGCACGAATGAGAAGGAAAGGACAGTGAAAGGAAGAGAGAGCGAGAAGAGAGCCGAAGGAAGATCAAGTAAAAGTAAGCGAGTGAGGGGTAAAAAGAGAGGGATAATAGGAGAATGATAAGATAGAGAGCGACCAAGAGAGGAAGGGAGATGGAGAGGGATAAATGGAGGGAGGGAGAGAGTAGAGAGAATGAGAGAGGGAGGCTTGAAAGCAAGAGGGCGAGAAAGGAGAGAGATTGGGGAATTGAGTGATAGAAATGTAAATCGAAAGAGAGAAGAGAGAAAGGAGAGTGTCAAAGAGAGTATAAGATAAAAGAAGAGAATAGAGATTAAGAAAGAGACAGATTGAGAGAAAATAATAGAGAATGGGATAGAGAGAAGAGTTAAAATGGAGGGAGGGGGAGATGAGAGAGTGGGAGATAAAGAATAAGATCGTAGGAGAAATTGAGATGTAGAGCGAGAAATGGAGCTAAAGAGGGTGAGAAGGAGAGTGATTGAGAGAGAGTGAGAGAGTGGTGAGTGTGTGAGCTACGAGAGAGGAGAGTGAGCTACATTAGCATGGACTAGATAGGGCAAGTTTTAGGGAGTGAGAAAGATAGACAGAGAGAGTGAGACCTGATAAATATAACAAGTGTGGAAGAGTCAAAGAGATTTGGAAAGAAAGAGGAAAATATAGAATGCAAGAGAGGAAATGAGAGTGAGGGACAACAGAGAAAAAAAGATATTAACAAGGTGGGAAAGGAGAAAGATTGTGAGGGAGGGATGAAGGGAGAAAACAGAGATATAGAGAGTGAGAGAATAAAATATAGATTGAGGGAGGAAGCAAGAGAGATATATAGATAGTGAAGGATAGAGTGAGAACATATGTAAGGAATGACGAGTGGGAGATTAGGGTGACAGAAAGGGAGAGAATAGTAGATAGTTGTCTGAGAGAAAGTGAGAAATAATGAGAGAAAGAAGAGAGAAGGATTGTGAATGATAAAAGCTGTAGAGTGAGAGATAGAGTGTGTGTGTGGGATAGGGTAGAAAAAGATTGAGCAAAGAAAGAAGAGAGAGTGAATGAAGAGAGAGCATGAGAGTGAAGAGCAAGAGAGTGAGAAAGAAAGATAGAATAGAGAGTTAGAGAGAGAGAGATCGAGAGAGAGAAAGAGAGAGGCAGTGAGAGGGATTTAAGAGTGAAAGATTGAGATAGAGATAGATTGTAAGAGGCATATAGTGAGAGAAATGAATATGATAAATAATAGAGTAAGAGAGGGTTAGTGAGAGGGGCAGAGGGAAGGAGATCAAGAGAATGAGTGAGAGAGACAATGAGAGAAAGAGTAAGGGGGATGCAGACGTAGAGGGAGAAGTAAGAAAGTGTGTGAAAGAGAGAGGGGGAGAGAGAAATATGGAGACATAAAGAGGGAAGGAGGAAAGTGAGAGAAGGGGAGAGAGAGTTGGGGATATAAAGAGAAAGGGTGAAATGAATGGGAGAGAAGAGGGACAAATAAAAGACAGATTGGGGGAGAGAGAAAGAATAGAGAATGACTAAGATATTGGGACAAGTTATGAGTTAGAGTGTTATAAAGATGAAGAAAGAGACTGGGAGAGAAAGAGCGATAGAGAGAACAAGAGGATGAGAGAGAGTGTGTGTGCGAGTGAGAGTAATGGAAGAGAGAACAATAGAAGAGAGTGCAATAATGATAGAGAATAAATAGTGAGCAATAGATAAATCAAAACGGAAGAGAGAACAATAGAAAAGGGAAGAGCAAGAGAGAAAGTGAGGAAGGCAAAGAGCGAGAGATTAGAGAGTGCATGTGTGTGAGAGAGAGGGGGAGAGGAGTGAGTGTGAGAGACATTGGAAAGGGGGGAAGAGAGAGCAAGAGAGGGAAAGCAAGATAATGGGGGGATAGACAGAGAGAAAGAGTAAGAGGAGAGGAGAACGAGTAACATAAGAGAGTAAAAGAGAGCGGGGGAGAGAGAGACTACGAGTGAGAAATAGAGAGGGAGGGAGTAAGAGTGAGAATTAAACTAATTAAAAGGATAAAGGGACCAAGAAATAGAGATAAAATTATAGAGAAAAATGGTAGAGGAAGGAAGTGCGAGAGAGAGGAGGGAGAGAGATAGAATGAGAGAAAGTGCGAAGTGAGAAGAAGAGAGAACGAAAGAGAAATAGTGAAAGAGGAGTAGGAGAGAGGGACGTGAGCGAGGAGAGAGTAATAAATTGTTATATTGGGAGAGAGCGAGAAGAGATAGATGGGCGGTAGGAAGGAAAGGTAAAGATTAGAATGAGATAGAGTGGGAAAGAGAAAATAAAATAGAAGGAAAATGGATAGTGTGGGAAAAGAGAGTGAGAGATATTGAGAGAGCTTAGAAGATTGAGCTAGAGAAGTGTGTGAATGTATGTCATTGAACAAAGGGAGAGAGGGAAGGAAGAGTGACGGTGAAATTGAAGAGAATGAGAGAGGGAGAAAATGAGAGAGAAAGCACGAGAGAAAGAGAGAGAATTTTGGGAGTAATCATGAGGAAAGAGAGAAAGGGAGAAAGTAAGAGTGAGAGTGAAACTAATGAGATTGAGAAGAGAAAGAAAGGCAGTGCAAGAGAGAGAAATAGAGAGAGAAAAGAGAGTGAGGAAAAAGTGAGCAAGAGAGTGAGACGAAGTGCGTGTGAGGGAATAGACGAGAGAAAAAAGGGGAGGGAGGAAGGAAAATTGGGAGAGAAATGTAGTATAAAGTGAGAAACAATAAGAAAGCGATGAATGTGCTAGATTGAAGATGAGAGGAATTTGAGAGAGTGACGAGACGGGGAGTAAGTGATATAGAGCAAGAGATTGAGGAAGAGAGAGGAAGATTTTTAAAGGAAGTGGGAGAGAGTGAGAAGAAGGGTAAGGTAAACGGTGAGACATGCGAGAGAGAAGGAGAGAGGAGGGCGTGAGTGAAAGAGGGAGGGGAGAGCAAAGAGGTGTGAGAGAAGGTGAGAAATAATGAGAGATAGAAATGCGAGATAGAGTGAAAGAGAGACGAGTGGGATTGAAAGAAGGGTGGGGAGAGAGTTGGAGCGGGAAAGAGTAGAGAGTGAGAAAAAATCGAAAAAGAGATATGATAGAGAGTGTGAAAGGCAACATAAGTGAGAGGAAGAAATAAAGAGATGAGGGTGGTCATGAGAATGATTAAAGAGAGAGGGAACAAGTGAGGGACAGAGAGTGTGTAAGAGAAATAGTAGTGTTGGAAGACGGAAAGCGAGAGAGTGAACGAAATGGGGAGGGAGAGCAAAAAATTGGATGATAAAAAGTGAGAGAGGAGTTTTATGGGGAGAGAGGAGGGAAAGAGGGAGAGAGGGAGAGATAGTGTTAGAGAGATGGGGGAAAGCTTAAGTGAGAGAGGGAGGGAGAGAAAGAGAGAGTGGGAGGTTGGATGAAAAGAAATAGTGAGAGTAGTGAGAGCGACGTACGAGAGAGTAAGTGGGAGAGAGATAACCAAGGGGTGAAAGAGAAGAAGGAAGTGAGGGCGCAAGTTGAAGAGAGGAGAGCGACGGAAGGAGACAGAGATAATGATGAGAAATTGGGAGATAAGTGAGTGAGAGAAAGTGGGCGATGGAGATAGAGAGGTAAAGTGAGGGAAAGAGTGAGAGAGAGAGAAAGGGACGGAAATCGTGGGAGAGAGAAAGGAAAAGTGAGTGAAATTTAATAGAGAGAAGGAGAGACAAAGAACGAGAGAAGATATATTGTGGAAGAAAGGAAGTGAGGGGTGAAAGAAAGCAATAGAGAAACAAAAAGTGATAAGCATTGGAGAGAGTGAGAAAGAGAGAGATTGACGAAAGGGAGTTAGAAGGATGGAAGACGCGGAGTGAGAGAAGAGAGAATGAGGGAGAGTGAGGAGGGGGTAGAGAATGAGAATTAGTGGGAGAGAGAGGAGATGAATTGGAAGAGAGTAAGAAGAGAGGGGGGAGAGTGTGTGAGAGAGAAAGAAAGAGAGAGGGAGAGAGACGGAGGGAAGGAGAGAAAGCGAAGTGGGCGAGAGAGGGAGAGAAAGAACGAGTGGAGAGAGAGGAGAGGGAGCAACGGAAAGAGAGTGTGTGAGAGGGAGTGAACATGGAGCGAGAGAGAGTGAGAGGGAATGAGGAGTAAAATTGAAGTGAAATTGAAGAGAGGAAGACGGGCAAGAAAATAAGAGAGTGTGAAAGAGAAATGACAGATGTGAGAGTGAGGGAGGAGAGGCTGGAAGAGAAGGAAAGAGTGAGTTAGAGAGAGGTAGAGACAGAAAGAGATATAGAGAGGAAGTGAGAGATTGAAGAGTGAAAAAATGAGAGATTGTGAGAGTCCAAATAGAGAGAGAGAAGAGATTTAGAAAATATAGTGCGAGAGGTTGGTGGTAGGGATGGGGATGGGCGGGGAGTGGTAGAGAGAGAGATCAAGAAAGAGAGTGAGTGAGTGGGATCGGGGGAAATGAGGTAGAGAGAAGTGTGTGAAAGAGAGAGACGAGAAAGATAGAATGTGGGAGACATAAAGAGGGAAGGAAAGTAAGAGAGGAAGACATAGTGTTGGGGATATATGGAGAAAAATGGAGAAATGAATGATAGAAGAGAAAAATAATGAGCCGATTAGGAGAGAGAGAAAAAATAGAGAATAAGAAAGATAGAGGGACATTTAAGAGTGAAAGTGATATAGAGATGAAGTGAGGAATGTGAGAAAAAGTGCGAGAGTGAGGAACAAGGAGGAAGAAGAGTGTATTTGAGTGAGAGTAATGGAAGATAGAAAAATGAGAGATAAAGAAAGCTAGTGAATAAATAGTGAATAATAGAGAGGGAGAGAGTGAGAAGATTGAAAGAGAGTGGGAATGAAAGGAAGAGAAGGAGAAAATAGAGAGAGAGAAGAGAGCGTGATAGAAGACAAAGTAAGAGAGTGAACTAGAGAAAAAGAGGGAGAGAATAAAGGAATGAGTTAGAGAGAGGGAGGGAGAAATAGAGTGAGCAAGTGAAAGAGGGAGGTGGAGAGGATGGGAAGGAGAGCCGGGAGGAAGGGAGGGAGGGTGAGTGATTGAGAGGGAGGAAGGGGCTGCGAGAGAGTGTGTGCGTAGGGGATAGAGCAGCGAGAGAGAGAGAGGGAGAGAAAAAGGGCAGGGGTTCGAGAGAGAGGAGAGAAAAAGGGTGAGGGGTTCAAGAAAGGAGAAAGAGAGTTGGGGAGCAAGAGTGAGAGTGAAATTAAAGAGTTTGATGGAGCCGGGGAAGGGATAAAGAGATAAGAAAGAGAGAGAAATAGAGAAAAAATTGAGAGTGAGGTAAGAGGCAAGCGAGAAGCGAATAGAGAGATGAAAAGGAGAAAAATAATGAGGATGGGAGGGAGGGAGGGAGGAAGGGAGGGGAAGTAATAAACAATAAGAAAGAAAGGCGGTGGGAAATAAAGAGTGAGGAATGAGAAAAGAAGTTAGTGTGGGATTTAGTGATTGATATAAAAAGAGGTAAAGAATGAAAAAAATAAGAAGACCGATAAAACGTGAGATAGAGAGAAACATAATATATAGTAAGAGGCAGTGAGAAAGGGATAGAGAGAAAGAGAGATATAAATCATGAGTAAAGAGAGAATAGATAGCAAGAGAGTAATAGAGTAGGAGAGAAAGAACTACAATAGAGCTTAGAAACATAGTAACAAAAAGGGTGAGAGTGAGAAAGAGAGAGATAGAGTGCAATAGTAAGGGAAGAGAGAGAATAGAGGGACATAGAGGGAGAGAGTGAGAGATTGAAGGGTGTGAGAGAGGGACAAAGCATGAAAGATTGAAGAGCGAAGGCGAAGGAAAAGATAGTGAGTAAGATGGAGATGGAAGTGAGATTAAAGAATGAGTGAGAATGAGAGATGGAGAGAGAGGAGATGGAGAAGGAGATGGTGAGGGATAGAGAGGTGAGAAGTTGGAGAGAGAGAGAATTGATGAGAGAGGGAGAGTGAGAGAGAAATAGAGAAAGAGAAAGTGAGAGAAAAGAGAGCAAGAAAGTGAATGGAAGAATACGATGGAGAAAGAGAGGGAGAGGGAGAGAGAGAGATTGAGTGAGCTAGAGGGAGAGAGAGGAGATATATTGGGAGTAAGGGAGAATAATAGGGAATGAGGGAGCGGGTAAGACGAGAGAGGATGTGTGAGGAAAAATATGAAATAATGAGATGGGGATGAGAGAGCTAGATGTGAGAGCAATTAAGTGTGGGACGGAGGGAGTAAATAGAGAGAAAGAGAGGGTGGCGGGCGTAAGAGAGAGGATAGAGAGACAAAGAGAGCTAGAAAATGATTAAGAGAGATAAAATATAGAATGAAAGAAAAGCAGAGAGAGAGAATGAACTAGAAATTAAGTGATAGAGGGAGGGAGTGATAGGGATTGAAGAGAGAGAGCGGGGAGAAGAAAGAGAGCAGAGTGAGACCAAAATAGGGATCGAAAGGAGGCTGAGAGAAAGATAAAACAAAATGTGGGGAGTGAGAGCTAGAGGTAGATATAGAGGGAGATATGGTGAGAGATAGAGGGTGAGATGGAGATTGAGAGATATGGAAGTCGAGAGGGAGATAGAGAGAGGGAGGGAGAAAGTGAGCGAGCAATGGTTGGAGAGAAAGAGTGAGTAGAATGATAAAAGTGATAAAAGAGATCAAGAGAGTGTGAGAGACAAAGAGAGAGGAAGAGAGTGAAGAGTAAAGAAAGTGATAAGGTGTAAATAGATAAAAGGACCGAGAGAGGGAGAGAGTGAAAAAGTGAGAGAAAGAGGGAGGGAGTGACGAGAGGTTGTGTGGGAGTGAGAGAGAGAAAGAGAGAGACAGAAATAAGAGCGAGTGAAGGAAGCTATAGAGAGTGAGTGAGAGTTTGGAGAGAAGGGGTGGAGAATAATGATACGTAGGGGAGAGTGGTGGATGAACTGAAGAGTGTAAGGGTGGGAGAGAGTGTGTAGGGAGAGTGGAAGACGGAGTGAGAGAGAGGGAGGAAGGGACTAAAGCAAGGGATAAGGGAGAGAGGGAGAGAAAGATTAGCAGAGGGAGAGAGAGAAGAGAGGCGGAACATAGTGAGTAGGTGAAAGAGAGTGAACATAGAGCGAAAAAGAGATGGGGAGAGAGGGAGTAAGAGTGAGGGGCGAAAGAGAGAGAAAGAGGGAGTGAAAGGGAGAGATAGTGAGAGACAAATAGAGATAGAGCATGAGAGAACGAGAGAGTGTGAGAGAGGTAGAGAGGGAGCAACAAAGAGAGAGATAGTAGAGTGGGAGGGAGTGAGATTAAGGGAGTGAAAGTGGGAGAGAGGAAGTGAAGGATAATGGGAGGGTCAAAAGTGAGAGATAGAATAGATGGTGAGAGAGATAAAAAAACAGAGGCGTAATAGAGAGTGAGAGAGATGTAGGTAGTGAAGGAGAAAGAGAAATAGGAAAAAGTGAGAAGATTTAAAGAGAGAGTAGGAACACGAAAGTGAGAGAGAAAAACATGAGAAGATCGAGTAAAGTGAGTTAGGGGTAAGAAGACAGAATGGGACAATGGTGAAAGATAGATGGAGCAAGAGAGAGGAGAGAAAAAGAGAGATGGAATAGAAAATGAAAGAAAGAGAAAATATTGCTCCATTATATCTTCTTTCTCTCAATCTTGTTCCTCCTATACTTTCAATCTTGTTCCCTCGCTCTCTCTGACTCCTCGCTGTTCGTTCTCCTCTCTACACTTGTCGATGTTCGTTCTGTCTCTCTATCCCCCGCACACACACTCTCGCATCCCTCCCTCCCTTGTCCCTTTCAATGTCTCACCCCTCCTTGCCTCCCTCTCTTTCCCTCTCCATCTACTTATCCCCTCCTCACCGCTCACTCTGTCTCTCCCCCTCTCTCACTCGTTCTCTTTTCTCTCTCGATTATCTAACTCACTCTCTCTTGCTCTATCTTCATTCACACAACATTTTTCTTATTTCCCTCTCCCGTCTCTCTTGATCTCTCTCACTCTCTCTTTCCTTCTATTTTTCACTATTTATTCTCTATCATTTTATTTCTCTCTCCTCTTATTGTTCTCTCTTTCATTTTAGATTGAAATAGAGAGAAATGAGAGCGAGAAAATGGTAAGAAAAGATGAGTGAGTGAGGGAAGGAGAGTAAGAGAATGAGGGTGTGAGAGAGAGGAAGAAGGTTCGAGAGGTAGAGGGAGAGAGTGAGAGAGTAAAGTAGAGTGTGTGTGTGAAAAAGAGAGAGTAGAGAGATGCATAAAAGATGAAGGAGGGATTTGAGTGAGAGAGGGAGACGGAGAGAGTGGGGACATAATGAGAGAAAGAGTGAAAGGCGAGAGAGTAATAAAAGAGAAGAGAGAAGGAACAAAGAATGAGAATGGAGAGGGATAGCGTAGAGTGAGAGTGATATAGAGAAAGAAGAGTGGGGTTGAAGAGAATGAAACGAGAGAGTAAGAGAAAGAAAGTGTGTGTGAGTGAGTGTAATGGAAAAGAGAGTAATCGAAGTGAGAGCAAGAGAAGTGGGTTAGAAAGAGAGGGAGTAAGAGTGAGAGTGGAAATTTAATAGAGAAAGGAGAGAGAAAGGAAGAATAAATATTGTGGGAAGCGAGAGGAAGTGAGAGGGAGTGCAAGAAAACAAGAGAGAGCAAGTGAGAATGTTTGTGGGGGATAGTGAGTGATAAAAAAATAGAGAACAAAGACCGGCCTTTAAAGTTAGGACGGACAACAATGAGTGAAAAGAGAGTAGTGAAATTTAAGTGAGAGGGAGTGATGGAGGGAGAGAGAGTAGAGTTGGAGATGTTAGAGAAAGGAGTGAGGGCGAGAGGGAGGGAGGGTGAAGAGGAGAATGAATGAGTGAGAGATGGAAAGGTTGGGGAGGTGCATGGGAGGAAAAGAGGGAGGAAAAAAGCATTTGTGTGAGGGAGACAGAGAGAGAGTGGGGAAGCGAAAGAGAGAGCACGAGTGAGTAGGGAAGAGAGAGTGAGAGGAAGAGAGTGAGAATGATCGAAAAAATGAAAAAGTAAGAGAGAATAGAGTGAGAAGGAGAGGGAGGGAGGAGTAAAGAGCGAGAATGAAATTGAATAGAGAGAGGAGCAAAATAGAGAAAGAAAAAAGAAAGAGTGAGGAAAGATAACAAAGAGAAGGGCTTGACAGAGATAATGGTGGGGAACGAGATAGAGTTCGGGAAAGCAAGAACAAGAAGCGTGTGGCACGAAAGAGGCATGGAGAGAAATATGAGTAAAATAAGAGGGAGAATGAAAGTAGATAGATATCGGCTAGATATGGAGAAGGTGAGGGAGATTGAGAAAGTGAAGAAAAGAGATAAAATGCGAAAGAAAAGGCAATAGAGATCGAAAAGGGAGAGGTAGAAAAGAGGCGAGATAGAGCGATAAAAGAGTGAGAGAATGTATATAGGGATGAGATAGGGCGTGAGAGGGAAGGAGAGTGAAATTGATGAGAGAGAGAGAGAGCTTGAAAGGAAGAGAGTGTGCGATTGTGACATTGAGAGAAAAAAGTTTGGAGAGAGAGTGACGATCGAAGTGAATTTGAGAGAAATGTTTGGAATGAGAAGGGAGAGAGAGAGAGAGAGAGAGACGTGTGTGTGAGAGAGTGAAAAAGAAATTGAAGAGATAGAGTTTATGTGTTATAGAAAAGGGAGGGAGAGAGTGAGGGAGGTTGTGAAAGAGGGAGAGAAGAAAGAGAGTGGGTGAAGTGTGAAAATGTGAGAAATAATGAGAATGGAGCCGAAGGAGGGAGAGGAGTGAGAAAAAAAGTAACAAGAAATGGAGGAGAAAAGAAAGTGGGGAAGAGCAAGAAGGGGAGCTAAAAAGCTGTTAGAGATATAAAGTAAGATAAAATATGAGATTGAGAGAAAGGAATGCATGAAGTGATAGTGTGTGAGAGGGAGAGAGAAAGAGAGAGAGGGAGCAAGGGAGGGAGAGAAATTGTGTCAGAAATAGAGAGATGTTTGGAAGATAGAGCAAGAGAGAGTGAGGGAGGGAGGGAGGCAAAGAATGGATGATAAAAGTGAGAGAGAGAGGAGTTGTAAAGGGATAGAGGGAGAAAGTGCGAAAGTGATAAAGAGAGAGAGATAGAGAGCCATGAGTGAAAGAGAGAGGGAGCGAGAGAGAGTGACAGGACGACGGATGAGAAAGTATGTGAAGAGAGACGGCAATACATAGTAACAAGAGAGAGAGATAAAAAAGAGTGAGAAAGTGAGAAGGGAGTGACTAGTACAGTGAGAGGAGAAAGCAATAGAAGGAGCGAGAGATGGTGAGAAATTATAAGAGAAGAGAGTGAGAGAAAGAGGGATATGGAGATAGAGGTCGAAGTGAGGAGGGAGAGAGATGGAAAATTGAGGGTGAGAAAGAGGAGTAAGTGTGAGAGTAAAATTCAATAGAGGGAGAGAGCGAGAGAGTTGAAGGCAGAAGGAAGAAATAGAGAGAGTGAGAGAAGGGGAGAGAGGCAGTAGGGGTAGATTTAGTGGGAGAGAGACGGGGGATGAATTGGAAGAGAGTGAAAAAGAGAGGGAGAGTGTGTGAGAGATAGAAAGAGAGTGCGGGGAGGGATAGAGATGGGCGGTGAAGAGATTGAAGAAAGTTTGAGAGGAGAGGTAAAAGTGAGAATAAGTGAGAGAGAATGATCAAGGAGCGAGACAAAGAGAGGGAATGAGGCATTAAGAGTTAGAGTGTAGCGAGAGAGACGAAGGGGGTGAGGGTGCATGAAAAGAGAGATAGAAAAGAGAACGAGAGAGTAATGTAAAGAGATAGAATAGAGGATTTAGAGGTGGAAAGAGGGAGTGAAAGAGATGGAGGAAGTAGTGAAAGGGTCTAAAGAGAGAGCGAGAATGAGAAATGAAAGGAGAGTGAAAGGGAGAGAGAGTGAGAGAAGAGGGCGGGGAAGATAAAGTAAAAGTGAGTGAGGGGTAAAGAGAGAGAGAACGGAGAATTATTGGGGAGAGAGAGTGACCCGAGGAGAGAGGGAGATGGAGAGGGATACGGGGTGGAAGGAGAATAGAGAAAGAGAGTGAGGGTTGGAAGCAAGAGAGCGAGAGAGGAGAAGAGGTGGGAGTAGGTGATATAAATGTAAGTGGAAAGAGAAAAGAGGCAATAAATGAGAGTGTAAAAGAAAGTATAAGATATAGGAAGAGAATAAAAGATTGAGAAAGAGAGAGTGAGAAATAAAAGAGAATGGGATAGAGAGAGAAGAGTGAAAAATGGGCGAGGGAGAGAATGAATATGATCTTAGAGAGAGTGAGAAGGAGAGCGAGAAATGGTGCTAAAGAGGGTGAGAGGAGAGTGATGCTGAGAGAGTGAGAGAGTAGAGAGTGTATGAGTGTGTTAGATGGAGAGAAGAGTGAGCTACATAAGCAAGAACTAGAGAGGGCAAGATTAAGTGAGGAGAAACATAGAGAAGAATAGGGCTGATAAAGAGAACAATAATGAAGAGTCGAAACAATAGAGAGAAAGAGGAAAAAAAGTGTGAGAGAAAAAGAATATAAGAGAGGAAATGGGCGGGGACAAGAGAGAAAATAAATAGGGTGGAATGGGAGAGAGAGTCGAGGAGGGAGGGATGGAAGGAGAAAGAAAGAGAGATAGAGAGTGAGAGAATGAAATAGAGAACGAGGGAGGGAGCGAGAGAGAAATATAGATAGAGATGGATAGAGTGAGAACAGAGTAAGGAAAGAGAGTGGGAGATAAGGGTGACAAAGAGAGGGACGGATAGAGGGAGTGAGAAGTGTTAGAGAAATAATGAGGGAGAGAAGAGAAGGATTGAGAAAGATAAAGTTGGAGAGTGAGAAATAGTGTGTGAGGGATAGGGTAGAAAAGATTGGCCAAAGAGAGGAGAGAGTGAATGAAGAGAGAGCAAGAGAGAAAAATGGGAGAGGTGAGAAAGATAGAATAAAGAGTTAGAGTTAGAGGTCGAGGGAGTGAGAAAGAGAGATAGAGAGGGATGAGAGAGATTGAAGAGTGAAAGATTGAGATATGGCGAGATTTTAAGAAGCAAATAATGAGAGAAAGAAAATGATAAAAAAGAGCAGGGTTAGTGAGAGGGATAGGGAAGGAGAGCAGAGAATGAGTGAGAGAGACAGTAGAGAGAGAGAGTGAGGGGGATACGAACAGAGGAGAACATGAGAGAGTGGGGGAGAGAAAAGAGAGGGAGACATAAAGAGGGAAGAATTAATGTGAAAGAGGGAGAGAGAAGTTGGGGATATGTAGAGAGAAAATTGAATGGAATCATAGAGAAGAGAGACAAATAAAAGACAAATTAGGAGAGAGAAAGAATAATGAATGATTAAGATAGAGGGACGGGTTATGAGTGAGAGATTATAGAGATGAAGAGAGGGTTTGGGAGAGAAAGAGCGACGGAGAGAACAAGAGGAAGAGAGAGCGTGTGTGCGATAGTAATGGAAGAGAGAATAATAGAGAGAGCAAAAATGATAGAATAAATAGTAATAATAAAGAAGTAAAGAGAGAGTGAGAACGAATGTAGAAAGCGAAGCAAGAAGGCGGGGGCAGGAGGCAAGAGAGGAAAGCGGGGGGTGGGGACCGGAAAAGTGGGGGGGGGGGGGGGGGGGGGGGGGGGGGGAGAGAGAGAGAGAGAGAGAGACGGGGCGTGCATTCATATGTGTGTGGGGATGAATATCGGGCAGGCAGGCAGGCAGGGGAGGAAGTGCAGAAAGATGGAGAGAAACAGAATGAGAGAAATTAAGAGAGGAGGAGAGAACGAAAGAACAATAGTGACAGAGGAGTAGGAGAGAGGGAGTGACAAGTAGAGAGCAATAAAGGGTTATATTAAGAAAGAGTGAGAGAATAGATAGATAAATTGGTTGGTAAGAATAGGAGGAATTAGAACATGAGATAGAGTGGGAGAGAAAGAAAATAAAACAACGAGAATGAAATGGGGAGTGTGGAAAAAAGTTAGAGAGATTGAGAAAGAGAGCTTAAGAGGTTGAGCTACGAAGAGGTGAGAATGTAGGGCTTTGAGAGAAAGGGAGAGAGGGGGAAGAGACGCAGGGGTGGAAAGAGAATGAAGGGAGAAAGGAAGAGAGAGAGCATGAGAAAAGAGGGAGAGAGGGTCGAGTATTCACGAGGAAAGAGAGGGAGGAGAAGGTAAGAGTGAGAGAGTGAAATTTAAGAGAGAAAGAGAAGAGAAATAAATGGAGACAATGTGTGAGAGACAAAATAGAGAGAAAGAGTGTGTGAGGAAAAATATGAAATAATGAGATGGGGATGAGAGAGCTAGATGTGAGAGCAATTAAGTGTGGGACGGAGGAGTAAATAGAGAGAGAAGAGAGGGTGAGGGCGGGAAGGAGTAAGAGAGAGGATAGAGAGAGACAAAAGAGAGCTAGAAAATGATTAAGAGATAAAATATAGAATGAAAGAGAAAACAAGAGAGAGAATGGGCCAGAAATTAAGTGATAGAGGAGGGAGTGATAGGGATTGAAGAGAGAGCGAGGAGGAAGAAAGAGAGTGAGAGTGAGACAAAATAGGGATCGAAAGGAGACTGAGAGAAGATAAAACAAAATGTAGGGTGTGAGAGCTAGAGAGAGGTAGATATAGAGGGAAATATGGATAGAGATAGAGGGTGAAGATGGAGATTGAGAGAGATGGAAGTCGAGGGAGATAGAGAGAGGGAGGGAGAAAGTGGGTGAGCGATGGTTGGAGAGAAAGAGTGAGAAAGAATTATAAGAGAAAGTGATAAAGAGATCAAGAGAGTGCGAGAGACAAAGAGAGAGGAAGAGAGTGAAAGATAAAGAAAAGTGATAAGGTGTAAATAGATAAAAGGACCGAGAGAGGGAGAGAGTGAAAAGTGAGAGAAAGAAGGAAGGAGTGACGAGAGGTTGAAGTGTAGGAGTGAGAGAGGAAGAGAGAATAGAGAAAGAAGAACGACGAAGGAAGCTATAGAGAGAGTGAGCGAGTGGGAGAGAAGGGGCTGGAGAATAATATTTTGTGGGGGAGAGAGTGGTGGATGAGCTTAGGGAAGTGCGTAAGGGTGGGAGAGAGTGTGTCTAGGAGAGTGGAAGACGGAGTGAGAGAGAGGGAGGGACGAAAGCAAGGGACAAGGGAGAAAGATTGAGAAGAGAGCGGAACATAGGTGAGACTAGGTGAAAAAGTGAACATAGAGTGAGAAAGAGAGAGATGGGGGAGAGAGGGTAAGAGTGCGTGTGAGAGAGAGAGAAAGTGGGAGTGTGAAAGGGAGAGAGTGTGAGAGACAAATAAAGATGAGAGCATGAGAACAGAAGTGTAGAGAAAGGTAGAGAGGGAGCAGCAAAGATAGTAGAGTGGGAGGGAGAGATTAAGGGAGCGAAAGTGGGAGAGAGAGGAAGTGAAGGATAATGAGAGAGTTAAAAGTGAGAGATAGAATAGATGGTGAGAGATAAAAAAAAAAAAAAAAAAAAAAAAGGGGGGGGGGGGGGGGGGGGGGACGGAATAGAGAGTGAGAGAGATGTAGGTAGTGACGGAGAAAGAGATAGGAAGAAGTGAAAGGTTCAAAGAGAGTAGGAACACAAAAGTGAGAGAGAGAAAAGTCTATGAGAAGATCGAGTAGAGTAAGTGAGTTAAAGAAATTAAAAGAAGGCAAAGAATGGGAGAATGGTGAAAGATAGATGGAGCGAGAGAGAGGAAGAAAAAGAGAGATGGAATAGAAAGTGAAAAGAATGAGATAAATATTTCTCCATTAATTTTCTTTATCTCGATCTTGTTCCTCCTGTCTTTCGATCTTGTTCCTCCTCTCTGACTTCTCGCTGTTTGTTCTCACTCTCTGCACTTCTCAATGTTTGTTCTCCCTCCTCATCCCCCCACACACACTCTCTCGCATCCTCCCTCCCTCGTCCCCTTCGAAAATCTCACCCCTCCTTAGCCTTCCTCTCTCTTTCCCTCTCATCCCTCATATTCCTCCCTCGCGCTCTCTCTTATCTCTCCTTTCTCGCTCGTTCTCTTTCTCTCTCCCTCATTTGTAACTCACTCTCTCTTTATACATCTTCCTTCCGCCTTATTTTACCTTTATTTCCTCTCCGTCTCTCTTTCTCTCTCATTCCCTCTCTCTTCAATCTCTCTCTCTCCTTCCTTATTTTTCACTATTTGTTATACATCTTTATTTCTCTCTCCTCATTGTTCTCTCTTGAAATTTTAGATAGAAATAGAGAGAAATGAGAGTAAGAAAAATAGAGTAAGAAAGATGAGTGAGGAGTGAGGGAAGGAGAGCGAGAGAATGAGTGTGAGTGAGAGGAAGAAGGATCGAGAGGTAGAGGAAGAGAGTGAGAGAGTAAAGTAGAGTGTGTGTGTGAAAAGAGAAGTGAGAGAGAGACACATAAAGATGAAGGAGGGATTTGAGTGCGAGAGAGGGAGAGAGAGAGTGGGGGACATAATGAGAGAAAGAGTGAAAGGAGAGAGAGTAATAAAAGAGAAAGAGAGAGAAAGACGAAAAGAATGAGAATGGAGAGGGATAGCGTAAGAGTGATAGTGATATAGAAGAGTGGGATTGAAGAGAATAGAGCAAGAGAGAGTAAGAGAAAGAGAAAGGGAGTACGTATTGTGGTGGAGTGTAATGGAAAAGGAAATGTCAAAAGTGAGAGCAAGAAAAGTGGGTTAGAAAGAGAGGGAGTAAGAGTGAGAGTGAAATTTAATAGAGAAAAGGAGAGAGAAAGGGAGAAGAAATATTGTGGGAAGCAAGAGAGAGTGAGAGGGAGTGGAAGAAAACAAGAGAGGGAGCAAGTGAGAATGTTTGTGGGGGATAGTGAGTGATAAAAAATAGAACGAGGCCATCATAATACAAAGTTAGGACGGACAACAATGAGTGAGAAAGAGAGTGAGAGAAATTTAAGTGAGAGGGAGTGATAGAGGGAGAGAGAGAAGCCCGGGAGAGAGAGTAGAGGCAGGGGGATGTTAGAAAAGAGTGAGTGAGAGGGAGGGAGGGTGAAGATGAAGTGAATGAGTGAGAGAGATGGAAAGGTTTGGGGAGGTGCATGGGAGGAATAGAGGGAGAGAAAAAGAGAGCATTTATTGTGAGGGGGACAAGAGAGAGTGGGGAAAGAAAAGAGAGAGCGAAGTGAGTAGGGGATAGAGGAAGAGAGTGAGAGGAAGAGAGAGTGAGAGGAAAGAGACGGTAGAGAATGATCAAAAAATGAAAAGTAAAGAGAGAATAGAGAGTGAGAAGGAGGGAGGGAGTAAGAGCTAGAATGAAATTGAATAGAGAGGAAGCAAAATAGAGAAAAAGAAAAGAGTGAGGAAAGATAACAAAGAAGGAGCGAGAGAGATAATGGTGGGGGAACAAGATAGAGTTCGGGGGGAAGGAAGAAACGAAGCGCGAAGTGGCCTGAAAGAAGGCATGGAGAGAAATATATGAGTAAAATAAGAGGGAGAATGAAAGTAGATAGATATCGATAGATATGGAGAAAGTACGAGAGATTGAGAAAGTGAGAAGAAAAGGGATAAAATGCATTGAAAGAGCGATAGAGATCGAAAGGCAGGCGAAAAGATTGAGATAAACTGATAAAGAGTGAGAAAATGTATATAGGGATGAGATAGAGGCGTGAGAGGGAAGGAGAGTGAAATTCATGAGAGAGAGAGCTTGAAAGGAAGAGAGTGTGCAATTGTGACATTGAGAGAAAAAAAGTTTGGAGAGAGAGTGACGGTCGAAATGAAATTGAAGAAATATTTGGAATGAGAAGGGAGAGAGAGCGTGTGTGTGAGAGAGTGAACAAGAAATTGAAGAGATAGAGTTTATGTGTTATAGAAAAGGGAGGGAGAGAGTGAGGGAGGCTGTGAAAGGAGAGAGCGAAGAAGAAGAGGAGGGAGAAGTGTAAGAAAATGTGAGAAATAGTGAAATGGAGCGAAGGAGGGAGAGGAGTGAGAGAAAAATAGTAACAAGAAATGGAAGAGAAAAGAATGTGGGAAAGAGCAAGAAGGAGGGGTTTAAAGCTATTTAGAATATAAAGTAAGATAAAATATGAGGTTGAGAGAAAGGAATGCATGAAGTGATAGTGTGTAGAGGGAGAGAGAAAGAGAGAGAGGGAGCGAAAGGAGGGGGGGGGGGGAGAGAGAGTGTGTCGAAAGTAAGTACTGAAAGATAGAGCAGAGAGTGAGGAGGGAGAGAGGGAGAGCAAAAGAATGGATGATAAAAGAGTGAGAGAGGAGTTGTAAAGGGATAGAGGGGAGAAAGTACGAAAGTGATAATGAGAGAGAGATAGAGGAAACCATGAGTGAAAAAGAGAGAGGGAGGGAAAAGAGAGTAGGAGGAGGATGGATGAAGAGTAATAATAAAAGAAGAGGGAGCAGCAATATGCAAAGTAGAGAGATAAAAAAAGAAATTGAAAAGTGAAAAGAAGGGGTAGACAGGTGATGAGGCGAGAGTGCAATGAAGGAGCGAGAGTTGATAGAGAAATTATAAGAGAGAGAGCAGAGAGAAAGAGAAGGATATGGAGATAGAGAGGTCGAGTGAGGCGGAGAGAGATAGAAAATTGAGGATGAGAAGGAGTAAGTGTGAGAGTAAAATTTAATAGGCGAGAGAGAATGAGAGAGTTGAGAGAATGAAGGAAGAAATAGAGAGAGTGAGAGAAAGGGAGAGAGAGCGGTAGAGAATGAGATTTAGTGGGAGAGAGATGGGGGGATGAATTGAGTGAGAAAGAGAGGGGGAGAGTGAGAGAGAGAGAGAAAGAAGAGTGCAAGGGGGAGGGATAGAGAGATGGAGACGAGTGAAGAGATCGAAGAAAGATTGAGAGGAGAGGTAGAAGTGAGAATAGAGTGAGAGAGAGAATGATGAGGAGCGAGCCGTGAGAGGGAATGAGGCATTAGAGTGAGAGTGCAGGCGAAGAGAGACGAAGGGAGCGAGGGAGCATCAAAAGAGAGATAGAAAGAGAGTGAGAGAGTGATGTAAGAATAGAATAGAGAGTTAGAGAGGAGGAAAGAGGGAGTGAGAAAGAGATAGGAGGAAGTAGTGAAAGGGTCTAAAGAGAGAGGCTGGAATGAGAAATGAAAGGAGAGTGAAAGGGAGAGAGAGTGAGAAAGAGAGCGAGGGAAGATAAAGTAAAAGTGAGTGAGGGTAAAAAGAGAGAGAGCGGGGGAATGATTGGGGAGAGAGAGGGACGGGGAGAGGAGATGGAGAGGGATACGGGGTGGAAAGGGAGAGAAAGAGAGAAAGAGAGAGTGAGGGTTGGAAGTAGAGAGCGAGAGAGGAGAAAGAGAATTGGGAATAGAGTGATATAAATGTAAGTGGAAAAGAGAAGAGAGAGCGACAAAGGAGAGTGTAAAAGAGAGTATAAGATATGGGAAGAGAATAAAGATTGAGAAAGAGAGAGTAAGAGAGAGAAAATAAAAGAGAATGGGACGGAAGAGACAAAGAGTGAAAAGTGGAGCGAGGTAGAGAGAGGAGACAATGGGAGAGAATGAATAAGATCTTAAGAGAGAGTTAGATAGAGAGCGAGAAATGGTGCTAAAGGGTGAGAGGGAGAGTGATGGTGAGAGAGTGAGAGAGTGTATGAGTGTGTTAGATGGAGAGGAGTAAGCTACATAAGCAAGAACTAGAGGGCAAGATTGAGTGCGGGAGAAACTAGAGGAAGACGGAGCCGATAAAGAGAGAATAAAGAATGAAGAGTCGAAAACGTCCCCAGAGAGAAAGGAAAAAAAGTGTGAGAGAGAAATGAATATAAGAGAGCGGGCGAGGGACAAGAGAGAAAATATAAATATTAATAGGGTGGAATGGGAGAGAGAGTGACGGGGAGGGATGGGGAAGGAGAAAAGAAAGAGATAGAGAGTGAGAGAATGAAATAGAGAATGAGGGAGAGAGGGAGACGAGAAATGTAGATAGAGATGGATAGAGTGAGAATAAGAGTAAGGAAAGAGAGTGGGAGATAATAAGGGTGACAAAGAGAGGGACGGATAGAGGGAGAGAGATAAAGAAAGAGAAGTGTTAGAGAAATAATGAGGGAAAGAAGAGAGAAGGATTGAGAAAGATAAAAAGTTGGAGAGTGAGAAATAGTGTGTGTGTGAGGGATAGGGTAGAAAAAGATTGAGCGAAAGAGAGAGGGAGAGAGTGAATGAAGAGACAACAAGAGAGAAAAAAGTAGGAGGTGAGAAAGAAAGATAGAATAAAGAGTTAGAGTTAGAGGTCGAGAGTGAGAAAGAGAAAGATAGAGAGAGGGAGTAAGAGAGATTGAAGAGTGAAAGATTGAGATAGCGAGATTTTAAGAGGCAAATAATGAGAGAAAAGAAAATGATAAAAAAAAGAGCAAGAGAGGGTTAGTGAGAGGGATAAAGGGAAGGAGAGCAAGAGAATGAGTGAGAGTGACAATGAGAGAGAGAGTGAGGGGGATGCAGACGTAGAAGGAGAACATGAGAGAGTGGGAGAGAGAAAGAGGGAGACATAAAGAGGGAAGAAGTAAGAATTGAAAGAGGGAGAGAGAGTTGGGGATATGTAGAGAAAGGGTGAATGGAATCGGAGAGAAGAGAGACGAATAAAAGACAAATTAGGAGAGACGAAAGATTAAGGAATGATTAAGATAGAGGGACGAGTTATGAGTGAAGTAATATAGAGATGAAGAGAGTTTGCGGAGAAAGAGCGACGGAGAGAACAAGAGAACGTGTGTGTGCGAGTGAGTAATGGAATAGAAATAATAGAAGAGAGAGCAAAAATGATAGAGAATAAATAATAGTGAGCAATAAAGAAATCAAAAGGGAAGAGAGGTGAGGGAAGAAATAACGGGGAGAAAAATGAAAAGCAAGAAATAGTGAGGAAAGGCAAAGAGAGAGAGATGAGAGAAGGAAGACGAAAGAGAGTGGGGGATAGACGGAGAGAAAGACTAAAAGGAGAGGAGAACGAGTAACATAAGAGAGTGAGATAGCGGGAGAGAGAATAAAGAGTGAGAAATAGAGAGGGAGGGAGTGAGAGGGAGAATTAAACTAACTAAAGGTACAATGAGACCAGAAATAGAGACGAGAATGTAGAGAGAAGTGAGGATAGGGGAAGGAAGTGCAGAAAGAAGGAGGGAGAGGAATAGAATGAGAGAGAGTGTAAGAGAGAATGAAAGAACAATAATGACGGAAGGAGTAGGAGAGAGGGGAGTGACAAAGGAGAGCAATAAAGGCTTATATTAAGATAGAGTGAGAGAATTCATAGATAAATTGGTTAGTAGAGAATGATAGAGATTAGAACATGAGATATAGAGTGGGAGAGAAAAAAAATAATACGGCGAGAATGAAATGGGGTGTGGAAAAAGATACCTAGAGAGATTGAGAAAGAGAGCTTAAGAGGTTGGGCTGCGAAAGGGTGTGAATGTATGGCTTTGAGAGAAAGGGAGAGAGGGGGAGGAAGAGTGGCACGAAATTGAAGAGAGAATGAGGAAGGGCAAAGAAAGAGAGAGAGCACGAAAGAGAAAGAGGGAGAGAAGTCCAGAGTATTCACGAGAAGAAGGGGGAGAAGGTAAGAGTGAGTGAAATTTAAGAAAAGAAAGAGAAATAAATGGAGACAATGTGTGAAGACAAATAGAGAAAAGTGAGTAAGGAAAAGAGAGCAAGAGAGATTTGTAAATATAGAAAGTGAGGTGAGAACAAGAGTAAGGAAAAGTGAGTGAGAGATAGAGGAGCGAGAGAGAGGGAGGGAGAGTGGGAGATAGGAGTGTGAGAACTTGAAAAGAATTGAGAGATAACGGTTGGAGCACACGAGAGAGTACGTGTGGGGGATAGGGAGAAAGATTGAGCAAAGAGAGATATTGTGTGTGAGTGTGTGTGTGAGGAAGGAGAGAAATGAAGAGAGGGAGGGCGGGGAAGGGAAAGTTGGAGAGAGTGTGAGAAAGAGAGAGAGAGGAAGAAGGGAAATGAGAGAAATAGAGAAAGAGAGTGTGGGGATAAAGGAAGAAAAGCTGAGAAGGTAGAGAGAAGTTGATTGAGAATAAAGAATGAGAGCGAGATGTCAATAAAAACTGGGAGAGAGAATAAAGTGTATGAAACAGATAAAGGGAGGGAGTAGGAGTGAGAGTGGGGGCGAGAGAGAGAGAGTGGGTGAAGAGAGAGAGAGTAAGAGAAAAGGAGCAAGAGAGAATGAGGATGGAACAAGAGAGAGTTAGGGAGGGCGAGTGAGAGAGAGGGAAAGAGAAAAGGGTGAAATTGTAAGAGAGAAGCAATTGAAGGTAAGAGAGAGTGAAAAAGAGAGATGGATATATGGAGATAAGGAATGAGCGAGAGAGAAATATAGCAAGAAAGAGCCGAGAGAGCGAGAGAAAGAAACATAATAAAGAGTGAGACATAGTGAGAAAGGTAGAGAGCGAAAAGAAAGAGATAAAAGGATAAAAGTAAGAGAGTTAGAAAGGGGTGAGAGTAAGAGAAATTGATGAGAAAGAGGGAGTGAGAGAGCGAGAGAGAAAAAAATTAAGAGAAAGAGACGTATAGGAAGCGAAAGTTGAAGAGAGAGCAAAAGATAGTGAGCAAGTTTGAGATTGGGACGGAGATTAGAGAATGTGTGAGGAAAAAGGAGGGGATGGAAGAAGAGAGTAATAGAGAGAGGGTAAAGAGTGCAAGAATGAGAGAGAGAGATAGAGAAAATGAGGGAGAGTGCGAGAGAGAAGGAGAGAGAACGGAAGAGCAAAAGTGAAGGAAGACAAGGAGAGAAGGGATGTGAGAAAGGGAGAGTAATAAGGTATTAGATAAATTGGTAGATGTGTAGGGAGAAAGAGATAGGAAAATGAGATGGAGGGGAAGAGAGAAAATAAAATAATGAGAAAGAAATGCAACGTGTGGGAGAGAGAGCTAGAGATTGAGAAAGAGATAAGAGAAAGATATATAATAGAGGGAGATGTGTGAGAAATATTGGTAAGGGGAGATAGGGAGCTGGGGAAGACTGTGCGAAAGAGAGAGTAATAAAGTGTTATATGGAGGGATAGTAGGGAATGATAGATGGATAAATTGGCGAGAGATACAAAGAGAGAAAGATATAGGAACATGAGAAGGAAGGGAGAGACAAAATAAAATAGCGAGAAAGAAATGAAGAGTGTGTGAAGAGAGAGCTAGAGATCGAGAAAGTGAGAAAAGGAAAATAGAGAATAGAGGGAGTTGTGTGAGAAATATTGGTTGCGGTGAGAGGGAGTGAGAGAGGAGAGCAAGATAGAGTGTGGGATAGATAGAGAGAAAGAGTAAGAGGAAAAAAGAATAGAGTAACATAAGAGAGTAAGACAGTGAGGAAGAGAGAATAGAGAGAGTAAGAAAGGGAGATGAATAAAGAATGAATGAGATTGGGGGAGGGAGGAAGAGTGAAAGTGAATTTGAAAAGAGCTCGAGAGAGAAAGAGAGAGTTGGAGGGATGGAAGCTAAAGAGAGAGGAGAGAGAGAGAGTGGGGGATAGAGGGAGAGCAAGAGTGAGGGAGTGAGTGAGAGAGAGGGAGAGAAGCGAGAGAGAGTGATTGATTGAGTGAGAGAAAGAGAGAGAATAAGGTTAACATAGAGAGAACAAAAAGTCTGAGAAAGAGCAAGATAATACAGTGTGCTAGAGGGCATTAGTAGTAAAGAAATGGAAATAGAGAGATAGAGGGAGGTCGTAAGAAAGATTGAAGGGAGGGACGAAATGAAAGTGTGAGAGAAATAGAGAGTGTGGAAGATAGAACGAGGAGATTAGGCGAGAAGGGAAAGAGAGGTAGAGAGAAAAGAATGGATGATAAAGAGTGAGCGAGAGGAGTTGCAGGGAGATATGGAGTGGAGGAAGAGAGGGAGAGAAATGCGAGAGAGAGAGAGAAAGGAAAGTTTGAGTGAGAGAATGAATGAGGAAAGGGAGATAGAGGAGAGAGTGGGAGGATGGACGAAGCGAAATAATGAGAGATGAGAGGAAATGTTATTCGGAGAAAATGAGAGATAGACAGCAAAAGAGTGAAAGGGGAAAATAAGGAGTGAGCTAAGTTGAAGACAAGGAGGGAGCGGCAGACAGAATAGAGTGAGAGGTAAATTGGAAGAGAAGAGAGAAAGAAGCAAGGAGATGAAGATAGAGGTAGAGTGAGTGGGATAGAGTGTGTGAGAGAAAGAGAGATATAGAAAATAAAGGGTGAGAAAGAGCGGGGTAAGAGTGAAATTAAATTTAATAGAGAAAGGAGAGTAAAAGGGAAAGGGAAGAGATATTGAGGAATGAGAGAGGAAGTGAGAGGGAGTGAAAGAAAGCGAGATAATGTTTGTGGGGATAGTGGGTGAGGAAAAATCAGAGAAGAGGGCCATCATAACACGAAGACAATAAACTATGAGAAAGTGAGAGGGAGTGAAAGAGATGTAAGTGAGAGGGAGCGATGAAGGGAGAGAGAGAGGGAGAGAGAAGAGCGTGGGGAAAGATAAAGGAAGAAGGAATGAGTGAATGGACAGATGGAGGGTGAAGATGAGAATGAATGAGAGAGAGAGAGAGGGAGAGAAAGTTGGTGAAGTGCGTGGGAGGGATAGAGGGATAGGAAGAGAGACCATGTGTGGGAGAGAAGGGGACAAGTGAGAGAGTGGGGGAAAGGAGAGCGAGAGAGATGAGGAGGAGAGAGTAGGGAATAGAGAAAGAGAGAGTGAGAGGAGAAAAGGAATGATGAAGAAAAGAAAGAGTAAGAGAGAGAGAGTAGAGACCGAGAAAGTGAGAGGGAGGGAGTAAGTGATGAAATTGAATAGAAAGTGGGAGCATAAAAGAGAAAGAGAAAGAGTAAGGAAAGTGACGAGAGATGAAGCGAAGACTGATAAGAGAGACGATAAGACTTAAAAGAACGAGGCCAAAGAGGAGGGAGGTTAATAAGTGGGAGAAAGGAACGAGATAAATAGGAGGCAGTGTTTGATGGGGTATCTATATAGAAAAAGAGAGAGACAAAGAGAGAGCGAGAGGAAATGAAAGGATTTGAGAGAGAGATAAAGTGAGAGAAGGTAAGAAGTTTGAATGAAAAGGAGGGAGGAGTTCTTGAAGAGCACGGGTAGAGAGAATGATAGAGAAAAAGAGGGACGGAGAGAACGTGGTAGAGAGAGAATGAGAGGGAGAAGAGTTTGAATAGGGGTGGGAGAGGGCGAGGGGAGAAAGTAAGAGGAGGTGGTTAGAACGTATTCAGGCGAGAGAGAGTGCGTAAGTGAGAGAGAGATTGGAGCAAGGAAAAAGAAGGAGGGGGAAGTTAGAGTGAAAAATGTGTTCATGAAAGTTAGAAGTGAGGGAGTGTGAGTGACACAAGTGGGGGCGAGAGAAAAGAAAGAGAGAATGAAGAGAGAGAGAGTGGGGGATAGATAGAAAGCTAGTAAGAGAGGAAGGAAAAGTGAAAGAGATAATGGAGAGTGTGATAGAGATAAAGTAAGGGAGTAGGTCCCTCTATCTCTCTTTTTTTTTCTCTTTAGCACTCATGTTCTCTCTCACTCTATCCCTCACTCTCTCACTCTCCCTCTCTGCCTACTTATCTCTCTTTCAATCCCACACTCGGCTTTATCTCTACCTCTTCTCTCTCTCTCATTATTTCTAACCTTCTCTCGCATCTACTCTCCCCTCCCTCTTTACTCCCTTCCTCCTTCTCTCCTTCTCTCTCTGTTTCTCACTCTCTTTACCTTACTCTTCTTCTCACTCTCTTTCTCTTTCTTTATATATCTTTCTATATCTCCACTCTCATTCTTTTGCTCTTTATTATACATCTCCTCCCTCCCTCTCACTTTCCATATCTCCATCGCTATCTCTCTCTTTCAAACACTCACTATCGTTGCTCTATCTTGCATGAGTCTCTCTTCTCTCTCTTTGTTTCCTTTGACCCCTCTCGCTCTCTCCCTCTTGCTAACTCTTGATCCATCTTCACTCCTCTTACTCTCTCCTATTTCATCTCTTTTGTTGTTTCTTTGCTAACTTTTGTCCCTCTCTTGTCTCTCTCTTGCTCTCTATCTCCTCTCTTCTCTCACTTTACTCACTCTTTCTCTCTCTCTCTCTTGCTCTCTCTCTCACACCTCTCCTCCCTCCACAATACACTCTCTCCTCTCTTGCTCTCCAGATATCCATCTCCATATTTATTATTTTCCCTGTTACATCTCTCTTTCCTCCTCGATCCCTCCCTCTTCATATCACTCCTTGCAGCTATTTCTCCCTCTATCTCACTCCTCTCTATATCTCTCTCCTCTTACCTTAACTCATTCACTCTCCTCTCCCTCCCCATCGTTTCTATCCTCTCTCTCAATCCCTCTTTCTTTCTCTCTTATAGCACTTTCATTTTTTACCTTCCCATTCACTCCCTCTCTCGCGTTCTCTGTTCCCTCACTCCCTCTTCACTCTTAGCTCCCTCACTCTCATTAATTTCATTCTCCAACTCTTACGCCACCAATCTCGCTCTCTCTTTCTCTTTTGCTATATCTAACCCTTTCTCTCTTCTTCTCCCATCTCTCTGAAACTCCCTCCCTCCCCCAAGACTCTCTCTTGAGCCAATATCTCTCTCTTGCTCTCTTCTCTTACTCTCTTTTCCTCCACTTGTTTTCTTCAACTTCATTCTCACTCTCACTTTGTCTTTCCCAATCTTTATTCTCTCTTCCTCTTTCTATTGTTATCTTACTCTCTCTCGCTATTCTCTCTCACCATCTCTTTTACTCTTCTTACTCCTTCTCTCCTCCTCTGCCCACTCTCTCGTTCTCTATTTCTCCACTTCCCTCCATTCTCTCTCTCTTCTCTCTCCACTTGTCCTCCACAGCTCTCCCTCTCTCTCTTCTCACTCTTCATTGCTCTCTCTCATTCTCTCCCTCATTCTCTTATTCTCCATCTTGGTCACTCTCTCTTTCTCTATCTTCCCTCACTTTCCTTCTCTCTCAATATTTCTCTCACTCTCTTCCTTATTTTCTCCCTTCCTCTCTCTTTCTCACTGTTTAATTGCTTTCTCTTTCTCTGATATTTAACCATCTTCTCTACCCACTTTCCCTTCTATTTCTCTCTCTCTCCTCTCTTCATCCCTTTCTCTCTTCCGATTTTCGACACAAAATCTCGTACTTTCTACATCCATCCGAAGTTAGGAGGGATGAGTAGCGATAAAGAGGAAGTGGGTGATAGAGGGAGAAAAGTATAGGGGAGAGTGGGGGAGAGGGAGAGCAGGAGAGAGTGAAAGAAAAAAGGAATAAAAGGCCACCTAAGAGAGCAAAGGTTGAGAAAAGGGACTATAATAGAGAGCGCGGGGAGAGAGCATAAGTCATAAAAGAGAAAGAAATACAAAGATAGGAAAGGCCGTGAAAATGATTAAAGAGGGAGAGATAGTGTTAGAGAAATAAGAGTGTTGGATGATAGAGCAATAGAGTATGAAGTAGAAAGGGAGAATAAGGGAGAGCAAAAGAATGGGTGATATAGAGTAAGAGAGAGGAGTTATATAAGCGAGAGAGGGAGAATGAAGGAGGGAGAGAGGGAGAGAAGGGTGAGAGAGAGAGAGATAGAGAGCCATGGGTGAGAAGGGAGGGAGGAAGGGAGAGATAGGGAGAGAGTAGGAGGATGGATGAAGAGAAACGGTGAATGAAGATGAAGCAGTATATAGAGTAAGTGAGAGGGAGATAACAAGAAGTAATAAAAAGAAAAGAAAGCGATGAAATATGTTGAAGAGGGAGGGAGCGACAAAGGAGATTGCGAGTGAGAGAAATTGGAAGAGAATAGATTGACGGAGAAAGAGGGAGACGGTGATAGTGAAGTACAATGAGGGGAGGAGAGCGAGAGAGATAGGCAAAGGGTCGGAAAAGAGAGTGAGCGAGAGAGAGTGTAAAATTTAATAGATAGGAGTGAGAAAGGGAGAGGGAAGAGATATTGAGGAAGAGAGGAAGTGAGATGAAGTGAAAGAAAGCAAGAGATGGAGCAAGAGAGAATGTTTTGTGAGGAATACAAAGTAAGAGAGAGACAATAAAGAGAGAAAGAGAGAGGAGTGAGAGAGATTTAAGTGAAGGAGGGAGTGATGGAGGGAGAGAGAGAGGGAGAGAAATATGGAGCGAAGAGAGTGGGGAAGATAGTACGGGGAGTTTGTAAGAAGGAGAGAGGGAGGGTGAAGAGGAGAATGAAGGAGGGAGAAAGAGATGGAAGGTTGAGGGAAGTGCATGGGATGGATAGAGGAAGAGCAAAGAAGGCGGGTGTGTGAGAGAGGGGACAAATAACAAAGAGGTGAAAGGAGAGAATGAGAGCAAGAGGGTAGGGGATAGAGGAAGAGAGAGTAAAAGGAGATTGAGAAGGTGATCAGCAAAGAAAGAGTAAAGCGAGGGAATAGAGAGCGAGAAATCGAGTGGGAGAGTTTAAGAGTGAATGAAAGTGAATAGTGAGAGGGAGCAAAAAAGAGAAAGATGGAAGACTAAGGAAAAAGAGCAAAATAGAGATAATGAGAGTGGGAACAAGACGGGGGAGAAGGGAGACGAATGAAAGAAAGAGGGAGGTAGATAATAATTGAGAGAGGGAGAAAAATAAATAGGAAGACAGCGATATTTTGAGAGAGGGAGAGAGAATATATATTTATATAAATATACATATAGATTATGAGATAGTTCGAGAGAGAGGAAAGAGAGAGAGGGAGGGAAAATGAAAAAAGGTGATTGTGGGAGGGAGTGAGAGAGAGAGATAGAAGAAAGAAAGAGAAAGGAAGAAAAACATGAAGGAAATGTAGAGCGAGGGAAGAGACAAAAAAGAGAGCACTTGTTTAAATAGATTGAGAGAGATAAAATGTGAAAAGAAGGTATGAGGTTGAAAGAAAAGTAGGAGGACATCATGGAAGTGAGGGTATAGAGATTGAGAAAAAAGGGATAGGGAGATTGCATAGCGATGAGAGTGAGGAAGGGAGGAAGAGGGGGTAAGCTAGGGTGGGAGTAGGCGGTGGGAAAGGCTTGGGAGGGAAAATCTGGGGAAGTTAGAACATGTTCATGAGAGAGATAAAGTGGGCGAGTGAGAGTGAGGAAGAGAAGGCCGGTGAGGAAAAGAAAGAGAGAGGTAATAGCTTTGGGAAAAGGAGGGGAAGTTAGATTGAGAAAGTGAGTTAAGTGAAAGTTAGAGAAAGTGAGGGAGTGTTAGAGACACAAGAAGAGAGAGTGAGGAGGAAAAAGGGAGTGAGGGAAAAGAAAGACGGAATGAAAGAGAGGAAAAGAGTGGGGGATAGATAAAGAGAAAGAGTGAGAGGAGAGAAAAGTTGAAAGAGAGAATGAGGTGTCTGAAAGAGTTAAAGAGAGGGAGTATGTCTCTCTCTTGTGTTGCTCTCCATTCTCTCTCTTTCTCTCCTCTTTCCTCGCACACTCTCTCTCCCTCTCTCCACCATTCTCACTTTCAAACCCACCCTTAGCTCTCTACATCTCTCTCTGTTCTTCTTTCTCGCTCTTTATTCTCACCTTCTCCCACACATCTCTTCCTCACTCCTTCCTCTCTCTTCTACTCCCTCCCTGGTTCTCTCCTTCTCTCCTCGAGACATCTCACTCTCCTCTCCCCACTTTAATACATATATCTTTCTCGCACTCCCTTTGCTCACTCTCTTGCTCTTTATTCTCCCCATCTCCCTCTCTCGCTCCATATCTCTCAGTATCTCCCTCTCGACCTCTCCTCTTTATCTTTGCTCCTATCTTCCCTAAGTCTCTCTTCTCTCTCTATCTTTGCCTTACCCTCTCTCCCTCCCCTCCTCTTCGAATTCCCTTTAGCTTCACTCCTATCCTTATTTCTCTCACACTTAATTTTATCTCTCTTTGAGGTTTTCTTTGTTTTCTTTTGCCTCCTCTCTATCTCCCTTGCTCATTCTTCCATCTCACTCTTTTCTGCGAGCTTTACTCCTCTTTCTCCTCCCTCACATACTCTCCCTTAATTGCTCTCACACATTGTAATGTCCTTATATCTATCTCATTATTTATTATTTTTCTCATCATCTCTCACTTTCACCTAAGTCTCTCCCTCTTCCATCCATCCTTCCATCTATTACGCACTCTCCTATCTCCTCCTCTCTCCCTCTCCTCTTACGATCACTTATTCACATCCTCTTCTCCCCTTCGTTTTCTATCTCTCTCTATCATTCTCTCTCTTGCTCTCTCTTTATCACTTTCACTTTTCTCTACTCACTCGCTCTCTCCCTCTCTCATGCTCTCTTCCCACACTCTCTCTTCACCTTTTTTCTCTCCTTTCTGTCTCCTTTTCTTCCTCCTTCTTCCTCTCATTTAACCCAGTTTCACTCTCACTCTTACTCCCTCACCCCCTCTCTCATTCTCACTCACTTTTCGCTCCTCTCGCTTACTATATCTTTGATTGCCGGCTCTCTCTCAATCTTTCCTTATTTTATTCCCTCTCTCTTACTTCCCTTCCCTCCTTCCTCTCTCCCTCTCTTGCTCTCTCTTTCTCTCACACACACTCTCTCCCTCACACTCTCAGAGACTCATCCTCCCTCACTATCCCACTAAAATCTCATTCTGCCCCTCTCTCCCTCGCTCTCACTTTCTACTCTTATATCTTTCATCACTCTCTCTTCTCTCTCACTCCCTCTCTTCAATCTCTCCTCCCTCCCTCATCTCTCTCTTTCTCACTATCTCCCCCTCTCTCTTTTTTTCTCTATTTATGTTTATCAATTTTTCTCTCTCTATATCTCTCTTCTTTTTCTCTCTCACACTCTTGCTCTCTTTATAGCTCTCTCTAATCACTTTACTCACTCTTTCAGCATAACCATCTCTCACTCTCTCCCTCCTCCCTCTCTCCCTCTCTCCCTCTCTCTTTCCATTAATTCAGCATCTCTACATCGCCTCTAGCCCTCTTGTTATCTCCATATCCCATCTATATCCTGTCTCTACCTCTTACTTACTATCTTTTACTCTATCTTCCTTAATTCTCCCTTCTCACATATTTATCTCATCCTCCTCCTCTCCCTCCCGCTCACTCATCAATCCCTCTCTTGCTCGCTCCCTCTCGTCTGGCCATCTCTCTTATGGTTTCTTGCTCTCTTTTACCCCCTCCCTTTTCTCTTTCTTGCTCTTTCTTATATCACCCTCTTTTTCTCCTCTCTTTACTCACCTTTTCTCTCGATACATCTTTCTTGCTCTCTCTCCTCTCCCTCCCTCACACACTCTCTCGATTTCTCCTAGACATTACTATATTCGCTCATATCCATCTCATTATTTTTTATTTTCTCTCATAGATGTCTTTCTCCTCTCCCTCCCTCTTTCAATCCCTACTTCCCTCTTTCTTGCTCTTACTATCTTACTCCTCTCTCTCTCGCTTGTGCACTCGCTCATCGCTTCCTCTCCCTCTCTCTCTCATTTCTCTATAGCTCTCTCACTTCATCTCTCTTTCTCTTTTCACTATTTCTCTCTCGCTCTTCATCTCCATTCTCTCTCTCATACTTTCTCCTTCATTCTTACCCTCTCCATCCCTCCCTTCCACTCTCATCTCAATATCTCTCTATCCCATCTCCTTCTCTCTTTCTTTCCTTCTCTCTCGTTCTCTTAATCTCCCTCTAATCTCAGTCTTGCTCATATCTTTCTCGCAAAAGTTAGAGAGAGAGAGCATGTTCACTCTCCCATCGCTTGTTATCTCTCCTTAAATCTTTCTTTCTTTCTCTCCCTCTCTCTCACTCCCCTCCCTGCGTCGATCCCTCTAACTCTCTCCATCCATGTCCCCTTTCTCGCACTCTCTTTCCCTCTATCTCTCTCTTTCTCCTCTCTCATTCTCATTCGTCTCACTCTACATCATACTCTAGTTCTTTACCACTTTCCCCAGCTCTCTCTTCTCTCTCTTCTCTCATTAGCTCTCTCCCCATCCACTCATTCTACATCTCCTTATATCCATCGCTCCAGCTCTCTCTCCCTTCCTCTCATTTTCTCTCTCTCATCCTCCTATTCTCTCTCATTGTTTTTTTACTTTCTCTCCTTCCCTCCCTCCCTTTATCATTATTTTGTCCTTTTTTGCTCTCTTTTTCTCTGTCCCCCTCTCTTGGACTCTCTTTGCTCGCTCTATATTTTTTCCTGTATTTCTCTCTCATTTTGTCACTCTCTCCCTCTCGCTCCCTCACTTTGTTTAATTTCTCTCACTCTTACCCTCACTCGCTTCATCTCTCTTTCTCATTCTCTTTCCCACTTTCCTTCTTGGCTCTCTCTCTCTCTTGCTTCCTTCCCTCACTCGCTTCATCTCTCTTACACACACACACACACACACACACACACACACACACACACACACATATATATATATATAGTGAGAAAAGAGATAAGAAAAGAAAGTAAGAGTGCGGTAAAAAATTGAAGAGAAAGAAAGGGAAATTAAGTTAGAGAGAAAGAGAGAATAGAGTGAGGAAATAGAGAGTGAGAGAGAGTGAGATGAAGAGAGAGATAGAGTGTGTTAGAGAGAAATAGATGAGAAAGGGAGGGAAGGAGGGAGGGAGGAGGTTGAAATGTAGTATAGTGAGAAACAATAAGAAAGTGATGAAAGTGCGGGATTGAAGAATTAATGAAAGAACGAAAGTGATGAAGTGAGAGAGAAATGAGACAAAGAGCAAGAGAGTCAGCATGGGAGTGAGAGAGAAAGATAAATTAGGAAGGTGGAAGAGATTGGTAGAAAGAGTGAGGTAAAGAGAGTGAGATATATGGAGAGAGAAGGAGAGAGAGGGAGGAACGGTCGAAAGAGGGAGAGGGAGAGAGGAAAAGATGTGTGAGAGGAAATGAGAAATAATGAGAGAGAGAAGAGGCGGAAAATATATAGAGTGAGAGAAGAGGATTGAAAGAGAGAGAAGTAGGGAGAGAGAGAGCAATAAAGAGTGCGAATATAGTGAGAGAAAGAGAGACAATAAAGGGCAACATAAAGAAAGAGCTGAAAACACAGAGAAAAGGGAGATATGTTAGAGAGCATGAGTGGTAAAGAGAAAGAAATAGAGATAAAAGGAGGTTGTGAGAAAGATTGATGAGAGAGAGGGAGCAAGAGAGGGAGGGGTTATGAAAGAGAAATAGAGGATGCTTTCCAGATAGAGCAACGAGAGAGTAAGAAGGGGAGAGAGGGAGAGGGAAAAAATGGATGATAAAGAGTAAGAGAGAGAAGTTGTAAAGTGAGAGGGGAGAAAGTGCGAGAGAGAGAGAGAGAGATATTGGAAAGTGTGAGTGAGAGAGTGAGGGGGAGGGGAGAGAGAGGAGAGAGTAGGAGGGATGGATAAATACTTGATACGAGAGGAGCAGCGAGTTCAAAGAGTAAGTGAGAAGTTAGCAAAGAGTAGAGAAAGACGAAGAAGGGATTGAGCTAAGTTAAAGAGAGTGAGAGAATAAGGCAGATGGAGATAGAGGTGGAGTGAGGGTGAAAGAGAGAGAGATAAGAGGGTGAGAAAGTGATGTAATTGTGAAAGTAAACTTTAATAGAGGGAGAGTGAGTGAGGGGAGAAGAGGGAGTGAAGGAAGAAACAGAGAGAGTGAGAGAGAGAGAGAGAGAGAGAAAGAGAGAGAGAGAGAGCGTAGGGAATGTGATTTAGTGGAAGAGAGACGAGGGTTGAATTGGCGAGAGAGTGAAAAGAGAGAGGAGAGTGTGAGAAAGAGAGAAAGAAGAGCGCGAGGGAGTGAGAGATGGAAGTAAGAGAGTGGAGAGAGAGTGAAGGAAAAATTGAGAGGATAGAGAGGAAATAGAGCAGTATAAGGGAGAATAAGTGAGAGAGAATGATGATGGAGCGAGACAAAGAGAGGGAATGAGGCATTAAGAGTGTTAGTGCAGGCGGGAAAGAGAGACAAGGAGTGATGGAGGATAAGAAAAGAGATAGAGGAGAGAGTGAAAGTGATAAAAAGGCATGGAGATAGAGTGAAAGTGGGGGAAGATGTTGTGTGAAAGCTGAGATTAGAGAGCGGTGGTATGTTCTACAAGTGAAGGCACGAATGAAAAGGAAAGGGCCGGTGAAAGGAAGAGAGCGAGAAGAGAGGCGGGAAGGAAAATCAAGTAAAAGTAAGCTGGTGAGGGTAAAAGAGAGGAATAATTGGAGAATGATAAGATAGAGAGCGACCAAGAGAGAGGAAGGGAGATGGAGAGGGATAAATGGAGGGGAGGGAGAGAGTAGAGAGAATGAGTGGGGGCTTGGAAGCAGAGAGCGAGAAAGGAGAGATATTGGGGAGTGGTGATAGAAATGTAAAATGAAAGAGAGAAGAGAGAGAAAGGAGAGTGTAAAAGAAGCATAAGATAGAAAGAGAATAGAGATTAAGAAAGAGAGAGATTGAGAGAAAATAATAGAGAATGGGATAGAGAGAAAAGTTAAAATGGAGGAGGGGAGATGAGAGAGTGGGAGAGAGAATATGATCGTAGGAGAAAGTGAGATGGAGAGCGAAATGGAGCTAAAGAGGGTGAAAAGGAGAGTGATTGAGAGAGTGAGAGAGTGTGTGAGTGTGTAGTACGGATAGGAGAGTGAAATTTACATAGCGAGACTAGATAGGGAAAGTTTTGGGGAGTGAGAAGATAGATAGAAAGTGAGACCGATAAAGAAACGAAGTAAAAGAGTTAAAGAGATTTGGAAAGAAAGAAAAATAAAGAATACGAAATGAGAGTGAGGGACAACGAAAGAGAAAAAGATAACTAGGTGGGAGGGAGAGAGAGTGTGAGGGAGGGATGAAGGGAGAAAACGAGAGATTTAGACGGTGAGAGAATGAAATATAGATTGAGGGAGGAAGCGAGAGATATATAAATAGTGAGGGATAGAGTGAGAACACTTCGTAAGGAATGACGGTGGGAGATTAGGGTGACGGAAAGGGAGTGAGATAATGAGAGATGTCTGAAAGTGAGAAATAATGAGAGAGAAGAGAGAAGAGTTATGAATGATAAAGTGACAGAGTGAGAGATAGTCGGTGTGTGAGGGATAGGGTAAAAGATTGAGCGAAGAGAGTGAATGAAGATAGAGCATGAGAGTGAAGAGCAAGAGAGTGAGAAAGAAAGATAGAATAGAGAGTTAGAGAGAGAGAGAGAGAAAGAGAGAGATAGAGAGGTAGTAGAGAGGATTTAAGAGTGAATGATTGAGATAGAGAATGAATTGTAGAGGCATATAGTGAGAGAAAAGAATATGATAAATAATAGAGTGAGGGTTAGTGAGGGGCGAGGAGGAAGGAGAGCAAGAGAATGAGTGAGAGAGACAATGAGAGAAAGAGTAAGGGGGATGCAGGCGTAGAGGGACAAGTAAGAAAGTGTGTGAAAGAGAGAGGGAGAGAAATAGGGAGACATAAAAAAAGGGAAGGAGGAAAGTGAGAGAAGGGGAGAGAGTTGGGGATGTAGAGAGAAAGGGTGAAATTAATGGGAGAGAAGAGGGACAAATAAAAGAAAAGATTGGGGAGAGAGAAAGAATGAGAATGATTAAGATATGGGGAAATATTTATGAGTTAGGGAAATTGTTTATAAAGATAAAGAAATCTAAAGGGGAGAGAAAGAGCGATAGAGAGAACAAGAGGAAGAGAGAGTGTGTGTGCAAGTGAGAGTAATGGAAGAGAGAACAATAGAAGAGAGAGCAATAATGATAGAGAATAAATAGTGAGCAATAGATAAATCAAAACGAAAGAGAGAATAGTAGAGAAAAGGGAAGAGTAAGAGAGAAAGTGAGGAAGGCGAGCGAGGGTAGAGAGTGCGTGTGTGTGAGAGTGGGGGAGGTGAGTGTGAGAGACATTTGGAAAGGGGGAAGAGAGAGCGGGAGTGGGAAAACAAGATAATGAGGGGATAAACGAGAGAAAGAGAGTAAGAGGGAGAGGAGAACGGTAAGCATAGAGTAAAAAGGGCGGGGGAGAGAGAGACTGCGAGTGAGAAATAGAGAGGAGGGAGTAAGAGTGAGAATTAAACTAATTAAAAGGATAAGGACAGAAACAGAGATAAAATTATGAGAAAAAAGGTAGAGGAAGGAAGTGCGAGAGAGAGGGAGAGAGATAGAAGGAGAGAAAGTGCGAGTGTGAAGAGAGAACGAAAGAGGAATAGTGAAAGAGGAGTAGGAGAGAGAGGGCGTGAGCAGGAGAGAGTAATAAATGGTTATATTAGGAGAGAGCTAGAGAAGACATAGATAAGCTGGTAGGAAGGGGGAAAAATAGAGTTTAGAATATGAGATAGAGTGGGAAAGAGAAAATAAAATAGCGGGAAAGAAATGGATAGTGTGGGAAAAAGAGAGTAGAGAGATATTGAAAAGAGAGCTTAGAGATTGAGCTAAGAAAGTGTGTGAATGTATGGCTTTGAGAGAAAGGGAGGGGAAGGAATAGTGACGGTGAAATTGAAGAGAATGACGAAGGAGAAAATGAGAGAGAAAGCACGAGAGAAAGAGAGAGGCTGGGAGTAATCATGAGGGAAGAGAGAGAGAGAGAGAGAGAGGGAGAAGGTAGGTGAGAGTGAAACGTGTGATTGAAGAGAAAGAAAGGGAGACGAGGAATGAAAGAGAGAAATAGAGAGAAAGAGAGTGAGGGAAAAGTGAGCGAGAGAGAGTGAGACGAGAGAGTGTGTGTGAGGTAATAGACGAGAGAAAAGGGGAGGGAGGGAGTCAGAATCGGGAGGAAGAGATTGGGAGAGAAATGAGTATAGAGTGAGAAACAATAAAGAAGCGATGAAAGTGCTAGAATGAAGATGAGAGGAATGCGAGAAAGTGACAAGGCAAGAGGGAATTAAGAGATAGAGCAAGAGATTGAGTGAGGGAGAGAGAGGGAAAGATATTTAAAGGAAGTGGGAGAGAGTGAGAAGAAGGGTAAGGTAAATAGAGTGAGATATGCGAGAGAGAAGGAGAGAGGGAGGGCGTGAGTGAAAGAGGGAGGGAGAGAAAAAGAGGTGTGAGAGAAGGTGAGAAATAATGAGAGATAGAAAGGCACGTAGAGAGAAAGAGAGCTGAAAGTGGGATTGAAAGAGAGAATTGGGAGAAAGTTAGAGCGGGAAAGAGTGAGGGAGTGAAAAAAAATCAAGAAAGAGAGATATAATAGAGAGTGTGAAAGACAACATCGGTGGCGAGAGGAAGAAATAAAGAGATGAGGGAGGTGTGGGAATGATTAAACGAGAGATAGGAACAAGTGAGGAACAGAGAGTGTGTGAGAGAAATAGTAGTATTGGAAGACGGAGCAAGGGAGAGTGAACGAAATGGGGAGAGAGGGAGAGGGAGAGCAAAAAATTGGATGATAAAAAGTGAGATAGAGGGAGTTTTACATGGGGGGAGATAGGGAGAGGGAAAGAGGGAGAGAGGGAGGAGAGATAGTGCTAGAGAGAGATAGGGGAAAGCTTAAGTGAGAGGAGGGAGAAAAGAGAGTGGGAGGATGGATGAAAAGAAATAGTGAGAGTAGTGAAGCGTGATGCAGTAAGTGGGAGAGAGAAAACAAAGGGTGAGAAAGAGAAGAAGGGAGAGCTAAGTTGAAGAGAGGGAGCGACGAAGGAGACAGAGATAATGAAGAAATTGGGAGATAAGTTAGTGAGAAAGAGGGCGATGGAGATAGAGAGGTAAAGTGAGGGAGAGAGTGAGAGAGAGAGAAAGGGACAAAAATCGTAAGGAGAGAGAAAGGAAAAGTGAGTGAAATTTAATAGAGAGGAGAAGAGCGAGAAGAGATATTGTGGAAAGAAGAGGAAGTGAGAGGGAGTGAAAGAAAGCAAAGAGAAACAAAAAGTGATAAAACGCAAGGAGAGAGTGAAAAAGAGAGATTGACTAAGGGAGTCGAAGGATGGGCTTGTGGGAGTGAGAGAGAGGAACGAAGAGTGAGAGAGAAGAGAGAGAATGAGAGAGTGAGGAGGGGGTAGAGAATGAGAATTAGTGGGAGAGAGAGGAGATGAATTGGAAGAGAGTAAGATGAAGAGAGGGGAGAGTGTGTGAGAGAGAGATAGAAGAGAGAGAGAGGGGAGAGAGAGACGGAGGGAAGGAAGCAAGAGAGTGGGTGAGAGAGGGAGAGAAAAAATGAGTGGAGAGAGAGGGAGAGAGCAATAGAAGAGAAAGTGTGAGAGGGAGTGAACATGGAGCGAGAAAGTATGAGAGGTGGGGAGTAAGAGTGAGAGTGAAATTGAAGAAAAAGGAAGACGAGCAAGAAAGAAGAGAGTGTGAAGAAATAGACGGATGTGAGTGAGGAGGAGGCTGGAAGAGAAGGAAAGAGTGAGTGAGAGAGGTAGGGTAAGAAAAAGAGAAATATAGAGAGGAAGTGAGGGTGAAGAGTGAAAAATGAGAGAGAGATTATGAAGTCAAATAGAGAGAGAGAAAGAGATTTAAAAAAATAGTGCAAGAGAGGTTGGTGGTAAGGATGGAGGGATGGAGAGAGAGAATTGAGTGAGAGATCGAAAGAGAGAGAGTGAGTGGGATGTAGTGGTAGAGGTAGAGGTCTGTGAAAGAGAGATACGGGAAAGATAGAATGTGGGAGACATAAAGAGGGAAGGTAAGTAAGAGGGAGACGTAGTGTTGGGGATATGGAGAAAAATGGAGAAATGAATGATAGGAAGAGAAAATAAGAAACCGATTAGGAGAGAGAAAAAATAGAGAATAAGGAAGATAGAGGGACAATTTAAGAGTGAAAGTGATACAGAAATGAAGTGAGGGAATGCGAGAAAAAGAGTGAGCGACGGAACGAAGGAAGAAAGAGAGTGTGTGTTTTGGTAGAGTAATGGAAGATAGAAAAATGAAGAGATAAATAAAGATAGAGTAAATAGTCGATAATAGAGAGAGAGGGAGAGAGTGAGAGAGATTGAAGAGAGTGGGAATGAGAAAGGGAAGAGACGGAGAAAAATAGAGAGAGAAGAAAGCGTGACGAGAAGATAAAGTAAGAGAGAGTGAACTAGAGAAAAAGGGAGAGAATAGGGAATGAGTAAGAGGAGGGAGAAATAGAGTGATCAGAGTGAAGAGGGAGGTGGAGAGGATGAGAAGGAGAGACGGAGGAAGGGAGGAGGGTGGTGATTTGAGAGGGAAGAAGGGAGGGATGCGAGAGAGTGTGCATGGGGGGATAGAGACGCGTGTAGGCAAAGAGAGGGAGAAAAAAGGGTGAGGGGTTCGAGAGAGAAAGAGAGAAAGTGAGGGAGTAAGAGTGAGAGTGAAATTAAGAGTTTGATGGAGCCGGGAAGGGATAAAGAGATAGAAAGAGAGAAATGAAAAAATTGAGAGTGAGGTAAGAGAAGGCGAGAGAAGCAAATATAGAGTTGAAAAAGGAGAAAAATAATGAGGATGGGAGGGAGGGAGGGAGGGAGGGAGGAAGGGAGGGAAGTAATAAACAATAAGAAAGAAGTGGCGGTGGGAAATAAAAGAGTGAGAATGAGAAGTTAGTGTGGGATTTAGTGATTGATATAAGGAGGTAAAGAAAAAAATAAGAAGGCAGGAATTAAAAAGTGAGAGAGAAACATAATATATAGTAAGAGACGAGTGAAAAGGGACGAGAGAGAGAAAGAGGAATGCAAAGCATAGGTAAGAGAGAGAATAGATAACAGAGAGAAACGAAGGTAGAGAAAAGTATAATAGAGATTAAACATAGTAACGGGTGAGAGTGAGAAAGAGAGGTAGAGTGCAATAGTAAGGGAGAGAGAATAGGGGACATAGAGGGAGAGAGTGAGAGATTGGAGAGAGAGAGGTTGTGAGAGAGGACAAAGCATGAAAGATTGAAGAGCGAGAGAGGAAGCTGAAGGAAAAGATAGTGAGTAAGATGGAGATGGAAGTGAGATTAAAGAATGAGTGAGAATGAGAGATGGAGAAGGAGATGGAGAGGAGGGAGATGGTGAGGGATAGAGAAGGAGGGTGAGAGGTTGGAGGGAGAGAGAAATGATGAGGGGAGAGTGCGAGAGAAACTGATAGAGAGAAAGAGAAAGTGAGAGAAGAGAGAGCAAGAGAGAGTGGACGGAAGAATATGATGGAAAGAGAGGGAGGGAGAGAGAGGAGAGATATTCAGGGTAAGGGAGAATAATAGGGAAGGAGGGAGCAAAGTAGGGTGGGATAGAGAGGGATGTGTGGAAAAATATGAAATAATGAGATGGGCATGAGAGAGCTAGATGTGAGAGCAATTAGAGTGGGACGGAGGAGAGTAAGAGAGTGAGTAAATAGAGAGAAGAGAGGGTGATTGAAGGAGCAAGAGAGAGAGGATAGAGAGAGACAAAGAGAGCTAGCAAATGATTAAGAGAGATAAAATATAGAATGAAAGAAAGCAAAGAGAATGAACTGAGGTGAGTGATAAGTGAGGAGCGATAGGGATTGAAGAGAGAGCGAGAAGGAAAGAAAGAGAGTGAGGTGAGACCAAAAATAGGGATCGAAAGGAGATTGAGAGAAGATAAACAAAATATAGGGAGTAGAGAGCTAGAGAGAGATATAGAGGGAGATATGGAGAGAGATAGAGGGTGAGATGGAGATTTGAGAAGATGGAAGTCGAGAGGGAAGGAGAAAGTGACTGGCTTGATGTTTGGAGAGAAAGAGTGAGTAAAATGATAAGAGAAAGTGATAAAAGAGATCGAAGAGAGTGGGAAGACAAAGAAAGAGGAAGAGAGTGAAAGATAAAGGGAAGTGATAAGGTGTAAATAGATAAAAGGACCAAGAAGGGAGAGATTGAAAAAGTGAGAGAAAGTGGGAGGGAGTGACGGAGGTTGAAGTGTGGGAGTGAGAGAGGAAGAGAGAATGAGAATGAAGTGCGAGTGGGAAAGGCTATAGAGAGAGTGAGCGAGAGGGAGAGAAAGGGGCGGAGAATAATATTTTGTGGGAGAGAGTGGTGAATGAACCCGAAGAGTGTAAGGGTGGGAGAGAGTGTGTCTAGGAGAGTGGAAGACAGAGTGAGAGAGGGAGGGAAGGGACAGCAGGGATAAGGGAGAGAGAAAGAGGGAGAGAAAAATTGAGAGGAGAGAGAGAAAGAGAGCGGAACATAAGTGAGAGTAGGTGAAGAGAGTGAGCATAGAAGTGAGAAAGGATGGGGGAGAGAGGGAGTAAGAGTGAGGGTGGCGAAGAGAGAAAGAGGGAGTGTGAAAGGGAGAGAGTGTGAGAGACAGAAATAGAGATGAAAGCATGATAACATAGGTGAGAAGGTAGAGGGAGCAACAAAGAGAGATAAGTAGAGTGGGAGGAGAGATTAAGGGAGCTAAAGTGGGAGAGAGAGAGGAAGTGAAGAAGGAAGGATAATAGGGGTGGTAAGGAATAGAATAGATGAGTGAGAGAGATAAACAGAGGGAATAGAGAGTGAGAGAGATAGGTAGTGACGAGAGAAAGAGAGAGATAGAAAGAAGTGAGAAGGTTTAAAGAGAGAGTAGGAACATGAAAGTGAGAGAGACGAGAAAAAACATGAGAAGATCGAGTAGAGTAAGTGAGTTAGGAGTAAAAAAGAAGCGAAATGGGAGAATTGTGAAAGATAGATGGAGCGAGAGAGATGAAGAGAAAATGAAAGAAAGGGAATAAATATTTAACCATTAATTCTTCTTTCTCTGATATTGTTCCTCCTGTCTTTTCAAATCTTGTTCCTCACTGCCTAACTTCTCCTTTGTTCTCTACACTTCTCGATGTTCGTTCTCTCTCTTCTGTAGCCCCGCACACACACTCTCTCATCTCCCCTCCTTTTCAATATCTCACCCCTCGCCTCCCTCTCTCTTTCCCTCTCATCCCCCTCCGGCTATCCCTCCCTCGCTTGCTCACTGTCTCTCTACACCTCTCTCACTCATTCTCTTGCTCTCTCTCCTCATTTTATCTAACTCACTCTTGCTCTATCTTCCTTCACACTATTTTCACGAGTATTTCCCTCTCCATCTCTCTTCCTCTCTCATTCCCTCTCTCTTGATCTCTCTCTCTCCCTTCCTTCTCTTTTTCACTATTTATTCTGTCTTTTATTTCTCTCTCCTACGGTCTCTCTTGCATTTTGGATAGAAATAGAGAGAAATGAGAGTAAGGAAAAATAAGTAAGAAAAGATGAGTGAGGTAGAAGTAAGCGAGAGAGAATGAGTGTGTGAGAGAGAGGAAGAAGGATCGAGAGGTAGAGGGAGAGAGTGAGAGAGTAAAGTTGAGTGTGTGTGAAAAAGAGAAGTAAGAGAGATACATAAAGATGAAGGAGGGATTTGAGTGAGAGAGAGAGAGAGAGAGTGGGGGACATAATGAGAGAAAGAGTGAAAGGAGAGAGTAATAAAAGAGAGAGAAGAGAGAGAAGGAACAAAGAATGAGAATGGAGAGGATAGCATAAGAGTAGAGAGTGATATAGAGAAGAAGAGTAGGATTGAAGAGAATAGAGCAAGAGAGAGTAAGAGAGAGAGAAAGAGAGAAAGGGAGTCGGCAATGGTGAGTGTAATGGAAAAGAGAGTAATCAAAGTGAGAGCAAGAAAAGTGGGTTAGAAAAGAGAGGGGTAAAGAGTGAGAGTGAAATTTAATAGAGAAAGGAGAGAGAAAGGGAGAAAGATGAAATATTGTGGGAAGCGAGAGGAAGTGAGAGGGAGTGTAAGAAAACAAGAGAGGAGCATGTGAGAATGTTTGTGGGGGATAGTGAGTGATAAAAAATAGAGAAGCAGTCAGCATAATACAAATTAGGACGGCAATGCGTGAGAAAGAGAGTGAGAGAAATTTAAATGAGAGAGGGAGTGATGGAGGGAAGAGAACGAGGGAGAGAGTAGAGTGGGGGATGTTAGAGAAAGGGAGGTAGTGAGAGGGAGGGGTGAAGGAGATGAATGAGTGAGAGAGATGGAAAGGTCGAGGGGAGGTGCATGGGAGGAATAGAGGGAGAGAAAAAGAGAGCATTTGTGTGAGAGATGAGACTGAGAAAGTGGGGAAAGCAAAGAGAGAAGCGAGTGGTAGGGGGATAGAGGAAGAGAGAGTGAGAATGATCGAAAAATGAAAATGAAAGAGAGAATGAGAGTGAGAAGGAGAGGGAGGGAGGGAGTAAGAACGAGAATGAAATTGAATAGAGAGAGGGAGCAAAATAGAAAGAAAAAGAAGAGTGAGGAAAAAAAAGAGAAGGGAGCAAGAGATAATGAGTGGGGGAACGAGATAGAGTTCGGGGAAAGGAAAGAACAAGAGAGAGAAATGAAGTGGCACAAAGAGGCATGGAGAGAAATATGAGTAAAATAAGAGGGAGAATGAAAGTAGATAGATATATCAATAGATATGGAGAAAGCGAGGGAGATTGAGAGAGAGTGAGAAGAAAAGGGATAGAAATTAACGAAAGAAGAGCGTATAGATCGAAAAAGAGGGAGCTAAAAAGATTGAGATAAAGTAAAGTGAGAGAATGTATATAGGGGTGAGATAGAGGGAAGGAGAATGAAATTGATGAAGAGAGAGCTTGAATGGAAGAGAGTACGATTGTGACATTGAGAGAAAAAAGTTTGGGGAAACGAGATAGAGTTCGGGGAAAGGAAGAACGAAGCTGAAGTGGCACGAAGAGGCATGGAGAAATATATGAGTAAAATAAGAGGGAGAATGAATGTAGATAGATATATCAATAGATATGGAGAAAGCGAGGGAGATTGAGAAAGTGAGAAAAGGGATAAAAGAAGAGCGATAGAGATCGAAAAAGGCCGAAAGATGAGTTAGAGCGATAAAGAGTGAGAGAATGTATTGAGATGAGATAGAGGCGTGAAAGGAGAAGGAGAGTGAAATTGACGAGCGAGAGAGAGAGAGAGAGAGAGAGAGAGAGCTTGAACGGAAGAGAGTACGGCGCTGACATTGAGAAAAAAAAAAGTTTGGAGAGAGAGTGACGATCGAAGTGAAATTGAAGAGAAATGTTTGGAATGTGAAGGGGAGAGAGAGAGAGCGTGTGTGTGAGAGAGTGAACGAAATTGAAGAGATAGAGTTTATGTGTTATAGAAAAGGGAGGGAGAGAGTGAGGGAGGTGAAAAGAGGGAGAGATCGAAGAAGAGAGAGAGGGAGAAGTGTATGAAATGTGAGAAATAGTGAGAATGGAGAGAAGGAGGGAGAGGAGTGAGAAAATAGTAACGAAATGAAGGAGAAAAGAAAGTAGAGGAAGAGCAGGAGCTAAAGCTATTTGGAGATATAAAGTAAGATAAAATATGAGGTTGAGAGAAAGGAGTACATGAAGTGATAGTGTGTAAGAGGAAGAGAAAGAGAGAGAGAGGGAGCGAGGAGGGAGAAGAATTGTGTCGAAATAGAGGATGCGGAAGATAGAGCAAGAGAGTGAGGAGGGAAGAGAGAGAGAGCAAAGAATGGATGATAAAGAGTGAGAGAGGAGTTGTCAAGGGATAGAGGGGGAGAAAATGCGAAAGTGATAAAAGAGAGAGAGATAGAGAGAGCCATGAGTGAAAAGAGAGAGAGGGAGGGCGGAGAGAGTAGGAGGATGGATGATGAGTGAAAGAAGACGGAGCAGCAATACACAAATTGAGAGAAAGATAAAAAAGAGTGAAAGTGAGAAAGGGAGTGAGCTAATTTGATGAGAGGGAGAGAGAATAGAAGGAACGAGAGATTGAGAGAATTATAAGAAGAGAGTGAGAAAGAGGAATATTGAGATAGAGAAATTCGAGTGAGGGAGGAGAGAGAGATAGAAAATTGAGGGGTGAAAGAGGAGTAAGTGTGAGAGTAAAATTTAATAGAGGGAGAGAGAATGAGAGAGTTGAGAGATTGAATGAAGAAATAGAGAGAGGAGTGAGAGAAAGGGAGAGAGCGGTAGAGAATGAGATTTAGTGGGAGAGAGATGGGGGATGGGTGGAAGAGAGTAAAGAGAAGAGGGGGAGAGTGTGTGAGAGAGAGAAAAGAAAGTCTCTCTGAGGAGGGATAAAGAGATGGAAGCAAGAGAGTGAAGAGATCGAAGAAAGATTGAGAGGAGAGGTAGAAGTGAGGGAATAAGTGAAGAATGATCGGAGCGAGACGAAAAGAAGGAATGAGGCATTAAGAGTGAGTGCAGCTGAAGAGATTAAGGGGAGCGAGGAGCATCGAAAAGAGAGATAGAAAAGAGAGTGAGAGAGTGATGTAAAGATAGAATAGAGAGTTAGAGGTGGAAAGAGGGTAGAGAAAGAGAGATAGGAGGAAGTAGTGAAGGGTCTCGAGAGAGCGAGGAATGAGAAATGAAGGAGAGTGAAAGGGAGAGAGAGTGAGAAGAGAGCAGGGAAGATAAAGTAGAAGTGAGTGAGGGGTAAAAGGAGAGAGAGAGAGAATAGAAAGATTGGGGAGAGAGGGACCATGGGAGAGAGGGAGATGGAGAGGATACGAGGGTGGAAGGGAGAGAATAGAGAAAGAGAGAGTGAGGGGTTAGAAGTAAGAGAGCAAGAGAGAGTGGGAATAGAGTGATATAAATGTAAGTGGAAAGAGAGCGAGAGAGCAACAAACAGAGTGTAAAAGAGAGTACAAGATATAGGAAGAGAATAAAGATTGAGAAAGAGAGAGAGTGAGAGAAAATAAAAGAGAATGGGATAGAGAAAGAGTGAAAAAAGGAGCGAGGGAGAGAGGAGGCAGGTGGGAGAGAATGAATAAGATCTTAAGAGAGAGTGAGATGAGAGCGAGAAATGGTGCTAAAGAGGGTGAGAGGAGAGTGATGGTGAGAGAGTGAGAGAGTGTATGAGTGTGTTAGATGGAGAGAGAAGAGTGAGCTTCATAGCGAAACTAGAGAGAGCGGAATTGAGTGAGGGAGAAACATAGAGGGAGAGAATGAGACCTGATAAAGAGAACAAGAATGAAGAGTAAAGCAATCTAGAGAGAAAGGAAAATAAGTGTGAGAGGGAAAAGAATATAAGAGAGGAAATGAGGGCGAGGGAGATAGAGAAATAAATATTAATAGGGTGGAATGAGAGAGAGTGTGGGAGAGAGGGATGGAAGGAGAAAAGAAAGAGATAGAGAGTGAGAGAATGAAATAGAGAATGAGGGAGGGAGCGAGAAATATAGATAGAGATGGATAGAGTGAGAACGAGAGTAAGGAAAGAGAGTGGGAGATAAGGGTGACCGAGAGGGACGGATAGAGGGAGAAAAGAAAGTGAGAAGTGTTAGAGAAATAATGAGGGAGAGAAGGAAAGGATTCAGAAAGATAAGAATTGGAGAGTGAGAAATAGTGTGTGTGAGGGATAGGGTAGAAAAAGATTGAGCAAAGATAGAGGAAGGTGAATGAAGAGAGAGCAAGAGAAAAAAGGTAGGAGGTGAGAAAAAGATAGAATAAAAAGTTAGAGTTAGAGAGAGAGGTCGAGAGTAAGAAAAGAGAAAGATAGAGAGAATATGAGAGAGATTGAAGAGTGAAAGATTGAGATAGCGAGATTTTAAGAGGCAAATAAATGAGAGAAAAGAAAATGATAAAAAAAAGAGCAAGAGAGGGTTAGTGAGAGGGATAAAGGGAAGGAGAGCAAGAGAATGAGTGAGTGACAATGAGAGAGAGAGTGAGGGGGATGCAGAGACGTAGAAGGAGAACATGAGAGAGTGGGAGAGAGAAAGAGGGAGACATAAGAGGGAAGAAGTAAATTGAAAGAGGGAGAGAGTTGGGGATATGTAGAGAGAAAGGGTGAATGGAATCATAGAGAAGAGAGACAAATAAAAGACAAATTAGGAGAGAGAGAAAGAATAAGGAATGATTAAGATAGAGGGACGGGTTATGAGTGAGAGTAATATAGAGATGAAGAGAGAGTTTGCGGAGAAAGAGCGACATAGAGAACAAGAGGAAGAGAGAGTGTGTGCGAGTGAGACTAATGGAAGAGAGAATAATAGAACGAGAGAGGGAGGGAGGGTGGGTGTGAAGGGAGGGGAGAGAGGAAGTGATGTGTTAGAAGTTGAGAAATAATGTGAGATAGAAAGGGCTGAGAGAGAAAGAGACACGAGATTGAAAGAGAGAGTAGGGAGAGAGGGAAAGAGGGAAAGTGTGAGGAATGGAGTGAGAGAGAGCGTGAGAATAAAGAGAAACATAAAGAGAGCAAAAGGCGAGAAAGAGAGGTATAATAGAGTGTGAGAGAAAGCATGAGTGGTAGTAAAGGAAGAAATAGAAAGATGAGAGAGGGATGAGGCAAGGGAGCAACGTAGAGAGAGAGTGTGTGAATGAAATAAAATGGGGATTGAAGGTATCAGCCGGAGAGTGGAAGCAGATTAGAAGGAAGCGAGTGGGTGGCAAAGGTAGAGAGAGACACGTGGGAGGCAGAAAGGATCAAAGAAAGCAAATGTGAGGGAGGAAGAAAAAGAGAGTGGGAGGATGGACGAAGAGAATAGTGTGAGAAGATGGAGCAGCATTACATAGAGTAAGTGAGAGAGATAACAAAGAGTGAGAAAGAGAAGAGGGAGTGGCTTAAGTTGAAGAGAGGGAGGGAGCGACGGATGGAGAGAGAGTGAGGGAGAAATTAGGAGAAGAGAGTGCGAGAATGAGGAAGATGGAGATAGAGGTAGAGTGAGGGAGAGAGAGAAAGGAACTGAGAGAGAAAGAGAGAGGAAGTGTGAGTGAAACCCAATAGGGAGAAGGAGAGAAAATGATAGAGTGAAGAGATATTGTGGGAAGAGAGGAAGTGAGGGAGTGAAAGAATGCAATAGAGAAATGAAAGTGATAAAACATAAAAAAGGAGAAAATAGTGAAGAGGAGATAGTGAGAAAGAAAGAGAGATTGACGAAGGGAGTCGAGAGAATGGAAGAGAGTGGGAGTGAGAGAGGAAGTGAGAGTTAGAGGAAAGAGGAGTGAGAGAGTGGGGGGATGGAGAGTGAGAATAGTGGGAGAAAGAGGGGATGAATTGGCGAGTGGGGAGGAAGTGAGGGGGAGAGTGTGTGAGAGAAAGAAGAGAGGGAGAGAGAGGGAGGGAGGGAAGGAAGCAAGAGAGTGGGTGAGAGGGAAAGAATGAGTGGAGAGAGAGGAGAAACTGATAGAGAGTGTGTGCGAAGAGTGAACATGGAGCGAGAAAGAGAGAGAGGAATTGAGGAAGTAAAGAGTGATAATAAAATTAAAGAGAGTGGAAGAGGGAGCAAGAAAGGGAAAGAGTATGAGAAAAATAGGCGAAAAGAGAGAATGGGGGGAGAGAGATAGCGGAAGAGAAGGAAAAGTGAGCGAGAGAGAGGTAGAGAGTTAGAAGAGATCGATATAGAGTAAGAAAGAGAGAGAGAGAGAGAGAGGGAGTGAGAGAGATTGAAGAGTGAAAAGATTGAGATAGAGAGAGATTATGAGAGATAAATAGAGAGAAAAGAGATTTAGAAAAAAATAGTTCGAAGAGGGTTGGTGAGAGGGACGAGCGGGGATGGAGAGCAAGAGAATGACGAGAGAGAGAATCCAAAAAGGCAGGAGAGTGACGGGGATGCATTGGTAGAGGGAGAGAGAGAAGAGATATATAGAGCTAGAGAATGAGAGAGATAGTGAGCGAGGAAGCATGAGAGACATATAAAGAGAGAGGGAGAGAGTGAGAGATAAGGGTGAGATAGAGGAAGCAAGAGTTGAAAAGGGAAGGAGGAAGGGAAAGAGAAAGAGAAACAAGTGAGAAATAATGAGAGAGAGAGAAACGAGAGGATTGCGAGAGATAAAAGTTGGAGAGAGTGTGTGTGAGGGATAGGGATAAAGAACGGGAGATGACATAGTCACGAAGAGAGATCAAGACACGGAAAGGCAACGAGTGAGAAAGAAAGAATGAGAGTGAGAGAGAATAGAGCGAGGGAGTGAGAGATATTTAAGAGTGTGGGATTGACATAGAGAAAGATAATGTTAGATAGAAATAGAGAAAAGAGAGTGAGGAAAAATAGAGTAAGAAAGGAGAGAAAAGATGGAGATAGGGTGGGAGAGCAAGAGAATTAGTGGGAGGTGAGAGATCGAAGTGAGAGAGCGAAAGATCGAAGAGGGAGAGAAAGAGAGTGTGACGGAGAGTGAAAAGGTGAGAGTGAGAGATAAAGGATGGTGTAGCTAGAAGGTAGGAAAGATAGAAAAGGGAGAGAGATAAAGAGAGAAGAGTGAAATTGAGAGAGAAAGTTAGAAGTAAATTAAGAGAAATAATGAGAGAGAGAGAGAGAGTAGGAGAGAGGGAGAGATAGGCGAGAGAACAGAAGGGAGAGAGATGTGGAGTGAAGAAGAGAACGAGATTTGATAGGGGAAAGAAAGGAAGAGAACAAGAGAAATTGAGGAAGAGAGATAAAGAAAGAAAATGAGAGTGAGAAGCTGGAGCTATAGTGAGATAGACATTATGAGAGGGAGGGGCACATGAAGGGAGGGAGAGAGTGAGCTGAGATATAGGAATGGAGATAAAGGGGAGAGAGAGGGTGATAAAGTGTGTTGGTGAGAGGGAGATAGAAAGAAAATGAGTAGAGAGATTGAGAAAGGAGCGAGAGAATGAGAATGAATGACAAAGTAATAGAGAAAATAAAGAGAAAATGAAAGAGGGAGGGGCGAGAAACAAGTAGAGGGAGAGAGGGGTAAGGGAGAGAGGGAGCAAGAGAGATAAAATAGAGAAAAGAGTAAGAGGTTGAGACAAATGAGAAAGAGAACTTGATAGAGAAAAAGTAAGAGAAAAGGAGAGAGGGAGAGCGAGATAGAAATATAGAAGAGCGAGAGAGGGGGATGGGAGATAGAAGAGTGAGGGAGAGAGTGGGAGAAGATAGATAACTAGAAAGGTGAGCTAGAATGAGTAATAGAGAGTGGGAGAGAGAGAGGGAGAGAAAGGGAGATAAAGATTGTAGAGGTGTAGGAGATGGAGGGAGAGTGAGGGAGTAAAAGCAAAAGAGAGGGTGGGGGGAGAGAGAGAGGGTGGGAGAGTGAGGGAGAGGAAATAAATAAAGAGTGATAGAGAGATAGGGAGCGAGAGGAAGGGTGTGGGAGTGGGAGAGAGTGATTGAGTGAGGAAGAGAAAGTGAAGGATAAAGATTGTGAGAGGAGGGACATGAAGGGAGAGTGAGGGAGTAGAAACAAAAAGAGAGTGTGGGGAGAGAGATAGTGGAGAGTGAGGGAAAGAGGGAGCAAGAGGGAGGGTGTTGGAGTGGGAGAGAGTGAGTGTTATGTTGTGAGTGAGAGGGAGAGGGAGAGAGAGAAAGCATGAGAGTGGGAGAGGGAGAAAGATAATAGAGGAAAGAGATAGGGCGGCGGTGGAGAGAGATGGATAGAGAGAGGAAGGGAGATGGAGAGCAAAAGAGATAGAGGCAGGTGAGGAAGAGAGACGGGGAAGAGATAGAGAGTTCATGCCATCTACATATCAATTTCTCACTCCTCTGTTTCTCTTCTTCCTTCGCTCTTTATCTTCCCCCTTTCTATAAAGCTCCCCTTATCCTTGAACCTCTCTTGCTCACTCTCCTCTCTCTAACCCTCTCTCACACACTCTCTCTCCCTCTATGTTGGTCTATCTCTCTGATTCTCTTCTCTATCTCTCTATTCCTATCTCTCTCTTTCTCTCACTTTTTCACTTACACTTTCTTCACTTTCGATCTCACTTTTTCTCAAGCTCTTTATTATGTTCTTCTCTCTCTCTTTTCCTCTCTTCCTCTTTCCCTCTCTTCCTTATCACTCTCTCTTGCCTCTCGCTTACTCCTACTCACACTCTCTCTCCCTCTGTCCTCCCTCACACTCACTCCCATTCTCGATCTCCTCTCTCTCTTGCTCAACCATATGATCTCTTGCTCCTTTCACTTCAATTACTCTCACTCTCTTTATCTCTCTGCACTTCATTATCTCCATCTCTCCTCTTATCATGCTCGTTGTTCTCTCTCATTCTTTCCTTTTCTCGCTCTCTTGTTTGCTCTCTCACACATGTAGTCTCTCCCATTTATACCTCACATTTGCTTTTCTTTAGCTCTCCTTAGATCTCCTTCGAGATTGAGCAAGAGAGCGAGTGAACTAGAAACGAGAGATAAGGGAGGGAGTGATAGGTATTGAGGAGAGAGGTAGAGAGAGAAAGAGAGAAAGAGCGAGACATAAATAAAGAGAGAGGCTTAAGGAAGAAAGAGCAAAAGAGTGAGAGTGAGAGTGAGAGAGTGAGCGAGGGAGATAGAGGAAGATATGAAGAGAGATGGAGGGCGAGAGGGAGAGAGAGAGGGAGGAAAGAAGAGATATAAGGGAGGAAGAAGAAGTGAGAAGCGTGGTTAGAGAGAAGAGTGCGTAAAGAGATAGAAGGGAGTGATAAAAAGAGACGAAAGAGAGTGTGTGAGAGAAAGAGAGGGAGAGAGAAAAAAGAAAAAAGTGATAAGTCATAAATATTGAAGAGAACGAGGGAGAGATGAAAGAAAAGAGAGAGAGTGTGAGAGAGATTGAAGTGGGTGTGACAAAGGAGGCGAGAGAAAGAGAAGACGAGTGAGAGAAGATATAGAGAGAGCGAGCAAGAGCGAGGAGGGGTGAAAGAATTAGATTTTGTGGGAGCGCGAGCGGGAATGATCCGAAGGAATGAGAGAGAGTGATTGTGTGTGAGGGAGAGAAAAGGGAGACAAAGAGAGGGAGAGGGAGGGAGGGAGGGAAGGAAGCGAGTGAGGGGGGAGAGAGAGAGAAAGATTGAGGAAGAGAAAAGAGCATCATAAGTGAGAGTGGGTGAGGCGAGTGATCATAGAGCTTGAAAGAGTGAGAGTTGAGGGGAGTGTAAGGGAAGCGAGAAAGGGAGACAGTGTGAGAGACAAATAGAGAGAAGAGAGTGTGAGGGAATAGAGAGCGTGAGAGAGGGAGGGAGGGAGGGAGGGAGCGAGCAAGGGAGCGAGCGAGGGAGCAAGAGAGAGAGAGATATGGAGAGAGGGAGAGAGATGGGGATTAAGGGAGTGAAGGAGGGAGGGAGAGCCAGAGAGTGGTACCGAGGGATAATTGGAGGGTCAAAATTGAGAGATAAAAGAGACAATGAGATAGAGAGATAAAGAGAGATGGAGGTGAGAGAAATATAGAGACAAATGGAAGATGTGAGAGAGTTTAAAGAGTGAGTAGAAAAAATAAAGTGAGAGAGAGTGAGAAGAGAGGTTGTGGGAAGATCGAGTGAGAGTGTGAATGAGGGGTAGAGTGGGAGGAAGAGCAAGAGAATTATGAGATAGAGGGAGCAAGAGAGAGGGATACAAAGAGGAAGATAAGGAGGGAAAGGAAGGGAGGGGGGAGAGATGGAAGAAAGAGAGAGAGGGATGGAAGAAAGGGAGGATATAATGAGAGAGTATAAGATAAAAGAGAGAAAAGAGAGCAACAATGGAGAGTGTGAAAGAGAGTATAAGATAGAAAAAGGGGATTGTGAGGGAGAAAAAGAGTGAGGGGAGAGAGGATAATATAGAAGAGGATAGAGAGTGAAGAGAGAAAGATGGAGCAAATGAAAGAGAGGAGAGATTGAGAGAACAAGATTGTAAGAGAGAGTTAGATAGAGAGAAAGAAATACAGCTAAAGAAGGTGAGAGGGAGAGAGATTGAGAGAGAATGAGAGTGTTTGAGTGTACGAGATAGAGAGAGAAGATTGAGCTACATAAGGGAGACCTAGATAGCGCACATATGTGTGAGTGAGAATGATAGAGGGAGAGAGTAAGAGTGATGAAGAGAACAATCTAGAGGAAAATTGGAAAACAGAGTGAGAGAGAGAAGGATAACAGAGAATACAAGATATTAGGCGGGTGAGAAGGGAGATAGAGTGTGAGTGAGAGACGGAGGAAGAGAAGAGAGGTGAAAGAGAGAATATGAAAGAGAGAGGGAGGGATCAAGAGAGATATATTGCTAGAGAGGGAGAGAGTGAGAACAAGAGTAAGAAAAAGAGAGTGAGAGATAGAGGAGATAGAGAGAGGGAGGGAGAGAGGGAGGGAGAGAGGGAGGGAGAGAGGGAGATAGGGAGAGAGAGAGAGAGAAGTGTGAGAGAAAGAGAGAGATAATGAGAGAGAAGAGAGAGGGATTGAGAGGGATAAAAGTTAGAGAGAGGGAGAGTGTGTGTGAGGGATAGGGGAGAGAAAGACTGAGGAAAGAAAGAGATTGTGTGTGTGAGAGGAAGAGAAACCCTTTGGAAAGAGTTAGTGAACTATGTGCAATAAAGGAGAAAGAAAGAGAGAACGAACAGTGAGAGAGAGAGAGGAAGGGAGCAAAGAAGGAAGTGAGACTGAGAGAGAAATAGGGAGAGAAGGAGAATGACTGAAGATAGAGAAAGAGAGAGTGAACATAAGAGTGAGAGGGAGAATAAGAGAATGAGAGAGAGAATGATGGAGAGAGAGGTAGAGCTGGGATGGGAAAGTGGAGTTTAGAGAGAATAAAGTGTGCAAACAAGATAGTGATAGAAATTAGACGAGAGAATAGAGAGTATGAAAGAGATAAAGAGAGGGAGTAGAAGTGAGAGGGAAGCTAAAGAGAGAGAGTGGGTGAAGAGACAATAAGAGAAAATGAGCAAGAGTGAGAATGATAGATGGAACAAGAGAGAGATTTAGGGAGGGAAAGTGAAAGAGAGAAAAGAAGAGAGAAAGAGAGAGAGAGAGAGGCAAGTGAGGGAGTAACAGTGAGAGTGGAGTTGTAGAGAGTGAGGGAGCGAGTTAGGGAGGAGAGATAAAGCCAGAGAGAAATAGAGTAAGAATAGAGAGGAGAAAAGAGAGGGAAAGAGAGAGAGAGAGCTAAAGAAAGAAAAAGAGAGTGAAATAAGGAGAGAGGGAGGGAAAGAGGGAGGGAAGGAGAGAAAGTAATAAAAAATAAAAGAGAAGAGAGGGTGAGAAAGAGAATGAGAGGAAGTGGAAGAGAGTTAGAGTGATGGATATAGGAAGATAAAGAGTGAGTAAAGAAAGAGAAAATAGAGTAAGTGAGAGCTAGAGAGCAAGTGAGAGGAACATAATAGAAAGTGAGAGACTTAGAGAGAAAGGGAGAGAGTGAGAAAAAGATTGATAAAGGGAAATAGTAAGGGAGGGGGTGAGAAAGAGAGTGATAGAAGGAGAGAAGGACAGAAATTGGAGAGAGAGAGAGGGACTGAGTTGGTGAGAGAGAGCAAGAAAGATTTACAAGAGAGAGAGATAAAAAAAGCGAGAGAGGAAAAGAGGTCAAAATATTGTTAGCAAAAAGAGATAGGGAGGGAGAGTAAGTGGACTGAGAATGAGAAAAGATGAGAGGGAGATGGAGAGGGAGAGAGGGAGAGAGATTAAGATAGAGTGAGAGGGAAGGTAGCGGAGGGAGAGAATTAGAAAGAAAGGATAAGAAAGAGAGCGAGAGAATGGGAGAGTGAGAGTGAGATCGAAATAGTGAAAAGTGAAAGTGAGAGACAGAGCAAGAAAGAGGGAATGGGAGAGAGGATAAAGAAAACGAGAGGGAGTGAATGAGTTAGTGCAAGAGGACATAGAGAGAGGAGTTAGATAGGGATAGAGAGAGAAAGAAAGGGAAGGAGGGATTGAAATAGGGAGCGATCGAGAGATTTATGAGATATAAAAAGAAATAATGAGATGGATATGATGGGATTGAGTAAGATTTGAGAGCAATAGAGAGAGCTTGTATGAGGGAGGGAGAGAGACAGAGAGTGAGAGATAGAGGGGGCAAAAGAGAGAAAACAAACAATAAAGAGAGATTATATAGAGAGTGAGAGAGAGAGCAAGAAAAGGAGTGAAGATATGGATTGAAAAGTGAGTGGAAGAGAGGTAGGGTAAGACAGAAATAGGGAGAGTAGAGAAACTCAGGGAAGATAGAGCAAAAGAAAATGAGTGAGAGATTGAATGAGGAAGATATAGAGGGAGATATGGAGAGAAAGAGGGAGGGAGGGAGGGAGATAGAGAGACTGAATTAATGAAAGAGTGATAGAGGGAGGTAGGAAGAGAGGGAGAGATGGTTAGAGAGAAAGAGTGAGCAAAGTGATAAGAGAGATATGAAATAGAGTAAGAGAGAGCGTGTGAGATAGATAGATAAAAAGCAATGGATGGAGAAAAAGAGATAAAGCATAAATAAAGAAATGAGTGATAGAGTGAGAGAGTGAGATAGATGAAGGGAGTGAGAGGGATGGAAGAGAGTGGGAGTGAAAAGGGAATGAAGAATGATATTGAGAGAAAGTGAGAGAGAGGGAGAGAGGGGGTAGAGAATGAGATTTAGTGGGAGAGAGAGTGGGAATGAATTGGAAGAGAGTGAGAGGGAGACTGTGGGAGAGTGTGTGTCAGAGAGAAAAGGAGAGCTAGAGAAGAAGAGAGTGGGAGGGAGGGAAGCAAGCAAGCGAGTGGGGGGTTAGAGGGAGAGAAAGATTGAGAGGAGAGAGAGGAACAGAAGAGTAACTGATAGAGAGTGAACATGGAGCTCGAAGGAGAGAGGGAATGAGGGAGTAAGAGTGTGAGTGAAACTAACAGGAGAGAAAGAGGTAACGATAATGGGAGAGAGTGTGAGAGAGAAATAGAGAGAAGTGAGAGTGAGGGAAGAGAGAGAGGGAGTGAGCGAGAGAGAGCAAGAGAAAGGGAGATATGAAGAGCAGGTGAAAGAGAGGGATGAAGGGAGTGAAAGAGGGAGGGAGAGCTAGAGAGAGGCAGTGAGGGATAAAAGGAGCGTCAAAAGAGAGAGACAGAAGAGAGAGTGTGAGAGAGATAAAAAAGGTGGAATAGAGAGAGTGAGGGGGAGAGATTGAGTGAGAGTGAGAGATAAAGGGAGCGTCAAAAGAGCGAGAAAGAAGAGGAAGCGTGAGAGAGATAAAAAAAGGTGGAATAGAGAGTCAAAGAGAGAAAGATGGAGAGAATGAGTGAGAGAGATAGAAGAAGGTAGTGAGAGGGTTTAATAGAGTGTAGGAAAGAGAAAAGAAGAGAGATGTGAAAGGGAGAGAGAGTAAGAAGAGAGACCGAGGGAAGATCGAGCAAGAGTGAGTGAGGGTTAAAAAGTGAGGGACAACAGAAGAATGGTGAGAGAGAGGGAGACATATAAGGATAAAGGAAGATTGAGGGAGGGAGGGAGGGAGAGAAGTAAGAGAATGTGAGAGGGAGGGATGGAAGCAAGAGAGAGAGGAGAGAGTAGCGGATAACGTGAGAGAAATGTAAGAGAGAAGAGACAAGAGAGAGCAACAAAACAGTGTAAATAATTATAAGATAGAAAAAGAGAATAGAGCGTGAGAAAGACAGAGAATAAGATAAAATAATAAAGAATGGCAAAGAGAGAAGAGAGAAAAAACTGAGCGAGGGAGGGAGAAGAGTGAGTAAGAGAAGATGAAACAAAAAGGTATAAGAGTGTTAGATATAGGGTGGGAAATGGAGCTAAAAAGCGTGATGGGGAGAGAGTGAGAGTGTATGAGTGTGAGAGATTGAGAAAGGAGTGAGCTACACTAGGGAGACCTAGAGTGGGATAAATTGAGGGAGTGAGAAAGAGGGAAAGAGTGAGACCGATAAAAAGCGCAAGTGTAAGAGAGTGAAAGAGATCTAGAGAGAAAGAGGAAGAGAGAGAGAGAGAGAGAGAGAGAGAGAGAGCACAGGATATAATAGAAGAAATAAGAGAGAGGGACAGGAGAGGAAAAAATTATTCAAAGGGTTGGAAGGGACTGAGAGTTTTTGGGAAGGAGGGAGGGAGAGAAGAGAGAGATAAAGAGTGAGAGAATGAAAAAGAGAGTTAGGGAGGGAGCAACATAGATAAATAGATAAAGAGGAATGGAGTGAGAACAAGATTATGAAAGAGATAATGGGAGATAAGGGAGATAGAGGGAGGGAGGGAGAGAGGGAAGTGTGAGAGAATGTGAGAAATAGTGAGAGAGAGAAGAGAGAAAGATTAAGAGAGAAAAAAAGTTGGAGAGAGAGAGAGATAGTGTGTGAGGGAAAGGAGAGAGAAAGATTGACTAAAGGGAGAAGAGAGAGTAACAAAAGAGAGAGAAAGAGAGCGAGAAAGAATGATAGGATAGAGAGTGAGAGAGAGAGTTGGAGATTAAGAAAGAGAGAAATAGAGACGGAGTGAGAGAGATTGATGAGCGAAAGATTAAGACAAACACAGAGAGATTGTGTGAGACAACTAGGGAGAGTAAAGAGATTGAGAAAAAGTAGAGAAAGGGGTGTTTGTGAGAGGGACAAAGGGAAGGAGAGCAAGAGAATGAGTGCGAAAAGATTGAGAGAGAGATGTAGGGAGACAAAGGGAGTGAGGGACATACAGATGTGGAGGGAGAGTGTAAGAGAGAGAGTGAGAGAGTGTGTGAAACAAAGAGCGAGAGAGAGAAGAGGGAGACATAAAGAAGGGAGGGAAGTGAAAGAGGGAGCGAGATTGTGGGGAATCTCAGAAGAGAAAGGCTGTAAGGAATGAGAGAGAAGAGAGAGAAATAAAAGTAAGATTAGGAGAGAAGGAAAAAAAAATAGAGAATGAGAAAGAGAGAGGGACGAATTAAGAGTGAGAGTGATGTAGAGATGAAGGGGACTGAAAGAGAAAGTGCAAGAAAAGGAGAAAGCAGAAGAAAGAGAGTGTGTGAGTGAGAGTAACACAAGAGAGAATAATAGTAGAGAGCGTAAGAAAGATAGAGAATAAATAGTAAAACATAGAGAAAGGGAGGGAGTGAGAGACATTGAAGAGACAGGGGATGAGATTGGAAGAGAGAGGGAGAGAGAAATAAATAGAGAATAGTGTGTAAAGGAAGATAGAGCAAGAGAGAGTGAGCTAGAAGAACAAGGGAGAGATAATAAGTGGGATAAGAGATGGAGAGAGGGAGAGAAAGTGTGAGCAAGTTAGAGAGGGAGATGGAGGGGATGAGAGGGAAAGAGAGGAGGAAGGGATGGAGGGAGAGTGAGTTAGTGGGAGGGATATGGAGGGAGGAATTTAAGAGAGAGAGAGTGTGTGTGCGGGGGACAGAAGAGGAGAAGGATTGAGAAGAGCAAGGGAATATGTAGCAATACAAGAGATAGTAAGAGAGAGTAAGAGAGAGTGGGAAAGAGAGGGAGAGAGGGAGTAAGATTGAGTGAAATTGAGGAACAAGAGAGGGGAATAAAAGAGATAACAATAGAGAAACTGAGAAAGAAGATAGGTATGGGAAGAGTGAACAAGAGGAAAAGGAAGAGCAAGTGAGAAAGAGAAGAGAGAGATAATAAGGTGGGTGAGAGAGTGAGTTAGAGAGAGGGAGTGAAACAATTAGGGAGAGTGAGAGAGATATTGTGAGAAAAAGAGAGAATATATAGAGAGAGATTGTAAGATAGAGCAAGAGAGAAAGAAAGATGCAGAGGGAGTGAGAGAGAGAATAGAAGCAAGAGAAAGAGAAGAGAGGGAGGAATAAACCAAGAAGGAAATAGAGAACAAAGGAAGAGAATGTAAGATAGAGCAATAAAGAGAGCTAAAAAGATTTAGAGAGAGAGACTGAGAGATGGTACGAGGTTGAAAGAATGGGAGGGAGCGGTGGGAGGTTGTGATGGAGACTGCAAGGGGATGCAGAGAGAAAGAAGAGTGTGAGAGGGAAAGAGAGAGCATGTGTGTGAGAGACAGAGCAAGAAAATCAAAGAGAAAGAGAGGGGGTTAGTGTTAAAATGATACATGAAAAAAAGAGAATCAAAGAATGAGAGAGCGGTAGATAGATAACAAAAAAGAAGAGCGGAGTGAATCTAAAAAGAGAAGAGAATGGGAGAGAGTGTGAGAGACAAAATAGAGTGAAGGAAGAGTAAGGGAAGAGAGAGCGTGAGAGAAGTAGAGAGTGAGCGAGCAAGAGAGGGTGCAAGAGAGAGGGAGATATGGAGATGAGGAGAAAGAGAGGGATGAAGGGATTGAAAGAGAGAGGGTGAGCAAGAGAGAGGCAATGATGGATAAAGGGAACATCAAAAGAGGGAGACAGAAGAGAGCAAGAGAGATAAAAAGATGTGGAATAGAGAGTGAGAGGGAAGGAGAGAGTGAATGAGAAAGAGAGATAAAAAGAAGTAGTGATCGGGTTTTAAGAGAGAGCGGGAAAGAGAATGCAAGAGAGAGTGAAAGGTAGAGAGACTGAGAAGAGAGACTTAGTGAAGATCAAGTAAGAGTGAGTGAGGATTAAGAAGTGAGGTAGAATAGGAGAATGTTGAGAGAGAGAGGGAGCAAGAGAGAGGGAGACGAAGATGGATAAAGGGAGGGAGAGAAGGGAGAAAAAAAAGAGGGAGAGATGAAAACAAGAGAGAGGGGAGAGAGAGTAGGGGCAAGAGTAAGAGAAAAGTATGAGAAAATAGAGAAGAGAAAGCAACAAAGGAGAGTGTAAAAGAATGTGTAATAAACAAAAAGAGAATAGAGAGCGAGAAGAGAGAAATTAATAGAGAAGGGCATAGAAGGTGAAGAAAGAAAAATGAAGGGAAAGAGGGAGAGGAGTGAGAGAGAAAGAAAAAATTATAATGGAGAGTGAGAAATGGAACTAAAGATGGTGAGTAGGAGAGAGAGTGTATGAGGTGTGAGATGGACAGAGAGCAGTGAGCTACATAAGGGAGACCTAAAGAGTGCAAGACTGAGGGAGTGAGAAAGATAATGGGAGAGAGTGAGACAAATATAGAGAATAAGTATGAGAGAGTGAAAGAGATTTAGAGAGAAAGAGAAAAATAAATTGAGATAGAGAAGGGGATATAAGAAAGGGATGGAGATAGAGGGACAGGAGAGATAAAAAATATTAATAAGGTGGGAACTGATAGAGAGTGTGAGGAAGGTAGGGAGGGAGAGAAAAGAGATATAAAAAGTGAGAGAATAAAAGGCAAAGTGAGGGTGGGAGCAAGAAAGATATATACATAGAGAGAGATAGAGTGAAAATGAGTAAGGAAAAGAGAGTGAGAGATAAGGGAGATAGAGGAGGGAGAGAGAGAGAGAGAGAGAGGGAGGTGTGAGCGAAAGTGAGAAATAATGAGAGAGACAAAATAGAAGGATTGAGAGAGAAAAAAGTTGGAAAGTGAGAAATAGAGTGCTTGTGTAGGACAAGGAGAAAGATTGAGCAAAGAGTGATGAAAGAGTGATAGAAGAGAGAGCGAGAGAGAGAAGAGCAAGAGAGCAAGAAAGAAAGATACTATAAAGAGTGAGAGATAAAGGTAGAGAGTGAGAAAGAGATAGATAGAGGGAGGGAGTGAGAGAGAATGAAGTGTGAAAGATTGAGATAGGGAGAGAGATTGTGAGAGATGAATAGAGTAAATAGAGAGAAAAAATAGAGGAAGAGAGGGTTAGTGAGAGGGACAGAGAAAATGAGAGCTAGAGAATGTGTGTTATAGAGATCGTGAGTGAGAGATTTAGAGAAAGGATAGCGAGGCAGATGCAGGCGTAGAGGGAGAGAGTGGATGGGAGACATTGAGAGAGTGTGCGAAAGGGAGAGTGGGGAGATAGAAAGAGGGAGACAAGGTGGAAAGGAGGAAAATGGAAAGGGAGAGAGTGGGGGATATTTGGAGAGAAAGGGTGAAAGGAATGACAGAGACGACAGAGAAATAAAAGAGAGATTATGAGAGAGAGAGAGAGAAAGAATAGAGAATGAGAAAAAGAGAGGGATAATTTAAGAGTGAGTGTGATATAGAGATGAAAAGAGGGTCTGGGAGTGAAAGAACTAGAGACAAAACAAGTGGAAGAGAGAATGTGTGTGCATGTGAGTGAGAGTAATGAAAGAGGAAGGAAAGATAGATAATAAATAATTAAAAAATAGTTAGAGATGGAGTGAGAGAGATTGAAGAGAGATGTAACAAGAGTAGAAGGGAGAGGGAGAGAGAAGTAAAGAGAGGAGAGTCTGAAAAAAGATTGAGCAAGAGAGAGTGAGCTAAAAAAGATGAAGATAAAATAAAAGGAGTGAGAGAGAGAGGAAGATAGAGGGGATGAGAGGGAGAGAGAGAGACGGAGAAAGTAAGGGAAGGATAGTGACTTAAAGAGAGGGATACACAGAGGGACGTGAGAGAGAGATGTGTGTGGGGATAGTGGAGGACAAAGAGTTAGAAGGGAGAGAAAATATGTATCAATAGAAGAGATAGTAAGACCTAGAAAGAGAGGTAGTGGGAAAAAGAGGGAAAGAAGGAGTAAGAGTGTGTGAAATTGAGGAGAAAGAGAGGGGGAGAAAGAGAGAGACCGATGGAGAAATCGAGACGGAAGAGAGGTAAGGGAAGATAGAACAAAAAGAAAAGGAAGAGCAAGAGAGAAAGAGGAGAGGGAGATAATATGTAAGAGAGAGTGAGATAGAGAGCAAGAAATTGAGCCAAAGAGGGTGAGAGGGAGAGTGATTGAGAGAGTATGAGAGATTGTATGAGTGTGTGAGATGGAGAGACAAGAGTGAGCTACATAAGGAGACCTAGAAATGGAAAAATTGAGGAAGTGAGAAAGATAGAGTGGGAGAGAGTGAGACCGATTAAGAGATAAGAGTGAGAGATTCAAAGAGATCTTGAGAGAAAAAAATATAAGAGGGAAGGAGAGTGAGGGACAAGAGAGAAAAAATATATTAACCGGGCGGGAAGAGGAGGGAGTGTGAGAGAGGGATGAAGAGAAGAGAGAAATTGAGAGTGAGAGAATGAAAGAGAGAGGGAGGGAGCAAGAGAGAAATATAGATAGATAGAGATAGAGTACGGAAAGAGAGTGAGAGATAGGGGTGACAAAGAGAGAGATGGAGATAGGGAGAGAGAGTGAGAGAGAAGTTTAAGCAAAAGTGGGAAATAACGAGAGAGAGAGAAGAGAAGGATTGAGAAAGATAAAAGTTGGAGAGTGATAGAGAGTGTAAGGGATGGGGAGGGAGTAAGAAAGAGAGAGATATAGAGAATGAGAGAGATTGAAGAGTGAATATTGATATAGAGAGAGATTGTGGGAGAGAAAATAGATTGAGAAAAAATAGAGCAAGAGATAGCTAATGAGAGAGACAGAGGGAATCCGAGCTAGAGAGGGTTAGTGAGAGAGACAAAGGTAAGGAGAGCAAGAGAATGAGTGAGAAAGTGATCAAAAGAGAGAGATTGAGAGAGAGAGAGGAGGATGTAGAGATAGAGGGAGAGAGTGAGAGAGAGTGTGAAAGAGGGAGGGGGATAGAGAAAGAGGCAGACATAAAGAGGGAAGGAGGAAAGTGAAATAGGGAGGCAGAGAGTTAGGGATATATGGAGGCAAAGACTGAAAAGAATGAAGAAGAAGAGAAACAAATAAAAGACATATTAGAAGATAGAGAGAGAAAGAATAAATAAAGATAAAGATAGGTATACACGTTAAGAGTGAGAGTGATATGGAGATGAAGAGACAGACTGGGAGAGAAAGAGCATGAGAGGGAGCAGGATGAAGCAAGTCAGAGAGAGAGAGAGTGTGTGTGTGTGTGAGTAACGGAATAGAGAATAATAAAAGAGAAAAAAATAAAGATAAAGAATAAATAATGAAAAATAGAAAGAGGGAGGGAGTGAGAGAGATTGAAGAGAGAGGTAACGAGAAAGGAAGAGAGATGGAGAGAAAACTAGAGAGAGAAGGGAGTGCATAAGAAGATATAGCTAGAGAGAGTGAGCTAAGAGGAAAAGTGGGAGAGAGAATAAGAGAATGAGTGAGAGAGAGGGAGGGAGAGATTGAGTGAGTAAGTGAGAGAGGGGAATAAAGGGGATGCGAGGGAGAGAGAGAAACAGGAAGGGAGGGAGGGTGAGTGATTGAGAGGGTAGAGGGGCCGGGATGCAAGAGAGAGAGTGTATGGGAGATGAAGGAGGGGAAAGAGTGAGAACAGAGAGGGATAATGTAGCAATAGAAGGGATAGTAAAAGTGTGTAAAAGCAAGTGTGAGAATGAGTGGGAGAGAGTAGTAACATTGAGTGAAATTGATGATAAAGAGAGGGAGGAAGAAAGTGAGAGAGAGAGCAATAAAGAAATCGAGAGAGAAGGGAGATGAGAGAAGAGAGAGCAAGAGGAAACAGAGGTGTGGGAGGGAAAGAGGGAGAGAAACAGAGAGTGCATGTGTGTGAGAGAGAGAGAGAGAGGAAGAGAAGAGAGTGTGAGAGATAGTGGGAGGAGAAAAGAGAGAGTGAGAGAGGAAGAGCATGTTGGTGTGGGTTATAGATGGAGAGAAAAAGAAAGAGGAGATAATTATAAGAGAGAAAGAGAGACAGGGAGAGAGAATAGAGAGTGAGAAGGAGAAAGGGAGGGAGTGAGCATGATATTTAAATTGAAAAAAGTGACAGTGACCAAGAAATAGAGACACAAATTGAGAAAGAAGTGAGGGTAAGGGAATGAAGAGCATGAAAGAGGGAGAGATAGAGAAAATGAGAGAGAGTACGAGAGAGAAGCAGAGAGAACGGAAGAGCAAGAGTGAAAGAGGAGCAGGAGAGAGGGGATGTGAGAAAGAGAGAGTAATAAGGTGCTAGATGGAGAGTGTGTGAGAGAATAGATAGATAAATTGGTAGATACATAGAGAGAAAGAGAGGAAAATGAGATGGAGGGGAAGAGAGATAATAAAATAGTGAGAAAGAAATGCAAAGTGTGGGAAGAGAGAGTGAGAGAGATTGAGAAAGAGATAAGAGAGTGATAGAGAACAGAGGGAGATGTGTGAGAAATATTGATAGGGGATAGATGAGCGAGAGGGGGAGAGGGAGATAGAGTGGGGGATATACAGAGATATAGAGTAAGAGGAGAGGAGAATAGAGTAGCATAAGAGAGTAAGAGGGGTAGGAAGAGAGAGAATAAAGATTTAGAAGGGGAGAGGAATGGAGTAAGAGTGAGATTTAAATTGAAGGAAGGGAGAGAAGGACCAAGAAATAGAGACAAAAGAGCGAAAAGAGAGAAGAAAGAGTAAGAGAGAGAAAGGGAGAGAGAAATAATAAGTGAGAGCATGAGAGAGAAGAAGAGAAAAATGAAGGACAAGAGTGAAAGAGGAGCGGAAGAGAGGTGGTGTGAGAAGTTTAGTAATGAAGGGTTAGATTGAGAGAAAACGAGAGAATAGACTGATAAATTGGTTGACTAGGAGAAAGATAGAGATAAGAGCATGAGATAGAGGGAAGGGGAGAGAAAATAAAGTAGTGAGAATGAAATGGAGATGAGGGACAGACGGTGAGAGAGATTGGGAAAGAGAGCTTCAGAGATTGAGATAGAGAAAGTGTGAGAATGTATGTGTTTGAGAGAAAGGGAAAGAGGGGGAGGGAGGAAGAGTACAATGAAATTGAAAAGAGAGAGAACTAGGGAGAAAGGAATAGAATAGAGAAAGAGTGAGTGGGAGGGATGGATGCAATAGACAGGGAGAGAGAGAGTGGGGGTAGAGGGGGAGAAAGAGTGATGGAGAGAGTGGGAGAGAGGGAGAGCGAGAGAGAATGATGGATTGAGTGAGAGAAATAGAGAGAATAAATGGCAACATAAGAGAGAACAAAATATCAAGAAAGAGAGATATAATAGAGAGTGTTAGAGAGAGCATTATTGGTAAAGAAAAAGAAATAGAGAGTTAGCGGTAGGCCATAAGAATGACTGAAGAGTGAGAGAGCAATAGAGGGAGAAGGAGTGTTAAAAAAAATAGAGTGCTTGAAGTGAGTGCATGTGTGTATGAGAGAGAGAGAGAGAGAGGAGGAGAGGAGAGTGTGAGAGATACTGGGAGTGGAAGAGAAAATGTGAGAGAGGGAGAGCATGTTAAAGTGTGGGATAGATTGAGAGAAAGAATAAGAGGAGAGTAAAATAGAGTAATATAAGAGAGTAAGAAAGAAAGGGAGAGTGAGAGGATAAAGAGTGAGAAGGAGAGAGGGAGGGAGTAAGCGTGAGATTTAAGTTAAATAAAGAGACAGAGGGACCAAGAAATAGAGACAAGAATAGAGAGAAAAGTGAGGGTAAGGGAATGAAAAGGAAGAGAGAGGGAGACACAGAGAGAATGAGAGAGATGCGAGAGAGAAGAAGGGAGAACGGAAGAGCAAGATGGAAAGAGGAGCAGGAGAGAGGGGATGTGAGAAAGAGAGAGTAATAAAGTGTTAGATTGAGAGAGAGTAAGAGAATAGATGAATAAATTGGCAGATACTGAGAGAGAAAGAGATAGGACATGCGATGGAGAGGGAGAGACAAAATAAAATAGCGAGAAAGATTTACACAGTGTGGGAAGAGAGAAAGAGAGAGATCAAGAAAGAGAGTAAAGGAAGATAGAGAATAAAGGGAGGTGTGTGTAAAATATTAGTAGGGGAGAGAGGGTATGAGAAGGGGAGAGCAAGATAGAGTGGCAGATAGATAGAGAGAAAGAGTAAGAAGAGATGAGAAGATAGTAACATAAGAGAGTAATTGAGAGAGGAAGAGAGAATAGAGAGTAAGAAAGGGAGATGAATGGATAAAGAATGAGATTTAAATTGAATAAAAGGAGAGACAGACAAAGAAATTGAGAAAAAAGTGCTAAAAAATAGATTAAGGGAAGAAAGAGCAAGAGAGAGGAAGGAGTGAGAGAGAGAGAGGGAAAGAAAGAAAATGAGAGAGAGCACAAGAGAGAAGAAGAAATAAAGGAAGAACAAGAGCGAAAGAGGAGCGGGAGAGAAGTGGTATGAGAAGAGATATTAATGAAGGGTTGGATTAAGAGAAAGCCAGAGAACAAATTGATAAATTGGTTGATAGAGAGAAAGATAGAGATTGGAGCGTAAGATTTAGGGGAAGAGTGAAAAAAAATAGTGAGAATGAAATGGAGAGTGACAGAAATGGCAGTGATAGAGATTGAGAAAGACAGCTTATGGGTTGACATAGAGAAAGTTTGAGAGTGTGTAGGTTTGAAAAAATAGGAGAGAGGGAGAGGTGAGGAAGAGTGAAAGTCAAATTGAAAAGAGCTCGAAAGAGAAAGAAAGAGTGGAAGGGATGGAAGGAATAGAGAGGGAGAGAAAGAGTGGGGGATAGAGGGAGAGAAAGAGTGAGGAGTGAGTGGGAGAATGGGAAAGCGAGAGAGGGTGGGTGATTGAGTGAGAGCATGAGAGAGAATAAAGGTTGACATAAGAGAGAACAAAGAATTGATAAAGAACAATATAATAGAGAGTGTTAGAGAGAGCATTAGTAGTAAAGAAAAAGAAATAGAGAGATAGAGGGAGGTCGTAAGAAAGATTGAAGAGAGAGAGGGAGAAAGAGATGGATAAAGAGTGTGAGAGAGAAATAGAGAGTGCTGAAAGATAGAACAAGGGAAATTGAGCGAGAAAGGAAAAGAGAGGTAGAGCAAAAGAATGTATGAGAAAGAGTGAGAGAGAGGAGTTGTAAAGGAAGATAGAGAGAGAGAAAGTGCGATAGAGAGAGAAAGAGGAAATGTTAAGTGAGAGAGGGAATGAGAGAGGGTGACAGAGGAGAGAGAGTGGGAGGATGGACGAAGAGAAGTAATGAGAGAAGAGCAAGCAACAATACACAGAGTAAATGAGAGAGAGATAACAAAGAGTGAGAAAGAGTAAAGAAGGGAGTGAGCTAAGTTGAAGAGAGGGAGGGAGTGATAGAAGGAGAGAGAAACTGAGAGGGAAATTGGGCGAGAAGAGAGTGAAAGAATGAGGGAGATGAAGATAGAGAGGTAGAGTAAGTTGGAGAGAGAGTGAGAGAAAGAGAGCAGAGAAAGAAGGGTGAGAAAGGGAGGGTGTAAGAGTGAGAATGAAATTTAATAGAGAGAGAAGGAGAGTAAAATGGAAAGGGAAGAGATATTGAGGAATGAAAGAGGAAGTGAGAGGGAGTAAAAGAAAGCAAGAGAGGGAGCATGAGAGAATGTGTGTGGTGATAGTGGGTGAGGAAAATCAGAGAAGAGAGACCAGCAAAATACAAAGTAAGAGAGAGAAATAAACAGTGAGAAAGGGAGAGAGTGAGAGTGAGAGAGATTTAAGTGAGAGGGAGTGATGAAGGGAGAGAGAGGGAGAGAGAAAAGTGTGTGGGAAGACAGAGCAAGAAGAAATGAGTGAGATGGAGAGAGGGAGGGTAAAGATGAGAATGAATTATAGAGAGAGAGAGAGGGACAAAAAGTTGAGGGGAAGTGCGTGGAAGGGATAGAGGGCGAGTACGAGAGAGACCATGTGTGGGAGAGAGGGGGGAGGAGGGCTAGAGAGAGTAGGAGAGAGTAGGGAATAAAGAAACAGAGAGTGATATGAGAGAAAGAATAATGATGAAGAAAAGAAAGAGTAAAAGAGAGAATAGAGACCAAGAAAGAGAGAGGGAGGTAGTAAGTAACAATGAAATTGAATAGAAAAAGGAATCATAAAAGAGAGAGAAAGAGGAAAGTGTAAGGAAAGAGAGCAAAAAAGGAGCAGGAGGGACAATGAGAGGGGCAATAAGACTTAGAAGAACAAGAGAGAAAGAGGAGAGGAGGATAATAAGTGGGAGAAAGGGACAAATAAATAGGGAGATTGAGAGATATTTTGAGAGAGGGTACATATATATATATACCTATAAATTATAAGATAGATCCATAGAGGAAGAGAGAGAGAGGGAGGGAGAGTGAGAATGAGTGAGTGTGGGAGAGGGAGTAAGAGAGATAGAGATAGAAGAAAAAGAAAGAGAGGAGGAAAAAAAGCAAGAAGGAAATGTATAATAGGGAAGAGGCAAAAAGAGAGCAAGGAAGGGAAATGAAAGGATTAGAGAAATAAAAATTGAGCGAAGGTATGATGTTTGAATGAAAATGAGGGAGGGCATCATGAAGATCAAGGAGATAGAGAGAATGATAGGGAAAAAGAGAGATAAGGAGAGAGTGTGGCAGAGAGAGAGAGGATGGGAGGGAGAGGAGGTTGAAAAGGGGTGGGAGAGGGGGCGAGAGTGGCAGAAATAAAGAGGAGGTAGTTAGAATGCATTCAAGCAAGAGAGAAAGTGTGCAAGTGATAGAGAGAGATTAGAGCAAGGGAAAAGGAGAAAGGGGGAAGTTAGAGAGAGAAAATGAGATCATGAAAGTTAGAGGGAGTGAGGGAGTGTGAGAGACAAAATAAGTGAGTCTGAGGAAGAGAGAATGTGAGGAAAAGAAAAAGAGAATGGAAGACAGAGAGGAAATTGGGGATAGATAAAGAGAAAGAGTGAGAGGAAGAGAAAGTGAAAGAGATAATGGACAGTTTGATAGAGATAAGGAGAGGGAGTAGGACCCTCTATATCTCTTTTTCTTTCTCTTTACCACTCATGCTCTCTCCCGCACTCCCTATTCTATCTCTCTTTCTCATTCTTTTGCTCTCCTTTTTGTTCATCTTTATTCATGTTCTTTCTCTCACCCTATCCCTCACTCTCTCACTCTCCCTCTCTCCCTAGTCCTCACTGTCTTTCTATCTCTACCTCTTCTCTTTCATTATTTCTCACCTTCTGACATGCATCTATTCATCTCCCCCTCCCTCTTTCACTCCCTTCCTCCTCTCCTTCTCTCTCTGTATTCTCACTCTCTTATACTTTCTTTATATATCTTTCTCTCTCACTGCCTCTCTCACTCTCTTTATCTTTATTATTTATCTCCCTCCCCTCCCTCTCACTCCATATCTCACTCTATATCTCTCTCTTTCAAAATCGCACTCACTATCTTTTGCTTTATCTTGCATGAGTCTCTCTTCTCTCTCTTTATTTTTGTTTTATCCCCTCTCAGTCTCTCTCTCCCGCTCACTCCTTAATCCCTATCTTCACTCCCTCTCTTGCTCTCTCTCTCTCTCTTTATTTCATCTCTTTTTATTGTTTCTTTGCGGACTTTTGCCCCCTCTTTGTCTCTCTCTTGCTCTTTCCTCTATCTCCCTCTCTTATCTCTCTTTACTCACTCTTTCTCACTCTATATCTCTTGCTCTCTCTCTCTCTCACTTTACCTCCCTCACACTCTCTCAAATGCTCTCACATCTTGCTCTCTCCCCTCATATCCATCTCCTTATTTATTATCATCCCTCATACATCTCTCTTTCCTCCTCGATCCCTCCCTCTTTCAATCCCTCCTTACCTCTCTTTCCCCCTCTCTCCCTATCTCACTCCCCCTATCTCTCTCTCCTCTTACACTAACTCATTCACTCCCTCTCCCTCCCTATCATTTTTTATCGTTCTCTCAATCCCTCTTTCTTTCTCTCTTCTAGCACCTTCACTTTTTTTTGCCTGCTCATTCTCTCCCTCTCTCGTATTATTTATTCCCTCACTCCCTCTTCACTCTATTTCTCTCTCACACTCTCTGCCTTTCTTGCTCCCTCTTTCTCTCTATTCAGTTTCACTCTAACTCTTATTCCCTCTCTCTTTTTCGCTCCATGGTCATTCTCTCTCCCTCACTCTCTCTTTTATTACTTGCTCTCCTCCCTCACCTCTCAATCTTTCTCTCCCTCTCTCTCCCACTCATCTTTCTTCCATCCCTCCCTCTCACTTTCTCTCTCACGCACACTCCCTCCCTCTCCCCCTCTCATTCTATTCTAATTCATGTGCCTCTCTCCCCCACTAAATCTCATTCTCTACCCCACTCTCCCTCGCTCTCACTTACTCTCTTTATCTTCCATCGCTCTATCTTTTCTCTAACCCTCTTTTCCTCTCCCACTCCCACTCTCTTTAATCTAACTCCCTCTCTCCCTCTATCTCTCTCATTCTCACTCTCTATCACTCTCACAGTTTTCTCTATGTATGTTTTATCACTTATCTTTCTATATTACTATCTTTCATTCCCTCTCATACACGTACTCTGGTGCTCTTTTATCACTCTCTCTTATCAATTTACTCACTTTTTCTGCCTAACCATCTGTCACTCTCTTCTTCTTTCATTAATTAGTCTCTTTCTCTCTATCGCCATCTCTCCCTCCCACTATCTCCATATCCCCTCTAGATCTCCCTCCATCTGTTTCTGTCTCATCTTCACTCTTCCCTCCCGCTCACTCTTCAATCCCTATCTTCACTACCTTCATTGCTCTCTCTCTCTTACACTCTATTTCATCTCTCTTTATTGTTTTATTACTCTCTTTTGCCCCTTATTTATCACACACTTTTTCTCTTTCTTTTATGACCCTGTCTTTTCTCTCTTTACTCTCCCTTTACTCTCACTCCCTCCCTCATACTCTCTTTTAGTTTCTCTCACATCTTGCTCCCTCCCCTCATAACCATCTCATTATTTATTATTTTTATCATATATCTCACTTTACCCCTTGATCCTTAACTCCCTCTCCCACCCTCTCATTTTTTCTATCACTCTCTATTATTCCCTCTCTCTTGCTCTCTCTTCTCTCACTTTCTCTTTTCTCTATATCTCTCACTCTTCCTCTCCCATTCCCTCACTCAAGCTCATCCTCTCCTTCCCACTTCCCTCCTTCCTACTCTCTTTAATTCAATTTCTCCCCCTCTCTCCTCCTCTCTCCCTCTCCATCTCCCTCTCTCCTTCTTTCCTTCTCACACATTCTCTTAACCTACCTCCCAATCTCCAACTTGCTCACTATCTTTTGCTCTCTCTTCCTCTCTCGCTTCCTATTTGTCTCTTTCTGAAATCTTTTTTCTCTCTCTCACTCTCTCACTCCCTCTTGCTCATCAATTTCTCTTACTCTCTCCATCTATCCGCCCTTTCTAACTCTCTCCCTTACTCTTGCCCGTTATCTCTTTCATTTTCGCTCTCTTCCATTCTCACTATGTCTCACTGTCTATTATGTTTCTTTCTCTCACTCTCTAGCTCTCTCTTGCTCTATTTCTCTCTCTATACTCATTCTTTATGTCCATATATCCATCACATTTTCACTCTCTTCCATTCGTGCTCCTTCACTCTCTTTAATTTCACTCTCTATGTTACTCCTTCAATCGCTTCTCTCACTTTCTCTCTTACACTATCTCCCTTTCTCTCTCTCCCTCTCTCTCTCACTAGCCCTCCCTAACTCTCTCTTGCTCCATCTTCAATCTCTCTCTTGCTCCTTTTCTCTTACTCTCTCTTCACCCACTCTTTCTCTCTCTTCAGCTTCACTCTCACTCCTACTCGCTCTCTTTATCTGTTTCACACACTCTATTCTCTCTCTTCCCTTCTTGCTATCTCGCTCTCATTCTTTATTCTCACTTAACTTCTCTCACATCGTTCTCACTCTTTCTCTTCCTCTATCCCCCCACTCTCTTTCTCTATTTCCCTCACTTCCCTCCCTCTCTCTCTTTCTCACGCTCTCTACAACTTTCCCTTCTTAGCCCTCCCTCTCTCTCCATCACTCTCTCATTCTCTTATTATCCCTCCCACACTCCCTTTTTCTATACATTCCCTCACCTTCCTTCTCTCCCTTTCTCTCTCTCATACTCTCTTCCTCCTTCGCTCCCTTCCTCTCTCTTTCTTAATATTTGTTCTCTTTCTTTCTCTTTTTTTTGCTCACACTTCTCTAACTCTCTCTCCAATGTTACTCTCTCACTCTTTCCTCACACAGACTCACACACAATATCTCTCTTTACACAATCTTTCTCTCCCACTATCCCTCACACGTACTCTCTCTCGTGTGCTCCAGCTTTTATCTCTCTCAATCGCTCTCTCTTCTCTCGCATTGCTTCTCAAGTTCTCTCACACTTCTGTCTCCCTGTCTCCCTCCCTCTCTGAGCCTCCTCTATCTCTCACTCTCTTTTCCTTACTCTTGTTCTCACCTTTGTTTCTCAATCTATATCTCTCTCTTGCACTCCAACTTTTATCTCTCTCAATCCCTCTCTCTTCTCTTTCATTGCTTCTCATATTCTCTCACACTTCTGTCTCCCTCTCTTACTCCCCTTATCTGCCTCCTCTATCACTCACTCTATTTTCCTTGCTCTTGTTCTCACTCTCTCATTCTCTAACTATGTATCTCTCTCCTTTTCTTCCCTCCCTTACTCACACTTTCTCTCCCTTCCCAATCTCATAATAGATTTTTTTCTCTCTTGTCCCTCTCTCTTTTCCTTTCTTAAATCATTTTCTCTCCCTCACACTCATTTCATTCTTCTCTCTAGATCTATTTTTCTCTCTCACACTTTTTATCCTTATTTCTCTCACTCACTCCCTCTATCATTATCACTCCATCATTCTTGCTCTATCTAGGTCTCTCTTATGCAGGTCACTCTTCTCTCTCCATCTCATACACTCATACACTCTCTCACACTCTCTCAATCTTTCTTGCTCTCGCCCTCTTTAGCTCCATTTCTTGCTATCAATCTCACTCTCACTTACTCTCTTGTTCATTCTCGCTCACTCTCTCCTCTCTCTCCCTCGCTCCATCTTTCTCTCTTTTCTCTCAGCCCGTTCTCTATTATTGTCTCTCCATCTCTCTCTCCTTCTCATTCTCTACTCTCTTTTTTTTATACTCTCTTTTACACTCTCCATTGTTGCTCTCTTATCTCTCTTTCCTCTTACTATTTCTCTCATTCTATCCTCCACTCTCTCTCCTCTCTCTTACTTTCATCCCTCCCTCTCTCTTTTCCTCTCTTCTCTCCCTACCTCCCTCCCTCCCTCACCCTCCTTATCTCCTTCTATCTCTCGCTCTCTAGCTCCCTCTCTCTCTCACCATTCTCCTGTTCTTGCACTGTTTTTACCCCTCAGTCACTTTACTCGATCTTCCCACAGCCTCACTTCTCACTATTTCTCCCTTTCACTCTCTCTCACTTTCTCTATCCTACTCTCTTTAACCCCATTCATTTTCTCCTATCTCTCTCTCCCTCACTACCTCCATCTCTCTCTCATCCTCTATTCCACCTCTCTTTATCTCTCTCTTATTATCTCCTCTGTCTCTCACTTTCGACCCTCCCATTATCCCTCACTACCACTCTCTCACTCTCCCTCCCTCTTTCACTCCTTCATCCCTCTCTCTCTCCAGCTTCTTATCTCCTTTCTTCATGCCCCCTCTCTCCCTCACTCGCTCTCTCCCTCTCTCACTCTATCTTTCCCTCACACTCTCTTCTCTCTATTTGTCTCTCACTCTCTCTCCCTTTCTCGATCCCTTATTCTCTCTCTTCAATTTCACTCTCACTCTTACTCCCTCTCTCTTTTTAGATTAATGATCACTCTTTCACACACTCTCACTTCTGTGCCTTTTGCTTCTCTCTCCTCTCAATCTCTCTTCCTCTCTCTCCTGTCACTTGCTTCCTTCTTTCCCTCCCTCTCTCTCCCTCTCTCACTCTCTATTTCTCTCTCTCAGACACACTCTCTCTCCCTCTCTCACACTCTTCTGGTTCATCCCCCACTCTCTCTCCCATGAAATTTCATTCTCTACCCACTCTCTCCCTTTCTCATTCCCTCTTCCTCTCTCTTAAATTTCACTTTCACTCTTACTCCCCGACTCCATCATTCTTGCTCACTCCATGTTCACTATCTCTCACTTACTCCCTCTTCGATTGCTCACGCTCCTCTCTTTCAATCTCACCATCTCTCACTTTCTCGCACCATCTTCCTTTATTTGGTTTCACTCTCCCTTTCTCGCACCATCTTCTTATTTCTTTGGTTTCACTCTGACTCTTACTCCCTCCTTCCCTCTCTCTTTCTCGCTGCATGTTCAATCTCTGTCACTATGTCTCTCTTTATTGCTCCCTCTCCTCTCTATCCTCTCAATCTTTCTCACCCTTTCCCCCTCTCTCGTGCATCCTTCCCTCCTTGCCTCTCTCTCCCTCTCTCCCTCTCTCTTCTCTCTTGCACACCCTCTACCTCTCACACTCTTCCAATTCATCCCCATTCTCTCTCCCACTAAATCTCATTCTCTACCCTCTCACTCTCACTTCCTCTCTATATCTTCCATCACTTTCTCTTCTCTCACACCCCTCTTCCTCTTTCACTCCCATTCTCTTCAACGTCACTCATTCCATTCGTCAATCTCTCTCTTTCTCAAACTCTCCCTCTCTCAGACCTTTCTCTATTTATGCTTTTATCACTTTTTCTTTCTCTATTTCTCTGTCTCTCCCTTTTTCTCGCACACATGCACACTCTTTCTCTCTTTTATCACTTTCTCTTATCACTTTACTAGCTCTTTCTCTCCAACCATCTTCACTCTCTTCCTCCCTCCGTCCCTTTTTTACTCTTCCATTAATTCAGTCTCTCCCCCTTCCCACTATCTCCATATGTCCTTTATATCTCCCTCTCTCTAGCTCTCACTCACTATCTTTTACTCTATCTTCCGAGAGTCTCTCTTCTCTTTATATTTAGGTCTTAACTTCTCTCCTCTGTCTCCCGCTCATTCTTCATTCTCTATCTTTACTCCCCCTCTTTCTCTCTCTCTCACTCTTTATTTCATATATCATTATTATTTTCTTGCTCTCTTTTGCCCCGTCTCTCTCTCTCTTGCTCTTTCTTCTGTCACCCTCTTTTCTTCATCTTTACTCACTCTTTCTCTCCCTCAATCTATCACTCTCTTTCTCACTCTCCCTCCCTCACACTCTATTTCTCAAATCTTGCTCTCTCCTCTCATATCCATCTCATTATTTCTTTTTTTCTCTCACAGATCTCTCTTTCCTCCTCGATCCCTCTCTCTTTCAATCCCCACTTCCCTCTCTTTCTCACTCTCTCCCTATTTTACTCCTCTCTCTCGCTCCCCTTCTCGCTCACTCTCTCATGTTCTATCTTTCAACACTCTCTATTTTTCTCACACATGCTCTCTTCCTCTCTTGCTCTCTCTCTCTCTTCAATCATTCTCATGGCCTCCCTCTATATCTCTATTTATTTCTCTTTACCTCATGTGCTCTCTCTCTTACACTCACTTATATCTCTTTTTCTCAGTCTTTTGCTCTCTGTTATGTTGCTCTTTATTCTCTTTCTTTCTCTCACTCTATCCCTCACTCTCTCTCACTCTTCTTCTCTCCCAACTTCTGTCTCTGTCAATCCCTTTATCTCTCTTTCCCTCTTCTGCCTCTCATTATTTCTCACCTTCTCTCACACATCTCTTCCTCTCTCTTCTCCCTTGCTCACTCCCTCCCTTCCTCTCACCTTCTTTCTCCATATATCTCACTCTATTTACCTTAGTCTTCTTCTCACATTCCCATTTTTTTAATATATGCTTTTCTGTCACTCCCTGACTCTCTTGCTCTTTATTCGCTATCTCCCCCTCTTCCTTCCACTCTCTTTTTATCTCTCTCTCTACCTCTAACTCACTATCTTTTGCTTTATCTTCCCTGAGTCTCAACTCTATCTCTATTTCTACCTTACCCTCCCTTCCTCTCTTCGTCCAGCTCACTATTCAATCCCAATCATCACTCCCTCTATTGTTCACTCTCCTCTCTATTTCATCTCTCTTTATTGTTTCTTTGCTCTCTTTCGGCCCCTCTCTGTCTCTCTCTTGCTCTTTTTTCTATCTCCCTCTCCTCTCTCTCTTTAATCACTCTTTCTATCTCTCTTTTTTCACTCTCTCACACACTATCCCTCCCTCACACACTCTCAATTGCTCTCACATATTGCTCTCTCCCCTCATATCCATGTAATTATTTATTATTTTCTCACATACAACTCCCTTTCATCCTCGATCCCACCTTCTTTCAATTACTTCTTCCATCTCTTTCTCCCTCTTTCTCTGTCTCACACCTCTCTCTCTCCTCTTGCACTCACTCATTCACTCCCTCTCCCACCCTCTAATTATCTCTTTCACCTGCTCATTCCCTCTTTGTTGCTCCCTCTTCTCTCACTTTCACATTTCCGTGCTCACTCACTCTCTCTTCACTCTATTTCTTTCTCACACCCTCTACCTTCTGTGCTCTCTCTTCCTCTCTCTTAAGTTTCACACTCACTCTGACTCCCTCACTTCCTCTCACTTACTCCCTCTTGAATTGTTGATACTCCTCTCTCTCCTATCAATCTTTCTCTCCCTCTCTCCCCCTCTCGCCCTCTCTCGTGCTTCCTTCCTTCCCTCTCTCTTCCTCTTTTTCTCTCTCTTTCTCTCACTCACACTTTCTCATTCTCAATCTCTTCTAATTCATTACCCCCTCTCTCTCTCTCATTTTCTCTCTATATCTTCCATCACACTCACTTTTCTCTCACTCTCACTTCCTCTTCAACTCCAACTCTCTTCAATCTCTCTTACTCCCTCCCTCTATCTTTATCTTTCTCACTCTTTCCCTCTCTAGCTCTTTTCTCTATTTACGCTTTATCACTTTTCATTCTCTTTTTCTCTCTCACTGTCCCTCTCAAACACACTCTCTTGCTCTCTTTTATCGCTCTTATCACTTTACTCACTCGTACTCTCCAACCATCTCTCTCTATCATCCTCCCTCACTCTCTCCCTATTTGATTCATTCAGTCTCTCTCTCTACCGCCCTCTTGTCTTTATATTTACATCTCAACCTCTCTCTCTCCCTCCCGCTCACTCTTCTATAACTATCTTCACTTCTTCTCTAGATCTCTCTCTAACTCTCTATTTCATCTCTTTTTATTTTTTTCTTGCGCTCTTTTGCCCTCTGTCTATCTCTCACTTGCTCTTTCTTCTATCACTCTCTTCTCCCTTTACTCACTCATTCACTCCCTCTATCTGTCTCTCACTCTCCATCTATCGCTCTCTCACTCTCCCACCCTCACACTCTCTCCCTTCATATCCATCTCATTATTTTTTTATTTTCTTTCATACATCTTTCTGTCTTCCTTGATCCCTTTCTCTTTTAATCCCACTTCCCTTTCTTGCTCTCTCCCTATCTTACAGATCTCTTTACCTCCCCCTCGTTTTCCCTATCGCTCTCTCTCATTCCCTCTATCTAGTTCTCTCTTCTCTCACTTCTCATTTCTCTAATTCTCTCTCACACTTCCTCTCTCATTCTTTCCCTCTCATTATCTCCCTTTCACTTCCCTCCATCCCACTCTCTCCATCTCAATCTGTCTATCTTAATCTCTCTCCCTCTCTCACTCTTTCCTTCTTACTCGTTCTCTTAATCTCCCTCCCTATCTCTATCTAGCTCACAATCTTTTGTTCTCTCTTCCTCTCTTGTTTCCTATCTTTTTCTCTCTTAAAATTTTCTTTCTCACTCTTCCTCTCTCACTCCCTCTCTCTTCATTCTCTCTCACTCAAGCTCACTTTCTCACCCATTTTCACTCTCTACATCACAATTGCCATCTATCGCTATTTTTGCCTCACCCTTTCTCACTACATCTCACTCTTTTTTTTTGTTTCTTTCTCTCGCTCTCCAGCTCTCTCTCGCTCTCTTTTCTCACTCTTTAATCACTCTTTATCTCACTATATCCATCATTCTATGTCTCTCTTCCTTCCTCTCATTCTCTCTCCCTTCTCTCTTTCTCTCATTCCTCTTCTCTCTCAGTGCTTTTTACTTTATCTCCTTCCTTCCCTCCCTCCCTCCCTCCCTCCCTCCCTTCTACCTTAAGTTTCTCCCTTCTTATTTCTCCAGCTCCCTCTCTTGACCACACTTTCCTCACTCACTGTTCTTTCACTATTTCTCTCTTGTTTTGTCACTCTCTACCCTCCTCGCTCCCCTACACTTTAGTTTCATTGTCACTTACTCCTTCACTCGCTTCTCTCTCTCTCTCTCTCTCTCTCTCTCTCTCTCTCTCCTGCACTCTCTCTCCCTCTCACTTGCTCCCTTTATCATTCTCTCTCTTGCTCCTTTTCTCTTGCTCTCTTTTCACCGAATCTATCTTCAGCTTCATTCTCACTCTTACTCCATCTTTTTATCTCTTTCACACTGCCTATATCTCTCTCATACTCTCTTCCTCATCACTCCCTTCCTCTCTACTTCTCACTGTTTGTTATCTCTTTTTCTCTTTTATTGCTCACAATTCTCTAACTCTTTATCTAATGTTTCTCTCTCACTCTCTCTTCCTCTTACAGACACACAATCTTTTGTTTTGCTCAATCTTTCTGTACCCCTATCCTAACACGCACTCTTTCTCTAGCACTACAACTTTTATCTCTCTGTCTTGTCTCATCTCTCTTATTATTTCTCACATTCACTCAAACTTCTCTCTTTCTCTCTCTCCCTCTCTCTACCTCCTTTATCTCTCAATATCATTTCCTTACTCTTGGTCTCACTTTCTCCCTCTCCATCTATATATCTCTCTTGCTCCCTCCATTACAATCTCTTTCATTCTATCACTCCCTATCTCACTCTTCTGTTCCTCCCTCCCTTGCACACTTTCTCTCCCTTCCCACCCTCTTAGTATCTTTATTTTTTCTCTTGTTACTCTCTCTTTCCCTTTCATATATCCTCTTCTCTCCCTCACTCTCTTTCACTCTCTCACTCTTATGCTCTTTATCGCTCTCACTCTCTCTCTTTATCATTCTTACTCCCTCATTCACTTACTCTTGCTCAATCTTCTCACTCCCTCTCCCTTTGACTCTCTCTTTCTCTCTTCCTCTAAAAATTTCTCACACATCATTCTCTATAACCACGCTCTCTCACTCTCCCTATTTCTCCCTATCTCTCCTCATTCTCTCTCTTGCTCCCACTCTCTTCCTCGCTCTCTTTTGTTGTCTGTCCACTTACTCTTTTGTCTCTCCATGTATCTATTTCTTTCTCTGTCTGTTGCTTTCTCTCCCTCCCACCTATTGTCTCCCTTTCTCTCTCCTTCTGTGTATTATACACTCTTCATTCTCTCACTCTCTCTTTTCTCTTTCTCTCTCTCAATCTCACGTTATCACTATTCTATTTATCACTATCTACCTCCCTCTATATTGCTCACGCCCGCTTTTATGCTCTCTCGAGGTCTCCTTTATTTCGATCCCTTTTTTCTCTCCCTCTTTCTCAGATACAAACTCTTTTTTTCTCTATCTCCTCTTTTTATTTCATTTTTCCTCTCCCTCCTATATTCCACCCTCACTCTATCTTTAGTTCCCGCTCCCTCTCACTCTCCATAGTTTCTTTTCTCCCTCAATCTCAATCATCCTAGCTTGCCTTCTTGCTATTTCTCTTTCTCCTCACTCTCTCTCTCTCTCTTATTCTGGCTCTCCCTTTTGTCCCTCTCGCTATTTTTTCTCTCCAACTCTGTCACTTGTTCTCCCTTTGTCTCTCACACTCCATCCCTCTCACTATCTCTCTGTCTTTATCTCTCTTTTCCTACCCACCCTCTCATCCTCTCTCTTTATCTCTCATTCATTCTCTTTTCTCCTTCCCTCCCTCTTGACTCACCTTTTTTCTCTCTCTCTCACTTTATCTTTCTCTTGCTCTCTCACTTTGTCTTTCTCTCCCTCAATGACTCTTCCTCTCGCTCTCCTTCTCTATTTCTCACTTTATCTTTCCGTCACTTGCTCTCTCCTACCTGCTCTCAAAAGGTTCTTATTATGTACTCTTCTCTCCTTATCTCTCACGCTTGTGGTTTATCTCCTCCTCTTTATTTCTCTCTCTCAAACTCCCTCTCCCTCCCTCCCTCCCACTCTCTCCATAACCATCTCTCAATGTCCTTCCCTTTTTCTCTCGATCTTTATCTCTCACCCTCTTACACTCCATTACTTTCTGTATCCCATTCTCTCAACCTCATATCTTCTCTCACTTTATATCTTTCAATAGCTATAGCTCCCACTCTTGTTATTCCCCACTTTATCTTTTCTCCTCTATTTGTTGTTACCATTTTTCTCTCTCTCCTCTCCCTCCTTCACTCCATTCGCACTATTTCTCACATTTTCTTACCCTTCTCTCCCTCTCTCTCTTCCTCCCTCATCCTCGTTCACACCCTCCCTCCCTCTCCCCTCCCCTTTCTATCACAACTAAGCTCTATCTCTTCAATTTCTTGTCACTCTCTTACACACTCCCTCGCTCTCTCTCCCCTTCTCATTCCCTCTCTTTCTCTTCAATTTCACTCTGACTCTGACTCTCTCTCCAAACTTTTTTTCTCTCAATTTCACTCTTGCACTTTGTCTTCTTTTCTAGCTCTCTCCCTCATCAGTTTCACTCTCCTTCCCACAATCTCATCCCTATACATTCTCCCATGTTCTATTGCTCTATCTCAATCTCTTTACCTCCCTTTCTTGATGTCTATCATTGTTTCTTCGCATGCTATCCCATTTCTTCCCACTATTTTAATATTTCTCACTCTCTCAATCTCCCTCTCTTTCTCCATATCTATCGATATATCCATCCACATTCATGCTCTCTCTTACTTTAGTCATATTTCTCTTCAAGCCTCTTTCTGCCACTTCATTTTATCTCTTATTCTACCTTTTCCTGATCTTTGTCTCATTCCCTCTCTCATTGTCTCTCTTGCTCCATCGCTTTTCTTTCTTCCTTACTCTTTCTTCCTTCTTTCTCTTTTTTTGCTCCTCTCTTTATTCAATTTCATTCTCACTCTACTCCTTCCCTCCCTCTCTTTCTCACTCTCTAATCTCTCTCTTACTCTTTTTTTGTCACTCTTCTCTCTCTCCTCTCACTCTCTCTTCCTCTATCCCCTACTCTCTCTTGCTCTCTCTCTCTGCTTCCACCTCTCTCTCACTTGTCTTCTCATTCTCTCTTCATCTATCTATCCTGCTATCCTCTCTCTTTTCATTTTCCTTTTCAACCTCTCTCTCTCCCCCACTCACTCACTTCCTCTTCCTCTGTCTTCCCTTACTCTCTTCTCTCTCTCTCCCACCATCACTCCCTCTCACTTAAATCTCTCTCACTCCCTCTCTACCTATCTCACTCTTTGATGTTGTCTCTTACTTTGTATTCTTTTGCTGCCTCTTCTCTTATTTTTTCTCACCCACTATCCCCCATAACCATTCTCTATTACTCCCTCTCTCACTTTCTTTCACTCCCTCTCACTTCCTCTCTCTTCCCTCAATATCTCATCCTCTCCTTTTCTCTCTCCTTCTCTCCCCATTAAATTTTATTCTCACTCTTACTCCCTATGTCACCCTCTTTTCTCTATCCCTCTCTCACTCACTCTCTCTCCCCCTCACTCCACCTCTCTGTGTCCATCTCCCTCTTTCTCCACTCTCTTCTCTCTCTCTCCAACTCCCTCCCTCTCTTCAACTCAGCTCACTCCCTTCTCTCTTTCTCACTATTGGTTATCTCTCTCACATTCTCTTTATATTGTGCTCCCTCTTTGCTCACTTTTTGTTATCTCCCCCTTAGTATATTCGCCTGCTCTCTCATCTCTCTCCCAACCCCCTCTCTCTCTCTATCACTCACGCATTCCTCTATCTCTCTCTCCCTCCTTCCCGCTACCTCTCTCCCTGACAACTCCTCTCTGTCACTCTCTTATCCTTTGTCTTGCTCTCCCTCTCTCTCCCCTTCTCTCACTCTCCCTTTCTCTATCTTCCAATACTCTTTATTTCTCTCTTACACACTCTCTCCCTCTCTTTGTCTCTCTCTCTTCAATCTTTCTCATTGCTTCCGTCTATCTCTCTATTATTTTTTCTTTACCACTCGTGCTCTCTCTCACACTCCCTATTATATCTTCTCTCTCTCCTCCCTCTCTCCCTCCCTCTCACTATCATCCTCCCTCGCTCTCTCCCTATTTATTTCATTTAGCCTCTCTCTCTACCGCCCTCTTATCTCTATATTTACATCTCAACCACTCTTATTCTCTCCCTCCCGCTCACTCTTCAATCCCTATCTTCACTCCTTCTCTTACTCTCTCTAACTCTCAACTTCATCTCTTTTTATTTTTTTCTTGCGCTCTTTTGCCATCTCTTTATCTCTCTCTTGCTCTTTCTTCTATCACGCTCACTTCTCTCTTTACTCACTCAATCAATCCCTCTATCTCTCTCTCTATTCATTCTCTATTTCTTTCTTGTTTTGTCACTCACTCCCTTCTTTGGTCCCTTGCTCGCTTCTATTTCACTCTTACACTTAAAACCTCACTCTCTTCTCTCTTTTTCTCACTCTTACTTTCTCTCTCCCTCTCCCTCTCACACTCCCTCATTCACAAAACTCACTCTTGCTCCATCCATTTTTATCTCTTGCACCCTTTCTCTTACTCTCTCTTCCCCTAGTCTCTTTCTTCAGCTTCACATTCACTCTTACTTTTTCACTTTATCTCTTTCACAATATCTATTCTCTCTTCCTTTTTCTGCCATTATCTTACTCTCACTATCTCTCTGACCTTCTCTCTTACTCTTCTCACTCTATCTCTTCCTCTATCTCCTAAACCTCTCTTTCACTATTTCTCTCACATCCCTCCCTTTCTCTCTCACGCTCTCTCCACTTGCCTTCGTTGGCTCTCCCTCTCTCTCCATCACTCTCTCCATCTCTCTCTCATTCTCTCTCCCATTCTCTTATTGTCCCTCCCTTTGTTCCTCTTGCTCACTCTCTCTTTCTCTATCTCACCTCATTCTCTTTCTCTCCCTATATCTCTCTCACACTCTCTTCCTCATTTGTTACCTACCTCTCTCTTTCTCATTGTTTGTTTGCAAAGCAAGAGAAACAATAAGAGGGGGAATAAAATAGATAAGGGAGAATGGAAGAACGAGAGAGAAAGAGGAGAGGCACAAAATGTCTGAAAGAGAAATGTATCAGGAAAGTAAGAGAGAGCATGAGAGTAGATAGATATATCGATAGATTTGGAGATAGAGAGTGAGATTGAGAGAAGAGAGGAGAATAAAAAAGTAGAGAGAGTGAAAAAGATTAAAATGGTGAGAAGAGATTGGAGAGGGTAGTAAGAGTGAGTGAAAATGAGGATAAAGAGAGGGAGGAAAAGAGAGAGAGAGAGAGAGAGAGAGAGAGAGCAATAGAAAACTTGAGAGAGAGGGAAAGGAGAAAGACAGAAAGAAAGAGAGACATGGAGGGAGAATAAACGAGAGTAAGAGGAGGTAGGGTGAGTAAAAGAGAGGGAGAGAGGGAGTGAAGGTGTGAAGAAGAGAAAGGTAAAGAAGAGAGAGGGAGAAAAAGATGAGAGATTAGAAGGCATTACAGAGAGAGTAATAGAAGATAGAGTGTGAGAAGAGAGTGAGAGAGAACGTGAGATAGTGAGAAAAAGAACTAGAGAGAATGAGAGGGAGAGGGAGAGGGTGATAAAGATGGGACAAGAGAGGGAGGAACGGAGGGAGGGAGAGAGAGGTCGAGAAAGTGTGAGTGTCATAAGAAAGAATGAGAGAGAGAGAGAGCAAGAATTAGAGAATGACTGAGATGGATCAAGAAAGCAATAAAGAGAGAGGGAGAGAGAGTGAGAGAGAAGGGTAGAGTTGAGAGAGAGATAGGTGGATGGGCGGAGGGAGGGAGGGAAGGTAGGAGGAAGGAAAAAGAGAGCGAGTGAGAGAAGTGAGGGATAGAGAGAGAGAAAGATAGAGGGAGAATGTGAGAGAGCAAATAAGGGAGTGAGGAGAGAGTTAGAGCGAGGGAGAAGAGAGAGAGAACAAGTGTGAGATAAAGAGAGTCAAAGAGAGATAGAGAAGGGGAGGGAGAGAGGGAGGGGGATGGAGAGGGAGGGAGAGGAGAAAGAGAGTGTTTGGGAGAGAGACTGTGTTAAAGAAAGAAAGATAGAACACTGGCGGAGGGAGCTTTAGAAAAGGAGATAGAGAATAAAGTGAGCAAAAGAAGAAAGGTGAGAAAGATCTGGAATGGGAAAGAGAGTGAGAGGGAGAATAAGAGAGAAAAAGTAAGAGAATAGGGAAAGAGATAGGGGAGAATAATTAAAGTGAAAGAATGAGAAAAAAAGAGAGGATGATAGAGAAGAAGGAGAGAGAGACATAGGGAGGGAGGAAGAGATAGAGGAAAAGTGAGATAAGGATAAGGAGATGTAGAAAGAGAGAGAAGAAGAGAAGGGTGGGAGTTAGAGGGAGCTAGGAAGGGAACAAGAGGGTGAACAAGAAAAGCTTGAGAGAAAAATATAGAAAAAGAAAAGAGAGTAAAGTAAGTAGTGGGAGAGAGGTAGAGGATGAACTAAAGATAGAGTGAAAGATGGAACAAGAGAAAGCAAGAGAGAGAAATTAAGGGAGACGGAGTGAGAGAGGGAAAGGGAAAAGCGATAAAAGTCAGAAACAATGACAGAGAGGATGGAAGAGAGCGAGAAGAGAGAGGGATTGTGAGAGAGAGGGAGACAAAGGAGAGATAGCGAGAAAGAGAGTGAGGGACAAATGAAGAGAATGAGAAAAAAAACATAAAAGAGAGCACGTCAAAGGAAACAGTAAAAGAGAGAGAGAGTGAAAACAGAGATATAATGGAGTGTAAGAGGGAGAGCGAGAGCAAGAGAAATAGAGAAGCATTAAGTTAAATTTAACAGAAAGTGTGTGAGTGTATGAAAGGAAGAGAGGGAGAGCAATATAGAGAGAGAGCGAGGGAAGATAGAGCAAAAGTAAGGGAGAGCATGATAATGAGGGGGAGAGAGTGTGAGAGTGAGAGTGTATAAAAAATAGAAGAGATAAAGGATGGGAGGGAGAGCAAGAAAAAAGAGTAAAAAAGAGAGATATTGAGGGAGGGTGTCAGAGCGAGAGTGAAATTGAAGAGATGGAGAGAGAGAAATGGATAGGAAGAGTGAATGAGAAACACAAAGAAAAGAGAGGAAGAGAGAGCAAGAAAAAGAGAGTGAGAGAGAGGGAAGGGGAGAACAAGAGGGATGGAGAGAGAATGGGTGAGTGAGTGTAGGAGAAGAGAGAGGAGAGAGAGAGAGAGAAGAGAGGGGAAAGAGAGAGAGTGAAAGAGGGAGGGAGTGAGGGGGAAGAGTGAAGTGCGAGAGAAAATGAGAAATAATGAGAATGAAACATTTGGAGGATGAGAGAGAAGTTAGAGAGCAATTGGGAAAGAGAGAGAAGGCGAGGGATGGAGGCACAGAAAGAGCGAGTAAAGAGAGGTAAGAGAGAGTGATTGAAGATATAGCAAGAGATAGACACAGAGAGAGTAAGCAAGCAATAAAGAGAGATGAAATAGAAGGTGAGAGAGAGAGAAAAAGAGTAGAAAGAGAGTGATAGAGGGAGGGAGTTAGAGAGAAGAGGGACTCAGAGAATATTGAGCAAATTATAGTGAGTGAAATGTAGAGAGAGGACGATGTTGAGGGAGATATGCAAAGAGGGGGAGTATGAGAAGAAAATAGAGAAAGAGAGTGAAGTAATTAAAGAGGCAGAGAGTGAGGGTTGGTTAGAGAGAAAAAGTGGGTAAAGAGATAAGGAGAGTGATAAAAGAGAGAGCAAGAGAGAGAGTGTGTGATAGATAGAACAATAGAGAAAGAAAACTAATATAACATAGAGAAAAGAGTGAGAGAAGGAGAGAGTGAGAAGGAGAGAGATGGAGAGAAGGGGTGTTAGAGATTGAAGAGAGTGGAAGTGAGAGAGGTAGAGGGAGTATGAAAGAAAAGAGAGTGAGGGAAGATATAGAAAGAGAGTGAGCAAGAGGACGAGATTGGGTAGAAAATGAGATCAAAAATGAGGGGGATGAAGAGAAAGTGACTGAGAGAGATAGAGGGAGGGAGAGAGAGTGTGTGTGTGTATGAGAGCAAGAGTGGAAGAGAGATGAATAAAGGCAAGTATGCAATAGAATGGGGCAAAGAGGGGGTTAAGATTGAAAGGAGAGAGAAGAAAGCGCAACAAAATGATAAGTGAGAGAGAGCGAACACGGAGCAAGAAACGGGCATTAAGAGTTGAAGTGAAATGGAAGACAGGGTAAGAGGGAGTGACAAAGAGTGAAAATGTTAGAGAGAAATAACGTAAGAATGAGGGAAGAGAGAGAATGATAGAGGGAGAGAGTGAACGAGCGAGATAAGGAGCAAGAGAGAGATAAGGAGATAGGAGAAAGATAAGGAAGTATGGAGTAAAACTAGGTAGTTGAGTGAAAGAGAGGTAATGAGGAATAAAAAGTGTCAAAAGAGAGAAACTTAAAAGAGAGAGTGAGAGAGAGATAGAGAGAGATAAGGAGAGATGGAATAGAGGGTGAGTGAGAGAGAGAGGGACGGGGTGAGTGAGAAAGAGAGAGAGTGGGAGGGAGTGAGATGGATTAAAGAGAGAGTAGTAAACAGAAAGTCACAGAGAGTGAAAAGGAAATAGAGAGAGATGAGAGACTGAGGAAAGATTGAGTAAGAGAGAGTGAGTGAGAGGTAAAGAGATAAGGAGAATAGAAGAATCACAAGGGAGAGAGAGAGAGAGAGAGCAAGAGAGGGAGGAAGATGGAGAGGGTGAAGCGAAGGAGATGGGGAAGAAGAGGGAAGAATGGACGAAGCAAGGGATGCAGGGAGAAAGGGAGAGAAGAGAGAAAAAGATAGTAGTAGGGATGGAAGCAATAGTGAGGGAGAGAGAGAGTAGGGGAAAGTGGGAGAGAAAGAGTGATATGAAAGAGAGAAGAGAGAGTAACAATGATGATAGCAAAAGAGAGCATAAGATAGAAAAAAAGAATAGAGTGCAAGAAAGATAACCTTAGGGAGAGCGAGCGAGGGAGAGAGAATAATAGAGATGGGGATGGAGATAGAAGAGAGAAAGATGCAGCAACAGAGATAGCAGAAGGAGTGCAAGAGAAAAAGAAAATGATAAGAGAATGAGATAGGGATCTAGAAAATGAGCTTTAGAGGGTGAAGGGAGAGAGGTTGAGAGAGAATGAGAGGGTGTATGAGTGTGTGATAGAGAGAAGAGGGAGAGCCACATAAGGGAGTTCTAGAGAGGGCAAGAATGAGGGAATGAGCAAGATGGAGGGAGAGAAAGTGTGATAAAGTTAATGAAAGTGGTAGACTGAAAGATGTCCATAAAGAAAGAGGAAATGAGAGTGAGAGATATGAGGATGAGATGGAAAGAGAGGGAAGCAAGTGAGCGAGAAAGAGAGATAGAGGGCGGGAGTGAGATCAATTAAAGAGAGAGCAAAATAGAGAAAGTGATAGAGAGTGAAAAGGATATAGGGAGAGAAGAGAGACTGAGGAAAGATTGATTAAGAGATAATGAGTGAGAGGTAAAGAGATAGGGAGGATAGATAAATGGTGGGAGAGAGAGAGATAGCAAGAGAGAGGGGAGTGGGAAACAGAGAGGGTGATGGCGAAGGAGCGGGAGGGAGGAAGTAAAGGTAGAAGGATGGAGCGAAAGAAGTGAGAGAAAGAGATGGTGGGAGTGATGGTAGCAATAAAGAGGGAGAGAGAGTGGGGGATAGAGGGAGAGAAAGAGTGAGATGAATGAGAGAAGACAAAGCAACAATGAAGAGAGAAAATAATGCAAGAAAGAGAGAGCGAGGGATAGGGAGGAAGAAAGAGAGAATAGTAGAGATGGGCATAGAGAGAGAAGAGAGAAAAAATAAGCAATAGAGAGAAAATGGAGTGTGAGAGAAAGAGCAATATAGCAAGAGAGAAAGAGATAGAGATCAATAAATGGAGCATAAGAAAGTGAGAGGGGGAGAGATTGGGAGAGAGAGTGTGTATCAGAGTGTATCAGTGTGTGTGAGAGCTCGAGAGAGAGTCTGTGAGATAGAGAGAAAAGGGTGAGCTACTTTAGGGTGGCTTAGAGAGGGCAATAATGAGGGAGTAAGAAGAATAGAGGGAGAGAGAGAGTGCTAAAGAGATTGAAAGTGGTGGAATGAAAGAGAACTGTAGAGGAAAAAAGAGTGAGAGAGAGAAGACGATATAAGGGAGAGTGTGAGAGAGAGATGCAAGAGGGGAAAAGAGCTATTAGGAAAGTGGGAAGGGAGAGAAAGTGTGAGTCAGGGAGGTAGGGAGTCAGAGAAGTGAAAGATAGAGAACTACAAAATGCGAGAGGTAGTGAGCGATGGAGCAAGAGAGATATATTTGGAGTGGGGAAGGGAGTGAGAACAAGAGTAAGGAAAGATGAATGAGAGAGATAAGGGTGTGGCAGATGGAGTGAGAGATTTAAAGAGGGACAGAGGAAGGGAGAGTGAAAGAGGGAGTAAGTGAGAATCAATGACAGACGAGATAGAGGGACTGAGAGAGCAAATGTTGGAGAGAGAGTGTGTGTGTGAGGGATAGGGATAAAGAAAGAGAGATGACAGAGTGGCATAAGAGAGATCATGAGAGAGAAGAGAAAAAGAGCAAGAAAGAAAGAATAGAGAGTGAGAGAGAGATAGAGAGAGGGAGTGAGAGATATCTAAGAGTGGGGGATTGAGACAAAGAGAGAGATAGATAGATAGACAAGAGAGAGAAAAATAGAGCAAGAAAAGGTGAGTGAGAGGGAGAGAGAGAAGGAGAGCAAGAGAATGAGTGAGAGAGAGAGATTGAGAGAGAGAGCAAGAAAGATTAAGAGGGAGGGGTAAAGAGTGAGAGGGAGAGAGTGTGTAAAAGAGTGAGGGAGATGGAAGTAAGGACAGAAGGGAGGGAGGAAGAGAAGTGAGAGAAAGAGAGAATGGGAGGGATGGAAGCAATAGAGAATGAGAGAGAGAGAGTGGGGATAGAGGGAGAGAAAGAGTGAGATGAAAGAGAGATGAGAGAGCAACAATGAAGAGAGCAAAAGAGAGAAAAAGATAGAGAAAGTGATAGAGCGGGGATAAAGAGCAAGAGAGAGAGAAGGTAGAAAGAAGAAGCAATCAAGAGAGAGGATGATGTGTGAGAGAAGAAGCAAGTTGGTAAGAGAGTGCCAGATAGAGAACAAGAAAAGGAGCTTAAGAAGGTGAGAGGTAAGGGTCAACATAAGGGAGGCCTAGAGAGAGCAAGAATGAGCGAGTGAGAAAGATAGAGGGAGAGAGAGTGATAAAGATAGAAGGTGAGAGGGAAGGGAGAGAAAGTGTGAGGGAGGGAGGTAGGGAGACAGAGAGGAGAGAGATAGAGTGCTAGAGAATGAGGAAGGTAGTGAACGATGGAGCAAGAGAGATATATTGGGAGAGAAGAGTATATATGGGGTACGACAGAGGAAGTGAGAGAGTTAAAGAGGGAAGGAGGAAGGGAGAGATAAAGAGGTAAAAAGTGAGAAACAATGAGAGAGAGAAGAGAGAAGGGCTGAGAGAAACAAAATTTTGAGAGAGAGTGTGTGAGGGATAAGGACAAGGAAAGAGAGATGATGGAGTGACAGAAGAGTGATATGAGAGAAAAACTAAAGAGCAAGAAAGAAAGAATAGAGTGATACTGATAGAGCAGGGCATGGGAGATAAGAGTGAGTGATTGAGACAGAGAGATAGATTGATTGATAGAAATAGAGAGAAAAGAGAGTTAGGAAAAATAGAGTAAGAAAAGGTGAGTGAGAGGGAGAGAGGCAAGAAATCGAGAGAGAGAGAGAGAGAGAGCAAGAATGATTGAGAGGGAGAGGGAGAGAGTGAGAGGGAGAGAATGTGTGAAATAGAGGTGAGGGAGAGGGAATGAGGTAAGTGAGAGAGAGGGAGAGAGAGTGGGGATATATGGAGAGAAAGAGTGAAATGAGAGAGAGAGAGAGAGAAGAGATAGCAGCATAAGAGAGATAAGGAGAGAGAAGTAAAAAAGAATGAGAAAGGAGAGGGACTGCTTAAGAGTGAGAGTGTTATAGAGAAGTTGGGATTGTGAGAGAGAGAGCGAGATAGGGATTAAGAGAAAGCGATAGGGACTGCATGTGTGTGAGTGAGTGTAATGGAAAATGGAAAAGAGAGTAATAGAAGAGAAAGAAAGATATGGAATAAAGAGTAAAAAATAGAGAGAAGGAGGAAGTGAAGAGATTGAAGTGAGGGAGTGACAGAGGTAGAGAGAGTGAGGTAAGTAGAGATAGAAGAAAAAAGTGAAGGAAGATAGAGCAATAAATAGGAGCTAGAGGAAAAGAGGGAGGCAAAATAGGAGAATGAATGAGAGAGAGAGGGAAAAGTGAGAGCAGGGAAGGGAGGAAGGGAGAGTGATCGAGAGGGAGGGAGGGAAGCATTAGAGGAAGACGCAGTGGGGGATAGAGGAGAAAGAGTGAGTGCTCCTTTTCTCGCACTCCATCCTCTCTCTCCATTGCTGCTTCTTCCCTCTTCTCTCTCTTGATCTCTATCCCTCACTCTCTCTTTTGTTGCACTCTACTCACTCTATTTTTTTCTTTTCTGTCACGCTCTCTTCACTTTATTTGTCTCTCACACTCTCTCGTTCTCGCACTCTCTTTCTCTCTCTTCAGTTCACCCTCACTCCTACTCCCTCTCTCCCCATCTCTTTCTTAGTATATGTTCACTCTTTATCACCCACTCTCATTGATGTTCCTCTCTTATCTCTCTCCTCCCTCCCTCTCTCTCCCTCTCTCCCCTATCTCTTGTTTTCATCCCTATTTTCCTTTATCTCCCTCTCTCACACTCTTTCTCTCCCTTATACACACTATCTCTCTCCCACTCTCACACTCTTTCGGTTCATCCACCATTCTCTCCTCACAAAATATCATTCTCTACCCCTCTCTCTCCCTCTCGCTCACTCTCTCTTTATCTTCCTTCACCCTGTCTTCCTCTCTCACTTCCATGCTTCAAACATTCTCACTCCCTCCCTCTTTCTCTCTTTTTCACTCTCTCCCTCTCTCATCCATTTCTTTATTTACAACTTATCACTTTTTCTTTCTCTTTCGCTCTCTCCCTCTCTCTTTTCTCTCTCACACACTCTCTCTTGATCTCTTTTATCACTTTCTCTTATCTATCCACTCATTCTTTCTCTCCAACCATTACTAAGTCTCTTTCTCCCTCCCTCTCTCTAACTCCCTCTTGCCTTCCATCTCTCTCCCTATCTCTTTACTGGAGGGAGGGAGGAAGGGAGGGAGTGGAGGATAAGGTAGAAATAGAGACAGAGATCAGACTCAAGGAAGATAGAACAAAAGGTAGTGAGTGATAGGTAGAGAGAGGGAGACAAAAAAAGAGTGGGAGGAAGAGAGGGAGATAAAGAATAAAGACTAAGAGAGTCAGGAAGTTACAGAAAAGGATATATGATAAAAGTTAGATAGTGTGAGAAGAAGAGTAAGGTAAAGAGATGGAGAGAGAAGGAGAGAGGGAGGGAAGGAGTGAGCGAGGGAGAAGGAGAGAGGAAGAGATGTGTGAGAGAATGTGAGAAATCATGAGAGGGAGAAAAGGAAAAGAGAGATAAAAATAAAGAGAGAGATGATAAAGGGATTGAAGAGAGAGAAGTAAGGAGAGAGGGAGAGTGAGAAAGTGAGGGATAGAGTGAGAGAAAGAAAAAGAATAAAGGGCAACATAACAGAATGCAAAACGCTGAGAAAAAGAGATATAATAGTGTGTGAAAGAGAGCACATGTGGTAAACAGAAAGAAATAGAAAGATAGAGGAAAGCCGTGAGACAAATTAAAGAGAGAGAGAATAAGAGAGGAAGATAGCGTGTGAGAGAGAAATAGAGAGTGCTGAAAGATGGAACAAGAGAGAGTGAGCGAGAAGGGGAGTGAGAGAGAGAAGTACAATAGGGAGAGAGTGAGAAAGAGAGGGAAGTGGGGATTGAAAGAGAGAGAGGGATGGAGGAGGAAAGAGAGATCTATGAGAGAAAAAAAGATATAATGAGATGGATAGAGAGGAGAGAGCAAGATGTGAGAGAAACCGAGAGACTGAGAGTGTGAGGGAGGGAGAGTGAGAAAGAGAGTGAGAGATAGAGGGAGAGAAAGAGTGAGCAAAGAGAGAAAAAAAAGGTGATAGAAGAAAGAGCAAGAGAGAGAGAGGGTGAAAGAGAGCAAGAAAACAATAGCGATATATGAAATAAAGAGAGAGAGAGAGCAAGAGAGGGAGTGAAGATAGAGAATGAAGAGCGAGCGGGAGACAGAAGAGAGAGGTTGATACCAAAATATAGAGCAAAGAGAGACTCTGGGAAGATAGAGTAAAAGATAGTGAGTGAGAGCTAGAGAGAAGAGATATAAAAAACATATGGTGATACTTGGAGGGCGAGAAGACGATTGAGGGTGGGAGACTAGATTAATGGAAGACGGAAAGAGGGAGGGAGGGAGGAAGATAGTGAAGATGGTTGGAGAGAAAGAGCGAGTACAGTCATAAGAGGAAGTGATAAAAGGGAGCAAGAGTGTGCATGTGTGTGAGAAAGAGAATGAGACAGAGAAATAGAGAAGGAAAATGTGATAAAAGCACAAATAGAGAAAAAATTGAGAACAGAAAAGATTGAGAAAGAGAGTGGTGAGGAGGGAGTGGGTGAGATTGAAGAGAATGGGAGTGAGAGAGGAAGAGAGTGTGAGAGAAGAGAGAGTGATGGAAGATATAAAGAGAAATTGAGAGTGAGGGAGAGGGTAGAAAATGATATTTAGTGGGAGAGAGAGTGGGGATGAATTGGAAGAGTGAGAGGGAGAGAGGGAGAGTGTGTGCAAGAAAGAAAGAGAGAGTGAGAGAGGGAGAGAGAGGCAAGAAGGGAAGGATGCGGGAGAGAGGGGGATAGGGGGAGAACGTTTGAAAGGATAGATAGGTGAGGGAGCAGTAAAAGAGAGACTTAGTGATAGAGATTGAACATGGAGTGAGAAAGAGAGAGGTAAGGAGGGAGTAAGAGTCAGAGTGAAACCAAAGAGAGAGGAAGAGGGAGCGAGAAAGGGAGAGTGTAAGTGAGAGAGAGTAAAACTGAAAGAGAGGAGAGTGAGAAATTGAAGAGAGAGTAAGTGAGAGATAGTGAACATGGAGTGATCAAGAGAGAGGGTGTGGGGGAGTAAGAGTGAGAGAGAGATTTAAGAGAGAGGAAGAGAGAGTGAGAAAAGGGAGAGAGTGGGTAGTGAATGAGATTTTGTAGGAGAGAGAATGTTGGATGAACCAGAAGAGTGCGAGAGAGGGATAGAGAGTGTGTCTGAGAGAGAGAGAGAATGAAAGAGGGAGGGAAAGAAGGAAGAAAGTGACAGGTGAGAGAGGAAGAGAGATTGGGTGGAGAAAGGGAAGCAAGAGGCACAGAAGTGAGAGTGTGTTAAAGAGTGATCATAGAGCTAAAAATAGAGATGGAGTGAGAGTGAGAGTGAAATTGAAGGGAGAGAAGAGGGATCAAGAAAGAAAGAGTGTGTGAGAGTGAAATAGAGAGAAGAGAGTGAAGGAAAAGAGAGTGTGAGAAAGGGAGAGAGCGAGCAAGGGAAAGAGCGGGCATGAAGGAGGGAGATAAGGAGAGCTGGAGAGAAGGAGGGATTAAGAAGCAAAGAGAGATAGAGAAAGGGTTTAAAGAGAGTGAGATAGAGAAAGTGAGAGAAAGTGAAAGGGAAAATGACGAGAAGTGAGGCTGTGCGAAGATCGAGTAAAATGGTGAGGGTTATTGATAGCGCAAGAGCAGGAGAATGGTGCGAGACAGGGAGGGTGAGGGAGGGAGGGAGGGAGTTAGAGAGAGAAGAGAGGGAAAGAGAGAGGGAGGGATGAAGTAAGAGAGACAAGAGAGAAAGTGGAGGAGAGAATGAGAGAAAGAGTAAGAGGAAAGAGAGAAAAGAGAGCAACAAATAAGAGTATAAAAGAGAGTATAAGATAAAAAAAGAGAGTAGAGAATGAGAAAGAGAGAGAGGAGAGAGAATAATAAAGAAGAGGATAGAGAGAAAAAAGAGAAAGATGGAGAGAGGGAAACAGAGGAGAGAGTGAGCGAGAAAGAATAAGAGAGTAAGTGAGAGTGAAATAGATAGCAAGAAATGTAGGTAAAGAGGGTGAGAGCGAGAAAGATTGAGAGAGAGTGAGAGAGTGTATGAGCGTATGAGATAGAGAGAGAAGAGTGACCTGCATAAGGGAGATCAAGATAGGGCAAGAATGATGGAGTGAGAATGATAAAGGGAGAGAGTGAGAGCGATAAGGAGAACAAGAGTTAGAGAGCAAAAGAGATCTAGAGAGATGAATGAAATAAGAGTGAGGGAGAGAAAATTATATAAGAAAGGGAAAGAGCGAGGGAAAAGAAAGAAAAAAAAAACTATTAGGAGATTGGGAAGGGAGAGAAAGTGTGGTCAGGAAGGGAACAAAAGGAGTGAGATATATAGTTAGAGAATGAGAGTGTGAGAACAAGAGTAAGGAAAAGAGATTGAGAGATAGAGGAGGTAGTTTGGGGGAGGGAGAGGGAGAAAGAAGTGCTAGAGAATATGAAAAGAAATGAGAGAGAGGGATCGGGAGAGATAAAAGTTTGAGCACAAGAGAGATATGTAAATAGAGGAAGATAGGTGAGAACAAGAGTAAGGAATAGAGAGTGAGAGATAGAGGAGGCAGAGAGAGGAAGGGTGAGTGGGAGAAAGAAGTGTGAGAGAACTTTTGAAGCAATGAGAGAGAAGAGAGAGAGAGATTCAGAGAGATTAAAGTTGGAGCGCACGAGAGAGAGTACGTGTGAGGGATAGTGGGAGAGACAGATTGAGCAAAGAGAGATATTGTGTGTGAATGTTTGTGAGGTAGGGAGAGTGAGAGAGAAACATTGGAGAAAGAGTTAGAGAAGTGTGAACAAAAAAAGAGAAAGAAAGAGAACAAATATTGAAAAAGAGAGAGGAAGGGAGGGAAGGAGGAAGAGAGTATGAGAGAGATATAGGGAGAGAAGGAAGGCGAGGGAAGGTATAGAAAGAGGGAGTGGTGGAGGAATAAATAGAGAATGAGAAAGAGAATGAGGGAGATGGAGAGAGAGGGAGGGCAAGATGGAAAAGTTGGAGAGAGCGTGAGAAAGAGAGAGAGGAAGGAGGGAAGTGAGAGAAATAGAGAAAGAGAATGGGGGGATAGAGGAAGAGAAAGAGTGAGAAGGGAAAGAGAGAAGTTGATTTAGAATAAAGAATAAGAGCGAAATGGCTATAAAAAGAGGTTGAGAGAATAAAGTGTGTGAAATAGATAAAGAGAGGGAGTAGGAGTGAGAGTGAAGCTGAAGAGAGAGAGTGTGTGTGAGTGAAGAGAGAGTAAGAGAAAAGGAGCAAGAGAGAGAATGAAGATGGAACAAGAGAGAGTTAGGGAGGGCGAGTGAGGGAGAGAGGGAGAGAGAGAAAGGGTGAGAGTGTAAAAGAGAAAGAGAGAGAAGTGATTGAAGGAGTAAGAGAGAGTGTGAAATTAAAGAGAGTGAGGGAGCAAAGACGGGAGAGACTGAAATGGAGTGATGGATATATGGAGATAAAGAATGAGTATAGACAGAGAAATAGAGCAAGAGAGTGCCAGAGAGTGAAAGAAAGAAACATAATAGAGAGTGAGACATAGTGAGAAAGGAAGAAAGCAAAAAAGAAAGAGATAAAGGGCAAGAGTAAGAGAGAGAGTTAAAAAGGGGGATAGATGGAGAGAGTAAGAGAAATTGATAGGCAAGAGGGAGTGAGAGAGAGAGAGAGAGAAAAAAAGATTTAAGGGAGAGAAAAATAGGAAGTGAAAGTGGAAGAGAGAGCAAAAGATAGTGAGCAAGTTTGAGATTGGGAGGGAGATTAAGAGAATGTGTGAGAAGTAAAGAAGGAGAGAGGGTGATGGAAAGGGAGTGAGGGAGAGAGAAGGAGAGAAATTTACATAGAGAGAGTGGGTAGGAGGGAAGTGTGAGGGAGAGGATAAGTTTGAGTGAGGGAATGGGAGAGGATGAGAGAGAGATATAGAGAAAAGAGAGAAGAGAGAGCAAGAGAGAGGGATGATAGAGAGCGATAGAAAAAAATGTGAGGATGGGACAGGTAGTGAATAAGTGAGAAGGGAGAGAGGGAGGGATGGAAGCAAGAGAGAGAGGGAGAGAGGGAGAGAATGATTGAGAGGAGAGGGAGGAGAGCAAGCAATAGAAAGGTGAGTAAGTGAGAGAGAGTAACCAAGGAGCGAGAAAGAGAGAGGGAGTGAGGGATAAAGAGAGAGAGTGAAATTGAATAAAGAGAAAGAGGGAGCAAGAAAGGGAAAGAGTGTGAGTGAGAAATAGAGTGAAGAGGGAGTGAGGGAATAGAGAACGTGATAGAGGGAGAGAATGAGCAAGTAAAAAAAAGAAAGAGCTAGAAGAGAGAAAGAAAGAGGGATTGAGAGAGAGTGATAGAGAAACGATGGGGAGGGAGAGAGAGTGATTGAGTTAATGCAAGAGGAGAGAGATAGCGAGAGGAGTAAGATAGGGAGAGTGGGAGAAAGAGAGGTAAGGAGGGATTGAAAGAGGAAGGGATCAAGGAGGAAAGAGAGTTGTATGAGGGAAATTAATAAATAAGGAGATGGATATGGGGGAGAGAGCAAGATGTGATTGAGAGAGTGTTGTGAAGGAGGGAGAGTGTGTGAGAGAGAGAGAGTAAGGGATATAGAGAGAGAAAGAGTGAGTAAAGTGAGAGAAGAGAGGAAGATAGAAGAAAGAGCAAGAGAGAGACAGAGTAGGGGCAAAAGTTAGCAAAGAAAGAACAAAAAGAAATGAAATAGGGAGGGAGAGCAAGAGAGGGAGTAAAGATAGGGATTGAAGAGTGAGCAGGAGGGAGGGAGTGAGAGGGGGCAAAGGAAAACAAAGAGAGAGAAGAGAGACTCATGCAAGATAGAGCAAAAGAAAGTGAGTGCAAAATTAAAGAGAGAGATATAGAGGGAGATATGGAGTGAGAGGGAGGTGAGGGAGATAGATAATAAAGAGCAAAAGAGTGAGAGCGAAAGATATATAAAGAAAGTATAAGAGAGTGAGAAGAAGAGCAAGGTAAAGAGAGTGAGAATATGGAGAGAGGAGAGAAGGAGGAATGGAGTGAAAGTGGGAGGGGGAGAGGAATAGACGTGTGAGAGAAGTTTAGAAATAATGAGAGAGAGAAGTTGTTGAATATATTCTTTTATCGCAGAGTTACTAATCAACGCAAGTATACGTATCGCTCAAGTAAAATAGGTCTCTAGTGGAGTCCTGGATATCGATCCCACAGGGAATATTTTAGAGGCTACGAACTAGGATTATAGAACCCAATTCAGAATCACAACTTATAAATCGAAATTTTCTATCTGTCACTAATATGTAATTGACAATAATACGAAGTTTTAAATAAACTAGTTCTACTAATAGGTAACTAATTCTACTAATAAAGCGAAGTTTAAATATATAAGCAAGAATCTTTCTACTTTGTTAAGAAATTTAAGTGAAATAGATAATTTGAATTAGTTTAAAACGGTGTTGTGCCAAATAGGAGCATACATATTCTTTACCTTTTGGTCCAGACATAAAGACCATTGACTAATCCTATGCTTGGTACTTAATCTGCAGCTAGGCTGGGAGGATACTGGCTCTCACTTCGGAGCTCCCACATTCCCCTCTCCTGAGGGCTAACATCTACACTTTAGCAACCAAACGATAGGACCGAATTGAGGATTTTAGCCCGTCACTCTAAAATCTCTAATTCTACGCCCGATGAATATTATTTCCCTATTTATTGGCACCCTACTTCCAACGATTTTGATCTCCCTGAATCTCGGATGTAATCTTTACTATAGTTGTCAAACTTAACATATTTTAACTAATCAAATGGCCAGATTGAAAGTAAATTAAGATCTAAATAAAATATTATCACAACTTCTTTTAAACTATTCTTGGCACACTAATTCAATTTACAATTTCACAAAAAATATCAAAACAAGGAGAAAGACAGAAAAACTACTCAGAATTCATGGAGAGGATACGATAAAACTTGGATTTCATATATAAAAGCAAAGTTCTACAAACTAAAGTAAATAAATACAACTTATCTTAAATTCCCCCCAAAGCAAACTCCTTGAAGTTCCTTTGAATCTCTTCCTTTCTTTACAGTACACAGAATTCTCCTTCAAAACGACAATGAAGAAGAGATCTCTCACTTCTCTTCCAATCTTACAATCTCTCGAAAAATTTCTCACAAATTTCACTATCTGAACTCACTGACTAACAATCTAAACTCTATATAGTCTCACTAGACTCACACACTTGACTCTCTAATGGATTAGAATGACACGTGGTGGACACAAATGGACGCTAGTGGAACCAATTGGACGCTAGTGGACTCAATTGGATGCTAGTGGAACCTATTGGACGCTGTGGAACCAATTGGATGCTAGTGGACCTTTTTTTTGCCCTAAATTGGACCCTAGATCAAATTTTCACAATTTTAGTCCTTTTTGCTCCAAAATCACTCCTTTTTACATATTTTCTCTTCATTGTCAATAAGTCAACATACCTGGAGAAGAACACCAACAATACCCTTCTTTAAAGTGCAATATGACCCAAATCAATATAAAATAGGCATGAAAATCTAAAATTTTTTCCTTGGGTCAGAGGTAGTGATAGAAAGTTGAGTGTGGGATTGAAAGAGAGAAAAGTAGGTAGAGAGGGAGAGTGAAAGAGTGAGGGATAAAGTGAGAGAAAGAGCACGAATAAAGGGCAACAAAAAGAGAGCAAAAGAACGAGAAAGAGAGATAGAATAAGGCGTACGAGAGAGAGCATGAGTGGTAAAGAGAAAGAAAAAGAGAGATAGAGGGATCTACTCCCTTACTTTATCTCTATCACACTCTCCATTATCTCTTTCACTTTCCCTTCCTCTCACTCGTTTTCTTTATCTATCCCCCACTTCCTCTCTCTCTTTCATTCTCTCTTTCTTTCCTCACTCTTTTTCTCTTCCTCGGACTTACTTCCTATGTTTCTCACACTCCCTCACTCCCTAACCTTCATGAACACATTTTCTCTCTCTAACTTATCCCTCTCTCCTTTTTTCCTTGCTCCAATCTCTCTCTCTCACTTACACACTCTCTCTTGCTTGAATGACTAACTACCTTCTCTTTCTTTCTCCCTCTCTCGCCCCCTCTCCCACCCCTATTCAATCTCCTCTCCCTCCCATCCTCTCGCTCTGACACGTTCTCTCCTTGTCACTTTTTTCTCTATCATTCTCTCTACCCTTTCTTTTCAAGACGTCCTCCCTCCTTTTATTCAAAGTTCTTACCTTCTCTCACTTTACCTCTCTCTCAAATCATTTCATTTCCCTTCCTTACTCTCTTTATGTCACTCTTTTTCTCTATATATATACCCTCTCTCAAAATATCTCTCAGTCTCCCTATTTATATGTCCCTTTCTCCCACTTATTAACCTCCTCTTCTCTTTATCTCTTGTTCTTCTAAGTCTTATTGCCTCTCTCATTGTCCCTCCTGCTCATCTCTTTGCTCATTTCCTTTACTCTTTCTCTTTCTCTCTCTTTTATGCTCCCACTTTCTATTCAATTTCATTGTCACTTACTCCCTCCCTCTCTCTTTCTCGGTCTCTACTCTCTCTTACTCTTTCTTTTCTTGATCATTCCTTTCTCTCTCCTCTCACTCTCTCTTTCTCTATTCCCTACTCTCTCCTACTCTCTCTGTCTCCTTCCCCCTCTCTCTCACTTGTCCTCCTCTCTCCCACACATGGTCTCTCTCTTTCTCTCCCTCTATCCCTCCCATGCACTTCCCCTCAACTTTCTCTCTCTCTCTCCATTATTCATTCTCATCTTCACCCTCTATCTGTCCATCTCACTCATTCCTTGCTCTATCTTCCCCCACTCTTTTCTCTCTCCCCTCTCTCTCCTTTCATCACTCCCTCTCACTTAAATCTCTTTCACTCCCTCTCTCTCTTTCTCACTGTTTATTGTCTCTCTCTTACTTTGTATTCTGATGGTCTCTTCTCTGATTTTTCCTCACCCACTATCCCCACAAACATTATCTCTTGCTTTCTTTCATTCCATCTCACTTCCTCTCTCATTCCTCAATATCTCTTCCCTTTCCCTTTTACTCTCATTCTCTCTCTACTCAATTTAATACTCACTCTTATTCCCACTCTTTCTCACCCATTTTTCTCTATCTCTCTTTCTCTCGCTCTCTATCCCACTCACTCTACCTCTCTATTTTCATCTCCCTCTTTCTTTCACTCTCTTCTCTTCCAATTTCCCTCTCACTCTCTCTGTCCTTCTGTCGCTCCCTCCCTATCTTCAACTTAGCTCACTCCCTTCTCTTCTCTTTCTAACTCTTTGTTATCCCTCTCTCATTTACTCTCTGAACAGTTGCTCACTCGTCTCTCATTATTTTGCTTCGTCCATCCTCCCACTCTCTCTCCTCTGTCCCCTTCCTCATTCCCTCTCTCACTTAAACTTTCCTCTTTCTCTCTCTATCGTACTTTCTCTCCCTCTCTTCCTCTACTCCATATCTCCCTTTACAACTCCTCTCTCACTCTTTATCATTCATTCTTCTCCAATACCTCTCTCTCCTTTTCTCGCTCAATCTCCCTTGTTCTATCTTCCAACACTCTCTATTTCTCTCTCACACTCTTTGTCCCTCTCTTTCTCCCTCTCTCTCTTCAATCTTTCTTACGTCCTCCCTCTATCTCTCTATTTCTATTTCTTTACTACTAATGCTCTCTCTAACACTCTCTATTATATTGCTCTTTCTCATTCTTTTGTTCTCTTTCTCTCGCTCAATTACCCACTCTCTCTCGCACTCTCCCTCTCCCTCTCCCTTTATCCCCCACTCTCTCTCTCTCCCTCTATCCCCCACTCTCTCTCTTCTCCTCTCTTTTGCTTTCATTCCTCCCACTCTCTCTTTCTCTCTTGAGCTCTTTTCTATTTCACTTTCACTCTTCCTCCCTCCCCCTCTGTCCCTTTCACTCAAACCCACACATTCTCACACTTTTTCTATATCAATCCCGTAAGCTCTCTTTCTCGATCTCTGTCGTTGTCATTTCCCTTACACTCCATTTCATTCTAACTATTTTTTCTCCCTTCCCCTAAATATAACACTCCAATCTCTATCTTTCTCTCTGTCAACCAATTTATCAATCTGTTCTCTCACTTTCTCTTAATCCAACCCTTCATTACTATCACTTCTCACACCACTTATCTCCCACTCCTCTTTCACTCTTGTTCTTCCTTTATCTCTTCTTCTCTCTCATGCTCTCTCTCATTTTCTCTCTCTCTTTCCCTCTCTCTTTCTCTTTCTTCCCTTACTTTCTCTTTTCACACTTTTTTCTCTATTCTTGTTTCGTTTCTCCTTTTATTCAACTTAAATTTAATTCTTTCTCCATTCCTCTCCCTTTCTTACTCTCTCTATTCTGTCTTCCTCACTCTCTTACTCTCTTATGTTACTCTATTCTCATTTCATCATACTCTTTCTCTCTGTCTATCCCCTGCTCTATCTTGTTCTCCCCCTTTTACTCCCTCTCACCCCTACCAATATTTTTCACTCACCTCGTTCTATTCTCTATTTTCCTTTTCTCTCTTTCTCGATCTCTCTCGCTCTCTCTTCCCACACACTGCATTTCTTTCTTGCTATTTTATTTTGTCTCTCCCCCTCCATCTCATGTTCCTATCTCTTTCTATCTCTGTATCTGCCAATTTATCCATCTATTGTCTCACTATCTCTCCATAAACACTGTATTACTCTCTCTTTCTCGCATCCCCTCTCTCTTGCTCCACTTTCCCTCTTGATCTTTCATTATCTCTTCTTCTCTCTCGCATCTCTCTCATTCTCTCTCTATCTCCCTCTCCCATGCTATTCATTTCCTTAACCTCACTTCTCCATAAGCGATAGAGAGTGTAAGGGATGGGGAGGGAGTGAGAAAGAGAGAGATATAGAGAGTGAGAGAGATTGAAGATTGAAAGATTGATATAGCGAGAGATTGTGGGAGAGAAATGGAGAGAGAAAATAGATTGAGAAAAAATAGAGCAAGAGATGACTAATGAGAGGGCCAAAGAGAATGAGAGCTAGAGAGGGTTAGTGAGAGAGACAAAGGTAAGGAGAGCAAGAGAATGAGTGAGAAAGTGATCAAAAGAGAGAGATTGAGAGAGAAAAGAGAATGTAGAGATAGAGGGAGAGAGAGTGAGAGAGAGTGTGAAAGAGTGGGGGAGATAGAGAAAGAGGCAGACATAAAGAGGGATGGAGGAAAGTGAAAGAGGGATGTAGAGAGTTAGGGATATATCGAGGCAAAGACTGAAAAGAATGAAGGAGAAGGGAAACAATTAAAAGACATATTAGGAGAGAGCGAGAAAGAATAAATAAAGATAAAGATAGGTGGACACCTTAAGTGTGAAGTGATATGGAGATGAAGAGACAGACTGGGAGAGAAAGAGAATGATAGGGAGCAGGATGAAGCAAGACAGAGAGAGAGTGTGTGTATGTATGTGTGAGTAACGGAATAGAAAATAATAAAAGAGACAAAAATAAAGATAAAGAATAAATAATGAAAATTAGAGAGAGGGAGGGAATGAGAGAGATTGAAGAGAGATGGAGAGAAAAATAGAGAGAGAAGAGAGTGCATAGGAAGATATAGCTAGAGAGAGTGAGCTAAGAGGAAAAGTGGGAGAGAGAATAAGAGAATGAGTGAGAGAGAGAGGGAGGGAGAGATTCAAATAAAGGGGATGCAACGGAAGAGAGAAAGAGGAAGGGAGGGAGGGTGAGTGATTGAGAGGGTAGAGGGGCCGAGATGGAAGAGAGAGTGTGTGTGGGAGATGAAGGAGGAGAAAGAATGAGAAGAGAGAGGGATAATGAAGCAATAGAAGGGATAGTAAAAGTGTGTAAAAGCGAGTGTGAGAAAGAGTGGGAGAGAGTAGTAAGAGTGAGTGAAATTGATGATAAAGAGAGGGAGGAAGAAAGTGAGAGAGAGAGCAATAAAGAAATCGAGAGAGAAGGGAGATGAGAGAAGAGAGAGCAAGAGGAAACGGAAGAGAAATAGAGTTGTGGGAGGGAAAGAGGGAGAAAAAGAGAGAGTACATGTGAGAGAGAGAGAGAGAGAGAGGAAGAGAAAAGAGTGTTAGAGATAGTGGGAGTGGAAAAGAGAGAGTGAGAGAGGAAGAGCATGTTGGTGTGGGTTATAGATGGAGAGAAAAAGAAAGAGGAGATAATTATAAGAGAGCAAGAGAGACGGAGAGAGAGAGAATAGAGAGTGAGAAGGAGAGAGGGAGGGAGTGAGCATGAGATTTAAATTGAATAAAGTGACAGTGACCAAGAAATAGAGACACAAATTGAGAGAGAATTGAGGGTAAGGGAATGAAGAGCATGGAAGAGGGAGAGATAGAGAAAATGAGAGAGAGAGTACGAGAGAGATGCAGAGAGAACAGAAGAGCAAGAGTGAAAGAGGAGCGTGAGAGAGGGGATATGAGAAAGAGAGAGTAATTAGGTGCTAGATGGAGAGTGTGTGAAAGAATAAATAGATAAATTGGTAGATACATAGAGAGAAAGAGAGGAAAATGAGATGGAGGGGAAGAGAGATAATAAAATAGTGAGAAAGAAATGCAAAGTGTGGGATGAGAGAGTGAGAGAGATTGAGAAAGAGATAAGAGAAAGATAGAGAATAGAGGGAGACGTGTGAGAACTATTGGTAGGGGATAGAAGAGCGAGAGGGGGAGAGGGAGATAGAGTGGGGTATATACATAGATAGAGTAAGAGGAGAGGAGAATAGAGTAGCATAAGAGAGTAAGAGGGATAGGAAGAGAAAGAATAAAGATTTATAAGGGGAGAGGAATGGAGGAAGAGTGAGATTTAAATTGAATGAAGGGAGAGAATGACTAAGAAATAGAGACAAAAGAGCGAAAAGAGAGAAGAAAGAGCAAGAGAGATGAAGGGAGAGAGAAAAAATGAGAGAGAGCACAAGAGAGAAGAAGAGAAAAAGGAAGGACAAGAGTGAATGAGGAGCGGAAGAGAGGTGGTGTGAGAAGTGTAGTAATGAAGGGTTAGAATGAGAGAAAATGAGAGAATAGACTGATAAATTGGTTGACTAGGAAAAAGATAGAGATAAGAGCATGAGATAGAGGGAAGGGGAGAGAAAATAAAGTAGTGAGAATGAAATGAAGATAAGGGACAGACAGTGAGAGAGATTGAGAAAGAGAGCTTAAGAGATTGAGATAGAGAAAGTGTGAGAATGTATGTGTTTGAGAGAAAGGGAGAGAGGCAAAGGGAGGACGAGTACAGTGAAATTGAAAATAGAGAGAACTAGGGAGAAAGGAATAAAATAGAGAAAGAGTGAGTGGGATGGAGGGAAGCAATAGACAAGGAGAGAGAGAGTGGGGGGGTAAAGTGGGAGAAAGAGTGATGGAGTGGGAGAGAAGGAGAGCGAGAGAGAATGATGGATTGAGTGAGAGAAAGAGAAAGAATAAATGGAAACATAAGAGAGAACAAAAGATCAAGAAGGAGAGATATAATAGAGATTGTTAGAGAGAGCATTAGTGGTAAAGAAAAAGAAATAGAGAGTTAGCGGGAGGTCATAAGAAAGACTGAAGAGTAAGAGAGCAAGCGAGGGAGAAAGAGTGTTAGAAAAAAATAGAGTGCTCGAAGTGAGTGCATTTGTGTATGAGAGAGAGAGAGAGGAGGAGAAGAGAGTGTGAGAGATACTAGGAGTGGAAGAGAAAATGTGAAAGAGGGAGAGCAAGAAAGAAAGGGAGAGTGAGAGAATAAAGAGTGAGAAGGAGAGAGGGAGGGAGTAAGCGTGAGATTTAAGTTGAATAAAGAGACAGAGGAACCAAGAAATAGAGACAAGAATAGAGAGAAAAGTGAGGGTAAGGGAATGAAAAGGAAGAGAGGGAGACACAGAGAGAATGAGAGAGATGCGAGAGAGAAGAAGGGAGAACAGAAGAGCAAGAGGGAAAGAGGAGCAGGAGAGAGGGGATGCGAGAAAGAGAGTAATAAAGTGTTAGATTGAGAGAGTAAGAGAATAGATGAATAAATTGGTAGATACTGAGAGAGAAAGAGATAGGAACATGCGATGGAGGGGGAGAGACAAAATAAAATAGTGAGAAAGAATTACACAGCGTGGGAAGAGAGTGAGAGAGAGAGATCAAGAAAGAGAGTAAAGGAAGATAGAGAATAAAGGGAGGTGTGTAAAATTATGGTAGGGGAGAGAGGGTGTGAGAAGGGGAGATCAAGATAGAGTGGCGGATAGACAGAGAGAAAGAGTAAGAGGAGATGAGAATATAGTAACATAAGAGAGTAATAGAGAGAGTAAGAGAGAATAGAGAGTAAGAAAGGGAGAGGAATGGAGAAAGAATGAGATTTAAATTGAATAAAAAGAGAGACAAACCAAGAAATAGAGAAAAAAGAGCTGAAAAAGAGATTATAGGAAGAAAGAACAAGAGAGGGGAAGGAGAGAGGAGAGAGAAAAAGAAAATGAGAGAGAGCACAAGAGAGAAAAAGAGATAAAGGAAGAATAAGAGCGAAAGAGGAGCGGGAGAGAAGTGGTATGAGAAGTGATATTAATGAAGGGTTGGATTAAGAGAAAGCGAGAGAACAAATTGATAAATTGGTTGAAAAAGAAAAAGATAGGGATTAGAGCGTATGATTTAGGGGGAAGAGTTAAAAAAAATAGTGAGAATGAAATGGAGAGTGACGGAAATGATAGCGATAGAGATTGAGAAAGAGAGCTTATGGGTTGACATAGAGAAAGTTTGAGAGTGTGTGGGTTTGAAAAAAGAGGAGAGAGGGAGAGGTGAGGAAGAGTGAAAGTCAAATTGAAAAGAGCTTAAAAGAGAAAGAAAGAGTGGAAGGGATGGAAGCAATAGAGAGGGAGAGAAAGAGCGGGGGATAGAGGCTGTGAAAGAGTGAGGGAGTGAGTGAGAGAAAGGGAGAGCGAGAGAGGGTGGGTCATTGAGTGAGAGAAAGAGAGAGAATAAAGGTTAACATAAGAGAGAGTAAAGAATTGAGAAAGAGCAATATAATATAGAGTGTTAGAGAGAGCACTAGTAGTAAAGAAAAAAAATAGAGAGATAGAGGGAGGTCGTAAGAAAGATTGAAGAGAGAGAGGGAGAAAGAGAGGGACAAAGAGTGTGAGAGAGAAATAGAGAGTGTTGAAAGATAGAACAAGGGAAATTGAGCGAGAAAGGAAAAGAGAGGTAGAGCAAAAGAATGTATGATAAAGAGTGAGAGAGAGGAGTTGTAAAGGAAGATAGAGAGAGTGGAGGGAGAGAGAGAGAGAAAGTGCAATAGAGAGAGAAAGAGGAAATTTTGAGTGAGACGGGGAATGAGGGAGGGTGACAGAGGAGAGAGAGTGGGAGGATGGACGAAGCGAAGAAATGAGAGAAGAGCCAGCAACAATATAGAGAGTAAATGAGAGAGATAACAAAGAGTGAGAAAGAGAAAATAAGGGAGTGAGCTAGGTTGAAGAGAGGTAGGGAGCGACATAAGGAGAGAGAAAGTGAGAGGAAAATTGGGCGAGAAGAGAGTGAAAGAAAGAGGGATATGAAGATAGAGAGGTAGAGTAAGTGGAAGAGAGAGCGAGATAAAGAGAGTAGAGAAAGAAGGGTGAGAATGGGAGGGTGTAAGAGTTGAAATTTAATAGAGAGAGAAGGAGAGTAAAATGGAAAGGGAATAGATATTGAGGAATGAGAGAGGAAGTGAGAGGGAGTGAAAGAAAGCAAGAGAGGGAGCAAGAGAGAATGTTTGTGGTGATAGTGGGTGAGGAAGATCAGAGAAGAGAGACCACCAGAATACAGAGTAAGAGAGAGACAATAAACAGTGAGAAAGAGAGAGAGTGAGAGTGAGAGAGATTTAAGTGAGAGGGAGTGATGAAGGGAGAGAGAGGGAGAGAGAAGAGTGTGGGGGAAGATAGAGCAAGAAGAAATGAGTGAGATAGAGAGAGATAGGGTGAAGATGAGAATGAACTAGAGAGAGAGAGAGGGACAGAAAGTTGAGGGGAAGTGTGTGGGAGGGTTAGAGGGAGAGAACGAGAGAGACCATGTGTGGGAGAGAGGGGAAAAGTGAGAGAGAGGGGGGAGGAGAGCTAGAGAGAGTAGGAGAGAGTAGGGAATAGAGAAACAGAGAGTGATAGGAGAGAGAGAATAATGATGAAGAAAAGAAAGAGTAAAAGAGAGAATAGAGACCGAGAAAGAGAGAGGGAGGGAGTAAGTGACAATGAAATTGAATAGAAAAAGGAATCATAAAAGAGAGAGAAAGAGGAAAGAGTAAGGAAGAGAGCAAAAAAGAAGCAGGAGGCATAGTGAGAGGGGCAATAAGACTTAGAAGAACGAGAGAGAAAGAGGAGAGGAGGATAATAAGTGGGAGAAAGGGACAAATAAATAGGGAGATTGAGAGATATCTTGAGAGGGGTACATATATATATACCTATAAATTATAAGATAGGTCCATAGAGGAAGAGAAAGAGAGAGTGAGGGAGAGTGACAATGAGAGAGTGTGGGAGAGGGAGTAAGAGATAGAGATAGAAAAAAAGAAAGCGAGAAGGAGGAAAAAAAAGCAAGAAGGAAATGTAGAATAGGGAAGAGGCAATAAGAGAGCAAGGAAGGGAAATGAATGGATTTGTGAGACAAAAAGTGAGCGATGGTATGATGTTTGAATGAAAATGTGGGAGGACATCATAAAGAGCAAGGGGATAGAGATAATGATAGGGAAAAAGAGAGATAAGAAGAGAGTGTGGCAGAGAGAGAGAGGATGGGAGGGGGGCGAGATTTTGAGAAATAAAGAGGAGGTAGTTAGAATGCATTCAGACAAGAGAGAAAGTGTGCAAGTGATAGAGAGAGAGATTAGAGCAAGGGAAAAGGAGAAAGGGGGAAGTTAGAGAGAGAAAATGAGATCATGAAAGTTAGAGGGAGTGAGGGAGTGTGAGAGACAAAAGAAGTGAGTCCGAGGAAGAGAGAAAGTGAGGAAAAGAAAGAGAGAATGGAAGATAGAGAGGAAGTTGGGGATAGATAAAGAGAAAGAGTGAGAGGAAGAGAAAGTGAAAGAGATAATGGAGAGTTTGATAGAGATAAAGAGAGGGAGTAGGACCCTCTATATCTCTTTTTCTTTCTCTTTACCACTCATGCTCTCTCCCGCACTCCCTATTCTATCTCTCTTTCTCATTCTTTTGCTCTCTTTTTTGTTCATCTTTATTCATGTTCTTTCTCTCACTCTCCCTCTCTCCCTACTCCTTACTGTCTTTCTATCTCTACCTCTTCTCTCTCTCATTATTTCTCACCTTCTGTCACACATCTATTCATCTCCCCCTCCCTCTTTCACTCCCTTCCTCCTCTCCTTCTCTCTCCGTATTCTCACTCTCTTTACCTTACTCTTCTTCTCACTCTCTTATACTTTCTTTATATATCTTTCTCTCTCACTCCCTCTCTCACTCTCTTTCTCTTTATTATCTATCTCCCTCCCCTCCCTCTCACTCCACATCTCACTCTATATCTCTCTCTTTCAAACTTGCACTCACTATCTTTTGCTCTATCTTGCATGAGTCTCTCTTCTCTCTCTTTGTTTTCTTTTATCCCTTCTCAATCTCTCCCTCCCGCTCACTCCTTAATCCCTATCTTCACTCCCTCTCTTGCTCTCTCTCTCTCTCTTTATTTCATATCTTTTAATTGTTTCTTTGCAGACTTTTGCCCCCTCTTTGTCTCTCTCTTGCTCTTTCCTCTATCTCCCTCTCTTATCTCTCTTTACTCACTCTTTCTCACTCTATATCTCTTGCTCTCTCTCTCTCCCTCACTTTACCTCCCTCATACTCACTCAAATGCTCTCATATCTTGCTCTCTCCCCTCATATCCATCTCCTTATTTATTATTATCCCTCATACATCTCTCTTTCCTCCTCGATCCCTCCCTCTTTCAATCCCTCCTTACCTCTCTTTCCCCCTCTCTCCCTATCTCACTCCCCCTATCTCTCTCTCCTCTTGCACTATCTCATTCACTCCCTCTCCCTCCCTATCATTTTTTTATCGTTCTCTCAATCCCTCTTTCTTTATCTCTTCTAGCATCTTCACTTTTTTTGCCTGCTCATTCTCTCCATCTCTCTCATTCTCTATTCCCTCACTCCTTCTTCACTCTATTTCTCTCTCACACTCTCTGCCTTTCTTGCTCCCTCTTTCTCTCGATTCCGTTTCACTCTAACTCTTATTCCCTCTCTCTTTTTCGCCATGGTCATTCTCTCTCCCTTACTCTCTCTTTTATTGCTTGCTCTCCTCCCTCACCTCTCAATATTTCTCTCCCTCTCTCTCCCACTCATCTTTTTTCCATCCCTCCCTCTCCCTCCCTCTCTCCCTCTCACTTTCTCTCTCACGCACACTTCCTCTCTCTCCCTCTCATTCTATTCTAATTCATGTGCCTCTCTCCCCCACTAAATCTCATTCTCTACCCCACTCTCCCTCGCTCTCACTTACTCTCTTTATCTTCCATCGCTCTCTCTTTTCTCTAACCCTCTCTTCCTCTCCCACTCCCTCTCTCTTTAATCTCACTCCCTCCCTCCCTCTATCTCTCTCATTCTCACTCTCTACCACTCTCACAGTTTTCTCTATTTATGCTTTATCACTTATCTTTCTATATTACTATCTTTCATTCCCTCTCATACACGTACTCTGGCGCTCTTTTATCACTCTCTCTTATCAATTTACTCACTTTTTCTGCCCAACCATCTGTCACTCTCTTCTTCTTTCATTAATTAGTCTCTCTCTCTCTCTTTATCGCCATCTCTCCCTCCCACTATCTCCATATCCCATCTAGATCTCCCTCCATCTGTTTTTGTCTCATCCTCACTCCTCCCTCCCGCTCACTCTTCAATCCCTATCTTCACTTCCTCCATTGTTCTCTCTCTCTCTTACACTCTATTTCATCTCTCTTTATTGTTTTCTTACTCTCTTTTGCCCCTATTTATCACACACTTTTTCTCTTTCTTTTTATAACCCTGTCTTCTCTCTCTTTACTCTCTTTTACTCTCCCTCTATCTCTCACTCCCTCCCTCACGCTCTCTCTTAGTTTCTCTCACATCTTGCTCTCTCCCCTCATAACCATCTCACTATTTATTATTTTTTATCGTATATCTCACTTTACCCCTTGATCCCTCCCTCTTTCAATCCCCACTTCCTCTCTATTTTTCTCTCTCCCTATCTTACTCCTCTCTCCCTCTCCATCTCCCTCTCCATCTCCCTCTCTCCTTCTCACTTATTAACTCCCTCTCCCACCCTCTCATTTTTTCTATTGCTCTCTATTATTCCCTCTCTCTTTCTCTCTTCTCTCACTTTCTCTTTTCTTTATATCTCTCTCACTCTTCCTCTCCCATTCCCTCAATCAAGCTCATCCTCTCCTTCCCACTTCCCTCCTTCCCACTCTCTCTAATTCAATTTCTCCCCCTCTCCTTCTCTCTCCCTCTCCATCTCCCTCTCTCATTCTTTCCTTCTCACACATTCTCTTAATCTACCTCCCAATCTCCAACTTACTCACTATCTTTTGCTCTCTGTTCCTCTCTCGCTTCTTATTTGTCTCTTTCTTAAATCTTTTTTCTCTCTCTCACTCTCTCACTCCCTTTTGCTCATCAATTTCTCTTACTCTCTCCATATATCCGCCCTTTCTAAATCTCTCCCTTACTCTTGCCCGTTATCTCTTTCATTTTCTCTCTCTTACTTTCTCACTATGTCTCACTCTCTATTATGTTTCTTTCTCTCACTCTCTGGCTTTCTCTTGCTCTATTTCTCTCTCTTTACTCATTCTTTATGCCCATATATCCATCACATTTTTCACTCTCTTCCATCCGTGCTCCTTCACTCTCTTTAATTCACTCTCTCTCTTACTCCTTCAATCGCTTCTCTCTCTTTCTCTCTTACATCTCCACTCTCTCCATCTCTCTCTCTAGCCCTCCCTCTCTCTCTCCATCTTCAGTCTCTCTTGCTCCTATCTCTTACTCTCTCTTCGCTCCACTCTCTCTCACTTCACTCTCATCTCTCGCTCTCTTTATCTTTTTCACACACTCTATTCTCTCTCTTCCCTCCATGCTATCTCGCTCTCATTCTTTATTCTCACTCAACTTCTCTCTCACCCTTCTCACTCTTTCTCTTCCTCTATCCCCCCACTCTCTTTCTCTATTTCCCTCACTTCCCTCCCTCTCTCTCTTTCTCACGCTCTCTACAACTTTCCCTTCTTAGCCCTCCCTCTCTCTCCATCACTCTCTCATTCTCTTATTATCCCTCCCTCACTCCCTTTTTCTATACATTCCCTCGCCTTCCTTCTCTCCCTATATCTCTCTCATACTCTCTTCCTCCTTCGCTCCCTTCCTCTCTCTTTCTCAATATTTGTTCTCTTTCTTTCTCTTTTTTTTGCTCACACTTCTCTAACTCTCTCTCCAATGTTACTCTCTCACTCTTTCCTCACACAGACTCACACACAATATCTCTCTTTATGCAATCTTTCTCTCCCACCATCCCTCACACGTACTCTCTCTCGTGCGCTCCAGCTTTTATCTCTCTCAATCGCTCTCTCTTCTCTCTCATTGCTTCTCAAGTTCTCTCACACTTCTGTCTCCCTCTCTCCCTCCCTCTCTGAGCCTCCTCTATCTCTCACTCTCTTTTCCTTACTCTTGTTCTCACCTCTGTTTCTCTATCTATATCTCTCTCTTGCGCTCCAACTTTTATCTCTCTCAATCCCTCTCTCTTCTCTCTCATTGCTTCTCATATTCTCTCACACTTCTGTCTCCCTCTCTCACTCCCCTTATCTGCCTCCTCTATCACTCACTCTCTTTTCCTTACTCTTGTTCTCACTCTCTCATTCTCTAACTATGTATCTCTCTCCTTTTCTTCCCTCCCTCACTCACACTTTCTCTCCCTTCCCAATCTCCTAATAGATTTTTTTCTCTCTTGTCCCTCTCTCTTTCCCTTTCTTAAATCATTTTCTCTCCCTCACTCTCATTTCATTCTTCTCTCTAGATCTATTTTTCTCTCTCACACTTCTTATCCTTACTTCTCTCACTCACTCCCTCTATCATTCTCACTCCATCATTCTTGCTCTATCTAGGTCTCCCTTATGCAGGTCACTCTTCTCTCTCCATCTTATACACTCATACACTCTCTCACACTCTCTTATGCTTTCTTGCTCTCACCCTCTTTAGCTCCATTTCTTGCTATCTATCTCACTCTCACTTACTCTCTTGTTCTTTCTCGCTCACTCTCTCATCTCTCTCCCTCGCTCCATCTTTCTCTCTTTTCTCTCTAGTCTGTTCTCTATTATTCTCTCTCCATCTCTCTCTCTTTTTCTCATTCTCTGTTCTGTTTTTTTTTCATATACTCTCTTTTACAGTCTCCATTGTTGCTCTCTTATCTCTCTTTCCTCTTACTATTTCTCTCATTCTATCCTCCACTCTCTCTCTCCTCTCTCTTACTTTCATCCCTCCCTCTCTCTTTCCCTCTCTTCTCTCCCTACCTCCCTCCCTCCCTCACCCTTCTTATCTCCTTCTGTCTCCCGCTCTCTAGCTCCCTCTTTCTTGCACTGTTTTTACCCCTCAGTCACTTTACTCGATCTTCCCACAGCCTCACTTCTCACTATTTCTCCCTTTCACTCTCTCTCACTTTCTCTATCCTACTCTCTTTAACCCCATTCACTTCCTCCTATCTCTCTTTCTCCCTCACTACCTCCATCGCTCTCTCATCCTCTATTCCACCTCTCTTTATCTCTCTCTCATTATCTCCTCTGTCTCTTACTTTCGACCCTCACATTATCCCTCACTACCACTCTCTCACTCTCCAGCACCTTGTCTCCCACCTTAATGCCCCCTCTCTCACCAGCTCCTTATCTCCCTCCTTAATGCCCCCTCTCTCCCTCGCTCACTCTCTCCCTCTCTCACCTCTTTTCCCTCACACTCTCTTCTCTCTATTTGTCTCTCACTCTCTCTCCCTTTCTCGATCCCTTATTCTCTCTCTTCAATTTTACTCTCACTCTTACTCCCTCTCTCTTTTTAGATTAATGATCACTCTTTCACACACTCTCACTTCTGCACCTTTTGCTTCTCTCTCTCCTGTCAATCTCTCTTCCTCTCTCTCCTGTCACTTGCTTCCTTCTTTCCCTCCCTCTCTCTCCCTCTCTCACTCTCTATTTCTCTCTCTCAAACACACTCTCTCTCCCTCTCACACTCTTGTGGTTCATCCCCACTCTATCTCCCACAAATATCATTCTCTACCCACTCTCTCCTTTCTCATTCCCTCTTCCTCTCTCTAAATTTCACTTTCACTCTTACTCCCGACTCCCTCTTTCTTGCTCACTCCATGTTCCTATCTCTCACTTACTCCCTCTTCGATTGCTCACTCTCCTCTCTTTCAATTTTACTCACTCTCACTTTCTCGCACCATCTTCCTTTCTTTGGTTTCACTCTCCCTTTCTCGCACCATCTTCCTATTTCTTTGGTTTCACTCTGACTCTTACTCCCTCCTTCCCTCTCACTTTCTCGCTCCATGTTCAATCTCTGTCACTATGTCTCTCTTTATTGCTCCCTCTCCTCTCTATCTTCTCAATCTTTCTCACCCTTTACCCCTCTCTCGTGCATCCTTCCCTCCTTGCGCCTCTCTCCCTCTCTCACTCTCTCTTTCTCTTTTGCACACCCTCTCCCTCTCACACTCTTCCAATTCATCCCCATTCTCTCTCCCACTAAATCTCATTCTCTACCCTCTCACTCTCACTTCCTCTGTATATCTTCCATCACTTTCTCTTCTCCCACACCCCTCTTCTTCTTTCACTCCCATTCTCTTCAATCTCACTCACTCCATTCCTCAATCTCTCTCTTTCTCAACTCTCCCTCTCTCAGTCCTTTCTCTATTTATTCTTTTATCACTTTTTCCTTCTCTATTTCTCTGTCTCTCTCTCTTTCTCGCACACATGCACACTCTTGCTTTCTTTTATCACTTTTGCTTTATATTTAGGTCTTAACCTCTCTCCTCTGTCTCCCGCTCACTCTTCATTCTCTATCTTTACTCCCTCTCTTGCTCTCTCTCTCTCACTCTTTATTTCTTATATCATTATTGTTTTCTTGCTCTCTTTTGCCCCGTCTCTCTCTCTTGCTCTTTCTTCTATCACCCTCTTTTCTTCGTCTTTACTCACTCTTTCTCTCCCTCAATCTATCACTCTCTTTCTCACTCTCCCTCCCTTACACTCTCTGTCTCAAATCTTGCTCTCTCCTCTCATATCCATCTCATTATTTCTTTTTTTTCTCACAGATCTCTCTTTCCTCCTCGATCCCTCTCTTTCTCACTCTCTCCCTATTTTACTCATCTCTCTCGCTCCCCTTCTCGCTCACTCTCTCATGTTCTATCTTTCAACGCTCTCTATTTTTCTCACACATGCTCTCTTCCTCTCTTGCTCTCTCTCTCTCTTCAATCATTCTCATGGCCTCCCTCTATATCTCTATTTATTTCTCTTTACCTCATGTGCTCTCTCTCTCTCACTCTATTATATCTCTTTTTCTCAGTCTTTTGCTCTCTGTTATGTTGCTCTTTATTCTCTTTCTTTCTCTCACTCTATCCCTCACTCTCTCTCACTCTTCTTCTCTCCCTACTTCTGTCTCTGTCAATCCCTTTATCTCTCTCGCTCTATTTTTATCTCTCTTTCCCTCTTCTGCCTCTCATTATTTCTCACCTTCTCTCACACATCTCTTCCTCTCTCTTCTCCCTTGCTCACTCCCTCCCTTCCTCTCACCTTCTCTCTCCATATATCTCACTCTATTTACCTTACTCTTCTTCTCACACTCCCATTTTATTTATATATGCTTTTCTGTCACTCCCTGACTCTCTTGCTCTTTATTCTCTATCTCCCTCTCTTCCTCCCACTCTCTTTTTATCTCCCTCTCTCTACCTCTCACTCACTATCTTTTGCTTTATCTTCCCTGAGTCTCAACTCTATCTTTATTTCTACCTTACCCTCCCTCCCTCTCTTCGTCCATCTCACTATTCAATCCCAATCATCACTCCCTCTATTGTTCACTCTCCTCTCTATTTCATCTCTCTTTATTGTTTCTTTGCCCTCTTTTGGCTCCTCTCTATCTCTCGTGCTCTTTTTTCTATCTCCCTCTCCTCTCTCTCTTTAATCACTCTTTCTATCCCTCATTTTTTCACTCTCTCAAACAATCTCCCTCCCTCACACACTCTCAATTGCTCTCACATCTTGCTCTCTCCCCTCATATCCATGTAATTATTTATTCTTTTCTCACATACAACTCCCTTTCATCCTCGATCCCACTGTCTTTCAATTGCTCCTTCCTTCTCTTTCTCCCTCTTTCTCTGTCTCACACCTCTCTCTCTCCTCTTGCACTCACTCATTCACTCCCTCTCCCACCCTCTAATTATCTCTTTCACCCGCTCATTCCCTCTTTGTTGCTCCCTCTTCTCTCACTTTCACATTTCCGTGCTCGCTCACTCTCTCTTCACTCTATTTCTTTCTCACACCCTCTCCCTTCTGTGCTCTCTCTTCCTCTCTCTTCAGTTTCACTCTCACTCTTACTCCCTCACTTCCTCTCACTTACTCTCTCTTGAATTGTTGATACTCCTCTCTCTCCTCTCAATATTTCTCTCCCTCTCTCCCCCTCGCCCTCTCTCTTGCTTCCTTCCCTCCCTCTATCTCCCTCTTTTATCTCTCTTTCTCTCACTCACACTTTCTCCTTCTCAATCTCTTCTAATTCATCACCCCCTCTCTCTCTCTCACTCTCATTTTCTCTCTATATCTTCCATCACACTCACTTCTCTCTCACTCTCTCTTCCTCTTCCACTCCAACTCTCTTCAATCTCTCTTACTTCCTCCCTCTATCTTTCTCTTTCTCACTCTTTCCCTCTCTAGCTCTTTTCTCTATTTACGCTTTATCACTTTTCATTCTGTTTTTCTCTCTCACCGTCCCTCTGAAACACACTCTCTTGCTCTCTTTTATCACTCTTATCACTTTACTCACTCATTCTCTCCAACCATCTCTCTCTATCATCCTCCCTCACTCTCTCCCTATTTGTCTCATCCAGTCTCCCTCTACCTCCCTCTTGTCTCTATATTTACATCTCAACCTCTCTCTCTCCCTCCCGCTCACTCGTCAATCCCTATCTTCACTCCTTCTCTAAATCTCTCTCTAACTCTCTATTTCATCTCTTTTTATTTTTTTCTTGCGCTTTTTTTCCCTCTCTTTATCTCTCACTTGCTCTTTCTTCTATCACCCTCTCTTCTCTCTTTACTCACTCATTCACTCCCTCTGTCTCTCTCTCACTATCCCTCTATCGCTCTCTCACTCTCCCACCCTCACACTCTCTCCCTTCATATCCATCTCATTATTTTTTTATTTTCTCTCATAGATCTTTCTGTCTTCCTTGATCCCTTCCTCATTTAATCCCACTTCCCTTTCTTGCTCTCTCTCCCTATCTTACTCGATCTCTCTCTCCCTCCCCTCGTTTTCCCTATCGCTCTCTCTCATTCCCTCTATCTAGTTCTCTCTTCTCTCACTTCTCATTTCTCTAATTCTCTCTCACACTTCCTCTCTCATTCTTTCCCTCTCATTATCTCCCTCTCACTTCCTTCCATCCCTCTCTCTCCATCTCAATCTCTCTATCTTAATCTCTTTCCCTCTCTCATTCTTTCCTTCTTACTCGTTCTCTTAATCTCCCTCCCTATCTCAATCTAACTCACAATCTTTTGTACTCTCTTCCTCTCTTGCTTCCTATCTTTTTCTCTCTTAAATTTTTCTTTCTCACTCTTCCTCTCTCACTCCCTCTCTCTTCATTCTCTCTCACTCACGCTCACTTTCTCGCCCATTTTCACTCTCTGCCTCATAATTGCCATCTATCGCTCTTTTCGCCTCACCCTTTCTCACTACATCTCACTCTTTTTTATGTTTCTTTCTCTGCTCTCCAGTTCTCTCTCGCTCTCTTTTCTCTCTTTAATCACTCTTTATCTCACTATATCCATCATTCTAAGTCTCTCTCCCTTCTTCTCATTCTCTCTTCCTTCTATCTCTCTCACCCCTCTTCTCTCTCAATGCTTTTTACTTTCCCTCCTTCCCTCCCTCCCTCCCTCCCTCCCACCTTATGTTTCTCCCTTCTTATTTCTCCAACTCCCTCTCTTGACCTCACTTTCCTCACTCACTGTTCTTTCTCTATTTCTCTCTTGCTTTGTCACTCTCTATCCTCCTCGCTTCCCTACACTTTAGTTTCACTGTCACTTGTTCCTTCACTCGGTCACTTGTTCCTTCACTCGCTTCTCTCTCTCCCTTGCACTCTCTCTCCCTCTCTCTTGCTCCATTTATCATTCTCTCTCTTGCTCCTTTTCTCTTGCTCTCTTTTCACCCAATCTATCTTCAGCTTCATTCTCACTCCTACTCCCTCTCTTTATCTCTTTCACACTGCCTATATCTCTCTCATACTCTCTTCCTCTTCACTCCCTTCCTCTCTCTTTCTCACTATTTGTTATCTCTTGTTTCTCTTTTATTGCTCACAATTCTCTAACTCTTTATCTAATGTTTCTCTCTCACTCTCTCTTCCTCTCACAGACACACAATCTCTTGTTTTGCTCAATCTTTATGTACCCCTATCCTAACACGCACTCTCTCTCTCTAGCACTACAACTTTTATCTCTCTCAGTCTTGTCTCATCTCTCTTATTATTTCTCACATTCACTAACACTTCTCTCTTTCTCTCTCCCTCCCTCTCTCTGCCTCCTTTATCTCTCAATCTCTTTTCCTTACTCTTGGTCTCACTCTCTCCCTCTCCATCTATATATCTCTCTTGCTCCCTCCATCACTGTCTCTTTCATTCTATCGCTCCCTATCTCTCTCTTCTGTTCCTCCCTCCCTTACTCACACTTTCTCTCCCTTCCCACCCTCTTAGTATCTTTATTTTGTCTCTTGTCACTCTCTCTTTCCCTTTCATATATCCTCTTCTCTCCCTCACTCTCTTTTCCTCTTTCTCTCTAGATCTCTTTCACTCTCTCACTCTTATGCTCTTTATCGCTCTCACTCTCTCTTTATCATTCTTACTCCCTCATTCACTTACTCTTGCTCAATCTTCTCACTCCCTCTCCCTTTGACTCTCTCTTTCTCTCTCCCTCTAACAATTTCTCACACATCATTCTCTTACCACGCTCTCTCTCACTCTCCCTATTTCTCCCTCTCTTTCCTCATTCTCTCTCTCTCTCTCTCCCACTCTCTTCCTCGCTCTCTTTTGCTCTCTGTCCACTTACTCTTTTGTCTCTCCATGTATCTCTTTCTTTCTCTGTCTGTTGCTTTCTCTCCCTCCCACCTATTCTCTCCCTTTCTCTCTCCTTCTGTGTATTATATATTCTTCATTCTCTCACTCTCTCTTTTCTCTTTCTCTCTCTCAATCTCACTTTATCACTATTCTATTTATCACTATCTTCCTCCCTCTATATTGCTCACGCCCGCTTTTATGCTCTCTCGAGGTCTCCCTTATTTCGATCCGTTTTGTCTCTCCCTCTTTCTTAGATACACACTCTGTTTTTCTCTATCTCCTCTTTTTTTTTCATTGTTCCTCTCCCTCCTATATTGCACCCTCACTCTATCTTTAGTTCCCGCTCCCTCTCACTCTCCTTAGTTTCTTTTCTCCCTCACTCTCAATCATCCTAGCTTGCCTTCTTGCTATTTCTCTTTCTCCTCACTCTCTCTCTCTCTTACTCTCTATTCTCTATCTCTCTTATGTCCCTCTCGCTATTTTTTTCTCTCCAACCCTATCACTTGCTCTCCCTTTGTCTCTCACACTCCATCCCTCTCACTATCTCTCTGTCTTTATCTCTCTTTTCCTACCCACCCTCCCATCCTCTCTCTTTATCTCTCATTCATTCTCTTTTCTCCTTCCCTCCCTCTTGACTCACCTTTTTTCTCTCTCTCTCGCTTTATCTTTCTCTTTCTCTCTCACTTTGTCTTTCTCTCCCTCAGTGACAATTCTTCTCGCTCTCCTTCTCTATTTCTCGCTTTCTCTTTCTATCACTTGTTCTCTCCTACTAGCTCTCAAAAGGTTCTTATTATGTACTCTTCTCTCCTTATCTCTCACGCTTGTGGTTTATCTCCTCCTCTTTATTTCTCTCTCTCAAACTCCCTCTCCCTCCCTCCCTCCCACTCTCTCCCTAACCATCTCTCCATGTCCTTCCCTTTTTCTCTTGATCTTTGTCTCTCGTCCTCTTACACTCCATTAATTTCTGTATCCCTTTCTCTCAACCTCATATCTTCTCTCACTTTATATATCTCAATAGCTATAGCTCCCATTCTTGTTCTTCCCCACTTTCTCTTTTCTCCTTTATTTGTTGTTACCATTTTTCTCTCTCTCCTCTCCCTCCTTCACTCCATTCGCACTATTTCTCACATTTTCTTACACTTCTCTCCCTCTCTCTCTTCCTCCCTCACCCTCTTTCACACCCTCCCTCCCTCTCTCCCTCCCCTTTCTATCACAACTAAGCTCTATCTCTTCAATTTCTTGTCACTCTCTTACACACTCCCTCGCTCTCTCTCCCCTTCTCATTCCCTCCCTTTCTCTTCAATTTCACTCTGACTTTGACTCTCTCTCCAAACATTTTTTCTCTCAATTTCACTCTTGCATTCTGTCTTCCTTTCTAGCTCTCCCCTCGTCAGTTTCACTCTCCTTCCCACAATCTCATCCCTATACATTCTCCCATGTTCTATTGCTCTATCTCAATCTCTTTAGCTCCCTTTCTTGATGTCTATCATTGTTTCTTCACATGCTATCCCATTTCTTCTCACTATTTTAAAATTTCTCACTCTCTCAATCTCCCTCTCTTTCTCCATATCTATCAATATATCCATCCACATTCATGCTCTCTCTTACTTTAGTCATATTTCTCTCCAAGCCTCTTTGTGCCACTTCACTTTCTCTCTTGTTCTACCTTTTCCCGATCTCTATCTCATTCCCTCTCTCATTGTCTCTCTTGCTCCATCGCTTTTCTCTCTTCCTTACTCTTTCTTCCTTCTTTCTCTTTTTTGCTCCTCTCTTTATTCAATTTCATTCTCACTCTACTCCTTCCCTCCCTCTCTTTCTCACTCTCTAATCTCTCTCTTACTCTTTTTTTATCACTCTTCTCTCTCTCCTCTCACTCTCTCTTCCTCTATCCCCTACTCTCTCTTGCTCTCTCTCTGCTTCCACCTCTCTCTCACTTGTCCTCTCATTCTCTCTTCATCTATCTATCCTGCTATCTCTCTCTCTTTTCATTTTCCTTTTCAACCTCTCTCTCCCCCACTCACTCACTTCCTCTTCCTCTGTCTTCCCTTACTCTCTTCTCTCTCTCTCCCACCATCACTCACTCTCACTTAAATCTCTCTCACTCCCTCTCTCCCTATCTCACTCTTTGATGTTGTCTCTTACTTTGTATTCTTTTGCTGCCTCTTCTCTTATTTTTTCTCATCCACTCTCTCCTAAAACCATTCTCTATTACTCCCTCTCTCGCTTTCTTTCACTCCCTCTCACTTCCTCTCTCTTCCCTCAATATCTCTTCCTCTCCTTTTCTCTCTCCTTCTCTCCCCATTAAATTTCATCCTCACTCTTACTCCCTATGTCACCATCTTTTCTCTATCCCTCTCTCACTCACTCTCTCTCCCCCTCACTCCACCTCTCTATCTCCATCTCCCTCTTTCTCCACTCTCTTCTCTCCTAATTTATCTCTCACTCTCTCTCTCTCTCCAGCTCCCTCCATCTCTTCAACTCAGTTCACTCCCTTCTCTCTTTCTCACTATTTGTTATCTCTCTCACATACTCTTTATATGGTGCTCCCTCTTTGCTCACTTTTTGTTATCTCCCTCTTAGTATATCCGTCTGCTCTCTCTCATCTCTCTCCCAACCCTCTCTCTCTCTGTCACTCACGCATTCCTCTATCTCTCTCTCCCTCTCTCCCTCCTTCCCGCTACCTCTCTCCCTGACAACTCCTCTCTCTCACTCTCTCATCCATTGTCTTGCTCTCCCTCTCTCTCCCCTTCTCTCACTCTCCCTTTCTCTATCTTCCAATACTCTTTATTTCTCTCTTACACACTCTCTCCCTCTCTTTGCCTCTCTCTCTTCAATCTTTCTCACGGCTTCCCTCTATCTCTCTATTATTTTTTCTTTACCACTCATGCTTTCTCTCACACTCCCTATTATATCTTCTCTCTCTCTCTCCTTCCTCTCTCCCTCCCTCTCACTGTCATCCTCCCTCGCTCTCTCCCTATTCATTTCATTCAGCCTCTCTCTCTACTTCCCTCTTGTCTCTATATTTACATCTCAACCTCTCTTCTTCTGTCCCTCCCGCTCACTCTTCAATCCCTATCTTCACTCCTTCTCTTGCTCTCTCTCTAACTCTCTACTTCATCTCTTTTTATTTGTTCTTGCGCTCTTTTGCTCTCTCTCTATCTCTCTCTTGCTCTTTCTTCTATCACCCTCACTTCTCTCTTTACTCACTCAATCACTCCCTCTATCTCTCTCTATTCATTCTCTATTTCTTTCTCGTTTTGTCACTCACTCCCTTCTTTGGTCCCTTGCTCTCTTCTATTTCACTCTCACACTTAAAACCTCACTCTCTTCTCTCTTTATTTCTCTCTTTTTCTCTCTCTTACTTTCTCTCTCCCTCTCCCTCTCACACTCCCTCATTCACAAAACTCACTCTTGCTCCATCTATTGTTATCTCTTATAGCCTTTCTCTTACTCTCTCTTCCCCTACTCTCTTTCTTCAGCTTCACATTCACTCTTACTTTTTCACTTTATGTCTTTCACAATCTCTATTCTCTTTTCCTTTTTCTGTCATTATCTTACTCTCACTCTCTATTCTCTCTGATCTTCTCTCTTACTCTTCTCACTCTATCTCTTCCTCTATCTATAAAGATCAAAGAAGGGAGCGAATAAGGAGTGATAAAGATCAAAGAAGGGAGCTAAATAAAACTAAATTAATGAAAGAGTGATAGAGGGAGGTAGGAAGAGAGGGAGAGATGGTTAGAGAGAAAGAGTGAGCAAAGTGATAAGAGAGATATGAAATAGAGTAAGAGAGAGCGTGTGAGATAGATAAAAAAAAGTAATGGATGGAGAAAAGATATAAAGCATAAATAAAGAAATGAGTGATAGAGTGAGAGGGATGGAAGAGAGTGGCAGTGAAGAGGGAATGAACGAAGATATTGAGAGAGAGTGAGAGAGAGGGACAGAGGGGGTAGAGAATGAGATTTAGTGGGAGAGAGAGTGGGAATAAATTGGAAGAGAGTGAGAGGAAGACTATGGGAGAGTGTGTGTCAGAGAGAAAAGGAGAGCTAGAGAAGAAGAGAGTGGGAGGGAGGGAAGCAAGCAAGCGAGTGGGGGATAGAGGGAGAGAAAGATTGAGAGGAGAGAGAGAAATAGAAGAGTAAGTGATAGAGAGTGAACATGGAGCGCGAAGGACAGATGGAATGAGGGAGTAAGAGTGTGAGTGAAACTAACAGGAGAGAAAGAGGTAACGATAATGGGAGAGAGTGTGAGAGAGAAATAGAGAGAAGTGAGAGTGAGGGAAGAGAGAGAGGGAGTGAGCGAGAGAGAGCAAGAGAAAGGGAGATATGAAGAGCAGGGGAAAGAGAGGGACGAAGGGAGTGAAAGAGGGAGGGAGAGTTATAAAGGGGAAGTGAGGGATAAAAGGAGTGTCAAATGAGAGAGATAGAAGAGAGAGTGTGATAGAGATAAAAAAGGTGGAATAGAGAGAGAGAGAGAGAGCAGAGAGAGGGGGAGAGATTGAGTGAGAGTGAGTGATAAAGGGAGCATCAAAAGAGCGAGAAAGATGAGGAAGCGTGAGAGAGATAAAAAAAGGTGGAATAGAGAGTCAAAGAGAGAAAGATGGAGAGAATGAGTGAGAGAGATAGAAGGAGGTAGTGAGAGGGTTTAAGAGAGTGTAGGAAAGAGAAAAGAAGATAGAGTGAAAGGGAGAGAGATTGAGAAGAGAGACCGAGGGAAGATCGAGCAAGAGTGAGTGAGGGTTAAAAAGTGAGGGAGAATAGAAGAATGTTGAGAGATAGAGGGAGACAGATAAGGATAAAGGGAGATTGAGGGAGGGAGGGAGGGAGGGAGGGAGGGAATGTGAGAGAGGGATGGAAGCAAGAGAGAGAGGAGAGAGTAGTGGATAACTTGAGAGAAATGTAAGAGAGAAGAGATAAGAGAGAGCAACAAAACAGTGTAAATAATTATAAGATAGAAAAAGAGAATAGAGCGTGAGAAAGACAGAGACTAAGATAAAATAATAAAGAATGGCATAGAGAGAAGAGAGAAAAAAATCGAGTGAGGGAGGGAGAAGAGTGAGTAAGAGAAGATGAACCAAAAAGGTAAAAGAGTGTTAGATATAGGGTGGGAAATGGAGCTAAAAAGAGTGAGGGGGAGAGAGATTGAGAGAGAGTGAGAGTGTATGAGTGTGTGAGATTGAGAAAGAAGAGTGAGCTACATTAGGGAGACCTAGAGTGGGATAGATTGAGGGAGTGAGAAAGAGGGAGAGAGTGAGACCGCTAAAAAGCACAAGTGTAAGAGAGTGGAAGATATCTAGAGAGAAAGAGGAAGAGAGAGAGAGAGAGAGAACAAGATATAATAGAAGGAATAAGAGAGAGGGACATGAGAGGAAAAAAATATTTAAAGGGTTTGAAGGGACTGAGAGTTTCAAGGAAGGATGGAGGGAGAGAAGAGAGAGATAAAGAGTGAGAGAATGAAAAAGAGAGTTAGGGAGGGAGCAACATAGATAAATAGATAAAGAGGAATGGAGTGAGAACAATATTATGAAAGAGATAATGGGAGATAAGGGAGATAGAGGGTGGGAGGGAGAGAGGGAAGTGTGAGAGAATGTGAGAAATAGTGAGAGAGAGAAGAGAGAAAGATTGAGAGAGTAAAAAGTTGGAGAGAGAGAGATAGTGTGTGAGGGAAAGGAGAGAGAAAGATTGACTAAAGGGAGAAGAGAGAGTAAAAAAAGAGAGAGAAAGAGAGCGAGAAAGAATGATAGAATAGAGAGTGACAGAGAGAGTTGGAGACTAAGAAAGAGAGAAATAGAGAGGGAGTGAGAGAGATTGATGAGTGAAAAATTGAGACAAACACAGAGAGATTCTGTGAGACAACTAGGGAGAGTAAAGAGATTGAGAAAAAGTAGAGAAAGGGGTGTTTATGAGAGGGAAAAAGGTAAGGAGAACAAGAGAATGAGTGTGAAAAGATTGAGAGAGAGGTGTAGAGAGACAAAGGGAGTGAGGGACATGCAGATGTGGAGGGAGAGTGTAAGAGAGAGAGTGAGAGAGTGTGTGAAATAGAGAGGGAGAGAGAGAAGAGGGAGACATAAAGAAGGAAGGAGGAAAGTGAAAGAGGGAGCAAGATTGTGGGGAATATCAGAAGAGAAAGGCTGTAAGGAATGAGATAGAAGAGAGAGAAATAAAAGTAAGATTAGGAGAGAAGGAAAAAAATTAGAGAATGAGAAAGAGAGAGGGACGAATTAAGAGTGAGAGTGATGTAGAGATGAAGGGGACTGAAAGAGAAAGTGCAAGAAAAGGAGAAAGCAGAAGAGAGAGAGTGTGTGAGTGTGTGTGAGTGAGAGTAACACAAGAGAGAATAATAGTAGAGAGCGTAAGAAAGATAGAGAATAAATAGTAAAACATAGAGAGAGGGAGGGAGTGAGAGACATTGAAGAGAAAGGGAACGCGATTGGAAGAGAGAGAGAGAGAGAAATAAGTAAAGAAGAGCGTGTAAAGGAAGATAGAGCAAGAGAGAGTGATCTAGAAGAAACAAGGGAGAGATAATAAGTGGGATAAGAGATGGAGAGACGGAGAGAAAGTGTGAGCAAGTGAGAGAGGGAGATGGAGGGGATGAGAGGGAAAGAGAGGAGGAAGGGATGGAGGGAGAGTGAGTTAGAGGGAGGGATATGGAGGAAGGAATTTAAGAGAGAGAGAGAGATAGTGTGTGTGTGGCGGGGACAGAAGAGAAGAAAGAGTGAGAAGAGCAAGGGAATATGTAGCAATACAAGAGATAGTAAGAGAGAGTAAGAGAGAGTGGGAAAGAGAGGGAGAGAGGGAGTAAGATTGAGTGAAATTGAGGAGAAAGAGAGGGAGAATAAAGAGAGATAACAATAGAGAAATCTAGAAAGAAGAGAGGTATGGGAAGCGTGAACAAGAGGAAAAGGAAGAGCAAGTGAGAAAGAGAAGATAGAGATAATAAGGTGGGTGAGAGAGTGAGTTAGAGAGAGGGAGTGAAACAATTAGGGAGAGAGAAAGATAATGTGAGAAAAAGAGAGAATATATAGAGAGAGATTGTAAGATAGAGCAAGAGAGAAAAAAAGATGCAGAGGGAGTGACAGAGAGAATAGAAGCAAGAGAAAGAGAAGAGAGGGAGGAATAAAGCAAGAAGGAAATGGAGAGCAAAGGAAGAGAATGTAAGATAGAGCAATAAAGAGAGCTAAAAAGATTTAGAGAGAGAAAGCGAGAGATGGTATGAGGTTGAAAGAAAGAGAGGGAGCGGTGGGAGGCTGTGATGGAGACTACAAGGGGATGTAGAGAGAAAGAAGAGTGTGAGAGGGAAAGAGAGAGCAAGCGTGTGAGAGACACAGCAAGAAAATTCAAGAGAAAGAGAGGGGGGTTAGAGTTAAAATGATACATGAAAAAAAAGAGAATAAGAGAATAAGAGAGCGATAGATAGATAAAAAAAAGAAGAGCGGAGTGAATCTAAAGAGAGAAGAGAATGGGAGAGAGTGTGAGAGAGAAATAGAGTGAAGGGAGAGTAAGGGAAGAGAGAGCATGAGAGAATGAGAGAGTGAGCGAGCGAGAGAGGGTGCAAGAGAGAGGGAGATATGGAGAGGAGGAGAAAAAGCTTCTCTCCTGCTCCTCTTTCGCTCTTTTTTTGCTTTATCTCTTCTTCTCTCTCATGCTCTCTCTCAGTTACTCTCTCCTTCCCTCTCTCTTGCTCTTTCTTCCCTTACTCTCTCTTTTCACTCTTTTTTCTTTATTTCTTGGTTCGCCTCTCCTTTTATTCAACTTAAATCTCATTCTTTCTCCATTCCTCTCCCTTTCTTACTCTCTCTATTCTCTCTTCCTCACTCTCTTACTCTCTTATGTTACTCTATTCTCTTTTCCTCTTACTCTTTCTCTCTGTCTATCCTCCACTCTATCTTGCTATCCCCCTCTCACTCCCTCTCACCAGTACCAATATTTCTGACACACCACCCTCTATTCTCTATTTTTCTTTTCTTTCTTTCTCGATCTCTCTCGGTCTCTCTTCCCACTCTCTGGATTTCTTTCTCGCTATTTTATTTTGTCTCTCCCCCTCCATCTCATGTTCCTATCTCCTTCTCTCTCTGTATCTGCCAATTTATCCATCTATTGTCTCACTATCTCTCCATATAACACTTCATTACTCTCTCTTTCTCGCATCCCCTCTCTCCTGCTTCTCTTTCCCTCTTGATCTTTCGTTCTCTCTTCTTCTCTCTTGCATCTCTCTCATTCTCTCTCTGTCTCCCTCTCCCTTGCTTTTCATTCCCTTACTCTCACTTTTCCCTCTATTTCTGTCTGTAGTTCTTGGTCCCTCTGTCTCTTTATTCAACTTAAATCTCATGCTTACTCCCTCCCTCTCTCTTCATCTCACTCTTCATTCTCTCACTCTCCCTTTCTCTCTTACTCTCTTATTTTACTCTACTCTCCTCTCCTCTTACTCTTTCTCTAATTCTATTATTCACTCTGACATGCTCTCCCTCTCTCACACTTTCTCTTCCACTCCCACTATCTCTCACATTCTCTTTTCTTCCTCTCTCTCTCTCTCTCATACACACATGCACTACTTCAAGCACACTCTATTTCTCTCTTACACTCTTTCTCCTTCTCTTGATCTCTCACTCTTCAATCTTTCTTATGGCCTCCCTATAAAACTCTATTTCTTTTCTTTACCACTAATGCTCTCTGTAATACTCTCTAATATATCTCTCTTTCTAGGTCTTTTTTTCTCTCTTTCTCTCACTCAATCCATCATTTTCTCTGGCTCTCCCTCTCTCTCACTCTCTCCATCACTCTTTCTCCCCCTCTACCCTCCACTATCTCTCTCCCTCTTATTGCTTACATCCCTTCCACTCTCTCTTTCTCTCTTCTATTCCTTTCTCCCTAGTTCTCTCTCTTTTCAATTTCACTTTCACTCTTCCTCCCTCCCCTTCTCTAATTTTCCCTCAAATCCATATATTCACACACTTTCTCTATCTCAATCTCTTATGCTCTCTTTCACGATCTCACTCACTGTTTTTTCCCTCATCTCCATTTCATTCTCACTAATTTATTTTCTCCTTCCCTCCCTCTATCTCACTCTCCTATCTCTATCTTTCATCCAGTCAAGCAATTTATCAAATTTTTCTCCCATCTTCTCCCAATCTAACCATTCATTACTACACTTCTCACACCACCTCTCTCCCACTCCTCTTTCTCTCTTCTCCTTCATTTTTCTCTTCTTCTCTCTCTCCCTTCTTTTCTCTTTCTCTTTCTTCCCTTACTCTCTCTTTTCGCTCTTTGTCTCTATTTCATGGCCCTTCTCTCCCTTCATTCAATTCAAATCTCACACTTACACCATTTCTCTTCCTTTCTAACTCTTTATTCTAACTCTTCTTATCCCTCTTACTCTCTTATGCTACTCTATTCTCTTCTCCTCTTACTCTTTATCTCTGTCTATCCCCCACTCTATCTCCCTCTCCCCCTGCCCCTCTCGCTCCCTCTCTCCCCTTACCAATATTTCTCACACATCTCCTTCTATTCTATATCTTTCTCTTATCTCTTTCTCAATCTCTAGCTCTCTCTCCCACACTTTGCATTTCTTTCTCGTTATTTTATTTTCTCTCTTCCCCTCCATCTCATTTTCTAACTCTTTCCCTCTACATATCTACCATTTTATCTTTTTATTCTCTCACTCACTCTCCATCTAATACCTTATTACTCTCTCATTCTCACATCCCCTCTCTCCTTGTCCTCTTTCACTTTTGCTCTTCCGTTCTCTCTTCTTTTCTCTCGTACTCTCTCTCATTTTCTCTATCTCTATCTCTTTCTTGCACTTCATTCCCTTACCCTTACTTGTCTCTCTATTTTTTTCTCTATTTCTTACTCACTCTATCTCTTTATTCAATTTAAATCTCACGCTCACTCACTCCCTCTCTCCTTCTCACTCTCTATTCTCTATCTCTCCCTCTCTCTTGCTCTTATATAATTACTATATTCTCATCTCCTCTTACTCTTTCTCTCCATCTATCCCTTACACCAACATGCTCTTCCTCTCTCGCACTCTCTTTTCCCCTCCCACTATCTCTCACACTCTCTTCCTCTCTCTCTCTCTCTCACATGCACTCTCTTTTTCTCTCCCTCTTTCTCTCCCTCACCATCTCTGATTCTTTTTCTTTTCCTCTTGCTCTCTCTTCCCTCATCTCCCTTCTCTCTCAATTTCTTTATTGCTCTTTCTCTCAGTTTCTTGCTCCCTCTCTTTCTCATCAATTTTACTCACTCTTCATACTCTCTCCCAATCTTTCTTGCACTCTCTCTTGCACACTTTTACTATCTCTTCTATTGCTACATATTCCCTCTCTTTTCTCACTCTTTCTCCTCCTTTATTCCTCACACACTCTCCCTCTTGCATCCCTCCCCCTTCCACCCTCTCAATAACTCACCCTCCCTCCCTTTGTCTTTCTCTCTCTCCCTCTCATCCCTTTATTTCGCTCTCTCATGCCTTCTCTCCCTCACTCATTCTCTTATTCTCTCTCCCTCTTTTCCTCTAGCTCACTCTCTCTAGCTATATCTTCCTACGCACACTCTTCTCTCTTTATTCTTCTCTCCACCTATCTTCCTCTCTAGTTCCCTCTCTCTTCAATCACTCTCGCTCCCTCCCCCTCTCTATTTTTCATTATTTAATCTCTATATTTCTTTCTCTTTTATTATTCTCTGTTCCATTACTCTCACTCACACACACGCTCTCTCTCTGTCTCTCTTCAACTTATTCCCTCTTACGTTGTTTCTCTCCCAGTTTGTCTCTTCATCTCCATATCACTCTCACTCTTAATGTGCCCCTTTAGCTTTCTCTTTCTTTCTCTGTCTTAATCTGTCTTTTATTCATTTCTCTTCTCTTTCATTCATTTTTGTCGTTGCCTACGTATATGTCCAACTCTCTTCCTCCCTCTCTCACTTTCCTCCCCTCTTTATGTTTGCCTCTTTCTCTATCTCCCCTCTCTCTTTCACACTCTCTCTCACACTCTCCCTTCCATTCTCTCCCTCTATCTCTACATCCTCCGCTCGCCCTCTCAATCTCTCTCTTTTGATCACTTTCTAACTCATTCTCTTGCTCTCCTTCCTTTTGTCTCTCTCACTAACCCTCTCTTACTCTCCTTCCCTCTGTCTCTCTCATTAACCATCTCATGCTCTATTTTTTCTCAATCTCATTTCTCTCTCTATTTCTCTCTCACAATCTCTCTCTATATCAATCTTTCACTCTTCAATCTCTCTCACTCCCTCCTCTATATCTCTCTTTCTCAGTCTCTCCCCATCCCTCACACTCTCTATCACTCTCCAACTTTTATCTTTCTCAATTCTTCTCTCTTCTCTCTCATTATTTCTCACTTTCGCTTAAACTTGTCCTTCAACCTCTCTCCCTCTCTCCCTCCTTATCTTTGCACCCCTATTTCTTACTCTATCTCTCTTTATCTATATGTCTCTCTTGCTCCCTCCCTCACTCTCTCTTTCATTATCTCACTCTCAGTCTCTCTTTTCTTTCTCTCCCTCTCTCACACTCTCTCTCCTTCCCATCTGGTTAATATCTTTTTCTCTCTTGTCCCTCACTCTCCTCCTCTCTTATATTCTTTTTTCTCAAGACCTGCTTGACTCTCTCAAACTTATCTCTTTATCAATCTCAGTCTCTCATTCTCTATCTTTCTCAATCCTCAATCTTTCCATCTCTAGGTCTCCTTATATAGCTCACTCTTGTCTCTCCATCTCACCCACTCATACAATCTCTCACTCTCTCTCAAGCACTAGCTCTCAAACTCTTTAGCTCCATTTCTTGCTCTCTATCTCACTCTCTCTTACTTATTATCTTCTCTCCTCTTTCTCTCTTGCTCCTCCTTTTCCTTTTGTTCTATCTTCCCTCACCTTTCTTTTGTCTCGATTTCTCTATCATTCTCTCTTTCTCCCCCTCTCTTTCTCCTTAATTTCACACACTCTTACTCCCTCTCTCCCTCTCTTTCCCACTCCCTCCTTCTCTTGCTAGGTCTTACTATCTCTTCTATTGATACCTATTCCCTCTCCCTTCTTACTCTTTCTCCTCCTCTATCCCCCACACACAACTCTCTCTCGTGTCCTTCTCTATTTCCCTCTCTCTAAGTCATTCTCCTTCCCTCTCTTTCTCCCTCTCTCTCTCCTCTTATTTTATCTTCTTCTTTTTTTTAGCTTAAAGAGAGAGAAAAGAGGTGATAGAAGAAAGTGCAATAGAGAGAGGGGCGAAAGAGACCAAGAAAACAATAATGATATATGAAATAAAGAGTGAGAGAGAGAGAGCAAGAGAGGGAGTGAAGATAGAGAATGAAGAGTGAGCGAGAAACAGAGGAGAGAGATTGAGACTGAAATATAAAGCAAAGAGAGACTCTGGGAACATAGAGTAAAACATAGTGAGAGAGAGCAAGAGAGAGGGAGATATAAAAAAGCATATGGTAAAAGTTGGAGGGTGAGAAGACGATAGAGGGAGGGAGAATGAATTAATGGAAGAGGGAAAGATGGAGGGAGGGAGGAAGAGAGTGAAGATGCTTGGAGAGAAAGAGCTAGTACAGTTATAAGAGGAAGTGATAAAAGAGAGCAAGAGTTCGCATGTGTGCGATAAAGAGAGTGAGACAGGGAGATAGAGAAGGAAAAAGTGATAAAAGCATAAATAGAGAAAAATTTGAGAGAGGAAGAGACTGAGGAAGAGAGTGATAGAGTGAGAGAGTGAGTGAGATTGAAGTGGATGGGAGTGAGAGAGGAAGAGGGGTGTGAAAGAAGAGAGAGTGATGGAAGATATAGTGAGGAATTAAGAGTGAGGGAGAGGGGATAGAGAATGAGATTTAGTGGGAGGGAGAGTAAAGATGAATTGGAAAAGTGAAAGCGATAGAGGGAGAGTGTGTGCAAGAGAGAATGAGAGAGTGAGAGAGGGAGAGAGAGGCAAGGAGGGAAGGATGCAAGAGAGAGGGGGAAAGGGGGAGAAAGATTAAGAGGATAGAGAGGAGAGGGAGCAATAAAAGTGAGACTTAGTGATAGAGATTGAACATGGAGTGAGAAAGAGAGAGGCAAGGAGGAAGTAAGAGTTAGAGTGAAACCAAAGAGAGAGGAAGAGGGAGCGAGAAAGGGAGAGTGTAAGTGAGAGAGAGTAAAACTGAAAGAGAGGAGACTGAGAAATTGAAGAGAGAGTAAGTGAGTGATAGTGAACATAGAGTGAGCAAGAGAAAGGGAGTGGGGGAGTAAGAGTGAGGTGAGATTTAAGAGAGAGGAAGAGGGAGTGAGAAAAGGGAAAGAGTTTAGATTTAGTGGGAGAGAGAGTGCGAGATGAACCAGAAGATCGCAAGAGAGGGATAGAGAGTATGACTGAGAGAGAGAGATTTAGAGAGGGAGAGAAAGAAGGAAGCAAGTGCACGGGAGAGAGGAAGAGAGATTGAGTGGAGAAAGGGAAGCAAGAGGCTCAGAAGTGAGAGTGTGTGAAAGAGTAATCATATACCTAAAAATAGAGAGGGAGTGAGAGTGAGAGTGAGAGTGAAATTGAAGGGAGAGAAAGAGGGATCGAGAAAGGGAGAGAGTGTGAGAGACAAATAGAGAGAAGAGAGTATGAGGGAAAAGAGAGAGTGAGAAAGGGAGAGAGCGAGTGAGGGAGAGAGCGGGCATGAAGGAGGGAGATAAGGAGAGCTGGAGAGAGAGAAGGATTAAAGAGCGAAAGAGGGAGGGAGAGTGAGAGAGTGGTAGTGAGGGATAATGGGAGGGTCAAAAGTGAGAGATAGAGGAGATAATGAGAGAGATAAAGAGAGGTGGAATAGAGAGTGAGAGAGAGATGGACGTAGTAAGGGAGAAAGAGAGATAATAGGAAGTGAAAGGGTTTAAAGAGAGTAGGATAGAGAAAGTGAGGAGTGAAAGGGAGAAATAGTTGGATGTGAGGTTGTGGGAAGATCGAGTAAAGTGAGTGAGGGGTAAAGATAGCGCAAGAGCAGGAGAATGGTATGAGAGAGAGGGGGAGCAATAGAGAGTGAGATAGGGTGGGCGAGGGAGGGAGGGAGGGAGGTAGGGAGAGAAGAGAGGGAAAGAGAGAGGGAAGTATGAAAGTAAGAGAGAGGAGAGAGAAAGTAGAGGACAGAATGAAAGAAAGAGTTAGAGGAATGAGAGATAAGAGAGCAACAAATGAGAGAATAAAAGAGAGTATAAGATAAAAAAAGAGAGTAGAGAATGAGAAAGAGAGAGAGAGGGAGAGAGAATAATAAAGAAGATGATAGAGAGAAAAAAGAGAAAGATGGAGAGAGGGAAAGAGAGAAGAGAGCGAGCGAGAAAGAACAAGAGAGTAAGTGAGAGTGAGATAGATAGCAAGAAATGGAGATAAAAAGGGTGAGCGAGAAAGATTGAGAGAGTGAGAGAGAGTGTGTATGAGTGTATGAGATGGAGAGAGAAGAGTGACCTGCATAAGGGAGACCTAGATAAGACAAGAATTATGGAGCGAGAATGATAGATGGAGAGAGTGAGAGCGATAAGGAGAACAAAAGTGAGAGAGCAAAAGAGATCTAGAGAGATGAAAGAAATGAGAGTGAGGGAGAGAAAATGATATAAGAAAGGGAAAGAGGGAAGGACAAGAGAGAAAAAAAATATATTAGGAGATTGGGAAGGGAGAGAAAGTGTGGTCAGGAAGGGAACAAAAGGAGAGAGAGATATATAGTCAGAGAATGAGAGAGTAAGAACAAGAGTAAGAAAAAGAGAGTGAGAGATAGAGGAGGCAGTTAGGGGGAGGGAGAGGGAGACGGAAGTGTGAGAGAATATGAGAAGCAATGAGAGAGAGGCATCGAGGAAGATAAAAGTTTGAGCACAAGAGAGATATGTAGATAGAGGAAGGGAGGTGAGAACAAGAGTAAGTAAAAGAGAGTGAGAGATAGAGGAGACAGAAAGAGGAAGGGAGAGAGGGAGATAGAAGTGTGAGAGAACTTGTGAAGCAGTGAGAGAGAAGAGAGAAGGATTCAGAGAGATAAAAGTTGGAGCGCACGAGAGAGAGTACATGTGAGGGATAGTGGGAGAGAAAGATTGAGCAAAGAGAGATATTGTGTGTGAATGTTTGTGAGGTAGGAAGAGTGAGAGAGAAACATTGGATAAAGAGTTAGAGAAGTGTGAGCAAAAAAGAGAAAGAAAGAGAACAAATATTGAGAAAAGAGAGGAAGAGAGTATGAGAGGGATATACGGAGAGAAGGGAAGCGAGGGAAGGTATAGAAAGAGGGAGTGAGGGAGGAATAAATAGAGACTGAGAGAGAGAATGAAAGAGATGGAGAGAGAGGGAGGGCAAGATGGAAAAGTTGGAGAGTGCCTGAGAAAGAGAGAGAGGAAGGCGGGAAGTGAGAGAAATAGAGAAAGAGAGAAGAAAGAGAGAAGTGAGAGAAATAGAGAAAGAGAGTGGGGGATAGAGAAAGAGAAAGAGAGAGAAGAGAAAGAGAGAAGTTGATTTAGAATAAAGAATAAGAGCGAGATGACAATATAAAGTGGGAGAGAGAATAGAGTGTGTGAAATAGATAAAGAGAGGGAGTAGGAGTGAGAGTGAAGCTGAAGAGAGAGAGAGTGGGTGAAGAGAGAGTAAGAGAAAAGGAGCAAGAGAGAGAGTGAAGATGGAACAAGAGAGAGTTAGGGAGGGAGAGAGGGGGAGAGAGAGAGGGTGAGAGTATAAAAGAGAAAGAGAGAGAAGCGATTGAAGGAGTAAGAGAGAGTGTGAAATTAAAGAGAGTGAGGGAGGAAAGACGAGAGAGACTGAAAAGGATTGATGGATATATGGAGATAAAGAATTAGTAGAGAGAGAGAAATAGAGCAAGAGAGAGCCAGAGAGTGAAAGAAAGAAACATAATAGAGAGTAGGACATAGAGAGAAAGGAAGAGAGCGAAAAAGAAAGAGATAAAGGGCAAGATTAAGAGAGAGAGTTAGAAAGGGGGATAGATGGAGAGAGTAAGAGAAATTGATGGGCAAGAGAGAGTGAGAGAGTGAGAGAGAGGATAAAAGATTTAAGAGAGAGACAAATAGGAAGCAAAAGTGGAAGAGAGAGCAAAAGATAGTGAGCAAGTTTGAGATTGAGAGAGAGATTAAGAGAATGTGTGAGAAAGAAATAAGGAGAGAGGGAGATGGAAAGGGAGTGAGGGAGAGAGAGGGAGAGAAATTTACATAAGGAGAGTGGGAAGGAGGGAAGTGAGAGGGAGAGGATGAGTTTGAGTGAGGGAATGGGAGAAGATGAGAGATAGATATAGAGAAAAGAGAAAGTGAGAAGAGAGAGAAAATGATATAGAGCGATAGAAAAAATGAGATGGTGGGAGAGGGGATGAATAAGTGAGAAGGAGAGGAGATGGAGAGGTAGAGAGGAAGAGAGAGGAGTAAGATAGGGAGAGAGCGAAACAGAGGGATGTGGGGATTGAAAGCGGGAGGGATCAAGGGGTAAAGTGAGATATATGATAAAAAATAAAAAATAATAAATAATGAGATGGTTATGAGGGGAGAAACAAGATGTGAGAGAAACTAAGAGAGAGCGTGAGGGATGGAGTGAGGGAGAGAGTGAGAGATTGAGGGAGAGAGAGAGTAAAGAGAGAGAAGAGAGTCATAGAAGAATGAGTAAAAGAGAGAGATAAAGAGGGGGCAAAAGAGAGTAAGAAACAATAAAGAGAGGTGAATAGAGAGTAAGACAGAGAGAGCAAGGGAGGAAGTGATGATAAGGATTGAAGAGTGAGCAGGAGGAGAGAAGGAGTGAGGATGAGACAAAAGTATAGATGGAAGAGGGACTCAAGGAAGATAGAGAAAAAGATTGTAAGTGAGATGTAGAGAGAGGGATATCTAGAGGGGATATGGAGATAGTGGGAGGAAGAGATGGGCGATAGAGAGAGAGAAACTAATTAATGAAAGAGGAAGAAAGGGAGAGGAAGAGAGTGACTGATGGTTGGACGAAAAAGTGAGTAAAGTGATCAGAGAGAGTGATAAAAGAGTGCATCGTACGTGTATGAGAGGGAAAGAAAGATAGTAATATAGAAAGAAAAATTGATAAAGCATAAATAGAGAAGAGTGTGAGAGTAGTAGAGAGTGAGAATGAGAGAGATAGAGGGAGGAGTGAGGGAGATTGAAGAGAGTTGGAGTGATAGAGGAAGAGAGGGTGAAAGAAAAGAGAAAGGGATGGAAGATATTGAGAGAAATGAGAGCGAGCGAGAGTGGGGGTAGAGAATGAGATTTAGTGGGGAAGAGAAGCAGATGAGTTAGAATAGAATGAGAGGGAAAGAGGGAGAGAGTGTGTGAGAGAGAGAAAGTGAGAGGGAGAGAGGGAGGGAAAGGGAGGGATGGAAGCAAGAGAGAGGGGGGAGAGAACGATTTAGAGAAGAGGGAGGAGAGAAAGCAAACAAAGGGTGAGTAAGTGAGAGAGTGACCATGGAGTGAGAAAGAGAGAAGGAGTAAGAATGAGAGTAAAATTGAAGAGAGGAGAAGTGGAAACAAGAAAGGGAGAGAGCGTGAGAGAGAAATAGAGTGAAGAGGGAGTGAGGGAATAGAGAATGCAAGAGAGGGAGAGAAAGAGCAGGTAAAAAAATGAAAGAGCTAGAAGAGAGAAAGAAAGAGGGATTGAGAAAGAGTGATAGAGAAACGATAGGGAGGGAGAGAGAGTGAATGAGTTAGTGCAAGAGGAGAGAGATAGAGAGAGGAGTGAGATAGGGAGAGAGGGAGAAAGAGATGCAAGGAGGGATTGAAAGAGGGAGGGATCGAGGAGGAAAGAGAGATGTATTAGGGAAAATAACAAATAAGAAGATGGATATTGGGGAGAGAGCAAGATGTGATTGAGAGAGTGTATCTGAGGGAGGGAGAGTGTTGTTGACCTCATTTTTGATGAGGTCTTTTCTCTTCTCTCTCCTTAGTTCTTAGGATCTAGCCTTAGGCTTTCTTTTTGACTAATCTTAGAGGACTAGAAGTGGAACCCAACCCCTTTAGAAATTCAAACACCTCTTAACTCCCTACAAACCCCACAAGATTTATTGTAGACCCCTAATCACCTAGAGGGTTGAAATCAAATGTGGAGGTTTAAAGGATGAGTTCCCTATAGGACTTTTTAGCCTTAGGAATACCCTGGATGGCACGGTGCAGTGAGGGCTGACTTACACATATACTACACTCTCACACACACATTCCAAATCCTAAAATTATTCATGTCTAGCTGGACCTTCCGACTCATGTAGGTAATTCGTATGGATGGTCCTTAACCCTCGACCCCGGCTAAGAGTGTTAGGAACAACATAGTGAATGCCTCAAATGAGTCCTCTCATGGCTCATATAGGCTTAATATGACTTCATGGCTCAACAAAAGTGATTCCACTTTGCTCAAATTTGATCAATCTTCATTTTTTCAAAATTTCAATTTTTGACTCCCGGGACCCCCGGGACCCCTACACCCATCAAACCTAACAAATGCCTTTAGAACTACCCAAAATTTGCAAAATCACCTAAATTGCCCAAAATTTATCAAAATCAATCCTAAACATTTCCCCCCACTCAAATTGACCATCTCCAGCCAAAAATACCAAAATTTCCAAAAATACCCCCAATACCCTCCAAATTACCAAAATGCCCCTCTTGACCCAAAAATCTAAAAATTCAGAAAATTCTCAGAAAATTTCAAAAAATCCCAAATATTCCCAATTTCATTTTGTTCAACTACACCATGGGCTAATTTTGTCAATTTACCCCATTTTTACCAAAACCCCCAATTTAGCCCATTTTAAACCCAAATGAACCCAATGTCAAACCAAATCACCCCAATTGACCTCAATTTTGATCCAATTCAATTTTAAACATCAATTCAATATCCCCAATATCAATCTAGACCAAATTCAAGCCCAATTTGATTGGAATTTGAATCAAATTTCATTTTTAAGCTTAAGGCCCAATTTTGACCCATGACCTAAACCTAGCTCAAACCAACCCAATTCAATCCCAATTTGACCCAAATATTTTCTAAAACCTTCCTAGCATCCCCACAAACAAAACACTAACATGATTTGCCCAAAATTTGGAACCAAACCTTACTCAAATTCAACCCAAACCCAAAATTCCATAAATGGGCCTACACCCAAACCTAACCCAAATGGGCCTAAATCCCAAAATCAAAACCCAACCAAAGTTGAAACCTATTTGTAACACACCCATAAATATTTCCCAACATTATTTTTACATCAATTTCAACATTAGCCCAACTTTAGCCCAAGGTAGCTCATTTTGACCCATTTGGACTCTATTACTAAAGAGACCCAAATTAGACCCAATCCAATTCCAAATCACCTCAAACTTGCTTCAAATCACTCATGACACATCCCTAAACCAAACCCAACATTTATTTGACATGGCCCATTACAAAATTTTCATCTAAAAGCCCATTTTGAAACATGAAGGCCCACTCCCTTAAACCATTCTAAAAGCTCACCTTTACCAAATTTTAAAAGCCCAAACCCATCCTAAAGTCCATATGACACTCTCCCTCATCTTACATTCAACTTAAAATCATTACTAAAGTCCTAATTTATCATCAAACCATTCCAATTCTAGCCACATGACAATTCTCACCAAAATGCCAAAAATCACAAAACCCTTCCTCATGAAAGTTGACTTAACTTTTCCCAAGCCAAATGGAGCCATGAAGCCATGCATGAGCCACATGAGAGCCATGAGAGCCTTGGACACTTCACCATACCCAAGATGGCAAGAGGAGGGAGCTCTTTCCATGTTCCCTTAAGAGGATTAGCCACTCCCATGATTCCACTAAACCTTGCTTAAGCTTAATTGTACTTGGATGGTGACCCTTCCCCACTGATTAAGCTGACCTAAACCACTTTTTCTCAGCCTAAAATCAGGTCATGGAGAGGTGAACCCAACCCAAACACATGGGTTGACACAAACCAAGCCAAAGAAGCCATGCACCCATTCCATTTTGATCTAACCACTTTACACATGGCAACAGCCAATTGAACTCACAAACATCGAAGCCCCGAACCTCCCGACCCACGAGGGTGACCCATGCTGCGGCCGCCACACGGCCGTAAGCACCACACCCGAGAACTCCCATGTGAGCCCACATTGAAATTCTCCCTTGCTGAGTTGCCCCATGCCCAATGGCCACCATGACTGTTCTTCTCCTCACCAGAGCAGATGATCCCAACCCCTAACTCCCCCTGGGAGGCTCTCCAGCCATTCCTATTTAAACACCACCCCCTCTCGGCCAAAGAGGAGACTGAAAAAAAAACCATACAGAAACTCTGCCAAAATCATTCCAGACTCTCCCCCACACCTGGAGAACTTGATCCCCACTGAAATCCCCCTGCCATTTCCTCTCTGTGAGCTCAATTTCAGAGTTGAAATTTAAGCCCAAAACCAGGACACTTCACCACAGTGAGTCAATCCTCAAATTGATTGACTCTACACCTTCACCAGACCAAAAGGAGAAGTTTCCCAGCAAAAGCCCCCTCACCAGGCCAGCCATTGCTTCCAGCCTCCAAGCTTTGTGATCGGCTGTGGTCACTTTTGTACCTAGGCAATTCACCAGGCCAAGGGACTTCATCTGGAGCTTGCTTGGACCAAATCGAACGTAACACAACTCTCAGATCGAAGCTTCACTTCTCTGAGCAAAGGTATGAACTCTCTCTTCCTCCTGAGCTCCTGGAGATTCTCCATTTGATGTGAATCAATTTCAATGCATGTTTACCATATGGATGTGTTCGTCTCTTCAAGACGAATCCATAGAGCATAACAACACGAAAATTCGTTGAGAATCGAGAGAGTTCTTGGGGTTTTAGTGTGGACGGTCACGGGTGCACACCAGTCGTAGACGATGACTAGGAGCCGTCGGATCGAGCGTGTATCGAGCGGACGGTCGGGATCGAGCCGTACAGCGCGATGGTACATGAACCGCGGGCACCTGGAGCGCTGAGTCGGATGGCGACGTCGAACCAGAAAGTGTCGCGTGGCTGTTCGGAGATGCTAAGGATGACGCGGCGCCGATTCGGATAAATAGAAAATTAGGATTTTATGGATTTATTTAATTACCAAAACTTAGAAAATCCATAACTTTGTGTAGAAAAATCCTAAAAATAAAATAAAAATACCTTCTTGCTCAGTAAACAGAGGAGAATAATGTGGAAAAGAAATCAATTAATTTCATTTAGTATTTTATTTTTAATGATTTAATTACTCTCTGCAATATTTCAATTCTCCATGCACATAGACAATTCACCATGGCATGAGACCATAGGGCTTTTAAAGCCTCTAAACTTGGGAACATTCCCTGAATTTTCTAAGGTCTAAGGCCATCCCTATGAGAAGTTATTGATTTTTCAATTGCATGTTACTGTTTTGAGTATTTTAATTCCAATAATTAGCATGTTGAGAAATAAATTCTAGGAAAATTTGGTGCTGTTTCTTATAACCAGAGGAACCTAGGAAAAATAAGTTTTGAGTTAATTCACTTGGAATAACCCTAATTGGTCTAAATACCCAAAATTGAACTTTAATTAATTAGGGTTAACTACATATCAAATTAACTTGAAAACAATTCTCCACTAATCTTTAGGATCAGAGGAACATCACATAAAAATTTGAAGTCAATTGAACTTGATTAGCCCCACCAAATGGGTTGATTAAGCCTCATAAGCAAAATGGTAAAAATTAAACTTTAAAAATTCATAACTCACAAAATACTTTTCAAAAATTCACAAAAATGGTTCTGGAGCTTCTCTGATATTAGAGGAACTTAGGAAAATTAAAATTGTAATTTTCTAAAAAAGTTGATTTTTATCATTATTTTAATATTTTTAATAATTAAAAAATAATAAAAATCATAAAAATATTAAAAATCACCAAAATGTCACATTTTGAATTCTAATTACTTAGGAACAAACCAAATATTTTTCTTAAGTACCTAGGATAAGATATTGAATTTTAAAGGCTTAATGTAATTTTTAATATTAAAAAATGCATTTTCCAACCTTTTTCACTAAAATAATTCTAATAAATCAAAGGAAAATCAGAAAAATACAAAATTTATTTCTCTAAACTCCTTGAGGTCATAGGGATTTAAGAAAAATATAAAATCCATTTTTCAACTTTAATTTTATTTTAAAATTAATTAATAATCCAAAATTCAAAATAATTCTAATAAATAAAATAAAATTCAAAAAATCACCAAAAGTGGTCCAAATGGTTCTCTGGTTATTAGGAACATTCCATAATTTTATTAAGGACAGAAACATTTCCTTGGTCATGTTATTGAATTTTCCTTGAAAACCCCTATTTTCCATTAAAAATAATTACATAAATAAATTAAATACAAACAAATCACATTTTCTCCTCTAATGTCTTAATTGACATGTGAGTGAGGTTACATAAAAATTTCAAGTTCATTTGAGCTTAATTTAGTGAGTTATAGAATTATTAAGCTTGAAGGGCAAAAGGGTAATTAAAAATTTCAACCCTTAATTAAAATTTTAGGATTAATCAAAAAGGGGAGGGTAAAATATTTTATTTTAAAGTGATTTTGGATGATTGAAACTTAAATGATTGAGGGTAGAAACCTACTAACCATTTCAAATATAATTAAAATAAAACTTTAAATAATTAATTAATTGAAATTTTGGAAGAATAATAGAAATTGGAATTATTAAAGTAGAGATATTATTAAGAGGATATTTATTCTTTAATTTAAAAATCCCTAAATAAATCACTTCAATAAAACTTAATTCTTACTTAAAAAAATTGAAATAATAATCCAAATTAAAATTAAACTAAAATTAAATTAAATTAAATTAAATTAAAATTAAAATTAAATTAAATTTAAATTTAAATTAATTTAAATTAAATTAAATTAAAATCAAAATTAAATTAAATTAAAATTGAATTAAAATTAAATTAAATTAAATTAAATTAAATTAAAATTAAATTTAATTTAAATTAAATTAAATTAAATTAAATTAAAATTAAAATTAAATTAAATTAAAATCTAATCAAATTAAAATTAAATTAAATGGAATTAAATTAAATTGAATTAAATTGAATTAAAATCATTTAACAACAAACCTAAATGAAATCATTAAGAATTAAATCTAAAATAACTTTAACACTATTCCAAACTTAAACTATTTTTTTATAATTAAGTCAAAATTAAAATTAAATCGTTAAGTTTAAATCATTAAAATACTTAATAAGTTGATTTGCCCTTTTAAATCTCTTATTATTATAACTCTTAAATGGGGTATCAAGTGAATTGTTACTTCACTTATAGGATATTCAAATATCCTAGTTCACTGAGCAAGAGAACAAAACTTAAACTCCTGGATGATTAATTCACTTGTATAATTAAATTCTCTTGGACTTAAAATAATCCTAGAGATATTGAAAAGATGTTTAAGACTCGTCTTAAGCACTTCCTCAATATGATGGGATGTTTATAAGAACAATTGAACTTAATTGTTCTTTTGTGAAGAAAATCATCCTTAAACCAAAACACAAGAACATAGACGTCATAGGAGATGACTAGCTATAGGATTAGGACTTTGGTAGACAACCAAAACCTTTCCCTTAGCTTTACCTAGGTACTTGTTGAAACATTTAAATGTCTTAACATGTGTTTTAAGTGCAGCTTGGGATGACGGGAAGACCCTCCAGGTACGCTTTTATTTTATTGCAATTTACTTTATTGCAATTTACTTACATGCACTGTACTTTATTTTTCTTGCATGATAAACAACTGTTGCATGAAAACCAAAACCTTTAGGATAGTCCCTAAACTGAAACCAAAACTAAATTAAAAGTCATTACAAGATAAAAATCACCACCACAACATTTCAAAATATAAAAGAACTCAAAATTTAATCACAAACAGAACAACAAAACTACAACTTTAACTAAATTAAAACGTCTCGTTGAATAATCGGGAATATCTCGGATGATGTAACCCACGTGTTGCTAACGGGATTTCCCACTGTCTAAATGAAAGTGTAGAACTCATTCAGTTGAGTTTAGCAAATTCATCTGGACTAAGTGAATTCAATGAAAATAACGGTGCCGGGATGACGGAACCGTGGGATCTTAACCGGTTCTGTTTAAACAACTTTAAGATTCCCCTAATAAAACACTAAATACATTTGGACTTTAAAACTTTTCTCTAAACCAAAACACTTCTCTCATCTCCTAATTTATGACTTCTAAAACTAAACCTCTGCAACAACAAGGAGTTTAGAGCATAGTGGGCAGCACGGCCATCGTCATCAGCAAAACCTTTCCTAGTTTTAAACAACCAAGCCATAGGATTTCGAGGTAGTTTGCTTAGTGCAACATAAATCCTCAACCCTTTTGTTAGGAATTTGCATAATCATATTATGTAAATTAAGCCCTAACCGGTCCTAGGATTCCAAGGTAGTTGTTTGGTATGACATAAACCCTCACATCTTCGAGTTTATTTGTATGATCATATTATACAAATATAAGTCCTAATTAATTAAAATTGACAAGATTGCAACATCAAATAAAATTCCTAAATCTAAGCTAAACAATAGGATAGTTTGGGAAGTTTCCAAGATTCTACTTGGATCCTCAACTTCTCCTACTTTTCTTCCTTTGGACTCCTGAAATTAACTATTCCAAACTTAATCCATTCCCTATTGAAATCCCAAAATTCAATCCTTTGAAACCTTAAACTTTGAAATTCTTGAGAGCAAAACCACAAATCATTATCAAGAGTTTTCTTAAATGATTCCCGTCATTGAAGATGTAATTAACTATAGGGGCTTGCCCTTATAGGGAACTTTAAGAACCCAGGTAATATAAACCCTATTTAATTTCTTCATTTTAAATAGGGGAACTTGTCAGCTTATAAAATTGGTTCGCAGATAAAACGGATGTCACAAATCTTCTAGTTTATTTAATCGAGCCCCATCATTAAGCAGTGTGTCTATTCGTCGGGATAGATACACGGTTTGTGATGCGGTGCTCGTTTATATAAACTATTTGGGATGTGAGATCGGTTTGATTTCATATCTTAAAATTTTCAAATCTAAAATTACTTTCAAAAATCAAATACTACTTTCTAAATTATATATCTAAATTAAATTTAAAATTTGAAATTCGCCGACAACTTCTGTAGGCGACCCCTTTTTAAAATATAACACACATAACCTAAAAATATGCCGACAATTTCTAGCGACTCCGCTGGGGACTATTTCCTCTCTCAATTTTGATCAGATGGTTTTGGTTTCATAAATCGGTGGTGAGTCCATATCCCTAGTGGACCAAAACTATCATTCTTCTATTGGAATACCCCGTTCATTTCTGTCTTGAACGAGTATAGCCAACTCCTCTCGGATTTAGGAGCCACTGTTTAGACACCCCTAAACAAAGAGGTTCTGAGATCCTTTTACCTCTTTTCTGAGGTGGAGTGGACCCCCAATAGGTGTTAGTTTAGGATAGATCCTTCGAGTCGAGAAGTCTTGCATAAGACTTTCTCTTCCTTTCCAATTCTAAATCGCGTCATTTACTTTTTCTTCTATAACCTTTTTCCTTTAATCGTTTTGTTTCTAACAAACGAACCTTCTAACAAACAATCTCTTTTGAAAATCACAAATACACTAAGATAAACGAAAATGTGTTCGGACTCTTTCTTTTTCATCCTAAACTTTACGATGAAAAGAAGTATAATTCGGGACTGACATACGGAATCTGCTCTGCAGAAAATGACTGCCCCAAAGCTAATCTTCTCCTTCACCAATGGAATGGACTTCACCATTTACAAGGATGAGCTGCCCGACAATGGAATCATCCATTTCAGACAAGGATTTGGTAGCACAGATGTTAAGTTCGCTGACGTCACTCTCTTCACACTAATGGACAAAGTGTCAGAAACTGAAGAGCCCGTGATTGAGTTCAACCTGAAGTCGGCTCAAGAAATCCCTCCCCTGCAAAGGGTTCCAGCTGAAAGGAGTACCACTGTTCGTAGGAGGACTGTTGTCTCTACCCCCACCGGTCTAGTCATCTCAGCACTTACCCCGACTTCTGCCAAACTGAAGGGGAAGGAAATCCAAGTCTGTGATGAGTCTGTCACCGTGGGGGGTGTAGTCTATGCTACAATACCATCTATTTTTTAAATTGGGTCTGGTTCAAGAGTTGCACCCCTAACCCAGACTCAAAGGAGAAATAGAAGCAGGAAGATCGCCAAGAAAGCTAGAATTGCTGAAGTTGCTTTTCTAGAAGAAATTCCTGAAGAAAAAGAAGAAGAACTGCCAGAATACCTGCCGCTGTTGCCAGAATACTCGCCGCTGTTAGAAGGAAGTAGATTCCACATGCTCTCTGCCGCATCTAATGAGGAAGATGCCAGAAGGATTGCTGCTGTGTTACCTCAGCCCTCATATTACAATGATAGCAAGAAGAAGAAGAACAAGGCTACCCCACTTACCCGATTGCGAGCGTTAGTCGAGAAATTGGCCAGGAAGGAAGGATGTCCTGTGTCAGAGATTCTGAGAAGGATGGGACGAGTGCCAATTAAATCCCGCCTCGGACCACGAATGAAGCCTGCCACTGCCCTAGAAAGACCGAAGAAGTAAGTCCGAGCTAGTGAAAAAGGCTCACCATTATCGTATCAGGGCTGCAAATTAGGGAGGATACCGCCTTCCAGCACATAGCCGACAGACCATCCAGTCCTAGGCTTCCAGCTGCAAGAAAGATGGTGTGGCGACCTACTACCGGTCAGCTAAGACCAAAACAATGTCCTGAGAAGAAAAGTCTCGTCAGGATGCTCGAGTCAGAAGAAAGTGCTACTGCAATGAAGGAGACCCGAAAAAGAAGTTCAACAACAGTCACGAGACAACTGCGAGACCGTACAGAAAGGGCCACTAGAGGATGCCATGGACAAGTTAAAAACCGACATCCGACGGTTAGCAAAGGAAAGAGAAGAAGAATTAGGAGGTGAAATTAACTCATCAGAGTTTATGGATGAGGAGTATGCCGAGATCAACACGGTTGAGACACGAGCATCATCAGCTTCACAAGGTGCTCCACCAACCGCAGAAAGAGATGAACTAGAAATGTTGAGGGCACAACTTCGGGAAAGATATGATACGATTTCCCAGATGGCAAAGAGGATGGAAGAGATGGCTGCTGCCTTAGCCACTCTCCAGAGTCAGGCCCAGCCTCAGAAAGAGACACCCCAGAAATTATCCATATTGCAGATGGAGGAAAAGAAATCACATCCGTCAACGGAGACGAACTACCAAAGAAGGATTCTACACAGAGCATGATCCCTGAAAAGGATATTAAAAACATGGTAGAACAGCAGGTGCGAGAAGCCCTAGCACAATCTAAGAGTGGAACATCTATTCAGACGGGTAGACCTTACCCCGAAGAGTTCCACTACCCGAAAGGCTTCGTACCACCTCTGTTTAAGACTTTTGATGGGACGGGAAACCCTCGGCAGCATGTCACACATTTTCATGCTAGTTGCTGCAATGCCGGTGGGAGTGACGCTTTACTCTTCCGCCAGTTCGTCAGCAGCTTATCAGGGATTGCCTTCGACTGGTACGCAGAATTGCCGAACGGTTCAGTAAAGACCTTTTCTGAACTAGAAAATCTCTTCGTGAAAAGATTTGTCGGGGCTCAGCACCACATCATTATCGGTGATCTAGTGGTGGAGCAACAAAAGCCGAATGAGACTTTAGTGGATTACATACTTCGATGGAGAAACTTAAGCATGAAATGTGAACCACAGCTTCAAGAACAACATGCAGTCGGTATCCTGCTTAAAAGTATCCATGGCCCGATAGCACTCCTCCTTTAAGGATTTACAATCAAGACTTTCAAGAAGTTGCTTAGCAAGGTCGGGAGCGCAATAAAGCAGAGTTAAGTTTCGCGGACAAGAACGATAAGCGAAGCTCGTGAAAACATTTGAAAAGAAGTCCGGGATCGTCGTGGCGATAGATAAGGGCAAGCGGCCGGTGCGGATACGATCGAGTGGCCACGGCCTAGTTATCAACCACCACAACGGACTTATCGGCAACCTCGACGGGATTATCAGCAACCTCGTCCGAGCTATCAGTCGCATCAGCATTATGAACAACCACCTCGTTCATCACGTACTTTAAGAGAACTTCTAAACAAAGAATACCCATTCAAAACTGAAGCAGTAGCGAAGATGTTCCGCAGCTTAATGAAGACACCGGATTTTCAGCTGCCAGAGCCCAAGAAGCCGGAGGAAGTCAATAAGAAAGATCATCCGAACTATTGCCCTTACCACCAGATGCTTGGACACAAGATAGAGGATTGCATCACTTTCAAGAGTTGGCTTGATGACAATCTCCGGAAAGGGAACATAACGATCCCAAAAGAATACATGAAGGAAACCCAGAAGGGAGGTTCCGTCAATGTTATTTCAACGGATCCCATTGTTCTGATAGACCCTTACACGACTGATGATGGATGGAGTACTGTCTGGACAAAGTCATCGAAGAAAATTTTGGATCACATCAATGCCGCTTCGGTACACGCTTCAACTCAGAGTTCGAAACCTCTCGAGCCGGCACTATCACTTGCGATTGAAGAACCGCCCCAGAAGGAGGAGAAGATCGTGGAAGAAAAGAAGACCGAGGCTCCGAAGGGTAGACTAGGGGCTGCTTATCCTAGGATGGTTGTTTCCGATTCGGGGGAGAAATCCCTCGAACTCCTGACTCTTATGATTATCTGCTCGCTCCGGCGGGATCTTATAATGATAAGGGTTATGGCGTTGGCTACGTTTTGACTGTCTGTAACGGTCACGTAACTAACGACAACCGGCTTAATCCAAATCTCGATTCCAGTACAAATAACGATTCTCAAATCATACATGACCTCGACAACCACGACGAAGAAGATGTTCACAAAGGAGGCTACGAAAGCTCGATAAGCGACGAGTCCATTTATGAGTTCCGAGGAGCTCCGATCACGATAAAATTAGAACCATCAGACACCGAAGCAACTCCAGAAAAGCCAATGGTCCCAATTCAAGAAGATACACCGGCAGATTCGACACCAAACTCAGAAGAAATAACTGAAGTGAATTTAAGAAGTGGAAAAGTTCTGCCCCCGAGAATGGGTCCGAAGGATAAAGGTAAGCAGGTGGTTGCCCAGGAAGAGCTAATCCCAGCAGAGGAATTGCCCATTCGGGAAGAACCCGAGGAACATGGTAATAAAGTGGACTACAACGTGCTAGCCCATCTTAGGAAGCTACCAGCCAAACTAAGCATATACGACGCTCTGATCCTGTCAAAGGAGATGAGAGAGGCTCTAATCAAGGCTTTACTTGATCCAGAAATTTGTTTAGCTCAAATGGTCGGTAATTCCTTCGACGAGGTTTGCTCGTTAAAAGAACAGCGAGGTGTTACCTTCACAGACAATGATCTATTGCGGGAACGACGGATCACAACCGACCGTTGTGCATTTTAGTCACAATTGGAAAGTTTACGCTCTCCAGAGTGTGGGTTGATCCGGAAGCATCAATCAACATAATGAACCTTCAGACGATAGCATATTTGGAAATTGACGCTCGTGAGCTTGAAGCAGACAAGATGCTATTAAGAGGCTTCAATCAAAAAGGAGAAAGAGCTCACACTACTAATGAAGACCGGTGATTTAGCAAAGACAACAGCAAAATTCCACATAATTGATTCTGAGACATCGTTCAACGCTCTACTGGGTCGACCATGGATTCATGAAAACTGGATGGTGCCGTCGTCTCTGCACCAATGCATAAAGTATTATGAAGAAGGGGAACAGTGCATCAAAGGTGACTTGAAACCATTCTCCATACACGAGATTGGAATTCATGAAGATGCGGCCTACTACGCACCTCCGAAGAAAACAATATTTTCTAGAAATACCATACCAAATGAAGCAAAAGAAATCCGAGACGACGAAGAACCTGAAGTTCTAGTTCAACAGTCACTCACCACTCTCTTACGGCGAGATGGTGAAGATTTCTCCAGAACTCGCACCCGAGGTCGAGGCCAGGGACGAGGAAGTGGAAGAAATATCAGAACTGTTGGACAAAAGAAACCAGTAATCGATGTTGATTGAGAGAACACCTCCGAAGAAGAAGAAGAAATCAAGAAAGAAGCAGCAACAATAAATCAGAAGAAACCACAGTTCAAGATCTCTCTTGAAGATGAATAGAATGAAGAATATAAATTAATGTACGAGAAGATTAACAATTATGTGCATACTATGACCCTGACTCTGATCCATTCTAATAAGATCGAGGGTATGGTGGTCAAGGAAGTACATGGTGGTGGTACTAAACCAATCAAGTTCTACCGTGGTGCTTCTTCTTCCAATAATGAAAAAGATGTACAATTTGAAGTTGTCACTTCTTCTGAATTAATGGAAATACCTTTTGAGTGGTACTCTCCCTGTGTTCAAAATTTAATTCAATGTGGTGTCTTACCTCGACAATGGACAAAAGGCCGATCACAACATTTTGAAAGACTATGGAATAATGGCGGTCGGCCTCCCAATTCAAAACATGGTCTCGGATTCGGCACAGTAGGTTCAGTTGACGATACGGAATTTTGCTTGGTTGTCACTTGCGAACCTAATAAAGACTACTTGGAAGCTTCAGAGGACCTCGAAGATCTACCAATCGGAGATGCTCCACCAGAATTCGAAGAAGAAATCAAATCTACAATAGACGAGTTAATGGAAGTTAACTTAGGTACTAGCGAAGAGCCTAGGCCAACCTTTGTTAGCTACTTACTCAATAAAAAAGACTCCGAAGACATAATCAAGCTACTAATGGAATTCAAGGACTGTTTTGCTTGGAGTTACGATGAAATGCCAGGATTAGCTCCAGAAGTCGCAGTTCACAAGTTAGGAGTAGATCCTACTTCTGTTCCAGTCAGACAAGCTCCCAGAAGAATGCGTCTAGAAATTGAGCAACAGGTAATAGCCGAAGTTTAGAAGCTAATCGATGTTAAATTTGTCTGTGAAGAACAATATCCTACTTGGTTAGCCAACGTGGTACCAGTCAAAAAGAAGAATGGTCAGATCAGAATCTGCGTAGACTTCAGAGATTTGAATAAAGCATGTCCAAAGGATGAATTTCCACTACTAATCCCAGAACTGATGATCGACATCGCTTCAACACATGAAATATTCTCATTCATTGATGGATCATCAGGATACAACCAGATAAAGATGGCACCAGAAGACGAAAAGCTCACGGCATTCAGAACGCCGATCGGAGTGTATTGCTACACAGTAATGCCATTCGGACTAAAGAACGCAGGAGCAACATATCAAAGAGCGATGACAAAGATTTTTGATGATCTCATTCACAACTAAGTTGAATGCTACGTCGACGATGTGGTCATCAAAAGCAAACTGAAGGAAGATCACCTGTATGATTTGAGAATTGTTTTCGAGCGACTAAGATAATACAACCTTAAGATGAATCCTTTAAAATGCGCCATCGGCGTCACCTCCAGAAAATTCTTAGGATTTGTTGTCCGACATCGCGGGATTGAAATTGATCCAGAAAATATTAAAGCTATCTTAGAAATGCCACCTCCTAAAACCTTGAAACAGGTACGATCCTTTCAAGGAAAGTTGGCATATCTTCGACGCTTTATATCGAATTTGTCAGGAAGGTGTCAGCCTTTTTCTGCTTTGGTTAAGAAGGATGCCAAGTTTACTTGGGATTCCAGATGTCAACATGCCTTCGATGACATCAAACGATACTTAATGACACCTCCTGTCTTAGCAGCCCCAGTCTCGGGTAGACCGTTGATACTTTATACCGCGGCTTTAGATGACTCTTTTGGAGCCCTGCTAGCCCAGGTCAATGATGAGGGAAAAGAAAATGCCCTCTACTACTTAAGCCGTCGTCTAATTCCGACGGAAGTAAAGTATCCTCCTATTGAGAAGCATTGTTTGGCCCTGATCTTCGCCGCACAGAAGCTCAGGCATTACATGCTTTCTCATAAGGTAAACCTTATTTCGAGAGTTAATCCGTTGCAATATTTGATGACCCGACCGACACTTTCTGGCAGACTTGTCAGGTGGTCGATGATATATTGCAATTTGACATAACTTTCGTTCCTCTTCGTGCCGTAAAGGGACAAGTACTAGCTGACTTCCTTGCAGCACACCCTTTACCGGCAGATTCGCCTCTCGACGATGATTTGCCTGACGAGCAGATAATGAGCCTAGAAGACACTGATGATCGACGTTGGGAACTATACTTCGACGGAGCGTCCTCAGCATAGAAAGACAAAGAATTGCAAACGATAGTGCCCGGTAAGGCAGGAATCAGACTAATCTTTATAACATCGGAGCGGGGGATGTTAAGATACTCCTACCACTTAACAGAGTCGTGCACAAACAACGAGGCATAATACGAAGCCCTCATAACAGGACTAGAACTAACCATTCAAATGGGAATAACGGACATCAACATCTACGGAGATTCTCAGTTGATCATTCAACAGGTCGCCGGACAATACAGAATTTTAAAGCCAAGACTCGAGCAATACTTTCAGTATGCCATGAAACTGTTGGAACAAATTCCGAATGTAACAATCTACAAGATCCCGAGAAGAGAAAATGCTCTCGCGGATGCGCTAGCTCGCCTTGCAAAAGAATTTGCCTGCTTACAAGATGAGTCAGTTGAAGTGTCAGTTCAAGGACGACAGGTCCTATCACAGCTCGACATGGATATGATACGGAAATCGAAAAAGCAGAGGAATCAGTTGCAGCAGTGACGGAAAACACAGAAGATTGGCGTCAACCGCTAATAGACTACCTGCAAACAGGGAAATTACCAGACGATAAGTCATTAGCCCATCAAATCAAGAAAAGAACTCTGTCTTACGCATTAATAAACAATACATTATACAGAAGGTCTTTTGATCAGATGTGGTTAAGATGCCTGAGCGGGTCCGAGGCTCGTGAAATTGTCAAAGAAGTGCATTCAGGACTTTGTGGCGCTCATCAGTCGGGTCCGAAAATGAAAATGAAAATTAAAAGACTAGGGTACTACTGGCCCTCAATGATGACCGACTGTATGAAAGTCGCCAAGAGCTGTCACCAGTGCCAAGTGCACGGAGTGGTTCTACACCAACCTCCAAATGTGCTACATCCGACAATTGCGTCGTGGCCATTTGAATGTTGGGGCACAGATATAGTGGGTCCGATAGAACCACCTTCTTCAAGAGGACATCGCTTCATCCTTGCAGCTACATACTACTTTTCTAAATGGGCAGAAGCAGTTCCACTCAGAGAAGTAAAGGCACATCACGTGCTATAGTTTTTCAAAAATCAAGTTGTCTACCTTTTCGGAGTACCGCGCAGAATCATTTCAGATAATGGGTCTGCATTTAGAAGCACAAAAACCAACAATTTTGTCAGAAGATATGGAATCGATTGGCGATACTCAACAATCTACTATCCAAGAGCAAACGGCTTGGCCAAGGCTTTTAATAAAACTCTCATTCAAATTCTAAAGAAAACTTTGGACGACAACAAGAGGAATTGACACGAGAAGTTGTTAGAAGCCTTATGGGCCTACAGGACGACTTTTAGGACTCCTACTCAATCTACGCCTTACGCTTTAGTATACGGGTCCGAGGCAGTGTTACCATTGGAAGTCCAGCTTCCATCACTCAGAATTGCAGTTGCAAATAAAATTACTACAGAAGAAAATGCCAGATTACGATCGGAAGAACTGGAAAGCTTGGAAGGGAAAAGACTTGCAGTGCAGCAAAATTTGGAACTGTACCAAGCTAAGATGATCCAGGCTCATGATAAACTGGTCCGCCCAAGAATATTCAAAGTTGGTGACTTAGTTCTTGTTCTCAGAAGACCTATTCTTGCACATCGCAAGATAAGAGGCAAATTTGAACCGACTTGGGAAGGGCCGTTTGTGGTCGAGGCAGTCTACTCAGGAGGCTCCTACCAACTTGTGAATTGCCAAGGAGAACGACAAATGCTTCCAATCAATGGATGGTATTTAAAGAAGTATTACGCATCCTGATGTTTCGAAGGGTGGCCTCTAAAATAGAGTCTTATCTCTAGAAACACGGGTGAAGCAATCACTTTGTGACTGGGTCCGAACCCAAAAACATAAAAATGGATAAAAAAAAATCATTAAAAAAAATATATGTGCTAAAAATGAAATATGTGAAATCATAATAATAAAGTTTTACCCTTCCTTTCAAATCAAATCTTGTTCCTGATCTTTCCTCATCTTTTCCTACCTTCCTTTAAATTAAAATAAGTGAATAAGAATCTTCAGTGATAAGTATTTTCTTAATGTTCTTGTTCTTAGTACAGCCCCTGATCCTTTCCTTGTCTTCTTCGCAGGGAAATGTCGAACGGGTGGTTGGTCTTAAACTTTAAAAATGGCGTGAGTCTCGCACTCGATGAAAAGAGGGTGAAGGATGGAGTAGTGATAGAAATTGATTCTGACTTCACACCGACCGACCTACGAGTACGAAGAAAATGATTGGGTCCCGATGGACCGAGAAGAGCTTCACAGCCAGACAGTGATGAAGATGGGTGGCCCAAGCCACCAATCCAGCAACAAGAAAAGAAAGACAAACATCGAGGAAAGCAAGAAAATCAAGTCAGTAGTTGCCACGGCAGGGGGCAGGCTCGTCAGCGCCGCGCCCGCAGAAATTCAAGGGGTAAGGAGAGCTACTCTCACTGCTACCCAAAGAAGGAATAAGAATCGCCGTATCCGCAAGATGTTGACTAATCTAGCAGCAGATCAACACGAGGAAGCAGCCACCTTCGCCGACACACACATTTCAAAGATACCGGTTCATCAGGAACCTGAAAAGAGGGAACAAGCTCCAAGAACAACAGAAAAGATAAGGGGAACTCTAAGAAGATCGAGGCGGAGAGATTACCACAACGCCAGACAGAGCCACCAGTGGTAAGAAACCTTGTTGCGAAAGAAACCCCAGAGGATGTCCCGACAGAGACAATCCCTGAGGGGCCAAGGTATGCAGGAGAATGTGACGGGATCTAGTCATACATCCCGCAATACGTTACTAAGCCTTGTCACTTGTAGATCATCCCAGAATATGAACTAGAAAGAATGCAAAATGTTGAGAAGAATACTTTCGAATACTTTGAAAGGATTAGAGGCAAGAGAATCAACATTTTGGAAGGCCTCGAGTTACACACATGTGTATTCTCAGAGTACGAGCAACAACAGATTGTGGATTGCATCTTAGAACTTCAGAAGATGGGTCGAGCATGCCATCTGAGAGAAAAGACTTATTCGGAACCCCGGAAATGAATGTCAGGGAAAGGAAGAGTCACAATACAATGCGGATGTTGCTATAACTTCGCAGAGGATAGAAAAGAAAATCCATCAGGGATACTCCATCACAGTGAGGTGGATCCAATGCCGAGGATAATTAAAAGAATGGTGAAAAGAATGATAACGTGGAGGGTACTGCCAGCAGACTGCATACCCAACAGTTGCATCATCAACATTTATCAGAAGAGCGACTGCATACCTCCGCACATAAACCACCATGACTTTGTCAGACCTTTCTGCACAGTTTCGTTCGTCAACCAATGCAATATCATGTTCGGATCTGACCTCCGGATAGCAGGCCCGGGTAAGTTCCGAGGGCCGGTGAAGATACCACTTCCGGTAGGTTCCGTCATGATATTACAAGGAAATGGAGCAGACATCGCAAAACATTGTATACCGGGAGTACCAGTGGAGCGGATCTCCGTCACTTTTGGAAGGATGGACGACAGAAAGGTGCCTTACCACTTCCAGCCAGATCCAGAATTGGAGAGTCTCGGGCCCTACGAGCTGTGAGTTACACGGGAAATAGCACACCTCCAATACACATCCATGAGACATTCCTGCCAAGGATGGCTTGGAAGGTGATGTTATTGACCGTGTATCTCATTATTCAGACATGGATTTTTGACAGATACTTTTTAAATGGATCAACAAGAATCATACATAGTTTGTTTTGAGTCATGGATTGTATGAGATATATTTCAGATCAAGGTGTATGTGTATCTTCAAAAAGATTGGAATGAAAGTGACTATGTCACATTTTGGCCTTCACCTCTTTTTGTACAAATTGACTGGGAAACGGCATTAGAGTTAAATGAACTTTGAACAAAGAACAGAAAAGAAAAGGAAAATAAATGAAAATTGTCCCCCTTAAAAAAAATCCAAATGTTAAAACGAACCCCAAATTCACATGAACATCAAATGAATAACAAAAATAAAATTGGATCGTTAAAGGACGAACAAAATGAGAATAAATCTCAAATTGAATTTCAATCTAAATCCATCTTTTCAAATCCTCCAGTTCTTTTCAAATCAAATCTACTTCAAACTCCTTTTCCATGATGGTTCTTCCTCACGGGAGGCCCACACTTCAACTTCAAAATCTTACACCTTTTCGTCACAATCGAAATCCGTTGATTTTCTGTGATCTCCTTTCCCTCTTGTAGGAAGATCGACTAGGTCTATTGACACGGAGCTACGAACTCTGTTCAATTTGGTTCCGATGGCATGAGACTGGGTCCTTCTTCATACGTACAACTTTCCGAGGCTGGTACCTACATTCCAGTCCTCATTTTGGGATCAGTACCTACATTCTGACTCCCGTACAACTTTCCGAGGCTGGTACCTACATTCCAGTCCTCATCTTGGGATCAGTACCTACATTCTGACTCCCGTACAACTTTCCGAGGCTGGTACCTACATTCCAGTTCTCATTTCGAGATCGATACCTACATTTCGATTCTCATCTGAATTGATACCTACATTTCAATTCAAAACTTTCCGAGGCTGGTACCTACATTCCAGTTCTCATTTCGAGATCGATACCTACATTTCGATTCTCATCTGAATTGATACCTACATTTCAATTCAAAATTTCCGAGACAGGTACCTACATTCCAGTTCTCATTTCGAGATCGATACATACATTTCGATTCTCATCTGAATTGATACCTACATTTCAATTCAAAATTTCCGAGACTGGTACCTACATTCCAGTTCTCATTTCGAGATCGATACCTAAATTTCGATTCTATCTCGAATTGATACCTAAATTTCAATTCTAAACTTCCGAGACTGGTACCTACATTCCAGCTCTCATTTCGAGACTAGTACCTAAATTCTAGTTCTCATTCCGAGATCAGTACCTAAATTCTGATTTACATCCTTTTCGAGGTCGATACCTAAATTTTGACTCTCTTCCGAGATTGATACCTAAATTTCAATTCTCACCCCTTTCGAGATCAATACCTAAATTCTGATTCTCATGCTTTTTTCGTCGATACTTAAACTCTGATTCTCACTTCGGGGTTGGTACCTAAATTCTAGTTCTCTTCGCAATCCCGAGATTGAAACCTAGGTTTCAATTCTCATTTCAAGTCAAAAAATTGATTTTAAATCAAACTTTAATCCAAATTAAAACTCGAAATCTAAATTTACACATCAAAACTTGAACATAAAATGAAATGAAATCTAAATTGAAATCCCCAGATCTTGTGATTTGGAATTCACCTCCTTTTTCATTCCCCAGCGAGAGTTCAGGAATCTCCAGTCTTGGAGATATACTCGATACTCCCCAGCGAAAATTCTTCTACTTTGTCCTAAGTTTGTCACTTGGACATATGTGTTGGTTTTATTGATCTCTTCGGTCAACGCCAATACATGCAGTGTGCTTGGTTAGCACACCACACCTATTGGGGGTCCATTTGTTGACCTCATTTTTGATGAGGTCATTTCTCTTCTCTCTCCTTAGTTCTTAGTATCTAGCCTTAGGCTTTCCCTTTGACTAATCTTAGAAGAATAGAAGTGGAACCCACCCCCTTTAGAAATTCAAACACCTCTTAACTCCCTACAAACCCCACAAGCTTGATTGTAGACCCCTAATCACCTAGAGGGTTGATCAAATGTAGAGGTTTAAAGGATGAGTTCCCTATTGGACTTTTTGGCCTTAGGAAGACCCTGGATGGCCTGGTCTGGTGAGGGCTGACTTACACATATACTACACTCTCTCACACACACATTCCAAATCCTAAAATTATTCATGCCTAGCTTGACCTCCTGACTCATGTAGGTAATTCATATGGATGGTCCTTAACCCCTCAGCCCCTGGCTAAGAGGGTTAGGAACAACATAGTGAATGCCTCAAATGAGTCGTCTCATGGCTCATATAGGCTTAATATGACTTCATGGCTCAACCAAAGTGATTCCACTTTGCTCAAATTTGATCAATCTTCATTTTTCTAAAATTTCAATTTTTGACCCCCGGGACCCCTACACAACCTACCAAATGCCCTTAGAACTACCCAAAATTTGCAAAATCACCTAAATTACCCAAAATTTATCAAAATAAATCCTAAACATTTCCCCCCACTCAAATTGACCATCTACAGCCAAAAATACCAAAATTTCCAAAAATACCCCCAATACCCTTCAAATTACCAAAATGCCCCTCTTGACCCAAAAATCCAAAAATTCAGAAAATTTCCAGAAAATTCCAGAAAATCCCAAATATTTTCAATTTCATTTTGTCCAACTACACCATGGGCCAATTTTGTCAATTTACGCCACTTTTACCAAAACCCCCAATTTAGCCCATTTTAAACCCAAATGAACCCAATGTCAAACCAAATCATCCAAATTGACCTCAATTTTGGTCCAATTCAATTCTAAACTTCAATTTAATTTCCCCAATATCAATCTAGACCTAATTCAAGCACAATTTGATTGGTATTTAAATCCAATTTCATTTTTAAGCTTAAGGCCCAATTTTGACCCATGACCTAAACCTAGCTCAAACCAACCCAATTTAATCCCAATTTGACCCAAATCTTTTCTAAAACCTTCCTAGCATCCCCACAAACAAAACACTAACAGGATTTGCCCAAAATTTGGACCCAAAGCTTACTCAAATTCAACCCAAAACCAAAATTCCTTAAATGGGCCTACACCCAAACCTAACCCAAATGGGCCCAAATCCCAAAATCAAAACCCAACCAAAGTTGAAACCTATTTGTAACACCCCCATAAACATTTCCCAGCATTAAAATTGAACTTTAATTAATTAGGGTTAACTACACATCAAATTAACTTGAAAACAATTCTCCACTAATCTTTAGGATCAGAGGAACATCACATAAAAATTTGAAGTCAATTGAACTTGATTAGCCCCACCAAATAGGTTGATTAAGCCTCATAAGCAAAATGGATAAAATTAAACTTTAAAAATTCATAACTCACAAAATACTTTTCAAAAATTCACAAAAATGGTTTTGGAGCTTCTTTGATATCAGAGAAACTTAGGAAAATTAAAATTGTCATTTTCTAAAAAAATTGATTTTTATCATTATTTTAATATTTTTAATAATTAAAAAATAATAAAAATCATAAAAATATTAAAAATCACCAAAATGTCACATTTTGAATTCTAATTACTTAGGAACAAACCAAATATTTTTCTTAAGTCCCTAGGATAAGATATTGAATTTTAAAGGCTTAATGTAATTTTTAATATTAAAAAATGCATTTTCCAACCTTTTTCACTAACATAATTCTAATAAATCAAAAGAAAATCAGAAAAATACAAAATTTGTTTCTCTGAACTCCTTGAGGTCGGAGGGATTTAAGAAAAATATAAAATCTATTTTTCAACTTTAATTTTATTTTAAAATTAATTAATACTCCAAAACTCAAAATAATTCTAATAAATAAAATAAAATTCAAAAAATCACCAAAATTGGTCCAAATGGTCCTCTGGTTATTAGGAACATTCCATAATTTTATTAAGGACAGAAACATTGCCTTGGTCATGTTATTGAATTTTCCTTGAAAACCCCTATTTACCATTAAAAATAATTACATAAATAAATTAAATACAGACAAATCACATTTTCTACTCTAATGTCTTAATTGACATGTGAGTGAGGTTACATAAAAAGTTCAAGTTCATTTGAGCTTAATTTAGTGAGTTATAGAATTATTAAGCTTGAAGGGCAAAAGGGTAATTAAAAATTTCAACCCTTAATTAAACTTTTAGGATTAATCAAAAAGGGGAGGGTAAAATATTTAATTTTAAACTGATTTTGGATGATTGAAACTTAAATGATTGAAGGTAGAAACCTACTGACCATTTCAAATATAATTAAAATAAAACTTTAATTAATTAATTAATTGAAATTTTGGAAGAATAATAGAAATTGGAATTATTAAAGTAGGGATATTATTAAGAGGATATTTATTCTTTAATTTAAAAATCCCTAAATAAATCACATCAATAATACTTAATTCTTACTTAAAAAAATTAAAATAATAATCCAAATTAAAATTAAACTAAAATTAAATTAAATTAAATTAAATTAAAATTAAAATTAAATTTAAATTAAATTAAATTAAAATTTAAATTAAATTAAAATCAAAATTAAATTAAAATTAAATTAAAATTAAATTAAATTAAAATTGAATTAAAATTAAATTAAATTAAATTAAATTAAATTAAAATTAAATTAAATTTAAATTAAATTAAATTAAAATTAAAATTAAATTAAATTAAATTAAATTAAAATCTAATCAAATTAAAATTAAATTAAATGGAATTAAAATTAAATTGAATTAAATTAAATTAAAATCATTTAACAACAAACCTAAATAAAATCATTAAGAATTAAATCTAAAATAACTTGAACACTATTCCAAACTTAAACTATTTTTCTATAATTAAGTCAAAATTAAAATTAAATCATTAAGTTTAAATCATTAAATTACTTAATAAGTTGATTTGTCACTTTTAAAGCTCTTATTATTATAACTCTTAAATGAGGTATCAAGTGAAGTGTTACTTCACTTATAGGATATTCAAATGTCCTAGTTCACTGAGCAAGAGAACAAAACTTAAACTCCTGGATGATTAATTCACTTGTATAATTAAATTCTCTTGGACTTAAAATAATCCTAGAGATATTAAAAAGATGTTTAAGACTCGTATTAAGCACTTCCTCAATATGATGGGATGTTTATAAGAACAATTGAACTTAATTGTTCTTTGGTGAAGAAAATCATCCTTAACCAAAACACAAGAACCTAGATGTCATAGGAGATGACTAGCTATAGGATTAGGACTTTGGTAGATAACCAAAACCTTTCCCTTAGCTTTACCTAGGTACTTGTTGAAACAATTAAATGTCTTAACATGTGTTTTAAGTGCAGCTTGGGATGAAGGGAAGACCCTTACATGCACTGTACTTTATTTTTCTTGCATGATAAAAAACTATTGCATGAAAACCAAAACCTTTAGGATAGTTCCTGAACTGAAACCAAAACTAAAGTAAAAGTCACTACAAGATAAAAATCACCGCCGCAACATTTCAAAATATAAAACAACTCAAAATTTAATCATAAACAGAACAATAAAACTAAAACTTTAACTAAATTAAAAAGTCTCGTTGAATGATCGGGAATACCTCGGATGATGTAACCCACGTGTTGCTAACGGGATTTCCCACGGTCTAAATGAAAGTGTAGAACTCATTTAGTTGAGTTTAGCAAATTCATCTGGACTAAGTGAATTCGATGAAAATAACGGTGTCGGGATGACAGAACCGTGGGATCTTAATCGGTTCTGTTTAAACAACTTTAAGATTCCCCAATAAAAACACTAAATACATTTGGACTTTAAAACTTTTCTCTAAACCAAAACACTTCTCTCATCTCCTGATTTATGACTTCTAAAACTAAACCTCTGCAACAACAAGGAGCTTGGAGCATAGTGGGCAGCACGACCATCTTCATCGGCAAAACTCGAGTCTACTTCGACGAAAACCTTTCCTAGTTTTAAACAACCAAGCCATAGGATTTCGAGGTAGTTTGCTTAGTGCAACATAAATCCTCAACCCTTTTGTTAGGCATTTGCATAATCATATTATGTAAATTAAGCCCTAACCGGTCTTAGGATTCCGAGGTAGTTGTTTGGGATGACATAAACCCTCACATCTTCGAGGCTATTTGTATGATCATATTATACAAATATAAGTCCTAATTAATTAAAATTAACAAAATTGTAACATCAAATAAAATTCCTAAATCTAAGACAAACAATAGGATAAATTGGGAAGTTGCCAAGATTCTACTTGGATCCTCAACTTCTCCTACTTTTCTTCCTTTAGACTCCTGAAATTAACTGTTCTGAACTTGATCCATTCCCTATTGAAATCCCAAAATTCAATCCTTTGAAACCTTAAGCTTTGAAATTCTTGAGAGCAAAACCACTAATCATTATCGTCATTGAAGATGTAATTAACTATAGGGGCTTGGCCTTATAGGGAACTTTAAGAACCCAGGTAATATAAACCCTGTTTAATTTCTTCATTTTAAAAAGGGGAACTTGTCGGCTTATAAAATTTGTTCGCAGACAAAACGGATGTCACAAATCTTCTAGTTTATTTAATCGAGCCCCATCATTAAGCAGTGTGTCTATTCTTCGGGATAGATACACGGTTTGTGATGCGGTGCTCGTTTATATAAACTATTTGGGATGTGAGATCGGTTTGATTTCATATCTTAAAATTTTCAAATCTAAAATTACTTTCAAAAATCAAATACTAATTTCTCAATTATATATCTAAATTAAATTTAAAATTTGAAATTCGCCGACAACTTCTGTAGGCGACCCCTTTTCAAAATACAACACACATAACCTAAAAATATGCCGACAATTTCTGGCGACTCCGCTGGGGACTAGTTCCTCTCTCCATTTCGATCAGATGGTTTTACTTTCATAAATCGGTGGTGAGTCCATATCCCTAGTGGACCAAAACTATCATTCTTCCGTTGGAATACCCCGTTCATTTCTGTCTTGAACGAGTATAGCCAACTCCTCTCGAATTTAGGAGCCACTATTTAGACACCCCTAAACAAAGAGGTTCTGAGATCCTTTTACCTCTTTTCTGAGGTGGGGTGGACCCCCAATAGGTGTTAGTTTAGGAGGGATCCTTCCAGTCGAGAAGTCTTGCATAAGACTTTCTCTTCCTTTCCAATTCTAAATCGCATCATTTACTTTTTCTTCTATAACCTTTTTCCATTAATCGTTTTGTTTCTAACAAATGAACCTTCTAACAAATAATCTCTTTTGAAAATCACAAATACACTAAGATAAACGAAAATGTGTTTGGACTCTTTCTTTTTCGCCCTAAACTTTACGATGAACAGAAGTATAATTCGGGACTGACATTCAGAATCTGCCTTGCAGAAAATGACTGCCCCAAAGCTAATCTTCTACTTCACCAATGGAATGGACTTCACCGTTTACAAGGATGAGCTGTCCGACAATGGAATAATCTGTAGCAAACAAGGATTTGGCAGCATAGTTGTTAAGTTCACTGACGTCACTCTCTTCACACTAATGGACAAAGTGTCAGAAACTGAAGAGCCCGTGATTGAGTTCAACCTGAAGTCGGCTCAAGAATTCCCTCCCCTGCAAAGGGTTCCAATTGAAAGGAGTACCACTGTTCGTAGGAGGACTGTTGTCTCTACCCCCACCAGTCTAGTCATCTCAGCACCTACCCCGACTTCTGCTAAACTGAAGGGGAAGGAAATCCAAGTTTGTGATGAGCCTGTCACCGTGGAGGGTGCAAACTTTGCTACAATTCCATCTATTTTTGAAATTGGGTCAGTTCAAGAGTTGTACCCCTAACCCAGACTCAAAAGAGAAATAGAAGCAGGAAGATTACCAAGAAAGCTAGAATTGCTGAAGTTGCTTTTCTAGAAGAAATTCCTGACGAAAAAGAAGAAGAACTGCCAGAATACCTGCCGTTGTTGCCAGAATACTCGCCACTGTTAGAAGGAAGTAGATTCCACCTGCTCTCTGCCGCATCTAATGAGGAAGATGCCAGAAGGATTGCTGCTCCGTTACCTCAGCCCGCATATTACAATGATAGAAAGAAGAAGAAGAACAAGGCTACCCCGCTTACCCGATTGCTAGCGTTAGTCGAGAAATTGGCCAGGAAGGAAGGATGTCCTGTGTCAGAGATTCTGAGAAGGATGGGACGAGTGCCAATTAAATCTCGCCTCGGACCACGAATGGAGCCCTGCTATCGCCATAGAAAGACCGAAGAAGAAAGTCCGAGCTAATGAAAGAGGCTCACCCGTTATCGTATCGTGGCCGCAAATAAGGGAGGATACCACCTTCCAGCACATAGCCGACAGACCATCCAGTCCTAGGCTTCCAGCTGCAAGAAGGATGGTGTGGCGACCTACTACCGGTCAGCTAAGACCAAAATAAAGTCCTGAGAAGAAAAGTCTCGTCATGATGCTCGAGTCAGAAGAATGTGCTACTGCGATGAAGGAGACACCCGAAAAAGAAGTTCAACAACCGTCACGAGACAACTGCGAGACCGTACAGAAAGTGCCACTAGAGGATGCCATGAACAAGTTAAGAACTGACATCCGACGGTTAGCAAAGGAAAGAGAAGAAGAATTAGGAGATGAAATTGACTCATCAGAGTTCATGGATGAGGAGTATGCCGAGATCAACATGGTTGAGACACGAGCATTATCAGCTTCACAAGGTACTCCAACAGCCGCAGAAAGAGATGAACCAGAAATGTTGAGAGCACAACTTCGGGAAAGAGATGATACGATTTCCCATATGGCAAAGAGGATGGAAGAGATGGTTGCTGCCTTAGCCACTCTCCAGAGTCAGGCCCAGCCTCAAAAAGAGACACCCCCAGAAATTATCCATATTGTAGATGGAGGAAAAGAAATCACATCCGTCAACGGAGACGAACTACCAAAGAAAGATTCTATACAGAGCATGATCCCTGAAAAGGATATTAAAAACATGGTAGAACAGCAAGTGCGAGAAGCCCTAGCACAATCTAAGAGTGGAACATCTCTTCAGACGGGTAGACCTTACCCTGAAGAGTTTGATGCAGTCCAATACCTGAAAGGCTTTGTACCACCTCTGTATAAGACTTTTGATGGGACGGGAAACCCTCGGCAGCATGTCGCACATTTTCGTGCCAGTTGCTGCAATGCCGGTGGGAGTGACGCTTTACTCTTCCGCCAGTTCGTCAATAGCTTATCAGGGATTGGCTTCGACTGGTACGCAGAATTGCCAAACGGTTCAGTAAAGACCTTTTCTGAACTCGAAAATCTCTTCGTGAAAAGATTTGTCGGGACTCAGCACCACATCACTTTCGGTGATCTAGTGGTGGAGCAGCAAAAGCCGAACGAGACTTTAGTGGAATACATACTTCAATGGAGAAAGTTAAGCATGAAATGTGAACCACAACTTCAAGAACAACATGCAGTCGATATCCTGCTTAAAAGTATCCATGGCCCGATAGCACTCCTCCTTAAAGGATTTACAATCAAGACTTTCGAGAAGTTGCTTAGCAAGGCTGGGAGCTTGCAAGAAGAGGCAAAACAGTTAAGTTTCGTGGACAAGAACGATAAGCAGAAGCCTGTGAAAATATTCGAAAAGAAGTCTGGGATCGTCGCGACAGTAGATAAGGGCAAGCAGCTAGTGCAGATACAGTCAGAGCGGCCAAAGCCTAGTTAGCAACCACCACAACAGACTTATCATCAACCTCAGCAGGATTATCAGCAACCTCGTCCGAGCTATCAGTCGCATCAGCATTATGAACAACCACCTCATTCATCACGAGGTGGTTAATGAAGCCGGAGGAAGTCAATAAGAAAGATCATTCGAACTATTGCCCTTACCACCGGATGCTTGGACACAAGATAGAGGATTGCATCACTTTTAAGAGTTGGCTTGATGACAATCTCCAGAAAGGGAACATAACGATCCCAAAAGAATACATGAAGGAATCCCAGAAGGGAGGTTCCGTCAATGTTATTTCAATGGATCCCATTGTTCTGATAGACCCTTACAAGACTGATGATGGATGGAGTAATGTCTGGACAAAGTCATCGAAGAAAATTTTGGATCACATCGAGGCCGCTTCCGTACACGCTTCAACTCAGAGTTCGAAACCTGTTGAGCCGGCACTATCACTTGCGATTGAAAAATCGCCCAAGAAGGAGGAGAAGATCGTGGAAGAAAAGAAGACCGAGGCTCCGAAGGGTAGACTAGGGGCTACTTATCCTAGGATGGTTGTTTCCGATTCGGCGAAGAAATCCCTTAAACTCCTGACTCTGTATGATTATCTGCTCGCTCTGGCGGGATTTTATAATGATAAAGGTTATGGCGTTGGCTAAGTTTTGACTGTCTCTAACGATCACATAACTTAAGACAACCGGATTAATCTGGATCTCGATTCAAGTACAAATAACAATTCTCAAATCATACACGACCTCGATAACCACGATGAAGAAGATGTTCACAAAGGAGGCTACGAAAGCTCGATAAGCGATGAGTCCATTTATGAGTTCCGAGGCGCTCCGATCACGATAGAATTAGAACCATCAGACACCGAAGCAACTCCAGAAAAGCCAGTGGTCCCAATTCAAGAAGATACACCGGCAGATTCGACACCAAACCCAGAAGAAATAACTGAAGTGAATTTAAGAAGTGGAAAAGTTCTGCCCCCGAGAATGGGTCCGAAGGATAAAGGTAAGGAGGTGGTTGCCCAGGAAGAGCCAACCCCAGCAGAGGAATTGCCCATTCGGGAAGAACCCGATGAACATGGTAATAAGGTGGACTACAACGTGCTAGCCCATCTTAGGAAGCTACCAGCCAAACTAAGCATATACGACGCTCTAATCCTGTCAAAGGAGATGAGAGAGGCTCTAATCAAGGCTTTACTTGATCCAAAAATTTGTTTAGCTCAAATGTCCGGTAATTCCTTCGACGAGGTTTGCTCGTTAAAAGAACAGCAAGGTGTTACCTTCACAGACAATGATCAATTACTGGGAACAGCAGATCACAACCGACCATTATACATTTCAGTCACAATTGGAAAGTTTACATTCTCCAGAGTGTTGGTTGATCTGGGAGCATCAATCAACATAATGAACCTTCAGACGCTAGCATATTTGGAAATTGATGCTCGCGAGCTTGAAGCAGATAAGATGCTATTAAGAGGCTTCAATCAAAAAGGAGAAAGAGCTCTTGGATCGATAACACTACTAATGAAGACCGGTGATTTAGCGAAGACAACCGTAAAATTCCAAATAATTGATTCTGAGCCATCGTTCAACGCTCTACTGGGTCGACCATGGATTCATGAAAACCGGATGGTGTCGTCGTCTCTGCACCAATACATAAAGTATTACGAAGGAGGGGAACAGTGCATCAAAGGTGACTTGCAACTATTCTCCGTACACGAGATTGGAATTCATGAAAATGCGGCCTACTACGCGCCTCCGAAAAAAATAATCTTTTCCAGAAATACCATACCAAATGAAGCAAAAGAAATCCGAGACGACGAAGAACCTAAAGTTCTAGTTCAACAGTCACTCACCACTCCCTTACGGCGAGATGGTGAAGATTTCTCCAGAACTCGCACCCGAGGTCGAGGCCGGGGACGAGGACGTGGAAGAAATATCAGAACGGTTGGACAAAAGAAACCGGCCATCTATGTTGATTGGAAGAACACCTCTGAAGAAGAAGAAGAAATCAAGAAAGAAGCAGCAACAATAAATTAGAAGAAACCACAGTTCAAGATCTCTCTCGAAGATGAAAAGAATGAAGAATATAAATCAATGTACGAGAAGATTAACCATTATGTGCATACTATGACCCTGACCCCGATCCATTCTAAAACGATCGAGGGTATGGTGGTCAAGGAAGTACATGGTGGTGGTACTAAACCAATCAAGTTCTACCGTGGTGCTTCTTCTTCCAATAATGAAAAAGATGTACAATTTGAAGATGTCACTTCTTCCGAATTAATGGAATTACCTTTTTAGTGGTACTCTCCCTGTGTTCCAAATTTAATTCAACGTGGTGTCTTACCTCGACAATGGACAAAAGGCCGATCACAACATTTTGAAAGACTATGGAATAATGGCGGTTGGCCTCCCAATTCAAAACATGGTCTCGGATTCGGCACAGTAGGTTCAGTTGACAATACGGAATATTATTTTTCTTGCATGATAAAAAACTATTGCATGAAAACCAAAACCTTTAGGATAGTCCCTGAACTGAAACCAAAACTAAATTAAAAGTCACTACAAGATAAAAATCACCGCCACAACATTTCAAAATATAAAACAAGTCAAAATTTAATCACAAACAAAACAATAAAACTACAATTTTAACTAAATTAAAACGTCTCGTTGAATGATCGGGAATACCTCGGATGATGTAACCCACATGTTGCTAAGGGATTTCCCACTGTCTAAATGAAAGTGTAGAACTCATTTAGTTGAGTTTAGCAAATTCATCTGGACAAAGTGAATTCAATGAAAATAACGGTGTCGGAATGACGGAACCGTGGGATCTTAATCAGTTCTGTTTAAACAACTTTAAGATTCCCCAAATAAAACACTAAAGACATTTGGACTTTAAAACTTTTCTCTAAACCAAAACACTTCTCTCATCTCCTGATTTATGACTTCTAAAACTAAACCTCTGCAACAACAAGGAGCTTGGAGCATAGTGGGCAGCACGGCCATCTTCATCAGCAAAACCTGAGTCTACTTCAGTAAAACCTTTCCTAGTTTTAAACAACCAAGCCATAGGATTTCGAGATAGTTTTCTTAGTGCAACATAAATCCTCAACCCTTTTGTTAGGCATTTGCATAATCATATTATGTAAATTAAGCCCTAACCGGTCTTAGGATTCCGAGGTAGTTGTTTGGGATGACATAAACCCTCACATCTTGGAGGCTATTTGTATGATCATATTATACAAATATAAGTCCTAAGTAATTAAAATTAACAAGTTTGCAACATCAAATAAAATCCTAAATCTAAGACAAACAATAGGATAAATTGGGAAGTTGCCTAGATTCTACTTGGATCCTCAACTTCTCCTACTTTTCTTCCTTTAGACTCCTGAAATTAACTGTTCCAAACTTGATCCATTCCCTATTGAAATCCCAAAATTCAATCCTTTGAAACCTTAAGCTTTGAAATTCTTGAGAGCAAAACCACTAATCATTATCGTCATTGAAGATGTAATTAACTATAGGGGCTTGGCCTTATAGGGAACTTTAAGAACCCAGGTAATATAAACCCTGTTTAATTTCTTCATTTTAAAAAGGGGAACTTGTCGGCTTATAAAATTTGTTCGCAGACAAAACGGATGTCACAAATCTTCTAGTTTATTTAATCGAGCCCCATCATTAAGTAGTGTGTCTATTCTTCGGGATAGATACACGGTTTGTGATGCGGTGCTCGTTTATATAAACTATTTGGGATGTGAGATCGGTTTGATTTCATATCTTAAAATTTTCAATTCTAAAATTACTTTCAAAAATCAAATACTAATTTCTCAATTATATATCTAAATTAAATTTAAAATTTGAAATTTGCCGACAACTTCTGTAGGTGACCCATTTTCAAAATACAACACACATAACCTAAAAATATGCCGACAATTTCTGGCGACTCCGCTGGGGACTAGTTCCTCTCTCCATTTCGATCAGATGGTTTTACTTTCATAAATCGGTGGTGAGTCCATATCCCTAGTGGACCAAAACTATCATTCTTCCGTTGGAATACCCCGTTCATTTCTGTCTTGAACGAGTATAGCCAACTCCTCTCGAATTTAGGAGCCACTGTTTAGACACCCCTAAACAGAGAGGTTCCGAGATCCTTTTACCTCTTTTCTGAGGTGGGGTGGACCCCCAATAGGTATTAGTTTAGGAGGGATCCTTCCAGTCGAGAAGTCTTGCATAAGACTTTCTCTTCCTTTCCAATTCTAAATCGCGTCATTTACTTTTTCTTCTATAACCTTTTTCCTTTAATCGTTTTGTTTCTAACAAATGAACCTTCTAACAAATAATCTCTTTTGAAAATCACAAATACATTAAGATAAACGAAAATGTGTTTGGACTCTTTCTTTTTAGTCCTAAACTTTACGATGAACAGAAGTATAATTCGGGACTGACATTCGGAATCTGCCCTGCAGAAAATGACTGCCCCAAAGCTAATCTTCTACTTCACCAATGGAATGGACTTCTCCGTTTACAAGGATGAGCTGCCCGACAATGGAATAATCCATTTCAAATAAGGATTTGGCAGCACAGATGTTAAGTTCACTGACGTCACTCTCTTCACACTAATGGACAAAGTGTCAGAAACTGAAGAGCCCGTGATTGACATCAACCTGAGGTCGGCTCAAGAATTCCCTCCCCTGCAATGGGTTCCAGCTGAAAGGAGTACCACTGTTCGTAGGAGGACTGTTGTCTCTACCCCCACCAGTCTAGTCATCTCAGCAACTACCCCGACTTCTGCCAAACTGAAGGGGAAGGAAATCCAAGTTTGTTATGAGCCTGTCACCGTGGAGGGTGCAAACTTTGCTATAATTCCATCTATTTTTGAAATTGGGTCCGGTTCAAGAGTTGCACCCCTAACCCGGACTCAAAGGAGAAATAGAAGAAGGAAGATTACCAAGAAAGATAGAATTGCTGAAGTTGTTTTTCTAGAAGAAATTCCTGAAGAAAAAGAAGAAGAACTGCCAGAATACCTGCCGTTGTTGCCAGAATACTCGCCCCTGTTAGAAGGAAGTAGATTCCACTGCTTCTCTCGCCGCATCTAATGAGGAAGATGCCAGAAGGATTGCTGCTCCGTTACCTCAGCCCGCATATTACAATGATAGAAAGAAGAAGAAGAACAAGGCTACCCCGCTTACCCGATTGCGAGTGTTAGTCGAGAAATTGGCCAGGAAGGAAGGATGTCCTGTGTCAGAGATTCTGAGAAGGATGGGACGAGTGCCAATTAAATCCTGCCTCGGACCACGAATGGAGCCTGCCACTGCCATAGAAAGATCGAAGAAGAAAGTCCGAGCTAGTGAAAGAGGCTCACCTGTTATCGTATCAGGGCTGCAAATAAGGGAGGATACCACCTTCCAGCACATAGCCCATAGACCATCCAGTCCTAGGCTTCCAGCTGCAAGATGGATGGTGTGGCGACCTACTACCGGTCAGCTAAGACCAAAATAAAGTCTTGAGAAGAAAAGTCTCGTCATGATGCTCGAGTCAGAAGAAAGTGCTACTGCGATGAAGGAGACACCCGAAAAAGAAGTTCAACAACCGTCACGAGACAACTGCGAGACCGTACAGAAAGGGCCACTAGAGGATGCCATGAACAAGTTAAGAACCGACATTCGACGGTTAGCAAAGGAAAGAGAAGAAGAATTAGGAGATGAAATTGACTCATCAGAGTTCATGGATGAGGAGTATGCCGAGATCAACATGGTTGAGACACGAGCATCATCAGCTTCACAAGGTACTCCAGCAGCCGCAGAAAGAGATGAACCGGAAATGTTGAGAGCACAACTTCGGGAAAGAGATCATACGATTTCCCATATGGGAAAGAGGATGGAAGAGATGGTTGTTGCCTTAGCCACTCTCCAGAATCAGGCCCAGCCTCAGAAAGAGACACCCCCAGAAATTATCCATATTGTAGATGGAGGAAAAGAAATCACATCCGTCAACGGAGAAGAACAACCAAAGAAAGATTCTACACACAGCATGATCCCTGAAAAGGATATTAAAAACATGGTAGAACAGCAGGTGCGAGAAGCCCTAGCACAATCTAAGAGTGGAACATCTATTCAGACGGGTAGACCTTACCCTGAAGAGTTTGATGCAGTCCAATACCCGAAAGGCTTTGTACCACCTCTGTATAAGACTTTTGATGGGACGGGAAACCCTCGGCAGCATGGCGCACATTTTCGTGCTAGTTGCTGCAATGCCGGTGGGAGTGACGCTTTACTCTTCCGCCAGTTCGTCAACAGCTTATCAGGGATTGGCTTCGACTGGTATGCAGAATTGTCAAACGGTTCAGTAAAGACCTTTTCTGAACTAGAAAATCTCTTCGTGAAAAGATTTGTCGGGACTCAGCACCACATCACTATCGGTGATCTAGTGGTGGAGCAGCAAAAGCCGAACGAGACTTTAGTCGAATACATACTTCGATGGAGAAACTTAAGCATGAAATGTGAACCACAGCTTCAAGAACAACATGCAGTTGGTATCCTGCTTAAAAATATCCATGGCCCGATAGCACTCCTCCTTAAAGGATTTACAATCAAGACTTTAGAGAAGTTGCTTAGCAAAGCCGGGAGCTTGCAAGAAGAGGCAAAACAGTTAAGTTTCGTGGACAAGAACGATAAGCAGAAGCCTGTGAAAACATTCGAAAAGAAGTCCGGGATCGACGCGACAGTAGATAAGGGCAAGCAGCTAGTGCAGATACAGTCAGAGCGGAGTGGTTCTACACCAACCTCCAAATGTGCTACATCCAACAATTGCGTCGTGGCCATTTGAATGTTGGGGCACAGATATAGTGGGTCCGATAGAACCACCTTCTTCAAGAGGACATCACTTCATCCTTGCAGCTATAGACTACTTTTCTAAATGGGCAGAAGCAGTTCCACTCAGAGAAGTAAAGGCACATCACGTGCTACAATTTTTCAAAAATCAATTTGTCTACCATTTCGGAGTACCGCGCAGAATCATTTAAGATAATGGGTCTGCATTCAGAAGCACAAAAACCAACAATTTTGTCAGAAGACATGGAATCGATTGGCAATACTCAACAATCTACTATCCAAGAGCAAACAGCTTGGCCGAGGCTTTTAATAAAACTCTCGTTCAAATTCTAAAGAAAACTTTGGACGACAACAAGAGGAATTGGCACAAGAAGTTGTTAGAAGCCTTATGGGACTACAGGATGACTTTTAGGACTCCTACTCAGTCTACGCCTTACGCTTTAGTATACGGGTCCGAGGCAGTGTTACCATTGGAAGTCCAGCTTCCATCACTCAGAATTGCAGTTGCAAATAAAATTACTACAGAAGAAAATGCCAGATTACGATTGGAAGAACTGGAAAGCTTGGAAGGGAAAAGACTTACAGCGCAGCAAAATTTGGAACTGTACCAAGCTAAGATGATCCAGGCCCATGATAAACTGGTCCGTCCAAGAACTTTCAAAGTTGGTGACTTAGTTCTTGTTCTCAGAAGACCTATTCTTGCACATCGCAAGATAAGGGGAAAATTTGAACCGACTTGGGAAGGGCCGTTTGTGGTCGAGGCAGTCTACTCAGGAGGCTCCTACCAACTTGTGAATTGTCAAGGAGAACAACAAATGCTTCCAATCAATGGACGGTATTTAAAGAAGTATTACGCAACCTGATGTTTCGAAGGGTGGCCTCTAAAATAGAGTCTTATCCCTAGAAACACGGGTGAAGCAATCACTTTGTGACTGGGTCCGAAACCAAAAATTTGAGATATAATTTAGAAAGTAGTATTTGATTTTTGAAAGTAATTTTAGATTTGAAAATTTTAAGATATGAAATCAAACCGATCTCACATCCCAAATAGTTTATATAAACGAGCACCGCATCACAAACCGTGTATCTATCCCGAAGAATAGACACACTGCTTAATGATGGGGCTCGATTAAATAAACTAGAACATTTGTGACATCCGTTTTGTCTGCGAACCAATTTTATAAGCCGATAAGTTCCCCTATTTAAAATGAAGAAATTAAACAGGGTTTATATTACCTGGGTTCATAAAGTTCCCTATAAGGCCAAGCCCCTATAATTAATTACATCTTCAATGACGGGAATCATTTAAGAAAACTCTCGATAATGATTAGTGGTTTTGCTCTCAAGAATTTCAAAGTTTAAGGTTTCAAAGGATTGAATTTTGGGATTTCGATAGGAATGGATCAAGTTTGGAACAGTTAATTTCAGGAGTCCGAAGGAAGAAAAGTAGGAGAAGTTAAGGATCCAAGTAGAATCTTGGCAACTTCCCAAACTATCCTATTGTTTGGCTTAGATTTGGGAATTTTATTTGATTTTGCAATCTTGTCAATTTTAATTAATTAGGACTTATATTTGTATAATATGATCATACAAATAGCCTCGAAGATGTGAGGGTTTATGTCATACCAAACAACTACCTCGGAATCCTAAGACCGGTTAGGGCTTAATTTACATAATATGATTATGCAAATGCCTAACAAAAGGGTTGAGGATTTACGTTACACTAAGCAAACTACCTCGAAATCCTATGGCTTGGTTGTTTAAAACTAGGAAAGGTTTCTGTGAAGTAGACTCAGGTTTTGCTGATGACGATGGTCGTGCTGCCCACTATGCTTCAAACTCCTTGTTGTTGCAGAGGTTTAGTTTTAGAAGTCATAAATCAGGAGATGAGAGAAGTGTTTTGGTTTAGAGAAAAGTTTTAAAGTCCAAATGTCTTTAGTGTTTTATTAGGGGAATCTTAAAGTTGTTTAAACAGAACCGATTAAGATCCCACGGTTCCGTCATCCCGGCACCGTTATTTTCATTGAATTCACTTAGTCCAGATGAATTTGCTAAACTCAACTAAATGAGTTCTACACTTTCATTTAGACCGTGGGAAATCCCGTTAGCAACACGTGGGTTACATCATCCGAGGTATTCCCGATCATTCAACGAGACGTTTTAATTTAGTTAAAGTTGTAGTTTTGTTGTTCTGTTTGTGATTAAATTTTGAGTTGTTTTATATTTTGAAATGTTGTGGCGGTGATTTTTATATTGTAATGACTTTTAATTTAGTTTTGGTTTCAGTTCAGGGACTATCCTAAAGGTTTTGGTTTTCATGCAACAGTTGTTTATCATGCAAGAAAAATAAAGTACGAGTGCATGTAAGTAAATTGCAATAAAATAAAAGCGTACACTGGAGGGTCTTCCCGTCATCCCAAGTCGCACTTAAAACACATGTTTAGACATTTAAATGGTTCAACAAGTACCTAGGTAAAGCTAAGGGAAAGGTTTTGGTTGTCTACCAAAGTCCTAATCCTATAGCTAGTCATCTCCTATGACGTCTAGGTTCTTGTGTTTTGGTTTAAGGATGATTTTCTTCACCAAAGAACAATAAAGTTCAATTGTTCTTATAAACATTCAATCATATTGAGGAAGTGCTTAAGATGAGTCTTAAACATCTTTTCAATATCTCTAGGATTTTTTTAAGTCCAAGAGAATTTAATTATACAAGTGAATTAATCATCCAGGAGTTTAAGTTTTGTTCTCTTGCTCAGTGAACTAGGACATTTGAATATCCTATAAGTGAAGTAACACTTCATTTGATGCCTCATTTAAGAGTTATAATAATAAGAGCTTTAAAAGGGCAAATCAACTTATTAAGTATTTTAATGATTTAAACTTAATGATTTAATTTTAATTTTGACTTAATTATAAAAAATTAGTTTAAGTTTGGAATAGTGTTCAAGTTATTTTAGATTTAATTCTTAATGATTTCATTTACGTTTGTTGTTAAATGATTTTAATTTAATTTAATTCAATTTAATTTTAATTCCATTTAATTTAATTTTAATTTGATTAGATTTTAATTTAATTTAATTTAATTTAATTTAAATTTTAATTTAATTTAATTTAAATTTAATTTAATTAATTTAATTAATTTTAATTCAATTTTAATTTAATTTAATTTTAATTTAATTTTAATTTAATTTTGATTTTAATTTAATTTAATTTAAATTTTAATTTAATTTAATTTTAATTTAATTTTAATTTAATTGTAATTTTAATTTAATTTAATTTAATTTTAGTTTAATTTTAATTTGGATTATTATTTTAATTTTTTTAAGTAAGAATTAAGTATTATTGAAGTGATTTATTTAGGGATTTTTAAATTAAAGAATAAATATCCTCTTAATAATATCCCTACTTTAATAATTCCAATTTCTATTATTCTTCCAAAATTTCAATTAATTAATTAATTAAAGTTTTATTTTAATTATATTTGAAATGGTTAGTAGGTTTCTACCCTCAATCATTTAAGTTTCAATCATCCAAAATCAGTTTAAAATCAAATATTTTACCCTCCCCTTTTTGATTAATCCTAAAATTTTAATTAAGGGTTGAAATTTTTAATTACCCTTTTGCCCTTCAAGCTTAATAATTCTATAACTCACTAAATTAAGCTCAAATGAACTTAAAATTTTTATGTAACCTCACTCACATGTCAATTAAGACATTAGAGGAGAAAATGTGATTTGTCTGTATTTAATTTATTTATGTAATTATTTTTAATGGAAAATAGGGGTTTTCAAGGAAAATTCAATAACATGACCAAGGAAATGTTTCTATCCTTAATAAAATTATGTAATGTTTCTAATAACTAGAGGACCATTTGGACCAATTTTGGTGATTTTTTGAATTTTATTTTATTTATTAGAATTATTTTGAGTTTTGGAGTATTAATTAATTTTAAAATAAAATTAAAGTTGAAAATGGATTTTATATTTTTTCTTAAATCCCTCTAACCTCAAGGAGTTCAGAGAAACAAAGTTTGTATTTTTCTGATTTTATTTTGATTTATTAGAATTATTTTAGTGAAAAAGGTTGGAAAATACATTTTTAATATTAAAAATTACATTAAGCCTTTAAAATTCAATATCTTAACCTAGTACTTAAGAAAAATATTTGGTTTGTTCCTAAGTAATTAGAATTTAAAATATGACATTTTGGTGATTTTTAATATTTTTATAATTTTTATTATTTTTTAATTATTAAAAATATTAAAATAATGATAAAAATCAACTTTTTTAGAAAATTACAATTTTAATTTTCCTAAGTTCCTCTGATATCGAGAAGCTCCAAAACCATTTTGGTGAATTTTTGAAAAGTATTTTGTGAGTTATGAATTTTAAAAGTTTAATTTTATCCATTTTGCTTATGAGGCTTAATCAACCCATTTGGTGGGGCTAATCAAGTCCAATTGACTTCAAATTTTATGTGATGTTCCTCTGATCCTAAAGATTAGTGGAGAATTTTTTTCAAGTTAATTTTATGTGTAGTTAACCCTAATTAATTAAAGTTTAATTTTGGGTATTTAGACCAATTAGGGTTATTCCAAGTGAATTAACTCAAAACTTATTTTACTAGGTTCCTCTGGTCATAAGAAACATCACCAAATTTTCCTAGAATTTATTTCTCAACATGCTAATTATTGGAATTAAAATACTCAAAACAGTAACATGCAATTGAAAAATCAATAACTTCTCATAGGGATGGCCTCTAACCTCGGAAAATTCGGGGAATGTTCCCGAGTTCGGAGGCTTTAAAAGCCCTAGTCTCATGCCATGGTGAATTGTCTATGTGCATGGAGAATTGAAATAGTGCGAGAGTAATTAAATCATTAAAAATAAAATACTAAATGAAATTAATTGATTTCTTTTCCACATTATTCTTCTCTCGTTTATCGAGCAAGAGGGTATTTTTATTTTATTTTTAGGATTTTTCTACACAAAGTTATGGATTTTCTAAGTTCTGGTAATTAAATAAATCCATAAAATCCTATTTTTCTATGTATCCGAATTGGCGCCGCGTCATCCTTAGCATCTCCGAACAGCCACGCGGCGCTTTCTGGTTCGACGCCGTCATCCGGTTCATGTACCATCGCGCTGTCCGACTCGATCCCGACCGTCCGCTCGATACACGCTCAATCTGACGGCTCTTGGTCATCGTCTACGACTGGTGTGCACCCGTCTCTCACACACACATTCCAAATCCTAAAATTATTCTTGCCTAGCTTGACCTCCTGACTCATGTAGGTAATTCATATGGATGGTCCTTAACCCCTAAGCCCCTGGCTAAAAGGGTTAGGAACAACATAGTGAATGCCTCAAATGAGTCCTCTCATAGCTCATATAGGCTTAATATGACTTCATGGCTCAACCAAAGTGATTCCACTTTGCTCAAATTTGATCAATCTTTATTTTTCCAAAATTTCAATTTTGACCCGGGACCCCTACACCCATCAAACCTACCAAATGCCCTTGAACTACCCAAAATTTGAAAAATCACTTAAATTGCCCAAAATTCCTCAAAATCAATCCTAAACTTTTCTCCCCACTCAAATTGACCATCTCCAGCAAAAAATACCAAAATTTCCAAAAATACCCCCAATACCCTCCAAATTACCAAAATGCCCCTCTTGACCAAAAAATCCAAAAATTCAGAAAATTCCCAGAAAATTCCAAAAAATCCCAAATATTCCTAATTTCATTTTGTCCAACTACACAATGGGCAAATTTTGTCAATTTACCCCACTTTTACCAAAACCCCCAATTTAGCCCATTTTAAACCCAAATGAACCCAATGTCAAACCAAATCACCCCAATTGACCTCAATTTTGGTCCAATTCAATTCTAAACTTCAATTCAATATCCCCAATATCAATCTAGACCAAATTCAAGCCCAATTTGATTGGCATTTGAATCCAATTTCATTTTTAAGTTAAGGCCCAATTTTGACCCATGACCTAAACCTAGCTCAAACCAACCCAATCCAATCCCAATTTGACACAAATCTTTTCTAAAACCTTCCTAGAATCCACAAAAACAAAAAACTAACATGATTTGCCCAAAATTTGGACCCAAACCTTACTCAAATTCAACCCAAACCCAAAATTCCTTAAATGGGCCTAAACCCAAACCTAACCCAAATGAGCCCAAATCCCAAAATCAAAACCCAACCAAAGTTGAAACCTATTTGTAACACCCCCATAAACATTTCTCAACATTAAAATTGAACTTTAATTAATTAGGGTTAACTAAACATCAAATTAACTTGAAAACCTATTTGTCACACTCCCTCCCTTCCGCTCAACTATTTTTCTTTGTATCTTTCTTTCTCTCATTCTAGCATTCCCTCCTCCCTCCCTCCCGCTCTACTTTTTTGTTATTTATCTATTTCTTTCTATCATTCTCTTATTATCTTTTTCTTCATGTATCATTTTAACTCTAAGCCCCCTCTCTTTCTCTTTAATATTCTTGCTCTCTCACTCTCTCTCACTTGCTCTCTCTCATTCTCTCTTTAGGTCTCTACTATGTTGCTCTCTCCCTCTCACTCTCTTCTTTCTCTCTGCATCCCCTTGCAGTCTCCATCACAACCTCCCACTGCTCCCTCAATTTCTTTCAACCTTATACCTTCTCTCACTTTTTATCTCTCTCAATCTATTTAGCTCTCTTTATTGCCCTATCTTACATTCTCTTCCATTGCTCTCCATTCTCTTCTTGTTTTATTCCTCCCTCTCTCCTCTTTCTCTTGCTTCTCTCTCTCTCTCACTCCCTCGCCATCTTTCTTTCTCTCTGGCTCTATCTTACAATCTCTCTCTATATATTCTCTCCTTTTCTCACAATATCTCTCTCACTCTCCCTATTTGTTTCACTCCTCTCTCTAACTCACTCTCTCCTTATTATCTCCTTCTTCTCTTTCTCACTTACTCTTCCTTTTCCTCTAGTTCTCTCTTCTCATACGTCTCTTCTCTCTCGATTTCTCTATTGTTATCTCTCTTTTTGCTCACTCTTTCTCCTCAATTTTACTCACTCTTACTCCCTCTCTCCCTCTCTTTCCCACTCTCTCTTCCTCTCTCTTATTATCTCTTCTATTGCTATTTATTCACTCGCACTTCTCACTCTTTCTCCTCTCCTGTCCCCCACACATACTCTCTCTCTCTTACACCCCTCCCTCCATATCCCTCCCTCTAACTCACTCTCCCTCCATCCCTTTCTCCCTCTTGTTTCCTCTCATTCCCTCCATCTCCCTCTTTAGCTCCATTTCTTTTTCTCTATCTAACTCTTCATATAATCTTGTTCTCTCAATCTCTCGTCTCTTTCCTTTGCTCTATCTTTCTCTCTCTCGTCTCTCTATCTAACTCTCCATTGTTGCTCTCTTTTATCTCTTTCCTCTTACTCTCTCTCATTATATCCTCTCTTTCTTCCATCTCTCCCTCCCTCTCTATCGCCCTCTTTGTAACCCTCTCTCTTGCTCCCTCTATCTCATAATTCTCTTGTTCTTCCGCCCACTTTACCCCTCATTCACATACTCTCTCAATCTTCCCACAACCTCTCTTCTCACTCTCTCTCACTTTCTCTTTTCTACTCACTGTTTAAACTCTCTCACATCCTCCATCTGTCTCTCTTTTTCCCTCACTACCTCCATCTCTCTTTATCTCTCTATCTCATTGTCTTATCTGTCTCTCACTTTTGACCCTCCAATTATCCCTCACTACCACTCTCTGGCTCTCCCTCCCTTAATCCTCCTCTCTCCCTCTCTCCATATCTCTCTCTTTCTTGGTCCCTCACTCTCTCCCTCCCTCTCTTACGCTCTCTATTCCTTAACACTCTCTTCTCTCTATTTGTCTCTCACACTGTCTCCCTTTCTCGCTTCCTCTTTCTCTCTCTTCAGTTTCATTCTCACTCTCCTTCTATCCTTTTATCTTTCTAGCTCTATGTTCACTCAGGATCACCCACTCTCACTTCTGATACTCTCTCTTCTCTCTCCCATCAAACTTTCTCTCCCTCTCTTCCCTATCTCTTGCTTCCTTCCCTCCCTCCCTCCCTCTCCCTCTCTATGTCTCCCTTTCTCTCCCTCACACACAATCACTCTCTATCCCTCTCACTCTTTCAGTATATTCCCGCTCTCTCTCCCATGAAATCTCATTCTCTACCCCCTCTATCACTCTTTCTCTCACCTCCTTTGTCACACGCACTCTTCAATCTCTCTCACTCCCTCTCTCTTTCTCTCTCTTTCTCATCTCTCCCTCTCTTGATCTTCTCAATATTTATGACTTACAATTTTTTTTCTATTTTTCTCTCTCCCTCTCTTTCTCTCTCCCACACTCTCTTTCATGGTCTCTTTTATCACTCTCGTCTATCTCTTTACTCACTTTTTCTCTCTAACCATCACTCAGTCTCTTCTTCCCTCCCTCTCTTTATCACTCTCGACTTTCATCTCTCTCTCTCCCTCCCGCCCTCCATCACTTTCCATATCTTCCTCTATATCTCCCTCTCTCTACCTCTCACTCTCAATCTTTTATTATTTCTTCGCTGAGTCTCTCTTCTTTATTTCTGTCTTGCTCTTTCTCACTTTCTCCCTTTGGCTCTCTCCTTAATTCCTATCACTCCCTCCCTCTATCTCTCTGTTTCTAGTTCACTCGCTCTCTTGCTCACTCTCAAGGGAGAGATCTAAGGAGAGCTAAAAAACTAACAGAGGTATAAAATTCGGAGAGACTGTGTGTGGAGAGAGCAAGCAAGAGAGTGAGAAAGGGAGAGAATGAGAAAGAATAACAAGCAAGAGAAGAGTGAGAGAGGGAGACACTGAAGTGGTAGAGAGATAGTGTGTGAGAGTAATGAAGTGAAAGGATAAGAGATCACAAGATGGAGCAAGAGAGAAAGTAAAAGAGAGGGAGATCGAGAATGGGAGTCTTGTGAGGGAGTGACAGAGGGAGAGAGAGAGAAGAGAGTAAGAGAGGGAGTAAGCGAGAGGCGGAGAGAGTGGGAAAGAAAGAGAGGGAAAGAGGTAGAGAGGAAAGGAGAGAGATAAGAACATAATAAAGTGCTTGAGAAAAAGTGAGATAGAGAACGAAGAAAGTGTAAGTGAAGAAGTGAGAGAAAGTGAGAGATAGGGATAGAGAGATAGAGAAGAAAATCATAGAGATAGAATAAGAGAGCAGGAGAGTGAGTGTGTGAGAGAGGGTGAGAGAGAGAGGAGAGTGAGCAAGAGAGTGTCTTTTAAGGATAAGGGGAGATTTAGAGAAAGGGGGGAGGAAAGAGTGAAGGAAGAAGAGAGAGTGAAACAGAGGGAGTAAGGAACTTATATATAGATGGCATAAACTCTCTATCTCTTCTGCTCTCTCTCCCTCACTAGCTCTATCTCTTTTGCTCTTCATCTCCCTTCCTCTCTCTTTCCATCTCTCTCTGCTGCTCGCTCTATCTCTCTCCTTCATTATCTTTCTCCGTCTCCCTCTCTCATGCTTTCACTCTCTTTCCCTCTCTCACCCTCTCCCTCACAACATCACTCTCTCTAACTCTCTCCCACTCCAACAACCTCCCTCTCGCTCCCTCTCTCTCCCTCATTCTCCCGCTGTCTCTCTCTCCCCCAATATCTCTTTTGCATCTACTCCCTCACTCTCCCTTCATATCCTCCTCTCACAATCTTTATCTCACTTTCTCTCCCTCAATCACTCTCACTCTCTCCCACTCCCACACCCTTCCTCTCACTCCCCATCTCTCTGTCACTCCGAGGAAGAGAAAGAGAGTAAGGAAAAGAAGGAGAGAATGAAAGAGAGAGAGGAAGTGGGGGATAGATAAAAAAAAGAGTGAGAGGAAGAGAAAGTGAAAGAGATAATAGAGAATGTGATAGAGATAAAGAGAGGGAGTAGGTCCCTCTATCTCACTTTTTCTTTCTCTTTACCACTCATGCTCTCTCTCGCCTCTCTATTCTATCTCTCTTTCTCATTCTTTTACTCTCTTTTTTGTTGCTCATTATTTGTGTTCTTTCTCTCACTCTATCCCTCCCTCTCTCACTCTCCTCTCTTCCTACTTCTTCCTCTTTCAATGCCACACTCAGCTATCTCTACCTCTTCTATCTCTCATTATTTCTCATCTTCTCTCACACGTCTATTCCTCTCCCCCTCCCTCTTTCACTCCTTTCCTCATTCTCTCATTCTCTCTCTGTATTCTCACTCTCTTTACCTTACTCTTCTTCTCATTCTCTTATTCTTTCTTTATATATACTTTATCTCTCACTTCCTCTCTCACTCTCTTTCTCTTTATTATCTATCTCCCTCCCCTCCCTCTCACTCCATATCTCCCTCTATATCTCTCTCTTTCAAATTCGCACTCTCTACCTTTTGCTCTATCTTGCATGAGTCTCTCTTCTCTCTCTTTGTTTTCCTTTACCCCCTCTCACTCTCTCCCACTCACTCCTCAATCCCTATCTTCACTCACTCTCTTGTTCTCTCTCCCTATTTCATCTCTTTTTGTTGTTTCTTTGCTGACTTTTGCCCCTCTGTCTCTCCCTTGCTCTTTCTTCTCCCTCTCTTCTCTCACCTTACTCACTCTTTCTCTCTCTATATCTCTTGCTCTCTCTCTCAGACTCTCCCTCCCTCACACACACTCTCTCAAATTCTCTCACATCTTGCTCTCTCCCCTCATATCCATCTTCTTATTTATTATTTTCCCTCTTACATCTCTCTTTCCTCCTCGATCCCTCCCTCTTTCAATCCCTCCTTACCTCTCTTTCTCTCTTTCTCCCTATCTCACTCCTCTCTCTCTCTCCTCTTGCACTAACTCATTCACTCCCTCTCCCTCACTATTATTTTTCTATCGCTCCCTCTCAATCCCTCTTTCTTTCTCTTTTAGAACCTCCTTTTTTTTAACCTGATCATTCTCTCCCTCTCTCACATTCTCTATTCCCTCACTCCCTCTTCACTTTATTTCTCTCTCACACTGTTTCCCTTTCTTGCTCCCTCTTCCTCTCTCTTCAGTTTAACTCACACTCTTACTCCCATACCCCCTCAGTCTTTCTTGCTCCATGGTCACTCTCTCTCACTTACTCTCTCTTCGATTGCTTGCTCTCCTCCCTCTCCTCTCAATATTTCTCTCCCTCTCTCCCCCTCTCTCTTACTTCCATCCCACTTCTCCCTCCCTCTCTCCCTCTCACTTTCTCTCTCTCACACACTCCCTCCCTCTCTCCCTCTCATTGCATTCTAATTCACCTGCCTCTCTCCCCCACTAAATTTAATTCTCTACTCCCACTCTCCCTCCCTCTCACATTCTCTCTATATCTTCTGTCTCTCTCTCTTTTCTCTAGCGCTCTCTTCCTCTCTCACTCCCACTCTCTTCAATCTCACAAGCTCCCTCACTTTATCTCTCTCATTCTCACTCTCTACTTCTCTCACACTTTTCTCTATTTATGCTTCATCACTTTTTCTTTCTATATTACTATCCTTCTTTCCCTCTCATACATGTACTCTTGCACTCATTTATCACTCTCTCTTATCACTTTACTCACTTTTTCTGTCCAACCATCTGTCCTCTCTTCCTCCCCCTCTCTTCCTCTTTCATTAATTAGTCTCTCTCTCTATCTCCATCTCTCCCACCCGCTATCTCCATATCCCCTCTAGATATCCCTCTCTCTACCTCTCACTCACAATCTTTTACTCTATCTTCCCTGAGTCTCTCTTCCATCTATATTTCTGTCTCATCATCACTCTTCTCCTCCCGCTCACTCTTCAATCCCTATCTTCACTTCCTCCCTTGCTATCTCTCTCTCTTACTCTCTATTTCATCTCTCTCTATTGTTTCTTGCTCTCTTTTGCCCCCTCTTTATCTCTCTCTTTGCTCTTTCTTCTATGACTCTCTTCTCTCTCTTTAATCTCTCTCTCTCCCTCAATCTCTCTCTCTCTCTCCCTCACGCTCTCTCTTAGTTTCTCTCACATCTTGCTTTCTCCCCTCATAACCATCTCATTATTTATTATTTTTTATCACATCTCTCACTTTACCCCTTGATCCCTCTCTCTTTCAATCCCCACATCCCTCTTTGTTTCGCTCTCTCCCTATCTTACTCCTCTCTCTTCCTCTCTCCCTCTCCATCTCCCTCTCTCCTACTGACTTATTCACTCCCTCTCCCACCCTTTTATTTTTTCTATCGCTCTCTATCATTCCCTCTCTCTTGCTCTCTATCCTCTCACTTTAGCTTGTCTCTATATCTCTATCACTCATTGTCTCTCATTCCCTCACTCAAACTCATCCTCTCCCTCCCACTTCCCTCCTTCCCATTCTCTCTATGTAAATTTCACTCCCTCTCTCTTCCTCTCTCCCTCTCTGTCCCCCTCTCTCCTTCTTTCCTTCTCACACATTCTCTTAATCTCCCTCCCAATCTCAAACTTTCTCACTATCATTTGCTCTCTCTCTTCCACTTTCGCTTCCGATATGTCTCTCTCTTAAATATTTCTTTCTCTCTCTCGCTCTCTCACTCCCTCTTTCTCATCAATTTCTCTTACTCTCCCCCTTTTCTAACTCTCTCTTACTCTTGTCCTTTATCTCTTTCTTTTTCGCTCTCTACCTTTCTCACTATGTCTCACTCTCTATTATGTTTCTTTCTCTCGCTCTCTGGCTCTCTATTGCTATATTTCTCTCTTTGCTCATTCCTTATCTCCATATATCCATCTATCCTTTTCACTCTCTCTCTTACTACTTCAATTGCTTCTCTCTCTTTCTCTCTTACACTCTCACCCTTTTTCTCTCTCCCTCTCTCTCTCACTCGCCCTCCCTAACTCTCTCTTGTTCCATCTTCATTCTCTCGCTTGCTCCTTTTCTCTTACTCTCTCTTCACCCACTCTCTCTCTCTTCAGCTTCACCCTCACTCCTACTCCCTCTCTTTATCTGTTTCATACACATTATTCTCTCTCCACTTTTTATTGCCATCTCGCTCTCATTCTTTATTCTCAATCAACTTCTCTCTTACCCTTCTCACTCTTTCTCTTCCTTTATCCCCACACTCTCTTTCTCTATTTCTCTCATTTCCCTCCTTCCTCTCACTCTATCTCACACTCTCTCCAACTTTCCCTTCCTGCCCTCCCTCTCTCTTCATTTCTCTCTCATTCTCTCTCTCATTCTCTTATTAACCCTCACTCACTCGCTCTTTCTATACCTTCCCTCGCCTTCCTTTTCTCCCTATCTCTCTCATACTCTCTTCCTCCTTCGCTTCCTTCCTTTCTCTTTCTCAATATTTGTTCTCTTTCTTTCTCTTTTTTGCTCACACTTCTCTAACTCTTTCTCTAATGTTACTCTCTCACTCTCCCTTCCTCACACACACTCACAATATCTCTCTTTGTTCAATCTTTCTCTCCCTATCTTCCACACGTACTCTCTCTCGTGCGCTCCAACTGTTATCTCTCTCAATCCCTCTCTCTTATCTTTCATTTCTTTTCAAGTTCTCTCACACTTCTATCTCCGTCTCTCCCTCCCTCTCTCTGTCTCCTCTATCTCTCAGTCTCTTTTCCTTACTCTTGTTCTCACCTCACTTTCTCTATTTACATATCTCTCTTGCTCTCAAAATTTTATCTCTCTCAATCTCTCTCTCTCTCATTGCTTCTCATATTCTCTCACACTTTTGTCTCCCTCTCTCCCTCCCCCTATCTACCTCCTCTATCTCTCACTCATTTTTCCTTACACTTGTTCTCGCTGTCTCATTCTCTAACTATATATCTCTCTCCTTTTGTTCCCTTCCTCACCACACTTATGTTCTCCTTATCACTCTCACTCTCTCCCTCTATCATTCTCACTTGCCCTATCTAGGTCTCTCTTATGCAAGTCACACTTATCTCTCAATCTTATACACTCATACACTCTCTAATTCTCTCTCAATTTTTATCGCTCTCACCCTCTTTAGCTCCATTTCTTGCTATCTATCTCACTCTCACCTACTCTCTTGTTCTTTCTCACTCACTCTCTCTCTCTCTCCAACTTTCTCTCTATCCTCTTCTTTATTATTCTCTCTCCCTCTCTCTCTCTCTCTCATTCTGTACCCTCTTTTTTAATCTTATACTCTCCTTTGCTGCTCTCTTATCTATCTTTCCTCTTACTCTTTCTCTCATTTTGTCCTCCGCTCTCTATCTCCTTTCTCTTACTTTCATCCCTCCCTCTCTCTTTCCCTCTCTTCTCTCCCTACCTCCCTCCCTCCCTCACCCTCCCTATATCCCTCTGTCTCCCTCTCTCTTGCTCCCTCTCTCTCTCTCTCTCACCATTCTCCTGTTCTTGTGTTGTCTTTACCCCTCACTCACTTTACTCGATCTTCCCACAGCCTCACTTCTCACTATTTCTCCCTTTCACTCTCTCTCACTTTCTCTATCCTACTCCCTTTAAACCCTTTCACTTCCTCCTATCTCTCTTTCTCCCTCACTACCTCCATCTCTCTCTCACTCTCTTTTCCACCTCTCTTTATCTCTCTCTCATTATCTCCTCTGTCTCTCACTTTTGACCCTCCCATTATCCCTCACTACCACTCTCTCACTCTCCCTGCCTCTTTCGTTCCTTAATCCCTCTCTCTCTCCAGCTCTCCTTATCTTCCTCCTTCACGATAGCTCTCTCCCTCGCTCGCTCTCTCCCTCACTCACTCTCTCTTTTCCCTCACACTCTCTTCTCTCTATTGTCTCTCACACTCTCTCCCTTTCTCGATCCCTCTTTCTCTCTCTTCAATTTCACTCTCGCTCTCACTCCCTCTCTCTTTTTAGCTCTATGTCACTCTTTCACACACTCTCACTTCTGCGCCTCTAGCTTCCCTCTCTCCTCTCAATTTCTTTTCCTCTGTCCACTGTCACTTGCTTCCTTCTTTCGCTCCCCCTCTCTCTCTCTCGATCTCTCTCTCTCAGACACACTCTCTTTCCCTCTCTCAGACTCTACTATTTCATCTCCCACTCTCTCGCCCACAAAATCTCATTCTCTACCCACTCTCTCCCTTTCTCACTCCCTCTTCCTCTCTCTTAAATTTTACTCTCACTCTTACTCCCCCACTCCCTCTCTCTTAATCACTCCATGTTCACTATCTCTCACTTACTCTCTCTTCAATTGCTCACTCTCCTCTCTTTCAGTTTCACTCTCTCTCACTTACACTCTTCCTTTCTCGCTCCCTCTTCCTCTCTCTTTGGTTTCACTCTGACTCTTACTCTTTCCCACTCTATTTCTCACTCCATGTTCAATCTCTATCACTAAGTCTTTCTCCCCCTTTCCCTCTCTCTCTTGCATCCTTCCTTCCTTGCCTCTTTCTCTCTCTCTCTCACTCTCTCTTTCTCTTTTACACACACTCTCCCTGTCTTCCTCTCACTCTCTTCCAATTCATCCCCACACTCTCTCCTAATAAATCTCATTCTCTACCCCCTCTCTCTCACTCTCAATTCCTCTCTATATCCCATCACTCTCTCTTCTCTCACACCCCTCGTCCTCACTCACTCGCATTCTCTTGAATCTCACTCCCTCCCCTTATATCTCTCTTTCTCAATCTCTTCCTCTCTCGATTTTTTCTCTATTATGTTTTTATCACTTTATCCTTCTCTATTTCTCTATCTCACTCTCTTTCAAGCACACATGCACACCTTGCTCTCTTTTATCACTTTCTCTTATCACTATACTCAGTCTTTCTCTCCAGTCATCTTCACTCTCTTCCTCCCTCTCTTCATCTTTCCCTCTTCCATTAATTCAGTCTCTCTCCTTCTATCGTCCTCTTGCCCTCCCACTATCTCTATATGCCCTTTATATCTCCCTCTGTCTTGCTCTCACTCACTATCTTTTACTCTATCTTCTCAGAGTCTGTCTACACTCTATATTTACGTCTCAACCTCTCTTCTTTGTCTCCCACTCACTCTTCATTCTATGTCTTCACTCCCTCTCTTACTCTCCCTCTCTCTCACTCACTCTTTATTTCATATATCATTATTGTTTTCTTGCTTTCTTTTGCCCCCTCTCTCTCTTGCTCTTTCATCTATTACATGTTTTCTCTCTCTTTACACACTCTTTCTCTCCCTCTATCTCTGACTCTCTTTCTCACTCTCCATCCCTAACACTCTCAGTCTCTCGGTTTCTCTCATATCTTACTCTCTCCTCTCATATCCATCTCATTATTTCTTTTTTTCTCTCATAGATCTCTCTTTCCTCCTCGATCTCTCTCACTTTCAATCCCCACTTCCCTCTCTTTCTCACTCTCTCCCTATTTTACTCCTCTCTCTCACTCCCCTTCTCGCTCACTTCTCTCTTGTTCTATCTTTCAACACTCTCAATTTCTCTCTCACATGCTCTTGTCCTCTCTTGCTCTCCGTCTCTTCAATCTTTCTCACGGCCTCCCTCTATCTCTCTATTTCTTTCTCTTTGTCGCATGTGCTTTCTCTTATACACTATTATATCTCTTTTTCTTAGCCTTTTGCTCTCTATTATGTTGACATTTATTCTCTTTCTTTCTTTCACTCTATCCCTTACTCTCTCTTACTCTCCCTCTCTCCCTACTATCTCTTTCAATCCCTTTATCATCTCTCTCTCTCTCTCTATTTTTAACTCTCTTTACCTCTTCTCCCCCTCATTATTTCTCACCTTATCTCACACATATCTTACTCTCTCCTTCTCCCTTGCTCACCCCCTCCCTCCCTCTCTCCTTCTCTCTCCATATATCTCACTCTCGTTACCTTACTCTTCTTCTCACACTCCCACTTTCTCTATATATTCTTTTCTATCATTCCCTGACTCTCTTGCTCTTTATTCTTTATCTCCCTCTCTTCCTCCCTCTCTCTTTTTATCTCCCTCTCTCTACCTCTGACTCACTATCTTTTGTTCTATCTTCCTTGAGTCCACCTGTGTCTCTATTTCTACCTTACCCTCCCTCCCTCTCTCCCTCCATTTCACTAATGAATCCCTATCATCACTCTCTCTATTGCTCACTCTCTCACTCTCTATTTCATCTCTCTTTATTGTTTCTTTGCTCTCTTTTGCCCCTTTTCTATCTCTTTCTTTCTCTTTATTCTATCTCCCTCTCTTCTCTCTCTTTACTCACTCTTCTTATCCCTCTATTTCTCACTCTCTCACACACTCTCAATTTCTCTTCCATCTTGCTCTCTCCCCTCATATCCATGTCATTATTTATTATTCCCTCACATCTTCTTATCCCTTTCCTCCTCGATCCCTCTATCTTTCAATCGCTCCTTCCCTCTCTTTCTTCCTATTTCTCTATCTCACACCTCTCTCTCTCCTCTTACAGTCACTCGTTCATTCCCTCTCCCAACCTCTAATTATCTCTTTCACCCACTCATTCCCTCTTTGTTGCTCCCTCTTCTCTCACTTTCACATTTCCCTACCCGCACACTCTCTCTTCCCTCACTCTATTTTTTTCTCACACTCTCTCCCTTTTGTGCTCTCTCTTCAGTTTCACTCTCACTCTTACTCCCTCACTTCATCTCACTTACTCTCTCTTCAATTGCTCACACTCCTCTCTCTCTCCTTTCAATCTTTCTCTCCCTCTCTCCCCCTCTCTCCCTCTCTCTTGCTCCTTCCCTCACTCTCTCCCTCTTTTTCCCTCTCTTTTGCCCCCTCTCTATCTCTCTCTCTTGTTCTTACTTCTATAACCCTCTCTTCTCTCTCTTTACTCACCCTTTCTCTCCCTCTATCTGTAACTCTTTCTCTTATTCTACCTTCCCCCTCTCTCTATTGGTCCCACATCACACTCTCAACCCTTATTTCCATCTCACAATTTTTTATTTTCTCTCACACATCTCTTTCTCCTCCTTTGTCCCTCCTTCTATCTCTTCTCCCTTTCTACTTATCTCTCTCTTCTCTCTCCTCTTGCACTCACTCACTCAATCTCCCTCTCTCCCTTTTATTATCTCCATCGCAATCTCTCAGTCCCTCTCTCTTGCTCTCTCTTCTCTAACTTTTACTTTTCTCTATTTCTCTCTCAATCTCCCTCTCCCTTCCTCTCACTCTCTCTCCCTCATGCTTTTTATCTCATTCTCTTCCTCTACTACCCTCTCTCCACTTTCTTTATCTCAATCTCTCTCCCTCTCTTGCTCTACATTTCCCTATCTCCTTTTGTCCATCTTGCACATTCTTTTACTCTCCCTCCCTATCTAAATCCCTCCTTCTTTCACTCCCACCTTCCCTCTCTTTCTCCTATTGTCTCTAACTCTCTCACCTTGCACTCACTCACTCAGTCTCCCTCCATCCCTCTCACTTTCTCCATCACTCTCTTATTGCCTCTCTCTTCTCTCACTTTCTCTTCTCTCTATTTCCCTCTTACTCTCCCTCATCCTTTATCTTTCCCTCACTCCCTCCCACTTCTCACCCTCCCACTCTCTCTTTCTCAATCTCTCTCCATCTCTCTCTGTCTCCATCTCCCTCTCTCCATCTCTCTTTCTCACTCATTCTCTTAATGTCTCTCTTTGTCTCTATCTTGTTCACTATCTTTTTCTCTTTCGCTTCCTCTCTCTCCCTCTTAAATATTTCATGCTCTCTCTCTCACTCACTCCATCTCTCTTTATTATGTTTCATTCTCCCTCTATCTCTCCATTCTCACTCTCTCATTTACCCTCTATCTCTCTCTTTTTCTCATTCTCTCCCTTTCTTACTATATCTTTTCCTCTCCATTATGTTTCTCTCTCTCGCTCTCTTGCTCTCACTTGATATTTTTGTCTCTTTACTCTTTCCCTCTATCTCTATCTTTCTCCCACTCTCCCTTTCTCACTATGTCTCACACTCTCTATTATGTTTCTCTCTCTCTTACCCTCTTGCTCTCTCTTGTTGTCTATCTCTCTTTACCTCTCTAGGTCCATCTCTCAATTTCTTTGTTCCTTCCTTTATTCTATATCTATTCCTTCTTACCCCCTCTTCTCTCATTTTGTTTATTACTTCCCCTCCCGCCCTCCTTATTTCTATCTAGATTCCTCTCTCTTGCCCTCTCTTATCTCCCTTTATATTCTCTCTCTTTTTCTCTCTTTTTGTATCTCTATCTCCCTTCTTGGCTCCCTCAACCTCTTCAATTTCACTCTCTTACTCCCTCACTCACTTCTCCCTCTCTTTATCTCTTGTTATCTCTCAATCTCTCTCTCTCTCTCCCTCTCTCTCCCTCTCACTCCCTCCCTAACTCTCTCTTTTGCTCCATCTATCATTCCCTCACACACACTCTCCCTCTCACCCTCACACTCTCTCCCTTCCCACTTTTCTAATATCTATTTCTCTCACTTTCCCTCTCTCATTCCCTCCTTTATAGGCTCCTCTCAGTCTCACTCTCTTTTACTCTTTCTCTATAGATCTCTTTAGTTCTCCCACTCTCATTCTCTTTATCTCTCTCTCTTTCTCTCTCTCTTACACACAATCTCTTTCCATCTCACTCTCAGGTCAAGAATGAGGGAGTGATAAAGAGAACAAAAGTTGGGGAATGAAAGTGAGAGTGATAAAGAGAACAAAAGTTGGGGAATGAAAGTGAGTTGTAGGGTAAAAGATAGTGAGAGAGAGAAGATGATATAAGGGAGAGTGTGAGATAGAGGGACAAGAGAGAAAAAGAGCTATTATGAGAGAGGAACGGGAGAGAAAGTGTGAGGGAGGGAGGTAGGGACAGAAGAAAGAGATAGGAACTGGAGAACTAGAGAGGTAGTGAACGATGGAGCAAGAGAGATATGTTTGGAGTGGGGGAGGGAGTGGAAACAAGAGTAAGGAAAAGAGAGTGAGATTGATATGAGTGACACAGAGGGAGAGAGAGAGTTAAGGAGGGCAGAGGAAGGTAGAGTGAAAGAGGGAGAAAGTGAGAAACAATGAGAGAGAGGAAAAGAGAGGGATTGATAGAGATAAAAATTAGAGAGAGTGTGTGTGTGAGGGATAGGGATAAAGAAAGAGGGATGACGGAGTGACAGAAGAGAGATCATGAGAGAGAAGAACTAAAAAGAAAGAAAGAAAGAATAGAGAGTGAAAGAAAGATAGAGCAAAGGAGAGAGATATCTAAGAGTGAGGGATTGAGACAAAGAGTGAGATAGATAGATAGAAATAGAGAGAAAAGATAGAGAAAATTGAGTAAGAAAAGGTGATTGAGTGTGAGAGAGGGAAGGAGAACAAGTGAATGAGGGAGAGAGTGATTGAGAGAGAGAGAAAGGAAGATCAACAGGAAGATGGAAAGAGTGAGGGAGACGGAAGTAAGGGTAGAGGGGAGGGAGGGAGAGAAGTGTGAGAAAAAGATAGCGGGAGGGATGGAAGCAATAGAGAGGGAGAGAGAGTGAGGGATAGAGGGAGAGAAAGAGTGAGATGAAAGAGAGATGTGAGAGCAACAATGAAGAGAGCAAAAGAGAGCAAAAGATAGAGAGAATAGAGTGCAAGAAAGAGAGAGTGGTGGATAGAGAGCAAGTGACAAAGAAGATAGAAAGAAGAAGCAATAAGTGAGAGGATGGAGTGCGAGAGAAGGAGCAAGATGGTAAGAGAGAGTGAGATAGAGATCAAGAAACGAGCTTCAGAAGGTGAGAGGGAGAAAGATTGAGAGAGATTGTTAGAGGTTGTAAGAGTGTGTGTGAGAGCTCGAGTGAGAGAGACTGAGATGGAGAGAGAAGGGTGAGCAACATAAGGGAGGCCTAGAGGGGGTAAGAATGAGGGAGTGAGAAAGATAGAGGGAGAGAGAGTGATAAAGAGAACGAGAGTGGGAGAATGAAAGAGATTTAAAGAAAAAGCGAAAAAGATAGTGAGAGAGAGAAGAGGATAAATTCGAGAGAGAAACAAGAGAGAAAAAGAGCAATTAGGAGAGTGGGAATGAAGAGAAAGTGTGACGGAGGGAGGTAGGGAGATAGAGAAGAGAGAGATAGAGTGCAACAAAATGAGAGAGGTAGTGAGCGATGGATCAAGAGAGATATATAGGGAGAGAGGGAGAGATTGAGAACAAGAGTAAGGAAGAGTATGAGAGAGATAGGGGCGGGACAGAGGGATTGAGAGAGTTAAAGAGGGAAGTAGGAAGAGAGAGAGAATGAGAGACAAAGTGAGAAACAATGAGAGATAAGAGAGGACTGAAAGACAAAAGTTGGAGAGAGAGTGTGTGTGTGTATGCCCGATATGGGGAAAGTGAGATGACAGAGTGATAGAAGAGAAATATGAAGAAAAAAGCAGAAGAGAAAGAAAGAAAGAATAGAGTGACGACATAAGAGATATTTAAGAGTGAGTGATTGAGATGGAGAGATAAGTAGATTGACAGAAATAGAGAGGAAAGAGAGTGAGGAAAAATAGAGTAAGAAAAGGAGAGTGAGAGGGAGGGAGGGAAGAAATGGAGAGAGTGAGAACTAGATGAGAGATGAGGAGAGAGAAGTAGCAAAGAATGAGAAAGGAGAGGGAGGGAATAAGAGTGTGAGTGATATAGAGATGAAGGTGGTATTGAGAGAGAGAGAAAGCGAGAGAGGGAGAAAGAGAAAGAGATCGGGAGTCCATGTGTGTGAGTGTGTGTAATGGAAAATGGAAAAAAAAGTAATAGAAGTAAGAGAAAGAAAGGTAAGGAATAAAGAATGAAAAATAGAGAAAGGGAGTAAGAAAATTGAAGAGAGGGAGTGACAAAGGTAGAGAGTGAGGTAAGTAGAGATAGAAGAAAGAGTGAATGAGGTAAAGAAAGAGATAGTAAGCTAGAGGAAAAGAGGGAGGGAAAATAAAAGAATGAGTGAGAGAGAGAGGGATAGAGTGAGAGCGAGGAAAGGTGGAAGGGCTAGTGATTTAGTGGGAGGGAGGGAGGCATGAGAGAAAGAGGCAGTGGGGGATAGAGTAGTAAGAGTGAGTGCTCCTTCTCTTGAACTCCATCCTCTATTAATGCTTCGTTCTCTCATTTCTCTCCCTTGATCTCTATCCCTTGCTTTCTCCTTCTTATACTCAATTCTCTATCTATTGTTTTCTCTTTTCTCTCACACTCTTCTCTCTATTTGTCTTACAGTCTCTCCATTTTTTTGTTCCCTCCTTTTCTCTCTTTAGTTACCCTCACTCTTACTCCCTCTCTCCCCGTCTCTTTCTTGCTCTATGTTAACTCGCTATCACCCACTCTCACTTATGTTGCTCTCTCTTCTCTTTCTCCTCTCAATCTTTCTCTCCCTCTATCCCCAGTTTCTTACTTTCATCCTTCCCTCTCTCACTCTCACTTTCTCTCTCTTATACATACTATCTCTCTCCCACTCTCACACTCTTCCTGTTCATCCACTACTCTCCCCCACAAAATATCTTTGCCTACCCCACTCTTGCCCTCTCACTCACTCTTTCTATATCTTCTTTCACTCTATCTTCTCTCCAAAACTCTCTTCATCTCTTACTAACATTCTTCAATCTCTCTCACTCCCTCGATCTTTCTCTCTTTTATCACTTTCTCTTATCTATCCACTCACTCTTTCTTACAAACCATCACTCAGTCTCTTTCTCCCTCCCTCTCTCTAACTCCATCCTGCCCTCCATCTCTCTTAATCTCCATCTCGCCTTCACTCTCTCTCCATCTCTCAATCTCTCTTTCTCAATCTCTCTCTCCCTCTCTATCTAACTCCCTCTCTCCTTTTTCCTTCATACTCATTCTCTTAATCTCCCTTCGTATCTCCATCTTGTTCACTGTATTTTGCTCTCTCTTCCTCTCTCGCTTCATATCTCTCTCTTCAAATCTTTCTTTCTTTCTCTCCCTCCCTCACTCCATCTCTCTATTCAATCTCTCTCACTCTCTCCCTTACTCTTGCCCTCTATATCTCCCTTTCGTGCTCTCTTCCGTTCTCACTATGTCTCACATTCTACTATGTTTCATTCTCTCGCTCTTTGGCTCTGTCTTGCTCTCTTTTAGCTCTCTTTACTCACACTTGATCTCTATGCATCCATCACTCTAACCTATCCCTTTCTCTCATTCTATCTCTCTTCTCCCTCTCACCCCATTCACTCTCATTATTTATTACTTTCTCTCCTTCCCTCCTTCCCTCCCTCCCTCCCTCCTTATTATTCTCTCTGTTTCTCTCTAGTTCCCACTCTCCCAAACTCTCTTTCAATAACCTCTATTCATTCTCCCGCTTTTCCACTCTCTCCCCTCCTCGTCACTATATAATTTTACGCTTACTCTTACTCTCTCACTCACTTCCCTCTCTCTTTCTCTCTTGCACTCTCTCCCTTTCTCTCTCCCTCTCTCTCTCTCACTCTCCCTCCCTAACTCTCTCTCGTGCTCCATCTATCATTCTCTTTCTTACTCCCTTTCGCCTACACTCTCTTCACCCACTCTCCCTCTCTTCAGCTTCACTCTCACTCCTACTCCTTCTCTTTATCTCTTTCACAACCTCTATTCTCTGTTCTATTTTCTATCGCAATCTCACTCTCACTCTTTATTCTCACTCAACCTCTCTCTTACTCTTTTCACTATATCTCTTCCTCTATCTCACACGCTCCTTCTCTATTTCTCTCACTTCCCTCCTTCCCCTCTCTTTTTCTCTTGCTCTCTCCCACTTTTCCTTCTTTGCTCTCCCTCTCTGCATCACTATCTCTCATTCTCTCTTTCATTATCTTATTGTCTATCCCTCACTCTCTCTTTCTCTATCTTCCCTCACTCTCCCTATATCTCCATCATTCACTCTTCCTCCTTCACTCACTTCCTCTATCTTTCTTACTGTTTGTTTCTTGCTTTCTTTTTTAATATTCACACTTCTCTAATTCTTTCTCTAATGTTTCTCTCTAAAACACACACAAAATCTCTCTTTTTGCTCAATCTTTCTCTCCCTCTATCTCTCATACGTACTCTCTCTCTCTCTCATACTCTAACTTTTATCTCTCTCAATCCCTCTTTTCTCACTCATTATTTCTGAAATTCTCTCACACTTGTCTCTCTCTCTCTCTCCCTCCCTCTCCCCTCTCTTGACTTCCTCTATCCCGTACTCTTATTTCCTTACACTTCTTATCACTCTGTCTCTCTCAATATATATATATCTCTCTTTCTCCCTCCCTCACAATCTCCTTCATTCTTTTGCTATCTGTCTCTCTCATCTCTTCCTTCTTACCTCACTCACACTTTCTCTCCCTTCCTACAGACCTTATATCATTTCTACTCTCTTGTCCTCTCTAGGTCTCTCATTCTCTTTATCCCTCTCACTTTCTCCATCTATCATTCTTACACCCTCATTCTTGCCCTCTCTAGGTCTACCTTTCGTAGCTCACTCTTGACTCTTCATCTCAAAAACTCATGCACTATCTCACTCTAAATCTCTATCAATCTCACCCCGATAGCTTCATTTCTTGTTCTCTATCTCACTCTCTCTTACTATCTTGTTCTTTCTTGCTCACTATCTCCTCTCTCTTCATCGCTTCTTCGTTATCTCTTCACTCTCATTCTCTTCTTTATTATTCTCTTCCCTCTCTTTCTCTCTCATTTTTATTCTCTTTTTCAATCTTATACCTTCTATTTCACTCTCCTTTTTTGCTCTCTTTTCTCTCTTTCTATTTACTCTTTCTCTTATTCTATCCTCCACTCTGTCTCTCTCCATCCCTCCCTCCCACTCCTCTCTCTTTCCTCTCTTCTCTCCCTCCATCCCTCTCTCTCCCTCCCTCCCTATCTCCCTCTTTTTCTTTCTCTCTCTTGCTCCATCTCTCTCTCACCATTCTCCTGTTCTTGGCCTCTCTTTACCCAACACTCACTTACTCTTACTCAATCTTCTCACAGCCATTCTTCTAACTCTCTCTCCCTTTCACACTCTCTCACTTTCTCATTCCTACTCTCGTTAACCCCTCACACTTCTTCCTATTTCTGTTTCTCTGTCACTGCCTCCATCTCTGTCTCAATCTCTATTCCACCTCTCATTCTCTATATCCCTCACTATCTCTTCTATCTCTCCTTTTAGCCCTCCAGTTATCCTTAACTTCCTCTCTCTCACTCTACCTCCCCTTTCGCTCTCTTAGTTCCTCTCTCGCTCTCCCACTCTACTTATCTCTCTCTGTCTTGGTCCCTCTCTACCTCTCTCATGCTCTCTCTTCTCTCACACTCTCTTCTCTCTATTTTTCTCACACTCTCTCCCTTTCACGCTCCCTCTTTCTCTCTCTTCAGTTTTGCCCTCACTTCTACTCCCACTCTCTCCGTCTCTTTCTCGCTATATGTTCACTCTCTGTCACCCACTCTCACTTATGTTCCTCTCTCTTCTTTTTCTCCTCTCAATCTTTCTCTCCCTCTCTGCCCTGTCTCTTGCTTTTTGTGCCTCTCTTTTCTATCTCTTACTCTCCCTCTCTCACTCTGTAATTATATCTCTTAGACACACTATCTCTCTCCCACTTTTACACTCTTTGGGTCCATCCACTACTCTCTCCTTCCCCACAAAATATCATTCTCTACCCCCCTTACTCCCTCTTTCTCTCTCTTTTTCACTCTCTCCCTCTCTTGTCCCTTTCTCTATCACTTTTCTTTCTCTATTGCTCTCTCTCTCTCTCTTTCTCTCTCACACTCTCTCTTGCTCTATTTTATCACTTTCTCTTATCTTTCTATTCACTCTTTCTTTCCAACCATCGCTAGGTCTCTTTCTCCCTCCCTCTCTCTATCTCCCTCTTGCCTTCCATCTCTCTCAATCTCCCTCTAACCTTCTATCTCTCTCCATATCTCCCTCTATATCTACCTCTCTCTACCTCTCACTCCCTATATTTTGCTCTCTATCTTCTCTAAGTCTCTTTTCTCTCCCTGTTTTTGTCTCACTCTCACTCCCTTTCACCCTCCTTCTCTCTCTTCAATCCCTATCACTCCCTCCCTCTATCACTCTATTTCTAGTTCCCTCACTCTCTTGCTATCTCTCTTACTATATGTTTCATCTCTATTTATCATTTGCTAGCATAGCTCTCTCTTGGTCTCCCTCTGTCCTCTCTTTTGCTCCTTCTTCGATACCTTCTCTTCTCTCTATTTACTCACACTTTTTTGTCTCACTATCTCTCAATCTCGCTTACTCTCCCTCCGTCCCTCTCTCACTTGCTTCACATCTCACTCTCACCCCTTATCTCCATCTCATTTTTTAATATTTTTCCTCACACATTCCTTTCTCCTCTGTCCCATCCTCCTTCACTCCTCCTTCACTCCCTCCTTCCCTAACTTTCTCCCTTACTCTCAATATCTCTCCTCTCCCTCCTCTTCACTCACTCAATCTCTCTCTCTCTTCTTGCGTTGTCTTCTCCCACTTTCTCTTCTCTCCATTTCTCTCTCTTTCTCTATGCCTTCTTCACTTTCTCCCTTGCTCTTCCTTTTCCTCTTATTCACTCTTCCCTCACCTCTCTTCCCTTTTGATTTCTCTATTTCTCACTATTTATTCTCTATCATTCTTTTTCTCTCTTCTATTATTCTCTCTTTCATTACTCTCACTCACACACAAACTCTCTTCCTCTAGTTCTATCTGTCACTCTTTCTCACCCAATCCCTAATATCAGGAGGGGAGAGAGTGAAAAAGAGTGATGGATATACAGAGATAAAGAGTGAGTAATGAGAGAGAAAGAGAGTAAGAGAGAGCCAGAGAGTGAGAGAAAGAAACATAATAGAGAGTGAGACATTGTGAGAAAGGAAGAGAGCTAGAAAGAGAGTGATGAAAGGAAAGGTAAGGGAGAGAGTGAAAAAGGAGCAGATAGATGGAGAGAGTAAGAGAGTTTGATGAGCGAGAGGGAGTGAGAGAATGAGAGAGAGAAAGAAAGATTTAAGAGAGAGACAAATAGGAAGTGATAAATGAAGAGAGAACAAAAGATAGTGAGCAAGATTGAGATTCGGAGGGAGATTAAGATAAAGAGTGAGAAGGAAAGAATGAGAGAGGGGGATGGAAAAGGAGAGAGGAAGAAAGAGGGAAAGAGATTGACACAGGGAGAGAGGAAGGAGAGAAGCGGGAGAGAGAGGATGAGTTTGAGTGAGAGAATGGGAGAGGAAGAGAGAGAGATATTGATAAAAGAGAAAGTGAGAGAAGAGGGAGTAAGAGAGAGGGAATGAGAGAGAGAAATAGAAAAAAATGAGAGGTTGGGAGAGGGAGTGAATAAATGAGGAGAGAGGGAGATGCAGAGGGTGAGAGGAAGAGAGAGGAGTAAGATAGGGAGAGAGCGAAACACAGAGGGAAGTGGGGATTAAAAGAGGGAGGGATCAAGGGGTAATGTGAGATCTATGATAAAAAATAATAAATAATGAGATGGTTATGAGGGGAGAGTACAAGATGTGAGAGAAACTAAGAGAGAGGGTGAGGGAGGGAGTGAGAGAGAGTGAGAGATAAAGGGAGAGAAAGTGAGAGTAAAGAGAGATAAGAGAGGGTCACAAATGAAAGAACACAAGAGAGATATAGGGAGGGAGCAAAAGAGAGCATGAAAACAAAAAAGAGAGATGAAATAAAGAGTAAGAGAGAGAGAGAGAGAGGAAAGGTGGAAGTGAAGATAAGGATTGAAGAGTGAGTGGGAGGAGAGAAGGAGTGAGGATTAGACACAAATATAGATGGAAGAGGGACTCGGGGAAGATAGAGTAAAAGATTGTGAGTGAGAGGTAGAGAGAGGGAGATCTTGAGGGGATATGGAGATAGCGGGAGGGAGAGATGGTGATAGAGAGAGAAACTAATTAATGAAAGAGGAAGAGAGGGGGAGGAAGAAGTGACAGATGGTTGGAGAGAAAAGTGAGTAAAGTGATAAGTGAGAGTGATAAAAGAGTGCAAGGGTGCGTATATGAGAGGGAAAAAAAGATCGTAATATAGAAAGAATAAGTGATAAAGCATAAATAGAGAAAAGAGCGAGAGTGGGAGAGAGTGAGAATGAGAGAGATAGAGGGAGGAAGCAATCTTTCTCTCTCACTCTATCCCTCACTATCTCGTTCTCCCTCTCTCGTAATTCCCTCTCTTTCAATCCCACTCTCAGCTATCTCTTAGTCTTTCTATCTTACCTCTTCTCCCTGCATATCTCTCTCTTTCTACCTATCACTCAGTATCTTTTGCTCTATACTGCTTGAGTATCTCTTCTCTCTCTATGCTTGCCTTACCCCCTCTCACTCCCTCCCTCCCACTCACTCTTCAGTCCCTATCTTCACTCTCTCTCTTGTTCTCTCTCCTTATTTCATCTCTCTTGTTGTTTCTTTGTTGACTTTTGTCCCCTCACTGTCTCTCTCTTTCTCTTTCCTCTATCTCCCTCTCATCTCCCTCTCATACTCACTCTTTCAATCCTTATATTTCTTGCTCTCTCTCCACATTCTATCTCCCTCACACACACTCTCTCACATCTTGCTCTCTCCCCTCATATCCATCTCCTTATTTATTATTTTCCCTCATACATCTCTCTTTCCTCCTTGATCCTTCCCTCTTTCAATCTCTCCTTACCTCTCTTTCTCCCTCTCTCCCTATCTTACTCCTCCTCTGTCTCTCTCTCCTCTTGCACTCACTCATTCACTCCTTTTTCCTTCCTATATTTTCTTTATCACTATCTCTGAATTCTTCTTTCTTTCTCTCTTCTATCATTTTCACTTTTCTCTACCTGCTCATTCTCTCCCTCTCTCGCGCTCTCTTTTCCCTCACTGCCTCTTCACTCTATTTCTCTCTCACACTCTCTCCCTTTCTTGGTCCCTCTTCCTCTCTCTTCAGTTTCACTCTCACTCTTACTCCCTCACTACCTCTCTCTTTCTCTCTCCATGATCACTCTCTTTCACTTACTCTCTCTTCGATTGCTTGCTATCCTCTCTCTCCTCTCAATCTTTCTCTCCCTCTCTCTTGCTTCCATCCCTCTCTCTCTCCTCCTCTCTCTTGCTTCCATCCCTCCTTCCTCTCCCTCTCTCTCTCTTTCTCTCCCACACACACTGCCTCCCTCTCTCCATCTCATTCTATTCTAATTCATCACCTCTCTTCCCTACTAAATCTTATTCTCCACCACCACTCTCCCTCGCTATAACTTTCTCTCTACATATTTCATAGCTCTCTGTTCTCTCTCACTCTCTCATTCTCACTCTCTCCCACTCTCGATCTTTTCTCTATTTATGCTTTATCACTTATTCTTTCTATATTGCTATCTTTTTTTCCCTCTCATATACGCACCCTTGCACTCTTTTATCACTCTCACTTATCACTTTACTCACTTTTTCTCTCCAACCATCTGTCACTTCTTCCTCCCCCACTCTTCCTCTTTCATTAATTAGTCTCTCTCTATCACCTCTCTCCCTCCCGCTATCTCCATACTCACTCTCACTTTCTCTTTATTTCTTCCATCGCTCTCTCTTCTCTTTCACCCTATCTTCCTCTATCACTCCCTCCCTCTATCTCTCTCTTTTTGACACTTTCCCTTTCTCGATTTTTTCTCTATTTCTCTCTCTTTCTCTCTCACACACAAACACCCTTGCTCTCTTTTATCACTCCCTCTTATCACTTTACTCACACTTCTCCCTACCCATCTCTCACTCTCTTCCACCCTTCCTCCCTTCCTCTCTCCCTCTTTCATTAATTCAATCTCTCTCTCTTAATCGCCCTCTGGCCCTCCCTCTACGTCCATATTACCTCTATCTCTCTACCTCTGCCCCCCCCTCTACGTCCATTTTACTCTATCTACCTTGAGGCTCCTTTCTCTCTATATTTTTGTCTCACCCTCTCTCCATGCCTCCCGCTCACTCTGCATACCCTTTCTTCACTCCCTCTCTTGCTCTCTCTCACTCTCTCTCACTCTCTCTCGACCTCTATTTCATCTCTCTTTATCGCTTGCTTGCCCTGTCTTGCTCTCTTTCTCTATCTATTGCTATAACTTCAATCACTCTCTCTTCCCTGGCTTTACTCACTCTTTCACTCCCTTTATTCCTTACCCTCTCTCTCGCTCTCCTTCCTTTCCTCTCTTTCTCAGGCGCTCTCTCATTTCTCTCTCTTACTCCCCAGATCTCCTTCTTATTATTCGTCAACTACTTTCTCACACTCGCTCCCTCCCCCTCAACTATTTTTCTCTCTCTTTCTTTCTCTCATTCTAGCATTCCCTCCTCCTACCTCCCTTCCACTCTTCTTTTTTGTTATCTATCCATCACTGTCTCTCATTCTCTTATTCTCTTTTTCTTCATGTATCATTTTAACTCTAACCCCCTACTCTTTCTCTTTAATATTCTTGCTCTCTCTCTCTCCCTCACTTGCTCTCTCTTTCATTCTTTCTTTAGGTCTTTACTATGTTGCTCTCTCCCTCTCACTCTCTTCATTCTCTCTGCATCCCCTTGCAGTCTCAATCACAACCTCCCACCGCTCCCTCCCTTTCTTTCAACCTCAGACCTTCTCTCATTTTTAGCTCTCTTTATTGCCCTATCTTACATTTTCTTCCATTGCTCTTCATTTACTTATTGTTTTATTCCTCCCTCTTTCCTCTTTCTCTTGCTTCTCTCTCTCTCTCTCACACACACTCACTCCCATCTTTATTTCTGTCTAGCTCTATCTTAAAATCTCTCTCTATATACTCTCTCCTTCTCTCACAATATATCTCTCACTCTCCCAATTTGTTTCACTCCCTCTCTCTAGCTCACTCTCTCACTCTCCTTATTATCTCCCTCTTCTCTTTCTCACTTGCTATTCCTTGTCCTCTTGTTCTCTCCTCCCATACCTCTCTTCTCTCTCGATTTCTCCATTGTTATCTATCTTTCTTTCCCCTCTTTTCTCCTAAATTTCACTCACTCTTAATCCCTCTCTCCTTCTTATTCTCACTTTCTCTTGCTCCTCCTAATATATCTTCATTAGCTACCCATTCCCTCGCTCTTCTCACTCTTTCTCCTCTTCTGTCTAATCTCTTTCTCTACCAACCAATTTTATCTATTTATTCTCTCCCCCTCAGTCCCTCACTCTTTCACTCCCCTGTCACTCCCTCCTCTCTCTCGACTCTCTCTCTCCTTTCTCTCATTTCACTCTCTTTTACTCTCTCCTTCTCACGCCCCCTCTCTCATAATCCTCTTTCACTATTGCTCTTTCATTCTCTCTTCTTCTCTCTTTCACTCTCTCTCATCCTCCCTCTCTCCCTCCCTCTCTCTTGCACTTCCTTCCCCTGCCTTTACTTTTTTGTATAATATTGTCTCTATTTCTTGTTCCCTTTGTTCCTTTAGTTAGTTTAATTCTCACTCTTACTCCCTCCCACTCTATTTCTCACTTTATATTCTCTCTTTCTCTCCCGCTCTCTCTTATGTTACTCTGTTCTCCTCTCCTCTTACTCTTTCTTTTCGTCTATCCCCCACTCTATCTTGCTTTCTCTCTTTCACACTCTCTCTGCCCCTCCCCCTCCCACTATCTCACACTCTCTTCTTTCTCCCTCTCTCACACACACATTCACTCTCTCTTCTCTCCCACTTTGCCTTCCTCACCATCTCTCTTGCTCTTCCATTTCCTCTTGTTCTCTCTTCCCTCACCACTCTTCCCTTTTGATTTCTCTATTTCTCACTTTTTATTCTCTATCACTCTTGCTCTCTCTTCTATTAATCTCTCTTCCAGTTCTCATACGCTCACACACACTATCTCTCTCTTCCTCGTGTTCTCTCTATCTCTCTTTCTCTCCCAGTCCCTCTCTTCATCTCTATATCACTCTCACTCATAGCCCGTCCCTCTTTCTTAATCTTCTTTATTCTTTCTCTCTCTATTAATCTGTCTTTTATTTGTCTCCTTCTTTCTCATTCCTTTCACCCTTTCTCACTATATATCCCCAACTCTCTCTCCATCTCTCACTTTCCTCCTTCCCTCTTTATGTCTCTCTCTTTCTCTCTCTCCCCCTCTCTTTCGCACGCTCTCTCACTTCTCCCTCTACGTCGACATCCCCCTCACTCTCTCTCTCATTGTCTCTCTCACTCATTCTCTTGCTCTTCTTCCCTCTATCCCTCTCACTAACCCTCTATTGCTCTCTTTTTTGCCCTTTACGTTTTCTCACTATTTGCCTCTTACAATCTATCTCTATCTCAATCTTTCACTCTTCAATCTCTCTCACTCTTCTCTATCTCTCTTTCTCACTCTTAACTTGTCTCTCTCTAACTCTCATTTCTATCTTTCTTTCTCACTCTATTACTCTTCTCTCTCTTGCTCTCTCTTCATTCACTCTATCTTCTCTCTTTGCTTAATCTTTTTCTACCCTATCCCTCAAACAGACTATCTCTCACTCATTATTTCTCAATTTCTCTCACACTTATCTCTCTCCTCTCTCTCATTATTTCCCACTTTCTCTCAAACTTATCTCTCTCTTTCTATCTCCCTCTCATTGTCACCCCTTTCTCTCAGTCTCTTTCATTACTCTTGTTCTCACTCTATCACTCCCTATCTATATTTATCTCTTGCTCCCTCTCTCACTCTCTATATCTCTTTCTTCTCCCTTAATCCCTCCCTCACACTCTCTCTCCCTTCCCACCCTGTTTATTGTTTTCTTTCTTGTCCCTCACTCTCATTTCCTCTCCTATATTCTTTATTTTTCTCTTTCTCTCCAGATCGCTTTAATTCTTTCACTTTTGTTCTCTTTATCAGGTCTCACTCTCTCCCTCTGTCGTTCTAACTCCCTAAATATGCCCCCTCTAGTTCTTGCTTATGTAGCTCACTCTTTTCTTTCCATCTCACACTCATACACTCTCTCTCAATCACTCTCCTTCTTACTCTCGTTAGCTCAATTTCTCGCTCTCTATCTCACTCTCTCTTACAATCTTATTCTTTCTCTCCCACTCTCTCCTAACTCCCCCTCGCTTCTTTTTTTACTCTTCTCTCTATCACATTCTCTATTATTTTCTCTCACTCTTTCTCTTTCTCAATCTGTATTTTCTTTTTCTATCTTATACATTCTTTTAAACTCACCATTGTTGCTCTCTGTCTTCTCTCTTTCCTCTTACATTTCTATCACTTAATTCCCCACTCTGTCTGTTATCTCACTCCCTTGCTTCCAGCCCTCCCTCTCTCATTCTCTCTATTCTCTCCCTCCCTCCCTTTATCCCTCTCCATCTCCCTCTCTCCTTTGGTCCCTCTCTCTCTTATCATTCTCTTGTTCTCACTCACTTACTTTTACTTGATCTTCCCTCAGTCTCTCTTCTCACTCTCTCTCCCTTTCACTCTCCCTTTCTTTCTCATTCATGTGCTCTCTTTAGACCCTTCCACTACCTCCTCCTATCTCTATTTCTCACTCCCTCTTTTGCCCTCACTCACTCTCTATTCCATCTCTACAATTAAATCAGCTCTTCATAGAAAAACATGGGACTTTCGAATCCGGTATTATATCTTTAGTTTTAACGTGAAATAATATTTATGCCGCCACTTGGACTCTAACCGAGATGCTCCATGTATTGCTTGAAGTAAAACAGATAGTGGATTTCTTTATCACTCTCTCACTCTCTCTTTTGTCTCTCTTTTGATGCTCCCTCGCTCACTCTTCTTCTCTCTTCAGTTGCACTATCACTCTTAATGCCTCATTCCTCTCTTTGTCTCGCTCCATTATCATTTCTCTCACTTATTCTCTCTTTTATTGCTCTCTTTCCTCTCTCTCTCCTATCAATCCTTCTTTCGCTCTCTCTCCACTCTCTTGCTTCCATCCCTCTCTCCCTCTCTCCCTCGTGCTCTTTTTTCTCTTTCTCGCAAACTCTTCCCCTCTCTTTCTCACTCTCTTCCAATTCATCCCCCCATCTCTCTCCCACTAAATCTCATTCCTTATCCCCTCTCTCATCTCCCTCACTCTCTCTATTTCTTTCTTCACTCTCTCATCTCCCTCACTCTCTTTCCCTCTATTAAATTTCACTATCACTCTTACTCCTATTTCTCACCCTCTCCTTTCTATGTTTCTCTCTCCCCCTCACTCCACCTCTCTATCTCCATCTCCCTCTTTCTCTCACTCTCTTTTCTTCCAATTTCTCTCTCACTCTCTTTATCCGTCTATTTCTCTGTCCTTCTCTTTAGCTTCTCTCACTCCCTTCTTCTTTCATTCTCACTCATCGATAAGTCTATCTCACTTACTCTGTGTACTGATGCTCCCTCTTCTCTACTATTACTCTTCATCCATCCTCATACTCTCTCTCCTCTCTCTCCCCTCCCTCTCACCCTCTCTCACTCACGCTTTCCTATATCTCTCTCTATCTCTGTCACACTTTCTCCCCCTCTCTCCCTTTACAACTCCTCTCTCTCACACTTTATCATCCATTCTTTTGCTCTCCCTCTCTCCCCTTCTCTCCCCTTCTCACTTGCCCTTGCTCTCCCTCTCTCCCCTTCTCTCCCTCTCTCGCTCCCTCTCTCATCAATCTTTCTCACGACCTTCCTCTATCTCTCTATTTCTTTCTCTTTGCCACTCATGCTCTCTCTCTCTCTCTCTAGTATACCTCCCTTTCTCTTTCTTTTGCTCTCTTTCCTCATGATTACACTCACCCTCTCTCTTTTGCTCACTTGCTTTCTCTCTCTTTCTCCCTTCCTCTCTCTCTTCAATTTCACTATCACTCTTCCTCTCTCCCTTTCTTTCAAATCCAAACATTATAACACTTTCTATAGCTCATTCTCCTGAGCTCTCTTTCTTGATCTCTCTCGCTGTCTTTTCCCACACTCTCCATTTCTTTCTCGGTACATTCTTTTCTCTCTTTCCTCCTTTATCTCATGTTTCTATCTCTATCTTTCTATCAACTAATTTATCTATCTATTCTCTCACTCTCTCTCAATCAAAACCCTTATTACTCTTAAATTTTCACTCTCCCTCTCCCTTGCTCCTATTTCACTCTTACTCTTCCTTTCTCGCTTCTTCTCTCTTGTACTTTCTCCCATTCTCTCTCTCTCTCCCCTTCCCTCTCTCTTGCCATTTTTTCCCTTAGCCTCACTTTTCTATCTACTCCCTCTATCCCTTTATTCAATTTTCTATCTACTCCCTATGGCCCTTTATTTAATTTAAATCTCACTCTTACTCCCTCACTCTCTCTTTCTAACTCTCATATGTTACTCTTTACTCTTTCACTCTGTCGATTTCCCACTCTATCTCGCTCTCCCTCTCTGGCTCTCTCTCTCACTATCTCCCACAATCTCTTCTCTCTCTCACACTCTCTCACAGAAATGCACTCTCTCGTCTCTCCCACTTTCCTTCCCTCCCTTCGTCCGTGTCTCTCTCCCCTCTCATCCTCTCCATCTCCCTCTCTCACTTGCTCACTCTATCTCCCCCTCCCTCTCTCTCTCACTCATTCTCAATTCTCTCTACCTCTTTTCCTCTAGATCATTCTCTCTTGCTCTATCTTCCTTCACACTCTCTTCTCTCTATCTCTCCTTCTCTCTCATTTCCTCTCTCTTCAATATCTCTCACTCCCTCTCTTTATTTTTCACTATATATTCTCTATCTTTCTAGCTTTCTCTTCTATTATTCTCTCTTCCCTTACTCTCTCTCACACACACACTCTCTCTCTCCAATTCCCTCTCATAATCTCTCTATCACTCTCACTTAACATATCTCTCTATCTTTCTCATTATCTATTGTTTCTCTTTCCTAATCTGTCTTTTTTTGTCTCTCTTCTCTCTCATTCATTCCACCATTTTTCTTCATATTTCCCCAATTCTCTCTCTCTCTCTCTCGCTCTCTCTCAATATTTCCTCCTTCCCTATTTACGTCTCCCTCTTTCAATCTCCCCCACTCTCTTTCACAGGCTGTCTCACTCTCTCCCTTCAACTCTCCCACTCTACCTCTGCATCCCCCTTGCTCTGTTCTCTCTCAATCTTTATCTCTCTCTTGATCTCACTCTCACTCATTCTCTTGCACTCCTTCCCTCCATCCCTATCACTAACCCTCTCTTGCTCTATTTTTCCTCAATCATGTTTCTCTTTCTATTTGTCTCTCACAATCTCTCTCTGTTTCAATCTTTTACTCTTCAGTCTCTCTCACTCTCTCTCTATCTCTGTCTTTCTCACTCCCTACCTCTTTCTCTCTCTCACTCTCTATTCTATATTTCTTTCTCGCTCTATTCTTCTTCTATCTTTTGCTCTCTATTTAGTCACTCTCTCTTCTCTCTTTGCTCAATCTTTTTTTTCCCTATCCCTCAGAGACACTTTATCTCTCGCTCTCCAACTCTTATCCTTCTCAATCCTTCTCTCTTCTCTCTCTCATTGTTTCTTACTTACTCTCACACTTCTCTCTCTTTCTCTCCCCCAATATCCCTCTCTCTATCCCTCTTTCTATCACCCATATCTCTCACTCTATTTCATTACTCTTATAAACACTATATCCATCTCTATCAATATTTCTCTCTTGCTCCCTCCCTCACTCTCTCTTTCATTCTCTCACACACTCTCTCTTCCCATCCAGTTAATATCTTTTTTCTCTCTCGTCTCTCACTCTCCTTCCCTCTCTTAAATTATTTTTACTCTCTCACTTTATTTTCCTCTTTTTCTCTAGATCACTTTGACTCTCTAACTCTTTTTCCCATTATCGGCTCCAATCTCTCGCTTTATCTTTCTTGCTCCATCAATCTTGCCCTCTCAAGATCTCCCTTATGTAGCTCACTCTTCTCTCTCTATCTCACACACTCATGCACTCTCTCACTCTATCTCAATCTCTCTCCTTTCACCTTCTTTTGCTCCATTTCTCGCTCTCTATCTCGCTCTCGTCTCCCTTCTTCACTCCACTTTTCTCTCTTCTCTCTCTATTTCATTCTCTATTATAATCTCTCACTCTCTCTTTCTCACTATTTATTCTCTTTTCTATCTTATACTTTCTTTTACATTCTCCTTTGCTGCTCTTTCTTCTTATGTTACTCTCACTCTATTCCTCTCGCTCTCTTCAATCCCTCCCTCTCCCTCCCTTTATCCATGTCCATCTTCCTCTCTCTCCTTTTCTCCCTCTATCTCTCATCATTCTCTTATTCTCCCTCTCTTTTTACCCTCACTAACTTTAGTCTCACTCGATCTTCCCTCAGTCTCTCTTCTCACTCTCTCCTTTTCACTCTCTTCCCTTCTCTTTCCTGCTCTCTCATTAAACCCTCTCACTAACTCCATCTATCATTCTTTCTCACTCTTTATCCCTCTCACTCACTCTCTATTCCACCTCTTTTTATCTTTCTCTTGCTCTTGCTTCTTTCCTCCATCTTTCTCACTCTCTCAATTTTTCCCTTTCTAGGTCTCCCTTACCCTTCTCACTCCATCTCACAAACTCATACACAGTCTCACTCTCTCCCTTATGTTTCTCTCTCTTCTTGTTTCTCTTACTTTTCTATCACTCTATCCCCCACACTCTTTCTCTCCTCTTTTTCTTGCTCCCTCCCTCCCCACACTCTCTCCCTTACCACCTTGTTAATATTTTTTTTCTCTCTGATCTCTCAATCTCCCTCCTCTCTTATATTCTTTTCCCTCTCACTTTATTTTCCTCTTTCTCTCTACATCTCTTTGACTCTCTCACTCTTGTTCTTCTTATCGGTCTCACTCTCTCCCTCCATAATTCTCACTCCCTCAATCTTGCCCTCTCTAGGTCTCCCTTATGCAACTCAATCAGGGAGGGAGGGAGATTGGGAGAAAAATGTAGTAAAAAGTGAGAAACAATAAGAAAGCAATAAAAGTGCTAGAATGAAGGCGAGATGAGAGGAATCAGAGAAAGTGAGGAAGCAAGAAGGAATTAAGAGATAAATACCAAGAGATTGAGTGAGGGAGAGAGAGGGAAAGATATATAAAGGAAGTGGGAGAGAGTGAGAAGAAGGGTAAGGTAAACAGAGTGAGATATACTGAGAGAGAAGGAGAGAGGGAGGGTGTGAGTGAAAGAGGGAGGGGGAGAGAGGAAGAGATGTGTGAGAGAAGGTGAGAAATAATGAGAGATAGAAAGGCAGATAGAGAGAAAGAGAGAGCTGAGAGTGGGATTGAAAGAGAGAATTGGGAGAGAGGTAGAGCGGGAAAGAGTGAGGGAGAGAGAAAAAAACCAAGAAAGAGAGATATAATAGAGATTGGAAAGACAACATGAGTGGTAGAGGAAGAAATAAAGAGATGAGGGAGGCCATGAGAAAGATTAAAGAGAGAGAGGGATCAAGTGAGGTAGAGAGTGTGCAAGAGAAATAGTATTATTGGAAGATAGAGCAAGGGAGAGTGAACAAAATGGGGGGGGGGGGAGAACGAGAGCAAAAAAGTGGATGATAAAAAGTGAGAGAGAGGTGTTGTATGGGGAGATAGGGAGCGGGAAAGAGGGAGAGAGGGAGAGAAAGTGCTAGAGAGAGATAGAGGAAAGCTTAAGCGAGAGAGGGAGGGAGAGAAAAGAGAGAATGGAAGGATGGATGAAGAGAAAGCTTCCTTACCTCCCGCTCTCTCCCTCTCTACTCTCTCTTTCTCTGTATCACACACTCTCTTCCTCTATCCCTCCCACTCTGTTTCAATTCATCCTCCCTCTCTCTCCCACTAAATATCATTATCTCCCCCTCTCTCCCTCACTCTCACTTTATTTTATATCTTCCATCACTCTCTCTTCTCTTTCGCCCTATCTTCCTCTCTCACTCCCTCCCTCTTCAACCTCTCTCACTCCCTCCCTCTATCTCTCTCTTTTTTACAGTTTCCCTTTCTCGGTTTTTTCTCTATTTATTCTTTATCCCTTTTCTTTCTCTATTTCTCTCTCTTTCTCTCTCACACACAAACACCCTTGCTCTCTTTTATCACTCCCTCTTATCACTTTACTCACTCTTCTCCCTACCCATCTCTCACTCTCTTCCTCCCTTCCTCTCTCCCTCTTTCATTAATTTAATCTCTCTCTCTTAATCACCCTCTAGCACTCCCACTACATCCATATTGCCTCTATCTCTCTCTACCTCTGGCCCTCCTGCTACGTCCATTTTACTCTATCTACCTTGAGTCTCCTTTCTCTCTATATTTTGTCTCACCCTCTCTCCATCCCTCCCGCTCACTCTGCATACCCTTTCTTCACTCCCTCTCTTGGTCTCTCTCACTCTCTCTCGCCCTCTATTTCATCTCTCTTTATCACTTGCTTGCTCTCTCTTGCTCTCTTTCTCTATTTCTTGATATAACTTCAATCACTCTCTCTTCCCTCTCTTTACTCACTCTTTCACTCCCTCCATTTCTCACCCTCTCTCTCGCTCTCCTTCCTTTCCTCTCTTTCTCAAGCGCTCTCTCATTTTTCTCTCTTACTCCCCTGATCTCCTTCCCATTATTCATCAACAACATTCTCACAGTCCCTCCCTCCCCCTCAACTATTTTTCTCTCTTTCTCCTCAATTTCACTCACTCTTAATCCCTCTCTCCTTCTTATTTCCACTATCTCTTGCTCTGTATTACTATCTCTTCTATTGCTACCCAATCCCTCACTCTTCTCACTCTTTCTCCTCTTCCGTCCCCCACTCACTCTCCCTCCATCCCTTCCTCCCTCTCTTTCCCTCTCATCCCCTCCATCTCCCTCTCTCACTTGCTCACTCTTTCTCTCCATCTCTCATCCCACTTATTATCTCTCCCTATTTTAATCTAGCTCACTCTCTCTTGCTCTGTCTTCCTTTACACGCTCTTCTCATTTTACTTTCGTCTCCCTCTCTCTTCCAATCTCATCCCCTATCTCTTCAATCTCTCTCACTCCCTCCCTCTCTCAATTTTTTACTGTTTATTCTCTATCTTTCTTACTGTCTCAAATATTATTCTCTTTTATGTTACTCTCACTCACACACAAACACACACGCAACTCTCTCTCTTCTACTTTCACCCTTTCTCGCACTTTCTCTCTCAGTCCCTCCCTTCATCTCTACATCACTCTCACTCTTAATTTGTCCCTCCCTCTTTCTCATTCTTTAATTTTTTCCCTCTCTCCTAATCTTACTTTTATTTCTGTCTCTTCTATCTCATCCCTTACAATCTTTCTCTCCATATATCCCCCACTATCTTGCTCCCTCTCTCACTTTTCTCCTTTCTTCTTTATGTTTCCCTCTTCTCTCTTTCTCTCCCTCTCTGTTTCACGCACTCTCTCACTCTCTCCTATACTCTCCCTCTATGGCTGCATCTCCCTCACTCCCTTGTCTCTCTACATCTCTCTCTTTCAATCTTTTCTCACTCATTCTCTTGCTCTCCATCTCTTGCTCTATGGTCCCTCCCTTGCTCTACTTTTTCTCGATCTCTTTACTCTCTCTAGTTGTCTCACAATCTCTCTGTCTCTGTCTCAATCTTTCAATCTTCAATTTCTCTCACTCCTTCTCTATCTCTCTCTTTCTTAGTCTCCAACTCTCTCTCTTTCACTCTATATTCTATCATTCTTTCTCGCTCTCTTTCTCTCTCGTTTGTCACTCTCTCTTCTCCATTTGCTCAATCTTTCTCTCTCCTTTTCTTTGCACACTATCTATCTCTCTCCAACTTTTTTTTCTCTCAATCCTTCTCTCTTCTCTCTCTCACTATTTCTCACATTCTCTCACACTTCCCTCTCTCCCTCCCTACCTCTATTTCCCTTATCTCCCACTATATCTTCCATACTTTTGTTCTCACTCCATCCCTCTTTATCTATTTATCTATGTTGCTCCATCCCTTGCTCTCTTTTTCATTATCTCGCTCTTTATCTCTCTCTTCTCTCCCTCCCTCATTCCCTCACACTCTCAGTCCCTTCCAACCTTGTTAATATCTTTTTTCTCTCCTGTCCATCTCTCTCTTTCCCTCTATTATATCATATTCTCTCTCACTCTCTTTTCCTCTTTCTCTTTAGATCTCTTTCACTCTCTCACACTTTCTCTCTTTATCCGGCTCACTCTCTCCCTCTATCTTTCTCACGCTAATGTAGCTCACTCTTCTCTCTCAATCTCACACACTCATACACTCTCACTCTCTCTTAATCTCTCTCCCCCTCACTCTAGCTTCATTTCTCACTTTATATCTACAATCTTTTACCTTTTTGGTTCATTTTCTCTCACTCGCTCCTCTCCCTCCCTCGCTCCATTTTTCTCTCTTCTCTATATCCCATTCTTTATTATTTTCTCTTAGTCTCTCTCTCTTTCTCACACTCTATTTTCTTTTTCTATCATATACTTTTACACTGTTTTGTTGCTCTCACTTGTCCCTTCTCTCTTACGTTTCTCTCACTATCCCCTACTCTCTCCTCTCTCTTGCTTCCATCCCTCCCTCTCACATTCTCTTTCTTCTCTCCCTCCCTCCCTCCCTCCACCTCACGTTATCCTTCTCTGTGTCCCTCTCACTCTCAACATTCTTCTGTTCTCTCTCACTTTTTAACCCTCACTCATTCTTGCTCGATCTTCTCTCAGACTCTCTTCTCACTCTCTCTCCCTTTCACTCTCTCTTATTTTATCTTTCCTACACTCTCTTTAAACCCTCTCACTACCTCCTATCTTTCTTTCTCACTCATTCTCTCCATCTTTCTCTCTCAATCACTATTCCACCTTTATTTATCTGTCTTGCACTCTCTCTTCAAACTTGCTCTTTTGACACTCCCTGTATCCCTAACTCTCACTTAATCTCTACCTCTCTCTCTCTCACTCTTTATCCACCTTTTTTATCTCTCTCAAGCTTTCTATTCTATCTCTCTCTCTTTTGACGCTCCTTTTATCCCTTAATGCCTCTCTCTAGCTCTCCCTCCCTCTTTCACTCCCTTCACCCCATTCTTTCTCTTGCTCTTCATATCTCCCCTTCTCTTGCTCTCTCTCGCTCTCTCCATCTCTCGTCCCTCACTCTCTCTTCTCTCTATTTCTCTCTCACACTCTCTCCCATTATTGCTACCTCTTCCTCTCGCATCAGTTTCACTCACAGTCTTACTCCCTCATTTCCTATCTCTTTCGCGCTCCATGTTTACTCACTATCACTTACTCATATATTGCTCTCTCTCCTCTTAATCTTTCTCTCCCTCTATGCCCCGCTCTTTGCTTGCTTCCCTCTCTCCCACTCTATTCTTCTCTAGCTCTCTTTTTCTCTCTGCCACACACTCTCCCCCACTCTCCCTCTCACTCTCTTCCAATTCATACCCACTCTCTCTCTCTCTCAATATCTTCCTTCACTCCTTCTTCTATCTCACTCACTCTCTCTCAATATCTTCTTTCACTCCCTCTTCTCTCTCATTCACTCCTCCTCTCTCACTCTTGCTCTCTTCCATCCCTCTCACTCCCTTCATCTATCTCACTCTCTCTCTCTATCACTCATTTCCTTATTTATGATTTATCAATTTTTTTCCATCCATTGTTCTTTATCTTTCTATCTCACACACTCTCTCTTACTCTATTTCATATCTCTCTTATCACTTTACTCACTCTTTCTCTATAATCATCTCTCACTCTCTTCCTACCTCCCTCTATCCCTCTTTCATTAATTCAGTCTCTCTATCTCCCTCCCTCCATCTCTCTCTCCATATTTCCCTCCATATCTTCCTCTTTCAATTTCTCGTTCATTTTCTTTTGCTCTATCTTCCCTGAGTCTCTCTGCTCTCTCTATTTTTGACTTACCCTACCTCTCTTCCACTCACTTTTCAATCCATATATTCACTCCTTCTCTTGCTCTCTCTCTCATCTCTATAAAATCTCTCTTTATTATTTGTTTTCCTTCTTTTCCCCCTCTCAGTCTCACTCTCTTTCTCTTTACTCTATCTCTCTCTGTTCTAAATCTTTACTCTTTCTCTCCCTCTATCTCTCACTCTCTGTCTCTCTCCGTCCCTTACACAAAATCTCTCTATTGCTCTCAAATCTTACTCAATCCCATCATATCCATATCATTATTTTTTATTATATCTCATAAATTTCTCGATCGCTCCCTTTTTCAATCCCTCCTTCCCTTTCTTTCTCCCTCTCTCCCTATCTAACTCCTCTCTCTATCTCCTAATGCACTAAATTATTCACTCCCTCTCCCTCCCGCTCATTTTCTTTATCCTCACTCTCATTCCTTCTTTCTTGCTCTCTCTCTCACTTTCACTTTTCACTATTTCTCTTTTACTCTCTCTCTCCCATTCTTTCGCTCTCTTTCTCATCCTTTCTTTCTAATTCTCTCCCTCTACTACCCTCTGTCTCACTCTGTCTACCTTAGTCTCTCTCCCTTTCTCCCTCTCCATCTCCGTCTATTCTTCTCTCATTCTCACTCCTCTTACTCTCCCTCAATATCCTAATTTTGCTCACAATATTTGAGCTCTTTTCCTCTCTCGCTTCCTATCTCTCTCTCTCATGTAAATCTTTCTTGTTCTCTCTCACCAACTCAGTCCCTCTCTCTCCACTCTCTGTCCTTCTCTCCCTTTATATCTCTCTTTCTCACCCCTCCCTTATTATTTCCTCTATCAATCTCTTTCTCACTCTCTCCCTTTCCACTATGTTTCTCACTTTCTCTTATTTTTCTCTCACTTGCTCTCTAGCTCTCTCTTACTCTAGTTTTTCTTTCTTTACTCACTCTTGTTCTTCATATATCCATCACTCTAACTCTCTCACACTTCCTCTCATTCTCTTTGTCACCCTCACTTTTCTTTTATTGTTTATTACTTTCTCTCCTTCCCTCCCTCCCTCTCTTTCTTTCTTTATCTCCCTCTCTCTTTCCCTCTCTTTCTCCTCTCCATTCTTTCTCTATTTCTCTGTCACTTTATCTCTCCTCCCTAACTCGCTCCCTCACTCTCTACAACTTCACTCTCACTATTACTCCCTTTCTCTCTTCTTTTCTTTCTCTCAATTTCCCTCCCTAAATCTCTTTCTTGCTCCATCTATCATTCTCACTCTTGCTCATTTTCTCTTACTCTTTCTTCACCCACTCTCTCTCTTCAGTTTCACTCCAACTTCTACTCCCTCTCTTTATCTCTTTCACACTCTCTATTATCTCTTCCAATATCTATCGTTATCTTATTTACATTCTTTATTCTCTCTAAACACCACTTTCCCATCCCGACACTTCCTCTCTCTCCATCATTCTCTCTCTCATTCTCTTATTCTCCCTCTCTCTTTTACGTTCACTCTCTCTTTCTCTATCTTCCCTCATTTTCCTTCTCTCCCTATTTCTCTCTCAGTCTCACTTCCTTCTTCGCTCCCTTCCTCTCTCACTCACTGTTCGTTCTCTCTTTCTTTCTCTTTTATTGCACATATTTTCTAAAACTCTTTCTCACATGTTTTATCTTCCTTTCACACACACATAATCTCTTTCTTTCCTCAGTCTTTCTCTCCCCTATCCCTCACACACACTCTCCCTCTCTCTAACTTTTATCCCTTTCAATCCATCTCTCTTCTCTCTCATTATTTCTCTCATTCTCTCACACTTCTCTCTCTCTTTCTCTCTCCCTATCTCCCTCCCTCTCTCTATCTCCTCTATCACTCACTCTCTTTTTCTAACTCTTGTTCTCACTCTCTCCCTCTCTATCTATATATCTCTCTTGATCCCTCCCTCAATCTCTCTTTCATATTCTCACTCTTATCTATCTTCTCTTCCTCTCACACTCGCTCACACTCTCTCTCCCTTCTCACCCTCCTAATATCATGTTTTCTCTGTTATCCTTCTCTCTCACTCTATTTTCCAATTTTTCTCTAGATTGTTCTCTTTATCGCTCTTACTCTCTCCCTCTATCATTCTCACTCACAAATTCGTGCGCTATCTAGGTTCCCTTATGTAGCTCACTCTTCTCTCTCTATCTCACACACTCAAACACTCTCATTCTTTCTTAATATCTCTCCCTCTCAACCTCTTTAGCTCCATTTCTTTCTCTCTATCTAACTCTCTCTTATAATCTTGCTCTCTCAATCTCCCCTCTCTTTCCTTTGCTCTATCCTTCTATCTCCACTCTCTATCCTCTTCTCTATTGTCCTCTCTCCTCTTCACTCTTTTTCTCACTCTCAATCCCCTTTTTCTATCTTATACTCTCTTTCACACTCTCCATTGTTGCTCTCTTTTCTCTCTTTCCTCTTACTCTCTCATTATATCCACTCTTTCTTCCATCCCTCCCTATCTCTTTCTTTCATCTCTCCCTCCTTCCCTTCCTCTCCTGCCCTTCCTCTCCATCCTTATCTGCCTCTTTGTATTCCTCTCTCTTGCTCCCTCAATCTCATATTTCTCATGTTCTTCCCCCCACTCATAAATCTTTATCTTTCTCTCCCTCACTCAATCACTCTCTCTCACTCTCGCCCACTCCCACACACTTCTCCCTATCTCTTTGTCGCTCTCTTCTTTATTTCTGCTCCCTCACTCTCCCATCCACTCCCTCTCCCCCACCTTCTCTTTTTCTTCTACTCCCTCACTCTCCCTCCATCTCCCTACATCTCTCACAATCTTTATCTCCCTTTCTCTCCCTCTCCCTCTCTCACTCCCTCTATTACTCATTCTAGCTCACTGTCCCTCTCTAGTTGTCTATCCTCTCTCTCCCACTCTCCCCCTCTCACTCTTCGCAATCTCGCTGTCCCCTCCCTCTCTTTCTCTTCTCTATTTCTATCTCCCTCTCCCTCTCTCTTTTTCTCCTACTTTTTCCTCTATCAAGTTCTCTTATACAATTAATCTCTTCTCTCTCTTCCTTTTATAATCTTTTGTCTTCGTCTGCCTCTTTCTCATTCTTTCTACCACTTTATTTCCCTCTCCATCTTCCCCTTTACTCTTGCATTTCCTCTCTCTTTCTATCTCTCCCTCACTCTCACTTTGTTTGACTCTCTCTCTTCTTTTTCTTTCTCATTTGTCTCAACCGTCTTGCTATTTTTTCTATTTTATCTCTCTTGCCCCTCTCTCCCTCTACTTCTCTCTGCCCCTCCCTCTTGCACTTCTTTTATCTTTATCTTCCTCTCTTACTACGCCATTCTCTCTCATTCTCTCTTGCTCCTTTCTCAATCTCTCTTACTCACTTTCTATTTCTATCTCCCTCTCTCTCACACTCACACACTTTATCACCCTCTCTCTTCCCGTTCTCTCCATCCCTCCATCTTTAGCTCACTCTCTCTCTCCCTCCCTGTACCTCCCTCTCATAATATCTCTCTCCCTATATCTTTAGCTCTCTCTCTCATTCTTCTTTTCTTTTTATCTCTCTTCCTTAATTTCTCTTGCTCTCTTCCTTTCTTTCTCTGTCAACTCTCGCTCTCTTCTCTATCTCTCCACATCTCTCTCCACATCTCTCTCCCTCTATCTCTCCCTCTCTCCTACTCTATCTCTCACTCTCAATATTTCTCATAATTTATGTCTCTCTAAGTTTCTCTCTCTAGCTCACTCTTCTCTCTCTATCTCTCTCCCTTTCCGTCCCTTCCACCTTCTAGCCACATCATGCTTTATCTCTCTCACTCTCACCTTTTCACTCTCTTTCACACACTCTCTCCTTCTCTCCCTCTCGATCTTTCTTGCTCCCTCACTTGATCTCTCTCCCTCACTAGCTCCCTCTCACTCTCCTTTTCCTACTCTATTTTTCCTCACTCTCTCTTCTCTCTATTTCTATATAATTTTCTCTCTCTATGTCAATCCCTCACTCTTAAATATCTCTCTCCCTCTCTCTATTCTCTCTCACACTTTATTCTTTCTTCTTGCTCTGTTGCTTTTCTGTCTCTTGATCTCTCTTCTGTAACAATGTCATCTCCCGTTCTTTGTCCCTATCCCTCACACACTCTCTCTCCAACTTTTCTCTCTCGCAATCCCTCTCTCTTCTCTCTCTCATTATTTCTCACTTTTTTCCTCTTTCTCTTTCCCTTCCTCCTTCCCTCTTTAACTCTCTCGGTCCCTCTATCTCACCCTTATCTCTCACTCTCTCCCTCTATATATATATATATATATATATATATATATATATATATATATATATATATATATATATATATATATATATCTCATGTTCCCTCGTGCACTATCTCTCTCGCTCTTTAGCTCTATCTATCTCTTCTCTCTCTCTCCCTCTACCAATGTATCCCCCTCACTCTCTGTCTTTCTTGATCTCTCTCTCAGTCATTCTCTTGCTCTCCATCCCACTATCCCTCTCACCAACCCTCTCTTGCATTATTGTTTTCTAAATCACTTTTCTCTCTCACTATTTGTCTCTCATAATCTCTCTTTGTCTCAGTCTTTCACTCTTCAATCTCATTCACTCCTCTCTCCATCTCTCTCTCTTTCTTATTCTCTATCTCTCTCTTTCTTACTCTCTACCTCTCTCTCTCGCTCACTCTTTCCTTCTCTTCCGCTCTCTCTTCCCCCACTCTCTCTTCTATTTATTTCTCTCTCACACCCTCTTCCTTTCTTGCTCCCTCTTCCTCCCTCTTTAATTTCATTATCCTTGTTACTCCCTCAATTCCTCTCTATTTCTCGCTCCATGTTCACTCTTTCTCACACACTCTCTCTTCTATTGCTCTCTCTCCTCTCTCTCTCCACTCATTCTTTCTCTCCCTCTCTCACCCTCTCTCTTGCTTCCTTCCCTCCCTCCCTCTCACTCTTTTTTTCTCTCACACACTCTCCCCCTCACTTCCTCTCGCTCTCTGCCAAATCATCCCCTCTCTCTCCCACTAATTCTCACTCTCTACCCCCCACTCTATCTCTCTCTTCTCTCTCGCTCTCACTTCCTCTCTCACTCCCACTCTCTTCCATCCTTCTGACTCCCTTCGTCATCCTCTTTCTTTCTCACTCTCTCCCTCTCTCATTATTTTATCCTTTTATGCTATAACACTTTAGGTTTCTCTATTTCTTTCTTTCACCCCCTCTCACTTCCTCTCTCTTCCCACAATATCTCTTCACTCTCTCATTCTCTCTCTTTCTCTCTATTAAATTTCACTCACTCTTCCTCTCTTTCTCTCCGTCTTTTTTCTGTCCCTTTCTCTCTCTCTCGCCCCCTCACTCTACCTCTCTATGTCCATCTCCTTTGTTCTCTCACTCTCTTATCTCCCAATTTATATCTCATTCTCTCCTTCTGTCACTTCCTCCCTCTCTTCAACTTAGCTCACTCCCTTCTTCACTCTTTCTTACTCTTTGTTTTCTCCTCTCACTTACTCTCTATACTGCTGCTCCCTCTTGTAGCACTATTTCTCTTCGTCCATCCTCCCACTCTCTCTCCTCTCTCCCCACTCCCTCCCTTTCTCACTTAAGCTTTCTTTTATCCCTCTCCCCCTCTTTCTCTCTCCCTCTCTCCATCTTTCCCTCTCTTTCTCTCTCCATACAACTCCTCTCTCTCACTCTTTATCATCCACTCTTTTGCTCTCCCTCTCCCTCCCCATCTCGTTCACTCTCCCTTGCTCTATCTTCCAACTCTACTACTTCTCATTCACACTCTCTCTCCCTCTCTTGCTGCCTCTGTCTCTTCAATATTTCTCATGGCCTCCCTCATCTTTCTATTTCTTCCTCACTACCACTCATGTTGTCTCTCACACTCTCTATTATATCTACTTTTTCAATTTTTTGCTCTTGTTATGTTTCTCTTTATTCTCACGCTCTCTCACTCCATCCCTCACTTTCCCGCTTTTCCTCTCTCCTTACTCTCTCTTTCAATCACACTCTCAGCTCTCTCTTTCTCTCCTTGCCTTTTCTCTCACATTATTTCTCAACTTCTCTAACACATCACTTCCTCTCTCCCCCTCCATCTTTCAATCCCATCCCACTCTCGTTCTCTATAAGTATATCTCACTTTGTTTACCTTACCATTCTTCTCACTCGGTCCCACTTCCTTTATATATCTTTCCCTGTCTCTTCCTCACTCAAACTCTTGATCTCTATCTCTTAATTCTCTCTTGCTTCCTCACTTTCTCAGATTCCTTTCATCTATTCTTCAATCTAGCACTTTCATCTCTTTCTCATTGTTTCTCACTTTATACTACATCTCTTCTCAAGCTCCCTCCCTCCGTATTTGACTCCCTTCCTCCTCCTTTCTCTCCCATCTATTTTTCTCACATGTACTTTATTTGTCTCTCTGTCTCACTCTCTCTCTTGCTCTCTTTTGCCTCACTCTCTCCATTGCATTTGCCCTCTATCTCCCTCTTTCTCATTCTCTCTATGCCTCTCACTTTCCATTATGTTTCTCTCTCGCTCTCCATTACTCTCTTTACTCACTTTTTTTTTTCTATATCCATTACTGTAGCTCTCTCTCCCTTCCTCTCATTCTCTCTCTCTTCTCTCTCTCACCCCCTCTTCTCTGAAAATGTTTATTACTTTCACCTTCTCTATCTAGCTCCCTATCATTTTATCTCTAGCTCTCTATCTTTTTCCCTCTTGTTCCTCACTTCCATTCTTTCTCTGACTTTATCTCTCTCTTCCTTCCTTGCTCACTCACTCTCTTTAATTTCATTCTCACAATTACTCCCTCACTTGACTTTCTCTCTCTTTCACTCTTGCACTCTCTCTCTTTTTATCTGTCCTATTCTCTCTCTCACTCTCCCTTCCTAACTATGTCTCTCTTGCTCCATCTATCATTATGTCTTGGTCCATTTCTCTTGCTCTCTTTTCACCCACTCTCTCGAGCTTTACACTCACTCCTTGTTGACCTCATTTTTGCTGAGGTCTTCTCTTTTCTCTTTAGTACTTAGGATCTAGCCTTAGGCTTTTCCTTTGACTATCTTAGAGGACTAGAGATGGAACCCACCCCTTTAGAAGCTCAGCCACTACTTAACTCCCTGCAAACCCCACAAGCTTGATTATAAACCCCTAATCACCTAGAGGGTTGAGATCAAATGTGGAGGTTTAAAGGACGAGTTCCCTATAGGACTCTTTGGCCTTAGGACTACCCTGGGTGGCCTGGTCTGGTGAGGGCTGACCTGCACATACATTACACTTTCACACACATTCCAAATTCTAAAACTATTCATGCCTAACTTGACTTCCTGACTCATGTGGATAATTCATGTAGATGATCCTTAACCCCTAAGTCCCTGACTAAGAGGGTTATGAACAACATACTGAGTGCCTCAAATGAGTCCCCTCATCGCTCCTATGGGCTTAATATGGCTTCATGGCTCAACCAAGGTGATTCCACTTTACTCAAATTTGATCAATCTCCATTTTGCCAAAATTTCAATTTTTGACCCCCGGGACCCCGGACTCGCTTAACCTACTAAAAGCCTTTGAAACTACCCAAATTCTTCAAAATTTCCAAATCACCCAAAACTTTCTAAAATTAATCTCAAACATTTCCCCCACTACTCAAATTGACCATCTCCAGCCAAAAATACCAAGATTTCCAAAAATACCCCAAATACCCTCCAAATTACCAAAATGCCCCTCTTGACCCAAAAATTCCGAAATTCAGAAAATACCCAGAAAATTCCAGAAAATCTCAAATATTTCCAATTTCACTTTGTCCAACTACACTATGGGACAATTTTGTCAATTTACCCCACTTTTACCAAAACCCCCAATTTAGCCCATTTTAAACCCAAATGAACCCAATGTCAAACTAAATCACCCCAATTGACCTTAATTTTGGTCCAATTCAATTCTAAACATCAATTCAATATCCCCAATATCAATCTATACCAAATTCAAGCCCAATTTGATTGACATTTGAATCCAATTTCAATTTTAAGCTTAAAGCCTAATTTTGACCCATGACCTAAACTTAGCCCAAACCAATCCTACTCAAACCCAATTGACCCCAAACCTTTTCTAAATTGTCCCCAACATCCCCACAAACAAAACACTAACTTGATTTGCCCAAAATTTGGACCAAAGCCTTACTCAAATTCAACCCAAACCCAAAATTCCCTAAATAGGCCTAAATCCACCATGAACCCAAATAGGCCCAAATCCCAAAATTAAAGCTCAACCAAGGTTGAGAACTCTTTGTCATACTCCCATAAACATTTCTCAACATAAATTTTACATCAATTTCAACATTAGCCCAACCTTAGCCCAAGGTAGCTCATTTTGACCCATTGGCCCCTTTACCAAAGAAGCCCAAATCTAACCCAATTCAATTCCAAATTACCTCAAATTTGCTTCAAATCACTCATGACACATCCCTAAACCAAACCCAAACAATTATTTGGCCCAACCTTTTATAAAATTCCCATCCATAAATTAATTTTAAAAGCCTAAAGCTCATTTTCAAACCTAAAGCCCATCCAAAACAAATTCAAAAGCCCAAAAATTCATCCAAAGCCCATATGACACTCTTCTTCATCATGACTTCAATTAAAACCATCCCTAAAGTTCCAATCAAATATCAAATTATTCTAAATCAAGCTTCATGCTAACTCCTCATACATTCATCAAAAATTCCAACACCCTTTCTCATGCAAGTGAGCCATCTTTTCTCCAAGCCATATGGAGCCATGAAGCCACATGTAAGCCATTGGCAAGCCATGAGAATCTATAATTTGTCAACTCTCCTTAAATGGCAAAACGAGGAGGTCCTTTAAGTACCTCCTAAAAGTCATTAACCCTAAACATGTTTCCCCTTAACCCAAATTTAATCCAAATATATTTGGATAGTGACTTCTCCTTTCCAAACCAGCTGATTCCTTTGACTCCCCACAACACCCAAAGCTACCTTGGAGGGTGAACAAAGCCCAAAGTGTTGGGTTGACCCAAACCAAGCCAAAATAGCCTTTACCCATGCCATTTTAATTCAACTACTTTACACATGGCAAAGCTCAATTGGACTCACAAACATCAAGCTCTGAACCTCCTGATGACAACAGTGACCTGACCCTGCCGGCTAGTCGCCTACGTCGGCGGAAAACACCACACCCGAGAGCACCATATGAGCCCAAGCTTGGAATTCTCACCTGCTGAGTTGCCCTATGACCAGTGGCCACCATGGTTGTTCTTCTCCTCACCAGAGCAGCTGATCCCGACCCCTAACTCCCCCTGGGAGGCCCTCCAGCCACTCCTATTTAAACCCCACCTCTCTCGGCCATGAGGAGGTGCTGAAACAAACCTTAAGGAAAGTCTGCCAAAATTGTTCCAGACTACTTCCCACACTTAGAACAATTGATCCCCAGTGACAATTTGCCCTAATCCCCACCATCAGAGCTTAATTTCTCAGCCAAAATTCCACCCAAAACCAGGACATCTCCAAATTCTCCACCAAAATCAAATTAAACTCACCCACACCTGCACAAGACCAAGAGAAGGAGTTCCCCAGTGGAAGCCCCCTCTCCAGACCACCCAGCTGTTCCAGACTCCAAAGGTTGTGATCGGGCTTGGTCGAAATCATACCTAGACAATTCACCAGGCCAAGAGACTTCATCTGGAGCTTGCTTGGACCCAATCGAACGTGACACAACTCTCAGATTGAAGCCACACTTCTGTGAGCTAAGGTACGAGCTAATTCTTTATCCCGAGCTTCTGGGGATTCTCTATTTCAAATGCCTTAATTTCAATGCATTATCACCGTATAGATGTATTCGTCTCTTCGAGACAAATCCATAGAGCACAAGAACACAAAAATTCGTTAAGTATCGAGTGAGATATTAAGGATTTAGTGTGGACGGTTCTCAGCTGAGAGCGATTGGGGACGATGAATGGATGCCATTCATTTCCGCGTGTATTGGACGGACGGCTCGGATTGCGTCGGACCAGGAGATCGTGCGTGAACCGCGGGACCCGGGGCGGCTGAGTCGGATGGCAGCGTCGAACCAGAAAGCGCCGCGTGGCTGTTCGGAGATGCTAAGGATGACGCGGCGCCGATTCGGATAAATAGAAAAATAGCATTTTATGGATTTATTTAATTACCAGAACTTAGAAAATCCATAACTTTGTGTAGAAAAATCCTAAAAATAAAATAAAAATACCCTCTTGCTCAGTGAACAGAGGAGAATAATGTGGAAAAGAAATCAATTAATTTCATTTAGTATTTTATTTTTAATGATTTAATTACTCTCTGCACTATTTCAATTCTCCATGCACATAGATAATTCACCATGGCATGAGACCATAGGGCTTTTAAAGCCTCTGAACTTGGGAACATTCCTTGAATTTTCCAAGGTCAGAGGCCATCCCTATGAGAAGTTATTAATTTTTCAATTGCATGTTACTGTTTTGAGTATTTTAATTCCAATAATTAGCATGTTGAGAAATAAATTCCAGGAAAATTTGGTGATGTTTCTTATGACTAGAGGAACCTAGGAAAAATAGGTTTTGAGGTGATTCACATGGAACAACCCTAATTGGCCTAAATACCCAAAATTGAACTTTAATTAATTAGGGTTAACAACACATTAAATTATCTTGAAAACAATTCTACACTAATCTTTAGGATCAGAGGAACATAACATAAAAATTTGAAGTCAATTGGACTTGATTAACCCCACCAAATGGGTTGATTAAGCCTCTTAAGCAAACTGGATAAAATTAAACTTTAAAAATTCATAACTCACAAAATACTTTTCCAAAATTCACAACAATAGTTTTGGAGCTTCTCTGATATCAGAGGAACTTAGGAAAATTAAAATTGTAATTTTCTAAAAAAGTTGATTTTTATCATTATTTTAATATTTTTAATAATTAAAAAATAACAAAAATGATAAAAATATTAAAAATCACCAAAATGTCACATTTTTACTCCTAATCACTTAGGAACAAACCAAATATTTTTCCTAAGTCTCTAGGATAAGATATTGAATTTTAAAAGCCTAAAACAATTTTTGAATTAAAAAATGATTTTCTTTAATATTTTCACTAAAATAATTGTAATAAATCAAAGAAAAATAAAAAAATTATAAAATTTATTCCTCTGAACTCCTTGAGGTCAGAGAGATTTAAGAAAAATATAAAATCCATTTTTCAACTTTAATTTTATTTTAAAATTAATTAATACTCCAAAAGTCAAAATAATTATAATAAATAAAATATAATTCAAAAAATCACCAAAATTGGTCTAAATGGTCCTCTAGTCATTAGGAACATCCCATAATTGTCTTAAGGATAGAAACATTTCCTTGGTCATGTTATTGAATTTTCCTTGAAAACCCCTATTTTCCATTAAAAATAATTACATAAATAAATTAAATACAGAAAAATCACATTTTCTCCTCTAATGTCTTAATTGACATCTGAGTGAGGTTACATAAAAATTTCAAGTTTATTTGAGCTTAATTTAGTGAGTTATAGAATTATTAAGCTTGAAGGGTAAAAGGGTAATTAAAAATTTCAACACTTAATTAAAATTTTAGGATTAATCAAAAAGGGAGGGTAAAATATTTGATTTTAAACTGATTTTGGATGATTGAAACTTAAATGATTGAGGGTAGAAACCTACTAACCATTTCAAATATAATTAAAATAAAATTTTAATTAATTAATTAATTGAAATTTTGGAAGAATAATAAAAATTGGAATTATTAAAGTAAGGATATTATTAAGAGGATATTTATTCTTCAATTTAAAAATCCCTAAATAAATCACTTCAATAATACTTAATTTTTAATTAAAAAAAAAGAAATTAAAATAATAAACTAAAATTAAAATTAAACTAAAATTAAATTAAATTAAATTAAATCAAATTAAATTAAATTAAATTAAATTAAAAATTAAATTAAAATTAAATTAAAATTAAATTAAATTAAATTAAATTAAAATTAAAATTAAATTAAATCAAATTAAATTAAATTAAATTAAATTAAATTAAATTAAAAGCAAATCAAATTAAATTAAAATTAAATTAAATTGAATTAAATTAAATTAAATTATTTAACAACAAACCTAAATGAAATCGTTAAGAATTAAATCTAAAATAATTTGAACACTATTCCAAACTCAAACTAATTTTTTATAATTAAGTCAAAATTAAAATTAAATCATTAAGTTTAAATCATTAAAATACCTAATAAGTTGATTTGCCCTTTTAAAGCTCTTATTATTATAACTCTTAAATGAGGTATCAAGTGAAGAGTTACTTCACTTATAGGATATTCAAATGTCCTAGTTCACTGAGCAAGAGAACAAAACTTAAACTCCTGGATGATTAATTCACTTGTATAATTAAACTCCCTCGGACTTAAAACAATCCTAGAGATATTGAAAAGATGTTTAAGACTTGTCTTAAGCACTTCCTCAATATGATAGGATGTTTATAAGAACAATTGAACTTAATTGTTCTTTGATGAAGAAAATCATCCTTAAACCAAAATACAAGAACCTAGACGTCATAGGAGATGACTAGCTATAGGATTAGGACTTTGGTAGACAACCAAAACCTTTCCCTTAGCTTTACCTAGGTACTTGTTGAAATATTTAAATGCCTTAACATGTGTTTTAAGTGCGGCTTGGGATGACGGGAAGACCCTCCAGGTACGCTTTTATTTTATTGCAATTTACTTTATTGCAATGTACTTTACTTTTCTTGCATGTTAAATAAAACCGTTGCATGAAAACCAAAACCTTTAGGATAGTCCCTGAACTGAAACCAAAACTAAATTAAAAGTCATTACAAAATAAAAATCACCGCCACAACATTTCAAAATATAAAACAACTCAAAATTTAATCACAAACAAAACAACAAAGCTACAATTGCAACTAAATTAAAACGTCTCGTTGAATGATCGGGAATACCTCGGATGATGTAACCCACGTGTTACTAACGGGATTTCCCACGGTCTAAATGAAAGTGTGGAACTCATTCAGTTAAGTTTAGCAAATTCATCTGGACTAAGTGAATTCGATGAAAATAACGGTGCATGGATGACGGAACCGTGGGATCTTAATCGGTTATGTTTAAACAACTTTAAGAATTATTTTAATTAAAATATTAAAAACACTTGGATTTTAAGATTTCCTCTAAACCAAAACACTTCTCTCATCTCCTGATTTATGACTTCTAAAACTAAACCTCTGTAAACAACAAGGAGCTTGGAGCACAATGGGCAGCACGGCCATCTTCGTCAGCAAAACAACTCTACATCAGCTAAACATTCCTAGAATTAAACAACCAAACCGTAGGATTTCGAGGTAGTTTGCCTAGTGCAACGTAAATCCTCAACCCTTTTGTTAGGCATTTGCATAATCATGTTATGTAAATTAAGCCCTAACCGGTCTTAGAACTCCGAGGTAGTCGTTTGGTACGACATAAACCCTCACATCTTCGAGGATATTTGCATGACTGCGTCATACAAATATAAGTCTTAATTAATTAAAATTGGCAGGATCAGAACATTAAATAAACTCCCAAATCTAAGCCAAACAATAGCATAGTTTGGGAAGTTGCCAAGATTCTTCTTGGATCTTCAGCTTCTCCTACTTCTCTTCCTTTGGATTCTTGAAATAAACTGTTCCAAATTTGATCCATTCCCTATTGAAATCTCGAAAATTCAATCCTTTGAAAACCTTAAACTTTGAAATTCTTGAGAGAAAAACCACTGATCATTATCGAGAGTTTTCTTGAGTGTCTTCGGACATTTAAGATGTAATTAACTATAAGGGCTTGCCCTTATAGGGAACTTTAAGAACCCGGGTAATATAAACCTGCTTAATTCATTTATATTAAGCAGGGGAACTTGTCGGCTTATAAGATTGGTTCGCAGACCAAACAGATGTCACAGATCTTCTAGTTTATTTAATTGAGCCCCATCATCAAGCAGTGTGTCTATTCCTCGGGATAAATACATCGTTTGTGGTGCGGTGCTCGTTTATATAAACTATTTGGGATGTGAGGTCGGTTTAATTTCATATCTTAAAACTTTTAAACTTAAAATTACTTTCAAAATCAAATGCTATCTTTTAAAACTATATATATATATATTTAAATTAAATTTAAAATTTAAAATACAACACACAAACTTAAAAATATGCCGACAACTTCTGGCGACTCCGTTGGGGAATAGTTCCTCTCTCCATTTTTGATTAGATGGTTTTGCTTTCATAAATCGGTGGTGAGTCCATATCCCTAGTGGACCAAAACTATCATTCTTCCGTTGGAATACCCCGTTCATTTCTGTCTTGAACGAGTATAGCCAACTCCTCTTGGATTTAGGAGCCACTGTTTAGACACCCCTAAACAGAGAGGTTCCGAGATCCTTTTACCTCTTTTCTGAGATGGGGTGGACTCTCAATAGGTGTTAGCTTAGGAGCGCTCCTTCGGATTGAGAAGTCTTATAAGACTTTCTTTTCCCTTCTAATTCTGAATCGGATCATTTACCTTTTCTATACCTTTAAACATTCCGTTCTTAACAAACAAATCCACTAATAAACAACCTCCTAATAAACAATCTCTTTTAAAAAAATCACAAATGCACTAAGATAAACGAAAATATGTTCAGACTCTTTCTTTTTCGTCCTAAGTTTTGTGACAAAAAGAAGCATAATTCGGGACTGACATTCGGAATCTGCCCTGCAGAAAATGACTGCCCCGAAGCTAATGTTTTCCTTCACCAACGGAATGGACTTCGCCGTTTACAAGGATGAGCTGCTCGACAATGGAATCATCCGTTTCGGACAAGGAATTTGCAACACATATATCAAATTTGCTGATGTCACTCTCTTCACACTAATGGACAAAGTGTCAGAAACTGAAAAGCGCGTGATTGAGTTCAATCTGAAATCAACTCAAGAATTCCCTCCCCTGCAAAGGATTCCAGCTGAAAGGAGTACCACTGTTCGTAAGAAGACTGTTGTCTCTACCCCCACCGGTCTAGTCATCTCAGCACCTACACCGACTTCTGCCAAATTGAAGGGGAAGGAGATCCAAGTCTGTGATGAGTCCGCCATCGTGGAGGGTGCGAACTTTGCTACAATACCATCTATTTTTGAGATTGGGTCCAGTTCAAGAGTTGCACCCCTAACTCGGACTCAAAGGAGAAATAGAAGCAGAAAGATCACCAAGAAAGCTAGAGCTGCTGAAGTTGCTTTTCTAGAAGATATTCCTGAAGAAAGAGAAGAATTGTTTCAGTATATACCTCTGTTGGAAGGGAGCAGGTTTCACCCCCTCTCTGCCGCATCAGATGAAGAGGATGTTCGTAAGATCGCCACTGTATTACCCCGACCTGCATACTACAACAATTACAAGAGGAAAAGGGATAAGACTACGCCATCGGCTCGTACGCAAGCCGTTATAGAAAGATTGGCAAAGAAAGAAAGATGCCTCGTATCGGAAATCTTAAGAAGGATAGGACGAGTGCCGCCAAATCCCGCCTCGGACCGCGAATAGAGCTCGTTCGTCGCCACGGAGAAACCAAAGAAGAAGATAAAAGCCGATCCACCCGTTGTTGTATCGGGTCTACAAATTAGGGAGGATACCACCTTCCAGCATATAGCCGACAGACCATCCAGTCCTAGGCTTCCGGCTGTAAGAAGGATGGTGTGGCGACCTACCACTGGTCAGCTAAGACCAAAACAATGTCCTGAGAAGAAAAGTCTCGTCAGGAGACTGGAATCAGAAGAAAGTGCCACTGCAATAAAGGGGACTCCCGAAAAAGAAGTTCAACAACTGTCACGAGACAACTGCGAGACCGTACGGAAAGGGCCACTAGAGGATGCCATGGACAAGTTAAGGACCGACATCCGACGGTTAGCAAAGGAAAGAGAAGAAGAATTAGGAGATGAAATTGACTCATCAGAGTTCATGGATGAGGAGTATGCCGAGATCAACATGGTTGAGACACGAGCATCGTCAGCTTCACAAGGTGCTCCAGCAGCCGCAGAAAGAGATGAACCGGAAATGTTGAGAGCACAACTTCGGGAAAGAGATGATACGATTTCCCAGATGGCAAAGAGGATGGAAGAGATGGCTGCTGCCTTAGCCACTCTCCAGAGTCAGGCCCAGCCTCAGAAAGAGACACCCCCAGAAATTATCCATATCGCAGATGGAGGAAAAGAAATCACATCCGTCAACGGAGACGAACTACCAAAGAAGGATTCTACACAGAGCATGATTCCAGAAAAGGATATTAAAAACATGGTAGAACAGCGAGTGCGAGAAGCTCTTAGCACAATCCAAGAATGGAGCATCTATTCAAACGAGTAGACCTTACCCGAAGAGTTCGATGCGATCCAATACCCAAAAGGCTTCATACCACCTCTCGTTTAAGACTTTTGATGGAACAGAAACCCTCGGCAGCATGTCGCACATTTTCGTGCCGCTTGTTGCAATGCCGGTGGGAGCGACGCTTTACTCTTCCGCCGGCTCGTCGGCGAGACTTATCGTGATTGCCTTCAACTGGTACGCAGAATTGCCGAACGGTTCAGTAAAGACCTTTTCCGAACTAGAAAATCTCTTCGTGAAAAGATTTGTCGGGTCTCAGCACCACATCACTATCGGTGATCTAGTGGTGGAGCAGCAAAAGCCGAACGAGACTTTAGAGGATTACATACTTCGATGGAGAAACTTAAGCATGAAGTGTGAACCACAGCTTCAAGAACAACATGCAGTCGGTATCCTACTTAAAAGTATCCATGGCCCGATAGCACTTCTCCTTAAAGGATTTACAATCAAGACTTTCGAGAAGTTCCTTAGCAAGGCCGGGAGCTTGCAAGAAGAGGCAAAACAATTAAGTTTCGCGGACAAGAACGATAAGCAGAAACCTGTGAAAACATTTGAAAAGAAATCCGGGATCATCACGGCAGTAGATAAGAGCAAGCAGCCAGTGCAGATACAGTCAGAGCGGCCACAGTCTAGTTATCAACCACCATAATGGACTTATCAGCAACCTCAGCAGGATTATCAACAACCTCGTCCGAGCTATCAGTCGCATCAGCATTATGAACAACCACCTCGTTCATCACGTACTTTAAGAGAACTTCTAAACAATGAATATCCATTTAAAACTGAAGCAGTAGCGAAGATGTTCCGAAGCTTAATGAAGACAACAGATTTTCAGCTGTCAGAGCCCAAGAAGCTAGAGGAAGTCAATAAGAAAGATCATCCGAACTATTGCCCTTACCACCAGATGCTTGGACACAAGATAGAGGATTGCATCACTTTCAAGAGTTGTCTTGATGACAATCTCCGAAAAGGGAACATAACGATCCCAAAAGAATACATGAAGGAACCCCAGAAGGGAGGTTCCGTCAATGTTATTTCAACGGATCCCATTGTTCCGATAGACCCTTACACGACTGATGATGGATGGAGTACTGTCTGGACAAAGTCATCGAAGAAAATTTTGGATCACATCCAGGCCGCTTCGGTACACGCTTCAACTCAGAGTTCGAAACCTGTCGAGCCGGCACTATCACTTGCAATTGAAGAACCGCCCCAGAAGGAGGAGAAGATCATGGAAGAAAAGAAGACCGAGGCTCCGAAGGGTAGACTAGGGGCTGCTTATCCTAGGATGGTTGTTTCCGATTTGGGGAAGAAATCCCTTGAACTCCTGACTATGTATGATTATTTGCTCGCCCCGGCGGGATCTTATAATGATAAGGGTTATGGCGTTGGCTACGTTTTGACTGTCTCTAATGATCACGTAACTAACGACAACCGGCTTAAGCCGGATCTTGATTCCAGTACAAATAACGATTCTCAAATCATACACGACCTCGACGACCACGACGAAGAAGATGTTCACAAAGGAGGCTACGAAAGCTCGATAAGCAACGAGTCCATTTATGAGTTCCGAGGAGCTCCGATCACGATAGAATTAGAACCATCAGACACCGAAGCAACTCCAGAAGAGCCAGTGGTCCCAATTCAAGAGGATACACCGGCAGATTCAACACCAAGTTCAGAAGAAATAACTGAAGTAAATTTAAGAAGTGGAAAAGTTCTGCCCCCGAGAATGGGTCCGAAGGATAAAGGTAAGCAGGTGGTTGCCCAGGAAGAGCCAACCCCAGCAGAGGAATTGCCATTCGGGAAGAACCCGAGGAACATGGTAATAAAGTGGACTATAATGTGCTAGCCCATCTTAGGAAGCTACCGACCAAACTAAGCATATACGACGTTTCGATCCCGTCAAAGGAGATGAGGGAGGCTCTGATCAAGGCTTTACTCGATCCAGAGATCTGTTTAGCTCAAATGGTCGGTAATTCCTTCGACGAGGTTTGCTCGTTAAAAGAACAGCGAGGTGTTACCTTCACGGACAATGATCTATTACTGGGAACAGTAGATCACAATCGACCGTTGTACATTTTCAGTCACAATTGGAACGTTTATGCTCTCCAGAGTGTTGGTTGATCCGGGAGCATCAATCAACATAATGAACCTTCGGACGCTAGCATATTTGGAAATTGACGCTCACGAGCTTGAAGCAGACAAGATGCTATTAAGAGGCTTTAATCAAAAAGGAGAAAGAGCTCTTGGATCGATAACACTACTAATGAAGACCCGTGATTTAGCAAAGACAACCGCAAAATTCCACATAATTGATTCTGAGACATCGTTCAACGCTCTACTGGGTCGACCATGGATTCATGAAAACCTGATGGTGCCGTCGTCTCTGTACCAATGCATAAAGTATTACGAAGGAGGGGAACAGTGCATCAAAGGTGACTTGCAACCATTCTCCGTACACGAGATTGGAATTCATGAAGATGCGACCTACTACGCACCTCCGAAGAAAACAATCTTTTCCAGAAATACCATACCAAACGAAGCAAAAGAAATTCGAGACGATGAAGAACCTAAAGTTCTAGTCCAACAGTTACTCACCACTCCCTTACGGCGAGATGGTGAAGATTTCTCCAGAACTCGCACCCGAGGTCGAGGCCGGGGACGAGGACGTGGAAGAAATATCAGAACGGTTGGACAGAAGAAACCGGTCATCGATGTTGATTGGGAGAACACTTCCGAAGAAGAAGAAGAAATCAAGAAAGAAGCAGCGACAATAAGTCAAAAGAAACCCCAATTCAAGATCTCTCTTGAAGATGAAAAGAATGAAGAATATAAATCAATGTACGAGAAGATTAACCACCATGTGCATACTATGACCCTGACCCCGATCCATTCTAATAAGATCGAGGGTATGGAGGTCAAGGAGGTGCATGGTGGTGGTACTAAGCCAATCAAGTTTTACTGTGGTGCTTCTTCTTCCAAAACTGAAAAAGATGTACAATTTGAAGATGTTACTTCATCCGAATTAATGGAATTACCTTTTAAGTGGTACTCTCCCTGTGTTCAAAATTTAATTCAACGTGGTGTCTTACCTCGACAATGGACAAAAGGTCAATCACAATATTTTGAAAGACTATAGAATAATGCCGGTCGGCCTCCCAATTCAAAACATGGTCTCGGATTCGGCACAGTAGGTTCAGTTGACGATACGGAATTTTGCTTGGTTGTCACTTGCGAACCTAATAAAGACTGCTTCGAAGCTTCAGAGGACCTCGAAGATCTACCAATCGGAGATGCTCCACCAGAATTCGAAGAAGAAATCAAATCTACAATAGACGAGTTAATGGAAGTTAACTTAGGTACTAGAAAAGAGCCTAGGCCAACCTTTGTTAGCTCCTTACTCAATAAAGAAGATTCCAAGGAAATAATCGAGCTACTAATGGAATTCAAGGATTGTTTTGCTTGGAGTTACGACGAAATGCCAGGATTAGCTCCAGAAGTCGCAGTTCACAAGTTAGGAGTGGTTCCGGTCAGACAAGCTCCCAGAAGAATGCGTCTAGAAATTGAGCAACAAGTAATAGCCGAAGTTAAGAAGCTAATAGACGCTAAATTTGTCCGTGAAGAACAATACCCTGCTTGGTTAGCCAATGTGGTACCAGTCAGAAAGAAGAATGGTCAGATCAGAATCTGCGTAGACTTCAGAGATTTAAATAAAGCATGTCCAAAGGATGAATTTCCACTACCAATCCCGTAACCGATGATCGACATTGCTTCAACACATGAAATATTTTCATTCATGGATGGATCATCGTGATACAAACCGGATAAAGATGGCACCGTAAGACGAAAAGCTCACAGCCTTCAGAACGCCAATCGGAGTGTATTGCTACACAGTAATGCCATTCTGACTAAAGAACGCAGGAGCAACATATCAAAGAGTGATGACAAAGATTTTTGATGATCTCATTCACAACCAAGTTGAATGCTACGTGGATGATGTGGTCATCAAAAGCAAACTGAAAGAAGATCACCTGTATGATTTGAGAATTGTTTTCGAGCGACTAAGACAATACAACCTTAAGATGAATCCCTTAAAATGCACCTTCGGCGTCACCTCCAGGAAATTCTTAGGATTTGTTGTCCGACATCGCGGAATTAAAATTGATCCGGAAAAGATTAAAGCTATCTTAGAAATGCCACCTCCTAAAACCTTGAAACAGCTACGATCCTTTCAAGGAAAATTGGCATATCTTCGACGCTTTATATCGAATTTGTCAGGAAGGTGTCAGCCTTTTTCTGCTTTCATTAAGAAGGATACCAAGTTTACTTGGGACTCCAAATGTCAACATGCCTTCGATGACATCAAACAATACTTAATGACACCTCCTGTCTTAGCAGCCTCGGCCTCGTGTAGACCGTTGATACTTTATACCGCGGCCTTAGACGACTCCTCTGGAGCCCCGCTAGCCTGTGTCAATGACGAGGGAAAAGAAAATGCTCTCTACTATTTAAGCCGTCGTCTAATCCCGACGAAGTAAAGTATCCTCCTATCGAGAAACATTGTTTGGCCCCGATCTTCGCCGCACGTAAGCTCGTGCATTACATGCTTTCTCATAAGATCAACCTTATTTCGAGAGTTAATCCGTTGCAATATTTGATGACCCGATCGACACTTTCCGGCGTACTTGCCAGGTGGTCGATGATACTATTGCAATTCGACATAACTTTCGTTCCTCTTCGCGCCGTAAAGGGACAAGTCCTAGCTGACTTCCTTGCAGCACACCCTTTACCGGCAGATTCGCCTCTCGACGACGATTTGCCTGACGAGCAGATAATGAGCCTAGAAGACCCTGATGATCAACATTGGGAACTATACTTCGACGGAGCGTCCTCAGCATAGAAGAACAAAGAATTGCAAACGATAGTGCCTTGTGAAGGCAGAATCGACTAATCTTTATAACACCGGAGCGGGGGATGTTAAGATACTCCTACCACTTAACAGAGCCGTGCACAAACAACGAGGCATAATACGAAGCCCTCATAATAGGACTAGAACTAACCATTCAAATGGGAATAACAGACATCAACATCTACGGAGATTCTCAGTTGATCATCGAACAGGTCGCCGGACAATACAAAAATTTTAAAGCCAAGACTCGAGCAATACTTTCAGTATGCCATGAAACCGTTGAAACAAATTCCGAATGTAACGATCTACAAGATCTCCGTAAAAGAAAATGCTCTCGCGGATGCGCTAGCTCGCCTTGCAAAAGAATTTGCTCGCTTACAAGATGAGTCGGCTGAAGTGTCGGCTCAAGGACGACAGGTCCTATCACAGCTCGACATGAATACAATACACAAATCAACAGAAAAAATAGAAGAAACAATTACAGCAGTGACAGAAAACACAGAAGATTGGCGTCAACCACTAATAGACTACCTGCAAACAGGGAATTTACCAGACGATAAGTCATTAGCCCATCAAATCAAGAAAAGAACTCTGTCTTACGCATTAATAAACAATACATTATACAGAAGGTCTTTTGATCAGATGTGGTTAAGATGCCTGAGCGGGTCCGAGGCTCGTGAAATTGTCAAAGAGGTACACTCAGGACTTTGTGGCGCTCATCAGTCGGGTCCGAAGATGAAAATGAGGATTAAAAGACTAGGGTACTACTGGCCCTCAATGATGACCGATTGTATGAAGATCGCCAAGGGCTGTCACCAATGCCAAGTGCACGGAGTGGTTCTACACCAACCTCCAAATGTGATACATCCGATAATTGCGTCGTGGCCATTTGAGTGTTGGGGCACGTATATAGTGGGTCCGATGTAACCACCTTCTTCAAGAGGACATCGCTTCATCCTTGCAGCTACAGACTACTTTTCTAAATGGGCAGAAGCAGTTCCACTCAGAGAAGTAAAGGCACATCACGTGCTACAGTTTTTCAAAAATCAAGTTGTCTATCGTTTTGGGGTACCGCGCCGAATCATTTCAGATAATGGGTCCGCATTCAGAAGCACAAAAATTAACAATTTTGTCAGAAGACACGGGATCGATTGGCGATACTCAACGATCTACTACCCAAGAGCAAATGGCTTGGCCGAGGCTTTTAATAAAACTCTCGTTCAAATTCTAAAGAAAACTTTGGACGACAACAAGAGGAATTGGCACGAGAAGTTGTTAGAAGCCTTATGGGCCTACAGGACGACTTTTAGGACTCCTACTCAGTCTACGCCTTACGCTTTAGTGTACGGGTCCGAGGTAGTGTTACCATTGGAAGTCCAGCTTCCATCACTCAGAATTGCAGTTGCAAATAAAATTACTACAGAAGAAAATGTCAGATTACGACTGAAAGAACTGGAAAGCTTGGAAGGGAAAAGACTTGCAGCGCAGCAAAATTTGGAACTGTACCAAGCTAAGATGATTCAGGCCCATGATAAACTGGTCCGCCCAAGAACTTTCAAAGTTGGTGACTTAGTTCTTGTTCTCAGAAGACCTATTCTTGCACATCACAAGATAGGAGGTAAATTTGAGCCGACTTGGGAAGGGTCGTTTGTGGTCGAGGCAGTCTACTCAGGAGGCTCCTACCAACTTGTGAACTGTCAAGGAGAACGACAAATGCTTCCAATCAATGGACGGTATTTAAAGAAGTATTACGCAACCTGATGTTTCGAAGGGTGGCCTCTAAAATAGAATCTTATCCCTAGAAACACGGGTGAAGTAATCACTTTGTGACTGGGTCCGAACCCAAAACAAAATAAAATGGATGATAAAAAAAATAGTAATCTCATCAACGAAAATATTAAAAAGAAAACATGGGAAATCGTAATAATAAAATGTCAATCTTTCCTTTTAAATCCATTCATTCCTGATATCTTCTCATCTCTTCCTACTTCCTTTAAATTAAAATAAGTGAATAAGAATCTTCAGTGATAAGTACTTTCTTAATGTTCTTGTTCTTAGTACAGCCCCTGATCCTTTCCTTATCTTTTCATCAGGGAAATGTCGAACGGGAGGTTGGTCCTAAACTTTAGAAATGGCATGAGTCTCGCACTCGATGAAAAGAGGGTGAAGGATGGAGCAGTGATAGAAATTGATTCTGACTTCACACCAGCCAACCTACAGTACGAAGAAAATGATTGGGTCTCGGCTGACCGAGAAGAGCTTCACGACCGGACAGCTGATGAAGATGGGTGGCCTAAGCCACCAATCCAGCAACAAGTAAAGAAAGACAAACACCGAGGAAAGCAAGAAAATCAAGTCTGTAGTTGCCACGGCAGAGGGCAGGCTCGTCAGCGCCGCGCCTGCAAAAATTCAAGGGGTAAGGAGAACTACTCTCACTGCTACCCAAAGAAGGAATAAGAATCGCCGTATCCGCAAGATGTTGACTAAACTAGCAGCAGATCAACACGAGGAAACAACCACCTTCACCGACACACACATTTCAAAGATACCGGTTCAGCAGGAACCTGAAAAGAGGGAACAAGCTCCGAGAACAACAGAAAGGATAAGGGGAACTCTAAGAAGATCAGAGGCAGAGAGATTACCACGATGTCAGACAGAGCCACCAGTGGTAAGAAACCTTGTTGCGAAAGCAACCTCGGAGGATGTCCCGACAGAGACAATCCCCGAGGAGCCAAGGTATGTAGGAGAACGTGACAGGATTGAGCCATACATTCCGCAATACGTTACTAGGCCTCGTCACTTGCAGATCATCCCAGAATATGAACTAGAAAGAATGCAAAATGTTGAGAAGAAGACTTTTGAATACTTTGAAAGGATTAGAGGCAAGAGAATCAACATTTTGGAAGGCCTCGAGTTACACACGGTTGTATTCTCGCAGTACGAGCAACGGCAGATTGTGGATTGCATCTTAGAACTTCGAAGATGGGTCGAGCAGGCCGTCCGAGAGAAAAGACTTATTCGGAACCCCGGAAATGGATGTCGTGGAAAGGAAGAGTCACAATACAATGCGGATGTTGCTATAACTTCGCAGAGGACGTAAAAGGAAATCCACCGGGGATACTCCGTCACGGTGAGGTGGATCTAATGCCGAGGATAATTAAAAGAATGGTGAAAAGAATGATAACATGGAGGGTACTGCCAGCAGACTGCATACCCAACAGTTGCATCATCAATATTTATCAGAAGGGCGACTGTATACCTCCACACATAGACCACCATGACTTTGTCAGACCTTTCTGCACAGTTTTGTTCGTAAACCAATGCAATATCATGTTCGAATCTGACCTCCGGATAGCAGGCCTGAGTAAGTTCTGAGGGCTGGTGGAGATACCACTTCCGGTAGGTTCCGTCTTGATATTACAAGGAAATGGAGCAGACATCGCAAAACATTGTATACCGGGAGTACCAGTGGAGCGGATCTCCGTCACTTTTAGAAGGATGGACGACGAAAGGCGCCTTACCACTTCCGACTGGATCCGGAATTGGAGAGTCTCCGCCCTACGAGTCGTGAGTTACACGGGAAATAGCACACCTCCAATGCACATCCATGCGGCATTCCTGCCAAAGATGGCTTGGAAGGTGATGTTATTGACCGTGTATCTCATTATTCAGACATGGATTTTTGACAGATACTTTTTGGATGGATCAACAAGAATCATACATAGTCCGTTTTGAGTCATGGATTGTATGAGATATATTTCAGATCAAGTTTTATGCTGTATCTTCAAAAAAAATTGGAATGAAAGTGACTATGTCACATTTTGGCCTTCACCTCTTTTTGTGCAAATTGACTGGGAAACGCCATTAGAGTTAAATGAACTTTGAACAAAGAACAGAAAAGAAAAGGAAAATAAATGAAAATTCTCTCCCTTAAAAAAATCCAAATGTTAAAACGAACTCCAAGTTCACATGAACATCAAATGAATAACAAAAATAAAATTGGATCGTTAAAGGACAAACAAAATGAGAATGAATCTCAAATTGAATTTCAATCTAAATCCATCCTTTCAAATCCTCCAGTTCTTTTCAAATCAAATCTACTTCAAACTCCTTTTCCGGAATGGTTCTTCCTCACGGGAGGCCCATACTTCAACTTCAAAATCTTACACCTTTTTCGTCACAATCGAAATCCTTTGATTTTCTGTGATCTCCTTTCCCTCTTGTAGGAAGATCGACTAGGTCTATTGACACGGAGCCACGAACTCTGTTCGATTTGGTTCTGATGGCATGAGACTGGGTCCTTCTTCATACGTACAAATTTTCGAGGCTGGTACCTACATTCCAGTCCTCATTTTGGGATCAGTACCTACATTCTGACTCCCGTACAACTTTCCGAGGCTGGTACCTACATTCCAGTCCTCATCTTGGGATCAGTACCTACATTCTGACTCCCGTACAACTTTCCGAGGCTAGTACCTACAGTCCAGTCCTCATCTTGGGATCAGTACCTACATTCTGACTCCCGTACAACTTTCCGAGGCTGGTACCTACATTCCGGTCCTCATTTTGTGATCGTACCACATTCGACTCCCGTACAACTTTCCGAGGCTGGTACCTACATTCCGGTCCTCATCTTGGGATCGTACCTACATTCGACTCCCGTACAACTTTTCGAGGCCGGTACCTACATTCCGGTCCTCATTTTGGGATCAGTACCTACATTCTGACTCCCGTACAACTTTCCGAGGCTGGTACCTACATTCCAGTCCTCATTTTGGGATCAGTACCTACATTCTGACTCCCGTAAAACTTTCCGAGGCTGGTACCTACATTCCAGTCCTCATCTTGGGATCAGTACCTACATTTTGACTCCCGTACAACTTTCCAAGGCTAGCACCTACATTACAGTCCTCATCTTGGGATCAGTACCTACATTCTGACTCCCGTACAAATTTCCGAGACTGGTACCTACATTCCAGCTCTCATTTCGAGATCGATACCTACATTTCGATTCTCATTCGAATTGATACCTACATTTCAATTCAAAATCTCCGAGGCTGGTACCAAAATTCCAGTTCTCTTCGCAATCCCGAGGTTGAAACCTAGGTTTCAATTCTCATTTCGAGTCCAAAAATTAATTTTAAGTCAAACTTCAATCCAAATTTCCTTAAATTGATTTTAAATTAAACTTCAATCGAAATTGAAACTCAGAACAAATTGAAATCTAAACTTACACATCAAAACTTGAACATAAAATGAAACTGAATCTAAACCGAAGTTCTCCAAATCTTGTGATTTGGAATTCACCTCCTTTTCCTTTCCCCAGTGAGAGTTCAAGAACCTCCAATTTTGGAAACATACTTGATACTCCCCAGCGTCTTCTACTTCATCCTAAGTTTGTCACTTGGACATCTATGTTGGTCTTGTTGATCTCTTCGGTCAACGCCAATAAGCGCGGTGTGCTTGGTTAGCACACCACACCTATTGGGGGTCCATTTGTTGACCTCATTTTTGATGAGGTCTTCTCTTTTCTCTTTAGTACTTAGGATCTAGCCTTAGGCTTTTCCTTTGACTATCTTAGAGGACTAGAGATGGAACCCACCCCTTTAGAAGCTCAGCCACTTCTTAACTCCTCGCAAACCCCACAAGCTTGATTATAAACCCCTAATCACCTAGAGGGTTGAGATCAAATGTGGAGGTTTAAAGGATGAGTTCCCTATAGGACTCTTTGGCCTTAGGACTACCCTGGGTGGTCTGGTCTGGTGAGGGCTGACCTGCACATACATTACACTTTCACACACATTCCAAATCCTAAAACTATTCATGCCTAGCTTAACTTCCTGACTCATGTGGATAATTCATGTAGATGGTCCTTAACCCCTAAGTCCCTGGCTAAGAGGGTTAGGAACAACATAGTGAGTGCCTCAAACGAGTCCCCTCGTCGCTCCTATGGGCTTAATATGACTTCATGGCTCAACCAAGGTGATTCCACTTTACTCAAATTTGATCAATCTCCATTTTGCCAAAATTACAAATTTTGACTCCCGGGACCCCAGACTCGCTTAACCTACTCAAAGCCTTTGAAACTACCCAAATTCTTCAAAATTTCCAAATCACCCAAAACTTTCTAAAATTAATCTCAAACATTTCCCCCACTACTCAAATTGACCATCTCCAGCCAAAAATACCAAGATTTCCAAAAATACCCCCAATACCCTCCAAATTACCAAAATGCCCCTCTTGACCCAAAAATTCAAAAATTCAGAAAATTCCCAGAAAATTTCAAAAAATCCCAAATATTCCCAATTTCATTTTGTCCAACTACATCATGGGTCAATTTTGTCAATTTACCCCACTTTTACCAAAACCCCCAATTTAGCCCATTTTAAACCCAAATGAACCCAATGTCAAACCAAATCACCCCAATTGACCTTAATTTTGGTCCAATTCAATTCTAAACTTCAATTAAATATCCCCAATATCAATCTAGACCAAATTCAAGCCCAATTTGATTGACATTTGAATCCAATTTCAATTTTAAGCTTAAAGCCTAATTTTGACCCATGACCTAAACTTAGCCCAAACTAACCCTACTCAACCCCAATTGACCGCAAACCTTTTCTAAATTGTCCCCAACATCCCCAGAAACAAAACACTAACTTGATTTGTCCAAAATTTGAACCCAAACCTTACTCAAATTCAACCCAAACCCAAAACTCCCTAAATAGGCCTAAATCCACCATGAACCCAAATAGGCCCAAATCCCAAAATTAAAGCTCAACCAAGGTTGAGAACTCTTTGTCATACTCCCATAAACATTTCTCAACATAAATTTTACATCAATTTCAACATTAGCCCAACTTTAGCCCAAGGTAGCTCATTTTGACCCATTGGCCCCTTTAACAAAGAAGCCCAAATCCAACCCAATTCAATTCCAAATTACCTCAAATTTGCTTCAAATCACTCATGACACATCCCTAAACCAAACCCAAACAATTATTTGGCCCAACATTTTATAAAATTCCCATCCATAAATTTATTTTAAAAGCCTAAAGCCCATTTTCAAACCTAAAGCCCATCCAAAACAAATTCAAAAGCCCAAAAGTTCATCCAAAGCCCATATGACACTCTTCTTCATCATGACTTCAATTAAAACCATCCCTAAAGTTCCAATCGAATATCAAATTATTCTAAATCAAGCTTCATGCTAACTCCTCATACATTCATCAAAAATTCCAACACCCTTTCTCATGCAAGTGAGTCATGTTTTCCCCAAGCCATATGGAGCCATGAAGCCACATGTAAGCCATTGGCAAGCCATGAGAATCTATAATTTGTCAACTCTCCTTAAATGGCAAAAGGAGGAGGTCCTTTAAGTACCTCCTTAAAGTCATTAACGCTAAATATGTTTCCCCTTAACCCAAATTTAATCCAAATATATTTGGATAGGGACTTCTCCTTTCCAAACCAGCTGGTTCCTTTGACTCCCCACAACACCCAAAGCTACCTTGGAGGGTGAACCAAGACTAAAGTGTTGGGTTGACCCAGACCAAGCCAAAATAGCCTTTACCAATGCCATTTTAATTCAACTACTTTACACATGGCAAAGCTCAATTGGACTCACAAACATCAAGCTCTGAACCTCCTGATGACAACAGTGACCTGACCCTGCCGGCCAACCTCCTGAGTCGCCGGAAAACACCACACCCGAGAGCACCATGTGAGCCCAAGCTTGGAATTCTCATCTGCTGAGTTGCCCCATGCCCAGTGGCCACCATGGCTGTTCTTCTCCTCACCAGAGCAGCTGATCTCGAACCCCTAACTCCCTCTAGGAGGCCCTCCAGCCACTCCTATTTAAACCCCACCTCTCTTAGCCATGAGGAGGTGCTGAAACAAACCTTAAGGAAACTCTGCCAAAATTGTTCCAGACTACTTCCCACACTTAGAGCAATTGATCCCCAGTGACAATTTGCCCTAATCCCCACCAACATAGCCCAATTTCTCAGCCAAAATTCCACCCAAAACCAGGACATCTCTAAATTCTCCACCAAAATCAAATTAAACTCACCCACACCTGCACAAGACCAAGAGAAGGAGTTCCCAGGTGGAAGCCCCTCTCCGGACCACCCAGCTGTTCCGGACTCCAAAGGTTGTGATCGGGCTTGGTCGAAATCATACCTAGATAATTCACCAAGTCGAGAGACTTCATTTGGAGCTTGCTTGGACCCAATAGAACGTGACACAACTCTCAGATTGAAGCCACACTTACGTGAGCTAAGGTATGAGCTAATTCTTTATCTCGAGCTTCGGGGATTCTCTATTTCAAATGCCTTAATTTTAATGCATTATCACCGTATAGATGTATTCGTCTCTTCGAGACGAATCCATAGAACACAAGAACACAAAAATCCGTTAAGTATCGAGTGAGATATTAAGGATTTAGTGTGGACGGTTCTCGGCTGAGAGCGATTGGGGACGATGAACGGATGCCGTTCATTTCCGCGTGTATTGGATGGACGGCTCGGATTGCGTCGGACCAGGAGATCGTGCGTGAACCACGGGACCCTGGGCAGCTGAGTCGGATGACAGCGTGGAACCAGAAAGCGCCGCATGGCTGTTCGGAGATGCTAAGGATGACGCGGCGCCGATTCGGATAAATAGAAAAATAAGATTTTATGGATTTATTTAATTACCAGAACTTAAAAAATCCATAACTTTGTGCAGAAAAATCCTAAAAATAAAATTAAAAAACCTTCTTGCTCAGTGAACAGAGGAGAATAATGTGGAAAAGAAATCAATTAATTTCATTTAGTATTTTATTTTTAATGATTTAATTACTCTCTGCACTATTTCAATTCTCCATGCACATAGAAAGTTCACCTTGGCATGAGACCATAGGGCTTTTAAAGCATCTGAACTTGGGAACATTCCCTGAATTTTCCAAGATCAGAGGCCATCCCTATGAGAAGTTATTAATTTTTCAATTGCATGTTACTGTTTTGAGTATTTTAATTCCAATAATTAGTATGTTGAGAAATAAATTTCAGAAAAATTTGGTGATGTTTCTTATGACCAGAGGAACCTAGGAAAAATAGCTTTTGAGGTAATTCACATGGAACAACCCTAATTGGCCTAAATACCCAAAATTGAACTTTAATTAATTAGGGTTAACTACACATCAAATTAACTTGAAAACAATTCTCCACTAATCTTTAGGATCAGAGGAACATAACATAAAAATTTGATGTCAATTGGACTTGATTAACCCCACCAAATGGGTTGATTAAGCCTCTTAAGCAAAATGGATAAAATTAAACTTTAAAAATTCATAACTCACAAAATACTTTTCAAAAATTCACAAAAATGGTTTTGGAGCTTCTCTGATATCAGAAGAACTTAGGAAAATTAAAATTGTAATTTTCTAAAAAAGTTAATTTTTATCATTATTTTAATATTTTTAATAATTAAAAAATAATAAAAATCATAAAAATATTAAAAATCACCAAAATGTCACATTTTAACTCCTAATCACTGAGGAACAAACCAAATATTTTTCCTGAGTCTCTAGGATAAGATATTGAATTTTAAAAGCCTAAAACAATTTTTGAATTAAAAAATGATTTTCTTTAATATTTTCACTAAAATAATTCTATTAAATCAAAGAAAAATCAGAAAATTATAAATTTTGTTCCTCTGTACTCCTTGAGGTCAGAGAGATTTAATGAAAATATAAAATCCATTTTTCAACTTTAATTTTATCTTAAAATTAATTAATACTCCAAAAGTCAAAATAATTCTAATAAATAAAATATAATTCAAAAAATCACTAAAATTGGTCCAAATGGTCCTCTTGTCATTAGGAACATCCCATAATTTTCTTAAGGATAGAAACATTTCCTTGGTCATGTTATTGAATTTTTCTTGAAAACCCCTATTTTCCATTAAACAAAATTACATAAATAAATTAAATATAGAAAAATCACATTTTCTCCTCTAATGTCTTAATTGACATGTGAGAGAGGTTAAATAAAAATTTCAAGTTCATTTGAGCTTAATTTAGTGAGTTATAGAATTATTAAGCTTGAAGGGCAAAAGGGTAGATAAAAATTTCAACCCTTAATTAAAATTTTAGGATTAATCAAAAAGAGGAGGGTAAAATATTTGATTTTAAACTGATTTTGGATGATTGAAACTTAAATGATTGAGGGTAGAAACCTACTAACCATTTCAAATATAATTAAAATAAAATTTTAATTAATTAATTAATTGAAATTTTGGAAGAATAATAAAAATTGGAATTATTAAAGTAGGGATATTATTAAGAGGATATTTATTCTTCAATTTAAAAATCCCTAAATAAATCACTTCAATAATACTTAATTCTTAATTAAAAAAAAAGAAATTAAAATAATAAACTAAAATTAAAATTAAACTAAAATTAAATTAAATTAAATTAAATCAAATTAAATTAAATTAAACTAAATTAAAAATTAAATTAAAATTAAATTAAAATTAAATTAAATTAAATTAAATTAAATTAAAATTAAAATTAAATTAAATTGAATTAAATTAAATTAAATTAAATTAAATTAAAATCAAATCAAATTAAATTAAAATTAAATTAAATTTAATTAAAATTAGATTGAATTAAATTAAATTAAAATCATTTAACAACAAACCTAAATGAAATCATTAAGAATTAAATCTAGAATAACTTGAACACTATTCCAAACTCAAACTAATTTTTTATAATTAAGTCAAAATTAAAATTAAATCATTAAGTTTAAATCATTAAAACACCTAATAAGTTGATTTGCCCTTTTAAAGCTCTTATTATTATAACTCTTAAATGAGGTATCAAGTGAAGAGTTACTTCACTTATAGGATATTCAAATGTCCTAGTTCATCTGACAAGAGAACAAAACTTAAACTCCTGGATGATTAATTCACTTGTATAATTAAACTCCCTCGGACTTAAAACAATCCTAGAGATATTGAAAAGATGTTTAAGACTCGTCTTAAGCACTTCCTCAATATGATAGGATGTTTATAAGAACAATTGAACTTAATTGTTCTTTGATGAAGAAAATCATCCTTAAACCAAAATACAAGAACCTAGACGTCATAGGAGATGACTAGCTATAGGATTTGGACTTTGGTAGACAACCAAAACCTTTCCCTTACCTTTACCTAGGTACTTGTTGAAATATTTAAATGCCTTAACATGTGTTTTAAGTGCAGCTTGGGATGACGGGAAGACCCTCCAGGTACGCTTTTATTTTATTGCAATTTACTTTATTGCAATGTAATTTACTTTTCTTGCATGTTAAATAAAACTGTTGCATGAAAACCAAAACCTTTAGGATAGTCCCTGAACTGAAACTAAAACTAAATTAAAAGTCATTACAAGATAAAAATCACCGCCACAACATTTCAAAATATAAAACAACTCAAAATTTAATTACAAAGAGAACAACAAAACTACAATTGCAACTAAATTAAAACGTCTCGTTGAATGACCGGGAATACATCGGATGATGTAACCCACGTGTTGCTAACGGGATTTCCCACGGTCTAAATGAAAGTGTGGAACTCATTCAGTTGAGTTTAGCAAATTCATCCGGACTAAGTGAATTCGATGAAAATAATGGTGTCGGGATGACGGAACCGTGGGATCTTAATCGGTTATGTTTAAACAACTTTAAGATTTGTTTTAATTAAAATATTAAAAACACTTGGATTTTAAGATTTCCTCTAAACCAAAACACTTCTCTCATCTCCTGATTTATGACTTATAAAACTAAACCTCTGCAAACAACAAGGAGCTTGGAGCACGATGGGCAGCAAGGCCATCTTCGTCAACAAAACAACTCTACATCAGCTAAACATTCCTAGAATTAAAAAACCAAACTGTAGGATTTCGAGGTAGTTTACCTAGTGCAACGTAAATCCTCAACCCTTTTGTTAGGCATTTGCATAATCATGTTATGTAAATTAATCCCTAACCAATCTTAGAACTCTGAGGTAGTCGTTTGGTACGACATAAACCCTCACATCTTCGAGGCTATTTGCATGACTGCGTCATACAAATATTAGTCCTAATTAATTAAAATTGGCAGGATCGGAACATTAAATAAACTCCCAAATCTAAGCCAAACAATAGCATAGTTTGGGAAGTTGCCAAGATTCTTCTTGGATCTTCAGCTTCTCCTACTTCTCTTCCTTTGGATTCTTGAAATAAACTGTTCCAAATTTGATCCATTCCCTATTGAAATCTCCAAAATTCAATCCTTTGAAAACCTTAAACTTTGAAATTCTTGAGAGTAAAACCACTGATCATTATCGAGATTTTTATTGAGTGTCTTTGGACATTTAAGATGTAATTAACTATAGGGGCTTGCCCTTATAGGGAACTTTAAAAACCCAGGTAATATAAACCCTGCTTAATTCATTTATATTAAGCAGGAGAACTTGTCGGCTTATAAGATTGGTTCGCAAAGCAAACGGATGTCACAGATCTTCTAGTTTATTTAATTGAGCCCCATCATCAAGCAGTGTGTCTATTCCTCGGGATAAATACATGGTTTGTGATGCGGTGCTCGTTTATATAAACTATATGGGATGTGAGATCGGTTTAATTTCATATCTTAAAACTTTTAAACTTAAAATTACTTTCAAAATCAAATGTTATCTTTTAAAACAATATATATATATTTAAATTAAATAAAAAATTTAAAATACAACACACAAACCTAAAAATATGCCGACAACTTCTGGCGATTCCGCTGGGAATAGTTCCTCTCTCCATTTTTGATTAGATGGTTTTTCTTTCATAAATTTGTGGTGAGTCCATATCCCTAGTGGACCAAAACTATCATTCTTCCGTTGGAATACCCCGTTCATTTACGTCTTGAACGAGTATAGCCAACTCCTCTCGGATTTAGGAGCCACTTGTTTAGACACCCCTAAACGAGAGAGGTTCGAGATCCTTTTACCTCTTTTCGAGGTGAGGTGGACCCCGATAGATGTTAGCTTAGGAGCGGTCCTTCGGATTGAGAAGTCTTATAAGACTTTCTTTTCCCTTCCAATTCTGAATCGGATCCTTTACCTTTTCTATACCTTTAAACATTCCGTTCTTAACAAACAAATCCACTAATAAACAACCTCCTAATAAACAATCTCTTTTAAAAAAATCACAAATGCACTAAGATAAACGAAAATGTGTTCGGACTCTTTCTTTTTCGTCCTAAGTTTTGCTACAAAAAGAAGCATAATTCTTGACTGACATTGGGAATCTGCCCTGCAGAAAATGACTTCCCCGAAGCTAATCTTTTCCTTCACCAACGGAATGGACTTCGCCGTATACAAGGATGAGCTGCCCGACAATGGAATCATCCGTTTCGGACAAGGATTTGGCAACACAGATATCAAATTTGCTGATGTCACTCTCTTCACACTAATGGACAAAGTGTCAGAAACTGAAAAGCCCGTGATTGAGCTCATCTGAAATCCACTCAAGAATTCCCTCCCCTGCAAAGGATTCCAGTTGAAAGGAGTACCACTGTTCGTAGGAGGACTGTTGTCTCTACCCCTCTTTCTCTCTCAAGTTTCATTATCACTCTTACCCCCTCTCTCCCTCACTCTTTCTCACTCAGTGTTCACTCTCTCTAACCCACTCTCACTTATGTTTCTCTCTCAAGTTTCATTATCACTCTTACCCCCTCTCTCCCTCACTCTTTCTCACTCAGTGTTCACTCTCTCAGACATGGAAAGAGAATGAAGTAATGAAAGCAGCAGAAATTGAGGGTTGGTTGGAGTGAAAAAGTGGGTAAGAGATAAGGAGAGTAATAAAAGGGAGAGCATGAGAGAGTGTGTGTGATAGATAGAACAATAGAGAAAGAAAAGTGATAAAAGATAGAGAAAAGAGTGAGAGAGGGAGAGAGTGAGAAAGAGAGATATGGAGAGAAGGCGTGATAGAGATTGAAAAGAGTAGAATGAGAGAGGTAGTTGGAATATGAAAGAAAAGAGAGTGAGGGAAGATATAGAAAGAGAGTGAGCGAGAGGGGGAGAGGGGGTAGAACATTAGATTGAAAGAGAAGGGGATGAAGAGAAATTGAGAGAGAGTGTGTGTGTGAGAGCGAGAGTGGAAGAGAGAGGAAGGGAGACAAAGATGCAATAGAGTGGGGGAGAGAGGAGGATAAAGATTGAAAGGAGAGAGAGAAGAGAGCGCAACAAAATGAAGAGTAAGTGAGAGACAGTAAACACGGAGCAAGAAAGAGAGGGGGAGGAGGCAGTAAGAGTGAACGTGAAATGGAAGAGCAAGAGGGAGCGAGAAAGGGAGAGAGTCTCAGAGAGAAATAATGAAAGAGTTAGGGAAGAGAGCATCAGTGAGGGAGAGAGTGAAAGAGCGAGATAAGGAGTAAGAGAGATAAGGAGACATGAGAAAGAGAGGGATGTAGGGAGTGAAACAGAGAGGTAATGTGGGATCAAAAGTGTCAAATGAGAGAAAGATAGATGAGAGAGTGAGAGAGTTATGGAGAGATAAGGAGAGGTGGAATAGAGGGTGTGAGAGTGATAGGGATGGAGTGAGTGAGAAAGAGAGATAGAGGGAGGGAGTGAGATGAATTAAAGAGAGTAGAAAATAGAAAGTAATAGAGTGAAAAGAAAATAGAGAGGGAAGAGAGACTGAGGAAAGATTTAGTAAGAGAGAGTGAGTGAGAGGTAAAGAAATATGGAGAATAGAAGAATGGCAAGGGAGAGAGAGAGAGCAAGAGAGAGAGGGAGAGCTAGAGGGAGACCGAGAGGTAGATGGAGAAGGAGAGGGAAGGAGGTAGGAAGCAAGGGATGAAGGGAAAAAAGAGAGAGAAGAGAGAGAAAGAGATGGTAGGAGGAATGAAAGCAATATAGAGAGAGAGTGGGGGATAGAGGGAGAGAAAGAGTGAGATGAAAGAGAGAAGAGATAGCAAAAGAGAGCATAAGATAGAAAAATAAATAGAGTGCAAGAATGATAGACTGAGGAAGAGGGAGCGAGGGAGAGAGAAAAATAGAGATGGAGATGGAGAGAGAAAAGAGAAAGATGCAGCAATGGAAGCGGATGGAGTGTAAGAGAAGGGAAAAAATGGTAAGAGAATGAGATAGGAATAAAGAAATGGAGCTTAAGAGGGTGAAGGGACAGAAGTGAGAGAGAGAGAGAGAGTGAGAGGGTGTATAAGTGTGTGTGAGATGGAGAGAGGAGGGAGAGCTACATAAGGTAGATCTGAGAAGGCAAGAATGAGAGAATGTGAAATATATAGAGAGAGAGTAATAAAGTTAATGAGAGTGGCAAAATTAAAGAGGTCTATAGAGAAAGAGAAAATGAGAGAGAGAGAGAGAGAGAGAGAAATGGGGATGAGATAGTGAGTGAGAAAGAGAGATAGAGGGAGTGACATATTTGGATAAAAGAGAGAGCAAAAGTGAGAATGTGATAAAGGGTGAAAATGAAATATGGAGAGAAGGTAGACTGAGTGAAGATTGATTAAGAGATATTGAGTGAGAGGTAAAGAGAAAGAGAGGATAGATAAATGGTGAGAGAGAGAGAGAGCGAGAGAAAGGGAGACGGAGAGGGAGACAGAGAGGGTGATGGGGAAGGAGCGGGAGGGAGGGAGCAAGTAAGGGTAGAAGGATAGTGGGAGAGAAGTGAGAGAAAGAGATGGTGGGAGGAATGGAAGCAATAAGAGGGAGAGAGAGAGAAAGAGTGAGACGAAAGAGAGAAGAGAAAGCAACAATGAAGAGAGCAAAAGATAGAAAAAGAGAAAATAGTGCAAGAAAGAGAGAGTGAGGGATAGGGAGGAAGGAAGAGAGAATAATAGAGATGGGGATTGAGAGAGAAGAGAGAAAGAAGAAGTAATAGAGAGAGGATGGAGTGTGAGAGAAAGAGCAATATAGCAAAATAGAGCGAGATAGAGATCAAGAAATGGAGCTTACGAAGGTGAGAGGGAGAGAGATTGAGAGAAAGGGTGAGAGAGTGTATGAGTGTGTGTGAGAGCTCGAGAGAGAGATATTGAGTGAGATGGAAATAGAAGAGTGAGCTACTTAAGGGAGGCCCAGAGAGGACAAGAATGAGGGAGTAAGAAAGATAGAGGGAGAGAGAGCATGATAAAGTGAACGAGAGTGGGGAAATGAAAGAGAAATGTATTTGCAAAGAGGGCGAGAAAGAGAAGACGATATAAGGGAAAGAGTGAGAGAGAGCGACAAGAAAGAAAAAGAACTATTAGGAGAGTGGGAAGGGAGAGAAGTGTGAGGGAGGGAGGTAGGGAGACTAAGAAGAGAGAGATAGAGAACTAGAGAATGAGAGAGGTAGTGAGCGATGTAGCAAGAAAGATATATTGGGAGAGAGGGAGGGAGTGAGAACAAGAGTAAGGAAAAGAGAGTGAGAGAGGAAAGGGTGAGAAAGAGGGAGAGAGAGAGATAAAGAGGGACGGAGGAAGGGAGAGTGAAACAGGGAGAAAGTGATAAAAAATGAGAGAGAGAAGAGAGAGGGACTGAGAGAGATAAAAGTTGGAGAGAGAGTGTGTGTGAGGGATAGGGACAAAGAAAGAGAGATGAAGGAGTGACATAAGCGAGATCATGAGAGAGAAGAGAAAAAGAGCGAGAAAGAAAGAATAGAGAGTGAGAATGAGGGAGTGAGAGATATCTAAGAGTGAGGGAATAAAACAAAGAGAGAGGGATAGATAGTAATAGACAAAAAAGATAGGAAAATAGAGTAAGAATAGGTGAGTGAGAGGGAGAGAGCGAAGGAGAGCTAGAGAATGAGTGAGAGAGAGAGAGATTGAGAGAGAGAGCTTGAATGATCAAAAGGAAGAGGGAATGTGTGAGAGGGAGAGAGTGTGTGAAAGAGAGAGGGAGATGGAACTAAGGGTAGAAAGTAGGGAGGAAGAGAAGTGAGCGAAAGAGACAGTGGGAGGGATGGAAGCAATATAGAGGGAGAGAGAGAGAGAGTGGGGCATAGAGGTAGAGAAAGAGTGAGATGAAAGTGACATGAGAGAGTAACAATGAGGAGAAAAAAAGAGCACAAGTTAGAGAAAGAGATTAGAGAGCAAAAAAGTGAGAGCGAGGGATAGAGAACGAGGGAGATAGAAGATAGAAAGAAGCAGCAATGGAGATGAGGGATGGAGTACGAGAGATGGAGCAAGATGGTAAGAAGGAGCGGGATAGAGATCAAGAAATGGAGCTTAAGAAGGTGAGAGGGAGAAAGATTTGAGAGAGATTGTGAGAGATTGTATGAGTGTGTGTGAGAGCCCGAGAGAGCGAGAGAGTGAGATGGAGAGAGAAGGGTGAGCAACATAAGGGAGGCCAAGAAAGGGTAAGAAAGAGGGAGTAAGAATCATAGAGGGAGAGAGAGTGACAAAGAGAGTGAGAGAGATAGAGGTGAGACAGAGAGTTAAAGAGGGAAGGAGAAAGGGAGAGAGAAAGTGGGAGAAAGTGAGAAATAATGTGAGAAAGAAGAGAGAGGAACCGAGAGAGAGTGTGTGTGAGGGATAAGGATACGTAAAGAGAGATGACGGAGTGACAGAAGAGAGATATGAGAGAAAAGAGCAAGAGAGCAAGAGAGAAAGAATAGAGTGAGAGAGAGATAGAGCGAAAGCGTGGGATATATTTAAGAGTGAGTGATTGAGACTAAGAGATAGATTGATAGAAATAGAGAGAAAAGAGAGGGAAGGAGGTAAGTGAGAGAGAGGGAGAGAGAGTGGGGATATATGGAGAGAAAGTGAAAGGAGAGAGAGAGAAGAGTGAGCAATAGAAGAAAAATAAGAAGAGAGAAGTATCAAAGAATGCGAATGGAGAGGGACGTCTTAAGAGTGAGAGTGATATAGAGATGAAGGTGGGACTGAGAGAGTGTGTGTGTGAGAGAGGGAGTAAGAGAACGAGATGGGGAGTGTTGTGTGTGAGTGAGTGTAATGGAAAATGGAAAAGAGTGTAATGGAAGTAAGAGAAAGAAAGATAAAGATTAAAGATTGAAAAATAGAGAGAATGAGGTAGTGAGAGAGATTGAAGAGAGGGAGTGACAGAGGTAGAGAGAGTGAGGTAAGTAGAGATAGAAGAAAGAGAGAAGGAAAATAGAGCAAGAAATAGTAAGCTAGAGGGCAAGAGGGAGGAAGAATAGGAGAAAGAGTGAGAGATAGAGAGAGACACAGTGAAAGTAAGGAAGGGAGGGAGGGAGAGAGGCATGATAGAAAGAGGCAGTGGGTGATAGAGGAGAAAGAGTGAGTGCTCCTTCTCTCGCACTCCATTCTCTCTCCATTACTGCTTCTTTATCTCTTCTCTATCCCTTGATCTCTATCCATCACTCTCTCTTTCCTGCACTATATTCTCTTTCTCCATCTTTTTCTCTTTTCTCTCACACTCTTTTCTCTCTTTTTCTCTCACACTATCTCTCTCTCGCTCCCTATTTCTCTCTCTTCACTTCACACTCACTCTTACTCCCTCTCTCCCCGTCTCTTTCTTGCTCTATGTTCACTCTTTGTCACCCATTTTCACTTATATTCCTCTCTCTTTTCTCACCCTCTCCTCTCAATATTTCTCTCCCTCTCTCCCCTGTCTCTTGTTTTCATCCCTCCCTCCCTCTCTGTCCCACTCTTACTCTCTGTTTCCCACTATCTCTCTCCCACTCTCACACTCTTCCACTTCATCCACCACTCTCTCCCCCACAAAATATCATTCCCTACCCCTTTCTCCCTCTTGCTCACTCTCTCAAAATCTTCCTTCACTCTCTCATCTCTCTCACTCTCTCTTCCTCTCTCACTCCCATGCTTCAATCTCTCTCACTCCCTCCCTCTTTCACTCTTTTGCACTCTCTCCCTCTCTCATCTTTTTTCTCTATTAACAGCTTATCACCCTTTCATTCTCTTTCACTCCCTTCCTCTCTCTTTCTCTCTCACACACTTTCTCTTGCTCTCTTTTATCACTTTCTCTTATCTATTCACTCACTTTTTCACTCCAACCATTGCTCAGTCTCTTTCTCCCTCCCTTTCTCTAACTCCCTCTTGCCTTCAATCTCTCTTAATCTCCATCTCGCCCTTTATCTCTCTCCATATCTCACTCTCTCTATCTCAATCTGTCTCTCCCTCTCCTTCCCCATCTCCCTCTCTTATTTTTCCTTCTCACTTATTCTCTTAATCTCCTTCTCTATCTAAATCTTGCACATTGTCTTTTGCTCCCTCTTCCTCTCTCGCTTCCTATCTCTCTCTCTTAAATCTTTCTTTCATTTTCTCCCTTTCTCACCCCCTCTCTCTATTTCTTTCTTTCTCTCCCTCTATCTCCCCTTTCTCACTCACTCCCTTACACTTACCCTCTATCTCTTCTTTTCTCACTCTCTCGCTTTCTCAATATGTCTAACTCTCTATTATGTTTAATCCCCTCACTCTCCGGCTCTCTCTTGCTCTGTTTTATCTCTCTTTACTCACTCTTGATCTCTCTGTATCCATCAATCTGACTCTCTCTCCCTTCCTCTCATTCTCTCTCTTTTCTCTCTCACCCCCTTCACTCTCATTATTTATTGCTTTCTCTCCCTCCCTCCCTCCCTCCCTCCTTTTTTTCTCTTTTTCTCTCTAGCTCCCTCTCTCTCACCGTCTCTTTCCACATTCTATATTCTTTCTCCATTTTCTCCAACTTTTCCACTCTCTCCCCTCCTCGCTCCCTCACTATTTAATTTTATTCTCACATTTACTCTCTCACTCGCTTCCCTCACTCTTTCTCTCTTGCACTCTTTCCCTTTCTCTCTCCCTCTCTATCTCACTGTCCCTCCTTGACACTCTCTCTTGCTCCATCTATCATTCTCTCTCTTACTTCCTTTCTCCTACTCTATCTTCACCCTGTGTCTCTCTTCAGCTTCATGCTCACTCGTACTTCCTCTCTTTATCTCTTTCACACCTTGTATTCTCTCTCTCACTTCCCATGCAATCTCACTCTCACTCTTTATTCTCACTCAACTTCTCCCCTACTCTTCTCACTCTATCCCTTCCTCTAACGACCATGCTCATTCTCTATGTTTCTCACTTGCCTCCTTCCTCTCTCTCTTTCTCATGCTCTCTCCCACTTTCCCTTCTAAGCACTCCCTCTCTCCATCGCTCTCTCCAATTCCCCCTTCCATTTTCTTATTTGTCATCCCTCATTCTCTCTTTCTCCATCTTCCCTCACTCTCCCAATATCTGCCTCATACTCTCTTTCTCTTTCACTCCGTTCCTCTATCTTTCTCATTGTTTGCTTCCTACTTTCTCCTTTATTGATCACACTTCTCTAACTCTTTCTGTAATGTTTCTCTCTCACTCTCGCTTCCTCACACTCACACACACACAATCTCTCTATCCCTCACAAGCACTCTCTCTCTCTCGCACTCCAACTTTTCTCTCTCCCAATACCTCTCTCTTCTCACTCATTATTTATACATTCTCTCACACTTCTCTCTCTCTCTCTCTCTCTCTCTCTCTCTTTCTTTCTATCTCCCTCTCTCCCCCTCTCTCTGCCTCCTCCATCTCGCACTCTAATTTCTTTACTCTTGTTCCCTCTCTATCTATATATCTCTCTTGCTCCCTCCCTCACTCTCTCATTCATTCTCTTGCTTTCTATCTCTATGTTCTCTTCCTCCCTCCCTCACTCTCCTAATATCTTTTATGCTCTCTTGTCCCTATCTTCTTCACTCTCTCGCTCTAATTCTCTTTATCCCTCTCATTTTCTACCTCTATCAATCTCACTCCCTCATTCTTGCCCTCTCTAGGTCTCTCTTTTGTAGCTCTCTCACCCTTGATAGCCTCATTTTTTGTTCTCTATCTCACTCTCTCTTACTATCTTTTTCTTTCTTGCTCACTATCTCCCCTCTCTCCCTCGCTTCATCATTTATGTCTTCACTCTCATTCTCTTCTCTATTACTCTCTCTTACTCTCTCTTTCTTTCTCTTTTTTCTATTCTCTTTTTATATCTTATACACACTATTACACTGTCCTTTGTTGCTCTTTTTTCTCTCTTTCCATTTACACTTTCTCTCGTTCTATCCTACACGTTGTCTCTCTGCTCTGTACTTCTTTCATCACTCCCTCTCTCTTTCCTTTTCTTACTCCCTTCCTCTCCCTCCCTATCTCCCTCTTTTTCTTCCTCTCTCTTGCTCCATCTATCTCTCACCATTAACCTGTTCTTGCCCTCTTTTTACTCCTCACTTACACTTTACTCGATCTTCTCATAGCATTTATTCTCACTCTCTCTCCCTTTCACTCTATCACTTTCTCATTCCTACTCTCTCTTTAAGTTCTCTCACTGCCTTCTATCTCTCTTTCTCCCTCACTACCTCCATCTCTCTCTCACTCTCTATTCCACCTCTCCTTGTCTATGTCTCTCACTATCTCTTCTATCTCTCACTTTGGACCCTCCCATTATCCTTCACTTCCTCTCTCTTGCTCTTCCGCCCACTTTCGCTCCCTTAATCTCTCTCTCTCTCCCACTCTACTTATCTCACTCTTTCTTGCTCCCTTTCTACCTCTCTCACACTCTATCTTCTCTCATGCTCTCTTCCCTTTATTTGTCTCTCACACTCTCTTCCTTTCACGCTCCCTATTTCTCTCTCTTTAGTTTCATCCTCACTTTTACTCCCTCTCTCCCCATCTCTTTCTCGCTCATTGTTGACTCGCTATCGCCATCGCTCACTTATATTCTTGTTTCTTCTCTCCCCTCCCAATCTTTCTCTCCCTCTCTCCCCTGTCCCTTGCTTTCATCCTCCCTCCCTCTCTCTCCCTCTCTCACTCTATCTTTCTCTCTCTTAGACACACTATCTCTCTCCCACTCTCACGCTCTTCGGGTTAATCCACCACTCTCTCCCTAAAAAAATATCATTCTCTACCCCCTCTCGCCCTCTTGCTCACTCTCGTTATAACTTCCTTCACTAACTCTTCCTTCTCATTCTCCCTTCCTATCTCACTCCCACGCTTCAATCTCTCACTCCCTCCCTCTTTCTCTCTCACACGAACTCTCTTGTTCTCTTTTATCACTTTCTCTTATCTTTCAACTCACTCTTTCTCTCCAACCATCGCTAAGTCTCTTTCTCCCTCCCTCTCCCTATCTCCCTCTCGCCTTTCATCTCTCTCAATCTCCATCTCACCCTCTATTGCTCTCCATATCTCCTTCTATATCTACTTTTCTCTTGCTCTCACTCCTTATATTTTGCTCTCATTCAATCTCACTCTCTCCCTCCCTCTCTTTTCTCCATTGTATTCTTCCATTCACTCTCTCTTGCTCTCTCTTCTCTCACTTTATCTTCTCTCTATTTGTCTCTCACTCTCCCTCTCTCATCATCTCTCTCTCCTCTCTCTCCAGCTTCTCACACTCTCTCCCTCTCCATCTCCCTCTCTCCATCTCTCTCTCCCTCTCCATCTCCCTCTCCCCATCTCTCATTCTCACTCATTCTCTTAATCCCGCTCTCTATCTCCATGTTACTCACTATATTTTCCTTCGGCTTCTTCTCTCTCCCTCTTAAATCTTTCATGCTCTCTCCCTTCTCACATCCTCTCTCTCTTCAATCTCTCGCAATCTCCCTCTTTGTCTCTGTTTCTTTCTCTACCTTACTCTTGCACTCTATCTCTCTCTCTTTCTCACTCTCACCCTTCTTACTATGTTTCTTACTCTCTATTATGTTTCTCTCTCTCCCACTCTCTTGCTCTCTCTTGCTATCTATTTTCTCTCTTTACTCATGCCTTGTATCTCGCTTTTTCTCCCTCTCTCCCTTTCTCACTATGTCTCTCACTCTATATTATGTTTCTTTCTATCTCACTATTTTGCTCGGTCTTCCTCTTTCTCGTCTCTCTTTATCTCCTTATATCCTAACTAACTCCCACACAAAATTCCTCTCATTCTCTATCTCTTTTCTTTCCCACCCCCTTCTTTTCTCTTATTGTTTATTACTTCCCCTCCCTTCCTCCCTCTCTCCCTCCCTCCTTATTTTGCTCATATTTTATCTCTCTATTTCCTTCTCTCTTGCCTTCTCTTACCTCACTCTAAATTTCTCTCTCTTCTTCTCCCTCTCTTCCATCCTTGCTCTAATTTCACTCTCACTCTTACTCCCTCACACTCTTCTCTCTCTTTCTCTCTTGATCTCTCTCACCCTTTCTCTCTCCCTCTCTCTCGCTTACTTCTGCTCTATCCACCACGCACAATCTCTCTCGCATCCCTCCCTCCTTCACTCTCAATCACTCACCCTCCCTCTCTTCCTCTATCTCTCCCTCTCATGCCCTCCATCTCCCTCTTTCACTTGCTCACTCTATTTCTCCCTTACTCATTCCCTTATTTTCTCTCCCTCCATTCCTCTAGCTCACTCTCCCTTGCTTTATCTTCCTTCACACTCTCTTCTCTCACTATTTTTCTCTATCTTTCTTCCTTTCTCATTCGCACCCTTCAGTCTCTCACACTCCCTCCCTCTCTCTCTATTTTTCACTGTTTATTCTCTATCTTTCTTTCTCTCTCTTCTCTTATTCTATCTTTCATACCATCACTCACTCACTCACACACTCTCTCTCTTCCTCCTGTTCCCTCACTCACTCTTTTTCTAGCAGTCCCTCTCTTCATCTCTATATTACTTTCACTTTTAACCCGTCCCTGTTGACCTCATTTTTGATGAGGTCTTCCCTTCTTCTTTTTAGTGCTTAGGATCTAGCCTTAGGCTTTTCCTTTGACTATCTTAGAGGACTAGAATTGGGACCCACATTTTAGAAATTTAAACCACTTCTAAACTCCCTGCAAATTCCACAAACTTGACTATAGACCCCTAATCACCTAGAGGGTTGAAATCGAATGTGGAAGTTTAAAGGATGAGTTCCTATAGGATTCTTTGGCCTTAGGATCGCCTACTAGGTGGCACGGTGCAGTGAAGGGGCGACTTACACTACACTTACACACTACATTTCCGCACACTTCCTAAAACCACACCCATACCCAACTTAACCTCCGACTCATGTAGGTGATTCACATGGATGGTCCTTAACCCCTAAGCCCTTGGCTAAGAGGGTTAGGAACAACATAGTGAATGCCTCAAATGAGTCCTTTCATGGCTCATATGGGCTTAAAATGGCTTCATGGCTCAACCAAAATGATTTCTTTCCACCTAGATTCACCCAATCTTCAATTTCCCAAATTTTCGATTTTTGACCCCGGGACCCTACACCTACTAAACCTACCCAAAACCGCTTGAAATTACTAAATTTTTGCAAAATTTCCAAATTACCCAAAATTTTCCAAAATCAATCCCAAACATCTCCACATCACTCAAATTGATCATCCATACCCAAAAATATCAAAGATTCCAAAAATACCCCCAATACCCTCCGAATACCCAAAATACCCTTCTTGGCCTAAAAATCCAAAAATTCAGAAAATTCCCAGAAAATTCCAGAAAATCCTAAATATTCCCAATTTCATTTTGTCCAACTACACCATGGGCCAATTTTGTCAATTTACCCTACTTTTGTCAAAACCCCCAAATTGACTCATTTTAACCCAAAGTGAACCCAATGTTAAACCAAACCTATCCAATTGACCCAAATTCTGGTCCAATTCAATTCTAAACTTCAATTCAACATTCCCAATACCAATTTAAACCAAATCCAAGTCCAATTTGATTGACATTTGATCCAATCTCACTTTTGGCCTTAAAGCCCAATTTGGACCCATGACCCAAACTTAACCCAAACTCACCCAATTCAACTCCAATTAACCTCAAATCTTTTCTAAATCTTCCTTAACATTCCCAAAAACAAAACCCTAGCATGATTTGCCCAAAATTTGAACCCAAGTCCCACTCAAACTCAACCCAAGGTCAAAAGGCCCATTTTTGACCTAAACCCAAACCTAACCCAAATTCAACCCAATTCAAATCTAAATCACCCCCAATTTGTTTCAAATCACTCATGACACATCCATGAGCTAAACCCAACAATTATTTGGCCCAACCTCTTTACAAAATTCCCATCCATAAATTCATTTTTAAACTTAAGGACCCATCCCTTAAACCCTCCTAAAAGCCATTTCCTTGAAAATTCAAAAGCCCAAATCATCCTAAAGCCCACATGACACTTCCCCTCATCATCCATTTGATCAAAATCACCCCTAAGTTGCAAAATCATCAATTAAACCATTCCAAATCAAGCCACATGTCAAATTACCCCCTAAATGCCAAATATTTCTAAAACCCTTTTTCATGAAATAAGCCGACCTTTTCCCAAGCCAAATGGAGCCATGAACAAGCCATTCTCGAAGCCACATGAAGCCATGAGGGCTTTGACTTGTCATTAGTCCATTTATGGCAAGAAGAGGGGATCTTTCTTAAGCCTCTCTTAAGCCTTTTTACCTTAAGCATGTCACACTCTAAACCATGCTTTGCCACCTAATCCTTGATGGAGACTCCGGCCACGACCCACTGACCTCCTCGGCCCAAAACCAGGTCTTGGGGAGGTGCACCCAACCCATTTGCATGGGTTGACCAAAATAAGCTAAAATGGCCCCTTCCCCTTTCTACTTTGATTCAACCACTTTACACATGGCATTTGCCGATTGCTACACCAAACCTCCGGCCACGACCCACCTGGACACGAGGGTGACCCATGCCTGCCGGCCGGCCGCTCGGATCGCCGGAAAACACCATGGCCGAGACCTTGGGAGGAGCCGAAGTTTTGAATTCCCACTTGCTTGAGCTGCCCCATGCCAAATGGTCACTATGGATGTTCTTCTCCTCACCAGAGCAGCTGATCCCATGCCTCGACTCCCCTAGAAGGCTCTCCGGCCTCTCCTATTTAAACCCCTCACCCTCGCGGCCATGGGAGAGAGTTACACAAACCTTGCCGAAACTCGCCAAAATTGTTCCAAACCCTTCTCCACCCTTAGAGCAGTTGAGCCCCGGTGTCGATTGGCCTCAATCCCCACTCGATAAAATCCGATTTCCCAAGCGAAATTCCACCCAAAACCAGGACACTTCTCCACGGTGAGCCAATCCCCAAATTGATTGGTTCTACACCTTCACCGGACAAGAGAAGGTGTCCACCATCAAAAGCCCCATCTCCGAGGCCACCCGGTTGCTCCGGCCTCCAAGCTTTGTGATCGGGCTTGGTCGAAATCATATCCGGACGAGTTCCCCGAGACCGGGAGACTTCATGCGGAGCTTGCGGGACCCGATCGAAGGTGCAACAACTCTCGGATTGAAGCCACACTTCTACGAGCCAAGGTATGAGCTAACTCTCCATCCCGAGCTTCGGAGATTCTCCATTTCAAATGCCTTAGTTTCAATGCATGTTAGCCGTATAGATGTGTTCGTCTCTTCAAGACGAATCCATAGAGCATAAGAACATGAAAATCCATTGAGTATCGAGTGAGATATTAGGGATTTAGTGTGGATGGCTATCGGGTGAGGACACTTGGGGACGATGAACGGATGCCGTCCATTCAATACACGCGCGGACGGACGGCCAGGATCGCGTCGGATCAGAAGACGGAACGATACGGCGGGCCCCGGAGCGCCGAGTCGGATGGCGGCGTCGAATAGGAGCGCGCCACGCGGCGTTTCGGAGCTGCCGAGGGTTGACGCGGCGCCGCGTGGATAAATAGAAAATTAGGGTATTTTTCGATTTATTTAATTCCCTAAACTTCAAAAATTCATATCTACTGTGTAGAAAAATCGGAAAAATAAAATAAAAATACCCTCTTGCTCGGTGAAGAGAGGAGAATAATGTGGAAAAGAAATCACTTAATTTCATCAAATATTTTATTTTTTATAATTTATTTACTCTCTGCATTGTTTTAATTCTCCATGCATGCATACAATTCACCATGGCATGAGACCATAGGGCTTTTGAAGCCTCTGAATTTGGTAACATTCCCTGAATTTTCCAAAGTCAGAGGCCATCCCTATGAAGAGTTCTTGATTTTTCAAGTTCAGGTCACTTGTTTTGAGTATTTTAATTCCAGTAAATAGCATGTTGTGAAATAAATTCTAGGAAAATTTGGTGATGTTCCTTATGACCGAGAGGACCCTAGGAAAAATAGGTTTTGACTTAGTTCATTTAAAACAACCCTAATTGGCTTAAACACCCAAAATAAGTCTTTAATTAATTAGAGTTAACCAGGCATCAAATTGACTTGAAATCAATTCTCCACTGACCTTTAGGATCAGAGGAATCCACCATAAAAATTTGAGGTCAATTGGACTTGGTTAGCCCCACTAATTGGGTTGATTAAGCCACTTAGCCATTTTAAACTTTAAAAATTCATAACTTTTAAAATACTTTTCAAAAATTCATCAAATTGGTTTTGGAGCCTCTCCGATATCGGGGAACCTAAGAAAATTAAAATTTCAATTTTCTAAAAAAGTTGATTTTTAATAATATTTTAATATTTTTAATAATTAAAAAATAATAAAAATCACAAAAATAATAAAATGCACCAAAATGTCACATTTTGAATTTTAATCACTTAGGAACAAATCCCACATTTTTCTTAGGTCTATTTAGTGAGATATTGAATTTTAAAGCTTTGAGGTAATTTTAAAATTAAAAAAAAATGTATTTTCTAGCATTTTCACTAAAATAATTATAATAAATCATAGAAAAATCAGAAAATTGCAAAATTTGATTCTCTGGTTTCCTTGATATCAGAGAGATCTTTGAAAAATATAAAATCCATTTTTCAGCATTTATTTTATTTTTAAATTAATTAACACTCCAAAACTTAAAATAATTATAATAAAAATAATATAATTCAAAAAATCACCAAAATTGGTCCAAGTGCTTCTCTGGTCATTAGGAATGTCCCCTAATTTTCTTAAGGACAGAAACTTTCCTTTGGTCATGTTATCAAATTTTCCTTGAAAATCTCTATTTTCCACCAAAATAATTATATAAATAAATTAAATACAGAAAAATCACATTTTCTCCTCTCATGTCTTTATTGACATATCACATAAAAATTTCAAGATCATTTTAGTTCAATTTAGTGAGTTATGAAATTATTAAGCTTAAGGGGTAAAATGGTAATTAAACTTTTAACCCTTAATTAAAACTTTAGGTTTAATAAAATCAACAAGTAAAATATTTGATCTTAATCTGATTTGGATGACTGAAATTTAAATAATTAAAGGGTAGAAACTCATTAAACAATTTTTAAAATGATTAAACCTTAATTAAATAATAGATTAAATTTGGAAGAATAATAAAATTGGAATTATTAAAAAAGGGATATTTATTAGGAAGAGATTTATTCTTTAATTTAAAAAATCCCTAAACTAATCATATCATTAATACTTAACTCTTAATTAAAATGATAACTCAAATTTAAAATATTAAAAGACTTAATTAAATCATTAAACTCTTTTAAAATCTCGATTAAAATTATAAATTAAATTAAATTAAAATTAAATTAAATAATTAAATTAAATTAAATTAAACAATTAAATTAAATTAAAATTAAATTAAATTAGATTAAATTAAATAATTAAACAAATTAAATTAAATCAAGTTAAATTAAATAAAATTAAATTAAATTAAATTAAAATTAAATAATTAAATTAAATTAAATAATTAAATTAAATCAAATCAAATTAATTAAACATCAAATCAAATTAAATTAAACTATATTAAGTTAAATTAAAGCTCAATTAAATTAAGTTGAATTAAATATAACATCACTTAAGACATAAAGAATTCAAAATAAATCTAAAATAACTTGAACGCTATTCCAAATTTAAACCCTTTAACTTAAATCAAATCATTTGAATACTTAATTTACCCTTGAAAGCTTTGATTATTATAACTCCTAAATGAAACATTAAATGAAGTGCTACTTCACTCATAGGATATTCAAATGTCTTAAGTCATCTGAGCGAGTTAACAAAACTTGAAAACCTCGGACGATTGATTCATTTATATAATTAAATTCATTTGGACTTAAAACAATCCTAGAAATATTGAAAAGATGTTTAAGATTCTTCTTAAGCACTTCCTCGATATGATAGGATATTTATAAGAACAATTGGATTTAATTGTTCTTTGATGAAGAAAATCGTCCTCGAACAAAAACACAAAGAACCTAGACGTCATAGGAGATGACTAAGCTATAGGATTAGGAATTTGGTAGAAAACCATAACCTTTCCCTTAGCTTTACCTAGGAACTTGCTTAAATATTCTAATTGTGTTTTAAGTGTAGCTTGGGATGGCGGGAAGACCCTCCGGGTACGCTTTTATTTTATTGCAATTTACTTTCTTAAAATTTACTTCCTACTGCAATTTACTTTATTGCGGATGCACTTTACTTTTCTTGCATGATAAAACAAGCTGTTGCATGAAAACCCACACCTTTAGGATAGTCCCTAAAGCTGAAACCAAAACTAAGTTAAAAGTCATTGCAAGATAAAATTCACCGCCACAACATTTCAAAATATAAAACAACTCAAAATTTAATCACAAACAGAACACAAAACTACGATTGCAACTAAATTAAAACGTCTCGTTGGATGATCGGGAATACCTCGGATGATGTAACCTACGTGTTGCTAACGGGATTTCCCACGGTCTAAATGAAAGTGTGGAACTCATTCGGTTGAGTTTAGCAAATTCATACGGACTAAGTGAATCCGATAAAAATAATGGTGCGGAAGGATGGAGCCAGTGGGATCTTAACCGGTGTCGTTATAATCAACTTTAAGATTTGTTTTAATCGAAATACAAGAACACTTGGAAAATTAAGACTTCTCTAAACCAAAACACTTTTCTCATCCCACGATTTATGATTTCTAAAACTAAACCTCTGCAACAACAAGGAGCTTGGAGCATGGTGGGCGGCACGGCCATCGTCATCAACAAAACTTGAACCTACTTCGACAAAACCTTCTTAGAATTAAACAACAAAGCCATAGGACTTCGAGGTAGCTTGCCTAGTGCAACATAAATCCTCGACTCTTCGTTAGGCATTTGCATTGCAAATCGAAGCCCTAACCGGTCTTAGGATTCCGAGGTAGTCGTCCGATACGACAATAAACCCTCGTATCTTCTAAAGTTTATTTGTTTGATTCTATCATACAAATATAAGCCCTAATTAATTAAAATTGGCAAGATTGAAATACTAAATAAATATTAGGACTTTCCTAAACTCAAGCCAAATGATAGGATAGTCGGAAGGTTACCGAAGTTCACTTCGAATCCGTAATTTCTCCTACTTTTCTTCCTTTGGATTCATAAAACAAAATGTTCCAAACTTGATCCATTCCCTATTGAAATTCCAAAATTCAATCCCTTGAAAACTTAAACTTTGAAATTCTTGAGAGCAGAATTATTGATTATTATCGAGAGTTTTCTTAGGTGATTCCCGTCACTTAAGATGTAATTAACTATAGGGGCTTGCCCTTATAGGGAATTTTAAAGAACCCGAGTAATATAAACCCTGTTTGATACTTTCATATTAAGCGGAGGAATTTGTCGGCTTATAAAATTGGTTCGCGGACCAAACGGATGTCACAAAAACTTCTAGTTTATTTGATCGAGCCCCATCATCGAGCGATGTGTCTATCCTTAGGGATAGATACACGGTTTGTGGTGCGGTGCTCGTTTATATAAACTATTTGGGATGTGAGATCGGTTTAATCTCATATTTAAAATTATTTTCAAAATCAAATACTACTTTCTAAATTATATATATATATTTAAATTAAATTTAAAATTTAAATTCGCCGACAACTTCTGTTAGGCGACCCCTTTTCAAAATATCACACAACCTAAAAATAGTGCCGACAGTCCCTCTATCTTTCTCATTCTCTATTCTTTCTCTCTCTCCTAATATGTGTTTATTTGTATCTCTTCTCCATCATTCATTTATCCCTTTTTCCCCACATACCCCCGACTCTATTTCCTCCCTCTCTCACTCTTTATGTCTCCCTTATTCTCTCTCTCCCACCTCTCTTTCACACACTCTCTCTCCCTCTACCTTTGCATTACCTTCGCTCTCTCTCTTTCTTGATCTCTCTCTCACTAATTCCCTTGCTCTCCATCCCTCAGTCCCTCTCACCAACCCTTTCTTGCACTATCTTTCTCTAAATATCTTCTCTCTCTCTATTTGTTTCTCATAATCTCACCATCAGTCTTTCACTCTTCAATCTCTCTCACTCCCTCTCTATGTCACTCTCTTTCTTACTCTCTACCTCTCTCTCTCTCTCTGTCGTTCTTTCCCTCTCTTCCACTCTCTTGTCCCCCACTCTCTCCTCTATCTTTTTCTCTCTCACACTCTCTTCCTTTCTTGCACCCTCTTCCGCTCTCTTCAATTTCACTCTCACTCATAATCCTTCATTCCCTCTCACTTTCTCACTCCATGTTCACTCTCTCTCTCACAATCTTTCTTCTGTTGCTCGCTCTACTCTCTCTGTCCACTCATTCTTTCCTTCCCTCTCTCACCCACTCTCTTGCTTCTCTCCCTCCCTCCCTCTCTCCCTCTCTCTCTTCTTTCTCTCTCACACACTCTTGCCCTCTCTTCCTCTCACTCTCTTCCAGTTCATTCCTTCTCTCTCCCACTAATTCTAATTCTCTACCCCATTCTCACTCTCACTCTTTCTTCTTTCTCACTCACCTTCCCCTCACTCCCACCCTCTTCCATCCTTCTGATTCCCTTCGTCAATATCTTTCTTTCTCACTTTCTCACTCTCTCCCTCTCTCATTATTTTCTCCTTTTATTCTTTATCACTTTCTGTTCCTCTATCGCTTTCTTTCACTCCCTCTCACTTCCACTATCTTCCCACAATATCTCTTCACTCTCTCTTTCTCTCTCCTTATCTCTATTAAATTTCACTCACTCTTCCTCTCTTTCTCTCTCTCACTCTCTCTCCCCCTCACTCTTCCTCTCTATCTCCATCTCCCTCTTTCTTTCACTCTCATATCTCTCGATTCTTCTCTCATTCTCTCTCTCCTTCTATCGCTCCCTCCCTCTCTTCAACTTACCTCACTCCCATCTTCTCTCTTTCTCACTCTTTGTTATCTTTCTCTCACTTACTCTTTATACTGCTGCTCTCTCATTCTTTCTCTCCTTTTCTCACCTACTCTATTGCTTCCTTCCCTCCCTCTGTCTCTCTTCTTTCTCTCTCACAGACTCTCCCCCTCTCCCCTCTCTCCCACTAATTCGCATTCTCTACCCCAACTCTCTCTCGCTCTATCTTCTCTCTCGCTCTCCCTTCCTATCTCACTCCCACTATCTTCCATCCTTCTGACTCCCTTCCATCAATCTCTCTATTTCTCACTCTTTCCTCTCTCACTATTTTCTCTCTTTATGCTTTATTACTTTTGTTTCTCTATTGCTTTCTTTCACTCCCTCTCACTTCCTCTCTCTTCCCACAATCTCTTCACTCTCTCTTTTTCTCTCCGTCTCTCTATTAAATTTCATTCACTTTTCCTCTCTTTCTCTCCCTCGTAATTCTGTCCCTTTCTCTTTCTCACTCTCTCTCCCCTTACTCTACCTCTAAATCTCCATCTCCCTCTTTCTCTCACTCTCATATCTCCCAATTTCTCTCTCATGCACTCTCTCCTTCTTTCTCTCCCTCCCCCTCTTCAACATAGCTCACTCCCTTCTCCTCTCTTTCTCACTCTTTGTTATCTCTCTCTCACTTACTCTCTGTACTGCTCCTCTCTCTTCTCTCATTATTTCTCTTCATCCAAACTCCCACTCTCTCTCCTCTCTCCCCTCCCTCCTTCCCTCTCTCAGTTAAGCTTTCCTCTATCTCTCTCTAGCACTTTCTCTCCCTCTCTCCCCATACAACTCCTCTCTCACTTTTTATCATCCACTCTTTTTTACTTCCTCTCCCTCCCCATCTTGTTCACTCTCCCTTGCTCTATATCATCCAACACTGTTATTTCTCTTTCACACTCTCTCTCCCTCTCTTGCTCTCTCTCTCTCTTCAATCTTTCTCACGACCTCCCTAATATCTCTATTTCTTTCTCACTCCCACTCATGCTATCTCTCACACACTCTATTATATCTCTCTTTCTCAGTTTTTTGTTCTCTCTCTCACTCCATCCCTCACTCTTTCCCTCTCTCCCTCTCTCCTCATTCTCTCTTTCAATCTTACTCTCAGCTCTCTCTTTCTCTCTCTACCTTTTCTATCTCTCATTATTTCTTACCTTCTCTCACACATCTCTTTCTCTCTCCCCCTCCCTCTTTCACTCCCACTCTCCCTCTCTCCTTTTCTCTTAGTATATCTCACTCTGTTTACCTCACTCTCCCACTTCATTTATATAACTTTCCACTCTTGCTCTTTATCTCTTAATTCTCACTCACTTCTTCACTTTTTCTGATTCCATTTATCTCTTCTTCAATCTAGCACTTTCATCTCTTTCTCATTGTTTCTCACTTTATACTACATTTCGCTCCCAAGCTCCCTCCCTTCCTATGTAAATCCCCCCTTTCTCTCTCGCCTATTCTCTCACATGCACTATATCCATCTCTTTCTGTCTCACTCTCTTACTCTCTCTCTTGCTCACTTTTTCCTCAGTCTCCTTTTTCTTTGTTTCCTTCTCGCACTCTGTCTTCCTGTCTTTCTCATCTCTTTCTCTTTCATTTCACTCTCACTCTTACTTTCTCCCTCTCTTCTTTCTCTCTCTTTCCTCATGATTACTCTCACCCTCTCTCTCTCTTTATGTCTCATGCTCAACCTTTCTCCCTTCCTCATTTTATCTTCAATTTCACTGTCACTTGTTCTCCCCTTGTCTCCCTTTCTATCCAAGCCATACATTCTCACACTTTCTTAGCTCCATCTCTTATGCTCTCTTTCTCAATCTCTCTCGTTCTCTTTTCCTGCACTCCTCATTTCTTTCCCACTATTTTATTTTCTCTCTCTCCCACTCTATCTCATGTTATAATCTCTTTCACTACCTAACAATTTATCTATCTATTCTCTCTCCCTCTCTCAACATAACCTTTATTACTCTCTCCTTCTCACGCCTCCTCTCATATACTCCTCTTTCACTATTTCTCTTTCATTTTCTCTTCTTCTCTCTTGCACTCTCTCTCATCCTCCCTCTCCCTTATAGTAGCTTCCCCTGCCTTCACACTTTGTATAATTTTGTCTCTATTTATTGGTCCCTTTTTTCCTTTAGTTAGTTTAATTCTCACTCTTACTCCCTCTTTGCCTTCCCCACTTTCTCTCCTGCTCTTCCATTTCCTCTTTTTCTCTCTTCCCTCACCGCTCTACTCTTTTACTTTCTCTATTTCTCACTTTTTATTCTCTATCACTCTTGCTCTCTCTTCTATTAATATCTCTTCCATTTCTCACACTCGCACACACTCTCTCTTCCTCATGTTCTCTCTATCTCTCTTTCCATCCCAGTCCTTCTCTTCATCTCTATATCACTCTCACTCATAGGCCATCCCTCTATCTTAATCTTTCTCTATTCTTTCTCTATCTCTCCTAATCTGTCTTTTATTTGTCTCTCTTCTTTCTCATTTCTTTCACCCTTTCTCTCTATATATCCCTAACTCTCTCTCTCTCCATCTCTCACTTACCTCCTTCCCTCTTTATATCTCCCTCTTTCTCTCACTCCCCCTCTCTCTTCTGTACGCTCTCTCACTTCGCCCTCTACATCTGCATCCCCCTCGCTCTCTCTCTCTTTCTCTCATTTTCTCTCTCACTCATTCTCTTGCTCTCCTTCCCTCTGTCCCTCTCACTAACCCTCTATTGCTCTATTTTTTGACATTACTTTCTCTTACTATTTGCGTTTTACAATCTCTATATCTCATTCTTTCACTAATCTCTCTCACTCCTCTCTATCTATCACTTTCTCTCTCTAACTCTCTATTCTATCTTTATTTCTTACATACTATCTCTCTCTCTCTCTTGCTCTCTCTTCCTTCACTCTCTCTTCTCTCTTTGCTTAATCTTTTTCTACCCTATCCCTCACACACACACTCTCTCACTCATTATTTCTCACTTTCAATCACACTTATCTCTCTCCACTCTCTCATTATTTCTCACTTTCTCTCACACTTATCTCTCTTTTTCTCTCTCCCTCTCATTGTCACCCCTTTCTCACACTCTCTTTCCTTACTCTTATTCTCGATCCATCCCTCTCTATCTATATTTCTCTCTTACTCCCTCCCTCACTTTCTATTTCATTCTCTCACTCTCTATATTTCTTTTTTTCCCTTAATCGCTCCCTCACACTCTCTCTCTCCCTTCCCACACTATTTATATTTTTTCTTTAGTGTCCCTCAATCTCATTTCCTCTCTTATATTATTAATTTTCTTCTTTCTCTCAAGTTCGCTTTGACTCTTTTACTCTTGTTCTCTTTATCAGGTCTCACTCTCTCCCTCTATCTTTCTCACTCCCCTAAACATACTCTCTCTAGTTCTTGCTTATGTAGCTCACTCTTCTCACTCCATCTTACACACTTATACACTCTCACTTTCTCTCAATCACTCTCCTCACCAGCTTTATCTCTATTTCTCGATCTCTATCTCACTCTCTCTTATGATCTTATTCTTTCTCTCCCACTCTCTCCTCTCTAACTCCCCTCACTCCATTTTTTACTCTTCTCTCTATACCATTCTCTACTATTTTCTCTCACTCTCTCTCTCTTCTCAATCGCTATTTTCTTTTTCTAACTTAAACTCTTTTTTACACTCTCCTTTGTTGCTCTTTATCTCTTCTCTCTTTCCTCTTACATTTCTATCACTCAATTCCTCACTCTCTCTCCTGTCTCACTCCCTTGCTTCCAACCCTCCCTCTCTCATTCTCTTTATTCTCTCCCTCCCTCCCTTTATCCCTCTTCATATCCCTCTCTCCCTTGGTCCCTCTCTCTTATCATTCTCCTGTTCTCCCTCACTTTCATTCCTTCACTCACTTACTTTTACTTCATCTTCCCTCAGTCACTCTTCTTACTTTCTCTTCCTTTCACTCTCCCTTTCTTTCTCATTCCTGCTCTCTCTTTAGACCCTCCCACTACCTCCTCCTATCTCTATCTCTCACTCCCTCTTTCACCCTCTCTCACTCTCTATTTCATCTCTATAATTAAATTAGCTCTTCATAGAAAAACTTGGGATTTTCGATCCCGATATTATATCTTTAGTATTAACATGAATTAATAATTATGCCGCCACTTGGACTCGAACCGAGATGCTCCAAGTATTTCTTGACGTAAAACAGATTGTTGATTTTTTTATCACTCTCTCTTCTGTCTCTCTTTTGATGCTCCCTCTTTGTCTCTCTTCAGTTGCACTCTCACTCTTAATGCCTCATTCCCTCTTTTTGTCTCGCTCCATGATCATTTCTCTCACTTATTCTCTCTTCTGTTGCACTCTTTCCTCTCTCTCCTATCAATCTTTCTTTCACTCTCTCTCCACTCACTTGCTTCCATCTCTCTTCCTCTCTCCCTCGTACTATTCTTTCTCTTTCTCACACACTCTCCCCATCTATTTCTCAATCTCTTCCAATTCATCCCCCCATCTCTCTCCTACTAAATCTCATTCCCTACCACCTTCTCTCCCTTTCACTCATTCTCTTTATTTCTTCCTTCACTCTTTCTTCTATCTCACTCTCTCTCCCTTTATTAAATTTCTCTATCTTGCTCCTCTTTCTCACCCTATTTTTTTTTGTCTCTCCCTCTCCCCTCACTCCACCTCTCTATCTCTATCTCCCTCTTTCTCTCACACTATTTTCTTCCAATTTCTCTCTTACTCTCTCTATCATTCTATTTCTCTCTCCTTCTCTTTAGCTTAGCTCACTCCCTACTTCTCTTTTTCTCACTCATTTTTAACTCTCGCTCACTAACTCTATGTACTGCAACTCCCTCTTCTCTACTATTGCTCTTCGCCCATCCTCCTACTCTCTCTTTTCTCTCTCCCCTCCCTCTCTCCTCTCTGACTCACGCTTTCCTATATCTCTCTATCTTTGTCGCACTTTCTCCCTCTCTTTCCATTTACAACTCCTCTCTCTCACTCTTTATCATCCATTCTTTTGCTCTTCCTCTCTCCCCTTCTCACTCTCTCTTGCTCTCCCTCTCTACCCTTCTCTCCCTCTCTTGCTCCCTCTCTCTCATCAATCTTTCTCAAGGCCTCCCTTTATCTCTCTATTCCTTTCTCTTTACCACTCATGCTCTCTCTCTCTCTATTATACCTCCCTTTTGTCTGTCTTTTTCTCTCTCTCTCTTATGTTGCCCTTATTGTCTTTCTTTCTCTCAATATATTCTGCACCCTTTCTTGCTCACCCTCTCTCCCTTCTTCTCTCTCTTTCAATCCTACTCTCAGCTCTCTCAGTCTTTTTCTTTGCTTCTTCTCTCTCACATTATTTCTCACCTCCTCTCACACATCTATTCCTCTTCCCCTCCTCCACTTGCTCCCTTCCTCCCTACCTCCTTCTCTCTCCACATATCTCACTCTCTTTACCTCACTCTTCTACTCAGTGTCTTCCACTTTCTTAAGTAATCTTTCTCTCTCCCTTGTGACCTCCTTTTTGATGAGGTCTTTTCTCTCCTCTCTCCTTAGTGCTTAGGATCTAGCCTTAGGCTTCTCCTTGACTAATCTTAGAGGACTAGAAATGGAACTCACCATTTAGAAATTAAAACTACTTCTTGACTCCCTGCAAACCCCACAAGCTTGATTGTAGACCCCTAATCACCTAGAGGGTTGAAATCAAATGTGGAGGTTTAAAGGATGAGTTCCCTATAGGACTTCTTGGCCTTAGGAATACACTGGATGGCCTGGTCTGGTGAGGGTTGACTTGCACATACACTACACTCTCACACACATTCCAAGTCCTAAAACCACACTCTCACCCAACTTGACTGCCTGACTCATGCAGATAATTCATATGGATGGTCCTTAACCCCTAAGCCCCTGGCTAAGAGGGTTAGGAACAACATATTGAGTGCCTCAAATGAGTCCTCTCATGGCTCTTATGGGCTTAATATGGCTTCATGGCTTAACCAAAGTGATTCCATTTTACTCAAATTTGATCAATCTTCATTTTCCCAAAATTTCAATTTTTGACTCCCGGGGCCCCGGACCCACCAAACCTACCAAATACCCTTGGAGCTACCCAAAAATGAAAAAAATACCTAAATTACCAAAAATTCCTCAAAATCAGTCCTAAACATTTCCCCCCACTCAAATTGACCATCTTTGGCCAAAAATACCAAAAATTCCAAAAGTACCCCCCAATACCCTCCAAATACCCAAAATGCCCTTCTTAGCCAAAAAATCCAAAAATTCTAAAAATTCCCAGAAAATTCCAGAAAATCCCAAATATTTTCAATTTCATTTTGTTCAACTATACCATGGGCCAATTTTGCCAATTCACCCCACTTTTACCAAAACCCCTAATTTGACCCATTTTTAACCCAAGTGAACCCAATGTCAAACCAAACCACCCCAATTAACCTCAATTTTGGTCCAATTCAATTCTAAACTTCAATTAAATATCCCCAATATCAATTTATACCAAATCCAAGTCCAATTTAATTGACATTTGAGCCCAATTTCAATTTGAAGCCTAAGGCCCAATTTTGGCCCATGATCTAAACCTAGCCCAAACCAACCCAATTCAACCCAAATTGGCCCCAAATCTTTTCTAAAGACTCCCTAAAATCTCCATAAAAAAAACTATAACTTGATTTGCCCAAAATTTGAACATAAACTCCACCCAAACCTAACCCAAAACCAAAATCCCTTAAATTGACCTAAGCCCAGACCTAACCTAAATGGGCCCAAATCCTAAAATCAAAGCCTAACCAAAGTTGGAAACTCTTTGTGACACTCCCATGAACATTTCTCAACATTAAATTTACATTAAATCCAACTTTAGCCCAACCATAACCCAAGTTAGCCCAATTTGGCCCACCTTGGCCCCTTTACCAAAAGACCCCACATTAAACCCAATTCAATTCAAAATCGCTTTAAACCTGTTTCAAACCACTCATGAAACATGCCTAAACCAATTGAAACATTTATTTGACATGGTACTTCACAAAATTTTCATCCAAAAGCCCATTTTAAAATCCAAAAGTCCACTTCCTTAAACCACTTTAAAAGCCCATCCAAGACCATTCCAAAAGCCCAAGTTTTTAATCCAAAGCCCACATGACATTTCTCTACATCATCCATTTAATCAAAATCACCCCTAAGTTTCAAAATCATCATTAAACCATTCCAAATCAAGCTTCATGAAAATTCTCCACCAGAATACCAAAATTCCTAAATTCTACTTCCATGAAATTGACCATGCTTTGCCCCAAGCCACATGGAGCCATGAAGCCATGCATAAGCCATATGCAAGCCATGGGAGCCACTTTCCACCTCACCAAGCCATAAATGGCAAAAAGAGGGGGTCTTTCTTAAACCTTCATTAAGCATTTTTAACCTCATCAATGATACACTCTAAACTAAGCTTAGCTACCTCACCTTTGATGGAGACTTCACCACACCATTCAAGCTGACCTAAATGATTCTTTTCAGCCCAAAACCAGGCCTTGGCTAGTGCACCATGCCTAAAACCATGGGTTGACCAAATTGAACCCAAAATGAGCCTCTCCCCATTCCATTTCAATTCAGCCCCTTTACACTTGGCCAACTCCGATTGACTTCACCAAATTCAAGCCCCGACTCTCCCGATCGAAGATGGTGACTCGACCCCAGCCGGCCGGCCACCACGACCGCCGGAAACCACCAAGCCGAGAGCACCCATGTGAGCCAATTTTTGAATTTTCCCTAGCTGAGCTGTCCCAACCCAAGTGGACACCATAGCTGTTCTTCTCCTTACTAGAGCAGCTAATCCCAGCCTTCAAACCCCCCTGGGAAGCCCTCTAGCCATTCCTATTTAAACACCACCACCGCTCGGCCAAAAGGGGAGATGAACCAGACCTTAAGGAAACTCTGCCAAAATTGCTCCAAGACTTTCTCCTAACCCAGACCAGTTGATCCCCAGTGTTCCTTTGCCCTAAACCCCATTAACAGAGCTCAATTTCTGAGTTAAAAATCCACCCAAAAATAGGACACTTCACTACAGTGAGCCAATCTCTAAATTGATTGATCCTACACCTTCACCAGACCAAGAGGAGAAGTTCCCCAGCAAAAGCGCCCTCACCAGGCCAGCTATTGCGTCTACCCTCCAAGCTTTGTGATCGGCCTTGGTCACTTTCATACCTAGACAATTCCCCAGAGACAGAGACTTCGTCTGGAGCTTGCCTGGACTCAATCGAAGGTGACACAACTCTCAGATCGAAGCTTCACTTCTCTGAGCAAAGGTATGAACTCATTCTTCGCCCGAGCTTCCAGCAATTCTCCATTTTGTTCGGGTTAATTTCATAGCCTATAAACCGTATGGATGTGTTCGTCTCTTCAAGAAGAATCCATAGAGCATAAGAACACAAAAGTCCATTAAGAATCGAGTGAGATCTTAGGGTTTTAGTGTGGACGGTCACGGGTGCACACCAGTCGTAGACGATGATTAGGAGCCGTTGGATCGCACGTGTATCGAGCGGACGGTCGAGATCAAGTCGGACGACGCGATGGTACATGAACCGCGGGGCGCGTGGCTGCTTACTCCAGTGGCGGTGTCAAATGGGAGCGCGACACGTAGGGACTTCGGAGCTGCCGAGGTTGACGCGGCGTCGCATGGATAGGTAGGAAATTAGGGTATTTTTGAATTATTTAAATGCCCTGAACTTTAAAAATTCATATCTTTGCATAGAAAAATCACAAAAATAAAATAAAAATACCCACTTGCTCAGTGAACAGAGGACAATAATGTGGAAAAGAAATCAAGTTAAGTGGATGGGTATTTTATTTTTAATAATTTATTTACTGTTTTCAGTATTTTGATTCTTCATTTGCATAGATAATTCACGATGGCATGAGACCATATGAAGCCTCTGATCTTGGGAACATTCCCTGAATTTTTCAAGGTCAGAGGCCATCTCTGTGAAAAGTTATTGAATTTTCCAGTTCATGTCACTGTTTTAGGTATTTTAATTCTAATAATTAACATGTTGTAAAATAAATTCTAGGAAAATTTTGTGATATTTCTTAGGACCAGAGGACTCTATGAAAAATATATTTTTAGTTAATTCATTAATATTAACCTTAATTGGCCTAAACCCCTAAAATTGAATTTGAACTAATTAAGATTAACCACACATCAAATTAACTTGAAAACAATTCTCCACTGATCTTTAGGATTATAAAGACCTCACATAAAAATTTGGAATCAATTGGGAATGTTTAACCCCACTAAATGGATTAATAAATTCACATAACTAAGATTAAACTTTAAAAATTCATAACTCCAAAAATACTTTTCAAAAATTCACAAAAATGGTTTTGGAGCTTCTCTGATATTAGGAGAGTTCAGAAAATTAAAAATGAAATTTTTTTAAAAAGTTGATTTTTCACAATATTTTAATATTTTAATAATTAAAAAATAATAAAAATCACAAAAATATTAAAAATCATAAAAATGTCACATTTTTACTCCTAATCACTTAGGAATAGACCAAATATTTTTCCTAAGTCCCTAGGATAAGATATTGCATTTTAAAGGCATAATGTAATTTTTAATATTAAAAAATGAGTTTTTATTCTTTTTCACTAAAATAATTCTAATAAATCAAAGAAAAATCAGAAAATTATAAAATTTGTTCCTCTGAACTCCTTGAGATCAGAGAGATTTAAGAAAAATATAAAATCCATTTTTCAACTTTAATTTTATTTTATGATTAATTAATACTCTAAAACTCAAAATAATTATAATAAATAAAATATAATTCATAAAAATCACAAAAATTGGTCCAAGTGATCCTCTGGTCATTAGCAACACACCATAGTTTTCTTAAGGTCAAAAACTTTTCTTTGGTCATGTTGTTGAATTTTCTTTGAAAAACCCTTATTTTCTACTAAAAATAATTATATAAATAAATTAAATTCAGAAAAATCACATTTTCTCCACTAATGTCTTAATTGACATGTGAGTGAGGTGACATAAAAATTCCAAAATCATTTGAGCTCAATTTAGTGAGTTATGAAATAAATAAGCTTAAAAGGGCATAAAGGTAATTAAAAAATTTTAACCCTTAATTAAAACTTTAGGTTTAATCAAATGGGGTGGGTAAAATATTTGATTTTAACTTTCTCTTGGATGATTGAAACTTAGGGAAATTAAAAGGTAGAGACACATGAAATACTTTGAAAATATCAAAATGAAACTTTAATTAATTAAATGATTTAAGTTTTGGAAAGAATATATTTTTATTTGGATTATTAAAATAGGGATATTATTAAGAGAATATTTATTCTTTAATTTAAAAATCCCTAAATAAGTCACCTTAACAATATTTAATTCTTAATTAAAAATTAAAATAATAATCCAAATTAACAATTAAAACTACAATTAAAACTAAAATTAAAACTAAAATTAAATTAAAATTAAATTAAAAATTAAAATTAAATTAAAAAAATTAAAGTTAAATTAAAATTAAAATCAAAATTAAAACTAAAATTAAATTAAATTAAATTTAAATTTAATTTAAATTAAATTTAAATTAAATTTAAATTAAATTTAAATTAAATTAAATTTAAATTAAATTAAAATTAAATTAAAATTAAAATTAAATTAAAATTAAATAAATTTAAATTAAATTAAAATCAAATTGAATTAAATTACATTAAAATCATTTAACAACAAACCTAAATGATATCATTAAGAATTAAATCTAAAATAATTTGAACACTATTCCAAACTTAAAATTATTAATTAAAACCTCATAATCAAACTAAAACACTTTAAATCATTAACTCAAATTTGATTAAAATTCTCAATAAACCAACTTGCCCTTAAAGGCTTTAATTATTATAACTCTTAAATAAAGTATTAAGAGAGATGTCACTTCATTCACAAGGTAATCAAGTACCTAAGTTCGCTGAGCAAGAGACAAAGTTTAACTAAACTCCTGGACGATTAATTCATATGTGCAACTAAATTTACTTGGACTCAAAACAAATCCCAGAAATATTGAAAAGATGTTTAGGACTCGTCCTAAGAACTTCCTCAATACGACGGGATGTTTTAGAAGAACAACTGAATTTAATTATTCTTTGATGAAGAAAATCATCCTTAAACCAAACCAAGAACCTAGACGTCATAGGAGATGACTAGTTATAGGATTAGGAATTTGGTAGACAACCAAAACCCTTCCCTTAGCTTTACCTAGGTATCTGTTGAAATATTTAAATGCCTTAACATGTGTTTTAAGTGCAGCTTGGGATGGCGGAAAGACCCTCTACATACGCTTTTATTTTATTGCAGTTTACTTTATTACAATTTACTTACATGCACTGTACTTTACTTTTCTTGCATGATAAATAAAACTGTTGCATGAAAACCAAAACCTTTAGGATAGCCCCTGAATTAAAACCAAAACTAAATTAAAAGTCATTGCAAGATAAAATTCACAGCTACAACATTCCAAAATATAAAACAACTCAAAATTTAATCACAAACAGAACAACAAAACTACAATTACAACTAAATTAAAACGTCTCGTCGAATGATCGGGAATACCTCGGATGATGTAACCCACGTGTTGCTAACGGGATTTCCCACAGTCTAAATAAAAGCGTGGAACTCATTCAGTTGAGTTTAGCAAATTCATCTGGACTAAGTGAATTCGATGAAAATAATGGTGCCGGGATGACGAAACCGTGGGATCCTAATCGGTTCTGTTTAATAAACTTTAAGATTTGTTTTAATTAAAATATTAAAAACACTAGGATTTTAAGATTTTCTCTAAACCAAAACACTTCTCTCATCTCCTGATTTATGACTTCTAAAACTAAACCTCTACAACAACAAGGAGCTTGGAGCACAGTGGGCAGCACGGCCATCGTCAGCAGCAAAACTCGGATCTACTTCAGCAAAACCTTTCCTAGTTTTAAACAACAAAGCCATAGGATTTCGAGGTAGTTTGCCTAGTGTAACATAAATCCTCAACTCTTCATTAGGCATTTGCATGATCATGTCATGTAAATTAAGCCCTAACCGGTCTTAGGATTCCGAGGTAGTTGTTTGGTACGACATAAACCCTCACATCTTCGAGGCTATTTGTGTGATTATGTCATACAAATATAAGACCTAAATAAATAAAATTGGCAGGATTGCAACATTAAATAAATTCCTAAATTGACGCAAAACAATAGGATAGTTTGGGAAGTTGCCAAGATTCTTCCTGGATCCTCAGCTTCTTCTACTTCTCTTCCTTTGGACTCCTGAAAAATAACTGTTTCAAATTGGATCCATTCCCTATTGAAATTTCCAAAATTCAATCCTTTAAAACCTTAAACTTTAAAATTCTTGAGAGCAAAACCACTGATCATTATCGAGAGTTTTCTTAAGTGATTCCCGTCACTTAGGATGTAATTAACTATAGGGGCTTGCCCTTATAGGGAACTTTAAGAACCCATGTAATATAAACCCTGCTTAATTCCTTTATATTAAGCACGAGAACTTGTCGGCTTATAAAATTGGTTCGCGGACCAAACGGATGTCACAAATCTTTTAGTTTATTTAATCGAGCCCCATCATCAAGCAGTGTGTCTATTCCTCGGGATAAATACACGGTTTGTGGTGCGGTGCTCGTTTATATAAACTATTCTGGATGTGGGATCGGTTTGATTTCATATCTTACAATTTTCAAATTTAAAAATTATTTTTAAACTCTTTCTAAATTATATATATATTTAAATTATATTTAAGATTCACCGATAATTTCTGTAGGCGACCACTTTTCAAAATAAAACACACTAACCTAAAAATATGCCGACAACTTCTGGCGACTCCGCTGAGGAATAGTTCCTCTCTTCATTTTTGATTAGATGGTTTTGCTTTCATAAATCGATAGTGAGTCCATATCCATAGTGGACCAAAACTACCATTCTTCCGTTGGAATACCCCGTTCATTTCTGTCTTGAACGAGTATAACCAACTCCTCTCGGATTTAGGAGCCACTGTTTAGACACCCCTAAACGTAGAGGTTCCGAGATCCTTTTACCTCTTTTCTGAGGTGGGGTGGACCCCCAATAGGTGTTAGTTTAGGAGCGGTCCTTTGAGTCAAGAAGTCTTGCATAAGACTTTATCTTCCTTTCCAATTCTAAATCGGGCCCTTTACCTTTTCTATAACCTTTTTCCCTTAATCGTTTTGTTTCTAACAAACGAACCTCCTAATAAACAATCTCTTTTAAAAATCACAAATACACTAAGATAAACAAAAATGTGTTCGGACTCTTTCTTTTTTTCATCCTAAGTTTTGAAATAAAAGGAAGCTTAATTCGGGACTGACATTCGGAATCGGCCTTGCAGAAAATGACTGCCCCGAAGTTAATCTTTTCCTTCACCAATGGAATGGACTTCGCTGTTTACAAGGATGAGATGCCTGACAATGGGATCATCCATTTTGGACAAGGATTCGACAACACAGATATCAAGTTCACTGGCGTCACTCTCTTCGCACTAATGGAAAAAGTGCCAGAAACTGAATAGCCCGTGATTGAGTTCAACCTGAAATCGACTCAAGAATTCCCTCCCCTGCAAAGGGTTCCAGCTGAAAGAAGCACTACTGTTCGTAGGAGGACTGTTGTCTCTACCCCCACCGGTCTAGTCATCTCTGCACCTACCTTGACTTTTGCCAAACTGAAGGGGAAGGAAATCTAAGTCTGTGATGAGCCTGTCACCATGGAGGGTACAGATTTTGCTACAATACCATCTGTTTTTGAGATTGGATCCAGTTCAAGAGTTGCACCCCGAACTCGGACTCAAAGAAGAAATAGAAACAGAAAGATCGCCAAGACCGAGATAGCCAGAGCTGCTGAAGTTGCTTTTCTAGAAGAAATTCCTGAGGAAAGAGAAGAACTGCCTGAGTATATACCTCTATTGGAAGGGAGCAGGTTTCACCCTCTCTCTGCCGCATCAGATGAAGAGAATGTCCGTAGGATCGCCACTGCATTACCCCGACCTGCGTACTACAACAATTACAAAAGAAAAAGGGATAAGACTACGCCATTTGCCCGACTGCAAGCTGTAATAGAAAGATTGGCAAAGAAAGATAGATCCCCTGTGTCAGAAATCTTAAGAAGAATAGGACGGGTGCCAGCTAAATCCCGCCTCGGACCGCGAATAGAGCCTGTTGCTGCCACAGAGAAACCAAAGAAGAAGATAAAAGCCAGTTCACCCGTTGTTGTATCGGGTCTACAAATTAGGGAGGATACCACCTTCCAGCATATAGCCGACAGATCATCCGGTCCTAGGCTTCCGGCTGCAAGAAGGATGGTATGGCGACCTACTACTGGCGAGCTAAGACCAAAACAATGTCCTGAGAAGAAAAGTCTCGTCAGGAGACTTGAATCAGAAGTAAGTGCTACTGCAATGAAGGGGACTACCGGAAAGGAAGTTCAACAACCGTCACCAGACAACTGCGAGCCGTGCGGAAAAGGCCACTAGAGGATGCCATGGACAAATTAAGGACCGATATCCGACGGTTAGCAAAAGAAAGAGAAGAAGAACTAGGAGATGAAGTTGACTCATCAGAGTTCATGGATGAGGAGTATGCCGAGATCAACATGGTTGAAACGCGAGCATCATCCGCTTCACAAGGTGCTCCAGCAGCTACAGAAAGAGATGAATCGGAAGTGTTGAGAGCACAGCTTCGGGAAAGAGATGATACAATTTCCCAGATGGCAAAGAGGATGGAAGAGATGACTGCTGCCTTAGCCACTCTCCAGAGTCAGGTACAACCTCAGAAAGAAACACCCCCGTAAATTATCCATATTGCAGATGGAGGAAAAGAGATCACATCGGTCAACGGAGACGAACCACCAAAGAAGGATTCTACAGAAAGCATGATTCCAGAAAAGGACATTAAAAACATGGTAGAACAGCAGGTGCGAGAAGCCTCTTAGCACAATCCAAGAATGGAGCATCTATTCAAACAGGTAGACCTTACCCCGAAGAGTTCGATGCAGTCCAATACCCAAAAGGCTTCGTACCACCTCTGTTTAAGACTTTTGATGGAACAGGAAACCCTCGGCAGCATGTCGCACATTTTCGTGCGAGTTGCTGCAATGTCGGTGGGAGCGACGCTTTACTCTTCTGCCAGTTCATCAGCAACTTATCAGGGATTGCCTTCGACTGGTACGCAGAACTGTCGAACGGTTCAGTAAAGACCTTTTCAGAACTGGAGAATCTCTTCGTTAAATCATTTGTCGGGGCTCAGCACCACATCACTATCGGTGATCTAGTGGTGGAGCAACAGAAGCCGAACGAGACTTTAGTGGATTACATACTTCGATGGAGAAACTTAAGCATGAAGTGTGAACCACAGCTTCAAGAACAACATGCAGTCGGTATTCTACTTAAAATTATCCATGGCCCGATAGCACTTCTCCTTAAAGAATTTACAATCAAGACTTTTGAGAAGTTGCTTAGCAAGGCCGGAAGCTTGCAAGAAGAGGCAAAGCAGTTAAGTTTCGTGGACAAGAACGATAAACAGAAGCTCGTGAAAACATTTGAAAAGAAATCTGGAGTCGTCGCGGCAGTAGATAAGGGAAAGCAGCTAATGCAGATACAGTTAGAGCTGCCACAGCCTAGTTATCAACCATCACAGCGGACTTATCAGCAACCTCAGCAGGGCTATCAACAACCTCAGCAGGGCTATCAGCAACCTCGTCCGAGCTATCAGCCACCTCAGCATTATGAACAACCGCCTCGTTCTTCACATAGCTGTTGGCATCATTTTTTTATATATTACATGCATGGGATGTCCATTCGAGCATACCAGGGTCGACAAGTGTTACTCGAAGCGTCGTGCGAGAAATTAGCTCAAATTGGCTCATCCACCTGCGAGCTTGTTCAGATGACCTCGAACGATGAAACGGACCACGCGAGTGTGTCCGGAACATCGATATTAGCTAGGAAGGACGTCTATTTTACTACGGCTTTGTGAGCGGGGTAAAAATTGTGCAAATTATCGTTTTTAGCCCGATCGTCAAAAATCACCCAAACGACTCTGGATGATGAAACGGATCACGCGAGTGTGTCCGGGACATCGGATTTACCTATGGAGGATGTTCATTTTGCTACGACACCGTGGGCGGGCTTAAAATATGTGAATTATTATCTTTGGCCCATTTGCTCAAAAAGTGGCTCTAGCGGCCCCGAACGACCCTGAATGACGAAACAGACCACGTTGTTGCATCCGTAACGTCGATTTTAGCTAAGAGGGACATCCACTTCGCTGCGAGGACGTGTACATGCCAAATATTCACAGAGGATAATTATAATATTAATATTATTATTATTATAATAATATTATTATTTATCTTATAAAACCTACGCTAAACACTCCTCCCTCTCCGAGAATCGCGACACAGCCGCCACTACCCTCGATTCGCGAAAATCCTAGCTCCTTGTCGCCGATCTCACACCGGCGACGACGCCGGCAAGCTCGCCGGCCTCCCCTCCGACCTCTGCCGTCTCTCCAGCCGCCGGCCAAGCAAATAATCGCACGCAGACCATTTTTCGCGAAACCTAGCTCGTGACGCCGCCGACGACTTTACCTCCTCCCTCGGTCCGCCACTTCCTCGCCGGAAAATAAGGCAGCCACCACCTCTTCCTCGCCGGATTTTTGCCTCGCCGGAATCACATCTACGCCGGAGAAAATCAGTGAGGTGAAACTCCAGATTTTAGGTTCTCCTTTGCATTTCCTTCGTTCACGGTGCTCGCCGCCGACGAGCTAGTCTCTACGCGTCACCGTCGTACCTTCCTGGCGACCATATACTTCGCCGGAACACCTCAAAGTCGCGGGACAGTGGATGTCGACGTTGTTCGAGGAGGTGCGAGCATCTTTCACCTCGTGGTTTCCCCTCTGTCGCCGTCGTCGGGAGACCCCTCCCACTAAGGTATATGTTTCGATGCATTTTTATTATGCTAGAATTATTTATTTTTATACATCGCATACCTCACGTATTCCTCCCTTGTTTGTGTGGTTTTGTTGTGAGGTGTGTCTTTTGCCCTCATTGAGTCTTTGTCTCGTTCCTTGCATGCTCGATGAGGTACATATTGCGAGGCGTGTCGGCATGTGGACCTAACACAGCGGTTCGCCGGAAACGTGGGCTCTTCTTCAGCATAAAGAGAACGCGTCTTCAACTTTCGCAGCGGTGATATTTTCTTATCCCTTAGCCGACCCTAGGTTTAGTCCGGTCTAGGCACGTGGGTTTCCCCCACGAGAAATCAGAGGGGGAAGCCCTCCACGTAGCCACGCCAAAGCTGGAGGCGGCGATGCCGCATTTCCAAGAGCATCAACCCTAGGTACCTATATGAGGTCGTTAGGACGAGTTCGACATGCCGTCGAGTGTTGGGGTTGTGTTGCATGTGCATGCTCCATCTTGTTGCATTTTGCATGTGACCACTTATTGCATTATATTGCATGTTTGTGCATGTTGGTCTGGTTGCATGTTTCACCATATTCTGTGTTTGCATTTCCATTTGCACCGCACTTTTATGATTCTCCCTAGTGAGATTTATTCCACCTTCGGGTCACTGCCTCCCCGGCATACCCATCCTTTGGGCCGCTTCCTTCACGGCATGCCCGCTCTTTTCGAGTCACTGCCTTTATGGTATACTCACCTTCACCACTTTGGTGCATCCTCTTTGCATGTAGCATCCTTGTATTTTGCATGATATGTGTGCTTGCCCTTTTGGGCGCCCATTGTGATTGTTCCGTACTTCAGTCGAGAAATTACAATGTGGACTTCTTGCATGACTGTTTGCTTACCCATTCTTCGATGACTTGTCCTACTCGTTAGGAGAGTGACCATGTGTCGGTCGCGATGCCTTAACGAGCATTGCTTGTTGGGTTGAGCCCAATGAGCAATGCGAGTTAAGTCATCTAGATTGATACAAGTATGACTGTGCTAAGAATCCATTGGATATAACTTGTGTCACCCCTTTTCGTGACGCCCTTTAGATCCTTCGGACCTTTAGGATGGAGCCGGTATGGCGACCCCGTCAAAGTCATACTATACCCAGACTTACCCCGCACTTAGGCACTAGGTTTGTGCACTTTCGTTAGATGGTGTGCTAGGCTAGGACTTAGGTTGCTAGGTAGTCTTTTTGATGTCTGGCTATTGTTCTTTGCTGGATTGTTGCCCTAGCTAGGCATCTTTCTTTTGCATCATACTTGTTGTGTGACTGCATGTTTCATATGTGTGGTAGTGTGTTAGGGCGCTTTTCTGCAGGGAGCCATGCTTATTTATACACACACACAGGTACCGCTATGGGGGAGCAAGTGATGATTTCTAACAATTTTCTTGCAGGTGCTATTTAGCTCCCCCATTTATAAAGCATGGCTCATTATACGTCATTTGCATGTGAGTTTTTCCCGCTAACACTTATTTTCATGCAGGATTGAGTCTTTCTCTTTTTATTCATACTTTTAGAGTCTAATAGAGTCCTGTAGCAGAAATAAGATACAGGCACGGGTTCCAAGGAGTTTTGCGTAGGAACCACGTAGAGGGGACTAGGAGCTGATGCTCGTGCCCCGTATCTTAATTCTGCATTTTCATATTGATGTATAGAATTAGGACCGGGCATGTATATGCGGAGTCCGGCCGCATTTTTCTTTTTCTGGATTATGTTGCCGGTCCAGCGGCATTTTGGCCTCTTTTATTTTATTATGGAGTGCTTTCTTTCTTGCTTTTATTGCATATTTGCATGTCTGCATGTGTTTTTCTTGTTTCTTTCTGTGATCTGGGATTTCACGATATCATTTAGGCTCTTTAATGACCCTAAAATTGTAAATTTTATACATTAAAAAAAATCCTAATAAAATATTTAAGATAAATGAATTTTAGGATTAAAAATATTTAAGATTTTAAAATATGCACTTTTACTTTCTTGCATGGCCTTCGGGCCGGATTTTAAATGGGTTGCATTGCATGGCTATCACCCAAGTCATACTAATAGGGCCTCCACATTACTTAAGGACCGCTCTAGATAACTGCATTCATATTTGCATTTCACGAGGAGGAGACCCCGTGCTTCTCCAACCTGACTGGTCCAGCATACCTTTATAGGTGGTTGTCTAGTGCGCCTAGGGTGTTAGAAGGCTCCCCAACCCAGACGGGGTGTAAGTCCTTTTGTTTGGAGCTTTTGCAGCTTTGTAGCTGAACCTCCATCTCTCTTCCTTTCCTGAGGCATCTTGTCACTTTGGCAGGTGTAAGACCCACCTCTTGGAGCTCCAGCTTATAGTCATAAGATAGAGTTTCCTTCTTTTGACCTTAGGGCTACCGAGGTCCCCGTGGATAACGCAATTCTTGGATTGCTGATCGGGGATCTCAGGACGTGTTGGGTTGACTACCTTCACGTTCAGGTAGACTTAGGGTCCTACTGCTTGGGATGACGGGCCCGTGTACCCCGACTTGGCTACCTCTACCCCTTTAGGATTACTCCTTCCTTCCTTTAACTACACCTGTTGAGCCCTTTCGCTCCTTGACTTCGTTGATGTCATTTTGACGGCCCGATGCAGATGAGCTGCCGCCCGTTTGGGATACGACGATTTGTCCTCTGCCCTTATGGCCCGGACGTGCTTTGACGTGTTGGGATACCCCCGTCAAGATGATTTAGGTTATTTTGTGGGTTTCGTATGCTGATGAGCCGCTACCCCATTTGGGATGTGAGAGACTCACTCTCTGCCTCATGGCTTAGCGAGAGCTTTGAAGCGTCGAGACTTTCCCACACGGAATAATCTCTCTTTGATTGCCTATAGCCCAGGTCTATGATAATATAAAGCGAAACTCCTTTTATCGAGAGTATTCTTGGGTATCCCCCAAGATGTAATTAACCAGTAGGAATACGTTCCTCTGTGAGTGCTCTTGACCCCATAACAGGTACATACACTTGACTCTCTGGTTATGGGTAGTCTACGTAGATACTTCTTTCGCGGATATTGATTCAAGGTGCCTCTGGCCGATCTTGTTTGGTCGAACATGCTTGACTTATCCTTGCGAGGTTTATCACACGTAGACTCTCCATGTTTTTCTTTTCTCTTGTTTGTCACTTTGTCGTATGTCCCTTCTTAATCGGTTCCTCTCCTCTTCGAATCACTTATTTGATTCGGGAGGGAGATTTATTCGAATAGGGGAAGTATACGACGACTGATAAGCTGGCGACTCCTTTTAAAATAAAAAAGAGAAAAGAATGGCGAAAATCAGTACCTTAAGAGAACTTCTAAATAGAGAATATCCATTCAAAACTGAAGCAGTAGCGAAGATGTTCCACAGCTTAATGAAGACACCGGATTTTCAGCTGCCAGAGCCCAAAAAAGCCGGATGAGGTCAATAAGAAAGATCATCCGAACTATTGCCCTTACCAACAGATGCTTGGACACAAGATAGAAGATTGCATCACTTTCAAGAGTTGTCTTGATGACAATCCCTGGAGGGGGAACATAACGATCCTAAAGGAATACATGAAAGAATCCCAGAAAGGAGGTTCCGTCAATGTTATTTCAACGGATCCCATTGTTCCAATAAACCCGTACACGATTGATGACGGATGGAGTATTGTCTAGATAAAATCATCAAAGAAAATTTTGGATCACATCCAGGCCGCTTCGGTACGCACTTCAACTCAGAGTTTGAAACCTGTCGAGCCGACACTATCACTTGCGATTGAAGAACCGCCCCAGAAGGAAGAGAAGATCGTGGAAGAAAAGAAGACTGAGGCTCCGAAGGGTAGACTAGGGACTTCTTATCCTAGGATGGTTGTTTCCGATTCCGGGGAGAAATCCCTCGAACTCCTGACTCTGCATGATTATTTGCTCTCCCCGGTGAGATCTTATAATGATAAGGGTTATGGCGTTGGCTACGTTTTGACTGTTTCTAACGATTACGTAACTAGCGACAACCGGCTTAATCCGGATCTCGATTCCAATACAAATAACGATTCTCAAATCATACACAACCTCGACGACCACGACGAAGAAGATGTTCACAAAGGAGGCTACGAAAGCTCGACAAGCAACGAGTCCATTTATGAATTCCGAGGGGCTCCGATCACGATAGAATTAGAACCATCAGACACCGAAGCAACTTCAGAAGAGCCGATTGCTCCGATTCAAAAGGAAACACCAAATTCAGAAGAAATAACTGAAGTAAATTTAAGAAGTGGAAAAGTTCTAGCCCCGAGAATGGGTCCAAAGGATAAAGGAAAGCAGGTGGTTGCTCGGGAAGAGCCAACCTCGGCGGAAGGAACCGCCCATTCGAGAAGAAACCGAGGAACATGGTAATAAAGTGGATTACAACGTGCTAGCCCATCTTAGGAAGCTACCAGCCAAACTAAGCATATATGATGCTCTGATCCTATCAAAGGAGATCAGGGAGGCTCTGATCAAGGCTTTACTTGATCCAGAGATTTGTTTAACTCAAATGGTCGGTGATTCCTTCGACGAGGTTTGCTCGTTAAGAGAACAGCGAGGTGTTACCTTCACGGACAATGATCTATTACTTGGAATAGCAGATCACAACCGACCGTTGTACATTTCAGTCACTATTGGAAAGTTTACGCTCTCCAAAGTGTTGGTTGATCCGGGAGCATCAATCAACATAATGAATCTTCGGACGCAAGCATATTTGGAAATTGATGCTCGCGAGCTTGAAGCAGATAAGATGCTATTAAGAGGCTTCAATCAAAAAGGAGAAAGAGCTCTTGGATCTATAACACTACTAATGAAGACCGGCGATTTAGCAAAGATAACTGCAAAATTCCACATAATTGATTTTGAAACATCGTTCAACGCTCTACTTGGTCGGCCATGGATCCATGAAAACCGGATGGTACCGTCATCTCTGCACCAGTGCATAAAGTATTACGAAGGAGGGGAGCAGTGTATCAAAGGTGATTTGCAACCGTTCTCCGTGCATGAAATTGGAATTCACGAAGATGCGGCCTACTACGCGCCTCCGAAGAAAACAATCTTTTCCAGAAATACCATATCAAATGAAGCAAAAGAAATTCAAGACGATGAAGAACCTGAAGTTCTAGTCCAGCAGTTACTCACCACTCCCTTACGGCGAGATGGTGCAGATTTCTCTAGAACTCGCACCCGAGGTCAAGGCCGGAGACGAGGACGTGGAAGAAATGTTGGAACAGTTGGACAGAAGAAACTGGTCATCGATGTTAATTGGGAGGACACTTCCGAAGAAGAAGAAGAAATTAAGAAAGAAGCAGCGACAATAAGTCAAAAGAAACCCTAGTTCAAGATCTCCCTCGAAGATGAAAGGAATGAAGAATATAAATCAATGTACGAGAAGATTAACCATTATGTACATACTATGACCCTGACCCCGATCCATTCTAATAAGATCGAGGGTATGATGGTCAAGGAAGTGCATGGTGGCGATATTAAACCAATCAAGTTCTACCGTGGTATTTCTTCTTCTAAAACTAAAAGTGATGTACAATTTGAAGATGCTACTTCATCTGAATTAATGGAACTACCTTTTGAGTGGTACTCTCCCTGTGTTCAAAATTTAATTCTACATGGAGTCTTACCTCGACGATGGACAAAAGGTCAATCACAACGTTTTGAAAAATTATGGAATAATGTTGGTCGGCCTCCCAATTCAAAACATGGTCTCGGATTCGGCACAGTAGGATCAATTGATGATACGGGATTTTGCTTGGTTGTCACTTGCGAACCTAATAAAGACTGCTTGGAAGCTTCAGAAGACCTCGAAAATCTACCTATCGGCGACGCTCCACCATAATTCGAAGAAGAAATCAAATCTACAATAGATGAGTTAACGGAAGTTAACTTAGGTACTAGCAAAGAGCCTAGGCCGACCTTTGTTAGCTCCTTACTCAATAAAGAAGACTCCGAAGAGATAATCAAGCTATTAATGGAATTCAAGGACTGTTTTGCTTGGAGTTATGATGAAATGCCAGGATTAGCTCCAGAAGTCGCAGTTCACAAATTATGAGTGGATCCCACTGTTGTTCCAGTCAGACAAGCCCCCAGAAGAATGCGTCTAGAAATTGAGCAACAAGTAATAGCCGAAGTTAAGAAGCTGATAGACGCTAAATTTGTCCGTGAAGAACAATACCCAACTTGGTTAGCCAATGTGGTACCAGTCAGAAAGAAGAATGGTCAGATCAGAATCTGCATGGATTTCAAAGATTTGAATAAAGCATGTCTAAAGGATGAATTTCCACTACCAATCTCAAAACTGATGATCGACATTGCTTCAACACATGAAATATTTTCATTCATGGATGGATCATCAGGATATAACCAGATAAAGATGGCACCAGAAGACGAAAAGCTCACGGCATTCAGAACGCCGATCGGAGTGTATTGCTACACAGTAATGCCATTCGGACTAAAGAACGCAGGAGCAACATACCAAAGAGTGATGACGAAGATTTTTTATAATCTCATTCACAACCAAGTCGAGTGCTACGTGGATGATGTGGTAATCAAAAGTAAAGTGAAAGAAGATCACCTGTATGAATTGAGAATTGTTTTCGAGCGACTAAGACAATTAAACCTTAAGATGAATCCCTTAAAATGCGCCTTCGGCGTCACCTCCGGGAAATTCGTAGGATTTATTGTCCGACATCGCGGGATTAAAATCGATCCGGAAAAGATTAAAGCTATCTTAGAAATGCCTCCTCCCAAAACTTTGAAACAACTACGATCCTTTCAAGGGAAGTTGGCATATCTTCGACGCTTTATCTCGAACTTGTCAGGTGGGTGTCAGCCCTTCTCGGCATTGGTTAAAAAGGACGCCAAATTCATTTGGGAAGAGAAATGCCAGCGGGCTTTCAAGGACATTAAGCAATATTTAATGACACCTCCTGTCTTAGCAGCCCCAGTCTCAGGTAGACCGTTGATACTTTATACCGCGGCCTTAGACGACTCTCTCGGAGCCCTGCTAGCCAACGTCAATGACGAGGGAAAAGAAAATGCTCTCTACTACCTAAGCCATCGTCTAATCCCGACGGAAGTAAAGTACCCTCCGATTGAGAAGCATTGTTTAGCCTCGATCTTCGCCGCTCAAAAGCTCGGGCATTACATGCTTTCTCATAAGGTCAACCTTATTTCGAGGTTTAATCCATTGTAATACTTGATGACCCGACCGACGCTTTCTGGCAGACTTGCCAGGTGGTCGATGATACTATTGCAATTCGACATAACTTTCGTTCCTCTTCGCGCCGTAAAGGGACAAGTCTTAGCAGACTTCCTCGCAACACACCCTTTGTCGGCGGATTCGCCTCTCAACGATGATTTGCCAGACGAGCAGATAATGAGCTTAGAAGACCCCGATGATCAACATTGAGAATTTTACTTTGATGGAGCATCCTCAGCATAGAAGAACAAAGAGTTGCAAACGACAGTGCCCGGTAAGGCAGGAATCGGACTAATCTTTATAACACCGGAGCGGAGGATGTTAAAATACTCCTACCACTTAACAGAACTGTGTACAAACAACGAGGCAGAATACGAAGCCCTTATAACCGGATTGGAATTAACCATTCAGATGGGAATAAAGGACATCAACATCTACGGAGATTCTTAGTTGATCATTCAACAGGTCGCCGGACAGTACAAAATTTTAAAGCCAAGACTCGAGTAGTACTTTTAGTATGCCATGAAACAGTTGGAGCAAATTCTAAACGTAACAATCTACAAGATTCCCAGAAAAGAGAATGCTCTCACCGATGCGCTAGCCCTCCTTGCAAAGGAATTTGCCTGCTTTCAGGATGAGTCAGTTGAAGTGTCAGTTCAAGGACGACAGGTCCTATCACAACTCGACATGGATACAATACACAAATCAGAAAGAGCGGAAGAAACAATTGCAGCAGTGACAGAAAATACAGAAGATTGGCGGCACCCATTAATAGACTACTTGCAGACAGGAAACCTACCGGACGATAAGTCATTAGCCCATCAAATCAAGAAAAGAACACTGTCTTACGCATTAATAAACAATATGTTATACAGAAGGTCTTTTGACTAGATGTGGCTAAGATGCCTGAGCGGGTCCGAGGCTCGTGAAATTGTCAAAGAAGTGCATTTAGGACTTTGTGGCACTCATCAGTCGGGTCCGAAAATGAAAATGAAGATTAAAAGACTAGGGTACTACTGGCCCTCAATGATGACCGACTGTATGAAAGTTGCCAAAAGTTGTCACCAGTGCCAAGTGAACGGAGTGGTTCTACACCAACCTCCAAATGTGCTACATCCGACAATCGCGTTGTGGCCGTTTGAGTGTTGGGGCACAGATATAGTGGGTCCGATAGAACCGCCTTCTTCAAGAGGACATCGGTTCATCATTGCAGGTACAAACTACTTTTCTAAATGGGCAGAAGCTATACCACTCAGAGAAGTGAAGGCACAGCACGTGCAACAGTTTTTCAAGAACCAAGTTGTCTACCGTTTTGGGGTACCACGCAGGATCATTTCAGATAATGGGTCTCCATTCAAAAGTACAAAGATCAACAATTTTGTCAGAAGGCACAGGATTGAATGACAATACTCAACGATCTACTACCCAAGAGCAAATGGCTTGGCCGAGGCTTTTAATAAAACTCTCGTCCAAATCCTAAAGAAAACTTTGGACGACAACTAGAGAAATTAGCACGAGAAGTTGTTAGAAGCCTTATGGGCCTACAGGACGACTTTCAGAACTCCTACCCAGTCTACGCCTTACGCTTTAGTGTACGGGTCCGAGGCCGTCTTGCCCCTGGAAGTTCAGCTTCCGTCACTCCAAATTGCAGTTAGAGAAAAGATCACTACAGAAGAAAATGCCAGACTACGACTGGAAGAATTGGAAAGCTTGGAAAGGAAAAGACTTTACACACAGTAGAATTTGGAACAGTATCAAGCTAAGATGATCCAGGCCCATGATAAACTGGTCCGCCCAAGAACTTTCAAAGTCGGTGACTTAGTTCTTGTTCTCAGAAGACCTATTCTTGCGCATCGCAAGATAGGAGGTAAATTTGAACCAACATGGGAAGGGCCATTCGTGGTCGAGACAGTCTACTCTGGAGGTTCCTACTTACTGGTGAATTACCTTGGAGAATGACCCATGCTTCCAATCAATGGACGGTATTTAAAGAAGTACTACGCAACCTGATGTTTCGAAGGGTGGCCTTTGAAGTAGAATCTTATCCCTAGAAACACGGGTGAAGTAATCACTTTGTGACTAGGTCCGAACCCAAAAACAAAATAAAATGGATGATAAAAAAAATCTCATCAACGAAAATGTTAAAAAAAAGAAAACCTGGGAAATCATAATCATAAAATGTCAATCTTTCCTTTCAAGTCCATTCATTCCTGATATTTTCTTATCTCTTCCTACTTCCTTTAAATTTAAAAGAAGTGAATAAGAATTTTTAAGTGTTTTTCTTATTGTTCTTGCTCTTAGTACAGCCCCTGATCCTTTCCTTATTTTTTCGCAAGGAAATATCGAACGGCCGGTTGGTTCTAAACTTTAGAAATGACATGAGTCTAGCACTTGATGAAAAGAGGGTGAGGGATGGAGCAGTGATAGAGATTGACTCAGACTTCACACCAGCCAGCTTACAATACGAAGAAAATGATTGGATCCCAGTTGATCGAGAAGAACTTCACAGCCAGACAGTGATGAAAATGGGTGGCCCGAGCCACCAATCCAGCAACAAGAAAAGAAAAGCAAACGCCTTTCATGCAGCCGGAGAAGATAAGAAAGGTAAGTCCGTGGTTGCTACAGCAGAGGGTAGGCTTGTCAGCGCCGCACCCGTAGAAATTCAAGGGGTAAGGAGAGCTACTCTCACTGCTACCCAGCGAAGAAATAAGAATCGTCGCATTCGCAAAATGCTGACCAAGTTAGCAGAAGATCAACATGAATAGAAAGTGGATACTGTTAGTGCAAATGCTCCAAGGAGACCGGTTCGGCAGGAACCAGAAAGAAGAAAGTCAATTCCAAGAAGGTCGGAACAAATAAAAGAAATACCAAGAAAAGCATAAATAGAGTCAGTACCTCGACGCCGAGCATACGTACCGGATTCGAAGAGTCTTGTTACGAAAGCAACCCCGGAGGATGTCCCTACGGAGACTATCCCCGAGGAGCCAAGACATGCAGAAGAACGTGCTGGGGTTGAGCCATACATCCCGCAGTATGTTACTAGACACCGAGGACTTCAGATAATCCCGGAATACGAGCTGGAGAAAATGCAACTAGTTGAGAAGAAAACCTTTGAATACTTTGAGAGAATTGAAAACAAGAGGGTCAACATCTTGGAAGGCCTCGAGCTGCATACAGATGTTTTCTCAGATTATGAGCAACAACAAATTGTAGACTGCATCCTCGAATTACAGAAAATGGGTCGAGCCGGCCGCCTGAGAGAAAAGACATATTCAGAACAACGAAGATGGATGCCAGGAAAAGGAAGAGTTACAATTCAATGCGGATGTTGTTACAATTTTTCCATAGACAGAAAAGGAAATCCACCAGGGATACTCCGTCGCAGTGAGGTGGATCCAATGCCAAGAGTCATCAAGAGAATGGTGAAAAGGATGATAACATGGAGGGTATTGCTTGCAGATTGCATACCCAACAGCTGCATTATCAACATCTACAAGGAAGGCGACTGCATACCTCCGCATATAGATCATCATGACTTTGTTAGACCCTTCTGCACAGTGTCATTCCTGAGTCAGTGCAACATCATGTTCGGATCTGACCTCCGGATTACAGGCCCCGGCGAGTACCGAGGGCCGGTGGAGATACCACTACCGGTAGGTTCCGTCCTGGTGATAAAAGGAAACGGAGCAGACGTTGCGAAGCATTGCATTCCAGGAGTACCTGTGGAGCGGATCTCAGTTACTTTTAGAAGAATGGATGACGTGAAAAATGCCTTACCACTTTCAAGCGGATCCGGAATTGGAGAGTCTCCGACCCTACGAGTCGTGAGTTACATGGGAAATAAGCACACCTCCAATGCACATTTATGCGGCATTCCTGCCAAGGGTGGCTTGGAAGGTGATGTTATTGCCCATGTTTCTTATTATTCAGACATGGATTTTTTGACAGACGCTTTTGGATGGATCAACAAGAATCTTACACAATCCGTTTTGGATTTACATGGATTGTATGAGACATTAAATTTCTGAGGAAAATGTCATCATGACTAGATCAAGTTGTATGATGTACTTTCAGCAAGTTGGAATGAAAACGACTACGTCATATTTTGCCTTCACCTCTTCTTGTGCAAATTGAGTGGGAAACACCATTAGAGTTAAATGAACATTGAACGAAGAACAGAAAAGAAAAGAAAATAAATAAGAATTTTTCCTAAAAATCTAAATATTAAAATGAACTTCAAATTCATATGAACACTAAATAAACAACACAAAAATAAAAAATGGGATCGTTAAAGGACAAACAAAATGAATCTAAATCTCAAATTGAATTCTGATCTGAATCCTCTGATTCAAATCTTTCAGTTCTTGTCCTAATCGAAATCTGTCTGAAACTCTTTTGAAATTTGAATATTTTCCTCGACTTATTGCTAAGTCAAGTCTTTTCAGCTTGGTACCCTTACCAGCTCCTTTCAATTCTCTTGCTTCTGTGTCTTAGAGGATCGACTAGTTCTATTGACACGGAGCCATGAACTTTGTTCGATTTGGTTCTGATGGCATGGGACGGGGTCCCTCTTCATACAGATAAATCTTTGAGACTGGAGCCTAACTTCCAGTTCTCTTCGAGACTAGAGCCTAACCTCTAGTCCTCTTTCAAACTTCCGATACTGGTACCTAAATTCCAGTTCTCTTCCTTCGAGGTCGGTACCTAAATTCTGACTCTCATTCTAGATCGATACCTCAATTTCGATTCTCTTTCGAATTAATACCTAAATTTCAATTCTAAATTCTGAGACTGGTACCTAAATTCCAGTTCTCTTCCTTCGAGGTCGGTACCTAAATTCCGACTCTCATTCGAGATCGATACCTAAATTTCGATTCTCTTTCGAATTGATGATACCTAAGTTTCAATTCTAAATTATGAGACTGGTACCTAAATTCCAGTTCTCTTCCTTCAAGGTCGGTACCTAAATTCCGACTCTCATTCGAGATCGATACCTAAATTTTGATTCTCTTTCGAATTGATACCTAAAGTTCAATTCTAAATTCCAAGACTGGTATCTAAATTTCAGTTCTCTTCCTTCGAGGTCGGTACCTAAATTCCGACTCTCATTCGAGATCGATACCTAAATTTTGATTCTCTTTCAAATTGATACCTAAATTTCAATTCTAAATTCCGAGACTGGTACCTAAATTCCAGCTCTCTTCCTTCGAGGTCGGTACCTAAATTCCTACTCTCATTCGAGATCGATACCTAAATTTCGATTCTCTTTCGAATTGATACCTAAATTTCAATTCTAAATTTCAAGACTGGTACCTAAATTCCAGTTCTCTTCCTTCAAGGTCGATACCTAAATTCTGACTCTCATTCGAGATCGATACCTAAATTTTGATTCTCTTTCGAATTGATACCATAATTTCAATTCTAAATTCTGAGATTGGTACCTAAATTCCATTTCTCTTCCTTCGAGGTCGGTACCTAAATTCCGACTCTCATTCGAGATCGATACCTAAATTTCGATTCTCTTTCGAATTGATACCTAAATTTCAATTCTAAAATACCGAGACTGGTACCTAAATTCTAGTTCTTATTTTGAGGTCGGTACCTAAATTCCGACTCTCTTTTCGAGATCGATACCTAAATTTCGACTCTCTTTCCGAGATCGATACTTAAATTTCGATTCTCTTTCAGGTTTGATACTTAAATTTCAAATCTCATTCTCTCGAGATAAGTACCTAAATTCTGATTCTCACCCTTTTTCCGTCAATACTTAAACTCTGATTCTCACTCCGAGGCTGGTACCTAAATTCCAGTTCTCTTCGCAATCCCGAGGTTGAAACCCAGGTTTCAATTCTCATTTCAAATCCAAATTTCAAATTCAAAATTTCCTTAAATTGATTTTAAATTAAACTTCAATCGAAATCTAAACTCACACATTGAAACTTGAAATTTAAAAGTAAATTGAAATCTAAATCGAATTCCCCAGATCTTGTGATTTGGAGTTCACCTCCATTTTCCCCAGCGAGAGTTCAGGAATCTCCAGTCCTGGAAATATACCTGATACTCCCCAGCAGAAATTCTTCTACTTCGTCCTAAGTTTGTCACTTGGACATCTGTGTTGGTTTTGTTGATCTCTTCGGTCAATGCCAATACACGGGATGTGCTTGGTTAGCACACCACACCTATTGGGGGTCCATTTGTTGACCTCCTTTTTGATGAGGTCTTTTCTCTCCTCTCTCCTTAGTGCTTAGGATCTAGCCTTAGGATTCTCCTTGACTAATCTTACAGGACTAGAAATGGAATCCACCATTTAGAAATTCAAACTACTTCTTGACTCTCTGCATACCCCACAAGCTTGATTGTAGACCCCTAATCACCTAGAGGGTTGATATCAAATGTGGAGGTTTAAAGGATGAGTTCCCTATAGGACTTCTTGGCCTTAGGAATACCCTGGATGGCCTGGTCCGGTGAGGGTTGACTTGCACATACACTACACTCTCACACACATTCCAAGTCCTAAAACCACACTCTCACCCAACTTGACTTCCTGACTCATGCAGATAATTCATATGGATGGTCTTTAACCCCTAAGCCCCTGGCTAAGAAGGTTAGGAACAACATATTGAGTGCCTCAAATGAGTCCTCTCATGGCTCTTTTGGGCTTAATATGGCTTCATGGCTTAACCAAAGTGATTCCATTTTACTCAAATTTGATCAATCTTCATTTTCCAAAAATTTCAATTTTTAATCCCCGGGGCCCCGGGGACCCACCAAACCTACCAAATGTCCTTGGAGCTACCCAAAATTTGAAAAATTACCTAAATTACCCAAAATTCCTCAAAATCAGTCCTAAAAATTCCCCCCCACTCAAATTGACCATCTTTAGCCAAAAATACCAAAAATTCCAAAAGTACCCCCCCAATACCCTCCAAATACCCAAAATGCCCTTCTTAGCCAAAAAAATCCAAAAATTCTAAAACTTCCCAGAAAATTCCAGAAAATCTCAAATATTCCCAATTTCATTTTGTTCAACTATACCATGGGCCAATTTTGCCAATTTACCCCTCTTTTACCAAAACCCACAATTTGACCAATTTTTAACCCAAGTGAACCCAATGTCAAACTAAACCACCCCAATTGACCTCAATTTTGGTCCAATTCAATTCTAAACTTCAATTCAATATCCCCAATATACATTTAGACCAAATCCAAGTCCAATTTGATTGACATTTGAGCCCAATTTCAATTTGAAGCCTAAGGCCCAATTTTGGCCCATGACCTAAACCTAGCCCAAACCAACCCAATTCAACCCCAATTGGCCCCAAATCTTTTCTAAAGACTTCCTAAAATCCCCATAAAAAAACACTAACTTGATTTGCCCAGAATTTGAATCTAAACTCCACCCAAACCTAACCCAAAACCAAAATCCCTTAAATTGACCTAAGCCCAAACCTAACCTAAATGGGCCCAAATCCCAAAATCAAAGCCCAACAAAAGTTGGAAACTCTTCCCATGAACATTTCTCAACATTAATTTTACATCAAATCCAACTTTAGCCCAATCTTAACCCAAGTTAGCCCAATTTGGCCCACCTTGGCCCCTTTACCAAAAGACCCCACATTAAACCTAATTCAATTCAAAATCGCTTTAAACTTGTTTCAAACCACTCATGACACATGCCTAAACCAATTGCAACATTTATTTGACATGGTCCTTCACAAAAGTTTCATCCAAAAGCCCATTTTAAAATCCAAAAGTCCACTTCCTTAAACCACTTTAAAAGCCCATCCAAGACCATTCCAAAAGCCCATGTTTTTAATCCAAAGCCCACATGACATTTCTCTACATCATCCATTTAATCAAAATCACCCCTAAGTTTCAAAATCATCATTAAACCATTCCAAATCAAGCTTCATGAAAATTCTCCACCAAAATACCAAAATTCCTAAATTCTACTTCCATGAAATTGACCATGCTTTGCCCCAAGCCACATGGAGCCATGAAGCCATGCATAAGCCATATGCAAGCCATGGGAGCCACTTTCCACCTCACCAAGCCATTAATGGCAAGAAGAGGGGGGTCTTTCTTAAACCTTCATTAAGCATTATTAGCATCATCCATGTTACACTCTAAACTAAGCTTAGCCACCTCACCTTGGATGGAGACTTCACCACACCATTCAAGCTGACCTAAATGATTCTTTTCAGTCCAAAACCAGGCCTTGGGTGGTGCACCATGCCTAAAACCATGGGTTGACCAAATTGAACCCAAAATGAGCCTCTCCCCATTCCGTTTCAATTCAGCCCCTTTACACTTGGCCAACTCTAATTGACTTCACCAAATTCAAGCCCTGACCCTCCTGATCAGGATGGTGACCTGACCCTGGCCAGCCAGCCACCACAGCCGTCGGAAACCACCAGGTCGAGACCACCCATGTGAGCTAATTTTTGAATTTTCCCTGGCTGAGCTGTCTCAACCCAAATGGACACCATCGCTGTTCTTCTCCTCACCAGAGCAGCTGATCCCAGCCTTCAAACCCCCCTGGAAGCCCTCTAGCCATTCCTATTTAAACACCACCACCTCTCGGCCAAAAGGGGAGATGAACCAGACCTTAAGGAAACTCTGCCAAAATTGCTCCAAGAGCTTCTCCTAACCCAGAGCAGTTGATCCCCAGTGTTCCTTTGCCCTAAACCCCATTAACTGAGCTCAATTTCTGAGTTGAAAATCCACCCAAAAACATGACACTTCACCACAGTGAGCCAATCTCCAAATTGATTGATCCTACACCTTTACCAGACCAAGAGGAGAAGTTCCCCAGCAAAAGCTCCCTCACCAGGCTAGCCATTGCTTCTAGCCTCCAAGTTTTGTGATCGGCATTGGTCACTTTCATACCTAGACAATTCCCCAGAGCCAGAGACTTCATCTGGAGCTTGTCTGGACTCAATCGAAGGTGACACAACTCTCAGATCGAAGCTTCACTTCTCTAAGTAAAGGTATGAACTCATTCTTCCCCCTGAGTTTCTAGCAATTCTTATTTTGTTCCGGTTAATTTCTTAGCCTATAAACCATATGGATGTGTTTTGTCTCTTCAAGACGAATCCATAGAGCATAAGAACACAAAAATCCATTGAGAATCGAGTGAAATCTTAGGGTTTTAGTGTGGACGGTCACGGGTGCACACCAGTCGTAGACGATGACCAGGAGCCGTTGGATCGCGCGTGTATCGAGCGGACGGTCGAGATCAAGTCGGAACCGCAGGACGCGTGGCTGCTGACTCAAGTGGCGGTGTCAAATGGGAGCGCGACACGTAGGGGCTTCGGAGCTGCCGAGGTTGACGCGGCGCCGCGTGGATAAGTAGGAAATTAGGGTATTTTTGAATTATTTAAATGCCCTGAACTTTAAAAATTCATATCTTTGCATAGAAAAATCACAAAAATAAAATAAAAATACCCACTTGCTCAGTGAACAGAAGAAAATAATGTGGAAAAAATCAAGTTAATGGGATGGGTATTTTATTTTTAATAATTTATTTACTGTTTTCAGTATTTTGATTCTTCATTTGCATAGATAATTCACGATGGCATGAGACCATAGGGCTTTTGAAGCTTCTGATCTTGGGAACATTCCTTGAATTTTTCAAGGTCAGAGGCCATCTCTGTGAAAAGTTATTGAATTTTCAAGTTCAAGTCACTGTTTTAGGAATTTTAATTCCAATAATTAGCATGTTGTAAAAAAAATTCTAGGAAAATTTGGTGATGTTTCTTAGGACCAGAGGACTCTATGAAAAATATATTTTTAGTTAATTCATTCATATTAACCTTAATTGGCCTAAACCCTTAAAATTGAATTTAAATTAATTAGGATTAACCACACATCAAATTGACTTGAAAATAATTCTCCACTGATCTTTAGGATCATAGAGACCTCACATAAAAATTTGGAATCAATTGGGATGTTTAACCCCACAAAATGGATTAATAAAATCACATAACTAAGATTAAACTTTAAAAATTCATAACTCCAAAAATACTTTTCAAAAATTCACAAAAATGGTTTTAGAGCTTCTTTAATATCAGGGGAGTTCAGGAAAATTAAAATTGGAATTTTCTAAAAAAGTTGATTTTTCACAGTATTTTAATATTTTAATAATTAAAAAAATAATAAAAATCACAAAAATATTAAAAAATCATAAAAATGTCACATTTTGACTCCTAATCACTTAGGAATAGACCAAATATTTTTCCTAAGTCCCTAGGATAAGATATTGCATTTTAAAGGCTTAATGTAATTTTTAATATTAAAAATGAGTTTTTAGCCTTTTTCACTAAAATAATTCTAATAAATCAAAGAAAAATCAGAAAATTATAAAATTTATTTCTCTGAACTCCTTGAGGTTAGAGAGATTTAAGAAAAATATAAAATCCATTTTTCAACTTTAATTTTATTTTATAATTAATTAATACTCTAAAACTCAAAATAATTATAATAAATAAAACATAATTCAAAAAAATCACAAAAATTAGTCCAAGTGGTCCTCTAGTCATTAGGAACACCTCATAATTTTCTTAAGGTCAGAAACTTTTCCTTGGTCATGTTGTTGAATTTTCTTTGAAAAACCCTTATTTTCTACTAAAAATAATTATATAAATAAATTAAATTCAGAAAAATCACATTTTCTCCTCTAATGTCTTAATTGACATGTGAATGAGTTGACATAAAAATTCTAAAATCATTTGAGCTCAATTTAGTGAGTTATGAAATAAATAAGCTTAAAAGGGCATAAAGATAATTAAAAATTTTTAACCCTTAATTAAAACTTTAGGTTTAATCAAATGGGGGGGGGTAAAATATTTGACTTTTAACTTTCTATTTGGATGATTGACACTTAGGGAAATTAAAAGGTAGAGACACATGAAATACTTTGAAAATATCAAAATGAAACTTTAATTAATTAAATGATTTAAGTTTTGGAAAGAATATATTTAAATTTGGATCATTAAAATAGGGATATTATTAAGAGGATATTTATTCTTTAATTTAAAAATCTCTAAATAAGTCACTTTAACAATATTTAATTCTTAATTAAAAATTAAAATAATAATCAAAATTAACAATTAAAACTACTATTAAAACTCAAATTAAAACTAAAATTAAATTAAAATTAAATTAAAAATTAAAATTAAATTAAAAAAATTAAAATTAAATTAAAAAAATTAAAGTTAAATTAAAATTAAAATTAAAATCAAAATTAAAACTAAAATTAAATTAAATTTAATTTAAATTAAATTTAAATTAAATTTAATTTAAATTAAAATTAAAATAAAATTAAATTAAAATTAAATTAAAATTAAAATTAAATTAAAATTAAAATTAAAATTAAATTAAAATTAAAATTAAAATTAAATTAAAATTAAATAAACTTAAATTAAATTAAAATCAAATTGAATTAAATTAAATTAAAATCATTTAACAACAAACCTAAATGAAATCATTAAGAATTAAATCTAAAATAATTTGAACACTATTCCAAACTTAAAATTATTAATTAAAACCTCATAATCAAACTAAAACACTTTAAATCATTAACTCAAATTTGATTAAAATTCTCAATAAACCAACTTGCCCTTAAAGGCTTTAATTATTATAACTCTTAAATAGAGTATTAAGTGAGATGTCACTTCATTCACCAGGTAATCAAGTACCTAAGTTCGCTGAGCAAGAGACAAAGTTTAACTAAACTCTTGGACGATTAATTCATATGTGCAACTAAATTTACTTGGACTCAAAACAAATCCCAGAAATATTGAAAAGATGTTTAGGACTCGTCCTAAGCACTTCCTCAATACGACGGGATGTTTTAGAAGAACAACCGAATTTAATTGTTCTTTGATGAAGAAAATCATCCTTAAACCAAACCAAGAACCTAGACGTCATAGGAGATGACTAGTTATAGGATTAGGAATTTGGTAGACAACCAAAACCCTTCCCTTAGCTTTACTTAGGTATCTCGTTGAAATATTTAAATGCCTTAACATGTGTTTTAAGTGCGACTTGGGATGACGGGAAGACCCTCTAGGTACGCTTTTATTTTATTGCAGTTTACTTTATTGCAATTTACTTACATGCACTGTACTTTACTTTTCTTGCATGATAAATAAAACTGTTACATGAAAACCAAAACCTTTAGGATAGCCCCTAAATTAAAACCAAAACTAAATTAAAAGTCATTGCAAGATAAAATTCACCGCCACAACATTCCAAAATATAAAACAACTCAAAATTTAATCATAAATAGAACAACAAAACTACAATTGCAACTAAATTAAAACATCTCGTCGAATGATCCGGAATACCTCGGATGATGTAACCCACGTGTTGCTAACGGGATTTCCCACGACCTAAATGAAAGTGTGGAACTCATTCAGTTGAGTTTAGCAAATTCATCTGGACTAAGTGAATTCGATGAAAATAACGGTGCCGGGATGACGGAACCGTGGGATCTTAATCGGTTCTGTTTAATAAACTTTATGATTTGTTTTAATTAAAATATTAAAAACACTTGGATTTTAAGATTTTCTCTAAACTAAAATACTTCTCTCATCTCCTGATTTATGACTTCTAAAACTAAACCTCTACAACAATATGGAGCTTGGAGCACAGTGGGCAGCACGGCCATCGTCATCAGCAAAACTCGGATCTACTTTAACAAAACCTTTCCTAGTTTTAAACAACAAAGCCATAGGATTTCGAGGTAGTTTTCCTAGTGCAACATAAATCCTCAACTCTTCGTTAGGCATTTGCATGATCATGTCATGTAAATTAAGCCCTAACCGGTCTTAGGATTCCGAGGTAGTTGTTTGGTACGACATAAACCCTCACATCTTCGAGGCTATTTGTGTGATTATGTCATACAAATATAAGACCTAAATAAATAAAATTGGCAGGATTGCAACATTAAATAAATTCCTAAATTGAAGCCAAACAATAGGATAGTTTGGGAAGTTGCCAAGATTCTTCTTGGATCCTCAGCTTCTCCTACTTCTCTTCCTTTGGACTCCTGAAAATAACTGTTCCAAATTTGATCCATTCCCTATTGAAATTTCCAAAATTCAATCCTTTGAAACCTTAAACTTTGAAATTCTTGAGAACAAAACCACTGATCATTATCGAGAGTTTTCTTAAGTGATTCCCGTCACTTAGGATGTAATTAACTATAGGGGCTTGCCCTTATAGGGAACTTTAAGAACCCAGGTAATATAAACCCTGCTTAATTCCTTTATATTAAGCAGGGGAACTTGTCGGCTTATAAAATTGGTTCGCAGACCAAACGGATGTCACAAATCTTTTAGTTTATTTAATCGAGCCCCATCATCAAGCAATGTGTCTATTCCTCGGGATAAATACACGGTTTGTGGTGAGGTGCTCGTTTATATAAACTATTCAGAATGTGAGATCGGTTTGATTTCATATCTTAAAATTTTCAAATTTAAAAATTATTTTTAAACTCAAATACTACTTTCTAAATTATATATATATTTAAATTAAATTTAAGATTCACCGACAATTTCTGTAGGCGACCTCTTTTCAAAATAAAACACACTAACCTAAAAATATGCCGACATCCCTCCCTCGCTCACTCTCTTGCTCTTTATCTCCCATTTATCCCTCACTTCCTCACTTTCTTGGTTCTCTTTCATCTGTTTTTCAATCATGCACTTTCATCGCTTTCTCATTGTTTCTCACTCTATCCTACATTTCTCCCTCAGCCTCCCTCCCTCCTTCCCTCCCTTTCTCTCTCATCTATTTCTCTAACATCTATCTCTCACTTCATCTCCCTCTCTCTCTGTCGCTCTCTTTTTCCTCACTCTATTCTCTCTTTTTCTCTCTCGCACTCTGTCTCCCTTTCTTTCTCTTCTCTTCTCTTTAATTTCACTCACACTTTTACTTTCTCCCCCCTCTCTTTCCTCATGATTGCACTCACCCTCTCTCTCTTTCACTCTCATGCTTTCTATCTCTTTCTCCCTTCCTCTCTCTCTTCAATTTCACTGTCACTCTTCCTCCCTCCCCATCTCACCCTTTCTTTGAAACCCATACATTATAACACTTTCTGCAGCTCATTTTCTTAAGCTCTCTTACTTGATCTCTCTCGCTCTTCTTTCCCACACTCTCCATTTCTTTCTCGCTATATTGTTTTCACTCATTCCCCTTTTATCTCGTGTTTCTATCCCTATCTCCCTATCAACCAATTTATCAATTTATTCTCATGATCTCTCTCAATTTAAACCTTTATTACTCTCAAATTTTCACTCCCCCTCTCTCCTACTCCTCTTTCACACTTTCTCTTTCATTGTAGCTTCTTCTCTCTTGTACTTTCTCCCATTCTCTCTCTCTCTCTCTCTCTCTCTCTCTCCTGCCCTCTCTTGTTATTCTTTCCCTTAGCCTTACTTTTCTATCTAATCCCTCTATCCCTTTATTCTATTTTCTATCTACTCCTTATGACCTTTTATTCAATTTAAATCTCACTTTTAGTCCCTCTCTCTCTCTTTCTCACTCTCAATTCTTTCACTCTCTTATGTTACTCTACTCTCCGCTCCTCTTACTCTTTCACTTCAACGATTCCCCACTCTATCGCGCTCTCCCTCTCTGGATCGCTCTCCCACTATCTTCCACACTCTCTTCTCTCTCTCACTCTCTCTCACACAAATCACTCTCTCGTCTCTGCTGCATTCCTTCTCTTGTTTTCTCTCTTGCTCTTCCATTTCCTCTTATTCTCTCTTCCCTCACACCTCTACTCTCTTGATTTCTCTATTGCTCTCTATCTCTCTCTCTTTCTTCCTCCCTCTCTTTCTCCTCAATTTCACTCAATCGTCTACTCTTTCCCTTTCCTTCTCACTCACTCCCTTTCTCGCTCTTATTATCTTTTCTATTGCTGCCACTTCCTCTCTCTTCTCACTCTTTCTCCTCCTCTATTCCCCACACACTCTGTCTTACATTCCTCCATCCCTCTTTCCTCTCAATCTCTCTCCCGCCCTCCCTCCTTCCTCCGTCTCTCTCTCCCTCTCATCCTCTCCATCTCCCTCTCTCACTTGCTCACTCTATCTCCCCCTCCCTCTCTCTCACTCATTCTCAATTCTCTCTCCCTCTTTTTCTCTATGTCATTCTCTCTTGCTCTATCTTCCTTCACACTCTCTTCTCTCTCTATTTCTCTCTCTATCTCACCTTCTCTCTCATTCCCTCACTTTTCAATCTCTCTCCCTCCCTCTCTCTCTATTTTTCATTATTTATTCTCTATCTCTCTTTCTCTCCCTTCTCGTTTTCTATCTTCATTAGTATCACTCAATCACACACACTCTCTCTCTCTTCCTCATGTTCCCTAACTTTCTCTTTTTCTCGCAGTCACTCTCTTCATCTTTGTATAACTTTCACTCTTAACCTGTCCCTCTATCATTCTCATTCTCTATTCTTTCTCTCTCTCCTAATCTGTGTTTATTTGTCTCTCTTCTTCAACATTCATTTCTCCCTTTTTCTCCACATATCCCTAACTCTTTCTCTCCCTCTCTCACTTTCCTTCACTCTTTATGTCTCCCTCATTCTCTCTCTCCCACCTCTCTTTCACACACTCTCTCCCTCTACCTCTTCATCCCCTTCGCTCTCTCTCTTTCTTGATCTTTGTCTCACTAATTCCCTTGCTCTCCATCCCTCTATCCCTCTCACCAACCCTCTCTAGCACTATTTTTTTCTATTCTCCTTTCTCACTCTATTTGTCTCTCATAATCTCATCGTCAGTTTTTCACTCTTCAGTCTCTCTCACTCCCTCTCTATATCACTCTCTTTCTAACTCTCTACCTTTCTCTCTCCGTCACTCTTTTCCTCTCTTCCACTCTCTTGTCCCCCACTCTCTCCTCTGTCTATTTCTCTCTCTCACTCTCTTCCTCTCTCTTCAATTTCACTCTCACTCATAATCCCTCATTCCCTCTCGCTTTATCTCTACATGTTCACTATCTCTCACACACTCTCTCTTCTATTGCTCGCTCTCCTCTATCTTCACTCATTCTTTCTCTCCCTCTCTCATTACTCTCTTGCTTCATTCCCTCCCTCCATCTCTCTCTCTCCTTTCTCTCTCACACACTCTCCCCCTCTCTTCCTCTCACTCTCATCCAATTCATCCCCTCTCTCTCCCACTAATTCTCATTCTCTACCCTCCTCTCTCTCACTCTTTCTTCTCTCTCACTCTCCCTTGCCCTCTCACTCCCACTCTCTTCCATCCTTCTGACTCCCTTCGTCAATCTCTTTCTTTCTCACTTTCTCCCTCTCTCACTAATTTATCCTTTTATGCTTTTTCACTTTCGATTTCTCTATTTCTTTCTTTCACTCCCTCTCACTTGCACTCTCTTTCCACAATATCTCTTCACTCTCCTTCTCTCTATTAAATTTCACTCACTCTTCCTCTCTTTCTCTCATTTTTTTTTGTCCCTTTCTCCCTCTCACTCTCTCTCCCCCTCACTCTACCTCTCTATCTCCATTGCCCTCTTTCTATCACTCTCATATCTCTCAATTTCTCTCTCATTCTCTCTCTCCTTCTGTCACTCCATCCCTCTCTTGAACTTAGCTCACTCCCTTCTTCGGTACTTGTTGACCTCACTTTTGGTTGAGGTATAGTCTATCTTTAACATATCCTAGGGTCTAGCCATAGGACTCTCCTGGTGACTTTCTTAGAGGACTAGTCATGGAACCCTCCCCATAGAAATTCAAAACTCTTCTTGCTTCACTAGGGGGTTTTCATATGCTTAAGGCCTAACCTCTACCTTTTGGTAGAAAAAAGGCCAGCATAAGGAATCCTAGGGGAAGTCTCCTATAGGTGGTCAAACCTTAGGATTCGCTCAGAGGGAGGTCTGGAGATCACCACTCATACACTTCACATTCACAACATACACACACTGCACATCCTAATTTCAACCCTAAACTCTTTGGAAACTCATGTAGATAACCCAGCCCTACGTTTATGACTAAGTGGTGGGGACCAACACATAGAGGACCAAATGAGGGTGACCCTCAATCTATAACTCAATTTAAACCATTACATCATGCTCACTTTGAAGCCACCTTCAAATCTCCAAAGTTTCAATTTTTGGCCTCCCGCCTCCCAAAATTACCTAAATAACCCAAAATTACCCAAATTCACCAAAATTCCCCAAAAATCATTCCAAGATATTCCTTACCACTCAAATTGACCATTCATGACCAAAATTTCCAAAATTTCCAAAAATACCCCCCAATACCCTCAAAATACCAAAAATACCCTTTTTGCCCAAAAATCCACAAATTCCAAAAAATTCTCAAAAAATTCCATAAAATCCTAAAAATCCCCAATTTCATTTTGTTCAACTATATCATGGGCCAATTTTGTCAATTTAGCCCACTTTTACCAAAATCCCCAATTTGACCATTTTTTAACCCATATGTGCCCAAATCAAACCCGATCTTGACCCAATTGACCCCAATTTTCATAAAATTCAATTATAAACCAAAATTCAACATCCCCAATATGAATTTAGACCAAATTCAAGTCCAATGTGATCCACATTTGTATCTAATTCCACTTGAAATCAAAATCCCCAATTTTGCCTAAATAACCCAAAACTCCTAAAGTGACCCAATGTCAATCAATTCCTCCAAAATTTCAATTCCAAACACTTTATAACACCTCCTTAAACTGAATTGTATCATCAATTTCCCATAATTTGAGCTCAAATCTTATCCAAATCCATTTTGGACCAAAGAAACCCCAATTTTGACCCAAGCTGAACACATGTTTTAAATCCACCAAATTGACCCTCTAAACCTTGTCAAAACCATTTTATGTCTTCATTAAAATTCTTCTAGACAACCATATCTACATTATTGTTGAAGACCTTCGAACTCCATTCCCACTCAAACTCAAGATAACTTGACCCGAATCCAACATGGTCCAAATTAATCAAAAATCTAATCCATGCCAAAATTGAACCTCCAAATGAGCTCAAAACCACTTTGTGTCTTCATGAAAGATCTTCATTACAATCATGTGGACAATATTGATCAAGAAACTTGGGCTTCATTCAAGCTCTAGCCCAATCTAAACTCAAGTTAGCCCAATGTTCTTAAAATGGACCCAAAATCCAAAATTCACCAAATTAAAATACACCCACTCACACACACCCACACACTTCCCCCTCTTTTTTTACACCTCACGGAAGCCCTAAAAGAAAAAAAATAAATAAATAAATTTAAAAAAAAAAAAAAAAGAAAATATCTCTCCTCCATGCCTCTCCCACACTCTCCCTCACTTCTCCCTCACCTCTCCCTTACCCTACCCACCACCTCACCCTACTCTCCTCACCTTCACCATGCCTCCACCATATCTCTCCCTCACTCCCTCCTTAATTCCTATCCATGAGCCTCCCCATTAAATCCCCCCATAATCCCACTTAAACTCTCTTACACACTCCCTTACACACATTTACTCACTTCACACACTTCACTTCACCATCTCTCTCCCAATCTCCTAGCCGTGAGCCTCCCTTCCCCTTCTCCTCTCCTTCTTCTTCTTCCAAGGCAAGGTAACCTCCTCCCTCCTCTCCTTCTTCCAAGGCAAGGTAACCTCCTCCCTCCTCTCCTTCTTCTTCTTCCCCTACATTGTTTTCTTTTTTTTTTTAAAAAAAAAAAACATGTGTTAATTATTTTCTTTTAACAAATCTTCATGTTTTGTTTTAATATTTCCATGCTTTCTTTCTTTCATGCAAGCTATTTAGAATCACAAATCTCCATGTATATTTTCAAAAATCATGTGTAGGTTGTTTTTCTTTTTACAAAAATTTATGCTTTTTAAAATATTTCCATGCTTAGGCTTAGGAATTCCTTTTTTTCATGCAAATTATTTAGCTATTTAATTTTTAAATCTTTCCATGTTTAGCCTTAGGATTTCTTTTTCATGCAAAATATCTAATTATGTTAACTATTTTAAATATTTACAAATCCACCACGTAGTTTTTGTTATCTTGAAAAATAAATTTTAAAATTTAAAGGAAATAAAACAACATAAAGGAAATAATTATAAATCAAAAGAAAATGAAAGGAAAATTTAAAATAACATATAACATTCAAACCTAGGATAGGCCTCCTGAGGCATGGTTCATTTTTTTTTCCTTTATAAAGACCCCTAGGAAATCACAACTTGGTGTAGAAAACATAATAAGAATACCCTTATGCTTAGTGAATGCATGGAGTAACCCAAATTTTACCCGATGTCCACACAACCTTCCCAATTCACATTCCAAACTCAAAGTTCCTAGCTCCAAAAAAACAAAACCAAAACATAAACCAAAACCAAAACCAAAATCATACAAAAAAAAATCAAACTAAACCCAAACCAAATCCAAACAGAAACCCAATCAAATCTTCCACAAATAAAATCACAAACTCTTCACAGCACTCCCATAAGTCCAAATCAAACTACCAATTGCCAAAGCAGGAATAAATAATTTTGTCCTAGAAGAACAGTATCCGACGTGGTTAGCTAATGTTGTTCCAGTGAAAAAGAAAAATGGACAAATTCGAGTGTGTGCCGACTTCAGGGACTTAAACAAAGCATGTCCAAAAGATGAATTCCCGTTGCCGATACCGGAACTAATGTTGGACATCGCGTCGACACATGAAACGTTCTCCTTTATGGATGGGTCTTCGAGGTACAATCAGATCAAGATGGCACCGGAAGATGAAATGCTCACAGCTTTCAGAACTCCGATCGGGATTTACTGCTACACCGTGATGCCGTTTGGACTGAAGAACGCAGGAGCTACATATCAAAGAGCAATGACGAGGATGTTCGATGACCTCATTCACAAACAAGTAGAATGATATGTGGTTGATTTGGTCATCAAGAGCAAGATAAGAGGAAACCACCTATATGATTTGAGGATCGTATTTGAACGATTACGATAATATAATCTGAAGATGAATCCCTTAAAGTGCGCTTTCGACGTTACCTCTGAGAAATTTCTAGGATTCGTTGTCCGTCATCTGGGAATCGAAATCGACCCAGAGAAGATTAAAGCCATCTTAGAAATGCCTCCCCCTAAAACCTTGAAACAACTACGTTCATTTCAAAGAAAACTAGCATATCTGAGGCGCTTTATATCTAATCTATCGGGTAGGTGTCAGCCTTTCTTGGCATTAATTAAAAAGGATGCCAAATTTATTTGGGAAGAAAAGTGCCAGTAGGCTTTCAAAGATATTAAAGGATATCTAACGACACCTCCTGTTTTAGCAGCCCCTATCCCAGTTAGACCGTTGATACTTTATACCGCGACATTAGATGAGTCCCTCAGAGCTCTACTTGCCCAAGTCAATGATGAGGGTAAAGAGAACGCACTCGACTACTTGAGTCGACGTCTAATACTGGCGGAGGTAAAGTATCCTCCTATCGAGAAACATTGTCTAGCTTTTGTTTTTGCCACTCAAGGGCTCAGACATTACATGTTGTCTCATAAAGTCAACCTGATTTCGAAGGTTAATCCTTTGCAATATTTGATGACCCGACCAACGCTTTCTGGATGCCTAGCAAGATGGTCGATGATATTATTGCATTTTGATATAACCTTTGTGCCCCTTCGCGCTATCAAAGGGCAGATTCTTGCAGATTTTCTCGCAGCGCATCCACTGCCAGCTGGGTCCCCGCTCATTGATGAGTTACCAGATGAGCAGATACTACAAATAGAAGATCCCAATGCTCAACGTTGGGTAATGTACTTTGATGGAGCTCGAAAAGACAAAGGATCAGGAACAGTCATACCAGGCAAAGCAGGAATTGGTTTAATCTTCGTGACACCAGATCGGGCCATGTTGAGGTTTTCTTACCACTTGACAGAGCCGTGTACCAACAATGAAGCAGAGTATGAAGCCCTAATCACCGGCTTGGAATTAGTAATACTAATGGATATAAAGGACATTGCCATTTATGGCGACTCACAGCTCATCATCCAGCAAGTGGCAGGATAGTACAAAATTCTAAAGCCGAGATTAGAAGAATACCACCGATATACGATGAAGTTACTTAAGCAAATTCTGAATGTGATATTCTATAGGATTCCTCGAGCAGACAATGCCCATGCGGACACTTTAGCAAGACTCGCTAAAGAATTGGCTTGTCCACCCGAAGATTCTATAGATATTACAGTACAAGGACGTCAGGTGTTGTCACAGATCGACCTCGACAGTCTACATCAAATTGGAAAAGAAAAGACAGTTATTGCAGTGACAGAAGATACCGAAGATTGGTGTCAGCCATTAATGGAATATTTGCAAACCGGAAAGCTACCAGAAGATAAGTCATTAGCGCACCAGATTCAGAAGAGGGCTTTGTCGTATGCCCTGATCAACAATGTTATGTATAGGAGATCCTTCGACCAGATGTGGCTGAGATGTCTGAGCTGAGCAGAAGCGCATAAAATTGTCGAAGAAGTACATGCTGAATTGTGTGGTGCTCACCAGTCAGGACCAAAAATAAAGATGAAAATTAAAAGACTCGGATACTACTGGCCAGCAATGATGACAAATTGCATGGACGTAGCTAAGAGATGCCATCAGTGTCAGGTGCATGGAGTGGTCTTGCACCAGCCTCCGAATGTTCTACACCCAACGATTGCCTCGTGGCCATTCGAATGCTGGGGCACGGACATAGTGGGTCCGATAGACCCTCCTTCCTCAAAAGGACACAGGTTTATACTCGCCGCTACAGACTACTTTTCCAAGTGGGCAGAAGCAGTTCCACTACGAGAAGTCACAGCGCAGCAAGTCTTACAGTTCTTCAAGAATCAAATCATCTACCGTTTCGGTGTACCGTGCAGAATCATCTCCGACAACGGGTCCTCTTTCAAGAGCATGAAAATCAACAACTTCGTCAGAAGACACGGGATAGATTGGAGATATTCGACGATCTACTACCCTAAAGCAAATGGCTTGGCAGAGGCCTTCAATAAAATGCTTGTTCAGATTCTGAAGAAGAGGCTCGACGAAAATAAAAGAGGATGGTACGAGAAGCTACTAGAAGCTTTGTGGGCCTACAGGACGACAGTCAGGATGCCGACGAGTCTACGCCTTATGCTCTTGTGTACGGGTCCGAGGAAGTTCTTCCATTAGAAGTTCAGCTACCATCGCTCCGGGTTGTCGTTGCCAATCAAATTACAACAGAAGAGAATGCCAAGTTACGACTTGCATTATTGGAAGTCTTGAAGGAAAAAGATTGCTAGCACAACAGAACTTGGAACTCTACCAAGCGCAGATGATTCAAGCCCACGATAAATTGGTCCGCCCGAGGTCGTTCAAAATTGGTGACCTCATGCTCGTTCTTAGAAGGCCTATTCTTGCACACCTCAAAAAAGGTGGAAAATTCGAACCGACCTGGGAAGGACCATTCATGGTGGAGAAAGTCTACACGGAAGGATCTTACCAGTTGGTGGATTCTTAAGGGGATAGACCCATGTTGCCCATCAATGGACGATATTTAAAGAAATATTACGCGACATGAAAAGACTGAAAAAAATGATATTCATTCCAATATAGCTATAGGGCTAGTGTCTGTGACTGGGTCCAAAATTTTGTAATAAAAAAAATGATGCAGACAAAAAGGATAAAAAATGAAAAAAAAAATCATAAAAAAAAGAAAACAAAATGAAATTTAAACCAAGTGAAATTAAAACAAAATTAAAATTAAAAATAAAATTTAAATCAAGTCAAATTAAGTCAAATTAAAATGTAAAGAAATGAACTCAAAAGAAGCAAAATCAAAATTAAACAAAATGAAACGAAATGAAATCAGAAACAGACAGGTTAATATATCCTCTATTTCTCAAGAAACAAAAAATTCCCTAAATTTCCATCTTCCTTCCGAGATATTTTTCCGCCTTCCACGATATTCTGGGATAGGAGCTTAGTCGTCCGATTTCCCAAAAATCCCTTAAATTTTCATCTTCCTTCCGAGATATTTTTCCGCCTTCCACGATATTTTGGGATCGGAGCTTAGTCGTCCGATTTCCCAAAAATTACCTAAATTCCCATCTTCCTTCCGAGATATTTTTCCGCCTTCCACGATATTCTGGGATCGGAGCTTAGTCGTCCGATTTCCCAAAAATCCCCTAAATTTTCATCTTCCTTCCGAGATATTTTTCCGCCTTCCACGATATTCTAGGATCGGAGCTTAGTCGTCCAATTTCCCAAAAATTCCCTAAATTTTCATCTTCCTTCCGAGATATTTTTCCACCTTCCACGATATTCTGGGATCGGAGCTTAGTTGTCCGATTTCCCAAAAATTCCCTAAACTTTCATCTTCCTTTCGAGATATTTTTCCTCCTTCCACGATATTCTGGGATCGTAGCTTAGTCGTCTGATTTCCCAAAAATTACCTAAATTTCCATCTTCCTTCAGAGATATTTTTCCGCCTTCCTCAATATTCTGGGATCGGAGCTTAGTCGTCCGATTTCCCAAAAATTACCTAAATTTTCATTTTCCTTCAGAGATATTTTTCCGCCTTCCACGATATTTTGGGATCGTAGCTTAGTCGTCTGATTTCCCAAAAATTACCTAAATTTCCATCTTCCTTCCGAGATATTTTTCCGCCTTCCAGATATTATGGGATCGGAGCTTAGTCGTCCGATTTCCCAAAAATTACCTAAATTTCCATCTTCCTTCCGAGATATTTTTCCGTCTTCCAGATATTATGGGATCGGAGCTTAGTCGTCCGATTTCCCAAAAATTACCTAAATTTCCATCTTCCTTCCGAGATATTTTTCCGCCTTCCATGATATTCTGGGGTCGGAGCTTAGTCGTCTGATTTCCCAAAAAAAGAAATTTTTTCCTAGAATTTCCGAATCAGTACGTAAATTCTGATTCTCCTCCTGCGAGTGATACCGAAATTCTGATTTCACTTAAAATTTCAAATTGCTACATTAAAATCCTAAAATTAAATTCGAAAACAAAGTTCCAAACTTCAAATTCAAAACAAAATTTCAAACTAAAATTCAAACGAGAAACTTGAAATCAAATTCAAAATTCCCCTCTTCAAATCAAACCGGTTCGGATTCCTTCAGAGTTTGGGAGCTTGAAATTCACAACTCGAGCTGAAAGGTATTCCGTCCTTCTTTCCCTGGCAAGAGTCCCTAGATTTGAAGGTTTTCAACCAAACAATCCCCAACGGAAACTCACTTGCTAAACTCTTTGCTCTGTCTTGAGTTTTCACTCAGACAGTTGTGTTGGTCTTGTTGATCTCGTCGGTCAACACCAATACGTGCGGTGTGCTTGTCCAGCACACCACACCTATTGGGGGTTCATTTGTTGACCTCACTTTTGGTTGAGGTCTAGTCTCTCTTAAGAATAGCCTAGGGTCTAGCCATAGGACTCTCCTGGTGACTTTCTTAGAGGACTAGTCATGGAACCCTCCCCATAGAAATTCAAAACTCTTCTTGCTTCACTAGGGGGTTTTCATATGCTTAATGCCTAACCTCCACCTTTTGATAGGAAAAAGTAAAGCATAAGGAATCCTAGGGGAAGTCTCCTATAGGTGGTCAAACCTTAGGATTTTCCCTGAGGGAGGTCTGGAGATCACCACTCATGCACTTCACATTCACAACATACACACACTGCACATCCTAATTTCAACCCTAAACTCTTTGGAAACTCATGTGCATAGCCCAGCCCTAAGTCTATGACTAAGTGGTGGGGACCAACACATAGAGGACCAAATGAAGGTGACCCTCGATCTATAACTCAATTTAAACCATTACATCATGCTCACTTTGGCCCCCGACCTCCCAAAATTCCCTAAATAACCCAAAATTACTCAAATACACCAAAATTCCCCAAAAATCATTCCAAGATATTCCTTACTACTCAAATTGACCATTCATGACCAAAAATTCCAAAATTTTCAAAAATACCCCCCAATACCCTCAAAATACCCTTTTTGCCCAAAAATCCAAAAAATTCTCAAAAAATTCCAAAAATTCCTAAAAATCCCAAATTTCATTTTGTTCAACTACACCATGGGCTAATTTCTTCAATTTAGCCCACTTTTAAATCCCTAATTTGACCCTTTATTAACCCATATGTGCCCAAATCAAACCCGATCTTGACCCAATTGACCCCAATTTTCATCAAATTTAATTCTAAACCAAAAATCAACATCCCCAATATCAACTTAGATAGAATTCAAGTCCAATGTGACCCACATTTGAATCTAATTCCACTTGAAATCAAAATCCCCAATTTTGCCTAAATAACCCAAAACTCCTAAAGTGACCCAATGTCAATCAATTCCTCCAAAATTTCAATTCCAAACTCTTTATAACACCTCCTTAAACTGAATTGTATCATCAATTTCCCATAATTTGAGCTCAAGTCTTATCCAAATCCATTTTGGACCAAAGAAACCCCAATATTGACCCAAGCTAAACACATGTTTTAAATCCACCAAATTGACCCTCTAAACCTTGTCAAAACCATTTTATGTCTTCATGAAAATTCTTATAGACAACCATATCTACATTATTTTTGATGACCTTTGAACCCCATTCCCACTCAAACTCAAGATAACTTGACCCGAACCCAACATGGTCAAAAATAATCAAAAATTCAATCCATGCCAAAATTGAACCTCCAAATGAGCTCAAAACCACTTTGTTTCTTCATGAAAAATCTTCATTACAATCAAGTGGACAATATTGATCAAGGCACTTGGGCTTCATTCAAGCTCTAGTCCAATCTAAACTCAAGTTAGCCCAATATTCTTAAAATGGACCCAAAATCCAAAATTCACCAAATTAAAATACACCCACTCACACACACTCACACACTTCCCCCTTTTTTTACACCTCACGGTAGCCCTAAAAGAAAAAAAAAATATATAAAATACATTTTAAAAAAAAGAAAAATATCTCTCCTCCATGCCTCTCGCTCACTCTCCCTCACTTCTCCCTCACCTCTCCCTTACCCTACCCGCCACCTCACCCTACTCTCCTCACCTTCACCATGCCTCCACCATATCTCTCCCTCACTCCCTCCTTAATTCCTAGCCGTGAGCCTCCCCATTAAATCCCCCCATAATCCCACTTAAACTCTCTTACACACTCCCTTACACACATTTACTCACTTCACACACTTCACTTCACCATCTCACTCCCAATCTCCTAGCCGTGAGCCTCCCTTCCCCTTCTCCTCTCCTTCTTCTTCTTCCAAGGCAAGGTAACCTCCTCCCTCCTCTCCTTCTTCTTCTTCCCCTACATAGTTTTCTTTTTTTTTTAAAAAAAAAAAAAGCATGTGTTAAATATTTCCTTTTTACAAATCTTCATGTTTTGTTTTAATATTTCCATGCTTTCTTTCTTTCATGCAAGCTATTTAGAATCACAAATCTCCATGTATATTTTCAAAAATCATGTGTAGGTTGTTTTTCTTTTTACAAAAATTTATGCTTTTTAAAATATTTCCATGCTTAGGCTTAGGAATTCCTTTTTTTCATGCAAATTATTTAGCTATTTAATTTTTAAATCTTTCCATGTTTAGCCTTAGGATTTCTTTTTCATGGAAAATATCTAATTATGTTAACTATTTTAAATAATAAATAAATAAATAAATAATAATTCATAACAATATAAACAGTAATAACTTAATACATAAATAAATAATAACAATAACACAAGACATAAACAAAATAAAACAATAACATACAACATACAACAATGATAACACATAATAACATAAACAATAACAATATAATACGATAATAACATATAAATAACAATCACATATAATCATAACTACAATCCCAACACAAACAATAATCACCACACACAACAACAGTCCTGACAATAATACAATACCAACACGATAACAATCAAACCTAGGATAGGCCTCCTGAGGCATGGTTCATTTTTTTCCTTTATAAAGACCCCTAGGAAATCACAACTTGGTGTAGAAAACATAATAAGAATACCCTTATGCTTAGTGAATGCATGGAGTAACCCAATTTTTACCTGATGTCCACACAACCTTCCAAATTCTAATTCCAAACTCAAAGTTCCTAGCTCCAAAAAAACAAAACCAAAACATAAACCAAAACCAAAACCAAAATCAAACCAAAAAAAATCAAACTAAACCCAAACCAAATCCAAACAGAAACCCAATCAAATCTTCCACAAATAAAATCACAAACTCTTCACAGCACTCCCATAAGTCAAAATCAAACTAACAATTGCCACCAATCCAAATCCAAACCGCACCTAAACCCATCTACCATAACCTGCCCCGAAAAATTGTGTTCATTAAGCATAAGGGTATAGGTAGGATGAGTTGTTAAGCAACATAATAAGTCTAAATGAGCCCGAGACTTTTCATCAGGATATGAGAGGGAAGCATGGACCTGCATTCTTCTTTGACTGTTTGGATACCTCTGAGGTCTATTAAACTTAATATGTCTGCTTAACGAAACTATCATTGATTAAATTAACAAAGTTCATTGAAACACAACATAGGAATTCACACAGACATCATAGGACTTCGTAGACAACCGGGATCTCAATATAAACATCATAGGATTGAGTAGTTACTTCTTGTTAGTTCCACTTCTTCCTGTTTTCTGGCATGCTTTAATTTCTGCAAAACTATAAACACATACATGCAATGCAATACTAAAGTTTCAGCTGGGAATGACGAGAAGACCCTACCAGGTACATTTATATTTTGATGCAATTTACTTACCTGTACTGTACTTCACTTCTCTTGCATGTTAAACAAGAATGTCACCCTGCATGAAAACTAAAACCTTTAGGATAGCCACAAAACTGAAACCCAAAAATAAATTAAAATCGTCACGAGATAAAATTCACCGCCACAACATTCAAAATATAAAACAACTCAAAATTTAATCACAAATAGAACAACAAAAACTACAACTTTAACTAAATTAAAATGTCTTGTTGGATGATCGAGAATACCTCGGATGATGTAACCTACGTGTTGCTAACGGGATTTCCCACGGTCTAAATGAAAGCGTGGAACTCATTCAGTTGAGTTTAGCAAATTCATCTGGACGAAGTGAATCCGATAAAAATAACGATGCCAGAAGGATGGAACCGTGGGATCTTAACCGGTGTTGTTATAATCAACTTTAAGATTTGTTTTAATTAAAACATTAAAAAAAACACTTGGATTTTAAGATTTCTCTAAACCAAAACACTTCTCTCATCTCCTGATTTTCGCTTTCTAAAACTAAACCTCTGCGACAACAAGGAGCTTGGAGCATAGTGGGCAGCACGGCCATCGCCGTCAGCAAAACTCGGATCTACATCAGCTAAACTTTTCTTAGAAATTAAACAATTAGCTATAGGATTTCGAGGTAGTTTGCCTAGTGCAACATAAATCCTTAAGTTTTTATTAGGCATTTGCATAATTGTCTTATGCAAATTAAGCCCTAACTCGCTTAGGATTCCGAGGTTGTCGTCTGATACAACGTAAATCCTCCTACTTTCCAGCTTATTTGCATAATCACGTGATTATGTAAATGTAATTCCTATAATTAATCGACAGGATTGAAACTAAAATAAATTCATTTCCAAAATTTAAAGCTCAACCATAGGATAGTCTGGGAAGTCATCGAGGTTCTCCTCGAGATCCGTGACGTCCCCTACCTCTCTTTCCTTTGACTCTGGAAATAACTGTTCCACATTGCGCCTTTCACCTGTTGGATTTCCTATTGCTACACTTCGTTGAAAACCCTACCTTTTGATTTCATGAAGATAGAAACCCCTGATCTAATTATGTTACAGACCAGAACAGATGTCATAAATTCTGTAGTTTATTTAATCGAGCGATCTCATTAAGTAGGATGTCTATTCTTCGAAATAGATGAGTTAATTACGATATTTCGCTCGTTCATTCAAACTCTAAACAAATGAGATCCGTCCATTCTCATTCTCATATTTTAAAATTTAAAATTGTACTTTCAAAAATCAATATATATATATATTAAATTAAATTTTAAAGATTTTCCGGCGGCTGACAATACTGCTACTCTCTCATTCTTTCTCTCCCTTTCTCACCCACTGTCTTGCTTCCTTACCTCCCTCTCACTCTCTCTCTTCTTTCTCTCCCACACACTCTCCCCCTCTCTTCCTCTCACTCTCTTCCAATTCATCTCCTCTCTCACCCACTAATTCTCATTCTCTACCCCATCTCTCTCACTCTATCTTCTCTCTCACTGTCCCTTCCTCTCACACTCCCATGGTCTTCCATCCTTCTGACTCCCTTCTGTCAATCTCTCAATTTCTCACTCTCTCCCTCTCTCACTATTTTCTCTTTTTATGCTTTATTACATTTTATTTCTCTAATTGCTTTCTTTCACTCCATCTCACTTCCTCTCTCAATATCTCTTCAGTTTCCCTTTTTCTCTCCTTCTCTCTAATAAATTTCATTTACTTTTCTTCTCTTTCTCTCACTCGTTTTTCTGTCCCTTTCTCTCTCACTCTCTCTCCCCTTACTCTATCTCTATATCTCCATCTCCCTCTTTCTCTTACTCTCATATTTCTCAATTTCTCTCTCATTCACTCTCTCCTTCTATCGCTCCCTCCCTCTCTTTAACTTAGCTCACACGCTTCTTCTCTCTTTCTCACTCTTTGTTATTTCTCTCTCACTTGTACTTTGTGTTGCTGCTCTCCCTTCTCTAATTATTTCTCTTCGTCCATACTCTCACTCTCTCTCCTCTCTCCCCTCCCTCTCTCAGTTAAGCTTTCCTCTATCTCTCTAGAACTTTCTCTCTCTCTTTCCCTCACCTCTCTCCCCATATAACTCCTCTCTCACTCTTTATGATCCACTCTTTTGCTCTCCCTCTCCCCCCATCTCGTTCACTCTCCCTTGCTCTATCATCCAACACTACTATTTCTCTCTCACACTCTCTCTCCCTCTCTTGCTCCCTCACTCTCTTTAATCTTTCTGATGGCCTCCCTCATCTCTCTATTTCTTCCTCGCTCCCATTCATGCTGTCTCTCACACGCTCTATTATATCTCCTTTTCTTAGTTTTTTACTCTCTCTCTCTCACTCCATCCCTCACTCTTTCTCGCTCTCCCTCTCTCCCTATTTTCTCTTTCAATCCCACTCTCAGCTCTCTCTTTCTCTCTCTCTACCTTCTCTATCTCTCATTATTTCTCACCTTCTCTCACACATCTCTTTCTCTCTCCCTCTCCCTCTTTCACTCCCACTCTCCTTCTCTCCTTTTCTCTCAGTATATCTCACTCTGTTTACCTCACTCTCTCCCACAACCTTTATATAACTTTCCCTCTCTCCCTCACTTAATCTCTTGCCCTTTATCTCTTAATCCTGTCTTGCTTCTTCACTTTCTCTGAATCCTTTTATGTCTTTTTTGATCTCGTTTAATCTCTTTCTCATTGTTTCTCACTTTATACTACATTTCTCTCCCAAGCTCCCTCCCTCCCTATTGACTCCCCCCATCTTTCTCTCTCATCTACTCTCGCACATGCACTCTATCGGTCTCTATTTGTCTCACTCTCTCATTCTCTCTCTTGCTCACTTTTTCCTCAATCTCTTTTCTCTCTATTTCTCTGTCACACACTGTCTTCCATTCTTTCTAATCTCTTTCTCTTTAATTTCACTCTCACTCTTACTATCTCCCTCTCTCTCTCTCTTTCGTCATGATTACTCTCACCCTCTCTCTCTTTATCTCTGATTCTTTCTCTCACCCTTTCTCCCTTCCTCATTCCCTCTTCAATTTCACTGTCACTTTTCCTCCCCCTCTCTCCCTTTCTCTCAAAGCCATACATTCTCACAGTTTCTTAGCTCCATCTCTTAAGCTCTCTCACTCAAGCTCTCTCGTTCTCTATTCCCGCACTCCCCATTTCTTTCCCGCTAGTTTATTTTCTCTCTCTCCCACTCTATATCATGGTCTAATCTCTTTCTCTACCTACCAATTTATCTATTTATTCTCTCACTCTCTCTCATTATAAACCTCTATTACTCTATCCTTCTCACGCCCCTTCTCTCATAAACCTCTTTCACTATTGCTCTTTCATTCTCTCTTCTTCTCTCTTACACTCTCTCTCATCCTCCCTCGCTCTTTTCCTCTCTCTTGCACTTCCTTCCCCTGCCCTCACTTTTCTGTATAATTTTTCTCTATTTCTTGTTCCCTTTGTTCCTTTAGTTAGTTTAATTCTCACTCTTACTCCCTCCCTCTCTATTTCTCACTTTCTATTCTCTCTTTCTCTTCTGCTCTCTCTTTAGTTACTCTGTTCTCCTCTCCTCTTACTCTTTCTCTTTGTCTATCCCCCACTCTATCTTGCTTTCTATCTTTCGCGCTCTCTCTGCCCCTCCCCCTCCCACTATCTCACACTCTTTTCTTTCCCCCTTTCTCACACACATTCACTCTCTCATCTCTCCCACTTTGCCTTCCTTACTTTCTTTCTTGCTCTTCCATTTCCTCTTGTCTCTCTTCTCTCACTACTCTTCCCTTCTGATTTCTCTATTTCTCACTTTTTATTCTCTATCGCTCTTGCTCTCTCTTCTATTAATCTCTCTTCCATTTCTCACACTCGCACACACACACTCTCTCTTTCTCGTGTTCTCTCTATCTCTCTTTCTCTCCCAGTCCCTCTCTTCATCTCTATATCACTCTCACTCACAGGCCGTCCCTTTATCTTAATCTTCTCTATTCTTTCTCTCTCTCCTAATCTATCTTTTAGTTGTCTCTATTCTTTCTCATTCCTTTCACCCTTTCTCACTATATATCCCCAACTCTCTCTCCATCTCTCACTTTCCTCCTTCCCTCTTTATGTCTCCCTCTTTCTCTCTCTCCCCCTCTCTCTTTTGTACGCTCTCTCACTTCTCCCTCTATGTCTGCATCCCCCTCACTCTCTCTCTCATTGTCTCTCTCACTTATTCTCTTACTCTCCTTCCCTCTATCCCTCTCACTAAACCTCTATTGCTCTCTTTTTTGTCTATTACTTTCTCTCACTATTTGCCTCTTACAATCTCTCTCTATCTCAATCATTCACTCTTCAATCTCTCTCACTCCTCTCTATCTCTCTCTTTCTCACTCTTAACTTCTCTCTCTCTAACTCTCTATTCTATCTTTCTTTCCCACTCTCTGGTTATTCTCTCTCTTACTCTCTCTTCATTCACTCTCTCTTCTCTCTTTGCTTAATCTTTTTTATCCTATCCCTCAAACACACTATCTCTCACTCATTATTTCTCACTTTCTCTCACACTTATCTCTCTCCACTCTCTAATTATTTCTCACTTTCTTTCACAATTATCTCTCTCTTTCTCTCTCCCACTCATTGTCACCCCTTCTCCCACTCTCTTTCCTTAATCTTGCTCTCACTCTATCCCTCCCTATCTATATTTCTCTCTTGCTTCCTTTCTCACTCTCTATATCTCTTTCTTCTCCCTTAATCCCTCCCACGCACTCTCTCTCCCTTCCCACCCTGTTTATCTTTTTTCTTTCTTATCCCTCAATCTCATTTCCTCTCTTATATCCTTTATTTTCCTCTTTCTCTCTAGATCGCTTTGACTCTTTCACTCTTGTTCTCTATATCAAGTCTCACTCTCTCCCTCTATCTTTCTCACTCCCCAGACATGCCATCTCTTGTTCTTGCTTATATAGCTCACTCTTCTCTCTCCATCTCACACACTCATACACTCTCTCACACTGTCTCAATCATTCTCCTTCTTACCCTCTTTAGCTCAATTTCTAGCTCTCTATCTCACTGTCTCTTACGATCTTATTCTTTCTCTCCCACTCTCTCCTAACTCCCCCCTCGCTCCTTTTTTTACTCTTCTCTCTATCACATTCTCTATTATTTTCTCTCACTCTCTCTCTTTCTCAACCTCTATTTTCTTTTTCTATCTTATACTTTCTTTTAAACTCACCTTTCTTGCTCTCTCTCTCTCTCTCTTCTCTCTTTCCTCTTACATTTCTATCACTTAATTCCTCACTCTCACTCCTGTCTCGTCTTGCTTCAAACACTCCCTCTCTCAATCTCTCTAATCTCTCCCTCCCTCCCTTTATCCCTCTCCATCTCCCTCTCTCCTTTGGTCCCTCTTTCTCTTATCATTCTCCTCTTCTCCCTCTCTTTTTTGCCCTCACTCACTTACTTTTACTTGATCTTCCCTTAGTCTCTCTTCTCATTTTCTCTCCCTTTCACTCTCCCTTTCTTTCTCATTCCCGCTCTCTCTTTAGACCCTCCCACTACCTCCTCCTATCTCTATTTCTCACTCCCTCTTTCACCCTCTCTCACTCTCTATTCCATCTCTACAATTAGATCTGGTTTTCATAGAAAAACTTGGGATTTTCAAACCTGGTATTATATGTTTAGTATTAACATGAATTAATATTTATGCCGCCACTTGGACGCGAACCGAGATGCTCCATTATTGCTTGATGTAAAACGGATAGTGGATTTCTTTATCACTCTCTGACTCTCTCTTCTGTCTCCCTTTTGACACTCCCTCGCTCCCTCTTCATCTCTCTTCAGTTGCACTATCACTCTTAATGCCTCATTTCCTCTCTTTGCCTCGCTCCATGACCATTTCTCTCACTTATTCTCTCTTCTATTGCTCTCTTTCCTCTCTCTCCTATCAATCTTTCTTTTGCACTCTCGCCAATCTCTTGCTTCCATCCCTCTCTCCCTTTCACCATCGTGCTCTTTTTTCTCTTTCTCGCACACTCTTCCCCTCTCTTTCTCACTCTCTTCCAATTCATCCCCCTATCTCTCTCCCACTAAATCTCATTCCCTACCCCCTCTTTCCCTTTCTCTTACTCTTTCAATTTCTTTCTTCACTCTCTCATCTCCCTCACTCCCTCTCCCTCTATTAAATTTCTCTATCACTCTTACTCCTATTTCTCACCCTCTCCTTTCTATGTCTCTCTCTCCCCCTCACTCCACCTCTCTATCTCCATCTCCCTCTTTCTCTCACTCTCTTTTCTTCTTATTTCTCTCTCACTCTCTCTATCCTTCTATTTCTCTCTCCTTCTCTTTAGCTTAGCTCACTTCCTTCTTCTCTCTTTCTCACTCATTGATAACTCTATCTCACTTACTCTATGTACTATTGTTCCCTCTTCTCCACTATTGCTCTTCATTCATCCTCCTACTCTCTCCTCTCTCTCCCCTCCCTCACTCCCTCTCTCACTCACGCTTTCCTATATCTCTCTCTATCTCTGTCACACTTTCTCCCCCTCTCTCCCTTTACAACTCCTCTCTTTCACAATTTATCATCCATTCTTCTGCTCTCCCTCTCTCCCACTCTCCTCTTCTCTCTCTCTCTTTCTCCCTCTCTCATCAATCTTTCTCACGGCCTTCCTCTATCTCTCTATTTTTTCTCTTTACCACGCGTGCTCTCTCTCTATATATAATACCTCCCTTTCTCTGTCTTTTTCTCTCTCTTATTCACTTTCTTTCTCTCACTATATTCCGCACTCTTTCTTGCCCTCCCTCTCTCCCTACTTTTCTCTCTTTCAATCTTACTCTCAGCTCTCTCTGTCTTTTTCTTTGCCTCTTCTCTCTCTCATTATTTCTCACCTCCTCTCACACATCTCTTCCTCTCTCCCTCTCCCTCTTGCTTCCTTCCTCCCTCTCTCCTTCTCTTTCCATATATCTCACTCTCTTTACCTCACTCTTCTACTTAGTCTCTTCCACTTTCTTAATTTTTCTTTTTCTCTCACTCCCTCGCTCACTCTCTTGCTCTTTATCTCTCATTTCTCTCTCACTTCCTTTCTTTCTTGGTTCTCTTTCATCTCTTCTTCAATCATGCACTTTTATCTCTTTCTCATTTTCCTCACTCTTTCCTACATTTCTCCCTCTGCCTCCCTCCCTCTTTTCTCTCTCATTTATTTCTCTAACATCTATCTCACTCTTCATCTACCTCTCTCTCTGTCACTCTCTTTTTCTTCACTATATTCTTTTTTTTTCTTTCGCACTTTGTCCCCCTTCCTTTCTCTTCTCTTCTCTTCAATTTCACTTGCACTTTTACTTTCTCCCCCCTCTTTCCTCATGATTTCACTCACCCTCTCTCTTTCACTCTCGTGCTTTCTCTCTCTTTCTCCCTTCCCCTCTCTCTTCAATTTCACTGTCACTCTTCCTCTCTCCCTTTCTTTCAAACCCATACATTATAACGCTTTCTGTAGCTCATTCTCTTAAGTTCTCTTTCTTGATATCCCTCGCTCTCTTTTCCCACACTCTCCATTTCTTTCTCGTTACGTTATTTTCTCTCTTTCCCCCTTTATCTCATGTTTCTATCTCTATCTTTCTATCAACCAATTTATCAATATGTTCTCTCGCTCTCTCTCAATCTAAACCCTGATTACTCTCAAATTTTCACTTGCCCTCTCTCTTGCTCCTCTTTCACTCTTACTCTTCCTTTCTCGCTTCTTCTCTCTTGTAATTTCTCGCACTCTCTCTCTCTCTCTCTCCTTCCCTCTCTCTTGCCATTCTTTCCCTTAGCCTGACTTTTCTATCTACTCCCTCTATCCTTTTATTCAATTTTTTATCTACTCCCTATGGCCTTTAATTCAATTTAAATCTCACTCTTACTCCCTCACTCTCTCTTTCTCACTCTCTTATGTTACTCTATTCTGGTTGACCTCATTTTTTGTGAGGTCTAATCTCTGTCTCCTTAGTACTTAGGATCTAACCAAAGGTTTTCCCTTTGACTATCCTAGAGGACTAGAAATGGAACCCACCATTTAGAAACTCAAACACTTCTTAACTCCCTTCAAACCCCACATGTTTGATTGTAAACCCCCAGGCCACCTGGAGGGTTAAAACCAATATGTGAAGGTTTAAAGGATGAGTTTCCTATAGGACTCTTTGGCCTTAGGATTACCCTGTGAGGTCTGGTCTTGCTGAGGTTCAGCTTGCATACACCACACTCTCACACACATTCCAAATTCTAAAACCACTCTTACCCAACTTAGCTCCCTGACTCATGTAGGTAACTCATATGGATGGACCTCAACCCCTCAGTCCCTGACTAAGAGGGTTAAGAACAACATATTGAATGTCTAAACTGAGTCCTCTCATGGCTTTTGTGAGCTTAACATGACTTCATGGCTCAACCAAAATAGTTTCATTTTACTTAGATTTAATCAATCTTCTTTTTTCCCAAAATTTCAATTTTTAACCCTTGGCCCCTAAACTCTCCCAAAATTACCAAATTGCCCCTAAAAAGGGTCCCGAAACTCAAAACTTTGCAGTCACCCGGGCTCCCAAAAAAATCATTCCAGAGCGTTCCTCTCATCAAATCTAGAAGTTTGACTATAAACATGCCATACTTCTAAGCTACCTTTGGGCCCCTCGCGGCCAAAATAACTGATACTTAAAAAATGCTCCGGGATTCATAAAACCTTCCACATAAATCAAAAATGACCCCGGACACTTTTGTTTGACTCCAAATTTCTTTCTAAACCACCTCGAGCCTTTAATTCAACCTTTTGACCACTTACCCCCAAACTCCCCAAAATTACCAAAATGCCCTTCATAGCTAAAAATTTTGAAAATTCCAAAAAATCCCAAAAAATCCCAAAAATTCCAAAATATTCTCCACATCATTTTGTTCAACTAATACATACCCCAATTTTGTCAATTTAACCCAATTTGATCAAAAATTCCAAATTTGCCTTTAAAGCTCAAAATTGACCCTATGTCCAAATCCACCAAATTGATCATCCAATTCAATTCAAAATCACTCCAAATCTTTTCCAAACTCTTCATAACACTTTCCTAAACCAAACTCAACATTCACATAACCAAAATTTTGACCCAAACCTAACACAAACTCAAGCCCAAATTTACCCCAAATTTAAAGGCCCAAAATTAAGCCCATGAGCTAAATCACTTCAATTAGCCCAAATCCACTCAAAAGCCCACATGCCAATTATTATTTCATCATCCCTTTGATTAAATGATTTGCCTAAGGTTCCAAATTCATCATCAAATTACTCCAAATCAAGCATCTTGACAATTTTCACCAAAAATCCAAAATATTTCAAAATCCCCTTTTACGAAAGCTCCCAAGCCAAAAGTGAGCCATGGAGGAGCCAAATGTGAGCCATAAAACTTTGCCCCAAGCCATATGTTAGCCATGAGGGTCATGCTCACCTCACCATACCATCTTGCGGAGAAGGGTGAGCCACTTTCCACCTCTCTTAATAAAGCCTTTTAAAACTTTTATGTCACACCCTTACCCATGCTTATCCTAATCACCTTGGATGGGGACTTCTCCACCTAAAGGGGGCTGACCCAATTGATCTCCCATCATCCTAAATCAAGCCTTGGTGAGTGAACCAAGCCCAAACCTTGAATTAACCCAAATTGACCCAAAAATGGATCTTACACCCATACCACTTAAACCCATGCCTTTACACATGGCATAACCCAATTGATTGCACCAAGATCAAGCTGAATCAAGTGAGTTTTTCTCAGCCAAAAAATCTTGGTGAATGAACCAAGCCAACCCCCATGATCTCCCATAAGCTCCTCTATTTAAAGTCACCTCTAATGGCCAAAAGAGAAGAGAAAAAAGATTACCTTGGGGAGTCCCTGCCAAATTGTTCCTAAAGCTTCTTCAAGCACTCCCAATCTCAATCAAACCATTTCCAATTGAGGCCTCACCTCTTGGACAAAGGTATCAAATTCTTTTTTCTCCAACCAAGCTTATTTTAAATTTTTGTAAATATTCACATGCTTTAAGTATATCATCATTGTATAGATGTGTGCTACTCGATTAGACAATCACTTAAAAAAAAATCACTCAATTTTGTTAAGAAACGAGTGAGATATCAAGCTTTGAAGGTAGATGGTTTTGGATTACTAGCAGTTGGAGAGAGGAGCAGCAGCCGTCCGATCACGCATGTATAGAACGGACGGCCAAGATCGCGTCGGACGGGCATTCAATCCATAAATGCAATGCCCAGCTGAAAGCGACGGCCAACCCTCCAGCCAATAGAAGCGCGACACTTGACGATTGAGCGGGAAAATGAATTTATTTATTTATTTTTTACACTAAACTTCAAAAAACCATAACTTTGCCTAAAAAACTCAAAAAAATAAAATAAAAATACCCCCTTGCTTATTGAAATGAGGAGAATAATACAAAAGTAATTTCATATTTATTTGACGGAAATTGTATTTTTAATTAATTAAATAGTGTTTTCAATCTTTTAATTCTTCATGCTTGTAGAAGCTTCACTATAACTTTAAATTTTGATATGTTATTCTATGAATAATGGTGGATCTTTTCTAATTTTTCTAATGTCAGGTAAGATCTTCATGATGAGATATCTATTTTTCAATTTTATGCATCAGTTTTGCTATAATAATTATAAAAATTATCATGTTACTTAGAAAAATCTAGAAAAATTAGAGTGTGTTCCCTTTGACCTGGGATATAACATAAAATTAACTCATGATTTATTTAAATCAAATAAACTCTAATTTGGCCAAGACCTCAAAAATGAACTTTAATTAACTAGGAGCAAACACACATCAAAATCACATGAAATAAACTCTCCATTGACACTTAGGATCAGGGAAACATTACATAAAAATTTCAAGTTAATTGGAAATATATTAACATACTAAATGAATTAATTAAGTGACATAGCTATTTTAAAAATTAAAAAAATCATTAATCCCAAAATACATTTCAAAAATTCACCAAATTAATTTTGGGAGTTCTCTGTGATCAGAGGAGTCCAAGAAAAATAAAATTGTATTTTTTATAAAAATTTGATTCTTAATCATTTTTAAATAATTAATAATTAAAAATTATAAAAAATAACAAAAAAAATAAAAATTCACCAAAATATCATATTTGGTCTCCTAATCACTTTGGAACCATCAAAATATTTTTCCTAAGTCTCTAAGTTAAGATATTAATTTTTAAAGGCCTAGGATAATTTTTAACATTTAAAAAATGAATCTTCTTAACATTCCACTAAAATTATTCTAATAAATCAAAGAAAAATTAAAAAAATATAAAATTTGTTTCTCTGGATTCCTTGACTACAAAGAGATTTTCTAAAAATATAAAATTAATTTTTCGACCTTTAAAATATTTTAAAATGAATTAATACTCCAGAATGTAATATAATTCTAATAATTAAATTAAAATAAAAAAATCCCCAACTTTGGTCCAAATGGTTCTCTGGTCAAGGGTCACTTCCAGTAAAAATTTCAAAATCATAGGTCTTTCCTTGGTCATGTTATTGATTTTTCATTAAAAATCCCATTTTTGCATTAAAATAAATATACAAATTAAATTAAATTCAGAAAAATCACATTTTCTCCTCTGATATTTTAATTGACCCATGAGTAGGGTGACATAAAAATTTCAAAGTCATTTGAGTTATGTTTAATGAATAAAGAAGTGAACAAGCCTAAGGGGCAAAATGATAATTATTGAAATCTAGCCTTATTTAATATTTAGGCTCATTTAAGGGTAAAAGGGAAATGCTTGATTTTAATCTTATTAGATAATTGAAACATAGGGGGTTAAAGGGTAGGAACCCATTTATCACCTTTCCAACATAAACAAAATGATTATAATTTCTTAAATTATTGAAAATTTGAAGTTAATTAAAATAGAATGTATTAAGTGAAGGGGTTTAATCTTAGAAGATATTAATTTATTAATCTTAACCCCTAATTAATGATAGAAATCAAATATCTCTTAATATTAATTTAATAACTCATTAATGAAAACTAAGATAAATTAAATAATCAAATTAAAATAATTTCTAAGATAAATTAAATAATCAAATTAAAATAATTTCTAAGATAATTAAATTAAAATAACTTTAAAATAATATAATTAATTAAATTTAAAATAATTTTAAAATAATCTAATTAATTAAATTAAAAAAATAATTAAAAAAATTATTTAAAAATAAATTAATCAATTGAATAAAAATAAAAATAATAAATTAAATTAAAATAATAATAATAATTTTAAAATGGCATAATTAATTAAAAAAATATAATTAAATTAAAACAATTTTAAAATAATTTAATCAACTTTAAATCAAAATCAAATTAATACAACTAAATCAAAATCAACTTCAAATCAACACAATTAAATTAAATTTAAAGTTAAAACAATTTTAAAAACAACTAAATCAACTTTTGAAATTACATAATCAAATTGAAATAACATAAGATAGTTATAATTAAACTAAAATAATATAATTAATTTAGATCATTCTTAAAAAAAAAACTAACTCAACTTCAAACAAGATGGTTAAGTTTCTTAATAACCTAACCTGCCCCTAAAGGCTTTCACCCACATAACTCTTAAGTGAAACGCCAAGTGAATGTCACCTCTCTAATAAGATAATTAAAATATCTAAGTTCACTGAGCAAGAAACAAAACTTAATTAAACCTTTTGGATGACGAATTCACCTGTACAATGAAATTCATTTGGATTCGAAATAATCCCAGAAGCATTGAAAAAATGTTTAGGACACGTCCTAAGCACTTTCTCAATATAATGGGATGTTTTAGAAGAACAGTTGAACTTAATTGTTCTTTGGTGAAGAAAATCATCCGTAAAACACAAGAACCTAGACGTCATAGGAATTGACTAGTGATAGGATTAGGATTTTGGTAGATAACCAAAACCTTCCCTTAGCTCTACCTAGGTATTATCTTGCAAATATATAAAATGCTCAAACATGTGTCTTAAGTGCAGCTAGGAATGATAAAAGACTCTCCAGGTATGATTTTACTTTATTGCAATTTACTTACATGTACTGCACTTTACTCTTCTTGCATGTTAAACAAGAATGTCACCCTGCATGAAAACTGAAACTTTTAGGATAGTACAAAACTGAAACCCAAAACTAAATTAAAAAGTCACAACAAGATAAAATTCACCTCCACAACATTGAGAAGATAAAATAACTCAAAATTTAATCACAAACAGAACACAAAACTACAACTACAACTAAATTAAAACGTCTCGTTGGATCATCGGGAATACATCGGATGATGTAACCTATGTGTTGCTAACGAGATTTCCTATGGTCTAAATGAAAGTGTGGAACTCATTCAGTTGAGTTTAACAAATTCATTTCGACTAAGTGAATCTGATAAAAATAACGGTGCTGGAATAATGGAACCGTGGGATCTTAACCGGTGTTATTATAATCAAATTTAAGATTTCCCTAATAAAACACTAAGATATTTGAACCTTAAAACTCTTCTAAACCGAAACACTTCTCTCATCTCCTGATTTTCACTTTCTAAAACTAAACCTCTGCAACGACAAGGAGCTTGAAGCATAGTGGGCAGCACAGTCATCGTCATCAGCAAAATTTGAATCTACATCAGCTAAACCTTTCTTAGAATTAAATAATCAAGCCATAGGATTTTGAGGTAGTTTGCCTAGTGCAACATAAATCCCCAACTTTTTGTTAGGCATTTGTGTAATGCAAATTAAGCCCTAAGCAGTCTTAGGATTCTGAGGTAGTCGTTTGGTACAGCATAAACCCTCACATCTTTGAGGTTATTTGTGTGATTATTCATACAAATATAAGTCCTAATTAATTAAAATTGGCAGAATCGAAACATTAAATAAATTCTCAAATTGAAGCCAAATAATAGGATAGTTGGGAAGTCACCGAAGTTCACTTCGGGTCCGTGACATCCTCTACTTCTCCTCCATTGGATTGCTAAAATAAACTGTTCTAAATTTTATCCATTCCCTATTGAAATTTTCAAAATCCAATTTGTTTGAAACCTTAAATTTTGAAATTCTTGAGTGCAAAACCACTGATCATTATCGAGAGTTTTCTTAAGTGTCTTCAAACATTTTGGATGTAATAAACTATAGGGGCTTGCCCTTATAGGGAACTTTAAGAACCCAGGTAATATAAACCCTGCTTAATTCATTTATATTAAGCAGAGGAACTTGTTGGCTTATGAAATTGGTTTACAGACCAAACGGATGTCACAAATCTTATAGTTTATTTAATCGAGCCCCATCCTCAAGTAGTGTGTCTATTCCTCGGAATAGATACATGGTTTGTGATGTGGTGCTCGTTTACATAAACTATTTGGGATGTGAGATCGGTTTGATTTCATATCTTAAAATTTTCAAACTTAAAATTATTTTTAAAATCAAATGCTACTTTCCAAATTATTCAAAACTATATATACAATATACTTAATTTAAAATAAAACTCGCCGACAACTTCTATAAGCAACCCCCTTTTTAAAACACATAACCTAAAAATATGCCGACAATTTCTGGCAACTACGCTAGGGACTAGTTCCTCTTTCCATTTTTTATCAGATGGTTTTGCTTTCATAAATCGGTAGTGAGTCCATATCCCTAGTGGATCAAACTATCATTCTTTCCGTTGAAATACCACGTTCATTTCTATCTTGAACGGGTATAGTAAACTCTATTGGATTTTGGAGCCACTGTTTAGACGTCCCTAAACAAAGAGGTTCCGGAATCCTTTTACCTCTTTGAGGTGGGGTGGACCCCAATAGGTGTTAGCTTAGGAGCGGTTCCTCGGATCGAGAAGTCTTGTGAGACTCTATCTTCCTTTCAGTTTCTAGATTGGGTCCCTTACCTTTCTCTTAACCTTTCCCTTTCCAATTTGTTTTGTTCCTAATGAACAAACCTTCTAGTAAGTAAACTCTTTAATAAATGAACTTTCTGTTAAACCACAAATACACAAATAAAACAAAATCCAAAAATATCTTGTAAATAAAATTAAGAAAACAGAAGGATAAATGGGAATGTGTTTGGACTCGTTTAAGAGAAATTTCCTCTCTTTCTTCGTCCCGACGAAAGGAAGCATAAATCGGAACTGACGCTTAAAATCTACCCTGCAAAAAATGTCTGCACCAAAGCTCATTTTCTCCTTCACCAACGGGATAGACTTGGTTGTCTACAAGGACGATCTGCCTAACGATGCGGTCATTCGTTTCGGACAAGAATTCGATAACACCGATATTAAGTTCGCCGACGTTACTCTCTTCGCACTAATGAACAAAGTACCAGAAACTGAGGAGCCCATAATTGAGTTCAACTTGAAATCGGCTCAAGAGTTCCCTCCCCTGCAAAGGGTCCCAACTGAAAGGAACACTACTGTTCGTAAGAGAACTATTATCTCTACCCCTACCAGTCTGGTCATTTCTGCACCTACCCCGACTCCTGCCAAACTGAAAGGAAAAGAAGTCCAAGTCGGTGATGGGTCTATTACCATGGAGGGTGCAGATTTTGTTGCATTGCCGTCTGTTTTTGAGATAGGGTACAGTTTAAGAGTTACACCCGTAACTCGGACTCAAAGAAGAAATAGGAGCAGAAAGATCGCTAGGATCGAGAAGGCCAAGGCTGCTGAAGTTGCTTTTCTGGAAGAGATTCCTGAGGAAGAAGAAGAACTGCCTGAAATTTCACCGCTGCTGAGAGGGAGTAGATTCCACCCTCTCTCTGCTACATCGGATGAGGAAGATGTCCGGAGGATCGCCACTACATTACCCCGACCTGCATACTATAGTGATTATAAGAGGAAGAGAGCCAACACTACGCCACTTACCCGACTGCAAGCCGTAGTGGAGAAGCTAGCTAAGAAAGAAGGGTGCCCCATATCAGAGATCTTAAGAAGGATGGGACGAGTGCCAGTCAAATCCCGCCTCGGACCGCGAGTAGGCCCTATCATTACTCCAGAGAAACCAATGAAGAAAGTGCGAGCTAGTGAGAGAAGTTCGCCTGTTGTCGTTTCAGGTTACCATATTAGGGAGGACACCACCTACCAGCATACAGCCGATAGACCATCTGGTCCTAGGACTTCTACTACAAGAAGGATGGTGTGGCAACCTATTATTGTTGAACCGATACCGACACAATGTTCTGGAAAGAAGAGTCTCGTCAGAGAACCTGAATCTGAAGAAAGCACCACTGCATTAAAAGAAACTCTTGAAAAAGAAGTTCAATTGTCATCACATGATAACCGCGAAAACATTTGGAAAAGACCACTTGAGGATGCCATAGGAAAGCTGAGGATGGACATCCGACGGTTGGCAAAGGAAAGAGGAGAAAAATTAGGAACTGAAGTTGATTCATCAGAGTTTATGGATGAAGAGTATGTCGAGATCAATATGGTCGAGACCCGAGCATCGTCAGCTTCGCAAGGAGTTCCGCCAACTTCAGAAAGAGATGAGCCAGAAGTAATGAGAGTGCGTCTTCAAGAGAAGGATGATACGATTTCTCAGATGGCAAAGAGGATGGAAGAGATGGCAGCCGCCTTAGCCACTCTCCAGAGTCAGCTTCAGCCTCAGAAGGAAACACCCCCAGAGATCATTCACATTGTCGATGGAGGAAAAGAAATCACGTATGTCAATGGACATGAACAACCGAAGAAAGATTCTGCACAGAGCATGATTCCTGAAAAAGATATTAAAAATATGGTAGAACATCAGGTGCGAGAAGCCTTAGCCCAGTATAAGAGTGGAACATCTATTCAGACGGGTAGACCTTACCCTAAAGAATTTGATACAGTCCAATACCCGAAAGGCTTCATACCAAATCTGTTCAAGACTTTCGATAGTACGGGAAACCCCATGCAACATGTCGCACATTTTCATGCTAGTTGCTGCAATGTCTGTGGGAGCGATGCTTTACTCTTTCTTCAGTTCGTCAGCAGTCTGTCAGGGATTGCCTTCAATTAGTATGCAGAATTGTCAAATGGTTCAATCAAGACATTTTCAGAATTAGAAAACCTTTTCGTTAAGCGGTTTGCTGGGGCTCGGCACCACATCACTATCGATGATCTAGTGGTGGAGTAATAGAAAACGAACGAAACTTTAGTGGATTACATACTTCGATGGAGGAATTCAAGCATTAAGTGTGAGCCTCAGCTTTAGGAACATCATGCAATCGGTATCCTACTGAAGAGTATCCATGGCCCAATAGCACTTCTCCTTAAAGGATTCACAATTAAGACTTTCGAGAAATAGATTAGCAAGGCCGGGAGCTTGCACGAGGAGGCAAAGCAGCTGAGTTTTGTTGACAAGACTGATAAGCAGAAGCCCATAAAAGCATTTGAAAAGAAATCTAGGATCATCGCGACAGTGTATTAAGGTAAGAAGCCAGTGAAAATACAGCCAGAGCGGCCACAACCTAGTTATCAACCACCGCAACGGATTTATCAGCATCCTCAACAGAATAATCAACAGCCTCGACCGAGCTATCAATCATGACAGCATGATCAACCGCCGCCTTGTCCGCCATGTGCTTTAAAGGAACTTCTGAATAAGGAAAACCCCTTCAAGACTGAAGCAGTGGCAAAGATGTTTCTCAGTTTAATGAAAACAACCGACTTTCAACTACTAGAGCGCAAAAGGCCAGAAGAAGTCGACAAGAAGGATCATCCAAACTACTGTCCCTACCACCGGATGCTCGGATACAAAATAGAAGATTACATCACTTTCAAGAGTTGGCTTGATGATAATCGGAGAGGGAACATAACTATCCCGAAGGAATACATGAAGGAGCCTAAAAAAGGAGGTTCCATCGATGTTATTTCAACGGATCCTATTATTCCGATAGACCCTTACACGACCAATGATGGATGGAGTACCATCTGGATAAAGTCTTCGAAGAAAATTTTGGATCATATCCAGACCGCTTCGGTGTGCACTTCAACTCAGAGTTTGAAACCTGTCAAGCCGGCACTATCACTTGTGATTGAAGAACCGCCCCAAAAGGAGGAGAAGATTGTGGAAGAAAAGAAAACCGAGGCTCCGAAGGGTAGACTAGGGACTGCTTATCCTAGGATGGTTATTTCCAATTCGGGGGAGAAATCTCTCGGACCTCTGAATCTGTATGATTATTTGCTCGCCCCAGCGGGATCTTATAATGATAAGAGTTTTGGTGTTGGCTACATTTTGATTATTTCTAACAATTACGTAACTAATGACAACTAACCTAATCCGGATCTCGATTTCGATATAAATAACGATTCTTAAATCATACTAAACCTCGATGACCACAACGAAGGAGAAGACGTTCACAAGGATGGTTATGAGAGCTCAACAAGAAACGAGTCCATTTTTGAATTTTGAGGAACTCCAATTACGATAGAATTGGAGTTATCAGATTCCGAAGCAACTCTAGAAAAGCCAGTCGTTCCGATTCAAGATACACCGGCAGACTCAGCACCAGATGCAGAAGAAATAACTGAAGTTAATCTAAGAAGTGGAAAAGTTCTACCTCCGAGAATGAGTCCAAAGGATAAAGGAAAGCAGATGGTTGCTCAGGAAGACCCAACCCCAGCGGAAGAATTGCCCATTCGGGAAGAGACTGAAGAGCCTGGTAATAAAGTGGATTACAATGTGCTAGCCCATCTTAGGAAGCTACCAGCCAAACTGAGCATCTACGACGCTCTGATCCTGTCAAAGGAGATGAGAGAAACTCTGATCAAGGCCTTACTTGATCTAGAAACCTATTTAGCTCAAATGGCTGGTAATTCCTCAGATGAGGTTTGCTCGTTAAAAGAACAGCGTGGTGTGACCTTCATGGACAATGATCTACTACTTGGAACAGCTGATCACAATCGACCGTTGTACATCTCGGTCACTATCAGAAAATTTACGCTCTCTAGGGTGTTAGTTGATCCAGGAGCATCAATCAACATAATGAGCCTTCAAACGTTAGCATATTTGGAAATTGATGCTCGCGAACTTGAAGCAGACAAGATGTTATTAATAGGCTTCAATCAGAAAGGAGAAAGAGCCCTTGGATCGATAACACTATTAATGAAGACAGGTGATTTAGCAAAGACAGCCACAAAATTCCACATAATTGATTCTGAGACATCGTTCAACGCTCTACTGGGTCGGTCTTGGATCCATGAAAATCGGATGGTACCGTCATCTCTGCACCAGTGCATAAAATATTATGAAGGAGGAGAACAGTGTATCAAAGGTGATTTGCAACCATTCTCCGTGCATGAAATCAGAATTCACGAAGATGCAGCCTACTACGCGCCTCCGAAAAAGACAATCTTCTCCAGAAATACCATATCAAATGAAGCAAAAGAAGTTCGAGACAATGAAGAACCTAAAATTCTTGCCCAACAGTTACTCACCACTCCCTTACGGTGAGATGGTGAAGGTTTCTCCAGAACACGCACCCGAGGTTGAGGCTGGGGACGAGGTCATGGAAGAAACGGTGGAACAGTTGGACAGAAGAAACCGGTCATTGATGTTGATTGGGAGAACAGTTCCGAAGAAGAAGAAATTAAGAAAGAAGCAGTGAGAATAAGTCATAAGAAACCCCAGTTCAAGATCTCTCTTGAAGAGGAAAAGAATGAAGAATACAAATCAATGTACGAAAAGATTAACCACTATGTGCATACTATGACCCTGACCCCGATCTATCCTAATAAGATTGAGGGTATGGTGGTCAAGGAAGTGCATAGTGGTGGTGCTAAGTCAATCAAATTCTACCGTGGTGCTTCTTCTTCTAAAATTGAAAATGATGTACAATTTGAAGATGTTGCTTCATCTGAATTAATGGAATTGCCTTTTGAGTGATACTCTCCCTGTATTAAGAATTTAATTCAACTTGGTGTCTTACCTAAACAATGGACAAAAGGTCGATCACAATACTTTGAGAGATTATGGAATAATGCCAGTCGGCCTCCCAATTCAAAACATGGTCTCGGATTCGGCACAGTAGGATCAGTTGATGATACAAGATTTTGCTTGGTTATCACTTGCGAGCCTGGTGAAGACTGCTTGGAAGCTTCAGATGATCCAGATGATCTACCAATTGGAGAGGCTCTGGCAGAATTCGAAGAAAAAATTAAATCTACAATAGACGAGTTAATGGAAGTTAACTTAGGTACTAGTGAAGAGCCTAGGCCGACCTTTGTTAGCTCCTTGCTCAATAAAGAAGACTCTAAAGCAATGATCAAGCTATTAATGGAATTTAAGGACTGTTTTACTTAGAGTTATGATGAAATGCCAGGATTAGCTCCAGAAGTTGCAGTCACAAACTAGGAGTGGATCACACTGTCATTCCAGTCAGGCAAGCTCCCAGAAGAGTGCGTCTAAAGATTGAACAACAAGTTATAGCTGAAGTTAAGAAGCTAATAGACGCTAAATTTTTCCGTGAAGAACAATATCTGACTTGGTTAGCCAATGTGCTACTGGTTTGAAAGAAGAATGGTCAGATCAGAATCTGCGTTGATTTCAGAGATTTGAACAAAGCATGCCCAAAGGTTGAATACCCGCTACCAATTCCAGAATTAATGATCGACATCGCCTAGACTCACGAAGTCTTCCCTTTCATGGATGGATCGTCTGGATACAACCAGATAAAGATGGCTCCGGGAGATGAAAAGCTCACAACCTTCATAATGCCAATAGGAATATACTGCTACACAGTAATGCCTATCGGATTGAAGAACGCAAGAGCAACTTACCAAAGAGCAATGACAAGGATTTTTGATGATCTCATTCACAACCAAGTCGAGTGCTACGTGGATGATGTGGTCATCAAGAGCAAACTGAAAGAAGATCACCTGTATGATTTGAAAATTATTTTCGAGCGATTAAAACAATTTAATCTTAAGATGAATCCCCTGAAATGCGCCTTCGGCGTCACCTCTGGGAAGTTCTTAGGATTCGTTGTCCAACATCATGGAATTGAAATTGATCCGAAAAAGATTAAAGCTATCTTAGAAATGCCGCCTCTCAAAACCTTAAAACAACTACGATCCTTTCAAGGGAAGTTGGCGTATCTTTGACGCTTTATCTCGAATTTGTCAGGTAGGTGGCAGACCTTCTCGGTATTAATTAAAAAGGACGCCAAATTCATTTGGAAAGAGAAATGTCAGCGGGCCTTCGAGGACATTAAGCAGTATTTAATGACACCTCCTGTCTTAGCAGCCCCAGTCTCGGGTAGACCTTTGATACTTTATACCGCAGCCTTAGATGACTCCCTTGGAGCCCTGCTAACCTAGGTTAATGATAAGGGTAAAGAAAAAGCTCTTTACTATTTAAGTCATCGTCTAGTTCTGACGGAAGTAAAGTATCCCCCGATTGAGAAACATTGTTTGGCCCTGATCTTTGCCACTCAAAAGCTCAGGCATTACATGTTTTCTCATAAGGTCAACCTTATTTCAAAGTTTAATCCATTATAATATTTGATGACTCGACCAACGCGTTCCGGCAGACTTGCCAGGTGGTCGATGATACTATGGCAATTCGATATAACTTTCATTTCTCTTTGTGCTATAAAGGGACAAGTCCTAGCAGACTTCCTTGCAGCACACCCTTTATCGGCAGAATTGCCTCTTAACGATGATTTACCAGACAAGCAGATAATGAGCTTAGAAGACCCCGATGATCAGCATTGGGAATTGTACTTCGACGGAGCATCTTCAGCGCAGAAGGATAAAGAATTGCAAACGATAGTGCCCGGTAAGGTTTGGAATGGAATTAATATTTATAACACCGGAGCGGGGGATGTTAAGATATTCCTACCATCTAATAGAACCGTGTATGAATAATGAAGCAGAATATGAAGCCCTCATAATTGGACTAGAATTGACCATTCAGATGGGGATAACCGACATCAACATCTACGGAGATTCACAGTTGATCATTCAACAAGTCGCGGGACAATACAAAATTCTGAAGCCGAGACTCGAACAATACTTTCAGTATGCCATGAAATTGTTGGAACAGATTATGAATGTAACGATCTATAAGATTCCCAGAAGAGAAAACGCTCTTGCAGACGCGCTAGCTCGCCTTGTAAAAGAGTTTGGCTGCTTACAGGATGAGTCAGTTGAAATGACACTTAAAGGACGACAGGTCCTATTACAGCTCGACATGGATGCAATACACAAGTCAGAAAAAGAAGAAGAATCAGTTGCAGCAGTAACAGAAAATACAGAGGATTGGCAGCAGCCTTTAATAGACTACCTGCAAACAGGAAACCTACCGGACGATAAGTCATTACCCATCAAATCAAGAAAAGAACTATGTCTTATGCATTAATAAACAATACATTATACATAAGGACTTTTGAACAGATGTGACTAAGGTGCCTGAACGGGTCTGAAGCTCGTGAAATTGTCCGATAGTGCCCGGTAAGGCAGGAATCGGACAAATATTTATAACACCGGAGCTGGGGATGTTAAGGTATTCCTACCATCTAACAGAACCGTGTATGAATAACGAAGCAGAATACGAAGCCCTCATAACCGGACTGGAATTGATTATTCAGATGGGGATAACTGACATCAACATCTACGGAGATTCACAGTTGATCATCCAACAAGTCGCGGGACAGTACAAAATTCTGAAGCCAAGACTCGAACAGTACTTTCAGTATGCCATGAAATTATTGGAGCAGATTCCGAATGTAACGATCTATAAGATTCCCAGAAGAGAAAATGCTCTTACAAGGATTGGTGGAAGCCTTTAATAAACTACCTGCAAACAGGAAACCTACCGGACGATAAGTCATTAACCCATCAAATCAAGAAAAGAATTCTATCTTACACATTAATAAACAATACATTATACTATAGGTCTTTTGAACAGATGTGGCTAAGGTGCCTGAACGGGTCTGAAGCTCGTGAAATTGTTAAAGAGATACACTCAGGACTTTGTGGCGCTCATCAGTCAGGTTCGAAGATGAAATTGAAGATTAAGAGACTAGGGTACTACTGGCCCTCGATGATGACCAACTGCATGAAATTTGCAAAGAGTTGTCACCAATGCCAAGTGCATGAAGTGGTTCTACATCAACCTCCAAATGTGCTACATCCGACAATCGCATCATGGCCATTTGAGTATTGGGGCAAAGATATCGTGGGTCCGATAGAACCGCCTTCTTCAAGAGGACATCGCTTTATTCTTACAGCTACAGATTACTTTTCTATGTGGGCAAAAGCTATACCACTCAGAGAAGTGAAAGCACATCATGTGCTACAGTTCTTCAAGAATCAAGTCGTCTACCGTTTCGGGGTTCCGCAAAGAATTATCTTAGATAACGAGTCCGCTTTTATAAGTACGAAGATCAACAATTTTGTCAGAAGACAAGGGATCGACTGGCATTATTCAGGGATCTACTACCCAAGAGCAAATGGCTTGGCCGAGGCTTTTAATAAAACTCTCGTCCAAATCCTAAAGAAAACTTTGGATGACAACAAAAGAAATTGGCACGAGAAGTTGTTAGAAGCCTTATGAGCCTACAGAACAATTTTTCAGAACTCCTACTCAGTCCAAGCCCTACGCTCTAGTGTACGGGTCCGAGGCCGACTTACCCTTGGAAGTTTAGCTTCCGTCTCTCAGAATTGCAGTTGCAAACAAAATCACTACAGAAGAGAATGCCAAATTATGACTAGAAGAATTGGAAAGCTTGGAAGGAAAATCACTTTCAGCACAACAGAATTTGGAACTGTATCAAGCCAAGATGATACAGGCCCACGATAAACTGGTTCACCCAAGGACATTCAAAGTCAGTGACTTGGTTCTAGTTCTCAGGAGGCTTATTCTTGAACACCGCAAGATATGAGGTAAATTTGAACCGACTTGGGAGGGGCCCTTCGTGGTCGAGACAGTCTACTCTGGAGGTTCCTACGAACTGGTGATTTGCGCGGAGATTGACCTATGCTTCCAATTAATGGACGATATTTGAAGAAGTATTACGCAACCTAATGTTCTGAGGGATGAACTTTAAGAAATGAAGTTTCATTCCTAGAAACACGGGTGAAGTAATCATTTGTAACTGGGTCCGAACCCAAAATATAAAAATGGATGATAAAAATCATTAACAAAAAATGTGTTGAAAAGAAAATATGTGAAATCATAATAATAAAATTTTGATCCCTTCTTTTAAATCAGCTCACTCCTGATCTTTCCTCATCTTTTCCTACTCTTATTAAAAAACTTTAAAAAGAAGAAGAAGAAATGAATAAAAGCTTCCCATTAATAAGTAACTTTTCTTATTGTTCTTGTTCTTAGTACAGCCCCTGATCCTTTCCTTATTTTTTACAGGGAAATGTCGAATGGGCAGTTGGTTCTGAACTTTAAGAATGGCTTGAGTCTAGCACTCGATGAAAAGAGGATGAAGGATGGGGCTGTGATTGAGATCGACTCCGATTTCACACCGGCCAGGCTACAATACGAAGAAACCGATTGGACCCCGATTGACCGGGAAGAGTACCGCAGCCAGACAGTGATGAAATTGGGTGGCCCAAGTCAGCAGTCCACCAACAAGAAAAGAAAAGCAAACGCCGCTCATGCAACAGGGGAAGACAAGAAAGTTAAGTCCGTGGTTGCTACAGCAGAGGGCAGGCTTGTCAGCGCCATACCCATAGAAGTTCAACAGGTAAGATGAGCTACTCTCACTCCGACCCAACGGATAAACAAGAACCATTGCATTCACAAGATGCTGACCAAGCTAGCAGCGAATCAACATGAAGAGACAGTTGCTACCATCAATGCAAGTACTTCGAAGAAATCAATTCAGCAGGAACCGGAAAAGAGGAAATCAACTCTAAGAATAGCAGAAAGGATGAAAGAAATTCCAAGAAGAGCAGAAACAGAATCGGTGCCACGACGCCAGACAAATGCACCAGTTTTGAAGAGTCTTGTTGCGAAAGCAACCTCAGAGGATGTCCCAACAGAGACTACCCCCGAGGAGCCGAGACATGCAGGAGAGCGTGCTGGGGTTGAGCCGTACATCCTGCAATATGTTACCAGACCCCGAGGACTTCAGATAATCCCGGAGTACGAGCTGGAGAAATTGCAGCAAGTTGAGAAGAAGACCTTTGAATATTTTGAGAGAATCCGAGGCAAGAGAATCAACATCCTGGAGGGCCTTGAGCTGCATACAGATGTGTTCTCAGACTATGAGCAGCAGCAAATTGTGGACTGTGTCATCGAGCTTCAGAAAATGGGCCGAGCCGGTCGCTTAAGGGAGAAGACCTATTCCGAACCCCGAAAGTGGATGAAAGGGAAAGGAAGAGTTACAATCCAGTGCGGGTGTTGCTACAACTTCGCTGACGATAGAAGGGGAAATCCACCAGGGATACTCCATCGTAGTGAGGTGGATCCAATGCCAAGGATTATCAAGAGAATGGTAAGAAGGATGGTGGCATGGAGGGTATTGCCTGCAGATTGCATACCCAACAGCTGCATCATTAACATATACAAAGAGGGCGACTGCATACCGCCACACATAGATCATCACGACTTCGTCAGACCTTTCTGCACAGTGTCTTTTATCAACCAATGTAACATCATGTTCGGATCTGACCTCCGGATAGCAGGCCCTGGAGAATTCCGAGGGCCGGTGGAGATACCACTACCGGTAGGTTCCGTCTTGGTGTTGAAAGGGAATGGAGCAGACATATCAAACATTGCATTCCAGGAGTGCCTGTTGAGCGGATCTCCGTCACTTTCAGGAGGATGGATGATAGAAAATGCCTTTCCACTTTCAGCCAGACCCAGAGGTAGAGAGCCTTCGGCCCTATGAGCTGTGAGCTACATGGGAGATAGCACACCTCCAAAGCACATCCGAACAGCATTTATTGCCAAGGGTGGCTTGGAAAGTGATGTTATTATCCATGTGTCTCACTATTCAGACATGGATTTTGACAGATGCTTTTGTAAGAATTGGATTTATGTGGATTGTATGAGATGTTGGATTTTCAAGGAAAATATCATCATGTTTTGGGTCAAGCTATATGATGTATTTTCAACAAATTGGAATGGAAATGACCATGTCATGTTTTGCCTTCAACTATTTTGTGCAAATTGACTGGGAAACGCCATTAAGATAAATGAACTTTAAACAAAGAATGAAAAGAATAAAAAATAAATAAATAACTTTTTTAGGAATCCGAATGTCAAAATAAACTCCAAATTAACACGAACTCTAAATAAACAAAAATAAAATTGAATCATCGAAACAAACGAAACAAACCTAAATCTCGAATTGAATTCCGATCTGAATTTGTCAATTAGAATGTTTCAATTCTTCTTCAAATTGAAATCCATTTGAAACTCTTTTGAACCCTCTTTCGAGTTGATTCTTCCCCAGGGAAGACTCAAACCTTAATTCCAAACTTCTAAACTTTTTCGTCGTCCTGAAATCCTTTCGACTCTCGGTGATTTCTTCCCTCTTTTGAGAAGGTCGACTGAGTCTACTGACACAGAACCACGAAATTCTTGATTTGGTTCTGATGGCATGGATTCGTATCCTTCGCCAGATAATCGAACTTTAATCAACTCTCTTGGGATGTGAAACACTTTCATGTCTCATTCCAATCTTCCACTAAACTAAAATTTCCACAAAATCTTCGAAACCAAATCAAATACAAACTTTTGGGATTGGTACCTAACTTCCAATTCCCATCCTTCGAGGCTGGTACCAAATTCCAGTTCTCTCCCTTCGAGGTTGATACCAAATTTCAATTCACTCTTTCGAGACTAGTACCAAATTCTAGTTCTCTCCCTCCGAGGTGGGTACCAAATTCCGACTCTCTTTTCGAGATTGATACCAAATTTCAATTCTCTCTTTCGAGACTGGTACCAAATTCCAGTTCTCTCTCTCCGAGGTCGGTACCAAATTCCGACTCTCTTTTCAAGATTGATACCAAATTTACCAAATTTCAATTCTCTCTTTCGAGACTGGTACCAAATTCCAGTTCTCTCCCTCCAAGATCGGTACCAAATTCTGACTCTCTTTTCGAGATTGATACTAAATTTCAATTCTCTTTTTCAAGACTAGTACCAAATTCCAGTTCTCTCCCTCCGAGGTCGGTACCAAATTCCGACTCTCTTTTCAAGATTGATACCAAATTTCAATTCTCTCTTTCGAGACTGTTATCAAATTCTAGTTCTCTCCCTCCGAGGTCGGTACCAAAATTCGACTCTCTTTTCGAGATTGATACTAAATTTCAATTCTCTCTTTCGAGACTGGTACCAAATTCCAGTTCTCACCTTCTGAGGTCGGTACTAAATTCCAATTCTCTTTTCGAGATTGATACTGAATTTCAATTCTCTCTTTCGAGACTGGTACCAAATTCGAGTTCTCTCATTTTCGAGGTCAGTACCTAAATTCCGACTCTCTTTACGAGATTGATACTAAATTTCAATTCTCTCTCCGAGGCTGGTACCTAAATTCCAGTTCTCTTGGAAAACCCGAGGTTAGAACCTAGCTTTCAATTATCATTTCAAATCCAGAATTTCCATGAAATCTATCTTGAAATCAATCTTAAATCAAAATTTAATCTAAATTGAAATTCCGAACAAATTAAAATTCAAACTCAAAATTGAAACTTGAAATGAAAATGAAATGAAATCTAAATCCAATCTATCTCTCTCCAGATCTTGTGATTTGGAATTCACCTCTTCTTCCCCAGCGAGAGTTTTGGAATCTTCAGTCTTGGAGATTTACCTGGTACTCCCCAGCGGAAATTTTCTACGCTTTGTTCTAAGTTTGTCACTTAGACATCTGTGTTGGTTCAGTTGATCTCTTCGGTCAACACCAATACGCGCAGTGTGCTCCTTTAGCACACCACACCAATTGGGGGTTCATTTGTTGACCTCATTTTTGCTGAGGTCTGATCTCTCTCTCTTTAATACTTAGGATCTAGCCATAGGTTTTCCCTTTGACTATCCTAGAGGACTAGAAATGGAACCCACCATTTAGAAATTCAAATACTTCTTAACTCCCTTCAAACCCCACATGTTTGATTGTAAACCCCTAGGCCACCCGGAGGGTTAAAACCAATATGTGAAGGTTTAAAGGATGAGTTTCCTATAGGACTCTTTGGCCTTAGGATTACCCTGGGAGGTCTGGTCTTGGTGAGGTTCAGCTTGCACACACCACACTCTCACACACATTCCAAATCCTAAAACCACTCTTACCCAACTTGGCTCCCTGACTCATGTAGGTAACTCATATGGATGGACCTCAACCCCTAAGCCCCTGACTAAGAGGGTTAGGAACAACATATTGAATGTCTAAAATGAGTCCTCTCATGGCTTTTATGAGCTTAACATGACTTCATGGCTCAACCAAAATGGTTTCGTTTTACTCACATTTAATCAATCTTCTTTTTTCCCAAAATTTCAATTTTAAACCCCCGACCTCTTAAGTCTCCCAAAATTACCAAATTGCCCTTGAAAAGGGTCCCGAAACTCAAAACTTATCAGTCAGCCTTGCTCCCAAAAAAAAATCATTCTAGTGCGTTCCTCTCGTCAAATCTAGAAGTTTGACTGTAAACATGTCATACTTCTGAGCTACCTTTAGGCCCCTCGCGGCCAAAATAGCCGATACTTAAAAAACGCTCCGGGATTCATAAAACCTTCCACATAAATCAAAAATTACCCCGGACACTTTTGTTTGACTCCAAATTTCTTTCTAAACCACCTCGAGCCTTTAATTCAGTCTTTTGACCACTACCCCCAAAGTTCCCAAAATTACCAAAATGCCCTTCATAGCTAAAAATTTTGAAAATTCCAAAAAGTCCCAAAAATTCCAAAATATTCTCCACATCATTTTGTTCAACTACCACATACCCTTTTGTCAATGTAACTCAATTTGATCAAAAATTCCAAATTTGCCTTTAGAGCTCAAAATTGACCCTATGTCCAAATCCACCAAATTGATCATCCAATTCAATTCAAAATCACTCCAAATCTTTTCCAAACTCTTCATAACACTTTCCTAAACCAAACTCAACATTCACTTAGCCCAAACATTAACCCAAACCAAACCCAAACCTAACCCAAACTCAAGCCCATGTTTACCTTAAATTTAAAGGCCCAAAGTCAAGCCCATGAGCTAAATCACTTCAATTAGCCCAAATCCACTCAAAAGCTCACATGCCAATTATCATTTCATCCTCCTTTTGATTAAATTATTTGCCTAAGGTTCCAAATTCATCATCAAATTACTCCAAATCAAGCATCATGACAATTTTCACAAAAAATCCAAAATATTTCAAAATCCCCTTTCATTAAAGCTCTCAAGCCAAAGGTGAGCCATGGAGGAGCCAAATGTGAGCCATAAAGCATTGCCCCAAGCCATACGTTATCAATGAGGGTCATGCTCACCTCACCATACCATCTTGGGGAGAAGGGTGAGCCACTTTCCACCTCTCTTAGTAAAGCCTTTTAACACTTTTATGTCAACCCTTACCCATGCTTATTGATCGCTGAAAATTTTATTAAGAAATTCATACCTATTTTTGATGAAATTGCACTTTAAAGAAAGGTATTTTCTTTATTTTATTGCAGGAATGGAGAATTTAGGTGATAAAAGCAAAAATCATAAAAAGGAGCAAATTTGGAGCAAAAAGGAAGAAAATAATAAATTTGTGCTGAGTCGCCGACGGCGAGATCGAGCCCGCCGACGGCGAGGCTACGAGGAGACATTTCTGAAGGAATTATAACTGTCTCGCTGACAGCGAGCCCGATCCCGCTGACAGCGAGCTAGCGCGGTTTGAGATCTTCTAGAAGCCTCGCCGACAGCGAGGTAGTTCGTCGCCGACGGCGAGCTAGTTCAAATGTCTCTGATACATTGAACCTGGACACTTTTTGAAGGGATGCTTACACACCTCTTGGTCCTTTGCTCACCTCTATATAAAGAAGCCGAAATTAAGTCTTTAGTGTCCAGTTTTGTGTCCAGTTTTGTGTCCAGTTTTGTGTCCAGTTTTGTGTGCAGTTTTGTGTCTTAGTGTGTGTCTTAGAGAGTCCTTGAGTGTTATAAGTGAGTATTTAGTGAGTTAGTGAGTTTGTAGTGAGTTTTGTTGTACTGGAAGGAAGAGTCAAAGGAACTGCGAGGAGTCTGCTTGGGGATAAATTGAGATAAGTATTTGTATTTATTGTTTTAACTTTAAATGAAATCCATGCTTAGTTTAGTTTCCATGCATTACGAGTAGTTTATTTAGTCTTTCTCCCTGTTTATGAAATTAAGTGACTTGATGAAATTAAAATAGAGATACTTTTATATATTAATAAATTGTGATAATTTTTACTTAAAACTTAATTTATTTTTCAAACTGGCCATTTGATTTGTTAAAATATGTTGATTATCAACTATAGTAAAAATTACATCTGATATTCGGGGAATTCAAAAGCCTCGGAAGGAAGGTGCAAATAAATAGGGAAATAATATCATCTGGGCGTAGAATTGAGCATTTTAGTTTGACGGACTAAAATATTCAATTTGGTCCTATTGTTTTAGAGCCGAAGTGTAGATGTTAGCCCTCGAGCGAGGGGAACGTGGGAGCTCGAAGTGGCAATCGGTATCCTCCCAGCCTCAGCGCGATTCGAGTAATCAAACATAGGATTAGTCAATATTCTTTACACCTGGACAAAAGGGTAAAGAATAGGAATGCTCCTATTTGTCACAATACCTTAACATTATCTATTTAAATTCATCAATCACTTAAATTTCTAAACAAGGGGAAAGATACTTTTTCTGAATAGTTAAGACTTATTTAGCAGTTAGTTAATTTCCCGCACTTTCAATTCGTATTAATTTTCTACTTAGTTAATTTATCTAATTAAAATACTTAGTTTGCTTTATTGCGCTTAAATTTAGAATTCCAAATATTCGTATACTATTTTAAAATTATTATTATTTTTTTATTTTAAAATTAGTTGTTATTTAATTTTCTCTTTCCTTGTGGATCGATAACCAGGACTCCACTAGAGCCCTGTATTACTTGATACGATACGTATACTTGCGTAACATCCACAACATAAATAATTACAATTCTATACATATAATATAGCGGGGTCAAGTTTTTGGCGTCGTTGCAATTAAATTAAAAATATCATAATATAAAATTGTGGGTCAAGTTTTTGGCGCCGTTGCCGGGAAAGTAAGAAAAATTTACTAAAGTAACGGATCTATTTTAAAATAATCATAATAAATAAATTAATATCTATTCAAAAATTGTATGCACAAATTTGGACACAAAAAATTAATACCTTACGATTCTGAATTAGAGCCTACAATTAAAAGAATTAGAAAACAAAAGAAACAAATTATAAATTTAACACAAATGGCGAATATTCCCGAAATTCAAAATATGAACCAACAAAGACCATTAAGAGATTATGCCAACACTACATCGGATGAAATTCATTTAACTATTCAAAACCCCGATGTAGTCGCTAATTCATTTGAACTTAAACCCGCAATTATCCAAACGGTACAAAACAATCAGTTTAGTGGTTCACCTACCGAAGATCCTAACTTACATCTTGCTAGTTTTCTAGAACTTTGTGCTACTTTTAAATATCAAGGAGTATCCGACGATGCTATAAGACTTAGACTTTTTCCTTTTTCATTAAGGGATAAGGCTAAAATGTGGTTGAATTCGTTAAGCACCTGGATCTATTAAAACTTGGGGAGAATTATCACAAAAATTTCTATCCAAATATTTTCCACCATCTAAAACTGCTAAGTTTAGAAATGATATAACTTCTTTTTGTCAGTTAGATGGAGAATCAATATATGAAGCTTGGGAGAGATTTAAGGAACTTCTTAGGAAATGCCCACATCATGCGCTACCAGATTAGCTGATTATTCAAACCTTTTATAATGGATTAGTAGGATCTTTAAGATCAATCATCGATGCTGTCTACCGGAGGTTCATTAATGTCTAAACCATTTGATGAAGCTTATGCACTAATCGAAGAAATGGCAACAAATAATTTCCAATGGCTCATCGATAGAGTAAATCCAAAAAAATAGCCGACATTTATGAAAACGATGTAATATCTATGTTAGCTTCTCAAATTGCTCGCTATATCTAAGAAATTAGATCATTTTGGAATGAACTACTCTCCTACTTTAGAAGAAAACTCATCTGGACAAATCATAGAATCTCAATCTAATTATGAAACTTTAAATGCTATTAATAATAGAACTAATAACCCTTATTCAAACTATTATAATCCTGGTTGGAAAACTTATCCAAATTTTAATTGGAATAACACATCTAATTAACAATGGATGAATCAACCTAATCAAGCAAATCCAAACTATAAACCTAATTACCCACTCGGATTTAATAACAATAACCCTCAATTCAAAGATAAGAAATTATCTATGGATGAATTAATTTTGAATATGGGTCATCAACTACAAAATCAAGGAAATCAACTACAAATTCAAGGAAATCAATTACAAATTCAAGGAACATCTATTAAAAATATCGAAACTCAACTTGGACATATTGCTACTCGCGCTAAATAATAGAATACCTGGAACTTTTCCTAGTAATGTAGAAATAAATCCTAAAGATCAAGGAAAAGAACAAATTAAAACAATACAACTAAGGAGTGGAAAAGAATTAGAACCTCAAATTCAAAAAAAACTTGAAAGCCAAAAAGAGGAAGTGGAAATTGAAAAAGGAAACGATTCAACAAGATTCAAACTTAGAACATCCTTTAATACCTATGAAAATTTCTGTTGAAACACCTCCACCACCATTTCCTCAACGACTAGCTGAACATAAAAAAGATAAACAATTTGCTAAATTCCTCGAAATATTAAAGAAATTAACAATCAATATACCTTTTGTCGAAGCTTTAGATCGGATGCCAAATTATGTAAAATTTATGAAAGATATTCTAAATAAGAAAAAAATTTCACCGATAATGAAACGATTGCACTTAGTGAAGAGTATAGTGCTATTATTCGAAGAAGCTTCCCGAAAAATTGAAAGATTCTGGTAGTTTCACTATACCTCGCGCTATAGAAGAAAAATTTTATGGAAAAGCTTTGTGTGACTTAGGAGCAAGCATCAATCTAATTCCTCTATCGATTTTTAAGAGATTAGGATTAGGAAAAATTACACCTACTTCAGTAACCCTTCAATTAGCTGATCATTCGGTTACCTATCCTAAGGGAGTTATTGAAGATGTGTTAGTAAAAGTGGATAAATTTATCTTCCTAGTAGATTTTATTGTTTTAGATATGGAGAAAGATAAAGAAATTCCTATCATTTTAGGAAGACCATTTTTAGCTACTAGAAAAGCTATGATTGATGTTCAGAAAGGAGAATTAACTATGAGAGTAAATGACCAAAAAGTTACCTTTAATATTGCAAAATCAATGAAATATCCTGCGCTAGAAAAAGATGATGAATGTTTTCGGATGGAAATACTTGAACATTTACAAGCAAGAACATTTTAAGGAATATTACGAAGATAAATTAGAAAAAGAAAACACTCGAATTAATTGAAGATAATAATGAAGAACTAGATTATATTCGAGAAAGATTTGAATTTTTGGATAATACCGAAAACACTAACAAGAATATAGTTCCATCAATTATTAAAGCTCCCGAACTTGAGCTAAAAATATTACCCGATCATTTGAAATATGCTTATTTAGGTAATTCTTCAACTTTACCAGCTTATTATTTCATCTGCATTAAACGAATCTCAAGAACAAAAACTTTTAGATACCTTAAAAAAATATAAGAAAACTTTTGGTTGGACTTTAGCAGATATTAAAGGAATTAGTCCTTCAATCTGTATGCATAGAATTATTTTAGATGATGAACATAAACCTAAAGCAGATCCCCAAAGGAGATTAAACCCGATAATGAAAGAAGTAGTTAAGAAAGAAATTTTAAAATGGTTAGATAATGGTATTATATATCTTATTTCTGACAGTGCTTGGGTAAGCCCAATTCACTGTGTTCCTATGAAGGGAGGAGTGACCGTCACTACCAATGAAAATAACGATCTTATTCCTATAAGACAAGTTACTAGTTGGCGTATATGTATTGATTATAGGAAATTAAATACCGCCACCAGGAAAGATCACTTCCCTTTACCATTTCTAGCACCGGATGTTAGATAGATTAGCTGGACATAAGTATTTTTGTTTTCTAGATGGATACAACGGTTATCATCAAATACAAATTGCTCCTGAGGATCAAGAGAAAACTACATTTACTAGTCCTTATGGAACTTTCGCTTTTCGAAGAATGCCTTTTGGATTATGTAAAGCACCAAGCAACATCCCGGAGATGTATGATGTCTATATTTAGTAAGTTAATCGACAATGGAATAGAAGTATTTATGGATGATTTCTCCGTATTTGGAACATCATTCGACACATGCTTAACTCATCTTGAAAAAGTATTAGAAGTATGTGAGAAAACAAATTTAGTTCTAAATCGGGAGAAATGTCAATTTATGGTTGCGGGCGGCATGTATTAGGGCATAAAATTTCGAAAAAGGCATGGAAGTGGACCCCGCAAAAATTCAAGTTATAGCTAAATTACCACCTCCAACTAAGGTAAAAGGGGTAAGAAGTTTTCTTGGACATGCTGGATTCTACGTACGCTATATAAAAGATTTTTCAAAAATTACTAAACCTCTATGCCAACTTCTCGAAAAGGACAAGAAATTTGAATTTACAATCGAATGCCTGAATGCTTTTGAACTCTTAAAAGAAAAATAAATTACAGCACCTATAATAGTTTCACCTAACTGGGAGAAATCATTTGAGCTTATGTGTGATGTTAGTGATTATGCTGTAGGAACAGTTCTTGGGCAAAGATATGAAAAGATTTTTAAAGTTATATACTATGCTAATAAAACTCTAAATGATGCTGAAATAAATTATACGCATTCGTGAAAGAGAATTATTAGCGGTAGTATATCGTTTTAATAAATTTAGACCTTATCTGATTGGAACAAAATGTATCGTGCATACTGATCATTCTACTATCAAATATTTAATGCAAAAGAAAGATTCCAAACCAAGATTAATTAGATGGATGCTATTAATGCAAGAATTCGATTTTGAGATCGTTAATAAGAAAGGAACTCGATAATCAAATTGCGGATCATTTATCAAGATTAGAAAATCATGAATTATCTGATATTGAAAATGAAATTATGGATAGCTTTTCCTGATGAACAACTATATAATATCAATGAGTGGAAAATACCATGGTATGTCGATATAGTAAACTATATAGTTAGTAATATTTTACCACTTATGCTAACTTTGCAACAACAGAAAAAATTCATCCATGATACGAAAACCTATTTTTGGGATGAACCATATTTATATAAGCAATGTAAGGATTTAATTATTAGAAGATGTGTACCTTATGAAGAAACTGAACCAATTATTCAAAAATGTCATGATTCTGATTTTGGAGGACATTTCGGGACCGATAAAACCGCTTATAAGATTCTACAACTGGATTTTACTGGCCTACTCTTTTAGAGATGTATACAGATATATTAAAACTTGCGATAAATGTCAAAGAGTAGGAAATATATCTAGAAGAAATGAAATGCCTCTAAATTTTATATTAGAAGTTGAAATTTTTTATGTTTGGGGATTAGATTTTATGGGACCTTTTATTCGTTCGTTTGGAAACTCATATATATTAGTAGTTGTTGATTATGTTTCCAAATGGATTGAGGCACAAGCTTTACCTAGGTGTGATGCTAAGAGTGTTTCAAAATTTCTGATGAAAAATATTTTTACTAGATTTGGAATGCCGAGAGTGATTATCACCGACGGAGGAACTCATTTTAGAAATAAATACATTCACAAACTAGTAGAAAAATACAATATTACTCATAAGATATCCACTACTTATCATCCACGGACTAATGGATTAGCGAAGTATCTAATCGTGAGATTAAACGTATTTTAGGAAAATCAGTAAACCCGAACAAGGTTAGATCGGTCTATTAGATTAGACAATCGCATTATGGGCTTATAGGATCGCTTATAAAACTCCGATCGGAATGACTCCTTACGAGCTTATATATGGAAAAACATGCCACTTACCGATTGAATTAGAACATAAAGCATATTGGGCGATTAAAGAATTTAATTATAATATGAAGGAAGCTCGGTGAGAAAAGATTGCCGCAATTAAATGAATTGGAAGAATTAAGAAATGAATCATATGATAATGATCGGATTTATAAAGAAAAGATGAAATTATGGCATGATCGGAAAATTAATCGAGAAATTTTGACCCAGGACGAGAAGTTTTGTTATATAATACTAGATTGAAATTATTTCCTGGAAAATTGAAGTCTCGATGGTTAGAACCTTTCACCATAACTCAAATATTTTCATACGGAACTATAGAAATTGAAGATCCAAAAACTGGACATAAATTTAAAGTTAATAGACATAGATTAAAACCATATTTTAAAGGTATAAGACCTAACTATAAAGAGGTTTTAATGCTTAGTCGAACTGATTAATAATTGAAATTAGGTCGGGCTGAAGACGTTAAACCAAGCGCTTTATGGGAGGCAACCCATATTAGTCATCTATTTTTATTGTATCTTAATAGTTAGTCTATATTATTGAAACTTTACTACTCAATTATTATTAAGAATCATCACATATTCGAACCATTATGATGAGAAAAGAAATTATTCGATTTAGAGCGAAATTGGACATTATTTTGGAATCTCGCCGACAGCGAGGTCGATACTCGCCGACAGTGAGGTTCGCGCCTAATTTAATTTAGTTTATTTATCGAGCTCGCTGACAGCGAGAAACGAGCCCGCCGACAGCGAGAACCTGAAAGGCAGTTTTTATAACTGAGTCGCCGACAGCGAGAAACTTCTCGCCGACAGCGAGGAAGTTATAAAGATGAGTTATTTATACTTTGAATGCTGATCTGGACGGTTTCAACACCAAATCCTTAGTGAAAAACCATTCTTAATTCATTCTAAATCTGCCTTCTTCACTAGAATTCATTCCATTCACCATAATGGCCTCCAAATTCTTAGATTCCTCTAAATTTGGAGTGTTTAACCGAAGGAAATTTGTGAGTGCGGAAGCGCAGCGGATCTTCAACAAGGTTTTGGTAAAGAAAAGAGTTATCAAGGAACGGGGATTTGTCAATCGAGGATTAGAGAATTCCACTACGAAGATGAAGAAATGATCGCTCAGCCGGCACTGGGAGGTATTTTGTTACACTACGTCCGTCGTTGTTATTCCGGCTTGTGAAAGAGTTCTACTCTAACTTACATGCGATCAACAATGGGAATATCTACGTCCGAGGAAGATGGGTGACGTTTACTCCATCAAGAGTAAATGAGTTATTCTCTATAGAAAACACCCCGGTATGTCACTATTCAAATTTTGTGCCTTCTCGATATAATATGAATGAGATATTTCGATATCTGACTGATGAACCGGAAGATCGGGAAATGCGTGAAGACGGGTATGTTAGTTTCTCCGCATCACTTTTGAATCCTCGTCTCGAAGCACTGGCACTTTTTCATCTCATCTAAATTGTTACCTACTATGAGGGTAAACAAGGTTTCGAAAGAATGCGCTATATTGAATTATTGTATTCAAATTGGATTGCCTATTGATGTGGGATCAATAATTGTTAAATCTGCATTGGGTTTAATTGTGCATGGGTCAGTTCACGGACTAGGACACCCATCTACTATTTTTGCATTATACAGTCAGTACCAGGTTTCTTATGAAGCTTGGGAAAAGGTTATGTTACCTTGGAAGCCGCTTGATCCTACAGATATGTTCCCTACTTTGGACAATAATGAAGACATTACATTTATCTCTGATAGAGCTTCACAGAACCATCCTATAGCAAGGCCTATTTCAGATAAAACAGAGTTACTTATGAAGAAAATTAATTGAATGGAGAAAGAACAACAGAATGTGAGAGATTTAATCGACAATATATCTGATTTATTTGATCACATTGACTGGAGGATGAAGGAACACTTCGATCATTCTGGACACTTGGAAGCTAGCTTTCTTCATTTACTGAGACAGAAGGGTTGGATCACTGAAGAATCTGCTTCGGAATTTCCCTTCAGGCCTTTCTATAACTTATTTGTGCATCATCGTCATATCGGAAATATCAGAGAAGATGAAGATTCTGACATTGAAGAGTAGTAGTAAAGATTTCCATAGTATGTTTATGTTTATGTTATTTGATTTGATCTAGATTTTATTATGTGTGGAGTGTTGATTTGAATATCTCAAACTAAATTGAGATATGTGTCATAGTTTTGTATCAGCATTTAGTGTGTCGTGGATTGGTTTGCGATGCTGATTAGTAGTAAGGATTGGAGAATTGAAGTTTGATTATAGAGTTTAAAATTATGTTAGTTTGTACATCTCATGGATTTCAATATTAAAGTTAATTTGTTGTGTTGTGTGAATTTGTTTATGTATAAGTAGCTAATCTTCATATTAAATTAATAAATGATGTGACCGGAAATATAATATAAGGCAAATCAAAGACGAAAATGAGTGACGAATTTCGAAAATTTAAAATTTTGGAATCTCGCCGACGGCGAGAAAAATTCCACCGACAGCGAGATCTATCTCGCTGACAGCGAATAATTTCTCGCCGACAGCGAATAATTTCTCGCCGACAGCGGATTTTTCCCGAGAGTTTTTGGTTCCGAAAAATATTAGCTCGCCGACGGTGAGAAAAATCTCGCTGACAGCGAGGTCATGAAAAACACTTTAATTGACCGGTCAAAAACACTATTCATCATCCACAACCTCTCATTTTTGCAAAAACCGACCTAGGGCTTGAGAGATCTTGGATTTGAAGCGATTTCATCACTCAAAAACACCGGATTTCATCTTCTCTTGGTAAGTGCTTCACTCCTATACAAAAAATTTTTTATTTTCACCATGTATTTTCACCACATTGCAAATTTTGGGAAAAATCAAAATATGGAAGAAATATTCGGTGGAAATCCATGGAATTTGATTTAAATTGCTTATAAATATTGTAGGAAGCCTTCTTAGGATTATTTTTAAGTTTAGTGAAAATTTTCACGATTTTCACAGATCGATCGTATGGCTCCACGACAGAAACGTCGAGTAGAATTCGACGAAAACCGATTCATCAATGCACGAGCACAGGCTAAATATTTTGAAAATATACAAGGAAGAAAGTGCATTGCGGATCGGGTATTCAAAAATCCGGGAGGAGAAGTAGAGCGGATTATAAAGGAACGAGGTTGGGAGAATTTCTGTTACGTACAATATAGAGCAGCTGTAGAAGTGGTTAAAGAATTTTATGCCAATTTGACTGCCGCTGAAGATGCACCAGTAAAGGTACGAGGGTTTTTTGTAGATTTCAATGCTGCAAGAATTAACGTGTTCTATGAAGTTCATGACTCGCACTTTAGCGAGTATAAAACTTTTGGAACAATGGAAGGACCACTGGAGGAAGTCATTAACTTTCTCACTGATGGGACCGGAGTTTGGAAAATTAAGCAGCAGGAAAGAGTGAATTTTCCTCTTTCTAAATTAAATGCAGTCTCTAAAGCCTGGCATTACTTTATTTGTTCTACTCTGTTACCCACATATCACCACAATGAGGTAAAACGAGATAGAGCAATTTTGAATTTCTGCATTCAGAATAACAGAAGCATCAACATCGGGAGAGTTATTTATCAGAACATCCTGGCCACTCCTCGAAATGAGAGTGGAGCTGGATTGGGCCACCCTGGATTGATTTTTGCACTCTGCCAACTCTCTGGAGTTGAGGCTAGAGATGATGAAGAATGGGTGGAACCTATGAAACCACTCACAGCTGCCAACATTAAGAAGTATGAATCTCATGAAGGATGGAGATCAGGAGTGAGAAGTTATTCCACTCAGTCCAGTAGAGATATACCCTCTACTAGCTATGAGCCTCCTGAACCTACCACACCTACCCTACAAGATCTGATGAATGAATTGACCTTGCATAGGAGGAGTTTTGAGCAGTTTGGAGAAACAATGGGGAGAAGATTTGATCATTTTGATCAAAGAATAGATAATCTGGAGAGGAGACATGATTATGATAGCGAATATCTCCAGCGACATTCGGAATACGAGATTGCATACTATGAAGCTGAACGTTGTTATAAGAGTGGAGATTTAGATGTTGTCTTTCCAGAATGCCCCAGGTACACTCAGTATCATCCTGCTCAGTCTTCTCAGCCTACAGATCAAGGAGGGGATGATATAGTTTGGGACTTTGATGCTGAAGATTAGGACTATATTTGTTTTATTTGTTTGGTGTAAGTTATTTTGAGGACTTTATATGTTTGTAATAATTAGTACTTCATATTTTGAGACATTGGATGTTAGTTAGATTAATTTGCTTGAATTGATATAGTAGTTAGTTTTTGTTTTTTTGTTAGTTAATTGCATTTGTTTTTATGTTAATTAGGATGTTAGTTTTCTTTATTATGTTTTTTATTTTATTTTGTATTGTTTTAAGTTTTTAAAATTGTTAATCTGTTAGTTCAATTGTTTTTAATATGTTAGTAATTCATATGTGTAGTATAGAGTTATTTTAATTGTTGTATTTAATACTTATCTCGGATTTTATCCCCGCATTTTCTTTAAATTGTTATATATATATGGAGAATACTAACGATGACAGGTTCAATGAAAATGAAAAAGCCTCGCAAAAATTTCAAAGAAAAAAAAAATACCTAAACTTCAAAGGTATGATTTATTTACTTTCCTTCTTTTTCATTATTTAGAGTAGATATAAAAATTTAAGTTTGGGGGGAGTAAAATACAAATTTAGTTATTAACTTGTTCTCAAATTTCTATTTTTCAAATTATTATAAAATGATTTTTATAAGCAAATTTTTTTCAATTTAATTAATATGAATTATTTTATTTAATTATTATAAAAGGTTAAATGAAATATTTCTAGTGCTTTAATTGATTAAATAGAATAAAATATTTGGTTAAAGGGAATAAGAATATAGTAAACTATTTTTAGTAAGGAAAACTATATTCTAAAATTAAAATTCTTAAGTATTCAAGTGAAAAAGAAAAGATTGAAAATCAATGAAGTAAAAACTATGAAGTATGTATAAGCTAAGAAATATTTCTAAGTTTCAAATTTAGGAAGATGAAAATGAAGTTCAAAATTTTTAACAGGCTCTCCAGATACAGTAATCCTCAGTAAAAAAAAAAAAAGGAAAAAGAAAAATGAGGAGAAGCTTCAGGAGATGCCTTATCAAAAATTGGCTTCATTTGAATTAACCTAAAGGGAAAAACTTAGATATTTCCAAACTTATGTTTATGGATTAGAATTTTACTTAATAGTATTTTCTTGAATTTCTTATCATATGAATATCTTAAGTAGTTCTTCTTTTAAATATAGTCATTCCTGAAATGAATAGTAAGCTAGAATCCTAGACCTGATAACTAAATAATTTATTTCTATAAGATTAATTAAATTACATGAATTATTTTTATTTAACTTTATTATGATATTACTTAATCTAATTCATAGTTATTTAAATTGAAAAATCTTATTATAAAACTCATTATTTTATGTAGTACTAAAATTACTTGAGGACAAGTAATAAGTAAGTTTGGGGGATTTTGATCGCTGAAAATTTTATTAAGAAATTCATACCTATTTTTGATGAAATTGCACTTTAAAGAAAGGTATTTTCTTTATTTTATTGCAGAAATGGAGAATTTAGGTGATAAAAGCAAAAATCATAAAAAGGAGCGAATTTGGAGCAAAAAGGAAGAAAATAATGAAATTTGTGCTGAGTCGCCAATGGTGAGATCGAGCCCGCCGACGGCGAGGCTACGAGGAGACATTTCTGAAGGAATTATAACTGTCTCGCTGACAGCGCGCCCGATCCCGCTGACAGCGAGCTAGCGCGGTTTGAGATCTTCTAGAAGCCTCGCCGACAGCGAGGTAGTTCATCGCCGACGGCGAGCTAGTTCAAATGGCTCTGATACATTGAACCTGGACACTTTTTGAAGGGATGCTTACACACCTCTTGGTCCTTTGCTCACCTCTATATAAAGAAGCCGAAATTAAGTCTTTAGTGTCCGGTTTTGTGTCCAATTTTGTGTCTAGTTTTGTGTCCAGTTTTGTGTGCAGTTTTGTGTCTTAGTGTGTGTCTTAGAGAGTCCTTGAGTGTTATAAGTGAGTATTTAGTGAGTTAGTGAGTTTTTAGTGAGTTTCGTTAGTCTTGGAAAGAAGAGTCAAAGGAATCGCTGAGGAGTCCGTCAGGGATAAATTGAGATAAGTATTTGTATTTATTGTTTTTAACTTTAAATGAAATCCATGCTTAGTTTAGTTTTCATGCATTCGAGTAGTTTATTTAGTCTTTCTCCTCGTTTATGAAATTAAGTGACTTGATGAAATTAAAATAGAGATACTTTTATATATTAATAAATTGTGATAATTTTTACTTAAAACTTAATTTACTTTTCAAATCGGCCATTTGATTTGTTAAAATATGTTGATTATCAACTATAGTAAAAATTACATCCGATATTCGGGAATTCAAAAGCCTTGGAAGGAAGGTGCAAATAAATAGGGAAATAATATCACCGGGCGTAGAATCGAGCATTTTAGAGTGACGGACTAAAATATTCAATTTGGTCCTATTGTTTGAGAGCCGAAGTGTAGATGTTAGCCCTCGGGCGAGGGGAACGTGGGAGCTGCGAAGTGGCAGTCGGTATCCTCCCGACCTTAGCCGCAGATTCAGCAATCAAACATAGGATTAGTCAATATTCTTTACACTCTGACCAAAGGGTAAAGAATAGGAATGCTCCTATTTGTCACAATACCTTAACATTATCTATTTAAACTCATCAATCACTTAAATTTCTAAACAAGGGGAAAGATACTTTTTCTGAATAGTTAAGACTTATTTAGCAGTTAGTTAATTTCCTGCACTTACAATTCATATTAATTTTCTACTTAGTTAATTTATCTAATTAAAATACTTAGTTTACTTTATTGCGCTTAAATTTAGAATTCCAAATTTTCGTATACTATTTTAAAATTATTATTATTTTTTTATTTTAAAATTAGTTGTTATTTAATTTTCTATTTCCCTGTGGGATCGATAACCGTGACTCCACTAGAGCCCTGTATTACTTGATACGATACGTATACTTGCGTAGCATCCACAACATAAATAATTACAATTCTATACATATAATATAGCGGGGTCAAGTTTTTGGCGTCGTTGCAATTAAATTAAAAATATCATAATATAAAATTGTGGGTCACTTATCCTAATCACCTTGGATGGGTTCTTCTCCACCTAAAGAGAAGTGGCCAAGATTGATCTCCCATCGGCCCCAAATCAATCCTTGGTGAGTGATTCAAGCCCAAACAATGAATTAACCCAAATTGACCCAAAAATGGACCTTACACCCGTACCACTTAAACCCATGCCTTTACGCATGACATAACCTAATTGGTTGCACGAGATCGAAGCCGAATCGAGTGAGTATTTCGGCCAAAAAAACCTTGGTGAATAAACCAAGCCAACCCCAATGATCACCCATAAGCTCCTCTATTTAAACTCACCTCTCATGGTCAAAAGAGAAGAGAAAAAAGATTACCTTGGGGAGACCTGCCAAATTGTTCCCAAGCTTCTCCAAGCACTCCCGAGCTCAATCGAGCCATTTCCCGATTGGGGCTTCACCTCTTGGACGAAGGTATCAAATATTTTTCTGTAGGAGCTTATTTTAAATTTATATATACTCATGCTTTAAGTATATCATCACACGTATAGATGTGTGCTACTCGATTAGACGATCATTTAAAAAAATAACTCAATTTCGTTGAGAAACGAGTGAGATAACAAGGTTTGAAGGTGGACGGTTTTGGGTGAATAGCAGTTGGAGAGAGGAGCAACAGCCATCCGATCACGCATGTATCGAACGGACGGCCAAGATCGCATCGGACGGGCATTCAATCCATAAATGCAACGTCCGGAGGCTGAAAGCGACGGCCAACCCTCCGGGCAATAGAAGCACGGCTAGTGGCGATTAAGCGGGAAAAATGAATTTTTTTTTATTTATTTTTGACACTAAACTTGAAAAATCATAACTTTGCCTAGAAAAACTCAAAAAATAAAATAAAAATACTCTTTTGCTCACTGAAACGAGGAGAATAATATGAAAGTAATTTCATATGTATTTGAAGTATATTGTATTTTTAATTAATTAAATAGTGGTTTCAATATTTTAACTCTTCATGCATGTAGGAGCTTCACTATAACTTGAAATTTTGATATGTTATTCTATGCATAATGGTGGATCTTTCCTGATTTTTCCAAAGTAAGGGAAGATCTTCATGATGAGATATATTTTTCAATTTTATGCATCAGTTTTGCTATAATAATTATAAAAATTATCATGTTGCTTAGAAAAATCTAGAAAAATTAGATTGTGTTCCCTTTGACACGGGATACAACATAAAATTAACTCATGATTTATTTAAATCAAATAAACTCTAATTTGGCCAAGACCTCAAAACTGAACTTTAATTAATTAGGAGAAATCGCACATCAAAATCACATGAAATAAACTCTCCATTGACACTTAGAATCAGGGAAACCTCACATAAAAATTTTAAGTCAATTGGAAATAATTTAACCTACTAAATGAATTAATTAAATGAAATAGCTATTTTAAAAATTAAAAAAATCATAAAACCCAAAATACATTTAAAAAATTAACCAAATTAATTTTGGGAGTTCTTTGTGATCAGAGGAGTCCAGGAAAAATAAAATTGTATTTTTCTTAAAATTTTAATTTTTAATCAATTTTAAATATTTAATAATTAAAAATTATAAAAAATCATTAAAATATATAAATTCACCAAAAATATCATATTTGGTCTCTTAATCACTTAGGAACCATCAAAATATTTTTCCTAACTCTCTAAGTTAAGATATTAATTTTTAAAGACCTAGGATATTTTTTAACATTTAAAAATGAATTTTCTTAACCTTCCACTAAAATAATTCTAATAAATCAAAGAAAAATCAAGAAAAATATAAAATTTGTTTCTCTCGATTCCTTGACTACAAAGAGATTTTCTAAAAATATAAAATTAATTTTTCCACTTTTTAAAATATATTAAAATGAATTAATACTTTCAAGGCTTGTAATATAATTCTAAAAATTAAATTAAAATAAAAAAATCCCAAACTTTGGTTAAATGGTTCTCTGGTCAAGGGATACTTCGGTAAAAATTTCAAAGTAATAGGTCTTTCCTTGGTCATGTTATTGATTTTCATTAAAAATACCATTTTTGTATTAAAATAAATATAGAAATTAAATTGAAAAATCATTTTTCTCCTCTCATATTTTAATTATTACATGGTAGGGTGACATAAAAATTCCAAAGTCATTTGAGTTATATTTAATGAATTATGAAGTGAACAAGCCTAAGGGCAACATGATAATTATTGAAATCTAGCCTTATTTAATATTTAGGCTCATTTAAAGGTAAAAGGGAAATGCTTGATCTTAATCTTATTAGATAATTGAAACATAGGGGTTAAAGGGTAGGAACAATTTATCACCTTTTCAACATAAACAAAATGATTATAATTTCTTAAATTATTGAAAATTTGAAGTTAATTAAAAGAGAATGTGTTAAGTGAAGGGGTTTAATCTTGGAATATATTAATTCATTAATCTTAACCCCTAATTAATGATAGAAATCAAATATCACTTAATATTAATTTAACAACTCATTAATGAAAACTAAGATAAATTAAATAATCAAATTAAAATAATTTCAAAGATAATTAAATTAAAAATAATTTTAAATTAATATAATTAATTAAATTAAAAATAATTTTAAAATAATCTAATTAATTAAATTTTAAAAAAAATAATTTTAAAAAATAATTAAAATAAATAAAATAATTAATTGAATTAAAAATAATAATAAATTAAATTAAAAAAATAATTATAATTTTAAAATGACATAATTAATTAAAAAATATATAATTAGATTAAAACAATTTTAAAATAATTTAATCAACTTTAAATCAAATCAATTAATACAACTAAATCGAAATAAACCCAAATCAACACAATTAAATTAAATTTAAAGTTAAAACAATTTTAAAAACAACTAAATTAACTTTAGAAATTACACAATCAAATTGAAATAACATAAGAGAATTATAATTAAACTAAAATATTATAATTAATTTGGAACATTCTTAAAAAAAAACCAACTCGACTTGAGCAAGATGGTTAAGGTTCTTGTAACCTAGCTTGCCCTAAAACTTTCACCCACATAACTCTTAAGTGAAACGCCAAGTGAATGTCACCTCTCTCATAAGATAATTAAAACATACGGATTATTTGACGAAACAAAACTTAATTAAACCTTTTGGATAGTAATTTCACACATACAATGAAATTCATTTGGATTCGAAATAATCCCGAAGCATTGAAAAGATGTTTAGGACCCATCTTAAGCACTTTCGATATAATGGGATGTTTTAGAACGAGTTGAACTTAATTATTCTTTGGTGAAGAAAATCATCCGTAAAACATAAGAACCTAGACGTCATAGGAATTGACTAGTGATAGGATAAGGATTTTGGTAGATAACCAAAACCTTCCCTTAGCTCTACCTAGGTATTATCTTGCAAATATATAAAATGCTGCGACATGTATCTTAAGTGCGGCTCGGAATGACGAAAAGACCCTCCGGTACGCTTTTGCTATTGCAAATTACTTGCATGCGCACTTTACTTTTCTTGCATGTTAAACGAATCTCACCACCATGAAAATGAAACTTTTAGGATAGCCACAAAACTGAAACCCAAAACTAAATTAAAAGTCACAACAAGATAAAATTCACCGCAACAACATTCATAAGATAAAATAACTCAAAATTTAATCACAAACAGAACACAAAACTACAACTACAACTAAATTAAAACGTCTCGTTGGATGATCGGGAATACCTCAGATGATGTAACCTACGTGTTTCTAACGGCATTTCCCGGTCTAAATGAAAGTGTGGAACTCGTTGAGTTGAGTTTAGCAAATTCATTTGGATTAAGTGAATGTTAGATAAAAATAACGGTGCCGGAATGATGGAGCCAGAGAGGACCGGTATTGTTATAATCAACTTTAAGATTCCCACAATAAACGCTATGATATTTAAACCTTAAAACTCATCTAAACCAAAAAAAATTCTCTCATCTCACGATTTTCCACTTTAAAAACTAAACCTGCGCGACGAGGAGCTTGGAGCATAGTGGGCAGCACGACCATCGTCATCAGCAAAATTTGAATCTACATCAGCTAAACCTTTCTTAGAATTAAATAACCAAGCCATAGGATTTCGAGGAAGTTTGCCTAGTGCAACATAAATCCCCAACTTTCTGTTAGGCATTTTTGTAATGCAAATTAAGCTTTAACCGGTTTAGGATTACGAGGTAGTCGTTTGGTACGACATAAACCCTCACATCTTCGAGGTTATTTGTGTGATTATGTCATACAAAAAAATATAAGTCCTAATTAATTAAAATTGGCGAGTGAAACAAATAAATTCTCGAGTGGAAGCCAAATAATAGGATGGTTAGGAGTACGCCAATTCTACTTCGGGTCAACATCCTTCATACTCCTCCATTGGATTCCTAAAATAAACTGTTCCAAATTTGATCCATTCCATATTGAAATTTTCGAAATCCAATTTATTTGAAACCTTAAACTTTTAAATTCTTGAGAGCGAAACATTTGATCATTATCGAGAGTTTCTTAAATGTCTTCGGACATTTAGAATGTAATTAACTATGGGGGCTTGCCCTTATAGGGAACTTTAAGAACCCGGGTAATATAAACCTGGCAATTCATTTATATTAAGCGGGGAACTGTCGGCTTATAAAATTGGATTGCGAGACCAAACGGATGTCACAAATCTTTTAGTTTATTTAATAGAGCCCATCATCGAGTAATTGTGTCTATTCCTCGGAATAGATACACGGTTTATGATGTGGTACTCGTTTATATAAACTATTTAGGATGTGAGATTGGTTTAATTTCATATCTTAAAAATTTTCAAACTTAAAATTATTTTCAAAATCAAATGCTACTTTCCAAATTATTTAAAACTATATATACAATAAAATTAAATTAAAATAAAACTCAGAAAACCTGTATCGACCCCCTTTTTTAAAACACATAACTAAAAATATGCCGACAATTTAAAGCGACTCCGGCGAAATTAGTTCCTCTTTCCATTTTGATCGGATAGTTTTGCTTTCATAAATCGGTAGTGATCATATCCACAGTGGATCAGCCCATCATTCTTTCCGTTGAAATATCGTTCTTTTCTATCTTGAACGGGTATAGTCAACCTCTTGGATTTTGGAACCCATTTGTTTAGATGTCCCTAAACGAGGGGGTTCACAGGAGATCCTTTACCTCTTTGAGGTGGGGTGGACTCCCGACGGGTGTTAGCTTAAGAGCGGTTCCTCGGGTCGAGAAGTCTTGTGAGACTCTCTCTTCCTTTCCGGTTGGATTGGGTACCTTACCTTTCTCTTAACTTTCCCTTTTTAATTTATTTTGTTCCTAATGAACAAACCTTCTAGTAAGTAAACTCTTCAATAAATGAACGTTCTATTAAACCACAAATACACAAATAAAACAAAATCCAAAAATATCTTGTAAATAAAATTAAGAAAATAGAAGGATAAATGGGAATGTGTTTGGACTCGTTTAAGAGAAATTTCCTCTCTTTCTTCGTCTGACGAAAGGAAGCATAAGTGGAGCCCGACGCTTAAAATCTACCTACCGGAAAATGTACGCATCAATGCTCATTTTTTCCTTCTGACGGGATAGACTTGGGCGTCTACGAAGGATGAGCTAGCTAACGATGCGGTCATTCATTTCGGACAAGGATTCGATAACACGGATATTAAGTTCGCCGACGTTCTCTCTTCGCACTAATGAATAAAGTCTTTAGGCAGGGAGCCCATAATTGAGTTGACTTTACTGAAGAATTTGATGCGAGTCCGATACCGAAAGGCTTCATACCACCTCTGTTAGAGACTTTCGATGGTCTTGGAAACCCGCAACATGTCGCACATTTCGTGCTAGTTCTTCAAGTACTGTGGGAGCAATGCTTTACTCTTTCGTCGGTTCGTCGAGCGGCTAACGAGTTGCCTTGATTGGTATGCAAAATTGACAGATGGTTCGATTAAATTTTTTAGAATTCGAGAAAGCCTTTTCGTTAAGCATTTCTTGGGAGCTAGAAGCACCACATCACTATCGGTGATCTAGTGGTGGAGCAACGAAACCGAACTAAACTTTAGTGGCTTGTAACCGATGAGGTAATTTCGCTTTATGATGTAATTGCTAGCTTCGGGAACAACATACGATCGGTATCCTGCGGAAAGTATCCGCCAGCGATAGCACTTCTCCTCGAAAGGATTCACAATTAAGACTTTCGAGAAGTTGCTTATGCGGGAGCTTTGAAGGAGGAGCAAAACGACTAAGTTTGTTGACAAGACTGATAAGCGAAGCCATATAAGCATTTGAAAAGAAATCGGGATCATCACGGCGGAGTGGATAAAGGTAAGCAGCCGGTGCGAAATGCGACGGAAGGCGGCCACAACCTAATTATCAACCACACCAACGGATTTATCGGCAACCTCAACGAGTTATCAACAGCCCCTGCGACCGAGCTATCAATCATGGCAGCATGATCAGCGCCTCGTACGCCGTGCTTTGAAGGAACTTCGAATAAGGAATATCCCTTCAAGGGGCGGAAGTAGTGGCAAAGATGTTCTTCATGATTTAATGAAAACACCCGACTTTCAATTACCGAGCCCAAAAGGCTAGAAGAAGTTGATAAGAAGGATCATCTGAACTTCTTGTCCTACCCTTACCGGATGCTCGGACACAAATAGAAGGTGCATCACTTTCAAGAGTTGGATGACGTGTCTATAGGAGAGGGAACATAACGATCTAGAAGGAATACATGAAGGAGCCCCAAAAAGGAGTTTCCATCAATGTTATTTCTACGGGATCCTAATGTTCCAATAGACCCTTACGACCAATGATGGATGGAGCACCGTCACAAGGACAAAATGTGAAGAAATTTGGATCACCTCAGAACAAAAACACAGGTGCAGCGCTTCAACTCGAGTTTGAAGCTTTGTTAAGCCGGCACTATCACTTGCGATTGAAGAACTACCTCGAGGAAGGAGGAGAAGATGGAGTGGAAGAAAAGAAAGTGCGGGAGCTCAGAAGGGTAAACTGAGGTTGCTTATCCTAGGATGGTTGTTTCTGATTCAGGAGAAAAATCCCTCGGACCTCTGACTTTGTATAATTATTTGCTCGCCACGATGGGATCTTATAATTTTGGTGTTGGCTACGTTTTGATTGTTTCTAATAATTACATAACTAACGACAACCAACCTAATCCGGATCTCGATTTCGATATAAATAACAATTCTCAAATCATACTAAACCTCGATGACCACATCGAAGGAGAAGACGTTCACAAGGATGGCTACAAGAGCTCAACAAGGAATCTTGGTCCATTGCTTGAATTTGGGAACTCAATCACGATGATTGGAGTTATCGGTCCAGGAAGCAACTGCAGAAAAGCATTCGTTCGATTCAAGAGGAGACACCGACGAGATTCAGCCACAGATGCGGAGAAGAAATCAACTGAAGTCAATCTAAGAAGTGGAAACGTTCTACCCCCGAGAATGGGTCCCGAAAGGATGAGGGAAAGCAGGTGATTACTCGGGAAGAGCCAACCCAGCGAGAAGAATTGCCCATTCGGGAAGAAGTAGAACACAGTGGCAAGTGGATTTAACGTGTTAGCCCAACTTAGGAAGCTACCAGCCAGAACATCTACGACGCTCGGTCTGTCAAAGGAGGCAGAGAAACTCAGATCAAGGCCTTACTTCATCTAAAAATCTGTTTAGCTCAAATGGCAAGTAATTCCTCAGATGAGATTTGCCCGTTAAGAGAACAACATGGTGTTACCTTCACAGACAATGATCTACTACTTGGAACAGCTGATCACAATCGATTGTTGTACATCTCAGTCACGATCAAAAAGTTTACGCTCTCTAGGGTGTTAGTTGATCCAGGAGCATCAATCAACATAATGAGCCTTCGGGCGTTAGCATATTTGGAAATTGATGCTCGCAAACTTGAAGCAACAAGATGTTATTAAGAGGCTTCAATCAGAAAGGAGAAGAGCCCTTGGATTGATAACACTATTAATGAAGACCGATGACTTAGCAAAGACAACCATAAAATTCCACATAATTGATTACGAGACATCGTTCGAAGCTCTACGGGTCGGTAGTGGATCCATGAAAATCGGATGGTACCTTCATCTCTTGCACCGGTCGCAAAGTATTATGAAGGAGGAGAACGAGTGTATCAAGGTGATTTACAACCATTCTCCGTGCATGAAATCAGAATTCACAAAGATGCGGCCTACTACGCGCCTCGAAAAGACGATCTTCTCCCGAAATACCATACGAATGAAAGCAAAAAGAAGTTCGAGATGATGAAGAACCTAAAATTCTTGTGCGACGATTACTCACCACTCCTTACGACGAGATGGTGAAGGTTTTCTCCGAGAACTCGCACACCCGAGGGATTGAGGCGGGGACGAGGTCGTAGAAGAAAAGGTGGAACGAGTTAGACGAAGAAACCGGTCATCAATGTTGATTTGGAGAATAGTTCTGAAGAAGAAGAAATTAAGAAAGAAGCAGCGACTATAAGTCAGAAGAAAGCCCAGTTCAAGATCTCTCTTGAAGACGAAAAGAATGAAGAATACAAATCAATGTATGAAAAGATTAACCACTATGTGCATCTTATGACCTGTCCTCGATCTATCCTAATCGGATTGAGGGTATGGTAGTCGGAAGTGCATAGTAGTCTTAAGCCAATCGGAATTCTGCGTGGTGCTTCTTCTTCCAAAATTGAAAATGATGTACAATTTGAAGATGTTGCTTCATGAATTAATGGAATTGCCTTTTAAGTGGTACTCTCCTGTGTTTAGAATTTAATTCAACTTGGTGTCTTACTGAAGCAATGGACAAAAGGTCGATAACAACACTTTGAGAGATTATGGAATAATGTCGATCGGCCTCCCAATTCAAAACATGGTCTCGGATTCGGCACGGTAGGATCAGTTGATGAAATAGGATTTTGGCAGTTATAACACGAGCACAGTGAAGGCGCGGAAGCTTCGGACGTCCGGAAGATCGCAATTGGAGAGACTCGGCCAAAATTCGAAGAAGAAATTAAATCTCTGATAGACGAGTTAATGGAAGTTAACTTAGGTACTAGCGAAGAGCCTAGGCCGACCTTTGTTAGCTCCTTGCTCAATAAAGAAGACTCTAAAGCAGTAATCCGAAGCTATTAATGGAATTCGAAATTTTGTTTTCTTGGAGTTATGATGAAATTCCAGGATTAGCTCAAGAAGTTGTAGTTCCTGAGCTAGGAGTGGATCACCTTGTCATTCCGGTCAGGCAAGCTCCCGGAAGAATGCGTCTAGAGATTGAACAACAAGTTATAGAGGCGAAGTTAAACTAATTGACGCTAAATTTGTCAGTGAAGAATAATATCGACTTGGTTAGCCAATGTGGTACCGATTAGAAAGAAGAATGGTCAGATCGAGTCTGCATGGATTTCGGAGATTTGAATAAAGCATGCCGAAGGATGAATTCCTTCCAATTCGAGAATTAATGATCGACATCGCCTCGACGCACAAAGTCTTCTCTTTCATGGATGGATCGTCGGGATACAACTAGATAAAGATGGCACCGGAAGATGAAAAGCTCACAACCCGGAAACCTTGATCGGAATATAGTGTTACCTGTAATGCCTTTCGGATTAAAGAATGCGGGAGCAACTTAACAAAGAGCAATGACAAAGATTTTTGAAGATCTCATTCACGACCAAGTCGAGTGCTACGTGAATGATGTGGTCATCGAAGAGCAAGGCGAAGAAGATCACATGTATGATTTGAGAATTGTTTTCGAGCGATTAAAATAATTTAATCTTAAGATGAATCCCCTGAAATCCTCCTTCGGCGTCGCCTCTGGGAAGTTCTTAGGATTCATTGTCCGACATTGCGGAATTGAAATTGATCAGGAAAAGATTAAAGCTATCTTAGAAAGGTCGCCTCCCGAAGCAGAAGCAAACTACGATCCTTTCAAGGGAAGTTGGCGTATCTTCGACGCTTTATCTCGAATTTGTCGAGTAGGTGTCGGCCCTTCTCGGCCTTAATTAAAAAGGATGCCAATTCATTTGGGAAGAGAAATGTCGGCCCGAACGCCCGAGGACATTAAGCGATATTTAATGACACCTCCTATCTGCCCGCCCGGCCCCGAGTATCGGGTAGACCTTTGATACTTTATACCGCAGCCTTAGATGACTCCCTCGGAGCTCTACTTGCCCAGGTCAATGACGAGGGTAAAGAAAATGATCTTTACTATTTAAATCGTTGTCTAGTTTCGATGGAAGTAAAGTATCCCCCGATTGAGAAGCATTGTTTGGCCCTGATCTTTACCACTCAAAAGCTTAGGCATTACATGCTTTCTCATAAGGTCAACCTTATTTTAAAGTTTAATCGATTGCGATATTTGATGACTCGACCAACACTTCTAAGCGGACTCGGGTGGTCGATGATACTATTGCAATTCAATATAGCTTTCATTTCTCTTAGTATAAAAGGACAAGTCCTAGCGAGACTTCCTTGCGGCACACCCTTTACGGTAGAATCGCATCTTAACGATGATTTGCCGGACGGGCTTATAATTAGCCTAGAAGACCCACATAGATGATCAGCGTTAGGAGCTACATGCACTTTGACGGAGCATCTTCGGCGCGAAGGATAAAGAGATTACAAACGATAGTGCCGGTAAGGCGGGAATCGGACAAATATTTATAACACCGGAGGCAGGGATGTTAAGGTATTCCTACCATCTAATAGAGCCGCGATGTACGAATAACGGAGCAGAATACGAAGCCCTCGTAGCAGTTTGGAATTGATTATTCAGATGGGGATAACCGACATCAACATCTATGGAGATTCATAGTTGATCATCCAACAAGTCGCGGGACAGTACAAAATTCTGAAGCCGAGACTCGAACAATACTTTCAGTATGCCATGAAATTGTTAGAGCAGATTCCGAATGTAACGATCTATAAGATTCCTAGAAGCGAAAATGCTCTTGCAGACGTGCTAGCCCGCCTTGCAAAAGAGTTTGCACAGCTTACGGGACGAGTCGGTTGAAATGATAGTTAAGGACGACGGGTCCTATTACAGCTCTAACATAGATGCAATACACAAGTCAGAAAAAGAAGAAGAATCAGTTGCCGCAGTAATAGAAAATATAGAGGATTGGCGGCAGCCTTTAATAAACTGCACATAGCGGGAAACCTACGGACGATAGAGTAAATAAACCCCTCAAATCGAAAAGAACTCTATCTTACGCATTACTAAACAATACATTATACGAGAAGGTCTTTTTGACCGGATATTGGCTAAGGTGCTGAACGGGTACGAAGCTCGTGAAATTGTCGAAGAGATACCGGGACTTTATGGCGCTCATCGTCCCGGGTACGAAGATGAAAATGAAGATTAAGAGACTAGGGTACTGCGGCTCTCGATGATGGCCAAGTTTGCGTGAAAGTTGCAAAGAGTTGTCACCGGTGTCAAGTGCATGGAGTGGTTCTACATCAACCTCCAAAATGTGCTACATGCGACAATTGCATCATGACCATTTAAGTGTTGGGGCATGAATGCGTGGGTCTGATAGAACCGCCTTCTTGAGGACATCGTTTTATTCTTGCGTGGATTACTTTTCTAAGTGGGCGGAAGCTATACCACTCGGAAGTGAAAGCACATCATGTGTTACGGTTCTTCGAATCAAGTCGTCTACCGTTTCGGGGTACCGCGCGAATTATCTCGGATAACGGAGTGCCTTTCGAAGTATGAAAATCAACAATTTTGTCAGAAGACACGGGATCGACTAGCACTACTCAATGATCTACTACCCAAGAGCAAACAGCTTGGCCGAGACTTTTAATAAAACTCTCATCCAAATCCTAAAGAAAACTTTGGACGACAATAAAAGAAATTGGCACGAGAAGTTGTTAGAAGTCTTATGGGCCTACATAATGACTTTCAAAACTCCTACTCAGTCCACGCCCTACGCTCACAGTGTACGGGTGCGAGGCCGTCTTACCCTTGGAAGTCAACTGAGTCTCTTGAACTTGCGATTCTGAAACAAAATCCTCTGAAGAGAATGCCAATTACGACTAGAAGAATTGAAGCTTGGATTTGGAAGCGACTTTTGTGTGGTGGTATATCAAGCAGAGATGATCCGGAGCCCGCGATAAAAATTTGGTTCACCTAAGGTAATTTAAATGTTGACTTGGTTCTAGTTCTCGGGAGGCCTATTCTTGCACCGCAGAATGGGAGGTAAATTTGAGCGACTTGGGAGGGGCCATTCATGGTTGAGACAATCTACCTTGGAGGTTCCTGTTGGTGAATGCCGACGGAGAACAACCTATGCTTCCAATCAATGGACGATATTGAAGAAATGACCATAACTGATGTTCCGAGGATGAACTTTAAGAAATGAGTTTCATTTCTAGAAACACGGGTGAAGTAATCATTTATGCTTGGGTCCGAACCCAAAATATATAAAAATGGATGATAAAATCAATTAACAAAAAATGTGTTGAAAAGAAAATATGTGAAATCATAATAATAAAATTTTGATCCCTTCTTTTAAATCAGCTCACTCTTGATCATTCCTCATCTTTTCCTACTCTTATTAAAAAACTTAAAAAAAAGAAGAAATGAATAAAAGCTTTCCATTAATAAGTAAATTTTCTTATTGTTCTTTTTCTTAGTACAGCCCCTGATCCTTTCCTTATTTTTTGCAGGGAAATGTCGAACGGGCGGTTGGTTTTGAACTTTAAGAATGGCGTGAGTCTAGTACTCGATGAAAAGAGGATGAAGGATGGAGTCGTGTTTGAGATTGACTACGATTTCCTTGCCGTAGGGCTACGGTACGAAGAAACTAATTGGACCCGATTGGCCAAGGGAAGAGTACATTGCCAGACGGTGATGAAATTGGTGGCCCAAGTTAGCAGTCCACCAGCAAGAAAAGAAGCAAACGCCACTCATGCAACGGGGAAGACAAAGAAAGTTAAGTCTGTGGTTCCTACGGCGGAGGCGGAGCTTGTCGGCGCCATGCCCGCGAAGTTCTAGAGGTAAGAAGAGCTACTCTCACTCCGACCCAATGGAGAAACAAGAACCATTGCATTCGCAAGATAATGACCAAGCTAGCAACGGATCAACATGAAGAGACAGTTGCTACCGTCAATGCAAGTACTTCGAAGAAATCAATTCAGTAGGAGCAGGAAAGAGGAAATCAACTCCAAGAATAACAGAAAGGATGAAAGAAATTCCAAGAAGAGTAGAAACAAAATCGGTATCAAGACTCCAGATAAATGCACCAGTTTTGAAGAGTCTTGTTGTGAAATCAACTCTGGAGGATGTCCCGACAGAGACTATCCCCGAGAAACCGAGACGTGCAGGAAAGTGTCTTTGGGTTGAGCCGTACATCCGCAATATGTTACAGGACCCCGGGGACTTGAGGATAATCCGGGAGTACGAGGCTGGAGAAATTAGGTAAGTTGAGAAAGACCTTTGAATATTTTAAGAGAATCAGGGCAAGAGAATCAGCATCTGGAGGCCTTGGTGCATACGGATGTGTTCTCGGACTATGACGACGGTAAAATGTGGAGCGGCTTGTCATCGAGCTTCAAAAAATGGGGGTGGGCAACCGGGCTCGCTTGGGGAAGACCTATTCGAACCCCGAAAGTGGATGAAACGGAAAGGAAGAGTTACAATCTAGTGCGAGTGTTGCAACAACTTCCTTGACGATAGAGGGAAATCCACCGGGGATACTGCGTCGTAGTGAGGTTGGATCCGTACGAGATTATCAAGAGAATGGTAAGAAGGATGGTGGCATGGAGGGTATTGCACAGTTGCATACCCAACGGTACATCATTAACATATACAAAGGCGAGCGCATACCACCACACATAGATCATCACGTCTTCGTTAGACCTTTACGCACAGTTTCTTTTGTCGACGATGTAACATCATGTTCGGGATCGACCTCCAGATAGCGGGTCCCGGAAAATTCCGAGGGCAGTGGAGGTACTACCGGTAGGTTCCGTCTTGGTGTTAAAAGGGAATGGGTGAACTTCATAGCAAAACATTGCATTCGGGAGTGCACATTGAGCGGATCTCCATCACTTTCGGGGAGGATGGATGATAGAAAAATGCCTTTCCACTTTCAGCCAAACCCGAGAGGTAGAGAGCCTTCGGCCCTACATTGTGAAGCTACATGGGAGATAGCACACCTCCAATGCACATCCAAACGGCATTTATTGCCGAGGGTGGCTTTTGAAGGTGATGTTATTGTCCATGTGTCTCCTTATTCGGACATGGATTTCAACAGATGCTTTTGGAAGAAACTTGCAAGAATCTTACACAATCCATTTTTTATTTATGTGGATTGTATGAGATGCTGGATTTTCAAGAAAAATATCATCATGTTTTGGGTCAAGCTATATTGATGTATTTTCAACAAATTAGAATGGAAACGACCATGTCGTGTTTTGCCTTCATCTCTTTTGTGCAATTGACTGGGAAATGCCATTAAGTTAAATGAACTTCAAAAAGAGAATGAAAAGAATATAAAATAAATAAAGTACTTTTTTAAGAATCCGAATGTCAAAATAAATTCCAAATTAACACGAACTCTAAATAAACAAAAATGAAATTGAATCATCGAAACAAACGAAATGAACCTAAATCTCGAATTGAATTCCGATCTGAATTCGTCGATTCGAATCTTTCAATTCTTCTTCAAATTGAAATCCATTTGAAACTCTTTTGAACCCTCTTTTGATTTGATTCTTCCCCATGGAAGACTCAAACCTTAATTCAAACTTCTAAACTTTTTCGTCGTCCTGAAATCCTTTGACTCTTTGCAATTTCTTCCCTCTATTGAGAAGGTCGGCGGGTCTCTCTTGACACGGAACCACCGAAATTCTCGATTTGGTTCGATGACATGAATTCGTATCCTTCGCCAAACAATCAAACTTTAATTAACTCTCTTGGGATGTGAAACACTTTCATGTCTCATTTCAATCTTCCACTAAACTAAAATTTCCACTAAATCTTCAAAACCAAATCAAATACAAACTTTTGGGATTGGTACCTAACTTCCAATTCCCATCATTCGAGGCTGGTACCAAATTCCAGTTCTCTCCCTCCAAGGTCGGTACCAAATTATCACTCTCTTTTCGAGATTGATACCAAATTTCAATTCTCTATTTTGAGACTGGTACCAAATTCAAATTCTCTTCCTCCGAGGTCAGTGACCCACAAATTTATATTATGATATTTTAATTTAATTGTAACGACGCCCAACTTGGCTTATATTATATGTATAGAATTGTAATTGTTTATGTTGTGGATACTACGCAAGTATACGTATCGTATCGAGTAATACGGGGCTACAGTGAGTCTGATTTGTAATCCCACGGGGGAAAGAAAATTAAATAACAACTAATTTTAAAATAATAATAATAATATTATACGAAAATTTGGAATTCGAATTTAAGCGCAATAAAACAAGTAAGTATTTTAATTAGATAAATTAACTAAGTAGAAAATTAATACTAATTGCAAGTCTTGATAAAACTAATTGCTAAATAAGTCTTAACTATTCAGAAAAAGTATCTTTCCCCCTTGTTTTAGAAATTTAAGTGATTAATGAATTTAAATAGATAATGTTAAGGTATTGTGACAAATAGGAGCATTCCTATTCTTTAACCTTTGGTCAGTGTAAAGAATATTGACTAATCCTATGTTTGATTGCGGGTACGCGGCTAAGTGGGAGGATACCGATTACCCTTGAAATCCCATTCCCCTGCATGAGGGCTAACATCTACACTTCAACTCTCGAACAATAGGACCAAATTGAATATTTTAGTATCGCACTAAAATGCTCGGTCATGCCCGATGATATTATTTCCTGTTATTTGCACCTCCTTTCAAGGCATTTGAATTTCCCGAATATCGGATGTAATATTCCTTATAGTTGATAATCAACATATTTTAACAAATCAAATGGCCAGTTTGAAAAGTAAATTAAGTTTTAAGTAAAAATTATCACGATTTATTAATATATAAAAATACTTAATTTTTTAGTTCATCAAATCACTTAATTTCATAAACGAGGAGAAAGACTAAATAAACTACTCGGAATGCATGGAAAGCTTAAACTAAGCATGGATTTCATTTAAAGCTAAAAACAATAAAAATACAAATACTTATCTTAATTTATCCCCAAGCGAGACTCCTCGCGGCGAGGTAGTTCGTCGCCGACGGCGGAAGCCCCTGAAGATCTTGGCGCTCTAGCTCGGTGTCGGCGGGCTGCGGCTCGGCTTGTCGGCGAGACGGAGTTATAAATTCTTCGGAATTTTCTTCTCGTAACCTCGCCGTCGGCGGTCTCGATCTCGCCGTCGACGACTCAGCACAAATTGCATGATTTTGCTCCAAATTCGCTCCTTTTTATGATTTTTGCTTTTATCACCTAAATTCTTCATTCCTGCAATAAAATAAAGAAAATACCCTTCTTTAAAGTGCAATTTCATCAAAAATAGGTATGAATTTCTTAATAAAATTTTCAGCGATCAAAATCCCCCAAACTTACTTATTACTTGTCCTCGAAGTAATTTTAGTACAACATAAAAATAATGAGTTTTATAATAAGATTTTTCAATTTAAATAACTATGAATTAGATTAATTAATATCATAATAAAGTTAAATAAAAATAATTCATGTAATTTAATTAATCTTATAAAAATAAATTATTTAGTTATCGAGTCTAAGATTTCTAGCTTACTATTCATTTCAGGAATGACTATATTTAAAAGAATAACTACTTAAGATATTCATATGATAAGAAATTCAAGAAAATACTATTAAGTAAAATTCTAATCCATAAACATAAGTTTGGAAATATCTAAGTTTTTCCCTTTAGGTTAAATCAAATGAAGCCAATTTTTGATAAGGCATCTCCTCAAGCTTCTCTTCATTTTTCTCTTTTTTTTTCTTTTCTTCTTTTTTTTTCTTCTTTCTTTTTCTTTTTTTTTTCAATGAGGATTACTGTATCTGGAGAGCCTGTTAATAATTTTGAACTTCATTTTCATCTTCCTAAATTTGAAACTTAGAAATATTTCTTAGCTTATATATACTTCATAGTTTTTACTTCATTGATTTTTAATCTTTTCTTTTTCACTTGAATACTTAAGAATTTTAATTTTAGAATATAGTTTTCCTTACTAAAAATAGTTTACTATATTCTTATTCCCTACAACTAAATATTTTATTCTATTTAATTAATTAAAGTACTAGAAATATTTCATTTTAACCTTTTATAATAATTAAATAAAATAATTCATATTAAATCAAATTGAAAAATTTGCTATAAAAATCATTTTATAATAATTTGAAAATAGAAATTGAGAACAAGTTAATAACTAAATTTGTATTTTACTCTCCCCCCAAACTTAAATTTTTATATCTATTCTAAATAATGAAAAAGAAGGAAAGTAAATAAATCATACCTTTGAAGTTTAGGTATTTCTTTTTTCTTTGAATTTTTTGCAGGCTTTTTCATTTTTCATTGAACCTGTATTGTTAGTATTCTCCATATATATATAACAATTTAAAGAAAATGCAGGGGTAAAATCTAAGATAAGTATTAAACACAACAATTAAAATAACTCTACACTACACATATGAATTACTACATATTAAAAATAATTGAACTAACAGATTAACAATTTTAAAAACTTAAAACAATACAAATTAAAATAAAATCATATTAAAGAAAAACTAACATCCTAATTAACACAAAAACAAATGCAATTAACTAACACAAAAACAAAATCTAACTATTATAACAATCCAAGCAGATTAATCTAACTAACATCCAATGTCTCAAAATAAAGTACTGAATATTACAAACATATACAGTCCTCAAAATAACTTACATAAAATAAATAAAATACAAAAAGTCCTAATCTTCAGCATCGAAATCCCAAACTATATCATCTCCTCCACGATCACGTAGATTGCTTGAGAAGGCGAGCGAGGGTGATGCGAGTGTACACAGGGCATTCCGGAAAGACTACATCCAAATCTCCACTCCTATAACGACATTCGGCTTCATAATATGCAATCTTGTATTCGAATGTCGGCTGGAGGTATTCATTATCATAATAATGTCTCCTCTCCGGATTATCGATCCTTTGATCAAAATGATCAAACCTTCTCCCCATGGTCTCTCCAAGCTCGCTCAAAACTCTTCCTATGCGAGTCGATTCATTCATCGGATCTTGTAAGGTAGGGGTGGTAGGCTCGGGAGGTCCATAGCTAGTAGAGGGTATATCTCTACTTGATTGAGTAAAATAACTTCTTACTCCTGCTCTCCACCCTTCATGGGACTCATACTTTTTAATGTTAGCGAGTGTAAGTGGATTCATTGGTTCCACCCATTCTTCATCATCTCTAGCCTCAACTCCGGAGAGTTGGCGAGTGCAAAAATCAATCCGGGGTGGCCCGATCCAGCTCCACTCTCATTTCGAGGAGTGGCTAAGATATTACGATAAATAACTCTCCCGATGTTGATGCTTCGTTATTCCGAATGCGAAATTCGAGTGCTCTATCTCGTGTTACCTCACTATGGTGATATGTGGGTAACGAGTAGAACAATTAAAGTAATGCCGAGGCTTTGGAGTCGCATTTAATTTGGAAAGAGGAAAATTCACTCTTTCCTGCTGCTTTATTTTACATACTCCGGTCCCATCAGTGAGAAAGTTAATGACTTCCTCCAGTGGTCCTTCCATCTTTCCAAAAGTTTCATACTCGCTAAAGTGCGAGTCATGAACTTCATAGAACGCGTTAATTCTAGCAGCATTAAAATCTACAAAAAACCCTCGTACCTTTATAGGTACATCTTCGGCGACGATCGAATTGGCATAAAATTCTTTCACCACTTCTACGAATTGCTCTATACTTGAACATAACGAAATTTTCCCGGCCTCGTTTCTTTATAATCCGCTCTACTTCTCCTCCCGGATTTTTGAATACCCGATCCGCAATGCACTTTCTTCCTTGTATATTTTCAAAATATTTTGCTTGTGCTCGTGCGTTGATGAATCGGTTTTCGTCGAACTCTACTCGACGTTTCTGTCGTGGAGCCATTCGATTAATCTGTGAAAATCACAAAAATTTTCACTAAACTTAAAAATAATCCTAAGAAGGCTTCCTACAACATTTGTAAGCAATTTAAATCAAATTCCATGGATTTCCACCGAATGTTTCTTCCACATTTTGATTTTTCCCAAAATTTGCAATGTGGTGAAAATACATGGTGAAAATCAAAAATTTTTGCATAGGAGTGTAGCTCTTACCAAGAGAAGATGAAATCCGGTGTTTTTGAGTGATGAATTAGCTTCAAATCCAAGATCTCTCAAGCCCTAGGTCGGTTTTTGCGAAAATTAGAGGTTGGGGATGATGAATAGTGTTTTTTTTTCTACCTCGCTGTCAGCGAGATTTATCTCGCCGTCGGCGAGCTAATATATTTTAGAACCAAAAACTTTCGGGAAAAATCCGCTGTCGACGAGGAATTCTTCGCTGTCGGCGGGATTTTTCCCGCCGTCGGCGAGATTCCAAAAATTTTAAATTTCTGAAATTCGTCACTTATTTTCGTCCTTGATTTGTCTTATATTATATTTCCGATCATATCATTTATTAATTTGATAAGAAGATTAGCTACTTATACACAAACAAATTCACACAACACAACAAATTAACTTTAATATTGAAATCCATGGGACATACAAACTAACATAATTTTTAGACTATAATTAAACTTCAAACTTCAATCCTTACTACTAATCAGCATCGCAAACCAAACCACGACACACTAAATGTTGATACAAAACTATGACGCATATCTCAATTAAGTTTGAGATATTCAAATCATCACTCCAAACATAATAAAAATCTAAATCAAATTAAATAATATAAATATAAACATACTATAGAAATCTTTACTACTACTCTTCAAGGTCAGAATCTTCATCTTCTTTGATATTTCGATATGACATGATGCACGAAATAAGTTATAGAAAGGCACGAAGGGAAATTCGAAGCGAGATTCTTCGGTGATCCAACCCTTACGTCTCGGTAAATGAACAAAGCTAGCTTCCAAGTGTCCGGAATGATCAAAGTGTTCCTTCATCCTCCGATCGATGTGATCGAATAAATCGGATATATTGTCGATTAAATCTCTCACATTACGTAGTTCTTTCTCCATTCCATTAATTCTCTTCATAAGTAACTCCGTTTTATACGAAATAGGCCTTGCTATAGGATGATTACGTGAGGCTCTATCGGAGATGAATGTAATGTCTTCATTATTGTCCAAAGTAGGGAACATATCTATAGGATCAAGAGGCTTCCAAGGTAACGATACCTTTTCCCGAGCTTCATAAGAAACACAGTACGTGCTGCATAATGCAAAAATAGTAGATGGGTGTCCTAGTCCGTGAGCCGACCCATGCACAATTAAACCCAATGCAGACTTAACAATTATTGATCCCACGTCAAAAGGCAATCCAATTTGAATACAATAATTCAATATAGTGCATTCTTTCGAAACCTTGTTTACCCTCATAGTAGGTAACAATTTAGATGAGATGAAAAAGTGTCAGTGCTTCGAGACGGGATTCAAAAGTGATGCGAGAGAAACTAACATACCCGTCTTCACGCATCTCCCAATCTTCTGTTTCATCAGTCAGATATCGAAATATCTCATTCATATTATATCGAGAAGGCACAAAATTTGAATAGTGACATACCGGGGTGTTTTCTATAGAGAATAACTCATTTACTCTGGATGGAGTAAACGTCACCCATCTTCCTCGGACGTAGATATTCCCATTGTTGATCGCATGTAAATTAGAGTAGAACTCTTTCACAACTGGAATAACAACAGCGAACGTAGTGTAACAGAATACCTCCCAGTGCCGCTGTGCGATCATTTCTTCTATCTTCGTAGTGGAATTCTCTAATCCTCGATTGACAAATCCCCGTTCCTTGATAACTCTTTTCTTTACCAAAACCTTGTTGAAGATCCACTGCGCTTCCGCACTCACAAATTTCCTCCGGTTAAATACTCCAGATTTAGAAGAATCTAAGAATTTGGAGGCCATTATGGTGAATGGAATGAATTCTATTGAATAAGGCAGACTTAGAATGGTTTAAGAATGGTTTTTCACTAAGGATTTGGTGTTGAAATTGTCCAGATCAGCATTTAAAGTATATATAACTCATTTTTATAACTTCCTCGCTGTTGGCGGGAGGTTTCTCGCCGTCGGTGACTTAGTTATAAAAACTGCCTTTCAGGTTCTCGCTGTTGGCGGGCTCGTTTCTCGCTGTCAGCGAGCTTATAAATAAACTGAATTAGGCGCGAACCTCATTGTCGGCGAGTATCGACCTCGCCGTCGGTGAGATTTCAAAATAATGTCCAATTTCGCTCTAAATCGAATAATTTCTTTTCTCATCATAATAGTTCAAATATGTGATGATTCTTAATAAAAATTGAGTTGTAAAGTTTCAATAATATAAACTAACTATTAAGATACAATAAAAATAGATAACTAATATGGGTTGTCTCCCATAAAGCGCTTGGTTTAACGTCGTCAGCCCGACTTAATTTCAATTATTAATCAGGTTGACTAAGCATTAAAACCTCTTTATAGTTAGGTCTTATACCTTCGAAATATGGTTTTAATCTATGTCCATTAACTTTAAATTTATGTCTAGTTTTTGGATCTTCGATCTCTATAGTTCCGTATGAAAATATTTGAGTCATGGTGAAAGGTCCTAACCATCGAGACTTCAATTTTCCAGGAAATAATTTCAATCTAGTATTATATAGCAAAACTTCTGTCCTGGTTCAAAATTTCTCCGATTAATCTTCCGATCATGCCATAATTTCATCTTTTCTTTATAAATCCGATCATTATCATATGATTCATTTCTTAATTCTTCCAATTCATTTAATTGCGGCAATCTTTTCTCACCGACTTCCTTCATATTATACTTAAATTCTTTAATCGCCCAATATGCTTTATGTTCTAATTCAATCGGTAAGTGGCATGTTTTTCCATATATAAGCTTGTAAGGAGTCATTCCAATCGAGTTTTATAAGCGATCCTATAAGTCCATAATTCGATTGTCTAATCTAATAGACCAATCTAACTTATTTGGGTTTACTGATTTTTCTAAAATAAGTTTAATCTCACGATTGGATACTTCGACTAATCCGTTAGTACGTGGATGATAAGCGAGTGGATATCTTATGAGTAATATTGTATTTTTCTACTAGTTTGTGAATGTATTTATTTCTAAAATGTGTTCCTCCGTCGGTGATAATCACTCTCGGCATTCCAAATCTAGTAAAAATATTTTTCATCATAAATTTTGAAACACTCTTAGCATCACACCTAGGTAAAGCTTGTGCCTCGATCTATTTGGAAACATAATCAACAACTACTAATATATATGAGTTTCCAAACGAAGGAATAAAAGGTCCCATAAAATCTAATCCCCAAACATCAAAAATTTCAACTTCTAATATAAAATTTAGAGGCATTTCGTTTCTTCTAGATATATTTCCTACTCTTTGACATTTATCGCAAGTTTTAATATATACGTATACATCTCTAAATAGAGTAGGCCAATAAAATCCAGATTGTAGAATCTTATAAGCGGTTTTATCGGTCCCAAAATGTCCTCCAAAATCAGAATCATGACATTTTTGAATAATTGGTTCGAGTTTCTTCATAAGGTACACATCTTCTAATAATTAAATCCTTACATTGCTTATATAAATATGGTTCATCCCAAAAATAGGTTTTCGTATCATGGATGAATTTTTTACGTTGTTGCAAAGTTAGCATAGGTGGTAGAATATTACTAACTATATAGTTTACTATATCCGCATACCATGGTATTTTCCACTCATTGATATTATATAGTTGTTCATTAGGAAAAGCATGCTATAATTTCATTTTCAATATCGAGATAGTTCATGATTTTCTAATCTTGATAAATGATCCGCAATTTGATTATCGAGTTCCTTTCTTATTAACGATCTCAAAATCGAATTCTTGCATTAATAGCATCCATCTAATTAATCTTGGTTTGGAATCTTTCTTTTGCATTAAATATTTGATAGCGAGAATGATCGGTATGCATGATACATTTTGTTCCAATCGGATAAGGTCTAAATTTATTAAAACCATATACTACCGCTAATAATTCTCTTTACGTAGCTGTATAATTTATTTCGGCATCATTTAGAGTTTTACTAGCATAGTATATAACTTTAAAAATCTTTTCATATCTTTGCCCAAGACTGCTCCTACGGCATAATCACTAGCATCACACATAAGTTCAAATGGTTTCTCCCGGTTAGGTGAAACTATTATAGGTCTTGTAATTAATTTTTCTTTTAAGAGTTCAAAAGCATCCGGGCATTCGATTGTAAATTCAAATTTCTTGTCCTTTTCGAGAAGTTGGCATAGAGGTTTAGTTATTTTTGAAAAATCTTTTATATAGCGTACGTAGAATCCGGCATGTCCAAGAAAACTTCTTACCCCTTTTACCGTAGTTGGAGGTGGTAATTTAGCTATAACTTGAATTTTTGCGGGGTCCACTTCCATGCCTTTTTCCGAAATTTTATGCCACTAATACAATGCCGCCAGCAACCATAAATTGACATTTCTCCCAATTTTGAACTAAATTTGTTTTCTCACATACTTCTAATACTTTTTCAAGATGAGTTAAGCATGTGTCAAATGATGTTCCAAATACAGAGAAATCATCCATAAATACTTCTATTCCATTGTCAATTAACTTATTAAATATAGACATCATACATCTCTAGAATGTTGCTGGTGCATTACATAATCCAAAAGGCATTCTTCGAAAAGCGAAAGTTCCATAAGGACTAGTAAATGTAGTTTTCTCTTGATCCTCGGGAGCAATTTGTATTTGATGATAACGAGTGTATCCATCTAGAAAACAAAAATACTTATGTCCAGTTAATCTATCTAACATCCGAGTCTAGAAATGGTAAAGGGAAGTGATCTTTCCTGGTGGCGGTATTTAATTTCCTATAATCAATACATATACGCCAACCAGTAACTTATCTTATAGGAATAAGATGTTTATTTTAATTGGCAATGACGGTCACTCCTCCCTTCTTAGGAACACAGTGAATTGGGCTTACCCAAGCACTATCAGAAATAGGATATATAATACCATTATCTAACCATTTCAAAATTTCTTTCTTAACTACTTCTTTCATTATCGGGTTTAATCTCCTTTGAGGATCTGCTTTAGGTTTATGTTCATCATCTAAAATAATTCTATGCATACAGATTGAAGGACTAATTCCTTTAATATCTGCTAAAGTCCAACCAAAAGTTTTCTTGTATCTTTTTAAAGTTTTTAAAAGTTTTTGTTCTTGAGATTCATTTAATGCGGATGAAATAATAGCTGGTAATGTTGAAGAATTACCTAAATAAGCATATTTCAAATGATCGGGTAATATTTTTAGCTCGAGTTCAGGAGGTTTAATAATTGATGGAACTATATTCTTGTCAGTGTTTTTAGTATTATCCAGAAATTCAAATCTTTCCTGAATATAATCTAATTCTTCATTATTAACTTCAATTAATTCAGTATTTTCTTTTTCTAAATTATCTTCGTAATATTCCTTAAAATGTTCACGTTGTAATTGTTCAAGTATTTCCATCCGAAAACATTCATCATCTTTTTCTAGCGCAGGATATTTCATTGATTTTGCAATATTAAAGGTAACTTTTTGGTCATTTACTCTCATAGTTAATTCTCCTTTCTAACATCAATCATAGCTTTTCCGGTAGCTAAAAATGTTACTGCCTAAAATGATAGGAATTTCTTTATCTTCCTCCATATCTAAAATAATAAAATCTTACGGGAAGATAAATTTATCCACCTTTACTAACACATCTTCGATAACTCCCTTAGGATAGGTAACCGAACGATCAGCTAATTGAAGGGTTACTGAAGTAGGTGTAATTTTTCCTAATCCTAATCTCTTAAAAATCGATAGAGGCATTAGATTGATGCTTGCTCCTAAGTCACACAAAGCTTTTCCATAAAATGTTTCTCCTATAGCGCAGGGTATAGTGAAACTACCGGGATCTTTCAATTTTTCGGAAGCTTCTTCGAATAATAACACTACACTCTTCACTAAGTGCGGTTGTTTCATTATCAGTGAATTTTCTTTTTTTATTTAGAATATCTTTTATAAATTTTACATAATTTGGCATCTGATCTAAAGCTTCGACAAAAGGTATATTGATCGTTAATTTCTTTAGTATTTCAAGGAATTTAGCAAATTTTTTATCTTTTTTATGTTGAGCTAATCGTTGAGGAAATGTTGGTGGAGGTGTTTCAAAAGAAATTTTCATAGGTATTAAAGGATGTTCCAAGTTTGAATCTTGTTGAATTGTTTCCTTTTCAATTTCCACTTCCTCATTTTGGCTTTTAAGTTCTTTTTGAATTTGAGGTTCTAGTTCTTTTCCACTTCTTAGTTGTATTGCTTTAATTTGTTCTTTTCCTTGATCTTTAGGATTTATTTCAACATTACTAGGAAAAGTTCCGGGTATTCTATTATTTAGCGCGATAGTAATATGTCCAAGTTGAGTTTCGATATTTTTAATAGATGTTCCTTGAATTTGTAATTGATTTCCTTGAATTTGTAGTTGATTTCCTTGAATTTGTAGTTGATGACCCATATTCAAAATTAATTCATCCATAGATAATTTCTTATCTTTGAATTGTGGGTTATTGTTATTAAATCCAGGTGGGTAATTAGGTTTATAGTTTGGATTTGTTTGATTAGGTTGATTCATCCATTGTTGATTAGATGTGTTATTCCAATTAAAATTTGGATGGGTTTTCCAACCAGGATTATAATAGTTTGAATAAGGGTTATTAGTTCTATTATTAATAGCATTTAAAGTTTTATAATTAGATTGAGATTCTATGATTTGTCCAGATGAGTTTTCTTCTAAAGTAGGAGAGTAGTTCATTCTAAAATGATCTAATTTCTTAGATATAGCAGCAATTTGAGAAGCTAACATAGATATTGCATCGTTTTCATGAATGCTGGCTATTTTTTCGGATTTACTCTATCTGCAGGCCATTGGAAATTATTTGTTGCCATTTCTTCGATTAGTGCATAAGCTTCATCAAATGGTTTAGACATTAATGAACCCCCAGCTGCAGCATCGATGATTGATCTTAAAGATCCCACTAATCCATTATAAAATGTTTGAATAATTAGCCAATCTGGTAGCGCATGATGTGGGAATTTCCTAAGAAGTTTCTTAAATCTCTCCCAAGATTCATATATTGATTCTCCATCTATCTGGCAAAAAGAAGTTATATCATTTCTAAATTTAGCAGTTTTAGATGGTGGAAAATATTTGGATAGAAATTTTTGTGATAATTCTCCCCAAGTTTTAATAGATCCGAGTCTTAATGAATTCGACCACATTTTAGCCTTATCCCTTAATGAAAAAGGAAAAAGTCTAAGTCTTATAGCATCGTCGGATACTCCTTGATATTTAAAAGTAGCACAAAGTTCTAGAAAACTAGCAAGATGTAAGTTAGGATCTTCGGTAGGTGAACCACTAAATTGATTGTTTTGTACCATTTGGATAATTGCGGGTTTAAGTTCGAATGAATTAGCGACTACATCGGGTTTTTGAATAGTTAAATGAATTTCATCGATGTAGGGTTGGCATAATCTCTTAATGGTCTTTGTTGGTTCATATTTTGAATTTCGGGAATATTCGCCATTTGTGTTAAATTTATAGTTTGTTTCTTTTGTTTTCTAATTCTTTTAATTGTACGCTCTAATTCAGAATCGTAAGGTATTAAATTTTCGTTTCCAAATTTGCGCATATAATTTTAGAATAGATATTAATTTATTTATTATGATTATTTTAAAATAGTCCGTTACTTTAGTAAATTTTTCTTACTTTCCCCGGCAACGGCGCCAAAAACTTGACCCACAAATTTATATTATGATATTTTAATTTAATTGTAACGACGCCAAAAACTTGACCCCGCTATATTATATGTATAGAATTGTAATTGTTTATGTTGTGGATGCTACGCAAGTATACATATCGTATCATGTAATACAGGGCTATAGTGGAGTCCTGATTATCGATCCCACAGGGAAAGAGAAAATTAAATAACAGCTAATTTTAAAATAATAATAATAATAATAATAATAATAATAATATTATACGGAAATTTGGAATTCTGAATTTAAGCGCAATAAAGTAAACTAAGTATTTTAATTAGATAAATTAACTAAGTAGAAAATTAATACTAATTGCAAGTGCAGGAAATAAAACTAATTGCTAAATAAGTCTTAACTATTCAGAAAAAGTATATTTCCCCTTATTTTAGAAATTTAAGTGATTGATGAATTTAAATAGATAATGTTAAGGTATTGTGACAAATAGGAGCATTCCTATTCTTTACCCTTTGGTCCAGGTGTAAAGAATATTGACTAATCCTATGTTTGATTACTGAATCTGAGGCTAGGCTGGGAGGATACCGATCGCCACTTCAGAGCTCCCACGTTCCCCTCACTTGAGGGCTAACATCTACACTTCAGCTCTCAAACAATAGGACCAAATTGAATATTTTAGTCTGTCACACTAAAATGCTCAATTCTACGCCCAGTGATATTATTTCCCTATTTATTTGTACCCTCCTTTCAAGGCTTTTGAATTTCTCCTAATATCATATGTAATCTTTACTATAGTTGATAATCAACATATTTTAACAAATTAAATGGCCAGTTTGAAAAGTAAATTAAGTTTTAAGTAAAAATTATCACAATTTATTAATATATAAAAATACTTCTATTTTTAGTTCATCAAATCACTTAATTTCATAAACAGGGAGAAAGACTAAATAAACTACTCAGAATGCATGGAAACTAAACTAAGCATGGATTTCATTTAAAGCTAAAAACAATAAATACAAATACTTATCTTAATTTATCCCCAAGAAGACTCCTCTCAGTTCCTTTGACTCTTCCTTCCAGTACAGCACGACTCACTAAATACTCACTAAAGACTCAAAATAACTCACTTATAACACTTAGAACACAAAAGTAACACCAATTAACACTAAGGTAACACAAAGACTGCACACCAAAGACTTAATTTCGGCTTCTATATATAGAGGTGAGCGAAGGACCAAGAGGTGTGTAAGCATCCCTTCAAAAAGTGTCCAGGTTCAATGTATCTGCACCATTTGAACTAGCTCGCCGTCGGCGACGAACTACCTCGCTGTCGGCGAGGCTTCTAGAAGAACTTCAACCGCTCTAGCTTGCTGTCAGCGGGATCGGGCTCGCTGTCAGCAAGATAGTTATAAATTCTTCAGAATTTTCTTCTCGTAACCTCGCTGTCGGCGGTCACGTTCTCGCCGTTGGCGACTCAGCACAAATTGCATGATTTTGCTCCAAATTCGCTCCTTTTTATGATTTTTACTTTTATCACCTAAATTCTTCATTCCTGCAATAAAATAAAGAAAATACCCTTCTTTAAAGTGCAATTTCATCAAAAATAGGTATGAATTTCTTAATAAAATTTTCAGCGATCAGTCAGCACTAAATTTCGACTCTTTTTTCGAGATTGATACTAAATTTCAATTCTCTCTTTCGAGACTGGTACCAAATTCCAGTTCTCTTCCTCTGAGTTCGGTACCAAATTCCGACTCTCTTTTTTAGAATGATACCAATTTTCAATTCTTTCTTTTGAGACTGGTACCAAATTCCAGTTCTCTCCCTCTGAGGTCGGTACCAAATTCCCACTCTCCTTTCGAGATTGATACCAAATTTCAATTCTCTCTTTCGAGGCTGGTACCAAATTCCAGTTCTCTCCCTCCGAGGTCGGTACCAAATTCTGACTCTCTTTTTGAGATTGATACCAAATTTCAATTCTCTCTTTCGAGACTGGCACCAAATTCCAGTTCTCTCCCTCCGAGGTCGGTACCAAATTCCGACTCTCTTTTCGAGATTGATACTAAATTTCAATTCTCTCTTTCGAGACTGGTACCAAATTCCAGTTCTCTCCTTCCGAGGTCGGTACAAGATTCCGACTCTCTTTTCGAGATTGATACTAAATTTCAATTCTCTCTTTCGAGACTGGTACCAAATTCCAGTTCTCTCCCTTCGAGGTCGGTACCAAATTCTGACTCTCTTTTCGAGATTGATACTAAATTTCAATTCTCTCTTTCGAGACTGGTACCAAATTCCAGTTCTCATCTTTTCGAGGTAGGTATCTAAATTCCGACTCTCTTTACGAGATTGATACTAAATTTCAATTCTCTCTCTGAGACTGATACCTAAATTCCAGTTCTCTTGGCAACCCCGAGGTTAGAACCTCGCTTCCAATTCTCATTTCAAATCCAGATTTTCCATGAAATCGATCTTGAAATCAATCTTAAATCAAACTTTAGTCTAAATTGAAATTCCGAACAAATCAAAATTCAAACTCAAAATTGAAACTTGAAATAAAAATGAAACGAAATCTAAGTCCAATCTATCTCTCTCCAGATCTTGTGATTTGGAATTCACCTCTTCTTCCCCATCGAGAGTTCTGGAATCTTCAGTCTTGGAGATTTACCTGGTACTCCCCAGCGGAAATTTTCTACGCTTTGTTCTAAGTTTGTCACTTAGACATCTGTGTTGGTTCAGTTGATCTCTTCGGTCAATGCTAATACGCGCGGTGTGCTCCTTTAGCACACCACACCTATTGGGGGTCCATTTGTTGACCTCATTTTTGGTGAGGTTTGATCTCTCTCTGCTTAGTACTTAGGATCTAGCCATAGGTTTTCCCTTTGACTATTTTAGAGGACTAGAAATGGAACCAACCATTTAGAAATTCAAACACTTCTTAACTCCCTTCAAACCCCACATGTTTGATTGTAAGCCCCCAGACCACCTGGAGGGTTAAAACCAATATGTGAAGGTTTAAAGGATGAGTTTCTTATAGGACTCTTTAGCCTTAGGATTACCCCGGGAGATCTGGTCTTGGTGAGGTTCAGCTTGCACACACCACACTCTCACACACATTCCAAATCCTAAAACCACTCTTACCCATCATCCACGTAGCGATCAAACTCAAAATTAAAATCACTCTTACGTTGTCCGACACGTGGCGATTGAGCGGGAAAATGATTTTTTTTATTTATTTTTGACACTAAACTTAAAAAAAACATAACTTTTCCTAGAAAACTCAAAAAAATAAAATAAAAATACCCTCTTGCTCACTGAAACAAGGAGAATAATATGAAAGTAATTTCATATTTATTCGATGCATATTGTATTTTTAATTAATTAAATTATGTTTTCAATCTTTTAATTCTTCATGCATGTAGGAGCTTCACTATAACTTGAAATTTTGATATGTTATTCTATGTATAATGATGGATCTTTCCTGATTTTTCTAAAGATAGGGAAGATCTTTATGATGAGATATCTATTTTTTAATTTTATGCATCAGTTTTGCTATAATAATTATAAAAATTATCATGTTACTTAGAAAAATCTAGAAACTTTAGGGTGTGTTCCCTTTGACCTGGGATACAACATAAAATTAACTCATGATTTATTTAAATCAAATAAACTCTAATTTGGCCAATACCTCAAAACTGAACTTTAATTAATTAGGAGCAATCACACATCAAAACCACATGAAATAAACTCTCCATTGACACTTAGGATCAGGGAAACCTCACATAAAAATTTCAAGTCAATTGGAAATAATTTAACCTACTAAATGAATTAATTAAGTGACATAGCTATTTTAAAAATTTTAAAAATCATTCAACCCAAAATGCATTTCAAAAATTCACCAAATTAATTTTAGGAGTTCTCTGTGATTAGAAGAGTCCAAGAAAAATAAAATTGTATTTTTCATAAAAATTTGATTTTTAATCATTTTTAAATATTTAATAATTAAAAATTATAAAAAATCACAAAAATATAAAAATTCACCAAAATATCATATTTGGTCTTCTAATCACTTTGGAACCATCAAAATATTTTTCCTAAGTCTCTATGTTAAGATATTAATTTTTAGAGGCCTAGGATAATTTTTAACATTAAAAAAATGAATTTTCTTAACCTTCCACTAAAATAATTCTAATAAATCAAAGAAAAATAAAAAAATATATAAAATTTGTATCTTTGGATTCCTTGAATACAGAGAGATTTTCTAAAAATATAAAATTAATTTTTCCATCTTTAAAGTATTTTAAAATGAATTAATACTCCAGAACGTAATATAATTCTAATAATTAAACTAAAACTCAAAAAATCCCCAACGTTAGTCCAAATGGTTCTCTGGTCAAGGGTCACTTCCAGTAAAAATTTTAAAGTCATAGGTCTTTCCTTGGTCATGTTATTAATTTTTCATTAAAAATCCCATTTTTGCATTAAAATAAATATATAAATTAAATTCAATTCAAAAAATCACATTTTATCCTCTGATATTTTAATTGACCCATGAGTAGGGTGACATAAAAATTTCAGAGTCATTTGAGTTATATTTAATGAATTATGAAGTGAACAAGCCTAAGGGGCAAAATGGTAATTATTGAAATCTAGTCTTATTTAATATTTAGGCTCATTTAAGGGTAAAAGAGAAATGCTTGATCTTAATCTTATTAGATAATTGAAACATAGTGGGTTAAAGGGTAGGAACCCATTTATCACCTTTCCAACATAAACAAAATGATTATAATTTCTTATATTATTGAAAATTTGAAGTTAATTAAAAGATAATGTATTAAGTGAAGGGGTTTAATCTTGGAAGATATTAATTTATTAATCTTAACCCCTAATTAATGATAGAAATCAAATATCACTTAATATTAATTTATTAACTCATTAATGAAAACTAAGATAAAGTAAATAATCAAATTAAAATAATTTCTAAGATAAATTAAATAATCAAATTAAAATAATTTCTAAGATAATTAAATTAAAAATAACTTTAAAATAATATAATTAATTAAATTAAAAATAATTTTAAAATAATCTAATTAATTAAACTAAAAAAATAATTAAAAAATAATTTAAAAAAAATAAAATAATTAATTGAATTAAAATAAAAATAATAAATTAAATTAAAAATAATAATAATAATTTTAAAATGACATAATTAATTAAAAAAATATAATTAAATTAAAAAAACTTTAAAATAATTTAATCAACTTTAAATCAAAATCAAATTAATACAACTAAATCAAAATCAACTTCAAATCAACATAATTAAATTAAATTTAAAGTTAAAACAATTTTAAAAACAACTAAATCAGCTTTTGAAATTACACAATCAAATTGAATAAGATAAGACAATTATAATTAAACTAAAATATTATAATTAATTTGGATCATTCTTAAAAAAAAAATCAACTCAACTTCAAACAAGATGGTTAAGTTTCTTAATAACCTATCCTGCCCCTAAAGGCTTTCACCCACATAACTCTTAAGTGAAACGCCAAGTGAATGTCACCTTTCTCATAAGATAATTAAAACATCTAAGTTCACTGAGCAAGAAACGAAACTTAACTAAACCTTTTGGATGACCAATTCACCTGTACAATGAAATTCATTTGGATTCGAAATAATCCTAGAAGCATTGAAAGATGTTTAGGACCCGTCCTAAGCACTTTCTCAATATAATGGGATGTTTTAGAAGAACAGTTGAACTTAATTATTCTTTGGTGAAGAAAATCATCCGTAAAACACAAGAACCTAGACGTCATAGGAATTGACTAGTGATAGGATTTGGATTTTGGTAGATAACCAAAACCTTCCCTTAGCTCTACCTAGGTATTATCTTGCAAATATATAAAATGCTCTGACATGTGCCTTAAGTGCAGCTTGGAATGACGAAAAGCCCCTCCAGGTATGCCTTTACTTTATTGCAATTTACTTACATGTAATGCACTTTACTTTTCTTGCATGTTAAACAAGAATCTCACCCTGCATGAAAACTGAAACTTTTAGGATTGCCACAAAACTGAAACCCAAAACTAAATTAAAAAGTCACAACAAGATAAAATTCACCGTCACAACATTCAGAAGATAAAATAACTCAAAATTTAATTACAAACAGAACACAAACCTACAACTACTACGAAATTAAAACGTCTCGTTGGATGATCCGGAATACCTCGGAGAATGTAACCTACGTGTTGCTAATGAGATTTCCCACGGTCTAAATGAAAGTGTGGAACTCATTCAGTTGAGTTTAGCAAATTCATTTGGACTAAGTGAATAACGGTACCAGAATGATGGAACCGTGGGATCTTAACCGGTGTTTTTATAATCAACTTTAAGATTCCCATAATAAAACACTAAGATATTTGAACTTTAAAACTCTTCTAAACCGAAACACTTCTCTCATCTCCTGATTTTCACTTTCTAAAACTAATCCTCTGCAATGACTAGGAGCTTGGAGCATAGTGGGCAGCACGACCATCGTCATCAGCAAATTTGAATCTACATCAGCTAAACCTTTCTTATAATTAAATAATCAAGCCATAGGATTTTGAGGTAGTTTGCCTAGTGCAACATAAATTCCCAACTTTCTATTAGGCATTTGTGCAATGCAAATTAAGCCCTAACCTGTCTTTGGATTCCAAGGTCGTCATTTGGTACGACATAAACTCTCACATCTTCGAGGTTATTTGTGTGATTATGTCATACAAATATAAGTCCTAATTAATTAAAATTGGTAGAATTGAAACATTAAATAAATTCTCAAATTGAAGCCATAATATAGGTTAGTTGGGAAGTCACCGAAGTTCACTTCAGGTCCGTGACATCCCCTACTTCTCCTCCATTGGATTCCTAAAATAAACTGTTCCAAATTTGATCCATTCCCTATTAAAATTTTCAAAATCCAAACCTTAAACTTTGAAATTCTCGAGAGAAAAACCACTGATCATTATCGAGAGTTTTCTTAAGTGTCTTCGGACATTTAGGATGTAATTAACTATAGGGGCTTGCCCTTATAGGGAACTTTAAGAACCCAGGTAATATAAACCTTGCTTAATTCATTTATATTAAGCAGGAGAACTTGTCGGCTTATAAAATTGGTTCGCAGACCAAACGGATGTCACAAATCTTCTAGTTTATTTAATCGAACCCCATCATCAAGTGGTGTGTCTATTCCTCGGAATAGATACACGGTTTATCATGTGGTACTCGTTTATATAAACTATTTGGGATGTGAGATCGGTTTAATTTCATATCTTAAAATTTTCAAACTTAAAATTATTTTCAAAATCAAATGCTACTTTCCAAATTATTTAAAACTATATATACAATAAAATTAAATTAAAATAAAACTCACCGAAAACTTCTATAGGCGACCCCCTTTTTAAAACACATAACCTAAAAATATGCCGACAATTCTCCTCTCCTCTTACCCTTTCACTCCGTCGATTTACCACTCTATCTCGCTCTTCCTCTTTGGCTCTCTCTCTAACTATCTCCCATACTCTCTTCTCTCTCTCACTCTCTCTCACACAAATGCACTCTCTCGTCTCTCCCACATTCTTTCCCTCCCTTCCTCCATCTCTCTCCCTCTCATCCTCTCCATCTCCCTCTCTCACTTTCTCACTCTATCTCCCCCTGCCTCTCTCTCTCACTCATTCTCAATTCTCTCTCCCTCTTTTCCTCTAGGTCATTCTCTCTTGCTCTATCTTCCTTCAAACTCACTTCTTTCTTTGTTTCTCTCTCTATCTCTCCTTCTCTCTCATTCCCTCTCTCTTCAATCTTTCTCACTCCCTCCTTCTCTTTATTTTTCACTATATCTCTATCTTTCTTGCTCTCTCTTCTATTATTCTCTCTTCCATTACTCTCTCACACACACACTCTCTCACTTTCTCTTGTTCCCTCACTCTTTCTCTCCAAGTCCCTCTCATCATCTCTGTGTCACTCTCACTCTTAACCTATCTCTCTATCTTTCTCATTATCTTTTGTTTCTCTCTTTTTTAATCTGTCTTTTATTTGTCTCTCTTCTTTCTCATTCTTTATACCATTTTTCTCCATATTTCCCCAACTCTCTCTCTCTCTCTCTCTCAATATTTCCTCCTTCCCTATTTATGTCTCACTCTTTCAATCTCCCCCACTCTCTTTCACACACTCTCTCACACTCTCCCTTCCACTCTCCCACTCTACCTCTGCATCCCCCTCGCTCTCTTCTCTCTCAATCTTATCTCTCTCTTGATCTTACTCTCACTCATTCTCTTCCTCTCCTTCCTTCTATCCCTGTCACTAACTCTCTCTTGCTCTATTTTTTCCTCAATCATTTTTCTCTATCTATTTGTCTCTCACAATCTCTCTCTGTTTCAATCTTTCACTCTTCAGTCTCTCTCTCTCTCTCTATCTCTCTCTTTCTCACTCCCTACCTCTCTCTCTCACTCTCTATTCTATATTTCTTTCTCGCTCTTTTGTTCTTCTCTCTTTTGCTCTTTTATTAGTTACTCTCTCTTCTCTCTTTGCTCAATCTTTTTCTCCCCTATCCCTCAGAGACACTTTATCTCTCGCTCTCCAACTTTTATCCTTCTCAATCCTTCTCTCTTCTCTCTCTATTTGTTTCTTACTCTCACACTTCTTTTTCTTTCTCTCCCCCACTCTCCCTCTCTCTGTCCCTCTCTCTATCACTCCTATTTGTCACTCTATTTCATTACTCTTGTAAACATTATATCCATCTCTATCAATATTTCTCTCTTGCTCCCTCCCTCACTCTCTTTCATTCTCTCACACTCTCTCTTCCCACCCAGGTAATATCTTTTTTCTCTCTTCTCTCACTCTCCTTCCCTCTCTTATATTGTTTTTACTCTATCACTTTCTTTTCCTCTTTTACTCTAGATCACTTTGACTCTCTAACTCTTTTTCCCATTTTCGACCCCAATCTCTTCCTTTATCTTTCTCGCTTCCTTAATCTTGCCCTCTCTAAATCTCTCTTATGTAGCTCCCTCTTCTCTCTTTATCTTACACACTCATGCACTCTCTCACTCTATCTCAATCTCTCTCCCTCTCACCTTCTTTTGCTCCATTTATCGCTCTCTATCTCACTCTTGTCTCCCTTCTTCGCTCCACTCTCTTGTCTCTCTCTATTTCATTCTCTATTATCATCTTTCACTCTCTCTCTTTCTCACTCTTTATTCTCTTTTCTATCTTATACACTCTTTTACATTCTCCTTTGTTGCTCTCTATTCACTCCTTCTTCTTACTTTACTCTCACTCTATTCCCTACTGTCTCTCCTCTCTCGCTCTGTTCAATCCCTTCCTCTCTCATTCTCTCTTCTCTCCTTCCCTCTCCCTCCATTTATCCCTGTCTGTCATCCTCTCTCTCCTTTGCTCCCTCTATCTCTCATCATTCTCTCTCTCTTTTTTCCCCTCACTAACTTTAGTCTCACTAGATCGTCCCTCAGTCTCTCTTCTCACTCTCTCCCTTTCACTCTCTTCATTTCTCTTTCCTGCTCTCTCATTAAACGCTCTCACTACCTCCTTCTATCATTCTTTCTCACTCTCTAGTCCACCTCTTTTTATTTTTATCTTGCTCTCGCTTCTATCTTCCATCTTTCTCACTCCCTCAATTATGCCCTTTCTAGGTCTCCCTTACCCTTTTCTCTCCATCTCACAAACTCATACACACTCTCACCCCCTCCCTTATTTTGGTCTCTCTTCTTGTTTCTCTTATTTTTCTGTCACTCTATCCCCCACACACTCTCTCTCTCTCTCTCCTCTTTTTCTTTCTCCCACCCTTCCCACACTCTCTCTCCCTTCCCACCTTGTTAATATCTTTTTTCTCTCTGATCCCTCAATCTCCCTACCTCTCTTATATTCTTTTCCCACTCACTTTCTTTTCCTCTTTCTCTCTAGATCTCTTTGACTCTCTCACTCTTATTCTGCTTATCGGTCTCACTCTCTCCCATTATAATTCTCACTCTCTCAATCATGCCCTCTCTAGGTCTCCCTTATGAAACTTAATCTACTCTCTCTATCTCACACACTCATACACTCTGTCAATCTATCTCAATCACTCTCCTTATCATCTTATTTAGCTCAATTTTTCGCTCTCTATCTCACACACTCATACACTTTGTCAATCTATCTCAATCACTCTCCTTATCATCTTATTTAGCTCAATTTTTTGCTCTCTATCTCAAGCTCCCTCTCCCTCCGTCGTTCCATTTCTCTCTTCTCTCTATCCCATTCTCTATTATTTTTTTTCACTCTCTCTGTTTCTCACTCTCTATTCTCTTTTTCTATCATATACTATTTTTACACTCTTCTTTATTTCTTTCTCTTCTCTCTTTCCACTTAATTCTCTCTTACTCTATTCCCCACTCTCTCTCCTTTCTCTCTCTCTTGCTTCCATCGCTCTCTTTTTCATTCTCTCTTTTGTCCCTCCCTCTCCTTACCTTTATGCCTCTCCATCTTCCTCTCTCTCTTGCTACCTCTCTCTCTCTCATCATTCTCTAGTTCTCCCACTATTTTATCCCCCACTCACTTTACTCTTACTCGATCTTCCCTCACTCTCTCTCGTTTGCTCTCTCTTCCTTTCTCTATCATGCTCTCTCTTTAAACCCTCTCACTACTCCTTTCTCTCTTTCTCACTCACTTTCTCCCTCTCTCTCACACTCTATTCCATCTCTTTTTATCTCACTCTCTATCACTCTTTCTCACTCCCTCAATCATGCCCTCTCTTGGTAGCAAACTCTTCTCTCTCCATCTCACACACTCATACGCACTCTCACTCTCATAATCTCTCTCCCTCTCATCCTCTTTAGCTCCATTTCTCACTCTCTATCTCGCTCTTTTGTTAAAATTTTGTTCTTTCTCTCTCACTCTCCCTCTCTCTCTCTCTACATTTTTTGTCTTCTCTCTCTATCCCCTTCACAATTATATTCTCTCAATCTCTCTCTTTCTCACTCTCTAATAACTTTTTTTATTTTATACTCTCTTTTACACTCTCCTTGTTGCATTCTCTTCTCCCTTTCCTCTTACTTTCTGTCATTCTAACTTCCACTTTATCTCTCCTCTCTCTCTTACTTCCATCCCTCCCACTCTCATTCTATCTCTTCTCTCCCTCTTTTCCTCTCCCTCCCATTATCCCTCTCTGTCTCCCTCTCTCTCTCTTAACATTCTCCTCTTCTCCTTCACATTCTAACCCTCACTAACTTACTCATACTCGGTCTTCCCTCAATATCTCTTCTCACTCTCTCTTAAAACCCTCTCACTACCTCCTTTTATCTCTCTTTCGTACTCACTCTCTCCTTCTTTGTTTCAGCTATTTTCATCTCTCTCTCACTCTAACTTCTATCTCTCACGTTTCACACTCACTTTATCCCTCACTGCTACCCTCTCGCTCTCCCTCCCTCTTTCACTCCCTTATTTCCTCTCTTTCTCCTACTCTCCTTATTTCCCTGTCTCTTGCTCCCTCTCTCGCTTGCTAACCCTCTCCTTCTCTCCTACTCTTTCTTCCCTCATCCTCTCTTCGCTCCATTTCTCACTCCCTCTTCATATTTGTTCAGTTTCACTCTCACACTTACTCTCTTATTCACTCTCTCTTTCTTGCTCCATGTTCATTCTCTGTCACTTACTTCTCTTCTATTGCACTCTCTCATCTCAATCTTTCTCTCCCTCTCCCCATTCACTTCATTCCTTCCCTCCCTCTCTCTCCCTTTCTCGCTCTCTTTCTCTATCTCACACACTCACCCCTCTCTCCCTCTCACTCTAGTTATATTCATCCCGCTCTCTCCCACTAAATCATATTCTCTACCCCCTCTCTCCTTCTCTCTCACTCTCTCTATATCTTCCTTTAGTCTATCTTCTCTCTTTCTCTCTCTTTCTCCTTCACTCCCACACTCTTCCATCTTTGCACTCCCTACATCTATCTCTCTCTTTCTCACTCTCTCTTTCTCTCGCTCTTTTCTCTATTTTTGCTTTATTACATTTTCTTTCTCGATTGCTCTCTTCTTTCTCTCTTTCATACACTCTATCTTGCTCTCTTTTATCTTTCTCTTATCACTTTACTCACTCTTTCTTTCAAACCATTTCTCACTCTCGTCCTCCCTTCCTCTCTCACTCTTTCATTAATTCAGTCTCACTCACTGTCCTTTGCTCTATCTTCCATAATTCTCTATTCTCTCTTGATTTCTACCTTACCCTCTCTCCCTTCGCTCACTCTTCAGTTCCTATCATCACTCCATCTCTTTTTTCCTCTCTCACTCGCTATTTTCATGTATTTGTTGTTTGTTTTGTTTCTTTTGCCCCCCCCCTCTGTCTCTCTCTTGTGATCTTACTTCTATCTCCCTCTCTTCTCTCTTTACTCACTCTTTCTCTCCATCTATTACTCACACTCTCTCACACTCCCTCCCTCACACACTATCTCTCAATTTCTCTCACAACTTGCTCTCTCCTCTCACATCCATCTCATTATTTATTATTTTCTATCATACTTATCTCTTTCCTCCTCGACGCATTTCTCTTTCAATCCCTCCCTCCCTCTCTCTCTCTCCTTTGGCACTCACTCATTCACTCCCTCTATCTCCTTCTAGTTTTCTCTATCGCTCTCTTTCATTCCCTATCTATCTCTTCTCTAACATTCAGTTTTCTTTATTTCTCTCTCCATCTCCCTTCTCTATCTCTCTCTCTAAACCTCTCTCTCATTCTCTCCCTCCGCTACTCTCCCTCCCACTATCTCTATCTCAATCTCTCTCCCTCACTCCCTCTACATCTCCCTTTCTCCTTTTCTCCTTCTCACTCATTCTCCTGCTCTTCCTCCTTATCGCAATCCCTCCCTTCTTCACTCCCTCTTTCCCTCTCTTTCTCCCTACATCCCTATCTATATTCTCTCTCTCCTCTTACACTCAATCAATCTCCCTCCATCCCTCTCATTTTATTCATCGCTGTCTCACATTCATCTCTCTTACTCTCTCTTCTCTCACATTTTCTTATCTTTATTTCTCTCTCAGTCTCACTCATCCTTTCTCTCTTCCTCTCTCTATCCCACTTCTAACCCTCCAACTCTCTATCTTAAGCTCTCTCCCCCTCTCTCCCCCCTCTCTCTCCCCCTTTCCACCTCCCGCCCTCTCGTTCCCTATCTCCATCTTACTCAATATCTTTTCCTCTCTCGCTTCCTCTCTCTGCGTATTAATTCTTTCATGCTCTCTCTCTCTCTCACACTTTCTCTTCGATCTCTTGCTCTCTCCCTCCATCTCCCTTGTTCGCAATCTCTCCCTTACTCATACCCTCTATCTCTCTCTTTCTCACTCTCTCCCTTTCTTACTATGTTCCTCACTCTCTATTTTTTTCTCTCTCTCGCTTTCTTGCTCTCTCTCGTTATCTCCTCACTCTTTTTCTCTATCCCTCTCTGTCTCTTTCTCTCTCTCTCCATTTCTCACTATTTCTCTCACTCTCCATTATGTTTCTCTCTCTTCCTCTCTTTTTTCTCTCTTTATCTCTCTATATCCATCATTCAATCTCTCTATACCTTCCTCTCATTCTCAATCTCTTTCCTTTCTCACCCATTATTCTAACATATTACTTATTGCTTCCCTCCCTCTTTATTTTGCTCTATGTTTCTCTCTCTATCACTCTCTTGCCTCATACTCTATTCTTTCTTTATTTCACTATCTTTTTTTTCTCTCTCCCTTCTTGGCTCCCTCACTCTCTTTAATTTCATTCTCACTCTTACGCCCTCAATCTCATCTCTCTCTTTCTCTTTTGCTCTATCTCACCCTTTCTCTCTTCATCTCTATCTCTCTCAAACTCCCTCCCTCCCCCAACACTCTCTCTTGGTCCATCTATCATTCTCTCTTGCTCTCTTTCTCTTACTCTCCTTTCCTCCACTCGTTTTCTTCAACTTCACTCTCACTCTCACTTAGTCTTTCACAATCTTTATTCTCTCTTCCTCTTTCTATTGTTATTTTGCTCTCACTCACTATTCTCTCTCACCATCTCTCTTACTCTTCTTTCTCCTTCTCTTCCTCTACCCCACACTCTCTTGTTCTTTATTTCTCTCACTTCCCTCCATTCCTCTCTCTCTTAAACTCGCTCTACTTGTCCTCCTTGGCTCTCCCTCTCTCTCTTCTCACTCTTCATCGCTCTCTCTCATTATCTCCCTCAATCTCTTATTCTCCATCTTGGTCACTCTCTCTTTCTCTATCTTCCCTCACATTCCTTCTCTCTCTATATTTCTCTCACTCTCTTCCTTATTTTCTCCCTTCCTCTCTCTTTCTCACTGTTTATTTGCTTTCTCTTTCTCTATTATTGCTCACTCTTCTCTAACACTTTCCCTTCTATTTCTCTCTCTCTCTCTCTCTCCTCATCCCTTTCTCTCTTCTTCCCATTTTCTGACACAAAATATCCTACATTCTCTATCCATCCAGAAGATCGGAGGGATGGTAGCAATAGAGAGGAAGTGAGCGATAGAGGGAGAGAAAGAGTGAGGGAGAGAGTGGGAGAGAGGAAGAGCAAGAGAGAGTGAGAGAAAGAGAGAATAAAAGGCAACCTAAGTGAGAGCAAAAAGCTAAGAAAAAGGGATATAATAGAGAGTGTAGGAGAGAGCATGAGTCATAAAGAGAAAGAAATACAAAGATAAAGGGAGGTCGTGAAAATGATTGAAGAGGGAGAGATAGTGTTAGAGAGAAATAAAGAGTGTTGGATGATAGAGCAATAGAGAGTGAGTAAGAAGGGGAGAATAAGGGAGAGCAAAAGAATGGATGATATAGAGTAAGAGAGAGGATTTATAAAGTGAGAGAGGAAGAATGAAGGAGGGAGAGAGGTAGAGAAGGGTGAGAGAGAGAGATAGAGGAAACCATCGGTGAGAAGGGAGGGAGGGAATGGAGAGACAGGAGAGAGAGTAGGAGGATGGATGAAGAGAAACAGTGAAAGAAGATGAAGCGGCTGTATAGAGCGTAAGTGAGATGGAGATAACAAAGAGTAATAAAGAGAGAAGAAAGCAGTGAGATATGTTGAAGAGAGGGAAGAAGCAACAAAAGGAGATTGAGAGTGAGAGAGAAATTGGAAGAGAATAGAGTGATATAAAGAGGGAGACGGTAATAGTGAAGTACAATGAGGGGAGGAGAGCGAGAGAGAGATAGACAAAAGAGAGTGAGAAAGAGAGTGAGTAAGAGAGAGTGTGAAATTTAATAGATAGGAGTGAGAAAGGGAGAGGGAAGAGATATTGAGGGAAGAGAGAGGAAGTGGGATGGAGTGAAAGAAAGCAAGAGAAGGAGCAAGTGAGAATGTTTGTGAGGAGTACAAAGTAAGAGAGAGACAATAAAGAGTGAGAAAGAGAGAGAGGAGTGAGAGAGATTTAAGTGAGATGGAGTGATGGAGGGAGAGAGAGAGGGAGAGAGAAATATGCAGCGAAGAGAGTGGGGGAAGATAGTACAAGAGGGAGTTTGTGAGAAGGAGAGAGGGATGGTGAAGAGGAGAATGAATGAGGGAGAAAGAGATGGAAAGGATGAGGGGAAGTGCATGGGATGGATAGAGGAAGAGCAAGAGAGAGACTGGGTGTGTTAAAGAGGGGGACAAATAACAGAGAGGTGGAAGGAGAGAGAATGAGAGCAAGAGAGAGCAGGGGATAGAGGAAGAGAGAGTGAAAGGAGAATGAGAAGGTGATCAACAAAAGAAAGAGTAAAAACGAGTGGGAATAGAGAGTGAGAAATCGAGAGAGGGAGAGTGTAAGAGTGAGAATGAAAGTGAATAGAGAGAGGGAGCAAAAAAGAGAGAGAAAGAATGAAGAATAAGGAAAATGAGCAAAATAGAGATAATGAGAGTGGGAACGAGACAGAGAAGGGGGAAGGCAGAATGAGAAAGAAAGAGGAGAGGAAGATAATAATTGAGAGAGAGAGGGAGAAAAATAAATAGGGAGACATCGATATTTTGAGAGAGGGAGAGAATATATATTTATACATATAGATTATGAGATAGTTCAAGAGAGGAAGAGAGAGAGGGAGGTAAAATGAAAAGAAGTGATTGTGGGAGAGGGAGTGAGAGAGAGCGAGATAGAAGAAAGAAAAAGAGAAGAGAGAAAGGAAGAAAAACATGAAGGAAATGTAGAGCAAGGGAAGAGACAACAAAGAGAGCAAGGAAGGGAACTAAAGAGATTGAGAGAGATAAAATGTGAAAGAAGGTATGAGGTTAAAAGAAAAGTAGGAGGACTTCATGAAGAACAAGGGGCATAGAGATTGAGAAAAGGGGGAGAGGGAGATAGCATGGCAATGAGAAGGGAGGAAGAGGGGGTTAGCTAGGGGTGGGAGTGGCAGTGGGAAAGGCTTGGGAGAGGGAGAAAGAAAGAGGGGGAAGTAAGAACGTGTTCATGAGAGAGAGAAAGTGGGCGAGTGAGAGTGAAGAAGAGAAAGAGAGTGAGGAAAAGAAAGAGAGGTAATAGTTAGGGAAAAAGAAGAGAGGGGGAAGTTAGATTGAGAAAGTGAGTTAGTGAAAGTTAGAGAAAGTGAGGGAGTGTGAGAGACACAAGAAGAGAGAGCGAGGAAGAAAAAGAGAGTGAGGAAAAGAAAGACAGAATGAAAGAGAGGGAAGGAGTGGGGGATAGATAAAGAGAAAGAGTGAGAGGAGAGAGAAAGTGGAAGAGAGAATAGAGAGTGTGAAAGAGATAAAGAGAGGGAGTAGGTCTCTCTCTTGTGTTGCCCTCCATTCTCTCTCTTTCTCTCACTCTTTCCCTCACACACTCTCTCTCCCTCTCTCTCTACTCTCACTTTCAAACCCACCCTTAGCTCTCTCTATCTCTATCTCTCTGTTCTTCTTTCTCGCTCATTATTTCTCACCTTCTCTCATACATCTATTCCTCACTCCTTCCTCTCTCTTCTACTCCCTCCCTGGTTCTCTCCTTCTCGCTCCAGACATCTCACTCTCACTCTCCTCACTTTGTCTATATATCTTTTTCTCACACTCCCTTGCTCATTCTCTTGCTTTCTATTCTCTATCTCCCTCTCTCGCTCCATATCTCTCCATATCTCCCTCTCTCAACCTCTCACTCACTATCTTTTGCTCTATCATCCCTGAGTCTCTCTTCTCTCCCTATCTCTGCCTTACCCTCTCTCCCTCCCCCTCACTCTTCAATCCCTACTAGCTTCACTCCCTATCCTTCTACTTCTCTCACACTTAATTTCATCTCTCTTTGATGTTTCTTTGTTTTCTTTTGACTCCTCTCTATCTCTCTTACTCATTCTTCCATCTCCCTCTCTTCTGTAACTTTACTCACTCTTTCTCTCCCTCCCTCACATACTCTCTCTTAATTGCTCTCACACCTTGTAATGTCCACTTATATCTATCTCATTATTTATTATTTTTCCTCATACATCTCTCTTTCACCCTCCATCTCTCCCTCTTTCAATCCATCCTTCCATCTATTTCTGCCTCTCTCCTTATCTCACTTCTCTCTCCCTCTTCTCTTACAGTCACTTATTCACATCCTCTTCCCCCTTCATTTTCTTTATCTCTCTCTCTCATTCTCCCTCTCTTGCTCTCTTTTCTCACTTTCACTTTTCTCTACTCGCTCGCTCTCTCCATCTCTCTTGCTCTCTCTTCCCACACGCTCTCTTCACATTTTTTCTCTCACTCTATCTCCCTTTCTTCCTCTCATTTTAGTTTAACTCTCACTCTTACACCCTCACCCCCTCTCTCATTCTCACTCCATGCTCACTCTCTCTCACTTACTGTATCTTTGATTGCTCACTCTCCGTTAAATATTTCTCTCCCTTTCTTCCCTCTCTCTTGCTTCCTTCCCTCCCTCCCTCCCTCCCTCTCTTGTTCTCTCTTTCTCTCACACACACTCTCTTCCTCACACTCTCTCAAGTTCATCCTCCCTCACTATCCCACTAAATCTCATTCTCTACCCCCTCTCTCCGTCACTCTCACTTTCTATTTATATCTTTCATCACTCTCTCTTCTCTCTCACCTCCTTTCCTCTCTTACTCCCACTCTCTTCAATCTCTCTCACTCCCTCCCTCTATCTCTCTTTCTCACTATCTCCCCCCCTCTCTCTCTTTTCTCTATGTATGTTTTATCAATTTTCTCTCTCTATATCTCTCTTTCTTTTTCTCTCTCTCACACACACTTGTTCTCTTTTATAACTCTCTCTAATCACTTTACTCTCTCTTTCACTATAACCATCTCTCAGTCTCTTCCCGGCTCCCTCTCTCCCTCCCTCTTTCATTAATTTAGCCTCTCTCTCTATCACCCTCTAGCCCTCCTGCTATCTCCATATCCCATCTATACATCCCTCTCTCTACCTCTTACTCACTATCTTTTACTTTATCTTCCTTAATTCTCTCTTCTCTCTCTATTTCTATCTCATCCTTACTCCTTCTCTCCCTCCCGCTCACTCATCAATCCCTCTCTTGCTCGCTCCCTCTCACTCTCTATTTCATCTCTCTTTATAGTTTTCTTGCTCTCTCTTGCCTCCTCATTGTCTCTTTCTTGCTCTTTTTTATATCACCCTCCGTTCTCTCTCTTTACTCACCTTTTCTCTCCCTCTATCTTTCACTCTCACTCTCCCTCCCTCACACACTCTCTCAGTTTCTCTTAGACATTACTCTATTCGCTCATATCCATCTCATTATTTTTTATTTTCTCTCATAGATCTATCTTTCCTCCTCTCCCTCCCTCTTTCAATCCTTACTTCCCACTCTTTCTTGCTCTCCCCCTATCTTACTTCTCTCTCTCGCTTCTATTGCACTCACTCATTGACTTCCTATCCCTCCCTCTCATTTTCTCTATAGCTCTATCACTTCATCTCTCTTTCTCTTTTCACTATTTCTCTCTCACTCTTCATCTCCCATTCTCTCTCGCTCATACTTTCTCCCTCATTCTCACCCTCTCGCATCCCTCCCTCCCACTCTCTATCTCAATATCTCTCCCTATCCATCTCATTCTCTCTTTCTTTCCTTCTCACTCGTTCTCTTAATCTGCCTCTCTATCTCAGTCTTGTTGACTATCTTTCTCTTAAAAGTGAGAGAGAGCATGTTCACTCTCTATCGCTTGTTATCTCTCTCTTAAATATTTCTTTCTATCTCAACCTCTCTCACTCCCTCTCTCTGTCCAGTCCCTCTAACTCTCTCCATCCATCTCCCCCTTTCTCACTCTTGCCCTCTATCTCTCTCTTTCTCGCTCTCTCCCTTTCTCATTACGTCCCACTCTCTATCATGCTCCGTTCTTTACCTCTCTAGCTCTCTCTTCTCTCATTTCTCTATCTTTACTCAATCTTTATCTCCTTATATCCATCGCTCCAACTCTCTCTCCCTTCCTCTCATTTTTTCTCTCTCATCCTCCTCTTCTCTCTCATTATTTTTTACTTTCTCTTCTTCCCTCCCTCCCTTTATCCTTCTGTCCTTTTTTGGCTCTTTTTTTCTCTCTGTCCCTCTCTTTTGGACTATCTTTGCACACTTTATATTTTTTCCTCTATTTCTCTCTCACTTCTTGACTCTCTCCCTCCTCGCTCCCTCACTCTCTTTAATTTCACTCTCACTCTTACCCTCACTCGCTTCATCTCTCTTACACACACACACACACACACACACACACACACACACATACATATATATATAGTGAGGAAAGAGAGAAGAAGAAAGTAAGAGTGCGAGTGAAATTGAAGAGAAAGAAAGGGAAATAAAGTGCTAGAGAGAAAGAGAGAATAGAGTGAGGAAATTGAGAGTGAGAGAGAGAGAGTGAGATGAAGAGAGAGATAGAGTGTGTGTTAGAGAAATAGATGAGAGAGAAAGGGAGGTAAGGAGGGAGGGAGGTTAAGGGAGAAATGTAGTATAGAGTGAGAAACAATAAGAAAGTGATGAAAGTGCAGGATTGAAGAATCAAGAAAGTGATGAAGTGAGAGAGAAATGAGACATAAAGAGCAAGAGAGTGAGCATGGGAGTGAGAGAGAAAGATAAATTAGGAAGTTGGAAGAGACTGAGTAGAAGAGTGAGGTAAAGAGAGTGAGATATATGGAGAGAGAAGGATAGAGGGAGGAACGGAGTCAAAGAGGGAGAGGGAGAGAGGAAAAGATGTGTGAGAGGAAATGAGAAATAATGAGAGAGAGAAGAGGCAGAGAAAAGATATAGAGAGCTGAGAAGAGGATTGAAAGAGAGAGAATTAAGGAGAGAGGGAGAGCAATAAAGAGTGCGGAATATAGTGAGAGAAAGAGAGACAATAAAGGGCAACATAAGAAAGAGAAAAAGACAGAGAAAGGGAGATATAATAGAGAGAGCATAAGTGGTAAAGAGAAAGAAATAGAGATAAAGAGGGAGGCCGTGAGAAAGATTAAGAGAGAGGGAGCAAGAGAGGGAGAGAGAGTTTATGAAAGAGAAATAGAGGATGCTCGAAGATAGAGCAGGAGAGAATAAGAAGGGGAGAGAGGGAGAGGAAAAGAATGGATGATAAAGAGTAAGAGACAGGAGTTGTAAAGTGAGAGAGGAAGAAACTTCAACAGAGATAGAGAGAGATATGGGAATGTGTGAGTGAGAACGGGAGGGGAGGGGAGAGAGAGGAGAGAGTAGGAGGATGGACAAATAACAATAGTGAGAGAAGAGGGAGCAGCAGTACAAAGAGTGAGAAAGAGAGAAGAAGGGATTGAGCTAAGTTAAAGAGAGGGAGAGAGAAATTGGAAGAAAAGAGAGTGAGAGAATAAGGCAGATGGAGATAGAGAGGTGGAGTGAAGGGGAGAGAGAGATATATATAAAAAAGAGGGTGAGAAAGAGATCTAATTGTGAAAGTAAAATTTAATAGAGGGAGATTGAGTGAGGGAGAAAAGAGTGAGAGAAAGGGAGAGAGGGCGTAGGGAATGAGATTTAGTGGGAGAGAGACGGGGGGTTGAATTGGAAGAGAGTGAGAAAGAGAGGGGAAGAGTGTGAGAAAGAGAAAGAAGAGTGTGAGGGAGTGAGAGATGGAAGCAAGAGAGTGGAGAGAGATCAAAGGAAAGATTGAGAGGATAGAGAGGAAATAGAGCAGTATAAGAGAGAATAAGTGAGAGAGAATGATCACGGAGCGAGACAAAGAGATGGAATGAGGCATTAAGAGTGTTAGTGCAACTGAAGAGAGACAAAGAGGAGCGATAGAGCAAAAGAAAAGAGACAGAGGAGAGAGTAAGAAAGTGATAAAAAGACATGGAATAGAGAGTGAGAGTGGGGGAAGATGTAGTAAGAAACTGAGATAAGAGGAGGTAGTGGTATGGTCTAAAGAGAGCACAAATAAGAAAGGAAGGAACAGAGAAAGGGAGAGAGAGCGAGAAGAGAGATTGAGGGAAGATCAAGTAAAAGTAAGTGAGTGAGGGGAAAAAAGAGACGGATATTAGGAGAATGATAAGATAGAGAGCGACCAAGAGAGGAAGGGAGATGGAGAGGGATAAAGGGAGGGAGGGAGAAAGTAGAGAGAATGAGAGAAGGAGGCTTGGAAGTAAGAGGGCGAGAAAGGAGAGAGATTGGGGATTGAGTGATATAAATGTAAAATGAAAGAGAGAAGAGAGAAAGGAGAGTGTAAAAGAGAGTATAAGATAAAAGAAGAGAATAGAGATTAAGAAAGAGAGAGATTGAGAGAAAATAATAGAGAATGGGATAGAGAGAAGAGTTAAAATGGAGGGAGGGGAGATGAGAGAGTAGGAGAGAAAGAATAAGATCGTAAGAGAAAGTGAGATGGAGAGCGAGAAATAGAGCTAAAGAGGGTGAGAAGGAGAGTGATTGAGAGAGTGAGAGAGAGTGTGTGAGTATGTGAGCTACATAGAGGAGAGTGAGCTGCATAAGCAAGGACTAGATAGGACAAGTTTTAGGGAGTGAGAAAGATAGACGGAGACAGTGAGACCTGATAAAGAGAACAAGAGTGGAAGAGTCAAAGAGATTTGGAAAGAAAGATGAAAATAAAGAATGTAAGAGAGGAAATGAGAGTGAGGGACAAAAGAGAAAAAATATATTAACAAGGCGGGAAGGGAAAGAGAGTGTCAAGAAGGGATGAAGGGAGAAAACAGAGATATAGAGACTGAGAGAATGAAATATAGATTGAGGGAGGAAGTAAGAGAGATATATAGATAGAGAGGGATAGAGTGAGAACATGTGTAAGGAAAGACAGTGGGAGATTAGGGTGACAAAGAAAGGGAGAGAATAATAGAGAGATGTCTGAGAGAAAATGAGAAATAATGAGAGAGAGAAGAGAGAAGGATGATAAAAGTTGTAGAGTGAGAGATAGTGTGTCTGTGAGGGATAGAGTTGAAAAAGATTGAGCAAAGAGAGAAGAGAGAGTGAATGAAGAGAGAGCATGAGAGTGAGAAAGAAAGGTAGAATAGAGAGTTAGAGAGAGAGATCGAGAGAGAAAGAGAGAGATAGAGAGAGGTAGTGAGAGGGATTTAAGAGTGAAAGATTGAGATAGAGATAGATTGTAAGAGGCATATAGTGAGAGAAAATAATATGATAAATAATAGAGTAAGAGAGGGTTAGTGAGAGGGGCAGAGGGAAGGAGAGCAAGAGAATGAGTGAGAGAAACAATGAGAGAAAGAGTAAGTGGGATGCAAACGTAGAGGGAGAAGTAAGAGGGGAGAGAGAAATAGGGAGACATAAAGAGGGAAGGAGGAAAGTTAGAGAGGGGGAGAGAGAGTTGGGGATATATAGAGAGAAAGGGTGAAATGAATGGCAGAAAAGAGGGACAAATAAAAAAAAAGATTGGGGGAGAGAGAAAGAATAGAGAATGATTAAGATATAGGGATAGGTTATGAGTTAGAGTGTTATAAAGATGAAGAAAAAGATTGGGAGAGAAAGAGCGATAGAGAGAACAAGAGGAAGAGAGAGTGTGTGTGCGAGTGAGAGTAATGAATGAGAGAACAATAGAAGAGAGAAATAATGATAGAGAATAAATAGTGAGCAATAGATAAATAAAAAGGGAAGAGAGGTGAGGGAAGAGAGAACAATAGAAAAAGGAAGAGAAAGAGAGAAAGTGAGGAAGGAAAAGAGCGAGAGATTAGAGAGTGCATGTGTGTGAGAGAGAGGGAGAGATAAGTGAGTGTGAGAGATAGTGGAAGGGGGAAGAGAGAGTGAGAGAGGGAAAGCAAGATAATGGGGGGATAGACAAAGAGAAAGAGTACGAGGAGAGGAGAATAGAGTAACATAAGAGAGTAAAAGAGAGCAGGGGAGAGAGAGACTACAGAGTGAGAAACAGGGAGGGAGGGAGTAAGAGTGAGAATTAAACTAATTAAAAGGATAAAGGGAGCAAGAAATAGAGATAATATTATAGAGAAAAAAGGTAGAGGAAGGAAGTGCAAGAGAGAGGGAGGGAGAGAGATAGAATGAGAGAAAGTTCAAGTGAGAAGAAGAGAGAACGAAAGAGAAATAGTGAAAGAGGAGTAGGAGAGAGAGGGCGTGAGCAGGAGAGAGTAATAAATGGTTATATTGGGAGAGAGCGAAAGAGAAAATAAAATGGCAGGAAAGAAATGGAGAGTGTGGGAAAAGAGAGTGAGAGATATTGAGAAAGAGAGCTTAAGAGATTGAGCTAAGAAAGTGTGAGAATGTATGGCTTTGAGAGAAAGGGAGAGGGGAAGGAAGAGTGACAGTGAAATTGAAGAGAGAATGAGGAAGGGAGAAAATGAGAGAGAAAGTACGAGAGAAAGAGAGAGAGGCGGGGAGTAATCATGAGGAAAGAGAGAGAGGCGGGGAGTAATCATGAGAGTGAAATTAATGAGATTGAGAAGAAAAAGAAAGGGAGACAGAGTGCAAGAGAGAAATAGAGAGAAAAGAGAGTGAGGAAAAAGTGAGAAAGAGAGAGAGTGAGAGAGAGTGAGACAGAGAGTGCGTGTGAGGGAATAGACGAGAGAAAAAAGGGGAGGTAGGGATTCAAATAGGGAAGAAGGTAGATTGGGAGAGAAATGTAGTATAAAGTGAGAAACAATAAGAAAGAAATGAAAGCGCTAGAATGAAGATGAGATGAGAGGAATCTGAGAAAGTGACAAAGCAAGAGAGAATTAAGAGATATAGATCAAGAGATTAAGTGAGGGAGAGAGAGGTAAAGATATTTAAAGGAAGTGGGAGAGAGTGAGAAAAAGGGTAGTGAGAAAAAGGGTAAGGTAAACAGAGTGAGATATACTGAGAGAAAAGGAGAGAGGGAGGGCGTGAGTGAAAGAGGGAGGGGGAGAGAAAAAGAGATGTGTGAGAGAAGGTGAGAAATAATGAGAGATAGAAAGGCAGATATAGAGAAAGAGAGAGTTGAGAGTGGGATTGAAAGAGAGAATTGGGAGAGAGTTAGAGCGGGAAGGAGTGAGGGAGAGAGAAAAAAATCAAGAAAGAGAGATATAATAGAGAGTGTGAAAGACAACATCAGTGGCAGAGGAAGAAACAAAAGAGAAGAGGGAGGTCATGAGAATGGTTAAAGAGAGAGAGGGAACAAGTGAGGGAGAGAGAGTGTGTAAGAGAAATAGTAGTGTTGGAAGACAGAGCAAGGGAGAGTGAACGAAATGGGGAGGGAGAGGGAGAGCAAAAAATTGGATGATAAAAAGTGAGAGAGAGGAGTTGTATGGGGAGAGAGGGAGAGAAAGTGCTAGAGAGAGATAGGGGAAAGCTTAAGTGAGAGAGGGAGGGAGAGAAAAGAGAGAGTGGGAGGATGGATGAAAAGAAATAGTGAGAGAAGTGAGAGCAGCAATACAGAGAGTAAGTGGGAGAGAGATAACAAAGGGTGAGAAAGAGAGAAGAAGGGAGTGAGCTAAGATGAAGAGAGGGAGCTACATAAGGAGATAGAGATAATGAGAGAGAAATTGGGAGATAAGTCAGTGAGAGAAAGAAGATGATGGAGATAGAGAGGTAAAGTGAGGGGAAGAGAGTGAGAGAGAGAGAGAGAGAGAAAGGGACAAAAAACGTGGGAGAGAAAGAGAGGAAAAGTGAGTGAAATTTAATAGAGAGAAGGAGAGAGAAAGAGCGAGAGAAGAGATATTGTGGGAAGAAAGAGGAAGTGAGAGGGAGTGAAAAAAAGCAATAGAGAAACAAAAAGTGATAAATCATGGGAGAGAGTGAGAAAAAGAGAGATTGACAAAGGGAGTCAGAAGGATGGAAGACTGTGGGAGTGAGAGAGAAACGGAGAGTGAGAGAAGAGAGAATGAGAGAGAGTGAGGAGGGGGTAGAGAATGAGAATTAGTGGGAGAGAGAGGAGATGAATTGGAAAAGAGTGAGATGAAGAGAGGGGGAGAGTGTGTGAGAGAGAAATAAGAGAGAGGGAGAGAGACGGAGGGAAGGAAGCAAGAGAGTGGGTGAGAGAGGGAGAGAAAGAATGAGTGGAGAGAGAGGAGATGGAGCAACAGAAGAGAGAGAGTGTGAGAGGGAGTGAACATGGAACGAGAAAGTGAGAGGGAATGGGGGAGTAAGAGTGAGAGTGAAATTAAAGAGAGAGGAAGACGGAGCAAGAAAACAAGAGAGTGTGAGAGAGAAATAGACAAATGTGAGAGTAAGGGAGGAGAGACTGGAAGAGAAGGAAAGAGTGAGTGAGAGTGAGGTAGAGATTAATAAAAAAAGAGATATAGAGAGGAAGTGAGAGAGATTGAAGAGTGAAAAAATGAGAGAGAGATTATGAGAGTCAAATAGAGAGAGAAAAGAGATTTAGAAAAAATAGTGCAAGAGAGGTTTGGTGGTAGGGATAGAGGGATGGAGAGGAAGAGAATTAGTGAGAAAGAGATCAAGAAAGAGAGAGAGTGAGGGGGATGCAGAGGTAGAGGTAGAGAGAGGTGTGTGAAAGAGAGAGACGGGAAAGATAGAATGTGGGAGACATAAAGAGGGAAGGAAAGTGAGAGAGGGAGAGATAGTGTTATGGATATATGGAGAAAAAGGGAGAAATGAATGATAGAGAAGAGAGAAAATAAGAGACTGATTAGGAGAGAGAGAAAAAATAGAGAATAAGAAAGATAGAGGGACAATTTAAGAGTGAAAGTGATATAGAGATGAAGTGAGGGACTGCGAGAAAAAGAGCGAGTGAGGGAACAAGAGGAAGAAAGAGAGTGTGTTTGAGTGAGAGTATTTGAAGATAGAAAGATGAAGAGAGATAAAGAAAGATAGAGAATAAATAATGAATAATAGAGAGAGATTGAAGAGAGTGGGAACGAGAAAGGAAGAGAGACGAAGAAAAATAGAGAGAGAAGAGAGCGTGATAGAAGATAAAGTAAGAGAGAGTGAACTAGAGAAAAAGAGGGAGAGAGAATAAGGGAATGAGTAAGAGAGAGGGTGGGAGAAATAGAGTGAGCAAGTGAAAGAGGGAGGTGGAGAGGATGAGAAGGAGAGACGAAGGAAGGGAGGGAAGGTGAGTGATTGAGAGGGAAGAAGGGAGGGATGCGAGAAAGAGTGTGCATGGGGATAGAACAGCAGTGATCAAGAGAGAGGGAGAGAAAAAGGGTGAGAGAGTTCAAGAGAGAAAGAGAGAGAGAAGAGAGTGAGAGAGTAAGAGTGAGAGTGAAATTAAAGAGTGTGATGGAGCCAGGAAAGGAGAAAGAGAGAAGAAGAGAGAGAAATAGAGAATAAAATTGAGAGTGAGGTAAGAGAAGACAAGAGAGAGGCAAATAGAGAGATGAAAAAGGAGAAAAATAATGAGGATGGGAGGGAGGGAGGGAGGGAGGAAGGGAGTGGAAGTAATAAACAATAAGAAAGAAGAGGAGGTGAGAAAGAAAAGAGTGAGGATGAGAGGAAGTTAGTGTGGGATTTAGTGATTGATATAAGGAGGTAAAGAGATAGAAAAAATAAGAAGACCGAGCAAAAAGTGAGATAGAGAGAAACATAATACATAGTGAGAGACCGTGAGAAAGGGACAGAGAAAGAAAGAGAGATACAAAGCATGAGTAAAGAGAGAGAATAAATAACAAGAGAGAGCAAGAGAGTAAGAAAGAAAGAAACATAATAGAGAGTAAGAAACATAGTAACAAAAGGGTGAGAGTGAGAAAGAGAGAGATAGAGGGCAAGAGTAAGGGAGAGAGAGAATAGGGGACATAGAGGGAGAGAGGGTGTGAGAGAGGGACAGAGCATGAAAGACTGAAGAGCAAGAGAGAGGAAGCTGAAGGAAAAGATAGTGAGTAAGATGGAGATGGAAGTGAGATTAAGAGAATGAGTGAGAATGAGAGATGGAGAGAGGAAGATGGAGAGGGAGAGAGAGATGGAGAGAGGGAGATGGTGAGGGAGAGAGAGGGTGAGAAGTTGGAGGGAGAGTGAAATGATGAGAGAGGGAGAATGCGAGAGAAATAGAGAGAAGAGAGAGCAAGAGAGAGTGAATGGAAGAATACGATGGGGAAAAGAGAGGGAGGGAGAGAGAGATTGGGTGAGCACAAGAGGAGAGAGAGGAGAGATGTTGGGAGTAAGGGAGAATGATAGGGAAGGAGGGAGCAACGTAGGGTGGGACAGAGAGTGTTGTGTGAGGAAAAATATGAAATAATGAGATGGGGATGAGAGAGCTAGATGTGAGAGCAATTAAGAGTGAGACGGAGGGAGAGTAAGAAAGAGTGAGGGACAGTGGGACAAAAAGAGTGAGTAAATAGAGAGAAGAGAGGGTGATTGAAGGAGCAAGAGAGAGGATAGAGAGAGATAAAGAGAGCTAGCAAATGATTAAGAGAGATAAAATATAGAATGAAAGAGAAAACAAGAGAGAGAATGAACTAGAAATTGAGTGATAGAGGGAGGGAGTGATAGGGATTGAAGAGAGAGCGGGAGGAAGAAAGAGAGTGAGAGTGAGACCAAAATAGGGATCGAAAGGAGACTCAAAGAAGATAGAACAAAATATAAGGAGTGAGAGCTAGAGAGAGGTAGATATAGAGGGAGATATGGAGAGAGATAGAGGGTGAGATGGAGATTGAGAGAGATGGAAGGCTAGAGGGAGATAGAGAGAGGGAGGGAGAAAGTGACTGTGTGATGGTTGGAGAGAAAGAGTGAGTAGAATGATAAGAGATAGTGATAAAAGAGATCAAGAGAGTGTGAGAGACAAAGAGAGAGGAAGAGAGAAAAAGATAAAGAAAAGTAATAAGGTGTAAATAAAGAAAAGGACCAGAGAGGGAGAGAGTGAAAAAGTGAGAGAAAGAGTGAGGGAGTGAGAGAGGTTGAAGTGTGGGAGTGAGAGAGGAAGAGAGAATGAGAAAGAAGAGCGAGTGAAGGAAGCTATAGAGAGAGTGAGCGAGAGGGAGAGAAGGGGCTGGAGAATAATATTTTGTGGGGGAGAGAGTGGTGGTTGAACCCGAAGAGTGTGAGGGTGGGAGAGAGTGTGTCTAGGAGAGTGGAAGACGGAATGAGAGAGAGGGAGGAAGGGATGAAAGCAAGGGACAAGGGAGAGAGGGAGAGAAAGATTGAGAGGAGAGAGAAGAGAGCGGAACATAAGTGAGAGTAGGTGCAAGAGAGTGAACATAGAGCGAGAAAGAGATGGGGAGAGCGGGAGTAAGAGTGAGGGTGAAACTGAAGAGAGAGAAAGAGGGAGAATGAAAGGGAGAGAGTGTGAGAGACAAATAGAGATGAGAGCGTGAGAGAACAGAGAGTGTGTGAGAGGTAGAGAGGGAGCAACAAAGAGAGAGATAAGTAGTGTGGGAGGGAGAGAGATTAAGGGAGCGAAAGTGGGGGAGAGAGAGAGGAAGTGAAAGATAATGGGAGGGTCAAAAGTGAGAGATAGAATAGATGGTGAGAGAGATAGACAAACGGAGGCGGAATAGAGAGTGAGAGAGATGTAGGTAGTGAGGGGGAAAGAGAGATAGGAAGAAGTGAGAATCTTTAAAGAGAGAGTAGGAACACGAAAGTGAGAGAGAGAGAGAGAGAGACTATGAGAAGATCGAGTAGAGTAAGTGAGTTAGGGGTAAAGAAAGGGCAAGAATGGGAGAATGGTGAAAGATAGATGGAACAAGAGAGAGGAAGAGAAAAAGAGAGATGGAATAGAAAGTGAAATAAAGAGATAAATATTGCTCCATTAATGCTTCTTTCTCACAATCTTGTTCCTCCTTGTCTTTCAATCTTGTTCCTCACTTCTACAACTTCTCACTATTTGTTCTCACTTTATACACTTCTCACTGTTTGTCCTCTCCTCTATCCCCCTCACACACACTCTCTCTCGCATCCCTCTCTCCCTCTTCCCTCTCAATATCGCACCCCTCCTTGCCTCCCTCTCTCTTTCCCTCTCATCCCCTCCATATCCCTCCCTCCCTGCTCACTCTATCTCTCCCCTCTCTCACGCATTCTCTTGTTCTCTCTCCCTCATTTTATCTAACTTACTCTCTCTTGCTCTATCTTCCTTCACACACTATTTTCACACTATTTCTCTCTCTGTATCTCTTCCTCTCTCATTCCTTCTCTCTTCAATCTCTCTCACTCCCTCCTTCCTTTTATTTTTCACTATTTATTCTCTATCTTTATTACTCTCTCCTCTATTATTCTCTCTTCCATTTTAGATAGAAATAGAGAGAAAAGAGAGTGAGGAAAAAAAGAGTAAGAAAAGATGAGTGAGGAGTGAGGGAAGGAGAGCAAGAGAATGAGTGTGAGAGAGAGGAAGAAGGATTAAGAGGTAGAGGGAGAGAGTGAGAGAATAAAGTAGAGTGTGTGTGAAAAAGTGAAGTGAGAGAGAGACATAGAGATGAAGAAGGGATTTGAGTGAGAGAGAGGGAGAGAGAGAGTGGGGGACATAATGAGAGAAAGAGTGAAAGGAGAGAGAGTAATAAAAGTGAGAGAAGAAGAGAGAAGGAACAAAGAATGAGAATGGAGGGGGATAGTGTAAGAGTGAGAGTGATATAGAGAAGAAGAGTGGGATTGAAGAGAAGAGAGCAAGAGAGAGTAAGAGAAAGAGAAAGGGAGTCTGTGTGTAATTGAGTGTAATGGAAAAGAGAGTAATCAAAGTGAGAGCAAGAAAAGTGGGTTAGAAAGAGAGGGAGTATGATTGAGAGTGAAATTTAATAAAGAAAGGAGAGAGAAAGGGAGAAAGAAGAAATATTGTGGGAAGAGAGAGGAAGTGAGAGGGAGTACAAGAAAACAAGAGAGTGAGCAAGTGAGAATGTTTGTGGGGGCTAGTGAGTGTTAAAAAAATAGAGAACAAAGACCAGCATAATACAAAGTTAGGTGATCCATGAAAAAATACCTGTTTTTATGCCTTAATTTTCTCAAATTTTTAAGGATATTATGCTTTAATGAAAGGTATTTTTGTGTTTTTGGATGTAGGTGATGCAAAAATGTTCAAAAAGGAAAAAATGATGAAGAAGGATGAAAAAGGAGCAAAAAGGAGCAAAAATGGAGCCAAAATGCAAAATTGCCAAAATATTGAGCCTGGCGCCTAGGCGCTAGAATCCGACGCCTAAGCGCCAACTCGATACCAAATCTGTGACGGTTTTTGTAACTACTTTGGACGGTTATTTTGATGGTTTGTGCGGTTATTGGACCATCTAGAAGATTGGTAGTTATTCCTGGATTATAGGACATGTGATACATTGAATCTAGATGCTTAGAAACAGTTTGGATCGCGAAGAGGTACGATCTAAAGTGAAGAGGTGCGAAGAACTAGACGCGGAGTCCGGCGCCTAGGCGCCAGACACACTTTCTAGAAGATTCATTGAACTTGGACACATTTTGAAGAGGTGCCTTAGGCAACCCTTGAAGCCTATAAAAAGGAGGCTATTCCTACAGAGAAAAACGCCCACCCAAAGTAGCCCAATAAGAAATCCAAAAATTAGAGAGATAATTTTAAGGGCCACACTTTTAGTTTACTTTCCTTCATAAATTAGTGAGGTTATTTTATTTACAGTTTGTATTGAGATTTTGGAAGAGTTGGTGTTTTTGAAGTTTATTTCGCTTTGGAGTCAGTAGGAATCAGAGGTTTAGATGGAGAAACACTTGAGATAAGTATTTGTAATTTTTTTCAAAGTTTTATTTATATGTTTTGTTATTTAGATTCAATGTGTTCTGAGTAGTTACTTTACTTTCTCCTTTCAATTATGAAAAGATAAATAAGATAATCTAAAATTCGTTGGAGAATTAGAAACTAAAATATGTTTTAAATATTGTGATGATATTAATATCGGATCTTAATTTACTATTTAAATTCGCCATTTAAATTGTTAAAATCTGTTGAAGAGTTTTGAGACCTAGAAGTAGATGAATTCTTAACTAGTAGATATCACATGAATCCTTGGGTAGTCGAAGTCCTTGTGCGGGTTATTCAAGGTGAAGTGCAAATAAATAGGAAAATATTATTCAATGGTCGTAGAATTAATAAGTTTTTAGAGTGACAGACTAAATTCTTGTAGTTTGGTTTATAGAGAGGGAACGGGTCACTAGTAGGGCCGACCATAGCCACCCTTGGACATCTAGTAGTGTGAGCCTAGATTAACCCATTCTACTAACAATACATCCAGACCTGATCTATAGATTAGCCAATGTTCTTTATACTATCGAGCAAAGGTAAAGAATAGGGATACTTCTATTTGGCACAATACAATTAATTTATATTCTCCATGAATATTATATTATCTAAAATGTCTTGGATTAATTGAAAGGAAGAAAGTTGTTTGCTTGGTATTATTTACATCACTCATTTATTTTATTATTGCTTTAATTTTGCATTTAGTAAATTAAATTTAAAACTTTAAAAGAAATACATAAAAATAAAAAATAAAAATATTTAAAAATCTATAAACCTCCTCGTGGGATCGATACTGAGGTCACTATTTAAAGCTCTATATTACTTGAAACGATACATATACTTGAGTAGTACCTCTAGTGTGTAAAATATTTTCCATAAAATTATTTTTATATACACTAGCCTCTATTATTATTGGGGTCAAAGTATTGACTAAAACATATTTTTGAAAGCACAAATTACTGCGTTGTTTGCGGATCGAGTTCAAGTTTTTGGCGCCGTTGCCGGGGAGGCAAATTTTTAGATTTTTAATATTTGTTTTATTTTATTTATTTCTTTTATTATCACAATATTAAAAAAATAAAAAAATATATAATACAAAAACATTTATAAAAACAAAAATAAAAAAACAAATTTTATTTCTTGCTATTTTACTTTATTTTACTTTTTAGTTACTTTTTATGCGTAGTTCTGGATCTGAAGAATTATTACCTTTAGACTCTGAATTAGAAAGAACTGTAAGAAGAATTAAAAAAGAAAAACAAATTTAATAATATCAAGAAATGACTAATTTACATAAAAATTTACAAAATCCAATTGAAATTAATGAATAAAATGTTTACAAACCATTAAGGGATTATGCTAACCCTACAGTTGATGAACTTCATAATAGTATTTAAATATCTGTTGTAGATGCTAATTCTTTTGAGCTTAAACCGTCTATTATTTAAATGGTTCAAAATAATCAATTTGGGGGAATACCAACTGCTATTCGTAATATTGAGAATTAAATGGGACAAATCGCTAATTTAATTAATTACGGACCTCCAGGAACACTTCCTAGTAATGTTGAAATCAATCCAAAAGAAACTGGAAAAGAACATGAACATGTTAAAGCTGTACAACTTAGAAGTGGAAAGGAATAAAAAGAAAGAATTCAGAATGAAATTGAAAATGAGATTGAGGTTGAAGAGATTGAAAAACCTAAAGAAACTCCTTCTCCTAGTAAAGATCAGACTGTTATTCCTATTAATGTAGAAGTTAAAAAACCACCACCACCTTTTTCTCAAAGACTAAAACAGTAGAAGCTTAATCATTAATTTTCTAAGTTCTTTGAAATTTTTAAGAAACTTACCATTAACATACATTTTGTTGAAGCTTTGGAACAGATGCCAACTTATGCAAAATTTATGAAGGATATTTTAAGTAAGAAACGAAAATTTGAGGCTTTTGAAACTGTTGCATTAAGTAAAGAATGTAGTGCAATAATTCAAAAGAAATTACCTCAGAAACATAAAGATCCTGGAAGTTTCACTATACCTTGTGCTATTGGAGAAAAATTTTGTGGAAAAGCTTTATGTGATTTAGGAGCAAGTATTAATCTCATGTCGTTTTCTATTTTCGAAGGTTGAATTTAGGAGAGATTACTCCTACCACTGTAACCCTTCAGTTAGCTGATAGATCTATCACTTACCCTAAAGGAGTTATAGAGGATGTTCTTGTTAAAGTGGATAAATTTATTTTCATTGTAGATTTCATTGTGCATGATATGGAAGAAGATAAAGAAATACCTATTATTTTAGGGAGACCTTTTCTAGTTACCGGACGAGCTATGATTGATGTGCAAAAAGGAGAATTAATTATGAGAGTTAATGATCAAGAGATTAAATTCAATGTCCTTAAATTAATGAAGTACCCTGATAAAGAAAAATGTTATCTAATGGATATTATTGATTATATAATTGAAAAACATTATCAAGAAAAATGTAAAGTCATTTCTGAAGAAAACTTTGAATTATTAACTGACGAAAATGAAGAACTAAAGAAGAAGAATTATTTAAAGAAACTCATTATATTAAAGATAACTAGAAAATTTTGGACATAACTCAAAATGATATACTTTTACCCTCAATTAAAAAAGCCCCTGAACTGGAATTAAACATGTTACCTGCACATTTAAAGTATGCCTTTCTTAGAAATTCATTAGCTTTAACTTTATTATTTCTTCTAAACTAAGCTTAGATCAAAAAGAAAAATTAATAGGAGTGTTAAAGAATTATAAGAAAGCTTTTGGTTGGACTATTGCTGATATAAGAGGAATAAGCCCTTCCATCTGTATGCATAGGATTTTAATGGAAGAAGATTTTAAACCTACTATTGAACCTCAAAGAAGATTAAATACTATTATGAAAGAGTTTATTAAAAAAGAAATTTTAAAATGGTTAGATGCTGGAATTATTTACCCTATTTCGGATAGTCAATGGGTGAGTCATATTCATTGTGTTCCGAAGAAAGGAGGAGTAATTGTCATTGTCAATGATAAAAATGAACAAATTCCTACAAGACAAGTTACTGGATGGCGAATTTGCATTGATTATCGGAAATTAAATAACGCCATTAGAAAGGATCATTTTCCTTTACTTTTCTTGGATCAAATGCTTGATAAATTAGCTGGACACTCATATTTCTATTTTCTGGATGGATATTCTGGTTATCATCAATTACCTGTCGTTCCTGAGGACCAAGAGAAAACAACATTTACAAGTCCTTATGGAACATTTGCGTTTAGAAGAATGCCTTTCGGTTTATGTAATGCACCTGCAACTTTTCAAAGATGTATGATGTCAATATTTTGTGATTTGATTGATAAAGGAATTGAAATATTTATGGATGATTTTTCAGTTTTTGGAACTTCTTTTGAATCTTGTTTGGAAAATATTTCCAAAGTTATGAAAAGATGTGAAGAAACAAACTTAGTTCTTAACTGAGAAAAATGTCAATTCATGATCACAGAAGGCATTGTACTTGGTCATAAAATTTCACAAAAAGGGATGGAAGTTGATCAAGCAAAAGTGAAAACTTATTGTTGAACTGCAACCACCTACTATTGTTACTGATGTGAGAAGTTTTCTGGGACATGCTGGATTTTATAGAAGATATATAAAAGATTTTTCTAAAATTGCTAAACCTCTTAATCATTTATTGGAAAAAGAAGCTAAATTTGAATTTAATGAAGACTATATTAATGCTTTCAATATTTTAAAAGATAAATTAATAATTGCACCTATAATTATTGCACCTAATTGGAATAAACCTTTTGAATTAATGTACGATGCAAGTGATTTTGCAATTGGAGTTGTATTGGGACAAAAATATGAGAAAATTTTCAAAGTTATATATTATGCTTGTAAAACTCATCCTGAAACTCAAAGAAATTACACTACTACTGAGAAAGAGCTTCTAGCTATAGTCTATGCCTTTAATAAATTTAGACCTTATCTTCTTAGTACTAAATGCATAGTTCATACTAATCATTCTGCTATTAAATATTTAATGTCAAAGATAGATGCTAAACCTAGACTGATAAGATGGGTATTACTTCTACAAGAATTTGATTTTCAAATAGTGGATAGAAAAGGAACTGATAACCAAATTGTTGATCATTTATCTAGAATTAAGAATGATATTTTTATTGAAGAAAATATAAATGAGAAATTTCCTGATGAACAGTTATATGTTATTCAAGAATGTCAAACACCTTGGTATGCGGATATAGTTAACTATTTAGTTAGCAATATTCTACCTTATGGATTGAATAACAAATATATTAAGAAATTTAAAAAATGATGTTAAATCTTATATTTGGGAAGATCCTCCTTTATTTAAATTAGGAAGAGATTCTGTAATTCGAAGATGTGTACCTTATGAAGAAACTTATGCTATTATTCAAAAATGTCATGATTCCAAATTTGGAGGACACTTTGGAGTAGATAAAACTGCATTTAAAATTTTAAATTCAAGATTTTATTGGCCTACCTTGTTCAAAGATGTGAGACATTATGTTAAAACATGTGATCGATGTCAAAGGATGAGAAATATATCTAGGAAAGATGAAATGCCTTTAAACTATATATTGGAAGTTGAAATTTTTGATATATGGGATTTAGACTTTATGGGACCATTTGTACAATCATCTAAAAGATTTTTTATTTTATTAGCAGTTGATTATGTTTCTAAGTGGATTGAAGCTGTAGCTTTACCTAACTGTGATTCCAAAAGTGTTTCAAAATTTTTAAAGAAAATGATTTTTTCAAGATTTGGAATGCCTAAGATAATTATCACGGATGGTTGAAGTCATTTCAGAAATATAAGAATTCAATTATTACTGGAAAATTTTGGAATCAAACACAGAATTGCAACTGCTTATCACCCATAAACAAGTGGAATGACTGAAGTATCAAACAGAGAAATTAAAAGAATTTTAGAGAAGACTGTTAATCCTAAAAGAACTGATTGGTTTGATAGACTTAATTCTGCATTATGAGCTTATAGAACAGCTTATAAGACATCAATCGGAATGTCACCTTACCGGTTAGTTTATGGTTAACATTGTCACTTACCTGTTGAACTTGAACATAAAGCTTATTGGTGATAAAGGAGTTTAATTTTGATTTGAATATTGCAGGAGAAAAACGATTATTACAATTAAATGAGATGGATGAAATAAGAAATGAGTCATATGAAAATACAAAGATTTATAAAGAGAAAATGAAGATATTACATGATAAAAAGATTTCAGGAAAAATATTCGAGCCTGGACAAGAAGTATTATTATTTAATACTCGATTAAGACTTTTCCTGGAAAATTAAGATCTAAATGGATGGGACCATATATAATTGAGAAAGTATATCATTATGGAGCTGTGGATATTAAAGACCCCAAACGGGAAAAATATTTAAAGTTAACGGATTAAGACTGAAGCCTTATTTGGGAAACATTAAAATGATTTATAAAGAGGCTTACGAGTTGAGTCTACCTGATTAAAGACTTAATTAGGTCGGGCTGACGACGTTAAACCAAGTGCTTTGTAGGAGGCAACCCATAATTATTTTTATGTATTTTTACATTTTTAATGTAAGGTTATGCCTCGATCTTGACTAATTTTATATAACTTTAGAAAATTGGATGCTAACAAGTCTTTATTGACATTAGCTAAAGATTATCTTGAAGTATATAAAGTTTGGACTTTGAATCACTCCATTTTGTATGTGAGTAAAAAGGAGATCAAGTTAACCTTCATTATTTTAATTATTGAGTTTATAGTGATCTTACCATTCTAATTTACCTATTTTTGAGATCGAAACTTTGAAATTTGACGTTAGGCGAAATGGAGTCGAACGTGGTTCCGGCACCTAGGTGCCGAAATTTGGTGCCTAAGCACCAGTGTATCGATGGGTCCGACGCCTAGGCACCAGATTTGGCCCCTAAGCCCCACAGTTACTGGGTCGTGTAAAAACTGAAAATTTTCAGTTTTTCACATGATTTTGTCCTATAAACTACCCCATCTTTGTCCCCAATCCCTAAGCAACCATAGATATGACCTTTACACTTCATACTTAAGGAGATAAGAGAGGCTTTTGAAGAAATTGAGAGAAGAAATCATGGAGAAGAGGCTAGAGATAAGTGTTCTGAGGATCCTCAACCTTACCTCAATGGTTTTATTGATGTTAGTTGAGACAAGTATTCAAGTCGCTTAGATAAGTTTGAAGCGGAATTCAAAAGCATTGGAGATCGCCTCCATGAGATGTATTATCAAATTGAACATCTGGAATGGCAGGCAAAGTTTCAATTCGATCATCTAGCGGCCTATCAGGATGCTCAAGTGAAAATGTATGCGAAGAACAAATGGATCGACGACAAAATGGCTACGGATTTTTCAAGGGTGTTAGTGTTCTTCCTAAGTAGGCCGAGTAATCTTCTTTTCGACGAGAATGGGAATTTCAAATTTGAAGATTAGATAGTAATATGGTTAGATCTAGACTTTATCTAGTTTTTCGTTGTATCGATTTGGTAAATCGATTGTGATGTTTGTGTGTTTGTTTTATTGTTCAATGTGTGTTGTATTTTCTTTGAAATTATGTTGTTTTATTGTTTGTTAGGACTTGAATCTTATTATTGTACTTATCTGAAATGTATTGAGCCCGAAATTCAAGATTATGAATGGAATTAGAAGAGTTTGAACTAAACTTGTGTTTAATTGATGGATTTAATTTTTAATTTTTAAAATTTTTAGAAAATATTTTGGAAGTTGGAAACTGAAGCAATACTCTCATATGAGTAATTAGAAGTTGAATTTGTGAGTTTTGGTGGAAAATTAAATTTTTAAAGTGATTTTTGTGAAAGGCGAGTCTGGCGCCTAGGCGCCGGTTCGGCCTGCTACCCAAAAATCGGGATTTAAACCCCCAAAAGCCATGGATGACGCCTAAGCTTCATCCCCTTCCTCATTTTCACGAAAATACACCCCCTAGATCCATCTTGAGGTCAAAACATCACGTATTTGAGCCCGAAATCACTTGATTTCTTCATCTTAAAGTCAGATCTACTTTCTAATCCATTTATTTTTTATTTCTACCATGGATTTTCCTATTTTTGCTAAAAACCGAAATTTTGGAGAGAAATTTTGATTTTTAGAAATGTTTCCATGGATTTTTAAGCTCATTTTAAGTTTCTCAAGCTTAAAAGAGTTTAAATCATTGATTCCTTAATTTATTTGTATTTTCTTTCACGTTTAGATGGCACCTAAATCTAAGAGAGGAAAAGCACGAGAAAATTTCGACAGCAGCAAGTTCGCCACTGCGGCAGTGCACTTTCGTTATCACGAATTTGCGACATTAAGAAAATTTATCTTGGAGCGCAGTTTTTACAATCCTGGTGAAATGATCGTAAACACAATTGTTGCACACCACTGGCAGCGATTCTGTTATTTCACTGTCGTTGTTGTTATTCCTATTGTACGAGAGTTTTATGCCAACTTTATGGATGCAGAAGACTACGAAGTCTTCGTTAGAGGTTTCGGAGTGGGATTCACTCCGGAACGGATCAATATTTTCTACGGCCTACCACCTACCGTCGAGTGCTACTATTCTAGTCTATCTCCATCTGAAGGAGATCTGGAGATGATTATTACATATCTGACTGACGGCAATGGAGTTTGGAAGATCCGAAATGACAAACGGGTAAACTTTAAATCTTCTAAGCTTAATGGTATTTCTAAGGCCTGGCACTATTTTATTTCTGCTAGACTACTTCCTTCCAACCACCTGAGTGAAGTTACCAGAGATAGAGCTATCCTGAACTATTGCATTCAGGAGAGGAAGTCGATAGATGTTGGCAGCATTATTTATGATTCTGTGGAGTCTATTGCAAGATCCAGCACTTCTGTCGGATTAGGATTCCCATCATTCATACATTCTTTATGTGTGAATAATAGAGTTACTGCTGATATTTTAGAGGAGAAGCTGAAGACTACAAAGCCTATTGGGCAGGAGAGTGTTAGTATTTATGATCGTCTTCGCAGGAAGAGATCTACTGCTCCTTCTACTTTTGTACCTACTCCAGGTAGAGCTTCTACTTCTAGACCTTCTACTTCTACTGCCGAGCCACCATCTAGTTTCTGGGAATCCATGCATGATCAATTTACGGAGCATCGAATGAGTTATTTTTAACTCACTGCAGAGTAGATACTATAGACAAGAAGATTGATCATCTATTTGAATATACCCAAAGGAAAAGTGATTATGATGCTGAGTATTCAGAGTCTTTAGTTAGATTCTTGAAGGGTGAGCATGATGTTCAGTTTCCTACCTGTCCTAAATTTTCACCGTATGTTGATCCAAAGGATGTGGAATTTTCTTTTGGTGATGACGATGACGAGGCTACATATAGTCCTAGCGCCGCCGGCGCCCTATTCTGCACAGCTCCACCATATTGCTCCGTTTGGCTCCGTTTTAGCTCCGATTCGCCTCGTTTCATTTGTGTTTGGTTCCTAACAGATAGACCTACAAAATAAGTATAAAAATAACATTTCTTTAAAGTGTAATCTCATTCAAAAATATGCAAGAAGTGTAAAAGAGATTAAGCATATAAAGACTTATCGAAAGGTGTTAGGCCAAAATTTGCTTTCTTGCTCGTTTTTGCTCCAAATTGCACCGTTTTTGCTTCTTTTTCTCCAATCACCATTTCTTGTACCTAAAACCAAAAAATATACAAAATACCTTCCTTTAAAGTGTAATATCATAAAAAATGAGTAAAATTATATGGCAAAAAGCGTATATATTTTAGGCGTGTCAAATACCCCCAAACTTAATTGTTACTTCTCCTCGAGTAACACTTTTACTACATAAAATTATAACTCAAGACAATGTACTTTTCACCTGTAAGACATTAAAATTTTTCATTTAAAAGAATATATTGGTTAGACTTTTAGAAAGAAATTCAGTAACTCAGGTTAACACTACAAGTATAAGAATATTCAACGAATCAAGTCTAAGGGTTCTAGTCTTCTATTTATTTCAAGATAAACCATAATTTGTTACATTAAGAATGCCTTGAAAGATTATGTGAAAAAGGAGTTCATGCAAACTTCATCAGAATGTAGGCCAATACTTTAAATATAAATTCAGAAATGAAATCAAGTTCTCCCTTTAGGGTGACTCAAGTGAAGCCAATTGTTTATTAGGCATCTCCTCAAGCTTCTCCTCATAAATATTTTTCTTTCTTCTTTTTTTTATTTTTTTATTTTTTTTATTTTTTTTATTATTATTTTTTTTTAATGAGGATTACTATATCTGGAGAGCCTGTAATAATTTTGAACTTCACTCTCCTCTTTCTAAAGTTCAAACTTGAAACATACCCTTACTTTATAATTAGGTATGAGCTTTATTATTCATCATAAAGCCACAATCTCTTCTTAACACACAATACTTTAAGTCTCTTAATATTTCAAAAATATAGTTTTCTTTACTTTAAATAGTTAACTATAATCAAATTCTTTCATGCCAAATATCTTACCCTTATAAAATTAACCTTTATTACTAAAAACTTTCATCCAATCCTTCTATAATATTCAACTGAAATAAAAAGTTTTAGTTATCTCAAGCGATTTTCAATTGCTAGAAGTTATGCTAACAATTTTTTAAAATATAATAATTGAGAACAAATAAGAGTTAATATTTTTCTTCCTCCCAAACTTAAATTTTAAAATATTTTGTAATTAATTTCATAAAATATTACAGGAAGAAAAAGTAAAGGTTGAATTTACTTACTACTACAACATCCTATCAAATTCATATTCATGCATAATCGGGATAAAATGACTGTAGAAGAAAGTAGATTTAACCTAAAACATGCTTGTAATAAAATTACACTAAAAGGAAGTATTTTTCACATTAAAATTTTATTTTTCTTCCTACCCCCAAACTTAATTTTTAACATATATAGCATTCAGTACAGAAAATATAAGCAGGAAGAAAATAATTTAGAAATTCTATTTACCACAAATGTCTATCAAAACCATTTACAAGTATTCATTAGGATAGAACAATATGCAGCAGAAAGTAAATCTAAACTTATCATGCTTGAATGAAATTAACTAAACCAAAGTCTAACTAGTATAGCATGTATCAGCATGGGAATATAAAAATGTTCTTCAAGTCTTAAATAAAATTGCAACACAAGCATAAACACACATATGATAAATGAGGACAATTCTTCCTTTAACTTATCACATCTCACCAAATTACCTCCAATCTCTAACGGAATCACTACACTAGTAAATTAGGTACTTTTTTAAAAATGATTTTATAGATTTTAATCTCAAAGATAAGATTATCCCTGATAAAATGGTTTCCGGACACCAATCTCAGGCATCATCTAATCCCTTTAATTAAGCACCTGTAACAATTACAAAGATAGTGTAAAATCTTCCACATGGTAATCATCAAATAAGTTCGCGACTCCTACCAAATGAAAACAAAGTTAGAGAAAGGATGTAACAAAATTAAGATGGATCTAACACTGTTCAAATTCATGATTTCTCTTATAAAACTCAAGTCTGGGTGAGACCCAAGTCATAGTGAACTCATCAATCCAACTACTACAAGAGAAAATACAAGTCTAACCATAATAAGAAGTTAAAGAATCACCTCCCTCATGACACACAAAGATCAAATCAAACTACTAACAATCCAAACATCTACCAATCAACAATCAACTGATATATCCACTATAAAGCAAATACAATACAACACTAACAATCATGACTCTCAAGCACACTGATAACTATGGGTTGCCTCCCATAAAGCGCTTGGTTTTAACATCGCGGGCCCGACAAATGATTCCTCCTGAATCAAAATTCAAATTAAGTAATCCTTGATCAATTGATATGCGTAAAATATATACGTTTTTTGCTATATCATTTTACTTATTTTTGATGATATTACACTTTAAAGGAAGATATTTTGTATGTTTTTTGGTTTTAGGTAAAAGAAATGGTGATTGGAGCAAAAGAAAGCAAAAACGGTGTAATTTGGAGAAAAAACAAGCAAGAAATGAAATTCTGCCCTGACATCTTTCGATAAGTCTTTTGATGCTTAATCTCTTTTACACTTCTTGCATATTTTTGAATGAGATTATACTTTAAAGAAAGATTATTTTTATACTTATTTTGTAGGGCTATCTGTTACGAAAGCAACGCAACTAAAACGGGGGGAAACGGAGTTGAAACGGAGCCAAACGGAGCGAAACCGTGGAGCCGCGCAGCAGCCTGCTCGCCGACGGCGAGATCGATCTCGCCGACGGTGAGATTTTCCCGAGACAACCGAAATATGGCCGAAAAGGCCGCCGACAGCGGCCTCAAACCCTCCGACAGCTCCCCGGATGACGATGAACCGACATTTGGTTGTTTTGGGCCCATATTCGACGTATTTGGACACTTTTTCGAAGGGGTGCTTAAGGAAACTCTTCAAAATTCGTCCATACTCTTTAAAATATCGAATATATGTTAGAAATGTGTGAAAAACAATAGAGGAAAGAAGAGAAAAACTAGAGGAATGATTAGGATTCTTAGATTAAGAGTAGAAATGTAGATTTCTACCTTTTTGGAGAGATTGGAGAGGAGATTTTGAGAGAATTTGTAAGGGATTTCGCTAGCATTGCATGGATCGTCGGGAGACTTTATGGGAGAGATCTTCGTCTTTCTTTCAAGGGGAAAAAGCTAAGTATTGTTCTTCATTATCTTATAATTTTGTAAACATTTATTTAGTGGATTTACTTTTGTTAAATGAAGTTTCCTTTATGTTTTCTTCGTGCTTTGTGACGCATCTCTCTTACTCTTTCTTCTTCTTTGGAAATAGTGGAATAAGAAGATTTTGCCATTGTTTTCCTTTTACTTTTCTTTTGCAATGAATAGAAATCATGTTTAGGATTTTGTGATGCATGGTAGAAGTAAATTTAATTATAAATGTGATGGTTTTTACTTGCACTTCATTTACATTGCAATAAGGGCCCATTGTAGTGTTAAAATTCGTTGTAATTGCATCGACCCGAAAGGGCGGTGTAATTCTCAACAAAGTGAAACCACATTCAAATTCCATGGATGGTGAAGTTCATTGGAATTGAATGCAAATAAATAGGGAAATAATATTAATCGGGCGTAGAATTGGAGATTTTAGAGTGACAGGCTAAAATCCTCAATTCGGTCTTATCGTTTGGGTGCTAAAGCGGAGATGTTAGCCCTCAGGCGAGGGGAACGTGGGAGCTCCGAAGTGAGAGTCGGTATCCTCCCATCCTAGCCACGGATTCAGTAACCAAGCATAGGATTACTCAATGTTCTTTATGCCTGGACCAAAGGGTAAATAATAGAATTGCTCCTATTTGGCACATACAATATTAAATGCATCTCATTCCTATACATTATCTATTTCATTACATAAGAATAGTAGTTTTTATTATCTCAAAATTCTCCAAACCAACTCATCCAAAAAGGGTTATCTTTAGAAATTTTATTTACATTTAGTTATAGTTACTATTACATTTTAACACTTGCATTTAGGAGTAGTTGCTAGATAAAACACAATTTTAATCGACATTTCAAACTATGGACTATTAGTAGTAGACTAGGATTTGATTAAAGACTTCTTACTTCACTTCCTCGTGGGATCGATTCTGGGGTTTTTAAAGAAAACTCTATATTACTTGAAACGATACGTATACTTGCGTAGTACCCCTAGTGTGTAAAATATTTTCTAATTTTTATATCATTTAAGATTTTGCACACTAGCCACTATTTATAAATCGGATCAAGTTTTTGGCCATCTTTCGGAAGTTAATTTACTGCGTAATTGCGGGTCGAGTCAAGTTTTTGGCGCCGTTGCCGGGGAAGCTTCGGTAAGAACTTTAGGAGAATTTTAGTTGAAGTAATTAGGCTTAGACTTGGAAAACTGTAGTGTCGTAAAAACTGTTTTGTGTGAAAAGTGTTTTTATATGAAAAAGTGTTGTGAAAAAACTGTTTGTGTGAAAAACATGGTGTTCGTGAAAATGTTTGGTAGTGTTGAATATATTTCATCTATTATTTGTTTAATTGTTAATGTATTGTTTGTTGTGTTACATATGCAAAACAAAGAATCTGCAAGATTTATACCTTATGATTCCGAGATTGAAGAAAATAAAAATATAAAAATATAGAAAAGACTCGAAAAACTAGAAATGGAGATGGAAAACTTTCAAGATAATAACTTAGAAAATCATCATAAATCATTGAGGGATTACATAAATCCTACGACAGATAAAATTCACTATAGTATACAAAACCCTGTCGTAGAAGCTGATTCATTTGAAATAAATCCTGAGATTATCCAATCGGTGCGAACAATCGGTTGGGGGAACTCCTTTGGAGAATCCCTATTTACACTTATCAAATTTTCTAGAACTTTGTGTTACATTTCGTTATAATGGCATGTCAGACGATGCTGTTAGACTAAGGCTTTTTCCTTTCTCACTAAGGGATAAGGCTAAAATGTGGTTATACTCTTTAGCACCTGGCTCTATTAAAAATTGGGAGGAGTTAACTCAGAAATTTTTAGCTAAGTATTTTCCACCTTCAAGGACTACTCAACTTAGAAACGATATTATCTCATTTTTTCAGTATGAAGGAGAATTAATATACGAAGCTTGGGAAAGATTTAAGGAACTCCTAAGAAAATGTCCACACCATGCTCTGCCCGATTGGTTAATCATTCAAACTTTTTATAATGGGTTAGTAGGATCCCTTAGGTTTATAATTGATGCTGCCGCTGGTGGCTCATTAATGTCAAAATCATTTAATGAAGCGTATGCATTAATTGAAGAAATAGCTACAAATGAATTTCAATGGCCTTCTACAAGGGTAAATCATAATTATGTAACTAGTATTTATGATACGGATACAATTACAATTCTTGCATCTTAAATTGCTCCAATATCAAGGAAGTTGGACCAATTTGGAATGAACCAACCTCAATTTACTCCTGTAAGTGAGGAAAGTTCATTAGGGCCTATAATTGATTCTCAAATATCATATGAGACTTTAAATACCATAAACAACCCATACTCTAACTTTTACAACCCAGATTGGAAGAACCATCCTAAATTTAACTGGAATCATACTACTAATGCTGGAAACCTAAAATGGGAAAATAATCATGCGAATCGTAATGGAAGTTAGAATAATCAGAGGAACACAAACTATAGACCATCATATCCACCAGACTCTAACAATGATCAATAATTTGAGGATAAGAAGATGTTTATGGAAGAAGTGGTATTGCAAATGAGAAACCAGTTGCAAAGTCAAAATGCTGCGATTAAAAACATAGAGAATCAACTGGGACAAATTGCTAATTCACTTAGCAATAGACACAAAGGAACACTTCCTAGCAACAATGAGATCAACCCTAAAGAGAACACTAATGAACAAATAGAAGCTGTCCAATTAAAAAGTGAAAGAGATATAGAGGATGTGGTTAGAAAAGAGAAAGATGTTGTGAGAGAAACAAAAGAAACTAAAAGACCCGAAGAACATGTTTCTAAGGATCTGGAAAAATTAATATCTCCAACTAAAATCAATTTGGAAAAACCACCACCTCCATTTCCTCAAAGACTTAGACTGCATGAGTTGGATAAAAAATTTTCAAAGTTCATGAAAGTACTTAAGAAGTTAACGATAAATATTCCTTTCACTGAAGCTTTGGAACAGATGCCAAGTTATGCAAAGTTTATAAAGGATATATTAAACAAGAAAAGAAAATTTGGAGATAACGATATAGTTGCACTAAGTGAGGAGTGCAGCGCTATACTTCAGAAAAATTTTCCTCGGAATCTTAAAGATCCTTGTAGCTTTACAATTCCTTGTGCAATTGGAGAAAAATTATGTGGAAAAGCTTTATGTGATTTAGGAGTGAGCATTAATGTGATGCCTCTATCTATATTTAGAAGGTTAGGTTTAATCGATATTTCTCCCACTATCGTAACCCTTCGTTAGCTGATTGATCTATCATTTATCCAAAAGGAGTTATAGAAGACGTGCTTGTTAAAGTGGATAAATTTATCTTTCCTTTGGACTTTATTGTATTAGATATGGAGGAAGATAAAGAAATTCCAATTATTTTAGGGAGACCTTTCCTTGTTACTGGACAAGCTATGATATATGTGCAAAAAGGAAAGTTGACTATGAATATTAATGACCAAGAAGTAACTTTTGATGTGTTAAAGACTATGAAATGTCCGAATGAGAGAAAAGATGATGATTGTTTTTGGATGGATGAAATTGATTATCTAAGTAAAGACCATTTCCAAGAAAGTTTTGAGAGTAAGTTAATAGATGAGAATGAAATAGATTTTCATGATGATTCGAGAAGGTTATTTAAAGAAGACTTTATGTATGTTCAGGAGAGATGTGAAATGATGGACTCTACCAAAAATAGTAAACTTTTAATTCCATTTGTTGAAAAATCTCATGAACTTAAGATGGATCAACCCCATACAAATTTAAAGCCTATCTACTTAGGGAATTCATCTATACAACCAGTCTTTATATCTTCAGATGCGACTCAATCACAAGAAAAACCTGAATTGAATGATGAACAAGATAAAATTATTGAACTAGGACTTGGAAGAGAATTTGAGGATAAATTTCAAAAGAACTTTGAGTTGAGAAAAGAGAACAAGGATACTGGAAGACCATTTGAAGAAATTCCTAAAGAATTAGAAAAACCTATTTCCTCAACTAAGATAGATCCTCAATCATTTAATAATTATAAAGGGGAAGAATTGGAAGATAACTTGAATCATAAGAGTGACATAGAAGAATTTGATCTTGAATCTGAATTATTTAAAGAGAATCTGATCCAAAATTTGGGAGATATTAAAATTTTATAAAGATCCATTTCTTATAAATTTCAAGGATGATATTAATATGCAATTTCAAAAAATCAATAGAAGAATATTGGATCTAGAAAGAAATATGAGGAATTATGATATAAATCCAACTGAAAATGAAAAGCTGAATGAAAAATTAAAATTTGAGGATTTTAAAGGAATCCCTGGATCTGGAAATGATGGAGCGATTGATCGAGGATTACTTAAGTCATTTGTCGGGCTAATGATGTTAAACCAAGCGCTTTATGGGAGGCAACCCATAGTTATCAGTGTGCTTTGATTTAGTGTGCTCGAGAGTCATGATTGTTAGTGTTGTATTGTGTTTGATTTAGAGTGGATAGACTTGATCTTTATGTGTCATTATAGATTGATAAGTTTGATTGTTGATTGATAGATACTTGGATTATTAGTGCTTTGATCTGATCTTTGTCTGTGTTATGAGGTAGGTGATTCCTTAACTTCTTATTATGGCTAGAATTGATCTCTTGTAAAGTTGGATTGATGAGTCCACTATAACTTGGGTCTCACCCAGACTTAAGTTTTACAAGAGAAATCATGAATTTCAAACATTGATAATTCCATCTTAATTTGTTACTTCCTTTCTACAACTTTATTTTCATTAGGTAGGAGTCGCGAACCTATTTGATGAATAACATTAGGATGATCTCACACTATCTTTATAACTGTTAGAGGTGCTTAATTATAAGGATTAGGTGATGCCTGAGATTGGTACCTAGGAGCCAATATATCAGGGACAATCTTATCCTTGGGATTATAATCTATAAAATCTTTTGAAGTGCCTAATTTACTAGTGTAGTGATTCCGTTAGAAATTAGAAGTAAATTAGTGAGATGCGATGAGATAAAGGAAGAATTGACCTCATTTATCATTTGTGATTGTATTTGAATTGTGTGTTTATGTTTGTGTTACAACTTTGTTTAGGTCTTGAAGAACATTTTTATATTCCCTTGTTGAAACATGCTATGCTAGTTAGACTTTGGTTTAGTTAATTTCATTCTGACATGATTAGTTTAAATTTACTTTCTGCTACATATTGTTTTGTCCTAATGAATAATTGTAAATGGGTTTTGATAAACATTTGTGGTAGATAGAATTTTTAAACTGTTTTCTTCCTGCTTATATTTTCCGTACTAAATGCTACATATGTTAAAAATTAAGTTTGGGGGTATGAAGAAAAATAAAATATTAATGTGAAAATACTTCCTTTTAGTGTAATTTTATTACAAGCATGTTTTAGGTTAGATTTACTTTCTCCTACACTCATTTTATCCTGATTATGCATGATATGAATTTGATAGGATGTTGTAGTAGCAAGTAGATTCAACCTTTACTTTTTCTTCCTACTACATTTTATGGAATTAATTGCAAAATATTTTAAAATTTAAGTTTTGGGGGAAGAAAAATATTAACTCTTATTTGTTCTCAATTGTTATATTTTCAAAAATTACTAGCATAACTTCTGGCAATTGAACCTCACTTGAGATAACTAAAACTTTTTATTTTAGATGAATATTATGGAAGGATTGGATGAAAGTTTTTAGTAATAATGGTTAATTTTATAAGGGTGAGATATTTGGTATGAAAGAATTTGATTATAGTTAACTATTTGAAGTAAAGAAAACTCGTATATTTGAAATGTTAAGAGACTTAAAGTATTGTGTGTTAAGAAGAAATTGTGACTTTATGATGAATAATAAGGCTCATACCTAATTATAAAGTAAGGATGTGTTTCAAGTTTGAACTTTAGAAAGAAGAGAGTGAAGTTCAAAATCATTACAGGCTCTCCAGATATAGTAATCCTCATCTTAAAAAAAAGAGAGAGAAAAAGAAAAGAGAGTAAAAAAAAGGGGACTGAAAGTGATCCCGAAAGAAAAAAAAAGAAAAATATTTATGAGGAGAAGCTTGAGGAGATGCCTAATCAAAAATTGGCTTCACTTGAGTCACCCTAAAGGGAGAACTTGATTTCATTTCTGAATTTATATTTAAAGTATTGGCCTACATTCTGATGAAGTTTACATGAACTCCTTTTTCACATAATCTTTCAAGGCACTCTTAATGTGACAAATTATGGTTTATCTTGAAATAAATAGAAGACTAGAACCCTTTGACTTGATTGCTAAATATTCTTATACCTGTAGCGTTAACTTGAGTTACTGAATTTCTTTCTAAAAATCTAACCAATATATTCCTTTGAATGAAAAATTTTAGTGTATTACAGGTGAAAAGTACATTGTCTCGAGTTATATTTTTATGTAGTAAAAGTGTTACTTGAGGACAAGTAACAGTTAAGTTTGGGGGATTTTGACACGCCTAAAATATATACGTTTTTTGTTATATCATTTTACTTATTTTTTATGATATTACACTTTAAAGGAAGGTATTTTGTATTTTTTTTTTGTTTTAGGTAAAAGAAATGGTGATTGGAGCAAAAGGAAGCAAAAACAGTACAATTTGGAGCAAAAACGAGCAAGAAATGAAATTCTGCCCTGACACCTTTCGATAAGTCTTTTGATGCTTAATCTCTTTTACACTTCTTGCAAATTTTAAATGAGATTATACTTTAAAGAAAGGTTATTTTTCTACTTATTTTGTAGGGCTATCTGTTACGAACGCAACACAAATGAAATAGGGCGAAACGGAGTTGAAACGGAGCCAAATGGAGCGAAACCGTGGAACCGCACAGCAGCCTGCTTGCCGACGGCGAGATCAATCTCGCCGACGGCGAGATTTTCCTGAGACCACTGAAATATGGCCGAAATGGCCGCCGACAGCGGCCTCGAACCCGCCGACAGCGGCCCGGATGACCATGAACCGACATTTGGCAGTTTTGGGCCAATATTCGACGTATTTGGACGCTTTTTCGAAGGGGTGCTTAAGGAAACTCTTCAAAATTCGTCCATACTCTTTAAAATGGCGAATATATGTTAGAAATGTGTGAGAAACAATAGAGGAAAGAAGAGAAAAACTAGAGGAATGTTTAGGATTCTTAGATTAAGAGTAGAAATGTAGATTTCTACCTTTTTGGAGAGATTGGAGAGAAGATTTTGAGAGAATTTGTAAGGGATTTCGCTAGCATTGCATGGATCGCCGGGAGACTTTATAGGAGAGATCTTCGTCTTTCTTTCAAGGGGAAAAAGCTAAGTATTGTTCTTCATTATCTTATAATTTTGTAAACATTTATTTAGTGGATTTACTTTTGTTAAATGAAGTTTCCTTTATGTTTTCTTTGTGCTTTGTGACGCGTCTCTCTTACTCTTTCTTCTTCTTTGGAAATAGTGGCATAAGAAGATTTTTCCATTCTTTTCCTTTTACATTTCTTTTGCAATGAGTAGAAATCATGTTTAGGATTTTGTGATGCATGGTAGAAGTAAATTTAATTATAAATGTGATGGTTTTTACTTGCACTTCATTTACATTGCAATAAGGGCCCATTGTAGTGTTAAAATTCGTTGTAATTGCATCGACCCGAAAGGGCGATGTAATTCTCAACAAAGTGAAACCACATTCAAATTCCATGGATGGTGAAGTTCATGGGAATTGAATGCAAATAAATAGGAAAATAATATTAATCGGGCGTAGAATTGGAGATTTTAGAGTGACAGGCTAAAATCCTCATTTCGGTCCTATCGTTTGGGTGCTGAAGCGGAGATGTTAGCCCTCAGGCGAGGAGAACGTGGGAGCTCCGAAGTGAGAGTCGGTATCCTCCCAGCCTAGCCACGGATTCAGTAACCAAGCATAGGATTAGTCAATGTTCTTTATGCCTGGACCAAAGGGTAAAGAATAGAATTGCTCCTATTTGACACATACAATATTAAATGCATCTCATTCCTATACATTATCTATTTCATTACATAAGAATAGTAGTTTTTATTATCTCAAAATTCTCCAAACCAACTCATCCAAAAAGGGTTATCTTTAGAAATTTTATTTACATTTAGTTATAGTTACTATTACATTTAACACTTGCATTTAGGAGTAGTTGCTAGATAAAACACAATTTTAATCGACATTCCAAACTAAGGACTATTAGTAGTAGACTAGAATTTGATTAAAGACTTCTTACTTCACTTCCTCGTGGGATCGATTCGGGGTTTTTAAAGAAAACTCTATATTACTTGAAACGATACGTATACTTGCATAGTACCCCCTAGTGTGTAAAATATTTTTTAATTTTTATATCATTTAAGATTTTGCACACTAGCCGCTATTTATAAATCGGATCAAGTTTTTTGCCACTTTTTGGAAGTTAATTTACTGCGTAGTTGCAGGTCGGGTCATCAATCGTCTAATCCTTTTCAGATCCAGGAATTCCTACAAAATCCTCAAATTGTAACTTTTCATTCAGCTCTTCCTTTTCAAATGGATTTATATCATTGTTCCTCATATTTCTTTCTAGATCCAATATTCTTATATTGATTTTCTGAATTTGTATATTAATATCATTATTGAAATTTATAAGAAATGGATCTCTATAAGATACTTCAAGATCTCCCAAAATTTGGATCGAATTCTCTCTAGATAATTCAGATTCAGGATCAAATTCTTCTATGTCACTCATCTGTTTCAAGTTATTTTCCAATTCTTCCCCTTTATAATTATTAAATGGTGGAGGATCTATCTTAGTTGAGGAAATAAGCTTTTCTAATTTCTTAGGAATTTCTTCTAATGGTCTTCCAATATCCTTATCCTCTTTTCTCAACTCAAAGTTCTTTTGAAATTTATCCTCAAATTCTCTTCCAAGTCTTAGTACAATAACTTCATCTTGTTCATCATTCAATTTAGGTTTTTCTTGTGATTGAGTCGAATCTAAAGATATAAAGACTGGTTGTGTAGATGAATTCCCTAAATAGACAGGTTTTAAAATTGTATGGGGTACATCCATCATAAGTTCATGAGATTTTTCAACAGATGGAATTAAAAGATTACTATTTTTGGTAGCGTCCATCATTTCACACCTCTCCTAAGCATACATATAGTTTTTTTTAAATAACGTTTTCGAATCATCATGAAAATCCATTCCAACCTCATTTGTTATCTTACTCTCAAAACTTTCTTGGAAATGGTCTTTACTTAGATAATCAATTTCATCCATCCAAAAACATTCATCATCTTTTCTCTTAGTTGGATATTTCATAGTCTTTAATACATCAAAAGTTACTTCCTGGTCATTAATATTCATAGTCAACTCTCCTTTTTGCACATCTATCATAATTTGTCCAGTAACAAGGAAAGGTCTCCCTAAAATAATTGGAATTTCTTTGTCTTTATCCATATCTAATACAATAAAGTCCAAAGGAAAGATAAATTTATCTACTTTAATAAGCACGTCTTCTATAACTCCTTTTGGATAAATGATAGATCGATCAGCTAACAGAAGGGTTACAGTTGTGGGAGAAATACAACTAAACCTAACCTTTTAAATATAGATAGAGGCATCACATTAATGTTCACTCCTAAATCACATAAAGCTTTTCCACATTCTTTTTCCAATTGCACAAGGAATTGTAATGCTACAAGGATCTTTAAGTTTCCAAGGAAAATTTTTCTGAAGTATAGCACTGCACTCCTCACTTAGTGCAACTGGCTCGTAATCCCCAAATTTTCTTTTCTTATTTAATATATCCTTTATAAACTTTGCATAACTTGGCGTCTGTTCTAAAGCTTCAGTGAAAGGAATATTTATCGTTAACTTGTTAAGTACTTTCATGAACTTTGAAAATTTTTTATCCAACTCATGTTGTCTAAGTCTTTGAGGAAATGGAGGTGGTGGTCTTTCCAAACTGATTTTAGTTGGAGATATTAATTTTTCTAGATCCTTAGAAACATGTTCTTCAGGTCTTTTAGTTTCCTTTGTTTCTCTCACAACATCTTTCTCTTTGCTCACCACATCTTCTATCTCTCTTCCACTTTTTAATTGGATAGCTTCTACTTGTTCGTTAGTGTTCTCTTTAGGGTTGATCTCAATGTTGCTAGGAAGTGTTCCTTAGGTTCCATTGCTAAGTGAATTAGCAATTTGTCCTAGTTGATTCTCTATGTTTCTAATCGCAGCATTTTGACTTTGCAACTAGTTTCCCATTTGCAATATAACTTTATCTATAGACATCTTCTTATCCTTAAATTGTTGATCATTGTTAGAGTCCGGTGGATATGAAGGTCTATAGTTTGTGTTCCCCTTATTATTCCAACTTTCATTAGGATTTATATGATTATTTTTCCATTATTGGTTTCCACCATCAGTAATATGATTCCAGTTAAATTTAGGATGGTTCTCCCAACCTGGGTTGTAAAAGTTAGAATACGGGTTATTTATGGTATTTAAAGCATCATATGTTAAGTTAGAATCAATCATATGCCCTAACAAACTTTTCTCACTTACAGGAGTGTAGACCTCATTTTTGGTGAGGTCTGATCTCTCTCTTTAGTACTTAAGATCTAGCCATAAGTTTTCCCTTCGATTATCCTAGAGGACTAGAAATGGGACCCACCACTTAGAAATTTAAAACACTTCTTGACTCCCTTCAAACCCCACATGTTTGAATGTAAACCCCCAGGCCACTTGGAGGGTTAAGACCAATATATGGAGGTTTAAAGGATGAGTTTCCTATAGGGCTCTTTGGCCTTAGGATTACCTTGGATGGTCTGGTCTGGTGAGGTCTAGCTTGAACACACCACACTCTTACACTCATTTCGAATCTTAAAACCACTTTTAGTCATTTTGACTCCCTGACTCATGTAGGTAACTCATATGGATGGACCTTAACCCCTAAGCCTCTGGCTAAGAGGGTTAGGAACAACATATTGAATGCCTAAAATGAGTCCTCTCATGGCTCTTGTAAGCTTAATATGGCTCCATGGCTCAATCAAATGGTTTCATTTCACTCACACTTAATCAATCTCCATTTTTCCCAAATTTTAATTTTTGACTCTCGGGACCCTAAACCCACCAAACCTATCAAATGCCTTTGAAATTACCCAAAATTTGTAAAATTGTCTGAATTACCCAAAATCCCTCAAAATCAATCATAAATATTCTCCACCACTCAAATTGATCATCCATAGCCAAATATACCAAAATTTCAAAATTACCCCCCCCAATAACCTCCAAATACCCAAAATACCCTTTTAACCCAAAAAATCCAAAAATTCCAAAAATTCCCAGAAATTTCCAGAAAATCCCAAATATTCCCAATTTTATTTTGTTTAACTACACCATAGGTCAATTTTGTCAATTTAGCCCACTTTTACCAAAATCCCCAATTTGACTTTTTTTAACTTTAAGTGGACCCAATGTCCAACCAAATCACTTCAATTGACCTCAATTTTGATCCAATTCAATTATAAACTTCAATTAAATATCCCTAATATCAATTTAAACCAAATCCAAACCCAATTTCATCAACATGTGGATCCAATTTCAATTTGAAGCTTAAAGCCCAATTTTGGCCCATGACCTAAAGTTAGCCCAAACCAACCCAACTCAACTCCAATTAGCCCCAAATCTTTTCTAAAACCTTCCCAACAACCCCACAAATAAAACACTAACTTGATTTACCCCAAATTTGAACCCAAACTTCACCCAAGCTTAACTTAAGCCAAAATTCCCTAATTTAGCCTAAGCCAATCATGAACCCAAATACGCCCAAATTTCATAACCAAGACCCAAACAAAATTTAAAACTCTTTGTTACACCTCCATAAACATTTTACAATATTAATTTTACATCAAAACCAATATTAGCCCAATCTTAACCCAAGTTAGCCCAATCTAACCCACTTTGATCCTATTATTAAAGAGACCCAAATTAAATCCAATTCAACTCCAAATGACACCAAATCTTTTCTAAAATTTTCATGACACATCCCTAAACTAAATACAACATTTATTTGGCATAATATTTTACAAAATTTTCATCCAAAAGTTCATTTTGAAACATAAAAGCCCACTTCCATAAGACATTTAAAAGCCCATTTTTACCAAATTTGAAAAAGCCCAAACCTATTCTAAGGCCCATATGACAAACTCCTCTTCATTTATTTAATCAAAACCACCCCTAAGTTTCAAAACCATCATTAAATCATTCCAAATCAAGCTTCATCCAAATTTTCATCAAATTATCCAAAATTCCTAAAACCCTTTTCCATGAAATTGACCAAGCCATTTCCCAAGCCAAATGTGAGCCAAGATGCCATGCACAAGCCACATGGGAGCCATGAAAGCCTTGGACTCCTCATCAATCCATTAATGGTAAGAGAGAGGAACTCTTTCTTAACCAATGATTAAGCTTTTTTTACCCTTTCCATGATTCCCCATAACCAAAAATTAATCTAGATGATCTTGATGGAGAATTCTCCACTCCAATTCAGCTGAGCCATATGATTCCCTTCAGCCCAAATCAGACCTTCGTGGGTGCACCAAGCCCATTTCCATGAGTTGACCAAACCAAGTTCAAAAGAACCACTTCCCCCATTCCATTTGAATCAATTCCTTTACACATGACATCAGCCAATTGAGCTCACAAACATCAAGCCCTGACCTCCCTGACCATAAGGGTGACCTGACCCTGGCCGGACCACCACCCCAATCGCCGGAAACCACCAGGCCGAGAGGCTTAATTTGATTCAAAAATTCAAAAGGAATTGGCTGAGCTGTCCCAACCCAAATGGCCACTGCAACTGTTCTTCCCTTGCCTTGGGCAGCTGATCCCAAGCCCTAAATCCCCCCTAGAGGCCCTCCAGCCATGCCTATTTAAACACCGTCACCTCACGACCAAAAGAGGTGTTGAACCAAACCTTACCAAAACTCTGCCAAAATCACTCCACACTCTTCTCCAAACCCAGAGCACTTTATCCCCACTGAAATCCAGCCCTAAAACCCTCTCTGTGAGCTTAATTTTAAGCCCAAAAAAAGGACACTTCACCACAGTGAGCCAATCTTCAAATTGATTGACTCTACACCTTCACCAGACCAAGAGAAGAAGTTCCCCAGCAAAAGTCCCCTCACCAGGCCAGCCATTCTTCCTATCGGCGAAGCTTTGAAATCGGCCTTGGTGGAAATCAAGTCTAGGCATTTCACCACAGCTCCAGGCTTCATCCCTAGCTTCCTTGGACTCCAACAAACGTGTCGAGCCCCTCTGATTGAAGCTTCACTTCTCAGAGCCAAGGTATTGAACTCCTCCTTCCCGAGAGCTTCTTTTGATTCTCCATTTTATTTGAGTCGATTTCAATGCATGTTAGCCGTATAGATGTGTTCGTCTTGTCGAGACGAGTCCATAGAATCCAAGAACAAGAGATTTGGTGGAGAAATGAGGGAGATCTTAGGGTCTTGGTGTGGACGGCTCACGGGACGCACCAGTCGTAGACGATGACCAGGAACCGTCGGATCGTGCGTGTATCGAATGGACGACCCATATTGCGCCGGACCAAGGAATGGGACATGAACCGCAGGCCGCGTAGCGCTGAGTCAGATGGCAGTGTCAAATAGCAGAGAGACGTGTGTGCTTTCGATCCGGACGAGGATGGCGCGGCGTTGACTGGTTTAAATAGATAAATAGGATTTTTCTGATTTATTTAAATACACATAACTTTAAAAATTCATATCTTTGTGTAGAAAAATCACAAAAATAAAAAAAATATCCTCTTGCTCAGTGAATAGAGAAGAACAATGTGAAAAAAGAATTAACTTATTTTGATGAGTATTTTGTTTTTAATTAGTTTAATATTATTTTAAGTATTTTAATTCTCCATGCATGCATACAATTCACCATGGAATGAGACCATAGGGCTTTTGTAGCCTCTATTCTTGGGAGCATTCCCTGAATTTCTCAAGACTAGAGGCCATCTCTATGGTAAGTTATTGATTTTCCAAATTTATATGTTAATTTTGAAATTTTAATTCCAGTAATTAGCATGTTGTTTAATAAAGTCTAGGAAAATTAGGGGAGGTAGCATATGACCAGAAGACGCTAGAAAAATTATGGTTTGGTTTAATTCCTTAAGGATAACCTTAATTAGTCCAAGCACTTAAAACTTAATTTTAATTAATTAGGACTAACCACACATCAAAATTACTTAAAAACAATTCTCCACTGATCTTTAGAATCAGAGGAGTCTCACATAAAAATTTCAAGTCAATTAGAATTGATTTAACCCATTAAATAAATTAATTAACTCACAAAGCCATTTTAAAAATTAAAAAATTCATAAAACCCAAAATACACTTCAAAAATTCACCAAATTCATTTTGTACGCTCTCTGATATCAGAGGAGTCTAAGAAAATTAAAATTGGAATTTTCTAAAAATTTTCATTTTTAACCATATTTTAAATATTTTAATAATTAAAAAATAATAAAAATCACAAAAATATTAAAATTCATAAAAATGTCATATTTAGTCCCCTAATAATTTAGGAACCAACCAAATATTTTTCCTAAGTCCCTAGGTTAAGATATTAAATTTTAAGGGCTTAAGACAATTTTTAGTACTAAAAAATGGATTTTCCAACCTTTTCACCATATCAATTCTAATAAATCAAAAAAAAATCAAAAAAACATAAAATTTGTTTCTCTGACTTCCCTAAGGTTAGAGGGACTTAAGAAAAATATAAAATCCATTTTTCAACTTCAAGTTTATTTTATAATTAATTAATACCCCAAAACTCAAAATAATTATAATAAATCAAATATAATTCAAAAAATCACCAAAATTGGTCCAAGTGGTCCTCTGGTCAATAGAGACATCCCATAATTTTCTTAAGGATAGAAAATTTACCTTGGTTATGTTGTTGAATTTTCATTGAAAATTCTTATTTTTATCAAAATAACTATATAAACTAAATTAAAAACAGAAAAATCATATTTTCTCCTCTAATGTCTTATGAATTGAATAAGCTTAAAAGGGCATAAAAGTAATTAAGGATTTTAACCCTAATTAATACTTTAGGTTTAATCAAAAGGGAGGGTAAAAATATTCGATCTTAATCTTCTCTTGGATGATTGAAACTTAGGGAATAAAGGGGTAGAAACCCATGAGTCACTTTAAAAATATCAAAATGGAATTTTAATTAATTAAATCATTTAAACTTTGGGAGAATAACTAAAATTTTGGATTATTAGGGATGTGACTTAAGAAGATGCCAATTCTTTAATTTAAAGTCCCTAATTAAATTAATTCAATGGTAATCAATCCTTAATTAATTCTAATATGATGATTGAAATTAATAATTAAAAAGGGAAATAACCTTTAATTAAATTAAAGATTAAAACATTAAATGACTTAATAATCAAATTAGAATAAATTTTAAACATTTAAAATTAATTTGAAATCACCTAAGAACAAACTTAAAATAAATTTGAAACCTTAAGTAATCTTAAAACAATTCATAATTAAAATATAAAAATCAAACTAATTAAAATTAACCTAAAGTATTATAATTAATCCAAATCAAGTCATCAAATTTAATAAAAATAAATAATTTAAACACCTCTTTCAACCTAAGCAAATTTAAAACATTAAAATTAATCCGAAATATTAAGATCATTTAGAATATAAAGATTTAATTGAATTAAAACAACTTGAACACTATTCCGAACTTAAAATTATTAATTAAAATTTTATAACTAAACCAAATCACTTTAAATCATCAATTCCAATTTTAATTTGCCCCTAAAGGCTTTCATTATCATAACTCTTAAATGGAGCATCAAGTAACAAGTCACTTTATTCATCTGATAATCAAATGTCCAAGTTCAGTGAGCAAGAAGCAAAATTTAACTAAATTTTGGATATTAATTCACCTGTGCAATGAAATTCATTTGGACTCGAAATAATCACAGAAGTACTGAAAAGATGTTTAGGACTCGTCCTAAGCACTTTCTCAATACGATGAGATGTTTTAGAAGAACAATTGAACTTAATTGTTCTTCGGTGAAGAAAATCATCCTTAACAAAATACAAAAACCTAGACGTCATAGGAATTGACTAGTGATAGGATTAGGATTTTGGTAGATAATCAAAACCTTCCCTTAGCTTTACCTAGGTATTATCTTTCAAACATATAAAATGCTCTGACATGTGTTTTAAGTGTAGCTCGAAATGACGGGAAGACCCTCCAGGTATGCTTTTACTTTATTGCAATTTACTTATCGGTACTGCACTCTACTTTTCTTGCATGTTAAACAAGAATGTCACCCTGTATGAAAACTGAAACTTTTAAGATAGCCACAAAACTAAAACCCAAAACTAAATTAAAAGTCACAACAAGATAAAATTAACCGCTACAACATTCAGAAGATAAAACAACTCAAATTTTAATCACAAATAGAACACAAAACTACAACTATAACTAAATTAAAATGTCTCGTTGGATGATCAGGAATACCTCGGATGATGTAACCTATGTGTTGCTAACGGGATTTCCCACTGTCTAAATGAAAGTGTGGAACTCATTCAGTTGAGTTTAGCAAATTCATTTGGATTAAGTGAATCCGATAAAAATAACAGTGCCAGAATGATGGAACCGTGGGATCTTAACCGGTGTTGTTATAATCAACTTTAAGATTCCCCTAATAAAACACTAAGATAATCGAAACTTAAAACTCTTCTAAACCGAAACACTTCTCTCATCTCCTGATTTTCACTTTCTAAAACTAAACCTCTACAACAACAAAGAGCTTGGAGCATAGTGGGCAGCACGGCCATCGTCGTCAGCAAAACTAGAATCTACATCAGCTAAACCTTTCTTAGAATTAAATAACCAAGCCATAGGATTTCGAGGTAGTTTGCTTAGTGCAACATAAACCCTCAACCTTTTTGTTAGGCATTTGCACAATCATGTTATACAAATTAAGCCCTAACCGGTCTTAGGACTCCGAGGTAGTCGTTTGGTACGACATAAACTCTTATATCTTTGAGGCTACTTGTGTGATTATTCTTCGGGATAGATACACGGTTTGTGGTGTGGTGCTCGTTTATATAAACTATTTGGGATGTGAGATCTATTTAATTTCATATCTTAAAATTTTTAAACTTAAAGTTATTTTCAAAATCAAATGCTTCTTTCTAAAACTATATATATATTTAAATTAAATTTAAAATTTAAAATTCGCCGACAATTTCTGTAGGCGACCCCTTTTTAGAACACAAACCTAAAAATTAGTCGTACAAGGAGTAAATTGAGGTTGGTACATTTCAAATTGGTCCAACTTCCTTAATATTGCAGCAACCTGAGATGCAAGAATTGCAATCGCATCTGTATCATGAACACTAGCTACATTTTTATGATTTACCCTTGAAGAGGGCCATTGAAATTCATTTGTAGCCATTTCTCAATTAATGCATACGCTTCATCAAATGTTTTTGACATTAATGAACCACCAGCAGTAGCATCAATAATGGACCTAAGGGATCCTACTAACACATTATAAAAAGTTTGAATGATTAATCAATCTGGCAGAGCATGATGTGGACACATTCTTAGGAGTTCCTTAAATCTTTCCCAGGCTTCGTATATTGATTCCCCTTCATACTGACAAAATGAGATAATATCGTTTCTAAGTTGAGTAGTCCTTGAAGGTGGAAAATACTTAGCTAGGAATTTCTGAGTTAACTCCTCCCAATTTTTAATAGAACCAGGTGCTAATGAGTATAACCACATTTTAGCCTTATCCCTTAGTGAGAAAGGAAAAAGCCTTAGCGTAACAGCATTATCTGACATACAGTTATAACGAAATATAGAACAAAGTTCTAGAAAATTTGATAAGTGTAAATAGGGATCCTCCAAAGGAGTTCCCCAAACTGATTGTTCTGCACCAGTTGGATAATCTCGGGATTTATTTCAAACGAGTCGGCTTCTACGACGAGGTTTTGTATACTTAAGTGAATTTCATCTGTCGTAGGATTTACGTAATCCCTCAATGAATTATGATGATTTTCTAAGTTATTATCTTGAAAGTTTTCCATTTACATTTCTAGTTTTTCGAGTCCTTTCTGTATTTTTATTTTTTTATTTTTTTCTAACTCAGGATCATAAGGCACAAGTCCTGCAAACCCTTTGTTTTGCATACGTAACACAACAAGTAATACATTAACAATTAAACAAATAATAGATGAAATATATTCACAACAAAATATTTTCACAAACACCTTATTTTTCATATAAAAATAATTTTTATTTTAAACTCTTTTTCATATAAAAACACTTTTCACACAAAAATAGTTTTTACGACACTACAGTTTTCCAAGTCTAAGCCTAATAAATTCAACTAAAATTCTCCTAAAGTTCTTACCGAAGCTTCCCCAGCAACGGTGCCAAAAACTTGATGCGACTTTTTTATATGTAAGAATTTATGACCTCAGATTTATATAATTATAATGATTTTTGTAAAGTCACAATTTAAAACACAAGTATACATATCGTATCAAGTAATACAGGGTTATAATGGAGTCCCGTTTATCGATCCCATAGAGAAGCGAGGTAAGAGGTTCTTAGTCAAATTCTAGTCTACTACTAACAACCTTAGTTTGGAAGGGTGATATAAGTGGTTTTTCTAACAACTACTCCCAAATGCAGATGATTATATGTAAGGATAATAACTACTCCTAAATTCAAATATTACTTCTAAAGATAAGCCTTTTTTGGGAAATTGGTTTGGTGAATTTTGAGATAATGAAATCTACTATTCTTATGTAATGAATTGGATAAAGTTTAGGAATGTGATGCATTAAATATTGTATGTGCCAAATAAAAGCAATCATATTCTTCACCCTCAAAAGAGTACCCCCTCTTTCAAGCATGTAAAGAACATTGACATATCCTAAGTTTAGTCACTAAATCTAAGGCTAGGCTGGGAGGATACCAATTGTCACTACAGAGCTCCCACTCACCCTTCATCTGAAGGCTAACCTTCGAGTTTAGTTACTAAACTTAGGACCAAATTGGGGATCTCAGCCTGTCACCCTGAAATCTCTAATTCGACGCCCATCAAAACCATATTTCCCTATTTATTTGCACTCAATCCCCATGAACTACGCAATTCATTCATGAACATTGAATGTGGTTCCACTTTATTGAGAATTGCATTGCCCTTTCAGGACAATTCAATTACAACGAATTTTAACAATACAACGGGCCCTTATTGTAATGTAAATGAAGTGCAAGTAAAAAACCATCACATTCATAATTAAAACTTCTTTTAGCAAGCATCCCAATATCCTAAACATGAGTCCTACGCATTGCAAAAGAAAAGTAGAGTGAAAACAATGGCATAAACTTCTTATGTCACTATTTCCAAAAAAGAAGAAAGAGTAAGAGAAAGACACAGCAAAGCACGAAGAATACACAACAAAAAACTTCATTTCAAAGCAATTCCACAAAATAAGTGTTTACAAAATCATAGATAATGAAGAACACAATACTTAGCTCTTTCCCCTTGAAAGAAAGATGAAAATCTCTCCCACAAAGTCTCTCGCCTATCCATGCAATGCTAGAACATCTCCTTACAAATCCTCTCAAAATCCCCTCACCAATCTCTCCAAAAAGGTAGAAATCTACATTGCTACTCATATTCTAAAATCTCTAAGCATTCTCCAAGTTTTACCTAACATCTCCTCTTCTTTTTGGCTTCAAATTCGGTTTAAAATAGTGTTGGGACGAATTTCCCAAGAGGTGCATGAAGAAACCATCCAAAAAGAGTCCAGATTCAATGTATTTGGCCAATAACCGCTCCTGGCGCCCAAAAATCGTGGTCGCGGGTTCCTGCTGCCGCCGGCGCCCGATAAGGCGCCTCCGACGCCCTATTCTGCACAACACCACCATATTGCTCCGTTTTAGCTCTGATTCGCCCCGTTTCAGTTGCGTTGCGTTCCTAACAGATAGACCTACAAAATAAGCATAAAAATAACCTTTCATTAAAGTGTTATCTCATTCAAAAATATGCAAGAAGTGTAAAAGATATTAAGCATAGAAAGACTTATCGAAAGGTGTTAGGCCAAAATTTGCTTTCTTGCTCGTTTTTGCTCCAAATTGCACCATTTTTGCTTTTTTTTCTCCAATCACCATTTCTTGTACCTAAAACCAAAAAAATACAAAATACCTTCCCTTAAAGTGTAATATCATAAAAAATGAGTAAAATTATATAGCAAAAAGCATATATATTTTAGGCGTGTCACTCTCCAACTTCTATCTTTCTCAATCCTTCTCTCTTCTCTCTCATTATTTCTCACTTTCGCTTAAACTTCTCTCACCCTCTCTCCCTCCCTCTCTTTGTCACCCCTATTTCTTACTCTCTTTCTTTACTCTATCTCTGACTATCTATATGTCCCTCTTGCTCCCTCCCTCACTCTCTCTTTCATTCTCTCGCTCTCAGTCTCTCTTTTCTCTCCCTCCCTCTCTCACACTCTCTCCCCTTCCCGTTCGGTTAATATCTTTTTCTCTCTTGTCCCTCACTCTCCTCCTCTCTTATATTCTTTTTTCTCAAGATCTGTTTGACTCTCTAACACTTATCTCTTTATCTGTCTCACTCTCTCTTTCTCTATTTTTCTAACTTCCTAAATCTTTCTATCTCTAGGTCATCTTATGTAGCTCACTCTTGTCTCTCCATCTCACCTACTTGTACAATTTGTCACTCTCTCTCAAGCACTATCTCTAAACCTCTTTAGCTCCATTTCTCACTCTCTCTTACATATTATTTCCCTCTCCTCTTTCTCTCTTGCTCCTCCTTTTCCTTTTGTTCTATCTTCCCTCACCTTTCTTCCGTCTCGATTTCCCTATCGCTCTCTCTTTCTTCCCCTCTCTTTCTCCTCAATTTCACACTCTCTTAATCCCTCTCTCCCTATCTTTCCCACTCCCTCCCTCTTTTTCTAGGTCTTATTATCTCTTCTATTGATACCTATTCCCTCTCCCTTCTTACTCTTTCTCCTCCTCTATCCCCCACACACAACTCTCTCTCGTCCTTCTCTATATCCCTCTCTCTAAGTCACTCTCCTTCCCTCTCTTTCTCCCTCTCTCTCCCTCTCATCCCCTCCATCTCCCTCTCTCTCTCACTCCTCTTATTTTATCTTCCTCTTTTCTTTTAGCTCACTCTCTTTTGCTTAATCTTCCTTCATACTCTCCTCTCTTTACTTCTCTCTCCCTCTCCCTCTTCTCTAATTCTCTCTCTCTTGAATCTCACCCAATCTCTCTCTATCTATTTTTTTAAACTATTTATTATCTATCTTTCTTTCTCTCTCTTCTAGTATTCTCTCTTCCATTACTCTCACTTACACGCACACACACACTCTCTCTTCCTCTTGCTTTGTCTCTCGCCCTTTCTCTCTCAGTCCCTCTTTTCATCTCTATATCACACTCACTCTTAAATTATCCCTCTCTTTTTCTCATTCTCTATTCCTTCTTTCTATCATAATCTCTCTTTTCTTTCTCTCTCTTCTCTCTCATTCCTTTCACCCTTTCTCTCCAGATATCCCCCACTCTCTCCCTCTGCCATTTTCCTCCTTTCCTCTTTGTCTCCCTCTTTCTATCTCCCCACTCTCTCTTTCACACACTCTCTCAATCTCTCCCATTCACTCTCTCCCTCTACATATGCAGCTCCCTATCTATCCTCTCTCTAAATCTCTCACTCACGATCTCTATGTTACACATTCTCTTGGTCTCCTTTCCTTTGTCCCTCACATTAACCCTCTATTTTTTCTCACTATTTACTCAATTTATCTCTAACAATCTCTCTCTTTGTCTCAATCTTTCGCACTTCAATCTCTCTCACTCCCCTTCTCTATCTATCTTTTTCTCACTCTCTACCTTTATCTCTCACTCTCTATTGTATCTTTCTTTCTTGCTCTCTTGCTCTTCTCTCTCTCTCTCTCTCTCTCTCTCTCTCTCTCTCTCTCGTCTATCACTCTCTCTTCTCTCTTTGCTCGATCTTTCTCCCCCTTATCCCTCACAAACACTCTATTTCTCTCTTTCCAACTTTTTTCTCTCTCAATCCTTCTCTCTTTTCTCTCATTATTTCTCACTTTCTCTCACACCTCCCTCTCTCCCTCTCTCTCTCCCTCCTCTGTCTCCCTTTTCTCTCCCTCTCTCTCCCTCCCTCCACTTTGTCTCCCTCTTTCTATCTCCCTACTCTCTCTTTCACACACTCTCTCAATCTCTCCCATCCACTTAATCCCTCTGCGTATGCATCTCCCTCGCTATCCTCTCTCTAAATCTCTCTCTCACGATCTTTATGTCACACATTCTCTTGCTCTCCTTTCCTCTGTCCCACACAGTAACCCCATCTTCCTCTATTTTTTCTCACTATTTACTCAATTTATCTCTCACAATCTCTCTCTTTGTCTCAATCTTTCGCACTTCAATCTCTCTCACTCACCCTCTCTATCTATCTCTTTCTCACTCTCTACCTTTCTCTCTCACTCTCTAATGTATCTTGCTCTCTTGCTCTTCTCTCTCTCTCTCTCTCTCTCTCTCTCTCTCTCTCTCTCTCTCTCTCTCTATCACTCTCTCTTCTCTCTTTGCTCGACATTTCTCCTCCTTATCCCTCACAAACACTCTATCTCTCACTTTCCAACTTTTTTCTCTCTTAAATCTTCTCTCTTCTCTCTCATTATTTCTCACTTTCTGTCACACCTCCCTCTCTCCCTCTTTCTCTCCCTCCTATCTCCCTTTTCTCTCACTCTATTTACATACTCTTGTTTTCACTTTATCTCTCTCTTTGTTATTTATTTCTTGCTCCCTCCCTCACTCTCCCTTTCATTCACTCACTCTTTATATCTCTTTTCTCTCCCTCCTTACATCCCTCACACTCTCTATCCGTTCCCACGCTGTTAATATCTTTTGTCTCTCATATCCCTCTATCTCCATGCTTTCTTACATCCCCTTCTCTATCTCAATTTATTTTCCTCTCTCTCTAGATCTCTTTCACTCTCACACTTATTCTCTATACTGGTTCACTCTCTCCCATTATCTTTCTCCCTCCCTCAATCTTGCACTTTTTAGGTCTCCCTTCTGTTGCTCACTCTTCTTTCTCCATCTCACACACTCATACACTCTCTCTCCCTCTCACCCTCCTTAGTTCCATTCTCACTCTCCATTAAAAATTTTTCTCTCTCTCACTCTCTCCTCTCTCTCACTCCATTATTTTTTCTTCACTTTCTATGTCCTTCTCTATTAATTTCTTTCTCTCCTTACTCTCTATTCTCTTTTTTTATCTTATGCTTTCTTTTACACTCTCCTTTGTTGCTCTCTCTTCTCTCTTTCTCTTACTTTTATCTTACTCTATCACCCACTATTTCTCCTCTCTCTCTTGCTTTCATCCCTCTCTCTTTTTTTCTCCCTTCTTTCCCTCCCTTTATCCATCTCTGTCTCCCTTTATCTTGCTCCCTCTCTCTCTCTCTCAACATTCTCCTGTTCTCCCTTACTTCTTACTCCTCACTCACTCTTACTTGATCTTCCCTTGGTCTCTCTTCTTTTTCTCTCTCCCTTTCACTCTCTTGCTTTCTCTTTCCTGCTCTCTCTTTAAACCATATCACAACCTCCTTCTATCTTACTTTCTCACTCACTCTCTCCCTCCCTCTCACTCTCTATTCCACCTCTTTTTATCTCTCTCTTACCCGCTTCTGTCTCCCTCTTTTGATGCTCCATTTATCCCTCACTGCCTCTCTCTTGCTCTCCCTCTCACTTTCACTCCCTTCATCTCTCTATTTCTCCTCCTCTCCGTATCTCCCTCTCTCTTGCACCCTCTCTCGTTCGCTCAATCTCTCCTTCTCTCATGCTTAATCTTCCCTCACTCTTTCTTCACTCTATATCTCTCTCACACTCTCTTCCTTTCTCTCTTCTCTCATTAGTTTCGCTCACACTCTTACTCCCTCACTCTCTCTCTTACCTGCTCCATGTTCACTCTTTCTTACTTAATCTAACTTCAATTGCTCGCTCGCCTCTCTCTCATCTCAATCTTTCTCTCCCTCTCTCCCCCTCTCTCTTACTTCCTTCCCTCCAACTCTCTCCCTCTCCTACTCTCTCTTTCCCTGTCTCACACACTCTCTTCCTCTCTCCCACACACTCTGCTCCAATTCATCCCCCCTCTCTCTCCAACTAATCATCATTCTCTCCCACTCTCTCCTGACTCTCAATTTCTCTCTATATCTTCCATCACTCTCTTTTCTTTCACCCTATCTTCCTCAGTCACTCCCACTTTTCTTTCACCCTATCTTTCTCACTCACTCTCTTCAATCTCTCTCACTCCCTCCCTCTATTTCTCTCCTTTTGACACTTTCCCTTTCTCAGTTTTTTCTCTATTTATACTTTATCACTTTTTGTTTCTTTATTTCTCTCTCTTTCTCTCTCACACACAAACACCCTTGCTCTCTTTTATCACTCTCTCTTATCACTTTACTCACTCTTCTCCCTAACCATCTCTCACTCTCTTCCTCCCTTCCTCTCTCCCTCTTTCATTAATTTAATCTCTCTCTCTTAATCTCCCTCTGACCCTTCCACTACATCCATATTACCTCTATTTCTCTCTCTCTACCTCTCACTCACTATCTTGTTTTCTATCTATCTTCAGTCTCCTTTCTCTCTATATTTCTGTCTCACCCTCTCTTCATCCCTCCCACTCACTCTACAATCCCTTTCTTCACTCCCTCTCTTGCTCTTTCTCACTCTCTCTCACCCTCTATTTCATCACTCTTTATCTCTTGCTTGCTCCCTCTTGCTCTCTTTGTCTATCTTTTGCTATAACTTCAATCACTCTCCTTTCCCTCTCTTTACTCACTCTTTCACTCCCTCCATCCCTCGCCCTCTCTCTCGTTCTCCTTCCTTCCCTCTCTTTCTCAATCGCTCTCTCATTTATCTCTCTTACTCCTCTCATCTCCTTCTCATTATTCCTCAACTACTTTCTCACACTCCCTCCCTCCCTCCTCAACTATTTTTCTCTATCTCTTTCATTCTCTCATTCTAGCATTCCCTCTCCTCCCTCCCTCCCACTCTTCTTTTTAGTTATCTTTCTATCGCTTTCTATCATTCTCTTATTCTCTTTTTCTTCATGTATCATTTTAACTCTAACCCCCCTCTCTTTCTTATTAATATTCTTGCTCTCTCACTCTCTCTCACTTGCTCTCTCTTTCATTCTCTCTTTAGGTCTCTACTATGTTGCTCTCTCCCTCTCACTCTGCATCCCCTTGCAGTCTCCATCACAACCTCCCACAGCTCCCTCCCTTTTCTTTCAACCTCATACCTTCTCTCACTTTTTCTTTCTCTCAATCTATTTAGCTCTCTTTATTGCCTTATCTTACATTCTCTTCCATTGCTCTCCATTTCCTTCTTGTTTCATTCCTCCTTCTCTCCTCTTTCTCTTGCTTCTCTCTCTCTCACTCCCTCGCCATCTTTCTTTCTCTCTTGCTCTATCTTACAATCTCTCTCTATATATTCTCTCCTCTCACAATCTCTCACTCTCCCTATTTGTTTCACTCCGTCTCTCTAACTCACTCTCACTCTCCTTATTATCTCCTGCTCTTTCTCACTCGCTCTTCCTTTTCCTCTTGTTCTCTTCTCCGATACCTCTCTTCTCTCTCGATTTCTCAATTCTCTTTTTCCCCTCTCTTTCTCCTCAATTTCAGTCGCTTATACTCCATGTCTCCCTCTCTTTCCCACTCTCTCTTCCTCTCTCTTGCTATCTCTTCTATTTCTACTTATTCACTCACACTTCTCACTCTTTCTCCTCTTCTGTCCCCCACACACACTCTCTCTCTTACACCCCTCCCTCCATATCCCTCCAACTCACTCTCCCTCCATCCCTTCCTCCCTCTCTTTTCCTCTCATCCCCTCCATCTCCCTCCTTAGCTCCATTTCTTTCTCTCTATCTAACACTTCTTACAATCTTGATCTCTCAATCTCTCCTCTCTTTCCTTTGCTCTATCTTTCTCTCTTCACTCTTCATCCTCTTCTCTATTATCCTCTCTCCCCCTCACTCTTTCTCTCACTCTCAATTCCCTTTTTCTATCTTACACTCTCTTTCACACTCTCCATTGTTGCTCTCTTTTCTCTCTTTTGTCTTACTCTCTTATTAGATCCTCTCTTTCTTCCATCCCTCCCTCTCACTTTCTTCCATCTCTCCCTCCCTCCCTCTCTATCACCCTCTTTGTAACCCTCTCTCTTACTCCCTCTATCTCATAATTCTCTTGTTCTTCCCCCCACTTGACCCCTCATTCACATACTCTCTCAATCTTCCCACAGCCTCTCTTCTCACTCTCTCTCACTTTATCTTTTCTACTCACTGTTTAAACTCTCACATCCTCCATCTATCTTTCTTTTTCCCTCACTATCTCCATCTTCTCTTTATCTCTTTATCTCATTGTCTCTTCTGTCTCTCACTTTTGACCCTCCAATTATCCATCACTACCACTCTCTGGCTCTCCCTCCCTCTTTCACTACCATAATCCCCCTCTCTCTCCCTCTCTCCATATCTCTCTCTTTCTTGCTCCCTTACTCATACCCTCCCTCTCTCACGCTCTCTATTCCCTCACACTCTCTTCTCTTTATTTGTCTCTTACACTGTCTCCCTTTCTCGCTTCCTCTTTTTCTCTCTTCAGTTTAACTCTCACTCTCCCTCTATCCTTCAACCTTTCTAGCTCTATGTTCACTCAGTATCACCCAATCTCACTCGTTAACTCTCTCTTCTCACTCCCATCAATCTTTCTCTCCCTCTCTCTCTCTCCCCCTTGTCTCTTGCTTCCTTCCCTCCCTCCCTCCCTCTTCCTCTCTCTGTCTCCCTTTCTCTCCCTCACACAATCACTCTCTATTTCTCTCACTCTTTCTCTCTAACCATCGCTCAGTCTCTTCTTCCCTCCCTCTCATTATCTCTCTCTCGCCTTTCATTTCTCTCCCTCCCTCTTGCCCTCTATCTCTCTTCATATCTTCCTCAATATCTCTCTCTCTCTACCTCTCACTCTCAATCTTTTGCTCTTTCTTCCCTAAGTTTCTCTTCTTCTCTATTTATGTCTTGATCTTTCTCCCTCTGGCTCTCTCCTCAATTCCTATCACTCCCTCCCTTTATCTCTCTATTTCTAGTTCACTGGCTCTCATGCTCACTCTTGAGGGAGAGATCTAAGGAGAGCTAAAAAACCAACAGAGGTATAAAAATGGGAGAGACTGTGTGTGGAGAGAGTAAGCAAGAGAGTGAGAAAGGGAGAGAATGAGAGAGAACAAAAAGCAAGAGAAGAGTGAGAGAGGGAGACAATGAAGTGGTAGAGAGAGATATAGTGAGAGTAATGAAGTGAAAGGATAAGGGATCATAAGATGGAGCAAGAGAGAAAGTAAAAGAGAGGGAGATCAAGAATGGGAGTCATGTGAAGGAGTGACAGATGGAGAGAGAGAGAAAGAGAGGGAGTAAGCGAGAGGTGGAGAGAGTGGGAAAGAAAGAGAGGGAAAGAGGTAGAGAGGAAAGGAGAGAGACAAGAACATAATAAAGAGCTTGAGAAAAAGTGAGATAGAGAACGAAGAAAGTGTAAGTGAAGAAGTGAGAGAAAGTGAGAGATAGGGATAGAGAGATAGAACAAGAGAGAGGGAGAGTGAGTGTGTGAGAGAGGGTGAGAGAGAGGAGAGTGAGCAAGAGGGTGTCTATTAAGGAAAGGGAGAGCTTTAGAGAAAGGGGGAAGAGAAAGAGTGAAGGAAGAAGAAAGAGTGAAACAGAGGGAGTGAGAAATTTATATAGAGATGGCATGAACTCTCTATCTCTTCCGCTCTCTCCTCCTCACTAGCTCTATCTCTTTTGCTCTTCATCTCCCTTCCTCTTTCTTTCCATCTCTCTCCGCTGCTCGCTCTATCTCTTTCCTCCGTTATCTTTCTCTGTCTCACTCTCTCATGCTTTCCCTCTCTTTCCCTCTCTCTCTCCCTCTCCCTTACAACATCACTCTCTCTAACTCTCTCCCACTCCAACAACCTCCCTCTCTCTCCCTCACTCTCCCAATGTCTCTCTCTCCCCCAATATCTCTTTTGCATCTACTCCCTCACTCTCCCTTGATATCCCTCCTCTCACAATCTTTATCTCACTTTCTCCCCCTTAATCACTCTCTCTCACTCTCTCCCACTCCCACACCTTTCCTCTCACTCCCTATCTCTCTATCACTCACTTGTTTATTTCCGCTCCCTCATAATCCCACCCTCTCTCTCTCCCCCACCTCTCTTTTGCTTCTACTCCCTCACTCTACCTCCATCTCCCTACACCTCTCATAGTCTTTATCTCCCTTTCTCTCCCTCTCCCTCTCTCACTCCCTCTATTACTCATTCTAGCTCACTGTCCCTCTCTAGTTGTCTATCTTCCCTCTCCCACTCTCTCCCTCCCACTCTTCTTTATCTCCATATCCCCTCCCTCTCTTGCTCTTCTCTATTTCTATCCCCTTCTCCGTCTCTCCTTTTCTCCTACTTTTTTCTCTATCAAGTTCTCTCTTGATATTAATCTCTTCTCTGTCTTCCTCTTATTATCTTTTTCTTTGTCTGCCTCTTTCTCATTCTTTCTACCACTTTATTTCCCTCTCCCTCTCCATCTTCCCCTTTGCTCCTGCATCTCCTCTATCTTTCTAGCTCTCCCTCACTCTCACTCTGTTTAACTCTCTCTTCTCATTCTTTCTCATTTGTCTCAACCCTCTTGCTCTTTTCTCTATTTTATCTCTCTCGCCCCTCTCTCCCCTTACCCCTCTCTCCCTCTACTTCTCTCTGCCCCACCCTCTTGCTCTTCTTTTCTCTTTAGCTTTCTCTCTTACTTTGTCATTCTTTCTCTCTTGCTCTCTTCTCAATATCTCTGACTCACTTTCTCTTTCTATCTCCCTCTCTCTCTCTCACCCACACACTTTATCACCCTCTCTCTCCCCTTTCTCTCAATCTCCTCCATCTTTTGCTCACTCTCTCCCTCCCTCCATGTACATCCCTCTCATAATGTCTTTCTCACTACATCTCTAGCTCTCTCCTGCATTCTTCTTTTCTTTTTATCTCTCTTCCTCAATTTCTCTTGCTTTCTTTCTTTCTTTCCCTGTCAACTCTCGCTCTCTTCTCTATCTCTCGACATCTCCCTCCCTATTCTAGCTCTCTTGCTCTCCCTCTCTCCTACTCTTTCTCACTCTCAATATTTCTCATAATTTCTCTCTCTCACTTTCTCTCTCTAGCTCACTCTTCTCTCTCTATCTCTCCCTTTCCATCCCTGCTGCATTCTAGCTACATCATCCTTTATCCCACTCACTCTCACCTTTTCACTCTCTTTCACACACTCTCTCCTTATCTCCCAATCTACCAAATTATCTATCTATTCTCTCACCCTCTCTTAATCTAACCCTTCATTACTATCACTTTCTCACACCACCTCTCTCCCAGTCCTCTTTCGCTCTTGCTCTTCCTTTATATCTTCTTCTCTCGCATTCTCTCTCCTTCCCTCACTCTTGCTCTTTCTTATGTTACTCTCTTCTCTCTATTTTTGTCTCTATTTCTTTGTCCCTGTCTCCCTTTGTTCAATTTAAATCTCACTTTTACTCCCTTCCTCTCCCTTTCTCACTCTCTATTCTCTCTCTTCCTCTATTATGTTACTCTAATCTCCTCTCCTTTTAAACTTTATCACACTTTATTCTCTCTCTTCCTCTATTATGTTACTCTAATCTCCACTCTATCTCGCTCTCTCTTCCCCTCCCACTATCTCTCACACATCTGTCTCTATTCTTTAGTTTTTTTCCCTTCTCTCTTTCTTGATATCTCTCTCTCTTTTTCTACACTCTACATTTCTTTATCATTATTTTATTTTCTCTCTCCCAATCTATCTCATGTTCCTATCTCTATCTCTCTATATATCTACTAATTTATTTATCAATTCCCTCACTTTCTCTCAATCTAACCCTCTATTACTCTATCATTCTCACGCCCCTCTCTCCTGCTCCTCTTTCACTTTAGCTCTTACATTTTCTCTTCTTCTCTCTTGCACTCTCTCTCATTCTCTCTATTTCTATTTTTATTTCATGGTCCCTCAATCTTTTTTGTTTAATTTAAATTTCACTCACTCTCTTTCTCACTCTCTATTCTCTCTCTCTCCCTCTCACTCTTAACTCTTTTATGTTACTCTATTCTTCTTTCCTCTTACTCTTTCTCTCCGTCTATACCACACTCTATCTCACTCTCCCTTTCTTGTTCTCTCTCTCTCTCCCTCTCCCTCTCCCACTATCTCTCACACTCTCTTCTCTTCCGCTCTCTCTCTCTCACACATGCACTCTCTCTTCCTCTCTCACTTTCCCTGCCTCGCTTTCTCTCTTGATGTTCCTCTCTCTCTCTTCCCTCACCTTTATTCTCTCATTTTCTCTATTGCACTCTCTCTTTCATCCACCCCACTTTTTCCTCAATTCACTCACACTTGCTACTCTCTCCCTCTCTTCCCTAGTTCTATATGTTTTCAATTTCACTCACACTTACTACTCTCTCTATCTACCAAATTATCTATCTATTCTCTCACCCTCTCTCAATCTAACCCTTCATTACTATCACTTTCTCACACCACCTCTCTCCCAGTCCTCTTTCGCTCTTGATCTTCCTTTCTATCTTCTTCTTTCGCATTCTCTCTCTCCTTCCCTCTCTCTTGCTCTTTCTTCTCTTACTCTCTTCTCTCTATTTTTGTCTTTATTTCTTTGTCCCCGTCTCCCTTTGTTCAATTTAAATCTCACTTATACTCCCTTCCTCTCCCTTTCTCACTCTCTATTCTCTCTCTTCCTCTTTTATGTTACCCTAATCTCCTCTCCTCTTAAACTTTCTCACACTCTATTCTCTCTATTCCTCTATTATGTTACTCTAATATCCACTCTATCTCGCTCTCTCCTCCCCTCCCACTATCTCTTACACATCTCTCTCTATTCCTTATTTTTTCCCTTCTCTCATTCTCGATCTCTCTCTCTCTTTTTCTACACTCTACATTTCTTTATCATATTTTGTTTTCTCTCTCCCAATATATCTCATGTTCCTATCTCTGTCTCTCTATATATCTACCAATTTATGTATCAATTCCCTCACTTTCTCTCAATCTAACCCTCTATTACTCTATCATTCTCACGCCCCTCTCTCCTGCTCCTCTTTCACTTTAGCTCTTACGTTTTCTCTTCTTCTCTCTATTTATGTTTTTATTTCATGGTCCCTCAATCTTTTTTTTTAATTCAAATTTCACTTTCACTCCAAAATTTTGGCTTATTCTAAGATAATCTCTGCCTAACCATTGACATAGTCGTTCTTCGTCACTTGAAAATACTTGATGGAAGGGATTCACTTTCTCCTCTTGATCTAACAAGTCACTTTTCTTGCTATTAGTGATATAACCAAATTGTCTCTTCTCTAAGACGACAAGTCTATGTTGCATTCGGAGAATTTTTGGCTGCATAACCTCCATAGTAAGCTCCTATACACCTATTAATAGATTTCTTCAAGGCAACATTGTCTTCTTTTCTCTCAATCAAGGTTTCAATGATTGTAGGGTTGTAGCAAAGAGGGTTGTCGAAGTAAAATATTTTGGTAGTTGTCGAGGCTAATTTTTCATAAAAGTAGAAAGGATAAATTTTAAGTTAGGAATTAAAATAAGAATGATGTAGGTATGGTAATTTTTTTTAAAATGTTGAATTGAGTCTAAAAAACAAATCCCTTAAAGTTTAGGATCTGTAAATGTCTAATACTATATGATACTGTTCAAAGGTACTTAGAAGGAATTTGGGAAGGGGATTTAATGGGGAGGTTGTTGCAGAATTTCATGAGAAAGGTAATATATAAGTTTGACTATGTTTAGAAGGGAATACGAGGGTAAAGCTGCTATTAGACAGTAGGTTAGGCATCATCAGCGGCTCAAGCTACGAACAGTAAAGAAAATTCTGAATCGATGACATTCGCGTGACGAGGAGGTTCCACCACTAGTTCCTTCTCAAGATACAGATACATCACTTACAAAAAGAAGAGGGTACAACACTCCAAAGAGCATAACACAGAGAAAAGTCTCTCAAATTCATAAAATCAACAAGACTCGGAATCAAAAAACCAAATACAACATATATAAATTTCCTTAATTGAAAATAACCTAATTTGGAAATAGCAAAATGAAGAAATAAAAAAGGAAATAAAAGATTAGAGCCCCTGGGACCTTTGGTTGCAAAACTAAAGCAGCAAACAGGGTGAAAATATCATGGTTTACTCAAAACACGATTGTGATATGTCTGATTTCGCTAAACAGAAAATTCTTGTTGTCTCCCTTGCGGTATCGCCAAAATCCCCTACCAGGATATGATCAAATCTCGTCATAGGAATATACAAATTTCATGCCTGGGTTTTCATGGGAATGTCCCACGTCACAAAGTTTAGCAAACTAAATGGAATCATGGCTAATGATTTGAACTCAAAAGCTTAGGCTCCTAAAGTATTTTCTTAACATGAAAATTGCTAGACTTGAACAAACAAATATTAAACTCTTCACAGAAGTATATTTTGAATCTCCTTTTTAAAAAAAAATGAAATAACTATATGTAAGTCATTGACAAAGAAAGATATCAATGTCCGACTAGAAATTTTCTTAAACTTTCTCATATACTACATGACATCTACTGTCAATTAATATAGTAAATCAATACATAAATGCTCACATAGAGGAACAACACCTTGGTTTCGTATATAGGATACTAACATATCTTAAAATATCGGAGAAAAAACTCTATTCTTGAAGAAATAAGCAAATAGGAAAATTAAAATACTTAATAGTTTTGAACGAGCAAAGTTTATAACTGAGGTAAGTTAAATGTTGGCTATGGCTCAATTGTACGGAAAGATTGAGTCACTTGTAGAGTTAAAATGTAGGCAATTGTTATCAGGAGCGTTGATGAAGCATTACTCAATCTAATGGCCCATGAAATTTTTTAAGGAAAAATGGCCTTAAAACTCCAAATTTAAAAATCTTTATTAAAAACCAATGATGATGATTCGTATCAAATAAACGATTATAAAAATAAAAGTCAAAATCAAAATCAAAAAGCTATTAACAATCTGCTAAGCATTTGGCCCATCTTGATAAGAATAAATTGAACAAAAATTATTAAGGGGGCCTTTACTCCTACAATATCCTAAGTTTTTAGTAGAGATCAAATTTATTTTTTAAATTTACGTTTTTATTTTTTGTTTTATTTTTAAAAACTTGTTTATTTAGATGATATTTGGCTACAACCTAGTTTTGAGTTAAATAGTATTTATCAAATTCATTAAATTCAAATTTATCAAACCTTGTGCGACTGGAGTTGGCGAGGGACAACAGAGCAAATCCCTTAAATCCACCCACAATCGGATTTAATAAATCTGAATTTGCATGTATACGGAACATGAGAAACAGGGACGAAGTGTAAAAAATTTTATGGAACATGAGAATTAAGGATGAAGTGTAAGAAATTTTAATTTAACAGTATTGGATATAATTTTCATTATTTTGGTGTTTGATGGGTCTACCTTAAATTCATGTCTAAATTCTATAAAAACAATGCAGCCAAACACCCCTTAGTGTGATTTTTACCTATTTTTGTTTCTAAAAGAAAATTAACATATTTTTTTAGAATATTAAAAATATATTTGAGATGTTTTGTGTGTTTTAGAAAATAATCATATCTTATTCAAATATGTCAACATATTTTGCTTCAAATACAAATATAAATTAAATTAAATTAGAAAAAAAATATAGAAAATATAAAATAAAAATGATCCCAATTCCCAAAAAACCTCTTCAGTTATTAGCATTCTTGCTTGAGCCCTTGGTTGAGGTCCTTGAGTGAAACTCATATAGCTAACACTGGAAATCAACACCCCAATAACTCAAAATCCAACTACTTTCCACATGTCCAGGATGAAATTCAAGCAATGCGTTATGGTCAGCTTTCTCATATTTCAGAGTTCAATCTTTCAGCGCGAGTGGATGGTACGAGTTCTTTCTTAGGCAGCAAAGGTTTCGTGTTAGAAAATCCCCATCCTCAAAAAAAAATGATAAAAAAAAAATCTTACAGCACCCTGTGTGACCACGGAAAGGTAAAAATATTACATGCGGATATGATAGGGTGTAAATCATGTGGTATTGGTAGTATTGGGATGTTATTGAAGTGCAATATCACCTAAATATCATAATCCGCACATATAAATGTCGCCGTAACAATATTCACTCCAAGAAAAGATTACAACTGTTATGCTACAAGATTTCCTCCCATTTTTGCTTACAGTTGCACGTGGAAACATCTGAAAATTTTGATATCAATTCAAACCGAAATCATATTTCTCGGCCACTAGACATTCCATACAAAAGAAGAAAAAAATTATGGATGGCTCTTTACTGTTTTTTTCCTAGTTGATTTGTTTCCCTACCTTGTCCTAGAATTTATATTTATATTCCCTATAACTCATTGGTGGATCGGGGGGTGTTTCCCCTATAATTCCGTGAGAAAATATTAAGTTCGCTATCCTTGCGGACGACGGCCGGAATTCATCACCGTACAATTCGTCTTCCTTGGCATAAAATCTTGTTGTAAACTTTCAACCACTTTAAAAGAACAAGAGAGAATCCTCTAGCTTACACAAAGTTTGTTGCAACTGTATTTCCCTTTTCCCTTTTGAATAATTTAGGTGTTGTTAGTGAGCTTAGTTGTGCTCTTTCTGTAATCCCTGCTTAACTTTATGCGTTTACTATTCAACACTTTTAAATAACAGCATATTGATGTTTTCAATTAAACCGGAAATTTTCTGCTATCAATTATATTATCAAGCTATAAAAATTCAAATATTTTCTACTTGTTGAAAGTAATATATCTTCCTTTTGTCATGTGCAGACTGCAAAGAATGATGCCAGCAATGCTTTTCCAGGGTAAAAGATGAAGAAACGTCTCGGAGCTGAAGAGAATCAGAAATCATTCACGCCCAATGAAAGCACACTTTAGTTATTAAAACATTTTTTAGATTACTGTTTTGTTTCTTAAAGCACACATTAAAGGGTTGTTCGAGAATATTATTATTTGAAACAAGCCCTTTAGTTTTCAAATCTTACAGCAATTTAACTCAATAACAACTAACATTTTGTATTTTTATTTTTGGCAAGATGAATGCTCAAACCCGGCGCATTAAGATGCTTCATTTTGTTTCCAATTAATATCCTACACTCCAAGGGTCGGTTTTATGCCGAGATATTGAGGGTGATTCTCAAATATTGTAGAACAAAATGTGATATGATGAGATAGAATGCAATAGAAACAACTTCGAGCAGAGAATTAACAAATAAATTAAAATTGAAGTAATGTAGCCTCAGTACCACTGTTTGAAAGAACCATACACTTAAAAAAAGAAAAACACATTTCGCAGAATAATACAAAAGCTAAAATGTGGCCCTGGACAAAATAAAGAAAGGGGAGTAACAAAATTTTACAGAAACCAATTGAAGCGTTAGAACGATACATAGGTAAATAACAACTCCTAAGAAGCTGAGAACAGCCAACTCTACTCTGATCAAACTATCTCTCGCAGATGTAAAGCTTGAGAATATTACCAATCAAAGAAGCCTGGCCCAGCCCTGGATATCAATTCCTTTCCAGCATCTTTACCCATTGCAACCATGTCTTCAAGAGCATAAGGCCCTTTCCTTGAAGTCTCCAGAACTATTTTAAAACAGAGTTTAGTGTTGCAAGCCAAAATTTAAGCAAAAAAAAAAATCAATCCAAATTATAGATTTGCTATAGACCAAGGGCTCTTTTTTATGATTCGAATTTCCTCTAGTTAAAAAAAAAATTTACTTTTTCAAAACAAAATTTCTAACTGCATACAGCCAAATGAGCCACAATGGCATTTACCTCGAGTTCCATCAGGGGAAGCTACTGAAGGATTCGAGTGTCTGATGCCGGCACAAATTGAGCTCCAAAATTGAGCCTCAATCGATGGGGAGTTAGAGCGGGAGAACGGTGGGGATCAATTGCTCTAAATTAGGAGGGAGTGAGGAGTGATTTTGGCGGAGTTTTGGTATGGTACGGTTCCTTTACCTCCTTTGGCCGAGAGGGTGAGGGGTTTTAAATAGGAGGTGGGGAGGGCCTCCCGAGGAGACGAGGAGCCCAGGATGGGGCAGCACGGTGAGAAGGCGTGACCATGGTGGCCATTGGGCGTAGGCCCATTCAAATGAGGTAGAATTCAGCTTGATGCTCTCCCGAGTCTCGGGCATGGTGTTTTCCGGCGGCCCCGGGTGGCCGGCCGGCCCGAGCATGGGTCACCTGGTCGGGTGGGTCGGGGGGCTGGGACTTGGTGCAAACGGTGTGAATTGCCATGTGTAAAGGCTTTGATCCAAAGTAGAATGGGGCATGGCTGGTTTTGATTCTAAATGGGTCAATCCACCCATTTGGGCTTGGTGCACCCTTGAGGTGGCTTTGGAGTGTGGGGGATCAAGGGATCGAGTGGTTTGGCATGGAGAATCTCCATCCAAATATGTTGGATTAAATTTAAGTTTAGGTGAATCATGATTAAGGCTAATGAGCTAGGGATTAGGGAAAGCCCTCCCTCTTCTTACCCAATATGGCATGGTGGAGTGTCCAGGCTCTCATGGCTCACATGTGGCTCATGCATGGCTTCATGGCTCACCTTTGGCAGGGAAAGGTTTAGTCGATTTCATGAAAATGGGTTTGGGATTCTTTTGATAATTTAATGAGAACTTGGATAAGGCTTGATTTGGGATGATTTGATGATGAATTTAGGACTTAGGTATTGAGTTTAATTGAAAGTATGATGAGGGGAAATGTCATATGGGCTTTGGGACCCGATTTTGGGCGCTTTGGATGTGGTAAAAGATGGGCTTTTAAAATGGTTTAAGGAATGGGCCTTTAAGTTTAAAAATGAATTTATGGATGGGAATTTTGTAAAGAGGTTGGGCCAAATAATTGTTGAGTTTGGTTTAGGGGGAGTGTCATGAGTGGTTTGAAACAAGTGTGGGGTGATTTGGGTTTGGATTGGGTTGAATTTGGGCTTTTGGTAAAGAGGCTAAGGTGGGCAGAAATGGGCTACCATGGTGAAAGTTGGGCCAAAGTTGAAATTGATGTAAAATTAATGTTGAGAAGGTTTGTGGGGCTGTTTTAAAGAAGTTTCAATTTTGGTTGGGTTTGGATTTTGGGACTTGGGCCTATTTGGGTTGGGTTACAGGTGTAGGCCCATTTAAGGAATTTTGGTTTGGAGTTGAATTTGAATAGGGTTTGGGTCGAAATCTTGGGCAAATCATGTTAGTGTAGGAGATTTGTGACATCCGTTTGGTCTGCGAACCAATTTTATAAGCCGACAAGTTCCCCTGTTTAATATGAAAACATTAAACAAGGTTTATATTACCTGGGTTCTTAAAATTCCCTATAAGGGCAAGCCCCTATAGTTAATTACATCTTAAGTGACGGGAATCACCTAAGAAAACTCTCGATAATAATCAGTAGTTCTGCTCTCAAGAATTTCAAAGTTTAAGTTTTCAATGGATTTGAATTTCGGAATTTCAATAGGGAATGGATCAAATTTGGAACATTTTGTTTTGGGAATTCAAGGGAAGAAAGGTAGGAGAAATCACAGATTCGAAGCGAACTTCGGTAATTTCCCGACTATCCTATTGTTTGGCTTGAATTTAGGAACGTCCTAATGTTTATTTAATGTTTTGATCTTGCCAATTTTAATTAATTAGGACTTATATTCGTATGATGTGATCACACAAATAGCCTCGAAGATGTGAGGGTTTATGTCGTATCGGACGACTACCTCGGAGTCCTAAGACCGATTAGGGCTTAATTTACATGACATGATCATGCAAATGCCTAACGAAGAGTTGAGGATTTATGTTGCACTAAGGCAAACTACCTCGAAGTCCTATGGCTTGGTTATTTAATTCTAAGAAAGTTTTGCTGAAGTAGACTCGGGTTTTCGTTGATGACGATGGCCGTGCTTGCCCACCATGCTCCGAGCTCCTTGTTGTTGCAGAGGTTTAGTTGTAGAAGGTGATAAATCAAGAGATGAGGGAAGTGTTTGGTTTTAGAGAAAGTCTTAATTTCCATGTGTCTTTAATGTTTTAATTAAAACAGGTCTTAGAGTTGATTAAACAGAACCGATTAAGATCCCACGGTTCCGTCATCCCGGCATACGTTATTCTCATCGAATTCACTTAGTCCAGATGAATTTGCTAAACTCAACTAAATGAGTTCCGCACTTTCATTTAGAGCGTGGGAAATCCCGTTAGCAACACGTGGGTTACATCATCCGAGGTATTCCCGATCATTCAATGAGACGTTTTAATTTAGTTGTAGTTGTAGTTTTGTTGTTACTGTTTGTGATTAAATTTTGAGTTGTTTTATATTTTGAATGTTGTGGCGGTGAATTTTATCTTGTAATGTCTTTTAATTTAATTATGGGTTTCAGTTTTGGTTTCTGTCCTAAAGGTGTAGGTTTTCATGCAACTGTTGTTTATCATGCAAGAAAGGTAAAGTGCAACACGAATAAATGAATTGCAGTAAGATAAATTGCAATAAAATAAAAGCGTACCTGGAGGATCTTCCCGTCATCCCAAGCTGCACTTAAAATACAATTTAGGGCATTTAAGCATTTATAGCAATTTCCTAGGTAAAGTAAGGGAAGGGTTATGGTTTTCTACCAAAATCCTAATCCTATAGCTAGTCATTCCTATGACGTCTAGGTCTTCAATTTTTGGTTTTAAGGATGATTTTCTTCACCAAAGAACAACTAAGCTCAATTTGTTCTTAAGGACGTTCCATCATATTGAGGAAGTGTTTAAGACGAATCTTAAACATCTTTTCGATATTTCGGGAATTGTCCTAAGTCCGAATAAATTCATTGTGCGGGTGAATTAATTAGCCGGGGTGTTTAAATTAAGTTTTATTTCTTGCTCAGTGAATTAGGATGTTTGAATATCCTTATGAGTGAAGTGACATTTCACTTGATACTCCATCTAGGAGTTATAATAGTAAAAGCTCCTAAGGGCAAAACGATATTTAATGATTTGTGATTCAATTTTAAGTTCAAATTAATGATTTAAGTTTGGAATAGTGTTCAAGTTATTTTAGATTTATTTTGAATTCTTCATGTCTTAGGTTATGTTATATTTAATTTAATTTAATTTAACTTAACTTAAATTAATGTGGTTCAGTTTAATTTAATTTAATTTAAGTTAATTTAGTATGATATGCTTTAGCTTAAATTAATTCAATTTGATTTAATTTAATTTTGATTTAGTTTTAATTTAATTTAATTTTATTTTATTTTATTTAATTTAATTTAATTTAATTTAATTTAATTTAATTTAATGTGGTTTTAATTTAATTTAATTTAATTTAATTTAACATTTTATTTTAAAGGGATTTTCTTTAAATAATTTAACTTTAATTTAATTTAATGATTAAGTCTTTTAGCATTTTAAATTTTAAGATTGGATTATCATTTTAATTAGGGATTAAATATTATTGAGATGATTAATTTAGGGATTCTTAAATTAAAGAACAAATCTCTTCCTAATAATATCCCTATTTTAATAATTCCAATTTTATTATTCTTCCAAAATTTAAGTAATTATTTTATTAAGGTTTATTTTAATTATTATTTTTTTGAATTGTTTAATAGGTTTCTACCCTTTAATTACTTAAATTTCAATCATCCAAATCAGATTAAGATCAAATATTTTACCTTTTCATTTTATTAAGCCTAAAGTTTTGATTAAGGGTTAAAATTTTAATTACCATTTTGCCCTTCAAGCTTAATAATCTCAAAACTCACTAAATTGAGCTCAGATGAAATTGAAATTTTTATGTGGCTTTACTCATATGTCAATGAAGACATTAGAGGAGAAAATGTGATTTTTCTGTATTTAATTTATTTATGTAATTATTTTTGGTGGAAAATAAGGATTTCCAAGGAAAATTTATTAATATGACCAAGGGAAAGTTTATGTCCTTAAGAAAATTATGGGACATTCCTAACGACTAGAGGACCACTTAGACCAATTTTTGTGATTTTTTGAATTATATTTTATTTATTAAAATTATTTTAGGTTCTGGAGTATTAATTAATTTAAAAATAGAATATAAGTTGAAAAATGAATTTTATAATTTTTAAAATTCTCGCTGATATCAAGGATTCCGAGAACCAAATTTTACAATTTTCTGATTTTTCCTTAATTTATTGGAATTATTTTAGTGGAAATGCTAGAAAATGTATTTTTTAATTTTAAAAATTACCCCAAGGCTTTAAAATTTAATATCTCAACCTAGAGACATAAGAAAAATATGGGGTTTATTCCTAAGTAGTTAGAATTCAAAATGTGACATTTTGGTGAATTTTGCTATTTTTGTAATTTTTATTATTTTTTAATCATTAAAATATTAAAATAATGATAAAAAATCAACTTTTTTAGAAAATTGCAATTTTAATTTTCTTAAATTTCCCTAATATCAGAGAGGCTCTAAAACCAATTTGGTGAATTTTTGAAAAGTATTTTGAAAGTTATGAATTTTCAAAGTTTAAATTGGCTAAATGGCTTAATCAACCCATTTAGTAGGGCTAACCAAGTCCAATTGACTTGAAATTTTTATGGTGGATTCCTCTAATCCTAAAGGTCAGTGGAGAATTGATTTCAAGTCAATTTGATCTATGGTTAACTCTAATTAATTAAAGTTCAATTTTGGGTATTTAGGCGATTAGGGTTAATCCGAGTGAATTAACTCGAGTCCCATTTTTCTTAGGGTTCTCTGGTCATAAGGAACATCACCATATTTTTCTAGAATTTATTTCACAACATGCTGATTTTTGGAATTAAAATACTCGAAAACGACAACATGTATTTGAAAAATCAATAACTTTTCACAGAGATGGCTTCGACCTTGGAAAATTCGGGAATGTTCCCGAGTTCGGAGGCTTAAAAGCCCTATTCTCATGCCATGGTGAATTGTATGAATGCATGGAGAATTAAAACAATGCAGGGAGTAAATAATTAGTTAAAAATAAAGTACTAGACAAAATTAATTAATTTCTTTTCCACATTATTCTCCTCCGTTCACTGCGAGCAAGAGGGTATTTTTATTTTATTTTTGTGATTTTTCTACACAAAGATATGGATTTTTGAAGTTCTGGGATTTAAATAAATCAGAAAATACCCTATTTATCTACTTATCCACGCGGCGCTGACTCAACCTCGGTGGCTCCGAATCGACACGCGTCGCTCCCTGGTTTGGCGCCGCCATCTGACTCGGCTGTCCGGGGCCCCGCGGTTCACGTACCATCTGCCGGTCCGACGCAATCCAAGCCGTCCACCCAATACACGCGCGATCCAGAGCGGTTCTCGGTCATCGTCTACGGCGGGTGCGATCCCGTGACCGTCCACACTCTAACCCTAAGAACTCTCTCGATTCTCGATGGATTTTCGTGTTCTTATGCTCTATGGATTTGTCTTCGAGAGACGAACACATCCATACGGTGAACATGCATTTAAATTGACTCAAATTAAAATGAGAATCTGCTGGAAGCTCGGGAAGAAGAGGGAGTCCATACCTTTGCTCGGAGAAGTGAAGCTTCGATGCGAGAGTTGTGTCACCTTCGATTGGGTCCAAGTAAGCTCCGGATGAAGTCCCTTGGCACAGTGAATTGTCTAGCTATGAAAGTCACCACGGCCGATCACAAAGCTTGGAGGTCGGAGCAAGCCGGGTGGCTCTGGAGATGGGGCTTTCAATGGGAAACTTCTCCTCTTGGTCCGGTGAAGGTGTAGGACCAATCAATTTGGGGATTGGCTCACTGTGAAGAAGTGTCCTGGTTTTGGGCTAAAGTTTGAGCTCGAAATTGAGCTCAGTTGGAGAGATGGGGCTGGAATTCGGTGGGGATCAAGTGCTCTATGTGTGGAGAGTGATGCGGAATGATTTTGGCGAGTTTTGGTATGGTACGGTTCAGCACCTTCTTTGGCCGAGAGGGTGAGGGGTTTAAATAGGAGAGGTCGGAGGGCCTCCCGAGGGGAGTTGAAGGGTCGGGATCGGCTGCTCTTGGCATGTGAAGAACAGCCATGGTGGCCATTGGGCATGAGGCGGCTCGGCAAGATGGAATTCCAAAGTTTGGCTCCTCCCGAGGTCTCGGCCATGGTGTTTTCCGGCGACCCGGGCGGTGGCCGGCAGGCATGGGTCACCCTCGGGTCGGGTGGGTCAGGGTTAGAGGTTTGTGCAATCAATTGGCCATTGCCATGTATAAAGTGGCTGAATTAAAATGGAATGGGGGAGGGGTCATTTTGGCTTCAATTTGGTCAACCCATTGGTTTGGGTTGGGTGCACCTTCCCATGGCCTGATTTTGGGCTGAGAGGATCAGTTGGGTCGACGAGGGAGGATGGTGTGGTCTCTATCCATGATGAGGTGGCTAAACAGGTTTATTGTGTGTCATGGATAAGGTTAAAAAGGCTTAATGAAAGGTTAGGAAAGGAGCCCCTCCTTTTACCATTAATGGTATGGTCACATGCCAAACTTTCATGGCTTCCTATGGCTTGTGAATGGCTCATGCATGGCTCCATGTGGCTTAGGGAAAAGTTTAGTCAATTTCATGAAAATGGGTTTTGAGGAAATTTTGGTATTTTGATGGGAATTGGTATGGGGCTTGATTTGGAATAATCCAATGATGAATTTAGGACTTAGGTATTGAGTTTAATTGAAAGTATGATGAAGGGAAATGTCATATGGGCTTTGGGACCAATTTTGGGCCTTTGGATGTGGTAAAAGATGGGCTTTTAAAATGGTTTAAGGAATGGGCCTTTAAGTTTAAAAATGAATTTATGGATGGGAATTTTGTAAAGAGGTTGGGCCAAATAATTGTTGAGTTTGGTTTAGGGATGTGTCATAAGTGTTTTGGAGTCAATTTGGTGTGATTTGGACTTGAATTGGTTTGAATTTGGGTTTATTTGGTAAGTGGGCCAATGTAGGTCAAATTGGGCTAACTTGGGCCAATGTTGAGCTAGAGTTGAAATTGATGTAAAATAAATGTTGCGAAATGTTTTTGGGAGTGTTTCAAAGAGGTTTTGGTTTTGGTTGGGTTTTGATTTTGGGATTTGGGCTCATTTGGGTTAGGGTTAGATTTAGGTCAAAATTGGGCCTTTTGGTTTTGGGTTGAATTTGAGTGGGGTTTAGATTCAAATTTTGGGCAAATCATGTTAGGGTTTTGTTTGTGGGGATGTTAGATAAGGTTTAGAAAAGATTTGGGATTAATTGGAGTTAAATTGGTTTGGTTTGGTTTGGGCTAGGTTTGGGTCATGGGTCCAAATTGGGCTTTAAGGCCAAAAGTGAAATTGGATCCCAATGCCAATCAAATTGGGCTTGAATTTGGTCTAGATTGGTGTTGGGGATGTTGAATTGAAGTTTAGAATTGAATTGGACCAGAATTTGGGTCAATTGGGTAGGTTTGGTTTGACATTGGGTTCATTTTGGGTTAAAATGGGTCAAATTGGGGGTTTTGATAAAAGTGGGGTAAATTGACAAAATTGGCCCATGGTATAGTTGAACAAAATGAAATTGGGAATATTTGGGATTTTCTGGAATTTTCTGGGAATTTTCTGAATTTTTTGGATTTTTTGGCTAAGAGGGGTATTTTGGGTATTTGGAGGGTATTGGGAGGTATTTTTGGAATTTTTGATATTTTTGGGCATGGATGACCAATTTGAGTAATGTGGGAATATTTGGGATTGGTTTTGAGGAATTTTGGGTGATTTGGAGGATTTTGGAAAATTTGGGTAATTTCAAGGGTTTTGGGTAGGCTAGGCAGGTGTAGGGTCCCGGGGATCAAAAATTGAAAATTTGGAAAATTGAAGATTGGGTAAATGTAAGTGAAATGGAATCATTTTGGTTGAGCCATGAAGCCATATCAATCCCACATGAGTCATGAAGGGACTCATTTGAGGCATCCACTATGTTGTTCCTAACCCTCTTGCCTGAGGGCTTAGGGGTTAAGGACCATCCATGTGAATCACCTTCATGAGCCGGGAGGTTAAATTGGGTATGGGAGTAGTTTCAAGAGGTATGTGAAAGTGTAGTGTATAGGTGTAGTGTGTGTGTAAGTCAGCCCCCTTCACTGGACCGGGCCACCTGGGGCGGTCCAAGGCCGAAGAATCCTGTAGGAACTCATCCTTTAAACTTCCACATTTGATTTCAACCCTCTAGGTGATTAGGGGTCTACAATCAAGTTTGTGGAGTTTGCGAGAGAGTTAAGAAGTGGTTTGAATTTCTAAGTGGTGGGTCCCAATTCTAATCCTCTAGGATAGTCAAAGGAAAAGCCTAAGGCTAGATCCTAAGCACTAAAAGGAAGGAGAGAAGACCTCATCAAAAATGAGGTCAACAAAGGTGTGTCTGGCACCTAGGCGCCGGACACTGCGTCCAGTTCTTGGCACCTCTTCACTATGGATCGCACCTCTTCGCGATTAAAACCATTTCCAAGCGTCCAAATACATTGTAACACATGTCCTATAAACCAGAAACAACTACCAGTCTTCTAGAAGGTCCAATAACCACTAACACCGTCAAAATAACCATCCAAAAGTCATCAAAAATCTTGACAGATCTCGTATCGACCTAGCGCTTAGGTGCCGGATTCTGGCGCCTAGGCGCCAGACCAATAATTTTGACAATTTTGCATTTTGGCTCCATTTTGGCTCCATTTTGCTCCTTTTTGCTCCTTTTTGCTCCTTTTTTACTTTTTTTTCTTCTTGAACATTTTTGTCATCACCTATATTCAAAAACACAAAAATAACTTTCATTAAAGCATAATATCCTTAAACATTTGATAAAAATCAAGGCATAAAAATGGGTATTTTTTCATGGATCATAAATCCATCAGATCCTGCTGTTTTAGAACTGTCAATGGAGTTAATGGTAGACTAGATTTCTCTTTCAGAGGGGAGGTCAATTAGATTAAGGTTGCAGGTGTAAATCACTTCTTCGTTGATAAGAGAGGGTTAATAGGAATGCTTGCACTTGGCAGAGGAATTAGCAAGCTTTGGAAGAAATAAATAGCATCCATTAGAATGGCATTATTGTCATGAAGATTAACACCTTTAGATTTGGTAATTCTATGAATGGTATTGCATTTTCTTTTGTATTTTATACAAGCATGGTAAAATTTTGCAATCCTGTCCCCCTCTTTAAATTTGATATCTGCAGCTTTTTGTCTAAGTATAGAGTCATGCCAATCAATGACAGTGAGTAGATTTTCATAAGTAACAATTTACATACCTTCCTTACTGGGACACTCCAAAACAACATTTTCCAATTCAGCTATATGTTTTTCAGCCAACTCCTAGGCTTTAAAGATATCCCCAATTTGGTTCCAACTCCAACATCTAAGGGCCTTCCCCACTTTCAAAACAAGTTGCCACAGCTTAATGAGTGGATCAGGGTGATGAATGTTACACCAGTTAGTTGAAACAACATGAAGGAAAGAGGAATGAGTAGACCAAATATTCAGGTATCTGAAAGGGGAGTTTCTGTCAGTAGTTATAGGGGCAGTAATGGTGATGAGGAGTGGTCTGTGATCAGATCTAGCTAAACTCAAATGAGTCACAAATGAGTAAAGATAAGTCTGCTGCCAAGTATCATTAACTAATAATCTATCCAATCTCTCCCAAGTAGAGCCCCTCTTCCATGTAAACTCTGGTCCCTAAAATCGAAGATCAAATAACACAGCTCTATAAATATTGTCACTGAATAGAGTGAGTTTGGAGAGATTAGGGGCTCTCCCACCCACTTTCTCAGAAGAAGAAGTAATTTAATTGAAATCACCTCCCACTAGCCAACAGGATACCATATTGGCATTGATGTTATGAGTTCTGTCCATAGTTCACCCTATCTGCTTTTCTGCTGCTAGCATACACAAAGGTGGCAAAACCCTCCCTACCATTCATTGTCATAAAAAATATGAACAAATTATGTATGATTAATCTCCACAGACCAGCAGATCTCCTTCCTGTAAAAGATATATATCTTGTTTTTTGATGTTAGCAAAGTGAGAGAAACCAGTAAACTTATTGATCAGTTTTTGTGGGTGTTTATGAACCAAGTGTTCTGAAATGGCAAAGCACCAGAATTTGTGTTTTTTGTTAAGATGTAATAATCTTTTTATTGATAGGGGGTGGGCAATCCCCTTGATATTCTAGCATAGTAAATTAATCACGTGGGGGGGTGCCCCTACCGGGTTGAGATTTGAATCTCATTCTTCCTCTACTGTTTCTTGAAGAGCCCCCTCTATCAGAGGAGGTGGATTCCAAAGAGGCCTTAGTAGACATCAATTTCTTGATTCTTAGTTGTACTTTTTTTTTTAGCTTTTTGCACCTTCTAATCTGATTCAATATCTTGAGTCAAGACATCAATTGTTGCTTGGACTTTGAAGGCAGGACTATCTCCGAGAGAGGAAGAATATCCTAGCCTGAAGGTGAAACTCAACCCCTGGCAGCCCCGGGGGGAGAAGGAGACAGCTTAGATAGTATAATAGGTGTATCCTCCCCTCTATAAGCTCTAAGAGGAAGAACAAGAGGAACAGGAGGGGCAATTACCACAGTGTTATGCACCACTGGACCAATTTCTCCCACCTCAGGAGGTGGGTGATAACTTAGGAGACCATAGGTTTCTTCTTAAGATTGGGATTAGGACTAAAGCACTTATCATCAATGAGCCCAAACATTTTACAGTGGTGGCAGTAATAAGGTTTAAATTACACATCAAATTTCTGCCAAAATCCCTCTTGTGCTGGACCCAGCCAGATTTTCTAAACCTCTGGGAGAGAAATGTCCCTTTCAACCAAAATTCTAGCCACAGAAGGTCTGGAAGATTAGTGAGTGGTAGCATCCATGTTCAATGGTCTACCAAGTGCCCTCCCAATGTTAAAGATCACATTTTGATTAAAACATTGATAAGTCAAACTTGGTAGCCTGTACCAGATGGGCACAATTGGAGGCTCCTTATTAGGATCAAAATCTGGAGTCCATTTAATTAGCTTCATATGATTCCATCAATAGAAAGAACTTTCTTAGCAAATAGTTTGAAATAATCCTCTTCCCGGGAAACTTGTGTTAAAATATGTCTTCAATCAATTAATCCCAACTTTGAAGCTCCTTTAAAGTTCAATTCAGTGAAACATCTCCTAATAGATTCCATCTTGAGGTTGTCCAGTTGAAATTTACCAATGAGGATAAATTTGCAAGCATTCACCAGAGAAGCCATTTCCTCTTCAAAGTAGAAGATGGCTAGATGGCCATCCCTTGATCAGACCTAGGATATTGAGCATTGGAGAAATGAGAGGAACATGGAGAGCAAGAGAAAAATAAAGTACACAGGAACACAAGTTCTAAAAGAAGTATTCTTTAGCCTTTTATTGAAAGCTAACACCTATTTATAGGTCCAAGGGTAATCCAGTATCAAATTACATGTCTATTGTTATTTTAAATATGGATATTAAAAGTTACTATGAAACCTTATCACATTAGTAACTTACTCCGGCGCCCTTTCGTATTCATAACTGATGTTAACACTTGTTCATATTAATAATTGCTTGAAGATGGGCATTTAGTGAACCGTTGATGCTATCCTTTGGTCGTCTGAGATTCATGTGGTCAGTTGAGAAGTCTTGAGTCGGCTGGAAGGTCTTCGATTGGCTGGAAGCTCTTTGATCGGCCTTCTCAAGAGAATCCTTATTAGATAACCTCTTGTCATTAGGGTGACCTTGGAACATCAAGCATAGAGTGTATCATCATGATTTGGCAGACATCTCTCCTTGGACAAGGGACCTTCATCAGGAGAATAGGTGGATATCTCACGGGGTTCCCTTTGGTCATCTTAAAGAGGAGTTTCAGAATTAGTTGAGGGACTTGGTTGAAAATGACTATCATTTGAATTTGGAGTCACATTCTTTCATTTAGTTTGCACTTTCTTTCAGTCGACTAGTAGTTCTTACCGAAAGAATGGCGCATGGTACTTCGGTATTTTGACTATCCTGATGTAGCCCTTTGTTGTTCATAATTGACCTGTTGAATTTCATCATGATTCGCACTATCATATTACCGATGCAATATTTAGTTCTCCGTTTCTTTTACTTCTTGAAAATGAGAATTGTGATAAGAATAAGAGTATGAAATATAAAAATTGACTTATTTATAGTGTAATAAATACTTCTAATAATTGAAATTTTTTAGATTTTCAAGTCTAGATTTTCTATAAAAGGGCATAAGTAGCACTCTTTCAACATGAGCAGTGCGAGGAAAGTCAATTAATCTAATCACATTGTGTTGGAGCCACATGGGGCGTACTTCACCTTCCAGTGGACCTGAAGAAGGTTTAAAAAAAAGATTATGATGGGATATCCTAGAAGGGACTTATGATTCATTGTGTCCCAGGTTTGCTAGCCCAAAGAATATACAACCCAATAATAACCCTTATTGATCTGAAGTCAACCATTTTGACCGCATCGTGATGGCGCCATGTTGGATGTGTTCCAACTTTTGATGGATAAAACAATCTTCTTTCGGTGTGGGATAGAATATGTTGAGAAGATATTTAATCTAATAGATTGATTTCCAAAACCAAAACCGAATTGGTATGAGGTCAATCAACCTAGTCCCATCATGTTTGTATCTTATAAGGCATACTCTAGGTTCTGACAGACCCGAAGAAGTTCAGACTGTATTCGTTCTGCATTGTTTTTAACATTTCTTTTTTTTTCTTGGATTAAATAATTAAATTTGTTTTATGAAATGTTATTCATTTTTTGAACAACTGTGATTTTTTAGTTATATTTGTACATAGAAGACCACATAGGGCAATACTTGTTATCAAAGTAATAACTGAGGTGGTTTAAAGATCATATCTTTAGGACTATAAAGAGCATTGTTGTTTGAAAAACATTTAGATTTTTGTTGGCGTTCTTCATGAAAGAATTTGTTATGGATTTGAATAACTTTGATTTTTGTGATTTTGATTATCTTTGTTTTGATTATTTTTATTTTGTATATTTTGATTTTGGTTGTTGTACTTGATCTGTTTTTTGAATTTTCATTTTTAAAAATTATAATTATTTTTAGAAGTGTTGCTTATTTCGAGGAAAAAAATCATGTTTTGTAAGAAATATTGAATTATTACTTCTTTGTTTGTTTTTCTTTCTTTCTTTCTTTCTTTGTTTATTTCAAAAGAATTTTATGTTTAGGAATTCCCAGACCAGTGTCAATATGAAACTTTATATGTTCATCTAAACATCATCTTGATAAGAAAATATTCAGGATTCCTTCAGCATCACATTCATTCAGTCAGCAAAATATATTACTTATTTAAACACAAGAACTTCAATTCATTTCTAAACATATCCATAATTTTTGATAAATTCATACAATTGAATGAAAAATATTCACAAATACAACACATGAAAAACATCAACAATCATAACAACAGAACATGAACAGTCAACAAATCCTCAAAGCTGCATTGGATTGGTACTTTATAACATGATGTCCTTGACATAGTTGAGAGGACATTTTAAAATTTTCATTTTTCTGAATGTGACGGAAACCTACCTTTTGCATACAAAAGATACACAACACTGGGCAAAATCTATACTACTTCCACAGAAGTATCAATCCCGAGGGTAGGGTGATAGAGTATGATTCCTGCAAACATACCAGATTATCTTGAATTTTTTGTCGAAGATCATGCTGAATGGATTCAAAACAGAAGATAGTGTAAAATGGATGCTCAAAGTCATAAGAGTTAATACGTGGCAGGATACAGTTGTTTGTGTCGCATATATCGACAATGAAGCTATCTATCATGCATGAGGAAAAATGTACCAAGATACAAATCTCTTAATTTAAAATCTAAATGCCAGATGAATGTCATCTACTTCTTCACTTTGCAAGATCTTAGGTCTATAATATATTTGTAGCAGCACCCGTATTGTAGAGTTGCTCATCCTTTAGCTTTCATCCATGTTTCAGTTTCTTTATAGATGCACCTCTTATGCCCTCCTCGGTGGCCTTTGTCTTGATAGCTATAAATTTTTTGGATGATATTTTGATACTCTATTTCTAAAAATACTCCAGTGAATAGTATTAACCCATCCAAGAGTTTGATGGGCTTATCTTAGATATGCTCCTAGTATTCAAAATTCTGAGTTTTCATCTCCTTGCATTGGACTGATCAGTCTTATCTTCTAAAGGTGGTTCAAGTAACCCAGAAGAAAATAAAGGTGGTACATATGTGAATCTACTATCTCAAACCATTTGTAAGAGTTCTAAGGACAAATATTCCTTATCAGTGGATTCTTATTTTGCGTTGGCTTCCCAAGCCATTAGGTCATTTTTTCACCACAGTCATCGATTTCAATTCCTTCATTGTGTTTTAGTGAGCTTAGGCTTCACCACTATTGACTTAGCTATATGTTTTACAAGTGCATCATAGGGATCATATGCCCATATCTTTGTAATGATGGGCTTATTTTATCGAAAATTCAATCAACTGCTCCTCCATAAGAGGTAATTCATGATTGCATATGTTGTTAAATTATTGGAAGCCATGTTAGGTCTATGTAATTCATACCAAATATGATGAATGGATTGGCTTTTAGATTTTTATGATCAATTTTTAGAGATACATTGTCTTCGAAAGAAAGGATGAACTTTTCTGAGGATATTCTCTACCTACAATCAAATAAACAAAAGAGTCAGTTGTCATCTAAAAGCCCATGGCATTTAAAGAAATTTGAAGGATTTTAAACGAGGAAAATTAGAATTTAAGAAGGCAAGTTTTGCATAATCCAGATCTCAAATTGAATAAATGAACATTCAAATTTTCATTAAATGGTTTTAAAAGATTCTAGAATAACATGAATCTCATGTTTCCTTACATGCATCCTTTTTTAACAGATAATACATTTTTAAATACTATCCCTTAATTGAGGGAATCAAATGTTCTCTCATGTGTTCCACCGATTGATATGAGCCCCTTTGATAGGCCTTTTCTTCTACATATGGTCTTTCCCAGATTATCTCAAGTTAGTTAAAAGTTTCCACAAATTTTTCAGTGTTAGTATTGGTATCTTGAGAACTAGGGTCAATTCACCTGCACAAAAAATTTGGGGTCTAACCAACTTATCATGCGCTTGAATCATGCATGATTTGTATAGTTCAAGATTCTGTTTCATAATTAGTCAACCTTCATCCAGTCCTTCAAGATTTTCTTGTCGTAACCGGATGTTCAGTTCCAAAGGGTTTGCCAACCATGTTGCAATTCTTAGTGAGGAAGCTAAACCTCAAAGGGAAGTACAGCTTTAGACTCGTAAACCAGTGAGAAGGGAGTAGATTGAGTTAGATTTATTTATATTGTATTTACGACCCATAGTGCTTCTACTAGTTGTTCATGCCATTGCCTTTTGTTTTGATCTAATATCTTCTTCATAGTTTGAACTAAAGTTTTATTGTAGGCATCATCAAATCTATTAACTCGAGTGCAATAATTAATGGAGTTGCATCAATCAATATTGTGTCGTGTTAAAACTTGTTGATCTTGGTACCTTTGGAAGTTGGACCATTATCAGTTATGATTCGGTGGGGTGTGTTGAATCTATACAAGATATGATTCTTGAATAATTGGAGTATATGTTGGTCTTGGACTTCTCTTAATGGTATGGATTCTACCCATTTGGAGAAGTATTTTATTGCAGCTAATATGAACTTATGTCATTTTGATGAGGGAGGGTCAATAGCTCCCATTATGTCTGTACCTTAACATTCAAAGAAGCTGGAGGCAATTGTTGGGTGTAGAACAATAGGAGGTTGATGTAGGACTACACCATGCACTTGACATTGGTGGAAATGCTTTACAGTTTATACACAATTGCTAAACATTTTATAGCACTAATATCCCATTCACTTGATTTTTGCTTTCATCTTGGGGCCAAACTAGTGATCACCATATAATCCAAAATGTACCACTTAACAATCTCTTGGCTTCAATGCTTCTTAAGCATTGTAGTCACTAATGATCGAAGGATCTTTGGAAAAATGCCTTGTTCAAGTGTGTGAAAAATAGGGCTCTCATTTTTATTTGATGTGTTAGAGATTTATCTGTAGGAAGCTTTCCTTCACGCAGGTAACCTATGAAAGGACTTTGCTAGACATAATTTTCTTCTTTATGTGTTGTGGTTGTGACCTATTATTCAGAGATTACTTCACTCAGATATTCCATACCAATAAGGGAAAGGACCTAACAACCCTAGAAATTGATTAAAATAGAATCTTCTTCCGGACAAACCATTTCCTTAGCTAACATCTCAAAAGCATCTATAATAGTGTTATTTCCATGTGAATCTCTGTATGTAGTAATATCTTGTATCTATTTGAGCAACTACATGATATACTGATGATAACTGTGGAGCTTAAATTTTAATGTCTAAAATTTTCCAGCAACTTGATTAATCACCAACTACGAGTCTCCCAAAATGTTTATCTTTATGATCTCCATTGTAATTGCCTGGTCTAGGCCAGTGAATGGGGCTTCATATTCGGCTTCATTATTAGTCCGTGGTTCTGATAAATCATATGCAAACCTTAGAATTACTTGATTAGAGGTAATGAAGATTAACCGGATCCTCTCTTTAACATTAATGGTTTCATGTGAATTAAAATCTTTCCTAGAGGATGAAGCTCCATCAAAATAAAGTTTCTAGCAAGTTTTATCTAGTTCATCAAGGTCTAAGACTTGTTCATCAGGAAAATCATCATTGAGAGCAAGTATGTAGATAACATGCGTGCTTCAAGGAAATCTACTAAAGCTTGACTCTTAATGACACTTCAGGGCACATAGGTTAAATCAAATTGTAAAAGAATCATCGACCATCTTGCTAGTCTATTGACCCAAGAAAAAAAGGTCAGGATTTTCATGCTTATTTTACACTGATTTTGATGATATTGCACTTTAAAGAAAGGTATTTTTGGTGTTTTTCTGAAGTTATGAAGAATTAAGGACAAGGAAATGAAAATATGCAAACATGAGATGACTTGGAGCAAAAAAAGGACTAAATTATGCAAATTTGACCTAGGCCGCCGACGGCGAGGTCGAGGCCACCGAAGGCGTAATTTTCCCGAAAGTTCAGAATTATTTATAAGGGAGGCCGCCGACAAAGCGGATCGAGGCCACTGACGGTGGGGACTGTTTAAATGCATTAATTCTAGAAGGCCGCCAACGACACCTCAAGGCCGCCGATGGTGGGGTCGACGGATCTTTCGAGAAATACGTCGAATGTGAATGATTTTCGAAGGGGTGCCTTCACAACCCGTGGAGACTCTTCTACAACTTTAAAAGGAATGAATTTAGGATGAAAAAGGGCTCTTCTTCTTATCTCTAAAGTGATTATTAGTGAGTCCATAGTGTAAAAGAGAGTTAATTTAGTGAGTAGTGACTTCAAAAAGATAATTTGCAAGGAATTCTTCGAGGGATTAAAAGAGTGGAAGGGGAGTGAGACAACTCTTCCACATTGACATTTCAAAGGAGAATTCCAAGGAAAAGATCTAGAGGAACATCAAGGAGTTTGCTTGGGGAGGAATTTGAGATAAGTAGTGTTTATTTGTTTTTTTAGTGTGTAGAACCTTACTTTATTATATGAAATCTAAGTTTTATTGCATCCTCTTCATGAATTCTGAGTAGTTGTTATATCTTTCTCTTGGTTTTGATGTTCCTGTGAAATGATTATATAATTAGTCTATTAAATAAATTATAAAAGAAGTTGTGATGGTACTATACCTAAACTTACTTAATTATACGAATTGGTCATTTGTATTGTTAAAATCCGTGAAGAATTCTTAAGACATGACCGTGGGTTGAGGATTCTTAACTTGTATGTATCACATTTCTCTTTGCAAGGTAGACGGGTAAATCCGTGAATAGAGAAATGCAAATAAATAGGGAAATATTATTAATCGGGCGTAGAATTGGAGATTTTAGAGTGACAGGCTAAAATCCTCAATTCGGTCCTATCGTTTGGGTGCTGATGTGTAGGTTGTTAGCCCTCAGGTGAGGGGAACGTGGGAGCTCCGAAGTGAGAGCTGATATCTTTCCAGCCTAGCCGTAGAATCAGTAACCAAGCATAGGATTAGTCAATGTTCTTTATGCCTGGACCAAAGGGTAAAGATTAGGTATGCTCCTATTTGGCACAAGACATTAAATCTAATTATAATTATCATTTCACTTAAATATCTTAACTAAGGAGAAAGATCTTGCAATTATCTATATTTGAACTAAACTTTAGTAGTAGTATTAGTAAATTGTTAGTTAAACAAGTTTTTAATATAAGTTTCATATTATTATCGATTGCATATTAGTAAGAGATAGGCATTTCGATTTAGTTGTGATTCTGAATTGATTTTTATAATCCTAAGTTTGTAAGCTTTGATATATCTCTCCCTATGGGATCGATATCCAGGACTCCATTAGAGCCCTGTATTACTTGAATGATATGTATACTGGCATTTGAAAGTAACTCTGCGATTAAAAGATTAAATTATTTAATTGTTACTAAAGTACATTCGAATTGGATAAAAGCGTAGGGTGGTTCATCTATCGATCAGCATTTGGTGACTTATCAAATACTGCAGAGGATTGAATATATAAATGAGACTAATTTTTGGGAGAACTTATAATGTCTTAAATTTTGGACTGTACATATTAAAGTAAAATAATGCATTTTAATCGAAGGATAATTCTTTTCGGCCAGTATCAGTCAATGAATAAAGTAATATAGTAAATTATACTTTCCTTTCTCATTAGTTTGAGTTAACAAGGCATTAATAGATTCATCTAAGACAACGATATATATTATCAATTGTCTGGGAGGGGTGTCATTACTACAGGAGGTGTTATCAAATATTGCTTTATGTTTTCAAATGTCTTCTGGCAACTGTCATCCTAAGCAAACTTTGCATTCTTTTTGGTCAATACCAAGAATGGTTGGCTTCTGGCAACTGTCATCCTAAGCAAACTTTGCATTCTTTTTGGTCAATACCAAGATTAGAGATAAAACATCTCAGATATGCTAATTTACCTTGAAGTGATCTTGAGTTAGCCAAGTTTTGGGGGGGGGGGGGGGTAGCGTTTCTAATAACATTTTAATCTTCTTTGGGTCAATTTTAATCTAATAATTTCATACTACAAATCCTATGAATTCTTCACAAGTCATTCCAAAAATGCATTTTAAAGTTCATCTTAAGATTGTAGAGATGCAATCATTTAGATACAACTCTCAAGTCTTAATGATGATTTTCTTTTTCTTTTCTTTTGACAACTAGATCATCGACATAACATTCAACTTATTGGTGTATCAACATATAAATGATCTTGATTATTACACAGTCGTAAGTGGCACCAACATTCTTTAAACCAAATGGCATGACTTTATAATAAAGTATTATGGTACATGTTGAATGCTAGGAATTTCTCATGCTTCAAAGACATTCTAAGTTGGTTGTAACCTAAAGAACCATCTATAAATAAACAGATAGTGTTTGAAGAAGAGATATCGACCATTAACTCTGGTATGGGTAGCAGAAATTCATCTTTGAGACAGGCTTTGTTCAAGTCTCTGAAATCTATGCATATACGCACATGTCCATCCTTTTTCATTAATGACACAAAATTGGCCAACCATGTGTCAGCGAATTTTAGATTTTAAATTTAATTTAAATATATATGTAATTTAGAAAGTAGTATTTGATTTTGAAAATAATTTTAAATTTGAAAATTTTAAGATATGAAATCAAACTGATCTCACATCCCAAATAGTTTATATAAACGAGCACCGCATCACAAACCGTGTATCTATCCGAAGAATAGACACACTGCTTGATGATGGGACTCGATTAAATAAACTAGAAGATTTGTGACATCCGTTTGGTCTACGAACCAATTTTGTAAGCCGATAAGTTCCCCTGTTTAATATAAAGGAATTAAACAGGGTTTATATTACCTGGGTTCTCAAAGTTCACTATAAGGGCAAGCCCCTATAGTTAATTACATCTTAAATGACGGGAATCATTTAAGAAAACTCTCGATAATGATCAGTGGTTTTGCTCTCAAGAATTTCAAAGTTTGAGGTTTTCAAAGGATTGGATTTTGGAAATTTCAATAGGTATTAGCTCAAATTTGAAACAATTTATTTTAGGAGTCCAAAGGAAGAGAAGTAGGAGAAGCTGAGGATCCAAGAAGAATCTTGGCAACTTCCCAAACTATCCTATTGTTTGGTTTCAATTTGAGAATTTATTTAATGTTTCAATCATGCTAATTTTAATTAATTAGGACTTATATTTGTATGATATGATCATACAAATAGCCTCGAAGATATGAGGGTTTATGTCGTACAGAACAACTACCTCAGACTCCTAAGACCGGTTAGGGCTTAATTTACATGACATGATCATGCAAATGCCTAACGAAAAGTTGAGGATTTATGTTGCACTAGGCGAACTACCTCAAAGTCCTATGGCTTCGTTATTTAAAACTAAAAAAGTTTTGCTGAAGTAGATCTGCGTTTTGTTGATGACGATGGTCGTGCTGCCCACCATGCTCCGAGCTCCTTGTTGTTGCAGAGGTTTAGTTTTAGAAGGTGAAAGTCAGGAGGTGAGAGAAGTGTTGTGGTTTAGAAATCTTAAAGTCCAAATGTCTTTTAGTGTTTTACTTAAAACAAATCATAAAGTTGTTTAAACAGAACCGATTAGGATCCCACGGTTCCGTCATCCCGGCACCGTTATTTTCATCGAATTCACTTAGTCCAGATGAATTTGCTAAACTCAACTGAATGAGTTCCACACTTTCATTTAGACCGTGGGAAATCCCGTTAGCAACACGTGGGCCACATCATCCGAGGTATTCCCATCATTCAACGAGACGTTTTAATTTAGTTGCAATTGTAGTTTTGTTGTTCTGTTTGTGATTAAATTTTGAGTTGTTTTATATTTTGGAATGTTGTGGCGGTGAATTTTATCTTGTGGTGACTTTTATTTTAGTTTTGGTTTCAGTTCAGGGACTATCCTAATGGTTTTGGTTTTCATGCAACAGTCTTGTTTAACATGCAAGGAAAAGTAAAGTACAGTGCATGTAAGTAAATTACGATAAAGTAAATTGCAATAAAATAAAAGCGTACCTGGAGGGTCTTCCCGTCATCCCAAGCTGCACTTAAAACACATGTTAAGGCATTTAAATATTTCAACAAGTACCTAGGTAAAGCTAAGGGACGGGTTTTGGTTGTCTACCAAATTCCTAATCCTATTGCTAGTCATCTCCTATGACGTCTAGGTTGTTGTGTTTTGTTTAAGGATGACTTTCTTCATCAAAGAACAATTGAATTTGATTGTTCTTCTAAAACACCCCATCGTATCGAGGAAGTGTTTAAGACGAATCTTAAACATCTTTTTAATACTTCTGGGATTATTTTGAGTTCAAATGAATTTTATTGTATTGATGAATCAATCAATACAATAAGGAAATGTTTAGGTGATTTAGGGGTTTCCTGGCTTACTAAACTTTTTAATATTATTTTAAAAACAAAAAAGATGCCTGAGGAGTGGAGAAAGAGCATTTTGGTCCCCATTTTTAAGAATAAAGGAGATGCACAAGAGTGTGCAAATTATGAGGAATTAAATTGATGTGTCATACTTTAAAGTTATGGGAGAGGGTAATTGAACATAGGTTAAGACGTATTACGAAGATTTCTCATAATCAATTTGGATTTATGCCGGGCGAGGTCTACCATGGAAGCTATACATTTATTGAGAGGTTTGATGGAGAAGTACAGAGATAATAAGGAGGATCTACATTTGATTTTTATTGATTTAGAAAAAGCTTACGATAAGGTTCCTAGAGATGTTCTTTGGAGAGTCCTTGAGAAGAAAGGTGTTGATATGACTTATATCCAAGTCATTAAAGATATGTATGCTAGAGCTGTTACAAGTGTTCGTTACGAAGGAGGATTGACCAAGTATTTTACTATTTCGTTGGTTTACATCAAGGATCGGCTTTAAGCCCATATCTTTTTGCTTTATTTATGGATGGTCTTACTGGCCATTTACAAGAGGATGTAACTTGGTGTATGCTTTTTGCTGATGATATCCTCCTAGTGGATAAGACAAGAGAAAAATTCCAAGAAAAACTTGAATTATGGAGGTCTACATTGGAGTCTAAAGGTCTTTGTTTGAGTAGAACTAAAACTGAATACATGGAATGTAATTTTAGTAATAGTAGGTCTAGTGACAGAAGTGTAACTTTGGGTGATCAAATTATTAAAAGGTGTGAACGATTTAGATATCTCGGGTCCATTGTTCAAAGCGATGGTGATATAGATGGGGATGTTAATAGTAGAATTCGAGTTGGTTGGTTGAAGTGGAGGAATGCGTCCGGCCTATTGTGTGATAGAAAAGTACCGCTTAGGCCGAAAGGAAAATTTTATAAGATGGTGGTGAGACCTTCAATGCTCATGGTGCTTGAATGTTGGCCTTTAAAAGAGAAGCATAATGTTAAGTTAAGTGTTGCGAGATGAGAATGATTAGATGGATGAGTGGCTTTACAATTAGAGACAAAATGCGAAATGAATATATCCGTAATAGGGTTGGAGTTGCACCGGTGACGGATAAAATTAGAGAGAGTCGCCTTAGATGGTTTGGTCACATTAAACGTCGACCACTCGATGATCCGATTAGGAGAGTAGATGTTTTAAATACAACTTATGTTAAGAATGGCAAGAGGCGGACCTAGGAAAACTTGGGCTTATTGCATAAAAAATGATCTTAATTTATTAGAATTAAACGAAAATTTGACACTAAATAGGACGCAATGGAGAAAAAGGATGCATCTAGCCGACCCCACTTAGTGGGATTAAGGCTTTGTTGTTGTTGTTGTTGTTGATGATGAATCAATCATCCAAAGGTTTTTATTTTTGTTTTGTTTCTTGCTCAGTGCACTTAGGACATTTGAATATCTCATGTGTGAAGTGGCATTTCACTTAATACTCTATTTAAGAGTTATAATAATTAAAGCCTTTAAGATGAAGTCAGGTTCTTTGAGAATTTTAATGATTTTTAATTTAAAGTTTGAGTTAATGATTTAAAGTGATTTAATTATGAGGTTTAAGTTTGGAATAGTGTTCAAATTATTTTAGATTTAATTTAAATATTTGCACTTTCAATTATCTTAGTATTTCAGATTGATGTTTATGTTTTAAACTTACTTAGAAAGAGGTGTTAGAATTATTGATATATTTTGATTTAACTCTTAATGATTTCATTTAGGTTTGTTGTTAAGTGATTTTAATTTAATTTAATCTAATTATTATTTAATTTAATTTAATTTTAATTTAATTTTAATTTAATTTAATTTTAATTTAATTTATTTTAATTTTAATTTTAATTTCAATATTTTAGATTTAATTTAATTTAATTTTAATTTTAATTTTAATTTTAATTTTTTAGATTTAATTTAATTTAATTTTAATTTTAATATTAATTTCAATATTTTAGATTTAATTTAATTTAATTGTTAAGGTGTTAATTTAATTTAATTTAAACCTTAGTGACTTAATTTAATTTAATTTAATTTAATTCCAAGATTTTAAATTTAAATTTAATTATTATTTTAATTTTTAGTTAAGAAATAAATATTGTTAAAGTGACTTATTTAGGGATTTTTAAATTAAAGAATAAATATCCTCTTAATAATATCCCTGTTTTAATAATCCAAATTTAAATATATATATTCTTTCCAAAATTTAAATTATTTAATTAATTAGAGTTTCATTTTGATATTTTTAAAGTGTTCGATGGGTTTCTACCCTTTTAATTTCCTTAAGTTTCAATCATCCAAGAGAAAGTTAAAATCAAATATTTTACCCTCCATTTTGATTAAACCTAAAGTTTTAATTAAGGGTTAAAATATTTAATTACATTTATGCCCTTTTAAGGTTATTTATTTCATAACTCACTAAATTGAGCTCAAATGAATTTGAAATTTTTATGTCATCTCACTCACATGTAAATTAAGACATTAGAGGAGAAAATGTGATTTTTCTGAATTTAATTTATTTATATAATTATTTTTAGTAGAAAACAGGGGTTTTCAAAGAAAATTCAACAACATCACCAAGGAAAGGTTCCTATCCTTAAGAAAATTGTGGAATGTTCCTAATGACAAGAGGACTACTTGGACCAATTTATGTGATTTTTTGAATTATATTTTATTTATTTTAATTATTTTGAGTTTTAGAGTATTAATTAATTTTAAAATGAAATAAAAATTGAATAATAGATTTTATATTTTTTCTTAAGATTCTCTGACCTCAAGGAGTCAAGAGAAACAAATTTTACAATTTTCTGATTTTTTTTTTATTTATTAGAATTATTTTAGTGAAGAAGGTTGAAAATTCATTTTTTTTAATATTAAAAATTACATTAAGCCTTTAAAATTCAATATCTTACCCTAGGGACTTAGGAAAAATATTTGGTTTATTCCTAAATGATTAAGAGTCAAAATGTGACATTTTTATGATTTTTAATATTTTTGTAATTTTTTATTATTTTTTAATTATTAAAATATTAAAATATTGTGAAAAATCAACTTTTTTAGAAAATTTTAATTTTAATTTTCCTGAACTCCCCTGATATCAAAGAAGCTCCAAAACCATTTTTGTGAATTTTTGAAAAGTATTTTTGTAGTTATGAATTTTTAAAGTTTCATTTTGCTTATGAGGCTTATTTAATCCATTTGGTGGGGTTAATCAAGTCCAATTGATTTCAAAATTTTATGTAAGGTTCTTCTGACCCTAAAGAGCAATGGAGAATTATTTTCAAGTAATTTGATGTGCGGTTAACCCTAATTAATTCAAATTCAATTTTAGGGGTTTAGGCCAATTAAGGTTATTATGAATGAATTAACTCAAAATATATTTTTCATAGGGTCCCCTAGTCCTAAGAAACATCACCAAATTTTCCTAGAATTTATTTTACAACATGCTAATTATTGGAATTAAAATACCTAAAACAGTGACATGAACTTGAAAAATCAATAACTCTTCACAGAGATGACCTCTGATCTTGAAAAATTCAGGGAATGTTCCCAAGATCAGAGGCTTCAAAAGCCCTATGTTCTCATGCCATGGTGAATTGTCTATACAAATGGAGAATCAAAACATTGAGAATAGTAAATAAATTATTAAAAATAAAATAATCATCTAATTAACTTGATTTCTTTTCTACATTATTCTCCTCTGTTCACTGAGCAAGAGGGTATTTTTATTTTATTTTTGTGATTTTTCTATGCAAAGATATGAATTTTTGAAGTTTTGGTATTTAAATAAATCAAAAATATCCTAATTTCCTACTTATCCGACTCGGCGCCGCGTCATCCTATGACGGATCGAAAGCCCACGCATTGCTCTATGATTCGGCGCCTGTTGACCTCATTTTTAATGAGGTCTTCTTTTCTCTCTTTAGTACTTAGGATCTAGCCTTAGGCTTTTCCTTGACTATCCTAGAGGATTAAAATTGGGACCCACCACTTAGAAATTCAAACCACTTCTTAACTCCCTGCAAACTCCACAAACTTGATTGTAGACCCCTAATCACCTAGAGGGTTGAAATCAAATGTGGAAGTTTAAAGGATGAGTTCCTATAGGACTCTTTGGCCTTAGGACTACCACAGGTGGCACTGGTGCAGTGAGGGGCTGACTTACACACACACTACACTTATATACTACACTTTCACACACCTCCTAAAACCACACCTATACCCAACTTGACCTCCCGACTCATGAAGGTGATTCACATGGATGGTCCTTAACCCCTAAGCCTTTGGCTGAGAGGGTTAGGAACAACATAGTGAATGCCTCAAATGAGTCCCTTCATGGCTCATATAGGCTTGATATGGCTTCATGGCTCAACCAAAATGATTTCATTCCACTTACATTTACCCAATCTTCAATTTTCTAAATTTTCAAATTTTTGACCCCCGGGACCCTACACCTGCCTAGCCTAACCCAAAACCCTTGAAATTACCCAAATTTTTCAAAAAATCTCCAAATACCCAAAATTCCTCAAAACCAATCCCAAACATTCCCACATTACTCAAATTAATCATTCATAGCCAAAAGGACCAAAAATTCCAAAAATACCTCCCAATACCCTCCAAATACCCAAAATACCCCTCTTAGCCAAAAATCCAAAAATTCAGAAAATTCCCAGAAAATTCCAAAAAATATCAAATATTCCTAATTTCATTTTGTCCAACTACACCATGGGCCAATTTTGTCAATTTACCCCACTTTTGTCAAAATCCCCAATTTGACCCATTTTAACCCAAAATGAACCTAATGTCAAACCAAACCTACCCAATTGAAACAAATTCTGGTCCAATTCAATTCTAAACTTCAATTCAACATCCCCAACACCAATCTAGACCAAATCCAAGTCCAATTTGATTGACATTTGAATCCAATTTCACTTTTGACCTTAAAGCCCAATTTGGACCCATGACCCAAGCTTAGCCCAAACTAACCCAATTCAACTCCAATTAACCCCAAACCTTTTCTAAACCTTCCTTAACATCCCCACAAACAAAAAACTAACATGATTTACCCAAAATTTAGACCCAAACCCCACTCAAATTCAACCCCAAAGCTAAAAGGCCCAATTTTGACCTAAACCCAAACCTAACCCAAACAAGCCCAAACCCCAAAATCAAAACCCAACCAAAGTCAAAACCTCTTTGAAACACTCCCATAAACATTTCCCAACATTAATTTTACATCAATTTCAACCCTAGACCAACATTGGCCCAAGTTAGCCCAATTTGACCTACATTGGCCCATTTACCAAAGAGGCCCAGAATCCAACCCCATTCAAACCCAAATCACTCCAAACTCATTTCAAATCACTCATGACATATCCCTAAACTAAACCCAACAATTATTTGGCCCAAACTTCTACAAAATTCCCATCCATGAATTCATTCTTAAACCTAAAAGCCCATCCCCTAGCCTTCCTAAAAGCCCATCAAAAATAATTTCAAAAGGCCCAAAGCCCACATGACAATCCTCTATCATCATCCATTTGATAAAACCATCTCCTAAGTTCTAAATCCATGATAAAATAAATCCAAATCAAGCCATATGCCAAATCCCATCAAATCACCCCTAAATTACCAAAATTTTTAAAGCCTTTTTCATGAAATTGACCAAACTTTTCCCCAAGCCAAAGGTGAGCCATGAAGCCATGCATGAGCCCCATGGGAGCCATGAGAGCCATGGAATCTACTTTCCACCTCACCAAACCATTAATGGCAAGAGAGAGGATCTCTTTCTTAAACCCTTTTAAACCCTTTTTTACCTTAAGCATGTCACACACTAAACCATGCTTAGCCACCTCACCATGGATGGAGACTTCACCACTCCTTCTAAGCTGACCTAAATGATTCCCTCAGCTCAAAATCAGGTCTTGGGGAGGTGCACCAAGCCTATTTCCATGGGTTGACCCAAACCAAGCCAATATGAGCCTTCTCCCATTCCATTTAAATCAAACTCCTGTACACATGTCCATGGCCAATTGATTGCACTAAACCCCAGCCCTGACCCACCTGAACAAGATGGTGACCAGTGCCTGGCCGGCCAGCCACCAGGCCGCCGGAAAACACCATGGCCGAGACCTTGGGAGGAGCCAAAAAATTCAATTCTCCCTTGCGGAGCTGCCCCATGCCCAATGGCCACCATGGCTGTTCTTCCCTTGACCTAAGCAGCTGATCCCAAGCCTTAAACCCCCCTGGGAGGCCCTCCACCCTCTCCTATTTAAACCTCACCTCCTCTCGGGCATGAGAGGTGCTGAACCAGACCTTACTGAAACCCTGCCGAAATTGCTCCAGACCACTCTCCACATTTAGAGCAGTTGATCCCCTGTGATAATTTGCCCTAATCCCCACCAACGAGCCCGATTTCTCGGCCAAAATTCCACCCAAAAACAGGACATCTCCCAACTCTCCACCAAATTCAAATTAAACTCACCCACACCTGCATAAGGTCAAGAGAAGGAGTTCCCCAGTGAAAGCCCCCTCTCCAGGCCACCCATCTGTTCCAGACTTCAAGCTTTGTAATCGGCTGTGGTCGAAACCATACCTGGACAATTCACCAGCCCAAGGGACTTCATCTGGAGCTTGCTTGGACCCAATCGAAGGTGACACAACCCTCAGATCGAAGCCACACTTCTCTGAGCAAAGGTGTGGACTCACTCTTCTTCCCGAGCTTACAGAGATTCTCTATTTAATTTGAGTCAATTTCAATACATGTTTACCGTATGGATGTGTTCGTCTCCTCAAGACTAATCCATAGAGCATAAGAACACAAAAATCCGTTGAGAATCGAGTGAGAAATTAGGTTTAGAAGGTTGACGGTCACGGGTGCACACCAGTCGTAGACGATGACTGGGAGCCGTCGGATCGAGCGTGTATCGAGCGGACGGTCTGGATTGAGCCGGACAGCGTGATGGTACGTGAACCGCGGGGTCCTGGAGCGCAGAGTCGGATGGCGGCGCCGAATCAGAAGACGACGCGTGTGCGTTCGGAGCTGTCGAGGTTGAGCTGGCACCGCGTCACTTAAGTAGAAAAATAGGGATTTTCTTATTTATTTAATTCCCTAAACTTCAAAAATGCATAACTCTGTGTAGGAAAATCAGAAAAATAAAATAAAAATACCCTCTTGCTCAGTGAACAGAGGAGAATAATGTGGAAAAGAAATCATTTAATTTCATCAAGTATTTTATTTTTAATTATTTATTTACTCTCTGCACTATTTCAATTCTCCATGCATGTATACAATTCACCATGGTATGAGACCATAGGGCTTTTGAAGCCTCTGAAATTGGGAACATTCCCTGAATTTTCCAAAGTCAGAGGCCACCCCTATGAAGAGTTATTGATTTTTCAATTCTAGGTCACTATTCTGAGTATTTTAATTCTAATAATTAGCATGTTGTGAAATAAATTATAGAAAAATTTAGTGATGTTTCTTATAACCAGAGGACCCTAGGGAAAATGGTTTTTGAGTTAACTCACTTGTAATAACCCTAATTGGCTTAAACACCCAAAATGGAGTTTTAATTAATTAGAGCTAATCATACATCAAATTGACTTGAAATCAATTCTCCACTGACCTTTAGGATCAGAGGAACCCATCATAAAAGTTTGAAGTCAATTGGACTTGGTTAGCCCTATCAAATGGGTTGATTAAACCATTTAGCCAAATTCAAACTTCAAAAATTCATAACTTTCAAAATACTTTTCAAAAATTCATCAAATTGGTTTTGGAGCCTCTCCGATATTAGAGAATTTAAGAAAAATAAAATTGTAATTTTCCAAAAAAGTTGATTTTTTTACATTATTTTAATATTTTTAATAATTAAAAAATAATAAAAATCACAAAAATAATAAAATTCACCAAAATGTCACATTTTGAATTTTAATCATTTAGGAACAAACCCCATATTTTTATTAAGTCCCTATGATGAGATATTAAATTTTAAAGCCCTAAGGTAATTTTAAAATTAAAAAAATGTATTTTCTAGCATTTCCACTAAAATAATTCTAATAAATCAAAGAAAATTCAGAAAATTATGAAAATTGGTTCTCTGGTTTCCTCGATATCAGAGAGATTTTTGAAAAAAATAAAATTCATTTTTCAACCTTTATTTTATTTTTAAATTAATTAATACTCCAAAACTCAAAATAATTATAATAAAAATAATATAATTGAAAAAATCACCAAAATTGGTCCAAGTGGTTCTCCAGTCATTAGGAATGTCCCATAATTTTCTTAAGGACAGAAACTTTCTTTTGGTTATATTATTAAATTTTCCTTGAAAATCCCTATTTTTCACCAAAAATAATTACATAAATAAATTAAATATAGAAAAATCACATTTTCTCCTCTAATGTCTTGATTGACATATGAGTAAAGTCACATAAAAATTTTAAATTCATTTAAGCTCAATTTAGTGAGTTATGAAATTAGTAAGCTTGAAGGGCAAAATGGTAATTAAAATTTGAACCCTTAATTAAAACTTTAGGCTTAATAAAATGAAAGAGTAAAATATTTGATCCTAATCTGATTTGGATGATTGAAATTTAAATAATTAAGGGTAGAAACCCATCAATCATTTTTAAGAATAAACCTTAATCAATTGATTAATTAAACTTGGAAGAATACTAAAAAATTGGAATTATTAAAATAGGGATATTATTAGGAAGAGATTTATTCTTTAATCTAAAAAAATCCCTAAATTAATCACCTCAATAATATTTAATTCCTAATTAAAATGATAATCCAAATTCAAGATTTAAAATATTAAAAGACTTAATCATTAAATTAAATTAAAGATTAAAACATTTAAATTAAATCCTTCCAAAATTTCAATTAAATTAATACTTTAATAATTAAATTAAACCATCTTTAAAATATAAAAAAAGAGATATAAAATATTAAATTAAAATTAAAAATTTAAATTAAATTTAAATTAAATTAAAACATATTAAATTAAATAAAATAAAATTAAATTAAAACATATTAAATTAAATTAAATTAAATTAAAATGTATTAAACTAAATTAAATTAAATAAAATTAAATTGAAAGTAAAACTAAACCAAATTAAATTAAATTAAACTAAAATTAAATTAAATTGAATTAAATATAACATCACTAAAGACATAAAGAATTCAAAATAAATCTAAAACAACTTGAACACTATTCCAAACTTAAACCCATTAATTGAAATTAAATTAAATCACAAATCACTCAATATTAATTTGCCCTCAAAAGCTCATGTTGTCATAACTCCTAAATGGAGTGTTAAGTGAAGTGTTACTTCACTCATAGGATATTCAAATGTCCTTGTTCACTGAGCAAGATAACAAAATTTGAACTCCTGGATGATTAATTCATTTTTTATAATTAAATTCTCTTGGACTTAAAACAATCCTAGAGGTATTGAAAAGATGTTTAAGATTCGTCTTAAGCACTTCCTCAATATGATAGGATGTTTATAAGAACAATTGAACTTAATTGTTCTTTGATGAAGAAAATCGTCCTCAAACCAAAACACAAGAACCTGGACGTCATAGGAATTGACTAGCTATAGGAGTAGGACCTTGGTAGAAAACCATAACCCCTCCCTTAGCTTTACCTAGGAACTTGCTTTAAATGATTAAAATATCCTAAATTGTGTTTAAGTGTAGCTTGGGATGACGGGAAGACCCTCCAGGTACGCTTTTATTTTATTGCAATTTACCTTCTTGCAATTTACTTTATTGCAAATGTACTTTACTTTTCTTGCATGATAAACAACTATTGCATGAAAACCCACACCTTTAGGATAGCCCCTAAAACCAAAACCAAAACTAAATTAAAAGTCATTGCAAGATAAAATTCACAGACACAACATTTCAAAATATAAATGAACTCAAAATTTAATAACAAACAGAACAACAAAACTACAACTACAACTAAATTAAAACGCCTCGTGGGATGATCGGGAATCCTCGGATGATGTAACCCACGTGTTGCTAACGAGATTTCCCACGGTTTAAATAAAAGTGTGAAACTCATTTAGTTGAGTTTAGCAAATTCATCCGGACTAAGTGAATCCGATAAAAATAACGATGCGGAAGGATGGAACCGCGGGATCTTAACCGGTGTTGTTATAATCAACTTTAAGATTTGTTTTAATTAAAACATAAAAAACACTTGGACCTTAAGATTTCTAAAACCAAACTCTTCTCTTCTCTTTTGATTACAATCTTCTAAAACTAAACCTCTGCAACAACAAAGAGCTCGGAGCATGGTGGGCAGCACGGCCATCGTCATCAGCAAAAACTGAAATCTACATCAGCAAAACCTTTCTTAGAATTAAATAACCAAGCCATAGGATTTCGAGGTAATTTTTCTAGTGCAACATAAATCCTCAACTCTTCGTTAGGCATTTGCATGATCATGTCATGTAAATTAAGCCCTAACCGGTCTTAGGACTCCGAGGTAGTCGTCCGACACGACATAAACCCTCACATCTTCGAGGTTGTTTGTATGATTGTGTCATACGAATATAAGTCCTAATTAATTAAAATTGGCAAGATCAAAACGTTAAATAAACATTAGGACTTTCCTAAATTCAAGCCAAACAATAGGATAGTCGGGAAATTACCGAAGTTTGCTTCGAATCTGTAATTTCTCCTACCTTTCTTCCTTTGAATTCCCAAAATAAAAATGTTCCAAATTTGAGAGCAGAACTACTGATTATTATCGAGAGTTTTCTTAGGTGATTCCCGTCACTTAAGATGTAATTAACTATAGGGGCTTGCCCTTATAGGAATTTTAAGAACCCGAGTAATATAAACCCCGTTTAAATCATTTATATTAAGCAGGGGAACTTGTCGGCTTATAAAATTGGTTCGCAGACCAAACGGATGTCATAAATCTCCTAGTTTATTTAATCGAGCCCCATCAACAAGCAGTGTGTCTATTCTTTGGGATAGATACATAGCTTGTGATGTGGCGCTCGTTTATATAAACTATTTGGGATGTGAGATCGGTTTGATTTCATATCTTAAAACTTTTAAACTTAAAATTATTTTCAAACTCAAATGTTACTTTCCAAATTATATACATATTTAAATCAAATTTAAAATCTAAAATTCGCCGATAATTTCTGTAGGCGACCCCCTTTTCAAAATACAACACTCAACCTAAAAATATGCCGACAGTGCCGCCATCTGACTCAGAGCTCCACGGCCCCGTGGTTCACGTAAAATTCCATCGTCAGCTTGATACACGCGCGATCCAACGGCTCCTGGTCATCGTATACGACTAGTATGCACCCGTGACCGTCCACACTCAAACCCTAATATCTCTCTCGATTCTCAATGGATTTTCGAATTCTTATGCTCTATGGATTTGTCTTGAAGAGACAAACACATCCATATGGTTTATAAGCTATGAAATTAACTCAAACAAAATGGGGAATTGCTGGAAACTCGAGAGGAAGAATGAGTTCATACCTTTGCTTAGAGAAGTGAAGCTTCGATCTGAGGGTTGTATCACCTTCGATTGAGTCCAAGCAAGCTCCAGATGAAGTCTCTGGCTCTGGGGAATTGTCTAAGTATGAAAGTGTCCACAGCTGATCACAAAGCTTGGAGGCTGGAAGCAATGGCTGGCCTGGTGAGTGGGCTTTTGCTGGAGAACTTCTCCTCTTGGTCTGGTGAAGGTGTAGGGTCAATCAATTTAAAGATTGGCTCACTGTGGTGAACTGTCATGTTTTTAGGTGGATTTTCAACCTAGAATTGGGCTCTGTTAATGGGGTTTAGGGCAAAGGAACACTGGGGATCAACTGCTCTGGGTTAGGAGAAGGTCCTGGAGCAATTTTGGCAGAGTTTCCTTAAAGTATGGTTCATCACCTTATTTGGCCGAGAGGTAAGTGGGTTTAAATAGAGGAGGCTGGAGGGCCTCCCAGGGGGGTTTAATTGCTTGGATCAACTGCCTTGGCCAAGGGAAGAATAACTACAATGGCCATTGGGCATAGGACAGCTCAGCAAGTTCAAATTGAATTTTTGATTTAAATCAAGCCGCTCGGCCTGGTGGTTTCCGGTAGCTGTGGTGGCTGGCCGGCCAGGCATGGGTCACCCTCAGGGTCAGGGAGGTTAATGCTTGAGTTTGGTGCCAATAATTGGCTTTAGACATGTGTAAAGGAGTTGAATCAAAGTGGAAAGGGGAAGGGATCATTTTGGGCTTAGTTTGGTCAAAGGCATGGATTTGGGTTTGGTGCACCCACCAAGGCTTGATTTGGGCTGAAGGGAATCATATGGCTCAGCTAAATTGGAGTGGAGAAGTCTCCATCTATGGTGAGGTGGCTAAGCATGGTTTAGTGTGTATCATGGATGAGGTTAAAAAGGCTTAAGGAAGGCTTAAGAAAGGGCCCCCTCCATTTGCCATAAATGAAATGGTGAGGTGTCAAGTCTCTCATGGCTTCATATGGCTTGTAAATGGCTCACATTTGGCTTCCATTTGGCTTGGAAAAGGTTGGCTTGTTTCATGAAAAAGGGTTTTTAGAAATTTTTGGCATTTAGGGGTAATTTGGCATGTGGCTTGATTTAGGATGGCTTGATTATTGATTTAGGACTTAGGGATGATTTCAATTAAAGGTATGATGAGAAGAATTTGTCATGTGGGCTTTGGATTGATTTTAGGCTTTTTGAAATGGTTTTGGATGGGCATTTAAAGTTGTTTAAGGAAGTGGGCTTTTGGATTTAAAATAAATTTAGGATGAAAATTTTGTAAAGGATCGTGCCAAATAAATGTTGTAATTGGTTTAGGCATGTTTCATGAATGGTTTGGAATCAATTTGGTGTGATTTGGAGTAAAATTGGGTTGAATTTGGGCTTTTTAGTTAAAGCGGCCAAGGTGGGCCAAATTGGGCTAACTTGGGTTAACGTTGGGCTAATGTTGGATTTGATGTAAAATTAATGTTGGGAAATGTTTATGGGAATGTTACAAAGAGCTTTAAATTTTGGTTGGGCTCTAATTTTGGGATTTGGGCCCATTTGGACTAGGTTTGGGCTTAGGTCAATTTAAGGGATTTTGGTTTTGGGTTAGGTTTGGGTGGAGTTTAGGTTCACATTTTGGGCAAATCAAGTTAGTTTTTCATTTATGGGGATGTTAGGAAGGCTTTAGAAAAGATTTGGGACCAATTGGGATTGAATTGGGCTACGTTTGGGCTAGGTTTGGGTCATGGGTCAAAATTGGGCCTTAGGCTTCAAATTGAAATTGGGCCCAAATGTCAATCAAATTGGACTTGGATTTTGTCTAAATTGATATTGGGGATATTGAATTGGAGTTTAAAATTGAATTGGACCAAAATTGAGGTCAATTGGGGTGGTTTGTTTGACATTGGGTTCACTTGGGTTTAAAATGGGTCAAATTGGGAGTTTTGGTAAAAGTGGGGTAAATTAGCAAACTTGGCCCATGGTGTAGTTGAATAAAATGAAATTGGGAATATTTAGGATTTTTTGAAATTTTCTGGGAATTTTTAGAATTTTTGGATTTTTGGGGTAAAAGGGTATTTTGATAATTTTGGGGGGGTTTTAGGGGTATTTTTGAAAATTTTGGTATTTTTGGCCAAAGATGGTCAATTTGAGTGGTGGGAAGTGTTTGGGATTGATTTTGAGGAATCTTGGCTAATTTAGGTAATTTTGCAAATTTTGGGTCATTTCAAGGGCATTTGGTAGTTTTAGCGGGTCCGGGGCCCCGGGGGTCAAAAACTGATATTTTGGAAAAATGAAGATCGATCAAGTTTCAGTGAAATGGAATCATTTTGGTTGAGCCAGGAAGCCATATCAAGCCCATATGATCCATGAGAGGACTCATTTGGGGCATTCACTATGTTGTTCCTAACCCTCTTAGCCAGGGGCTTAGGGGTTAAGGACCATCCATATGAATTACCTACATGAGTCAATAAGTCAAATTGGGTGAGAGTGTGGTTTTAGGACTGGGAATGTGTGTGAGAGTGTAGTGTATGTGCAAGTCAACCCTCACCAGACCAGGCCACCCAGGGTATTCCTAAGGCCAAAAGGTCCTATAGGGAACTCATCCTTTAAACCTCCACATTTAATTTCAACCCTCTAGGTGATTAGGGGTCTACAATCAAGCTTGTGGGGTTTGCAGGGAGTTAAGAAGTGGTTTGAATTTCTAAGTGGTGGCTTCCATTTCTAGTCCTCTAAGATTAGTCAAAGGAAAAGCTTAAGGCTAGATCCTAAGTACTAAAGAGAGAAGCAAAAGACCTCGTCAAAAATTGAGGTCAACAAATGGACCCCAATAGGTGTGGTGTGCTAACCAAGCACACAGCGCGTATTGGCGTTGACCGAAGAGATCAATAAAACCAACACAGATGTCCAAGTGACAAACTTAGGACGAAGTAGAAGAATTTCCGCTGGGGAGTATCAGGCATATTTCCAAGACTGGAGATTCCTGAACTCTCGCTGGGGGATGGAAAAGGAGGTGAACTCCAAACCACAAGATCTGGGGAATTCGATTTAGATTTCATTTTACCTTTAAATTTCAATTTTCAATGTGTGAGTTTAGATTTCGATTTGTTCTGTGTTTCAATTTCGATTGATGTTTAATTTGAAAAAAATTAATTTAAGGAAATTTTGAATTTGAAATTTGGATTTGAAATGAGAATTGAAACCTGGGTTTCAACCTCGGGATTGCGAAGAGAACGAGAATTTAGGTACCGGCCTCGAGTGAGAATCGAGTTTAAGTATCGACGGAAAAAGGATGAGAATCGGAATTTAGTGTCGATCTCGAAAGGGATGATAATTGAAATTTAAGTATCAAACCTGAAAGAGAATCGAAATTTAGGTATCGATCTCGGATGAGAGTCGGAATTTAGGTACCGACCTCGAAAGTGAGAATTGAAATTTAGGTATCAATTTGAAAGAGAATTGAAATTTAGGTATCGATCTCGAATGAGAGCTGGAATTTAGGTACCAGTCTCAAAAGTGAGAATTGAAATTTAGGTATTAATCTCGGAAGAGAGTCGAAATTTAGGTGTCGATCTCGAATGAGAGCTGGAATTTAGGTACCAGTCTCGAAAGTGAGAATTGAAATTTAGGTATCAATCTCGGAAGAGAGTCGAAATTTAGGTATCGATCTCGAAAAGGACGAGAATCAGAATTTAGGTACTGATCTCGGAATAAGAACTAAAATTTAGGTACTAGTCTCAAAAGTTTAGAATTGAAATTTAGGTATCAATTCGAAACAGAATCGAAATTTAGGTATCGATCTCGAAAAGAGAGTCAGAATTTAGGTACCGATCTCGAAATGAGAACTGGAATTTAGGTACCAGTCTTGGAAGAGAGACGAAATTTAGGTATCGATCTCAAAAAGGACGAGAATCAGAATTTAGGTACTGATCTCAGAATGAGAACTAGAATTTAGGTACTAGTCTCGAAATTTTAGAATTGAAATTTAGGCATCAATTCGAAAGAGAATCAAAATTTAGGTATCAATCTCGAAAAGAGAGTCGGAATTTAGGTACCGACCTCGAAATGAGAACTGGAATTTAGGTACCAGTCTCGGAATTTAGAATTGAAATTTAGGTATCAATTTGAAAGAGAATTGAAATTTAGGTATCGATCTCTAAAAAGACGAGAATCAGAATTTAGGTACTGATCTCGGAATGAGAACTAGAATTTATGTACTAGTCTCGAAAGTTTAGAATTGAAATTTAGGTATCAATTCGAAAGAGAATCGAAATTTAGGTATCGATCTCGAATGAGAGTCGGAATTTAGGTACTGATCTCGAAGGAAGAGAACTGGAATTTAGGTACCAGTCTCGGAATGTAGAATTGAAATTTAGGTATCAATTCGAAAGAGAATCGAAATTTAGGTATTGATCTCGAATGAGAGTCGGAATTTAGGTACCGAACTTGAAGGAAGAGAACTGAAATTTAGGTACCAGTCTCAGAAATTTAATGAGAAATGAAAACTGGTTCCAATCTCGAAGATTTATCTGCATGAAGAGGGACCCAGTCTCATGCTATCAGAACCAAATCGAACAAAGTTCGTGGCTCCGTGTCAATAGAACTAGTCGATCCTCTAAGACATAGAAGAAAGAGAATTGAAAGGAGCTGGTAAGTGTACCAAGCTGAAAAGACTTGACTGAACGACAAGTCAAAGAAAATATTCAAATTTCAAAAGAGTTCCAAACAGATTTCAATTGAGTAAAGAACTGAAAGGTTCGAATCAGAGGTTTCAGATCGGAATCCAATTCGGAGTTTAGATTAGTTTTGTTTGTCCTTTAACGATCCCAGTTTTATTTTTTGTTGTTTATTTAGTGTTCATGTGAAAAAGTTCTCATTTATTTTCTTTTCTCTTCTGTTCTTCGTTCAAAGTTCATTTAACTCTAATGGCGTTTCCTAGTCAATTTGCACAAAAAGAGGTGAAGGCAAAATATGACGTAGTCGTTTTCATTCCAACTTGCTGAAAATACATCATACAACTTGATCTAATCATGATGAAATTTTCATCGGAAATTTAATGTCTCATACAATCAATGTAAATCCAAAACGGACTGTGTAAACTTCTTGTTGATCCATCCAAAAGCATCTGTCAAAAATCCATGTCTGAATAGTAAGAAACATGGGCAATAACATCACCTTCCATGTAACACTGTGTAAACTTCTTGTGTAAACTTCTTGTGTAAACTTGGCAGGAATGCCGTATGGATGTGTATTGGAGGTGTGCTATTTTCCATGTAACTCACAGCTCATAGGGCCGGAGATTCTCCAATTCTGGATCTGGCTGAAAGTGATAAGGCATTTTGCTGTCATCCATTCTTCTAAAAGTAACTGAGATCCGCTCCACAAACACTCCTGGAATGCAATGCTTTGCAAAGTCTGCTCCGTTTCCTTTTAACACCAGGACAGAACCTATCGGTAGTGGTATCTCCACCGGCCCTCGGAACTCACCGGGGCCTGCAATCCGGAGGTTGGATCCGAACATGATGTTGCACTGGTTGACGAATGACACTGTGCAGAAAGGTCTAACAAAGTCATGATGGTTTATATGTGGAGGTATGCAGTCGCCTTCCTTATAGATGTTAATAATGCAGCTATTGGGTATGCAATCTACAGGCAATACCCTCCATGTTATCATCCTTTTCACCATTCTCTTAATGATTCTTGGCATCGGATCCACATCACTTCGACGGAATATCCTTGGTGGATTTCCTTTTCTATCTATGGCAAAATTGTAGCAACATCCGCATTGTATTGTAACTCTTCCTTTTCCTGGCATCCATCTTCGGGGTTCTGAATATGTCTTTTCTCTCAGGCGGCCAGCTCGGCCCATTTTCTGCAATTCAAGGATGCAATCTACAATTTTTTGTTGCTCATAATCTGAGAAAACCTCTGTATGCAGCTCGAGGCCTTCCAAGATGTTGACCCTCTTGTTTCTAATTCTTTCAAAGTATTCAAAGGTTTTCTTCTCAACTAGTTGCATTTTCTCCAGCTCGTATTCCGGGATTATCTGAAGTCCTCGGTGTCTAGTAACATACTGCGGGATGTATGGCTCAACCCCAGCATGTTCTTTTGCATGTCTCGGCTCCTCGGGGATAGTCTCTGTAGGGACATCCTCCGGGGTTGCTTTCGCAACAAGACTCTTCGGATCCGGTACATCTGCTCGGCGTCGAGGTACCGACTCTATTTCTACTTTTTTTAGTATTTCTTTTATCTGTTCCGACCTTCTTGGAGTTGACTTTCTTCTTTCTGGTTCCTGATGAACCAGTCTCCTTGGAGCATCTGCATTAACGGTATCCACTGTCTGTTTATGTTGATCTTCTGCTAACCTGGTCAACATTTTGCGAATGCGACGATTCTTATTTCTTCGCTGGGTAGCAGTGAGGTAGCTCTCCTTGCCCCTTGAACTTCTATGGGAGTGGCACTGACAAGCCTACCCTCTGCTATGGCAACCATGGACTTAACTTTCTTATCTGCTCCGGTTGCATGAGCGGCGTTTGCTTTTCTTTTCTTCGTCGCTGGATTGGTGGCTCGGGCCACCCATTTTCATCACTCGTACCGTCGTGAAGTTCTTCTCGATCAACTGGGATCTAATCATTTTCTTCGTATTGTAAGCCTGCTGGTGTGAAGTCTGAGTCAATCTCTATCACTGCTCCATCCCTCACCCTCTTTTCATCAAGTGCTAGACAAACGCCATTTCTAAAGTTTAGAACCAACTGCCCGTTCGACATTTCCCTGCGAAAAAAGACAAGGAAAGGATCAGGGGCTATACTAAGAACGAGAATAATAAGAAAAAAACACTTAAAAATTCTTATTCACTTCTTTTAAATTTAAAGAAAGTTGGAAGAGATGAGGAAATATCAGGAATGAATGGATTTAAAAGGAAAGATTGACATTTTATTATTGTGATTTGCCATGTTTTCTTTTTAACATTTTCGTTGATGAGATTTTTTTTTATCATCCATTTTATTTTGTTTTGGGTTCGGAACCAGTCACAAAGTGATTACTTTACCCGTGTTTCTAGGGATAAGATCTACTTTAGAGGCCACCCTTCGAAACATCAGGTTGCGTAATACTTCTTTAAATACCGTCCATTGATTGGAAGCATAGGTCGTTCTCCACGGCAATTCACCAGTTGGTAGGAACCTCCTGAGTAGATTGTCTCAACCACGAACTGCCCTTCCCATGTTGGTTCAAAATTACCTCCTATCTTGTGATGTGTAAGAATAGGTCTTCTGAGAACTAAAACCAAGTCACAAACTTTGAATGTTCTTGGGCAGACCAGTTTATCATGGGCCTGGATCATCTTGGCTTGATACAGTTCCAAATTCTGCTGTGCTGAAAGTCTTTTCCCGTCCAAGCTTTCCAATTCTTCTAGTCATAGTCTAGCATTTTCTTCTGCAGTGATCTTGTTTGCAACTGCAACTCTGAGAGAAGGAAGCTGAACCTCTAACGGGAGAACGGCCTCGAACCCGTACACTAAATCGTAAGGCGTAGATTGGGTAGGAGTTCTGAAAGTCGTCCTGTAGGCCCATAAGGTTTCTAACAACTTCTCGTGCCAATTTCTCTTGTTGTCGTCCAAAGTTTTCTTTAGGATTTGGACGAAAGTTTTATTAAAAGCTTCAGCCAAGCTGTTCGCTCTTGGGTAGTAGACCGTCGAGTATCGCCAATCGATCCCGTGCCTTCTGACAAAATTGTTGATCTTTGTACTTTTGAATGCGGACCCATTATCTGAAATGATCCTGCGCGGTACCCCAAAACGGTAGACGACTTAGTTCTTGAAAAACTGTAGAACGTGGTGTGCCTTCACTTCTCTGAGTGGTATAGCTTCAGCCCATTTAGAAAAGTAGTCTGTAGCTGCAAGAATGAAGCGATGTCCTCTTGTAGAAGGCTGTTCTATCAGACCCACTATGTCTATACCCCAACACTCAAATGGCCACGACGCGATTGTCGGATGTAGCACATTTGGAGGTTGGTGTAGAACCACTTCGTGCACTTGGCACTGGTGACAGCTTTTGGCAACTTTCATGCAGTCAGTCATCATTGAGGGCCAGTAGTACCCTAGTCTTTTAATCTTCATTTTCATTTTCGGACCTGACTGATGAGCGCCACAAAGTCCTGAATGCACTTCTTTAACAATTTCACGAGCCTCGGACCCACTCAAGCACCTTAGCCACATCTAGTCAAAAGACCTTCTGTATAACGTATTGTTTATTAATGCGTAAGACAGAGTTCTTTTCTTGATTTGATGGGCTAACGACTTATCGTCAGGCAGGTTTCCTTTTTGCAAGTAGTCTATTAATGGCTGCCACTAATCTTCTGTATTTTCTGTCACTGCTGCAATTATTTCTTTTGTTCTTTCTGATTTATGTATTGTATCCATGTCGAGCTGTGATAGGACCTATCGTCCTTGAACTGACACTTCAACTGACTCATCCTGCAAGCAGGCAAATTCCTTTGCAAGGCGGGCTAACGCATCGGCGAAAGCATTTTATTTTCTAGGAATCTTGTAGAATCTTATGTTTGGAATCTGTTCCAACAGTTTCATGGCATACTGAAAGTACTGCTCGAGCCTTGGCTTTAAAATTCTATACTGTTCGGCGACCTGTTGAATGATCAACTGAGAATCTCCGTAGATGTTGATGTCTGTTATTCCCATCTGAATGGTTAATTCCAATTCGGTTATAAGGGCTTCGTATTCTGCCTCGTTGTTTGTACACGGTTCTGTCAAGTGGTAGGAGTATCTTAACATTCCCCGCTCCAGTTTTATAAAGATTAGTCTGTTTCCTGCCTTACCGGGCACTATCATTTGCAATTCTTTGTTCTTCTGTGCTGAGGATGCACCGTTGAAATATAGTTCCCAACACTAATCATCGGGGTCTTCTAGGCTCATTATCTACTCGTCAGGAAAATCGTCGTCGAGAGGCGAATCAGCCGGGAAAGGGTGTGCAGCGAGGAAGTCTGCTAGGACTTGTCCTTTTACGGCACGAAGAGGAATGAAAGTTATGTCAAATTGCAATAGTATCATCGACCACCTAGCAAGTCTACCAGAAAGCGTCGGTTGGGTCATGAAGTATTGCAATGGATTAACTCTTGAAATAAGGTTGACCTTATGAGAAAGCATGTAATGCCTGAGCTTTTGAGCGGCGAAGATCAGGGCCAAACAATGCTTCTCAATCGGAGGATACTTCACTTCCTTCGGGATTAGATGACGGCTTAGGTAGTAGAGAGCATTTTCTTTTCCCTCGTCATTGACCTGGGCTAGCAGGGCTCCGAGAGAGTCTTCTAAGGCCGCGGTATAAAGTATCAACGGTCTACCTGAGACTGGGGCTGCTAAGACAGGAGTTATCATTAATTATTGCTTAACGTCCTTGAAAGTTCGCTGGCATTTCTCATCCCAAACGAATTTACTTCCTTTTTAACTAATGCCGAGAAGGGCTGATACCTACCTGACAAGTTCGAGATAAAGTGTTGAAGATATGCCAACTTCCCTTGAAAGGATTGTAGTTGTTTCAAAGTTCTGGGAGGAGGCATTTCTAAAATAGCTTTAATCTTTTCTGGATCGATTTCAATTTCGTGATGTCGGACAAAAAATCCTAAGAATTTCCCGGAGGTGACGCCGAAGGCGCATTTTAAGGGATTCATCTTAAGGTTGTATTGTCTTAGTCGCTCAAAAATAATTCTCAAATCATACAGGTGATCTTCCTTCAGTTTAGATTTGATGACCACATCATCCACGTATCACTCGACTTGGTTGTAAATGAGATCGTCGAAAATCTTCGTCATCGCTCTTTGGTATGTTGCTCCTATGTTCTTTAGTCCGAATGCCACTACTGTGAAGAAATACACTCCGATCGGCGTTCTGAATGCCGTGAGCTTTTTGTCTTCTGGTGCCATCTTTATCTGGTTGTATCCCGACGATCCATCCATAAATGAGAAGATTTCATGTGTTGACGCGATGTCGATCATCAATTCTGGGATTGGTAGTGGAAATTCATCCTTTGGACATGCTTTATTCAAATCTGCGAAATCCACGCAGATTCGATCGACCATTCTTCTTCTCGACCGGTACCACGTTGGCTAACCAAGTTGGGTATTGTTCTTCACGGACAAATTTAGCGTCTATCAGCTTCTTAACTTTGGCTATTACTTGTTGCTCAATTTCTAGACGCATTCTTCTCGGATCTTGTC